>CM060569.1:12317500-17117500 GCA_030625065.1 Alectoris magna
TGTGGATTACCCACTGACAAGAAATTAATTCATGACTGCTTATAATGTTGTATTTCCTGCATATTTAGCTCAGCAGTGAAGTTGACTGCTCATCTCTGGCTTTGTCTGGGTATTGTTAGCATGAGTTACATTTTGTTGGCATCTCTCTGCCTGCCTGCTTAACAGAAGGATCAACCAGTACACAGGATCCAAACTGATTCCTTCTCTCCTGTGCACTTGTTCAGAGATGTAAAACAAACAGAAGGCAACTCTATCAGTTTCAGCTCCTGGAATAAGTAGGGCACAAGTTTTGAGTAAAGACACAAACAACCTTAAATGAATATAGACAAGGAGAGTGTTTTGTTTATGGAGGGAGCTAGCGCATTGATTAGGCAGAGGTGTCTGTCCTTGTGATCCAGGATGGCAGCTTCTGCAGCTGTTCAATTGCGGGTTGCAATCAGCAGAACCTGTGTATCTGGATACAGGCAGAAACAGTAAGCGCACATCCATAAAATCCCATTTAGCTCTGGGAAGAATGCTTCTCTTTCTTTACTGATGGAAAGCATAATGCTAACATTCTTCATCCTGTTTTACTTAACTTTGATTTGTAATTAATCATTTAATTAAAACTCATTTTTGATTCTTCTGCTGTTAGTGACCAGACATATAATGGTGACATCTCTTGTTTTATGTCACAATGTTGGGTCTTATATATATAGAGTACTTGTTTCAATATTATTTCAGTACTTTTTTAACGATCAGAAGAATGTTGCAATTAAGCAGAAGACTCTTGATTTTATCACCTTTTCATAAAAATCTAGTGATTTCCTAACATACTTTTCTACATGTTCATAAGACATTAGAAATTAAAGCATGTTGGACTTTCAGTTGGGAACAATGAATACATTTTTTTTTTCTCATTTGGGTTAGTGAAAAATGATTAGAGAAGCAGTGATATATTTCAAATGTTTCTAATCACTGCTGAGGAGAGAAAGAGATAATCCTGTGATCACATATAGGTCTTGATCTTCTGCTCATGGGAGTCATTATTTAAGTTCCCACTGATTGTAGCAGTGCCAGAATGGCCAAAGTTAGTAGTTATTGAAGAAAAGAATTTCAGACAGTAAAGTTTCAACTGACAGCAAGTGGTCCCTTCTGTCAACATGCATATTTTTGGGATATCTTTTCACAGCTTATTCCTGATGAGAAACACCTTTTTTTCTAAATGAGTTCAGTAGCTTTGAATAGGTTCAAGCCTTACATGCAAAAAACCCACATCGTTTTATAAAATTGACTGTTACAGTGCTGAAACACTGGTACGTTGGTTTTACATTTAAGCTTAGGCTATGGTCCCAGATTTATCTAAACATACATTATCAGTTTGTCACACATACAGCAATCCTAAGGGACATGAATATCTTTGTATGCGCAGTTCATTGCATGTTTTAAGATTCAATTTTTGTCATTTTTATCCTGCTATATTCACCAATGCATTAAATTGTTCCCTATTCTGTACAAACTCATGCTCATAATTGAATCAGGCCCACACAGAAGATTCCTGGCCTTCCAAGTTGTGCCAGTGTTGTCTGTGGGACCATGTTGAAGGCCACGTGTCAAATTATGTGAACAATCCCCAGGAAAATTATTAGTACAATTTGGTGGATCAAGTGAGTTAATTCACATTTTCAAATAACCCTGAGCACATGTCCTTATTTAATCTAGCATGTTGCTAACACAATATATAGTAGTTTTGTCTGGCTTTTTCTAAAATATGAAATATTTCAAATGAGTGTTTTTTAGTAAATTAGTGTCACATTGCCTTTGAGGTCCCGTGTAGTAGCTTGCAGGGTTTTCCTTCTGTGCTCCGAACTTGCCTGTACTGAGACTGCAAATGTTTAGAAACAGACTTTCAATGTGGATTTTTATTGAAACTGCTCATTCACGTAAAGCATGTAAATAATGTCAGGGTCTTATCTACAAGCTCAGAGTCTTCGTTGTTAGTATTGCTCTATTTAGCAGAGTAGCATTATCTTTGAGTATACTTGAAATATAATTTTACCAGAATTTATTGCATTGTTATATCAACTCCTGTATGAGGTTTAGGTTGTGACCTCTCAGCAGGCTTAGGCATGTTACCTGTAATCTTTCACATGCATACACTTTATCATAGGCAGAACTCCTGCTTTCAGATCAGTCATATTTTAGGGCTCACAATTGATATATCAGTCACAATATAAAATGCTATCATTCCTGTAGACCAACTGTTTACCAGAGTATAACGCAAACTCTCCTCCTGTGTCTCATTTCATCACACTGTTCCACACAGTGATGTTTCAATGTGAAATGAAGTTTTTTCATGCTGTGCTTCTGAGTAGAAAAAAGACAGAAGTACATGTATGATAAATGGCAAAGGTTCCAAGAGAAACCTTGCAAAACAATACAATTTGGGAGCACTGCATTTGCTTAAATAATTTAGTGCATAAAAGGATCTGTTAAAGTTTTATAACCAAATAATATTTAAGTGGCTTTGGGTATAAAATTGGTTGTATTTCCATCAAATCACTTAATCTTATATCTTATTTAGAAATTACGAGATATAAGTAATTCGAGACTTGTCATTGCAAAATACTTTTGGAAAGAGCAGCATTATAAATTATTCTGATTTTTTTAATATAACTTCACATAATTTGCCATTAAAAATGTTCTAAAATTCTCTGAGGTTAATTTTTTGTTAGCTTTATAAATTGCACGGTCTAAGCAGATATTTGATCTCATACGCTAATAGTAACACTTAGATCTTCTCTCAAGTCTTAAAAAGTACACTGACTTTGGTGGGATATTCTTGTTTAGCGTGTATTCATAATGCAATTTTAAAAACTATTAACAGTGTTATTTTTGTCTCCATTAGGACTGATATAATCTGAAAATCAGGACCAATTCTACTTGGTCTGAAAAGAGATCTGTTAAAAGCAAAATTAGGGACCATTTGGAAACGTAAGCCTGCCTGTTGTTATTTTTACCCAGAGTACTGAAAGAAGAGATAGCTCAGCATTTGTTAAGAACCCAAACAAACCTTAACCTTTCTAAAAGCTCTTTAATGAAATACCACATCCAGGGTCCAGGAAGCTAACTTTACTTTTGGCGAACATGTAAGTTCATTTTGTGTGTTCAGAAATTTCCCATATCTAGAATTTATAAGCAGGAAGTATGGGTATATAAATCCTTAAAACCAAGCACCTGCCAACATTTTCAAGGTAGAACAGATTGACAGAAAAAAACAGTTGATAGCGAGTCTCTGCAGGGATTATTTTTTATTAGACTTGCTAGTTCTACGTGATATTTTTTAGCCTGTTGAAACATTCATAATAATGAATGCTGACTCCACTGCTACCCTTTGGGTTTGGAAACCTGCTGCCTTACCTCATCTGACAGCATCATTTTCCTAGAAATAGTTTCTGTCTCTGCCTTTTCATTCAGAATTTGGCATTTATGAGAATATACGTTGTACTTATTATCAACAGTTGATCAACAGGCAAAACCTTTTCTTCAGCTATGGAACCACTATAGCTACTGGTTCCTGCATGCAGTATCTTTTTTTGTTTGTGAGTGTGATGTTTTATGGTGGGAAATATTTTGGCAGGAATGAATTTTAATGTTCCTATGTAACAACAGAGGAGTTTTAAATTCTTGACTGGGAATTTTTTATAGCTCTCAATTAAGCTTTTAAAACAAAAAGTAAATGCACTAAATGATGGAGAAACTCAATGCTGTCATGAATTTTCTTAATTAAAAATCTTTTGATGTTCTCTTTCTTTCGTAGTAATTCATGATAGCTTAGTAACAGCTGTGAAATACAATCTTCTGGTGGCATCAAACCTGTGAAGTAATGGAAAATAATATAATCCTTAGTAACAAAATTCTCCTTTTGTTGGAATTGGTATATACGTTTTTTATAAATTCAGTTCAGGCCACTCTTATGGAAAGATCCAGAAAGTAACTAACAAAACCTACTTACAGTAATGTGCTGAAATTTCATTAAGGAGGAGAAATGATTTTTCAAAACTGAGGATTTTATTTCTTGGATGAATTTTGTTTAACTTCACGAAAAGCACACTAGTAGAAAATTTTTAAAGCCTGCAAATGGTGTATGTATACTGCTCTCCTCCTCACCCTCTTTGATAGCGTTTACTCATTGGAAATTATCTGATTTCTTGTTATGAGACATTTATACAGAACTGTGACAGGTGACACAGACCTAAAATTCATACTGTTTTGGAATGACATTTACTTTTAATCTGTCCAGTGCAAAGACTGATTTATTAGATGACCGCTCTCTCTGACGCAAGGTAATAAACACTGACACATTAATCACATAATTTAATACTTTTGGTATTTGTTAAAGATAACTATGAATAAAATCGTTGTCATTTTATTAACTATGCCTTGTAGTAAGTAAATGACTTGTGGACCCCATCCTAGAATGTTGTGAGCGATCTTTCAGAAACAGAAAATAAAATGAAAATGCTAAGCATGACAGTTTTGCTCACTAAAAAGCCTGAGAAGCATGAATAGCCACTTGTACTCAGAATTCAATATATAAAAAAAATTATACCTACGTAGGAATAAGAGCAACCAAGTCAAAATAAGAGTGGGACTTAAATGGACTTAAAACATTGCATTAATAAACATGCTATTCAGAGTCCAAGCAGGGAACGTTAAGATTTCTGACCTTGAAGTTGATTTAAAAAAAAAAAAAGTGCATACAACCTGATATATCAAATAAAAAATCCAATGAATCCCTTTACATTCCTGAATATCCACGAAAAAACATAATTAGACTTTCAGATATTACACTCTTTGCCTTATTTTTCTAAATTCCAGATACCTTTTCATCTGGTTGAGCTTTGAAACCCTAAGATGAGCTCACCAGTTGATATTCAACTACAATAATATTTAATAATGAATAATATTTACCTGACATTCTACTTTTATTTATTTGTCATCAGTGACTTCCGAAACACCTTTCATAAAATGAAAATAATACTGGAGTTGTACACAAATCTGTTTTCATTTCTTTTATTCTGTCAGACAAAACCTAGTTCTAGGCAGAAAACAGACAGCATCAACCAAAGCTCAACATTTTTGTAATTTGAATGCTGTGAGCTATCAGAATTTTGTATGTGAAAGGTATCCAAAAAGTGTGAAGGTACTTTGAATGATGCAGAATCTTGTTGCTGAAATACCAAATAACTGATGCCAGTTGGCTAACATAAGAGCCAAAGATGAAATGAGTGAAGACCAGAGGAAGCAGTAAGTTGAAAGAGCAGGAATTATGTCATTCTCCTCAATTTACTGGAGTGCGCCTTCTGATTGTTAGATTTACAATCTGTTCTTGTTGGATCCTCATCTGTTTCTATTTACACCGATAACAGTAAACCCCAAGAATGTTATATTAATCTGCTCATGGCAAAAAATTTTCTTTCTACTGCCACTCTTTCCATGTGTATTTGTGATTTTTGTCACCAAGAGTGAAGGTTATTGCAAGCTGTGTTTTTGAAGCTTATATTTTGAAGACTTCATAAAGTGGAGAATGCACCCATCTGCTGAGGTTGGCCTGTCCTGCAGTGCACAAATCTTGCTTATGTTTTCTGCTGCCATTCAAACTCAGCTTCAATGAAGTTTTCCGTTTTTGTCACTCTCCCTAGATTCAAGAGATTTAGAATTAGACACACATATTATGTCTGATCTCTTTGCATACTAAGTAATTACAGTTAACCATCGCAAACAGGCTACTTTAGTTTTAACAGAATGGAACTGGGTTAGCTATATGCAGTGGAGTCTTTTCAAGGTACAGCTCTTTTTAATGAAGTGTAAATCAGTAAAAGATAATCCCACCGCAAATTATGGCTAGGAACTGATGAAATCCACTGTCTATTGGTACAAAATATCTGTTGGAGCCTTTAGCAATCAGTTGAGCTGGACTAAATTTTTTGCATACAAGTAAGGAGATGAAGTTGGGTTCAGTCATGCCTGTCAGTGAGGCAGGATTTTTCAAATGAACAGGAAAAGGTCTGTGTCTAGATCTCATGCACCAAGTGCCACTCTCAAAAGTCTTTCTTGTAGTGGAGAGTCTCAGTAAAACTTTGATTCCCTTAAGATTAATGGAAACTTTGTTATTGCCTTCAGCAGAATCTTGATTAATCCCTAAGCATTAAACATCCCACAGCATTTTAAACAGTTTAAAAACAAGAAATATATTCTTCTGGTTCAGATATGAAGTAATTTATGTTGAATTGAATCTCAAACTCAAAATGTTCACTGAAAATAAGTAGACAAAAAGGGTACTTCATTGCAAGATTATATGTATTCAGAAGAAAAGTTATAGCCCCAACAGAGTTTCTGATCATCACCAGTAGGTTCATACCAACAAAATAAGGAACTTTATAAATTATTCTCTTTAGCTTGAAATGTCACTAAAATCATGTCACCCATAGCAGCAAAAATATAATACAGAGATTATAGTCTCCAACAACTTCATAAAACATCATATTAAATTAGAGAAGGGGACACAATAAAAACATTAAGCAATTAGTTCTAAAATTCTTTAAAGAGTCAACACCAGGCTTAAAATCCCCAGGTCTGTAAAAGATCAAAGAAAATGGCAAGGGTCTTACTGAGAGTCGATCTCTTTCTGAGATGGTAGTGGTAGAATGAAACTTTGATGTTTTATATACTTAAAGACACAGATTAAAATATTTTAATGAAGGTAAAAATGAACTCTGAAGTGGCCAGCCTTAATAAAAATGATATGATGTACTGTTCTGAGCTTGCCTTGCTTACCAGAGTGTGCTTATTTTAAATTGGAGCTGCAGTATCTAAAGATCTGAAGTGAAAGCACACACAGTTATGTTCTTTTAATTTGGTCTTGTTGATCCTTTAGGCTCCTTTAAAATCACAATGCCATAGATTAAAAAAAAAATAATCCAAGGTCTTGACCTTTTATGGGTCTATGAAATAAATGTAGAGTTCATAGCTGGGAACACGATCATTTTAGTTGAGATAAATTGAAACTGACAAGGGGACACGCTCTGAGGGAGCGGAACCCACTCTTCTGTGAAAAACAAGACTGATAAAAATATTTCTGTATTACAAAACACATATTTTTATAAATATTGACTGTGGTCATCAAACAGCACGAGATTAAGAAAACCTGAATCAAAGTAAATGGTCTAAAAATTGTAGCACTAATTAGTTTATTAACTTTGTAAATTAGTGAAATGATAAAAAATTCTTATGTTTAAGATTAGGCATTTAATATTAGAACCTCAAAACAGAAGTTGAATATGTTGACTGGTAGCACTAGCTGTTTACATTGAGAAGTATATGGACATCAAAAAACACAGCTGGAATTTTCAAAAAAGAATACCATTAGAAATGACTGAAAGGCAACAGAAACACTAAAACAACAGATAACGTGAGAGAAAAGAGGCGCTTTTGATTTTAAGAGAATCAAATATTTGCTCTTAAAGTCATGCCCAACAAATTGAATGGAGCTGTTAATTACTAGCCAGAAGAGGTGGTCTGATGAAGCATTACCAGTGAAGCACGTGAGACCTGTACTTGTAACTGAGTCAAAGGGTTCCTTTTCCCACAGAAGCAGAGGTCAAACTCATTAAATATGGGGTTCACCTTGCTCCTCATCTGCAAGTCACTCCTTCACTGGGTCCTTTGGGCCAAACCCTGTGTGGAGCAAGGTGTCCTCCCTAGGGGTGCTCCTCTCTGAGGAAGGAACACGCAAATCTGTAAACTCTTTGGGAAAGGAACACAAGGAATATTTGCTTGTATAGTAGTTTCTGCACCCAGCAGTAACAGCTACATCCTCATAAAATGCAGCACTTAAGATGGTCAAGGAAATAGTCGCAGCATGACAGAGAGAGATTACAACTTCATTTTCAGTCCCATCCAAAATTAACATGAAATGATATTGCCAAGCAAAACAGCCTCAGCACTTAATTTGGGGCATTAGCGATGCCATTATGAAATATGAGCTGCTGATTCTCATCCTGCCTCAGAAGCTTTTTATGCTTCCCAGATCAGCTTGCTTGGTGAATTAATCAGATGAAAAAGGCTCAGTTCGCCTGCACGAGAAACTGAAAGGATTGCCTGATGGCTTATGAAGCTATGTGATTTGTTTCATGGTGTGGGGACACTGAAAGAGAATTTTTATTAAAAAAAAGAGGTCTTGGAACACAGTCCTGCATGTGGTCAGCTCAGTGGGGTATCATTTGAAGCAGAATGTGAACAAGTAGAATTGAAATGGAGGGATCTTTGAAGAGTAATGAAAAAGGGGCTTTGGTTGCCAATAAAACAACTGTTAAGGATACTGAAGGGGGATTCCTCAATCATTTAAAATCACTCCACACAAGAAATTTATTGCATTTTTTCTTTACTAGGGAACATGAAGGAATAAAAGGTAGATGAACTCTTCAAAAACCTGAAGCATGTTTCCCAACTTTCTGGAAAATTAGCATGTGGTTGTAATTTTCTCAGCAACTGCTCTTCAGGAGCAAATTCTTCTTCCTCCTTTGCTTACATATGCTTTAGCACTGGCTTCAACTCTGCTGCAGAGTTGTTGGCTATCTTCTCTGTCTTCCATGGGGTTGACAGTGTCAAGGCATAGTGACTATTGCTCTGCATGCTGCTCAAGAACTATGCCTTAGACTGTGCAGATAACAAAAGATAAACCTTGACCCCACTGACTGGTCAGGTATTGGCATTTCACTCCTGATTTGCCTTATTCTCTTCAGCCTAAGCCCAACAATGGAGCAGGACGTAGAGCCTTACTGTTTTTTCTTGCTCCTTCATATGTCTTTTGGGAGGTGGTATTGGACTCCTCCCCATCAGAAGTATAAGATATTGAGTTTGGATGCTCAGGTTAAGCTTCCATGCTACTTAACAGTCATATTTACTGCTTAGAGAAGTTGTTTTGTTATTTGTACGTATGTACATAATGCAATATTTAAATTTTTATGTCTTCTTTTGATACATATTTCCAAATCCCTATATACATATTGAATTAATAAATGATATCTCATAGCCTGAACTCTGGACATCAGCTTGAAGTAAATTTGGTCCTATAAAAATGAAATGATGTTTTTATATATGCAGGTGAGAAAGATGTACCTTTCCTGATTAATGAGAATTTTCCAGATTTGTGCTTATTTTCCCATATACTGAATTGATCAAATAGCTGAAGTTACAGTTTTCTGTGCTGAAACAATCAAGAAAAAATTGCTTATATTTTTCAAGTTTCTGTAGGTATTTTGGAAGTACTTTATTTTTATTTCTGCTTTCTTCAATCTATATTTTTTTCTATTTTTTGAAGTAGAATATTTCTTGGACTTTGTTTCTTTCCCCCTTCTCTTTGCCAAATTTCCTAAATTCTTATATTGAAAAAAGAAAAGATGTTTTTGTCTTCTCATTTAAAACGGTTTGGGATGGAAGATTTATGCTCTTGTTTTGCAGAAGAATTTGGTTAGAACAAACTAACATTTCTCCATAAAACAAAAACAAACATCCCTCTCCAACTCCAGCAAGAGTATTCTGAGATGTCTTCAATTATCCTGTGGGAGATTTTCACAGAAATGCCTCCAAAACTTCACTACATTGACAGACCTCACTGAGAAGCTGGGAAATTTTACCATGGTCTATTCATCCTTCGCTTAGAGCATACAGAGAAAAATGGAAGGGCTCTGTTGTCATTCCATGCTAATTATTTAACGTACATAAGAAAAGGGGAGAAGTGAAGTTCAGATGACAGGGCACTTTATTAGTCCTGCCTATAACTTTCTTTGAGACATATTTGAGAGCTTTTGCTTTAGTTGTTCTCTGGGTTACAACTGTGGCAATATGGTACCTCTGCAAGTTAGCCTTCTCTGGGGATGTGTGGTCAGTAATTAACAATGTACAACAATGCACGGTAATTTAGTAGGGAAAGTAAAGAAGAACACCTCATTCAATTAAAACTTGGCAAGGCAATGCAATTACTCATTCTGGAGGTTTGCCAGGATACAGGAACCTGTACCTTATCGCCTGAAAAAAGCAATGTGGGATATATAATCTGTATAAGCTGCTATAAACTGTTGGGTTTTAATTAATTCTTTTTTTTAGAAGCACCATTTGGAAAATAGAGAGGCAACTCAGCTCACATGGCTGTAATGGAAACCAATCCATTTTTTTTTTCTTCCTAACTTCTTCAATAACATCAGAGAACTTTGTTCTGTTAATTCAAGTCTGGTGTTCAAAAGTTAATCCAAGTCTGCTGTCTACTTAATTGACAGCTATTGATTTAGGTGGAACACCTAAATATGCCATGATGTGAGGCTGTTTCCATAGAGAATATAGCACAGGTTTTGTCAGAGTACCATATTGCTTTATTTTGCACTAACGATGGTTCAAAACAGCTGAAACTGGAACTAACATGTCCCCTTTACTCAGCCCACACAGTCCTTACTGTAGTCCAGATTGCTTTAGGCATAACAAAGATGAATAGCAAAGAGTGATGTTCCTAGCTCATTGCCATGGTAGGTCCTTTTCCGCTGTGGACACTTTCCTCTGTTAGCTCGGTCTGTCTCAAGACGTGCATGACATGTAGGTGCATGTTCCATACCTCCTACCTGCTTGCCCATCTGTTCAAGTGAGTATGGTGATGACAGAGCTGCACATGTACTCCTCTGTCTGATCAGGCAAAAAACATTGAGCTGAGCAGAAATTCACCTCTGTAAAGTTTCTTGCCTTTCTAGAATCCCTGATAGAAACTGGTCAACCAAACAATACAATGACTACAAATTTATGAATAATTTCTGTCTTTTTCTTCCACTTTTTATTGACAATACTTTTTTTTCCTGTTTTTCTTTCTCCTTTTTTTTTTTTTTTCCCCAAAGCTGTTATTTGCAAATTGCCCTTGAAATCTAGTGTTTAGCGAGTAACTACTTCATCTCTTCCTAATGTGTGACTTTTAGGGATCAAAATCCATCTGATATTCTGTGTGAACAGTTCTGTTACATGTTTCTACTTTTTTTTTTTCCAATGACTTTTGGGCACTCAGGGATAAAATTTCAAAGACAAGACCAATCTGTGTAACTTCAATGATTTGTTGACAAAATATATGTTAAGTTCTCTGGTTTACTACACTGGAACACACAATTACAAGAAAGAGAAAATGGTATATTAAATAAATATTTACTAACGTGAAGGCAACCTGGTGAAACACGGGTTTACACAGGGGAGTGAGTTATGCATCAAATTCTTGTGCCTGGTTTCTGCAGGTTGAAAGCTAGAATTCATGGCACCTAGGTGTCTTCCAGACTTTGGCAAAACAGTGCAAAACAAGTTAGTTATGAAATATAAGTTCCTCTGAAGATCAAACATGGTGGGTTTACCTAGTTCAGCCTGATATCCCAAAAGGAGTGGTTGGAGTGTGGGGTTAGAGGGTGAAGGGAGCAAGAGCAGACGAGAAGCCTGAAACATATTCAAAAGAGATTTTGGTGTAAGGGCATCCATGAGAAAGCTAAACTCAATAGGACATTCAGAGAATGGTTGAGTTTACACAAAACATTTTTCTTCCCTCCATTTGAATGATGGGCTTTAATACTTCCCTCTGTAGGAGCATAAATGGGTATTTTGCAGCTTTCTGAGGCCTTACTGTGACCTCTGATGTTTCATCGTGGCAGCAGCAAGAGCTTAGAGCTTTGTTCCAGGCTAGAACCTGCCTAGTACATCTTGAAAAAAATGTGCTGTTTCAAAACAGACAATGTGGATATTGCCTTTTGCCAGTAACCATAATAAAAGTGAGCATCTCTTCCAGAAATTATTTACTTCCTTTTATATAATGCTTTCATTTGTCAGTTAATAAGCTCTAGATCTAGAAGAATCAAAATTAAGTCTGTCAGTTTTCACCCATGAAAGATACAACTGAAATACTGTAAACAGCAGACCTTTATAGACTTCTCTGTTTCAATATTGGCAAGGAAAATCAGTGCAATTGCACTAGCTATGGCAAATAGTGTATTACTGTCTTTATAGTTCCCGCAGACATCCATTGTTAAAGGAGTGCATAGTAATAATGTTAGGATTGAGTAAGCCTCGAACAGTAAGAAAGCTGAAGTGTACATAGTGACTGGAAGTTAATTGAATTTGTATTGTTTTATACCAGCTAAATACATAGCTTTCTGTATAACAAGTGTGGATGACTGAGAGATCTGCATTTCTTTAACTGACCCAAAACAAAGAAAATATCTGAATTTCCCTCTGAGAAACTACAAAGAAAAATTTATCTATGACCTTCCAGAGGATGCTGGATAGCTCAATCAGTGAGGGAGTAAGAAGAAAAAGCTTATGACCTTGACAAAGGAGATGAGCCTTGGTGAAAGCTTTCACTAATGCTCTCTAATACTCAGGGAGTACAAGAAACCTGATGTCTAAAGCAATGAAAGTTTTGATGAAACATGCAGTGGAATGCTATGGAGGAAGCTGAGAACTGATATTAGCAAGCGGAGTTGAAGATTCCATATTGTTCTACTTTGCATTTATGATCCAATCTGTTCTTGAGACAGATCTCAGCTTATGACATCTCCCTATTTTCCTAGATAGTACTTAATTAATTTACTTAAATATTTACATAACACCTTTGAGTCTGTGAAAATGGGAACATAACCAGAGCCAAACAGGGTACTGGAAAAAAGATAAATAACGTAGAATTGAATCAAATAAACATATGACACAATTTGTTTTTTTTTATTACCAGAATTGTCTCAAGTCTTGAAAAAAATCCTACACATAATTCATAACAGCTTTGGCTTGTAAATTGGCACTTTGTCTGCAGATGACTAGATTTCATTAATCTTGGCAGTATTAAATGGCAATATTTTAAAATAAATGAATGTTCTGGAACACTTTCATTAGCTCTGCGTAAACAGACTTTCTTTCAGTAGGATTCTTATTTCCACACTTTAGATTCAATAAACGATTATAAGAAGAGAGAAAGGGACTATCTCAAACTTAAATGTGCCATAACTTTTAAAAACTAAGAAACATCCCCTTCTTTGCTGCTTTTCTTTTGAACTACTTACTCTGAACTATATTAATTGGGAGAGAAAAATAAGAGGCTGGAGCAGTTGGTTTAAAGATTTGAAATATCACTTCTTTCCTTTTCCATGAATTTATACACCCAAATTTCAAACACAATGCCCATATTACACCCATTACATTCTGGTTTATATTTAGTAATGGTGCATGAAAATGTTTAACACCTTGATCACAAACACTGTAGCAATAGCCACCAAACCAGTGACAAAGCTGCACCATCGTATTTTGTGATCAGAGGTGTTAAAAGATCAGCATTTCGTTTGTGATTTTGTGTGTGTGTGTTTGTGTGTGCGTGTGTGTGTAAATCTACTCTTTCAACTAGAGCCCATATAGCTAAAAGTAAAATATTGGAACAAACTCACAGGTGGTGTAGATTGTGCTGAGGGGGAATAAACAAATACACTCTCATCCAAGATATGGAAACCTTGAAAAGCTTATTCACCTTCTGCAGTGCCTATGGAGATCCAGGACAGGCCTAGCAATAGGTGGTGATGGTTTCTTCCAAAAACAAATATATCCATGCAGATGGTGAAGTTGAGAGCTCCTGGCCATGCTTTGGGCCTGTGAAATGAAGTGAAGGATCTCACCCATACGGAGGGGAGGGCTGCACAGATCCTTTTCTCCTACTCTTCACCCAGCTGAGAAATGGAGCCACATTAGCACTGCTGTCTGGGCCTTCAGCTCCTATAAAGGCTTGTGTGTCAGAATTTGTTGCACAGTGTGAAAACCAGCCATTAAAACAGCACACTTGTTTGTCAGCAAGCTGATATTAAATAACTGGCTCAATTTACCATAACAAAATATTTTCTTTCCAAGTGTCAGAGTTTCAAACAGTCTAGCATCTGAAAAACATTTTGTTTGTTTTGGACTCATACATCCCCACCAGAGAGCTGGAATTTTGCTAACAGCTCCTGATACATGAGCCAGAAGAGAAAATTCCCTCTCCCCTCACTTAGTTGGCTTTTTCTGGTGCTAAGAAGCAATCAGGGACATAAAGGTGTGGGCATCAGTAAGTGAAGCAGATGTTAGATTTTCACCTGATGATGTGTTGAACACAAAGATGCCTTATTTCAAAGTCTTCCTGATCAGAACCATGGTTTCAAGCTAAGGTTTTATTTTACATAACATTTAATATCTTGGTAGTTGCGGATTGAAATGGGGTACAACATTGTATACCAACTGTCAGCCTCATGCAAACATTCAAAAAACAGATGCTAAATCTTTGAAGTCATTGTTAAGTTTAATAGCTTTAGAAAATCATTACTCAAATCAATTCCCTGAGGTCTTTTTGTCAAGTTCCAGAGGATCTAAACTTAAAACAAAACAAAACAGCCCTCCAAGAATTTATCTGGTAATTAAGAGGAGTTTTCTTTCTTAGTTAAAAGTTTTCTATAGCATTAAAATCTCACGAAGCTGTACAACTAAACTCTGTCAGGATATTCTGAAAGTTCATCAAATAGCCTCCAAACTAGCTATTCATAAATATCACATAAAAAAGCCAGCTGCCATATTTTACATTTAGAGCACATTCCATTTAAACTAAAGCAAAAGCACAATGTTAATAATATGTGTGGCTAAAAACTGTGTGGTGGCTTTGGTTGGCTAGCACTGATGCCAACTGCTGACCTTGCTGAAGCTGTAAACCAGCAGAAAAAAAACAAAAAAAAAAAAACCCTGAAATGATTGATCAGTAGCTCCTAATGGCATTTTTGTCAATATCCAGCTGATTTTCCTGTTGCTCTTTCTTACATATTTATACTATTCACAGTCTGGCAAAAATTTACAAAAAAGTATCCAAGTGATGGTTTCACAGCAGGTGCTGGATCAAACAGGTCTTGTTCTTTGCCCTCATGGGAGGCCTACATGGATCACAGGAATCCTGATACTGCCCTTCAGATGACCTGTAGTAAAACTGCGGAAGATATGCTCAGTTTCTTCCAATGAATAAACAAAGCGTACATGAAATATTTGTATAAGTATGAATAGGGGATTTATTTTTCTATATATACTGCTTGTCTATGTAGTTGATTGAAAATGGCATGAAGTAAATCTTGCCTAATAGATACTTATACAAGAATTTTATTTAAATGTCTGACAGTGTAAATGTCAACATTTGCACTTTGATCATAGTATGAATATACTGGTTTCAACTGGATAGAGAGGAAAAAAAATTACAAGAAAATACATGGGTTTTACAAGGAAAAATATATCGTGGTCTTATAAAATGCAGTTTGAGAAAGTCTCAGTAAGCTTCAAAGACCAACACCAAAATGTACTCTGTAGACTTTGGATTTCATCCACTGCTCTTAGCTTCAAGCTGCAAGTTAGAAACTAAGACAGAACTTTTGTAACATATCCATGGCATGGTTAGGCATTGCCAAATTATTTCTCATCAGACCTGAGATTTATTGCAGCTGGATTGAGGCGGCCGTCTTTTCTAGCATCATTGAAGTCTTTGTCATGAATAACAAGAATCAGAAATCTGGAGGTGAATTGAAGAAAAACAGGCAAATATTCAAAAGGCAGTGGACTGAAAAGAGCAAACTGGAGCATACTCGTAAAGCTCACAGAAGAGAATTTAACTGTCTGATCAGAATGCCTGGGCCTCGAAATGAGCAGTGGTGGAAAATCAGAAAGTGGAACATTAATCCATTTTCATGATAAAAATGTAAAAAAAATAATTAGAAATAGCACTGCTGTGAGGAGTTACTAAAATGCTAAGTATGCTGTCATGTGTGCACTTTTGCAACAAGCATACCAGCTATTTACTTAAAGTGTAGCTGTCTCTGATTCAAGTAAAAGTGGTGTAAGTTATCATGTGAAACACCAATTTTCTATTCCTTGTACTGTTTGAGGGGCTCACAGGTACTGTAAAACAATTTCACTGCATGACAAAATAGCTTAAAACTCTCCTTTCCTCAGAAATGCAACAAAATTAATCAGGCCCTCTTGACTTATCTTGATTAAGCTCAGACATGTCAGCTAGGTGATTAAATTAGGTTCCTTTCCTTCACAGTTAAAATTGCCCTTTGAAGCCGCCTATCTCATTACATCAGCTAAGAAATGAGTCGCAACAGGTATGTTCCCAATGAAGGTAGGATGAACCTGAGCTATGGCCATTTTGTAATATGTGGATTGGACTGGTTTACATTCAATAACAACTGAAGTGGTGCAGCCCAACACTAAGACTGTGTGCTGTTTCTCTCACCTAAATCACAACAGCTATGCAGTGTTCCTGTGTTGCCTAGAAAAGGGCAATTAGATGGCTATTAGGCCCAAATTACCTTTATCTGGTAGTAAAAGCACTTATCAATTTTGCATATTTTCTAAATGAGGATTTAACTAATCTTCCAAAAGAAAATCCTCCCAAACCTTTATCATGACTTTTTCTAAAAAATTGCATGGTAAAGCTAACCCTGACACCAAAGTAAGCCCTTCAAACCCATGTGTTACTTAAATAGTTCATACACGACAGATGATACTGATCTGAAATCAGGCTTGGCATGCTGGCTGTAGCTGTATTGTTTCCACATGGGCAAGTATAACAATATCTTTTTTTTTTGTATCCAGTAAATTTTTCTTTCTTTTGAGGCATAATGTATTCCCCCCAATTTTATTTCTCAATCATATTTTAATGAACAGTGAAAATAAGGAAGGAAAAACCAGTCTTTCCATTTATCTAGTTTTCAGTGCATCTGTCTAAAAGAGATACATACAGCTAAAATGGTCAGAAATAAATAGGCAATTTTTATTTAATGAATTTTATCACATTTTGTGACTGACAGCTGATTGTAATTGTGATCAAAGTACTAATTATTTAGATAGTTAGTTTTACTGAGATTCAATATTGGGTTTTCTTGGCTGATCACAACAAAACACATCTGACTTAATGTTTACACTTGCAATTTTGAGAGCCCAGTGTTGCATTTACAAGGTATATGGAGACCTTTTAAGGATATCAAGCTTAAATCACCACCAGAGACTAGAAATTTAGCCCAAGCGAACCTGATATTTTTTCTGATCAAATATAGCAGCTCTCAAGATGAACACTTTCACTCTTTCAAACTTTCTTAGTCAGTAAACAACTTAAGAAACCATTCTCTGTCTTGTCTGTGGAGAAAAATAATATTTCTTTGGAACCTACCATTTTCTGATCATCTTGTCTGTGGAGACTGCCTGTATCCATTATACTTGTTCTGTAGTATAAGAGCTCTTAAATAAGCTGTTCTTCCCCTGACGATCACTGTTTGAATGGCGCTGCTCTCCCTGGGCTAGATGTATTGATGAAGAGCCAGAATGTGCTGGTGATGCACACCAGGACGAAGCATTGTTCTGCAAAACCTGGCTGATAAATCTGGCTGATGCCAAACGCAAAAAGTAGAAGCAGTAGGAATGGATTTCATAGAGAGTAATTCTTCTGAAACTCCCCTCTAAATTCCCTGATGCTTTACATATGGTGAAAAGTTAATAAATGATAATGAAAAAAATGAAATAACTCACTTAAATTTCCTCAGTTAGCTGAATAATATTTCCTTTAGGCAGTAATTATTGTACCGACTTCACAAAGTTATTCTCAGTGCACTGGATGAAAATGTCAACAATGAAATAATAAAGCTGAGCACTGTGAACACCTTGCTAACCATCTGTAAACCAATTTTCAAAGAGAAAAATCACATCAGTAGAATATCTGACCCATACAGGATATTGCAGATGTTTTGCTCTGGCCTTTGGGATCTACCTCATTTCAAGGTCTATATAGTAGAAACAAATTGTGCATTTACGCAGTGAAAGTCTAACTGAATTCCCAGAAGAATCTTCAAAGGCTTTTATGTTTGACCAGGCGCTGTGTTCTGCTACTTTGGCAAAGAGGTATTAACAACGACCTGGTAATAGTAATGGAGCCATACCTTCTCCATATGGGTTCTAACACTTCATGCTGTATCATCTGCCCATATTTAAAAGCTCCACCTTAAAAAGATGATAAATGAGACCAACTTGACCTGGCCTTAGACCAAGTCATGGATTAAACAATTTCTTTCAGCTTGATTGGTGCTTTATTGAGGAAACCTGCTAAGTAAAAGCTATTCAGTCACAGTGCTTAAGTATCAAAAGAGTGCATGGAATTCATGAAACACTGCCAATGTGCCAGCCAGATCCTGATTTATCAAGAGGGCAGAGACTGGCTGCACAGGACTCAAGCTACAGCTAACCTTTTCCCTATTCCTCACAAACTGTGTGTCTCTGATATCTATAGCCTCTTAAAACATTGCACTCTTTTCCTTGAGTAAAAAAGTCAGGGTGTTTCTGTGCATATATACACATAGGCTTTTATTATTTAGTGTCCCTTTTGTATGTTAATGATAAACACAAGCTGGCTTAACAGAAGCAAAGTGTGTAAGTGAAGGGCACTTTTCTCCCCAAATAGAAATGAAGTTTCCATGTTTAACTTACTAAAAATGGCTCTGAAATCCTCTCTTTAAGAATGCTCTATGTTATTCCAGAGGTTTCCATTGCAGGTTTATGTTCAACATCTTTTAGGAGGTTATATACCACTTCAGGTCAGTGCTGTAAATAATCTGTACCTGCTTCATTCAGTGGGTTCAAAGGAAATTTTAAAACCCCTAAACTCCAGCGATGAATGTTAATGTACTCACATAACCGCAGAGAGGTTTCATTCAATTTTTGGCTCTGTCTCCGCGCTTGATGATTTGTCATACGTACAATTTCCAAAATGCCTTTTTCTTTTTAATTGCCACTAGCTTTCTGCCTCGACAGTAGTTTCTGCTGTCTAATGAGTTTATTCTTTCATACACAATTATTATACACATTCAGTGCAAACAATCTGTATTGCTATGTTAATAAAAAAAACAACAAAAGAAAGAGCAAAGTAGGGACTCGGGGAGCACACAGCATGTCTCTTTACAGCTGGTCTAATCTGATGCTCAGTATTGCCATGGCAACAACAGCAGAGGAGAGTGAGGGTCGGCGGGAGCCTCCTCCTTCTCCTGTTGATCACGACCAATAGGTTCCTAATGAAGAACTGACACTTCCAGGATGTCATTTTTATCACTTTTTAACAAAAATAAAAGCCCAGTACTGAGCTTATTTTAATATTACAAAATGCTGTGCAAATACAAGCAGCACAAAATCGGTCATCAAAACAGAACTTCTCAAAGAAAACTTTTTTTTTTTTTCGTTTTCAGATTTGTCTTTTGAAATTAATTACATTTAAAAAAGTATTATTCGTCTTTTTTAATGATGGCAAAAATTAGATTCTGTGGTTTGCTTAACACGGAATGTAATGTACAAAAATTTTGGATGGTTGTGAGAAACATTTTGCTCCAAAGAGACTGAGATAAGTCTGAGTCTTGAAAAGTGGATTTTTTAACATTTAAAAACAATTTTTCTGATAAGGCATATTTAGAATTGAGTATTCCTCTCAATATTTCTGTCATATTTACATCTCCATTGTAAGTCTTTTAATAGAATTACAATATATCCTAACCTAGAATTCCGCCCTACCTTCAGAGTGCTGAACCAAGAATATTTCACAACTTCTTTGTACCCATTGTTCTGTGTGATATACCAGCATTTTTATCAGAGTGTCTGTTAACCCCTAAAATACTGAGGTGAATATGAGATGTCTTGTCTTGCCTGGTCTTCAAAAATAATCATTTTTGAAGGTCACTGTGGTCAGGAGAGTTTGTGAAGGCTGGAAGAAAGCAAGCATTACTCCAACTGTAGGCTTGATCGTCCTCGCTTCAGTTCCTGGGAACATGATGAAACAACTAATCCAGGAAATCATTTCCAGAGATAGGAAGGACAAGAAGATGATTAGGAGTAATTTGCATTGATCTAATGAAGGGGAAATTCTATTTGTCCAAGCGGCTAGTCTGTTATAATAAGATGCCTGGCTTGGTGGATGAGGGCAGAGCAGCTGATGAATTGAATTCAGCTGATCTTTTTCTGCTGCCTCCCACATCATTCTCACAAGCAAAATGAGGAAGTACGGGCTAGGTAACTGGATAGTGTGGTGGATTCAAAACTAGCTGAACTACAGCATGATCTGCAGCCAAAAGCCAGTGACATACCTCAGGGGTTGATGCTGGGGCCAATAGTATTAATGGCTTGAAAGATGGGGTAGAGTGCACTTTCACTGAGGTTGCAGATGATGCAAAAATTTGTTGGAGGGATTGATGCACCAGATGGCTGTGCTGTAATTCACAAGGACATCAGTAGACTGGAGAAATAGGCTGACAGGAATCTCATGAAGTTCAACAAAGGAAAATACAAATTCCTGTTCTTGGGCAAGAATAACCGCAGGCATCAGAACAGGCTGGGGTCCAACCAGCTGGAAAGCAGCTTTACAGAGAAGGCCCCGGGGGGCCTGATGGACATCAGATTGAATGTGAGCCAGCAATATGCCCTCGTGGCAAAGGCAGCCAACAGCTTGCTGGGCTGCTTTAAGGACGTTTCTGGAAGACAGAGGGATTCTTCTTCTCCACTTAGTGTGGGTTGAGGTATCATCTGGACCTGATCTTGTCTCAAAATCTGGAGTACTGAGTCCATCCGTGGGCTACCCTGTTCGGAGGATAGTGTCATCATACGAATAATTACCTATTATTTATAAAGATATTATGAATCTCAAGATGATTTGTATTGCTTAATTTTGGGCGCTGCAAACAAATTTGGTGGAAAAGGAAGGTAGCTAGCTGATTCTCATTTGTGCCATTGAAAATGTGTTCTCATAACCATCTTCTTTCCAAAATCTAAAGACTTAGGTGTCTACTTCATACCAGTTAAATGTCATCCCTTAAACTAAGTCCATAAAATGCCCTCAAACTGTGGAGCATCATTTAGCCCTACTGTGCTAGTGTGCTACTTGTGTCAATCAATGCAAAGGCAGTTCCTATATATATGGACAAGAAAAACTGAAGGAAGGCCTCACTCTCATATCTTTTGAGTTTGGTTTCCTTTTCAAAATAACTTTTAGTTTACAGACTTGATCTACTGCTTCTTTCAGTTCTGCAAATACCTTGGAATCTCATAAAAAGTGAAGTATTATTTGTAAAGTTGTTGGGATGTATGTATGCATGTAAGGATTTTCAAGGCTTTAATATTTTCTTCCTTCTCCTACCAATGGGACTTATACTCCATGATATAAAGAAATCCCTAGGAAATTTAGGTTTTCACGATGTCTGGCAAGCCTCCAAAATATTTCAGCTTCTTTACAACAAGAAATAAGCTTTCTGATGAAACCCATCTTTTTGGATGTAGAAGGGAGTTTTTGTGGCAAAAATCTGCTCTTCCCTCCAACACAGGAAATACAGGAATATACTGCTCCCTCCAAGATAGATTAGTTCCACAGTTACTACTTCCAGTTTTATTATTAATAAGGCATGATCTTGTGTCTTATTTAAAAAAGATGGTTGTACAGTTCTTTCTTGTACAGGGTTGTGTTCTTTTTATTACGTAGAATGAGTTTCGTGTATTTATATACTCAAGCACTGCATTCAGTTTTAAGCTGTTATCTACTACCATTCCTGAGGAGAATTCTTGCAAGGGTTCTATTCAATTCTGTCAAATGAAAAGAGTAACAGGAAGATCCGAGACTGAAAATAAGCCCTCCAAATGACCACATATCTGGTAACAGAAACATCTTTAAAACACGTCTGGAAATTGAATTAGTTCAATTATTCTCTAGAATTATAAGGGATCCATTTTGCCTTTAAGGCACAACCCAGTGAAACATGAAGTTCAAAATGCAAAGCCACAGCAGGAGCAAATGACAGTGCATCTGGATTTGGAGGAGTGCAGATAAAAGCTATCGTTTCTACCATTTGAGCAGTGATGTGGGGCCTGTAGAGCTTTTGACTCTAATGATCCAGATGATAGGCTGGATTCTCTTTCAGCACAATCTGGAGATGCAAAGAAGGTCTCAAACTGCAACTTCCCGGTGCTAGTATCGATTCGATATTTCTGTAGAACTGTCACTTCTCTGGAATTGTGAAGTCTGTGAGATACTAGTGAAGAACACAGAATATAGAGATACACTCTTCATTGTCATGCATACTGGTCTATCTTGTTGTGCTACCAGCTTACCTTAGAGGTTATATCGTCATAAATTATTATCAATTTTATTAAGCAGCTTCAAGTACTGTAAGGTTTTATAACCAGATCTGATCAACTAGTAACCTTCTAATTATTTTTCACTGTTATCAAAAGGCTCTTCCTCTGCTAGTAAATTCTGACTTGCTACATCTAGGAATACTTTGAGCTTCAAGCCACATGTATTTGGGTAAACAACATGGTTTGGCTTACTCTTGCACTTGACCCAGTGTGCAGGGCAATTTTTTCAGAAGATTAGATTGCACTCTTGAGTTGCCACTTACATGGGATTACCTTTCAGTTTGGACTCACAGTATCCTAAGCCTCTTTCTGTGTGTTGAATTTTTTTTTTTTTTTTTTTTATATGCCAGGAAGATTTAACAGTAACTGTATCCAAAGGGAATTTTCTAGAAAAAAAAAGGCCTTAATGTTGTACTTCTAAGTATTTCTAACTGTCTAAAATTCAAATAATTCCCCAGTTTTTCTTGAGAGCATACGGTTCCAGTGTGAGGTAATTGTTTTCCATCTGGACGCTGTCTGGTGGTGGTATTTGCTGTAGTCATAAGTAAATAAATGAAAGAGTCAAATAAATGAACACATCTGTAAATAATTTGTTTGCTGATTGATGGGTGGTAAATAAACTCTAGCTTCTTTCTTTGGCTACAGTCACAATCGAAACTGTGGAATGAGAGATACACTAGCATACTGAAAGTCTGAAGTTCAAAGGTAGGATATGATAAGCCTCTAAAGATACACAGAAACTCACAAGATGGGGCAGATAAATACCAGTTAATGCTGTCTCTGACCTCAGCAAGCCCTTAGCTGAAACACTTTAAAGCATACTAAAGCCTTTCTTGAAATCCTACTTTGGTTGTCTACCTGCCTTCTGTTTTGATCAACTCTCTGTAGCCAGTCTTTCAATAAGAGTGATATGGAGACCCAGAAGTTTACTTTCAAACTGATGACTCTGTCAAGGACAGGTAAGAGTAGGATGTCAGGAAAAGAATAAAGCAGAAAAGAATGAAGGTAGGAAAAATCACTTCTGGCTCTGCGGAGACTTGCCAGGCTCGCCTCGAGGGTATTCACTTGTCCAGTATTACTTTCCATAGAAATGTCTACAAGCTACTGTTCTTCATTTCCCTTCTCTATCCATGTAAGCTCTCAGTAATTGTCACACAATTATTCGTCTTAATAATATATGTTTTCACACTAAGCTGAATGTTTCTTTTCCTAATATAATCTGTTTAGTGCTGGGGTACGTTAAAATAAACAGAGACTATTAGGGCATGTGAATATGTTGCCTTGTATCCTCTGACACAGCTTTGGAGCAGTTGCACTGAACTAGGAAAATGCCTATGAAAATGACTTTCCAGCTTGAGCATTTGTACTCCTACTGAACTGAATTTCAAACAGAACTCATTCAGATGTCAGACTCTTGCAATTAAAAACAGTGCTTGGCTAGCTAGTTAGTTCGTTATTACACACTTTATGGTGTGAGCTGCAAATTAGCTACTCAAAGTCCACAGTTCAAAGGATTTGTAGGCCTAGAATTATTCACTGAACAAGATTGTGAATAATTTCAAATAATGAATAAATTCAATATACTTTTTGTTCTGTCCATGCATAGCCTCTGAAGAGGGAGAGAAGAAAAAGAGGAAATCAATCAGATAAATTATTCATTGAGAATTATTTGTTCAGCTCTAATGCTTATGTACTTAGACAATATTTTCATTGAAACAGACTCTGAAGAGCTCTTCAGTCTGCATACATCTCAGCCACATTTCATCTGTAACAGATTTTGAGGTTCTTGTTAAATGCAGATGCCTAGACCTAGTTGTAGGCAGTAGGATTAATGTGATTTTTATCTCCAAGTTCTTGACTAAGTTGAGCTACTGCAAGAATTATTTAACAGGGATTTTGTGGAAGAATTTCTTTGTCCTTGCTGGCTCTAAATTTAGAAACAGTCTTAAGTGATCATCCCAATTCTGCTTGCTGCTACCTCTATCTGACTTGGTCACTTCCAATTCAGCGTGGCAACCTAGAGCTTTACTTTCAAGAATTTTTTCTTCATCTAGTTAAGATCACCAACAGTGAATCTATTGCTGTTGTGAAGAATCGCCTTCTAATTTTCATTGTTTTAGAGAAAACTAAGATCAAGGAATTCAGTGATTTGTATGATACCGATTAACACATTAAACACCAAGTATAAATTCCAAATATAGAAAAAAAAAAGTTAGTTGTGGAAATAGCTTGTCTCAGTAGTAACAGATTCAGCCTTTTATCTGCTACTCAGTCAGTGCTAAATGTTGTAAAATCCAGAGGCTAAATCTGAAAAGGGACATATTTTTTCCTGATTAGGGTAACCACGCCTCTTTTAATCTGAAAATCTTTGTTGTTCTACCATATCAGCAAGACCAAGGAGCTTTTCCATCTGGTCTACAGTATAGTGACGTAACAAAGAAAAAGTAGCAGATCTGAGGCACTGAAAAGGGAGGAACATTAGATTCATTAGATCAGATATTTGCTCCCAGAGTAAATTTAAATTTCAATTTGACATGAAGTTTTGTTTTTCTTACGCTCATGAATAAACATTTTGTTACATTCTACTTCACTTCTGCAAGCCAAAGGGATGTCTATCCAAATGGAGAATTCAGACAGCTGTTAAAAATAACGAAATAAAGTTGTGAAGGTCTTACTGTTTTCCTCCTTATTCTTGAAAAAAAAATCTTGTACATTTTACTGTTAGTACAGATTATCCCTCTTACATCCTTGCTGATTGGAAGCAGTGGGCTGGAAAAGGAAAATTATGTTGGTCTTGGCTCTACCACTGACTTACCATTGGCCACTGATCAAGTCACTTAAGTTCTTTTTACGCTATCATGAGATCTTTTGCTAGCATCTTTCACTAACACCGATGTAAGAATTTGGGAGAAGGATTATCTTCTATTTTATAATGTACAGAATTTAACACAGTAGGGGCATAATCTTGATTAGGGTCTCCATGTGGTACTATAATGGAGTTAATAAATAATACTTGACAGCGGTCTGAAGTTGGAGGTATGGAAGGAAATGAGGCATAACTTTTGAATAACCCTTAATCCAAATATCATAGATGCAAAGGAAATAACAAGGTAAAGTCAGACTTTGTTTCACATGGCTCCATGGTTCTGCAGACCAAAATGTATGTTGTAAACATTATTTTCCATAAAGTCAACAACCCAATTTAAGTATAAGTTCACTTATTGACTTTTTGGGGTCTTCTACTTAATGATTGTTTATATTGCTTAGAGGACCTATTGACTCCTTAAGAATCCTCATTTCATGAAAGACATATGGAAAATTCAGACAGATTATCTGCATAATAATAACAACTCAGTTCTTCCCTTATTTGACTATAGAATATTTCAAAAAAGAAAAAAAAATGTGCTAAAATATAATGTTTTTGACAACTTCCTACTGTTTTTCTGTCTCTTCCAGTTGTGTGCAATTCAGTGTATTATGTTGATATATTTTATGCTATTTCAAAATTTCCTAAGATTTGCAAGATTTACGCTTTACAAAATAGAGAGGGTGAGTTTCTTATCAAACATATAGTAAAATGTCATTTATTGTGTAATAGCACACATCTGATAGTACTCAAGTCAAGCGAATATTAGTGTGAGGTTACTGTGGGAGCCTACTTCAGTGCAGTTGAATAAACTGAAGAGATGTCTGATCAACAAGAACTACTGATGTTAGTGTTAACATGTTTGTTCGTAATAAACTTCACTCAGATATAGAAAAATTTTGAGGGAAATCAGATATGAAGTTTTCTAACTGTCTATTGAGCATCTAACAAATGGTTGTTTTCTTCCTTGTTCTCTCCAGAATGTTTTCCTCTTCTGGAACTGCTAGCATTCTCCAAACTGAAATAAAGAAAGTGTAGCCAGCTCCATGAATAAGCTGCTACATGGGAATCCTCAGCTTTAGGCTGCACACATTATACATGACTATTTCACTCTGTCTGTGCTTTATTGAGGTAATTGCACAGTGTGATGTCTAGGAAAAAAAAGCACACACAAAAACAACAAGCAAAAGATAACATGAGACACTTTAAACCAGAACAGGTCAATTAAAAAACTTGTTAAGAGGCAGTTAAGATTCTGTAGCTGCTGCATACAGTATTCAGCAGAGAATTGCTTTGCTGGAATGGAGCTTTCTTCTCTCCCCCTAGGTATCAGTTACTGTAAATGCCTGAGGAACACCCTAAGCATCAGAGACAGCTTCAAAAATATTTGAACAAATTTGAGTAATTTTCCAAGTGTTGCAAATGCCTGAATTTGTCAATTTGTTCTTTGCAACTGTTATCTGTCAGCAGATAGTCTGAGAGTGTAGATTGATTTTAGTTTAGCTGGTCAGCAGGATGAGAGAATGGGTCATTTTCTGGTGGCCTAGTGCAAGGGAACCACACTGGGAGATGAGGTGGGCTGTGAGATGGTAGGTGAGTTCATCCTGTAGTTCAGGTCTACTCAGATGTTTCTCCTGGGACACTGAACATGGCCAACTTCTACTTCAGGTTGGGTATTATGAAACATTTATTCTCAGAAAGAGTGGTGAGGCATTGGAACAGGCTGCCCATGGAAGTGGTGGATTCACTGTCCTTGAGGTGTACAAGAAATGTGAAGATTCACAATTGCACCATGAGGCTTACATCAAGGGCCAGCAGCTTGCATGAGGTTTTCATACAGCCATGTTGTGGGACCTAGCCATGCACCAGTCTCCGATAAATAATTCCTCTGTACAGGGAGAGGAAGGCTCTACCCAAGCTTTTCTCTTAGGCCTTCAATGTACATGGGGATGGAGAAGCGGCATATAGAAAGGCTCAAGAAATTGAGATCTTTGCTGGTGAGGCATGTGAGCTGTTAAGAAATAGCTGAAAAAATACTATAATGATGCAGGAAGTGTGTGGAAACCATAAAGGATGAACTTAAATTCTACTTCTACCTTTGCTTGTAAAGGTCATTTTGAAAAGACGGTGGAGAACTGGTGTTGGAAGTCAAATTAGGAATGCTATTCTCAGTCCCTTTTGGATATTTAGACTTCGAATTTGAGAATTTCTAGCTTTCTGAATACCTTCTACTCTTGATTGATTGTCTGTTAACTATCAAATTGCTGTATAAGCTCCGGTCTTTCACAATATGCACCCTTTAAAATAGCTTTTAATGCATGTCAAAAAGATCTTTTTTAAAAGATATCTTTTACAATATTCTAAAGGATTGGTATAGCTGACTAAAAGTTGTAGGTCACTATTCTGTAACTTCAATGGAAAAGAAGGATTTGTATTTCTCTTTTGTCTTTGATGTATGCATAGATATGAATGCATAATATTTTACATTTAAGGTTTTTGTAGAGTATCTTTATTTAAAGGCAATTAAGCCTGAATGTGCATAGGATTAGCTAAAGTGGTGAAAGCATTGTCAGCAACTTTTAGTTGAGAGGTTTTGAGAGAAGTCCTGTCTGATTTTGGAGAAAAAAAAAAAAAAAAAAGGATCAATATTAACCTCTGTAATTTAAAAAGAAATAATTGAAAATCACACTTTCTGTTTCAGTTCCTGCCATGTGGCTGTGTTTGTGCTAGTAAAAACTAGCGCTAGTTTGTGCTAGTAGGAAACATTCTTTTTCACACAGGAACCAAAAAAAAAAAAGAATGTTTGTGGGTCTCATAACCTCTTGAAGATAGAGTCCAAGTTCTTCACTGAGTCAGAAATTAGATTTAGAAGTTCGTTTGCACCATTAAACAAAGCCATAAAAAAAAAAAAAAAAAAGCTTAAATGGCAGAATATGACCTTGCTCTGCTTTGGCATATTTTAACACTCTCTTTCTGAGACAAGACAATATAGATGGTCTAGTTCTAAAAAGATACTTGCCTGTCTGCCAATTTTATGAGCCATTCGAATGCTCACTCCTCGGTTTTGTTTTGCAGTAGTCAGATGTTCAAAATCAGCACAGGGTTTTTCTGTCAAAGGCCTCAAAGGACCTAGGAGGGTTGCAGAGCTGACCACGGAGACTACTGCAGACCCATTTCTGAACTGCTGATGGAAAGCGACTTGTTACCTCATACACTTGCACACAGATGGTTACCAGCACATCTTGGAGAAGCAAGCGCATAACATTTGTGCTTTTTCCATCCTTGTAGCTACCCTTGACCTGGCTGTCTTGCCCAACAGACTGTTACTGCTTCTGTTGTCAAGAGGCGTCTGTGGCTGCAGAAGAGTCCAGGATTTGTCTGTGATAGAGTGACTACAAGTGACCCAGTTCCACAGCATACACTTGGCCAATGCCAAATATGACTTTTGTTGCAACTTGGCCTTTGCGTGCAAAATGTTTTTGTCTTTAGTTTTTGGTGGTGCTATTGGGAGAGCATCAATATTTTGCTTGTTAGACACATTGGTTGATGGCATTAAATTCAAATCTCTAGGGCCATTCCAATTCTGACTGCTCATTCAAAGTATTAAGGAAGTTTAAAATGCAGCCTACCATTACAGTGCTTAACTATTTCACTATTAAATTATAACCCAGTTGCTATAATGCCACTGAAACTTAGGAAAACGTTCCCGTGGACCGGAGCTACAGTCCTGCAACAGTGCTTTCTTATTAAAATAAACAAATTGTGGTGAAACAAATATGAAATATTTGGAAGCTGAATGAAAAAGAAGGCTGTTTATATTTTAGTACTGCAGAAGTTTGGTGAGTGTAGGTGATGCATGGTTGTCACCAGCAGAAAGAATATACAATACTACACACTGCAAATAAATCAGTAAAATGTTAAAGACACAACAACAACAACAAAAAAACCACACCTTACTTTAAATCAAAATGCATAAAAAGTCAAAAGGTGTTTGTCAGAGACTCGGGAAAAAGACAACAAAAATATATTTTTAAATCCACCTTGGGAAATTAATATTGAGGTAATTTTCAGGCTAGAGTTGGAAACGTGGCATTTTGTCATTTTAGAATAAACACCAAAAACAGATGCCACAATTTCATAAAATAAACATGCAGTGAAAGGGTAACACAGACATTAACAGCAAACTGAGACAGTAGCCAATACAGTATGATGAGAAGGAATACTCAGTATGGTGTGATGTGCGATAGAAGCCATTAGCCATATGGTACAGTGTGAAGAGGGCCTCTGTGACTAAGTAACAGTTGTATGTTATGTGGTTTATAAAATAATTATGCAATGGCAAGCAACTCTTTTATAATTATTGGCTGTTTCAAAATATTTCTGCTAATCTGGATGCATTTACAAGGTTGATGGATGGAGGCAGTCTGCTTCCTGTGTCTCTGTGTTTGTAGACTGTGTAGTGTATCATCCTACTAAAGGCAGTGACCATTTTAGATTTGGCCACTGGAGACTGTATATGTTTTTCTGAAAAGACAAGAGTATCCACATAAAAACACCATGGCTTGTTCAGGCATCTGCCAGGCGAGGACCTTGCTTCTACCCTCCCTGTATTAATGGCCATCTCTAAAAAATGAAAATGCATCAATAGAAAAAAACTACTTCTCTGTCACTGTGGATGGCATAAACTGATGAAAATTTCAACATACTCTGAGCTTTTAGGTTTTTTGTACGCTGTTTCTTTCAGACTCATATTAGAGTCTACAAAGGAATCAGCAACTGAAGAACATCAAACAAATTTGCAAACCAACAAGAAGATGACACTAATTTCCTTTTCCTTTTCCACAGCTTCTCAAGTGAGCATATGGAGGGCAAGTGCCTGTTAGACATTTGTAAAATGCAGCACTTCAGCTTGGAAATGGCAAAATAATGTAATATATAAGATTTTCAACTGCAAAAATCTACTAGCAATTAAGACATGGCATATAGACTAACAGGAAAGGGAGAGATTGCTTGGGCAGTGAGACCCTCAGCTCCCAGCTCTAATAGGGAAAGGTGAAAGATTAGGTAAATCCTCTATGTTCCTGTGACCCTGCAGTACGTGCAAGCAGCTGAATGGGAGCAAGGCAGGGACATGGGACTGGACAGCACCATCTGGGACATCAAACCCAATCCTCAGAAGTCAAGTATATATGCTTAGCTTTGAGCAGTGCACGAACCACCTCTTCCCTACTCTATTGTTCTGACACTATCTGCAAGCCACAAAACACTTCCCATCTTCCCCCAGCAAACTTCAGATCTACCGTAAAAGACCAAAAGATCCAACTGTAAAATATGACAGGAAGAGCACAGGAGAGATCAAGGGTATATTGAGGATAATGGTCTTTGAACATCCTCTGTCTATCATACCCACATGGGTCAGCTCTATCACAGTCCTAGAGACAGTACAGATCAAACATAGTTTTTATTATACGCATCTGGTGTATTGCTGTTAGTGCTCTAGGATAAAACATGTATGATTTCTCTGTAGTAGGTAAATCTGCCATCTAGGTTTTGAGTTTCATACTGGCTACTCTATTGATGCTTTCATAGTACAAGGAACTGATGTTGGGTATATCTATTGAACTAGCCTTGTAAGAACGACACATCATTAGAAATCATACAAACGGAATATGGCATGAAACTTCTAACAAGATTACAGTGTACTAAAATAAACTTTTGGGCTGTATGGAAGCAATGTATGTGTAATAAAATTTTTCGTGTGACTGAATACATTTTATGAGGTTGCAATCCAGTGACATACATTTTACAACACTTTTAAATGATGAAACGGATATACTGTTAAGTACAATGACAGAATACACATCAGGAAATTGCAGTGTACAATAACATAGGCATACATAAATATATATACATGTACACATATAAATATATGTGTGCATACACATACATACACATATGTAATATATAACGTGCATACATATATAATATTGGCATGCATACAAATACGAGAGTACCTGTCCATTTATCTATCTTTACCTTTTCTTACAAGAGAAAAGTGATTGTTCATCGATGAAAGCAGCTGGCATGACTGCTGAACTACTTATTTTATCTAGTATTACTAGTGAAGGTATTGCTTTCATTTTTGCCAGCATTTGTAGTGTAAATGAGGAGCAACCTATCATAAAATGATGTTACTGAGATCAAAGGAAGCAATCCTTAATACCAAGCTAAAACCATTCCTGGGAAATGTTTTTGATTATGGCTAATGATGTAATCAAGCCAGTAAACTGCCTAGAAGTTGGAGTTGCAGCAAGCGTACAGCTTGCCCATTACAAAGCACCCGATCGACAATAATAGAAAGGGAGAAAAAGGTGTGATGCAGCAAACAAGATGCTAGTTAAATGTTTACTCTAATGGCACACAAAGCTGGACAGATTTGATTAGAATACTTATGATTATCTGCTTAAGAGGAGAATGCTGAAATGCTGACGGTTTACCACAGAAGAAAAAAAAAAAAAAAAAGCAAGCCAAAAGTGGAAAGGACCAAAAAGGTCATTTTTTAACATCTTTGATTTCATTCTTTAAAGACCAATTACTTTCTTGTCCCCTGTGGGAGAAAAACATTCTTCTTCTTAATAGCAGAATCATTCTAAGACTTCTCTGATTCATTTTATATTTAGCAGATTACAGTTTTGGAGTCATCAGTAGGAGAGAACCCAGCCAACTGACAGACCTGAAATCATGTCCTTTGATTGTAATTGACAGGGAAAGCATTTAAGGTAAAGAAAAAAAATATTTTATTCATCTTTGATTACACTGTGATGTGATTTGGTGACATAATACAGCTGTGAGCTGAGGCAAGAAAGGCAATAATTCCTACTTGAGGCTTTGACATGATGTAGCCCTTTAGTCTTCTTCAAACCAATGCCTCCAGCTACAATAGTCCCCTTGATGGAGTCTAGACAAATAGATATACAGACTGTTACAATTTAAAGGCAAACAGCTTTAAAATAACATTCCTCTAGGTCATGAATTTTGGCATTGGATGGTTAGGCTGATAATATTTTTACTTTATGAAAATTAAATCTAAATCATTCATTAAAAAATCACACATTAGATAAAAATGATTCACTTCAGAAGGATTTTAATATGAAAATAAACTATTTCTCACACTTAAGGAGCAATTTAATTAGAAGCATATAGTAGAAATGAACACTATATTTAGTTAATTCATATGCAAAGGCTTTAAGTACTATATCTGCCTCATGGATATCCTAACTTTTCACTTTTTTTCTTTGTATTGCATAGTCAAAATATCACTTTGGTATTCCTGACAATGTGTCATGTCTGAATCTTCAGAAGTACTTCTCAGTACCAAGTCTACAAAATCTTTAGACACTGAGAGCCCAAAGATTCTGTAAGCAGTGTTTATTATGAAAAATCATGAAAAAAAAATCGAACAAAAATCACCCCACCAAATTTTAGCTGCTGTAGCTGTCTAATCTTAGCTAGCCCCTCTGTGTTCTCCTGGAGAATAATTATTGTTTACTTTAGTTGCTCATGTAACTTTGACCTAGAGAGGAAGCTACTCGGTGGGCTTAAGCTGGGTATCCAGGTGCAATCCTGTGCACCCAGTAAAGCTGTAGCCTCTTTCAGTGCAATTCTAGGAGGTTTAAAATGTCTTAGCACTGAAATGTTTCCTTGCAGCCACCATATGTGGAGAATAGTTGAGAGACTATCCAATTTTTTTTACAAACGATGTTGCTTGCCAAAAGGAAATTCCACTTTCATGATCAGTTCTTGCTAATGATTGGGTTCTTGGGTTTTCAGACATCATCAGTTAACCTAAAATAGTAAAGAAAATGTTAGAAAATTCTGTCACATCTTTGGGACATGTACCACAGACATTTGAAATAAAGTGATTTGGTCATTTTTACAAGTACTTTCTGAAAAAAACTGCAAGTTCAGAATCTCCATAGAATTTAAAGTTTCCATTCAAGCCATTTAACAAATACTTTTAAAAGGGCATCTTTCTACAATCCTCTGGGAAAGCCTTGTTTTTTGTCTAACTTGAGCTACCATGTGTGACCATGAAAATAAGGTGGCATATATTCAATAGAATAGTATTATTTCATAAGAAAAATAGAGTGTTCAACATCATCTTACAAAGTTAATCCTCATAATTGACTCTAAATATGTAAAGAATCACTGTATGTATCACTGGTATTTCCTTTTTGTTATTACTACATATGGAAAAAGGTAGTGATGGTAGTTACAGAGACTGAAATTCTTGCTGTACAGCTGTGCCAGCTGAGATGTCTTCCTTAATCTCTGCCTTTTATAACTGTCTCTATGTCCGAATTACAGTGACCAGTTCTATGCATGAAATTACTTAGACTCCCTATCTTACCTACTGAGATTGCAAAGAAAATTTAAGTTAGTTCAAATAGTGATGAAACCAAAGGAGCACCACTAATAGATTTAATTCATCAAGGAGCACCTGGATACTGTTAGGAATTGTACGTAGATATTAATGGTTACATGTCTGATGAGCTTGTTTTACATGTTCTACCTCTCAACTGTTTCAAGGGAAATACTGACCTCTTTCTAAAAGTATTCTCCCATTATATGGGGAGTTCAAAATTTCAGATACACGATGGTGTTAAGGAAACAACCAAATAAATAAATAAAAGCAACAAAACCAGTTATAAAGCTTCAGGTGAGCTGAACATGGTCATCACAACCACAAACAAGTAATGACTTACTCAACATAATCACAATATTGCTAAATAAGGAAAAGCAAGGTGGAATTAACACTTCAATGACCCGAGGCCCAGAAAATGGAAAACAGTATAAGGATTCAAATCTCTACTTATATCTCCTAATCCCAAGTAAAAATTACCTATCAACTAGGATGTCTGTCTCTTGGGGCACACTGCTTTAATTTGTCCTATACTGCTGGGAAGAAGCAATGGCACCAAACCTGCTGGAACTCAAGAGGCACTTGGAAAATACTCTCAGACATATGGTTTATTTTTTGGGTAGTCCTATGTGGAGCCCTGAGTTGGATTCAATTATCTTTGTGAGTCCCTTACAATTAGGGTTATTCTATGATTCTAAGATAGATGGGAATAACTGCCTGTGCATAACAGGCACAATATTCATGGCCTGTAAAACATTAGGAGGATTGGAAACTCTTCTTCCATCTAGCTGTACAAGTCAAGCAAGAGGAAATATTTCACGGTAGTTCTTTTTTTATTCTTTTTTCTTTCTTTCTTTTTTTTTTTTTTTTCTTCCCATTTTTCTCCTCATTCCTTCTCCTTTCTCTTTTTCTTCAGTCACTGACATCACAGTTTCAAAATTCTATAGCAATTAACTGTGAAAGTGGATTTCAGGATGAACACAAATATTAGGACGTTATATAAATTGAACATTTCGTAATAAAACTTAGTGACCAATACAGATTTGAAATTCTGGATATTAATATTTTTATCAATACTACCTTGCTATGATTAGGCTTGGAAATTCCAGTTAGCACTCATGATGGAAATTCCACTCAAAATGAGATATTTTACTTTTCTAATACTGTTGCAACATTACTGCAATTATACATGAAAGTAAGAAACACTGATTAAATTCTATTAGCATATTTATTATCTGTTGCATTTTCCACAGTCCATTTTCTGTTTTCTTTACTGTATCAAGTAAAGAAAAATCCTAAAAAATAATTTTCAGATGAAATTTATAAAGTTATAGTTAAAGAAACATTTTCCCCAAAATTACCATTTGAATGATAAGCAATTTTGGGAATAATTATAGAGCACACTCTACATTCAATGCATTCTGATATATGGATAATTACTCCTGGTAATATGCGTTAGTTAGATTTTATAACAACAATAACAATTTATTGCAAAATTAATTCCTTGGCACAATTTAACATTTATTGATGTGAAGTCAAAGTGAATTGATTTTATTGCAGACCACTTGTGATATACTTTCCCTATGCTCCTGCCCTAATTGGTTATTATAGGTCATTTTGGTATTTAGTTTTAAAAATAAATTAATTTGGTACCAAGGTGCATTTAGTTAAAATGGCAAGATATTTACAGCTCATGTGGTTTTATTTAAATAAAAAATGGTAAGGTAATGCAATCATCTCTGGTTATAAAGTGATGGATGAATTGAAAACATTTCTGAATCAGGTCAATGGTAGTGATGATTAGTGCATTGTTAATCAAGTTGCTGAGATTGCTATCAAAAGCTTTATCTCTTTCACTCAGACTGGTGAGAGGATCATGAATATTAAAGAGATTCAAATAGATCTGCGCTCATGTAATATGGAGCACTACAAATGAAAAGGCTAAATGAACCCAGACTGTGACTTTATGCAGTGATATATCTCTTAACTAAAAAGGAATGTCTAATCCATTTCTATACTTGTATTAAGCTACATACATAGCAAGCATACAAAGTATTCCATGTCCTGTATTCATTTATGGGCTAAGTACTTATTTACTGCCCTATCAATGTGAAGATAAATAGCTGTGGAGAAGGTATTTTTCAGAATAGAAACAATAGCTACTGTAGACTAGATTTTAATTTTTACAACATTAGTAAGAATCTAAGGTAATCCACTGGAAATCAGCAGCTTCATCTCAATTACATTACTCTTATTTTATGCTGATTTACCTGAAATTAAGGTTTATTCCAGTGTGTAATTTAATTATATGCCTGGAATTCATGCTCCCTTTAAATCTGAGAGGAGAAATAACAACTACAATGCATAACCACATATAGCTGGTAAGACTGTGTGGATAAGGCAGGCCTGAATCTTGATAACATGCAGGTACTTGCTTAACTCTGCGCTCCTGAGAAACTCCAAGGATGTTCAGCTGGATTAGTTAGAGACACAAGGCTAATCAGATTCAGTTTTCCAGGTTCAAGGCCTCCACTGTATCTAGTTCTTCATAATCAGACACAGAGAACACAAGTCCCAAATAGAGAACAGAGAATGAACCAAAACCTAACTTCATTCTTATCTGACGATGAATGTGTTAGAAAGAAATCAAAATGGGTCAGATGTTAGAAGCTGTTTTTCAAGGCAAAATACTTATACCAGATGGAGTTCTTTTAAAGCTGGTTTAAATAACTGTAAACACTAAGTTTTAAATGAGTATAGAGCATGTAGAGATACCTTTGCACTACAGCATTCTGTAAGGTATACACATTCCCATTCATCTCAGATGTGCTGCTTTATGGTGAGGAACAGAGCAGAAGTTCAAACATTTCTTTAGCGCTCATGAACCTACTCATGACTTCTAACTATGAAAGTGAAATTTCAGCAGCAGCAGCAGAATACTGAAACATTAAAAGTTTTTGTAGATACTTGCTTTGCAAACATATGATGAGAACTGAGTTGTTTGGGAGAGGATAAATTTATATAAACAAATCATATAGTTGTGTGTGACTACACTCAAAATTGTGAAGTACTCAAGCAGGGCCTAATAAACCGTAAACTAAAACAGTTACTTATCCTTTGTATTTCAAATGCAACCATTGTTTCTTCTGTATAGAGCTGAAGAAATAAAATATATGACACAGGAAGTATCAGATCACAGATTTTGAATCTGTAAATTTACCTTTTATCTGAGATAAAAAGAATGAAATGAAAAGAATGATGACAAAGAATGAATATCTTCACCATGCAGAAAATTATCATCCCGATAATTTATGTAGACCACCCTGAGCACAGTGCAAGATGGAGACCACCAAAGTCACTTGCTATGGTTAAAACACAGTGAGATGTAGTCCCTTATCCTCTCTCCTGTTTAGTTTCTTCCCAGCACAGAAACAGGCCATTAATGACCTCTCTGCCTGCTGAAGCAGTTTTACCACACTCCAACACTGTGCTGTGTGAACACATTCCAAGCTTTAAAAGTAAACAAGAAAAAGCCCCATATCTCTCTCATCACCTCTTTGACATCAGGATTTTGTATTTCATCTTTTATTCCAGAGAAAGACCATGTTAAGGAATGGATTTTATACTTTGATCTGAAAACTTTGGGATTCCCAGTAGAGCTTATCTCTTTGAGGAAGGAGATACTTCACTGTGTTCAAATGTTTAGGAGATCTTTGTCTTCTGTACTCCTAACTCCAGGTTTTATCCTTAACTCTAGAGATCTTGGTGGATCTTTTGGGAGATCATTCATGGAAGCTTAGCCTAATCTAATGGATACCTTTGAAGATGAAGTACAATGCTACTGATATAACCAGATAGTCAATGAGGAAACACGCAGATGTCATGGTAGCTTGTCTTAGTATGTAAGTTGCCACATTTTAATTAACTAAAACTCTTTATTGGCAAAGCTGGTATAACACCAGAACCTTCACAGAAATTGCCTTTCTGTTTACCAAGACTAGATGTATCACATAAGTTTTCTTTCCAGACATTTGAATTCTAGAAGTACTGATAATCTGATTCCATCCACTGGGGCATGGCTTATCTGCATTTCCCCTGTAGCTTACTGGACTCAGCTGTAACTGTGCAAAGTTGTGTTAGCATGTACTTTAACATTACAAAAAGCAAAAATATTTAAAAGCAAATCAATAAAAATATGAAATTGGCAGAATTAAAGCAGTGTAAAACCAGTGGATATGAATGGAAGAAATAGCATCCAAAGTCTGTAAGATATTAAATTACCATTTATGTACTATTCTGCCTGAAGAAGACTTCTGGCTCCTAAATGGTAATGCATCTGAAGTCTTATTGCCAATCTGTAGCCTTACATTTAATCAAAGAGCGGAAACAGTTATTGAATACTGAAGCATCAGTCCGCAAGGGAAAATGGGAGCCCGTATGATACTTTCTCAAAGGATTCATGACTGTCTTGGGTCTTTTCATTGAGAACTGTGGTTTAGCATATCATTATTGAAAGTCAGCATATTTAAAGTATTTGAGTGGGAAGAAGCTTATGAAAACTTTCTGTGTCCTGCAGAGGAGTCTGTAAAAGATGAAAAAACACAACTTTAATTTGAGAAGAATTATTAGTATATGTGGGAAGTTGAAATTGTGTCAATTTAGAGCCCTGTAGACTTTCCAGGATGGCTTTGAAATCACTCCATTCACAGCAAAATGAAACAGTAGCTAGAAAATGCTGATAGCATTGGTTCATATGAAACTGTTTGAAATTTGTATGTGTATGGTAACTGTTGAATCGTGGCCTGATCAGCTGAGGAAAGAAGCCAGTCAGCGCTGGGAGCACAGGTGAAGGTAATTCACTTGTGCAACAGGAAGAGGGGGAGCCTCGCTGCACCTCTCTTAGACCCCATTTAAGGGCTGACTGCATCTCTGTATGGTTCTCTGGTTGGAGATCCCTCTCTTGTGCAGTTTTCCTTCTGAGCCTAGATCTTCAGAGATGGGTGAGTACCTTTCTTTTTCCTTCATTACCCTATTCCATTCATGTTAGTCTCTTTGCTACTACATTCCTGTGTCATCCTTCCACTGTGTTGATCTTTCTTTTTGTAACAGTATAAAAGTATATGATCTGTCACTACACTTATTCTATAAATCATTCATCTAAAAATGCCTGAAGAAGTAGTCTATCCTGTTTATTTATCACAAGATTAAAATAGTATAACTATGGAAACTATGTCTTCTGAAGAGGTTTAAATCCAACTCTTGAATTCGAAGGGGTTTTCGGAAAAATCTACCTAATGAAGGTGAAAGATAAGAGATGATAAATGATGCTATGAATCTTAAGGAACCTATTCTTTTTATGGCAATATATTTTTTTCAGAAAACACATGTGAAAGCCCTCAGATTCAGTGGCAGAAACCAGTGGATCTTATTTCAGCATTGTAACAAGACAGATGAATTTTAGTCTTCCCTTTGGATGGGAATGTTGAAAAATTATTGCAAATAACATAGTTCTCGAATAGCACTTGAGAATAGACATTTGGTAAGTTCACAGCCTTATATAACCTAAGATTTGGCCAAGTCATTGTCCTCTGAGAAAATGAGTGGTAGTTTAATTCTAGTTCAATATAAATGTTTACCTAGTTGAATGAAAAGGAGAGAATTTATTTAATTTGAATTGAATTTTTAAAGAAGAGTTTTAAGTATGACACAGTGTCGAAGTATGGTATTTTCTTGTCCAATGTTAAAAGTGTAGATCACAAAAGTTTAAGATTCAAGGCTGACAGAGTGCTTTGTCATATTCATCATAATAATCAGTTTAATAATTGCTACATATTTTCAAGTCTTCCTAATTCTACCATTTAATAAGAAAATAAAATCCACTGAAACTCCATTATTCACCTTCCTTTTTGCGCCACAATTTTATTATTTTAACATTATTATTTCTTCATAATTATCTCTACTTCTTAATATCCAGTCACACTTGTTTCATGCATACTTTTCCTAACACTTCTCAATCTCTGACTTCATTTTTCTATCTTGTCTTGAGTAAAACAAGAAATACTGAAAATGCTGATTAATGCTTTCTAGAAAGTTGCCTACTGTACTTTTTTATGAAATGAACTTATTTAGACCATGTAACAATTTTTAAGTTCTGCGATAAGCAGATGAGCTTGGTGTAAGTGCACCTTTAATGGGAGTCTTTGTGACATGGTAGTGATAACTACCACAACAACTGTTCAAGTCCTTGTCTTTGATTTCATTTGAACCTCTGCAGTCTTGTATGAGAAAAGCAGAGTAAATTTGGTACTCCTCTTCCATTGTAAGTTACTATGATGTGCAGGGTCCAAAATTTCTATGATGGCTTTTTTTGACAGTTTTTTTCACTAATTAAATTCCCACTGTTATGTTTCTGTTAACTCTACTGTGTCTGCTATTTCTGCTGGCTGGGCACTGAGGCCAGTGTTATAGCCTTGTACTGCCCCTTGCTAACTCCTTCATCTGTACCCCTGGTCTAGGGCCCCATTGCATTCCCATGGGAATGTCCATTCTGGTCCCAGCCAAGACATAGCGGGCCTGACCTCATGGAAACTGCCAGGCAGGGTCCAGCCCACAGGTCAGTGTCCAGGCCGGGCCCTAGGTTTAGTTCCCAAACTTGCTTTCATTCCTGCTAAAATTTGAAATCCACTATGAAATCACAAAGGGTCTACCTGCATACATAACTGTGGATTTGCAATACAGTGCTCCAGAATTTAAGGAAGTAAAGTGAGTATTCCTTCCTGGAGACAGACAAGTAATATTCATAGAGCTTTTTGTTATTTGCCAGTGTTATTTTGCACAGAGAGACCAGACAGCCTGTAGATTAGCAAGATCTAGATACAGCAGCCAGGAAACAGCGGTGTAACATAAGGGAAAGCATAATCTCCCAGTATGGACAATGCAGGTGTAATGGCTTTGTCAACAAATGAAAAAATATCATGATTATCATACGCAGTGCTAAAACAGATGATAAAAAATGAGGAAAGAAAAAAATTTGAGTCGGAATATAAATTACATAAAATACCACAATCAAATTACTCCTGCAAGATACAATTTTGCTTGTGAAAAGAGCCTTTCTGAAGCAAGGACATCATCAACAAATAGTGGAGAGAGAAAAACCTGTTGTCATGAACAAATTTTGGATAGCTTATCCTGCATTTCACAGGCTATAGAAAGTACTTAGTAATAAGGGGTGAGTAGTAAGGCAGACATTTTCTCTGCATCAAAACAAAATCTGCAGACTTTTTAAGTTGCCAATTACTAAGACTTCTGAGTTAAGTGGTTTTGGAGCATGTACTCACAAAAAAGGAACCAGTTGTTAGCAAGGCAAAGTAGAGCAGAATAATAATTTGCTTTAGTATGGGGAGTCAGTAGAGTAGATACTGGCAAACTCCCTAGAAAAAGACAGACTTGTGTAAAATTTGAATCTAACTTCAGAGTTATTCTGGGGTGACTAATGAAACTAAACTTTTCAGAGATTAAAGGGTAAATATGAATGATGTTATTAGTATAAGTAGATGTTTCAGTTTTCCTGAATAGTGTAATTGTATTTACTTCATCCTACAGAGTGTGCCTTTAGGGCATACAGCATGCCTGTCCAAAATTTTTAACTCGAGATTGTTTTTGAGCAGAAGTAAGTTTTCTCACTACATTCACATTTCCAGATCTGTTTTGAGGAATTTTAATTGCTTTGAGTAAGGACTTAATTTCTCCTTCTGTGTTTTAGCAGCATTCAACATTAGTCATTGTACTATACAAGTAATCCATGAGAATAAATGGAAGTATTACTGTTATGCTAAGCTCACACAATTTAATATTTTCACAGACAATTGCATGCAGGGAAAAAGACCTGCTGATGCTGGTCTTCCATTACCAAAGACTTGTATCCATCTTTGTAACAGGGCAAATGGACTACAGAAGTAGTGAGACGCTTTTGCTGGGTGATGGGAATACCTGTGTTCCTCAGCTAAGGACTTCTCTTTCGTTATATTCAGAGTGGCACTTATAACATGAAGAACTAAATAGTACTTGGAAAATAAAAATGGCTACCACATTTCAGCAGGAAGGACTCCAGACGGTGTATTGCTTGTTCTCTTTAAGTAAGAGAGTTTTTGGACACCTCTTACGTACCTAGGCTTTTGTGCACAAGGTCTCCCCATTCTTCCTACTCCGGACTCATTCTCTGTATGAAGAGAACACATGCCAAATTGCCAGCCCACCACACAGCCTTCCCATCTGTGTACCCAGCTTTGTTCGTCTTCCTGCTATTGTTTCTGGATACACCTACTAAAGCTCTGCCTGTCTAGGAGCTGCGAGCTTTCCCTTCAGCTTTGAGCACATTTTCCTCTCCTCTCCTTGGCTGCGAAGATGAGCAACTCTTATTGTATTTTTTGGAATATGCTACCAAAGAGTAACATTAACTTTTCTTGATAAAGAGGAAAAATTTAAACAGTTAGAGATGCATCGTCTTTATTAAAAATGGTTCTGATAGGAGCCGTTCAGATAGAAGGAAGGAGAAGTAGGATGCATCGAAGGGAGGGGGGGGGGGGGGGGAGGGAAATGTGAGTTTCTCAGAAAACTAGGATTTTGTTTAACTAACATTCTCTGCTGGCTGTACTCTGACACGTTTTGCTATTTCTACAGGCCTTTTACAACAGTGCAAGGGGTTAATAGAAACCTGTTAAATGCCTTTAAAATACATTTCACATGTTGTTGTGGCTGTTTCCTGGTGTGAATCTCTTATTATTTTACTGACCCTTTTAGACATCAGCTGCTCTGCTTGTACTGAGTGTCTGTAATCCCTCTGATTTTCCTGTGCCACTGGCACAGCAGTTAGATTACTGAATCTTTGGGTTTGTCTTCTTTTATACACGAGTTACAAATTCTGGGGAAAGTTTTTTTTTTTTTTTTTTTTTTTAATTGCTGGACCAAAATGGATCACTTCTTACTTTAGCTGGCGACCAAGACCATTCCCTGCAGTGATGGGAGACTCAGGAAGGAAAAAGAGTGTGGTTTTGGAGAACTTGCATCCAGAAATGATTTCACAACAAAGGTGATTCACTAGAAACATTTGTCGTATTTTATTTTGATTCCAGTTGTTTTTTTTTTTTTTTCTAAAGAGTTTATTTGCTTGAGGCTTTTTCCTTCTCTACACAACTACTCTTTCATGCCCTCTAATGGTATTCTGCTGAACTTCACACTGAACACAATTTCATTAACAAGATGTTTTTTTCATTATAAGGCAGACATGTGCTTTGTATTGCTTGTCATTCATATGGTCAACAACATACACACCACAGTACTCTATTTTCTACTCTATGTGATCTTAAAACATTTTCTGAGAATTCTGGCTAACACTTCATGGCTGATATACAGCTTGGCTTTTCCTTATTCTCCTTTATGTGTGCGCCATAGACCACAGAAAACATGAAATTATTTCACTTTGGTGGATGCTTAGGAGGCAGTTATAGACCCATAGGATGAAAGGATACTTAAGATACATGGAAAGGACAGGATGTAACCTCTTTAAAAATAAGGAAAATTATTTTTCTCATTATGTGTGGAAGGTTCAAATAGATTTTTCTGCTGCTTCATCCTGAAACAATCCTGTTGACAGTCTCTATTCCCTCTATATGTGCCATAGTGCCTCACATCCAAACAACTAAGCTTCTCAGCCATTTGATGACCTGAAATAACCCTCTAAATGATGGCTGTGCTACTAGGAAAGAGTCTCACTGTGACTTGTATCTCTCTCAGGAGATTCATGAGCAAAGATGTAAAGCTACTGTAGTGAGAGAGATCTTTCTCCTAATGCAGCAGTGACGCCAATCTTGAAGGCTAGCTGATTGCTGTCCCTCTCAGTACAATGACAACTACATCCTTATTGATGTGCAGGAACAGGCAAACGCTGGCTTCAAAATCCTGAAAATTTTTGTTTTAAGCTGATACCACTGTAAGCCTTTGTAATGAATGCTGTGGCTCATTATCTATGTCCTGAAACACCTTGAATATACAAAAAAAAACCCACACCAAAACAAAACCAAAACCCCACAACCCTATATTTTACAAATATATTACAAGTATAAGGGGAAGAAAAAAAGATTGTGGTGATTTTTCCTTTTATTACTACCCTTTCCTCAACATCAAGATTTGGAGGACAAACTCAACAGGAGTTTTTCCATTTACCTTAGTGGGGGAAAGATCTCACCCAGAGAATTTTGCTCTTTGGCTGCTCTTAAGGCTCTGCTCTTCATGTTATCTGTAGCTTTTGCAGAGGGAGTTCATGTGTTCTTTCCTGTATTTGGACAATGTTTTCTTTGCTTGCACTTAGCTCAAGAAAAAGGATGGTTGATTTTCTATCAGGGCAAAGGTTAGGGTTGTCTTTATTCTCCAGAATTCCCAGAAGATTGATGCTCTTGTAAGGTTACTGATCCTGCATATTCAAAGCATTTTTCTGGTCTCAGTGTACTATTTTAAACAAATTTTCTGACAAACGTTATTCTGCTGAGTAAGCAAGTTGCTTATCGTGTAACTTTTCCTCTGTAGATATCACACTGCTTTGTCTGACAATTCCAGCTTTCACTGTTGCATTTTCTGACTTATTTTAAAAGGAAGGAAGGGTTTGAAGCAATAAATTTGTATTCCACTCGCAAAAAGCGGAACAAACTATTTCACTATAGTCTTATTACTTTCAAGTTTTGTATCTCTGAATCCATTAAATGAACAATGTTTTGCATTGGAGGATTCACAAGAATAACAAAGCAGTCTTGTTATCCTGGCAGCCCTTGGATAAGTGCGCTTTTGTATGTCCTCATGTGGTAGGAGGGAATAAGAGATGTTAGTTCAACAATCTTATCTGATTATCAGAGTGCATCAGGTGGCCTAGTGACAATCACACCGTCTTCCTGACTATAGAGCATCTTGGTCTATGTTGTCTCTTTGGTTGATAAGTTGTGATTGTATGCAGATCTGAATAGTTTAACAGGAAACCTGACTGTCTATGTGTTCCAAATACAATTTCAGGGTTTTTATGTATGTACCTGGTGCTACTGTCTTTACATATTTAGCTGAAGACCTTCTCACCCATTTCCACCATTTGTTTTGGTGCTTGTATCTATTTGTACAGGAACATCTCCTGGTGCTTATCCCTTCTCAGTCATACCTGGGGTTTTGCTTTCTTATGTTTCTTTAAAAAAAAAAAAATAATCAACAGAATGAAGCAGTTGTTGAACATATCAGTCTTATTTGGTATGGCAAGGGAGCACTTAGAGCGTTGTGGTAATTTTGATAGCATAGTGTGTGATTATGGTAAATAAGAAGGCGTCGTGTGTATAGCTAGTTATAAGAATGTTTGTGGGAGCAGAAGGCATGTTCTGTCTCTCATTAATTTTTCTGACTTTATAAAAGAAGACTTGATAAAAAAACAATATTTTGACATGCTGTAGGTACTTCAATTAAAGTCTGACAGAATCAATTGCTATTCTGTGCTATGGTAATGAAAACAGGATTTTTATTTGAAATTCCTGATAAGAATGTGAAGGCACTGTTCTTATTTTTTTCTGAAAAGCCTTATTTTAGAAAACAATTAATAAAATCAAAGTCTATCTTTTCCTTCAAATCCATTGAGATTAAAATAGATTAGCATTCGCATAGTTCTCATTTTATATCAGAAAGCTGAGCACATTCTCTCTCAAACAGCAGGGGAAAAGTGAAGAAAACACAATTTAATTACAGTGTTAGTGTTAAACCCAAACTAGTTAGGGATGAATAAGTGTTTCTGTTAAAATTCTCTGGGTTCAGAGATTTATAACTTGGTGATAAGATTCTCCTAGGGCACAATCTTACTGCACAAGCATAGCTTGGAAACAAAAGATAGATATTTTTCAGGAACTGAGATGTAATAACTGCTAAAAAAGCCAAAGAGAATCATATTAATTTTATTGCAGTTTCGTGATTTCAGATCCATTTTATCATCAGAGCAGGAATTTTAATTTCTCTACAGGTTTTTCCGTGGCACGCAGCATTGACTCAGCTGCTGTAAATTGCATTGCTACACTGTGTTTAAGTTGGTCTTACACTGTTTAGACCAACGGTGTTTAAGCTGTAAATTTAACACAGATTTCCAGAGGTATCCTAATCCCAGAACTTCAACTGGCTTCTGAAAATACCAGATGTTGAAATGAAACTCTAGGTCTACTGATTATGTGGCCTTCACTTTTGTCAAACAAGACCTTGTTCTTGAGGAATCTGCAGTGTGAAATCTTTCGAAAGGAATCTTCTGCTCTTGTTTTCCTTTTGGAAGGGGGAACAGCCTTGCCTAGCATATCCTTGTTGCTGAGGAGACAAATACTTGAACTACGTTGATAGTAACATGTACAACTAGATCACTAATGAGATTTATATATCTAAATAAGTGTAACCTCAGGTGCATACATGTGCTATTTTTAATGGTGGGTCAGTCAATTCCTCAAAACCTGAATGTACTTGTGTAGTTTCTGAACTTTCTGTTTTAAATTAAGTAAGTACCAAAACACAAGTATAAACAATGTTTTCCAAAAATGACAAATTTGATGTATGGTGGTTCTCCTACATCGGAAAGCCATTTTTCTGTAGTCCTAATGCATTGTCATGCTGTACCACTTTTTCATTTCCTAGCTAAATAACGAAATAAATAAATAACCTGGAATAAATTAAATAAGTTTTAGCTCCCTGGACTCATCTAGTTGAGCTGTAATGCAGAGAAATAAAGATTAGGTGATTAGACTCTTATTATTTTAAGAGTTATTAACATTTTAAATAGTAACATCAGCATGGGTCATCAGAAGCTGATGAGCTAATTTTGGCTCTGGCAACTGCAGAGATAGAACTGAATGAAACAAGTCAAAGATTGTTCCCTTAAGCATTGCAGTCTTTTTTTTATCAAGGAGGCAGAAGGAAAAAGGGTAACCCTATCATGAAATTGCTTCTACAATCTCCTTCTTATCCACCTAACTTTTGTGCAAATCTCTGTAATTTTTAAGAGGGTGGAGTAGGAGCAATGATCCTTCCTTAGGGTTTCTGGACTGGAAACCCTTGAAGTATTTTCTAAGATATGTGTTTCCCTCTTTGTAATTTTGAGTGGAAGGAATGACACTGAGAGATTGACAAGACTTGTACTTCCCTAACAGTCCTATGTAGGCTTGTTGATGAGCTAATTGTGGCTCATTAGATCTAGAGGGGTCTATATTTAAGCTCATTTGAGTTTGCAATGGGAAAGTTCCAACTATGTTTGGAAGTAGAGTGAAACTGCTAAGGCTGCTGGTAGTGTCTTCCTAAATTACGTAAGATTTCCAGGTGTTCCCTGGAGCAGGATGGAAGTGCAAAACAATGTGATTTTTCAGCAGAAGACTGGGAACAAAACCATGTATCTTCCCCAGTTACCCATTTTGCTGAATTCAGATGAGAAATCTAGAAAAGAAGAAAAATGTAAAACTAAGGCCAGGCTGAGAAAATGCTATGTAGATGATATCTAGATGCTATTCAGTTTGTGGTGAAATGAGTCCTCTGGTTATTAGAAATCTTCAAAACTACAACAAAAATCTTCCCATTCAAAATATCAGTATTTTGTATCAGAAAAGCTTGAAGGAAATTAGAAAATTCTGTTACTGTATAAGTTCATAAACATTTTTTTTATATTAGTACATGCAAAGAAAACAATGTTTTCATTTTTTAATTTTATGATTTTTCTTTTTCCACACAGAAGAATTATCTCCTTTCTCATTTGATTACCAGGCAGGTCACCTATTGAGGCAACCACATAGCTATTTGATCTTGTGTTTTTTCAAAGTGTTCAACGTGTCCCTACTGCAAGTTCTCAACCTTTTCTGAGAGCTGGAGTTGTTGAGTTTTTAACAGAGATAGTTTATCTCTGGAATGTTTGCTAAACATTAGCATATCATAGAATTATAGGATCATTTCAGGTGGAAGGGACCCTTAAAGGCCATCTGATCCATATCCCCTGCAATGAACAGGGACACCTACAGCTTGATCAAGTGCTCAGAGCCCTTTTTAGTCTGGTCTTACCCTCTCCAGGGAGGGGGCACCCATTGCTTCTCTGTGCAACCTGTGCCCATATTTCACTATCATTACTGTAAAAAACATTTTTCTTATATCCAATCCAAATCTCCCTTTTAGTTTTAAACCATTTTTCCCTTGTCCTATCATAACAGACCCAGCTAAAGAGTCTTACCCCTTCTTTCTTACAGCCCCTCTTTAGATACTGAAAGGCAGCTATCAAGTCTCCCTTGGGCCTTTCCTTCTTCAGATTGAACAGCCTCAGCTCTTCAGCCTGTCCTTGCAGGGAGGTGTTCCATCCCTTGGATCATTTTTGTGGCCCTCCTCTGGATGTACTTCAACAGGTGCACATCTCTCCTGTGCTGAGGACTCCATATCTGGATGCAGTACTTCAAATGAGATCTCTCCAGTGCAGAGTAGAGGGACAGGATCACCTCCCTTGACCTGCTGACCATGCTTCTTTTGATGCAGCATAGGTCTTTCTGGGCTGCGAGGGCACATTGCTGGCTCATGCCCCCAAGTCCTTTTCAGCAGGACTACGCTCTTCCTTCATGTCCACCAGCTTCTATTGATAGTGGGGGTTGCTACAATCCAGGTGCAAGGCCTTGCATTTGGATTTCTTGAACCTGATGAGGTTCTTCTTGGGCTCACTGCTCAAACCTGCCTGAATATCTCTGAATAGCATCCCATTCCTTGGGTGTCTTGACCACATCACATGGCATGGTACCATCTGCAAACCTGCTAAGGTTGATCACATTGTCATTGACAATGTCATTGTCATTGATGAAGATGTTAAAGAGTGCCTGTCTCAGTAATGATCCCCGAGGGACACCACTTGTCACTGATCTTGTGCAGATGTTGACCACCACTCGGTATGATCTTACAACAGTTCCTCATCCACTGAACAGTCCACCCAAATCCATATCTTCCCAGTTTGCAGAGGAGAGTGTTATGGGGGACCTTGATGAAGGCCTTACTGAAGTCTAGAAAGATGAAATCAGCAGAAACCAATGGCTGTACCACCCTTCCAGGCTTTTCTGCATGATGTCTGGGAATGGCATGCAATTCTACTTCCCCTCAACTTTTTTCTGTCCTATATCAACTAAAATTGGAATATTTGAAATAAATATCTGGCCTTAATTTACACCGTATACTTTTATGTCCTGCTGGGGGTGTATGTGCTAACTTCTGAGTTGTTTTGGTATCAAATTAACCATTTCGGCAGATATATTTTATCAGCTGATTCTTGAGTGAGATAGCACAGCCTATGATGTGTATAGACGTTTGTGCTTCTGTTTTCCTTTGAGTACTGCACATTTAGGAGCTTTTTTTTTTTTTTAGCATCTCAAATTGTTTAAATGATAACTACTGTACCACTGTATTTGATGTTGATGACCTTGAATAGATTCACTTAAACTGGTAGGAATCTATGAGCATAAAAATATGTATCATGAGTAATAATGCTGCTGCATCAGGGTTATTGCATCATTTGTGGTAGAATTGTTTCTCTTAATGCACAACTCATCAGAGTGCATTTATGCTTGCTGTTGTTTGCTACTTTAACCCTTTACAAAAGTGTATTAATTTAAACTCATTAACAAGCTCAGAGATTTGTACAAAATTATTTCACACTTGTTTTCTATTTGTGTTTCTATAATATACTTGCAATTCTCAAAAGAAAGCAGGGATACTATAAGTTTGAATTAAGTCACAAATCTACAGTTGCACTATGGTTTCAGAGAAGTTATAATAAACATCTCAGATGTTTAAATTAGTTACCTCTGCTAGATTGTACAAAGCAAACAAATGAATCAAATCATATCCCTGTAACAATGAAAATATGCTTTTTTCTTTTTGCACTAAGCCTTCTTGGTGTACATAACTAATAAATTAACCACATATTCAGGCTTATTTCCAGTTACTTGTTCACAAAACTATACATCATCAACAACGTTTGCAATAACATTGCAAACATTTTTCCTAAATTTATAAAACAAAAATGCATACAAAATATGGATGCTTTTCCATAATCAATGATTTTTACTGCTAGAAAACTCAGGGTTGCATTTCATCTAATTATGTCCTACCTGGTATGATTAAATTGCTATGTGACTAAATTAGCAGTGACAATTACTGGTTTTCTATTTCTGAATTTCTGTTTCTGAATTCTAAGAAAGGTTTTTGTAATTTATTGTATTGTTATGGATATTCTGTAATCTGGTAGATGTATAAGTTATATAATAAGGAGCTCAGTATTTTGAAGGTGTTTTATGACATGAAAAAAATGCCATCTTTTGAAATTATGGGATGTATTATCTCAGTGCCAGACTCTAATCTGCTACCAATTTATGTCAGCTTTCTGCATTCAAAAAGAACTCAAATCCTCTCTAAAAGTAGGAATCAGCTGAAGGTTTGTCTTGGCTTCATGAGCCCACTGCAATTAGGCAGCATGTGAATGTGTGCCATATGCATTTATTGCTCTTCTAAGCATGTGTTACTTTGATGTGTTAGGTTAGAAATCTAACTCTTTTTCTTGGGCAGCCTTCCTCCTGGGTCTTTATACTGCTTAGCAGTTGAGTCCAGACTTTGAAACACAGCCTAATTTAGAGGCGGATGCTGCAGCTGCTGCTGTCATTTCAGCTGATTTTTTTTCTGCTTTGATGTCAGCTTAGAGTCTCAGTCGCTGCATTGGTCCCACAGCCGCAGCAATTCGCCTAACGGACACCATAGCATTTTAAGCATGTCTCTTCACCTTTACATCTAATTTGAGGAGACTGACTCATTCACAATGCACCGCTGGTTCAGTGCAATGTTGAGCTATCACAGAATCTAGCCTTCCTGATCTGGAGGAGACACGGAAATAGCTTGGAGTTATGTTCAATGCCTGATAAAATGCTGATGATACAAGAAGACGGATGGTGGTTTTTTTTTTTTGACAGAAGGAGGATGGAATGCCTTGCCGGTCTTACCTCATCCTTTGCATTAGCAGCTGTACTGTGCAAAAAGAGCTTTTTTCCTCTGAAAGCTGTCATGTTCCTTTTTAAGATGTTACATTATCTGTACTTTTCCCGCTCTCCATAATTCAGCGGTAGTACATGCAGAGACATTCCACCTCAATTCCTCTTGTGCTTGGACCATCATTTGCTTTACTTTCTGCTCTCTTTCTGTGGCTGACAGACTCAAGGACTGCAGAAGCCTTGATCCCTTCTGATGCCTTTACAGAGTGATTTGTCTCAGTGAGGTCCCTTGCTCAGGCCAAACCTTGCCTTCATATGTATGTGCATTCTCCTATTGATTTCAGTGAGATTCACAGACTTCTGAGTCCCCTATTTGGCTTTTAATCTTCTCTAGCTTAAAGAATATATAGAGATAGTAGTTTGTCTGACCCTTTTTAATAACTGAAATCCTCATGTCCTCTGTCATTTTGTCTACTTTCTCTATAGTACAGTGATGTTCCCTGTCACATCACAAAAAGAGGAAAAAATCCCATCCTAACATAGTCCTTTATATACTAATTTCACGCATGTGTTTCCTGGATTTGTTACTGTTGCAGATGCTTCCAGTATTCTTCTCTGTATAAATCCTATTTCTCAAAGGTGTAATTGTACCATCTTTCCAGTAATTTCTTCTTTTTCAATATTTTTTCAAAACAGATTTTGGTTAGATTATTTTTCTGCAATAAGTAATTTTTTTGGAAATTTTCTTATAACAAAGTATTTTTGGAGGTTAAATAATATTAACAAATATCAGAGATACAATGGGATAGAATGAAACAGTTCTGGAGATACAGGCATTTTAAGATTTATGAAAGAGAAAGTTCATTGAGTAAACGAGTGTGGAAATTTCAAACATCCTTAGAGTATCAAGTGCTACTAAACAAGGGCAGTAAAATCACTGTGATTTTCACTTTTTTTCTGAGTGAATTCGCTCTTATCAGTATTGGTATTGACACTGCTGTAGACTGTTTAAAAATATTAGAACAAACAAAAACATCTGGTCTGACATCGGATAATGGCAGCTATGAAAAGTCTTTATGCATGCAGATTGTCTTATTAGACTGTGGGAACTATACCTTTTTTTAGTGGCTTCTCAGGCAGTATCCTTAGGTTGCTGACTTTTTTTTTATTATGAGCTTGACAGTAGAGCAGGAGATTGAGAGTGTTTTCTTTGTAGTGACAGAAGCTTCTTGCTGCTCAGTCTGTTAAAGAAACAATCATATGGAAGCCAAGTATTCCTCAGTCAAAATTTCTGTAAGCAAGTTTTGAAGGTTGAGAAATGAAACAAAAAGACTTCACTGCAGGTCAAGTGCTGATTTGGTTTGACTTAATTTTGAAGAGAAGGCTATTCTTTTTAACTTCACAGTTGGAAAATATTGCTTGCACCAATGATTGAGAAGAGGACTCTCTCTGTATGCTATGCTTCTGGAAGAGCAACAGTATTTTTTTATTCCAATAAAATCTACCTAGATGAGAAACTGAGCAGCTGACATGTATTGCAGCTAGAAGCTGCTTATTGGAGGTCAGGGTGAATTCTGAATGCAGTGGTAGGTGAAACTTTCACCCTATTACAATGTCTATCACAACAAGACAGATTAGGAATAAAAATATATGTAGATATCGTTTCAGCATTTTTGTTACACTGCTTCAAAACATCTGGGTGTTTCTGAGATATTCTCTTTTCATTTCACTGCAAAGAGGAGGGCTCCTGTGTATGATGAGAACTGAGTGTCAAATAACACTCTTCACAACACCTGATTTGAGGAGGGGTAAAGTTATATTGCACTGTGACAATACCCAAATGACTCTTGCCTGAGCCAGGAAATTGTGAAAAAGCACTATTATGTGGCTTCTGATGTCCTGGCTCTGGGAAGACCCACGGAACATGCAAGGGCAATGGTGGATCTTATTAGTAAAGAGTAGGGTGCTCAGAAACTTGTAACATGGAGAGATGATGTGTCAGTGAGTAGCAAAGAGGCGGAGAGTATGCACGTAGAACAAAAGCACTGTTGCAGTACTGATGTTAGCTCCAGAAAAACTAAATTACGAATAACTACTGATGCATATAATGAAAAATTGGTTAGAAAAATGATGATAAAATTGCGTTGCTTCTGATGTTTTGCTGCCATTGAAATGCTTTACAAAAAATCTGGTTTCAAAATTTTTAGAACATAATTACTTCTGGTTTAAAAAAAATATGTATATAATTATTAAGATTAGATATACAAATGTGTAGGAGTCAAGGCAAAGTATATTGTTTGGAACAAATCCAAAAGCTCATGTTCTGAAAGCCTCTCTGAAATGAAATGTCAATGTTCTGTTCTGCTGTAATATCAGGGAAAACTGCCCATATTTATGAAACTGGAACACAAAAATCCTCAGGAATTGGTCTCGGCAAGGTGTGGAATAATTTCCATTCTTGATGATGTCCCATGGGTCACCCAGAGTCTTGAGAGATCAGCCCTAACGAGAAAGAATATGACCTTACCATATCAGGGCTTCACAACAGTCAAAATTCTAGCTTGACCTTCAACAGTAAAGCATGTCCCTCAGGCTAAATCCTAACAAGTCTTGCCTTCAAACCAAGGCAAAAGGCCAAAAATGCTTATCCAGGGAGCAGCGATAGAGCAGGAAAATGAGAGGATCTTTTTTGGTTGGCAAACATCATAGTTTGACCTTTGTGTTCTCACTGTGCCAAGCCATCTAATCTCCAGGAGGCAGTCCTTTTTAATCTGCCAAGTGGCAAGCTGGCTCAGTACCTGTCAAGACCAGTATGCACCGCCAGGCATTTGGATTAAGGTTTAGATGTGTGAGATGACATACCTCTCTCCTATAGCAGGACTGATTTTAGCAAGTCACAACCACCAGTCTCATGCTCCAAGACTCTTGGGACTGCCCTGTGCCATACAGGCTCACTGAGCACAGGTAGAGCAAGCTCTCAGTTATCCAGTCTGTGTGGGTATTGAAGGATGCAACGTAGGTATGATCTATAGAATAAAAATCAGGGAAAGGAAATTTAACTAACAGTACACGAAACATTATTAAGAAAAATAAATAATACACTTTCTTCTAATACCAGGAAATTTTAATTTAATTTTTACATTCTGCTCAGAGGGTGCCTGTTTTTGTCTGGTTAGACTTTTGATTTTTTGGGGGGCAAAGTCATATTTTGAGAACCATTTTGATAATGTCATAACAAGTCATTGACAAGTGATTTTAGGAAGGTTGTACTAAGAACGAAAGTTTTTGTTCAGTCGTAAATCCTTCAGTCACAAATTCTCAAAACTGAAAAAGCTCATTGTAACTCATTAAAAGCAATCTTTGCTAGCAACTGGGACTGGAAAAGTTGCATGGAATTTATTGCAGTTAGACACTGCTTCTTTCTGTGGAATATTTTCCTTTGGATTTTTTTTTCTTATATTCTTGTAGCTATTTAGATTTTCTGTTTTACTAGACAAAGGGGATTTTTCCATGGGTTCACAGAAAAAATACATGTTGTAACTCACTAGTCACTAGTCTGTGGAGGTAAAGAAAGGGGGGAAAAAAAAAGCACAGTTTTTGCTTACTTCAAAAGTTACTTCTTTTGCAAAAAAATATGTTGAATTTATTAAAAAAAAAAAAGTATATATTTTGTAGAAGATGAAAGCTTATTGTCTTCCTTTCCAAATATAGCTTTCACTTGACAGCTGCCATTAGCATTTCAAATAATAATAAGTGCATATCTCTCAATGAAGAATGAAAGGTTTGCTTTGTCTTTACGCTGGTCTGAAATAGTCATCCAGTCTCTACTTTTCATTTGCCTTCTTTTACTTCTTACTAAGGTCACCTTCAGTGTGGTTAATAAGCAGCAAGATCATCAGTCACTTCAAAGTGCTTTCACATTCCAGAGTTTGGTTTTGTCTGCAGAGAGCAAATGGAGAGATGATCTGGTAGAAATCAGTTACATTATGACTCATCTTTCATGTGACCTCCTCAAGAGGCCTTTGGGTAGCACATGGGCTTTGCATACAATTACATGTAGCACTTGTCTAGCAGTATACCATTTTCTGTGGGGTTCCTCTACAGTGCTGAGTAGTCATTAATGGGTTTTCAAAAACCTGGGTAAGGAAGATTTCTCCTGATCCATGATTTCTTTCATTTGGGTAAAAGTAGAGTTATTTTGTATCTAGCCTGATAGTTTTCATGAGGCATATCTGAACTGAATTCAGATATAGCCTTGTTATGAGGCATTTGCTTCATTCAGTCAACTAAAAAAACATTGAACAGAACTAAGGCCAGATAACTAAAAGGTAATTGCACTGCTTCCTCCTCAATGTCATATATCACATCTGCTTTCACTGGCCCTGTAACTACACAACCTCTCTGTTCCCTGGTTGTCATTTGCTAATACTGATCAAGACTTTGCACATTTAGGGATATGAAAATAAGAAACAAGTCTATGGAAAAGAATTCAAAAGTGCAATTTCTTTTTGAAGGTATCACTTTTTGGTTGACTTTGATAGATAAGCGTAGACTTGTTTGCTTCTTGATAAGAGAATACTTCCTTGCTCCCTCAGAAGGAGGACAAAATATTTCTCCCCTCAGTATCACAAGATGCTGGATTTTCTTGAAAGTACCGACAACATTTCCTTGTTGTTCTGACAAGATGCTATGTCCAACAATGCTTGTGTATTCCCTTTTGTTCCCACCTCTTCCCTGAAGCACTAGTGGTGGTCTTTCTGCATGTTTCACAGATGTTTCTTCCACTCAGCTCCTTGGTTATTTTTCAAGTGGCTTCTTACAGCAAATGTTTCCATGTGTGCAGGCTTCTTCCTTTCTGCTGACACCTTTTCTTTCTATAAAAACAATCTGCTGCTGTCTTTCAGATCTAGAGAGAGACCATCCCATACCACAGATGCTGGTTTTCTTTTTAGATTCTTTGGCATTGGTACACATGGTCAGCAGGCAATACCTCCCTCCTGTCTGTTCCTCATGACTAACAATGTTGATGTTTTGTTCTTTCAATCTTATTTTTCTCTGTTACCCTTACACACACTGTTTTTCTATTTTTTTTTCCTGTTACTCTCTGCTTTCTTTGTACTAGTGGTCCATATGGGATCTCTTCATCTCTCACTACAGCTTGGGAGAGGAAAACCTTGCACATTAACTGTTTTACTTCGGTTACCACAGGCAACTTGTATGCCAACTTTTTCTTCTGCTTGGGAACCGAAAAAAAAGGTCAGCTTTACTTTTTTTTTTTTTTTTATATACTCACACAGACACACATGAGCAAAATTAAATTCACTTTCTACAGCTGCTCAGCGTACTGGTTACAGACTGACTCCAAAGAGACATGCAGAGATCAGACATTATGATTGAGATGATTGCCTTTCTAGTCTGTATGTGATAAAATTTAAGCTGAGGTTGCCTCATCATTTGCATTCTGAAAGATGTGTTTGTTTGCCTACAATAAACCTGGCAATCAAAATTTTTCATATCTGCTTATGAGCATGGTCACAAAAAGGTGACTGTTATCTCACTTGCTTAGCACGTTTTTCATCTAAAAACAAATGAAATAAACCCAAACCAAACCAAAGAACCACAATTTGTTTTGCTAAATGCGTCGGTGTCTTTTTGTAGATATATACACACACATATGTATCATTACAACGACACTTGTACGCACATGTTAAAACGTATCAATATGGTGGTCTTCACCTAGGTAATTCCTTTTTCAATTATAACTTCCTTTTAATTTTTAAATATGTAATATTATGCTAATATTCCTCCCAAATAGAGTTTTGTCATATAGACAGAACGTTTTCAGAATCATTGACAGAAAAATCTGGGCTCTCTGTTTCTACGAAAGCATTAAAACAGATTGTCCACTCATCTTTTCCTTATTTTCCCAAAAGTGTTAGGTGTCATCTGAGAGAAAGCTGAGAGATCTTCAAATTTTTAAGTAGATTTAGGTTTAGAAGTATACTAGTGATGGTCCCTGACAGTCCTACCTATAAACGTAGGACAAATTTTCATTCTTTTCAGGTATGTGTATCTTCACAGAAATGCATGAATACTGCCAACCATATTAACAAATTTGCATTTCTCATCCAAAATAGTTTCTCTCCAGGAGCATTTGGTTGAGCACATTTTCACACAAAAATGTCCTTTGACAATCTTAAAGCTTTTTTTTTTTTTTTTTTTTTTTTTTAACGTGGATAATGGAAACAGTATTATATGATTTCAGAAAGTCACAAAAGGCAAAAAGTCAATTATAGTTACAGACTGTATTCAAATTTGTATTATTCACTTGCAGACATATAGACCAAAAAGGCCTGACAGCAGGACCAAATCACATGACTGGATAATATTAACACGGGGTGCCTTTATGCCTTTACTTTCTGCTGTAGAACTATTTAGGATTCGTATACGCTTTCTCATCTTCAGCAGGATTCATGATTGCTGAGTAGCTAAGAACTACACTTGATAGCACTTTAGGAATGGCAGCAAAGTTGCAGGAGTCATTCTGGCTTAGCCTAAAGTTTAGGGAAGTCTAAATGCTCTAGAATATGAATAGATACTTACATAGAGAAAACATGTAAATAAGTATGAGAAAAAGAGTATCTCTGTTTTTAATAGAAGATTAATTTGGAGTTGTTAGAGAAGGTCCAGAGGAGGGCCATGAAGATGATCAGAGGGCTGGAGCACCTCCCCTTTGAGGACAGGCTGAGAGAGATGGGGCTCTTCAGCCTGGAGAAGAGAGGGCTCCAAAGAGAGACCTTGTAGCAGCCTTCCAGTAGCTGAAGGGGGCCTACAGGAAGTTTGTGGAGAAAATTTTTATAAGGGTAGGTAGTGACAGGATGAGGGGAAATGGTTTTAAACTGGAAGAGGGTAGATTTAGACTAGATGTTAGGAAGAAATTCTTTACTGGGAGAGTGGTGAGGCACTGGAACAGGTTGCCCAGTGAGGTTGTGGATGCCCCCTCCCTTGGAAGCATTCATGGCCAGGCTGGATGGGGCTGTGAGCAACCTGGTCTAGAGGGAGGTGTCCCTTCCTGTAGCGGGAGAGTTGAAACTGCATGATCTTAAAGGTCCCTTCCAATTCAAACCATTCTGTGATTTTTAATCATAGAATAGAGGAGAGACAATGACAAATCTGATTCTGCTTTCTGTTAGTGCTGGGCAACAGTCTTCACTGGGTGTACCAATGAGTCCTAGATGTCCTCAGTAATGCATTATGTTATATATGGTACATTAGAATTTGGTCTTCGTTTGTATAAATCTCTCTATGGTATGTAAAACAGTAGCATCCAAATCTGAGATTTGAACCATGGCCATTTCTACTTTAAAACTGCTTAGAGTGAAAGTGTACAACTTTCTCCCATCTAGGTTTATGATGTGATAAAAGGATATACCTCAATGTATTTATCCTTACCTTAACCACTAGTAACTCCATGGTTATGATATCCTTTAGGAGTCTTCTAAAGAAACAACTTATGAAAAGCTCTGTAGGAATGTCATACAACAAAGAGCCTCATCTGGCAAGAGCCCAGTGGAAAAATGCCCATATTAAAGCTAGCCGTAAAACCTCCACTGATTTCTCCAGGCGTAGGATTTCCCATGAAGTAATGACACAATAAGCCAGGTGGGCAATGCAAAGGATGTGCTTTCAGAACAGTGGAATAACAATAGCAATAAAAATAAACAGAAGTTTGCCAAAGTAAAAAATAGCAATGAAAAGAAACATGTTCAGCAAAATGAACGGAACTGATAGTGTGTTACATAGTTGCCTCGCCAGTGATATTTGCATCAATATATAAAATATGTAAATGTGAATCCATGAGTCCTAGGCAAACGTTTGCAGCTGTGGAGAATGTTGACTTTTGTGTTTTATTTGATGGGACGAGAGAACAATGTGCAGAGAATAAAAACATCTGAGTTTCGAGAAGTGCCTTAGCAGCATTCGCACACTAGCAGTTGTCATCATCATCATAAGATACAGAGAAAACAGATTTTTTTTTTTACATTAGGTTTTTTTTTCTTTACACTGAGGAGAGCTGTCATTACATAAATGCATATTTTTCCACTAGTATCTTTCATATAAAAAATGATGTTTCAAATGATGTTTCAAAACATATGTGGATTTTTTTTTTTTTTTAAGGGTTATATAGTTTTCCTAATAACCTTTCCAAGTGAAAGATTCTGCCTGATTCAGAGAAACAAACTCTTCTGAAAATTTGATTAGGCAGCTGAACTCATCAGTCTGTCTTTGAGCCATGTACCTGATTACGCGTAGGTATATGCAATACGTTATGTGAAAGCAGTTTAGCTTGGATTCTATTGTGGCTGTAACCAAAGTGGATTTTGAGATAATGAGCTCGCATCCCTGAATACTTAGGATTGCAGTCTACTCTCTAAACTGATGATCCAGCAGCTGCATAATGCAACAATGTAATTTATTCATGTAATATGTACAATATTGCTCTAATAAAAAGCCCATTGGCGGTTCTTCTAATTCTCTGTGTGAGCACCCTGTTATTAGTAGCTGTGTAAGTCAGTATTTCAACATCTTCAAATTCTGGCTATCTATAAATTTCAAGCTGCAATATTTTAAAAAGATAAAAAACAAACCCAAATAATTTTATATAGTGTGGATTGTGAATCTGTTTACACTGAACTAAAGTCTGCTGCATTTTTGAAGAATATAATCTGTAGCAATATCAGAAAAAAGCTCTAAGACAAAGAGACCTTGGTTACTGAACTTTTTACTTTTTGCCACAAATGCATGCCATGATGTGAATTGCATTTCCAGAATAAGTTAGGGCAGAAGATTGAAAAAAAAATCAAGCATTCTGCATTTTCACGAGAAAAGCTGCATGTCCACTGAATTTGGCCAGCTTTCATTCAGAAGTGAGTGCTGTTTATGATATGACTGTTTGTACAAAAGGTGGATTTCTCCGAACTAAATTCTAATGGGAACATGTTAGCTTTCAACAGGAGCCTACATGCAAAGACAGTGATGAAGAGCATTATAACAGAATGCTTGAAAATTAATCTGCCAGTTTAACCCAGTAACCAACATGCATACTAAAACACTGATGTGAATTGAAAATAAAATAACCACGCTTGACAGATATAATAGTTTAAGTGATTTCAAATTAACCACATCCCACTGACCGCAAGTGAAGAATGTGTTCATTCTCCCGCAATGAAACATGCTCTAGGGACTCATTATACAGAGTGGAGTAAGTAAAACCAGAGTGGAGTAATTGATGCTGAGAAGGAAGGAAGAATGACAGCTATTTAATGATTCTCAAACTTATACATAAAGATATCACAAGCACTTAATATATTATTTTTCTCCCTCCAATCTAGAAATATTATAGGCTTAAATCTGTATTGTGCCGTAATTGCAACACTTGATATAGCTGTTAGGAATAATGAATCATGAAAAAGATGCATCAGGCAGCACATGAAAAGAGTGAATAACAAACAACCATGTGCCGATATTTGTACATGCATTATGAATGCCTTATTTCAGTAGTTTAGGTGAGGTGTCAGGGCATTTCTATTGTCCTAATCCCTATGCCTGTAACTGCTTTTCAAATGGTAAGGATTCCTTAAGCTGAATATTATGAAATCCAAATTTATGTGATTTTGTCCCTTCTTTTCACATGCATTGAGGTCTTTACAGGCAATCTACAGAACAGCAAATGCACATGGAACCAGTGATCTCTATCCTTGGCTGGTTCACAGGGAAGAACAGTCATGTGTTCCATGTCATATTTATGCTCAGTGGCACTTTTACCTCCTGTATCTATGAGGAATGTCTCACCGGAAGCACAGTGTCCACAACCCACAGCTGATTAATAGCTATGCATTATTCACCAGTAGTGATTTACGTTATACATATGATGGACAGGGATCCTGGAAAGAAGCACAACACAGGCAATACAAAATTTGTGGCCTATCTCACATTGTTCCCCATAGGCTCACAGACAAACTGTAAAACTTCATTCATATACCATTACCACTTGGTAACCCTCTCTGCTACTTATTTTGGTCACATTGGCTATGTGTTGTACAAGGCAATCTCTTCAGCAAACACCATGTTTGAAATAGAGCACTTACCAGTTTCAGCATGGTACAGATTCCAGCTGATTAAGGCCTTGATTTTTCTATTGTCTGCTTGCTTGTTATTTTCTTACCCAAAGATAGCATTGCATAATTGTATCCCCACTCTGCATCAAGTTTAACATTTATTCAACAGCTAATTCAGAGGGAACAGTGCCAGTCATTTTAGACATTGTCTATTCTGGGATATACACAAGTGAAATAAGCTAGTGGAGTGCAATTCATAATGGAAAATTTACACCTATGCCAGCTAATATAACTTGCCTAAATGAATTAAACTATTTCTGTAAAAGAACCAATTCTTCCTATTGGTTCTTTTTTTCCCTCTATGTTTTTACTCAGCAAAATTAAGACAGTAAAACACTTTTTTGCAAGAATCACTTGTTACAGGCTCATAATTCGGATATCTTTCATTAAGTGTGCTTATGAGATGTTTCCATGTTTCTGCTTTTGTGAACTAACAGCAATGTCATGCAGAATAGTGAACTTTCTTCGAGACCTTTCATCATCAACCAGGACTTAAAGCTCTCTTAGTTAATTGAAAAGGAAAGGAATAAAGGAAGAAAAGTGGGTACATGTAGGAATGATGATATTTTCCTGAGGAAATTCCACTGAACGAGGAATCCTGGCTGTGATCTGGAAATTTCTTATATTTTTTTATGGCTTTGGCTTATCAAGAGGCAACACATTTATTTAAGCATGTTCCTGGTGATGGTGTATGATAGTCAACATGCGTTGAAATAGCTTTCATGAATGTCACAAAATGGGAATGATTTTCTTTACCTTTAGGAATCATAATGATTTTTTTTTTTTTTCTGAAAAAAAGAAATCCACAGTCATAAGCCAGCAAAATAATTTAATAAAATATTAATCACTGTCCTAAGTATCACTGGATATATGTAGGTTAAGAATGCGTTGTAAGCTGATGGAAGGATTAAACAGAAGCTAGACGTAGCCAGGACTTTTCAGCAAGGCAGGGCTTTTATAAACATACTTTCAGACCAGACAGACAGGATCATCATTGAACAAATTCAGTTGCTACTAGTAAATCTCTGCACCCAAACCTTGGTATGAGGGGTGGATTCCTGGACTCTCTCAGCCTCTAGCCTTGCTTAGCAGCCCTTCTGCTTAGGAGACAGTGTGGGAAAATTAAGCCTGAATCAATGAAACCTTTACCAGTATCCCTATCCTCTGTGAAATACAGCTTTCTTATGTGTGTTTTCAACCCTTTCATAACGTCTATTCATTCAGCAATTATTTTATTGCCCAGCCACATGACTAGCTGAGAAAGCATGCTGCAGCTGCCAGAGGGTCTACGAATGTCTTTATTGCATACCAGGAAGATGCTCATATTCTCTACATTCAGCCCAAATTGGAACAGCATTAGAGAAGACACAATACCTTTAGACACGAATTTGGACATGAATACGGCACTGCAAACAAATCACTCTATTGTAACAGCATATTCTAGAAGCACCATCTGTTCCAGTGACTGTAGGTAAAACAAATACAATTATCAAATCAAAACAAAAAACAACCACCCTAAAATAACCACCACCATCACCACCACACCTCCTAAAAAAGGATTAAGGCTTCTCTCCTGTTCCCTTTCATTATTTGCCTGTTCCACCAGTGATGTACACCTTTAGGCCAAACATGAGTTGTGATAGGCTGTCATGTGGTTCGGGTATTATAGATGAAATCCTTCCAGAAGCAGCATCTGGCTCGTTTTGTAAGCTCTGCAGTCATTTGTAGTGATGGTGTTACATGTGCCCTAGGCTTTGTCAGATGGTTTGGCTGCTTTTCTCCAGTTTTTTTTTTTTTTTTTTTTCTTGTTATTATTAGTTGTTGATTGTGAGGAATGCATATTCAGCAGCATATTCTTAATTCACCAGTATTTTTCATGTTTAAATAAAAAGACCTTTAATTTATAATTAAGGCATTTGGAAAGCTGACCATTAATGTGTTTTGATTAAATGTACTAGTGTTGAGTATAAAGACGTGCTTCTCTGCTTGTTTCTCTCCAGCGGTTTGGTTCTGAAATGGACATTATCTGGCGGTGGAAATAACCTCTACTTGGTCATCTTTTTATTTTGTACAACAGAGCATGTACAACATATTCCTAAGAGTTTTGTCTGATGTAGTTTGAAGTTATTTATGGCTCTTACCATCAGAAATTCAATTTGCCCTATCTTACTTTTAAACAATAACTATATTTCTATTTTTTTTTTTTCTGCTCTGTCATCCTATCCTGATTATTAGACTCCTTTTCTTTGAAAAAGCACATTAAGTCCTGCAAGTAAACGAGGTAAATTCTCAATTAGGGTCTAACATATTAGACCAAATGTTTACTTTGTGTAAGACTGATCCATTTTTACTTTGAAATCTCAGTGTTATAAATTGACTTGATGACCTTGATAAAAGCACTAATTTAGATAGTTATACTTCAACATCAGCTGGCATCTCACGTTGTATTAATCATCCTAACTTTTACTAAATATGAACAAAAAGATGCAAGTTATGGTACGAAGTTTGTGAAGCATGATGAAGTATAGTGATTCCTAGGGGCTTATATTAAATACTGTTTCCTGAGCTTACGTGCAACCAGAACAGAAGAATTTGAGAGTCTGCAGGACTAAGGTAACTGTTTGGAATTGAGAGCAGAAAGACTTCAGTATGTACCTGCACCTAGACAAATTGTCTCATACTGCATAAAAATGCTTATATGCAACTCAGTTTCCTAATACATTCTTGACTGCACTTTTCCCTCTCATTTGTGATGTTTTGTGCTTTGGAAAATATGTTCACATGTGAATTTGGCTGTTCTTAACTAAATAGGAACTAGCATGTGTGACGTACTTGTTCTGTCTTCTGTTATTTTGTCAGATGACAAGAACACTATAATGAAATTTAACAGTCCAAATTAAAGAACATCAACATGAAGTAAAACTTTAACAAATAAAAAACCCACATCACATGACAGTTCACAAAATCTATTTCTTTCTGAATGCTAGGGAAGGGAAAAAGAATTATAACAATTCAAACTTTACTGCTTAACCAGATGAAGAAAAAGTGTAAATGTCACTCTATTTACTGCTTGGAATTCAACTAACTCTGTTGCTGATGAAAAAGTTCCTCTGTAATGACTGTTACTTATGCAAAGTAACTGAATTTTGCTGAATATGAGAAGAAACCAATTCAGAAAACCAATTTAAATAGTCTTATTTTGATATTGTTAATAATCTCATTGAATATTGCTTCTCTTCTCTCTGTATTTAGAACTCTCTTGCTGGAAGCCTCTTGAAGAAGGAGAAAGGATTGGGTTAATGTTTCTACAGTTTTTTTTATTATCACACAACCAGTCATCCAAATATAGCAACCTGTGGCACAGAGGTGTAAGAACCATGGCTTGGGATCAGTGATAGGCTGAAACGAGTTTCATAATTAGTTTGTGAAATATTTTCAAATAAATTCAATCTAGAAAATCATTTGTTAGTAATGTACCATAAGAAATCATACAGAATATATTGAAAAACATTATCCACTACAGTTATCCAGTACAGCCAGCTCACTCAATTATGATTTTAAGTAATGTAATTTAACTGCTGCAACTTCTCTTCCCAGACTTAATAAAGATTGGAATTTTAAACCCATGTACACTTATGCAGATTCAAATATGGGACAATTTGTGCTTCCAGTAAAATCATTTTATCAGTGAAATGTGAAATTTCACTGTACTGGAAATCTCATCAGTTTTGAAATGTGAAGTTTTGATCATTTTCACATCAGCATTCATCTGAAAGTATAAGTTTTCTTTCATTTCGCTGTCTGTGAGCCCTTCAGTTTTCCGTTTTCTTTTGAAATATTTTCAGTAGATGCATGCAACATCCTGTTCTCTTCTATTATTTACCTGGTCAAATGTTTTACACTATATTTAAAATCAAGATTTTTCTGCACCATACCACCAATTCATCTCCTTTAGTCTGGCTTGGTTTCTCACAGCAGTTCCATACTAAGAGCAAAAAGACATAACAAGAAGATTTAAAGGTTGCTTCATTTAGTTGTATGACTTGCTGGACCACATCCAGTAGGCCAATGGCTTCGGACTGTTTCTGATTATTCTGCTTTCATATCAGTATCTTGTGATCGAATGGTGAATATAGTCAGGACTGTTTCCTCTGTTACTTCATCTACATTTGTGTATCACAAATGGTCTCAAACCATAAGTCTTCTTGAAAAGATTGTTGCCAATCTTCTGATTGTTGCCAATCTAGGAATATAGAACATTTTTGCCATTTAAGGTTTGGTTTTTCTAAAGTTAAATTGGTCTCAAGTTGTGATCTGGCGTTGCCCAGATTTTTACTGCCTATCTGTATCCATGTGGCCTTTACATATAACCAAAATAGTTCTTTATGCCTATACAAATAGAACTCATAAAAATATCTGTTTCTGAAATCAGACCTTTTTATAAGTGAAATAATAAGTTTTGCTCATCAAGTAATAATTTATTGGAGTGAGACAGACATAAAGGGAGAAAGCTCTGGAATCAGAAAGGAAATGACAGCAGAAGGTTTAGTTGGATGGTTTTTTAACTTTACAAAAGACCACTGGCATAGATGGGCAGGAGAGGTTTGTGAGAAAGGCAGTGAAGAGCTAATGAGAACTGATATCAAAGGAATAGACTCAGGAATACCTTGGTGTTTGCAAAAGAACTCTTTGGTGCTCTGCTGAAGACAATTGCCTCTTAAACTCCCCAGTGCAGTTGGGCCAAGGGAGACAGCTGCTTCTTATCATAGAGAATAAAAATCCCATGAGACAACTGTGCTATTACTTACATCCTGGTACCCCCTGGGCTCATTTCAGCTAAGTAGTGGTATATGAGAACAGAGAAGAGTCCAATGTTTAAATGGAGCTTTTGCCTTTTATTTTGCTACAAGTAAGTGGGCTATAAATGGATGTCTTTGCCTTTTCTGCAACTTGTTCCATGTGGGAGAGAACCATGGCTGAACAGAATTTTATTTTTTCTGTGAAGAAAATGATCAGGAAAGTTGAACATAATGATTTCATGCCGTGACTATAATGCAAACACATACTTAACCATCATTGTCTCCTCTTCATATAATAACTGAAAACATCTGTATTATGCATTGAAACATTACACGCTGCATTACAATTAGAAATGTGCTGAAGTGTTGGATTGGGTGTTTATTTATGGGCCATGAAAAGTAAGACTTTCTGCGCTTCTCATGTACAGCTAAATAGCCATAGGTAGAGTACTGAAAATTTTGGAACCCAGCAGTCACTGTGGGAATGACTTCATTATTCACCGAAGGAGGTTTTTCCAGCAGAGCTGAGTTGCTGACAAACAATAATAAACATTACTGAAAGTTGGAAACAAGAACTTAGGCATGTTGATTTTGACGATAAAAAATGCTCACAGGGCATGGGGGCAAGGCGCTCTTGGAACAACAAGGTACCACAGCAGAGGGATCCCCATTAGAGCTGTGTACATATATTGTCTACTGACACTAAGGCATTCTGACAGGCTCAGCAAACAAGTAGCTTTGCCTAGCCATAAATGTCTTTACCTGTTGCCACAAGCAGTCTAGAAACAACAATGTATTTTTAATAAGCACACAAATGTCTTGATGATGAAATACACTCCGGTGGGCACATAGCAAACTTCTTGTTGGTGTGGCTTCTGAGAGCTTTTGTAGTACAGACGGTATCATGTTTTTTTTTCTGAAACACTTAACAGTTCACAATGACGCAATATTATTCAAGATCAGAACATACAATATCTGCCTTGTCTGAGTACTATTTTGCCGTGAACCAATATGAGCTTCATAGAGCTCAGCCTACAGCTAAATAATTTCTAAATAGCTGCAAATTTTTCATTAATCTTAGCAAATAAAGAGAATGTTCAGTTAGGATTTCTCTGGAGTTTTCTTCTTTCTCTCTCAACTCACTCTGGCTCAAACTTTAAAACCGAGGAAGCGTGTAGTCCTGGCTGGTGTTTGTGATAGTTGTATTCAGAAAGGACACAGACAAAGAGTTTGTAAAGCCAGTTTTGCAGCGAGCAGCAGAATGCAGTCAACCTATGCCAACTGGGAATTTAGGCTCTGATCACTTCATGATCCCTCCTGATTTATTCAGAAGAAATAATAAATTTTAGCAATCAATAGTTGCACTAAATGTAATTTAGTATGATTGTTTATCATAGGTTTACAGAAGCATAAGTAATTTGAGTGGCTCACATTTCTGCGGGTCTGCAAGTATGCTACTTATTTGCTACCATAGGCTAGAGCTCTGCCAGAAATCATTGGTCGACTTTCAAAATGGATTCAGATTTCTCCCAGAGAGGTCGACAGATATGCAGGATTTCTGGTAGTGCCCAGATTAACCATGCATCATTTGCACTGATTTTCCACATAATTATCTCAAATATCCATGGAAAGACACAGTTATCAATCAGGACACTGAAGGATTCAGGTCTGTGCAACAGAGAAAGCTGAAGACAGGAGGAGAAAGCTCATCCTTCCTTGCTTTCCAAGTGGTTACTGGGATACGCAGTTATGATATCAAGCCAAGTATAGCTGTGAACTAGGGCTGATTGTATTTTTTCTTACAGTGAGGACACCAAAAGGGTTTTCAGCCCTATTGTTGGTTTTATTTGAATATGATAGAGAAAAGGAACTTTTAAAACAGAGAAGTTCAGATCAGATGGATGAAGTTAAATAGCAGTTTGAAAAACATCTTGGTTCAAATTGTATTCTAGCTGGCTTACACAGAGGTAGTACAGCTTGGTCTGGAAGCTTACTTCATAGCAGATATATTGTTAGTGGAAGCTCTGTGTCTGGCCAGTCCTTTCTGTGGTGGCTTAAAACGTTTGGAGGGGTGGTCGTGGAAGGTGAGAAAAGGATGCATACTCTTTTCCTTAAAGACAATGCAAAGTGATGATTTCATCTGCTCTTTTTTTTCCCCTGTCCATACCTGAATGAGATCCAACATCTTTCTGAGACAAGCAGTTTCTCCAAAGGCACTTCCTTTCCTTGCAGATGTCTACTTAACTTCTTCTCCAGACAAACAGGTCTTTTCTGGGACTGTTGTTATCCCTTACAAAACATTTCTTCCATCACTTAGAAGAAACAAGGTGTTATTTACCTCTTCATAATATTATCATACAAAATAAAAAATTAAACTCCAATCACATACATACAACTCATTATACTTACAGGAATCAGACCGTACACAATCCATAGCTAAACTGGTAGCCGTGTTATCTAGTACACATCCATTTATTTTATAAAATAAAACCAAGCTCCTCCATAATTCCCTGCTCGTGTGGGCTAGAATAGCTCAATTGAACTCAACAGAACAACGCCAGTTAATTCCAGCAGGGAATTGAACTTTAATATTCCAAAGAGCACTATGGCATATGATTCACTTTGTTTCACATTTTTTCCCAAGCTTTTATGTCAAATAATTTTATTTTTAGTTCAGAAGAAGAGAAACATATCATGTAAGTATAGACATTCCCAGAATGTAGATTTTAGATTCAAAAAGGAATTGTCTTCATAAAAGTAAAACACAAAACAAACATCCTCAACAGATAAAACAGAAAGGCAGGCAATTGCTGTACTTGATCCAGCATTATATTGTATGCTCTTGTGTTGTTGCAGCTGTTCTGTATCTTCAGCTACTGTTGATGGACCAGAATGAAATAGAAATTGGTGGCCAGATTCCAGTTATTCTGTGTTACATTTTAGGGCACAGAAGAAAAATAATTCTGAAGAAAGTAAAGTATAAGAATTTGATTAAGATATCTTTTTATATAGAAGACTTTTATTACTCTGAACTTGCTCAGTTTAGTGTTAAGTTGAAGAGTCTCTTATTCAGGAAGTCCTTATGTAAAGATTTAACTGATCCAGTGAATTTAGTTTTTACAGAAGCAAACAATTAGTAAAGATTAAAGAACTGCTCATCAAAGTTTTCTTGGGTGAGACATTAGAAATTCCATCAAAGTATATGAGCTACAGATTGGTATACACAAAATATTCCTGAAATGGCAATGCTGAAGGAGGCTTTAAGGAAAAGTTCAAGACCATAACATTACCTCAGTAGTTATTAGTGATGCAGCTAATGATCCAGAAATGAACAAGTGTTGATGGTAGAAGTCATACACTCAAGTTTGTAAAAGAAAAATCCATGTAATTCTAGGACCAAACAGACCAAATACATTTCAAAAATACATGCATGATTTTCTCTCTTTATCTCAACATGAAGGTTCAGTTCTAATTTTGTTTTGGCTTTACACTAAAAGCTCATTTTTTAAAAAGAAAGTTACTTTTGGGGAAAAAAAGAGGAAATGTGAAACTCGAGGACATTTAAATGATCAGATACAAATTTGTAGTTTATTATTGTTACCCTATTCATAACTAATTTTGTAATTCTTAGATGTTCAGCATAAGTTTAACTTTCTTTTTAATTACGGAAATACACACATTGTCACTGGTAATGAACCAGAAATATACTATTTATTTCTGCAAATACATTCAATCTTTTCAATTCTCATCTTTCTTTTTACCTTGACTAATTTTTCAGGAACTGTGTATAGCAGCATGGGAAAAAAAGAAAGAAAAAAATTATACTGTTACCATGGTCAGCATTTCATTATGCTGGTCAGATACCAGCGCTGGGTATCATGAAAAACAGCAAACCATGGTTTCTTTGAAGTCTAGTAAATAGAAAAATAGCATTGAAGGCTCAGAATGCACCAGCTGTAAATATACTTCATACCCACAGGCAATTACTGTACTCAGTGTGGCAGTATAGCTTTCTGTATTATTAAATAACTTTCTGAAAACCTAATTTGAAGGGTCTTTTTATAATCAGAAAGGGAGAGGAAGAAGATTAGGGTAAGACTTAACTTCATTCAACACTGATGGCTGTAACTTTCAATATCTATAAATATCTAAACAGGTGTCTTTCTCCTTCACACGCATACAAAGCTAATGCACACAACATCACAATGATCACGGTACTGAACTCCAGCCCATTAGGATAATAATTTGATCTCTAGTGTGCCCTCATTATAAAACACCATAGTAAGTGTTCCTCTGACAGGAAACTACTATACCTTATTTCCCATCTGATGTGAAACTCTCTAAGAATACTTTAAAAATGCTGATTAATCTATTGCATATAATACAAATTCTATGATTCTATGGAATTGTAATACAAATACAAAGTCCCCAAACTAGTGTTAACTTTATAATGATGGTTAATACTAAGAAAATCATGTTAACTCCAGTGAGGTAAAATGGTGTAAAAGGAATAAGTAAGTATATCCAATTTATACTGTTATCTACTGGAGATTACTTAAGTATCTATGATCACTATTACTTTTATTACCATAAATGTGAATTGCAAAATCATGGATATAATAACAGAGCAGGAGGAAAGCAGAAAGATGCAGAAATGTTCATGGTAATGAAATAGGGAAACTTCAAAACAGAGATAGGGTATAGAAGAATGAAACACAGCACGGAAACCCAATGTCTCCTCTTCCTGGCAAGACTTAAGTAGTTATATTCAAGAAACATTTGTTCCCTAAGATAAGTATGGAGGGATCAACAGAAAACAAGCCCTGAGAAAAACTGAATGTAAGATGAGAGGATAAAGACAGCAAGATTCCCTCAGTGACAACTTACTCTGTCAAAAGTTTCTTTATTCATATTATTAATGGAATGATCTGAGAAGCAAAAGGATGTTCCAGAAGATGTGGAGGGTGGTTAATCTACCTCGTATTAACATGCGCTTGAGAACTGGTTGGGAAAAGATAATGAATATGAGAAAAAACAAACAAAAACCAACAACAGCAAGAAAAGACAACGCATGAAATAGGACTGAACTAAGCGAAACAGCAAATCTCAGTGTTTATTATCCTTCTCCAACTATTTCTTTTATGTAAGTGACTGATCTTAGAGAACGTATACACCCACTCAATATGATGTAGAATGTATTGATGCTACCTTCACACACCAGAGTCTGCTGCAAAGGGAAATGTAGTGAATGTTGTGTCATGAGTCTCAGAAAGCCAGAAAAGTACCATCAAGGGAGATAAAAAAATTCCCAAGAGCCATTTTCCCTAGCTTTCCATCTTACCATTTCTTATAATAGTGCAGGTTGACATGAACCCAAATGAACAGCTCTGGCATGGAGCCATGATTTGGAGAAAAGCCTGATAGTTGGAGGCACGCTAAAAACTCTCTGGGCATGGTTCCATGTTCTGTCAGACCAGTGCTCAGATGGATGGAGGGATAGGTCTCCCAAGGCTGGTTGCACATCCTTGAATCAGAGCTGTGTAGTCCTCATGCATACAACTTTAATTTACAGTATTGACATAAGACCTTGCAATGACCTCATGGCTGTAAATACCAGCCATAAGAGTCCCTCTATCATAGTTTTCCAAATCAGTGTGGCAACCTCTTTCCCTCTTAACATCAGGGATGAGGGACAGATTGGCAGCTGACCGCTTCTACACAGGAGAAATCCCCAGCTGGTGTTAACCTTTGCTATGTTGGTTGGAGTCGATCATATGGTGAAAAACAGCCACAGCAAAGTAGAGGATTTGCTCCTTTGTGCTATACAAAAGGCTCTTGTCCAATCTTATATTTATTCTTGTATCTGTTGTACTACCATTAAACATTTGTATGCGTGCACAAAAAAAAAAAAAAAAGATACATATTCCAAAGAAATAAATATTAACAGTGTTAGCAAGATTAATCCATCCCACCCTCCCCCCCCTTCTAGCTTTAACTGAGGATAAAGCCATTTTATACATTCTCTCCTATCCTGAGCATGAAAAAGTAAATGCTGTATTACCCCAACTTAGGTAACCCTTAGGATAATTTTTTAAGCAGCAGGAAACTAGGCTATCTGGCTGGGTAGATAATGATATCAGCTGCTTCCTTCCAAAACAACAGGTGCTTTGGCATAAAAATGTATATCATCATACTGAGATGATGACATCAGTTCATACTTCAGCTTAATTATAAACTACCTCCATTAATCCTCAAATAATTAAACATTTTGTGTATGTTGCAAGGTGAAATATAAAAGCAAAAGGTGCCTCGCTGTTCATCACAGGGTTAAAATAGTAGTTTCTATATCACTTATACTTTTGTCTGCCTGTTTATACGCAAACTTCAAGCTGATTTTAAGTATTAGTTTATACATTACTGTTCTGTCCAAAAGGCTGGTAAAAATATGTACTGCTAAAATTCGGTGAAAAATCACTGAATGCATTAAGATGCATAGACTGAAATCACATGGCGTATGTATGTGCATAAATATCATGCAGAAATAAGAAAGATGTGCAGTACTGGGCTTTGTATGTACAAGAATAATTGGGAAGGAGGTCGTGATTCGTGGCCTCAGAGAGGAGTAAACATTGCAACATTCACTATTTGCAGATTTTGTCTAGATTTTAGTTTCATTCTCATAAGGAATACATCTGAATAAAATAAACTCTGGGTACATAAGCACCATTTATTGAAATACACTGAGTAACCACTGTAGAAAATAAACATTAATGAAACAATATAGTATCAGAATTCAATTTAATTCCTTTTCTAAATAGTTTAGTTTATACAGTAGGCAGTCGCTTGAAACCTGTACATCTCTCCAAATATACTTAGATTGTTAGCACATTGCGTGCACACTTTTATCACTTTCTCAAAACTGAACAACAGATTGTACATTTTTTCATTTGATAGAAAAATCGGTAGATAGGATTGAGTGAGAGTTCGTTGAATTGCTAGGCTAAGAGAGCAGAGAAACAAAGCAGATAAAGGATTTTGCTCTTCTGCCTTCAAAATATAGCACTGACCTTCTTTGAAACAGATGCTATCTTCAGAAGCCAGATGTGTCTCCAAGCAAATTAGTTATAAGAAATACATCCAAGGACATAGCCATTTAAGAATCAATAAATTATGCATTTGTCATTTGTTATTGTGTGAGGCTTATGCTGACATCTTTGACGAGAATGAGTCTCCGTCCACAGTAATAGCATTAACAATTTAACAGAGGTGATTTTATACAAAAAGGGAAGCAGTTTGAAGAAATTACTGTTTGTCACCATGTACATATACACACCTTAATTATTCATTGCATGTCCACTTACTAGGCTACTCCATGTTATGTAAGTTGAGCTAGATTGAAAAGTTAGAGCTCTGGCACATGTCCTGTTATTTCAATTCACTTGAACCTGAAAAAAAAGAGTTAGTGTAACAATGTTTCCTTTTTTTTTCCTTTTTCTCAGACAACCAAATCAAGAAAGCTTTGTTTAATGCTGGTGCTTTACTAAAAAATCCCTACATGAAGAGTTTTATTTTCTAAAAGCAAAAGCCACGGTGGAAATTTTTTGTGGGTTTAGTTGAAACATTTGGATGACCATATGGAACTCTTAGTGGTGCCATGGGACCATGCAGCTATGAAATCTGATCACTATCTCCCTAGTGACAGCTGGAGCCTTTACACCATCAGAAAATTTTCAGACTTCTAATTTGTCATAACTACCTCCTGTGGAAAGAAAATATGTTATGTAGTTACATACAAGAATTTGAGGCTGCAGAACTACACGTATCGGCTTCTTTTCCTTTTAGATTTCAAGCTTCAAATTAATTCCTTGACTGCATCTTATGACCCACTGATGCAAGAAATAAAACATGCACACAAAAAGAATACAAAAAACATGTGGGATCTTGTGAAAACAGGGTTAGCTGTGGAGAACTGGTTATTTTGAAAAATCTACTTACATAACCAATGTCAAACCATGAAGTTCAAAGTTTCCTTATATTTGAGCCTTTTCTTTAGTTTTTCTCTCTTCAGTGTTAAATTATGACAACAAACAAACAAACATAAAAATGATTGTTTTTCAAACGAAAGGGTAACTTGGCAATGGTTTCCATTATTTCTTACATTTTAACATGTGCATTCTTCCATCACCACACTGAGTATAAGGGGAACAAAATTCAATCATGTTTTATTAGATGAACTCAAGGGAGGAGGGGATGAGAGTTCCTTGCCCACAGCAAACACATGCCATGACTGTGGAGAAGCTCTTGGCTGTTACCAGAAAACAAGAATCTTTTTGGCACTCAGAAATATAGGCATCCACCAGGCAGTTTCTTTTGAAAATAATGGGCAATGTGCATTAATACCTCTATGTACGTCTGTGTTAGGAGTGGTATTCTAGCAGAGCTGGGAGTCATGTCCTCATATTTATCTGCAGTGAAGCCTTGGCCAGGTTCCTGAGTCTTCCATGGCATTTTCAGAAGTTTGTGAAACGTAAGTCAGTGACTGTGAGCAGAACAAAATGTAAACGTATTTGTTATTTGCTTTTATATAGCCACTCAGTTATTCTGGTTAGCCAGACATCTGAAACGTTACCTTATACTTTGGGCATGGATGTCACCGCTGTTGATTCATATTTGTGATGTGGGCAGCCAAGAAGTTATGTAATCTTGTCAACAAAGAGGTGACTCCTGGGTTAAGGATCCCAAATGTACCAGTGCTGCTGCAGCTAATTGAGCTTCTAGCACAAGTCAATATTTCACATGGTTGTATGGTCCCATGTGTGTGTATAAGATAGATCATTGGGTATGTTGGAAAGTGGTTTACTGTACAAATAAGAGTAAAATACATCGATAAAGGCCACTGTCTTGTACAACATAATGTATAGGAGGTTGGATTAGATTATCACATCGATTTCTTCTTGTTTTACCATTTAGAACACTAGAACAAAATTACTTCGCTTTTTAACAAGCTAAAAAGGCACCTATTTTAAGAAGGATCAAACTGAATCTTTCTTCCAAGTCCCATAAACATCAGTCTTCACTAACGCATCTGACCATTTGGGTAACTATACAGGAAATCTAGAATTGCAGATCAGAGTAAATGTAGAAGGATGTTGATATTCTCCATGTTCACTGATTGCAGTCAAAAAGCAAAACTATGGTAGATCCTAATGAAATCCAGACTCATTTACTATAAAGGAGAACTCAAACAAGGAAGATTGTGCAGCCCATGTGACAAAAAAGTCAACACTAGAGAAAATGCACTTTTTTTCTTAGTATGAATAGTATAAGACATTGTTAGAAAGATATTTGCTTACATTACCAGAAATGATAAAAGACTTTCCATTAAAAAACAATGAGGAAGAACTGTGCATAACCCTAGGAGAAAGGAAAGAGACGGCAGGGATAGCATCATGCTATGTAACAACCTGCCACCAACTCAGAAATGGACAATAATGACAAATGGACACAGGGGATAAAACCCCAAACACACTGTGAAATGTTGGGCAGATGCATGCTATGTTGTATCTGTTGCTGACAGTTACCCAAGGTTTCTCCTTTCTTACACATTGACAACATTTGCACAGCCTGGCATGGCAATAAAATATTTTGATTTGAAGCTGAGCACTGTCATTGTTTTCTTCTTCCTTATGAAACAAACCATGACACGTAGATAGACTTCGAAGCTCATATTTCATTGTTTCTTGTCCCTCTGTATCCCGTTGCTGCAAAACCTCCTTTTCACAGTCACTCTGCAGCACAATATGTATAATTTATGCCATCTTTTAAAGAATACAAAGTAACAAGGGGAAAGGTTTGTTAAAAAAGAAGGAAATGGAACAGAACATATATATACACTTGGATCTGAGCGTTTAAAATGTCCATAGCTGTAGCTATAGCTAAATATCTGGCAGATTTAATCAAATTATTATTTGAAGGGACCTCAGGTCCAAACTGAGCTTAACTTGGGGTCTGAAACACAGCTGTGATGTTCTCCTCGAGTCCCTGGGTGTTAGTCACACAACAGATTTGTCTTAGTCAGCTAATTATTCTTGGTGTACTCTTGTTCAGCTACCCAGAATGTCATGCAGCAGCACCTCCAGGGCTGAGCCCACAGGAAGAAGCTTCAAGATGAAATCCTCTGGGGTTTGCTTTGACATCTTTTGTCTCAGATGAATCCCTTACCCCACTTACCTGGATGGCGTTCGTAGAGTGGTTCCTTCTGGGTACTTAAAGGAATGAATAACACCATGAAAAATCACCGTTGTCTCCCTTTTGGTTTGTGCCATCTCCTAACAGACTCTGTGCTGAGTAGAGAGAGCAATAATACTTTTTTTTTTAAACCAAATCATATGCTGATTTTTTGTTGCAAACAAAGATCAGAGAAGAGCTCAAGACCATTTATTTTACCATGCTGAGTTCCTTCTTATCCTTGGCATTCTGCATTTTCACAATTGTGATTTTTTTGCTGCATTTTTAAAATACTTGGTAGGATTTTTATCTTAGCTTTTTGCATGTATACATCCTCAGAGCCAGATATTACGGTGCTGTGACCTGGTGCTGTGTCTCTATTTGGTCAGTTTATTGAAGCTGAGGATTTGGTGTTTGTCTCTTTACCCAAAGCAGTTTCATTAGGATATGAAAAACTGCTTGTCTCCAGTTTGCTGATGATATTTCCAGCAACAGACAGACCAAAGTTTAAAATAAAACCCTGTGCAAAGGCTACAGAATAGGAGTCACTGAAGAGCGTCATAGTGATGTTAGCAGAACTGGTACATCTGCTTTTAAGAAACTACTTCCTTAATCCTAAACTGTCTGTAGTCAATAGACCTACATGATTTACAGCATCTGTGTGTGTTTCCTGTTATGTTACTTTTTCTTTAAGCATCAGTCTAACTGCTAAAAAGCACAAAGCTGGACAAAGTTCCTTTTTTCTTAATCACTGCTAAGGAGAAACTTTTCAAATCAGTACCATTTGTATAACAACAGGCTGCATTGAGTTTTGTAGTTACTGAGAGACTGAGTGAGCTTAATTACACTGAGCAAAACATTCCTGGAAAAACAGTTAAAGTCTATGAGATCTATTCTGGTGAAATTCTTGGGGCACTCAGCAAACCAAATGAAAACTCTTACAATTTTGTTTAATTAATGCCGAGTCTCATAATGATTGGACTTAGCTCTCTAATTACTATTGGTAGTCGCTCTTCAAATTTTGATTAGTGGAGAGGTGAATCACAATCTTTGATGTGGTGAGGTAGCTTCTGCTGCAAATTAAAGCCCGGTAGTGAGGCTATGGATTAATTGTGGCTACGCGGAGCAATTAGGACAGTCTACCTCGCCCTGTCTTCTGTCTGAAGTTTATTGCCTGTGGTAAAGGTCATAGAAATCAAACCTGTATTGTACCATTTTGGGATGAGACCTGTATATATTTAAATGTACTGTTGGGGGGAAAATCTTTAGTCATTCTAACTCAAAACATGTCAGATGTCGTTTTCTTTATCATCAGGGGCAAGTACCAGAAAGCAATCTGCTGCCGGGGAGGGGATGGGAAGGCTCCTTGGGCCACACAGCAAAGAGCAGCATCCATCTGGAGAGCAGTTGCTGGGGGCTGCCATGGGGGTGATGTTAGTTTTGACTGACTTTTTATTCCTGCAAATGTGTAAAGCTGTTTGATAGGAAGTTGACCGATGACTTCCAGAAATGGCTCTCCCTGCAGCAGTCACTCTAGGACTCGCTGAGAGCTTCAGGGACAGGGAGACCTGGTCCCCCCTCCAGATGTGGTCCTGCACTTGGGGGTGCTTGGCAAAGGGTTAGTCTCCTTTAGATATGAAGCTGAACCAAAGCATGAGAAATACACTGCAATACTCTGAGATTTTAGTAACTTTTACTTATTGTGAGAGATGCTTTTCCTTTTACTTATTGTGAGAGATGCTTTTCTAACCAAGGCAGTGCCTGAGTATTGTAGCTTTTTTTCTTTTTTTTTGTTATATTCTCTCTGCATTATGGTATCATGTACTGGATAAGGAATCTGGAATGATGGGGGAAGAAACCCTAATTTAAAAGGATATATTATTACTATCGCTTTCTGTTCCTCTAATATGATTATGAAGGAAAACATGATTTTAAGTTTGCAGTGCCTTAATATTTTAGATATTCTGCCATTGTCTGCTCTTTATGTGGTTCTCAGATTTCATCTGCTGCCTGAATTTAGGGTTTGGAATTGTGTTTTTTATTTTTTGTTTTTACTTTTATCCTATTTATTCAGCCTTATCAATTCTGATTTAGTTCTTTCTTTGTGTCCTTTACTCCTACCCTGTGACTTACTGCCATTCGTGCCCTGATTTGTTAGTGGGAGCATGAGAAAATAGTTTCTACTGAAGCTGCTAAATATGTCTCTCATTTATTCAGCTGGTGGGAGAGAGAGAAGAAGGAATGAGGCTCAGTAAAGTAGCCTTTGTAACCACAAGATTGTTTGCACTCTACTGCCAGAACATGCTGAGTCTTGAAGCCTTTGTATGATTTTTATAAGTAGAGAGGCTGTAATTGAACTTTCTTGCTATACATTAAGAAAAAAAATAATGGATTAAAACATTTACTTGCCTTTTTTTAATACAAACAGAGAGAGAAAAAAAACAATTTTTGAAATCATGTGAGTGAGTGCAATTACATAAACCTCTCTGAAAATAATGAGACCCCTGTGAACAATTTTAAAGAGAAAGCAAAAGCAGCCCTTTGCATATTCCTTCCAGGAAAAAGCAATCTGGCTGCAACTTTTTACTGGAAGGTTCACTCACCTATTGTCAAAACTGCTGTCTCAGTGTTCATTTCTGATGTGCACGTAAAGCTGAAACTCATTTCTAAATAGCAGAAGATTTAGGCGAAATGGGACATCTACTTCCATGTCTCAGACTTGTCTTTCCTTTTAGTAAAATAAAATAAAAAAAAAAAGATAATTATTAAGAAAAAAACACATATCCTCAAGTGCGTTTTCAAATAAAGCTATTTACTTAAATCAGAAGGCTATAATCTGCTTCATTGCTTATGTCAAACACTTGCCTTTGTAAGTAAAAGAGAATTTCATAGACCCAGCAAGACCAATGTAACCAGCACATGGATCTTTATCTGAATCAATCCTCCAACACACAAATAGCTGTTAAGAGGATAATGCTATATGATAGGAACCACTGCTATCTCAGTGGTCCTAGAAATGAACAAGATTGATAGCATGTGAAAATTGATGAAATAGATAATATGAATAAATTCATAAGTTTATACATATTTTTATAAAGTATATATATATTTGTATAAATATAATTAGAAAGAGCCATATGGCAGTTGGTAATGTGCACTCAAAATAAGTAGAATAAAGAAACAGAGATAAGGAGGCCTTATTTCTGGATATTCCTTCAAGGGCAGATTGTCCAGCACCTGCAGGTCAGCACATGGAAGAAGGCTTTATGTACCCATAAAGACACTTGTTTTCTATTGAATTAGTGTATGACAGAAGAGAGGCCAGTTATAACCATTAATCTGGTTCAATTTTATTACAATTCATAGCCCATGAGAACAAAATAAGCCTGTTGAACTACATGACAGCAGCAGTACATGAGTTCGTGCTTAAAAATATTATTCTCAATGTTGGGACATCTGGGCAGCCAGATCTAATCGTATTTCTTTACTCTGCCAGAACTAGAGCATCTGACATTGGAGTTATTTGTTCAGACATTTCTAAACAGATAGTGCCAGATAACTAACTGTAATGAAAACCTTCCCTTTTTCTGACAGTATTTGGACGTGCCTCCAGTCTTAAAAAAATTATGTCATTGTTAAAAATAAAAAAAATTAAAAAAAGAAAAGAAAGAAAAAGAGAAAGAAAAGGGAAAAAGGACATACTCAATATGAACAAGAGCCCCACAGCCTGAGCCCTTCATGTTGCCCTGAGAGGTGTGAAGGAGCTGCCAGGTGGGGGTCTTTGGGAGCTGGGGACCAAGGGATGGTGCTGGATCTCTGCAAACTGTCCATGGTGTGGGCAAGACATGCTTCTCCTGACCAAAGCCTTATCTTGCCTTCCACTCTCACTGGGGGACAGACCTGTGCAGCAGCTGGGGGTAAAACATCTGGTGATTCAGCAATGGGGAAACACACACCTTTGCCTCTGGGCAGAGAAGGCTGTCCCATCGACGCTGATCAATTTCACATTCTGGCTATTTGCTGTACCATTTTCTGGTAGTCACCGTCTGGTTCTAGGGCATTTTCTTCAGTCTGTTTGTCTGATTACACTTCATACTTTCCTGAGAGAATTTAATGGAGTGTAGGAGTTGTCATAATAACATCCCTGCTCCTGTGTTTATTTTCCTTAGTTTGCAGGAATTCAAGAGATCAGAATTCCATCTATTTAAATAATACTTGTTATAGATCAAGCTTTGATGTACACAGAAAGGATAGAGGAAATAGACATGAGAAACAAGCAAAACACAGCCTTACTAAGCACTGCCTCCTCTGCAACTTTGCTGCATCCTCCTGTTTAATTGATTGTGCTATTTTATGGCCAGTCAAGCTCTCAGTTTCACTTTTTGCAGATCCATAAATAAGAGCTGTTTTTAAGGTATTGACCTTACTCTTAAAAGTTTATTGCCTGATCAGAGCAGCATACAGGTTTAGTGTGATTTTCATCTTTTTTACTAGTATTGGAAATAGCTCATGTGGTAAAGTATTCCAGTATGGACTACTCAGAGACATGAGATTCAGCTCTTTACAGCCATTGCGATGATGTCCAAGGTAGACTGACAAAGTTTGACACATATTTTTCATTTAGAAAGGAGCAAAACTTTTAAAATCTCTTAGTAAAATATGCTCATTTTTCAACCCATTCTAGTATTTATTCACATTCAGAACATCCATCTGTTTGGAAGAAAAATGTAAAGTGCAAATGAAATGTTTTTCTTTTTTTGCAAAGCTCCATTACCCTAACTGTTTTTATTACTGGTGAGAATTTTTCACTCGGCTTCCTACACTTTGGGTTGGACCAGTGCCAGAGCCCTCTTCTGCATGGAACATACATTGTGAGTGTGCAGGACAGCCCACTAATTAATCAAGAATGGAGGAGATGTTGCAGTTGGACTTACTTCATGGAAAAGGAGCTGGCAGCAGAGATGCATCCTGAAGCTGGTTCAAAGAAGGCTTCCAGCCTGTGGAACTGGAAGGAGAAAGAGGCACCTTCATAGCTTTAATACTGAACAGAAGGTCTCTTGATGTATGGAGCTGTGTGTGATGGTGATGTTCCCTGTGGCTTGTTTTCTGGTTACAGATTAATTTGCTTTATGTTCATCTGTCTAGCATGTGACAGTTAATTCATTTTCTCCTCAAACAGAGGGTAAAATTCTGCCATATGACCTAGGGTGGAATCCTGAACCAACAGAGGTGAAGAAGACCCCTGCCATTAAATTCATTGAGACCAGAATTTAATCCTAATTGTTAAACCCATTTAGGTCCAAATTTCATCATGGCTGACTCACAACTACATCCCCAAGAATTTCAGTGAGACACAGTATCTTTCGGAGGGGGAAAAACAAGATAAAATTCATTTTTTAAGGCACTGTATTGAGGTACAATGGGAAAAAAAAAAGAATTGAGAGTAGGAAGTAGTAAGAAAGAGAAAACCTTAGTTAACTCAATTGATTCTTCACAAGACTTTCTAATTTGACCTAACATTCATCAGATTACAAATGGGCCCTGTTCTATGAATAGTCTTTTTAGGTTAATGATGAACAAATCTCTCTGGTTTATTATTACTGAGGAGACAGCACATTCTGTAAATGAAGGTGGTAGGGTAATTACTTTTTTTCAGCATTAAGTAACCATGTCTATCTTAATTACAACAAAAATATTCTTGCAAATGTAGGCAGGTTGGCTCAACTAACAAGCAATTAAAACGGGTGAAACTACTTTTGGGGTTGTGACACTTAGCTATATGAGGAATGTAATAAAGCTGTGGGATCTTCTATCCTTGCTGCTTTTAGTCAGAAGTGTTAAAATACAGAGTGGATGTACTGGCTACATAAATAGCAGATGGATTATGATGTGCTTAAATATGAGAGTGGTATAGGATACTCAAGTTTAATGTTTTTGTTAATATATTCAGTAATATCTATGAGAAGAGACTGAGCATTTGACACGTGGATGAAATTTTCAGGTAAGCTCAAAACAGCCCTTTTTAAGAAAGGAAAAAAAAGTTTTTCTCTTTAAAATGATCTGAAATCAGTATGGGAAAGAGGAGAATCTTAAAAAGCACACTTTTTTTTCTGAAAGAGATCGGGATTTCTGAGGGAACATGATGTGTTGTAGATCATGTGACAGAAGAGATCTGGAGGGTTAGAGGGCAACAGAGCTTCTCTTGCTGTACTCCTGTATGTATGGTGGAACGGGTCTGTGCTCTTGAAGACATGCTTTACGGAAAGAGATAGCTCAGTGAGTTAGTACAGCTGGCTTAGAGTTGTTAGTGCAGTTCAAATAAAGTGTAAATCTCAGTGCTTGCAGCATTTGGTTAAAGCTAGGTCATTCCAGAATTCACAGAAATAAAACATGCCTTGTTCAGGATTTCCAACACAAACCAACACAGCATGAAACAGAGCAGGGAATGCAGTCAAGATGACTCTTTTAAAAATAAATAAAATAGCACAGTAAGCAAAGATGAAGCTATGACTAATCAAGTTGGCTAGTGGAGACTCTCTTATACTGCATTAAATACTGAAATACTATAAACCAAAAGAAAGCTGGCAGGTCTGAGTTAATGAGTAATTTATTAAAACTCAGGATGAGGAGCTAAGGCAAAGGGATATAAGGTGAATGGAGCATAAAAATCTTTATGAAAATGCAATTCATCTTAAGACTGGAGAAGGACAGTAGAGCCTTCTATTTATGATCCCTGCTTTGCTACTGCAGATCAAGGCAATCTATCCTGATGTTTTGTTCTGCATTGGTAGGAGAGAAACAAACTTGTTCTCCTCAAATAATAAAAGTGGCTTTCAAATCTTGAAGTATAAATAAATACAACTAGAATTCCTTGGTATTTTATGTTGACTTGTTTTGGACTCTACATGTATAATTTTTGAAGTGAGTACTAAAGCTTAAATTATAGACTGATGAATGAAAAACTGAAGCTGACAACACTGGAGCAATGATGAATAAGCTATCAACTAATTCTTCTGATCTCCTTAATTTTGATAGTAATGGTCTTGCAGTGAAGGTCTAAGAAATGATGAAGAAACTTGCAGTGACATAAATGATAATTGAAACAAAGGTGACATGTGCAGTGGTGCCTGGCAGCCTGTGCTGATGGAGAAACTGGCTGTGCTTGTGCTCCCCATGAGTCTGCAGATTCTGGTTGGAAGTAACAACCCCTCAAATGTGTGCAGTGATGAGAATAGGCTCCTAGCACCAACTAAGTCATAGATATTACTGTAAGTACTGCTGTAATATATATCCTTTTCCCCAGCAACTGAGATACTGATACATGGATGAAATCTGCTATGCAGTTGTATAGCATCCTACCTTACAAAAGCAGGCAAGAACAAACGTACTGAAAGAGAGAAATCTGAATTAGACGGTGATGAATCTCTCTCAGTTTTTTCCCCCGAATCTCTAAGGGTTCCCTACTGCATATGATGAGAAAACAGGAGTAGTACATACTTTTGATCTGCAGCTAAATGGATTGGAGTTTTGAAGGAAACCAGCTTAAGCACTAGGACTGTACGCTGTAAGATGCTGTTCTTTGATTCTCAGCTTATTTTTAGTGTTTAGGGAAGAAAAAGTCAGAGGATGAACTCTCCCACTAGAGAAAATGGGAGAACATACTACATGGCCCAATCCATTCTGTGGATTGATTAACAATAAATTTCACCTGACAAAATGCTCATTTTACTGAGTAACAAATAAACAACACCTTTTCAAAGGACTTGTAGCTCATAAAAATGTTGGCATGCACAGGTGCCCCATGCAGATCACATCATTAAATATTTTGGGGAAGGGAGTTAAGCATGGGACAAGGGAACAAGATAGCATTGCTTTCTCCTCTTCTTGTGCTGTCTCTTGCAGTCTTTTGTTTACAGTTGCTTGAAATTTGAGAAGGTGGAGGGAACTGCTGCAGTGGGCCTTGCCCTCTGCCTTTTTGTTTCTGCTAGTCTTAATTAATCTCTCCCTAGGTTCACCACATTTGTGATTAGATTTTTTTTTTTTTAAGTTGGGTTTATGCTCACTAAGCAGATTTTCTCATAGCTCTACTTGAAACTCCATTATTACCATTTTGAATGCTGCACCGTTTGTTCTAGAAACCCATCTTAGTAATTTATCCTATATCTCTATTTTCCCCTCATGGAAAATACAATTATTTTAATTCTTGTAATTGTTTTTCATTTCCTACACTCTAAATTTGTCTCTTTTCCCCCAGGCATCTCTTCATCTTAGATCATTGACTGGAAAGGCCTTTTTGGCTCTTTAATTTCTTATCTCTATTCCAAAAGGACTAATATTGCAGAGTGTTCAATAAAAAAAATAATTTATTCTTTCATCATACGGTTGCAAAATTGGCAGGCATTTAAGATGATTGTTTAGTTTTGGGGGTGCTAAGTATGTCTAAAACTGAAATGCCAGTTTGATGGAAAGTTGTGTGAAACTTTGAGAATAAGCATTTGAATAGTTACACAGGTATAAACCTTCACTGTCAGCCAGTTCTGAATTCAGCAGAAATATGGAGCCTTCCTTGCTTTGTGCCAGAAAAACTATCGGTGTTGTTACACAATTCCCATAGAGAATTACGCACAGTGAATCAGAGCGTTATATTCTTTCTTGATTCCTTTAGTTGTTTTGCTTAATCTCATGTAATAGCCAATTAACTTGATTTGCCTTTAGAGCTGAGGAAAAGTATAAATAAACCTGGCAAAAGAGTGAGGTGGGAAGGAGCACAGGGGGCTGGAGTCACGGAGATGCACTGTGTGAGCACTAGGAAATCAGTTGCCATATGGTCAGTTATAAATAGGACCCTCACACAGCCTTATCTCTGATATTTCTGCTCGTGATTTCTATTAGCAGGTTTTTTTTTGCCTTTGTTCACCCTGCCTGTTGTGCCTGTAAAAACTAGCAAAAGTTTTGTTGGAGGCTCTGGTTTTGGCCAGTTTCCTGCAGCTAGGTGCTTAAAATAAGGATTGATGCTCAGCTGGTGGTGAAATCAGTCAGGAGAGGACCATAGCTAAAGAAGAGATTTAGATGAGATCATTCTCTCGGAGGCCAGTGAGGCCCTTGTACTGTTACCCAGAGAAGCTGTGAGTGCCCCATCCCTGGAGGTGCTCAAAGCCAGGTTGGATGGGCAGCCTGAGCTGGTGGGGAGCAACCAGCACAGGGCAGGGGGTTGGAACTACAAGATCTTTGAGGTCTCTTCTAACCCAAGCCATTCTATGACAACCTTAATAAACAATGGAGGCCTCTAGTATAAAACCTTCCTGAAGGGCTGTATTTCTTTAGAAGTGTCATCTTTTTATTTCTTTCAATTTTTCCAATTGGAAATCTTGAGGTCTAGCTGTTTGTTTATGGTTGCCAGATCAAAAATTCAGCAGTCTCACGGGAGTTCTATGATGGTAGATATATTTCTTTCTGAAAAATACAACTAATTACGCTTGGGCAAGTGATTTTTTGAGGGAGATTTTGCATCTTTTTATAGGATGGGGATCCTGTTATGGGATAAATGCTGATGTGCAGTGTGTTGCTCCCAGCCAGGCTCTGCGCTTGGTTCCTGTACTTTCCATGTGTTTTCCTTCTCACTGTTTTCTGCAAGATGTGAGGATGAAGAGATGAGAATGACAATCATTTGGTAAACACAAAGGTCAGAAATATCTTTTTGTACTTCAAAAGTTTCAGTGCAGAAAGATGACTGAACAGTGGTTGCTGGGAGTACAGCATGGGTTGAGTCAATCTTATTTGCCTGTGCTTTTGTGTATGCACTGTTGAATTTGGCACCTGTTAGTGTATCTAAGAGACTAGCTTAATGGGAATGTTATTTAGGTGTGGTTCTAGGTCAGAGAAAAATGATAAGGTTTATTACACCTTACAGCTTTCCCCCCCCACCCCCCGCATTCTCTTTATTTTCTACACAACACTGATCTTATTATTTTCTCTTTGGCTCAGACTTTGCTGATTGATTATCTAAATATCTGGATGAAAGGCAGGCCTTCAGGTGCCCTCACACAAATGGTCAGAGACCTTCCCATTTGCCTGCAGACAAGGCAAGATCTGGTTTTGTGTCTGTGTAGCATGTTAAAATGCAGTCCCTGCTCTGAGACTTGGAATTGCACTCACTATACCATACAAATTTCTCATATATAAATATAGATGTTGAGATAATTAAACACATTAGCAATTTTCAGTAGTTCTTTAATTCCATCATTCATTATTTTTATGTGATGAGCATCTTTCTTATGAAACTTATTAAAATGTTAGTATAAATTTATTCCAAATTCCCTTGATGACTGTGTTTACACAAAACGATACACATAATGATTGGCTTTTTGAAACTGCATTAGAAATATGCATCAGTTTTTCAGTTTATAGGAGACCTTGTATTACTTTCATAAAGAGTAATGTCTAAAATTTTCTTTCTTTGTTAGTGATCTGCAGGCACGCAGGCATGGATGCTACCTCAGTTTGAGTCTCATTCAATACTTCCCAGACTGCCTGCACATCATTAAGAGTTGAGTCAGATTTTGTAATGGTACATAGGGGTAGCCCTCCCAGATGGATATCAAAGAGTATTAAGTGTGAAAAGACAAAATGAGTAGGATCCATTCACCCAAGGTTTTGTGGCTGAGAAGTCATAATTTTAACTGAAAGCTGACATTTCAGCGCTTTTTAGTGCTTTTACACATTTAAGTTACTTTTTAGTGTGGGATTTCTGATGTTCCCTCCAATGACTATAAAGATAGCCTAAAATAACTATTTGAGATTACTTTTCTTACATAATTATTATTTTTTAAAATGAGCTCAGTCCCTCCCTGAGGCTTATTACGGCTCTGCTGATCTTTACCAGTTAGGCTCTGGCTTTAGTTGGAAATATTGCAGCTTTGTCTTTTGGTTTACACATTCAACTATAACAAATGCATTTGGCTCCTCTTCCACTCTTACTGCGTTTTAGTGAAAGGCACTTGGCTTCCAGATATTTGCTAAGCGATATAGCAAAGTGAGCAATTACACTTGGATTGAATTTAAATATATTAAAACATTTTTTTTAAAAAACTCATCAATATCAATAGGTAATGCCCTAGGCCTTATTTATACTTAAACTTCCTTCTTTCTGTAGACAAACACACAGCTGCTTAAAAGCTTTAAATGGAAGATCAGGGAAAGTATGCATTCTATTTTTTTCCTCTTAGCCTTCAGAAGTTTGTGATTCAGAGAACTGCTGAGCTAGAAGTTTTAACTGTTTAAGGGCACTTTATTCATTTTTCTTTTCCCATTAACTTTATTTAAATCTCTTCCTTGAGTTATGAAAACTTCTGGCACCTGCAGCATGGTGTGACATGATACTATAGTTTAATCTACTCCGTGAAGAAAATGATGTCTTTTCTTGTGCCATCATGTTAGCCATATGCTCTGGGCAACAACTGTAATCTATAAGAGGATGTTTTCTTGTACTGTTTTTCCTGATTTAATATCTTGCTGCTGTGAAGTTACTGATGAGTACCCAAGGAACAATTTATTTTCCCTGTAATGAAGTGGTTTTACCTATGTACGCTAATTCTTTCCCTCCTCTCTTCTTCCTTCGGGTCATGAGAAGGGGGTGTGAGTGAAATCCTTGTTGCAATATTTGAGAAGTTATGTATATAACTCTTTTTTCTTCTGACACATAAGAAAACGTAGATGAAGAAAAAATAATGCGTGAACACAAAGGGGTAAGCTATGTCAATACTAAACCCATTATATCACTAAAGTTGTGTTGGGGGGGAGTTGGAATTGGAAACTTGAATGTTCTGTATTAGGAATAGCTTTTGAAATCCATGTCATTAAATGGAGGAAAAGCTGTTGCTTTGAGGCCACAAGTGGTAAGAAGGAATTAGGAAAAAGAAATGCCAATCAGACTTTTATTGGACCCTATATTTGTTTTAATAGCTGGATTTTAGTGCAACACTTTGCCTGCTGGAAATATTTTTATCTTGATTTTGGACAGGTTTCTCTTACATTGTCCTTCTAAACAGGCATTTACAAACATCCCAAGCTTTTAATGAGACTGAATTGAATGAGGATTGCTTTGTTGGTCTTGTATAAAAATAAACGTCCTTAAATATACACCTTGAAAATACGAACTCTTTCTCCTGAGAGTATCCACTCTAATTACTTATAATAAATAAACAAAGAACTGTGTAGTACAACAGTAAGTAGTTACTATAGATGCTCAGAACTAAAAAGATTTTCTGGTCAGAAAGCAGACATCCAGCTGTGCTAAAAGAATATACTACTGAATCCAGAGGAATGTTTAGAGAGCTTCTTGGGTCTTTGAGTTAGAGAGATCTTTTAGAACAGGAACATCACTTTTTAAATAGTGATGCTTCAAAGCACAGAAAGTTTTTTTCTGAGCAATCCAACTTGGTCCTGAACTCTGTGGGTGAAGCTCCTGATGTGAAGGCATCAGATAGAAGAGTTCTTGGCATACATTTTGGTTAACAACAGCCCTTGCAGTTTGGGGAAGAGCAGAGGCATAGTTAAGGCAGTGCAGGCTGTAGGTAGCAGTGCAGGCTGAAGGAGTGCACTAGGTATTTATGCAGTCAAATTTTCAGATTAGTCTTGACCAAATGGAGATGACGAACCAACATAGGCAGAGTCAGAGCTATGTCATTTGGCACTACAGAAGAGGTGCTGCCTGCTCAGGGAATGAGGACAAACCTTTCTCCTTCTATTAGTGGAATGTAATTTTGTTTTTTTCCTCTCTACTTGATTTGACTGGTTGTGTTACAACCAGTTGCAACGCTCCTCCTTTTGAGAGGCTGCTTGATCCAGGGTTACCCCTTACTCAAAGCTGCCCTATATTCTTCCAGTGTGACCCTCTGGGAGCCGAAATTCATTCTGTGCTTTCCTGATTTGCTGTAAAATGTGTTTTGTTAGTTTTCTCAGCTTGCAGAACTGCCCCCACCCACAGATGTCTTCAGTGTTGCCAAACTGGAATAAGGAGTTATTCAGACTTTTGTCCCTGTAGAGTAATAATGTGGTTTATTTGCTTCTGTGTTGGACTTTCTAAGCCATACACAATGCACTGGAGGACAACATTTTTCCTTATTGATTCACTGTTTTCTTTTTTTGGATTTTTATCCAAAATATTGTTTGGTTTATTTCATTTTTCCACAACAAATAGCCTCATGGGATTCTTGTACAAATAGCCAATGTGGCAGGCTACGAAAAGCTCTCATACACTGTTAAGAGGCATAGGAATCGGAGAGCAGACAGTAAGAGAGGTAGGAGCAGCTCATCCCAAAGATCTCATTTTATCCAGAGCATCTTATCTTCACTTGGGTTGTACTCAAGCCAGAACACAGTTCTGAAATGTCATTTTCATTTCAGGTGCTGTGAAAAGTTTTTCTCAACTTTACAGAGCTTTAGAAAGCATTACAAAATATTGGAAAGAAAAAAGAAGTCAATGTAAAAATAAAAAATTAAATGTACAGTACATGAAAATTATATCCGGGAATATAAGATGTCTATTCTGAAGAGAGCAGACTGCAGAGTCAGATCCCACTCTTGTGCTTCTTTTTTCAATAGATCAAAAATTTTTTTCAATTTAAAAAAAAAACAAAATCTGCATAGAGCTTTTTATTCCTGGAGAAGTACTGAGCAGTGTGCAGTAGTTTTCCATTCTGATGCCCATAAATGGTTGTGACCTGAAAAACAAATGAAAAAAGAATGGTAGAGGAGGTCAGGGATGATGTTTCTTCCATTGGAAGCCTTTTTTTTAAAAAAAAAAAAAAAAAAAAAGAAATCTTGAATAGAAAACAACTAGACCTTTGCATGTGAACAATGTAATTATACATCCTAGCCTCACACCTGTTGAGAGGAATTTGTTAGTACTTATGGAAAGAAAAATGAGGAGCTGAAGGTGTTGACCTCTTATTAAAATTGACTTACTAGTGTTTGCATCACCTGTTGCTGCAGTGTGCAATCAGTCTTCTTAGATTGGAGTAGGTATTACATTAGCACCAGATGTTTCCAAACTCTGCAGTTTTTTTTCCAGCCCTTAAAATAGGACTTCTTTAAAAGCCATTAAACAACATAGTTCAGTACATTTGACTCTACTAAGTTCTGAGTGACAGAGAGTTTACAAGTTACTATCTTATTTTATTGTGGAAGACAAATTGTTGAACAGATCTAAAGGATCTTCTTTTGAGATTGCTTTCCTGAGGATGATGGTGTAAAAATAGGCAGTGACATGGCAGGATGATGAGTCTGAAGACTTAACAGAGGAAATGCACGTAAGCACAAAAGGTCAACTTCTCTAAATAGTTTCAAAGAGAAAAACCTTGTCACAGATGGTGAAAAGAGGCAGGCAAGATTTAAGTGTGGTTTAACCAGACTGCATGTGTGTTAGCTTAGCATCTTGGAGAAGTGAACTTGTTCGTCCAAGATAAGCACGCTTCCGCAATCTGTCCTGCATGAGGGAGGTCCCTTCCCAGCCCTTAAATGGACCCAGAATAGCTGCTGCAAGCTCAAGGCCCTTCTTCTGTAAGAAGGGGAGTGTACAGAGATGGCGTGGCTCTGTTAGACAGATGGAGGATACTCCTTTACCATCCTTGGCTGTTTTTGACCTTGATTCCAAATCAGTAACACTGGAACAGCATGAAATAGAAATGCAAAGCAGTACTTGGTAAATTCTACTGCTGTGTGTGGTGGATAGTGCACGGGGATGCTTTTGGAAAGAAGTGAATGAAGGAAAATGTTTGCCATGGTTGCATCAGATAGTGAAGAAAACATTTTTCTCTCTCTCTCCCTCAAAAGAACAGGTAAAATGCTGCACTCCAGTCAGCTCTGGATCTCTTTTCACTCAGAACTCCCAGTGAGGACCAGCTCAGCAGAGAGGCAGAAGGAGAACATGACAAACCTTAGTGAGGCTGCAGCTGTGTTGTGGCTGCCCAGAGTTTGCCTGCAGCTGCTTTAAAGCACACAGAGCTAGGCAGGGCCCTGGTACCTGTGGGAACAGTGCTTGGTTCCATCTGTGATCCTAGCTTCCCTAAAGGCAGTTATTAACAACAAATAATTAGTAACAGCTCCCATGAGAAGCAGGTGACTGAGGCCTCTGTAAGGTGCCTGTGCATGCAGCACAACAGGCAAGCACATCTACCTCCTTGGTTTAGCAGGAGGCATGCCTATGTTTGCCAGCATGATGGAGGGGAAAAAAAACAACACCAAACCTCACCTGTGGTGTAGATTGTTTAACAAGCTTCACTGAATGAATTGTGTCTCTTTTTCTCCTTCAAAGATTGAGAGGCACTTGGGACATTTCCTTGTAAATTGAGACCCTTTTACCAGGGTAAAAGAAATACCATTTAAAAGAAATACCAGAGCCTAAAGCTTTTTAGTCTGGTTCCTTAGTTGGGCCACGGTATTTTGAAATGAAAAAAGGAATACATGGTACTGTAAAAATAGGTTTTTATACAAGCATGTGTCACGCTTAAAATTACTTGCCCATGTGAAATATCTTCCCTCTTCCCCAGCTTCTAAGGTGGAGTTGAACTTTCATTCCTATATATATTATATATATATAAAATAAACAAAACAATCTAGTACCACAAAAGTATTACTATGTGTCTATGATTAAAACAAGGTGTAGAATAGCTCCATGGTTTCCATTTTTGGAGTAACTGAAACGCAAGTGTAATCTGTCTGAATAAACTTGAGAAATACGAGGATAATGTTCACTTTTTTAAAAACAAAAAGAAATTACTGTATTTATTGCCATGCAAATCTAATGGAGAGTGGGAAGGAGTTCATTCTGCACAGGAGTGTCATCAGCAGCTTACATGCGGTGGGAAGCTTCTTTTAACTGCATGTTTTACCAACATTCTGAAAATGTTCTTGTAGAAAAGCAGTGCATTAAGGAGCAGTGTTTTAAAGACATTTATATACACATGCAAACAAAATCAGATTCTTTCTTCTGGTTCTCCTTAGTTGTTTTCAGATACTGCTTTTACTTTTTCACTGGCAAAGGTTGAAATGTTAGAGGTTATTCACAGAAGGGTGGCATGCAACTCTGAGAAATATATTCTGCTACAGCAGTTCTTGTGTAGAATCTAAGCCAAAGTGGAATGAATTGTTTTGCTGTCGGTGAACATGGATTCATGATATTTGCATGGAAGTTTTCTGTTTGCACAAAGCAGCCCTGAGTTCTTTTGACTGCTACTGGGCAAGTTACTTACAACAGAGAATTATTTTGCTTTCAGATTCGGTATGCAGCAGCAAATAGGTCATCTGATGGCTTATGGTTTTTTTTCTGTATGCAGAATATACAATTTTTCTTATACGTATTTAGCTAAAATTGAAACTAATGTATGTGGATGAAACTTTATTTTAATTTGAAAAAAGATCAGTCTGATGCGTGCGTGCGTATATATAAATACCAAACACACCTTTTGTTTAATTTTTATATTTCCATTCTTGAAACTGTTCAGGTAAACTTTTCTGATATGCTAATGCAGTTAATGTGAACTGAAGAACCTTAATTGAAATTTATTTGGAAACTGTCCAGTTCTTCCCATCACTTTCTACTAAGCCTTTCTGTTTGCTGAGGGTGCTGAGTTTGTAATGCTTTGCGTGATGTTAAGAAGTCAATAATGGAATTTTCCAGACACTAGGCTTTATGTCTTTAGAGTATTTATATAAACTACTTAACAAACCTTCTAAATTCAATTACATTGTTTTGTTCAAGGCAGAGGCACTTCCCACTATGAACTTAGATAGAGCTGATAGACACTGACAAACTTGTAAGACAGTATGTTTTGAGAGACCTTGGTGTGCTAAATTATATATTTCCACTTAGGGAATTGTTCAAGAGAGTAGTAATAGTGTAAGCCCATAGGTATTATGGTAAGTACATTCATCGTGTCAGAACAGTTGTATTTAATAAAGCTTTATTCCCAACTACAGAGAGCTTTTAAGATGTTTTCCACTTGGGTAACTGTTTTGTTTTGTGAGTTTTAAAGATTTAGTTATTAGTTCAGGGAATTTGAAGCTAACGTTAAACCCCAAACTGTAAAATATTATATCAAAGATTTAGATTGGTGTAATGTGTTACATGGAGACATGTAGTAATATTTCTTATGCAACATAAAACAGCCGTTGTGTTATCACTGCTAAATGGAAGGTCACAGCAATTCACACAAAATTAGGAATTCTTAGGAAATAACTTTGTTGTTTAACTTTGGGTTATACTTTTTGTACAATGTGTTTTATTTTACATTACCTAATTTTAACAATCCCTGACTTTGTGCCAGATAATATGTTTTCTAGAAGTAATGTGGGCAGAATTGAATAATTTGACACGTTGGAAGAAAATGCTGGGATAGAATATAATGATATCTGTACATTAGACTGTTTGGTCTTTGGTGACTGTAGCTATTCTGATGTCTGTGAACTGGGTAAAAGATCATACTATGTGTAGTGTTGCTGGTCTTAATAAATCTAAGATCGATTGCCTAAATTCTGAAGTTTATGCCAAATTATTTTATTGAGTGGCACTGTTAGACGTATAGGTTGAGTTAATGGGGATTATCTTGTGCAGAAACCATGTGAATAGCAAAGATATGCTCTGGGTAAGAGGTTTCTCAGTTGAGAAGCTGCCTCACCTTGGAGCCCACATTTCTTGTAGGGAAGGTGATGATCCCAGGAGATTTGTGCTCTGGAATGTTGTTAAATGTGATGAAATATTCACAAAAGCCTTGCTGGGAATTTCTGCAAATAAGAAAAGTTCCCCTGATGGACAGTACCCCTGTGTGTCCTTGTTGTCCTCTTGCCTTGGAGCTAACTCTCCTCAGGGTCACCATATCTTTAGATTTATGTGGCATTTGCAAGTTTTGTATTATGGAAAGAAAATGCTTAGGTTTAAGTCCACTTTTTAATCCAGTTTCCTGAGTATGAATTTTCATTGCGTCCATAGTTTTAGATACAACTGATACAGTTTTGTAACCAAAGATTACTTTGTTTTCTCAAGACCTCTGGTAAGGTAGACAAGAGCTTCTGCGCTGCTACTCTCTTCCACTTCTTCAGATGACAGTGCTTAATTTGGCTGTGGCCAGAAGTAGGAGGAGAAACTGCGTTTATAACGAGTCTTAATTGTCTCTCTCTCCTCTGCACAAAGATTGCACATAAAATTTTCATCTATCAGGTCTTTTATAAAACAAACACAAACCAAGTATCCACATAATAATGTGCTTTAGAAGCAAGCATTTTTTCTCTTCTAGATCACATTTGTCAGAGAGGCTTATTTCTGTTTTATGGTTTATTTGGTTGTTTTTTTTTTTTAATAAATGAATTTTATTCATGACTCTAATAAATTTTAAAAAGAGGACTAAGTAATTGGGTGCTTCTTAAGGGAGAAAAAGCAGGAATAAGACAAATTGAAAGTGTTTATGGTATTTTTCTATGATGTACCAAATAACGTAGAAAAGGAAAGAGTAAAATGCTTTTTGCAATGTTTTGGGTATAAGTGAATTTAAGACTTAAAAATGTGTTTATCAAGAAGTGAATTCAGCTTCCTTTAGGCAACGGCATATTGTTTTAGTACTGAACATAGGTTTCACCTAAACTTAATAAGTTAGATCTCCCAAAAGCTTTCCTGCTATCTTCATGTCAAAGTACAAATCCTGTCAATTCTCTCAGACTCTGAAAGCACAATGAAAACATATCTGTAAGTTGATTGTGTAATTCAGTGTCATGAAACCTCTAAAACTATATTATAGACACCATAGATAAAACAGGCAAGAGACATGTAGGAAGAAATAGATTTATGAACGTCACAATTTTGAGACTACACAGTTCTTGTGCCAAATGGGAAAAGGTAAATCCTTCAGAAATCTCATTATGACAAATCTGAGGAAGGCTTACATTTCTGGCTGTATTAGTCAGGAAGTGGGTAGCCTGCATTTAAGCTCCTCCCACCTTGAATATCAGAGGTCACAGTGTCTAACCACTAAGCTACTAGTCAGTAGCCTTCCAAATAACTGGAGTAAGGTATCTGAATACAAGTCCTTTGCTACTGAGCCATTCTTCTGCTCCCCTGAATGGAAATTTATTCTAAAATGGGAGTAAATCAGGAGACAAGTTTGAATGACTGAGAGAGGCTGGCTAGACAGAGTGGAGATTTGGATGTTCTCCTGCAGTGCAGGAAAGTGAGCTCCAGTTCCCTTCTGTATGAAGGAGTATCCCATGTGAGCCCTGTTTACCAGCCAGTATTGTATGCTAGCGGAGTGTATTCTGTATTAGCTCACGTTCTTCATCTGCTTCCTTATCAGATATCCTTTTGTTTGAATTTAATGAAAGCTTTGAGCATATTGTTGCCAAAAATCTTTTTTTTCCAACAAAAGTATTTTAGGGAGTTCTGGATGGTGTTTCAACTGTAGTCACAATTCTTCATTCCAATGGAAATTGTCTTGCATTTAGTTTACTAGCAGAAAAATTGTTGAGAATAGAAAATTTACCACTAATCCTCTGTTCCTACTTTGTATTAAAAAGAATTACGTTAAAAAAAATCAGCCACAAATAAATCCACCTTAAAAGGAATTTATATTGATTTGCTAGATTATGTTATTCTTTCCTTTCAATGTTTTCTTAAAAAAAAAAAAAAAGTTTTATATGAATTAATCCATACTCTTTGTTTGGGTTTCAAGAATTCCAAAGGCATTTAAAACCATCATTTCATATGTATTTTAAAAAAAGGATAATTTACAACTGTTTTATTTCCATCCTGTTTTGGTCGAAGGTGTGTAGGGAAGCTTTACAATGGAAAAGACATTGAATGAAAAGAGAACAATTTTCTCCCACAAAAACAAAATAAAAAATCAATCTACCATCTTTCATTGCCCTCTGAAATATCACATTCTTGCAAACAGAAGTCTCAAAGAGGTGTTCATGCAACCTGAGTAAGTTAGCTGACCTGTCTCCTTGGGATTTCTTGAGAGGTATTTGAGGGGAATAAGATCTTGGAGAGAGAAATTAAGAAACTACTGCTCTGAACTGTCATCCGGGATATCTTTTCCTGGGACCATGGAGGAGCAATATAGGAAGACTTATTTTCTTTATTACTACGTATTTAAAAATCAAATTGACAACAGCCACAAAAACCAGATGCTTGAAATAATAGGGTTTTAATATTCTTCAAAAGATCATCTCATGATGGGGTTTTAGTGCCCCTGCAAGTACTACTATGAAATAGAAAAACTTCTTTTGTTGGTACTTTCAAGTCAAATACTAGATACAGACATTAAAATAGTCCTTAATTACAGGAATGACTGTCTACTCCCTTTGGTCACATGCTCAAGTTATCAGAATTCATTTAGCTTCAGTTTCTGGAGCTGTAGTATGCATATTTAGAGATAAGAACACTAAAATATCATAAGACTCCATTCTATGTTTTTATACACAGTGTTGAAGGAGTGAGGTTTATCTAGGAATAATTTAAATACATTGAAGGCAAATAGATTTGAAATGGTTTTCATGCATGAGGATGCACAGAAGGTATCCTTTGGGAAAGAGATGAAAGGGATATAAAGGCTGGCATGGCTGGCAGAGCAGAATGAATAAGAAGAATGTCAGGAAAGACCAGAACAGTTAGGAAACATGACTGTTTCCTGCAGCTCTGAATGGAGAGATTGCCTGATGCAATGAAGCTGTCTGAGAAGTTGATGTGGCTGAATCTGTGGCTCAGGGCAATAGTTCGGCTGTGTGATTATTTACTGAGGCATACTCTGCTCTTTTCTGAGGAGTACCTCGTTTGTTTTGGAGAAGGGTAGAACAGAAGCACAGTCTACTGAATATATTTTGGGAACAATTTTTATGTTTTTGAATTTAGAATGCTGATGTAGTAATTCTGTAAAAGGAGTATGGGGGAACACTTCTTAAATAAGCCCTTATGCTTACATGAAGGCTTGAAGGCTAGTACTTTTAGACAGGACTGTGGAAAATTTAACATTTCCTAGTTTTAACAAAGTCCCTGAAGTTTATGCAACGTACATTTAAACTTCAGAGATAATCAACAAAGGTATTCACACTGAGAGGTACAAGATAGTGGGAGATGGATAAAGGAGAGAGTACTGAAGAAACTAAAAGGTTTTGCTAGAGATAAAAGAATGTTGTCCTAAATCTCCAAAGGCCAAGGCTTGTATGCTTCAGTTAGTCCTTGGGACTTCTGAGTATGTAACAGCAATCAGCATTCGGCCTTTACTTCCTGAATGCTTGACAGGTTATTTAAAGACAAAACAGATGCTTCTACATAATTGAATGCAAAACATTAGCTTGAAAGGTCTTTCCATTGCCTCTTCCAGTTTTGGTAGAGCAGCAATGGGTAGTGATGTTGAAAAAAACATGCATATTCCATTTGTATTGCCTCTTCATGTAACAGCAAAACATAATGATTCTAGTAGAGGTAAACTTTCATGCTCCCTAGAGTCCTTAAGTAATTTTTGGATTAAATGGCCATACTTAGTTTTCTCTTGTAAGTGGTGTCACTCCACTCTCAACTTAATTATCACTTGTTTGAGTAAGCTTCTGTGTAATGTCAAGCTTTCCCCAATGGCTCTAGCAGGTCAGCAAAGGTCTGCTGTTAATACTTTCTACAACAACTGAAAGGCTTTCCTTGTTTAAACAACAGCCGGGGCGAACACAATTAGGTACAATTACCTAATTCTTCTTGTAGTGCTCAATGGCAACTGTCAAAGTAGTGGAACAGTAAAGATTAGAGTATAAGATCTTGCTTCCAAGAGCAAGTTTATTGAAACTCTTAACAAAGTAACTGACCTCGCTTAGCTACCTAACGCACTGCAGGAAAGTGGAAGCATAAAAGCACAAGAAGAAAAATACTTTCAAGAAAGCACAAGATGGAAGAAAAATAAGAATATTTCAGAAATTCCAGTGAAACCATCACTTTGGGAAAAGGCATAGAAATCAAAAGAGTGCATGAGATGAGTCCTGTGTAACCGAGTGTCCTGTATCTAGCAGTTTCTAGAAACAATCTGTATACAAACACAGTTTCTCTATGAAATAACAGATTTATTATCCAAATAGTCAAATAAATTGTTTTGAACAAGCCAGAGATGTTTTGCACAAAGGTGAAAGTAATTCCTTAAATTCTGACTGTTATGGACTGACTTGGACTCTTAGCGTGATGATTCATTTTTTCTTAAAATAGCTGTTTCTACTGGTTGTTATAAAACTAAGTTGAAGTAAAGAGGAAAAATCAGAAAGTAAGAAAATTCTTAGAAAAAAGCACTTTATTGTAATCAAGACTACTTTTTGACATAAAACATTTTATTTTTTAACGTTTTTTAAAACTATTTAATGAAAACAATTCCCATTTGTATGTGTTCTGTAATCCATCTATGATGGAATACTGTTTTTCCAGTTATCTCCAGACTTTCTATTTTCTCTCTCTTTTTTTCTTTTTTCTTTTTCTTTTTTTAATAGCTCTATTCTTTCATTATCTGAACATGCTCTCATTACCTGAATTTACTTTCCTGGATTCTATCACAATTTCTATCATAATGACAGCACTGAGTTTTCAGACAATTTCTTATTTTGTTATTTAATGTCCCCTGGGTCTTACATTGAAAATGTAGAAAGCATTTACCTTAATAAAAAGAAATGGGGACAAAGCAAATAATTCTAAGTGAGAAAACATCTCTGACTTCTATGACAATATGATAATACGGGGTGTGGATTTCTGGAAGTTTGAAAAAGTCAACAGTTTTCCCCTTTATTGTCTTTTGGTACGATTTTTCTGCTGTTTTTATCTGATCACATTGGGATTCCTTTTCTTTCCTGACAAACAAATCCTCCTGGTACTGCTGGCCACAGCAGAGTAAGAAGCAGAGCTAGAATGCCTCCTGCATTTTTCCCTTCTGACTCCTTTGAAGGCTTCCAGCTTCCCACAGGGAGCATGTAAAAAGCAGTCTCTGCTCCTTGCAGCAGAGTGCTGTTTGCTACTCCAGTACTTAAAGAAATCAGGCAGAATAATCTCCCATAATTAATCAATGATTTAGATTTTTTACGTATTGCTCTGTTAGGATTGTCAGGATAATGTATAATATTTGCATAATGTACAATCAATGTTTATTTTTCTAAATTTAGGTGCTAAGTTCTCAGAGCATGTCCCTGGCTGTTGGCAGGGGAAGGGGAGGTGTTCACTAAGGAGTACCACCACATGGTAGGAAGCTCTCTGTTTTCCTCTGTGATGTTGCCCCACACGCTTTGACAATGAAACAGAAGGACCACCTGTAAGAGGAAAAGGACTGTGCTCTGCAGCTGGGGAAGTCCTGACCCCCTCCATTCCTGGGAATGCCAGAATGAGTGCTGGAAGTGAGTGTGTCTGCTGAGGACACCTGCCTATAAACAGCAGTGCTCAACATGCCAACTCATTTTACATAGGCTGCTGCACACCTGTCAGATGGCAATAACTTTAATTTACTGTCAACCAGAGGCGTAAGCCGGAAACATAGTGAGTGACCCAGCAGGGCAAACCTTCAGATCACCTTTCCAGTCTCATGGGCCAGCTATTTCTCAGTGGTGGTTTCTCTGCATTGTAAAGACATTGATGTGTTAAACAAAACCAAGTGGAAAAAGTGGCATGTGAGTGCAACCCCCTTTCAGTACCCATCTGGCAATACTCTTCAGTGCTGGGACTTAAAAGGGAAGAGGACTTTAATAACAAAGATAGGTGGCACACTGGTGTCCTGGACTTTAAAGGTGAGCACTGTACATGTGCTATGTAACTTTAAAGCATGTAAACAGAGACAGTAAAGTAGGAAAAAATTTTGGTATTGGATTGTTCTAGCTCTAAAATTGATCCAAAAAAGAGGTGACACACTGGACCATATGCTCAAAGCCCATGTTGCTTTTTTCTTTTTCTTTTTTTCCTCCCCACATTATCTGACTTATCAGCAAGACCGGTGGTTCTCTCAATGCTGCAGAATGCTGCCTCCTGTCCAAAGCTGCTGATGACATGAATAGCAGGCAATAATGACCTGATGCATATTTTATCATGGGAGTATGTAAAAAGTGACTAACAAAGGAAGTGCATTTGGTATGCTTTGAGAAACTGTCACCAGAAGGAGTATTTTTTTTTTGCATTTGAGCACTGAAGGAACGTTTTGTTTCCCCCAGTGAACCTTGCTTTCTACTGAGGAAAAACAGATTGCTTGCCATGGAGAAGTTTCCTGTGGTAACTTTTCAGTTCTGCTGTAAGAACGTGAACTTGCTTTCTGTTGGTACTGTGTAGATCTCATGTGTGCAAAGCTGTTGCGCCCAGGCCAGATAGCTAGGAGGTGTGGGTTGCCTCAGAACAAACAAATTGAACAACTGTGCCCAAAGAATGGTCAAATAGCTGCATGTGGGCACTGTTCGCTTACTATAGCTTATTGTGCTCTACTTGTTTATATGGATTTTGGCCTGGCTTTCAGATCTCCTTTTCATTTTCTTTAATAAACTTGGTATGGTTTATGAGAAATGCTTTGTGTGGTCGTGTAAGGGTAGGGAGTACACTGGTTCCTTCTTTTTCTGCCATCAGTATGCAGTAATGATCTTTATTCTGTGGAAGAGGGATAGAAATGGGAAGGAAACTCTTCCCAAGAGTGGCCACAACACGAATGTGGAGTTTTGGCTTGGAAGTTTTCATCCTCTGGCATCAGTGACAGCAGAGCTCATTCCTGTGTCTGACAACATAGCACCGCTTTATTCATATGTGCAGAGCTGTGAAGTTGAGGCCACTGTGTGATCTGTTCTGTGCTGTATGTCAAAACAAGTCACCACCCACAAAGGTTTGCTTCCCCAGAAGAACCTGTGGGATATATCATGAGCCAGATCCACCTCACCACAAAGGGATTCATTGCTTGTTCCGCAGCAGTGCTTTTATCTAAGGTGCCAGAGATTAAAAGACATTAGTGAATTAATTATAAGTTGGCTTCAGTCAGTGATGCTACTGAGTGGTCCTCCATACGTATCTTTCATAGAGAAAACAGGACACATTAATTTCTGTGTAAGCAGTTCTTAGCAGTAAGTATTTAGATTTGGAGGGAGTTGGTTGATTTATTTGTGAATATTCTCTCTGGTAGGTGTGAGCTATGTCAAACTTGCTATCAGCAGTTTTCTTCTGCTGATCAGCTAGGAAGGGTGCTTCCCTCTGGACATAGTCTTCACTAGTACTTGTATTTTGCAGGTTTTATTAGAATTAGTGAATTAAATGCATTTCCTCCTTTCTCCATTTCTTGTACCCTTAGGATTTTCAATGTTCTTATAATCCCAGGGTATACAAAATTAACCCTTTTTGTCAGCTTCTTTTAGCACCCAGCATTGCACTGTGCTTGGTGCCTGTTTGTGCCTGTGAAAGCATCATATAAACTGAGATATGTCGTAAAAGACTATATTTGTCCAAGGGGGGGAAAAAAAACACACAACAGCTTACGTTATCTGTGGTGGTTTTCAGCACAAGGCAGCTTTAATGGATTGATCTTCAGATGGCAGATCCATATGCTCTTGGTGCTGTGATGTCATTACCAGGGAGCACAGTGCCATAGACAAAAACAGTGACAGCCAGTATTTGTAAGGGAAGAATCTGATCATCTTTTACTCTTGTTAGTCATTCAGGATGATTCTGGGAGACATGTACCACTACTGCAGTATGCTGGAGAAAAGGTACATTTTTGACATGCTGCCAGACACAGTAGGTAGTAAAGATGGGTAGCTGGCTATTTCCTCCCTGTGCAAGAGGCTGAATACCGGCTCTATTAAAGACAAAAGCAGGACAAAAGAGAGGGAGGCTAGACAAATAAGATTTGTGTCTGTTTCTGCTCACTTTTAGATGTGGACTTTCAGATGTAAATACAAGAAAGAGAAAATAAAAATGAGAACAGAACAAAGTTGTCTGTCAACATGACTTCTATGACAGATTTTCTTGCTGTTCAGCAATGATTCTAATTCAATTGCTGGCTGCTGTGAAGGAGATGAGATGCCAGAAGCAGAAGCGCTGCAAACCAGAACAAAAAATAATTACTAGTAGAAATGTGCTGCAAATAATTCCCTTGAAAATACAATTGTGTTATTTTTCTAGTTTGCTTTTCCCCCAAATATTTTTGTTTTCTGATCATTGAATCGAAACACATTTCAACAGCATGAATCTTTGCACCTGATGACATCAGAAATATCTATGTAGTTTTGTATGAGCTGATACCATTATGTTCAGGAGATCTGTGATTCTAATTTTCTTGTGAAAACTTCATCAGATGAGCTTTTTGGGAGGGAGGAACGAGGAGGAGAGGAAATTGGTGAATTTGGCAGGGAGATGTGTTTTGTTTTGACTTCTTAGTGTGTACTCTAAAATCAAGTGACATCTAAGCATATTCTGAATGCATTTCTTTTGTCAAACATGGGCAAGTAGGCTGGTAGGTGGGTATAGCCTAGATCAACAAAACCAGATGTAAAGAAGTGTCCTGACTGTATCACTGTGCTTGGATGATACAAATTGCCTGTGGCTACAGCTTGGCCAAAGTCTCTGACCAGAGCATGTAATTATGGCATTTGTAGGAACAGAAATGTGCCAATTTCACATCTAGAAAAGTCTTCTGTTTAGTTGAAAAAGTATATGTTGCTCATGACCAGGAGCCTTCCTAGTGATGAAAAAAGAGAAATGTGTAGACCTTTGTAATGTTGTTAAAATGAAGATTAAAAACCAGTGGGGAAACTGGGAGCTTTCTTCATATCTTCCCGCGAATTGCTCATAGCATGGCCCAGTACAGTTGACTCAGAAGACTGCCAGTTATACACCAAAACGCACCAATATAAGGGATGGATTTTATTCTCACAATTTTCGTGATTGGACCAGCAGATGGAAATGGAGATGTGATCATTTATCTTCAGAATTGCCCTAGTAATCTGCAGTGTTAGCACAGATTAGGTTATAATTGCTAGAGCTGGAATAAAAGAGATTGCGGCATCTGTAACGCTAGTGGTAAATTTAACAGATATAAAAATCAGCTCCATGTCAGGGGACATTCTCGCTAGTATATTACACTTCATGTACACAAATGCAGCGAAGGAAGAGCAGAAGCTTATGACAAACATAATTTGAATTTTATTGTTGAATTTTCTCTGCAGCTGGTCTAGTGAAGTTATGAGAAATACAGCCCTTGCTGTCCATGCTGCTGCAGTGTGGCAGTGCTCAGAACCTGAGGCCACAAACCGTGCAGCACAGTCCTGTTAGAAGTGCTATGGGGCAGGGTTGTTTTTTTCTTAAGAATTCCTCTCCAGGTAGTTTTTTTGTTTCCCAGTTTCAGTCTCTGTATTGTTTAATTCCACAGTAACAGATTTAACTTTCTATGCTACAGGCTGAAAGAGGGAAGACAAGCTGAGACCAAAATTAAAATCAAGTTATGTACTTAACTTATTAATTAAAGGAGGGATTTCAGTCTTGCATCTATTGCAGAATTGGGATAAGGTTTTGTCAAGCAGTTGCTTGCGTGAACCAGGCAAATATCTGGGCTCTGATCAACTTTTTGTAAAGCCAGGGATGAATGGTGGAAGCCTTCAATCCATACAAATCCACATGAATTGTTTGGTCAGTTCTATATATCACAAAGCTATCAGAGACATCCTCGTACTGGCAGATAACATGAAAACCATCAGCATAAAGGTTTAAGCAATAAGCCTTTCCTATGATGTAAAACAATAAACTAGAGACGCTATAGTTGCACAGTTGAAGCTACAACATTATAGATATACAATGAAAAGTTCAATTTATAAAGTTTACATTGCACTCTGCTGAGAAATCAGTAATTCCCGGTGGAGTATGTTATTGCTATTGTAGAACATACTGGAGTATGTTATTGTTTTATCTTGCTTTTCTCTCGTCTTTGGTGTTTTTCAGGAATTGTTGAAAATTCCTGAGGAAAAAATGGGGCTTAATTTTGTCTTCTGTTCCACTCTGGACTTACAGAAGTTTTTTTTTTTTTAATGCACTTTGGTTTTGATGAGGAAAAAATTGCCCTTATAATAGCAACATCTGCGGTGTGAAGAACATAAAAGAGCATGGACTACTAAAATTGCAAAAGACATGCTATAGCAAAATATAGGTGAATACAAAATCAGCACTGTTGATTACATTCTCAGCTATCTCATCACACATTTATCATCATCAGAAAACAACAAAGGGAGCTGTCGAAAATAATACGAGGCAATGTTGTTATTTTCTGTGCCATTCTCACAACCATACAGCTCTGGAAGAAATCCAAATAGTAACTAAATTGAATAACATTCTGCAGTTCAAAGAGATTGTGATGGGAAATGGCAGGAGCTAATGAAATATGGTGCAACTTTAAGAAACACCATTTCAGGAGGGGATGTTATTACACAAACAGCAGTAAAACCTCTTCATGGAGATGATGAGCAGGCCATGACTGCAGGAGCACTGTTGCAGGAAGATGACATTTTAACTTAGCTGACTCTGCAATCTTTAGGATTCCATTTGCCCTGTTGCTGAAGACTGTGCTCCAGATTGAAGCAGACTTCTACTGCTTCCTCCAAAGAGGGCAACTCTGTGCTGAATGCCTCTGTGAGCAGTGTCCAGGCTGGCTTATTGCATATAGTGGCTGTATCCCCTCTAATTCATGCTTCTCTTAGGCAGTGGGATTATAAACTAGCTACAGGCTCTTTCCATTATAACATAACTAGCTGCAGGACTCTGCTGGAGCACATTTCAGCACAACTGGTTGTTAAAAATTGCAGATGATTTCTGAACTGGCTGCTAGAAACCATCTTTGGCAAGCTTTGCTCCCTGCTGGTTCTGTCTCCTCCCTGGGGGCTGTATCTCCATGCTTAACTAGCAGGAGGCTCTTCTTCCCCTTAATCTACTTAGGCATGGACCCAAAAGTCTTCACTCCCTGTCCTCTGTTCCCGAGCTGCTGCACTCTGGCATCCTGGCCAGAATGACTGGCAGCAGCTTGGCAGCTCATCTGGATAGCTGCTGCCTTGAGCTGGACTTTCAGGCTTGCGCTCTGTAGAGTGACAAATAGAATGTGGTGCCTTAATCTCAGGAGGCTCATCTTGAAACATCTGAAAGGCTTCTGATTTTCAAAGAATACTATGTGCAGCCATCTGCAGAAAATTAAATTTCTTGAAGGTGTGTGAAGCTGGGAACTGAGAACCATGAGCTCATGAGTCAGCTGCGAATACAATTCAGAGAAAAAATAAGATTGTTTGTAGCCCTTGGCATTATATTAATTATTTTGCTTTATGTTTCTAAAAACTCCCTTGAGATGGTTTGAAAATCATGTTTAAACAGGGTGTGTTTCAGCAGTTTCTTTTGTGTAAATGTGCAGAACTTGTCATTTTTTGCAGGGTAACATTATGGAGTCTATTGACAGGGTGTTAAAGAAAGAGGGAGGATTACTTTACTTAAGGATGTCACAAAATGGTTCACTACTTTGAAAATTAAGCGGTGTAACTTTGGGAAGTACCTAAAATGTATGAAATGAAATGAAACCAGATTGTGCTGCTTGGAGTTGTCTCTGTTGTGCATATGTCTGGTACTCTGATGCATGCTAGAACATCAAAGTACTGCTTCCCTCTCTTCAACACGGAACAAACAGAGCCACTTCTACTCTGAGTCATCAGACAGATGTTGCTTTGGTGACAACATGCTACATACACGCTAGCTACAGCACATGTGGGCCGGCTTCTCTGACTGACATCTACACAAAGTTGAAGTACGTTTGCTTCAATAACACACTGAAGAAAGTAGGCACCAGCAGGGGCGACCAGATGAAGTATAGAGTAAAGATAATGATTTATTCATTACGTTCACTGTGACTTAAAACTGGGTACTAATTAAAGGACTGGAGAACTAGGCTTGTGAGTTAAACGGATTTATCCCTGTGTTTTGATGGCTAGAGAGTGAATGGCTACAGGTGGAGGATGGTCATGTCAAGATTAAATGAATTATTTGGCTTTCTAAACTTGAAATGCATTTGAATATATTAGGCATATGCATTATGCATATAGCAAGCACAAACATTTTGAATTTAAATTCTGGAGTAGAGTTAAGAAGCACTGATTAGCCATGAAATCTGTGGCTGCAGAGGGAGATTTGGAGCACATCTAAGCCCTTTTAGTCCAAAATTTGAAAGACCCCTTTGTAGCCCTCACAGAGTGGAGTCATTCCAGAGCTTTTCACAATTATGTTCATACAAGAGACGTAAGAGTATGCACCAAGACTGCTGTAGGCTTAGTTGTTACTACTGCCACATTTTCTTTTTCAGAATTGAAAACAAGAAAACAGGTGAGACCTTTGAATTCCACATCAGTTTATTTCTCCTTTGGGCTTAAACTCATTTACATTGGAGCATAGTTGTCTTACATCACTTTCAGAAAAGACTGGCAGTACATTATCTCTGCTTTTAATTCCTTTGCAGCGGCTGTGAAGGCAAGGAAAAACTAAGCTTTCTAGGCTTGCTCTCTACAAATGCAAACCATAAGAATACTGTCAAGCCAGTTCTGTTCATCTCTGTAATTACTTAAAGGACTACAGCATGAATATGAAGTAGGTGTAAATCTTTAACATTTCACACTCACCATTCACGCAGATGATGTTTATTTTACACACATTGTAAATGAGACTAAATAGCTCCCAAAGCTGCAATGTCTCACAGAACCAGGCCCTCTGCTTCACCAGTTAACAGTGGCTGCCTAATCATTTGCTTGAATATCACCAAATTTCTTAACAGTCCTCTGTCCAATAAGTAATGCTACAGTCCTGTGTCATTCATAGCATTACATTCTGTGAGCCTTGTCAGTGTGGATCTATTCGTTGCTCAACTATGGTTCTTCCCCAGTAATATTAACTTAGGTAAGAAGAAATTAAAAATAAAAAGTTGCATCTACAATAAATGAATAGTGAAAAAACAGAGAGTTGTCAGGTCCAGGACATGGAAATAGAGCTATATTTGAAATTAAGCTTGTGGACATATACTACCAGGAGGTACTCTGAAATCCCTTAGTGTGTTTAACATTCGGAAACCCTCAGTCTTATTTTTACTGCTGTATCATGTTTGCACATAGTTTCTTGCAAGTGTTAGCATGTATTAGGACAACTATCAGCAAGACTGTGTAGACTGGAAACAGTTAGTGCTGCTTAAACAGCGTTGTCAAATCACACGTCATAAAAATATTATGGTCAAATCTAAAACAGTGAGAAAAGAAAGGCTCTATTCTAACACAAGGTCTTCGTAATATAGCTGACAGAAGTGCTGTTCTCAGAAAGTCTGCTCTGCACAGTGATCAACTGCTTTGCTGGTGTTATTTTGATAGCTTGCCAGTGCCTTGTAGATATGTGTAGATATGAAAACTATGTAAAACATGCACGGATGAGCTACTGTTAGCTCAGTAATCTGGGAGCATGCTAGATTCCTAATCGTTTTATTTTCATATGTGAGTTTCTGATGTATGAAACATAAAAGGGAGAAAGAATTGGGCTTTCATTCATTTACCATGCAGAGCTATGGCTGTTGTGTTCTCTACCTCTGTGGATAGAGTGATGGTTCAAGCAACTGCAGCCCTTTGCATGCTGTCATGTTGCCTTGCTCGGTACAGCTTAGTGTAGGCATTTCCCTCAAGTGCTTATACTATAAATTAGCATTGAAAAGCGTAAATCTATTCTGTACCACATAAATAAATACAGACCTCTTTAAATCTTTTAAACACTTGCCTTTACCATCAAACGTCACCTTAAAGCAATTTTTCCTCATTTTTTGATTTGTTTGGTGAAAGAAAGAGATGTTTTTCCCTAAACAAATAGCAAACATGATTCACTTATTTCTACATTTTTTTTTCAAAAGCTGAGAATGAGGTGGGGAGAGGGCCTTAGAGAAGAAGCAGGTTGACAAAGAAGAAAAGTAAAAATTCTCATTTAACAAGCTTGTAAAAAGTCAGCCAAACTTTTCATATTTCATAGAGGATGACATAAGTTTTCTTATTCTTCATGACATTTTCCCACTTTTTTAAACAAACAAGAAATACCTTAAATATGAGGTCAGCATAGGTTTTACGAGTCACAGTTTATCCTCGAGGATTACTGTCAATTACAGTTGTAACAATCTTAAATTGTTCTTGCTAAGAGTCTGTTGTTAAATATGTCAAAGACCTTCCAGGTTTTCCCCCAGTCTCTTCATCAGCCTGCCCTTTAGGAAAACAGCCTGCCAAAAATATATGTAGCATTTCATGTTAATCAGGGAAGGATTGCTATTTGATGGAAGGAACACATAGGGGGCTTGGGGAGAGGGCTTCCTCCGTGAGCTCCTCAGCCTCTCTCAGATGAGAAACATCTCATGGAAAGTGGAGGTAAGAAAATAACTGGCTTTAGAAGAAAGAAACTGACATCTGCTAATTTGATAGTGAAGGCCTGAGGTGCTTAGCCTGATAAAGGGTTTCCCTACTTACATACACTGGGCAGGACCAGTAGGCCAGAGCACACAAAACTTACTCTTCAGGTAAATGGTTAGAAAGGCAGAATATTTATAAGACATCTGTTGGGTCTCTCCAGAGGTTTATATCTAGAGATACACGGAACAGCCACTGTGGATGTTAAAACTTGATTTAGCTCAGTAACGTGTCTTCAACTGTGCCTGTCTAAATAAACATGCACGCACACCTGTAGAACCCTTCTTTTTCGTGGCAATAGGAGTAGGTTACTATTACTGTTAGTGATACTGGTCAACTGTTGTATACTCATAAATAAAGTGAGGAAAACAAAGCACACTAAGGTTGACGGTAGCTCTATCTTAAGCAGCAGCACATGGAGCACTTACGAGTTACTCATTCATTAAGCTTGTACTACTAAAGACAGATAAAAAACCTTTGGCACAAGTCCAAGTTTTCTTCTCTCTGTCGAGTAAGGATTTGGATTATCTCTTTCTACTCTTGGGGAGAAGAAGGTCTACAAGTGACATTCACTTGTGCTTTCTGTGCTCTGGGGAGGAGCAGGGAAGGAATTGCAGAGCTCAGGGACCTTAGGAATGCCCAGCCCATGCAGTCTCTTACTCTTGTAATGCTGACAGAACAGCTGTTCCAATCTATTCCTACGCTTATGTATATGTGTGTTACTAAGAAGAACATAATTTAGCAGAAAAAAATTGATAATTTCATCAGTGACTGTTTTCCCATTTCTAGTTGATGCAAACAGAAAGGCACTGAAATTTAGCAAAGTCTGTGGTGTAGCCTAGCCAGCTAACACTTCTCCCTTGTCCCATATGTGTCTCATATATTTCTCTTGTTGCCGGTAATGTGGCATATAATGTAACAAGAAGGTGTACTACTGAATTTGTTTGTTGGCCACCTCTCCGATAGAGAATAATAAGCATAACAAAGACAGCAGAACATGACACACAGTTTTCTGCATGCTGTTGTGTTGATCCAGCATCTGTCAGTTTCTGAGAAATTAAAGCCAAGTGCCAGAATTTGAATTGGGGCTCAGAATTACAGCAAAAGACACATCTTCGGGTCTTATTGTTCTCGGCAGGGGTCACGCTCCACAGCAGATGTACCAGAGGGAAAATTAAAACATGTAGGTCTGGAGAGACTTGAGTCTCTGCACGGTGAATCTGCTCCACATTACTGGCATTATATGATGTTATATATGTTATTAGAACGACATTATGGTGGGGTGTTGTAGTTCAGTTGTTGTTAGTAAGTGTCATTGTGTGCTGATTGCAAATGCTCAAGTGTTCAGAAGGGGGAATCAAGGACACCAAATGGGGAAAAACAATACACAGAAGTCTAATACCTTTAAGAGGACAAATTATCTTTTCCTGGAGAAAGCAGAAAATGTTTATGTCTAAGTCTGCTACATTTTCTAATAGAAGTAAATAAAGATGCAAAAGATCGTTCAATTCTTTTTATGTGCAGTTATAATGCGTAGCTTGGTCTTTTACTGATCTGTGAGGTTCTGGTATGACAAGCTGATTGACTCTCTGCAGAATATTCCAGTGGGGTTATGGCTGGTGAATCAGAAGGGATGCTATTTTGGGATTTAAAAATAGCTGAAATGGAACAGGAAGGAGCTCGTAAGTGCATGTCCTTCAGGAGTCTTCCTGGTTGATTTGGGACTTGGTTTTCCACAGTCATATACGTATGTAGAGTCAGATACATATATTCAGTGTAGATCACTACTTAAAGTCACTGAGGACATAGATGCTATACTTGCCTGCTGATTGCAAACTATTTGAAGAATTTTAGACATGACATGTTAGGGTACATAACAGTGACAGATACTTTACAGACCTCCTCATACATCAATTAAAATACTTCATAAATGGATTCAACTCATTAACTGGCTTTTTCATATATTTTTTTTTAGGCCATGGCCAGGCTGTTGCGAGAATCCAGTGATCCCGGGTAGCTGAAGTGGCCACTGGGGGATTTTGGATCATATTTGATATTTGTGCAGACTGGTCTGAGTAGACACATATAGCCTTGCCCTTGGGGAGTGTTGAGGGGACCAAAACCATAAATTAGTGACATTTCTAAGCTCTGTCACCCTCCTCTGGTAGGCAATTTGGATGTATTTTGCCATGAGCACACAAATTTTACAGGCAGGATAAGCACAGCTCAAAAGTGCAATGCAGCTATTTATTGGAGGAGACACACAGAAGTGTCTGTATTGATGTGCCGCCAGGCTAAAAATTAGTTTGCTCACAGCTCCCCGTGAAACACAATAGAGTCATTGCTAGATAGGCAGGGAAAGAGTATATTTTTATGGTAAGAAGTGGGCCTTTGAATGAGTTTGCATCAGCTAACCTGAATAATATTGTGTATTATTTACCAATAATTGTTTAACTCTCCCATCAGAGCCTTCCTGCGTCAGGTCATGCAAGACCTTGTGACCCTGGTAACTGCCATCTTACAGGTTCTGACAAAAAGACAGCAAGGAGCCAGTGGACTAGATGGAAAGAGCTTAAGGGAAGGGGCAGAATAGTATGAAAAGCATTTAGGAAACAGAAATCCTCCTAAAGATGTTGCTAATGTTAGAAAACCTCTCTCCATTCTTGGAGGGATTGTACAGATGTTCAGACTAGTTGCTTGTCCGTTTTGATTTCTAAATGCTATTTAACCATGCAGTCTGGGGACTAGAAGCCTTAAGTGTTGATTTTTTTTCTGAAACACTTTTCCAAATACATTTATTTTTTTATCACAAGGATTGTTGTAAGTAGAAGGAGCTCTGGAGTTCAGGTGTGTGCTCTGAGATTGCTTGCTCCACAGGCTTTGTGAAGTAGCAGAGGTGAGGCTGGAGCACAACTGATCTCTTCAAGAAATGCATGTAATTATCATAACTCAAAAAAAACGCAACTACTACTGCAATCCCTTTTACTCCAAGGAGTCATTCAAGTTACTTTTTAAAGATTCATGAGTAGGATCCAGCTTACTAGTGGAGGGAAAGCTAAAATACCTCATGATTTCAAAAGGAGAACAGTTTTGCAATATGTCACGTTTCACAGGACAGGATCTGGTGATTCTGCTTAGCTGGGATTTTATTTCAGTTTATCTAAAATATGTACAAAAATCCCAATAGAAAGGATAGATAGAAAAAAAGAATGATTAATAGTGGAGATCGCGGTGTGCTCATCCTCACACTGAAAACCAAGTGTCCTCGTCAGAAAATTGGGCACAAAAATTCCAGCAGCATTCAGCTAACAGTTGAGATATTTAGCTAAAAGTATAAGCCTGTATTTTCTTCTTGCACTGCATTAGAAAGTTGTCTTCCTAGCTCTCCAGATGCAGAGCTACTTGGAAGCAAGCTGTCACTGCAGTCAAAGAGCTAAGGTGAATGGAGTGTGAGGTTAAACAGATGTCCAAGAAGGCAGGTTGGAGACAACAAGGCAAATGAAGGTGTGGCAGCTTCTGGATAAGGAAGGAAGTTCTGGTCTTATGAAAAGGTGAAAACCTCTTGTGTTTGATAATGTACTGAGGGAGACGTCAAGGCACCCTGACCGTCAGCTTGTTTCATTTCATCTCATTTCATTTCAGAAATTTATCAGAAATGTTGACCGAGTTAAACTATGCCTAAGATGTTTCAGATGTGTTGAACCCACAGTTCTGGGTGCAAAGCCGTATTGAATCAATGTGAGAAATTAATATAATCCAAGTAATTAACATTCATGCTAAAAGCAGGTTTTTTTGCCTTGTGGATACTGTGAACACCGAGAAATGACAATCCATTCTGAACTTTCCAAAACATGTCCGTAACATCTACATTGCTCCTGTGAAATGCCAAAAAACATGTTATTCAAATTAAGTTCTTATGGCAAGCTTTTAAATTCACATTTGTATGCTCTAAATATGTATCCCAGTTCCAACTTTTGTGGAAGTCCATTATTTGAGAAAAGGAAAAGATAAAAGGTGGCCAAATTTTAGCCAATGTTGTGTAAATAACAAGTTCCAAAGCTTTGTGTAGTCATGATGTATACAAGAAAGCAATTCCTTTAACATGGGTGTAGACTTGTTTCTTTAGCCAAATAGTATCTAAGTGGCATCCTTTAAAATTCTCTTTATGAAGCCATCTAGGAAGAATATATTTCTTTGTCCATAACCTCATTTCTAAAATCACCAATATGACATTGCTACTTGAGAATGACATAACTTTGTATTAGCGGTGATCCTTGTAAAAGAGTGCTGTTACTAGCAGGATAAATAATTATGTGTTTCAGCACATTATATCAACACAAATAAATAATCTTTGGCTACTGTACTGTTATCAAGTGTATATCATCAGTTTACGCAATATTTACAAGATCACCACAAATACCAATTAGTATGGCTGATGAAGAGGACATTATCTGTGGAACAGTGTTTGCCACCTCTATTCACAATGAATAATGGTTTAATCAGTCAGTTTGAAGTGCTGTGAATAAAGGAGCAGATTCTGGTTCTATTTCAATGGGTTTATATCATTTTTGAAGAGAGTTGCACTTCTCCATCACAGTCAATGGAGCTATATCAATTTACAATGAATGAAAAATTAGTAAATGCTTTTTAGAGGTATGAGCACTTTTAAGTTCTTCTGCTGCTGTCCTGTCACTGGATTAAAGTCTCAAAGAATAAGAATGCACATTTCTGAATGCGCAATTAAGGTCAGACAATGGCCAAAAGTGCAGATGTACAGTTTTTGGCAATTTCAGTAGTTTCTCTCCAAGTATCATTTCCATATGCCTCCCCTTTGCTTTAATTCTTCCAAGATCTATTTGGAGTAGTTTTAAAAATATTTTATTATCTTCGCTTTTATGATTCCAGCTGATAAAAACAGTCTATCTTTACCAAGCATAGATTGTAATATCCTACTACATTGTGGCAAAGTGCTGTGATTTAATTTTTATTGCATTTTCTAAAATTAGTATAAACCATAGAAACTGAAAATCCTTCTTGGGAAAGGGGGTGATAAAGATAAAAGAAAGCAGCATTTAGTTTTCTCCCCAACCAGTTCCAAATGTGCCACTGTGCCTATTACATCTCATAAACACCAGGGCAAAAGCACCAGCTGCTCATTACTCTCGGAGGAAATGCTATTTCCTCTCATTTTGGCACAGGCTACCCCCCAAAAGGAAAACAGCCCTTGAGAGCCACAGCTAAACATGAACTCTTTGTCATAGCGTTATATATATAAACAATGTGATGTGATATGCCTCTCTTGGCAGCCAAGCCCTACAAAAATATGAAAGAAAAAGAGGTCCTAAATCAAAAGGCATGAGAGGTGTTTGCATTTGAAACATTTTATGGGAGGATTTTCCACAAGCTTGACTGTAACTGTTACTCATTGGGTGGCTGGGATAAAGACAAGCAGGGAACTAAGCACCCTTAATGTGTTAATGCCACTCAGAGGTCTCCTGCTAATGCCAGTTAGAGTGCAAAATCTATTTAAAAAAAATAAAATCAGCTGAAAAGTGCTGTGCGCTGCTTTACGTTAAATGGGAGGCACATTGAAACATCATTAATATTTGAGATGGGCTTTGATTTAAAACGCTCATTAGTGCTTTCAAAGTATTGGAAAGCAAACCAGAGGGAGAATCAGTACTCTCTTAAGCAAGGACTCCTGAGGATCCTTGAGTTGTTGCTCGTCCAAACACCAGCCTGAAGCAGCTAGAATCCATCCCACACCAAGTATCATCCATTTTTATTAGATAAATTAAAAAGGTGTATTTTCTAAGCTTGTATTTTGGTCAAGGGCTACAGCTGCTGCTTGCTGCTTCTATATTTCAATGTGAATCTCCTTAGATGTCTTTGCCGTCCCTTCTTTTCCCAGCTTGGAGTGCCCAGGCTGAGCTCAAGTACATGTCTGAAAAGAGAAAGAGAAAATCCATCAGTTTCAGTTGTGCCAGTGGATAAGCAGGTGAAAAAAAAGAACAATAAGTGACTAGGATGGTGGGTGTAAACTGGAAAGGAAAGGTGCCAACAAATGCCAGAGATAAAAAAAGTAGCTGGAATAGATCTTGAGAGGTATTTGCATGGCACCTATATCCTGTTTTTCTAAGGATGGTTGGACACTAGAAAGTAGACTTAAAAAAAACCCAACAACAATAAAACAACAAAAAGAACAAGCCACAACTAAAATGTCAAGTCAAACAGGAGGAACAAATTCGTAGCAGTTTCAGGTACAGTTTGCTGCCTTTCTATATTAGCAGGAGGCAGAAGGGAAAAGAGGATCAATTCACATTGGTTACTTGCTAATAATCAGAGTAAACCACCTAAAAGATTGTAAAAACATAGCAGATGCCAGCAGGATTGAAAATAAAACATTCAGCTCAGACTGCAAATAGTTCTGAGACTGTAAGGTTTCCCTAAAGCTCTGGCAAACATTTGGCTGGATTGATATTTTGGGCACTGATCTGCGCAGCATCTGATTGTGAGCTGAATATGAGCAATGCAGAGAGGCAGATTTTCACTGAAGAAAAAAAAAAGGCCGTCTATTGTCTTCTGTGAGGCTGAGAGATGTGATGTAAAAAGCCTTCTGGTGCATTTCCTTGGCTGCAGTTGGCATGCAGAGCCTCCTGCCCTGATTTCCGCACTGTGGGTGCTGTGCAACTGCAAAGGCAGCCAACCAGGCTCTGGTGAGATGTATTCTCTGCAGCGATCCAGGCTGCCACCCTCACCCCTCAGAGACTAATGGCCTTGGGTCAGGCCAGTAGCTGATATAAATCAGAATAATCCAATTTCCATGAGCCCTGAAACTGCACTGTGCTAAAACACACGTTGGCTTTTGATCTTGGAGCTGCCAGAGAAATAGTGACACACTTCAGTATGTTTGTAACTTTTTATAATTCTTGTCTTCCTCGATTTCACATAGCACATCAGTGAAAGACCAGAATGAGTGAACACTTAATTTTTGAACGGCTCTACAGAGCTACCTCCCATTTCTTTTTGATGATTTCCCATAATGTAGGTTAAAAAATGGATGGGAATGGTTGTATTATTAAACAAATGTCTCTGCTATCCTAGGAGCATAATGAGCATCAGTGCACTTCAGAGTCTGGGGCGAATATATACTTCTTCCTGGGTAACAATCCTTCAAATGACATTTTACAGAACACCATTTATCTCGGTATCAACCATTTTTGATTTAGTCTTGATTTCCCTGACGTCTTGCTGCTATACATCACAGAATTATACAAGACTATAAGGAAGTCACATGGAAAAGATTCTCGTCCTTTCTAATTAGAAATGTTATAGCATGGGTAACAGTTCTGTATCTCCTCAGTTGTTATCAAGTTCATATCAGATAGACAATTTAATCATCTTTGTTCACAGAAAATAGCATTACTAGAGCTCAGCAACTAATTTTTCTGTTCGTTTACTCTGAAAAGGCAAGTTACAAAAATGTGCCAATTTTTCATTACAAAATTAATATTAACACATTTTAAAGCAATAAAAATATTTAGCTTTAAAAATTGAGTACAGATGAAAACAGTTAAAAATAAACACAACAAAATGTCATTGAGAGCATCAGAACTTTATTTTGGAATCTTAGCAGCGCTGTAGGAGTACGGTTTTTGAGAAAATGAAAATGTGAAATATTTTGGTTGGATTAAATATCCATTTCTGAGACTATATTAAAAGGCTTGGATTAAAGATAGAGCCTGTATGCATTGCTAATTACCCATGTACTGTGTCTGGTACAATTTGTGTCAAAACCCAGCCAAACATCCCTCAATGTTACGCTCCTATTGCCTAAGTACATAAGACTAAAGAAGCATGGAGTTAAATTCTCCTGTCTGAGGCAAGATACTGTTCCTTAGTACTGAAATCCGCTGACATGGAAACACAGAGAAGCTTTCATTGCAGCTAATGGCAGTGTACCTATCCTGTGAGTAATTACCAGTCTCCAGCCTTTGGTGCTTCTCCGCTTGTGAGACTAATGTTTATTCAGAACAATAAATATAAGGTCTATGACACTTTTAAAGTAATGTTCAGATGTGTCTGTGTAACCATGGATGAGTGGTGCTAGTAGTTTTATGCTTTAGTAAACATATTTGACTCCCTGAGTGCTCCAGGGACAGTAGTGGAGTGTGGCAGATGCCGGAGAAGCGGTAATGATTTGCAATTTTGGATGAACTTGTGGTAATAGAGAATGTAATGACAAGGTAGTGGGATCAGCTTTCATCGGCTTCATTTTCTGCTTCGTACAGAATATTAATGATTCATTTAGCATTGATCTGAATGGATTCGGAGCACAAATTTGTATCTGTAATCTAGGAGATTGGTTAATTCTTATATCCTCATGCTAAGTAAATCTTCGTGGTGCTCACAGCTGTCTCTGCATAGTTAATGACCCTGAATAAATTCCATTATCATTCCTGGAAGTGCAAAGGTTTTTCATGGTGAGGAGCTGAAACTCTGCCCACAGCCAACCATCAGCCCAGGTGCAAAGGCAGGTCTTCCCCTAAGCCCAGCATCTTCCATAAGATGCTGAGCACTGTTTGCTACCAGACACTTTGAGTGGGAATTTAATGCATGCAGTCCCTCAGAGATAGGGCTTGCTGTTGCCCCAGTCCTATGCAAACCTCAGGCATGTATTTAACTTTATCCACACAAGAAAGTCTCTAAAAGTCGGCAATGCAAATCACAGATGTAATGCTTAGCCTGATTTAAATCATTTGCAGGTCCCAGACCTGTATTTTCAGTTTTGGTCAAGTGATAAAAACAATTTATTCCTCTCAGCGTGTGACAGTTTTGAACACTTTGTTCTTCTGACCTGCTAAAAGAAAAAGTACTTTTACCTAAAGTAAGCCTTTCGCCTGGTCTGAGCATTGATGTGCCAAAAGTAATGGGCTGGGAGAAATTAATTTCTACTTACTTTCTTCAACACAGGTGAACAGAAATATTTTTGCAGGGGCTACTTAATGCATTTTAGAGTTACACATGAAAGGATTGTTTCTTTATTTGAAATTGTAGACACTTAACAATCAGATCAAATTAAGTAGGGAAATGACTATGGCTTTGGGGAAACAGGTTTCTAACCAGTAAGCATAAAACCGGTACTGATAGAATGGAGGACAAATCTGTACTTAATCAATTTGATCAAATTTAACCTTTACAAAATTGAGCTTTTCCTGCATAAGTCATGCATGCACCTGCTGTGCAAAAGGAGGAAATCTTCTGTATCTAGGAGACTACAGCCAGCTAATCAACTATAACAGTGTATTATTTTCCTGTTTAAATTTTTTTTTTTCCTATCTAAATCGTAGGGACTGACTAACAAGAACACGGAGTACCTGTGGTGACTTCTGATTTACAAGATTCTAGGTTCAGTCCATAGCTCAAATTTGTCTGGTTCATAACTACATGAGCAATGTGAAATTTAGAATAGTCATCATGAAAATGTGATAGAAGCAATAGTTGAAATTTTCAGTTTAGTGGTAGGATTAAAACAAAATAAATATAGAAATGATGACTAACGAACAATTAAAGAAATGAAAAAAAAGTTTCCTTTCTTGCTACAAAATAATAGTCTTCCTCAAGAACTAGAAATATCTTCAGGGCTGGTTTTAGATATCAAACTCATATTGTCTAGCACCTGACAATGCAGCAGATTCTCCTGCTGGCAGTGGGAACATCTGTAGAGAAAGAAGTTACTCACTGTGTGATCAAAGATGTTAGGTAGAATTTCTAAGTATTTTCCCATTTGGAGTTGCTATCATGGGTACTTCTGTGGAGCCTGCTTCCTTTCTGAACTGGGGAATCATCAAGTCTTGGGTAATAGTGAGAATAGACTGCGTTAGTGTCAACAAATGTCTAACCCATGTAGTGTATGTAAAATGCTGATTTAAGCCAATAGCACCCTCTTACTATTCCCAGAAACCGTGAATTTCTACAACAAACTACGTAAGAAGTTGAAATTAGAGTGCTAATCCCCGCTTTTAATGAAACACTGTAGGTAAATACCATATCCCTTATTTTTTAGAATAATTTAAGTGAAAATGTATATCAATCCTAAAAATAAACTGAGGACAATATAGAAAGAGGAGATGAAATTTTCATCCAGCATTTTTGAAAAACGAAAACATCCACCTGTTCAGGCAGCTCCAAGTTACACAGGTAACTTGGCTAGTATGAGTAATCACAGCTTGTGAGCAAGCAACTTTAGCAAGCGTGGAAAAATTTGTTCTACCATGGGATTACAAAAGAGAAGGAAGATTAACTCTTGTAATATATCAAGTGTATCTCGCTGGAGAATTCCCTTTCACTGCTTGGGTTGATTTCACTGGCTAGGTAGACATGTTTTCCTTTGCTCCATATGCAACTGCCTCTAAACAATTAAATGAAAGCTATTTCATTTACTATTTTCTAATTCACTTGAGTATCAGTAATTTTCATGTAACATTCATGTCTTCCACTAGCTTATGATTATATCCTGTAATGTTTTCTAAAAAAAAGAGGAAAAGAAAAAAAGGTGAGTAGAATCTTTTGATGTGGGTAATTGGGTGATAAAGGTAGAACTGAGATTTATCACATCTAAATTTTTCCTTAAGTTCCTTGCTTCATTTATTACCATAACACCTCCATACCCCTTCTTGGGAAATTCCAAACAATATAAAAAATGAAATAGGAGTAGGAAGGAAGGACAGATGGACAGACAGACAGATGGAGAGATCTTTCTTTGACTCTTGAGTTTATCATTCTCTTCCTAAAAGTCAGCTTCTAAAGACTTTGATATGTGAGCTTTTTCTCCTGAGTTTTTCATGTTTCTGGGACCCCAAAAGATACAGTAAATAATGGAGCTCTGCTGTTATTCCAGAAGCGAGCGTGAACAGAACCTGATCTCGTGGGTTCTGAAAGAAAATAACCAGATCTTCAGAACAAAACAATATTTCCTTTGTTCAGTATATGGGGAATCACCACCCAGTTTAAACCAGCATGAGTCATTAGAAGTTCAACATTGATGAAAACAGAAATTAACTTGAGACTCTTCTTCTTTCTTGGGGACTTTTCTGTGTAAGTCCTAAAAATGCTCCAGAATGGATTAGTGTATGAAATGGTTTTGAGGCTTGGTTTTGGATGAGAATTACTTTGTCCATCACCCAGCTTTTTCACTGTGAAAATATAAATATAGGAAAAATTAACAGTTGTCTGAGATTTTAAAGTTTTGATTGTTTCTTTTTTACCACTTTTGCCTTTTTTTTAATTGTCCTTCCTCCACACCCCCAAAACTAGCAATTCTTAAAGCCATCCTCTGCTATGAGTAAATCAAAGGAAATCAGAAACCTCCTTCAGGCCTGTAGCAACCTCCTGTAGCTAATTTCCTTAATTCCAATACAGATATACCATTAATTTATTGTATATCATTAATATCCTTGGAAGAAGATAAGAGCTATGGGTAAGCAATAAAAAAATGGAATATACTGACAGTCTGATCTAATTGCCTAAAGAGTGAAGAAACAATTTGCAGACAGTGGAAAATTAGGGCTTCTTATTCTGAAACTTTTCTTTGAAGGAGGGAAAAGTTTGTCAGGGAAGTCTTACAGAAATGAAAGATCTGCAGAGCTCTTACTTTTACTTCAGTTATAAGCTATTGTTGAGACGAATCATGAATGCCACACTGCCACTTCTGTGATTTTCTTCTAGTTTTTCATTTTCTTTTGTAGACAAAACTGTAGTCAGACTAAGGCAGAGGTATTCCTAATAATTACATTTGGTTAGCGCACAGTGCAGTGAGCACATGGAACAGTGACATGATCACTGGGCAACAATTGGGCGTCTCATTGCTTCTGTGCCTTCCTTGCCGTGCCCAACTCATGTGATGCTGGGGGAAGTCAGCTTGCTGTAAACTTTATTTTTCAGTTCATTATAACCGTGCCTTTTCATAAATTCAGAATTTTAAATCAGACACTTTTGATTTTGCTCTGAGTAAGGATAGCACAGGAGCCTGGAACTCCCTCAGCCTTCACCCCAGCAACCCAACCCCAGTATTTCTAAAGTGTCTGTGACTCTGTTGCATTTCAGTTTGGCAATTTGGCAGAACCACCTATTTGTCAGTTAGATCAAAAGTTAGATCATCAGTATTTTGGACTTTTCTATAGCACTCCATTAGTTCTACAATTGTTTGTGTCATTTATCTCCAAATTAAAATCAAAAGTTATGGTGTCCGTTGGAATAGGAATTCTTAGTGTCAACCACATCGGCTACCTTATTGCCTAAACATGCTATTGAGAAAAGTGAGGTGTTTGCCATAGATAGTGTTAATTAAAGCTGTCCTTGCTGAGCACTGTAGTAAAGAATGTGTCACTGCTGATGAGATGACTCATTTGCAATTAATAAAATATAAAGCATATGAAACATATTGTGCCTAAAGCCAGACTTCAGAAATATTTTTTATTTAATTAGAAAACCTAGGAATTTTTAAGGAGAAAAATTCTGAAATTCTTACTAAGTTTAACTATAGAAAGATGGTCTACATGCCTACCATCAGGAATGGTAGCAATAGCATGACAAAATTCACAGGACTGCTTTGAGTAAAGTTTTAGGCCACACATGGTATTGCAGGAATGATAGAATGTTAAGCAGACAAAGTAATTTAAAGCATCAGCTAATGTATGACTGCATACAACATCTGTATACATTTTAGATGTCATTTTGGGCGCGCAGCAATTTGTGAAACAAGTAGATCAAGGCATTTGCAGCAGCATTTTTTGAAAAGACAATTCACTAAAAGAAGTTGACAGTGTTTTACGCTGTCATTTTTAATTATGCTCTAGCAGCGTCAGTTTGCACTTTAATTTTGAAAATATTATTTATTAATTTAGTACAATTGCTGCATAAGGTGAGACAGCTTTACTTGGAAGTGAACATTAAAAAATTCTGTTTGGATTATGTTTTTAATAGGCTTTTATGAACATAGGTATTTTTTCCTGTTTTCACTCTGTCTGCACTGATGTTGTGAGGTAAAAATCTCATTTCTTTCCAAATGAATATATAATGAAGCTAGTACTAAAACAGTTAACTGGATAGCTGATATTTACAAAATCTTAGAATGTAATGACTTCAAGTTCTTTGTTGAATATTCATTAAATATCATTTTCTCGTAGGGCTTATAAATCCTCTGAAATGCAATACATAGGCACTTTAAGATTTGACAGAAAATACTCATATTTCTAAGATAAAGGGGTTTTTCTTCTTTAAGCACTCTCTCAAATCATATATAATCAGGAACACTGGCAACACTGCTGCTCAGAGAAGGACAGAGTGAACATCAAGAAATCCAAATGAATTCAATCCCATTAAATGTAATGGTGTGGTAAATCTCACTATACCATCTGCTGTAGAACGCCGAGACACTATTGGAATTCCACATCTTATTTACATAGCAGATAAGAATGTGTTGGGAGATTTATATGGCGAATGAATTCCCAGAGACAAAACTAAGTTTCTAGTCTGTTCACATCTGGGGAACATCTACATCTGTAGAGCATTATACAGAAACTACTGTAAGTTAGCCTTTCTACGAAAGATCCTGCCACTTCATTCCAACATCACCCGTTAAAGAAAAACAAAATAAAACAATGAAAAAGTTCCTGAAAATGCCGATGGGAGCTGAGCTACTTCATCACAAGAAAACATAACCTTCCCTAAATTAGTACATATTTCTGAAGGAATTAGCATGGAACATTGTAGCAGATAGGTTGTATCATATTTTAAACATCTGTGCTGCGAGTTCAGAAATCACCCCGTGGCAAAACATTAAGGAAAATATGCTACAGATTTATTTTTGCCCTCACTTGAACATTTAGATTGACATCTCTCTCCATTTTAACTGGATTCATAACTTCCCTTACTCTGTACTGAAATGGAGTTGAACTTCAGTCCAGTTTTATACCAGATGATATCACAGGGGGGTGTATTTTGTATGATATAGGAACTGCAGAGGAACAAAACACTGCACTAACCTCCACCTGATACATTCCTCTTTATCATAATAGTTAATAAATGGTGAGCTTACTTGAGAATGGCATGTCCTTTGTGCACATTGATTGTAAAGCCCATCACTTGTCGATTCGGTTAAGCATTAAAGTTCTAATGCATCAAAAGTGCATAGGGGAGCTGACCTGGGCTAAGGAAGCATTTTATGCAGGAATATTAATAGAGTTCTTCTACAGCTGCCTCATGTACTTCAGATTGGAAACCTCTGAACCAAAGCCAATTGACAGTAACGGATCTGGAAAGGAAGATGCTTTTAAATTACCTCCTTTCCATTTAATCAGACAAGCAACCTCTGAATCCCAAGCCGTAGGTGAATGTTTAAGAGAACATTCTTTATATAGTTAGCTGAACCATGCCCAAGAGCACCCACTGACAGCTTTCCTATTACCAGAAGGACAATGAATCATATGAACTTTGCTGACACACATGCTATAATAATTGTTACATTTTCTTTTAGGATATATTCTTGGGTTCGCTTTTGGCCTCACCTTAAAGGTGACAGCTTGTAAGCTACATAACCTAACTTACCAGTAAATCATCAATAACAGTTCATAAAATATCCTGTAATAATTTACTAGTGCATTGGTGCTGATCCTAATGGAATCCGACATCAGCAGTTATGTTATTTCCTCCATGGATTCTGGATTCTTCTATTGAACATTTGTTAAAACAGTTGTTCATCTACAGTGTACATATTCCTGCCAAGCTTCATGGAAATATTTCTATTCATTATTTTTTAATGTCAATTCTCAGTAGAAATTCATCTTTTCTGTTTGGAACTCAGTTTGGTGCTATACAGACATCTTTGTTTTATAAAGCAGATATAAAACATTCACTGACACATTCCCATCAGGTTAATTGCCAATTTTTCAATACAGCTTTCCAAATAGGAACATTAAAAGAAGAAAACATTTCCTGTTTTTCTGTTTTTGTTTTATTTTGTTTTAAATATAGAAGCCCTGTTAAGTCTTCTGTGTTCAAAAGCATACTATACTTTCACCAATTCACAGTCAAGTCTGCTGAATTCTTCTCTACTGAATGTTCTAAAACAGATTTCTGTGAAGTATTAGAACATTTTGGATGCTACCACAATACTTACATTCCCAATTGTTATTAATGATGTAAGTACTGTTATGCTGGAACAACTTCTGTTCCAAAAAAACTCTTATGGAAACAATGTGATAATTACTTTTTCCTTAATCATCATAAACATTTAGCAGTAGAACTGGTGTTGGTAATCTTATTAGGGATTTACAGTCAATTTTAGCCAGTATTTACCAACCATAGCACCTGTTGTCCCAGATTCCCTTCCACCTTTTGTTACAGGTTGGCACAGCCTCGGTATACGGGGTGGTTGGTGTTGCCTGCAGAAATTCCCATATTACTGTCAAACCTAGTATGAGAGCATGGGAATATCTTTGCAGTTTCTTATCTTTATTCCCCTTATTTACACCTTTCAAATTTGGTACAATTTCTAAGTCTGCTCAATAAAGAAAAGGCTGTGGATTGTAACAGTGCTTCTCTTCACTTTCTTTGAGGACTCTGTAGCTGCCATGACCAGAATTGTAGATGTGGATAGACACAAGGAGTGATTAGAGTATGATGCCTCCTAGTCAGCGTGAGGCTTGAAACCTTCATAGTTTCAACTTAAGAAAACACTGTACCTTTTTCTCCTCCTACCCAGAATGTCTTAAAAGAAAGATCCGTTACATCTTTCTTGCTATCTCCAAACCTCAAGTGTCCTCAAAATTTTCTGTATCCATCACTGTTTTACAAGACATTCAGGAGTTTTTGATTTCCTGAGCTTACATCTTGCCTGGCCAGAGAACTTTTCCAGGCTGTGACTAAAGACTTAGAGCAACAGCAAAAACCTAAATTCCCCTGTCCCATCACCAGACCCTTTATCTTCAACTCCTCCTCACTTTCTATCCTTTCTTGTATGCATGCCTTGCCTTCATCTTCCTTTTCTTTATCTCCCTTTTCTTTCATACTACTTTCATACTTCAGTTCTAATTTCACGTTTACTCACCTTTCTCAAAATAATTTATTGTATCTCACATATAAACGAGCACACATAGAAATAAGTACATGTAAATGCATGTGTGAATAAATAGGTGTCACAGTAATTGCAAGACTTGAACGTCACCTCTGTTTTTCAGTATTCTATATTGGCTACTTGTGATCACTTTTTGCTTTTGCTATTTCATTATATCTTGTCATTTTTATTATCTGAGTAAACATGATTAGTTTGGTAATTCTATTCAAATAAAAATACATGAATCACATGCAACTGTAGTGTTCATATTCACCTAAGCTATCTAATTTTGGCTCACTTCTTCAGCCAAAATAAAGAGAAATGGTTGAGTTGTTCTCTTTGGAGAACATGTTGAGTTCTAATGAACATTACACTGTTGGGAAATACAGGAGTTCACAGCCAAGACACAGCTCCTTGGAGTGTTCCCACTGGAGCAGTATGTCACCTCCATTATGGACAAGACTTGCAAAGACCATTTAAGCATTATGTAGTTTTCTGTTTTATCGCTTAGATGCCATTTTTTCTCTCTTAAAAAAAAAATAAAAATGCCAATCCATTTCATGTAGTCTAATCATGTTCTTAAGTATTTTTCAGTCTACAGAATACCCAGAATAAGTATAGCTATCTCTTTGATAGAGATTATTTTGAACTCTTGATCACAGGTTTAAGATTTCAATGTATTGCAGTAATATCTGGTATCTCACTACTTCAGCTATTTTGTGATTTTTTGATAACATTCTATTTATGCAACTGCAAGTCATTCTGAAACATCAGTAAATGTTTACTTTCAGAAGGAAAACTGGCTTTGTAGCTTTTAGTTCCTCTAATACAAACTGATGAAATAATTGGAATATGTAACTTACTGTACCAAAAATGCTAAATAAGTTGTGTCTTGAAACAGTGATTGAGCACCTGGTGGGAAGGCAGGGCCAAATCAGGGAAACTCAGGTGCATGCAGTGTACCTGAGTGGCCAGAAGGGGCTGAGCCAGGATCCACCCCTTCCCAGACCTCATTTAAGGGTTGGCAACAGAGGTGAGGGCTTCTTGTTGGAGATTCCTTTATATCTGAAGCCTTCCGAAGGTATGCGGCTTCTTTCCTTTATTTCTGTGCCTACAGCTGTTGTGTTTGAGCAAGTTCTCTCTTGCTGTAGCCTGGGACCTTGCTGCTCTGCTGTTATTGCTGTGCTTTACACTGCATTACGCTTATAATGGAAAAAGACTTAGAATAGCTTTATTTGTGAGTATTTGATATTCTAGAGGTCTGAAAATATCAACTGACTTGTTCTGGCAATTAATGCGAAATAATTATTGTATCAAGAAACTGGCTGCCCGTGGCTTAGGTGGGTATATGATTCTGTGGGTGAAGAACTGGCTTGGTGGTCAGCTCTAGAGGTTTGTGAGTGGAGTTAAATATGGTTTGTGGCAGGTTACCACTGGTATTCCACTGTGCTCAATATTGGGGCCATTTTTGTTTAAAATTTTTATTAATGATATGGATGAGTGGTTCAAGTGTATGCTCAGTATGTTTGCAGGTGATACCAAACTAGGTATCACCTAGATACTAGATTGTTAATCAGCTCGAGGGTGGGAAGGCTTTGGAGGCAGATCTGGATGGGTTGGTTCAATGTTCCAAGTTCAATTACATGATGTTCAACAGAACAAACGCTGAATACTGCCCTTGGGCCACAACAACCCTATGCAGTGGTATAGGTCTGGAAAAGTGGCTGGAAAATTGCCTGGCAGAAAAGGACCTGGGGATTCACATTGATAGCCAGCTGAGCATGAGCCAGCAGCATGCCCAGGTGACTGAAAAGGCCAGTGGCATTCTGGCCTGAGTCAATAGTGTGGCCCTTGGAACCAGAGAAGAGATTGTTCCTCTGTGTACAGGACTGGTGAGAGCAGACTTAGAGCATTGTGTTCTGTTTTGAGCCCTTCACTACAAAAAAAAAAAAATATTAAATTGCTTGAGTGTGTGCGGAGAAGAGTAATGAAGCTGATGAAGGGATTAGAAATGAAAACATAAGGAGTAGCTGATGGAACTAGAGTTGTTTACTCTGGGGAGGTGGAGGCTGAGGAAGGCCTGCTCCCTCCCTACAACTTTCTGAAAGGAGGCTGAAGAAAGGAAGGCGTGGATTTCTTTGCTCAGATTACAAGTGGTGGGTTGCAAGGAATTGGTCTCAGGTTGTGCCAGGGGAGACTTAAGTTTGGTATTAGGAATAATTTCTTTGTGAAGAGAATGGTCAGGTGTTGAAACTTGAATGTTCAGGGACGTGGTGAAGTCACCATGCTTGGAAGTAATTAAGACAGACGTGAATGTGACACCAAGGGATGTGGAGTAATGATGGGACTTGGTAGGTCACGTTAATGATTGGACTTGATGACCTTGCTGGTCTTTTCCAATCTAGGTAATCCTATGATTATTAAACACTTTCATTTACTTTGACACTTCAGCCAGTGGTATAAGCCGGTAGCTGAGCACACAGTAAATCTGATACATCTCTAGAAGTGGTACACAGAGTACCACTGAGTTCATAAAGAGGCAATGTGAATGTGAAGAGCATGCTAAAACAGAGAAAGTGAAGCAGACAAACAGAAATAAGCTATGCTTATTCAGTCATGATATATATTTTCTATATCTTTGTCTTCTATCTTCGTTTACTCTGTGATTAATTATGTGCTCGTTTTGCCGAATGTATTTTACAACACTTATTCTGGCTTCCAGTAATGGAACTAATGGAATTAAGGACTTAGCCATTGGCTGAATTCTGGTTGGTAACCCGGGAGACTTTATAAACAGTGTAAATGTGATCATTTTTAAATAATTCAGAAGCCTAGGTGTCATCATGTTACATGTGCAACTCAGAGGTCGTAGTGAAAACATAATCTTTGTGTTCTCTTACCCTGGATGGGAATCCTTAGCTCAGCTACTAATGACCCTGTGATCTGTAGTTCATAGCCAGGTATAGCACAGAAGCATCCTGGCCTCTTTTTCATTTTTCAATCCTATTTAAGAAAGCAGAGATGAGGAGAAAAACCTCAAGAGACTTCCCCAAGACTGACTATTATCCTCAATGGAAGATGATTATAATGTGTATTTTCTATAGTGATTTTAATACCCAGTATGTACATTGTAATGAGAACTTCTATCTGTGCATTCTGAATATATGGTGAATAATTAAAATACTGTTGTTTTTTTTAGAAGAAGCTGTAGGTATATATATCCTTTAAACATTTTTTGCTTTATATTTTCTCATGGTAGTAAAAAATTACTAAAACTTCCTTGATAGGACTGTGCAAAGCAGTGACGCTTATCTCAAACCCTAGAGTCAACTGGAACTCAACTGTATTTCAAGCTGTATTCACTGATACATTTTAGTTATCACTTTTGTACTTCTAATATTCTTTTCTACATGGGAACTTATCCTTTTTCTTTAGGTCATTCAGAGCCTGGTTTTGTGCTCTATCCCACCCATCCAGAGTCATGGAAATAATACAGGAAATGCTATATTCTGTCTTTGTGGTTGCACAAATGTGGTGTTGTAGAGTCCTGTGATGTGCCCTTTCTGAAAGGAAGGTGGTCAGGTGGTCAAGTGTAGGTTGTGCAGGTGGGTGCAAATAGTTGCTGAAGCACAGTCTCAAGACCATGAGTACTTAAAGCTCCATCCATCCTGTAGGTGTGGGTAGCTATTCTTAGAAAAGAAAAATGATATAATCATGTTTGTATGGCAGAAAAAATACTCCAAAGTGTTCTACATCTCTTCCTATTGCTAAACAATACTATTGCAGCCTGCCAGTCAAGAAAACGTTAGACGATGAAATGACCAATAATCCTGTCCTCCTCTGAAATATATTCAGCTGGAAAAACCGTTTGTCTGAAATGAAAGATGTAAATTCTGCAAAACTAATGCTGCATTCTCTTCTGAAACAAACAAGACACCTTCTATCTCCTGTAAAACAGAAGTGGGACACTTCTGTCCTCTCTGCAGCCACTGCATCTCAGTGAGGAGGGTCATGGTAGATCAGAAATACCAGTGTAGAGCAATAGATGTGCCTCTTATCACTTGGAATATTTTTCTCTAGTTATCATACTACATATTCTCAAATATTTTTTATGCTTATGAAAAACAAAATAATCTATTCCACCTAGTGAAAAAGAACAAAACTCCATCTTATGGATGGAGAAATGTCAGCAGTAAGCGTATTAATGCTTACACAATACAATTCCTATGACATTCTTACGTTAACTAATGTGTGAAAAAATTTGAGGTATTGCTAGTAAGTGGTTCTAAATGCATGTAATTTCAATGGAATCTTAGATCTCTCCAGATCCTTTTTCATAGTGAGGTTTCAGCCATGTAGGATGGAGCCTGTTAAGCAGGAGGAGTCCTGCAACAATACTGCAGAACAGCACATTTTTACTCATTACTAAGAAGTTTGGGTATAAAGCTGGACATTTCTTGCAGGCTGGAATCTTTTCATTCTTGGTTTTGGGGGAGGGAGAAGACAGCAGAAAAGGAGGAGGGGGAATCCTTTAATTGTTAGTGCAGGTTTTAAACTGACAAGCCTCAAAGGCAGAATACTGACTCTTTGATCTTAAAAGGGTTGTAAAAGGATGGTCTCACTAGTGTTTATTCAAATATTTGCAGGTAAACGCTGATAATCTAAACTGAGTCAAAGCTGCAGAATTTAGCATAACTGATTTGCATATCAAGAGCCTCGAAATAAATACCAATTCAGTGATCTTAAATGTTGTCAAAAACTAATAATGACTTGAAATTAACTTGGGGCTTGGTTATGCAGGGAAAGCTGTGTTCAGGGAATGAAAGTGTTCATTGGCAACCAACAGTCTAACAGACCTGCTTAATCCCCAAGAAGAGGGCTGTGTGGTAGCTATAGGTATCTGCAGTTGCATACCTGGTGCTTTGAGGCACACCAAGAGCAAAAGAGCATCCTTGTAGGGCAGAGAAAAACTGAGCTGATGTGCTGTGCATCCTCATTGCCAGACACTACCCACTGAAGTCATCCTTTGGAGACAGTCTGTAGCTGATTCTGGTTAATAACAGCAAGAACTGCTTCTTGTGAGTGCTCCTGTAGATGACTTCTGTTTCTGGGCAAAGTTGTTAATTCTTGAAATATGGGTTCTTGACAAGTTGTTTTGCTATTTTTGTAATTATTCATGTTTCAAATAAGGGTAACACAATTTCTGAATGTCTTGATTGTCTTCTACATCTATTTTTAGAACCTAGTTCCTGCTACTTATTTTAAAGCTGATGACTTGGCATAATTTTATGTCTATTATTTGAAGGAATGCACATCCTGTATTAGCACTTAGAGACCCATTTGGGAGCACAGATCCTTCATGCTCTCCAAAAGTCAGTGAAAACTTGTTTGTGTTGTGCAAGTTCTGAGTACACAAATGCTGCAACTGATGAAAGGAAACATTAATAATTAGTATTTATTAAGTTAGATCACCCATACTACCCAACTTAATAACCTAATGTAAAATTTTAAGTCTTTTGATTTCCTTGACAGAGTGTTTAGGCCATCAAAAAGTATAAAAGAGACCAGGAAGTTATCTCTTATTTCTTCTAAAATTTGCAAACTGCTCTTTTTGTCTGATCTCATGTTGCAGTGTTTCAAATAGAAGATGATTACAATCTTATAGAGTTAGATCAACACTTCAGTCCTTTTTATCGATGTTTCTGCATATTGCTGGTTTGAATTTTGCATGGACGGTGAAGGTCTGTAAGACTAAGGCCAGTTCTGGTCATTAGAAATATAGTAATGACATACTCCCGCATAAGGAAAACATCTAGTTGACTTTTTCTGCTAGTAATTGCTTACTCAGATCCCTATTCAAGTGTTGGTCATGTAAGATCATCCTAATTTGAATGTGTGTACCCTGGTATATTACCAGTCAATATGGTGCTTTAGTAAATCGTGAGGGGTACATGTTCTCTAGAACGCAGTCCCTATGAGGTGTGAATGAGTATACACTGAATCCACGTAATGTCTTGTGCTGAGATTTTTTTTATAGGAAATCAGGTAATACTATTATTAATATTATTAATAATATTATTATTAATTATAATATTATTAATTATAATATAATATTATAATAATATAATATAATAATATAATAATATTATTAATTATAATATTATTAATAATATTATATTAATACTAATATTAATATTATTAATAATAATAGACCAAGCAGTAATTTAATACCTATTTAAAATCTTAAATCCTAAGGAGTATAGTTAGTCCCTCTTGTTTAGCTCTGGTGTCCTAAGTTAAGGTTTGCTGTTGGTACAGTTATGCTAAAATGTAACTTTAACTGAATATTTTTAGAATAAGATATTTTAGTGGTGAGTAGGCTATTTTAAAATAAGTTCAGTAATTAAAGAAAAAAAAGTTGGACAGTAATTTTTAAGAGTTTGTAGAAATTCTGTTTATTTTTTCATTAGTAAGGAAGACTAAAATCCTTTCCTTCTCTAGAAGGAAGCTCTGCCAGCACTGGGGTGGGAGTGCTAACAGAAGCACTCGGCACCTACCTAACACCAGCCCTGCCCTCTGATGATGGCACTGAAGTCTGACATTCAGGAAGAACTTCTCTGCTGGTGTTGCCATAGTTCCCCGAGCTCAGCACCTGCAATCCAGCTGCCTCCCCATTGTGATGACTCATTGACATTTCAACACTCAACTTCGTCCACCTTATTGACTCTCTAACTTCCTGCTGTACTGCTTTATTCTTTGGCTCCCTGCACACTTTTCCCAGTCCACTTCCGCCAGTCTTTTATTAGTCAGAGGTCCAGGCCTCATCTAACTCTGAAATTTTCATTTGCCTGTTAGGATACCTTATGAGTGTTCTTCTAACACTCTTCCAAGATCTGTTTTCTTCCTTCCCATCTCCTCTGTCCACAGAACACAGCACAGTTTGAATATCTGAATGCCAAGGAACTTGACTTGGAAAACAAAATAAGAACCAATCAACAAGCAATCACACTTCCTGTCATTAACCACAGTCAGTATAAACCCGCTGCTGTCTGCGTGTGGTTCTAATCTCCTTACTGCTTCTTGGAATACAGTAATATTTTGATATATATCTTCATTTTGAAAATGTATGTGCCACATTTTTCGCAAAAAATCATTCAGTTTTCAGGTTCAGCTACTTTGTGCACAGCTGGCCATCATGTACAAAAAAGACCACAAAAGTTATTGTTACTTCATTTGCACTAAAAATTTTTTAACACATTTTGCATATGTGATTGTCTCATTGTATTTACTGATGTTTTTTGACAATGCAGATTTAGTATTTTCCTCTTCCAAACAAAAGCACGACTTGAAAGTTTGGGTTGAAGCTGTCATACTTTCATGCTATAATCCTAGGTGTTTTTTTACACAAAAGCAAATCGGGAGTTGCAAAATAGAATGAGGTTTGGAGTATGATTTGAGTAAGATAGGATTCTGGCAAGGCGTGTCTGTGTGGCAGTTGAAAGGCTATCAGATATTACATGGACTTCATTTGTATCACTGAGGGTGATAAACTTGTTGGAGGGTGCAGAAACTTGTTTTGCTTCTTGCTAATAACGAAATGCAGGCTTAATACATGCCTCTAGAAGAATGCTATCTTTTGACAGGCTTATTTTAATATCTTAGCACTGTAAATTTTATTTCAGCTGCAGTCTGATCCTGTGTTGCACCAAACTCCCGTGAAATGCCAAAAAAAAAATCTCAATTTCTGTTGCATTAAGAATTCTGATCACCTCAATAAATTCTGCTCATTGGTCTTACTGATGCTTCTTGGACTAAATATAACTGTGGGAAGAATGTGAACAGCCAATTGCTGGCTGTTCAGACTCACTAAATGTAAGTGAATTTATAGTATTCTGGACCTCGGGAGATTTAGTCCGAGTCATGTACTTGAGGGATTTCAACAACAAAATCTTAGGCTTTTGATCCTGCTAGTATATGCTTAGCTTAAATACAGGAGTAATTCTACTGACTGATCTGGGACTGTCCAAGCCTCTAAAGTTGATAGTATATTTGTAGGATTGTTGCCTGAATATAGGGGGAAATATTTTTGTAGGGATTTTGTATTTCAGTTCAGAAGCATTATACTCGTAAGTCCTTGTGAATGAAACTAATACTATCACCAGGTTTATGGCACTGCTTCCCTTTGCTGTTGCTATCATAAAAAAACAGATTAATATTGTTCCATTGTGCATGTTTTATACATTCTTTCCTAAGAAAGTGTTTGCGATAAGCCATTCTTTCTTTTTCCCATAACAGTTTTTTGTGACATGACTTCCAAATTTTAATGCCTAATATGATCTTTGAAAAGCAATAAACTCTAACAGACTTTAAACAAAGTGAGTGAATGAATTGCCAGAGAGTCTGTGGTTTGATCCCAGGAAATCCTGATTAATAGCCCTTAGTTTTAGTTAGACCACCCTGAATGCATTGTGAAAAACAGTTGACTCATTTTATGGCCATTTAGATTGCAATTTAACATACTAAATTTATAACATTTCTTTTAAAAACACTAAATGAAGACATAAGAATTTATATTTCTTCATATAAGACCATATGCCAAACACATTTCTTTGTCTATTTAATTCAGTCTTATAAACGTGTAATTTTGTGTATTTGCTAACCACAAAATCTATTTTTAATATAAAAGGCTTAATCCAAAAACAGTGCAGTTAATGTGAAAGTAATTGGGTTCAGAATGTCTTCAGTGATTTTCATAGATCAGGACTCCAGCATTTAAAAGTGGAACTCTTTTGCATGTGCATTTTAGAAACTGCCGATAACATCCTTGTTAGGACTTGAAAAAGTGTGAAACAATTTTGGACAGTAATTTGGCAATCTTTTTTTCCTCTTTTATTTATTATGTAGTTTATATGAAGATTATTTTAAGAACATAGAAGTCGTGGTGTTTTCTTTCCTTTAGTTAATACTACATCTAAGAAATCTGTACTTACTGTTGGCCTGAATCTTGACTGTGCTAGTCAAGGTCAAGGCATAGTGCTAAATATTCTCCTTTTGTTTAAATGCCCTAGAGATCTTCAGTGCTGATCATCTTACAGAAAGTTAATTCCTTCATAGGCTAGGTTTACAGAAACTTGAATGGGTTGATCCTAGCACGCGTGTGAGAGAAGGTGATAAAATATGGGCCATGGTATGTAATAGCTGTATAGAAAGCCTCTCTGTACAAAGGAGATCTGTGGTGGTCATGTGCATGTACTGAAAGGACTTATTTTTAATAAGGGAAAAAAAAATATTATGATTCTTATGGGGAGGTCACAGTATTAACAACAATGTAGAATGTTAGAATCTTTTCTTTTGTGTCTATGATGCTGTGGCGGGAGGCTGGTTATTGAAAAAATAATTTGCGTATTGTACAAAATCTAACAAGTCATATTGAGTAAAAAGTAAACAAAGCATACACACAAAAACCTCTATGTAAGAAGCAATGAATAGAATTTATTTGCATTGTCTTTGCAATACGTTTAGGTATTCTTCTTTTCTAGAAAAAAATAAACCATTTTCTACATAGTAGAGAATTGAGTTTGCTATTTCTAAAATGCTTTCAACATAGAAAAAGGAAACATATTTTAAAATTAGTGCTTATCACTGCATCACCATCCCCCCCTCAAGCTTTCTACTCTAAAATAAAAAGGGAACAATTCTATTGTTTTCCTGGATTCACTTTGCTTGTAGTGATTGATGTAGAATTTTACTGCCATCCAATGGCAAGGACCTATTATAGCCTAAGTTAATGTCTAATGCTTTTTGATCAAATTGCAGTCTAGGGAATTTAACTTATGTACTACGCTTAGAACTTACATCAATACATCTCTGTTCGTTACACAGTGAGGAAGAAATATGACTACTGTTTCAATTTATTCAGTGTTTCCTAATTCAATTTAACTCTGAATTACTAATATTGTGGTACATAATTACCTAAATGAATAAATCAACCTAAGCTACTTACTAAAAAGAACATTAGAATATAATATTAATTTTTGCATGTACCTTGTCATGTTCGTTTAAAAGATAACTTTCTCTAAATTAAGAGTGTTTTCCAAGTCAGCAAAATATCCTTATACTGAAGTACTCTTCTCCATTTTATTTATTGTGTCTGGAGGCTTTCCAGTTGTTATTGCAGGCTAAATTACTTTATGTCTCTCAAATGGTTATTCTTTTTCCATTTTGTTTTTTTCTTTTTCTCATGTACACACGCAACATAGAAAGACAATTGAATAGGAAGATGATAACCCCAAATGTCTGGATTTAAATACTTTTTCCTCTATGTGTTTCAGACACAGCTTCAGACAGCAGTCCAGCCTAATGGTCACTTACAGTTCTAAAAAGCAGTCTAGTATTAATACACTTCATTTCTTTTCAAGCATTTATTTGTAAGAGGGAACATTGCATATATATTTAAAGGAAATAAGGTTAGGGACAAGAATAAAAAGTCAAGACTCCATCTTGTGCTGTTAAGAAATATTTAAATTATTTAGTCTGTTCAAGGAAATAAATCAACAACAACACAACCATACCACAAGGGGGAAAAAAATAAATTTAATGTAAAAGAGAAAAACTAAATAACATAGATGAATCAAACAGATATACTTCTACCTGGGAGACTCCTGGTACCATCACTTCATTAGCATTGCTCTCCATTCTCTGCTATGGCCAACAGATATATTCCCAGTACTTGAGCTGAAACATGTCCCAGATGAGTGTTTGTCTACATCTACCTGTTGTCTCAAAGTATATTTCATTTCAGATGTTTGCAAAATGTTCTTGTTTCTTGTGAAAATGCTACAAGTGTTCAGCATCACACCTTTTAGGAATACTTATCAGATGTTTTGTTGAACTCTTGCTAATGATTTAACTCTTTTATGATTCTTTGGCCACTATCTTTGACTATTCCTAGAGTCAGAAAGAATAATCTCACTATAGAACTTACTGGAGGTACACAAAGGAAAAGAATATAGAAGAAAGTCACAGAAGACTCAGAATTATGTCTTGAGTATCCATGCCTTAGAAAAATTCTACACTGAAAAAAACAACTATGAAATTAGAACTCTCCGGTTATAACTGAAATACATTGACATTAATCAGCACAAAGTTTCAGGAGTGTATGTGTACAGGGAAAAGAGTGCTGTGCTTTAAAAGAAAAAAAATTAAAATGGACTTCTATTTGCAGTTTTAGTGCCTTAAGATGAGTATAATAGAAAATTATGAAGAGAGAATGAGGATCATGGGAAATGTGTGATGTGTGCCTTATTTTGCAGTAGATATTAGGGCATTACAGCGGCACTTGGAGAAAAAAAAAAAAGCATGCTCTTCTCAGTATTGTCATATTGAACAATTGCTCACAAAATGAATGAAAATTTCTCTCTGCTTTTCAGTTGAAAAAATTTTTCATGTGATGTTGATGTTTTTGAGCTTAGAATTGGTTGACAGGAAGTTGGATTGCCATGATAACATGACTTACAGATGTGTTCCCCCCCAAACCTCAACCCATAATTTAGGTTAATTTTGAAGACCGCCAGCCTCAGTAAAGCAGTGTAAGTTAGTCCAGCACACATTCTTCCGAGGGAATAGCCATTTATTTTTAGCTAAGCTGCTAACTGGCTTTCTAAAATGTTTGTTTTCCTGTAGTTCTCAGTGTTTTTGCAGCAGATGCTTGTGCAAATTTATCCAGTGAATTTGGTTTTTCTTGGTTTAAAAGCTATGCTGCTCCACTTTAACTTCACACTTTAATGCTCCAAATCAGTACAACTTTCACAGGGCAGATACTTTCTCCTATGCCTCAAAATTCACTTGATTGTTTTCTAGAAATGGATGGAAGGAAGAAAATTAATTTCAAGCAATTCTTCTGTGTTTTTAATAGTAGTTGCTTTTCTTTCCCCCCCTCTGGTCTTTGAAGGAAAGGTCTTTGTGACAGCTAACAAAGCTGCCCTGCGTTTGTAGCCCTTGTTTTACTAGATGTGAGAAGAGATGATCTCTGGGTGTTGGTGAGTTCAGTGGGCTGCAGCCCTTAGGAAGTGGGGTATTCTGACCTGTTCTGCACATAGGTGTGCACAGAGCTGGGCAAGATGTGTTTGGGCTTCTCCACTGCTCCCCCCAGCACAAGCAGAGCTGGCAAAGTAGGGATTGTGGAGAATACAGGGCTCAGTGTTTGTCACAGGCTACATTTGCCTCCCCTCAGCCCCTTTCCCCAGTGCATGAAATATGGTGTGTTTCCCCACCCATGACTTCTTCTGGCCAGGAGTGGAGCAGAGACTGTGTGGTGACACAAGGCCATGCACATTCCTGGGAGGACTTTGTGCGACACAGACCTCCTTTCACTCTTCCCACCCATTAAGGCATATTCAAACTATGCACCAAAATACCTGGAAAGCACACATCCCCAGAATTGCCACCCTAATTCCTGAATAAGCCACTCACAGGCAATGGCCTTTTCCCCCATTTAATTTTCTCTGTGCACACTTCTGTGCTCTGTATGCTCAGCAACAATCCCTTCTGTGAAGCTGCATTTCATTTCCTCTGACCACTAAAACCGTGATCTGCTTTTCTCTCCTGAAACACGTGCCACGCACAGATTTTAATTATTTAGTCATGATTTAGCATGCATGATATATGGGTATCATTATCAGTGGCTGCAATCTCTCTTCTCTTCTTTTGGCTATTTAACACGAGGAAGATGCTCTTTGTTATTAACATCTGTTCATCAGGGACACAGACCTTCTCAGCATTGCTAGCACCTTCTGTTTTTGTCAGGAGAGGGGAAAGTGATCAAGAGCCTCATCAGAGCCTAATTTGGCACTGATGTGTTTTCCTTTCTCTTAGCGTAGCCTAGATCTAAATTGTCCCTTAAATTGCAGAAGCTTTTAAAATACTGCTCAATAACTAGATCTGACTAGGCGTAGACAGAGATGGTACAGATACAAATGTAACATTATTTAAATGTTATGGTTGTGTGTGGGCTACAAGATGAAAAATAAGTTAATAAAAGATGTGGTAGAATTAGAAAATAAGATTAGTGAATTGCTTTAGCCGTGAAACCATCTTCTAGCTATGAAAAAATGGCTAATCTTATTTTTCCCCCACTAAGCTCATTCTGGTTTTTCCACAGCCCAGTGAAGGCATCACAGCAGAAATGTCCCCTGTACTTTACCTTGTTATTACAGCAGGCATTTTATTAAGCCTTTCAAGGCTGGATCTTAGGCTCTCAGTAAAACAAGGCTCTGGTTCTGCTCTGGCCTTCACAGTAAAGGTAAATGAAAAAGGGATTTCCACATAGGCATTCAATTCTGAGAGTTTTGCCAATAGCCACCAAATGTAACGACGTTTGTGCTCCAGACCAGGATCTTATTTCTGCCTTAAAGAAAGCATCAAAATCTGATCATGTAGATAAAAGAGGAAACTTCTCATGAATATACTCTACATGATTAAAACTCCAGCTCCCTATGGTTTAGACCTGGAAGACATTTTAATTATCTATCTAACATCTTGCTATTGCTGGAATTTTGACTGCAAATGTTTCTGACATAGTGTTTCAGGGAGTATCCTTTCCTCATACTGTGCTTTTTTTTTTTATATTCCAGATGTACAGTAAACAACAAAAGCTTGTTTTATCTTTTACTCTCCATCAGATGAAAGTGAAAGAAAACAAAGAACTTTTAAAGAATATATTTTAATCACAGAGATCCTGCATATAAACTAAAAGTCCTGTAACAATCTCAAATATGCTTAACCAAATAGACTCCAGTTATACATGTATGAAAAATCTGAACGTTAACATTACTGTAAATAACAACAACAACAAAAAAAAACAGCAAACAAGTGCCTTTGAATCTTTCTCAAATTGCCAGGGAATGGTATTTAGATTTTTGAATGGAACTGCAATTTTTGATTGATTTTTGGCAAATTTCAGCCGAAAATGAGCAGCACCACAAAAAATTCTTGCAGTGAAAAAACCATGAGTGTGTTTTGGTTCTGACTAATAGGTGGGAGCAACTTAATCACCAGTGTAACTTTCCAAGAGTACTTTTCTAATGGATAATTTTCCTACTAAAAATACTTGTGAGAACACGAATAAAGCATCTGAAAAGTAGATATCAAGGTCTTACTGTAAATTGTCTTTAAAACAGATGTTAGTGACCATCTAAAGAGAGCTTTTCAAGTATGGTGTTCTGTGTATTTTGAATGAGAAAGTCTCTGTCCAAGTTCCTTCATCTATCTGTGCTGAATGTTGAAATGGGTTGTAAAATTACCTTACCACTCTTTAAGCTCCAACAACAGACTAATGGCTTATTGAATCTAGAAAGTCATCAAAAGTTATTAAACAGTATCAATGGGAAAAAGCCCTATTTTTATTGTTTTCATTGTAACTAATGTATACCATTTTTTTTATTCTTTTTTGTTGCCGATCAATATGTGCATGCTAATAACTATGAGAAATGATATCTACATCTACTGGCTGCTGCTTCTTTTCTATTCACCTGAGAAGAAATGGGTTTTGGAGGCTAAGCAGCTAGGTCTTAGTGAGCTAGATTGTGAATCATTTGTGCCTTGGATGCACCAACAGCTCAGGACTCAGGTGCAGCATGACAGAAACTGCTCTCAAGGGTGGGCAGTACAACTGGTCTCCTACCACATACGTCTGCTAGAATCAAGGCAGATATATCTATGCTCAGCTCCAGTACTATCTGGCTGAGTTTCCATGGCAGGAGGCGTTGGAGCCATTCAGATTCAACTGACATCTTCTATGTCCCGACTCAGGTTGCGCCCATTGAACTGAACACATAAAAACTCTTTCAGTAGATACCAGATTTCAGGATAGTTATTTCAGGCAGATATGCAGCAGTATAAATGTATGTACTCACTGAGGTCTAGGAATGACCTCAGTTTAATAAAAACTTGGAACTGAGGTGCTTAGAGCATAATGTGGAGACCCCAAATAGCTTTGGAGGAGACAGCTTTGATACAACAAAGATCATACTGTTGTGTAGTTAGTTAGCTAGTCAAACTACATCAAGTCTGATTTCTTATGGAGAAGCTGTGAGAAACATGTGTACCACTCTGGGTTTTAAATTTATAATCCTTTTCTTCTCTGGGCATTTGCATTAACTATGATCAAGTTGCTTTTTCTCAGAGAATGAAGAGGTGAGTCTGGTGTGTTGATGGCACATGCACACATGGAATGCAGCCTACCAGGAGCTGCTGCTGAACTACTCAAATCTGCATGATCTAGGGTAAAGATATATTTTAAAAATGTCTTACTCATTCAGTTTCAATTTAATCCATGCACGACAGCTCAGAAGTTATCTGCAGCTATGAAAATTTTCATAACCAGGGCAACATCATAAAGTATTCTGAATGACCATATCTGAGCATCCACTTGCATGTAGAAGTCATCATGCAGTGTGTTGTTCTCTGACATGATAACAAACCATTGGGTAATCAGAACTCATCGCTCTTTCTTGGCAAAGCATCCTTAGGTCAGAAAAAGTAAATGCAGAGAAGTAAATGTCAAAAGGCTTTTTTTTCCGGGTATGCATGTTAATAAACAGCCAGCCATTGTAGCACTCAGTTTCATTCATGCTTTGAATTAAATGTGCTCGCTTCTGCACCATGCTAAAGCAGGTACATAGCTCTCAGCCTCCTTATTCCACCCACAGTTAATGGCAGCACTTACCCAGAAAGCTGAGCACTAGTGAGGACCAGCACCACCTATGCAGAGGGCTATAAATACTGCAGCCTGGGGTCACTCAGCTGCTTGCTGGAAGAGACAGTGTGGGGCAGCTTTTTGTTTGGCCAGGAAACTGCTGATTAGGAAACTTTCCTTGCGCTAGTTTGGCTTGCTCAGAGACAAGAAAGGTTGACTGGAAGGTGTAAGTAATTTACATGAGCACTACGGTCATGAAGCCATATTGGATGATGGGAAAGTGGTGCTGTTTTAAAGAGTGGTAATGTTCAAGAGTAATTTCTGAGGGAGTTTTGGGTTAGCCTGTTGAGGCAGTGATTTCTGTGGTTCCCAGTTTCTTTGGCATTAAGGACTCTGAGGTGGTCTGTCAGGCAGAACGAAGGAAGGTTATTCAGTGTGAATAAGAATAGATAAGTGTACCAGAAGCGAGGTGGCTGATTCTCTGAAGCAGAAATACCCAGAAGTGAATGCTTTTACATTACTGAATGACAGCCAACCAGTCAAGAAAAATGAGGAAAAATGCTCCATGTAGCTACTGTGAATTTAGGAGTGATGTGGAAATGTAGACTTTTAGGAAGAACTTATTTTGTATGATATGTGAATAGTGAGTACAATGTAAATTCCTACTTTGACTCCAGTTTCTTTAAATTTTACAGTACTTTAGATCAGGTGGACTGATTAGACTCCTGTGATGGGAGACTCATTTTCTGATGCTGGATGATGAAACTTGTCTGACTTTTTAAATTATTTGAGTTATGAAGAATCCCAAAGTGTTGGTAAGAAAATAAAGAATGTGTGAAGTGCACACAGTAATGGGACAAGTGTCCAGATACAGTCTTGCATGTTTTTCTCTCTCCTCTGGAAACAGCTTCAGGGCTTGAAAGACAGTGCAGTCTCCATAACCACTGGAAATCCAAGAATTCAGTACTTAGGAAAATCATTATCTGTGCCATGAAATTGCTCAAAAGGTTAGAATGTGTTCTGTGCCAACATGGCAGGTTTCCCTTGGGGTTCAGTTGGGGCTAAATTTAAATGGATTTGTGTCTGGCTAATTTCAGGCCAGTTAGCATCAACCACACTGAACCTGGAAAATTGCCTCTTTCAGGAAGTGGACAGATTCATGCCTAGAAAATCCCACTTGTATTCTGCTCCAGGGGCTGGGTATAAATCTTTAGTGTTCTCATTAATCTTTTAAGCTGGTGAACATAAACATCTGGAAGCTTGCACATTCACAGTTCTGTAACAATGTCTCCAACTGGTTATTTCACTTCTTTTGTATATAATAATGTCCCACTTCACTCTGTATGTATTATTCATATACACCTTAAATTTAATCACCAACCCACTAAAGTTAAAATTGCACTACACCTGAAATATAAACACCATCACATTGGGTTTGAGGACGTATTGTGGTTTATACATAATTACTGTCATGCTGAGGTTAGATTCTGATCATATTTTTTTTTTCTTTTTTTTTGTGAAGCCACAAAGGCTTTTCTGGTTTTTGGTGACTTTTCATACTTGAGAAACAAATCTAGCCTTTTGCAGTTCCTTCTCCTCCTCACACAGGGAAATTTTTCATGATTCATGTTCAGCCTTCTGGCTAGCTGGTTTTGCTATGGATTGGATATCTAGGGACGTGTAGCCTCCAACTTCAGGAATCACTCCGGGTGTCTTTTGTGTTCCCCAGCAGAAGCAATGGGAGTCATTATGGGAACATCTCCAGCAATTAACCAGTGCGATGTTCTCCTTTCTCTGAGGCAGCTCATCGTGGCTGGCAGTCAGTCTGCATTTGCTCCCATGACCATTTGGTGAATTCAGAGGTGAATAAATACTCAAATATTAGCCAAGTATTTCTATAGATAGGTCTTCCGTGTAGTTGGGATGTAGTGTTCCCATGCAATAGAACAGCATATAGTGGTGGACAGGCAGTGTGCCTGTGTTTGCATGAAAAAGGGATTTTGTCAGAGACAGAAGTATCCCTGTTAAAGGGGCACCATGTCACTAAAGCTGGTCTGCTAGGTTGGGCCTTTTGTTTAATTACTTGATCTAACCTGGAAGTCTGTGGATCACTTAAAATTTTACCTGCTCTGAGTCTCAGATTTCCTCAGATATTTGCTGCTATTTTTTTCCCCCTGTATGTTTTCTGAGCAGCATCATTCTTTTTTTTTGCTCTTGATTCTGTGGTCTGCTCAAGCCACTGGCTGAACATTAGCTTTGCTTTAGGATGGCTGTGAATGACATGGTTTATTACCAATATAACATGTGTTACCCAGCCATCTTGAGTTCTGAGGTTGCACCCTTAAATTCCTTTCAAAGCTGTGAATTTTGGGAAGACAATGCTTGCAGGATTGTGCTGCTTGTACATTTTGTCAGACCACCTAACATAACTTCAGAGAAGAAAAAGGGCTCCAAGCTTCTTACAGGAAGTAATCACTTTTAAGTCTTCTAAAACTACTTATCAGCAATGTTTACTCGGTGCATATCTAATGAGTATCAAATATGTCTTCAACTGGAAAGTGCTGGAAGTTTGTACTTTGAACATTTTTTAAATCAGTTATTTTATAGAAATCAGAAACAAGTTACACAATGCAAAAAAAATCCTAAGATGGGCTTATGTCTGTTACACATTAACATGTTGATGCTTGGTTCATTTTCCCAGTATTTTCTCATGTTTTATATGAAAGTAACGTGTACTCTTGGTGTTATATACAAAAGCTGAACTTTTCTCTGACCTTTGCAGTACCTGAGGTCAACAGTGCATAAATGGAGTGAAAAAAATTTATTTGACTTTGTTGTCTCACTATAATTAAAACCACTAATGTTGTTCTAATGCTGCCTTTGTTACAGGATTCACAGCGGTGAGCGCTACATCTCACCTTATGTTATCTTCAAGAAGCCTTTCATGCTTATGTATTTAATTATCTAGCTTTCTTTTAATGTATTTGTCAAGCAATCTTAAATATATTATTGCAATACCATATCTGCAATAGTATCTTCACATAAACAAATGTGCTTTTTAACTACAGCATTGAGAACTCCCTCTGGTTGGATTCCCAAACTGCTCTGCAGGTTGCTGGCTACAGCAGACTACCAAAACAAATCTCTTACCATGATCAAGGTCAGAGCCAGGTCAGTCATTCACAGAATATTACATTTCTTCTTGGAAGCAGGAAGCATTTGATATTTGATTTCCCTGTGCACCACTCTTTGATGGATTTTCCTTTTCTTTCCTGCAGAGGGAAGAATCTGTTATGTTAAAACTGTTATGTGTATTTACATATAATGACTGATATATATTTAATACTGATAGTGTCCTGGAAAAGCATTAAGGAAATGCATCTTCTTGCTCTGCAAAAGTATGTAGTAGGCTGTTCTGCTGGAGCTGAAGGTAATTCTTTATGGAAAAGTACATCCACATGAAGACAATGGTTGTACTGACTCATATTCACATCAGGCATCTCAGTAAATGGTTAATCCCTAAATAAACTTCTCCAGTGATCTATGAATGATCTAAGAGAGAAACACTGGTATCATTGTAGCTGACCAAGTTACATTGCTAATTTTGCTAGGTTAACTTGCCAGGGTAAGAGCAAGAATTTCATTGTCTATGTATATGTATACAGCTGTGGAAAACTAGCTGACTAATGTAGGGGCTTCAAAATGAGTGATATGTGTGTATCTCCAAAATCCTTGCATTCTACAGCTTTGATAGCAAAAATACCAAGAGTTTTACCAAACTTTTAAGAGTTCTCCTATGTTATACTGCATGACCTTCTCACATTTCTTTAGTTCATTGTTGAAATGTTTATTTTGCAGAAATTTGTGGTGTTGGATTTTTTTTCTTTTGCTTGAATTCAACTATTTCAATTTCACTCTCCCATGGATCTTAAATACCAGCGTTGTCAGTGACTTTAGATGTAAGGAGAAACTGAACTTCTGAACAACTTGTGGTATATACTGCTTCTTTGATAAGAAAGGGTTTCTTGCTAGTGTTCTGCAGAATGTTGCTGTGCTGAAGTGGAGAAAACTGTAGCTTTATGAGATCATAGTAGAGTAAAAACCCAGTTAACTGAAATCAAATTGTTATATGTGATAAAATCAGTGCTGTAGAAACCCAAAATTATATTATTTTAGGCTAAACTTTTTACTGAACTTAGTAATGATGAACAGAACCACAAGGTAGGTCGCATTCCTACTCCTGTGCAAGAGCTCTCCCTCAGGCTGCCACGATCCTCTATGAAGAACCTCCATGCATGACCAGTGATCAAAGGGGGGGACCAAGATTGAGGTCCCATAAGCTCTAGAAAAACTGCGGACAGACCGTAGTACATGTAATTCAATCAAGGTGTAGATATGTTTAATTTCACTTGCTGACCTGCGTGTTGCTCAGGCATACCTAATGGTCAAAATATCTGAATACGTAAGAGTAAGTGCTGAACTTGAGGACTTCAAAACCTATGCTTGCAAGAACATTACTCTTCCAGCTCTATAACAGTAACAAGAGTATATTCACTTTAAAACAACTACTGAAAACGTGTGTAAATGATTAAGCTGTTCTTCCAAGCCAGAGTAAGTATCTCAGGTTTTCCATTGCAAAGTTAAGGAAATTTGGGTAATGTTATCTGGCTTGTGAAGAGTAGTAAAAAGTTTGGAAGGTTGATAATAATGTGTAAGTAGAAATAGAAGGAGAGACTTCTGTAATCATACATGTTAATTTAGGGTATGCACTGCTAAATTCTGTACAGGTTAGCCCTTTAGCTAATGCAACACTGGTTTACGTATGTACGATAAGGAAGAAAAATGGTTTTCCTTGTCTGGATCAGGAATTACACTTAAAATGAAATAAAGTAACTCAGATACCACGAAAAAAGTTTTTTTAAAAAAGTGCAATAATATGCCTTGCTCTTTGCCTTTAAGTCTGTGAAACTTGAGATCTTTTCTGTTGTCAAGATTCTGCCTTTTAAGCATTTTCAGGGATTCAGTCAGCTAAAAAATGAACACGGAAGCTTACATAAACGTGTTTTTTCTTACTCATCAACGTTTCTTCTTTGTTATTGATTTGTTTTTTCACTTGTAATTAGAAATGGCACATAGATATGCCTGGATGAGTGGCCTATAGTTTTGAAAATACAGGTTGCTATTATTGCCAGCTTGTGGTAAGGGAATGCATATAGACACCATGTGGGGTTGTGGAGGTGGGCAGATCATGGCACAAAAACAGTGGTAGGACAGTTTTGTGAGTACATTTATTAGGACCAGGGAGGAGGCAACCTGACCAGCAGAACTTGTTCCACAAGTGTTTTAATTTGCTTGTTCACAAGAGCATTGTAAATACAACATTCTCCTATGAAACATCATCTCCTGACTACTTTTTGTTTTAGACCTGGCTCAAAGCAAGGGTTAGTCAGGGTAGTTGCAAGTTGCATGCTCTCAGGAGAAGCTGTGGCACTCTTGTGATTAACACATACAGTTCCCTGTTTCCTATTATTCTGCTAGGGATTAACCAGATGCTACCTGGGTTAGTGTAAGTTGTCATTCTTTATGTGTTAGGAACTGTATGTATCTCTGTCTGGTTTTCCTGTTCTGGTTTTGAGATCCTTAGTTACGCAAGTACAAATACGAAAGTTTCTACTAGCTCTGTGGAGTGTGTAATCCAAAGGTAAATTGTACTTATTTTGGCATTTATCGTGTTATTCACAAGATGAAAATATGAAGTAAATCCTAACACGAAGTGCACGTGATGGGTGGTTAACTTTCTTTTATTGTTGCTCATCATCTTTTAACTTTTGGTTGTTAAAGACTAAGATGGTGGAAGAGTGAAAACACCTTGGGATTTTTTTTTAGGGCTCACAGCTTTCCTACTTCCTTAGCCTCTATTGTCCTGGGAAGACGCTAAAGCATCTTTTTCTTTCCTTGGAAAAAATGTTGAAAAACCTAATTGAGTAACCTAATCGATTAATTTCTTTGCAATCAGTTTTACAGTTTACTAATTGACCAAGAAATTAAAGTGGAATTCAGTGTTGTCAGACAGTGTCCAGAGTTATTTTTGGACAGTGAGTCTAATATTCAGCATGATGGCTGTCATTCTCATAGCTATGGTTGTGATTTTCATCACTTACATTAAATCAAAACCTGACAAGGCACAGACATTTCTTTCAAGGAAAACTGTAGGTGCTGGATTTGTGCAATAAATACAGTGGTCTTTCATCCAAACAGCCTCCCTTACTGGAAAAAAAAACAAACCCCACAACCTCACAGATGCACATAATGTACCTTTTTTGGTTTCTTCTCTCCAATTATGCTAACAAGCTTCATGCTGAGAGAGGATTAGGGCTGATGGACAATCAAAGACAATGCTTCCTTCTTGGTAAAAAGGTGTGAAAAGATATAGGCACTAGAGCTGGAGCTATTAGGCATACCTGCAGGAGGCCATATGACTAAGTTAGACCAAGAGAGACTGAAGTATAGAAAATGCTTAGTCACTATTCTAAGCTCTTCAATGACATCTTTTAACACCTTTTGATTCAAAAGGAAAAACCACAATGCAAATATTCCCCCGGCAGGTTCTGCTCAGTGTTTGCGGCTCAGCAGGGCTGCATGACACCTGACTGAGTAAAATTCCCAGTGGGAGACCCACACTCGCCCTGCCAGCAGGGCATGGGCACCTGCAGCAGCTCAGAAAGCAAAGCTGAAGATTAAAGAGGCAGGAAGGTCCTATGGAATAAGCCCTTTACCAATTTCCATAGTCTATAGTGTAAGAGGAGAGTATTAAAAGGTAAAATCAAAAGAAATGTTCACATCAGTTTTGTTGTGGTTTAACCCAGTACGTGGCTGAGCACCACAAAGTCATTTGTTCACCCTCCCCTCCCCCCTTCCCAATGGGATGGAGGAGAGAATCAAGAAAAATAAAGTAGAACTTGAGTGTTGAGATAAAAACTCTTTACTAAGATAGAGAAAAGGAAAGGGGTAATTGTTGTGACACACACACGTATATGTATGTAGAAGTACGTAACAAGTGATGCACAAGTAATTGCTCACCACCCCTGAAAAATTGCCCAGCTAGCCCCTGAGCAGCAGAAGAGAGGTCAACTCCCTCCCACTTAAAAAATCTTTCCATTTTGATGTCATGTAGTATGGAATATCCCTTTGGCTAGTGTAAGTCAGCTGTTCTGTTTCCTTTTAGCTCCTTAGGCCCTTCTCTGAGAACTGCCTTGGCTCTGTACAGCACTGCTTAGCAGCAACTATTATTGTTGGTGTGTTATCAACATTGTTTTTCTCCCAGAACCAAAACATAGGATCATACCAGACTCTCAGAAGAAAACAATTCTGTCCCAGTTGAAACTAAGAGAAGTTCCTATAACACTTCAACAATACTGTTGCTGCTTTGAAGTGTTTTAAAGAAGAGCCAAAGCCCAGATGGTCAGGAAAGACAAAAATGCTCGTTCAATTGCATTACCAAGAAATTATTGCTTTTTGATTGAGATTGAAATGCATATATGCTCAGGCTGCCTTCGTGTTTTTTTCAGCCTTTCCTGAAAAAGTTTTACTCTAGTTTCAATGCGCAAGATTTAAAGATTGATTCAATTTTATTTCTGCTTTGTAGCTGGTTGTTTATCCCTTTAAAATGTATTCCAAACTTTGTGAGCAGTTCTTCCACAAAACCAAAATTGTATCTTGCATGCTCTTTGACTTTCTGGAGTATTGGTACTAGCCTGTGAAACACGCTGGTCTCCAGTTGAACTAATCATAAAATACTATGTAAACATCTCCCTGCATCATGGATATATTAAGTTACATTCCACACAGACAATGTGAAATGCAAATATTGTAACTTAGAAATGGGTATCTAACACAAACGTTATTAATGTACCTCCCAAAGACTGCTCAGAGGCAAAGGTGACCGCAGGGGCGGAGGTAGATGGTTACAGGCTGCCTTCTCTAACATCTGTGTAAATAGTGGAGTGGTGGCCCCTTGAAGTTACAAGGACTGCAGTTTCAAATATTAAACTACAAAAAAGTCTGTCTGACTGCACTGAAGAAATTGCTTCTAGTATCTTTTTTTTTTCCCTTTTGGCTGCTGGTATTAAGAAAAATATCAGAAGACCACCAAGGAAGAAAGGGGTAGGAAAAGGACATGGGCATTATGAATGTGGGGGTTTAATTGACACAGTAGTAGCTCATATTGTCTATTCCCTTTGTGAAGCTGTTTTCCTCCACATGCTGCTAACAGTAATCTAAAGAACAGTATTAACTCATAATGTTCCCTGCAAAAGTTTTGCAGAAATAAACTTTTTCTATGAAAAAATTACTTTCCCCAAAGCCACATATCTTCTGTTAAAACAGATGAGTAGAGTGTTTAGAATAAATTTTGATACTGAGGAGAGGCAATTAATTGTTAAAAAGAAGATATTCCTCTGTTTCTAGGTGTTCAGACTCAAGAGGTAACAGTAGTCTATAGAAGCATGGGGTAGGTAGGTGGTTTACGATGAGAAATTAGGTCACTGAAGTTCTGTGTTTCATTTGCTCTTCTGATTTTTCTTCTAAGACTTTCCTGAAAGGCAATCTTCTTTGAATTAACCTATGCTTGTTTTCATGCCCAATTTCATCTTCCGTTTCAAAACAGGTGTCAAGGTGCCCGTGTGAGAATGTAAATATGAGGGTATGTTACTATTTTTATCTTGCTATAGTGCTTGAAGGATGAATGTAAGGAAAATACTTGAGTACAGAAATAGCCTGCCACGTATGTAGAAGGATAAGGTATATATTGGAAATCACCAGTTCTAAATTTCAGCATTTCCTTTTCCTCTTCAGTTGATGGAAGTTTCTGGATGGTATGAGGGTTTTATGACCAGTCCAAATCCACAAATATCAGTAATAAAAGTAGAAAATTTGTGAGTAGTTTTCTGCTGTAGTTAGTCACACTAGATTAATATCAGTGCCAGCTGACTACAAATGCCACTGGATTATTGCATTAAAATAAGCAATTTTTTTCTTTTTCTTTCTTTCTTTTTTTTTTTTTTCCTCATGAGACTTCTACTAGAAAAGTACCAGTGCTATGGCATGCACTGGGCTCAGTGGTCTGCTGATGTGGGGTGGGGTGTGGGACAGAGGATGGAATGTGCTTTACTTTGAGCCTAAATGGGAGTGGAGGTACCTACTAATAATACCTACTAACACAAAAATATGCTTGAGCCCAGGCAGAGCTGTGGAGTGTCTGAAAATCGCAGAGCTGTGGAGTGTCTGAAAATCACAGAGCAGGCTATTGCCTGAATTGCTGTCTGGAGCTGAGCGGGTGCAGGGAGCTGGCAGCTGGTTTGTGTCCCCCTCTCGGAGGAGGACTTGGCACTGTGCTGCTATTGGATGCCTCTTCCCAATGGCTTTCAAACACGTAAGGGGATTTCTGCCTCCTCACTCATGGAGCAGCTGCAGAAAGCTTGTGCTAGATGAACTGCCTGCTTTCAGCTGAAGTTAAAGCAGTATTTTCACAGTGGTATGCTACTTTATTGACAAGAATATAAGTATACGTTTTATTGTATCAGCATTTACAATTTCCCAACTTTATTTTAATTGGAAGTTAATGATGTATGTCTCTTCTAGTAACTAAATGAATATTTGAACTGCTGCAAGTTGCTTTAATAATTGTTCAGCTAATCATTTAAATTATCAAAGATCTTTACTTGTGCAATGTCATATAAATGGTAAGAATTAAAAATTAATCAACTTGATTTACGTAACCAAAAGCTGCCATCTAATGGATATTTTTCAATAAGAAGACAGCAGTAATTATGCTGAAAAAAAAAAATATTCATTCCTGCAGTTTGAACGATTATAGCAATTTCCACCAGGGGATTTCGCAGTCAGGTTCCAGTTCTGGGCAACAGTGATTAATATAATGGTTATTAATGAGAATTCATTTTTGTACATCAAGGGGTGTTTGGGTGTCAGTGTTCCAAAAGCAGTGTGGTTAGCATATTAATTATAAAAGATAGCATTGGACTGGTGACTAAGTAACTATATTGATTTTTTTTCCTCGTTTTCTGTGATGTGAAAGGTCAATTAGACTTATAGAAACAATGGAGCCTTTCTCAGCAGGAACCATCGTTTCTCTGTGCTGACATCTCTTTAACCGTGTACAAAGTTCATTAAATGTGCAAAGGTAGTAATGTTAAAAGGAAGAAAGTGATTGGGTCAGAGGTCACAAGCCATGGCAAGCTGACAGCCTCTCGTGGATTACGCCATGGGAGCTAAGTAATAGTGAGAATTGCCTTTCAGGTTGCCCACTGGGACCAAGGGGAATGAAGTCATAAGCAGCTAATACTATTGGGTTAATTAAAAGGAATATTGACAGTAGCTTTGTTTGTCTCAAGCTAAATGTGATGCTGTTAACCAAGTATTTTATTGGGTTATGTAACATTAGTGAATTTGTCACAAATAGCAGACTACCACATCTTAAAATCTACTGTGTTCCAGTAAGCAACTATTGAACCAAGAGTGTCTGACACTTGTGCAGTCTTCTATTTCAGCATCTACCTCTGTATGACGCATTGTCAGATGTAACCTGTTCAAGTCATTTTCTTTTCCATTGAAGCCTCCTCTCCCAGGTGTTAGCATCCAGGTGTTTTCACAAGAAGGTTACGACCAGCTAAAGATCTCCCTGAGACATCATGGCTTACTAAATATAACTGGATTGCCCACTGTCCTCCTGTTCGTTTACTCAAGCTTTAGTAAAGCTTTCATCATTTAGCTGCTGTCTCATTTAAAATCATGATTCGAAGCGTGGAAAGTACAACAAAAATAGCGGCCCCAGAGACAAGAAGTATTGTAATTTAGAACTTGATTCGATTTGTTATTATTCTAATGTTGGTAGAACAGCTGAGCAAAGCATTCTTGATCATCCTGGAGAAATTAATAGCCTTAACAGAACATCTGTGAAGATTTCAGAATTGTCACTTCTCCATGAAAATGACACGTTTTCATACTATACATTCACAAAAATAGCCCTACATTTTTAGAAGTTTTCAAAGTGTTCATCTTAGCTGAAATGCTGAGAACATTAATTATATGCTAGATGTAACTAATTTGCTTGTAGTCTTCATCTCAGAACATCAGGGTTTTTACTTTTCCACGCAAAAAAAAGAAAACTTGATGTGAAGTCTCCATGTAGCAACTTGTCTGATGGCTTCAAATTTTGTGTGATCATCTTTGTTGATTTCAAAACGAGCTTAGAGCTGGCAGTGCAGTGAAGATGTACAGGTAGACTTCAAAGCTGACTTTCTTCTTCCGTTTTCTGTTCTGACGCTACCATCCCTTTGGTCTGTTTTGCACAAGTAATACAGCCTACATTATCCAACAATGATAGCAAAAAATAGGAGAAGCAATTATATTTCTGTTTTCCTCGTATCCTGGTTGATAAACAGTGAAGATGAAATCATGCTTTGCATATACAAGACAGAAATACTTATTAACCTTATTTGTATCACAGAAATGTTAAAGTATGTTTTATTGCTCTGTAGCCAGATTGTTATGAAATAGGAATTTTTACCTTCAAAAATGCTCCAATTGCAAACTGGGGGGAGTGCTGGGGATAGTAGGAGACTATTGTGCATCCAAAGATTATTAGAACATTCTGTTTATGCTTTTTAGGGGTTGGATGATTTAAGGTGAAGAAAGAACAAATTTGACATCTGACAGAAGCTCTCCTAACGAAATGATATTGTCTTCCTATGTTGCTTCAATTAAATACATATACAGCTGTAGATAGCTCTGTTTCGGTACAGTTATGCAGTTGGGAGGGTGCACATCATGCATTTAAAGCTCGATTCTTTAATGGCAATCATATCACTTCCTGCAGTTTCTCTTCTCCAATACATCTTTGTGTTAATTTATCGATTAGATTAAATTAAATCCTTCACTGGATTTAATGGAACCAAATTAATGCATGATCTTTCCTTCATCTGATGAGTGATCTGAGCATTGTCTTGCACACATTTTTACAAATGGAATTTTATAGGAAAGTTCTATAATAAATGCTCTGTGCTATATGTGATTGTCCAAAGTTAAGACTCAGATCTCAAAGAGTCTGAGCTCTTCAGCATTACAGCACATCTCTCCTTCTGGTACAGAAATTCTGCCAGTCATGCAGGGACTGGGGCAGCCTTGCCCAACATCTCACAGCTGAGCAGTGCAATGAATATCTTGGGGCAGAGCCCATTTGTCCCACTGTAGCATCTTGCTTGCAAGTCACCTGTTCTTTTGTAAAGTGCTGGTGCTATGCTGGTTGAAGTAGGGCCAACAAACAATAAAACTTCCTCCTTCTATAAAAAGCTGAATAATAATTTCTCAGCAGAGAACTCAGCAGATGTAAAGAAGGTGAGATGGAAAAGCAGCTTTTGTTCCCATATACTGAGTCTCTGAGGTAAAGCAATATGTGCACGTACAGTGGATGAGCACTACACTCTAGAGAGAGAGCTTGACACTTGTATTCACATCTTTCACAGTTCTTATCTGCAAGTGATAACTTTTGACACCACTGTCTGTGTGTGAAGGGTACTGACAGCCAGAGTAATATGCAGTCACCATCCTCATACTGCAAGGCTGGCACCTGAAGCATGGATAACCACTCTAATGAAATAGCTCCATGGGTTTGCACTCCAAGCTTATGTGATCTAATTTGAAGGCAAGTAAGTGGGTCATATCTAGTACCTAAGCATGAGCCCTCATCATTAGTGTACCTGTTATCCAGTGTTGTGTAGCATATCTGCAGGGGTGCAATCTTGCCTCTGGGCATCCCTGGTATTTGTGGTTACTGATTAGTTTCTACCACTGGTTCTTCCTGATGAATTCCACACGTGGAGGCTAGGGCCTGCTGTAGTCTGATGTCATGATGTATTGGAAAGGTACAACCAGTAGCTTCATCAGGAGCGCTAATTTGTACGCTTTCCTTTACTGCTTTTTAAAGTTATGTCTGACTGGACACCTAAAATTTATGTACAAAAAAAGCATTGCCTGCTCTCCACCTGCAGCATGGGTTATACTTCAAAGCTGCTGCTGTTTACAAAGCATGCTTTGGTCTCTACAGTGGTTTTACACCTGAATATCAAGTTGGCTGAAAAAGCAATGGGGTGTAAAGGATTAGAAAATGAATCAGATTAATTTATCCCCTTTTTTATGGATCACAAAGTATATTCTCACTTTTTTTCTGAAGTCATCAAAAGGTTTTGCAATAATGCATGCTAATTTGCTACAAAAGAGTGTACATATGAGCTTGGTTGTGCACACTTCTGCATGCTGACACCATGTCCATCCTCAGCAGACAGGCAAAGCCAGCTCTGAATTACAAACTATAGCTGCCCTACAGGTATTCCACTGTGTCTATGCAGCTCTATTGCTTCCAAACAAGATATAGGGGTCACACGTCACCTGCCTGAAGACATGGATGTCTCTATGCTGGCACTTGGAGTACTTGGAGCAAGTCCCCCAGTTGTCCTATTGTGGTGGAGTGGTGGGAGAACATCAGCTGGGTTCCTGGCAAGTGGGAATGCTTAAATAAGTTGTGTTTAAGTCTAATAAGTATCTGATATCTGTAAGGGTGATGACTGACATCCCGTGGCAGCCTGCATTTCAAACCCTTTGCTGTTTTATTGCCCTCAGCAGCTGTGTTGATTCTGAAAGGGAACGTGGAGATCTTATGAGCTTTCTCCTTCTCCCTGCCATATTTTTGAAGTTCCTTTGGAACAGAACTTTTTATTTCCTAATTCCCTGCAACAACATCTTGACCAGATAAGCTGAAGTTATCACATAGTTTTTCTGGAGATTGTCTGCTGTAGATATCAAGGATTTTATTGTATTTCAAAGAGTGTTATTGGAGAAAGCTGAGAGTACAGATCAGCAGTAAGGTACAAAAATCAGACAAAAGGGTCCCTTTCCAACTCAAATGATTCTTTGATTATTAGAAATTTTTTAAAACAATCTGCTATTTCAGACACTTGCTTTCCCATTCATGTATCTTTCTGTTGTCATTCAGGCTGATGTCACAGTTTCTCAGTCCACAAGTAACTGACTTATTTCAATGTTATGAGAAATGAAGCAATTATACAAACCACCTACCCACTCTATTATGTTGTCATGTGCTTGAGGACAAATGAACTCATTTATTTGGGGAAGATATGAGATTGCAACAGATGAGAATGGCCGGCTGTTATGTTTTCATTAAAAGATAATAGTGCAAGAATAGAAGAAAATTTAGTAAATATTTCTTAAGTTTCTGTTTAAAGGATGCTTTCCTGAGTAGGGGCCTTGTGCACAATCAGGTTTCATTATTCACACTTTCTTACTGAAAGTAGTAGGATTAAAGAATGTGATTGAAGTTACTCCTGTGACTGACGGTCATAGGCCTCTCCACGTCCTTCATGAAGCTATTTGTTGCCAACTGTTCATAGAGTATTCAGTTGTATCTACTGGGTTTTATTGCTCTCAGACTTAGCGTGGTTCTTAATTGTTCAATGGAATATGAACCGAAGTGTAGTTTCTTTGAAAAGCAAACAGTCTAGTTATCTTATGCTCCAGCAAAAAATGCTGGATGCTATGGCTATATTCAATTTCAAAAAGAATTGTGAACCCGCTGTAATGTTGAAACAAAGTCCTGTTCTCTATACCTGCTGACTATCTAATTCTAGGTTTACTCTGCCAGTTTGTATAACGATTTGTGAAAGAAAAGTGGTGAAAATTACAAACTAACAGAAGCGCACGAAACAGTAACAAGAAATGCCAGAAGTGTACCTATATGAAAAATAATGCCAGAAAATTCCAATTTTGAGCTTCTGGAATTTTAAAATATCTTATTTGAAATAAAATTCCTAAAAATTTACAATTGCTGCCTTTAAATTTGAAAATTAGAACGCTATCAATTACTTCCAGATAATTAAATCTGAATACTATGGAAAACCACCAGGCCGTTCCCCTTAATTTGTTATCCTGACTCTGACCAAGGCTGGTATTTAAAAGAAATGTCTGAGTTATGGACTAAACTGCCCATAGGGACTATTTTTCCCTAACCCTCGTTATTTAGTGTTGGCTTATATTCCACAGCATGATGTTAAGTAACTAAGATACATCATCACCGGTAGGGACATCCCAATTCTGAAAAGCAATTTATTTGGTATGTTTTTCAAAATTTATTATAAATAAATGTGCATTTCTTAAATGGAAAGAATATGAAATTCTGCAACACGTTCCACTCAAATGTATATAGTGCTGCAGCATAACAATTCCATGGGAAGGAAACTTACTCTTATTAAACTCAGGCCTCATCTAATAGCTTCAACATACTTCAGAGTGGAAAAAAGTTATGTACAAATGTCCTCAGTCTTCTAGAAAGGCTGTGACCTGCATGATATTTAAAGGTCCACAGGAGTATATAGGAATGAACACAGCAGTTGTTCCCTCATACTATGTTATTACAAAGAGAACTGGGGGTCAAATTGCATGAATGATAAATGGAAGGTGCTTGAAATGAGTTGGTTCTTTTTTGAACATTATACATTGACCTTGGCAGTTTTGACAATTACATCCATCATTTCTAAGAATCCATTCCAGAACACCCGTCTGTTCTCTAATGTGGCCAAGTAAACAGGATTTGTGAATATACGAATCAAAGATTGATTTCCTGTGTCCATACACTGATTAACAGTTGGTTTCTTAGTGCAACTTTTTCATTCTATGAATTATGCGAAGATCATAATTCAACATGGCACACCTGTAGACAAGCATGTTGGAATGCTTTAATCTTCCCTCACAAGGTCTCAGTAGGATCGATACTTGGCCTCTGAGTTCGATAAGTAAAATGGAATAAAACCCTTAAAAAGCATATTGTACACAGCAAAAATGATGTTTTACTGCGTTGGTGTTCCCCCTAGCAACAGAGTGTGCTGAAGATAGAAGATGGGACAAACCAGGGTGGAAAAAGTTCGTTTCTCTCAAACATCAACATTCCCAGACTCCTAGAAAGTGAAAATAAGCTTTTCTATTAGGAGTTTACAGCTTATCCATCTCAGTCTGACAATGTAAACACATATTGTCATCCTAAACTGAGTTACGAGGCATGCCTCTAACACCAGTGTTTAATAGGAAGGTATTCTTGACAAGTGTATTTTTCTTTATCAGATCAGTTTAAAGCAATGGAGTCATTGTCTCTGGAGATGTTTAAGGAAATGGTAGATGTGGTGCCTAGGGGCAGGGTTTGTGGGCAATATTGGTGGTAGGTGTGGTAGGCGGAGGGTTGGTCTAGAGGATCTTAGAGGTCTTTTCTAACCTTTACGATTCCGTGAAGAGTAACACACCATTCCCTTGCCTACAATGTAGAGTAGCTAACACAGATGCTACCTGTAATACAAGTTCCTTTCTTGTTTTGTTGAATTCTGCCTATCTTTAGGGATTCTGATACTTTACTTTTTTCCATGCTCATAAGATGTGTGCCCTTAAAAAGGAAAAACAGAACAAAATCCAACAAAACAAAACAAAACAAACAAACAAACAACAAAAAAAACCCCACAACAACAAAATGTGCACCCAGGTAACTAGGTTTGTAATTAATTTCACATGAGGGAAATGACAATCTACTACGATGATAATAAATATCATAGTGTGGTAATGATATCTTTGTAAACCAGTCCCCCTAGCTGACCATCAGTTTGGTGCTTAATATACCATTATGAGGAAAATATGGAATTCGACTACATTTCACTGGAAGCTGCATTCTATCCTGCTTTTTTTTAATTTATTTTGCTTTAAGGTATGATGTATGTTTAACTTCTTAAGACTTTGTGTATATCTAGCTCCAATTTGCAGAGAGGAACATTCTACTGCAAGTTATTTAAACTATTAGCATAGAATGAACTTGCAAAGCATGATTATTCTGTAGTTTTCCAGAATTGCTTTCTTATCATGGACTGCCTTTTCCTTGGTCTCAGAAATCCCCTGCAAAACTAAATGTGCCCTTACTCTGGTCACGTGAAATGAGAATCCTTGCCTTAATCAATAGGATTTGACAATATCCATGTTTTCCAGGATTTCTTGTCTCATTATATATATTTGAAATCATTTCTTTCTAGTGGTACCTGTGACAATTGGTTACAGTAACATCAAGAGTTACCGGTGACTATGTGAATGCTTATTTTATTGGATGTGCTTTGCAATGAGACATTGAGCTATCCTGCGCTCTTCTCATCAATCTCTTTGGAAGCATCTAGTAACATCTTAGATAATGAACATCTTAATGTGGCTGTTGGTGGATAAACCATCTTGTATGGTGTGGCCTTGCAACACACAGGGTGAATGTGGGGAGTCAGAATATTCCACACACTCCATATTGTGAACGTATCTTTTAGGTACATTTTGCTTTGGGATAACATAAAGGAAGCATGCAAGAAGAGTGACTTCTATGTAAAATTGTTGTCTCCAGCTCCTGAGGAATAATGCTAGATGAGCATAAGATTATTTTTCAAAAATTTTTAAGGGCAAAATTTTTTTCTCATTATTTTTTTGGGTGGAGCACAGGAATAAAGATTAGTATTATTGACCTGGAGTAGGAGGCTGCCTCCCATATCATCTAATCAGGTAGAGTTCTTTCATGTTGTGCCATGGCACAGGAGTATTCATATTCACACGTGGTTCTCAATTTCTTTTCTTGCTTCAACACAAAGTTTCAAAACAAAGTTGGTAATGCTTGTATTCAGGGGTCTAAAGCATATCACTGATTCCTGAGTGTATCAACAACTCAAACCATGTATGCAGTCTACTATGAGCTAAAAAAAAAAGTGAGTAGGAAAGCACACAAACCAAACAGAAACATCTCCCTGCCCTGGATGGTAATCTTGCAAGCTGCAAGGGTAATTTCATAACATACAGATGGTGGGAAGTAGCATCAGTGGTGTTCTCTGGCACTTAGTGTAAAAAAGCTGAAATATTTGTGGGACAAAGAAATAGGGATTGCAGCAGTTGGTGTCATGGCTGCCTGCTTAATTCCTGTTGACACAGTCTGTAGCTCAGTGATGGAGGGGTGGAGATTTCCTGACTGCTGGTCAGAATTGTAGGTGGGGGAGTCAGATTAATGGTTCTTGCTCGAGACATGAGCCTATTACAAGGGATTATTATTAGTGGAATTAGGCATCTTGGAACAGAACACAGCTCCATCAAATCGGGTGTTGTGTGACAAGAAGAGGCATCTGCTGACACATTAAATGAAGGTCAGTGGCATTCCCTTGCATCTCTCTTGATAAAGGCAAGTTGGTCAAATCTCTGTTCTCTCCCTCTCTGGGACTGATGGAGAAATTGCTTCAACAGTCTGCTTACAGCTGGCTAATTCAATCATTAAAAAGTTCCAGTTGAGATGAGCTATGTGTAGCTGTTTGTCTGGGGCAAACTGCTCTCCAACCTCAGGCAGAGCTGCTGAATTCAGACTATAAAGCTCAGGTTGGGAGCATCAGATTTTGGTGCGCAGAGGACATGCACAGAACCCTCCTGCCAGATAGGGTGCTTTGCTAATCAGTTAAATCTGCTTTAGCTGATCTTTTCATAGCACAGATGGCATCTTGCAGTTTGATGACTGCTGGGGGACAGCATAGGGAAGATGATTATGTCCTGGGGCTGGTCATCCTTACCTGCTCTGTGTGCCCACCCTAAACTGCGTAGGTTCAAAAAGGATGGAGAAAATGCCTCCAAAACACGTGTCAAAGGGTGTTCTCAAACTGTAATTTAAATTCAGTAAGGACATCTTAATCTTTAGATCTGAGTGCTTGTAGCTTTACCTAGAGCATAATTCACGTATATAATGAATATATGCTTATGAGATTTAAGTAGTCTCTTTTAAATGGATTGTGCTTTACAGAAAGTGGTGGCGTTTTTTTGTTTTTGGTTTTTTGTTCGTTTGTTTTTTCCCCCTGCATGGATCTAGACTAACTCAAACCTACTTATAGGTGCAAACATTATGCACATTAATCCTCTCTGCATAAATCAGGCCATGTGCCTTTCTGTACACCGAACACAGTCAATGCATTAGAGGGTGTTAAAGTAGTCAAAAACAACCTCCAAAGGCTAAGTAAAAGTATTTTTTAATAAAGCTTAATAAAGTAAGCTTTATTAATATTACCTCTTCACTAATAATGAAGTATCTCTTGAAGTAAGGGCAACTCTGCACAGCAGGCACATCTGCAAGTGTAGAAGGACGTGATATCTTATTTGTTTCCTGAATTAAATGCAGATCTACTCCAGATAGAGGACACCTGGCCATGCTGGTGTGGTGCAGCACTGGAACATGCCAACCCAGGAGCAGTGGTTATTCAGTTTGGTGCAGCCTGGTAGTGTCATAGTGACACAGTTCTGGACTGGTGCAGATGGTATGCATAGCTGTGGGAAGCCGAGCCCTGCCTCCATGTCATGGTGTTTCAGTTTTACATTAATACTTGCAGAGCCTTTTCCTTTTTTCCTTTTTGCTTTTCAGTTGCATTTTTTTTTATCTCTTTCAAGAGAGTATTTAAGTACTTATTAGTAGGTAGAAATCTCATTTACTAATTAAAAATAATCAATTTAATGTTCCCTAGTAAATGGGAGCTGGTTTTGGAAAGAATTGGAAAAGTCTTAAATATCTAATGCTGTTAACTGTTAAAAGTATATCTGTACTGATGTGGTTGTACACACATGACTAAAGTAGTATTAGATCCATTTCTGAGTGCAACTTGCTGAAGACCTTTGATATCAAACTCAGTGTGTATTGATAATTTCAGCATTTGGTGTCTCAGATTGAGTTTACTATTAGCAATTTTAGAAGTTTTGCCTGTGTGCACTCCAGCACCAAGTCAGTTGCTGGGCAGACATCAGAATTACGCAAAGATGTATATAACTTCTTTTTTAACCAGTGACTTTGTACAGAAGTTGCAGGCCTAATTTCCCATTCAATTTGTGCGTATACTGTCTGCATTTTAAAGTTGGTTGTGTTTGTGTGCCTATATGATAGTGGCTCAATACAGCACGTGGATGCTACTTTTTCTTGGGTGTACGTTACTTGTATATGCATAGGGCTGGATTTTGCTGAAACCTATGCATAAATGATCACTTCATAGCTTTCACATTCCTTGGTAAGAGGTATAAAAATGAATGTGGAGTGTTTTTTTAAATGTCTAGAGGCTTAATGTGTGGAGGCAATTTACTGTCGTGCATACAACTATTGCAACATAAAGAAAATTCTTTGCCTAGTAAATGGCACGCCTTACATTAACAGAATAGTTTTCGTACTTTTATGATGATATGATATTATGAGGGAGTGTGAAGGGAAGCATAAAACATTTACTTTTTCTTCTATTAACTCACTGCAAATGTACCTGGAGTACCTGGAGCATTCACATACACAAGGGGCATTTCCCTGCAGAAGGATTTTCTGAAATTTTTGCAGGAAGACATAGACTAGCAGAGATATAAAACCTGTGCTTTGTGGATGTTAGATGTTGTTTCCCACTTCACCTGGGTCGCAGTGGTACTGACAGCTGGAAATGAAGTTTTAGACTTCCTGAGAGAGATTTTAGATGTATCACCTCACGTACATAAGTTTAAAATTTATTGGCCCAAGCCCCTGCAGTGCCACTGGGCAGTGACTAGTACTACAATCTGTAAATAGTTCACATGCTAATACAGCCCTAATTTGATTTTTACCGTGTTTCTTTTTTGAAAAGAATAGGTCTCTGTAACTTTACCCACTAGGAATTATCTATACATATACGGCTATCTATACAGACATAGATGCTAATATATATTATATGATTTAACTATCGATTTCCAAATATACAGCATATCGGGAGTCTAAATATATTTGAAACATAGTAAGCAATGATTGTTATGCCATAACATATTTTCAGCAAACCTGGATGTTTCACCTTGAAATGACAACCTTCAAAAATGGTCATGGTATTGCTTAATGGATACCAGTTCAAGACATAAAAATCCATGTAACATTATCCTAGATTAATAGATATTTTATTGCAATATTTAATCTCATTCTGCTTAAATTAGTGATTTCCTCTCAACATGCACACAGTGCAGAAGTTCCTGTTGGGGTTAGCCACTCAGCTGCTGCAAGTTTGTGTAGCTTAGCTAAGCTGGATGATGACATGAAATTAATAATTTAGTCAGAAACCGCTGTTGTAACAGTACATGCATGACTCTCAAAAACAAATTCCAAGCAGGTTTCCTCTTTCACTGAAGCAGTCAGTTACCATGGTGATGGGGAGTGTATAAAACTAGAAGAGACAGAACAATGCATAACTTCAAAGTACTCTCCTTCCCACCAAAAATGTCATTGCTCCCCATTCCCCAGCAATTCTTACACATCAAATGCTCTATGCCAGGGACAGTCAAGATGTCCTACAAACGCCTGTGCACAAGCAGAGAGAATAGCCCTATCTTCTATTAAACCAAGTCTTTTTGTCCTTGTGTCTTTTAAAATCTTCCAGTGTCTTACAAAGACTTCAGCCAAAACCAACTATCTTTATTCAGAAATCCGAATTGCTGTTATCCGATGCTTGCTGAGTTACAATTTTAAATTGCTCAGAATAATAGAATGATTAATACAAAGATAGCATAGTACAGGATAAAAGAAATCAGTCTAGTTTTTGTTTTGGGACTTTATCCATCCGACTCTGTGATCTAAGCATTAGCAAAAATGTAATGTTAATGATAAAACTATGTGGAATTAATACTTGATCTTAAAATAATACATTTTCACATAGAATTTAGGACCATTTTATCTGTACTCTCACCAAGAATGACGTCAGAGGGGGAGCAACGTGATGCAAGCCAGGGTAGAGATTGCCTCAGGAGAAGCTTTGAACAAATACATGAGGCCTGGAGCCTCACAACAAAGAAAGAAATGCCTGTGGACAACGTGGGTCCCCATAGGCACTGGTAGACATGGAATTACATTCCAATATAAAAGTAAGCCATGGGCTCTTGGAAAGGTTGTGTGAGTATGGAGTAGTTATGTTCTTTTCCACTTTGATTCCTACCAACAGTGGGAACAGATGGTGCATTACACCTCCTCCCCAAAAAGAACCATCATCTGTGCACCCACCCACCAATCTCAGCACTGCGAGAGAGGCAGGGACCTTGGAACAGAGCTCTTTCATGCTGATTTTGTGTTGCTTTATTTTCACTGAAATGATTTGCATAACACTAATGGAATAGATAGAGCTAAAAAATAATCATGTTGTCTTAAGGAGAAGGAAGAAGGAGTCTTGGGGGACATATGGAAAAGCATATTAAAGATGAATCCAATTCTAGAAACTAAACTAGCTAAGAAGGCAATACTCAAAACAGTCTTGAAATATTGCTGTAGTAGAGTAACCTATGTAGGGGAAAACACATCTTTATGAATCAAGCAAAATCCATTGAGGACACTGTTTTATGACCTGTATTCTTGAATACCAAAGAAGTCAAAGCCATTCACCAGTTCCTCCGTATAGAAGTACCTCCCAGACTCTAACAGGAATATTAAGATAGATATACACTTCTGTCAACCTCATGAAATTATACTGACCGCAACGTTGGCTAGGTTTGGAAGTAAGCTGAATCAAGGGTCATTAAAATTGATGTGAATATACTGAAACAGACTTCTGAGACTTTGATATGACACCAAGTGAGCACCTAGACCAATGTAAACAGAGGTGTTTTGTATGCACTGCAGCATTTGGACAAAGTAAAAATGCTTTTGAAGAATCTTTCCTGTTCTGTGATGCCTAGAGTAGGATGTATTTTTTTTTTTATTTAATACTTCAAAAGCCTGTATTACCCAGGACTGTCTTTGTTTTAAGGAGATTCTTTGCAGTTACTACTTTTCCATTTTCATTTGCATATCAGTGTTTTCTGGTCAACCTGTTCTCCATGTTTCTGTTTTTGTATGTGTTTGTGTGATACCAGGTAAAAACAAAACAAAACAAAAAAGCAATATCAGAAGGTTAATAGAGCAATATTACAGGAAATGCCTAGCAAATAATTAGCAAGTTAGTTTTTGGTTTATCTATTTTGACTTTATACAGCTGCAAAGTGAAAATAAACATCAGAGAAACACTTGCCCTGTGTATGAAAATGAAGTGCAGATTAGCAACTGGCTACTTGACAGGCAGAAAGCAAACTAATGATTGCCTTTGTTAACGCTTTCCTATTGTTTTCTTTAGGAAAGCTTGCTTAGCTGGATGTAAAAGATACCTTTGCACAATTTGGAGTTGTACAATGGGTGTAGAGCACCCTCTACTTTCTTTTGATCAAATAGCACTCCTGGGCTTGAAGAGAAGGGTGTGTAGGAGGAACATAGATGCTGTTTTTCCTGCAGATTTTTGTGCTGAAATCAGAAGAAAGAATTTGTCTATAGGGTTCATTAACTGTTGGCCTCTGCTGGCAGTAACCCATGTTATATAGGCCACCATTGTGACATCCTCAAAAGAACTCCCTGAAGGAGGCAAAGTCTAGAAGGAGAATATCTACTCTGAAGTTTCCCACCTTCCCTGAACTATATCTGCTGAGCCACCCCAGGAGGGGAGAATGTGGCTTTGAAAAATAACACCTTTGTTATTCCAAGTGTTAGAGATGAAGCAGAGTTTTCAGATGGCCCCAAGGTTTTTGCACCCTTCACCAAACACAGATGGAAACTGGACTCTTTGAACTGCTTTGAAAATCTGTTACCATGCATTGCTGTGGGGCCTGTGAAGCAGCCATTGCTAACTTCTGTCTGCCTGCAATTTTTATGGCCATGTGATGACAAGGGATTAAATAGCTTCATTTTAGCAGCAGACAGCTTTTAAATGTAAAAATGAAAAACAAAATAAAACAAAAAGCCCAATAATTCTTTGCTCAAGGCAAAACTTTAATAGATATGGAGTTAACATTTCAATGAATGAGGTGAATTCTGAAGTAAAAATAAAAGCAGCTTAGAATTTAGAATTGTATCTTAGGTAATAGTTGCAAAACCTTTATAACATTAAGATCTTAGTACATTGGAATCCAGAAAATAAAGATTATCCCTTGTTCCCCAGTTTAGGAATGCATTGGAATTACAGTATATGATACCATGACTGTTTCTTGTGGTGTTTTATATTTAGTGCCTGTAATTTACATGGAATTATAGAGGTGCTGAAAAATTGTCAATTCACATAATGAACGCTTCTTTGACTCATCTGAATTAATTGTGCTGTTGATGGGAAATAGCATAGTTTTCTATAAGAAAAATATGTCCTTTAAGATTTCTATTGCATCTTATTCATTATTCAGACCATCAGAAATGTATTTGCTTATTACAACCGCTCTTGGTTTATTCTAAGTTGTCTATTGAAAACTGTTTTTTCTGCCATTGTTCAATATATTGAATTTAAATAGCAGTAGATTGTCTTGTATTTTCATCTCTTTTTATTCCAGAAGTATTTAGTTTGTATGTTAGTAAATAAAAAATAATCTATTTTTCATAGATATAAAGCAATTATTTTGTTTTTCTAGTTTGCCCATTCTCAGATGAAACAGAAAGAGTCAGGAGAAACACCACGCTGCAAACTTTATCCACTTTTCATGAGTACTTTGGGTAAATTCAGTAGCATGCAATACAGCGTCTACTGACTGACACAGGACACCAGAACCTGTGCTGTGTTCTTGTCTTTTTTATCCATTATAGATGCATAACTCATGCACAGCAGCTTTGCTGGTGGAACAGCTTTGGAAGAGACAAAAGTGTGATGTTTTCTGCAAGTTCTGCCTTTGTTGCCTTGGCACTGCAGTGAGCTCAGGAGCTTCCAAGATGAAGCTTCTCTGAAGTCTCTTATCTCCAGGTACTCATCTGGGTACTGATCTCTTCATTAACACATGAGGATTGGCTTTTCCTCAGCCAAGGTCTTCTTCAGAAGTTGGTTTAATGATCCGATGTTCTGTCTGAAAGGTGAATCTACCCAGGAAGGTTGCTACAGTGAGGCTGCGGAGTTCACCACAGATTTGCTCTGTATTCTGTCCACCTTAAATATATATTTGTGTGTGTATATACATATCTATATATATGTCTATATAGGAAAAAAAGTGTGTTCTGCATATACTGCAACCCCATGAAACATAACTCCTAAAATGAGATTTTATTCCAACTCAAGGATTTTTAATTACAAGATGCATTGTCGTGGCTGCATTTTACATGAAATGGAGCTTACAACAGATATGCCATGTTTTAGAATTTCCTAATTAGAATTATTATTTTCTGGTTTATTTTTTTATGATACTATACAAAAGAAATCAGACTCAGTCTTACACCTTTTCCTGTCAACATGTGTGTAGAGTAAGGATAGTTTCAGTTATTCCTGAAGAAGGTATTTCTTGATAGATAGGCAGAAAAACTTATCACAGAAGTGTGTTATTTTCACTTGCTAATGAAGATAAGAACAGATAAAGTTGTAAGTGAGATAGCCAGTAAAATGAAGTGCGAAGACACAGGGTCAGTGTGAGCAATGATAAGCTTGTAACAAATCTGTAGTTCTCGGTGGCCATTAATCTTGCTGAAATTCCTTTATCCATTAATTGTAATGTTTCTTCTAGTTCAGTGAGTTTTGACCTTTAGCACAAATCATTTTATTTCTGAGGAAGGCTCAAGTCTATTTTAATATTTAATCATAATTTTAAGCTAATACTGGAAACAGAAGGGGACATATTTTCTTTTTTAGAGGTCCTGCAAAAGTTAATAGAAAGGAATAAATTTTCAGTACATTTTAAAGTAGAAATATAACACTTGGCAGAATTCTGATGAGTAATTTAAACACTAAATTCTTTAAAATATATAGTTCTTCAAAGAAAATTTTCTAGCTCACTTTTTTATTCTCTCCACAAAGAGTAACATCACTTACTTGTCACTAAAATCAATAAAATGGCATAACAAAATATTTGGAATGAGAACAGATACACAGACAGTGACAACACTGTCTTATGGGAAATATTCTTAAGAGCTTGTTTTAAACATGTGAGGCGGGTTTTGGTCAGACATTGCACCTTAGTGCTGATACCTTCTAGGGGAAAGCTAATAAAAAACTACTAAAGCATTTCAGTTGTTGTACATGGTCAGAGCCTTTTGTAATGATGAAAGACCAGTTCATAAGCTTTTCCTTTCTCTGAAATGCATGCATGTTAGTCCTGCCTGTCTTTGCAGCATAACTACATCGATCGCATCTAAATACTGGATCAATTGATCTTTTCTTTCAGCAAATTATGCTCCTACCCTTCAAGCAGAAAAAGAGACCTGGCATTTGGTATATTGGGTCTGTAACATTGCAGTTAGTAAGTCTGCAGCATGCTCTGGGGCAGGCCTATATTTCTTCTTGTTGGTTTTTCTCTTGCAGCCAAATTATCTAAGATGCTTTGAAAGAGACTTTGGACTTATAAAAGGTCATATCAAGGCAATATGGCTGGTATTAGGTGCAAGCTGCTGAGCCGGATGGCTTGACTACAAAGGGACAATTGGGGGAGGCTTAGTTTAATAAGCTAAAAGTATCTTATTAATGCACATAACTGCAATCCCTTCTCTCTTGTGAATATCTCATTCAGAGTAAATTGATTTTGGTTACTATAGCTTTGTTCTCCTCTTGGGCCCTGACACAAATAGGATCATACGAAGTACAACATGCCTTCGATTCTGTATGCTGACCCTCAGTTCGCTCTTGAACTTTGAGTGTCTTCCTGTACTGGAGATGTGCTGCCTGTTCAAAGCAAATTGCTGTGCAAAGACCATTGCCTTCCACCTTCACCCTGGGGCAGGGACTGATTCTTCTCTTTGTGCTGTAAAGAAAGTTGTCCTGCTTCTTGGTTGTAGCAAGAAATTCAAGAGTAGCTTCAAGGGACGTCCTTATTGCTTGGCCGGAGCGGTGCTTACATACCAGCCTTGTCAGCCACAGAGCAATATAAGGCACAGTTAATCATTTATCACAATCAATCTGCACAGCCTAGCCTGAATGTGTGGGGAAATTATACATAAATGGCACTTATTAAAAAAAAAAATATATTTTTTTCACATATCTTAAAATGAAGGAAATATACACTCACAAGTTTTTTTTTATGAGGAATGTTGGGTGAGTAGAAGCTCAATCTGTTGTGTGTCCTTTTGTGGCCTTCATTTTTTCCATATTTTTGCATAGTGCAATTGTAGTTCAGTATCTCATTTTTCACGTTTTTGATATTGAATACTCAGTTATTCCTTTGATGCACTCTTCTCTTGGAGCACGTTGGAGTGCTACATCCACAGCTGGTTAGAGCTGCTGAGCTCCCTGTTGTTCCACCATATTCAGCTTTATTTATTCACCTTGGAATCAGGGCCTGGAGTCATCTTTTTTTTTAAAGTATGAACATAATATGTAAATGTTCTGGCATATATTAATGCTAAAGGTCACCTGGCTGATTTTGTTCTTTCTTTGGATTGCAGCAACCATTTGAAGAATGTTAATTGATTGTAATTGTTTTAGTTAATCAATTTCAGGGTATCAGCAGCCTATTTTACATGCAGGAGTTGTTTACTTTCAAGCAGTTCACAGAAGTAGTGAAGACTATCCTAGGTCAATTGTTTTTTTGCTGCAGGAGATTAAGTGTTTTGTACATACAACTGTAGCTATGAGGGTAGTATGCCTCCCGATCTACAAGCCAAAGAAAAATGTTCTCTGTCAATAATTGCTAGAATGATCTAACACTTTAAGTTTACTCTGAGAAGAAGAAGTCAAAGATATGGAGAACATTAATGTGACTCCTCTGGATTCAATTTCTCTAAAAATTATTTATTCTACTTTTTTTAATTGAAGAACAATAAAAGTAGAGAAGAGGAACCCTCTCCACCTTGTTTCTTCTAACATTTAAGGCTGCTTCACTGGTGCAGACACTGGTGGCTTACCTGATTTGAATCATTGGTCTTGTTCCTTGATTGGAAATCTGCAGATCTCAAAATGCCTTCATTGGAAATCCAAATGATTTCTGTACAAAAATGTATTTAGCTGTGCAGGGCTATTTGCTTAGGACTATACATGAAAGATTTTACAATATGTTTGTTAAGTACAGCCAGGTAATAAAGTCTAGGGGTGAGTTTTTGATAAGCAGATTTAATCTATTCCATCTGTTAGTCTAAGATTTCTTGGAGTTGAGAAAAAATATCCTTTCCTCCTTCTCCACTGCATTTTCCCTGTCTGCAAGTCAAATAAAGTGTGTTGGCTGAGAGGAGGCTAACTGAAGCACATTGAAATAGTATTGTATATGCAATTAAATAGAGCTTCGTTGTAATTGGAAAGTGTTATGGCCTTTAGAAGTCTTCGGCAGGTGAACATTTCCATCTATTAAAGATGCTTGTCCCATGAAAATAGGATGAACTTCTGGTTTCTGTACTTTTATTGATGAAGTCCACAGTGTAACCAAATGGTCTTTATGCCTCAAGCTGGAACTATGTACCTTAGTTTATTTTTTTATTTGTGTGAAGCTGACACTCATTTAATAAAAAGCAAATAAGTTGCAAGGCTGTTTTCTCCTTTCCCAAGTCTGTATATTCTGGATTTCATTAATTGTTCTTTTTTTTCCCCGTGACTTTTGTTATCTCTGTAGTGGCTTTCCAAATTGGCAAATGAATTAAACACCAAAATTCTGAAGGGAAACCAAAAAGCTTTCTGACAGAATAGCCACTGGCATGCTATTAGTAGAAAATGAGGAGGGAGGTTGTTAACATGAATCCCAGATTTCTGGTAGGAAGAGAAAAACAGAAGTATCAATGGAATGAAATTACCCAGATAAAGAAATCTTCAGTGGTAGGCAGAATAGCATAAATATTGTGAAAGGGGGACTACAAATTAAAGGTAGTTAAGTGTGAATTTGACCACGTAATTGGAAATCCCACACGTGAAAGTGGGGGAAGATACAGAAAGGAGTGACGTCCTCTTTAAGATAATGAGTAAAATTGAATGTTATGCGCTACCATGTAGCAAAGGAGAGACTGCAGCAAGTATGTTTTCCAGGGCTCCTGAATCCTTTGTGCCCCTTGGACTGCTGAGCCCGGAAGTGCATATTTTGAAGGAAGAGATGGCTTTACTTGGGACTCATCTCAGTATTTTAATAGGAAAAATAATATTACGTTTTATTGGGGTGGGGGGTGGAGAGGGGGTCGGCAGGAATAAACTGCTTCTAGTCTGCTAACTTCCAGAAACAAACAGGAATTACCGCAAACCTCCAGTATGTTTTTTTCTGAATTTGTCTGCCTCAAACAGTCTCAGGTGCCTGTCTCATTTTATATACCTTTCTGTTTTTAAGACAGGCAGGAAATTCCAGAACAATGTAATTGTCAGTATGATAAATGAGAAGGCAAAATACTCTTGAGCAGTAGAGGACACCGGGTGTTATTATGGCCTATTGTTGCTATGAATAGAACCACCCAGACACCAATTAACATCTCATTGCTATGATTACTTGCCATAGTATCTATTCCACTAATCAAACTTGCACCTTTTTAGTCCATATTTTGATTTCAAAAAGTTATACTAAGAACAGATTACATTTATCTCAAATGCAAATAAATGTGAAGCTTAAGAAGCTAATTAAGTTTATAACCACTGAGAATAACATTAAAAAGAAAATTAAATTGCTTAGTTTGGAGGAAAACCTTTTAGGAAACATTTGTTGAATAAACATAAAAGAAATTCTCTTAATGTACTCTTATGCAAATAGTGTTCACTTTATATTTTTCCATATGCCAATCATATATAACTCATACAATTTTTCCTTCAGTAAGCATTCTTCTTTATAGGAATATTTGCTATCAAACACATAACGCCTAGTATGAGAGCTACATGAGAGCAATCTGTTCCAGATTCCCAAACTTTCTGAGAACAGTTTCAGCTTTGTAAAAATAACAGCATTAGAAATATTTAGCAAATAATTGCTGTAGGCAAGGGGACAGAAATGATGTTGAAAGCACGTGAGATATGCCTTCTCTCATTTTTCTGTCTTTTTTTTAGTGGTCATAAAAGGTGCCAGATTGAAAGCCCTGGAGGAAGGAAACTGCTTTTTATGCATAGCACAAGTAGAAGTACCACAGAATTTCTTGGGCTGGGCTCCATCTTCTGAAGTGCTGTGATGTTGCTAGCCTAATAGTTTGCAGAGGTGCATCTACCAGCTCTCTGAAGTCTGTGGGAAAACAAGGACAGTTGAGTTTTGGTAGTGTGCTGCTCCTGTGCCCCAGGACCTATGGCTGCTTTCTGCTGGGAGCTGTCCTGGCAGGCACAGCTTTGGCAGCAGCTTGCTGCCCAGGGGACTTGGCTGAGTACCCAGTGCTGCTCTCATCCCAAATGGATTAGCTGCTCTCAGGAAAGAAACTTCTGCTTACAAATCATTCCTTTACCTGGTTTGAGTACAAACAGCTTCTGAAGGAGAAATAGTAATTCATACTCCAGAAAACAAAAACCTGGATTGTCTTGATTTCTCCTTGAAGAGCTCTTCTGTCAAGGGTATTGACTCTTGCTTCTGTTGCTCCTATTCCTTATTTCTCACTGCAGATAAAATTAAAATACGTTCAATATGCACCCCCTCTTTGCAGAGAGGAGCAAAGCAAGGCCTCTGTGTCTTCTTGTGAGAGTAAATCCCGGGAGGCCTGGATATGCCTTCCTTCTTGTCTCTATGTACTGGTTTAAGATTTTTTGGCAGCAGAGTTGATCTCAAGGAGAGATGGCAGTACATCTGACTTGTCCTATGGGGTCTGGGTGACCTGATGAGCTAGGAGGTAGTTCTACCCTCTGCTGGTAACATCTTCATTTTTTGAGCTGGGCTCTGTGCACACTGGGAAGAGAAGGTTGTGATGGCAGTCGTGATTATTGTGTCATTACAGAGGACTTGAAATTATTGTTTTGTTAATTCTTAAAACATGACTTTAGCCTGCTGGTGTTCGGATAGCATTCCTTTCATGGAAAAGGTTTCAATTGCAACTAGAATATTTTATATTTTGAAATGAGCCCCCAGTGATCCACCACTATCTTTTTTAAAGCTTTGGACATGGAAGATCAATGTTGAGCTTGGATGTAGATATAATTTTTTATATAAAGCAGCTGACAGGTTTGCTGGGTTAGTGTTTATAATACTTATTGACATCCCATGATACCTTTCCATAGCTGAGCAGAGTTTAGATTGACTCTGGAGTATTAGTACTTGATGAAGGTAATCTGTTTCCTTGGCTGAAGCTAACAAACAAAGCAGTTAAATCCCCATTACAAATGGCTAAACAGGGACACATTAAACTTCTTATAGGCCTGTCTCATTTCTATAGCCCCTGAAACATTTATAAAGGGCACTGTTAAAAATTTACAGAACCTTGAGATAGTTCCTTAAGCAAAGCTATTCTTTGCGTATTACCTGAAATATGCAGTCTTTCCTTAAAGAGTAAAATAGAAGTTGTTAAGAAAAACTTTTTCCCTGTATCCTTTAATCTGCAGTAACTGTTTTGGCTTTTAATGCTCTATTTTAAAAGTTTCATAGAAAAATAAATATTGCAGGTAGAAAAGACCAATTCATGCTGAAGCTATCATAGGAAGCAGTGGTTATTGTGATTGGTTATTGATAATCAAACTGTCTTTGCTAATGTTTATTTCAATTATTACTTCTCCAATCACCCTGGAGTTAGTGGAAGTTACTGTGGAAATTGTTGGCACCAAATTTGTGATGATTATGATAATAGTGGATGTATCATGTTAATGAGAATTCTCATATTAAGAAGTATAAGACACATTATTTTAATGATTCTACTGGCATCAAACTATGGAAGCTACAAAGTTGTTTTTTTTTTTTTTTTAATGAATCAATCCCCACAGGCCTAAAAAAAATTGTGTGAAAACTGTTTTTGTTTGTTTGGTTTTTTTTTGTTGTTTTTAATAATTATTCTGGTAAAAGACAACCCCAAATTGAAAATGTATTTTCACTGTCTTAGTCAATGTTTTGTGATGACAATGCCAGGTATTTTGTAAACCTCAAAAGAAATAAAATGCTTAGCACAGCACTGGAGTGGGGAGGTTGAATCAGACCTCCCAATTCATGTCAATAAAGAGGTGATAATTAGAGAGAGAAAAAGCTAAGCCTTCATTAGGCCCCAGATTATATGAGTTGCATGGGCAAACTGTCAAATTGAGCTCACCAGGGATGACAGTATCTTGTGAGACAGCCTGTACCTTAGCGTGTGGGAATAGTGGCATTTGTTTGTATAATGGGGACTTGGTACCAGGAAGGGGGAGGGGATAGCCAAGGATAGAAAAGCACTATTGTCTGGTTTGGGTCATAACACTTTTATTCTGGTCATCCTTTCTAAGAGCTTAGTCTTCTGTTTAACTGTTTTAAAAAATAAATAACCAAGAGATTCTGTCTTTCTAAATATGGGAGGTGATGCAGGAGGGTAGGGAATAATGAAACCGCACTGTGTATATATTTTCTAGTTCCTGTGAATTTTGATAATTTCCAGATGGTGACTTGTAAGCATATTCATCAGATGCGAAGAATGGTTTTACAGACCACAATATGTATTCTAAGAAACCTTTAAAATGTTCAGAAACTTTGAATCTTTAGGAGCTGTTTTTCTCCCTACCCAACCACTGTTGTTGCAAGGAACAATAATAAAGAAGTGAATATGATAGCGTACTTTTTATTTACATGGATCCTGAAAATATATTCTGAGCCATCTATAACATCTGCTCTACTAAGGTCAAAGACCCAGCTGTATAAGCTTTAGGATTAAGTATTGTAGAATTGATATATTGTATGGGGTGTAGTTGCTGTTTAAAGTGATTTAAAGCAAGCTTTTCACAGAATTCAGGGATGCAGATAACACATGCCAGTCTGTTCCTTCTTGTGACGTCGTGGTTGAAAAATAACAGACCTTTTTACCAGGTCCTTTAAGGAAGATGCTAAAAGGTCTACACCTGATGCAAACTGAGAGATTAAAATGGCTTGTTCCCTTTACAGTATATAAGGAGGGATCTGCCGGTCCAAATAGACACCTAAATGTCCATCATCACTTAATAGAGCAATCTTCCAGTTGAACAGTTTCTACACTCTCATCTCCAGAATACAGACCAGTTCAAAATGCAGTCCTGTGAGGGATTCTCTTCATTTTGTGCTGATCTCTGTCAATTACTCATTAGCCAAGCACAAGACACTGACGAATTATACAAGCCCTTACAGTGCTTATACGTGTTCCAGGTACTTGTTTCAGCCCTGTGTCCTTTCAAGTAGATAAGTCAGACCAAGTCATCAGAGAGAGGGCAAAAAGTATAGGAAATTAGCATCAGCATCAACTAAAAAGATCCATTTTGACTATCTTGGCCTAGGAGAGTTAAATGTCCTAGAATATTCTGACAGGATCATCCTTGTGCTAAGCAGCTTGTGTTATTTTGACTTTTCTGAATATTTTGGGGTATAATATGGCACAAAGAAACAATCAGTACTTCCCACCAGTTTGATCTTCTTTTATGTTGCCTTGAGTAACTAACTTCCTAGAGTGTCCTCTTCTCATGTTGCGTTTACTTTCAGAAGCTTAGTGACCCCAAATACTGCTTTCTAGAAGAAGTACTTTAGACTAGAAGAATTTCTGCAAGAGCATGATAGCCTTGTAGACAGTCTATAATAATAAAAAAGCACATCTTGTAGAATATGACAGTTGTGTGTAAAATTCAAAGGGATAATCTTCTGTTCTCTCACAGACTTTGTGGCCTCTCAAGCTTCTCTCAAACATCTGCTTTCCATTCCAGAATTTGGAGAAAATCCAGAAAAGCTCACCCATTTCTATGTATCTCCTCAAGCGGGCACTCATAGATATCACCAAGTATGTCAGCTGTTATGTCTGGCAGTCTATGCTTGAAGGCAATGGTGAAAACAGTAATGAAAATACAAATTTTAGAAATAGTACTGAGGGAGAGGAAGGGAAAAGAGCCCTTGCATACCACAGCTTTATTGTTCGGCCTGTTTAGCAGTTACGACAAGTGCCAGTATGACTTACTGGAATGTTTCAGTCATCAAATTATTATTGTTATGACCGAATAAAGAATTTTAAAATCATGGCTTGCACTACTTCTTGAAATGTCATCATGATTGTGTATCTGATGAAGTGCTATTGGTTTTGTACTTGCAGGGCCATACTTAGACGAACACTTCTGGGAGCGGAGGCTGCCCATTGGAGCACTATTTTGGTACCAGCAGTAGTTTGAAATAAGCCACTAGAGTCCTCTGTGCATTCTTCTGCAAATCAAATCACCTACTAGCTGACTGAGAGAGCAAATAACAGAAGACAATTTGTCTGAAGAAAAAAGCGTATAGAATGATGGGTGGAAGATACTTGGATTTTAGAGATCAAGCAGAACTTTCAATCCATTTTTTAAATTTCATGTCAGAAATGAATTTTCAAAAATCAGCTATTCATAGGACTATGGTACAGTTACAGCGATGCTTTTCAGAAAAACTTTGTACCTCTTGAATGGAATTTCACAAGAACTGACAGTGCTGTCCCAGAAGGTAATCTCCCACATGCTTTTGCCTTCCTTTTCAGGAGGAGGAGACAGCATTTCAGACTCCTCTCTTCCACCTTAGGCTAGGAGCTAGGTTGAGAGTTCTTAATGTCTCTTGTGTTGCTCGCTTTGAGCAGACAAAAACAAAAGGTGTAGTCGCTTTCTTTCTCCTAGGATACCAAAATTCTAGACCTAATCCAGAATAGGAATAGCTCTGGGTGGTCACAGCTGTGGATGTACCCAGGGGATGGTCAGGTTTCCTTCTTTGCCTATTTGGAAGAGATGTTGATGTTCAAACCCTTACAAAGCAAGAAAATTATTTCCTACAAGTTCTCATTTCATTGATGTTGCCCTTTTTCAATAGGAAATAACACATTCACAAGTGAGTTTCTATGAAACATTTCTCCTTAATGCAATTCTCTATCTGGGGAAAGGGGAGAGCAGAGTACGTAGTGGACACCTGGCTTAGCTTGTTACTGGAAGATTCTCAAAAATAGCATAATGGGAACACTCAATGTGCAGTGTAAGTTACCATAAATTTTGTGATTGTGCCTGCAGTCTACTGGAAAATATCCCAAGACTCCCAGCTTGTGAATTTTTACTGCTGTACTCTGATTAATACTGTTAGTTACCATGGGAATTATGCCTGTGTTGTGAGTTGATCTCAGGCTTCAGAGAACCCACAGTGAGCGGGTCTGTTCTGGATGCTGAGTGAGACAGACTGGTTAAGCCCCTCTGCCGTGGCCCCCAGAGAACACAGGGGCAGGTGCCAGGTGCATTGGTGGTTCACAAACTGGTGCCAAGGACCCATGTTGTTGAGTGAGGGCTAACATGTGCTTACCCAGCCTTGAGCATCTTTCTGCACATTAGGGTGTATTTTTCTGCCTTTTTTTTGTTTGTTTGTTTGTTTGTTTTTGTTTAGTGCATGCTCACTTACCATTACCCCAGTGCACAAGTGATTGATTTGTGTGGATGTAGTTAACTTCTTTCTTTTGCCATTCTTTTCAGTTTTCTAGATATTTCAGAATCCTTCACATGTAGAAGAATTATTTCTATTTCCCAATACATGACTGCTGGTGCTGTGAAGAACTAGGGGCTTTTTCTGGTCATGAGATACCTCCTTGTATGAGAAATGAGTATCTTTGGCAGACTGCTAAAGATTGCTGCTTAAATCTATTACAAGGAAGCACAATTTTCTGTAACTTAATTTCCTAAGCCTAATGAACCTAGTAAATTTCCTTTGATGCCTTCCCAAGTTAATATGTTAAATCTAATTTATTTGGCAAAAAATTGGACAAATTTCCTTGTAATTGAATTAACCTAGAAAAAAAATGTATTGTTATGGTAATCTGTGACAAATAATTCCTGGGTTTGGTTCAATTCATTTACTAGCTTGCAATTGCTATTTTTGTGAGCTGTAATTTAAATAGAAGGAGTTGACTGATCTAAATGTGTATTTGAAAAGTTTGATAGATGATCCTGAATTACTTCATTGCAGTTTAATGTTGCAGAAGGTTTTCTGGCCTACATGATTATTTACATACTTATTAAATATTACATTCACTCATTGACTTTCTTGACATACTACTGGTATTCTGTGGACAATGCTAATGATTGGATGATACGTTTTCATCAGCACTAGCACATTCTTAGTGCAGAGAGAATTCCCTGTGTTTAGCTTAATTTTTAAAAAATAGAAGCACTGAGCAGTTCCATCAAAACCACAAGCAAAACCACAACTGAGAGAAGGTCCTGGACAAGGCTCAGTGGCAAGACAAAATATGAGCTTGCATCTTTACTTTGACGTTTTGTGAAGCAGGTATAAATGAGATCAGAGTTCTCTTTTCTCCTAGAAGGTGGTTCATAGTCTTCATGCCAACAACGATGCTCCTCTTTTCCTACCACTCATTTGTTATGAGTGGAGAAGTATATTGTGATGTAAGCAGTAGAGCCAAACATCTGACAAATGTGTTTCATGGACCAATAATGAGTGAAAATCCATGTATAACCATTAGAGATTTGTGCAGCTCTTCCCACCCTCAGATGTAGCTCATGCTGGAGGAATCCTGATACCTGATGGTACAAAATGACTACGCATATCAAAATAATAGGGCTGGTTTATTTTGTTTGTGCATTTCTGCCAGTCTCAAAATTGCTCAGGACAGAGTTTGTCTTTAAAATCACGGGCCAAAGATCTTCCTTACGTTCTTGTATTTTAAACTGACTCTTAGTGATATCCAGTAATATTTGTAAATGGTCCAGGAGTTTGTTTTTCTGCTATAAATGTTTACCCTGATGCTTATATCTTTTTCAGCACATCTGCAATTGCATGAAAAATAGTCAACAAGCTGCAATAGTAAGGTCAACAGTTTTAGTATTAAAATCAGCTTACAGTATGTTTGCTTGAAGTGCACATAAATTCAAAGAGGCAATAAGTATAAACAGAATAGCTGATTTCTTGGATGCACTCCAATATAATTATAGCTATTCACCCTTGTGACTATTTGTGTGTGTAGCTTAAAGCTATTTGCCTGCCCTAAGGTACAGTAGCAGTATTTTTATACATCTTCGTATCTGATTGAAATGCAAAATTCAGTAAACCTGGAAAGGATGCTAACAAGCTTAAAGAAATGCATGAGTAAAATGAACCGGCAGATTGACAGTGCGTTTTGGCATTTGTTAGCAGCACCACCCAGTTCTTGGTGCTGGTACCTCTCATTCACTTCGGTTTTGTAACTGAGATATCCCTAAAGGATTTGTCACCAAAATAGTGTATTTCTAATAGGCAATTATGAAAAAAAAAAAAAAAATCATCATCAATCACATTTATTGCAAACATCTCATAAAACAGTAAAACATTTATGTGGCTATGGAAAGGCAAGTATGCTGCCATGTAATATACTAAGATTTGCATATAAAGAACAGCAGGCAGCAAACAAGTATCTTTTCCTTTCTTATTCCATTTATATGAGCACCTTTGATGCAATGCATCTATTTAATTCACATCAAAACATTATAGCTGCAACACCTGAGTGATATTAACTGCCATTAGGTCTGGGAAGCCCACAACATGGAGGTGGCTGGTAACGCTGCTCTCTGCAGGTAGGGTCCATCAGGCACGTTGCACCTTGTCACAGCCTGTTTATCACCGAGCAGGCAGGGTTTTGTCTCAAGCTGATGTGCACCTGTCAGGGATTTTTCTCATTTTTGCTCTCTCCCTCCCACAGTGTCACCAAGGATCATTCCTGTCAGGATTTTGTTTTCAGGATAATTCCAAGGCTGTTGGGACTCTGCGTTGTTTCCATGTGAATAAGAATAAAATGTAGTTGCTTGGAAAGACACAGCTCTAGATTTGGGGGTGGGGGAAGCTTATGGCAACTGGCTGTCAATACCAGGATCCACTAATCTCCCCTGTAATCATGCGTGCCGTGTGCTCACAAACACTCAGAAATCATTTTCTTGAAACTTTTTTTAATAGCTCAGAGTGCGTCTACTGCAGGGCTGTATGATACAAAATGACTACTAAAATGTGAGGTTATTTGTGTGTCAGAGCTGGTAACAACTGTCTTTATCTGTTGTGGGTTTTTTTTTTTTTCCCTGCAAACCTCAAGGTAAAATGAAGCAGGCAGAAAAGAGAAATGAATGACATCACATTGTATAAATCTGTAAGATTTTTTGACATTTGACTTTCAACTATCATTTAAAAAAATTCTGCCTTCTATTTACTTGTCAGAGATGGATTTAATTCTTATATGCTGCAAGGAATTCGCCATGTTAAGATATTGATATAACAAATTGCTGAATGTTTTAGAGATTGATTCTTGCTGACCAAAATGGGCTTTCAGATTGGAAGCCTTTTTTTCTAGAAAACACCTGCTGAGATAGAAGTCTGACTGTTACACAAAAGAAATATATGGTTTGTTTAGTCTGCTTCTATCTAGCAATTTAAGGATGCTATCAGAAATTGCATTTTTTAATGAAAATTACCTAAGGATATGGCAAAGACCCTTGGTTAAAATGGACAGAGTAGCCAGTGCCAGGTGAGTATTAACATACTGATTGGTTGTTACTGCTGTCAGTCCTGCTGCAAAATTATGACAGGCCACACAGCAGGGAGCAAATGATCATTAATACTTCATCCTCTGGGACACAATAGACTGCCATTCACTTGCATACAAATAAAATACATAATGCTTGTCAGGCAAGGTGACAGAAAAAAGTGCTTTCTCAAAATGACTTATACTACAGTGGGATGTGATCATTTAAGTCATATTTTTATATTGTACAGTGTATGATCTTGGCAGTGGAGTATTTGAATTCATTCCATTCAAAAAATATCCTTTAGTTCTATTTCCCAGTGTTTATTTCATTAGAAGACCACATGATTTTGAGTACTGTTCTCAGCTGTACAGCGGAAAGTTAACAATACCTCTTGCAGGCAGCAATGTTTCTGTATTTAACTCAGTTCCCAATATAATCCACACTCTATACGTGTGTTTGTGTATGCAGAGTGAATGCGAAGTCCGATTCCAAAGTTGCCAAATAGAACAGATATTTCCAAACCAAAAGAAGCTGTTCTAAACTTGAATAATCTGCTTCCACAACATTGTCAGTAACAAAAAATAAATAAATAAAAAATAGTGTTATGTTCTATTATTCTCTTGGTAAGGTCAGCAAGAGGCTAGAATTTGAGGTATTCACTTGTCCTGTGCTTCCAGTAATGCTGCTTCTGTTCTGGGAAGTGCACTGAAAGAAGATAATCACTGATTTATGAGGAGATTTTGCATGTTCTCCCTATAGCATTTTTTGTTTTGCTGTTTTTTGACACATCCAGCAATGAATTATTAGGTGGTTACTGCACTGAAAGTTTTGTGCAAGCAAAAGACATAGGATTGCTTAACCAGGCAGTGTGAAGCCTGGTAATCTCACAGTATTGGCAAGGGGTTCCTTTAAGTTTGCTGGAAAAACAAGTTCTCTCACACACTTTTAATGTTTCAGCCCTTTTTCCTGGCATAGTACTTCCTGTAAGTCACTTAAGGCAAGCAGAATGGAATGTTTCAGAGTTAGCTTCTGCTCAGGGTTTTCTTCTCCTGGTCTTGATGGCAGAAGTTTCACTAATGAATGTTCTCTTCTGATGGAGATAGAAGAAAGAAATACTGGAAGTTTCACACAAATGCTTTGCGGATCTGTCTGTGTTCTCTTGGATTTCTGCTCCTTCTGTCTTCCTATTAGTGTTCCAGTGTCACCTATGTTAAGACGCAATGTGACAAAGTACTGATGAATGATGATGAATGTTAGAACCTGAGAATCAAGCACAAGTGCCACTGAAAGTGATGGTGAGGAATCTCCTGGTGTTGTGTAGAGAGGAAAAGTTAGATGTTATTGAATCCACAGGGTGGTGTTCTTATGTGCGTGGTTGGGCAGGCAAGGAAAAGAAAAAGAGAAAAATACTTCTCATACCACTTGGGTAATTTCTCTAGATCCTGTTTTTGGATTAAATTCTGAGAACAGAGCAGCAAAATTAAATAGTGCTCTGGAAAAAGTGGGTGGAGAAAACTGTTTGTGATGCAGTGTGTTCTGTTTTTTGTTTTTGCCTGCTAAGTACATGCATTGAGCACTTGTGGATTGTCATGTTTCTGTTATTTAGAGACAGAAAAATGCTCAATAGTCTCAAACGGGAAAATAAACCTTTTGTTTTGGTGGGATGTTATCTTTTATATGGTCTTTTTAATACATTCTGATATTTAAAATCAAAGTCTATATTAAGGAGTAAGCTCCACAGTGCAAAGCGTGAGACTGAGAGCAGACTGTCTGAATTTTGTATGATATGTCATTAAATATCAGGGTTCCCATTGCTTGGAGTTCATGAAGTTCAGTGATGAAATCGGTATTTTTTTGGCACAGTAATTTCCCTTCACCTTCCTTGTGTCCTATTGCTTCTGGTTTGTGCATGCAGAAGCATGAAAGCTAGGACTGATGAGCTCGACTGGCACTGCAAAATCCCAAGAAAAATACTACTGTTAATGAGAATTGTGCCGATAACCACCTGCATACTACAGTGACAATTCACTCCCTATGACTCTGCCAAACATTACAAAAAATAAATAAACCCCATCACTCAATAATAAATAACTGCTCAAGACACTCTGAAGAAAACTTTAAAATGCAGTAGACTAAAATCCTTATCCTGGCTGAATCCTCCTCCCTCACTGAGTTCAGGGCAGATAAACTGATTTACAGTGGTTGGGGAATTAGCTGGTTGTGAGTCAGACTGCAAAGTATGCAGAGGCTTTGGGAAATTCAGTCGGAACATGGATGGAAATGAATATGGGGGTTTCAAATGTTAAAACAAAGCACCCTTAAACTACTGCTTGAAAATCCTAAACTACCACTGCATATGTTCCAGTAATTTGTTCAGCCATGCATTATGCTGTATTCACTGAACGAAGGAAACTTCTCATGAGAATGTTTGAAATGTCACTGAGGTTCAGTGTGGATCAGAGTGCAGGTGGCTCTACAAAGGCTTTGCGGAGAGGATGTGTTTATACAGTTGCTGCTGACGGATGGTATTGATTGGTTAGGCAACTAATAAAACAAGCCACTTCACTTTCATCTTTGTGGTTTCTGTTCCTTCAGCACATAGAAAAGTGGTTTTAATTATTCACATCATCCATTTTAATACATATATATATATATATATATTTACTCTCATCCACCCGCTGTCTTACAATCAAGTCATGTTCTTCCAATTATTAAACGATACTTTGGAAAGGGTGGGAAGACAGATAATGCATTTTTAAGAATAGGAACTTGTTGCAGCCTTGTTGGTAAGGTAAGCAGAAGTCTGCTGATGGTGAGATCATTTGGGCAAGATTTAGGATGGCAGCTCTTGACAGCAACTTGAATTTTGGTATCACTGCAGATTCTCAAGTGGTGTATTTGTGACTTGTATTTTCAGCCCCATGGTCCTACACCTAAAACCTTTTCTCCCATAACGTGGCATGTTTTTCAGCTTTCATACAACCTGGGAGTTGCGTACAGGGAGGTGAGGTCACTCAGTGTTCTTGGGTTTTGTAATGTCTGGTTATCTTCAGAATAGAAGGATGTGGTCCATACCAGAAAGGGTATTGGAGGCTTTCAGTTTTAATTGTCCATTCTTTCACGAGGTAATGGCTACTGAGGAAGAGATGTGATGTGCGCATGTGCAAACCAGCGGAAAATGTCCTTTATTTGTATGCATTTTTAGTAAAAAAGTGAATATATTCCTTTAATGTTTATAGATGAGAAAATTATCACTGTTATTCTTGAATAAAACAATTTATGGGCTGATTTACACCTGTCAGCTTTAGTTAATGTTGATGCCTACCATCATCAGAACCTGCAGGTTTTAATCATCTTCACAGACAGTCTTAGAAGGAGTAGAGCATGGACTCGATGGCTAGGACTGCTTGCTGGTTCTGTGGTGCAGTGGGCTTGAGTCAGACTGTCTGATGGAAAAGCACTTAAAATCTTCTGTGGTTTTCATACTTTGCACATATACATTTCCCTGCTAACAATAAATAACACATAAATAAACACATTTATTGGAGCACGGAGCCACAGCACAGTTGGTTTTTTATAAATGTTTTTTTATAAATATAGGCTTTTCAGAGTTTCAAAATCCTTGCTGCTCTCTGGGTTTGTAAAAGACAAATGAGTGAAGTAAATAAATATGATAAGCCTGGTTGATAGCTCCAGGAAAAGGAAAAGCAGAAGATAAAGAGCATTTCAGACTCTGAAATGACCCAGCAGAGCTGTGAAGAGATTTCTGGCAATGAGCATCTGAGATACATAACATATAAATCCACAGTTATGCTCTGGTTCCAAAAAAACATATGGTGTGTGTTAGATCTGCCTTTTAAGCACCTTGGACTTTGCCTTATTTCCCTGCTAATTATTGTTTCTAATACACTTTTTGCCTGCAAACCTAAGTACTAGGATAAGTCTTTCTGTCTGCTGTTCTCTGGCACAACAAGTAAAAAGAGAAAGCATAGATGGGAGAGTTCCTTGCTCAGCTGTTGGAAAGGATTGTTTGGAGAAAGCACTGCAGTGGTGACCCTTTCTTTTTTCTTTTTGAGATGCTCATTTTTTCCTTCAAGCTTCCAGCTTTAAAACATCTGTGATTATTTTCTTTTTAAATCAGATTGGGCTGTATGGGGAAGGAAGGTGGGGAAATGAAGCCCCAAGGCTGAGAGGTGGGGTCTCTCCCACTGCAACAGCCACTGGTGGGCACAGGGCTGGGGGAGTCACTGATGGATGGATGGCAGCACAAGCTGCCTCGGCCTCCCCGTGGCAAACATGGAAGCAAAAGGGCGAGCGTACTCCTTTTCAAAACCTTGTTTTGTGCTTCCTCCATATTTAGCAGGTTAATCTTGGGTTTACTGGTAGCAGTTCAGGCTAAGTGCATATTCCTTTTATGCTTTTGTTTCCTCTGTAGCATCAGCCTGTCTCTCAGAGGTAATAATTTGAGTGTGGAAGAAAGAGCTGAGTTGATTGCAGAGGATGCATACTCCCTATCCGCAGTAAAATAAACTAGGAACCCATGGAAATGAGGCATACAGTTTAAAATGAATTGGGCTGATCGTGATAATGTGTTCGAATGTGTCTCCCAAAGTTCATTAACTTAACGTAATATACAGTGGCAAGAATGACACCTATGATTACTACAATTCAAATGATAGTTCTGTACTTTTCCGTGGTGCAAGTAAATGCTGTGAGAACAATGAAACACCTCATGAATGCCACCCAGCTGCACAAGTGGCAAAGTGAGTCTATGAGCTTGTCCTAAACAGCATTGGGGATGACAAGGGTATGGGCTGTGGTTGGGTGTTGTTAGGGCACAGCAACAACAGGGTGATACACCTGCGATAACATTGCTCAACAAGTTCTTAAAACACATGTAGGAAAACATGAAAATATAAACTCTTAAATGGAAGTAAAAGAATAAAGCAAATAGAATTAAATATACCACTAAGAGAAGGCTGTAAGCAAGAGGGGAGTGCTTACCATTCTGCTCAAAGGAAGTGCAGGATTAAAGCTGTGCCCTGTTTTGAGCTTACTGCTTATTAATAAAGAGTGGATGGGAACTGAAGAGATGAAGAGACTGTATTGTGAGACACCGCAGAGCACTGCGTGTGTGATGTTCCTTCTGAAGCCATAATAACCATTTGATTTTTGACCCTGAGGTGAATTTTGTATACTCATATGCATGAAGGAGGTGAAGGCATGTGCGCTGAGATATGCCCTTCTTTCCAAATGGTGTTTTTAGAAGTGACATAATTGAGGTATAAATAAAATAACAAAGAAGCCTTTTTCATATATATGTGATTATTTCAAACTACCAACAGTTGTCTTCACATTCACTGGTATTTTAGAGTCCTGAATTTTAAATGGCACAGCTCTCCTTTACCATTTCCTGGAAAATGCACTCAGTAGAGAATGCATCTTAAGGGAAATCAGGTCTATAAGGAACAGTCCTTGGAACTTTGCTGGAGTTCCCTGCTCATCTCCTGTTTGTCCTGTGACACCTCTGTCACAAAACTGGCACTTGGCAATAGGCGAGTCCGTATCCTTTCCCCAAAATTAGAGAGGGGATCTAGTGCATGGTAGTTGCTTAAAGTGTCTGCCATTATGTGGGATGCCAAGAGGCCAACCCCTGCTGTTTTCCATTCAGATAAATAGGAAACCTATGGATAAATTACCACCTGCAGCGCGTGATAGCGGACATTGTAAGCAGCTGTCACTGTAGCTCTGTAATTATGCAAGTATTCTTCCAATATTATACAATTAGATGGCCCCATCTCTCTTTCTTTCTCTTGATAATGTTTTTGTAGGTGTCAAGAGCACTGAAGTCCCTCCTTGTTTGATCACTTAAGCCTCGGTGCAATACAACTAACACTTTGCTGATGTCCTTAGCTGGCATACCAGAGGTTGGCTTCTGCTGCATTTTCAGTACTGCCTCGCGTTTTTCCATTGTAACACAGATGGAAATAATTGAAATAACTGTCAAAGAAGTCGCACCTTGCCTTTGCGAGAGATATTGGGCAGTATTGGCTGATAGAAGCATGCAGCTGGCTTTATCCTTGTTCAGCAGAAAGTTCTTGGAAGCATTTTTGGTTGAAGCAGGTGGGAGACAGACTGAAGAGTATTGGTGCCTTCTTTATGTGTTTGAGGGGCTTTGAGTTAAAAGGACAGCAGAACTGGCTGGTACAGCACAAAGCTGCTTTTTCCAAAGTAACAAAAGAGTTCAGTTCTCAGCTGGTGGAACCATCTTATTAGCAAATGGTTAGTTTGTTCTTTGAAGCTGGACAGGAAAGCATGTTTTACTACTGAATGCTTCTGTCTTTCTCATTATCATCACCAGTTCCTTTCCTTAGAATGCCAGTCTATAATTAATGATGAGCTTATGAATAATAAAAACATGCATTTTCCCAAAGATTGTTAATAAAAATGGCAGCTATTTCTATTTTTCCCCACCTCTACTGCCACGTTTCAATCTCATACTTTCAATTTTGTCCATTTCTTCTTTATTGTGTTTCTGCAAGTCTTTATTTGAACAGGGAGGTGTAGAGACTTCTTGAGGCTGCACAGAGTATAGTTTTCCATCCTCAAGGGGTGGTCTTATTTCTGCAAGGGTCTAAATATTTACTGTTAAATCAATCTACAAAATCTGCTGAATTTTTGTCCCCCATGCCCTTTAACCTACGGGAAGTCTGTTACATTAGATGTGGATTTGTTCTCCAGAGGCAATTAGCCTTTTTCTATTAGGCTGAAGTCTTAGATGATTTTAGATTCAGCACCAAAGTTGGTAATTAGTACTGTTTTTTTTTTGTTGTTGTTTTGTTTTGTTTTGTTTTTGCCTAACTTTGGACTATGTCCCAAGGAATATTTCATCTGAAAGCCTTCCTTCTTGCTGCCTTAAAGAAAATTCTCGTAAACAAAAATTGTGAGCCAATTCCGAAATTGCCTTTACTTCTGCTGTTTACAAGAACCCCAAAAACTTGTCGCTGCAGAAGGCATGCAAAGATTATTAAACTGGGCTCCTGAAGCAGCTGTGCCGATTAACACATTAACCCTCCCTACACACTGACATGGCACCCGGCTGTGTACTGTACAGCCAGATCGAGTGCAGGCTCAGAAAGGTTGTACTAAAAGCGCTGATGATACTGGGCTGTGTTCAATGCTGGTTACATAGCTGTAGGAGTAGAGAACTGGGAAAGTGACGTTCCAAATCACTGCTCATGAAGGAACAAATGTGTGTCCCTGCCTAAAGCCACCCAGAGTGTCTCCTGCTGTGAGTCCCTGGGGTTTCTGCTGGTGGTGGTGGGCGTTCACGCCTGGTGGTCACAGAGAACCAGAGGGGTGATTGCAAGGAGATGATAAAGGAAAAGCAATGTGCCTGAAAGTTTGATGGGGCTTTGGGCAGCCTGATCCAGTGTGGCAACCCTGTCCTCAGCAGGGGAGTGGAACTGGATGGTCTTTAAGGTCCCCTCGAATCCAAGCCATTCTACAACTCTGTGATTCTGTGCTGCAGGCTGCAGGTTCTCCTGCTTGTGCTGTTCAAAGGCACAGGTAGATCAGGACCATCCCACTCCTTCCCACCACTGAAGGTGCTGCTTTTTTCAAGGCAACAGTGAGGGAATACTTTCATGCTGTGATAATGCCTTTCTTATCTCTTTCCATGAGTTAGTCTCTGGCTTGCTTTGTACATTCACTCACCATCGTGTTTTAGGGGACACACATTACAGATTGATCTATATATGTTAGAGTATGTAAATAGATCTTAATTAAGTTGCAGATAATAAGAAAGAGTGGATATCCCATGTTTTGGGTGTCTTGGAAAGGATATCTTAAAAAGCAGAATAAATAGGGTATAATTTCTGCATTTATTTATTGAGTCTGTGCAAATAAATACAGGGCATCTATAATGATGAATCTGATGATAACAGAGCATCATCCCAAACTGATAAATTAGAAGAAACCACGGTAACATAATGCCCCCTATGGTTTACAAAGCAGTATGTACAACAGCAGTAAGAGGAATGCTTCCCTACTTACTTTCCTTTAGCTGAATCAGAGTTCCTCAGCTACAAAGGAAAAACATCTGGCTAGGTTTTCTTAATAAAGGGGTCAAATGCTGCTAATTTAGGAGCTCTGATTCTCATCCTCATTTTTGGAGACTGAAGGCAGTCGGGATCAAAAAAGTCTGTACTTGGTGGCACAGCCAGCAGCATCCGGGCAATACATTTATGTAATGGACAGGGGACTGATGGAGGAACGCTGAATGCCTGCCCCAGAGCGAGGGTGCTCTGTAATTGAGTAAACGGCCACTTGATGGCAACATTTTACCACACATAACTAAAGCCAGCAGAATTTGACAGTAGAAACTATAAACCTGACAAAAAAAAACCACCACCAAAATATGTTTCCTCAAGACTCAGTCAAAAAAAGATCCAGATATTCATACAGTGCTGCTTTCTAACACCTTCTGCAAATAAGACCTTTTAACCCACCATATCTTGTCATAGCTCTGTGTCCTTGTAAGTGTTCCCTTCTTAGAAGACCTCATTTAGCAAGTTAGTGTTTCCTTCAGCAAGACAGCCCCTTCAAGCAGAAGTAGGTATACTGTTAATCACTTTGCAGCTTCAGCAGTAAGCTGTGCAGAATATAACGTCCAAGCACAGGCAAGATGTTTTGCTCTTAAATTAGCTATTTTCTATTCAGTTTTTATCCTTCTTTCCTACATCCAGTCTAACTGCAAGTCCTTCACTTGCCCTATCAGTTCCTTTAGGATTCCATGATCTCAACAAGAGAAAAAGCAATGTTGTACCTGAGAGAGGAAGCAGACCCATCAGACTTGCTGTGGTCTGCATGGCAAGATTTTCTGACCTGTGTGACAGAAGCCTGAGTGGGAGCTGTGACCATGACAAGCAGAACCAGCCAGCTTACCGAAGACTGGAGTGGATGGAATGGTTCCTGCCCACCTCTGAGCTGTGGGGGGAAAAGGAAGTTGCTGATCCTTGTATGATGGTGAACCAGAAGCAAAGAGGGCACACTCATGGATGCTATGATAAGGTATGGACAAACATATACTGTTTGCTGTCATCAGGGGGCTGAACAGCGCATTGTGAGTTGGTTATTCAAATAAGGTAGTGCTGTGACTGCAAAGATGTGTCTCCTAGATCCAGTGTTTTAGGTTTGTCTTGCATCATTTTGTGTTTTCAGACTTGATAACACCTTTCCTCCTTTGCAGTAACTACTGGAAAAGTTGTGGTTTTGCAACCTGGGTGGGAGAGGAAAATGCAGGGACAAAGTGGAGTGACTTGCTGCATTTGGCAGTTTGTCAAAATGCAGAACCTGATTTTGGTTTTCTGCTTTTAAGCTGGAGCCCAGGTAGCAAGCTGTAGATAGGCTGGTTTAGCAGAAAGTGTATTTGGAACTCAAAAAAATCACTTCACTGACATTACAGCATGAATCCCCTGTCTTCCACTCAGTGCCAGTGCATGCTGGAGTGGGGGGTGCCTCCTTTTCCTCCCTTCTCCTGCAACACCTGCTTATCTATTGGACAAGGACTGACACCCACTGAATTCACTGCTAAATTCACTGCTAAATTTGCCACAGCTAAGGTTAAAGAAAAGGTTATTTGTTATTTTGGCTACTCATACATTGGTGTATGTACATTTAATATTTAAATTCTAGAAAAAGATACATTCAGAAGGCTTGTGAAAAATGAAGCAGTTTTCCTCCCAGTGATGGCAGGGATCTCAAATGAGTTGTGCTGTCAATGGGAGCACAAGAGGTTATCCAGTTTTCCATAATCTATAAAGCTTCTTCAGAATCATGTCATTAGCTTTCCTGTGGTAGCACGCAGCAGAGCTAATAATGCAATTATGGTTCATGTAGTTAAACTATGCTATTGATATTTTTTTTTTCCCAGGAGGCCTTCATTTCTAGCAATTCTAATCATCTTCATTGTACAGCTGTATGGATTCCACGTTTCACTATGAGGGAAATAAAATTGCAAATAAATACCATCTTTCCTAATGTCTCTGTAAATGCCAGATTTAGCAACCATTAACCAAATGTTAGAGTCTATAAGATGTATAATTCTTTGTCTAAAAAAATGTAGAAGAGACCACATTTATATCTTAGTCACCAGAATAAACTGTTCTGCTGGAGTAAATGAGAGCAGAATTTCATCCAGTACTTGATTATTATCTCTCTTTTTCTTTTTTTTTTTTTTTTTTGCTGTTATGATTCATTACATTTTCTGGTTTTTGGTATCCTAACTTTTCCCCTGTCTATTGTATTTAAGATGCAAGTATTAGAATAAATTAGTGTGATTACTCTATGAAAATGGCACATGTATTTAAATGGAAGGGAAAACATTGTTCCCATTCCTTGGAACAAATCTAGAGTGTGGATTTCTATACTCCAACCTGAGATGCAAAAAGTGTGAGAGCTGGCACTAAAAGACATGTATTTATTTATTTGTTTTAGGAAATAAGTGATGCCATCTGTGCCAATGCCCACTAGGAGCAGAAGTCTCAAACCTGTGAGCTTGGAACCCTCACTCAAAACTACAGCAAGTATTGAGGATGTTCATTGGTGTCAATCTTCCATGGTTAAGACTATCACAGGAAAAGAAAACATTAATGACAAACTTCTAAAAGACCTTCCCTATTTACTTGAGGCAAATTTGTTTCTGTTAACTATTATACTTCTGAGTAAACCATCAAAGTCATTACAAAGTCCTTAGATAAAGCAAGCACTAGTAGAATTTGTGATTGCTGGAACAGAGAGGATCTGGGCAGTAACAGCTGCTGGCACTGCTAGTCAAGGTCCTGTGTATTTTTCCTTATTTTTCAATTGCTGAATTTTGCTACAAATTCTATTAGTGGTGGCTTTTTATCTTGTATAGCAACTATTTTAACTTCTGTTCTTCAGTAAAGTGGGGAAAATGTTCTGCCTCTCGGTTTGAAACCTATCTAAACAAAATGCTACTCAGATGTACCAATTGGACAAGTTGTGCATAACTTCCTGCTGGCCTCTCTTGCTCTAGTTTAGTAACAGATCATAGAATCAGTAAGATCACCTAGTCCAACCATCAGCCCAACACCACCGTGCCCACTAACAACACCCCTCAGTGCCATAGTGCCAGGTGAAAGAAACAGGCTGAATGGGACAAACGGTTCAGAAATGGTGAGTATCCATTTGATCTGTGCAGAATTTTTCTTATTTTGCTAACCTAAACCTTTGGCAGTTAGCTAATATTTTCTTCTCCCTTCCTTCTTGTTTCAATCTGAAAAGAGCTTCACAGTTATCTAAAGTACAGATTTATCACTTCTGGCAACTGGAGAACAAACGGGAAATTTGCTCTGATTTTCCACAGGTAAGTGAACTGTGATTCAAAAAGACAGAAACATAAAACAGTTTAGGGAGAAAAAGATTCAGCTCTCCAAATCTAATCCTGATTTGAGCAGAAGCGTGGATTAGCATGCATATGAAAGTGTGATTTGAGCAGTAGCATGGCAGCCTTGGTAACCACTGAATGGCCCAGGTAACCGGAGGTGCAAAACCCCATCTGAGAAGCTTGTGTGCCTAGAATTTTGTGTGGCGCAGTGGGACGCTAATGGGTAAGTGCTGTTTTGTGAGTTTGCTGAAAAGAAAGCAGTAAAGAAGGATTTTTACAAATCCGTGACTTATTAGTTTTAATAGTAGGAAATAATATTAGAAATAACAATAACTGTGATCCCACAAGAATTATTTTCTTTGGTAATCAGGCCACTGTCATCCCTTCAATAGGCAGGACGTAAGAAAAATGATGAATACAAAACCCAGAGGTTTTCAAATTTCAAATATGAGCAATAGTTTTGCTATAGCATCTGGTAAAGAATTTAAATGTTGCTACTAAATGTAGAAGAAAAATTGAATGAGATCCTTAATTCCTTTTATTTTTTTTACAGTATGAAAATCTTTATTAGTAATAAATTCATCCAAAACCTATTATTCTTTCAGTATTCTAATTAATAGAGCAGGATTGTGGATTTATTAATTAAAATAAGATACCTCAGGGAAACTGAAATTAATTTTGTTGTCCTGATAGAGTTACTGTTATGTCATTCAATTTTGTGGATATCTTATCCCTTTCTCTTCTTCTCTATTCCCTCCTAAAAGTGAAAAAAAACCCACCCATTTGATTTAGTTTGAATTTGGAATTAGAATGTTGAATGGTGACTTTCTAAAGATGCAGTGGAGATAATCTTAGAATGTATCATTTTAATTTTACTGATAATTTTACAATAGCTGCACCCCTTGTGAGGGTGCCAGGTCTGCACACCTCATGAACACTGAGTGTGCTCTAAAGGAGTTTGGTACAAGGTACCTTCAGGTCTTCCACATTACTCCTTTATTGACTTATTTTTGCTTAAATCACATCAGTCTGCTTAAATAAACAAACATCTCCATGGTCACATTTTCTTAACCATGTTTAATAGGATTCAAACTGAAACATTTGGGTCTGGTGTTGAGCTCAGTCTTTTCCATGTATTGGGTCAATATATGGGTATGGAATCTACTTGACAAATTTCCAGTTGGTTGCTGTATTTGCTGGCATCTAGGTTTGCTAACAACTATACTTGGACTTTGACCCATATCAACACGTGCTGGCGGTAGCATTAAAATTTATAATACACATTTTCCAATTCAGAATGTAATACTATGTAAAAATCTTCAAGTTGGAGCCCATTGCACAGTCACGTCTGATTCTTGCACTCACACAGTATTTCTTCTTGTGCTAAAGGGTAATCCAAGAAAGGGATGGAAGGCCACATAATTTCCTATAAAAGTGGAAAATGACAGTGTTAAGCATTAAAGCTGATGACAATAGGTATTTTAGGGAAAGGAAACTTCAAATGGAAATTGGCATTAGTTATCCCTTTTCCTAGCAGCCAGGAAGATCTGGAATTGCTCATGGAGGTACAGAATGAACTGATGAGAGAGGCCAGCACCCTGCAGCCTGCTGCTGGGTGGCACAGCATGTCCTGACCTCCAGAAACAAACAGCTTTCTCTTATATTCTAAACTTTGCTGCTGTCTCCTGTTTTTCTCCTGGCACTTTGGCCTAGTGGATTCAGCCTGTGAATGTGTTGCAGCACGTTCACCCAGAGGAAGGGAGCAGGCGCTGTTCCTATTAGTCAGTCTCCCTGCAGTAGAACAAATGTAGGCCGTGATCCCCAGCATCTTCAGTGGGGGGCAATGAGGCTGAGCTCAGTGTCTTGGCAGAAATTGGGTGCTGCCATTTGGCTTGTGGAATTCCTTAAAAGTCAGCTAGTATTCGTTGTATTAGTCGTCTTCATGTCCCTTCCTTGCTTGTAGTTTTTCCCTATGTGTTTTTAAATAGCACCAAAGGATGGCTGCATTTGTGGATAAATATGATTAAGTCTTCTGTTTCTGCAGTCCTCAGTGAGGCTGCCTTTAATCACAGCTGGAGTGGATTTTGACCAATATGTGGGTACTTAATAAAAAAATAAATAAACTGAGATTAAATAACATATTTTTAATTGTAAAGACTTATCTCAATGCAAGACTTGTTTTCAGATCCTGCAGAAATCAATTGCTACGATCTACTAAAATGATTGTTTCAGTCTAAAACAATAAGATAGGAAGGGGGCATTGTGAAAGATATGGAAATCTGTGAGAGAAATGGAAAAAAAAAAAAAAACCACACAGAAAATGTACTTCAAGCCAAGTTTTATGTCTTCCTATTACCCACTTATTGCAATTTTGTGAATAATACCAGGAAATGAGTTCTTTGGAGCAGAACCACTCCAGGGAAATGTTTATTTCATGAGCAGCGGAACACTGAAGCTTGGCTCCTGCCCACATCTGGACCTTCCCCTGCTACCATGTTGCTCCTGGAAGGAGCCCACACCTGTGCTGCAGCTCCGCTCTCCTTCCCACCGCCCAGCTTGGGGATTCCAGTGCAGGCACAGTGTGGGGGTGGGGATAAGCCAGAGTGCTGTTTGGAGCTCTCAGAAAATGCTTTGTAAATATTTGAAACCTTTTCCTTCAGCATATATCTCTTAGTATGTGGGTTTTTGGTTTTTTTTTCTATTGGGCACATTTCTCTTGCTGCCCTCCTCTTGCTTTACGCATTGACAAAAGTACTGGGATGTTTTTGGAGTGGTTTTCTGAGAGGCAAAGCAAACTTTTTTCCTTGTTAAGGGTGGGTGACTGTCGTACCTGAGCTGCCTTTTGAAATTTTTCATCCACCACTTCCAGTTAGGTTTATGATATTTACCTGGTGCTTTCCCTCTCCCTTTCTTCTTCAGGGAGTTTGTTGGAGCTTTGTGCCTGCTCCCCAGGTTAGATCTTCCACGCTGAAGAAGGACATCTTTGACAAGGAGAAAGAAGCAAAAACTTTTAGCCATTCCTAATCTTTCTTTCTAGTGACGGGAAACTTCTTCCCAATCTGAAAGGATTTGTTCAGTGCAGAGTTGTTCAGCAACCACTTTTCCTTTGTCTGTGAGTAGGGCTGCACTGCTCGGTGACTTCTCAGTGCCCAGTGACAAGCTCCCAGGCAATTTTGCACAGCCAAATTTTCACATGTTCCACTCTGGGCTTTGCATTTACTAATATACTCAATACAAATTGTGTTCCTTCTTGCGTGTATGCTTTCAGAGATCTGTATCTCCCTGAGCTGCACTCTCCGGAGATAAATCTGCTCGGTGCGCTCCTGCGGGCTGCTCTGAAGTGGCAGGACCTGCAGCAGCAGAACAGAAATGCTCCCCAACACCTCGCCCTGCTCCTCCGTGTGCTCTGCTTAGGCTCTGCCATTTTGCAGCCATGCATCATATCTGTCTGCGGCTCACATGTTCATGATCTCCATGGCGACTTGGGCACTCGAGGTAGAAATATGAGCTGGTAAGTCAAGGTTACCCTCCCTCCTCCCGCTTTGCTCTCGGTGCAATGCGGGTAATTGCGCGTTACGTGTTGGCATGGACGGTGCTTGCCCACAGCAGGACACAGGCAGCCCGTTTCACTTCCCGTGTCCATTCAAGCACTTCTCAGTGATCAGCAGTGGAGCCCAAGGGGTGTGGAGGGGCTGCATGGGGCTGCTTTCAGGGGTAACGTCCTGGGGAGGGAAGACTGGGACCCACAGGGAAGTGCAGGGAAAAAGCCCACACAGCTCATCCTGTTTCGAGCACGAGATGTGTTGAGTGGGTGCCAGCAGTGAGGAGATGCAGGTAATCACCTCCTCTGTCCTTGCAGGGTACCTGAAGAAATGGAAACATAAATATTGAATTATAAAGGCAGAATTTGTATAGTCGCAGAATACATACATACATTATAAAGTGGAGTTTGAGGTTTAACGCGTTCTGTTTCCCAGTGGGTACATCGAAGTTTCGCCTCTTTGTATGCACAAAACACTTCTTCCTCTTTCCATTGGTGCAAATGACTTGAAATGAATAATGTTTTTCTTGTTTGTTAGCATCATCTCCCCCTGTTGTCCATCGACATAAAATGCAGTGTTCTGGAACATGAGAAAGGCAATACGTTTCCTCCAGTTCTTTGTAAGCTGATATGAAGTAGACAGACACCTTCTGAAGTTTTGCGCATGCTGTGCTCTTTTTTTCTTTGCTGCAACAAGAAAAGCCTTTTCTTTTAACCTGGCTTCCTTTGAAGAAGTAACTCAGGAAGCTTCATGGCCTCTCAAGGTAAGTGCATCTATAGTCTGTATTTTTAGATCGTGTTTACAGAAAACTACAGTCTCGTACATTTCCAGCAATCAGCAGTCTGATGAAATGAGAGTTTCAGGCTAAAACCACAGCAGCCAAAGCACGGTTGTTTGGGCTTCTTTTAATTTTTCAGTATTCAAGAGGCTCCTAAGGAGACTAAAATCTATACTGGAGTGTTATTTGAATAAAATGCATTACAAAATGTTTGTATCTGCATTCAGTCAGGAAATGGTGCTTGTATCTTTGTGCTTAAACCTGTCAGTATGGGCTGCATGGGAAGGGCACGTTCTGATCCAAAATTCACACAGATTTCGCACTTCTTTCCTATTCCACTTTGAAAATATGAAAATGCTTTTCACTTCCAAAACTGGCTAGAGTCATGCAGGAACAATAAATATCTGAGGAATAAATGAAAGTAACCAGATTACTTCTTTCTGGGTTCATTTCTGTCACGTATTGTCTTTGAGCTGCAGCACTTGGCTGTTCAGGGCTGTAGATAAACACAGGAGTATGCTGCTCTCACAAGCCATCATCATTTTTTTCCATGCAGTCAAATCCTAAAGCTAAGCAGAAGGACACAAATCTGTTTTTTCTTAGCATGAATGCAACCCCACAGGGATCGCCCTGGTGTGACGTACGGAGGCAGATGCTGGCCCAGGGAGCACCAGCAATGTAATGCTTACTCCTTTATTCCCCCACCAAATACTTCAGACACTCAGTATTTACAGCACTAGAAGTTACGCAGCAGGAAACAGATTTTAAAGCATTGTTGTACTCTCGGAATATACATTTTTCCCCTAAGGGAAAAGTATACGTTTTGCTTATATTTAGCCATATAAAAAGAGATCTGGTTCTGTATATTTTAACGCGTAGTAATTAACAAGAGCAACAATAGTCAAGTTCTGTAATACAGTTTTCATAATGAAGGAACTTGGTAATATGCTTCTGTTAGGAACCAGTACCTCTGCAGATTGCTCACTGCATCACGTCGTAACTTTTAAGTTCTCCCGCACTGTAAATGAAGTAGGAAGCAGCCATGAAAATAGACAAAGCCTCAAAGTAGCTTAGGTTGTCATCAATATTTAATGCATTTACTGTTTGATTTTTGTATAGCTTAAAATTTGACAGGTAGAACTGCAATTTGTTGTCTTTTTTCCTTTTTATTATCTGAGAATAACACTAACGCTCGGCCACTTCATGGCATTTCATGTAACAACAAGAGTTATAGCAGTAACAGAACCCTGTGAGGTAAAATGATGCAGAAGAGCATATAAAATATTTATCCGCCAGTTATACATTTTTAAAAGCCAGCTACAAATTCAAAGGGGTTTCTTCTTCCTCCTGTGGTCTCTGACTTTGAAGGAAAGCAGTGGCTGCAAAGGCAAATTAAGATCAAAATATGATTAAACGATGAATCAGCCACAGTGGGTTCAAATAAAGCTAAAGGACCTCAATTAAACCCACAACTGCAAAAGGCAGCTTCAGACCTAAACCCAAAATTCCTTCTGGAGCTCAGACTGTGCTATGCCTAAATACTGTCACATAGGAGATAAAAATGGTCGGTTTGGTGGCTGTTTGCTGCCGAGGCGTAGGGGCTCAGTTAATGCGAAGACTTGCCATAGATGTGCTGAGAGCTGCAGCTGGCACGTGCTGCAAGAGCAGAGCCAGTGTTACTGCAGCGGTGGGAAGGTGCTGGCACTGAGACCAGCTGCAGCAGACGGCCAAGGTGCATCCGAGCTCAGATGCTGGTATAGACACAGGCAGAATGTGATGCTGGTGTCTCAGTTCTACCAGCTGCTGTTTGGCCCTGTTCATTTCTATTTTTTTTTCCTTCTTTTTTTCCCTGCAGAATCTCAAGGACAAACAAACCCAGTCTTTAAGGACTACCTCCCTGGTTCTTCTGACCTGCCAGAGCAGGACAAGTCTACTGAGCCTGCAGGTCCCTGGAAGCAAGCCTCACACATGCATAACTTGCCACCAGGGCTGGAGTACCTGAACCAGGTCCAGAATCTTTCCCAATGCTAGAGTTGTTCTGTTTCATCATGGACTCCTTTGATATTTGCGGGGTGGGAATGTTTGGGTTTTTTTTTTTTTTTTTTTTTTTTGGGGGGGGGGGGGGGGGGGGCGGGGGAAGGAATTGGATATGGAGAGGCTTTTCTGTTGTTTAATGTTTACAATGAGATAAGGAATCTACAAATTATAAGCTCTTCCTTCATTGCTGCTGTTCATTTCTGCAGAAATCCATTTGCTGTTCATGCAGCTCTCCTTGCCCTCAGATATGATTTTCTTCTTTGTAGGACTTTTTCTAGGTTATACTATGACACTCTCATTGTCCCTCCAGTTTCCTTCCAGCTCCTTAAGGGAAACCACTGCCAAACCCTGGCTGACCTCAGAACTCGTCTGCTTGACTAAAACCAGCAGTGTGTGAGGGAATCACACTCCTCTCCCTGAGGAACATGGAGGTCTTTGGAGCAAATTCCCCGTGCCTATGAGGACAATGCTCTCCAGCTGAGAGGGAAAAACAAGGTCTCAAGGAGATGACCAAGAGAAAGCCTGAGCAGCTGCAAACTTGGACCTCTGTTTTGGGATTTGAGGCAGAAAAGGGGCAGTGCCCAAGCAGCACATTGTAGGGAAGTGGGAGCAGCACAGTTATGAGGCTGTGATTCTGATGCATCACTTGAGGGCTGTAGTTAAAAGATGCTCTTCTGTAGTTTTGTATAGGGGCAGAAATTGAACGCAGTTTCTATTTGGAACCTAAGACAGTTAACAAAAATGGGAGAACCTTCAGAAACCATCTTTCATGTGGAGTTACGATTTTCATTTCATGGAGCCTGTGCACAAAATGATATGTGTTGTCAATTACAGGAGCATTTGTTCACAGACTGCGGAGCTACATTTTTTAGTTGAAAAGTGATTGTGATAGTCAATACTTGGCAGGTTACATATTCAGTTTTCTGCATGAACACGAATTACACCTTAACTTTATCTGTACAATGTGGGCAAGCAAATTCTATTACTCCATTTTATGGAAGGTTTACATCTGACATAAAGTCTTCATTCTCAGCTCAATAACCATGTGTCTGTGCTGCAGCCTTTACTAATTATTCTGTTTGCTCCTGAGGTAACTCCTGGGTTCCTTGTGTGTTTGGGTCCCTGTGAGGCTGCATTTGCAAGGGGACGGCATCAGCCTGGTCCTCAGTGTCCCCTTTTCTGGCCAGGGGAAGTCCTGGGAGCCCACTGTCTGTATCAGAACTTGCAGGTAGAACCACTCATACAAGTGATGGAAGGTATTTCTAGCTGAACTGGGGAAACATGGAGCATACCATGTATACTTCTGGTTGTGTGTGTTATGGATGCAGGTTCCCAACTGGAGCAGGCACAGAGAAATGCCATCTGAAGGACACAGGGAATAGAAAACCTGCTTTAAAACAAGACTGCAAATTTTTCATTTTTAGATTAAAAAAATGCTATCAGAGCAGGAACTCTGACAGCTGTCACCCCTGGAGGAGAAAACAACCTGAGGAAAAAAAAAGGCATTTAATTTAAAGAATGATTTCAACAGAAGAAGGATTATATAGAAAGTGGTTGTGAATAAATAGAAGATAACAAATAGAAATGAGGTTCTGGGATTATCTCCAGCAGGAGCAGGGAAGATAGCTGGATAGATTTATTTGAGAAAGTTGAATATATTTCTTAATAAGGCCATAACGTGCTTGCCTCTGAAAGCAGGATCCAGCCCCAGTGAATCTCATAGAGATCCCCACAGTCTTATGCTAAGCAGGAACTCAAGGGCACAGCGTGTAGCACTGGATGAGAGGAACAGAAAACATCTGTCACTATGCAAATGCACACTGAAGTCAGTCGGGCCGAGGAGCGCTGTGTTTGGCTCTTTGAGGTGCTTCAGAGCCTGGTGATAAACTGCCTCTGCCCTGCTGAACCGAGACCTTGCTTTCTGTAATCATCACAAAAGTGACACTCTAAATAATTTTCTACAAAATGGGTTACCCAAAAACCATGATTAACTTCCAGCTCATAGCTGTAGTTCTGGGAATTTTGTGGAGTCCATCACAAAAGCGGGAAACCTTTGCCCAGAGCAGGAATAGATGGGGAAGAGACCTGAGAATTTTCCAAGCAGCTCAACGTTGTGTTGTGCAACAGTCCAGGCTTTACCAGTTTTGTAAGAAGCTTCTTAGTTTAGACTTGGTCAGGCTGATGAGCTGTAAATTTAATGCCCACAAAACTAAATACTAAGAATTAGTTTTGCCTAAGGAATTTTAGCACATTAGAGCTCAAGAGAACTGAGACCCTTGTAAAGCAAAGGGCTTTCTGTGCTTTCAAATGCAAGCACAGAATTCCCGTAATCCACAAGTGCCTCAATGAAAGATATATCAGAATTCCCTTAATCCACAAGTGCCTCAATGAAAGATGCATCAGAATGGCTGCCTTGCAGCAACAAGGCAAAACAAGCAAGCCTAACAAATGGTGCTGCCTGTTGGCTAAACATTGCCTATGCTTTGTTCACAACAAACTGGTACGCAGTGCAAAATCACTCAAAGTTTTTAGCAGTTCAGGCTCATTATTTTTCCTTCCTCCGTGAAAGCCGGTGTGGGGGAAAGAAATCCATATTAAAATCAATACTAAAATATTAAAATAGCCCTGCCATCTTTAACCTGTTTATTCATTTTTCATCAGCAGAGCTCTGCGCTAACTTCCCATGAGCTCCAAGGCTTCTCATATCTCATGAAATCTAAATGACAAACAGCAAAGCTTCTTGGGAGAAGATTTTTAAGTCCAAATATTTTTTATTATTTCAATTACTGGCATGCACATTTCAGAGATTAATGAAAGGGATCTGGAAGTTTCTCTATTACCAGCTTTTCTTTGCTGTCTGAACTAGCTGCAGGAGATGGCTGGAACTGATAAATAGCTGCAACAGTTTGAATGTGTACCAGGCCAGATTTATCAATTGTGAAATATACATACGCTGGAGAGCTGTGACGTGCTGGTCTCAGATGTCTGTTGTGAGCTTTCTGTCTTCAGCTGTGAGTGATGGCAAAATTCGTTGTGAGGCGTCTGATGCCCATCTGGAATTTAAGGAGAAGAAACCAGCAAAGCCTAAATTGTCACATAAAACACGCATTGAAAAGTCACATAATGCTGGGAGGTAGGCTGAAATTAAGGTTTCGCAATACTAATGATTATTTTCTAAAGCAGAGTATGTTGGAGGGACTGTAAGCACAGAATAGCTGGGTGTCATGGCAGTTTTTCTCTTTTCTCCTGCATTTGTAACCAACTGACAGGTGAGGATGGTTTCCAGCAGAGAGGATTTCTCCAGGGAACTCAGGAAGGAAAGGAATGCAAAGAGACAGGTGATCACCAGCAGCCCCAGATCTTCCAACACCCACTAGCTTATATTTTTGTTCTTTGTTTTTGAAACAGCTTGACCGGATCATTATTCATCAGCAGGTGGAGCTCCTTGAAGGTATGGTGCAACTCCTGTGCTCCAGCACTGCTGGTACACAGCTAAACGGCTTCCAAACCCAGCTTCACACTGACCTTCCATCAGGTTTCCAACATTGTGTTAGTGTGTTGAGACGAAGAGAGGGAAATTACAGTGCCCCAGCCTTAAAATCCTTCCCTCAAAGTTACTAAAGATTTAATTTGTCCATGGATTGGAAAGATGGTGATTGTCTTAAACAATGATGAACGTGCTACAAGTGAATAAAGTAAGGAAGGTTTGAAAGCATTAAATAAAGCATAGTAGTTTGATTTACGTGGTTCCTCAAAATTTCAAAGTTTCATGTTCAACAATTTAAACACTTTAAAATGTATTCCTCAGATGTATTTCTCCTGTTTGAGAAGTTTTGGCCTGATTCTTGGGCACCTCTCTGAGTGAATGTTGTGTCACTGAAGTGGGATAACCTTGTGTCAATATTTTTCACAGTGTACAAAGTAAGAAAAGCCGAAACCAAAACTCGGTGTATGAATTCTGTTTTGTGATATATACTGCAGTTTACAGTAGATTAAAGCCTTTGATCTAAATGTTCTTTCAAAATAAAACTTGACATTATTATTTCATGATTATCATACATTTTCTTTATGTCACCATTTAAAAACAATTTTTAAACAGTCAGTGTTCACAGTTTTTAGAGTATATACGACAAAGAAGACTGGAGCTGTAAACATGTATGCAGAGCAGAATTTGATGAGTCTTGGCAGAGGCTATCTCTAATGTAACCTTATGCTAAGGTAACATCCAACTTGTTTTGCTTTATTAGCCATACTTGGCACAGAGACCTGCAGCAAATATGAGATAAAAAACCATTTGGGACAAAGAGTTTACTTTGCAGTGGAAGAAAATGGTTGCTTCGATCGTAACTTGTGTTCACCTATAAGGTCTTTCACCATAAGGATTGCTGATAACTCTGGCCGAGAGGTGATTACAGTGAATAGACCCTTGAGATGCAACAGCTGCTGGTTCCCTTGCTTCCTGCAAGAGGTGAGTGTTGCCTAATTGCATTTTGTTCGAGCATCTCACTGCATGTGCTCTGCATTAATTAAGCCTTGCATGACCTCAGTGAGGATGGCAGGAAGGGATTCCCAGACTGGGCTGCATGGAGGCAGCTTCTCTTCTTGCCTCTGCACTTGCTGAGGCAACACCTCGAGTGAGAGAAGAATGCGAAGGCCTTCATTTAGAAGCACTTATTGATAAACAAGGCCCTTTTAGAAGTAACATTCCCAGCATGCCTCTCATGGGCATTCCAAATAGAGCCCCACATCTGACAACACAGATCTCCCTCCATTTAGGTACAGCCCTGAACCACTGCTCACCCTGCTCAGACTGACATCACTTAGTGCTGTGGGTGTGCATCACTCACTGCAAGCACAGAGTGGGAAGGAGGGACTTTTCCTGGGGCTGGCAGTGCAGGCTGTGGCTGGGAAGCAGCTCTCTGGGGAAGCCAGTCTATTGTGTCAGGGCTCCACCTCTTCAAGGCCATAGAAAATTGCAATAATCAGCCGCTTTGAGTGAAAAACGCAGATCCTATCGAGAATGAAATCTTTTCTCCCTATTTTTGAATTTCATTCATAGATATTATTTAAGGAAAATGTTTTATAGGGAGATTTTCTACCTGCTTTCTCAGTTCTGCATCCAGATTTTCAGAAGAAAAATTCCCGGGTAGCACAATTACTGCATAAAATCGCCCATGGGATGCCCACACATTACAGTTTTTTTTGTTTTTCACCACAGTGTGTAACTTTTATCAAATCTTACATTTGATGTAAGATGATAGCTTCTAGTGCAGCTTTTCAGTCCTGTATCATTCACTGTATTTAAAAGCACCATTAGACAGCCATTAGATGTTCAGTTCATGGTTTGGTAAAATTATAAGTAACTGCACTAAATAAATATTTTGTAATTATATAAATGATAAAGTATTATGGAAAAATATGCTAATATGAAATTAGTTTATATGATTTGATTCTGTTTTGTTTGCTAGTTAGAAGTTCAGTCCCCACCAGGTACAGTAGCTGGTTATGTTGTACAGAACTGGGACCCATTTCTGCCTAAGTTTACGATACAGAACGAAAGTAAAGAAGATGTACTAAAAATAATTGGCCCATATACAACTTGTGGCTGTTTTGAAGATGTTGACTTTGAGGTACGTTACTTATGAGTGTTAAGAATTTTACGGTTTTGCTAATTCTCAATCAAAAATCCTGTCATTCTGCTCTTAACAACATTATGTACATCGCAATAATTTGCGAACAGAATCACAACCATGTGCACTGGAGTTCCTGACTTCTACATGCAGATTCCTGCAGATGTTTTCTGGATGGGATTGACAATTTTACATCCATTTATCTTCATTTGTCAGGGGGAAAAAAAAAAAAAAAAAAAGTAATTTGGAGGAGCATTTTTGATATTTAGGGTATAAAATAGAATGAGACTGTTGAAGAAACCATGAACAGTTTTCTGATGTAAACAAAGCTCTTCCTCTTAGTTACATAATCATAAGAGAACTTCTGTGTTTCTAGCCACATCAGACTACTTTTGTAGGTAATGTTCCCAATTTTGTTACTGTGCAAGGAATGAGGAGATGGCTGTGTAATCAAGAACATATCCATCAGTTGTAGGAGACAGTGGACCACAGAAGTGCTGCTGTGACTTGGAGCATACCTGAAACTGAAGACAGGGGATAAAAAAAAATCCTTGTGAAAGAAGAACAGAAGTGGTGTAAACTTTCATAATTGCTTCCCCCCACTTTACTGTCAGCTCTGAAGATTCTGACATCTCCAAATTTGCAAGAGAGACCCTTTCTTGTGTGCCACTCCTAAAGGCAAATCTGACACTCGTAGAGCATTTCAATGACAAGAAGAAAAGAACAGCCTGACAACTATAGAGTACTCTGCATGTCAGGGCAGTTATTAATTCTGTGGATATATAATCAGTGCGTATTTGATTTATTTACATCTAGGCTTATTCCTGTTTGTTTTTTGTTTTGTTTTTTGTTTTTGTTTTAATTGGTGCAGGTAAAAGCCCTCAATGAAATGTCAACGATTGGCAAAATTTCCAAGTACTGGTCTGGATTTGTAAACAATGTCTTTACCAACACTGCCAACTTTGGGATCCAGGTCCCAGTAGATCTTGACGTGAAAATCAAGGCAGTGATGATTGGTGCCTGCTTTCTCATTGTAAGTATGAAAAATCAAGAGGTAGTCCCAAGAGCTGGACAGACTGGGACCAAAGAGGTCCTTGCTGTTGGCTGTGACCCTACAAAGGCATACACACAGTGAAAAGTCAAACCATTGCCTAAAAGAGATCTTGTGCTGCTCTTTACAATGCTAACGTGTTAATATTAGTATGCAATGGTTTCAACTGTCCAGAATTTGTACATCACAAAATATAAATAAAAGGACAAAACTATTTAAATTATTCACTGGTCTAAAATACCAGCAACCTATATACTTTGGATTTATTAGGTTAAAAACGTAACTCATGTTACTCAAGATTTTTGGATTGTCCTCTGACATTCTTATTGCTCAGTGGCAGAATAATAGAAAATGATTGACTAATCTAATTAATTTATGTAACAAAAACCTTACAAGCATGACTTCTGATAATAATTGTTGCATTCTTTTTACCTTTGTTACTATTCACTGTTTGTTTACTTGTAGGACTTAATGTTCTTTGAAAACTCTCTGGATGGCTTATAACAAGATGACAGAAACAATAAAATATGCAGAATGTGTTTCAGTAAGTAAAAATGAACATAAATTGATCTTCTTGCTTTGAAGACTTATATGTTAGATACTTCCTAATTCTTTTTCATTTTCTTCCAGAAATCTCTTGAGCTTTGGACATGATTTTGAACTGCACAAATCCTTGTTCCTTATAGGAAAAGAAAGGGAGCTAATGATGTTGTTTATTAAAATATGTGTCTTGTAAATAATAATTTCCCACTTACATTTTACATGCGTTGTAGCTAAACATATACTTTTCCCACAGAGCACTGTTCCTTTGGAACAGTGCTATTCTCTTCTTTCTCTTTTGATCTTCCTGCATGGGAAATCATGAAAGATTAGACGAAGGCTTGCAGCGTCACTGATGAAAGTCTCTGTTTAAAGAACCCTTTGATGCTCTGTGAGTGCTGGTACCAGTTACTAACCACATGAGGGTGTGTTGTGGGGGATTTGGTTTTGCTTTTTCATAATTTTAGAAGTCATTTTCTGATTTGTTATTTAATTAATAGTAACAAACTGAGTTTGAAAGCAACAAATATAAAGACATCACCCAATGGGAAGTTCAAGATGGTATCTATTTCAGTGAGTTGAAAGAAGAGAAGTGATGTTTGCTCACAATTTATTTTATGGGGAAGATTTATTTAATGAGCTGTGGCGAGAAATTAGGCTTCCAACAGTAGATGGGGGAACTTAAACTCCATTCAGAAAATCTGGATTTTGCTGCCTGTATTGAAGGCAGGTATTGTATTATTGAATCACTTAACTTTTGAACTATCTAATGTGAAGCATTTGTGCTCTTATCCACTCAAGACTTTCATTAAAAGGTTTTGTTGTTTCTTTTTCTTTTCTTTTCTTTTCTTTTCTTTTCTTTTCTTTTCTTTTCTTTTCTTTTCTTTTCTTTTCTTTTCTTTTCTTTTCTTTTCTTTTTTTTTTTTGCTCTTTGTAATATCTGGTGGTTGATAACTTCTCAGTTGGCCTTGCCTGAGGCCATTTGAGAACAAACACCTCCTTGGGACACAATTATCTTTTCTCTTTGGCAAGCTCAGGTATTCTCTATGGTAAGGCCGTGCAATAGGAGTTTTCTCTGTTTCAGGTAAGTTTTACATAACTGCTGACTCCTGCAGCCACAGTATTTCATAATACTGCTTCTAAGCAGTCACGCCAACACGGGCTTTTAGGGACAACCTGGGCATTAGGCCCAGCCAGCACAGATTCATGAAAGGCAGATCCTGCTTGACCAACTTGATCTCCTTCTTTGATCAGATGGCCCACCTAGTAGGTAAGGGAAAGAGTTTTGATGCAGACTTCAGCAAAGCCTTTGACACTGTTTCCCATGGCATTCTCCTGCAGGAGCTGGCAGCCCATGGCCTGGACAGGTGTACTCTTCTCTGGGTAAAATCTGGCTGGACAGCCAGGCCCAGAAAGTGGTGGTGGATGGCATTAAATTCAGCTGTTCCCCAGGAGTCAGTATTGGGGCCAGCCCTGCTAATGTCTTTACTGATTATCCAGATGAGAGGTTTGAATGTATCCTCAGTAAGTTTGCAGATGACACTAAGTTAGGGGGAAGTGTTCATTTTCCTGAGGGTAGAAAGACCCTACAGAGGGATTTGGGTAGGCTGGTTTGATGGACTGAGGCCAGCATTCCTTATATATCTGCAAGACATGCACAGAAACATTTTGTTGCAAAGTATTTGCTGTATGAACTTACTCACAGTTCTCTTAAAAACTTCAATGAGCTCTTCAAGAAGCAGAGAAGTACCATAAAATACCGGTGGTAAAGAACAGTTTCCAAGGGGAACACCTTACAAATCGCCTGGAATGCTGGATTTTGTAACACAAACTGGCAATTCAGTTCTTGTAAATAACCAAACACATCAACGGAAGGGAGAGGAGATGATGAATAATTCATAAAAATGAAAAAGAGCTAAATTTATCAGGTGATTAATTCTCAACAAATATTTAGACTAATTTTAATTTTATGTTCATGGGTATGAATTCAAACACAGTAAATCCAGGAAGCTGCAACTAACGTTCCCATAGCGAAATTAACTCAGGAACGTTTATAGATTTAAACAGTATGTTTTAGATTGTATACCACACTTAGGTATTTATACAGATTTACATATGTCTTGAAAATAACTGCGGTTAACAAGCTCTGACAATCATCATTATTTGTTAACCGTTTCACTACCAGCTCTTGCTATAATTCCTAGCAGCAGATCGGGCTGCAATCGGCAGAACAGGAGAACTCCGGGGAGCACTGCTGTTTCATCTCCCTGTGCGCTAGCTGTGGGCTTCGTGGGCAAGAAGCTCCCTCCTGTGGAAATGGATGGTTTTGCAGAAGGACGCAGGTGACGCCAATTTGCTTTTCTCACGAGTGTAATTCTCTTGAATTCAGTCCTTTCGCTCCTAAATTCCCCTAAAGCAAACTGAGAAAAAGAACCAGATTCCTATTTTAGTTTATCCCTTTATCACCTTGCTACTTTAGACAGAAGCAGCTGTTCTTACAGCCAGTCTTGCTTCTCACACCAAACCATGCTCTTGCACTGGTGCTGTGTGTAGCCAGACGTAGCGCCTGCTGAGACCAGCAGCCCCCCTGTTGTTTGCCACTTTTCATCCCAAATCTCCAGCCTTCTGATAACAAGCCAAAGACATCTTTGAAACAAATGTGTCCAACTCACATTGAATCTAATAGAGCTGTTTTTACCTGCTGCGCTGAATTTGGCCATCAGTGTCCTTGTAGGTGAGCAACGTGTGCTTGCATATGTTTTCTTAGATACTGCAACCAGATGATGGTATTGTAGTTCTTGCACTTACTGACTTGGTTGCTGTTTTTGTGTGTTATTATGTTTTCTTTTTCTTGAAAAAACAAACAAACAAACAAAACCCAACACTTGTGTATGTGTATGTATGAATGCCGTGTTTAAACCCAGTGGCAGCCTCCAATATAACCCAGAACTGCCCCAGCCTCTGGACAAAGCAAAGCATGGGAGCTGGGACAGCTCTTGCTACCAAGGAGAACTTCCTTGGCAGCCTGCTTGGCCTTGCTCCTACCCCTCAGTATCCTGGCAGAAATGTAGTGCCAATGCCAGCACTTTTTTCAACCAGAAACTTGCTACTTATGTGAGGACAAGAATTCATTCTTACCAAAGATGAAGTTTGGTGTGATATTACCAAAGAAAAGTTAACATTATTAAAATAAAAATAAAAATAAAAATCTTCAGCTGTACAAACTTTCTTATTGTCAGCAATGTACTTCACAATTTGGGAGCTCCTTACAAAACTCACATTTCTGAGTTCCCCAGTAGCTCCAAAGCCCACAGGAGAATTCAGTATTTCCCACAAGGACAGGTAAAGTCTAAAGTAGATGCATGTCTTGAACATCTATACAGAAATATGTTTGTTTCAGTGAAAACCTTAATTCAGCCAAGTAACTAGTTTCCCACTTGATAGCTAGCAGCTGTGTTGATCTGTATGATGTGTAGCTGTTGTGCTCAGTAGATGGCAGCAACAGTTCATTCATGGAATGGCTTTCACAGATCACAAGGTGTACTCTGGACACTGATTAAAGATCAATACACTTTTAACCTCTCAATTCTCCCTTAACTGGAGGATTTTTTTTTCTTTGTTGCCTGATATAAAACCTTTGGCACAAGATGCTGGCTTGTCCTTATCTCCTGCTTTTTATAGCTGGATTACAGGTGACAAATATCTCATGAGATAACATGGGCAGGAGCCAGTCTATGTCAAAGACAGCATTTTCTTTGGTCAGCCTCAAACCTAGCCTTCTGCACCTGGAGTATCTCTCTATCTTCCTTGGGTGGAGGAGAGAAAAGATCTGATTCCAGGGCACTCTCCACCTTCTGCAGAAACAAAGTGATGTGTCTAAAGGAAGCTGCTTTGTGGTGTGGTCCTTGGAAGAATGGGGAGTTTCTATGGGTAAAATACTTTTGTCCCTGTGTCATATCATCGTGGTGCATTGCAGTGTGCTGTCCTGGGGCAGAGGGGTGGAAACCCCCAGTACTGCCACAACCCCAGATGACAACATTACTTGGGAAGAGAATGGCAACACAGCATCACTGTAAGCTCTGAGATCTTCTGGTTATATAATATACTGGGGATATGAAAGCACGTCTCTTTGAAGACTTTGTGCAATTAAAAAAAAATAAAAATCTTTTCAATTTGTTTGTAGTTAGACAAATGTTGAAATGATCCCAACTCAGTGTTTTCTGATGGAGGTGAGTGGTTCTTGTATTGGGGGAGGGGAAGCATTTTCTTCCAATTTGACTCTCTTCTTAGTTGCACTGCTTTCTTTTCAATTAGGATGATATATTCTAAGTTAGAATCATGCATATTACTTTAATTCAAAGAGCAGCTACAAGTTTTTAAGTGTACTTTTTGTTCCTGAAAAGAGGCACCCTTGGTGGGGGCAGGGGGAGCTGAAGTGTTAGATCCTTAGGAATAAGTTACTCCATATTCTGTGAAAGGAGATTTGTTATTTTTTCTGGACTGCAACATGTTTTGTTAAATTCAGTCTCTCTTAGGAATAGCATCCTCAAAGCCAAATCACTCCCATTAGCAATTGCCATGAGACTGACTTGTTTATTTATCAGCAGTTAATTCCTTCACTCCTCTCACATGAAGCTAAGAAATCAGTTTCCTAAAGGGATAAATGCTTATTTTTTTGAGTGAGACAGACCAGGCTAGATATAATTTCCTGCTTTCTTTTCCACATTTCTTAATGTTCTTTTATTAGCACAGTACTAACCTTTCACAAAATAAAGATCAGATGGGCAGGCGGATGCATGCCTAGTGATTGTGCCCCAGAGTACAGCAATTCCTCAAAGGACAGGAAATTTTTGGCATCGTGAAAAGAGGCCTGTAGGTGACTTCCTGACTGTGCATCTCTGGAATTGCCACTGAAAATTAATCTACGTTCACAATTAGGTCTTGCATTCCACTCTCTTGTGAAAATGGTAACAGAGACCTCTCATCCCCATTATCTTCTGTTTTCTTCTGGCAAAGGATTAATATTTCTGTAGGATTCAGAGTCCTGTCCTCATTTGCCGTGATAACCTTGATGTCTACTTGAAAGCTACAGATTTGCATTGAACCTTCTGTGCCATAAGTCATGTCAACAGGACGTGTTAGCTCAACGTGTTTCTCCTCATTGAGATACTTCAGGGACATTTTTACTGTATGACAACTGCATCAGGTAAGTGCTCTACCTGCAGTGCAGTTGTTTCATATTAAAAGACCCAAGCTACCATTAATAGCTATTGCTCCATATAGAAATACTTCCTGGCCAGAAATTGCTGGATACCAGCAAGCAGTGTGAAGGAGTAACCTGGATAATTCAGGACAAAAATGTAAGAGAGACCAGAAAAAAAACCTGGGCATGGGAAAGGGACTGCAGGGAACAGTGCCTGTGTAAACAGGCAGGGTGTGTCTTCTGGCATGCTTTGTTCCTAACAGCCGAGAACCTGGGGCTGACGCTGACATGAAGTGTGCCAGTAAGTGTAACACCTGAAGGAAGAGTATGCATGCGAGTCACAAAAGCTTTTGTAAGCTAAAATTGTTTGCTTTCACTGCAGGAAGCAGAACTAGTGGCACACAGCCATTTTGCCTTGATTTTTCTGAGCTTTTCAACAGAAAAGTCATCTCTTCTAACAGTTGTATACGTGTGACTCCTGCACTGAAACTGGCTGGGACTCTGTTAACATAAGAAGATGTAGTTACAAGGCTTGGAGAAAGAATGAGCATACACCAGTCCTGTCCCCATAGTGACCTGCTTGCACAAGCAGCCTCAGATTTCTCTGAAGCCTTTAGGTCAATCATTCAGTCTGCCCTTGTCGGAACTGGGTTTGGCATGCTTTAGGAAGCATGTTTAGTTTGAGCTGTCATCAGCCTGGTTAGTATTGTCCCAGTGTTATGAAATGTGGAATGACTGGGAAGCCACGGGAGCCCCTGACCAAGATGAATCACTGTAAAAAGACAGTGTAACTTCCAGGAAAGACTGAGGCCATCAGAGAACAGAGCGGGAGTGGAGGAGAACACGGTAAGAATGAAATATTTATGGCAAAAGTAAAAGAATGCTTTCAGCTACTTGTTCAGTCTAATTGCATCCTTACACATATGAGCTCAGTGGAAAAAACATGGCAGGGATTTATTACAGAACAAACATCTGCTTGGTGAAGTCATTTTTCTAGTGCACTGCTGATCTGTTCAAGCCATAATACTCTGCTCCTCTGTACTTCAGAAATGTCACCGAGAAGATGGTGAAGAAAGAAAAAATGTTTTAAGAAAATCATTGACAACTCACAGCTCGATTACACTCAACGACTGAATAAGGAACTGGATGGCAAATACAGTTTATAATACCATGTGTCAACCAAGTCCATCAGAAATGTGAGTAACAAATTTGACAATCTTTGTTTAAGAACTAATAGGACTAAATTTAAATCTCCTGAAAACTGTGCTCAGGATTTCTAAAGAACAGTCCCAGTGTGAGAGAGAGGTTTCTGCTTTGATAAACAATCTCTTCATGTGTAATTACTCCACATCCAAAGTAATTCATTAGATAAGAGAATTCACTGTACCTGATGTTGATGTCTAAGTAAGACTTAATGGCAAATTGAGTTTATATCTGATGTAAATATGTTTTCCAGTATTTTCCCCTTTCCAGCCTCCTGTATCTCCCAACTCTTGTCCTGGGTTTCCTTGTGTTTCCTGTGTCGATTCACATCATAGACCTTCGCAGATCTAGTGTCCCTTTTATCTTTACAAGCTCCTAGTTAATCTACTTCATTAATGAAGTTATCAGTGATGCCAGAACATTCTTATCAGATGAGTCACTTATCAAAAAATGCACATTCTGTTCTCCATCTGGCTATGTGTTCAGGTATTGCAAAATTCACGCTCAGGCTGATAAAAAGAAGTGAGTGCACGGTGTACATTATGGCACAGCCCTAACAGCCCCATTTGTGAATCTTCCTCGTTTCAGCAGCTCCCTTACTGACCTATGGCACCTGATTAACTATCACATCATATAATAAAATCACTGAACAGTTTGGGTTGGAAGGGACCTTAAAGCCCATCTAGTACCAACCCCTGCCATGGGCTGGCTGCACCCCACCAGCTCAGGCTGCCCAGGCCTCACCCAACCTGGCCTTGAGCACCTCCAGGGATGGAGCATCTATTGCTTCCGTGGGCAGAAGTGTATGAGCCTCACCACCCTCTGAATAAAGAATTTCTTTCTAATATCTAAATCTCTAATCCAAATGTCCCCTGATTTAGTTTAACAACAGTAAAGTCAAAGTGAAGTGTTTTTTTCAGAAGCTCAAATTCAAAAACAATGCTAGGATGCATAAGACTAGCTAACTGTAAATGAAAAACAGGTGTGTGCTGAGTGCACACTTTCACACTTTCAGATACTTTCAGATACTTTCAGATACTCTTTGTTGTGCTAGAATAAAGTGAGGCTGCGCAGCAGAGGAGACCCTCATGCAGACCATTTCATGCCTAACACCAACCTATTCAATACAGCCATGTACCCATGTGGTGTGAATGGCTTCTGTCTGCAGTGCTTTTATTTCACGTGGCTTTCAAAAATGGAGGTAAATGCAATTCAAGGCCCCGGGCAGAACTGACCAGCTGCGATTCCCTGTTTGTGCACTGGCAGTGATGCTGGGTCTGGAAGTATCTGAATGGCAGTAGGGCAGCGTGCAGGGGGATGGGCACCTTGTCAGTACTGGGAACTCTGAGGCTGCCTACAACAGAGCCTAAACACAAGACCTTGATGATGAAAAAAGCTGAAACACAAATGCAAGCAACTCTAAACTGCCTGGAAAGCCGGAGTGTGCACTTTGACACACACTGAGTGCCTGCAAGATGGGGAACAGGAGCTGGCTGGAGTTGACTTTCCTGATTTATTGCTTAAGCCTGAATTACTTACGCTTTTTAGGTAAAAAATCATGCCTATGGGAATGTTGCTCATAAATACCTATTTGCAGGATCAGGAACACTTCAGCAGAAAACAGGATTTACTCAAGCTGCATTTAACATTTGTAGTATCCCAGTTAATCCTAAATGTTGCAAGCTGTAGTGGACTATTTCTTTTTGCCTAGTTGTTCTTTTCCACTCGACATCCTGATTTCCTACTCTAAAGCAGCTTATGCCCATTCACTTGCAATGCTGACATTCAAAATTATGTCTGGCTGGCAGCAGCAAAACCTCATTTAGCCTTCTCCTCAGTGTAAGAAATGGGTTTGGCACAAAAACATTTAGTAGCAAAATCCAGTATGTTCTGTTTATTCTTTCGTTGTTCCATTGGTGTTTTTTCCCTTGTGTTCAAACATTTTAAGAAAAGATGCACACCAGCACCTGCTTATTCCATCTGGAAATTGCTTTCCTTGTTTAAATGACTGTCCCTGCCTGTCTGAGCAGACACCTTGCAGGTCAGAATGCAAGAACCAAGCAATTCAGAATTCTTATCTATACTACTCTGTTACCAGGATGCTGATTTAACAAAAATGCAATGGTATTAAAACTATTTTCACTATTTCCCTTCTCAAAGGAGAACCTGAAAGTCGTTAGCCAGACTGCAGGCTTGATGTCTGACTTGACATTGTTAAATGAAATCAAATAAGCTAACGGTCCTGTTACTACAGCTACAAATCTTTAATACTGAGATAACGTGTTAGCTGCCTCTTCTAGTTTTGTGAATACATCTTTTATTATCTTAGTCAAGGCATAGTTACTGAGCCAAAAACAGAGCACAACTGGGACTTGGGAGACATCGGCTCATTTCGCTGTCTGTCAGCTGTTGTTGCAAAGGGATCTGTTTGCCCCAGTTCCATACCAGAGAAACAATGATAGTAATTTATCTATTTTTCCTATGTTTGGATTTAAGCTGCCTTTTGCTACATGTTCACCATCTCTGACACACTGGTGGTGATGATCTGATGTAACTCTTGCCATGTTTCATCAACAGGGTTGATATCTCATCATCACGGTTGGGTTCCCCAGGATCCAACAAGGTGCCAGAGTTTAGGAGGACGGGAGGCTGCAGTGGCTGTAAGTGATATTCTGAGCACACTGAATGCATGCAACACACCTCGAAAACGGGATCAAGAATCTACAAATAATGTTTCATTCCAGTTAAACATGATAAACCTAAAGAAGGAGCGTGGTGCCTTTCTCACTTCTTTTGAAGCAATTCCAACTTCTCTCCCAAATGTTTAAGGCACTGATTAAATCTGCTCACTGGAGCAAATAAAGAGGCACTATGTGATCTAACAGACAAGCACTGACTGCCTGTTGTGACTCCAGTGATCCCAGTTGGATAAGAAAACAAGCTGGGTATTGTTCTATATGGCAGGCTGGCCATTTCTTTGTGTTGTGTAAAACATGGCATATTTCTTCTGCCCCTGCAGGTGAGTAGGTTTCTTCCAGAAAAAATGTCTGAGAGAAAAAGGAAGGGATATGGTGCTGTTCTTGACAGGACAAAGATATCCTTGTGTAGGAAACAACATTCATACCTATATCAAATAGACACATTTGTTGGAATAGTGTATTTAAATCTCCGCATGTAAGTCTGAACTGAGCTAACAACTTCATTCCTGTTGAAAAGTATTATTGTGTACTACCATGTATTTCTGATTTTCCAACCACATAAAAATATTCATATACCTATTTCTGACAAAAATTGGTGTCCAGTATTAATTCTCTTAGTGGACTCAGTGCAGATGTGTGGAATAATGACAACTCCAGGTTACATTTTTATGTACCTGATAGAACCACCGAAGTAAAATCCCCAAATCTCTGACATGCCCAATGTCTAGATGAAATTCAATGTATGGCCAGAATAATACATATATATATTTTATTTATAGAAGTTGAATATTGAGATGAAGACTTTATTTTGGGAGGTAGAAGAGGGCAGCTGTAGAATATATAAAGTTACAAAGTGACCTTCATTTACTCATTTCCCTTTTCTCCGGTAAGGATTCTGATTTAATTTGTAGTCTTAGGATTCATGCATGCACAAATTACTGTGATTAGATGTGTCTGTTTTAGATTAAGTGCAGCTTGCTTTGCAGAGACATAGATGGAAACCAGCAGCCCTAGCATGGATTACAGGAATTATAGATCATCCTGAGTGCAATCACACGGCATGTGCAAGACAACCAGGGAATCACGCCCAGCCAACATGGGTTCATGAAAGGAAGGTTGTGCTTGACCAGCCTCATCTTCTCCTATGATGAGGCGACCTACTTGGTTCAGCAAGACCAAGTGCCAGGTCCTATACTTTGGTTACAACAAACCCAAGCAACAGTATAGGCTTGGGGCAGAGTGGCTGGAAGGATGTGTGGAGAAAAAGGATCTGGGGGTGTCAGTCGATGTTACACTGAACATGAGCCAGCAGTGTGCCGAGGTGGTCAAGAAGGCCAAAGGCATCCAGGGTTGCATCAGAAATAGAGCAGATGGCAGGATCAGGGAAGCGATCTTCCCTCTATCAGCTCTGGTGAGGCTGCATCTCGAGTACCAAGTTCAGCTTTGAGCCCTCACTGTAAGTATGTCACTGAAGCCCTGGAACAAGTCCAGAGAGTGGCAGTGAAGCTGTGAAGGGTCTGGAGCACAAGTCTTATGGGGAGCAGCTGAGGGAACTGGGATTGTTCAGTCTGCAGAAGAGGAGGCTCAGGGGAGACCTTTTCATCATCTACAACTCCCTGAAAGGAGGTTGTGATGTGGTGGGAGTCGGCCTCTTCTCCCAGGTAACAGCAATAGGATGAGAAGGAAGGGCCTCAAGTTTTTCCAGGGGAGGTCCTGGTGGGCAGTAGGAAAATCTCAGAAGGAGTGGTGAGGCACTGGCACAGGCTGCCCAGGGAAGTGGTGGAGTCACTCACTGTCCGTGGAGGTGTTCAAGAAATGTGGAGATATGGTACTCAGGAACATCGTTTAGTGGGCATTTTTAGTGGTAAGTTGGACTAGATGATCTTAGAGGTCTTTTCCAACCGTTATGATTCTATGATTACATGAATGCATAAAAAATGGAAGTAGAAGATGATTTCACCAACATCGCCATCAGCACATGAGCCACACTGCTCCAAGTGCTTTCTTTCATTAACAATTCACTGCTTTTTTTGCTGTTGTTCCCATGATTGAGAAGCACACAAGTTTGTGTGTATAAATATATATATACTTATATATTTCTTTTTTTTTTTTTTTTTCCCTAAGGAAAAAAACAAAGTAAAATAATTTCAGCTATCATTTATTTCACTGTTTACGTGGGCATACAGCTTGGAGTTATTATCTGTACTTATATATGTAAGCATGTGTTCTATAGGTTAAAAACACATGGCCCAAAGGTGCTGCAAAGGGGTTCAGAGCTGTGAAATTTGACAAAGGGGTGACTGTTGTGCTGCTGAGGTGATGGTGATGCCATGCATATTATATTTCAGAATGGTGCTACTTCTTATTTATATCCCAGACACACTGATGAATCAGTTTTAAGAATTAGTTAGCCAGTCCTTAACATAAAGGTGCAGGATATCTTTTTCCTTCTTGTGAAAATGCAATTTTTGTTCCTAGCGATTTATCACACAGGATTACTTTCTATTGCTACTTGTCTGAAAACATTCTTAAGCCTTCTGAAGTAGGAATGTATGATGAAAGAAAAGGATTGTAGAAGCCTAGAGATAAAAATATGTATGTTGCATGCAGGGTCATGTTTGTTGCTGGTGAAAATGCACAACTGATAGTGGTGACTGCGTTGAAAAACAGTGTTTTGTAGCTGAGAACTTGCTCTAGCAAATAATGTTCTTGTGCTTTTTGTATCTCTTATAGTTTTTGCAGAAATAAATACTGTGAGTGACCTACATATAATGACCCTTATAAAACCAGGCCTTTCAGTAAAATACATCCCTGGCTTATCTAGATGACATTGAGGTTAACTGCATCTTTGGGTAATCTTTAACCTGAAAACATGTGAAACATACAGCACGTTTTGTAACAAAGCAGCAGTATAAAAGTAGCTGAGCTGTAAGGAAGTAGTTAACGCTTTCTTGTCCAGATCATGCACTAACAAATTTTGATGAAATGTAACTGTCTTCTTCCTTTTCTCTTCTTCCTTTTTTTTTTTTTTTTTCTTTTTTTCTCTTTTTTCTTTTTTTTTAATTTAAATATAGGCATGGCAAGCCTTTGGGCCCCAAACCACAGCTGCTCCTATTGGACAGACCACCAGCAGCTCTCCTGGTACTCTTTTTAAGCTTCCCCATACTCCATCACCAATGGGCTGCTCATAGATTAAGGATGGTGAGCGGCTCCTGGGATCTACATGGAAAGCACAAGAATTCGGGACAGCTTTAAAAATTACAGGAAACTTTCCGATAATCTCAACCTGCTCAGACTTAAGAACAGCATTTCTCGAAGCAGCATGGATCCTCTGTGCTGTCTATGTTTCTCCAGCTGGTACCATCATATCAGTAAGCATTAAAGTGTTACCTATCAGACATCAGAAAGAACCCAAGGCAAGCCAATCACTTCCTTAAATCAACAGTGTTTTTATAGAATCACAGAATGGTTTAGATTGGAAAAGACCTTAAAGATCACTCAGCTCCAACCCCCTGCTGGGAGCTGGTTGCTACCCACCATCTCAGGCTGCCCATCCAACCTTGAGCATCTCCAAGGCTGGGGCAGATATCACCTTGACGTCTTCCCCACAGATATGGGCATGTGGCTATTAGGTCTCCCCACAGCCATCTCTTCTCCAAGCAGAAGCAACTCCATGTTGTCTGCTTCTTCTCGCAAAGTACTGCAGCCTCGACTGTCCTGGGACCCTCTCCTAACCCCAGTCCAAAGTTAGGAGCCAAAGTCCTTCCAGCACAGGAAGGGCAGGGGCAAAGCCAGGCATTCCAAGCTTGAACCTTAGGATTACAAAGTATAGGAGCGCAATCACTGCCCTCCAACCACTGGCTGTGCTCCTGTTAAAACAACTCAAGATGCTCACAGCCTTTTTTCAGTTTTCGGGAAACCATGCAGAAACAGTGCATCCAGGATAAGCACTAATTAGAAGCAGTTCCATTATTTCGTTTTCTTCCTGAGCAATGTTTCCCATAAACCAGCTGGTTTTGCTGAACAGCATTTGAAACAAGTAGCTGAACAGCCAATCCTCCTTAAAGAGCACCTGCGTTACATCAGTTCCAGGAGTTACACTGAGGGAGCCATTACCACTTTAAATTTCGAGCCGTGCATGGCCTTCTAGAAATACTCAGGGCTCTTCAGCGTTTTCGCCCTTGCGCTCCGCCACCAGCGCCGAGCTCGGGTCAGCGGCGGGCCGAGGCCGCTCCGCGGGGGAGCCGCGGGCGGGGCCGTGACGCACGCCGGGCTCCGCACCCCGTGGCCGTGCCCCTTCCCGGCCGCACCGCTCTCTGCTTTGCTCGGGGGCGGCGGCGCTTCCCGGCCGCACCCGCCCCGCGGCGCTGGGCTGAGAGCCGCGCTGAGCGCTGCGGCAGTGAGGAGCGGTCTCCAGGTGCTGCTGGAGCGTGTGCTCCCCGCGAAGGATTTCCTCCGGGTGCTTCTGAAGGTATCTGTATTTTTGTCACGGGGATGCTTAATGATCAGAAGGGTCACGTTTTCTGCTGGGGGACTGTGCAGTGAAATAGAAAATCTCTCTCTTCGAGGTTAGCCGGTTGTTAGAAGTGGCACAGTAACTCCTTCCGAGGGTGGGCTTATGGAGAGGTCTCGTTTCTGGGAGTGCTAAGGGTGCGTGGTGGTCTCCGTGGCACCCGGGTGGGGCTGAGCCGGGATGCTCTGCATGACGTCTGCGGGGCTCTGGGGATCAGGGCAGTGTCTGTGTAAGGGAGGGGGTACCTCACTGCACTAGGAAATAATTTTATGTCAGCTTGCAGGTCATGCAATTCCTTCTTGAAAAGCTATTTTGTTAATTTAGACCCCCCCCAAAACCCCCACCTGTTTAATTAGGTAAACCGGATCATTTTTAAGTATGCTGTTTTTCTAGCAGTCAAGGTTAAAATCCAGTGTTTGAACAGTCTGAAAGAATGCAGTGATGGAAAGAAGTGCCATAAAGCTAGCTCGGGTGAACTAATGCTTGCCTTACGGCTATTTGGCTCCTGAAGTGTGTTTTCTAAACCACGTGCTTTCTCAGAAAAGGCCTGTTTGGGTCTGTAAGTGGCATTGTGCATAATGTTTGTGTCTGGGGACATGTGTTAATGTGCTCCTGGCAGCATTTCGCACAGCTGGGTCAGAGATGGAGCTGGTGGTCACGAATGGAAGTGTTGCCGCTTGTCAGATAGAAAGCAGAAGCCCTGCAGTTAAGTGAATTAGGGGGTCTTGAAATCAGTTGCATCATCGCTGCAGACTTGCATCAGGGTAAGATCTAGAAACTGAGGCTGTGTAATGCAGTTCTGAAAAGAAGCAAGGGATGGAAAGACAGCATGGGCATTGTGCAGCCCATTAAAAGGGGGTGGTCTCAGGGCAGTGTTCCCGCACTGTTCTCTAAACTGGGACTGCTTTGTTCTGACTTCCTTCAGAGCAGATAATTCCACAATTTCCTTTCCAAAAGTTTTTTGCTGACCTTATGTGCCTGGGCTCAAACTTCCCTGAGAGGGAAAACTACAGTGCCTTGAACCTCAGTGCCACTTCTATGCTACTTGTTAAGGATCTGAGAAAATAAAAACAGATTTGGGGGTGGGGGTGGTGGTGGTGTTGGTCGACAGAGTTTAAGCTGTGGAAGCTCCTGAATGCAGCATGTCAGAGCAGAAGGAGAAGCCTGGGAGCTCCTGCTGTGCAGGGAGGCAGGCAGCACAGTGCTTCAGGGTGCGGGCAGTGAGCGAGGCTGCTGGGCCCAGTTCCTTTCTCTCCTGAGGGCACATAGCCTGTTCCCTTCCACCTTTGCTTGGTGGCAGGGCTGGCTCTGCCTGGAAACGTCAGGTTGCCCAGAGATCCAGAAACCATTTCATGAGTGTCGTTACTGGAACCTGCCAGCAAAATCACTTTTGCTTTTCCCTGGGTAAACTGAACCCTGAGATGTCTCTCCTCTAGCAGGGGAGGATATTTATATCCCCTGTGAGCCCAGAGCTATGAACTCCTATGGGAATCTCAGCCAGGAAAGGGCAGTGCTTGACCAGAACGGAAGAGGTCTTCCGGGCACATGGTCCCATTCCCAGCCCTGGCCCCAAATAGCTCCAGTGTGGGGCAGACTAGGAATGCCAGCAAGGTCCCCTCCTCTCCACAGGGATGTGCCATCAGCGGGGTCTCATGGCACCCAGCATGGCATCTGAAGGACCCTTACAATCCTGGCATAACTTGGGTTAGGAAGGTTAAAAGCAACCGGTCTGCTCATTGCTACACTGCTGCCAGGTGGGAATTTCCCCGTGCATACGAGAATGGCTGAACAATCTATTGTGTAATGCAGTTGAGAAAAGTGAGATTTTGTTCCTTGTTCCTTTGGTTCTTCAGAATTTCACATTATTTCACAATCGATGAAGTCACACGGATGAAAAGCAAGGTGTGACTGGCAGTGCTGGGACATGGTAGCTGAATCACAGGTGGCAGAAGGAGTCTGGATAAAAAGCAATAGAAAAAGAATGTTAGCGAAAGAAGTAATGTCGACGTTACTGTCGTGTCTGATGATGTGGGAGGTAAATTTTGTAACGTCATTGCTAGTTGTAGAGCACATCTCAGTATTTCTGAATCATCAGTCACACAGAGGAGCGTGAGGTAGGCTGTAGGGAGAGAAGATATTCTGGACTACTATGAAGGCTTTTTGTTGAATAAATCATATGATTCTGCCTCTGCTTGACCTTTCCTGAAGGGTTCAGTTGTAATTCTTAGTATTTTGCAGGTTCAGGTATGCAGAACATCTCACGGTGTGAGCTGATACACTGAAACTTGCAAGAGATCCGTTTATATGTATATATATTTAAATCATCTTGAATTTGTGTATTCCCACAAGCTGGAAGTTTTATATGACCATATTAAAATATGCTGATATTAAACGTGACACACCAGATTATCAACAGCAAGAGCAAGGTTACGTAGTTTTAATGCATTATTTCAGATTTTTCTTTTGTTTTTAAAGAAGATGCTTTTTTTTTTTTTTTTTTTAGATTACTTTTTAAAAAAAATCTATGCACATACTGGACTAGAATCCAATTAAAGTATGTACAACAACATGGTATTTCTGTTAGTAGGGTATGCTAGTAAGGAAGAAAAAGGATATAGAGAAGATCACTTTTAAAACTAATTTGTTAAACAAAGAGGATGTTGTGTGTAAGCTGGGGAGTGAGCTGGATGCCACATCACCCCACAGCCATCCAGCATCCTCTTATAACACCAGCTTTTTCTGTGTGAATGAGAAGCAGGAAATAACTGCTTTCAGATTAAATTTCCAGCTTTGCATGAGTGTCTTTGCTGAACTGAACTAGCTGGACAAACTGAAACAGACAAAATATATCTCTAGGTTTTACTGCATCCTTTTGTTTTTTCAACTCCTTCTGGAAACCGTATAACAATAGAAAAAGGCAAACAGCTGGCCCTTTTGCTGCTAGCAGTCTGCTGTGGATGCTCACTCACCTGCGCAAGCCCACCTCTTATTATACGTGAAGACAAAAACTGCATATGTGAGACCTGGCAGTGCCACTTGAAAAGTGAAATAGCACTGAGATTGATTTGGTGGCAGTGCGGCGTCGCAGCTGCTTCAGGATTTACCCAAGCAGGTTTTATTGGATGCATCGATAACTAAACTAATTGCTCTGAAATTACTGTTATACTCGTTCATATGAATTGCACGATGACTTTGGATAGTTGCACAATGTCATCTTGTGTTGCAATGGAATAACTGATGCTTTCCAACAAATTGAGCATGGTTTCAGGATGCACAAAGCAGGAGTGCAGCAGGCACAGGCAATGGAGGGTTATTTTGTGGCGGTGGTCTGGCCCAGGAGGAAGCTGAGATATTCAGTTATTTTAGCTTCTATTTGTAATTCAGCAGTCCCATGTAATTTAGACATTCAGATATCTTTTATTGCTAATTAATAGAGAATGGTAAGTGACCTTTGTGTGAAGTTGTATATTCAAAAACCAACAAATGTGTTGTTTTGCAGAACTGTTACAAGCAGACCCACAGCAATGCAAGGTGAGTAAAACAGGCCAGTGTTGTCTTGTGCTACAGTAAAGATAACTTTAAAAGTAACAGTAAAGTTCTTTCTTAAGTATCCAAGCGATGTTAGGTTAGATATAAATTTGCCTAATAATTTTAGGAGAGATGTCTGAATGTTTTGAATTCAAACATTAAAATTTAATCATTTACAAAACATGTTTTCAAATCTTGAATCATCCTGAAACACAGGCTACTTCTGCTTGCGTGCTGACAATTCATAACTCTGAGTCAGCAGGTTAGCTGACAAATTAGCATGTTACTAGCAAGAAAAACTTGCGAGAAAACTTTTATGTAGTGTAGAACAGGTTGTTGACCAGCCTGTTCTGTGCGGGAGGGCAGCCAGTCAGTTTGTGGCCAATTCTTTGCATTGAAGCTTCCCGTGAACGAACAAAGGTCCCTGTGTTCCAGACGGACAGCAAGCTGACCCTGCTTGGCAGGGCTTGGCTAGGTGAGCTCTGGGTGTCCCTTCCAAGCCAAGCAGTTTGAATCGTAGTTCTGTGCTTGTGACATTCTTCATGATGTACATGACAGTGCAGTAACTGTCTTTTTTAAAGCATGCTAAGGATCAGAACTCCGTTAAATTACGGCGTGCTTTAATACATATACTTTACATTGATAAAATACAAGCTCATTATGTGGTTTTTGCTGTTCAGGAAACAGCAGCTTAATTTCTGTACACCTGCTTTGAAAAAAAAAGGCAGCGTTGGGGATCTTTCCCCCTGTGTGTGGGAGGAGATAAATGAGAGCAGTACTCAAAGCGTATGTTGCATTCTTACAGCAAACAACCCGGCACCAGCACCTGGATTCTCCACTACTGGCTATGCACCAGGACACCAGGCCCCCTATGGCCACCCGCAGTATGCAGCTGGGAACTTCTACGGTAGGTTGCCTGGCTGTAGGTGTGCTGTTTGGTTAGGAGATGTGCATGGGAAGCAGGAGGTTTCATCAAGGCAGGCATCTCTGATTAACAAATTCTGTATTAATTCTGTAGCATTTCTGTTAATATCTGTTCTGGTGGAAAGTCATACTCTTTCCATCTCAGTGCTACGTGTTTATGTGTGCTGAGCAGTGCCAGCAGTGGAGGAAGTCTGCAATGCTAGCTGTTCCTCAGTGGTGGCTGGGGTTGAGTTTGTTAGGGAAGTGTTACTGATGCAACACAATCAATGTGTGGCAGCTTCTTGCTGATTATCAGATTATTTTATTTACATGTTATGTCAGTTCCCCAGTTTCTTTTTCTCTAGTAATCCAAAACTGAAGGGTTGTTTTCTTCTCGCAGTTCTGTCGTTTGTGTAGGTCTTGTTTCCTTTTCCCGTTGCTGTACTTTGCATGTGGGTGTACCTTCCATTTGTTTCCTCTTTTTAATCTTGTTTTCTGCTAACAGAGCACTCACCAATAGCTTATCGTTCTGGCAGCGAGTTGCTTTCTGAAGAGCCGGATCACACTGAACAGTATCTAACAGGCTCCAGGCATAAATTATTTATAAAGAGCAAAGTGTTTGGCTTGAGTTTCTGTGCTGTGTGTACACTAAATCTTGCACGTCTTTCAGTGAGGAAATCCGAGTTCTGTGTTTATGCAGCCTTCAAGGAATGAGCACGTGCTCCAAAGGCCAGGGAGCGACTGTTTTATCTGAATACTGCCGGTGGTAACACACGCTGATAGCCGTCAGTTCTGCAGGAGGGTGGGTCCTTATCTGCGGTGGGCAGTGCTGCTATTGAGCGGCTGTGCGCCGCGCCTGCATGCACTGCATGGTTTATGGCCGCAGCATCACCTTTCACGTGAAGCAGCCCGTGTTTTATAACACAGGATGGGGCACTGGTGCTAAGGGTAAGCACGAGGTCTATGAGTCAGCATCTCTGCAACCAGTTGTCTTCGGACTTTCTACGGAAATGTTCAGGCTGGTTTGTCCTTGCAAGCTCCTGCGGGCTTCTGAGCAGAATACAGAACGGTGCATCAGACCGGAGCGGTCCCGAGCCCGCCTTGACGGCGTTCAATGCGGGCAACCCGCACTTCCCGTTCCGCAGCTGCTGTAACCGACGTCAGCGCTCTCCCGGCACGGGGCTGTCAGCGCCACCTGGCGGCGCGGTGCGGCACGACGGAGGGCTCCCTGCTGCGGGAGGAGCTGCGGCCCGCTGCCGCTCGGGAAGGAGTCCTTCGAACAAGTCTAACTTCTCAGTCTCCGTGTGAATAGTATTTCTGCTATGCTCAAGAGACACGCCTTTGTTTATTCCATTTGGTTTTGTCTGGTGAGGTTAGAATTCTCCTTCGTGAGAGTTGCACTATCCCTAACTGAAATACGTTGTAGGTATGAGAATCTGCGTAGTTAAAAATGATTCATATGTTTTTTTTTTCTTTTGAAGATCCACGATGCAATTCTTTTTCCAAGACCTCAGTTCCTAAACTGCATCTCTCCTTTCTCTTCAGGCACTCCTGCAGCAGGGCCCTATGCTTTCCAAGCACAGCCCATGGGAAACCCATCCGGAGCTGCTGTTCCACCCATCCAGAACCAGCCTCCTGGAACCATCTGGATGCCCATCCCTCCTCCTCTTCCCAACTGCCCTCCTGGACTGGAATATCTCACACAGGTACCTGCACCCTCATCCTTCCCCAGGGAATAGGTGGTCACCTGAGAGACAGCCTGCATCTGGCAGAAAGCTAGAAAACACATCTGTCTTTATTGCAGCTGCATGAGTTGCTGCTTTTGGGCTGCTGTGTGAGGCCTCTTGTAACGTGAGTGATGCACATTTGAGTGTGGACGTGCCTGTTATGGCCAGAGCACTTTGGGGGATACCCACTCCTGCCAAGTGTGATGCTAATAGACAGTGGGCACAGAGCAATTGCATGTCTTTCCCATTTCTGAAGCTACTGTTTGTTAGATGTAATGCAGTTTGTCAAGATGCATTACATATTTATGTATGCATGTACAGGCACCTGTAGTACTATATATGAGCTTGCTTTTCTATGTGATGCTTTCTTAGTACCTCTAGTCAAAGTTAACAAACTTAGAAAATGTTCATAGCAAAATGAAAATTGCTCCCATGTTGCAGTATATTATCACAGGAAACACCCTTCGACTGTAAAAGTGTAGTTTATCTCATCACTGGGAGCAAATACAAAGGCCATATGCTGATGCTTGTGGTTGTGCATATTACTCAGAAAATAAACCAATACCAAACTTGGTGTTTCCTTAGTTACACTCAGAACTAAACAGTAGCTGAGCTTCTGCTTTAAAATTTTTGAATTTCCTCCTGGTGGTTCCTGCTTTTCTCTGTGCAGACTCCTGATGCAGGCATCTGGCGTGGGAATTTCAGGCTCTGTAGTGTTACTGGGTCACACCAAGTCGTGATAGGAGCACAGGCATGTTAGACCTGCATGCCTGTAACCAGATCAGCCTGGGTACAGCTTCCATCCTCTGCTCTGGTGCTTGTAATGCTGTTCTGCTAAACTGAGAGAGGGCAGGACGGGTAGACATGAGCCATGTCTGCAGCTTTTACTGGTAGAGATCAATCTCTAAACAATATATTAATCATCGACACTGCATTCTGAAATGAAACAATACTTCTTGAAACTAGGTATCTCTTAGTTACAACTTGCTAACTATTTATTCTGTTTCATTTTTCAACCATGAACAGATTGACCAGATATTAATTCATCAGCAAATTGAACTTCTTGAGAGTAAGTGAAATGTTTTTATAGCAGAGAAATGTTTAAATCTAATAGTCCCAAGAACTGTAAAATTTAGACCTTCTTTGACAAAGCTTCTTTAAAGTCCTTTAATGGATTGCCACTTCAGTGTTTCCTGTTTGTTATCATCTCAATTCCCACAGAACTTATGGAGGAGAAAAGGGAACAGAAACACAGGAGGCTAGAAGAGGATTTTAAACTGGTTCTATATATTGTAAGATAAGACAGCAGAACTGTTTATCTCAGTAGTCTTTGTAGCTGATTATAGATGAAGTCACAAATCTCCCGCATTATTCATGTGATTTCAGCTTTCCTCTTTTCCCTATTTAAATATCCAATGTCTGTTCTCAACTACATCTGATTCCTTAGACTAGCTTGCTGCTCTGATCTCATTTCCAGGCAATGTTGCTCTTTTAGTTCTTTTAGAACTGCTTTCCTTCTGCTTCCCTTATTCCATTCACTTCAAGAATATGAAAGTCATGTTTTCAATATCTTTTGAACAGAATAAAGAAACTGGAATGCCCAGCTTGGCTGACACCAAATGCTGTTACATCTGCTTTCCATAGTATTTCAAGGGTATTTTTGTTGAAGAAACTAATCAAAATTACAGCCCCGGGTCTTGCCATCTTCCATTTGTTTAGCTATGAATGTTGACTGTGAGGCCTTTTTGTGGCTTTCTCACTCTGACAATAATTGTGCCCTCTGGAGCTCTTTTTTTTGCTTCACCACACCTTCTGCTCTTCCCTAAGAAACTTCCTGCTGTGTGGCTAGGAATGGTGGTGCTTGATCTGGCAGCGGGTACCCATGACTGGAGGGAGGGGAGCTGATGAACATCTTCATGCTCCTTCCATGTCGCTGTGTTCATGGTGGCTTGTCCTTTTTGAACTTCTGGTCGGCTTGAGGGCCCTTCCCCACTGCTCCCTCTGTCAGAGCTGCCTCTGAGAGAGTCCAGATGAGGCCTTTCCAAGCAATAGGTTAGGGTTAGCCTGGTGTTTTTATTATCTGTTGTTCATGCAGGTGCACCTCAGGAGCTAACTGTTCTGTTACTTTTTTTTCAGTTTTTATTGGATTGGAATCAAACAACAAATATGAAATCAAGAATTCATTGGGACAAAGGGTGTACTTTGCAGCAGAGGACACTGACTGTTGTACAAGGAACTGCTGTGGGCCAGCACGACCTTTCACCATGAAGATTATGGACAATCTGGGTCATGAGGTGATAAGGCTGGAGAGACCCCTCAGGTGTTCGTCATGTTTTTTCCCCTGCTGCTTACAGGAGGTGAGTCACTTCTCACCACGAGGGATGAGATCTTCTTTAATATTAATGAATCTGGGGTGATGATTATGGACAGAGTCTCAAATCTGAGCCTTCTCAGAACTGTTACTGACAGATGTGTAGTAGCTGCACCCTATGGGGCTTTGACTTTGAGAATGCTCAGAGTCTTTCCTTCACTAGACATTCATCTTTCCACTGTAGACACATAGCTTATATGTTCTGTAGCCTCAGAAGTATGCTACTGATTTCAGTGGAGTTGCATATTGGTTCTGGAATGCGTGTGCAGCTTTCTGTAATTGTTTGCAGAAAACCTAGTGCAGCTTCATTGGAAAGCTGGGTTGTTATGGAAGAATAAGCTGTGTTTGGTTTGCATATTAGTGTGGATTTTTGTCTAATGAACATCTTAAAGCATAAGAAACTGCTTCACGTGGGGATTTTCTTTTTCCTGTGAAGATAGAAGTTCAAGCACCTCCAGGAACACCAGTAGGTTATGTTGTCCAGAATTGGCATCCCTGCTTGCCTAAGTTTACTATTCAGGATGAGAAAAGAATGGATGTACTGAAAATTAGTGGCCCTTGTGTTGTCTGCAGCTGTTGTGAGGATGTTAATTTTGAGGTATGTAACGCTAAGAATTGCTTGTATACATCTTCTTTCAAACAGTATTTTGATAGTAGTCTTTTGCTTCACTTATTATAAGACAGCTGTACTGTGATATATACAAAATAATTAAAACATAATCTTTTAATGCTAATATAGTCAATTCAGTTCTCTAAGTAGGTAGATCATTCTGGAAAAGCTTGCCAAACTTCCAGAAATCACGTCTGAAAGACACTCATCAGTGGTCTGATTCCTTGTGATTGCACACAAATCTCTTAATGGAAGTTTGGTAGCAAAACCTTTATTAATCCATGATGTTAGTCCCTAACAGGGGAAAAAAAAAGTTATTATCAGTGGTATTAGCTGTTTATTAAAATGACTTGCTACAACCACTCGTCCAGTCATTTAATAGTCATTCACTACCCAAGTAAGTCATAATTTAGACCTAAAATTTACATTTGAATGACTGAAGAATTACAACTATTATTTAAAAACAATACTGATTAATGCATTAGCATTTTCATACAAATTAACTAATAGACGAACTAATTAAACTTCGTTTAAAATGATGTTGTAAATTGCTGAAGCAAGTTTAGGCTGATTTTATTTGGGGGGATTACACTTTCATGGAACTATGAACACTGGGTGTAACTTTAGGAAACACCGCTAAGAAAGGGCTAAACTCTCATTTGCAACAAGAGTATGTAATTTGTTTAATTTTCCCTTGAGCTGTTCCTGATGTGTGGCAGGATGTAGTAATTCACTCTGTTGGCTAAAAGACAACACTCCCAACAGTGTGTGTGTACATGCACGCGTGCATATTTGCATGCAATAGCTGACGTCCGACACCACTGATACATTGAATTCCAGTCAGATTTAGAATTAAGTTGATGCTTGTGTTACTTCACTCTGACTTTCTGGTGGTCTGGCTTGTCTTTCAGTACCAATAGTCGCATTCAGTGACTGCATTAATTTAATAATACGATTTAAAGCTTTCAAGTGGATCTGTAATTGAAAGAATTTGTGGATTCTTGAATAACTTCTTTTTTAATTTTATGTTGAAATAGGTGAAGTCTTTGGATGAGGTTTCTAATATTGGGAGGATTTCTAAGCAGTGGTCTGGGTTTTTGAAAGAAGCATTTACAGATACTGATAACTTTGGAGTCTCATTTCCAATGGACCTTGATGTAAAAATGAAAGCTGTCCTGCTCGGTGCTTGCTTCCTTATCGTAAGTCTGTAGCTTACTGATACTTGAATATGAACTGACTTCATCTCAGTGTTTAAATTGTGCTGATAAAGGTTTTGATTCCAGGCTTCTCAAAGTGCTTGAGAGCTTTTGGTGGATTTCTTGTGTGTAAAACTAACCCCGGAGGGAATATTTTTGGATAATAAGCTTCTTCTAGGCTACTTGAAGTGCTGACTACATTAAGAAGAGCTTTATATGCAATCAGGTTAACAAACCCTGTAAAAGACAACTTTACAGACTCATAAGCAGAGGCAAGCATGTTTATGTGGGTGGTGAGACCAGAGAAGTACAGAACAGCATTAGCCAGGAGGCCCAACCAGTGCCAGAACAGCCCACTGAGGTAGTGAACTGGACGAATAGGTGCTGCATCCAGCTCCTCCTTCTTGGAAATACATAATGCACCGAGATGAGTAGGATTAAATGCTCTCAGAGGGGTCATATCATTGCATCTGAGTTTGGAAAGTTCTCACCAGCTTTTACAGCCCTGCATATGGACCAGGTTTTCCTTAGCCATGTGTGTTCAGGATCAAGGATGTAGGTGAAGAGTAGGGAGTATGAAGAAGCAACGACTTCAGGCACAGAATATGGGGCTCCTCTATGTAAAGTAAAGATTTGTTTGTAAAGTAAAGTAAAGATACCTTTATGGTAGACTCCAGTTTGAGGTAAAATTGAAGGGACTTGAGTCAGGTCGAAGGAAGTTAGGATGGAAATCCTAAGCAAAGGAAGCATGCCTTCTGCTAATGATAAGGTTAAACACCTCAAGTCTTCTACCACTTTTTTTTTCTTTTTGTGGATGCATTATTTTCTCTGCAAGAGACTCAGGAATTAGGTTGCAGAGAGGTACTCCCAGCTGCTTCTCATCATGTAAGGTTTCTGGGGAGGAATTGCTCTGAATACCTTGCAAAAGAGCCGCAAACCAAGGTCTAGATTTTAAAAGGATTGAGTTTGTTTGCTTTTTGTTTCCATCCTAGGACTTCATGTTTTTTGAGAGTATTGGTGACAGCCATCAGCGAACAGGAGTGTGGCAGTGAAATCTAGAACTTTCTGTTCAGAAGGAAGAAAATAAACCACCCACTTGCCAGTGGATTGCAGAGCTCCAGTGAGAATGTGAGAGGTGGACCTCTTACAGTTGTAGTTATATTTCTATAAACTAAAAGCTTTATTGTCTAGCTTCTGGTTCTGTAATCTAATGACACTGTTGTATTCAAATAAGCACCTTTTGTCTGTACAGATAAATACTGTAATGTATAGAAATATATAGCAGCCTTTTTTCCAGTAAATTTGGAATTGTTGTATTAAAAACTCAGTTCTTAAAAAAAAGAGATCTATTTCTTTGTTCAATAGTAATATAAGCAGTCAGCCTAATAAAGAGGTTCTTATCGTTTCCTATGTATCCTTCTTTGGTAGTTTTGGCTTGGTGTTAATATTCTGTTGTTTCCACCTTATCAAGTATGTATGTTCAAAACCAAGTAATCTAAACAAACAGAACTATCAAAATTCACTGTAAAAATTGTATTCTAGTGATGAGTCTGCTGTCATATGATTCATTTGGTTTCCTAATTTTGGTTCTTTTGAAACTTAAGGTTTTGATTTTCACCAACACAAGTTAGAGGAGACTGTTAAAAAGAAGCAGCCACAAGCATTTGTTTCTAGTACTTGCTGAAAAGCATCTTGCCATCAATTTTTTATCAAGGGACCAATGTAAGAGTTAATGCAAATATAAGCAAGGTATTAGGAACAACAATTAGGAACAATTGGGCTAACGGGACTTAACTGGGAGCCTGTGTTCATTCTTCCAGGTTACTCAAAATCTTGTGTTCCAGTATTGCTGTGCTTAGGTGTTCAGTGTAAGGCCTGAAAGCACCTTCAGTCCAACCTGCATGTAAAATTAGACAAAAACAATAACATCTATCTCTCTCATCAAGCTACATAGGAAAAATATTTATTGCAAGAAAGAAGCCCAGGCTAAGCCTCGCAGATTTGCCAGAACTGGTATAATAACAGGAAAGAACTTCTGCAATCTGGAGTCATTAAAGCACATAGGAACCACTGGACTAGGGGAACTCTCCATCACATGGCTAACTGGGTAGTTCTGGTGCTGGTTCCACAGCTCTTTTGCCTTGCAAAACGCTTCACAATAGTCTTCTGTGAAGCTGAAATTATTACTCAAGAAGTCATAGCTAAGGGTCCTGAGGGGTAACTCTTTTGTTCATGAAACAGTATGCTTCCGCTGTCATAATCTTCTACTATTTCCTAATGATATTTATTTGCAGAATGCTTAAACTCCAGGAGACAGGTGTGCATTTCCAAAATTGGTTGTTAAATGCAGAATAGATCATTCTTTAAGCAATCTGTCTTCATTTTGAAGAACCCACAGTAGCGTCCATATTTAATAAGTAAACAGGCTCTAGAAATTCCCACTTTCATCTATCAGGCTGTAAGCAATACAATGATTCATCCCCTATCTATATTCCAGGCTTTGGAAAACATGAGAAGTTTTTCAGCACACTGCACGTTATTCAATTCCATCTAGGTTAGAGAAAACTGTTACATAAAACCTTTACAAAGTGAGATTTGCAGATGGATTTCTCTTGTTCTGTTAATGACCTTTCCATCTGGATCATCTCTGTAAGTTTTTTATCTCCAGATGTACAGGAGTTGCAGTCACTTAATGAAACCCTAGGGTCTATATGTCAGAGAAAAACATAATTTATCTGATGTTTCTCAGTAAAATAATGCACAGATAGTTCGGGTTTCTCAGAAAATGAAGTTATAAGAAAGAGGAAAAAAAATGATCTACCCCTTCCAAAGTCTTAAAGCAAAATTGGTGTTTTGCTTCTTGATAGAGGAGAGAGGAGGGCCACTGTTTCAAAGTATTGTATGTTACAGGTTGTCTTCTAAAGATGTTTGAACTGGAGTTTTATAAAGGTGCTTTTGTAGACTCAAAGCCAGTCCATACATGCCTTACATACCTTGCCTTGGTTTTACTAGCAAGAATAAATTTCCTCAACGCTGAAAAACTGAGAATGGGAGCAGAGACTGAACAGTAAAAGTTACTTAGGAAAGAGGAAAGCAGTTGGTTTTCCTGTCCTTTCTGGAGAAATTTAGCTCATTTACTGTAGTGTGAATATAGCTTACTGCGAATGCTGGGGTTGATAAAGTCTTTGTTCAAGGGAATGTATTATTAAATTTCGTGGCATAAATATTTGACTACTAATGGGCATTGTGTGAATAAGAATGCACATTCTATGTGACAGAAATACATAGGAATTGATAAACGTGAAAGGTGATTGGAAGATGCTGAGGAAGAAGTTGTGGAGCTGGTTGTCTCACAAGTAAGGGGAACTCTTGCAGCCAGGGCCAGGAAACAGAGACCTGCTGCACAGAGGGAAAACTGGACTGTAAGATGAAGAAGCCACTTCAGTCAAAAAGTAATCATGTAATGCGACCTGATGTTGGAATTAGTGAGACAGGAGGTAAGAAAGATTAAAAAACAAAAATAAGCAACAAACAAAACAAAATCTGCTGCCCTTCTGGGGTGCAGCAACAAACCTAGCCAGCAGAGAGATCTGTTGTCTTATATCGGGGCTACATGCTTTCATGGCACGTATATATGCTGTAACTATGTACTGGGTTGGATCATTCTAGGATTTGGATGTGCTGTTCCATGTTTTGCCTTTTTTACAGTACCCCTCCAAAACAGAGCAACAGTATAGAACCTAGCCCTAGACCTCAAAAAGTTGCTTCTGAACCTTTATACCATTTGCACATCTTCTGCTGACTGGATGGTCAACTGAATGTTGTTGTATTGCAGAGAAGCTACAAACAAATAGGCTGAGCACCTAAAGCTTCTGTTGGGTCATTTGGTCTAAGGCTCCTTTCAGGAAGGCATGTTATGTCATTCCTTCACTCTCGTTTTTCTCATTCTCTCTTTTTTTCTGTTGATTTCTGACAGCAATATTGCAGTAACACAAAGCAAAGCTGCCTCCCAGGGTCCTCCTCCTCCCCAGCACACAAACACTGGAGAACCTTTGGGCCAGTGGACTGGTCATCTCTATGCATTTGGTTCTGAGCAGAAGGTGAAGAAAAGAAGGGAAGAAACCCCAAACCTCCACTTTTATATAAAACATAAAATGTGAGGCATCTTGATACTTACTTATTTTCCTCAGGATGTTTCCCATCCTTGTTTCTGTGATTATTTTGAAGAATCCTGAGTGTCATATGCAAGTTAAGAAAGATGCCTTACAGATTCTGTCCCGGAGAAACATTACCCTCTCTTCTACAAAGACATTCGACGTGCTGCTTGGGGGTAGGTTTGCTTCCATTGTTTTCCTGCTAGCGCTGATAAAAGCAGGCCCATGTGCGGTAGGTGGCAGTGCCGGCGTGGAAATGGCAGCTGCAAGCCTAAGGTCCGCACTGTGAGCTTCCCTCTGGTTTTCTATGTGGAAGCATCGCAGATTACACTATCTCTGAAGTATGTATTCTCTGCATGTGTGTGGAAAACCAGATATTTCCCACCAAAGCTTCAAAATCTTCAGCTGCAAATGGAATGATGTGCCACTAGGCAAATAAAACATGCACGTGACAGTATGCACAAAGAACACAATGCCAAAAACTGTGTAATGCCCTTAAAGATGCACTAGGCTTATAGTACATGTAAGAATTTGGGTCTGGGCTGTGATTTCTGACATAATTCACAGCTTCGCAATAAGTTATGAATGCATCATGGCAGTGTGCATCAAAGGAGTCAGGCTGGTTTTGTTGCTGGTGTAATCGCATCATCTTACCTTTAAGGTGAGTTTGGGCCTTAGACACAAGACATGGCCATGACATGGGCTGAGCAGCCCCAGAGCTGTAAACACTTGGGAAAGTGGACAAGAAAGAGGCAAGCCAGGCCAAGGGCTGCCCCTGGGGCTCTAGTTGTCATTTTCTTTTTTGTTTGTTTGTATTTAAGCTTGCTGCTTGTGTCTCTGCTGGTTTAACCTTTAGCTGACCTAGTTATTGAACCAGAGCAGCTGGAAGCAGATAAGGAAGTCAATATTTCTCCACTGATTGCTGTTTATTGAGGAGCAAACAGGCCCTGCTGAGGTGAGCAGTACACGGGGGCAGGCTGTGCTGGATGGGAGGTACATGGCCACAAGCAGCTGTAACGTGGGGGTGTGCTGGCTTACAGTGTTGTGCTATGTGTGGCCCAGATGCCAGTCCAATGATGTTTTGTAGCTGATCCTCTAATTGCATCTTCCTTCTCTAAAGTATGGTCTCTTTTGTGTGACTGTTAAATTCTATCTGAATGCTGGAACTTTGTGGCACAGCTGGCATTAGCACATCTTCCCAAAGTATCTGGACTTGCATGAATGTGGCTTTGATAGGATGGGAGAGGATGGCCTCAAGTTGCTCCAGGCAACTTGTTCAGCTTGGTTATTAGGAAAAACTTCTCCAAAATAGTGGTCAGGCACTGGAACAAGCTCCCCAGGGAAGATATGTAGTCACCACCCCAGGAGGTATTCAAGAAAAGGGTAGATGTGGCACTGAGGGACATGGGTTAGTGGGCAGTATTGGTGATAGATGGACTGTTGAACTAGATGATCTTAGAGGTCTTTTCCAACCTTAATGATTCTATGATTCTATGCTTTCTTTTTCACTGTGTCCCATCACATACCTGAGCTGTTGTGTGCAATACTGAGGAGCTCAGTTCCACAGCCTTTGCATTTTGTTAGTGACCTTTCCCAGCCACTTGATCAGCTTGGGTGCTGTCTCCAGGTTTTGCTGTGGCTCTCCAGTCATGTGGTATGAGACAGAGCAATGCCTGGCCCAGGGAGTTTGGGCAAAATAAATCCTAATTATACAGGTGCTGTGTACGTGTGCCAGAAACCTAGACCTTACCACCTAAATCCCATTGTCTTTCATTCCTGCAGGCAGTCCTGCTTTTTAACTGATGCACAACAGTGACTTCAGTTTGTTTGTTTTTTCTTTTTAAAATCCCATTGAGTATGGCTGTACAGTGGAGCAAAGGCTTTATTGTTTCAGCAAATTTCTCATTTTTCAGGAAGCAGAATGTGTGGCTCCTGGAAAATGTAGGCCATTCAATGGACTGAGGCTAAGCTTGCCGGCATTCTGTGTCTGTATTCTGCTTGTTGCCAGGCTGGGTAGAAAAGAAATACGAGTAAAGTTGTTCAACACAGACAAGGGCTCACTGTGCCCTGTCCTCTTCTTCCACTGAACAAACTTTGGAAAGGCCATGAGAGGTGGTGAGCTAACATTAACATGCACCAAGCAATAAAGCCAGCCATTGAAATGAACAAGAACTTACCTGTGTGTTGCAGCACATATTTTCCTATTGGGGGGGAGGGGGAGGGGGAAGCAAAAAAGAAAAGAGCATTAGTTAATATTTCCATGGTAGAGAACAGAGCAAGAGACAGAAAGGTAAAATCTCTGTTGAATAAATCAACTCACTCTATGTTCTCTGTCTGTGCTCAATTCATGGCGTTAAGATGCAGAAGCAGTTTATGCAAAAATGCATGTTGAATTTATGAAAAATAAATTATGAAATTCATTGGTGGTTATGTATACTTTGAGGAAGCTACTACCACGCAGTACTGAAGTAAAACATGAACTAATCAGCACCTCTTAAGCTGCAAATATGAAATCTTTACAGCAAAGAGTTTTTTCCTTGGGGTTAGCACTTCAGTAATTATGCAGTGAAATTCAGCGAATGCTTTCACCGTCAGATAAACTCAAACTGAATTTGCAAACAGAAATAAGCACTAGTTGAGTTTTTATCTTTTTAAAGAGGTAATGAGGTGTAAACATTAATGAAATATGTTTGGCCTCAAAATCCTACTGAGCTCAGCAAAGTCAAAGGCAATTAACTGCCCAGACCAGAGGACACCTAGCCTCAGCTCAGACCCAGCCACACCAATGTTTCTATTAGGCACAGTTGGGGATTTTAAGTTAATATAAATTGAAGATTAGAATCTGACCATTTTAAAATTCAATATACCTGCTGTCAATGGAAAAGAAACCAACAAGAGAATGATGCTAAAAGTAACAGAGCTTGGAATTACACATTAATCAAGCTGCAGCCTGGGATACTTAAGAGAGCATGATGGGCACTCTCCTTGGAGACATGCTTTGGAGCTTCTTGATTACAGGTATGTAGAGAATTGTCACAATTCCTGGAACTTCATCTCTTCCTTGAGGCAATTACATTCCTCTCCACCTGAGCTACCCACCTGCCATTCATACCAATTAAAGTGCTTTCTCTTCAGCCAGGAGGAAGAACATGGCAGAACACCCTGGTCAGGCCACGACAACTGTTGCTGTGTGTCCCTTTTGCTGCAGAGATAAGGCTGTACTGATAAGGTATTTGCAGATGCCTTCCCACAAAATCCCACAAAATGCCACTAATAGCTGGTGACTGCTGACAGGCTGTCAGCGTGGCATCAACAGTTTAGTCAACTGCAGACCATAATGTGTTAACGTAAGTCATGTTCTTGGCTAAGGTGCGTAAAAAGGGATGTAGTGAGTGTGACATTCAGGTCAAAACAAGTGATCAAATGCCTCTTCTTGCATCACAGTGTAAGAACTATGATTCCCCTCCAAACGAACAAACAAAATAGTAGTAATAATAAAAGCAGGCAAATAGAATTATGAAAGTGCTACATTCCTTTTAACCCCACATCTTAGGTTTTTACTATTGCCATGTGTTATGGAATTCTCTAAATAATGACACTTGAATTAATTATTTCGGCAGATGTAGTTAGAGAGTGGCCTCTTTCTCAGAGATCCCTGTGCCTGTAGAGCACTAACTAAGCTGAGTTCCATTAGTCCTTTGTTAATAACTGAGCATTTGGCAGTGCAAAAGTGTACTTTGGTTTGAAGTGAATGTATTTAATTCCTGGATGAGATTTAGTGCAAAATTAAAAATTTATTCCATACATTTAAAATCTCTTGAAGAGATTTTCTTCTTTCTTGAAGATATTCAAAGGAATCGACCATGTGAAAGCAATGTTACCATTAAGAAGGCATAGGATTCCCTGTAGCATAGCTGCCAGGGGAACACTTGGGGCACCTGAAAAGGACAAAGGCGCCGTGCAGCATGACTGTAGTCCTGTTGAACAGTGATGAGTGCTGTCTCCCAGTGACCTGTCATGGACAGCCATCTCAGGCACAATATATGTGGAGGAGCAAACACTTGCTGATACCTGTTTTCTGGATCTTTGCTGACTGTCAAATATTTTTCAGTGTATTAGGAGGAGACCACATCACAGGGAGCTGCTGCTCCCTTGCTGTCAACCACTCATCATCTAAATTAGGTGTTTTTACATGTTTACTTGCTGAAATATCAAAGCCTTTATCTGCCCAGTCATGCTTTGGATATGGAGCCCCAAACTGATGGGAATCACAGACTGAAATCTGTGTGGAGTTTGAAGCGGATGGACAAACTCAGAATCAACCCTCTTGCATGATGACAGACTGATAGATCATGACTGTTCTCTTCTACTATGCAAAGAGGCAAAAAGGAAAGGAATGACCTAATTTAGTCATAGAGATGTATGGTGTGACAGGAGAGTTTTCCTAAAAATGCAAATAAAATGTGAATCCATCTTTCCTGTAAGTGCTTGGGCAGCAGCTGACTTCTGTGACTCACTTCAGAGAAATTCCTTGGGAAAAAGGTTAGCTTTCTCTGGGACAAAAAGAAACAGTAAATGATATAAATGGTGATTGTAAAGCAAATCCTGGCCTAGTATTCCCTGTTTGCACTGGATCAAAAGCAATCAGAGCCAAGAAAAATTCAAAAGCTTTAGTAAATTCACTGTCAAAGGGTATATGCTTTAGCAAGCAGAGCTCTGCCTTGGAGGTCAGCCTGGGAGTGATGATTCCTTTTAAAGGAGAGGGATTGCTGGCTGAAAATCATGAACATTTAACCAGTAGTTTTTTCCCCACTCCAATCAGACTAAAATGTGGAGTAATCTACAGTGAAGTTGTGGCCAAAATATCTTCCCCAATTGCCTGCACGGAGGAACAGCCAGAGTGGAAAAAGTGTGTGGATAGCCTACGTGCAGTTGTGTTCAAATGTACAGGGCTTGTTTATGGGAGCTTATATTCAGCTGCACCATCAGATGTCTCAATTATAGTCCTGGAGCATAGGGGGAACAAAACATTAGAATTATGTTGGAGAGCTATCTAATTCACCACATGCCTCCCCTCCTCCCCCATTACCCACCCCCTTTGTTGCAAAAAACAAAAAAAAAGTCTTTGCTTTCTTTTCCAACAGCATAAACATTGCAACATTTTCCATCTAAATCCTAGAGAGTGGAGAAACATTTGTAATAACTCGACAGAGCAAATGCATTTTGACATGCAGCAAGCCTGGCTGCTAATGAACAGCAGAAGGAAGATATGAAGAGCACAATTAAATGGCCTGCTCTTATTGAAACAATGGGAATCATCATCCTCTGACCCCTATTTGGAAAGAAATATACAAGGTACCAAGAAGCGAAAGAGGCTGCAATTGAGATTTTGCCCAAAGCAGTAAATGATTTTTCTCAGGTTTCTGTGATTTAGAGGAGATTTTCTTCTGCCTTTATCTTGCCTTTGTTTTCCTTTGGAAATTGCATCATAATGTTCTCTCTGGCTTTAGTGGCTGCTTCAAGCGTGGTACAATTTTAAGATTATATTTTGGTTTGTGAGCAAGTGATTTCTACTCTTTGACTTGGAAAGCTGGAGTGGTTCTCTAGGGAGATGAACCTTCAAACTGGGTAATGTGTATAGCCTGTGGCAATACTAATACTTCACGCTGTCTTTATATAGCGATTTGAGAAGCCCCCATGGTTCAGTAAATATTTAGCAATAGATTTATCATCATTCAGATGGTTAGTCCCCTGCTAGCTAGGGTGCTGCTCAGTGTGCTTTTGCATACTGCCACTGAAATGCTGTGCAGGGTGTCTGGTGCTTGTCCTGTGACAAGCACTATCAAACTGGCCGAAGTGATGGCAATAATGAAATTAATACTCTACAGGGATGCCTTAATGTTCCTGAAGAACGGAGTTCACTTAGCTCTTTTTATTGTCCTGAAAAGCTTCCCAAGGGGCTAATAGTATCAATGTGCCATTTAGCAGGGTGGGATTAAAACACTTCTTCAGTTGACAAACTAGAAGCATTGATAGTAGTTCCTAGCTTCTTGCATGCACTACAGTTTCAAAATGACTTTCATGGACACTATTTTGAGAAGAGGAAACCATGGCTTTTATGTTATCTGGCAGCCTGAAATCCTTCAGATGGCACTGAACTTGGAGGCCAGATCCAACAACTCCATTGAGCTGTGTTCCACTTAGGTACACACACTCCATCTGGCAAGAACAAAACTCCAGCCAGAGGGATATGATTAAGTGATATATAGCCTTGGGACCTGTTTCTTGAATCTCATGAACTAACAACTTCAAACGGATCTTGAAAAGAGATGAAGGCCACATGACTGGAAATGTTGTATTCGTTTTTCAATGCGTTTACCAAAGACCTGGAAATGAATGCTGCTGTTTCTGAGCACCAGTCCAGGTTGGAGCACGCTGGCAGACTTAGAGTCATCTCCACACAGAGCTGGCAGAGCGAAAGATAATTCATGACAAAAGGGGACTGAGCTAAAGACAGTCACGTGTCTCTGTCCTGAAATGCAGAGAATGGAATATGTACCGACCCTCAGAGCTTTTGAAAGAGGCATTTATCTTGAGACTAGGCTAATGCAGAGCTAGCACAGCTCTGGATACACAGGAATTTTGCAAGAAAATAGATGTTTGGTAACAAATGTGAAGAGGCTACATCTTGAAACTGAGAATATATGCAACAGAAATGTTATGAAAATGTTTTCTGCAAGTGATGCTTGTCGTTATAATTTGTATCAACTCTATCTGGATGGAAACAACTTAGTAGTTAATAGGAATTTTTACAGTCTTTCCAAGCAGTGCAGCAAGAACAGTATTACCCTCCACACCCTTTTTTTTTCCTTCCTTAGTTCAGGTGCACAAATCTCTGGGACCTCAAATAGACGAATTAAGATCAATACTCCCCACTATCTGTGAGGAGCATTGCTGCTGAGACATCCTGAGTTTTGCTGGCCTTATTCCAACAGGGTTCTGCATTCTAGGAAGAGATGTAAGCATCATATGAGAGTCATGTTTATAAAACTGTCCTGCAAGTAAGGTTTTTGTGGAGGTGATAATTTGCTAGGTAGCTGCCTTCCAGAGTTGGATACAGAGGCTATAAGGTTTTCCTTACTTCCTTCTGACTATCAGGCTGCACTGTAACAAAGAGTATACATCTCAAAGGCAACAATATGCATACGATTATACAAGAGTACTTGTATCTATTCCTTTTCTGTACTGTAGTAACAGGATTGCTTTCACCTGGTCATTTACCAAGAGTGTGCTGGAGATGTGTGCTCAGTGCCTACTAACTTCGCTTCCTCACTTAGGTATCCTGGGGCAGAATCTGTCTTCAGAGCTTACCCAAGGACAGTATTAGGTTGAGGACTGTGAATTCTATGCTTCTCTGTGAAAATGGTTTTGGCTGCAGCCTTCTGAACTGTTCATATCCTCTGGATGGCCAGAGGAAGAAGGAACAGCAGAAAGACAGTGACCCAGGCTTGTCAACATGTAATTCTCGGGTTGTGTCCAATTTTAGCCACATTCTTAATCCTGCTTGTGATTTTATGAACAGCCATTCACAAAACTGGATTGCTGCTAGGCTACTTGTGACTCCTGCTGGTGATCATGGTGCTCTTCCATTCTGGAGGAAGTTGCTGTTCAGTTTTCTTTAAATAGGAAGAAATTTCATTCCATCACATTCCCTAATGTAGAATCAATCTGTAGGTTGCCTTCTACATTGCAGGCCTGGGATTATCTGGAAGGGAAGCAGCCAGGTTACCTCTGAAAATACCCTCCTACAGCCCAGACCAAAGGGGCCGAATGTACTGTCAATGTCAGGTTTAGCCAATCTGACAAATCATCAGAAATATCATCTTTCTGAGCATCCAAATGAAAGCGACACAAACTGCAGGCTGAGAAATTATTTCAAAGATTCAAAGTAGCTATTATTCTGGCACCTGCTGAATGATATGCTAGAATATCATTAAAATTATGAAAGTTTTGAAAAGAGCCCTCTTGAGGCTCCATTGGATGTTTTCCACTTAATCCAGTCATTCCGTGAACAGAAGATAGGTGGTGAACACTGAACTGTGTATTGCTTGCCTTGAATGCAGAGCAGATTGCATCAACCAGAACCATGTTTCTGCTCACAGTGTGCCTCCCAGCCAAGCTGCCAGTCCCGAAGAAGGTATCTGTGCTTTTGCATGTTCAAAGCACACCACCTGGAACCTAAAAATTTTGCATTATTTCAGCCACTCCTGTCCATTTTACTATTAAAGGCTTGAATCCATGCCTACCTTAGGCTTGCCCTGAAGTGGAGCTCAGTTGTTATTGGTGCAACCCTACTCTGTAGAAATGTTTTTGTACTACTGATCTGAACACACCTTCTCTTCAAATCCCCTTTTACCAAATAAAACTACATGCATATGTAATAAAAGACAGAGAAGAAGATGACAGGAAAAAAAAAACAAAAAAAAACTCCACAAAAGTAGAATTGAGCTCCTAAATGTTTCTAAGTAGAAAAGCATATTCTCCTACTGCTGCAATCATAAAATTTTCTTGCTTTCTTATGTCAGGGTCCTCAGCTTTCCTGGTAACAGTATTTAACCATTCATGTAAAGATAGTATTTTTATTTTCCACAATGTGTTTTTATTGGCTGCCACCTCTTTTGCCCTGTAAAAGGTTTTCTTCTCATGAGGAGAAAGGGTGAGGTGTGCTGCAAAGACACATGGTATTTTGACCCACCAGAGCAGCACTAAAATAAGTAAGGTCTGTGGCTTTCAGCTTTTCCTCACCTTTCCTGTGGTCAGCCTGTCACACAATGCCTTCTGAAGGCCGGAAAGCTGAAGGCTTTCCGTAAATGCGCTCTAGCAGTGTGAAATCATTGCCAGCCCATCTCCTGTCTTTCTCAAATCCAGCACTGCAGAAATTCTGCCAGGAGTTGTTCTGGGGCCATCTGAGATTCCTCATTTAGATCACACAGGAAGTAGGAAATAAGACTAAATTGATGCCAATTTTGTTTAAATTAACTTTAATTACTTATTAATATTACTCAGAAAGACCTACCTGTCAAAACTAGGTTTTGTCAGACAGCAGTTTCTATTTACCTTAAATAAGACAGCTGGAGAGAATGAGATCACTGTGGATAGGCAGAACAGCCATAAAACTCGCAGAGGGCAGGGTCAGGAAAAGAAAATGAGACCAAAACCCATTCTGGTAACAGAGAATATGAAATCTGATGTCTACCCTTAGGGGAATACTTGTGGGACAAGCTTCCCTGCTCCAGCGGTTTTCCCAAATTGCCACTCTAGGAGACTGGACCGGGGTTCTGAAATCTCAAAAGAAAAGAGAGCTTTAGGGTAACTCTTGGAAAACACATACTGACCTGCCCTCCTCTATTGGCTGAACACATGGGACTCTCTTCAGTCTCTTTAATACCACAGACTTACTTCAGAGGAACATTTTTTACATTACGATGGTTTGTTGACAGAGACACAAACGCTCACATAGACTCCCAGTTTCAGACAATTTCATAAGTGCATTTTTCCACCAGCTCCTATTCATCCCACAGTAAATGTTTAAAACTTCTTTGCTTTAAGCCTGTTCTCTTGAATGTCAGTTCCTTTTCCATTATATTATTTTCTGCATCCCTAAACTTTAACAAATGCAAGCCTTGAAATTACTCATTAAGATTAACTGTCCGTTTCAACACCACTCATTTGAAGTCCTGCAAAGCATCTTACAGTTTATGGGGTGATGGGAATTAAGTTTTTACAAGATCAACCCTGGTCAGCAGGGTTTACAAGATGCGCTCTGCAGGGCTTAATTTACAGCCTTTTGTGCCTACATAAATCATGTACAAATTAGTGCAATGAAAGCAAAAAATGGGGATCAGACCTGGCCTTAGGCCAGATGTCTAAGACCTCCCTCAGTGCAAAAGGTCTGGCTTAGGGCCCGGTCAGCTGGATATTTTTCTCTTATGGCTCACACTGACTTCAGTAGTGCAGGATTGGGCCTCAAGGCTGGAGCAAGCATGTCATAAATACCAGAGGATGGACCGCAGACAAAAATCATAGCACGGGTTTTCATGGGCACTCATGTCTTGCTGCTCAGTGTCAGCGAAGGAATGTAACTCTCCTTGTAATTTCAAAGCCACTCATTCGATCTTTTGAGTAATTATGGGTCGACAGCTGATTATACCCTGGAAATGTTTGCTAGCACTATTAATCTTTTGCTCATTTGGGCTGTTTATGGCTATGATTATGAATGAGTGAATGCAACAAAGAAATTTCTGATTGGATGGCTTGGGAGAGACATGATGAATACAGTCCGAGTGATTCACGCCATGCTCAGCAGTGCAAGGTGCTGGACATCCCCTGAAATGAGTGGCTCTGAGCAGCGTGGGGCCTCTCGGCCACTGACTGGATCGCGTCCATAATAAGACTGGGGTGGCAGCTCAGTTCTTATTGGAGCTGAGGATAAATTAAAGGGATGCAACCAAAGAGAAACTATTTTCAGACAGCAAGAGTAGAATTTCAGTAACATTTAGTCTGATTCTTTAAAAATAAAATGGCTGTGGAAGATTTCTTATTAGGGTTGAACTACATATAGGCCCTTGTTAAGGAATCACATGTGCATACTGGATCAGGCAATGTGATACGTGTTTAAATGCTATATTATTACCAGATGGGCCTTTAAGCTTGTATTGGTGTATTCATTAAAGAAGCCAACAACACCCATGTATTTCTGTTTGTTTCATTCTAGCATAGCTCTAGTATTTCATAGGCTTGTGGTTGAGTGAAAACAGATGCAATCACTGCAAACAGATGCAATCACTGCAATGAAATATACCTGCAGAATGTGATTTGCTATAAGTTGAAAGAGATTTTTCAAATTTTACTTTGGAATATTATTTTTTTAGTATTATTCTATAACGAATCCCTGCTATTTCCAGATTCTACCCCTAATTCGTGTAAAATACTGATCCATTGAATTTGTCATTCAAACAAGTGAATCATTTATTTGGGAAAATAGGTGTGAGTTACTAAGCTAAACTCAAAGGGAAACACTCAGGTTATCAAGTATTTATGACATGAAACCAATAACACCTTACTTGCATGATGTTTCTTTTTTATTCGTGGAGCATTGCTGCCAGTGAAGGAATTGCTGACAATTCCTTCTGTCCCATGGTTTTCCAGAGACTAATCTTGTAAATTTTTTTTCCCCTTTTATTAATACCTAACGATCATCAGTAATGTTGTAATATTAGGGAGGGGAGCTTAATGCTGCCTCATTTCAGCATCTGTTCAGAAGGTTTGCTAGTGGGGCTCCTGAATGAAGGAGGTTTGGACTCTTAGATGTGCAGAGTGAGATGAGTTCAAGGACAGGCAAAACCCAGCAGGAGCACATTCTGTGGTTTTCTGTTTTTCTTAGAGTATAATACAAAGTAGTTGGAAGATATGAAAAAGGTCTCTTAGAAGAAGATGTAAGTAATCTCTGGTCTGCCTGGCCTGTTTTACATGTTAGGTTTTACAGCTTGTCTGCAAAAATCATTGTGGAAGATGAACCATGCCTGAGTGCAGGAGGGCTGAAGAACTGCTCTGGAGAGAAGGGCCTTGCAGTCACTTCTTCAGGGAATGATGATGTTTCTGCCTGAAATGCTGGAGATGGGGAAAGCTCATCTTCTCTTTCTTCTTATCTTCGGCTCAGTTTGCAGCACATAACAACTTTATTCACTTCATGGGATGGATGTAACGAACAAAGTGTGAATATTAAAAGAGAGCTGCTGTTCCTTTATAAATACTGCTAAGGCTTTGCCACTTTCATCACTGATTTCCTATGCCTTTCACTGTTCCTCGTTGTTAACTGCACTGCCCAAGTGACTGCTGATTAAACACACCTGAAGCAACAAAGCTCTGACTGCTGCTGATTTACATGGGCTAAGTAAGGTCCTTCCTCCCTTGCTGCAATTTCATCTTTATAAAGCATAACTACAACTTTTATAGTTCAGAAGGCAGCTTCCTGTCATGGAACCTGCTTCCTTCTGCCTGCAATGATGGGCTTGCAATGCAATGAACTACATCTGTTTCCATTCCATATTGCAATAGTTACCCATATGTTGAAACATAACATTGTTGGTGGTTTAGGCAAGATGGAAGTTGCCAGCCCTGTGATGATTTCATGCAGTTAGGAAACAGATGGGAGAAGGAGATGGGGATAGAAAGGAATATCTGGACATCTGAGGAAAAAGGCACTGAAGGAATGGGAATTCCTAACAACTCAGGGAGCTGTCGTCTCCTGCAGAGGTCCCCAAGAATTTTGCTCAAATATCTGCCAGCTGAATCCTAGATGTTATTGCTGATCCTTTGAAAAATGCACTGCATGGGGGGGGGGGGGGGGGGGAATGTAATGTGGCAACTATCTGTAAGTTTACAGAAAATCACTTTTCCTGGTAAGTTTCTGAAGACAGCACTGCTTGCGGTTGTTCGCTCCCTTTTCTGGTTTTGTTCACTGTTGCAGGAGTTTTAGGACAAGAAAATCCTTTGGGCTGACATGTTCAGAGCCACATAACTAACAGGAATGAGTTCTCTCCCCTCTTCCATATCTGCCTAACAAAATCTATTCACTTCCCATGGAGAAATTGCCTTGTTTCAGAGGAAAAGGAAGGTTTTATTCTTTATGAAAGTTTGATAAGGTCAGAAATCTAAGGCACAAATGGTGACAGTGTAAGACTATGTCTTGGGATACTTGTACACATTGTTTCTGGAGTTAACCTCTGTAGCACAACATGCATACTTGCATGGTACAGAAGACACTGCCTACATTATTCTTTAAAAGTCTTAATTTGAGGACAAGTTCCTACTTCAGAGATTTGAGAATGCCATAATAGCACTAACTTCCAGCTGCCAGCTCAGGCCTTGAAGTCGGTATTTCTGGACAAAAGCAGCCCTTCTGACCCTGTGTCTGTAGAGGCAGGGCCAGACAGAGCTCCTGGGCATTCTGCAGCCCGCTGCGCTCAGCGGTGGCATTTCACAAGCATTTTCCTTTCCGTCAGGCAGAGCAAGGCCTCTGGGGATAGGAGATGGCTTCGCCACATCTATTGCTTTGCATGCACTGCTTTCAGCTCTGAGTTCTCCTGGGGAAAAAGCTTGAATTTTCTAAGAAAATTCTAAAATAAAATTAGTTTAAAAGAGACCAAGGAAAATGGCAAGAAAAAATAGAACTCTTTAGTCAAATTCTGGGCATGAACTTGCTATGTACATGTATTTTTTTTCTATTGCAGTTCTCTCCACCCATTTTTGTCATACATTAGAAATACTTTAACTATTGCATATTTACATCCTTCTTTCATTAATAGTTTTCATTCTTTTCTACTACTGCCAACGTGAACATTTGGTAACAAAATGCTTCCTGGGATTTCTCTGATACCTCCTACTCTTTTGCAAACCATTGGTGTTCACGTCAGGGTGTTGTTCCAGGCCCTGTGTACTGGTGCCTACTGAAGCTGTGCTGCTGCCAGGGTTGGGCTGCAGTTCCCTGGAGCACTGCGTGGACGTGACCCTGAGCTGATGGTTTTACCCTCGATCCTGAGGGCTGAGCTTTCCTGCTTCCTGTCCGTGGGAGCCATGACCTCAGCTCCATGCTATTCTGAAACGATGCCCAACGTCTTTCTTTTTCCACTCTGGCTTTATTGAAGAAATCTGTCCTTTCTTTCAAGGTTGATGATATTCTACATATCTACTGTGATTTAATTCCTTCCCTATGACTTCTTATTTGTCAGCCTTGTAATTACATGTTCTTTACACCTCTAAGTACATCTGTGTTACTGTTAACCAGACCTGAGATGAGGTCTGATCTGTTAGGACCTCTTTCTAAAAGTTTCTTACCTGTTTTCTACCTTAAGACTACAGTTGTAACTGTATTTTTTTTCCATCTTCCCCCAGTTTCTTATCTAACGTTTGAACTTGATTCTTGAAATGAATGAAGAACTGCTTGCAGTGTGCCCAGGTCATGTCATTACTTGCAGCCGGCGCAGCATTCATGCTGTGCAGCAGTGCTGCTCCTTGGAGGACAAGCAGCCATGCAGGGATGTGAACTGAGCAGTGCTTATTGTCTGTACTCAGATGATGTTTGTTCTCTGTTGAGTCTCTGTGAGCCTGATGGAGGTGGCAGGAGAAAGTCGGCCATGAGCAATTGCCCAAGAAGCAAAGGGGCTTTTATTTTTAATCCTGTAATTATCAATTGCAGCTTCACTGACAGGTTCCTTCATTTTCAGCATTTCCCTGTTTCCCCTGTGTGGGTTTTCTCTGTCCTCAGAACTGCTGGTACCCAGGGGTGAACTTCCCCTGTACCCTTTCTCCCTGCCACGTATTGCCTGATGCAGCTCTCCCAATTAGCTGTGCGAGCATTCGGGCACGTAACGCTGGGCCTGATTTCTGCTTGGGATTCCAAACCAAAGGATGCCACAGTCAAGTTTTCCCTTCTTTCACCCTTATTTTTCACTCTGTGGATCCAAAAATCACATCTGGTAGGCCCATAGAAGCATTTAAGATAAAAAATGAGGTGTCTACTTGACTACTATATAGGTGGATCTTAAATACATGAATCCTGCTTTCAGCACAAATTTTTTTTGTTATTGTTTGGATGATGCCCTTGGTCCTCCAGTAATATTTCCAAGGTGTAAACCCTCACTGATTTCAATAGGCCACCATCTGCTTTTAGGATTATATGTGACTTACTAGCGCTTACGTTATTATTATTTTTAATACATCTTGTATCGCAGCAGGAAGAAAATCGTGGGAATAGTGCATCTCAGCGCATCTCCTTCATTCCCGCCATGGCGCTGGCTGAAATTAATGGTACCCATGAAAAATGAATGTTGTTGGTTTTGTTTGGCGTTCGGATATGGAAATACGGACTCTCCTGTGCTGGGGTGTTCGCAGCGATGTCGTTCCCAAGCAGAGCGGGCGCGCAGTGCTGTCACCGCTGTCCCCGGATGGCTTTTGTCGCAGTAACGCCTTCGGACGCGCTCCATCCCCGCACAGCGCCGGGCCCGGGCGCGCCCTTCCCGCGCAGCGCTGCGCTCCCGCGGCGCCCGAGGGCGGAGCTTGGCGGCCCGGCCCCGCCCCTCCCGCGGCGGCGGTGTGCGCCCGGGCGCGGAGGCCACGAGCGGCTCCTGTTGCGCCGCCGGGCGCCCTTGCCGCCCGGGTCCTCCCACCGCCGTATAAAGCCTGGGGCGGGCGGCAGCGCCCTTCGCTCTGCCCGCCGCGGAGGAGGAGCGGTATCCCGGGCGCGGCACCGGCTGCTCCTGTCGGCGCTTTCTTTCCCCTTTCTCCCATCCCCGCCCTCGGGGCTGGCGGCGCGGGGAGCGGCGGCGGTGCGGAGGGGGAAGATGGCGTGGAACGGCGCCCGGCCCCCGCGGCTCCTCCTGCCGCTGCTGCTAGCCTTGGCGCTGCCGGCGGCGGCGGCGGAGCGGCGCCCCGGGCCCGGCCCCGCAGGTGAGGTGCGGGGCAGCGGGAGGTGCGGAGCACGGCGGGGATGCGCTGCCGGAATGCGCCGCCGGTTCCATTGTGCTTCCCGGCTGGGGTGCGTCCGCCGGGACGGAACCGCGCCGGTCCGCGGTGCGCGCGTGGGAGCTGCCGCTTCTCCCCGGTTATTTTTGTGTTTCTTCTATTCATCCGCCGCCTCGCGTTTTTTTCTGACTGCTCGCGGCCCCGGGTAAGGGGTGCGGCCCCCGGTGCTCCCCAGGTTGTCGCCTGGAGGAGCTGAAAGCGTTTTAAATCGCTGGGGTGAGTCATGCGGCGGTAGACGCAGGATTCAACTTCGGAAAAAAGTAAAAATAGATTCCCCAGTGAGAACGGAGCGCCTCTGACTTTCTCCCTTCCCCCCCCCCCCCCCCCCCCCCCCCTTTCTCTTTCTTGCTCCCGTGACAGAGTGCTGATGGGCAGGGGGGTTTTCCACGGCAGGGAAGAGCACGGTGTTATTCGCTCCTTGCCTGAATTTGTCAGTTCAGGCTGAAGTTTCCCCCTTCGTGAGAAAAGTGAGCTGGAGGCTGCCGTGCCTTTTGCTGGCCCTCGGAGGCCGCCAGCTTTCTGTTCCTTGTGTTTTGTAGTCACGTCTGTGAGAAGGTAGAACGCAACTGTATCTTCAGCATGTGAAATAAAAGAATGCATGCAGGAAATTCCCTCAGAGAGGTGTCCAAACATGTGCGTCAAGCTATATGCCAAACCCGATTTCTTATCCAGTACTGCTTTAGCATCTGTATTTTTGATTTCTGTTTTGGAAATAGAAAGGTATTCCATCCTGCTGAACTATTACCACATGAAATCAAAGTAGTTTTATTTCCTGGCTTGTTTACTCAAGTGTGTAATAAAGTTATTTTTATTACCTAGCTTCATTTTCGCTTTGGTGCATTGAAGGCAGCTCAGTTTTCTGAGAGGCAAGTTTATTCCAGCAAGTTCTGAGTTTGGAAGTTGCTGCCTTAGCTGATAGTCAGTGTAAGAAAAGTTGGCATTGATGAAAACCAGACTGCTCGCTGTGCTGCTCACTCCCAGTTTTCTCCTTTTGCTGCTTTCTGTCACTCCACAGAGTTACCTGCAGGCTGCATGTGGCTGTTGCTCACTCTCTGGGCAGTGTGAGCATCGCTGTCCCATGACTGCGGAGCTGAGTCCTCCTGGGGTGTGCTTTGGGCAAGGCACAGAGCTCCTGTGTCTGTGGCAGTGGGGCTGTGGAGATGCTCCCGTGGCAGTTGGTTGCTGCAATCAACTGCATTTTTTTTTTTTCCCCCTCTAAAATATCTATGCAAATAATGTATTTTTTTTTTTTTTTTAAGCTACTTGATCTAGGTGTGAGATCTTGTGCTGATATAAAGTAATGGCTGGCCTGGTAATGACTCTTAGTTTTAAATCTTGTCAGTGTTCAAAGGCATGAGACATAGAGAGCGCATAGTTCAGCGGTGGATACAGTGCTGTGCGATACAGCAAACCAGAAATAGACTGCTGTATCTAGATAAGTGGTAAAAGTGATGCTATACAAATTGCAACACTGGAAAGCCCTTTTCTATTTTATATATGTGGTCAAACAAGAAAATCCTATTCTTCTTAATTTAAACCATGGTAATCTGTATTGGACTGTAGCAAACTGCTGTGTGCAGGCTGCTCCTTGGGTAGCTTCTTGACCCCAGCGCTGCCTGCTGTGTTACTTGATTTTGTACCAGTTTTAACCCTTAAATGTTGTCCTCCAGTCTGTGTTGTATTGCTTGGTGAGGGATAGAGCATAGAGTGTCCTCCCTTGTAGAAATCCATACACCTACATGAGCTTAGACTTTCCATACACCTACATGAGCTTAGACTTCTGTGGAGTAAAGATGAAATTAGAACAACAGCGCTAACATATTCCTGTTGTGCTGCAGTTACTGAGTACCAGTTGCTTATCATGTAATGCAGTGCAGGAAAAGGTATTTGTCGTTATTTGCGATGTTCCCATGAGAATGTTTTTTCAATCAGCTCTCTGCACAGGAAACTACCCTGCCTTCTCAGAGGCCATTCCTCAGTGGCTGTGGGCTTGGCTGCTTGGCTGTATGGCCACGTAGCCACCATGGGATTGTGACGGTATTGAGCAGGCCCGCTGTGTTGCTTCTGTCCGAATGCTCCCAAAACATGAAGAGTGGGCGGGGGTCAGGGCTTGTCACAGGGAGTGGAGGTAATTTCCAGAGCCGACGTGGCCAGGATGTGTCCTGGAGCTGCAGCAGTACCCGTGGCCAAGCTGCCGGCTGTGCTCCGCCTCAGTGAACCTTCCCTGCCGGCCGCAAGCACTGCAAGCACTGATGGGTATTGGATGTGCCTGTGCGAGGGCCTGCTTGGAGGTGCAGTAGGTGCTGTTGTGAATGCTACTGACTTCTTTAGGCTCAGCCAAAATGGACACTGTGGTGACAGTGACTGTAAGCCTTTCACTGAGGCAGTGCAGTAAAGGAGCAAGGGATTTTGACCATGTAACCACCACGGTGTACTTACTGAAAGAACTGGAAGGCTCAGCCTGTTTTCCTCTTGGAAATGGTGCTATGAAGAACTCAGGCTGCTCTCTTGAAGTTGAGAGGCTGTACAATTTAGAGGGAAAACAAATAGGAACCTTTTGGCCAGGTTTTTACTTTCCTTAAGTGGTGGAGGTAAGCCACAGTAGTGGATGTGACGTTGATTTTCTGTGTGATAGGCAGTGCACTTGGCTAAGGTCATGGAAAATTTGACCAGAAAATGCATTTGTAATTAAAACAGCTGTGACAGTTCTTATCTGTATTTGATATTCTCAATTGCTGTCTAAGTCAGGATGGTTTTGCATGGACCGTATTCCTGTCGAGGAACTAACATTATTTCTGAAAGGTTTCTTTGCAATGATTGCATATTCTGGAGAGTCATGGTTTGTGTCCAGATTTCTGGCTTTTTTTTCTCTTTCCATCATTATTGCTTACTTAAGGAGAATTGACTCCCTCTTCACAGGGAAGCATTTTGTTCTGTCTGCTGAATTACCATTATTACACTGCACGATCAAAAGGAACATCATTTTATTTGTGTAAAGCCACTAATCTGTTTAAGATTTAAATTAGTTGACACTCTGCTCCAGTGAATTCCCTTGGCGCAGATGGTAGGTAGGATCACAATAAGGGCATTTTTGTTTTCATTAGTAATGCCTGTTTTTATTGTTCTTGAGGGACCGGTTACAAGGAGAGCTACTTTGAAAGCAAAGAAGCTTTATTCCCTCGTAGTTTCTACGCAGAGTGTAGTTCACTTCAACAGAAAGTACAGCTTGACAGGAATGTGTCTGTATGTGTAGGAATGTCGTAGCTCTATAGGATAAGTGACACTTAATCTTTGATGAATATGTGCTTGCAAACACAGTCTGACGCCGCTGTGGTGTTCAGACTTCTGGTTCTGCAACAGAACTGCTTCTGGAGTATTTCCTTGCAATTAATTAACTTTTCAAAGCAAGGTTTGTATTGTGCATGAATAGACTCAACATGTAAAATCTCTGGTTCACCCCCAAATTATTTATTTCAAGCAGCAGGGATTCCTGTTAAAATTTGCTGTAGGTTGGGAAGAATAAGCAGTCCATTAAAGAAACAGGGTATCTTTGTTTTGATGATCATGAGAGTAACATTTTCTTCATGTTCTCAGTATCTGGGTATGTGGATGTATTTTAATTGATATTTTGATGAAATGCTTGCGAATGTGGCTGCAGACACTTAGGTATCTCCTGATCATTTAGCTTTTATTGGCAAGTTATGCGGTTAGCATACTCAATCATTTCAGCCTGTTTCTACTCAAATATGGTTTAAAGATGCTGTGAATTACTTTTTAATTTCTTCAAAATGCGTAAATGTGTTTGTAATGGAGAACAAAGTAATTACGTATCTGTTTGCTTAATAATTCAAAGTTAAATAGTAGTCTTCTGTCTTAGTTTAAAACATCCGAGTTTATAGGGCAACACTGAAGAAAGCCCCTTGGTGGTGGTGGTTGTCCCACCAGCTCTTACAGGTTGCCCTTTGAAAAGTATTCTAGGGTTCTTCCCGGTACAAGTTGCAACTCTGTTGGTCCACTGTGGATTTTCTTTGGAAAAGACACTGGGATATAGAAGATAGATTTCTTTTTGATGGTAGTACTAATTCTTAAAATATACCTGCAAGTTACACAATTGTTGTATTAAAAATCCTTGCTAACTAGAAAACTGAAAGTTAAAAAAACCCAAAAACTTAATTTGAACTATCTTCATAAGCAGTTGACTAATAATGTGTTATATCGCTGTGAAACAACTGTACACACATCATTAGCATGAGATTAGAACCAGGTCCATTAACCTAATAACTGAAGTTGCTAGCCCAGCTGTTCTTTGTTAAAAGCACCCTGAAATACACATCATACCTTACATGTCTTTAGGTTTTGTGTCAGAAGCAGGATGGGTCTTTGGTGCTTCTCCATGGGCTGAAGGACAGGCTTGCTTGGAGCAGGCACTGCCCTTCTCACCGAGTGTGGAGTTACAGCCTGCCCTTCATGCAGAAAAGGGCTCTTGGACACGTGTGTTTTTTGTTTTTTTTTTTCTCCTCCCAAGATTTGTTGGCTTGCATTTCTGTCCATTTACTAGAACAGTCAAAGCTGGGCTGTGGAGATCTGGAGCTATGTGTTGCACAACCAGTGCCTGGAAGCAGGGTGGTATGCAGAGCTGTAGGGTGGTGGCCCCTGCTGACAACATGGGGACAGTTATGTCTCCTTCAGATATCTCCAGTTTAGCTTCTCCTTTGTTAAACAAAGATTACTTGAAGGAGAAATCTTTATTACAAATCTTAATAGCCAAGTTTCACTGATGGCTTGATTAGCTGCCTGAAAGCAGGATTTAATGACGCCTGGTGCAGTATGTGACTGCCTGTTTAAACAGCTGGATATGCTGAATAACAGCTTAAACAGCAGCATGCTCTTCTCTAGACGCTCATTTATGAGGGACAGCAAGGGCAAGGCTACTAAAAGGCAGAAGCTGAGTAAACTTTCTTGCTCAGACAGCTGGGGTTAGCTGTCCTGGTCCCAGCCTACAGCACTGTGGCAGTGTATGGCTGAGCTATTTAATGGTTGTGAGCACGCATGACCGGGCTACTGCCGTGGCCCCATCCCCACTGCTTGGAGACCTCTGAGTCTAAGCTGTCATCTGTGCACTAATAAACGGCTGTAACTGGACCCTCTCCCACTCACCAGGATCTGGGCAGCTCTCCCTGGGGAGTTTGCTTTGTGCATTACGGTGATGTCATGTATAAATGTTCATGTCTGGGGTCTAAGGAGTACCTCTTATCTGTACTTTACTACGGAGTAACCAATTCAATAAACAGAGTCTCACCCAAGTCTACTGCAGATGGTGGAAAAAACTTGTGAGTGCTGCCGCTTGTGCCTGGTTTTGCTCAGGAAATCTTGCACTGGAAGGAGCATGAGCCTGAGAGCAGCCAGCACTGCAGTGATTGATGAGTGCACACACAGGCCCTAACGAGCCTGTGTTGACTGTCTCTGTGGCACTATGAAATTAAAAATAAATATTAAAAAAAAAAAGCCTGAGCCAACCAACTTGCAAACAGTTTCTAAAAATGGTTCTGAATTAATATTGTGAATAACTGCTGGCCTTTATCTAGAAGTGTGTACATGTGTAAAAGAGATGGTCTATGAATGGTAGTTCATTATTATTAGAGCTGGTTACATTCAGCAATTGTTTCCATGTAGATGTTTCACACGCTATTTAGAGGCGAGATCAGAACTGGTTAGTATAAGACAAGCAGCAAGCTGCAGCACAGCAAGCTTCTTGATGGAGTCGGGGCGTATGAGGAGTAAAATGGCTGTTCATGTCCTTTGGGACTGCAAATTAAAGGGAGAGAATTTACTTGTATGAAGAATCTTTAGTATTTTTGTACCATCCTTCACACTCTGAAACGCGCTGTTCAGCACTCTTTGCCTCTTTATAAGTGGTTTTGAATTATGGATGATATTTAACAATAATTGGACTCTTGAATGTTAAATCTTTTCTGGAGTTGTAGAGAAAATCCATTTGCATTCATTTAGTAGGGGGGGAAAGAGAGGTAAAATTTAAGCCCCTATTCAGGGGTTTTGTGTTAGCAAGCACTAATCTAGTATATTTTCTATGTTACAGGAAAATTCAGAGTACATTCTGCTTATTTTAGTGCATTTCTGCGGATGCAGAAAACAAGAGAAGAAGTAAAAGATTTAAACAGGCAATGATTATTGTTGCTGAGGAAGTTGCAACAGTACCAGCTGCTCGAAAGTAAACCAAGAAATTACACCTTCTATATTTTTTTCCTGGGAGAACTGCTGAAAACTTCCTGCCCTTTCTAGTTCTGTTCTGTGGCCAGGAATGGTATTGGAGTTCTGTTACTGATATCTGTTGCTCAGTGATTTTTAGGAACGTTTACAAATAACCCTATGACACAAGTTCTACAGTGACTATACTTGTACCATTAAAAAGGCAGAGTTATAGCTGCTTTAATTTAGTCTGTCTGGTTTAAAGTGAAGTTACAAGTCTGACAGTTAGCAAAGTAGAATCTGGTACTTTTTTTGCAACTGACATCAATATTTGTTCTTCACTTTGTGTTTTGCAGTAAGATATGCAAGTGCAGAAATGCAGCGATTAACAAGAGGTTTGTGAAACAGGAAAACAGAGCTAACTTTCAGAGAAGTCTGTGCAGAAATCTCTGCTTCTTCTAAATCTGGCACTCAAATTTAATTTGAAGCGTTGACTCTTAGAAATCCCTCTCACATACAGGCATATGTGAATAGCATGCAGCCCGTGTTTGGCACCTATGACTGTACTTGCTATCTGTTAATTCTAATCTCATCTTTTGTTATAAATTTTATCACTTTCCTATTGTTCATGAGGGTTTTCAGACATATTGCCTCTTGTCCACAACAACCCAGGCATTCTATTAAATATCTGAGGATCCAGACTTACAAGGTACTCATGGCTGCAGCTAACGAGACTTTGACATGAGCCTGCACCTTTGGGGAGCTGTGGGATGAGTAGTGGCATGCAGGAAAGTGTTCTGTGTGGAACAGAAGTCAACTCTATAATATATAGATCAGATTTAAAAACAAACAAGACAAAGACCAAAAGCAACAACAGAACTTCCAAATATGAAATAGTATTCTCTCTGCACCAATCATTTCTTCCCCTCCTGGAGTGTGATTCAACAATTCTTTCTCAAGAGGAAAGGCTGTACTTGCTAACTCAGTACATTTGTTCAGTATCCTAAGGGAAAATAAACAGTTGTCATATGGCTCTATCTTTTGCCTCCTTATGCCAGCAGCTTTGTTTGTCCAGAGACTCTACTGTCGGCCTACTGCTTTCTTTGACCATAAGTACATCTTATAAACTGACACTGGGTAGATGTGAAAAACACAAACTTTAAACATATGCATTCTGTACTTAAGATCTTGTTTGTTTGCTGCTGGATTACATTAACCAAGTATATGTATGTAGGTATAACTTATAATCATAGTTACATTACATATAATGGGTTTTTGCTGTTTCCATCTGTCATCTTTTCAAAGTGTGTGGGTTTTCAAATGTTTGTTTGATTTAAGACTCTGAGTCTAGGCTATGACTTTGGAGGAAAAACTAAATAAGGATATTCTTTTCAAGAAGTCAAATACTGTCTTACTGTGTGATAACTGGAAGTTCATCTTGTTCTAGAAATCTGAATGGTGGAAGTACATTTTGGTATTCAGATTTTCTAGAGGACTTAACAGTTCTTTGAGCTTTCATTGTCTGTATAAACATCGAAAGGGCATGGCTGTTGGCACCACCAGTGACCTTCTATCTACAGAGCTTCAAGATGTCTCAGAAGCATATGGAAGAATTAGTGAAGTCATCAAAACTGAGTGGGAAGAGAATTGGTTATCACGACTATATTGAAGCAGTGATGGTGTACAGTTTTGCATAGGCCAAGGATCCATTTCAGTTTTTACTTTTCTATTGTGGTCTTAAAGAAAATGCAGCACAAGCTTTAAAAGCTCTTTCAGAGCTCAGGAATTAATTGATAATTCACTGTTGCATGTTGTTTAGTTTTTTGTGTGCAAAACCAGAAAATAACCGATGAATGATATTTCCTGAAAGACTTCATATTAGCCAGTTGTTTGGATTCCCATGTTTTTATTTTGTTTAGAATATATTGTATTGTAGAGTATTTTACATTTTCTAGTGTGTCTTCCAAAAATGTAACTCATCTGTCAGAGGCATCACAAGAGGTTAGTTGTACAGTTGTAGTTTGTTACTAAATACCATTTCATTCTTCCAAAATTTAACATTTAATCATGGCATGAGAAAAATTTAGATTAGAATTCCGGTTGTGGATCATACCTTCACTGCATGCTGGTTGACCATGATTCTTTTTTTTCTTTTCATACTCAGGCTTGTGGTATCATGCTTATCAGGGCAATGATATTAAAGTGACCTATTTCCCAAGCAGGACTGGTAACATGCTGGGACATACCCATCAGGAGCTGGGAACATCAAGCTCCTGTGCTGTGTCATGGCTGGGGATGGCAATCTGCGATTCCAATTTCAGTTGAAACAAATATATTACCTATGAATTTCCAAGTGGAATATATAGAGTTGCCATCTAATATTCAACTTAAGAATTTGATCATGTCTCTTTTTTGGAATTCTATGCCAGAGAATAATGTCATTGCTTTTTGGCATCATGCACATTTGCAAACAAACGTTTCCAAGGATGAAGTGCAGAAAGAGTAAAATTTCATCAAAAATCTGACGGACATCTTGAGATCTTACCAAGAACTGCAACCTCTGCCATTGAATTGAACTGATGCATTGGTTTCCCAAAAACAAGGTCAAATATTCTGCTAGTTTTATGTTCTTGTTGCTCTTTTAAAAATGGCTTAATGAAAAAAACAAACAAACAAACAAACCAGAAACAACCCAACAACAATATTTATTTTATTTTTTACATGCTTTAAGTATATTATCTGTTTTGTATGCAGCCCAAGCCAATTCCTTTTCACTTTATGTGGCCCAGACAAGCCAAAAGGTTGGACATCCATGGAGTAGATTGTCTGCCTTGGGAAAAACTGGAAACTGTAATCTAAAACCAAACAAACTTTTTTTTTTCCCCCCTCCCAACAATTAATCTGTGGAAAGAATATACAATTACCGAAGTTTAGTGAGAAGTCTGAAGTTGCTAGCTGAGGCTGTTTAGTGTCACTCTTGACAGCTACTACTCAGCATACTTTTAAACATTCCTTGTTACTATGTATGTGAACTGTGACAGAGGAGGAATCCAGACTGCAAATGCTTTTTCAGCTGTGTTGCATTTTAGTGCATCTCTCCAGTGATGAAGAAGCATGCTCCAACATAGAGTAAAGACAAGCTAAGTCTGATTTTTATGGAAAACTGACTTCTGTTTATATCCCACATCTATGGAGGTGTGGGAGACATAACAGACACAATGACAATAGCTTCATTATTGTGCTTGAATGCATTCACATGCCTTCTGCCTTTCCAATAAATACTCAGATTACGCCTTAAATTAAGGTCACACAGATAACTGCCAAGGCTACCTGGGACAGGATTGTTACAGCTCAGCTTTTCTTTGACTCTGTATGCGTATAGTTTATTTACTTTTAAATCCTATTATGTTTTCAGTTCCCAAACCTTTTCCATAGCCTATAGCAATTTGTTCATTTGTTTGCTGGAAGCCTTTAGTGGATTATTTTGCAATAAGGCTGTGTTTTATGGGCACTAGGGCACGGATCAAAAACTGGCCATCATTTACTATTATAAGCCACTGGTTTTACAGATAGGCAAAGGTTCTGATGGCATAATGCAGTATTATGCACATATGTCCTTTGATCTTACTGCACGTTCCTATTCCAGAGAAGTCCACTACAGTTGAATCCAAGAGATGAATGTCAGCTCCCATGTGTCTGCAAGCAATATCCTCATTTTTGGCTGCTTTAAAGCTACTGTACTAGTGCCCGCAACCCCTGGTAGAAATTATGTAGTAATCTCTGTCAGTGTTCATTCATGATAAATAAGAACCATGTGGGTGTACAAGGAGCAATTGCAGCGCTTTGCGTGTTCCTCTGCCAAGGTATGAGCAGAGAGGTCACTGCAGCTTAGCACAGTCCTGCCACGGCGGTGCTGGCTGAGACCTCCACACAAATCGGTGAAAACAAAGGCACTGGCTTACAGCTCTTATTTCTGGAAACATATATTTATGAGGCAGATCCCTGATGATGGCAGCCCAAAAGATTGAGTGAGGGAGTGAAATGTTTTGATAAACGGTCATTGAGTTTGCTAATATGTTGCACGAGCTCTTTATGCAGTGTTGTTTTTCACAACTTGAGTACTCAACCGTTTCCTAATTTGCACATAAAAATGAGTTCTGCTTGACACTGGATATACTTCCCGTGGCCAAACATGTGCTCTCAGGCTTGTTTTCAAAACAGAACAGCTGCTTTGTGAATGTAGCTATCTGAAAGCTGTCTGGAATAATTGTACTGTAATAACATCAGCACCCTCATATCTGGCATGAAGCTCTTCCGAGTTTTTTCCCCATGCTTTCCTGTTGAACCTCGGTGTAGGGTTTACATTTCCTTTAAACACAGGCTGATTTCACTTGTGGCAGTGAGTGCCAGGCAGTAATCCTCTGTGTCTGCCATGGTGGCTGCGGGCTGCGTGCTGCTGCACGGCCCAGGCCTGAGAATGGGCAGGGTGCTGGCTGCCTGCTGTGTTTGTGGTTTCATCTGTGTTTGTATTTGGGGGATGCTGTTACTTCTGGAAAACACTACTGAATGTGCCTTCATCCCTGCTGAGAGAGGGATAGTCAGTCTGAAGGAACTGGGTAGCTCAAGTGTGAATGTCAGAGCACACCGCAGAGCTCCTTGTGGGTAGGCTGCTGTGGGGAGGACAGGGTTTGTTCCTAAACAACAGTAAAGCAGGAACTGTACTGCTTCAGCCAGAAATCATCATGGTGTTTGGGTGAAGGATTTTGTCTCTCTCTCACCGGAAAACACCTGGTCACAGCCATAACTTGGGGTCTGAGAAACTGGAGGCAGCTTTGTGCTGCAGCACACAGTGGGGGCCTGCACAGCCATGCTGACAGTACAGGTCAGGTGCTGCTCCTGCCACCAGAACTGCTTGCTGTGGCATGGGCTGTGCTGGCATCTAAAGCAGGTGTAGCCAAGCATGCGCTGAAAGTGGAGTGGAGGCTTGGATGTAATCAATCCCCCAGAATCTGTGTTTCACTTGTGCACTTGTCTTATTGTGTGTTCTTGAAAGCTGCTTTGGTTGTGCGTTGTTGGACATAAACCGTTAGAACACTGATCCTCTTCATTGTACCTAAATGGGAATGAGAAATAGACTCAAAAGTGAATGGTGTTAAAGGGTTAAAAAGGAGTACTGGTCAGAAGCATCCTCTTTGCTCACTTCCGCAGGAAGAAAAATGCATCTTTTCTGCCAGTAAAGCTGGTGCAAGTTATCACTTCTAAATCGAGTCAGAGGAGCCTGCAGGAATTACGGAATTACGTTAACGTTTTTGTAATATCTTGCTAGTGAGATGGAAAAGGAGCTACTTTCCTCATTTGATTAGTAATCCCCTATATAATGTGCCAAGGTAACTGTCATTTAATGTACTTTTCTTCAGGCACTCTATTAACAGGATAAAATCATTCTCTGTTTGCTCTTTTATTTAAAGCAGATGCACGCACGCACGTGCACACGTGCACACACAACCAACCAGGCAAGAAAGCAAAATAAACAAAACTCCAAGGACTAAATATTCTGTGAAGAGCCTATTTAGAATCAGAGATTCTAAATGCTGTAGTTACAGCATTCTTCTCCATTTAAAAACTGTTTAAATACCAGATGCACACAAAATCCAGTGACACTGAAATAATACCTTTTAAAACTCTTCATCTGTAACTTTAAAAAACTGACCATTGGCGAGTATGCTGAAAGCATTTCCAAAGTAAATAGTACCTTTATAAAAATAGCTTCCTGTCTGTTCTGTGACTGTTTGCAAAACTGACTCAGGCAGCTTATTTAGACTTACTGCGTATGAGTGCAATACAGGTTCCTTTTGTTTTCGTGTGAATTTTGCAGTGAATCCTGAAATGCATGAACAAGGTACAGGTGAAATTACTGTGGGTTTCATTAAAAAAGGATGACAGTATCCCATAAAGAATAGTAGATTGTTTTGCACTTGCCAAAATGTGTTTGTACATTTGTTTAAGACAGTCGTTATTAGGCTTAGTGACTGTGAGGGAGAAAATAAGATCAATCCGATGCGGCCCACACTTTATCATTTATACCATGTTGTCAGGTACTGATTTTGAAATCCTCTCTTCGAGCATTCCTCAGGAAGCAGTAGGTGTGAAAAATGTCTATCCCAAACCAAACTTTGCAGTTACCGTCAATGCTTGACTATTCTCCTAGGAAACTGTCAGCAACGGATTCACTTGGCTCGGTGGTGCAGTCTAGTATGATCAGATTTTCCTTAATCTGTTCCATAGAGAAAAATTCTGCCCTCTGTCTTCAGCTGTTTTAGCCATAATCTAAGATGTCATGTTCTTCATCCATTCTGTGGTGACTTCTGTAGAATTACTTTAAATTGCATAACCTTTAAAAGAACATATCATACCATTATCACTGAACTTATGTCCATCTGTGAGTCAGTGTGTCTGTGAGTGCACTGCACTGGAATTCTCTGGGATGGCCCTTGTGCCCTTTTTGGGTGTGCACATGGGATTTTCTTCTGACTCTTGACCACAAAAGGCTGCTAGCATTCAAGCTGGAAAAATGTGGAGCAATACACCTTTTAAAATTGTCTTTTCATAGTGTTTGGGTATCCATACCAAGTTGATTGAAGAGTTTCAAATACTCCCAGTTTCTTTGATGCACTGCAGGAGCATCAGTGTGGTATGGCAGAGTCAATAATTAACTTGGGCAGCACCAAGTAACAGCTGTAGAAGGCCTGTGCTAAACAAACGAGGTAGAGTTTTCCTTCAAGTAGGTGCTGGTATGTGGGCCTGTCATTGTTTAAGGCTTACATCTATTTGTTGGGTGACTGGCTAAGGGTGAGATTAAGAAACCACATCTAGGTCATGGAAAACTGAGGCTAGTAAGAAAGCATTGTATATGATTGCCTTATCCTTGCTACTCTCCATGATACTCTCATGGCTGCAGCTTAGAATGGACTGCCACATCACCGTCTGACCTGGCTGGAGTGCTCATGGGAGTGAGCTGGTGACTCATACCAAATCTGTCTTATTTCACTCGGGGAGGAAAAGAAGAAATCAGGGACTCCTGAGACCAATCTCCATAGATTTCCTGCTTCAGTTCTATTAGACAGATAGGAATTTCATTAGAGCATGTTTTTGTGGCTTTTTGTTTTTTTGTTTGTTTGGGTTTTTTTTTGTTGCTTTGCAAGTTATGTCTGTGTTAATACAACCATTACTGCTAGCTTGACTGCTCGTTGGTACCCTCTAAAGTACACTGATACCTGTCTGTCAAACATCGTCATCTCTAGCAAGTGCATTTCTTATATGAAGAAAAAGGGAAGCAGGCTGTTTCCTTGTGTGTCAGTTTTGTGGGCATCAAACAAAAATAAAATGGCAGGCTGTGACAGATATGAATATGCTCAGGATGAACTCTTCTGTGTCTACAGACTGCAAAGTTTGCACTAGAGGAAAAGACCAAAGGGTTAATAGGAATGTTTTTCACAGCAGCCACCTCTAGCAAATGTGACCGTGCTGGGCAGGATAAACCCGGAGGATGTTTTATAGAAGAGTGAGGCAACAACAGGCGCTGTGTCTGGAATAGCCATTAGAGGCGATTAATTTTACTTTCTGTACGGATTGATCTCCTGGGCTCTGTTTAGAGGGCAGCCGTTGCTTGAACTGAGACCAAATGGAGGAACTGCAATATGCTCTGGGATCCAGGCAGATCTGATTAAGTTCTCAGTGTTGGATAGGGGTCTTATATTTTTGATAGCTTTGAATTGTGTACCGTGATTATGGAGCATATTGTAAAGAGTACTGAATGTTGTTCAATAGTTTAATCAAGAAAATATCAAGCTGTTTAGTGGGAATTCTTGGCCTTGCTTGAACTGTGTCAAAAGCCCTGGGGTATAAAAAGGAAATTGGTTGCATGGTCATTTGCTTGCATGTAGCAAGAAGGCAAAATTGGTATAATTTGCAGACACCTGATTCTGAATAAAACAAAAACCCACACTCTTTTCTCACTGTCCAAGGACTTAAAAGCAGTCAGTGCGGCCTACTGGGCTCTGGTGTCTGCTGTTTGTTGCTGGGTGAAGCTCTCTGCTGCCACTCACTCATGTGACAAGAGGTGACAGGATTAGCTCAGATGGAATAGTAATAAATTATTTTTGTTTCAAAGATTCCTTCCTGTCCAGAGGTCATACTAACTTTGTTTTTCTCTCTTGAGCTAGCTGTTTACAGAGCAGATGCTTCTCTGCTTCCCCTTCCTGAGCATAATTTTAAATACAGCATCTCTGTAGAATGTCTTGTCTGCTGATGTCTCATGCCTATAACATGACAGTGTATTTGCCTAGTCTCTTGGAATCAGATGTAGGCAAATTGTGAAGTCCCTTGATATGGTGTGCTTTTGTTGTAACTGTGGCCCAAAAACTTAATACATGTCCTTTCTTTTTCTCTCACAGATAACCTCCTAGTTTTTACTGTAGCAACTAAAGAAACCGATGGCTTTCATCGCTTCATGCAAACTGCAAAGCACTTCAACTACACAGTGAAGGTACCGTATGTTCTCATGCCAAGTAATCATACCACACAGCCTTTAAGGTAGAAACAGTGCAGTAATAACTGAAGGTGCATGGGCCAGGTTGCATGCCAGGGTAAGGTAAATCATTTACGAAGGCCAGGCTGGCTCAGCCAGCCTCACTTCTGGGGAGATGCTCCTTTCACTGCCATGGGAAGGTTTCAACAGATTAGTAGATACTGTAGTCAGGTCTCTCAGCCATTCATAGGTTCTGTCATGCTTTATCATCTGGTCTGGCCTTGCAGTGCACCTTGTTTGGTTTGAGCAACTGCACAACTGCTGAGGGAAGCTGTGCTGGCAGCACAGGAGGTGGTGGGTGTTCCCATTCAGCTTAATCAAGGTGGGAGTCCTGCTATGGGGAAGGAGAGAGGGTCACAACTGCAAGCTTCCTTCTGTCTCCCAAGACCCCATAACTATGAGAGTACAAAACATTCCTATTGATTTTCCTAGCCTCTTGTGTCTTGTTCCATGTCTCCATATGTCACATACTGAAGTTGGCCTCTACATGACCTTGGGAAAAAGCAAAAGCCCTAACTATCTTGTAACTTTCCATACAATTTTTGTCTGCGAAAGAAAAATCCAGGGATTCAGATTGTATTATGAAATTCTTCTGCTTGCTTACTCACCACAGTGTCTGAACTGTAATTAAGAAATGATTTGGTCTCTGAAGTTTGACTTTTGCTGTTGAACTTGAAAACCTGAGAAAACCTTTCCTAAAGTTAATGTTGTTCTAAAGCATTTGAGAAGTCTGGGCTCTGCATGCATCTATTAGCTTTGCAAATTTGTCTAAAACAGCATGCAATTCAGTTCTTGCAGGTTTTAGGAGTTCCAAAAGTCTTTCATCCTTCAAATGCTCAAAGCCCGCAAAAGTTTTAAGGAGCAATTGGCACTTGGCTACGGAGGAATGTTGTTTAGCTGATTTTAGCAGTAAATTGGGGAATCTATCCTTCATTTGTATGAAAGTGATCTGGGGGTATTTCAGGAATACTGGAGCTTGGAATTTGTATTAGTAATATCCTGATCCCCCAAGCTCTTTGATGCTTCCTGTTCCTAAAATGATGAAATTGTCTTCTAAACATCTCATGCAGAATGCTCTTCTAATATAAGTTTTGAAACGGTTATTCATTTTTTCCTTTTTTTGTGATGGAAATGTGTTTAAATAAACAGTGGTAGCAGGCAATTGCTTGATTCTTATTTGGTTAAGAAATTTGTCTCATGGTTTTGCAGTGATGTCATCGTGCTGAATGCTGCTTCAGACATGGAAAACTTATGATGCTGGAAATGCTGGCTTGCTGTGTTTTAATGTGTTGCTTCTGCTTTAACATCTGTTTTCAATAAGGGTCTGCTTTCAAAAGCCTCTTGTTTTTTGGTACCAGAAAAAAAAAAAAGAAAAGACTTTTTACTTATTCCAGGTACTTGGAAAAGGTGAAGAGTGGAAAGGTGGTGAGTTGGCGAACTCCATTGGTGGAGGGCAGAAAGTTCGACTGCTGAAAGAAGGCATACAGAGCTATGCTGATCAAGAGGACTTGATTGTAATGTTTGTTGAATGGTGAGCAAACCTGGCTTGTTGTTGTTACATTTTAGCTTGGGTGGACATGCAGAAGTAGCTGATGTGACGTGCTGAAAGTTGCATGCCCCTCTGTTTGTTTGAGAATGTTTGCTCCCTTTTTTTTTTTTTTTCATTCATAAAAGTAGTAGATTGTGCTTGGAGCAATCACTGCTTTTTTAAAAGGATTTACAGATGTGAGAGTTGCTCATAGTTCTGCTGCCTCGGGGGGGTGAAAAAATGTTGTTGGAGCTGACAAGCTTTCAGGCAATCAGGCAAGCGTGCATCCATCCCTCATTCTGCTGCAGTAGTGTGGGATGTGGCTGAGGACTGGGAGCTGGGGGACTGGCAAAAGCAGCTCCAGAAATAATATGGCTGGAAGAGACCAGACTGTGATCTCCTCCCATGAAGTAACAGTGACATGGAGAAAGCTGGAAAACAGGCTCTTGAAGAAAGCACTTAGTGAGAGAACTTCTTTTATGTGCTAAAGAGCTGAAGTGAGGCACTGTGCCATACAGCCCCCCAGTGCCTGCTGTGTCTGCAGATGGAAGCACGGAGATAGGGCTGCTGCGGGTGCCAGATCACCACTCACAGCACGGCTATGCCTGAGCGTCCTTGTTGGAGGCCAGATAGCTTGCTTTCTGTTGCAGAAAGCAGGGAGCCCGGGGGGGGGGGGGGGGGGGGGGGGGGGTGTTTGAACGTTTACTTTTTTTTTCTCTTCCTGTGTGTGACAAGAGCATGCTGAGAGCAGCTAAGGGCCCAGCTCATGGCAGCCACTAAGGCCTCTCACACCCATGCTAGGGTCAGAGCACTGGAGGAGTCCTACAAGGAGGATGTGCGGCTGTGTTCTGAATGGGGCTGAGAGGCCCCAGGTGCAGCCAGCCCAGGGGAGGCAGTTGAGGGCAGGCCTGGAGCTTGTGCATGGTTCATGCTCTGTTACCACTTTATCTTAGAATGTCTGCTACTGAATTTTACTTCAGCACTTTGAGCAAGCTTTATATGGGAAATGGATTTTTACACTTCTCTAACTTTAAAAGTGGTGTACAGTTTCTTGTTTGTTTGCTTTCTTACTAACTTGATTAGCAGTTTTCTGTTCAATAAGTAGAAAAAGTAACTTTGTAAAAATCAGCATGTACATCCTCGTGGTGTTCTAATGATCATGCAAGACCTGAAAGGTATTTGAGAGTAATCTGGGGAATTGTTTTGGTCTTTACTAGAGGCTCAAATGAATCATCCGTTTACTTAATGCTCGCTGCTTGTAAAGACTTCTTGTTTTCTAACTTATTATCTCAATACCTCAGTATTTTTCCCTAAATGGTAAAATACTTAAATTTGTTATCAGATTTGGGTATAGCTCACATTTCTGCAACATAATTTATTATCTCCAGGATGGGCTGTCTAAGGGGGGGATGAATGAGAGAGTACGGCGCACCATGTGTGTTCAAGTACAGATGTCATAATCTTTCTTGCCATGAAAACTTGCAATTTAAAGTCTCCCAGGTTCTTGAAGGTTATAATCCCAAATACATGTTGATTTAAAGCTTTTGGGACAGACTCCAACTAGGAAAAAAATATATTTTTCTTTCTGATTCTAGCATTATGTTTTGATTATGATGAGCCTTTTCATTTCCAGGAATCCTTGTTATTCATTTAAACATTGAGAAATGTAGCATATCTATAGGAACTTCCTTTCTTTTTCAGGTATTTTTCTTTGCGTTCACTGTGAAGCATTTGGGATATTAATCTTGGTGGGTGGTGGAGAAGGAATCTCCTGGTTTATTTACTGTAACTAGGCAAATAATTTATAATGAACTGTTTATGCAGCTTCTTGCTATTTTGTGAGCAGTTTTTTTATGTGACTTGCAACTCTGGAAATAGTTTCAACTTTTCTAGTGGCCAGCTTGTGTCTAGGTGCAGATGGAATACAATTTAAATTAGGTTTGTTTTTGCGAGAGCTAGCTGCTGGTTTACTTTGGACCGTTTCAAGACTGAGCTGGCTAACGGCCAGCACAGACTGGGCTGAAATGGTTGGTGCTGTGACCGTTCACCCAGAACTCCCACAGCAATCTGCTTGTGTTGTAGAAGATTGTTGAAGTCTCGATCATTTTTTAAAACATTTGCCAGGAAATGAGGGATAACCGTTTTGAGATACGCAGAAAATGCAATTAAGGTGTGATTCTGGTGGAAATACTGTGTAAACAATGAAGTGTGTGGTCTAACAGTCCACTTAAATAACATGAAATATGGGACCTGCATTGCTAGTTGCAAGTAAATCCCCCTTGTTTGTACTTGGAGCTCTTTAACTTGCAGCTCAAATAGTAACAGGTCTTTGTTGTTATAAAGCTGTAGATGCGAAGTTGCACGTTCAGTTCTGGAAGATCTGCACCCCGTGATCACTTCCCAGCTGTGACAAGGCGCTGGGTGCACAGAGGGTGTGACTTGGGGCCAAAAAAGGAGGAGGGCTGGGTGGATTCCAACCCTGAACATCAACCATCTGGGAACTTCAGGAAATGGGACTGGAGTTGTGGAAACTTTATTTACCCCCTCCACCTCCTAGTTAATCAAAAGGATTTACAAAGAATAAATAAGAGTATCTGAGCTTTTCCAGCTTTTCAAAATGACCTGCCTCTTTCTGGATATATCTCTACTTATTCTCCTCTGTCCAATTCTGAAGTCCTATTCAAATCTGGAAGACGATTCATGTGCATAGAACCCATTTTGCGGTGGTCTCAGTGGGGTAGACCTCAATTGGATCTTCCTTATGATAGGAATTCAGTGCTGGATACAATGAACATACTCTGACATAGCAGAGAAGTGAGGCAAATAGGTAGGTTTGAGCTTGGCTCAAGAAGTTCTCCGTTTGTCTGAGACAAATGGAACTGTGTAAAGCCACAGATGAGGACTAGCAGTGCAGAGCAGGAGGCTGGTGGGGGTCCTGTTTGGGGAGGAGTATAGGGTAATCCTGCAGGTTACTTCTTGATGAAACAGAGGGCTACAAAAATTGGTGGAAAATGTACATACATGATAGACTTATGCTCCTGCATAATATCCCTTTGTATGTAAAGTTTACAATAATTTCTAATACAGTTTAGCTGTTCTGAGCTGAGTTCTGTGCTGTGCTTTGTATTATGAACTGTGCTGCGCTAAGTAGCATATCCCTTTCCCAAGCAGAGCCTGTGGCTAGCCCAGCGTGTTGCTCAGCTTTGGCTTTTTTTCCAGAATGACACTCGTTGGGAAGCAATGTTCCAGGGGTGTTTGGTTCCTTCCTGCAGCTGCAAATCATTGCAGCAGCAGCACTAACCTGATCAAAGAGGAGAAGCACAGCCTGCCATAAGCTATTAAGTTAAAGCCTCAGACAAATCTCTGTTTTTGTCTGTCTTCAACTCGTCTCCTGTTTCTTGCTTGTTCTTCAGGCCCATTCTGGCTTTGAATTGGAGTACACCAGCTGAATGGGAAAGGGAGGGAAATACTGTTCTGTGTATTTTAGGCAGAAGCAGGCAGCTTTTGCAAAACTGGGGAAGCTCCAAATTGTACAATACATTTTTCTTTTTCTTTTTTTTTTCTTTTTTTTTTCATACATTCTTCTGCCAAAGTTACAGAAAAACAAAACAGTGAAGGTTTGCAGAACCCCACTTACTTTATATAGACTACATAACACACTTCCTCTCCAGGGCTCATGCTTTGCTCTGCGGTGGAGATCCGTTGCATTTGTAAGCCAGCTGTTGTTCAGTTTTCTTATTCCAGTTGCATGAAATCCCCTTTGAAGAAAGGACATTTTAAATAATTCGGAACTGTAACAAAGGAGCACCAGAAGGCAGTAAGGGTTGGTTTCTTGGCACTATTGCTGAGTAACACATTGCAGTGCAAAAAATTCTGTTTATTGCTGGTGGGGTACTGCTGTCCTACCTCCTAGCCTGGCTCAAATACTTAGCAAGAGCAAAATCTTGATAAAGATGAGACCTTTGGAGCTGGTAGCTTTACCTTTCCTCTGCCCTATTTCAGGACTGCAGATTTTTAGGTACCTGAGCCAGATGCATGGAATAAGAATATCCCCATAAACATAAAAGCTGAGACACTACCATTAAATTCAGATACTTTGGTTCTTCAGCCAGAGATTAATCTGTTAGCATGATCCCAATATTTCTGTGTCCTCACTTCATACCATGTAAAACGAACCTTGAAGTGTTTTGTGCATTAATGCTTTTATGTGTTGATCTCAAGAATGAATAAAGGAGCCTTATGCTCTAAATTATTTAATCATTTACATTCATTTTGTGGTTTTTCAGAGGATTTGATTTAGATTTTGTTCTACAGCAGGGAACCGCTGGGTTCATGAGACTCCATCATTATATGACCTTTGCCAAAGCTTCACATTTTCTGTTTTTGGCTAATGCTGACCTCCTCTTATGGATAACCGCTTGGTTTATATAGCCTTTCCAACTTTTGGTCTCTGTGATTGAGAATCAGGAGTTAAATCTGATGAATACATAAAAATAGGTGACTTTTATAAGTAAATGTTTTGAAGTTTAGAGTCTTCTGAAGTCTTCAGCACATCAAGAAAGTTAAAGCAGAAATTTAAATGTTGTGAAAATGTAGAACAGTTTAACGATAGTTAAGGAAGAAATAATATATATTGAGAAATAAATGTATGCACTTAAGGAGACGTCAGACAGAAGTCTTTTAAGGATGTATACTTATATATTACTCAAAATACATGAAACTTGAAAATCAGTTTCAGGTAGAAAAATTCTGAAGGAAGAAGAAATGTAGAAGGCTCAGAAAAATAAACGGACATGGAAGGGGAAACCATTGGTTAAATAGTATTGATTGAGGACTTATTTTCCCAGAAGATTATAGGATTTTTACATGATGGGCCAGCAGGATTTAGTAAGTCACTTTTCAGAAAATAATGGATGTCTGTATGATTTTAAAAATTTGAATAATCAAACCATTTTTTGCTTTGAACATAGAACCATTAAAATCTTTTCTTCATTTTCAGCTATGATGTAATCTTTGCGGGAGGACCTGAAGAACTGCTGAAGAAATTTCAGGAAACGAATCATAAAGTGGTGTTTGCAGCAGATGGACTAATTTGGCCAGATAAAAGACTAGCTGACAAGTATCCTGTGGTCCGGAGTGGAAAACGATTTCTGAACTCCGGAGGTAAGTGTGATTTGTGAATATGTTAAATCTTGAACTTGAACATGATGCTTTCATTATGTTTTATGTATTTATATATGTTGGTATTCCTGAACTCCCCAAGAACTAATTGAAGACTGCACTTGCTGTTTACCACTCTCTGTCCCTTGAATGTCTGCTCTTTTGTTCTCAGGAATAGATTTCCTTCGAAGTCCCGTGGTATTTTTGGCAATGCCGCTGTGTAAAACATGTAAATCAAGTAAAGCCTGGGGCGTTAATGCCTTACAATGTAATGCTATGCGTGGATAACCCAGTTGCTGGTATAGGGGTAGAAGCATAAGGTAGTACATGCTGTTTACAGGGACAGATCGTGAGCTGGGCCACAGAATTCCCTGCCTTGGTGCCCTGTTTCTAAGGGATCTCTGCACCTTGTGCACAAATGCTGGTGATGACTGCTTGTCCCCTCAGCATGGCTTGGATCATTTGTTCCAAGAGAAACGTGGGTCATTCTCATTAATCTCAATGCAGTGTTAATTCTGAAGTCTCCTCTAAATGCCAACTTTGTCAATAGTTTTGCAGGTGGTTAATGCATGCATTGACTCTGACATCGTTTATCTGCTACAGAACGTAGTACTTCACTCTACCTGGGTAAACAGTCCTAGGCACTCTGCAGATCTGAGTGTCGCCACATTTTTCTCTCTTTACTCAGCCTATCATCCCTATTTTTCTTCCTTTTTTTCTATCTGGACTTTTTTGTTTTGTTTTGATTTGGCTTCAATGTAATGCATTTCAGGTTCAAATTGAATTCCACTTGTAGTTCTGGCAGGATTAATTTCAGGCTTCTCTGCCAGAAGGAAGTGATTCCTTCAGATATTTAAATGCTGTCTGGACACAACCCTGGGTAATGTGCTCACAGGGACCCTGCTTGATCAGGGTGGTTGGACTAGATGATCTCCAGAGCTCCCTTCCAATCTCAACCATCTGTGATTCAGTGATTGGTGAAAATGAAGCTTTTATTCTACAGCGGGCTTCTTTCTTGGGAACAGTAATAGCCTAATCTCATGCTTTGGAGTTTGCTGGACCATCTGAAACATATCTGTTTCCATCTTTGACATGTCTCTTTGCTATTTTTTATCTTAAAATAGCGTTACAACAAAAATAACCTGTAATTGCAAGCTCTTTAGAACAGAACTAATGCATATCACAGAAAACTAGATTTGTAAGCCAAACTGTATGAATTTCATACATTGGCACCAAACACGTTGAATGAAATAACGTGTGTTTTTAATATTGCAGGATTTATTGGTTATGCTCCGTATATAAATCGCATTGTGCAGCAATGGAATCTGCAGGATAATGACGATGACCAGCTGTTTTACACCAAAATCTATGTTGACCCATTGGCGAAGGTAGGTGGTGGCTGGCTTTCTCATTTCTTTCTGCTTGAAATAACATGCTGCTCCTCGTAAAACATCAGGAGATAAAAGGAATGCTGTCTCCTTCTTTCCTGAATGCCATGTTGACAGTGGTGTGTGTTCTCCGGAGGTTCCTACTGTCAGAGTGATGAACAGTCTTTGGAAGGGTCACGGTTTAAAATACAGTTTCAGGCTGACTGCAAATCTAGGCAGGCTGTGCTTCGTCGTTAGAAATAATAGCTCTGAGGTATATGATTAGGCACATTCATCTCAATGAGGGTCCCATGTAGTCTGCAGTATGACAGCTAGAGAATGTGGTATTTTTCCAGGATGTCACTGAACTACTTGCTGATCTAGACTTTTTAGATTTTGGCTTGCTGCCATTTCAGGTCCTGCCTGCAGCTGCATCCAACTTCTCAGCTTTTTATGCAGATATGTTCAGTAAGGCTGCATCATAAATCGTGGGGGGAGACCTCTCCAAGCCCTAGATTAACAGAGCTCTGTGCTGATTAGGAGCATTAAAACATAGTAGATCAGAGGCATGGGCTGGGTAATAGAAAAAGTGGGTTAAAAAGGCTAAACGATATGTTGATGCAAGAAGACTTCTAGAAGCTGATACTGCAGAATCTTGAGATTGACTTTGATCACTTGGGTGCTTACGGCAGATCTAAAGTCTTGAAATATATGTGTTTTCTTTTAAGTTCTGTCAAGTTATGCCTGTAATGTAGGGCATGTTTAGGTACAAGTACAGAAATGTTTGAATTGTCTTTATGCAAGTTAAGTCAGATGCTAGATATGCAATTGAAAGGACAGTGTGTGGAGAAGCTTGAGCTGACTCTGCACCAAACTCAGAAGTAATATAATTAGCTGTCTGAACAGATTGTCTTCTAGACAAAAAAGTGTGTACCTCTGCACAGTGCACCACAGTGGTTCAAAACACCCCCATAGTACTGCCTATAAAGGTACTGGCTACACACAGTACCGTGGAGATTCTATACTCTTAAGTACTGATTCTCTGTACAATAATACACAGAACTGTAGAATAAGCAAGGAAATCTGGGATGATTCAAAACAAAGTACTCATATCTAAATAGCAGCTTTTAAATCTATTTTAAAGGGTATGCCTTTTGATCAACATCTTAAAAACTTTTGAAAAAGGTAAACTAAATGTGAATGTGGGTGAGAACTGCTCATGTGTTTTGTTGGTATTCCAAGAACTGTCAATGTTTCTAAGATAAGACATAGATTTTCTTTAGCTTTCCCTGCCAAATTGCAGTTTCTTTGGAGAGTTATAATCTTTATTCTACAGGTTTAGATGCGGCTTTTGCATATGTAAAATTGATTACTATACAACTGCACAAGTCAGGAATCTAGGAGAAGCTTAGCAGTGTAAAATTAAGAATTCCATTTGAGAACTGAGTATGTCAGGTAGTTTGGCCTGATTAACTTGCCGCTAGTACAGCAGATCTTGTAGGACTTCTGTAAAAGCTTTAGCTTTTTAGAGTACCTCAATATCTTTGCTACTTTTATTTCAGGAACGCCTGAACATTACTTTGGACCACAAATGTGATATTTTCCAGACTTTAAATGGAGCTGTTGGTAAGTACATGCTTTGTATGTTGTGTTTCATTAACCGTGTTATTAACACTTCAATTGCATAACCATCTCTACAGTTCCTTAAACATACGCTTTTCTGTTGTGATGAAATATTTGGGTGGATAAACCAGATTTCCAGTTCAGCTGCAGGTCTTCTGGATTTAATATTAGTTGCTTTCCTCTACTGATTTAAAAAAACAAAAACAAAACAATGGAAGTTGGATTTTAAAATAACCATAATAGTTTCAAATAAATGAAGCTACCAATATTTCCAAAATTAGGAACCATTTTTCCATCAGCCTTTCACAAATTTAATTACCATCTTCACTCCTGTAATTAAAATTGCATTTTAGATGTTATGTGTAAGAGTTTGTGAAATAACGAGTAATTTCCTTTCTTTAATTGTCTTGAATTAAAATTGAAAGCTACATTTGTACAAGCTTCCTTCCTTACCTTTAACCTGCAATTATGTAGAAACTTTAAATTCAGATCATATCCAAAATAACTGATTTATTTATAAATGCTTTTGACAAGAGCAAGTTTTTAAGCAGCTTTCATTCAAATTTTGAGGGCTGCTGCAGGCAAACTCCGAATTTTAATGTAACATTGCTTTGTATAAAGCATTTAGAATTAAGGGTCTGGTTAAAAACCAAAAAAAGCTGCCATATAAATATCATTAACAATGACAGCAACAATAGGATGTACGGTACCAGCAAGAACTTAGAGAACTCTGAAATTTTATCTTTTTATAAACCTGTTGTGATATGATCCTTGTTAATTTGCAGATGAAGTTCATCTGAATTTTGAAGAAGGGAAAGTAAGAGCAAGGAATTCTGTGTATGAAACGTTACCGATCGTCATTCTTGGAAATGGTCCAACTAAAGTGAGTGGCATTTTGTTCTTGGTTTTGTGCAAAGACAGCTATTTTAGCTCAGGCAAAAACAATGGGATAGTCTGAAGAAGTTATGACCGCTACTAACTTCTAATTAATATTAATAAAAATTGCATGGATAAACAAACCGTTCTAGCAGCTCTCTACATTGTTATTTTGTTGTTGCAGGAACTTGATAGCAGTGCTGAAACAACTGTCTCCACTCCCAAATTCACGATAGCAAGAGATATTAGAAGTGAATAAGCTGATGTTAATTTGTCCATTACCACAAAACAATTTTTGAAGCTAGTGAAGAATCGTAGAACCATAGAACCTTACAGCAGAAAGGGACCTCTGAAGGCCATCTGGTCCAACTCCCCTGCAATGAGCAGGGACGCCACAGCTAGATCAGGTTGCCCAGGGTTTGATCCAGCCTCGCCTTAAATGTCTCCAGGGATGGGACATAAATCGCATCTCTAGGCAACCTGTTCTAGTGCCTCACCACCCTCACTATAAAAGACTTTTTCCTTATATCCTACCCAAATCTACCCTTCCTGAGCTTGAAGCCATTTCACCTTGTTCTTTGGCCAAAGAACACAACAGCACATCTGATCTTACCACAGACGTACTTGCATGGGTGTGTGTATATACATACATTAAAAAATACACAGTATACAGGTGTATGTATACACGCAGCTCACATTTGGTATTGCCTCTTCAGTACCATTGGTCACTACCTGCAATGTACCCATGACTCAGAAATCTTAGGACCACCGTAGAACTCTGCCTGTCACGTGAAATATCTGATTTGCTAGTTTCTCTCCACTTGTAAGGATTCTGTGGTCTTGAAGACCTGGTACATTTCTGGAAGAAATGGCTACATTTGTGTCATATGACAGCTGCAGTTCTTTTAATCATCTGCCTATCGATTCTAAATCCACTTTTGGCTATTAAAAGGAGGAACACCACAACTTTCTAAGTTATTCTGAATACATGTTCCTTACCTCCAAGGAGAATGAAATTGTTTGAAGTCATACAAATATCCCAATAAATGCATCTTTTTAGCTTCTTTCACATTATTTTATCTTCTGAATTAGTGAATTTACCCATGCTGTTGCCTGTTTGTCTTGTAAATACTTCGTAGTGTTGAGATATATGACCAAATTCTTCACTGTTGGCTCCAGTTATTTTGTCTCATTTGGAACCTCAAAGTAGTTGTTATCACTGGCTTTGTAGGAGTTCAGCCAGTGAAAAGGAAGGTACAGTATTTTACATCTAGGCAAGCAGTTTATGCTTGAACTCCTTACACCAGTTCACGATCTATGTTACGTTAAGCAAAATGTAATTCCTCCACATAATAATATCATTTTTAAAACTGAGATAAACTCTTACTATCACTTTGATCAATCTGGGACTAGATTCCTCTGTTTTAAACACAGAATGGTATTAAAAGGACAACAACATAATGGGATTGGAACAAGATTTCACTAGTTTGTAAATGAACTCATACTGAGGTAATTTGTAGAATCAACCTCAAATAAAACATCTGTGTTTATGAGAACCTTCGCTTTTTTGTGTAATCACTTCTATTTGCAGATTAGTAATTGTGTTGATCAGATATTATTCTTCTTTTAAACAGATACTGAATTATTCTGACATCAATGTTTTGGTTTTGTTTTTTTTTTGTTCGTTTTGCCCAGGTTTTTTCTAGACTTTATTGTGCATCTTTGAAAGTAAGCTGAAGCAATTCTAATTGTAATCTGTCTATAATGTCTCTTGATATACATGGACAAAGGTTCTGAAATATGATAAAATACAGGCTGAGTATTGGACTGGAGTGTGTTTTCTGTCAGAACGGTGTTCTATCCTTTCAGTTAGGAAAAAGCCAGTGGAGAAGGAATTAGTAGCAGCCTTCCTACAGGCAGGCTGTCCCTGGTATATTAAAAAAAATCCATTGCAAATAGTAGTAGAGATGTGTGGAGCTCTGTGCAGGTTTGCTGTTGAATCCAGGAGGACAGGGCAGCCCAGGCAGTCCATCGGCAGAAGTACACATTTTGTTCAGTGCCAATCCTAAAAGCATTAAGAAGGTAGATGCTGCTTTTGAAGCCTGCCAGTAGAATATGTTTTGAGTCGTGGCATAGTTTGCCATCATACATCATGGGGAATATGTCTTTTACAATTTCTATCTGCTTTTCATGTGGTTGGTCTCTGCTTTTTGTTTGAAGTGTTGATTTTAAGATATAGGAGAATTAACTAGAATCATCTTTTGGCATGAAAACACGCAGAGCAGCATTTGAGAGCTGGATCTATAGTTTGTTTCTTGTAAGTCTTGCATGCATTTAGTTGGTAGTTGGTCTGCTTACAGTTTTTTGTTTAAATGTAGAAATTAGGAGGTCATCACCTCTGGCTTGTAAATAATAAGAAAAGATAGGTATTTTTATGCTACTTTCTTTTTTAGATAAAAAGACAGTCATTTGCCTTTAGGTTTAAGGAGTTAAGTTATTAAGCCTGAATTCTGTAAAGAGTAAAAATCACCAACTGTATGCACATCTCATTAACCTGAGTTGTTCATTTCTTACCAGATATACTTGAATTACTTAGGCAACTATATCCCCAATGCTTGGACACGGGAATCTGGATGCAGTATTTGTGATTTAGACATGCTGGATCTGTCAACAGTAACGGTAAGAAAACTTGTGAAATGAGCAAAATCCTTTTGAAAGCATTTGATAGGTATATAGTGATTTCTGAATCAAAAGGACTTTGGTATGCACCCTTATGTTTAGTAGGCACCTGAGGATATTTTGTCTCATATATGAAACTATAAGGAAGGAAGTTTAATTTATGGAAAATGCCAGTACTTGTGGAAATAATTTCATGCATGCATTTTAATATCGGTTTCCCCTATATTTTTAATATAGGTTTCAGTATTACTGAAACTAATCCCTTCCCCAAAAGCCCTCAGTTCCTTTCCTCTGTTCATTAAGGATGAATGCATCACTTCTGAATCATGCAAGATTCAAGTGAATAACTTGAATTTTTTGTAAGTATGGAAATACTTCAAACTTCAGAGGTTTACATAAAGATATACAAAAGGAAATCAACCTAGAATATGTTTAATAATCTCTGTTATAAATAGAGATTAACGGTTGACTGTAACCTGCTTACACAGTTGCTGAGTCTGGAAACATATAGTCAAAACTTCTTTGCCTTTTACAGAATGGTGCGGATACCTGTATTTGCAAATGCATATATGTGGAATACCTTTGATGTAATTGAGAGCAGATGCTAGCAAAGTCCCTCAAATTTTCATAGGACAGACCTACCTAAACGTGTCTGTGTGTGTCTGAGTTTCTGATATTTGTGAACTTACATTAGCTCTGTGGCTCCATACGTGACATCTGATGTCTTTGTACATTTTTCTGCTTGGACTAAGTAAATTTTAGGCAGAGTAAATATGAAGATCTACAGTGTGGAAATGTAAGGCTTGCACTTAAAAGAATGTTCAGATTATTCTTGAAAAGCTTTTTCTGACAGCTGTTTCATTTCTTGTCTGTAGTAGTGAAGATATGAATGAGAACAGAGCTTAGAGGATCATGGGGTTTGAGGATAGCACGAAAGAAGTGGTGGTTTGTTTAGTACTGAAAGTAGTGTGACAATTTCTGGACAAATAAGAAGCTTATGGAATGGGATATAAGTTCAAAAAGTTATTGCAGGAATTGTAATCACTTTCACATCCTTTTAATATACACATGAGTTTAGACATGCATCTTTAATTTGAAGGTAGAACATTCTGATGTTCTGCTGAAATTTTTTGCACTCTCAGCTATATGTTAAAGTTTACCTGAGGAAAAAAGTTAAGTTTTATCTGAAGGTGTTGCCTAAGGAGTAGTTTAAACTTAAAGCCATTGATGGAGTGTAACTTGCAATGATTTACTGGATAGCTTTTGGTATCGTTTAAGTACATCTACTTGCAGTGGATCTTCATTACTGTAGCTCATTCTTTGGACATCATACCTCACTCACTCTGCCAGCAGAAATAGTGAGACTTTTCCTTGGCCTCTGTGGAAGTGTTTACCTCTGGCATTTCTTAGTACAAGCAATATTTCATTTTCTGAACGCGCTTTCTGTTCTGGCCTTGGCTGGTTGCTACTTAACAAGAAATCTTTAGAATAAAAAGCAATCATATAATCACAGACTGTTTGGGGTTGGAAGGAACCTTAAAGATGATCCAGTTTTAACCTCCCTGCTGTGGGCAGGTTTGCCGCCCACTAACTAGATCAGGCTGCCTATAGTTCCATCTAACTGGGATTTAAATTGCAGCACTGGGGCTGCAATTGCCCTTCTCATACTGCTTTATTTATGTATTGATTTACTCATATCTCCTGAAGATATTTTTCATTGTTGTTCTTTTCACAAGAAAGTCAGGATCAGTTTTGTTAATGCCAAGTTGTCACGAGCTTTGAGTTCCTTCAGACGAATTCTGACATGAGTTCTTGACTTGATGAACTTAGCTGCTGCTGTTCAAACATCTTGGGCTGGGTCTGACCTGCAGACCTTGACTTGACAACATCAGAGGAAGATGCAATGGCCAAACACCTGGTTTTCAACCCATCACACGAGTTTAGTAACATTATTTTTGGAGGACTTCCCACTGTGCAGGCCAGGGTGGTATGTGCAAAGTGGAGGGGATAGAAGCATCACCTTGGGCCCTGCTGGTTGAGCAGTAGCATGTAAGGTGCTCCCTGGGGACAGTTTGAGAAGTAGTACTGTTCTAATAGCCTAAATCAAATCAAACAACAAACTTAATGTTCCTAGGGCTAATGCTTAAATCCTGAGGTTTGCTATTTGTGTAGAAAATTTTGTGTGTGAGCAGCAAGGATGACTTCAGTGCTCCTTGTGTTCCATTGGCACCTCCTATTGAAAGAGCTCCTGGACTCATTCACAGTATGGTTTCACAGTGCTGCCCCATGTTTCTTCAAAAACTGTCACACACTTTCTTACTGCTAGTAAAAAAGTAAGCTTTAAAAGGTGGAATGTATGTCCTTAGTAAAAGAGTGAAAATCTGTCAGAGAAAATGGAACATCACCTAGAGCAGCGTTCCTGAAGTGTTTTTCCCAGGGCATAATTGGGAAGAGCCAACAGTTCAGACTTGATAAACTCACATACTGAGGATTAAATTTATTAGACATAGATTCAGATTATGCAGTCACATCTCTTTATAAGTATGGGGACCGATGGTCTAGATCAATTAACTCTGCTTTGAGGAGATATAATGGCAGTGCATTTTGCAGGAATCTCAAACTCTAGTCCTTTAAACACTTTTGTTTCTGTTACACTCCTGAGTTTTAGTGTAGACATTGGAGCCAATCAGTTCATGCACCTGTAGCATTTTGGAGGAGTATTAGTAATTTGTACTTGTCCCTATAATCTTTCCAAATCCAAATGTAACCTACTTCTCTTTCCTCAGGAAAACATAGGGAAATGGCTTTGAATTAGAAAAATATGCAGAATAAATTGTGATAGCAGCTCTATTATTGTTAGCACATCAGTTCAGTAAACCCAGTGGCACAGGCTGCTTTCCTCATCACTTGTAATCAGTGTTATCAGCATCAGTTAGTCCAACTCCAGTCACAACAGGGTAGTTTCCAGCAAATGCTGCAGCTGCTGCTTTCGGGACGTGTCGGTGCACATACCTTCATCAGCTGTTCTGAAGTTATTGGGCTGTCTGTGTAAGTGTCTGCTGGGTTTGCAGATGAAGTCATAAATAAGAGGCATTCTGGGTAAACACTTGGTGTTGTAATGTTTCCTAGAGCACTTGCCAATGTGTTTCTGGACTTCCAATGCAGACAGTGATACTGAAAACTCAGCATGCACTGATTGTTTATCCAGATGCTTTTCAAGCAAGTATGGGCTTGCTCAAGGAAAAATAACTTGCAGTCTTCTATATGGATATAAGGTTTCCCTCTGAACCCCTGGCAGGCATAGATATTCGTATGGACTGTCTAATGTGGAAGGGGAAAGAAGCTTTGTTGAATCAGTGCATTTGTGCAGGATTCAAGACCTTTAAATGTTGAATTTCTTTGTCTCAAATAATTCAGTAATGTATTTTAGGAATACACGAGTTCTGTCTAGGTTTGTTTTAGCAGCCGTGATCTCTGTATCAAACATGTGCAAACCAGGAATTTTAAAAGATGTGAATTGATATGAGATGGTGGCTGTCTTGGGTGTGAGGGGAGATGCTCTGGTTAGTGTTTATTACAGGTCTTAATAAAATCAATTAGCAGGGAAGTAATGCGGAACTCATTTATGATAGCTATGGGGTATAGCGCATACAAAAGGACGTGCAAGACTTTTGCTGTCTTTGTTTCAATGACTGAAATACTTTGAATATTCTTTATTATTTATCTACTTTTTAAAAAGTGGTTCCCTGTGTTTTCCTGTAAATCTCTCATGTGCATACAAGTTATTCAAAAACAAAACCAAACCGCAATGATTTTGCTATGCATTTCTTAGGTGTATTTAGTTCTGTAATTTTTGCTATTAAAATATATTTTACAGGGAAAAGATTATAAATCTTTTTACATTAGTTTTGGACTTCAATTTCTCAGTTTCTGTTATTGGAATTCAAAAAGTTTACCAGTGATTTTGAATCCATTATCTTTGCTTTGTCAGATAATGAACAAAAACATGGGTAGCAGCGCATCAGAGCTAGTTGGCTTAGACCATTTAGACCATTTGGAACCCGTGTGGTCAAGTTTATTACAGTATGACATTAGTTGCTTTTTAATGAAACTAATCATAGAAACAAGGCAAGTCTTGCTGGTTGTGTCAAAATATCTTTTTTTTTTTTTTTTAAAGGAGTATCCCAGAGTAAAAATTGGTGTTTTCATTGAACAACCCACTCCTTTCCTACCTAAATTTTTAGACAGACTGTTGACTCTGGATTACCCAAAGGAGGCTCTCAGTGTCTTCATTCATAATAATGTAAGTACAATGCTACTATTCTGCAAAGCTTCATTTTATAGAAGTCATGGTATGAATAAAAATGCAGAAGTGGAAAAAATACAGTGGTGAAATGAAGTTCAGTCAGCGCTTGCTGAAATCTGTTGAAATAAACTACTTAGAAATTGAATTTTAAGCTGTATTCTTCTGGGAGAAGTATGAATTGATGTAATAACAATAGTTGTCACTGGATTTGCTTTTCGTTTTGTTGTTGATATCCCATTTATGTTTCTTTTGATGCTGTTGCTGGGTACCAGGGGAAAAACCGTTGTGCCCAGATAGGTCTTGAATGGCAGTATAGATTAGTTGCTTTTTGAAATATGTTTAATGGTTTCTGCTAATTTTCTAATGATCTGGTAATACTAATACTTCACTAGTGACATCAGTATTACTATTTGCATGAGTTAGCTGACAGATATGTGCAAGTCTCACAGATAAAGGGGGTTGCGAGATGAATGTCAGGAAAAAAATTAGAATTCTGCTTTTTTAATTAGACAGACAGCATTGTTAACATAGCACAACAATCCTGAGTAACAGAAGCAGAGCAGAAGCAGAGCTGAGCTTTAAAGTTACCAATGCCTGTTGGTAAGGAGTACTTAAATGCATAAATATGACTTGCAGATAGGAACTGTAGGCTATGCTAGGTTTCATTGCTTCAGCCAGAAGTCAAATGATGTTCCAAATGAATTTAAGACTGAATAGCTTTTTTAATTATAGGTGGGACAGAACCATAATCTTTAATTACTATGAAGTTATGTGTTATAGCAAAGCCTAACAATGAGGGAAGTGGTCTGGAAGCATTGTATACTACTTCGATCCTTTAAATTAGGGGTAGGGTAATGAGAAATTAAAGAGACAACCACTGGGACTACTTTTCTGAAAGAGTGAATATGCAGCATTGTTAGTTGATTGAAAAAGTAAGATTTGGTTTTATCACATTAGAGCAAAATAATAGACAAATATCCCTGTGCTCTAATCTCAAGCTCTTCTGCCACCATCACTGCTTCTAGAAATGATACTAGCAAGCTGTTTTGCCTACTTTTTTAGCCAAGGATGATGACATTCTAAATTTCCTTACCATAAGCACTCTTGAGTGTGATTTCATTCCAGCCACCTTGGTAGCACTGAATGTTTCCTTCCAGCTGGCTGCTCTCTTCTTAGGGAGAATAGAGTAGGAGTTGTGGTCTGGAGCTGGGGCACTGCACAGCTGTCCTCTGGCTGGACACCACAGGAGGCAACTCCCCTCTCTCTAAAGCCCTTCTGGAGCGACATAAAAATTCCTCTGTGCCAGTGAGGTTGAGGATAGAGTTTGATGTCTGTAAAACAAGTATCATGATAAAGTGCTGCATAAACGGTTTGTGAATTGCATCATTGGTCTGGATGTATGGGTTTGATTTATATTGCTGATGTGTTGGGTTCTCTTGCTAAAACTGGACTGAAGCACTTGATTTTTTTGATGATAGATATACTGGATTATCTTCAAATACTGCTTGCCATCTGTTTGCTTAGGATAGAATACAATTTGTTCTTGGACACTGTGTTTATGATTTCACAGTAATTTGTACTTTTCATTCACTATAAACAATGTTAACATGATTACAGGAGGTTTACCATGAAAAGCACATCAAGAAATTCTGGGAAAAAGCCAAGAACATTATCAGAAATATAAAAATTGTTGGACCTGAAGAAAATCTGAGTCAAGCAGAAGCCCGGAACATGGGAATGTAATTTCTGATTTTTAAATCCTTTATAATGGTGCATCCACTAACACATTTTTTTCTTTAATGTATATTGTTTTGCATATTAAATACTAACAGTCTCACATCTTATAGTACGGAAGTGAAAGCTTTTGTCTAGAACAAGCCCTGGATATAAAGTATTTACTGTTGAGTATTTTGTGGCTTCTGTTTAATATAAAAGTTATTGCTTATTTGTAGGAAAACATCTCCTGGTTGGAATTCTCTATTTCAGTATTCTACTGCCTTGACTTCTGATGAAGGCACAGACAAGAACAGACTGAAGAAATAAGCGATACCAGTTTATGTTTACATTATACTCAGCATAAACATGCATATATATTAAAGTATCTGACATTTTTTGTTATATTCAGAGGTTAAGAGTATAGCACGGCATCAACTGAAAGAAGGAACTTGTCTTCTTGGTGTTCTTGGAATTTTGTTTAAACAAGGTTTTGTTGTTCTGAAGCCACTGGGAAATTGAAATTTGGCTGAGCTCCAGGCCTCTCCCATAGCCTTTCTAGGAAATATTACCCATGTCCACGGCTGCAGAAGCAGCAATTCGCATAATAAAAAACCATTATTTTTAGTAAACTCTAAGCAGTTAGCTACGTCATTCACAAATTGTTTGAAATAGAAATAAGTGTAATGCGTATGAGATAAGATCATCCCCAAATGATTCATTTAGAAAGCTAAATATGATCTTATGTGTGAACAATGTAGGTGTCACCAACAGTTGCTCCACTCCTTTTGGCTGGGATACGACAAGTTCAGGTCATCTGCAACTTCCTTTCACTTGTGCTCTGCTTGGCCAGCCTTCAGATCATCATCAGCTTCTCTGGAATGATTACATTTTTCCCCAGAAAATCTAGCTCAAAATTTAGATGTTCATGACAATGACAGTTCCAATAAAGCAAATTATTAGCCCTCAACAGTTCAGATAGCTTCCAGCGTAACCTCTCTAGTTTCTCACTAATATTGCCATAGAAGTTTCTTGGTAACAGAGATTCTTCAAACCTTTTCTAATGGTTTGGTTTGCAGACATTGATATATTTATTTCTCCTGCATCTCTCCACACATTAATTGATAATTTTATTTGCTTCAGATATGTGTATTCTCTATTTTTCCAATTTAAATGATTTTAGTTTATTTCTAGTAGGTTTAGAGTGAATTTGGTATTCTTACTGGCACATTTCACACAAAAAGGTATTTACCTGATGCAGTGATTTTTTTATTTTCTATTTTTTTTTAATGCAGCTAACAGTTAATGCAATTCAGTGCCTGGAGTTGAAATTAACAAAAGAGAATTTGGGCATTGAAGGTGCAGTTTGTTTTCAGGAGAATACTTTTGAGTATGTAATGTAGCGAATCAGTTTTCTTCTTACATTATTTTTCCCCATTTTGTCGTAGTAAAAAATGGTGGTAAGTCATGATGAGGTTCTTAGTGAATGAAACTTTCACATTTAATATACATGTGAGTAGAATAACTTTTTTCCCCCCACCCATATCTATGCAGCAAACTTCTGCCTGCTTTTCTTGTTCATTTAATAAGTAATAGCAAGGTGTTTACTTTCTGTCTGTCTATTAATATGGAAAAGCCTTCTCCTGAGCTTTGGATACTTGGATACGTTTTGGAAAAGGCTCCAAATTGCATAGCCATCAAAGAGTTGTTACGATTCATCAATATAGACAAACAGGAGTGCATGACTTAAACAGGCAGAAGCGGAAGGAAGGGGATTAGGGAAAGAAGAAAAGAGTATACAAAGAAGAAAGCTTAATTGCACATTCAGTAATTTGTCTCTTCATGCATATTCCTTCAAAATGCTACTTTAGTGGTTAATGCTAGTTGGATTTTGAGATGTACTTTGTCTCTCCTGTATGCTTCCTAAAAATTAGAGGACATTACATCAATGTCTCAGAGCTCCCATTTGGTATTGATGAATGATGGCTTGGATAGCCTGTGAGTAGGGCAAATACCTCGAATGTAGTATAAAGAAAGAGCAAGAATTAAATCTCTTGAATGTCAAGTATTGGAGACTTGTATTTTCCTGCTTCTTCTGCTGAGCTGCTTCTTTTGAACACTTAGGCCGTTTTGGGTTTCAGTCTCAGCATTCTGAACTTTCAGTGTTGCAAAAGAAATGCAACTTTCCCACCCATATCTGATTACAATAGCTTCCAGTTGTAGTAATTGTGGTGATGTTACCTAGGGCTGAAATGCAAAACTAAAGGTTAGTGCTTTATCTTTTCCGTGGCTACGTTTATTTGCTTTTAGTGATGGTGATAGGAGCTGTGCTGGGAGGAGAGATGGCTGCGGCTGGGATAGTGAGCAGTGCAAAATGCAATCCTAAATGGCGGCAATGTCTGTCTATGTCACCCAGGCACCTTTTCTGTCAGAGTTCTTTCTGACGGCCTGAGTGCTCTACTGTTGACTCACAGTTCATGTCTAGAGTTGTATTTCCAAACTGTGAGGGATATGAAAATGATAAACTGCTAATTCAAATTGTATCTAAACAAGCTACAGATAACGCTAAAGAAATTGGGAGGACGATGTGTTCCCCCTGTAAAGAGGTAAGAAGATCTCAGGGGAAGGTGTTGTGCAGAACAGTGATTCTGATCCTTCTTAGATGAAGTCAGGGTTCTGGATAGGCTGGTGTTTTTCAGTAAAGTTGATCATTTTTCTGACTACAAAATACTGTAAGCTAATCTGCCGAGCTTCATGCTTCCAACAAAATACCTTTGTGTTCTGTTAAATTTACTAAATCTAATGAATAGCTGCCCTGAGATGGCTGTAAGTTGCGTACAAAAATTGAGCTTTCTTTTCAACATTTGGTCACAGTTTGTAAGCAGAAGGAATGTAAAGAACGTATATTACAGATTTTGGCTATTAAGTTAAACAGATATTACTCTGCACATGAGTATTGCTAGAAAGCAGTTTCCACTTGTTCCTTGCTGTGACCTCATACATACTAAATAGTTTCAAATGTAATTTGTAGAGGTTAGCATACTTAATACAAATTTTTATATTTATACCTCTAATATACTTAGTATTCTTGTTTATAAAAGTTGAAGTTAGAGCTTTCACACTGATGTGTACTGTAGGTATATTTCCATGCTATTTATGGTAGTAATGGTTTTAATGACTTAGTATATTTTTGAATTACCAAGTACAACTACTTAGACTGAAACTTTTAATTTAGTTTTTAGTTTTAGTTTTAGGTTTTTTTAATTGTTTTTGTTTTTTATTTTAATTAAGATGTGAGTGAAGAGCAATTCAGAAAGAGTGAAGAGTGAACGCATTGAAAGAGATTTTATAAAACTCTGGTTATTTAAGAAAGGGCAGAAGCTGAAGGACCGTACACTCTGAAATACTGTGAACAATTGAACATTTCTTCAGTTACGTTTGCTTACAAGAAAATACAAATCTCTTCTGTTTGTTTGTTCTCTTTGATGATAATTAAAAACATCAATTCATATATTTGTAGCAGCAGATGATATTGCAGCTTTTGGGAAGGTTTGCCAGTGTTGTGGCTGAAACTCCAGACCAGCGCAGAGCTGTCACTCTCAGATTTAGCTTCCTCATTAGTGGAATGGGGGATAGGGATGCTGGATATTTCTGGAATGAATTTAACAACTAACATTGCAATATGAATGGTTACTACTAACAGTTGTAATTATGCTAATATAAAATACAGGTGAATTGCATTCAGTAGTTGTAAAGCCTTGAATGAAATTTGAAAATGCCATAAAGACTTAATTGCTGGGCTGTGTTATGGCAGGAATACAACCTGCCAGTTTCAATTGGGGCAATTATGTGAGAAAGTGCTGATTAAGGAATTGTGGTCATACAAGCATGAATTCATAAGACAGAAGACTTTCAGCGAATACATTAGTTAAGGCAAAGCCAGACACTGAGCAAAGATTTACACTCCATATCTGTGTCCAAACACTGGCTTTTGTAGCAAGGAGAATGCCACTTCTGTCACTTCGGTCTTTTAAAAATTTGATTAAAGTCATTATTACGTCTTGACTAATTGAGTTTGAAGAGAAAAGACTGCTGAAATTTGTGGAGTAAAAAAGCCCTACCTTCTACCATAAAAGCCGTAAATCCAAAGTCCTTTAAGCGTAAGATCATTTGATTATCAACAAGTTTGGGGTCTTTTGTTTAATAAACCATAGAGGAGATGTAGTAAGTGCTGACCTAAGTGCTAGGTTGGGCAGTGGAAGGAAAAGAAGGAGATGCAAACAGGGAGCCATGCCAGCGGTCACTGACTTGTATGCAACCTGTCACATCCACCATTTGCCACTTCCCCTGAAGCGACAGAGTTCTTTTCCATTGCAGAAAACCAATCGGAAATGATCAAATCAAATAGAACTTGAACTAAAACTATGTTTGTAGACATGAAAGTAAAACAATGCAAACACTTAATACTATGATGGAATTAATGTGAGTTCAGTGAATAATAGTGGGGAGAACAGACAAAATCAATAATCCCATTTGCATGGCAGAAAGCTGCAGCTTTAGTATGACTTGAGGAGTCGTTCCACATTCTCAAAAGTCCGTTTGATCTTCTACCGTTCTGTTGGTGTAGGGAGGCTGAATTCATTCTACTCTGCTGTTGCCTAGCTAGTGTACCCTGCCAAATACAGATATGTGCTCCATCTGTCTTACGTTATGGTATTATTCTTTGACTGTTGTAGTATATTTATTAAAGAGCTGTATATGAAATGTACAGCTAGGGTATTTGTGCATTTGGCATTTGTGAACCTCTTCTGGAAACATGTGAGGTAACCGTTCCTTTTTGTCTTTTTAGGGACCTTTGTCGCCAGGATGAAGCATGCGAATACTACTTCAGCATAGATGCAGATGTTGTACTGACAAACCCAAAGACTTTAAAGATATTGATAGAACAGAACAGGTGCAGTATATCTCCTGATTCTACAGAAATTCTTCGAACTTGAAACAATTCTCTGGAGCCCTTCCAGAGAAAATAAAATCCTGTCTGTTCTTGCAGATTCAGATCCTCTTTGTTTACCTGTGCTATTTGATTGCCATGGCTCATAGCAGGCTTGGAGCCCAACAATTCATTCAGTGTTTTGTTCCTGTCAAGCAGCAATTGCTGATAAGAATTTTAGACTCTTCAAAATTGCTATGGCAAAAATGGTATGGTGTAAACAGGTTTTATGAAATGAGTCAAGGTCTCAGTAACTAGTGATTTCAAAGTTGTACACACAATTAAAAAAAAAAAAATCAAAGCAAAACAAAAAAAATAGGCACCACAAAACACAAACCTATGGTTTTCTGCTATTAGTAATGTCACCTTTTTTTTAGAATCATAAATATGATACGGTAGTAGACATGTTTTCTTGGAGATAAACATTTGTAATGACCTGTTTCTGCTCACTGAGAAGTGATATCTGAAGTTGTACTAAGCTGTGACTTTGCAGCAGCTTTTGGCAGGGTGCAGCTGATGTAAATGCTGTTTGCCACACAGTGTGCAGTAGTGTGGCCAGCTGATATCCCACCTGGGGCATCCTGATCCTGCCTCACTAAGCTCCGGTGCTGTGGGCATCGTGGCTTTCCTGTGGGCTATGGCCACGTGTCTGGATATCCAATCTGGGCACTTCAGTCTTGCCAATCAGTAGTTCCTCTTGTTAGTGGTTGCCTATTGGCAACAAATTAGTATCTCAGGTGTCTCACAGAAAGGTGAAAGGGAGAAAGGACGAATTATTGGTGAAGGTGTGGCTGCCAGTCCTTTGTGTTAAGACCCTTGTAATATTTACTGCTGTAGGAAGAGAGGCTAAAAGCCAGATGTATTAGGTGGAAGAAACAAAAACCTTGCAAAATATACCTACTAGTACATGTCATCGTCCCCACCCTCACCCCTCCCTCCACCCCGAAACACAGAGCTTTTTTGTTCTTTGTGTTCTTTTGGACTTCCCTGTTTGACACTAAATTTTGGGTAGCTAATCTTCAGGCTGAAGTAACTTTTGTACCTGAAGTTTCACCATTTTTATTTTAATATTCTTTTCCTTGTCTCTGGTATTGTGATTCCTTTTATGCTACCATGCTGTGGGTAGTATTTCTTGGCTGACAGAAATACAAGCCGCCTCTGCTTTATAGGAATCATTGCTTCTGTTACGGTGTTGTTATTTCTGGGCTGTAGGGGCTTGAATCCTTTTTCTTCTTTTGCAGCTCAAATTCAGAATAGCTGCTCCAGGGTTTGATACTCATTGGTGCTTTGACTACACTCTGCTCAAGTCAGGAAAGCTGGTATTTTTTGATATATCTTCATATCACAGTTCATATCTTTTTACTTAATATGTTACTTCACAGAAAGATAATTGCTCCGCTTGTAACTCGCCATGGAAAGCTTTGGTCCAATTTCTGGGGTGCTTTAAGCCCAGATGGGTACTATGCTCGCTCAGAAGATTACATTGATATCGTCCAAGGGAACAGAGTGTAAGTAGCTTTAACCTGATTTTTAAAGTCAAGGGATTCATGTGTGGTTATTAACAACATTTTCTTACATTTTCATACAGTCTTGTGTTATTTCTGAGGAGTCTGAAGCACTGTTCAGCTTGTAGTGTTCCATTGAAGTGATGTGTGTAGCATGACAAGCTATCGCTAATGGACATAGTGATGACTAGTATGCATCTGAGTGTCTGGATACTCTACTCTGCAAGTACACAATCCAGAAAATGGCATAGCAGAGAAATAGGAAAAAAACAAAACTGTACCCCGGGAACTTTAGTCAAAATAAAAGATTCTTGCATTCATCAAATACTTAATCTCTTTGAGGCAAATATTTAATCAGTGCAAAACTGAATGACTGTCATTTCTTTGTTCTTATGTTGTTTCTTGTATGCTATCTCAGGTATATTCTCTTGACAAGCACTTTCATTGCTTAGCTTTTAGATTTGTCCTTCCCTAAGTTTTTCTTTCCCATGAGTGATATGTTTTCCTTGCCTTGAAAGAACAAAAAGATCTGAAACAGACTGACTGCTTGAAAAGGACTGGATTGTTCTCAACAGCACTGAAGGATGTGCTCATGGCACAGGAGGCTTGTCTCTGGGAGGGAGGGGATCTGCAAAGCATGCATTGTAGCAGCACTGCTTCGTTGTTGATATTGGCCCAACTCACATAAATATATGGCCTGCTGTGGTCAGTGGGTGTTTGTGTGAGGAGGTCAGAACAGCTATGTTTAAGCTCATTTAAAAATCTGTTTTAGAATTATTTTATCCATCTGGCAGTGTAGAATAATATTATAATATATAAGACTTTGCCTTAAATCTGGAAACACGAGGTACATTTGTAGTTAAAACTCACTTTAGGGAATTTGACCTTTTTATTTTTTATGACAATACTTTGTAAAAATTGAATTGCTGCCTATGCCTGCGTTTGAGATTTGATTTCTTGCTGTCCAGCTGTAGTTTTTCAGATGTCTTGGGAACATTTCAACTTTGTTGCCTTGAAGCTTGCTTTGTCTTGACAGCAAATACAGAGATTCTGACTTAGTAGAATGGAGAACAAAGTAGTTTTTGTGGCTTTAAATTATTTATTTTCTGTTACAGAGGAGTATGGAATATACCTTATATGGCTAATATATACTTGATTAAGGGCCAAACTCTCAGATCAGAGATGAAAGAGAAGAACTACTTCATGCGTGATAAGCTGGATCCTGATATGGCTCTCTGCAGGAATGCCAGGGAAATGGTAAGGTGTATCTATAACTGCTTGCTTTTTAAATGCACGCAGACTACTTTGTGTCTTGCTACACTCGATTGCTTTGCTTGATTGGTCTTGGATTTTGTATTTTACTTCTAATTCCAAGTACTGGCCAATTTTTGTGACATGGAACATTTTAGATGTATTTCTTCAAATTGTTGAGTAGACGTTTTTCCAATGTCGGTACCCTGGTTACATGGTGGTTTTTTATTTCAATGTACTGAAATGTCCTGTTGAGGTTAAAATACCTTCCTTGTTGGAGCAACCTCGACGGGATGAAGGAAGACTTGGCATCTCTGCTATGTATGATGTGAAATTTATCATTGCATGTAGAAGATCTTTACTTTGTACACTTTTACAGAATAAGAAACTTCTAGCAGATTAAGTTGGAGCATTCTGCAATGTAATGTATGAGATTTAAAATAATAACGGACAGTGTTGGTATAAAAAGCCTGAGTGATTTATGAAATGGTAGCAATTTTCTTGGAGTACAGGAGTTACTCCTTAATCCTTCCAGGTTAGATTAAAACTGTATCAGAAATTTGTTACTTTGAGCTGTAACTATTGAGAGGAAGTTTATTTGCACTGTAAAAATATGAATATGTAAATCCACATTTCTACTGATATTTACACTAGTTTCAGCACAGAAACAAATAAGAGCTAAACCAGACCTATTTCCAGACACTATAGCATTGAAAAATAATTTTGCTGAATTGAACAAGAAAAGTTGGCAAGTATTAATATTTTTTTTTTATTCCCTCATAACAAGGCATGATTTCTTTTGTTTGTACTGATTCCTCAGAATGTTCCCAATTCTCTTGTATTCAAACCTTCTCAGCATCAGTTATTGCAAACCTGTGCTTCCCATGCGTTCGTTCAACTAATCTGACTGTGGCTTATCAGAAAACGGCTTTCTCTTTCCCTCCCCCCCCCCCCCCCCCCCATGTTTCTCAGTCTGTGCTGTAAGATGGTTTGGTACGTGCTTGTTTTTGTATTGCAGCAGATAAGAAGGGGCTGGTGGAAACAGCTTTGACATGTACTTTGTGAGCTTTGCTTGGAGATGCATGTTGTCTGTGAAGGCGTATCAGCTTTTGTCAAAGGCTGCTATTTCCCTATTGTAACTGTGGAAATCTAGTAGTTCTTGGACAAACAGAGAAACTATGTATCAGAAAACTGATGTGATAATTCTCCTTCATTTTAGACTTTACAAAGGGAAAAAGACTCCCCTTCTTCGGAAACATTCCATATGCTCAGACCCCCAAAGGTGTTGCTTTATTTTTTGTTTTAAATCATTAGTTCTTATTACCTAGTGTTATTTTACCACAGGAAGATCCTTCTCCTCTGTCCTTATTCCTCACAAAGTATCACTCCATCTTTCTCTTCAGTCTTGTTGGGTTCAAATATTCACCAGGGACAGTTTCTGTATGACCAGCTCCAACTGACACAGGCTGCTTATTTCCCCAAGGAGGTTTCTCATTGCTGAGGTCAAGGTGTGCTAAAGCTGTACTCCAGCGGATAAAATTGATTCAGCAGTCCTAGTAAAACTCAAATGGCAAGCAGGTCAGCCAGGGCCCCTCGGTAAACATAGAGCTTTAGTGAAATCGGTGTCATTTAGACTGTTTTTCCTGAGCCAGACCCTCCTTATTCTCCCTGCTGCAGCTACTTTGATTTGATAGGTGCCCAAAACAAGGCACGTGTTTAACAGTCATTATCATTCTAACTACTTGACTCTCTTTCAGACAAAAGTATAGATTAAAAAAAATATCCAAGGGGGAATGCCTTCCTGCCACAAATCTTGATCTCAAATGCTTCTGAAATAACATTTCAATCTGAAAAACGGTGAACAAAATAAATATTGAAGTTCTTAAAAAATAAAAATAAAAAGTAACACCTACAAACCACAGAACCACCCTATTTTCTGCCGTCAGTTCTAATCAAATGAGTTTTGTTAATATCTTAATAGTTTGATAATGAAACTGTCTTACCACCCTTAATATCTTGCATATATTTTTCCAGTATTTGCTGAGGGGAACATACTTCAAAGTGCTCACTTATTTTGCATCCTGATCTGAAAATTCTTATATGCTGTATTCGCCAGAACCTTTTTATTTCAGGCAATTCACCAGACGAATCGTGTAGTGAATACTCTGAAATATGTTTCTTGTTCTGCTTTCTATTACTTATTCTGTTAGCTTGTTTTTTCAGTATTTAAGCAGAAACTATACTTTTCTTCTTCAATTTTCTGGAAAACAAGCAATCACTTCTATTTTCTCTTTTCTTTGTTATTGCATTTTGAAGAATATATGTTTTGGTTTAACTTGCTTAAAGAATATATTCAATCAATGCTTATAAACAAGAAATCATGAACCCTAGTTTGTGACTACTGTGAACCATTTGAAAAGTTAAGATGCTTAATGAACAACACTTGTATAATATTTTTGTATGGATGTGATATATTTTATTAAAGGATTGCAGGCATGAAGACTTAAAAACATGGACAGTTTTGCTAATGATGTTTTCTCTGTTTGGTGTAGGGTGTTTTCATGTACATTACGAACAGACATGAATTTGGAAGGCTTATCTCCACAGCCAACTATAATACCTCCCACTATAACAATGACCTCTGGCAGATATTTGAGAATCCTGTGGTATGTACCTTACTATTGATTAAACAGTTATTCGTTAAAAAACAAAAACAAAGAACAACCTTATATCATTAACTACTTGGGACTTAAAGACTTCACATGGAAAATATTTAAATAAATAGCGCACAACATACGTCTACTGTGATAAATGGTGTTCTTTGCCACCCAGTTAATATCAATTAATCAATTACCGATTACAACAGTAATGAGAAATGGCCCGGATGTAACAGTTTTTACAATTTAGGTATGATGAGGTCCAGTTCTTCTATGATAATAAGAAATGATTTAATTTTTTCTTGTGCTTTCAGTAGGGCAAGAGAGCAGAATAAAATTATTTTCTTCTTTCACTTGAATGAATTTTGAATATTTTAAAATCATTCCTTTTCAGGACTGGAAGGAAACCTATATAAATCCCAACTATTCAAAGATCTTCACTGATAATATAGTAGAACAGGTTGGTATAAATACTCTTTGAAAGAGGCAAGTAGTAGTAGTCTAATTTGTGAGACTGATGTAAGAAATTGGCATACGGTACTTGTTTCCATGCTAATACTATTTTGGTTTGTGGCTGAAGAGTTTGAGGTTTTGGACCTCTAATGAATTTCTGTCCCTGTGAAAACTGAGATAAGTCCAAAAAATAATTGCTATATTGCTCAGGATAATGAAATTGTCCAAGTAATTGCTTTCTTCGAAGTAAAATTGTAGTTAATTCATTAGAACAAGCTAGTAAAACTAGCAGAAAACTTAATTTTTGCTAAGAGATTGCTGTTGTAAAGCAAATATAAGGCAAGTTCTTAAATATGATTTTCTTTCAGGGTTTTTTTCTGCTTTGAATTCTATAAGGTCTGTAGCTATGAAGGCTTTTGCTGGATACTTAAGTCTTTTTCTGGCTGGCTGGTTGCTTTCACGTAGCTTGTCTGTAAATAGCACTTCCCAGATAATTCTTCTACCAGTCTTACACACTCATTCCTATGTCAATTATCTACAGTCATTTAACAAACTTTGTTTAATTAAGAAGCCAGGATAAATTGCTTTTGTATTTAAAAGCGTGTTAAGTTTGAAAGTATTTTTCTTAATGATTCTTATGTGAATGACTAGAGTTATTACACAATGCACAGTATATTTGGGTACACTGACAGAGCTGATAATGCTGGGTTATGACTTACAAGGTAGCTCTTAGTTTTTGCTGCACTCTGTGAGAGTATGCTTGTGGACCAAGTCAAAACTTAATTATTTAAATGTGTCTGAATTATGACACAGAAGAGAATTGCTGCTGGTTTTTTTTTTTTTTTGGTCTGGTTTTTTTTTTTAGTGACAGAAAGGTGAAAGTCCTTGGAATGAGATGTTTAGCAATTGAACATAAAATTAACTATTCTAACAACTTCACTAAAAGAGGTAATTGTAGATTTCATCTTTTCGTAGCCATGTCCAGATGTTTTTTGGTTTCCCATATTTTCTGACACTGCTTGTGATGAATTGGTGGAAGAAATGGAACATTTTGGACAATGGTCTGGTGGAAAACACCAAGTAAGTGTCAGCCATTATAAACATGTCCTTATTAAGAGAGTACATTTATAACAAGCCACAGCATGCTGTAATAAACAAAGTGTCCAAGAAATGCTAATAACCTAAGACATCTGCTGTGTAGAATAAAATACTGAATTTTGTCTGCCATGCAGCTTGATGTTCAGTAGATTTAGAGACATCTTCAGTTAACCTTGAACTAGAAAATTCAGACGCTGACAGCAACAGCTGCTGTAGTAGTTATCCAAGTTATCCAGCAGTGGCTGGTCTTCGATAATTTTTCAGATTTTACCTCTAAAGTCTTGATTTATTAGACTTCTCCCTCGAAGCACTTATCCACGGGCATTATGAACTACTGTGTTTGTATTTGCACCAAGCTTGAAGTATTAACTACTGCTTAAATCAAAGTTTTGAGAACAGGAACGTTCGTTGTTTTCACAAATATTTGGAAGGAGATGAATTCCAGTCAGGGTTTTACTGCAGGTTGGAGCCTCCAGAGAAACTTTTTTTATCATACTTTTAAGATAAAAGTATTTTAACGTATTTATTATCACAACGAATTGATGCCTGTATTCTAATCTAACTTCTATTGCGTCTACATCTCGGTAATTAAAAACGGTACCCTAGTGAAACCCTTATTTACAGGCAGCACATCCAAATATTGACTCGCCTTCTAAGAACTGTCCAGTTCTTGCCACTGATATCTCAGCAATTTACATCACAGCAGTTGGCTGTGAGATTATTGTGCATCAAACTCCGATACGCCCACTAAAGCATTACTCTGCAGTTTTGTGATTCTGCAGATTCTACATATTTGTAGAAGTGCCAGAAGCATTCCACGCTCATCTTTCAAAGCTATTTATGGTGTTTTCGTTAGGACAGCCGTATTTCTGGTGGTTATGAAAATGTCCCAACTGATGATATCCATATGAAGCAAATTGGACTGGATAACGAATGGCTGCACTTCATAAGAGAATTCATTGCACCAGTAACATTAAAAGTGTTTGCTGGTTATTATACCAAGGTACGTGTTTAAAAGTTGCAGATAATCTCAGAACGGAATAAATAATTCTAAGCGTTTTATTGAACTGTTTGCTTTGTTTGGTGAGTTTACAAGTGATGTAGCCATATTACAGCTGAACGTTGTGTTCTTAACTGAGTTTTAAATAAGCAAAGAAAACCCTCAGTCCTACGTGCGACATTGAAGTTCACGTTGAAGTCTGACTGTATATTTTGTTTCAGGGATTTGCTTTATTGAATTTTGTTGTAAAATATAGCCCTGACAGACAACGATCGCTCAGACCTCATCATGACTCCTCTACGTTCACAATCAACATTGCACTCAACAAAGTAGGCGAGGATTTTCAGGTAAGTTGGCAAGTTATTTATTGAGCTAGAAAACGTCATCCTTTAAGTGTCTAATATTTTTTTCAAACAAGAACCCAAATAGACATGCTTGAAGACAGCACTGAGGGGGCAAATATGTGCAACACAAATTAAGACATATTATTGATTGGTGGTTTTGAGTACTAAACTTTCTCAGTTGCAGGATCAAGACCTGCTGATGCAGTCAGGTTGAACTAGTCAAAATGGCTTCAGATGGTGCCGGGAAGAAGTTTTTCTTAAACTTCAGAGATGTTCTTTTTTAACATTTTTGAAATGCTTCATCTTTTTGCAGTAGAAAGCAATTGTTTCAATTATTTAAAATATTACCAGGCTGAATAAGCTTCTCTTGACAGCGTCCTCTTTTTAAGTATGTTTCCCAGATTTCTTCCTTCAGAAAGCGCTGCTGCAGTTTGAAACCAGCAGTTGGAATAATTTATTTAAAATTTATTTAAGTACTGTCTTGGGTGAAGGTGGACATTGATTTGCTCCACTCTTGTATTGCTTACACTACTGTTATTGATGAACTGTTCCTCAGAAATGCTGATAGAAAGAGTTGAGGGAATGTTAAAGAAAATCAAAAGGAAACTTTCTTTCATTGTTAAATCCTGCTTGTTACTTATTGTTCTGAAGGCGATGTTATTTTAACAATATTGCTGTGGTGTTTTCATTTTTTTCTTTCCTTTTTCTTAAAAAGGACAAATCTTAAAAAGTCTATTATTACTAATTATGGATAAGTGTAAAGAACCTAGTCATATAAAAACACAAGGTAAATGAGTGTAGTGATGGTTTTTTTTGTTTTTACCTTTGCTACAGGGAGGTGGATGTAAATTTCTTAGGTACAACTGCTCCATTGAATCACCAAGGAAAGGATGGAGTTTTATGCACCCAGGAAGACTTACTCATTTACATGAAGGACTTCCTATCTTGAATGGCACAAGATACATTGCAGTATCATTTATTGACCCTTAATTTTATTGTTTTGCCCTCTTCAACGTCAGTGTTTGGTTCCTTACATAAACATTTATTTATAGTTTTCTTCTGGAAGATGGTGATACACGAAGTTACTGTTCCCAGACAGCAAGGCTACCTTGGGCTAAAAGAATGAAAACAGAAACTGTTTTTAAATTGCTGAAGATTTGTCAATATGTGCTCTGAGCCTTGAGTTACAAAGTAAATGTGTCCTGCTTATTTTTCCATTCTGCCGTCTTAAAGAATGGGATAGGAGGTGGGAAAATGGCAAAATATTTTATAATTAATTCATTCTTTGTCGGGGAAAAAACATCCTGGATGCAAAATTATCTGGAAAAATTACTGTGGTTTCCATTCCATAAGTGACGCACCTGAAGTTGTGTGGTATTGTGTATTTGGTACCAACCAATTAAAAAACATGACATAAAAACAGTATAGAGTGAATGTCATATACAGTCATTGGGAGTTAAGCAATAATTCCATCAGCTGGTATATACTGAAGGGAAAACATCTCAGTAACATGTCTTCTTCATTCATTTTCATCGTTAGAGGGAAAAAAAAACAAACTACAAAGAAGGAGTAACTAATAATTTAGCTAAGAAAAAATGTTTTCATCATTTGTTTTAAGAACTCGTCCTCTTGGAAATTTATTTTTCTTCACCAAGTGACCTTCCTTTTAAATGAGTTATTTTTCTAAATGTGTAATTGCACCCAATTGATGCTGGAAATTTGATGTTTATTTTCACAGTGCTGGTAAATTCTAATAGTGCGATATTTTGTAAAGACAATTTTCTATTATTTAAAATTACTTGAATTTTCTATCAGGAAAATGAAATTGTGGAAGCCTCTTTTAAACCGAAGGATCTTAACTTGCCATTTGTTTTAAAGGAATCAGTTTAAAATAATCCTACTGTATCTACTGTTTGTAATTTAAAGAAACTTGAAGCAAACGATCTCAAAGTCTACCGTGCCAAAATGCACAATGTGTTGGAAAAACTTGTGAAAAATAAAAGGTAATTTTAAATTAAATGTAACAGCTTATTACTTGGCTGCATTAAGTCATTCTTGCATGTTGCCATTGTTCTTACAGTAATTATATTTATTGATAAATATTTTCAAAGGAAATGTAGATAAATTTGGATTGCTTGGAGCTTCTTGAAGTGTTGTCAGGCTTCAGCCCATTTGATGTGTTATTAAATTGCTTCTGTTAGCTGGCGCAAATGCACCAGTGTCGAGCAGGTATATTGTATCACAACTAAAGTTGTGTTGAACTTTGAGAAGAACCCAAGCAGGATGGATGTTTCTCATCTTTTTTCTTTCTTTAAGTAGAGAAGTTTTTGATGATCTGAACAGATCACTTTTACATGCTAATATTTTATGATGTTTCACATCAGGTTTCCTAAACAGAAGTGCTGTTTGGAGTCGATAGAGGAGTGAGATTATTCTGCTACACCGAATTAGCCAGTCTGCTTATTTCCCTGTTCCATTGCTCTTAGGGAGTAGGTTGTAATGTGACTTGAAGTTGCACTGAAGCAAATACAGCGAAATGTAGTGATTTCTATAGTACGCTCAAGTGAGCTTGTTAAGAATAGTTTCTCACGGGAAATTCTTAGCTTTCTTTTCATTTCTCTTACAGTGTCAACCCTTCTCCATTTCAGGCTCGCATTTGGAGATCAATAAATGTATTCCCAACTCTGTTTCCATACACAAAACACCTCCGTCTTAGTGAGTGTCTGTGGACGTTTATGTAGCCTGTGCTTAGACTAATGCTGCAGAGCAGAAAGTCTTCAAGACTTCAGAATGAAAGCAGCTTTTGTTAATTGCCTCTTTCTGAGCATTTGCCTGCAGTCTGTTAGGCTGACTCAGAACAGGGGAATATTTTTACCACTGGAACAGTTAAAGGCAGTTCAGTGTTATGAGAAGCTGTCTTGAAAAATGAGCGACAAAAGAACAACCAACCCTTTAATGACAAATATGGGAAGTTTTTAAAGAGTGAGATTTTTTTTTTTCATGAGTCCTTTTGTGTATTATTTTTACTCTTCAGTTGCATTAGATACCGCGTATTTTTTCTTATCTTTTTTTCCTCTCAACGTGTTAGTATTAGGACTTGCTTTTTGCTACATCCATTTGCATCTACTAATCAACCGTCACTATGTTTAATACATGCTGGTTGGGCGGGAAAATGGTTACCATGCTCACATTCCTATTTTTCATCTTTTAAAAGAAGTTTTTGCCAAGGTTATCAGTTTTTTTTCAGGTGGATGGCAGTGTACACGGAGCTGCCTGAATTTACTTCTTGGTAGTAACAAACACCAGAAAAAGGTCTTAACTGTTCACCCAAATTAGTACTGAAAGCTTTGCTGCACTGTCAGAATGTCACTATGCTATCTCAAGCAATCAGAACTAGGAAATTATTTTTAATTTTCATTAATTTTAAAAGCCCTTTAAAAAATTTGAGTTTCCTAATAGTTTGTTTTGGGACGTTTGTATGTGCATTAGAAGGAAAGCAGCAGCTTGAATCCCAGCAGTGTATGAGAGACCTTGGGAGTGCAGGGACATGAAGGTGCTCTGCAACAGAAGAGACATTTGTGAAGTATCTGGCTTTTTTTGCTTTCACCTAGATTTAATTTTTTTTGCTGCTAAGTACCTGAATTTGAGATTGCAGTGGGGATAAAAAGCAGGAGATCATGATGTAGACACGAGGATTTCTCAGCTTTAAGCTGATAATAATACAGCTTGTCTTTTATTTTGTATTCATGAACTATACTGACTCTCTGATACTCCTAAGTAGCACTCAGGATTTTAACACTCTTAATATTCTTTAATATCACTGTGTAACAAGGAATTTCAATGTTTACTTGTGGCTTAATATTTTATTTTATTTTTCCTGACTATTACTGTTCCACTCTTACTGTGATCTGATAGGAATGAGACTGATAAGCCCCAGAGAAAGATGGATTTACAGTGAAGCAATAATGATGAGATCGATTGGATTGTAATTTATTTATTTAAAGGCTTTTCCCAAATCTACCATATGCATTGAGAGTCAATTCAAAGCAGAGCTTTCACACTAGATGCACATATGAGTTTTGCTTTTAGTTTTCTGTTTGGATGAATTTGTTCAGATTTTTCTTCTCAGCTGCTGCAATGAACTTTTAAAGGAACACACACATTTCAGTTACCTTTTGTTTCTGCCGTGGTCTACTGCGGGTTCAGTTCTGAAAGGAATAAGTACTGTGAATCTTTCTTTTACTCGCTTACTTGTATGACAGGGTAGATTGCTCTGCTGTTTTTCTGAGTGCAAGGGAGCATAATTCTGTGTCTCAGGAGCCTCTTGTGATTGAAGTATCTGTTAAGGTGCTTATTTATTTATTTATTTATTTAATGGGATTGTTTGATTTTATGGTGGAGTATAGATTAGTGGGCAAAGCCTTTGTAAAATGCATTTTGAGAACTGATAATTGAGTTTTCAGAGCTACTGGTTGCGCTGCTGGAGCTGTTGGACTGCAGAGCTGCAGGGATGAGTAACTCCACTTTGGACACTCAGCCCCAGTGTTTCCCTTTCTTCAGCTGCTGACAAAAGAAGGCCTCTGGCAGAAGGTTAGTTTCCAGCCAATACCGAGGGAGATGAGAATTGAAGGTGCAAGTTCTGTTGCACACAGTGGAAGTGTTGTTTCAAACAACTTTCCAACAAATTCTCATAGACCCTGTAACTTAGCAAAACAAGTATTTTGGGATCTAATGAAGCACACCATCCTCCCCAACAGTACTGGAGAACCTTGCAGTAACATTAGTTCTCACATACAAAAATAACATTAAACACAACTGGGAAAGAATGCTTCTGCCATCTTCACTGAAATGTATTATTTGATAGCTGTGTACTTTTTTCCTGTAATGATACACTTGTTTGACATAGCCTTTTGGGATCTGCTTCAGTACATCCCACTTATGGATTGATGGCTATCTTTCAGAGCATTTCTGGAAGTGGGGAATGAAGGGGGGATGAATCATTGCTCAGCAACCTCAAACTTCATCCCAGCAACCTGCAGCTGTTTGCAGAACTGCTCAGCACTTTCCTTGACTGTGGAGGAGGTCTGAGAAAGCAGTTGATTTTCTGAGTTGGTGCTAAGGCAGCTACACATATAGAAATGATCATCGTTTTCTTTATCCCTAAGTAATTTATTGCTTTAGGAAAGTAAGTTTTCTGGATTGAGCTTTGCTTCAGAAAAGCAACTTTGGCTGTGCTTAAAGCAGTGCCTCTTGGGAGCTATTTTGCACAGGAAAGAAATATGAGATAAGCTGTCTGATAAAAGTGCATTCATCTTAAGTTATTTATTAGAGTAAGGCAGGAATTGAAAGGCAGTGTTTCACTCAGTGTGCTTACAGCCCATACTGGCATCAGCACAACTTCAGAAGTGGCAGAGCTGGGACCCAGCCAGTGTTGAGGGGGTAGATGGACTGTCTCACAGGCAGCACTTATTGGTGATGCTGTGCCCACTGGACCTGCACGATTTCTTGTGTCTGTGTCCTGAGCATTCCCACTGTGTGTGCTTGCTCTGCTTATTAGTGGTCTGTGTTTGTTGAATGTCCCTAGAGTCTGGGTTGGCAAGGCAGCTGCACAGTCGCATAGCAAGAGGGTTACTCAGGGACTGGACTTCTGGCTTGAAACCAAAATTCTTCCATTTCCAAAATTTTTTCTTGGTTGTGAAAGCAGTTGCTCAGCTACTAATGGCTTTATACCCTTTTGATTCCTCCCTTTTTGGAGGAGGGAGCAGAGAGAGGAGGAAGGTAGCGGAGTATATTTTGTATAAGCTGCTTCCTTACCATAAAGTCATTAGTACAGACATAGCATGAAAATATTGCAATTTCATAGATTCAGTTGCAGTGGCAATTAACATGAGCAATACTTTAAGCCCATGAGATGTTTTACAGTTCTTAATACCTTAAGGCAGTGAGGCTTACTCTCTGAAGTGGGCTTTCTGAAGGCTTTAGGCTTTAAGCTTTCTCAGGCTTGGGTCACTAATCTCTCACAAAGTGCACTCACACACAGGCGGTGTGTCAAACTGAGCTATGTAACTCTTTATTTAAAAAAGAAAAAAAAACAAAAACAAACCAAAACCAGCAAAACCCCTTTATTTTTGGAGTAGTAATTTTAGTATTCTTCACTTTTAAATTAAAGCATATTGTTCCAAGCATATTAAGAAGTAAATTGTTAACTTGACGTAGTACAGCAGCAGAACCTGAATTGTTACTGTTCAGGACTTCATTCAAGTAATTTGTGGCTGATAACACTTGCTATTTCTCTGACAAAGAAAGGTGTATCCAGCTGCTGCTGCTTGTGCACGAGCAGAAGTCTGTCTCAAGTCTTCCCATGGTAGTAAGATGGAGAGATGGAGCTGGTGAGAGTACCTGAGAAGGGACCTGATGCATTTAAAGGGCTTGGAGAAAACATATCAGGCTTCATAAGGATAAACTCTTCTGGTATTTTAGCTCCTGACTTACAAGAAGTCTCTGTGTATATGGGAGGGTGAGGGTTTGTGTAAAGTTAAATGCATTGAATTTTTTCTTTTTCTCGGGCACTTCTAACTTGAGCACAGTGCCAACTGGAAGGCATTTCTGTAAAATGTCCCTTGCTGAGTTTAAAGTCCTGAAAGCACGAAAGCATTGCAACATTTCAAAGGAAGGATCACCAGCATGAAGTAGGCATGATGTGTGAGAAGTTGAGGCAGACAATATTAAGTATAAGCTACTGAATGCTAAATTCTATGTTTGGAAGCAGTGGGTGTTGAGTGGGCAAGTGCACAATGCTGAATACTGGCGCAGCCAAATTTAGAGGCTTGTCATGTCTGAATCACTTCTGCAAGCTACGATTCATCAGAGATCATGAGCCATATCAAGCAGTTGATCGTTCTTTAAAACATGTACCACGTAAATTAGGGCAGACAGTCATGGCCCTAATGCCTAAAACATTTTGCCTTAATTTTCCAGACTTGCATCATCTCAGACTTCTTTGCTGTGCTGTCATGAATTAGAGATCTTAATAGTATTATTTGCAAGAAGAGAAAGTTCTCAGTTCTTGCACTTCAGCCATAGGCTTTAATCTCTGTGAGAGTGCTTTGGCCACACAAGTTATGAATGCTTCATTCTCTGACTCTTGATCATCACTCAGTTGTACACGTTGCTTTCCATCTGAACTGTGCAAAGTTGTCTCATGCGTTTGTTAGATGCCAGCATTCAAGCTCAGTCAAGAAAAACCCAACAACACAGGTTTGGCATATACAGAGGTTAGGAGCAAGGGAGGCAGAGACAAGGAATCTTTGTTTTAAAGTGCTCTTGAAGTGTAAAATGTAACTGCTGCTTCTGTGGCAATGAAAGATGTCTTAGTAGCAGCACTGGTGAGCTATTGTATACCTGGAGTATAGCTGTGATGTGATTTTCTGTGGAGCATAGAAGATATTTCTCAGTGACCTTGTGTGAGCAGAAACCCATGCTTGCTCTTTTTCATAGACTGGTTTGCTCAGCAGAAGAGATGTTTTTTAGCGCACCCCTCAGATTTGGAAAAATGGGAGACACAGAAAAGTACACAGCCAAGGCTTGATTTTATCTAAATATCACTGACATAAAGGCAATAGAAACTTTCCAGGAGCTGGCTGATTCGTCTTAGAAGAAATTCAAATGGTAGAAGTAGAAAAACGAGAAATCTTTGGCTTAACATGGAGCTTTGGGATATGCTGGGCATTTTTCATCGTTAAGCAGACATAACGGACCTGAAGGTGGGTAACAGACGTGGAAGGCTGAATAGAGATACCAGCATGTTCCCAAACTAGATGCACAGGTGTTCTTGAAATGTTTCTTGAGCAAATAAATGGTTTTATTCTTGCCAAGTTGGTCCCGTTCTTATTTACTCTTAGTCTGAAAGGAACAAAAACACACTATAAAGCCATAATGCCATACAAATGCTGGGAAACAGAAGCTTATTTAAAAAAAAAAAAATAAAAATGAATTGAGTTTACATTGCAGAGGAAAGGAAAAATTTGGAACTATTAAGACATCAGAACTACTCTCTGCATGGAGTATTTTATGAGCAGAGCCCTGAGGAAGCACTTGAGGAATGTCGTCAAAATACCGCAGTCTGAAGGTCTATTTTTAATTTTGTACAAATTTAACTTTCTTTTAAAAATAATTCTCAAAATAAAATAAAATCTGAGAAAGTACTCTTAGATGCAAGCTTTCTTTGTACATGTTCTTCTCTTCAAGGACAACAAAAACGTGTGAGATACAAAATATAAGTATTCAAATACAGGTCTGGATTTCTAATCTTGGTGCTGGTGCCTAATGGCTCTCATGCCTAGCATTAAAACTCCACAGTCAGGAGGTTATTCTATACTAACAGTTAAACAAAATGTTAGAATGTTAGAAATCTGGTTTTCAACAGATTTAATGTAGGTTTTCTGAAAACATAAAGTTGAAACTTCCTATTCTCGGATATGGGCAGTGAAGCTAAAATGGAGGATGGGTTTCAATATGTAGTAGTGTTTGGAGCATTGATTAACAAGTAGTTTACTGTTCAAAGAAGATAGAGCCAGGAAAATAAAAAAAATTACTGAGGTTTGTGTTGCTTTTTATACCTTAATTGTGTGTTACCTATGTTGTTTCATTGTCTATTAATGTTTTAGAAATAATTCATATTAGACATTTTTCAAAATTCATTTATTTTTCATGGGCTGTTCTAGTTCCTCTTCAGAAAAAGAAGAAAATAAAGGCTTTCCCTTGGAATTTAAATAGTTTGATGTAATTCAAATGTTTGTTTGTACAATTTGAATGTGGAAACCTTTCGTAATTTATTTATGTAATGTAGCTCTCAGTAAAGCAAGAGAATTTGAGTAAACTTGATAAGAAATTTATCAAGTTCTGATAAGGTAAGAAATCTGGTTTTCAATGCATTGTTGTGGAGTGTTTTACTACACTTTGAGTTTTGTGGGTTTTTTTTGTTTTGTTTGTTTTTAATTAGGGGATGAAGCAAGGAAGCACATACAGTTCTTGAGCAATATAAGCCACTGGAATATAGAAATAAATATCTTAAGACATGAGAAGTAATAAATGGACAAAACACGTAACTTAAGTATGCAGACAGAAAGAAACTCCTCTGTAGACAAAGTATATCCAGTGCCCAGCTGAGGTCAAAGGAAGTCTGCGATAAGTGGAGCTCACATTTTGTGCTGGAGATGCTCTTAGAATTGTTTGACTTCTGTACCTAATGGGAGATAAATGCTATGTGAGAAAGAAAACCGCAGCTCTTTGCTCACACAAAAGGAGCGGGTCTCATAACGATGACAGCATTTCCTTTCTTCACACAGAAGCTTTAAAGAAAGGTACCTTTGTACATATTATAACTCATACATAAATACCTCTACAGTACAGTTACTTTTACTTTATAATCATAGGTGGGATTTTTTTTTCCTGTATGTAGAAATAAGAAACACTGCTTCTGTTGTTTCTTTCCTGATGTTTGTCTTCGTATGGGAACTCTTGAGTTATGGCCTGAACCTCTGATTGATCACCTGAGGCAAGAACTGAGTCAGCTGCAGGAACACAGGTGAAGGCAATTCAGCTGTGTGACCAGAAGGGGTGGAGCCTGGTTGCACCTCTCCTAGACCCAATTAAAGAGCTAACTGCCACTGGGGAAGGTTCTCTTTCTGGAGATGGCTCCCTTTGGAGGTTTTCTGTGAGCCTAGGATATGGGTGAGCGTTTTCATTTATTTTCTATTATTATTATCATCTCTTTCCCCCATGATAATCTTTCTAGTTATATGACCTGTATAGTATCAGCCTAATCATGCCACTCTGCTAACTGTATATTTGTTGACTGTACAGTCCTCGAGCTGAAAATTTTATGTACAGCATGCTATATGGCGGTGCTGCTTCTTTACTTCAAGCCAAAGAAACTTTTCTGGACTGAATGTCTCCCACAGAATATCTGCCTATGAAAAATTTTTATAGTCCACTTTACTGGATTTTTTTAATCTTTTCTAATCATCCAGGAAGAGATAAAAGCATTTATTGCTAATCATAAAAATGTTTTCTGTTCACTAACAAAAGTTGTAGATTCAAAAATAATTACTGAGGAAAACTGGGTTTTTTTTTTTAGCTTTACTTTTTTTGAAGAAGAGGAAATAAAAAAAAAAAAAAACGAAACTTTTAAATTCAGTGGAGCCACGTGGTTGTGTAGAAAGCAAAGATATAAATCTTTATGTATAAGAACAAAGTCCCATAGCAGTTTTTAAAAAAAAAAAAAAAGTTGAAGGCAGTGGAACTGCGTAAGCTAATGACCAACACTGCACATCATATATAGCATGAAGTATAGCATCTTTATTGAAATCCAGTTGCTAGACTGTAAGGAATAGTGCAATGGATTGCTACTGTCAGAATTAGATCCTCTTCTTTCTTTCATTTGGCTTAGAGTCTGATTCTTCAATGAACATCTCTGCTTCCATTTGCCATGTTCTGTCAGTGGGAGCGCTGAGGATTATTTGTAAGACAACCAATAGGAACTCCTAGAGGTTGTTTTGTTTTGCTTATTCTTCCCTCTTGTAACGTGTTTACATTTCAGCTTCTAGATCAGTTTGGTATATTATTACAATTGTTACTTTTAACTTTAGTGTGCTGATTTCTGCATGTGTTGTGTGGTGCAATGTTTCATGGTACTAAGGCATGGCATTTCTTCATACTTTGTGCCAACTTCTTTCCTGAATCCAGTATTTTCCTAAATGCTTGTGGTCCACTGGTAAAGTGATTACAGACATGCCTGCAGTCCTTTCTTACTGCTTTATTAAATATTTCAGTTTTCTCAAATTCCTGGAAATTGGTTGTAGATATAGAGCTTCTTTCTGCATTCCCACCTGGCTTTATCTCAGAATGTTGGTAGCCCTCCATATAAAGTGAACTTTGATAAAGAGAATATTCATCCTTTTCAGCCAGCTTTCCAACCTCCTAAGTTTTGAATTCTGAATGTTTTTCTTTGTAGTAAAGTGCTGTGGGAAAGAAGAAAACACTCCCAGCCAACCAATAGCACTGGCAATATATATGATACTTAAATGGGAAGTATGGTTTCTGCATGGAATGCTCCTCCAGGATCCAGTTCCTTCGTCTCTGTATGGGAACTGTTGAGCCATGGCCTGAACCACTGAATGATCACCTTAGGCAAGGACTGGGTCAGCTGTGAGAGCATGGGTGAAGGCAATTCACCTGTGTGACTCCTAGGCCCCATTTAAGGGCTGACTGCCACTGGGGAAAGATCTCTTTCTGGAGATCCCTCCTTTGTGGAGCTTTTCATCTTGAGCCTAAATCTCGAGATGCAGGTGAGCATTCCTTCTCTATTTTTTCCTTTGCCATCTCACTACAATACTCTTCCCAACTGTATATTTGTTGACTGTACAGTTTCCATCCCTCCTTCAGTTCAGAAATAAATGTCTAACCAAAAGCCAAAGAAAAACTTTCCTTACCTTTCTAGACAGGAAATATCTTCAAGATGGTAGGAAGACTTGCAAAGATACAGGGTGAACTCCTTTGCGCAGCCTCAGGCTTGTACTTATCTCCCAGGAAATAGTTTGAAGAAGCATTATAAGTGTCTGAACTGCTGCTGTCTGCAAGCTGGAGTATGTTATGCTTTGGCTAAACCAGAACACGTACAGCTCAGAGAAATCCCCCAGGAGTATTTAGCTGTGCTTTAGTGCTTGTTTGTTTTTTGTAGGGGCTGGTGCAGAAGGCTATGAAAAATCTCAAATTCACTGTTAGTGATAAGAATGAAAGCAGCAAGGAAAAATGCTTTTAATTGGTGAATAACTTTTGAGGATTTTCATAATATTCTGGCTGCTGAGCTTCTTGTCATTTCTTACCTTTGCTTGGCTGTGTGCAGAATAAATATACCACATCAATGTCATTTAATTTGGTGGTTACTTAGATCTGCTTGCAAGAACGGGGAATAGTGCTACTTTTGGTGTATGAAAACTAAAATTTCTATTTATGAACAGTAAAATAAGGTGATTTCTTTTGGGGTCATGTTCCAAATGGCAGAACTTCAGCACATCTGACCTGACCTTTGTCAATTCAATTCCATTTTATATTTATTCTATAAATTCTGTTCTGTGTTTGCTGTGTAGGTCAAAGTATCCAACCTAATTAATAAAAGCATGAGCAGATAGGGACAGTGGAAAGAAAAACTGCTTTGCCATACGTACATACTTCTTTTCTCCAGTGAAAAGTTGGAGATAAAAGTGTCTTTATACTCTGCCTGCCATCCTGTGGCCAAACAGAATTTTACAGTTGCTCATTAGCCTCAGGGAAGGCTAATGATAACAGAGTAGGCATAATAACTGTGGAAATGCTTAATAGTGGAGATACAATTTTGGAATTCAATTCTAGTAATGTTCATTTATGGACAGCATGCATTTAGATGTGTATGCCTTCAAAAAAGGAAAAAAAAACAAAACTTGTATTCCCATTTTTTAGGTAGTAGTTGCAAACTATTCACTGAGAGGGAATGAAGCAGGCTGCTCATACAGCAGTACTTTTATAGCCTTTCATCAAAGCATTTCATAAGTTGATGGGAAAACTGAAGATCAGGAAAAAATGATTTGATCATTGCGTTTGGCTCCAGGTCTGGGAAGAGACAGCAGCATCTGTTTGTAGCCTTGGCTCTGAGCTCCAGCTCAGTGACTCAGTAGCCAGGCGAGCATCCACAGCCTTGCCCTGCTCCAGCCTGGGGGGACAGGAGGGATGGGACGTGCCTCAAATACCAGACGCAGCTCTCAGCCAGCTCGATGCACAAAGCAGGAAGGAAGAGAAACTCTCCCAACACGCTGCTGTCTAGTGTGGGATCTCTTCCCTGATCCTATTCTGCTCCTTTCTAAAAATGTCTCTTGGTATGAAACCAAAAACTCTGGTCTGCTGGAGCCAAGAGCGGAGCTGGCCGATGCAGTGGGAGCATCTCTTCCCTTCCCTGTCCTGTCTGTGGGCAGCACTGCACTGCACAGCACCGGGTTTCCCGCACTCTGGTACTTACTCGCATGTTGGGCATGCAAATGAAATGTCACCACTTCTAACACATCTGTTTGAATATTTATTTTATACAGGGGCTGTGTTAATACATGATGGAGTAAATTACTTGGTTATTATTTTCCTGATGTTGGTTGGACTTGTCTTTTCAGATGGTGCATGTGATAGAGAGGTAGGAACCCTTTCATAAATCTTTCCTTTAGCTATTTGTTCCAGAGAAAGCAATTTATCTCAGTAAAACTTCATCTTGTTACTTACTCTTTTAAAAATCAAAGCCTTGTTTGGTTTTCTTTGGATATTTGAGTCCTCTATCAATAAAACAGTATCAAATATTTTAAGTGATTACTGATATGTGCTTGTCGGCACCTTGTCAAAGCCAGGTTTAAAATAAATAAATGTGGACTTTAAAATATGTCTGCATTTAAAAATAAATTCCACAGAACAATTCCTTGCAGTCTTCGACAAGAAGAGTTCTAGAGAGAGAGAAAGAGAGACTTCGTTATCAGCCCTAGGCAGATGTTTTCCTACTTGTTTTAGTCAAGAAAAAAATCAAAGGGAGACTTTGTTACCTCTCAGTGAGCGGGCTAACTGGTTGTGTGGTCTGTCGGCTGCAGAGAGAAAGAAAAAATGGCAAAACGCCATGTACCAAAAACTATGAAGTGCTTGGACTATTCTTTTTGATAAAGGTTCATCGTTAATAAATAATTTTATTTCCCTTCTGCTCTGGGCTAGATCACGAGCCACCGACTCTGATAGCGCCAAGATTACTTTCTATGTCATACAATTTCTCTTGGCTGAGTTCAGTTGTTTCAGTGTAATTTATTTGTCAGAGGAAGTCATTATTGGGAGAAGAGGCAGTTTCTTAGTAATTAAAGCCAGTCTGAATTTTTGGATTGGAAGCTGAATTTACTAGTTCAGCAGATCAGAGTATGCAAGTGTAGAATCTTTTAGGGATTAACTAACTCAACTCCCTCTTCATTATGACCTGGTTTGGGGCCACATGGAACTATCGCATGCTGTAGAATATCCTTTTCAGTTGTGGCAAGTGAGAGAGAACAGCATTTTAATGGTAGTAACTGGAAAATCCTGAACTAGCCGCAAGGATTTGTTTGCTGGTTTAATCTTCATTTTGCTTGCTGGTTATGTAAGGTTCTGCTCCTTCTAAAAGAAGGGTCATAAAGGGTTAAGAGCTTGCTGTTTGTTAAGAATGCAAAATATAGCAAGTGTCTGTTAAGTAAGTTGACCGAGGACTACTGTTGGTTGTTTGTACTGATTCAGGTTAAAATGGAAAAAGGAACAGATTTCCTTAAAAAGATAGAAGGTTTCCATGGATGTTAATGTATGCTGAGCAACTTTGTGCCACATGGCAGCACTTTCATACAAATGCCATGCTTTATGCCTTCCCCTCTGTACCACTGGGGTAGCAGTCACTGACAGAATGATTCGGGTACTTTGAAAATACAAAGCAGTTCTTTAGCAATGAGAATTTCATTGCATTAGTGGCAAGTGTGGAGATCCCAAGCAGAGCTGACACGCAACCAAGGCTGGTAGGCTGGTAGGGCAGGTGTCCCTTCTGATGATGGCCCCTCAGAGTGATCTGCAGCACAGGAGAGGCAGGAGCTCACAGCTGCTTGCAAGATGATCGGTCGACATTTTGCTGTGCTGGGCAGCAACGCAAATGTCCTACTGCTGTCTTTAGCACCTGCCAACATTACAGCAGTAGGCACATGAGATATTCTTCAGCTCAGAGTGAATGAAACCTGTAAATCAAGAGCTCTACAGCTTCTAATAAAGCACCTGCTTACTCTTTGGATCTCACTTACTTCCTTTCAAAAATCTCTGCTAAAGGTTTCATTTCCTAAATGTATGGAAAGTATATATCCATCAAGGAAGTGCTATTAAGGACAAATACATGTCTGCATGTAGCATATTTTATTTGAACTGTCGTTTGGATGAAGGTACTTTCAGTGATGGCTTTTTAACTGGAGGACTGAGGTAGAGATGAAATGAATGATTTAGAGGAGGTATAAAACCTGTGGAACTCGCCTCGAGCAGGGCTGTGAAAAGGCAGTAATTTGTCCCCTGCTCTGTTACACAACCTGACGGTAGATTAAAGTGCCTTCAGCTGCACAGCCAGCTCCTCAAAAAGCTGTTCCTGTGTAAGAACAGGCACTGAATTTTTGTGGGGGTGCTGGTTCTGTGTGCTGTGTCTGCAGGACTTCAGCAGGAAGATGCAGACCAGGGCTTGTCTCAGAGGATATGGACTACAAGTTCCCCCAGAAGGGACAGGGAGGGAAGCAGCACCCACCACCACCCGTGGGAGCCCCAGTCATCCAGAGCTGGGAGGTGAGCAATCAGGAGCAGGCAATAATGGGTGCTTTTACAGGCAAACCAGGCTTTTACAAATAAGTGCTAGCAAAGTTATGTTCTGGAAGCTGCATGGATCTGCTTTAAAAATTTGCCTCTGCTTCAATGTATTCTTCTTGCCTGCCAGTCTCCAGCATTCATTTTATTTTTTCTATCCACCATAGTGTATGTATAAGTTTCAGTAAAAGTTTCTAGTAATCTTCACTAATTTGACTGCATTGTCCTGATGCTTAATCAACAGATTGGTTGTTTCTTCCCACGTGGAGCTTAACTGGCTGTATGTTCAAACAGCTGCCTTTTACTCTAGCTCTTGTGGAGTTGTTTTTCTAATGGTTTCTTCTTTTTTCAGCCCACTAGCCACGTATGTACTTCCTCTGTGAGTCTTATTCTGTACAGATGCTCCAATGATGATCTTTGAATGTAGACAGGGAAAAGCCCCTCATCATTAATACTGCTTTCCCCCTTCTTTGGCAGCAAAGTACTTGGCTAAGTCTCTGTTCTTTTCTGACAAGAATTGCTTCCAGATGTTTTCTTGGTGCTCCTTTGTTGGTTGTGTTTGGACTGTCACTTGATCATTAGCACTCTGTTTTTTGAGCCCGGAGCCTTTGACTTGGTAGCAACAAGACAGAGACCCAAACCTCAATTGTCTGACCTCAGCTTCCTCTGCCTGAGGTTATGTTTGGCTTTGAGATTTCGGTTTGGCCTATAGAATCAGCAGGGCTCCACCACAGAGTTCAATTCTGAATTCGGATGTGGCATTTACCAATAACATGAGTGCACATGTCACTGCTTTGTGTTGACTACGAGTAGAGTCAAACCTACTTAAATCCTAAATTTTCAACTCCTCTTTTTTTTTCTTGAGGACAATGTTATGGGCAACCTCCATCTTCTGTGAAAATAAAGGCCCAGAAGTCCATTTCCCATGGTTTCCCATGGATACCCTTTCAGAGAGGAGTAGGGTGTCTGGGTAGACTGGAAGTGGCACCACCTCTCTCTGAGACCTGCAGTAGCCACAGCACAGAGCTGAACCTGGCAGTGGTCCCATCTGGGGCTCTGGGTCAGCCTGGCTGCTGTGTCTGAGATGTTCTGGAAGGAAAGCACACCCAGTGGTGTTCCCTAGTGGTTTTGATGTGGGAAGAAGGACTGAAAGATCAATTCACAAAACAACCTTTGGGTACCCTGTGTTACTCACAATTCTCACCATTCACACATCATGCATAAGAAAAGGAGAACGTGCCTTTCTTCTATAGACCTGGTACTCCCATCCCATCTTCTGGCTGGGGCTTCGAGCTTAGTGTCTTCCCAGTCCCTAAGGGCTGTCCTTGTTTTGCAAGTCACTGGGTTGGGAGCATTTCCTACTTCCTGCTGGTGCCCCTTTATCTTCTCTTTGGGAAGCGAAAGGCTAGCTGGAGGCTGACCTAGATGTGTGCCATCCTCCAAACAGGCAAGGGAGTGACCTTCAAGAAAATAAAAAATGTTTACACAGGGGCATCACAACTGAAGACACCATTGTAGGATACCTTACCTGGTGGGAGGCGAAGGATGACACAAAAATCACTCTGCCAGTCAGATATACTGAAAATGCTGAGAAGAGTGGATCATCGTTCCAGCAAACTTAAAGCATCACCTTGCTTCCCTCAGTTGGAAGAAAGTCTGCATGAAAATACCAAGCTGTGGTTAATTTGGCAAGATGCAGATGCTTATTCTTATGGCTGAACTGGAGAAGGTTTGTGCTGAAAGGAGCCCAGAAGTGACTAAATTTGGGGAAAGACATCAGGTTTACTTAATTGACAGGGACTTGAATCCTTTGCACTTGCATTGTTGCAAGATGTCCATGCACAGATGAAGAAGGTGTGAAGAAACACAGCAGATGTGCCTTCTTTTGGCCCACAGGAGGGCAACATTGAGCTGCAGCTGAAACAAGCAGGACTTGCTAAAACAGGTGTGCAGCTTACTGATTTAAAAATTAATGAAATAAAGCAAATTAGCTAATTAAGAGTTGTTACAGATGGGGGAGGGACACATTTTAAGACAAGTGACAATCAGTGCATGGTGGAAGTTTACACTATTTCATGGGCCAGTGCTTGGTCTTACTAGAGGCATACAGTTGTGTGGCGCCAGTCCATTCTATGCTCCATCAGTCATGTAGAACATCACTGGGTGTCGCACATGAACTCACAGCAACACTGGAAAGCTTCAATAGCATTTTGTTCTTTCTGGTGATCCTAGATTCTCAAATACTCACAGGGATTAATACAGATGCTTCAGGGGAACCAGGAGGGGAAGGTTGGCAATGAAGGGGAAGGAAGAGCAAGATACAGACCATATTACTATCCTGGGTCAACACTTCAACTTGTACTGGGCATGCTCCAGCCACCTATACCAAACCTTTTGGCCACATGTCTGCAGCTGAACAACTATATCAGGCACTGAAGGGTGTGTCCTCATCTGCCATAGAGGCATGATGGGGGTCCCTTTCACAATGGAGATCGGAGTCTTGACCACAATATCCTAAGGCCGCATACCTATTACTGGAGGGACTACCAAGCCTTCCACCTCCAATAACCTGCACCAAGGTGCACGTTGGCCACACCTGCACATTCCAAGGCCCTTTCATTCTATGGGTTCACCAATCTAAATTATGAGGGGAAGGGAGAGAGAGAGTGATTATTTTCATTGCCCATCTTACATGCCTGTCTTACATGATTACCAGCGCCTGTAATTTGGATCCTAATCAGGGAGGCCCCATGTTGTCTGCAGCATTTTCAGGGCACTGGGTCTGCCATCTTGAGGTCCTTCATTCAGATCCTGCAGGGTTTCATAGAGTCGTTTTGTCCACCCCCAAAGGGACTGAGAGTCTGTCCTCAGGGCAGCCTTAGGAATACCATTGTAACATTCAATGAGGTCTGCCCCTGTTTGAGTATATGGCAGGCGGAATCGCCCTTCAATCTTGTTTTCTTCTGCCCATCATTGATCTTCACACCAGTAAAATAAGTCCCCTGGTTGCTCTCAACCCATTGCGTATGTCTAACCACATACTTTTGACCCAGATTGGTTGGCCTGATGTGGATAGTCTGCTCCTAGCTCCAAGTGTACAGTCCATAAATATACAACTAGTAGAGCGCCGTATTTAGGTTGGTATTTTACAGGTCATGTAACTAGAAGGATTATCACAGTGGAAAGGGATAATCGAAAATAAATGAAAATGCTCACCTGTGTTCTAGGCTTGCAAAAAACCTCCAAAGGGAGCTATCTCCAGAAAGAGATCCTTCCCCATTGGCAGTCAGCCCTTAAATGGGGTCTAGGAGAGGTGCAGCCAGCTCCCACCCCTTCCCATCACACATCTGAATTGCTTTCACCTGTTCTACTGCAGCTGACTCAGTGCTTGCCTCAGGTGATCAATCAGGGGTTAGACCATGACTCAACAATTCCCATACAGGGGGGAAAAAGGGGAACAAGAGAGAGAGGGGAGAAAAGGGAAATAAGAGAGAGAGAGAGCACTCAAAAATCTATGTATTCTTCGCTTCGTGCTCTGAAGTATGAAAATTCAGCATGCCATGTGGTGCTCAACTGTCATTGAGTAAGTGAGCCATAAGACTGTAAGCTATAGTTTTCTTTTTGGCTAAACATTATTAGTACCAGTAATCCACAAACTCAGTGACATTTAAAATGGATAATAGCAGGATGCTGTTAGTTTTAACTAATGCAGATGCTTGGCCCTTAGGAACTCCATAAACAGAGACTTCCAACTCTAGAAAGTTTTCCCTTTTTTTTTTTTTTTGGTTGTTTGAAAACTCTTATTTTAGACAGAATACCAAAATAAGGATTTCTCTTTCATTTCTTTCTGAAAAGAAATCCTACTAGATGTCAGCAGTGCTGAAAACTGTGAATTCAAGTGCATGCACAAAGTAAGCAATTCCAGCCTTTGCACTGAGCCCTGGCAGAGACACTCAGCTGTGTTCTGAAAGGGCCACCTGCAGGAGCAAAACTTAAGTTCAAGAACACAGCTTATATACTATTTTCCAGTATTTGCTGCGTGTATTGGTAATTCTTCATACTTCTAAGTTCTGTTCCATCAAGCAATAGAAGGAAATACATAATATAGCAGTGGGTTTTTTGGTAGTACGTTTGAATCTAGACCTCCTTGGGCTGGGCTGGTTTGGGTCTTTTACATTTAAGCTATAATGGTTAAGCAAGATATTTTATTAATCATATCAGTAAAATGTTTTTCAGAAAATACTGTAAAAGGCCATAGTAATGGACAAGAATTTGGGTAGGCTAGTGATAGTTCAAAATATTATAATTTTAAAATAAATTCTCCCAATGATCAACAGTTATTTGGATGTAGTATTAAAGCCTAATTCACAATAGTACTGAGCAGCGAGAAGTAAAGCATGTTGACTGCAATAACTGGCAGAAACATAATAAGGTCTACAGGAGGGCCTCAACAGCAATGGGGCCTGTCTGCAGGTGGGCCTCTGAGTAATGGGGCACATCCGCACCCACTTACACTCCGTTAGTGTAGATTCTTCTTTTCCTCATCCTTTAATTTTCTTTTCTGAATTCCTCATTGAAGCTGAAGTAGAATTTCTTATGGCAATCTTCCTCTTTCCTAAATTAAAATTAAGTTATCATCATTTCTTTGAGCAACACTTTTATAAACTATTTGTGTTATCTGTCTTTATGGCAGAGAAGGAAACAAACTGAATTCATTCTATCCATTTTAATGATGTCAATTAAAAGGTATTAGTCATAGACCAATAATAAGAAAGGAATACTTACCTTATTCCAAAGGAAAGGCTCACTGAAAACTTCCTGAGGAACAGTGATCTCTAAAAAGAGATGCTTCCCTTTTCTCTGCCAGCCCTTAAATGAGGGAGAGGTTTACCCAGGGTGCATTGCCTGCACCTGTGGTCCTAGGGCTAGCCATGCCTCTTCACCAAGTGTTCAATCACTAGGGCAGGCTGTGCCCTAACAGTTCCCATACAAACTTTCATCTAGATCTGCATCTTCTTTCATTCATATAGATACGCATCTATGGGTAGTTTCACCCTGAGAGATTGCTCTGTCATCTTTGGTAATTATTATATATTATTTTGCCGAGACTGATGTCTGTCTTCCACATTTGTTTTTCTGCTATGTGCCTCATCAGAGGGACTTTCAATGGCAAAACAAAGAGATCTAGGCCTTGAGGGGATCAGGTGCAAAGAGATCTGCCTCATCTTTCAGATTGCGCCATTCAGTTTGGGTTGCTTTGATTTTGGCCTAACTCAAGAGCTTACTCATCAGAACATTACCTGGCTATCACCTCATGGTAATCTGTTTCTTTATTACACTGAAATCTCTGCAGCACTATATGTGATCATCAGCGGAAAATATCCCATAGTATTCTGCATTTTCTTTTAGATCCTGCCATGCGGTCATTTCAAAGTACCTTGGGTGGTGAGGAGGAATCCAGTGCTTACTTTGAAAATCCTCAGACAGAAGACGCTGTGGTTTGTGCATGATGTCTAGTAAACCACATCATTCTCTAAGGCACTTACTTTCTCAAATAGAAACATCATTACTCCTTTCTTCCTGAGGAGCTGCCTGGTTTTCAGCATGGAAAAATACAGAACAAAAAAGACTCTGGGATTTAAAAAAGTCACAAATGCAGAACAACTACCTATCTCTCTGTATTAATCAGGCAAAAGAATTTTGTCATACCTGACCCTGCTGTTACTGCTTGTATCTTACTTGAGTGCTAGGCAGACAGGCGAGGCTTAAAATCTCATCATTTCTCTGTTTTGGAAGGTTGCTTTCTACAAGTGCTAAAATGTCCTCTATCTCCCTGTGCCTTACAGAAGTTGGGACAGCCTTATAAGATGCAAGAGGTGAATTACACTGTCAGAATTCAGGGATGTCCTCTGCGACGTTCCCAGCTGCACCCGGGGAGGGAAGGGGCTGGAACTTTGGGCTCATCCGTGCATTGCAGGGGCTGCTGGATAACTTCAGCACCCAGGAGAACTGGACACAAGGCAACAGGGGAGAATTAAGTGCTTGGCTTAGGTCTCTTGGCTGCAAGCTTAACTGCACATCCCGAAAGCACAAGAACTTGCCGTATATGCATTTAATTCCTTCTAACTTAGCAGATGATAGTTTGGGAGTCTTGAATTTACATTGTCCTTCTGTTCCGCCCTCATTATATTCCTTCTGCATGAGTTTTGCTTTGGCATTTTTGGCATTTAGCATTTTTTAAAGCCCTGATTACAGACAAGTGGAAATAAGCAACTCAGTCCTTGAATGGTTCACAGCTGGAATAGTTTTCTGGGATGTGCATAAGATGAGAGGAGGCAGAAGACCTCCCAACTTTGGTGCCATCCTGCAAATATCACATCTGGGATCAAAATTAAATATAAATATTTCATTTTACTTTCTTGAATATCAGTAGTTTATTATGAAAATCTGCTAGCCAAGGTTCAAAATTTTAATTTAATTAGCCCAACCTTAATACGGTAGCTACAAATATTCATCTACGTTATCCAGGGACCACCTAAATTAAGTTGACTGAAAATGGTTCACAGATTGCAAATGTACATTGATCTTTTCTGTCCTCCCTTGGTTCTGAGAGGAGTTCGTGTGCAGAGAGTGTTCTTTCACTTATAGCCGATCCATATGTTATAACAACTGCAGTCAATACACTGATAGCATGTGCCATTTGTAAACAGACGAGGATAAGAAACAACTTACTTAAAATTTTTCCTCAGGAAAAGTACAAGCTCTCCCGGTTGATACATCACTAATGTGCTCCTAATTTAGCAGTCCTGGTTCATTTTTGCACACTTTATGTTGGATTCCTGTCATCAATAATAGTAATCAGAGTTTTAACAAGGGAAAAGCAGAAAATGTAAAGGCATACCTCCTTCCAAATCCATCAGTGATGAGGCTCAGTCATCTCTGGGAGGAGCATAAGACCCCTAGAATACACCCTATCCCATAAGACTGAACCTTCAAGTTTCCTAAGTTAATTCAATATCTATTCTGAACAAGCCTAGTAACTGCTTAGACAGATAGCCTCTGAATCAAGTCTTCCTGTCATGGTAGATAGCTTGCTAAGATTTGATAGCAAAGGAGCAGATGATTAAACAAGTCTCTTCTGGCCTTACTTCCTATGGGATGAAGAGGGAAGGCATAAGCTTATACCCAAGAAATCAGACTTCTTAGGAAGAGGGCTGTAACCCTGGCCCTTTGTATAAAAGCCAGCTTTCAGCAGAAGGCACAGTAGCTTCACGGGGTCCTAAGGCTGGAGGGGTAGCTCTGGGCTAGCTGTCACAAGAAAAGGAAACTCATGCCTGCCAGAGTTGCTGACACGAGCAACTGGGTGTGGGAGGGGAGGCTGTGGGTTTCTTTACAGTGCAATTTCCTCTTTTCTATTAGGCCCCAGTACAGCTCTAAGCATGCTGACCAGTGTTTACTCCTTCATGCTGCCAGAAAAAGCACAAGTGGTAGTTCATCAGAAGTATTTAAGGGGAAAATTCTGCGTGCAATAATAATGCAGGACTAATACATGCAGTATCTCCAATAATGAGGCCATTCAAATGTTTCCAGTTCTTATTTGTTTATTCTAGATAACCATTCCTTCTTTGCCACTCTTGCTGTAAATGAAAGATTAGTCTTCGGTATATTTTGTATCCTTTAATTTTCCCATTTGACTTACTTAACCATTTGGAAACACAACCCCAGAGAAATTAAGTGAAAATCCTATAAACGACCAGAATTACAAGTCTAGAGGTACATGTTCAGAGCCAATAATTTTGGTAGAATGAAGCTGTAGTGCACTTTGCTATATTTTCATGTGGTCAAATGGACTTTCCAGGTTGCTGACACAGACTGTAATGAACAGCAACACTGTTACTACATTTCATGTGAAATGAAAAGTTCTATTTTCGATCAATTTAATTTCCCAGATATGCATTTTGTTTTTCAAAATACACTAGTATAGGAAGTAATTAATTCATTCTGTGTAATTCGTAGTTGGTTTTGCTTCCTGAAAATCAGGCATTAAACAAGATTTAATCTCCAAATATAGAATGTACAAAATCCAGATCAAGTCCTTGTGATTATGAGCCACTTTGGACTTCTCTGCACTTATGATCCAGAGGTCTGGGAGGAACAAGCAGTTATGAACAAGCAGCTTATAGTAAGTGCAAATTGTATTATTTCAGTGTTTATGGCACTTCAAAATGAATAAGCAGTAAGCGTCAAGGTAGTTTGCAGATTTAAAAACCAAAAAAGAAGAAATATGCATTATTGCTCTTTATTTTTTTATTTTTTTTTTAATTTTTTTAACTAGCTCTAGAGAGTACATTTGCTTTACGCTTGATAGCTCCTTTGGAGTACAACAGTATCAAAGAAACAAAACACAGAACCATCCACACTCTCACTCTTGCTACAGCTTAGCAAATACCCTTTTACCCTTTTTCTTTCTTTTTTTTTTTTTTCCCCCCCACTTTTGTATTGTTATCAACATAAGATGTGGCTCCATTTGGTCCACACTTGGCCACAGGTGGTCAGTCCATTTCAGAGTGCCAATGCCACCGTAGACATGGTTTCTCTTCCTGTTCACCTTTACCGCAGGAGAACCACAGCTGATTCTCTGTGGCATAACCTGGAGATTATTCCTTTTTCTTCTCAGTAATATTGTTGTTCCTCCTACAGCGTTCAGCAACAGCAGGAACTTCATCTCTTTCTATGCAATTCCTCCTGCAGTGCTGGATGAAGAATTGGAATGGAGTCACAAGATCAGACTTTTCATTCTTTTCCATTTGTTTCTCACAGTTCTTAGGCCTTTTGTGCCCTGAAACAAAGTGTGATGCACAGGGATGTCATCCAGGGAATCAGTTAGATAGACATCATAGAGAAAAATTTAAAAGGAAATGTCAGTGAGGCTCGCTTAGGTATTGCAGTTTTCCTGGTACAATATCCATGATATTTGTATTGGATCTGTGTAGAGTTGCTGTTAAAGAAAAGCACAGAAACTGCATATCCCACCATCCACAGAAATATACAGGAACAATTCTCTAAAGTGCTTTAAGATATGTTCACTTAGATGTATTGCATCAGATATTCTTATCATGGTGAGAGCTAGTAAATAGATTTCAGAACCACATAATACTTTTTATTATACATTTTCTCAATTTTTGACAAAAATAAATGGGTCAATAATGCACTCATTAAAGTTTCAATGAATTCCATATTCAGAATTTAAGAAGATGTTTACAAATTGTCAAAAATTATATCCAGATAACAGTTATATATATTAGCAAAAATTAAAAATAGCTATATGTAGCTCAGTTAATGGACTACTGTTCTGGTTTCATTTTGGTTCCTGATAATTAATCAAGAGAGTCTATGTACTAAGTTTTTATATCGATCTTTTATGAAGATACAATTTTCTTCACTGTGGATATAACCCTAACTAACAGCTATTTACAGAAGTGATAGGAAGCTGCAGGAACACTCATACACTGCACTGTAGGTGTGTATATGTAATCATATATATCGCCGTTCATAGATAGATTAAAAAACAAATAAATTAAAAGCAGTCATGTAATCCATAAATCCTTCCAGAGAAAAAGGTTTTGTGGGACATACAGAGATTGTATTACTAAAAAACAACAACAACAAAAAAGTAGAAGTCTACTAGCTTTAAAACCAGATGTGATAGGCCCCTATAAACTCATTTCCTACTGCTGTTTTGCTGCCTAGAATTGCACAGGTTGTGTTGTTGGTCTCTGGAACAGATGGTATTTTCTTATAAACTCCAACATTACTGGACAACGGATGTATTTAATTTTGAAGCCCGTTAAAAAAAAACCAAAACAAAAACCTGTTTTAGATTTGTTTCTTGATGAAGATTCATATATTTTTTACTGCAGAGTAATATTCGTCCAAAGTGTAAATCCCTAGCATTTTATTTCTGGAATGATTCACAGGCTTTGTTGCCAACTTTTACTGTGTCGTATAGGTCTGGCTGCCAGCTCCGAGAGCTTTGGTTTATTTTCTGTCTGGTGACTGCTACACTCCACCCATCTCCACATGCAACTCAAACAAAGGCAACAAGACTTGACTGCAATAGCATTCTACAGAAGAACTTTGATAATTTCTATTTCTCTGCATATTTTTTTTTGTTGAGTAAAAAGAGAAGCACTGTTTCAATTAACATGTTGAGAACTTCTAGGCAAATAAGAAGAGTTGCATGAACCATCTCGTTGACTACAGCTGGTCTCAGTACGATACAATCTACCAGTAAAGTGACAAAATATACAGCCCTTTCACATCTGTCTTTATGTAGCATACACTTTTGTCTGGCAGAGTAGATCACACATATATACAAGTAATTCTAAATATTTTCTGGCAGTTTAAGACAGGACTGGAACATTTTATAAACTCAGAATTTATGTTGTTCTTTGTTTTGCTTTTCTACCATGTGTTTTTGTAGGAGGCTCTTGAGCTGAAAATATAAATGAGTTCCAAGTTAACAACATTACTGCCTAATTTTATATTTCTAAAAATTATGTTGGAGAATTGATACCTGTGAAACTCTGGTAGCTTCAGAGCTACATTCAATACAAGGATTTATAGCAGCACAGCCAGCGCACACCACAGCAGATGTATGAAGAACTTGTTGACTATATACTCAGAGAGTTGCACAATTAAACGCTAGTGCAAGAATTGTGAGTTTCTGATGAACGCTGAGATGTGTCAGGCACGGTCCCATGGGTAAATCCAAGCACTCTTCCAGCTGCTCCTGTGCACAGGGAATTACATTTGCTTTAGTCCTCCCGGACAAAATTCAGAGAGACAGCTTTATGGAATTAGGGGCCCTGACTTGCTTAGAGGAGTAGAACTAACTAATACCTCCCTCCAAATGACTGTATAACTAACTCTAGACCACAGAAATGTCCTCACATATCACTTGAGTGCTGAATGAGAGCACCAACGATTCCCTCTTTATAAACTCTTTATAAACATTCTTTGTAGTTAATGTTCCTTCCTCACTGTATAAGAGCACATTGGTCTAGCACACTGGATGCTGAAAGCAAAGCTTGTGTACGCTGATCCTGACTCTTTGTCCACAAGTGCTTGAAGGAGTGATGTTTTTACTCTGAGATGGTCTTCGTCAAGCACTTAACGGCACATAAATTCCCTGACTCACCATGTAGGAAAATGGCTTGCAGGAAGGGTTTTCTCTTTCTCTTCCATATATTTCAACAAATTCAGGGCTCTGATTGTTTTTCTACCTGATTTACTGCCCTTCTTGCACAGGAGAAAAGGCCAGGGAAAGTTACCTTTCTTGCATAATTTGTATTACATTCTGAACTAACCTCTTAGCATCCTCCTGGATTTAATTTTTGACTGAGATGAAGCACATCCATATGAGGATACAGATCCAAAGACAAATTACTGCAGCTGAAACTGACCCCATAGCCAAAGCAAAAACTCGAGCTCCATATTCCCCAAAGCTACCACCTTCCATGCCCTGCTCTCCTGCAAGTATTTTTCTCAGTGAGGCTGTGAATGCAGGAGTTGTACACAGTTTTGCGTGTTTCTTCCCAGAAAGAGCTGGAATGGCTCTATCACATTCCTTTTTCCACTTTGTTACCGATTTACAAACTATGTGGGAAATACAAATCAGTAAGTTTTTATTAAGTAAGCTGAGATTCTCATTCTTCAGCAGGATCTGTCTGTGCATGTAATCTGTGAGAAGTTGCACTCCAGCATGCGAAGCGTTCATCCAATTTTTTTTCTAAGAGAAACTCGGGGAATAGGCAAGTCTTCTTCTTGTAGTTATGGTGGTTTTAGCATGCTCTTTTGCATCACTGATTCCCTCTGCTTTTCTCCACACGGGAGGAATTCCAGTTGTAGAGAGATGACCTTTGCATTGCTATTAATTAACACTTTGACATGGAAGTTAGTGCTGCATGCAGAGAACCTGCTACTTGAACTGTGTGACAGGCGAGCCAGCTACTAACAACTCTGTCCAAACACAGATGCTTCCTTCCTACAGCTTTTGCAAACCCATGCATATGTGCATATACTTCAGTGTGGAGAAAGAAGGATATTCCTGAAGATGTCAATGAGAAAGTAAAGTATATTGTCAGAACATGTGATCTTTAACACAGGCCACATATAATTATTTTCTCAGAGTAAGATACAGAGAATGCCAGGGGTCCTGACAAGTTTCTAACAGCAGGAAGCAAATGGGTTAAAAGCTCTCCTGGAATGTCTCATTACAAAGAAGTTCACATTTTTACATGTCCAAGGCCCAGAAAAAATAACTGTCTCTGATTTTTTCTTTTTGATTTTTTAATGTTCTCTGTCAATGTACACATTTACCTCTTACCATTAGAAAAGTTTTACCTCTTACCATTAGGAAAGTTAGAGATCCGTATGATTGCTTTATCAAATTTCTTAAGGTTATAAGCAGCTCATAAGTCAGACTCTAGAGGGACCAGCTTAGAAATGATCTCAAGGCTGTAGCACGAATATAACCACTTATTTTTCAGCGTGGCTGTTCGTTGAACCTTCAGCTTGATCGCGTAACATGGATTTATAACCTCTTCAAACTTGCATTTTCAATATCCTGCAGTGGAGGGTCATGGATCTGCCTTCTCTGGGATTGATCAAATTAGCTTTCGGATAAATAGTAGCAATTAGGCTGCCACTAATCTAAAGTAATATTCAGAGGAAAAAAAAAAAAAAAAGAAACAAAGAGCTATCTATCGAAAAACATGTTATCCTTTATCTCATAGCAGTTAATGAAAAAATACTTATGTTGAATGAATCCTGTGGCAGTAAAACCTTGTATGTAAGTATAAAAAAAATTCTGGTGTATAAACAGTGCTATGGAAGAAATATATCTTTTAAAAGAAACACTGCATGCTTCAGACACTAACTTCTCCCCACATTCAATTTCCTGTTTCACGGAGAGATGACTGAAAGAGCACCTTGGACTGATGGGACCTGCTTGCACCTAATGGCTGTTTAACACTTCCTCTCTGTGTTAGGGAGTGCTTGGAGCTCCCTCACACATTTTCTTCAGGCAATTCATTTTCCTCCAACCTCCCCTACGCTGGTGCTCCTTCAAGGCTTTGCTTGAAGAGATTTGGCTTGACTGGCTCTAGGGGCTTGACAACACTCATCAAATCCCATCAAATCCATATTTAATATTAAATATCTGCAGCTAAGGACCAAGCATGACCACCATGTTGCTGATGTAGCCACTGAGTCTGTTGGCTCTGAAGCAGCTGTAGGGGCTTCTTAAGGAGACACTTCCTGGGCTATGCTGATATGGAGACAGAATCCCTGTACCTCAGGATGTCTTTCACCCCATGAAAGCAACTTGCTTCTGAAATGAAGATTCCGTCTGTTCTCCTGCAGTGCTCCTTCAACTCACTGTCTGAATGTTGGATAAATCTCTTAATCAAATTTCTTGTGCAATTTTAAACTTTGCCTGCAAGAAATCTTTTTACTGAATGTGTATTTAGACAAGCACACAGTGTCACTTTTCTTATGGAACAAATCTTGCTGACTGAGAGGAAATGGAACCTATGAAGTTAGACTCTGTGACCTATAAAACATAACACAAATGAGTGGAAAAATGCTTCCAGCAAGCTCCTTTTGGATTCCTTCAGTGAAGAAACAAGTCTGTGGTTTATATATATACATATATATATATACAATCTCAAACCCTGTGAGTTTGGCATTTACTAGCTTTTTGCCAATGCGACAACAAGTGTGCATGTAGCCAACCCCTCTTACAAAAATGTCATCTCCTTCACCCTCTGGGAGCCAGAAATGTTTCATATCAAGTGGTGTGGTGGAACTTACCACCGCAAATGAAGATCTTTGATGAAATCACATGAATAGACTTGTTCAAACTGCAGTGTATAATTTGCCTGCTCCACAAATGGAAACAAAAGAAATCAGCTCTTGCAGACTGGTGTGTTTTGCGTCATCTGTTTAAAGATGTCAGTTATTCCCGGGATCTACTGCATGGAATTGAATTTATGTTGGAAATAAGAAGTAAATGGAAGATAAATAATTAAGTAGTTGAATAGTAAAAACAAAACAAAATAAAGAAACAAACCTGAAACAGAATTTTAAAAAACCTCAATTTTTTACTTTTTTTTCTTCTTGCTTGAGGGAGATGGTTAAAGGTAGACTTTTCCGATAGGAGCTAGTGACAGTAACAGAAGTATAAGATGTTTGCACTTTTAGTAGTAAGTACCCAGCTAAAACTGATCTATTTAATGGTTCAACATATATTTTTTCTTCCTTTCTTTGTTTCCTTAATTATTTGTGCTTTATTTATTTATTTGTTTATAGATAAATCCCCAGTATCAGTTATTAGGCAGAATGGATGGAAACCTGCATAATTCATTTCAGTTTTTTTCTTCAATACTAGAAAGTGTTAGGAAACACTGGCTCCTTACAGTTTCTTTGGGAGATACCATGTGTAGGGAGTTCAATTTACGGAACTTTTCTACTTTCGCTTTTATTTTATGACTATGACAGACATGAAATATGGGACACTTGTTTTTTAAATTAGAGAAAAACAAAAAGCAGCTTCCTAATGATAATTTGAAGTATTTCTTAAAGCTCCGTGTAGCCATGTGGCTATGTCAAGAAAGTAGTCTCTCATCAAATAAACATCAAAAGCAGTAGAAGCAAGTCCGTCTCAGCTTCTGTCCAGTAAAGAACTGAAAGAGCTGGGATCAAAGTTATCTCAGGCTAAGCAGAGATATTAGGCAACAGAGATGTAATATCTCTGCTTTTTTTTGTTGTTGTTGTTGCTGCTGTTGTTGTTGGTTGTTCGGTTGTTTGGATTTAAATCCTCCTCAGACAAAAGTTTTTGGACTAAAATTACATTTTAAAGAAATCGACAGTCACCACCGTATCCATAAGGAGAGGTGAAATCAAGTAACATGACTTATGGCTTGTCTCACATGTGGGCTGTACATAAGAGGAACAAGGAGGAATATAATATATAAAAAATAATTGAAAATAAATCTATTTTAAAACCTTTTTTTTTTTTTTTTTAAAGAAAGAGGGAAATAAAGGAAAAGAAAACTTGGTAAGACTGCAGTTTCATGGCAGTAAATTCGTAGGATATATCGAATATGCTGCACCTCCCTCATGTGAATAAAGGATGAATGTGAATGCTGAGCTTGAGCGCCTCTGGTGGACGTCTCAAAAAGCCGGCTGCTGCTGCCATTATATAATTATGTGCGTCATATTTCTGTACAAACACAGTACAAAACCACAGCTCAGTTCTTGTTAAAGATCCACGGCCAGGATATTCCTGTCTAATAATAAACTCACTGCTAATTTAGAAAAGCATTTCTTATATATCTCTTCATATAAATCCCACCTCCGAGTTGATAGCCTAGCGGCTGCGTGCCCAGCAAACTCCCATCATATTAACCAAAGGACGTGGGTGGTCTCCAAACACCAAACACAGTAGTTTAGGCAAAGCAGCTGACACTGCTTCTTACATGGACTTAGAAACATATAATGCTATATAAGTAAGTAATTAGGCTAACTTAAAGCAGCTTGATCCTGCTTTTTCACCATTTTCCAAATGCTTTTGCATCCAGTGGCTTAGAAATGAAAACCTGCCCGGGGAGCTCCACTTCTGCTGGCACTTGTGTGCCTGTCCCAGAGACTGCCCAGCACAGCAGGAGTCTGAATTCCTGCAGGGGCTTCCCAGATCAGCCCAGCTCCCATCAGGTCCACCTGAGCCTCCTGCATGGGCCACCAGCACTGCAGTCAGCATGCACCACACACCAAGCTCCGGCACAAGCCTGGGTGTCCATGGCTTGGCTCCTCCACCTGACTGGAAGTGCTGCTGTCACAGCTCAAGTCGCTGTTTCCCTTCTAAAGTAATTTTTGCACAACCAGAGCCTCAAGTTTCCATTTTTACAGCAGGAGAAGTTACATACTCGAGGGCTGAAGAAAGACTAATCAGATTTGTCACGTTTTCATTCTTCTGCTAAGCCAGGGTAGAGATGAGCCTCCAAGCAAAACAACTGGCAGCCTGAAGAGATTTTGGACTTGGCGCTGACTGAACTCCCCTCCATAAGCGTCCCTTTTGCCAGCGTGTCTGAGCTGAAAACAGCAAACCTAGACATGACAGCTGAGGAAAAGGAGAGCAGGTTAGGAAGTACTAATTACTGCCATTCACTTTTAAACAGCTGCAGTACCTGAGAGAACTGAGTAGGGAGGTTTGGTTAGAGCAACATAAATGCCTCAGGGCCTTTCCTCCCTCTGCAGACAGTGGGGCTCCCATGAGGGCAGCATGGAACAGGGCACGGGCTGTGTGGGTGCCCACCTTTCATGTCGTGCCCCTTATGTCAGGAGGATGTCTGTGCAATTTGATGAGTGAGCTTTAAAGGCACTGCAGATGTCCTCCCATGCTCCAGACGGTGGCCATTAGCAGGTCTCTGAGTTGAACCCACTTTCATCCAAGTGTCGCTGCGTCACATCTGAAGAGTGACAGGAAGGACAGCTGACTTACGAGTAAAATAGGAAGGAACCACCTCTGTCAGGGAAGCAGGGCTTCCCTCTCTGCAGCACTGTCGCAGTGCTTGAGTCCTGAGGTAATGTTTCAGCAAGCCAAAATAAGCCTTTTTAATGAGGTCCAGGGTGCATTGTGCCTCTTGCCAGCTCCTCATTAGTGAGCTGACTACACTACAAATAGGCAAAGCCCTTCAGCTCCATACAGTCATCAGTCGCTGCTGGGCCTGCTGCTGATTTACAGAGATGAGCTGTTCAGGGTTAAGCAGACACATATGGGAACTTGTAGGGAACTTCCTTGAAGTAAGCCCTAAAGTAAGTTACATCTTCCTTGGAGAGAGTTTAAAAATAAAACCATATGAAAAAGTCAGAAATAAGGTCTAGGAGTGGAGAGTCAGATCTGTTTTTATTTTGCTGTATCTCACTGTGAACATCTGCTAAACAAAAAAAGTAGGAAGAAGTAACTAGTAAAAGCGATGCTACTATTTCAAGGGTGAAGAAAATGGATATTATGCCAAAATTAACATCAACGTCTTCTATTTTTATCTTGAATTATCTTTCCATCATTTCTGTTTCTCCAGTTGTGGCAAATTGTTGTGATAGTGGAATGGGCAGAAGCCAGACCTGTCACTGCTCTCTCAGGAGTATTTCAGTATCGTATTTTTGCATGTATGAAAGCAGAGCAGGTCCTTAACACGGGCAGTGATTACAACAAGGACAAGGCCTCGAAAAAATGTTATTTTTTTCAGTGTAGTGATGACTGGGCAGGCTCAGAGTTTCCTGTACTGTAGTTTGATTTCCCACCTTTTACCCTTCTAGGAAAAGGCTCTATGTATATCCATCTCACAATGTCATAAATTAATTGCTAGCCACTTCTAGCTTTGTTATATTCCTGCTTCTTTTGCCTCAAGATTTGGCTTGAGTTTTTCTCATAACAACAAAGGTGAAGGAAAACATTTTAAGAGGTTGGCAGAAACATCATAAGAATTTAGCATGAAGTTGAGAAAGGCACAAACTGAGATCATATTCTATGTAGGAGGAAAAAAACATGTTTTGTGGGTTTAAAAAATAATTTGCTGTATCTCCTGCATATTCTGTGTAAATAAAAGGTCAAGAAAGCTAAAATTATTCAAATTGACACATGCAATTTTACTGATAAATATCTAAATTTAAGCCTTTCATTGCTTGTTAAGTGGTATCCATGTCCTTTGAGGCTTTGCATAGCCCTGTTCTCCCTTTTCTTTTGCTTTTTTTTTTCCTTCTGATTGTAATGGTGACATGAAAATCCCATGACATCCTTAAAAAAGCTGAGGAAATATGGGATAGATGAGTGGACAGTGAAGTGGGTCATGAACTGGCTGACTGGCAGAGTGCAGAGGGTCGTCATTGGCGGTGCAGTGTCCAGCTGGAGGCCTTTAACTAGTGGCATCCCCCAGGGGTCTCTGCTGGGTCCGGTCTTGTTCAGCATCTTCATCAGCAACTTTGATGAGGGGATAACGCCCACCCTCAGCAAGTTTGCTGATGATATGAAGTTGGGTGGATTGGCTGACATGCCTGAAGGCTGTGCTGCCATTCAGTGAGACCTGGACAGGCTGGAGAGCTGGGCAGTAAGAAACAGGATGAGGTTTAACAAAAGCAAGTGTAGAGTCTTGCACCTAGGAAGAAATAATTGTATGCACCAGTACAGGCTGGGGGATGACCTGCTGGAGAGGAGCTCTGCAGAGAGGGACCTGGGTGTCCTGGTGGATGACAGGTTGGCCATGAGCCAGCAGTGTGTCCTTGTGGCCAAAAGGGCCAATGGCATGCTGGGGTATATAAAAAAGAGCGTTGCCAGCAGGTCAAGGGAGGTGATCCTTCAGTATTGTGGACGGATATTCCTTGTGTGAATGTATACATTTCAACCTCGGACGGGACTTGAATGTGGTAATTTTCATTCCTGTAGTCTCAGTTCCTTAGCCAATCATAGTTTTGTCCCTATATTATACTTTATAATCTTTACTGAAAAAAGTACGCATGTTTCATTTCAGTTTGGGGCATGAATTTTATATAATCCTTACTGTATCCAGTTCTAGTTTGTGTTTTTTCTTTCTTCCTATTCTTTCCCATATGTTTTGCTAATGAACCTTTGTGTTTTAAACTGAATTTGCAAATTCTCTGAGCTTGTATTTGGCAAATTTGACTTTATTAATTAATTTTCTTGAGGTCTTTGTGTGCTGAAACTTGACCACCTTCATTTCCAGTCTGTCTTTATTTATCAGCAGATACTAAAATACAAAAGAAAAGTCTTTATAAATGAGATTCCCAAAGAGCTAAGCCAATAGAAAAGACAAATGAAATGTACCTAGAGGCATCTGAACAAAGTATATAACCAGGTACAGAGGAGTGATATACGAGATCTGTAGAATTCTTATTAAGAGAAAGAGGCCTATTCTGCGTCTTTAGAAAGACTTTTTCTTCCTGACCCCATAGCTCATGTCCTGTCACCTTGCTATTTCTAACAATATATCTGAAACACTGGGACACTCATTTTGTTAGAGACCTCTGAATATTACTGTAGTCATGTAACTGCTGGGATTTGGTACCAGTGCTGCAATTAACTTTCTGTAAGCCTCAATAAACAATTTCTATGTACTTGAGCCTAAGTTCAGCAGTTTATAAACTGGTAAATATGATCTTTCTTGGCATCACAGGCTGATTTTTGCTTTTCTTTTTTTTTCCCTGCAAAATATGATACAGAAATATTTTAACATTTAAATAATAAAGACATAAGGACTTTAGGATGATGGGGTGATTGTAGAACAAGTAAGCATGAACCCAATCATCTCATTTCTTTCTTTGGGAAACTCTCATCCCCCACCTTGCAAACTACAATCTGTCCCTGCTCTTTTACTTAACGTTACATCAATAACCTTCCTAGTCCATACAGTAAAGAGCACATAACATCATCAGTTTCAGAGTCAGCTTAAACTTTTTTACTTACACATGAATCTTCTACCATTTTACATAAGAATTCACATTCAGTTTCTGCCATTTGAAGTCAGGTCTGTCAAGTCTTTTCTTACTCATCTGTTATAAGTATGCCGACCTGTGCTTCAGCATCTATTTTCTCTTCACTGTTGAGTGCACTGAAATCAGAAGCCTGTGCCTTGGCTTTTACACAAATATTCTGTTGTAAACCTTTCCTGTTTTGGCACTATCACATAGTTGTGCTGTTCTGAAAGTTATAAAAGGTTTATGACAATACAGGTATCAAGCAGAAATATTAACGACTTAATTATCTGCTCATGCATACAGTGATTATATATAACACAGAGACTCTTTGCACAACAGTTATGCTCTACTAATTTCTGTTCAGCACTGCAAAAAGAGCAGAGAGAAAATCATTTACCTCAGGATTTACCTGAAAATCCTGAGCAATGGATTACTTAGGATAGATTTTATGTTCTGGTGCACTCAGACATATTATCTTGAAGGCTTCAGAGAGGTCCTCTATCCTCTAGAAATCCTGAAATATACGTGATGGTAGATTTTGAAAATTTATAAACTTTTTTATTTTTTTGTTCCAAAGCAGCCTGGAAATTGTTTGTTGCTTTCCAGGGTAACTGAGCTGTGCTAGCAGACAGAAATTCAGGCTGAAGAAAATGGCACAAATACAGTTAAAGCAATGGGTTCGAACCTAATTAGTTCTGGGGACTCGATGCCAGGTTGGATGAATCATGAGTTTAATGACTTGGAGTACTGGGGTGACGGGGAATCCATCATTCTGAAAAAAGTGCTGTAGGAACAGATCGTAAACAAGCCAAGATAAAACTAGCATTAAATATTTTGTGGACTCACTACAACATTGATGCCTGAGACAAAGAGAGAGTCCAGAAAACTACAATCTGATGATTTCTGTACAGATTACGTAGGTCCGATATCTGCTACAACTTCTAATCCATGATGGAGAAAACATCTTAAAGAAGAGGGCTTGGGTCATGAATATTATCGAGTCTGGAGATCAATAGAAGAAGCTGTAGGCTTAAAGAAAACTGGATGAAACAGGGCTATGTAGCACACAAAAGGGATGTGATGATTAAAGTGAGCACAGCACATTGACAGGGAAGACACATCCTGGTCTCTGAGCAGCTCAAACAAATAGTTATTTGAAAGGCTTCCCAAGCAAAAGTATTAAAATTTACTGCAGCAGAGATTGCCAAGGTCTGTAAGACACAACTGAAGAAACTTATTTTTTAAGCTGGTTTACCTGTTTCCTCTCTTTAATGATTACCAGGTTATTCTTCAACATATAATGTATCTCTGCTGTGCAGAGTCTTGGTTTTTCTTAAAAAATGTTACTGTCAATCATTGTTTGTCTCATCACTCTGTTAATCTAAAACATTTTAGAATGACACTGAAGTATGTGAATTAGTTCTTTTTTCATATTTTGGAAACTTTATAACCTTAGAGTATTCTGGGCCATCAATGAATCGGGCTGAGAAGAACACTAAAATGACTAAACGATTTGGAAAACTTCTTCTAGAGACCAAAACAATAAAGAAACAACTGACAGAATAAGATTATACTCTATGTATCTTATTTTCATAAAAACCGAAACTTTCTATGCTATTCCAGATTTAACATACTCCTCAGAGATGCTTGCTACACTAGATCCTGCATCAACACAGATGTATCTACTATACTGCCCTCTTCAGAAAGCTGCTACTGCCCCACTACATCCTTATTTGGAGACTTAATTCCTTTATTTTTAAAAGAATTCGTTTAGGCAATCAAGTAGATGAAAACGAATGCTTAGCTACTTAAATTTATTGGTTGTATTTTTAAAGCAGTTGTCAGGATACTTCTTTTTCCTTTACACTACTTTGTTGGTCTAAATATTTGGCTTACAAACTGAATTTTAACAACTTTTGGTATTGGTGACTCAAACGGCAGCAAAGCATATTTTCTGGGATAAAATATCTTTTTATTAGACTTCGGGTCTAATACACACTTCCCATGTTACTCACATATAGCACCACAGCATGTTTTTTGCAGTATTTGAAGTATGCTTGGAAGTGTGTGAGAAGTCATATTTGGTGAACACTGTCCATGTGAATAGGATTGTAAGGAATAATGCTGGAGAAGATGTAGGGTAAGCGGAGACTATGTAGGAGCAGCGGTACCTTGACAGGGCTCTGACTGATGCAGACACTACACAATATCTTATACTGATCTTTTTGCTCCTTCCAGTCAACATGTTGTCACATAGAAAGAGTAGGAAAATATTGTGGTTCTGTTTTCTTTATATGGAATATGTTTCTCATTTATTTCCAAGTATATCAGATACGGCACACTGTTTCTCTCAGAGCACCATCTGCTATGTTGCCTTGGAGCTACCATGACTCACATACTACAGAGAATGTGCTGATATTTTAGCACTTCAGCAGAAATGAATACACTATTACATTCGTCAGCAATACTATATCCATGCATGGAAGGCTATGCACAGAACGCTACTCATCATTATTAGATGTCCTCTACGCCTTCAGTCCTTTAGGAGAAGGGGAATCGGCATCTGAACTCAAATTTAAGGGGTATGTCAGATCCAAAATGGGGAGGCAGGGCAAAGGCAAAAAGAATCTTTGCCAGATAGGGAATATTCTTTCAGTCTGTCCCACTCATTTTAACATATAATGAGTTGAGTAGCACTTGAAAAAATATGAAGACGTTGTTTTACTTTTATCGTGAGACTGAAACGATCCATGTTTCCCGCAGACTTTGTTTTCTTAATTTCACCATGGCTCAATACATCAGTGGAAAATTTCTCCCTCCCGGGAACCTTTCAGGAGGAGCATGTCTCCCCTCTCTCATTTTTTCCAGTCTATTTAAAGTGCTGAGAGACAGAGCACTTCCTATTGTACAGCCACTGCTTTCTAATATCACCTGCAGCCCTCTGATCTTAAGAACACTTTCAAATATGGCATTTCTCTGTAATGGAAGCAATAGCTGACCTTCTTGTTAGAGAAGAAATTCCCAGAAGATGTCTACTTACTTTAATATTAAGAGTCTTGTAGTACGCTTCACCATCTGAGGAATACTTAAGCAACAAGGGAGCTGATAGCACCATTCCTTAGTTAAATAGTTCCCACTTTTAAAGTTGAACCTGAAGGAAAAAAATTTAGTACTGAAGAAGTTTAACTTATCTTAAACGTACTTTTGTATGCCTACAGCAGGCCTCTTCTGTTCCATTTCTAAAATATATATATATATACATATAATATAGATTATATACGTATATAATAAAAATAATAAATAAATAAATAAATAAATAAATAAATAAATAAATGGTTTTTAAATTGAAAGTTTATGAATTTACGAGTGATAGGACTAGAGGAAATGGCCTCAAGTTGCACCAGCAGAGATTCAGGCTGGATGTTAGGAAATACTTCTCTGAAAGAGTGGTCAGGTGCTAGAATGATCTGCCCTGGGTGGTGGTGGAGCCACCACCCCTGGAGGTGTTCAAGAAACATTTAGATGTTGTACTGAGGGGTTAGTGGGAAATATTCGTGATAGGTGAGTGATTGGGCTGGATGATCTTGGAGGTCTTTTTGAACCTTGGTGATTCTGTGACTCTAAATTAAAAACAAATATTAGACGGCTAAAGTTGTAAATGAATGGAATCTGTGTAGCACATCAACGCTTCCAGTGTCGCCTGTGCACAAGCTTTTCCTTTCACTGAATTCACCCGTTCTAAGCTACTCCAATTTTCTGCAGTTTGAAAAAGCGTCATAAACAATCAGAGGGACAGACTTAAAGCTCTTCAAAGCAACACCATAATGGACTGCAATGCTAGGACACTATAATGGACTACAGTGAACCATAACAGTAAGAAGGGGTGAGAGTCTGCTGCGGCAAAAAAGGGGAAATGATAGGCAGAATTCATCACCCAGTTTATATTTTGAAACACTAATGTTTATTTGCTTCATATATATAAGCTACCTAACAGCTTTTAACACATTTTGCAGGTTAGCATGTTATTAACAAGTGTGTAGCAGAGCCTTTCAGGTAGATGAGGTTTAATGATGTGCAAGAACTGCTTAAAGAGAAGCCAACAACTTTGCCTTTCATTTTCCCCATAACATGTGGTGGGGGGTAATGTGGCATGTGTAAGAGTGAATGGGTTGAGAATGCTTTTGCCGGAACCTTTCTGAAATTATCTATAAAAAGCAAAGTCTAAAGAAACTTGTCTCAGAGATGAAGGGCTGGAATCCTTGCTGTTATCTCCTCACAGCTAAATCCCCTAGATTCTTTACTAGTACTGAAACAGCCAGCTATTATAAGAGCTTTTGGATAAACCCAGGCTTTCATCGAATAAAATACCCTATGCTTCATAAAAGTGCTGAAAATAATTGCAAGTTTAAGATGTAAGTGCAGAAGGAGGGAGGCATACCCTGTGAGTTTCACTGGGCTTCAGCAGTGTTGGCTGCTGGCTGCAGCACTGCCACTGTCAGACCCGGGCATCTTAGCAGGCAGGGACTGTGTAACAGTGATGGATCTCATGAAGGAACATCATAATAAAGGTGGCTTTTGATCTCTCATGAGAATATTTTCACATAGGTTTTCTACACCAATATAACTTTGGAAAATTTATCATAAACAACAGTACTGCTAACATACTCCTGTTACCGATACAATACAGGGTCAGGGATCTGGACTATCTAATCAGAATTCATTAGATCTCAGGGAAATAAATCACTCTGACAAGGTCAGAAACAACGGATGTCTTCTATGCTATGTATCTCATGTACTTTGCTATGAAATTACATGTAAACTCTGTTTCCTCACTTTACATCAGTCTGAAGCAGCCCTGGCTTGTTATGTTTCATAGCACTGATATATGAGATGTCCCACAGGAGCTGCATTTTCAGAGATCAGGAGGGCTGTTTCACAAGAACATTGGAAATATTCTGTAACCTAAAAACATTACAGACCAACGAGTTATTCTGTATGAAACAGAGTCCAGTTGAGAATCAAAGCCAAAATATGAGCCATTAAAGAAACATAAGATTAGCAATAATTTATCTTCTGACTTTGTTAATACCATTTGCAAGCCAGTGATATTGCAGTGCTAAAGGATGCTCAATTTTTCACTATCAGTTATCCAGGAAACTTCACACATTACTCAGTGCTTATAGTATGTGCCTTCCTTTAGCATATGCAGCTGATTCCCATTCTGCTACAGCATCTTGCAAAATCAATTAGCTATAAGCCACTTCCCCAGAGTGATTGCTTTAGCAAGCAGCGGATGGTTTTCCTAATGTTGGCCTTCTTGAGGGTAGAATCGTGGGGTTACACCAGTGGCAGACAGCCTACTGTACAATCCTGCTCTTACCATAAAGGACTAGCTCAGGTCTTCCTGTTAAACTCAGTCCTTTCTCATCATATGCATCTGATCAGCCACTGATCTTAAGTAAAGTGTGGGAAGATTAGGATTTCCAGACTAATTGGACCCAGACCAAGGATATTTCAGAGTTAAACAAGCTCAAACTGTTAACAGCAACCTGTAATTCTGCAAAGACTAAGCAACTGCTGAAATGCATGTTAGCTAATGAAATGTATAAAAAAATAAGTTCACCTTCTTCTAATCACTGCAAAGCCTGCCTAGTAATTGAGGAATCAGTTTGGCGGGCAAGTCTGGCTCTGCAGAGCCACAGAGACCTAAGGGAGGTGGGAAGAATGACAGCTGAGGTAGACTTTGTAATAAACGACAGCTAGCTATAACATTTTATTTATTTGAGGTATCAGAAGACATGTCAAAAAGGCTAAAACTTCAACAATTAAAAGAAAGATGGTGCTAGCTTTTTTTTTCTTTTTTTCCCCGATGTTATTTCTTAACAAGCAAGAGAAAAGTATTATAAAGATACAGAGGAAAAATCAGGGAAGGTAAAGCATAACCAGAGAACCAGAAAATAGTCAGCATGAAAAAAACCAACAATATTTAGGAAATAGAGATCTGACAGTCATTTATGTTCGTGCTGTCCAAGTTAATTCCAGCTGATAAACCCAGGAAAATTCTTTAGCAGAATGATGCAAAACTTTGTTTCAAACTACTTCACTTTTCTGAGTTTCTATGTACGCCACCCATTTTTTTCATAATGCTGGTTTTAATCTAACTGCATGTGGTTTAGCATTTGTATACAGACTTTTGACCCTTTTGTAAGTCTCCTTTATTTTACGGGCAGAGAACTGACTCCGTATGAGCTCTGACCAGGAGCACTTAATGTTAAAATCATAGAACTAAGTGAGCTTTAAAGCAGATCACAGATAAGGTACATCACAACACATTCTGTCTTCCCAGAAAAAAAAAAAAAGCCATTTGCAGTCAAAGAAATCCATGCAATATATTTTCAAAACTAGGTTAAATGTGCTTTACACATTCGTAAAAAAAGACTGTCAGAATAATTTAAATGCAGTATACATGACGATTTTTAACACATAAATGAGATTAGATGAGTAGACGTTCTGAAAAAAAACTCTAAGCCCTTCCAAGTTGAACCTTACCCAATGCTGGCTTTGTGCCAGTTTGAAATGTGATGTGTATTTCTAGACAGATACTCCTTTGATAGATATCAAAAGAAATTTTTGACACCTTATTTAAAAGAAAAGATTTCACTCTACAGAATGATTTTATATTAAGTGGAAAATGGCTTAAAGTGCCACCCTTGACTTTTCTATTCGAGCAATGATTTCAGCAGATGTTCGAAATCTTGTCATATATTCCTGTGACTCTGTAACCCAAAGGCAGCTCAGGAACCATGCCACAGTTTAATATTCTTTGAAGCCAACGTAAGTTCTTCCATTGACTTCAATAGATTTGGATTTACAACTGAATTTTCATTCTAATGTGCACTGCACTCTTTCTCATTTGTTTCAGATCCATCTATGAATATTTTTTTTCCAATACCAATCACAGAACTCACTCAAACTGTAGAGGTTTTTTTTTCTCATAGCTCACTTCTCCCAGTCAGGTATTTCCATCTCTTCTTGGCTTACTGTCAGTATTTTCTGAGATGTGTTCAGACACTGTTATAAAGTCCACTGACCTTCTCAGGAAAATGCTGAACTCAGCAAGTGCTTTCCTACAGGTGATGTAAATAGGGCAGTAAGCACTCAGTGTTGGATGTACCCAGTCTTTAAAAAAACACAAAAGTCTGGACTTCCACGGTCATTAAATTTTATGTGTGGAAAATCACGGGGCTGAACTCCTCTGTCTTTTGTGAATTTTCCAACTGTAAAATTACCATACAGAAGACTAGGTATAATAAATTGTATCCTGTAAAACTATAATATCATCTCATACACGTTACTGTGATACTGCCCCGTTCTCAGGATTGCCATTATGGTCTCCTGGTGTTGTGAGAGACTATAATGGCAATCCTCCATCTTCTCCCATTGTGCAGAAGAAAGAAAAGCTTTCTGAGGCTACTGTGCAGCAGGACTGGAACAGGCCTGCACAGGGCAGTATATGCTGTTCTCACTTTTCTAGGCATTTTCTCTTCTGTTTACAAGAACAAAAATAAACAAACATCCCTCCTTCCAACTCTTGATTTTAAGCTTTGTCCAACGACAAGGAATACAATGAAAATCTAGATATGTTTACTCAAGCCTACTGAAAGTTCAGAAAAACAGTTTTCAAAATTAATGCTTCAGGAGATGCCCATCATTACAGTAAATCAACACGTTTTTAAATCAAATGATTAAATTCTTTAACCTTTGATCTCCTATGAAGAACACTGAGAGAATTATGGCATCTTTCCATTTTTCTTACACTCTTGCCTTTTTTTCCAAGGGGAAATTTGGAGGTGATAAATTAGAGAAATGAGATGTTGTGTTCTTGGCTTTTTTTCTCCACTTGCAAGCTCTGCACAACTTCCCACTGTTAAAGTTAGCATGCTTTTGCAGTGGAGGAAAGCTGTACTGCTATTCCTCCCTCCTCATGTAGTCAGAGAAGTGTGAAAACCAAGGAGTTCAGTTGACACTATTGGCACAGTCAAATCTTACAGTTGAAAGAAAACCACAGGACAATGTCAAGTTTACAAAAACATATATAGACACGCAATGGGTGGCAGTGGTGACACACAGGGGTGAGATTTCCTCTTAGGTATTGCCTGGAGACATACTGTCATTTTCAGTGACAGTTCAAATTCTGATTGTCGCCGTCTTTCCCTGCCTTCCAAATCCTTGGTGAAGACACGACATTCACAGTAAATACTGCGAGGGTGCTTTGGTGACCTCTCCTCTTATATTTCATAGGATGATAGAATGGTTTGGGTTTACAGATCCTACCAAATCCCTTGCCATGGGCAAAGACATCTTCCACTATATCAGCTTGCCCCAAACCCTGCCCAACCTGGCCTTGTTTTCAATATATTTCTTCAATAATGAGAAAGAATAACTTGATTAATTCTGCTATAACACTGAAATCTCCTTGAAAGTAACCTGGCAAGCATAGGAAGAATTTATTTCTTTCCAGTTAACACGAGAAGCTTTTTGCTTTGTACTGCATGTTCATTCAGCTGTCACCACTGTGGGTGGGTTTTCATTTTCCAACCTATGTCTGAATAATTAGTGCCTTGAAGAAAGCGACTTTGGGAGCACAAAAAAAATGGTGATCTGCAGTAGCCATAAAAATAAAAACATTCTGGAGCTGGATGGAAAGCCATCTTACCTGCAGGCACTGACATTTCATTTCACACTTCAATCCTTATTGATTAAACAGTTGTAAAAATAATATGCTCTGTTTAAGCTGGCAAAGACTAGAAATGCAATATATATTGCAAATTTCAGTCCTGGGAAAGCAGTAATCCATTATTCAATTACAATTCCAGCAACCTCTGAGACACAGGCCTTTTGCACCCTAGGTAGCACCTGGACTGAAACATGGGTATCTGCAAATGCTAAATAAGACAAAGGGAACACATAACATAAAAAACAGAGATGTGCAAATCTCACATTCAGATATGGAAGTAATGATGATATTTCATAGCAAGATGAATTTATTAATGAATACAAAGAAAAAACAGAAAGCAAGCCCCAAACTATTGCCAGTACTGCAACGACTTTTTGACTACACAGTACTCTGTATTGAATAGTGTTACTGCTATTAGAAATGGAACAAAATCAATATAGAAGTTGCCTGTGCGAACATTTAATTCTTGATATTCCCTAAGAGTACTACAGAGTTAAGAAAATAATAGAATTAGTTAATAAGTTTCTTTTGCTGGGTTTATCAGTCATTGTACACATATACAGGCTTAGTGCACATTCAATGCCTGTACCTTACTCTTTCTGGATACTGAGGCACTACCATCATACAACTGAGTAGCAATTTGTGCAGAGTGAAATCTTCATAGCAACAGATTGAAATAGGACAAAAAAGGCACTGAAACAATATGTTCTTCCAAAGGTACAGAGAGTTTTCTGCTTAAGATTATATTTTAGCTGAGAATTTTTGAGGCCCAGAAAATTTCAGGACAAAGGTTTCTGGTCTTCATGTGGGTTCTGTTGTGTTTCTGTTTTTAAAATAGGTATTCTGAACAGCACAAAGCATTAATCACTAAAGCTGTATGTGGCTGATGAAACCCCGCAGGATATTTGGATTCTTCCCATAATTACTTCACTTCTTGGTAAGCTTTCTATATAAACATCTCACTGTTTGGAAAAGCATCTATTTTGGTCTTCTGTATTCTATGCCTGTAATGCTACTTGTATGACTGGAAATCTCTTCTGAACAAAGTAAATTACAAAGACTCATTGGAATGGCTAAATTCCATGGAAAAGGCCCCCAAATAACAGGCTTTGACCAACCACAACAAAAAAACACATAAAAGTAGTACCTTTTCTATTCTATAATACAGTGTTAAAGAAAGAAGGTGAAAAGCAGAGAAAGGAAACCAAGTTTACTCTGCAATCAAACCATCTTCTATCTCAGGGTTAAACCTTTCTCCACAAATGCGTTATTTTGATTGAAATTTATCTTATTCTGAATTTTCAGAATAAGATAAAACTGAAAAATAACATTGTTCAGTTAACCTTAGTAGTTGGGAATAGATGGTCTGGGGTGGGTAATACCTCACTTAACTGTGTTTATTATGTACAATCATGATCCAGAGTGGTGCAAATGAAGACAAGAGCATCCGTAAGCACTCAGTGCTTTTACTAAAGTCTTACAGACTTAATGTTTCATGAATTTGAGCTCTCCTACCTCACCAGTCTGATAACAATGAGGACTGGGATGAATGAGAACTAAGTAATCCCCTAAAGCCTTCTTAAAAGAATATCTTAGACAGGCTTGCATGCACTAAAACACATTCAAGAAAAATATTAGAACAGTAATTCAGTAAAACCATAAAAAAAAAAAAAGCATTTTTAAATTTTCAGGGAAATACTATTATTAAAATGCAGCCATGGAGGTATTGCTGGCTTCTTTGTTGGTTTTTTTTTTTTAGACTTATACCTTTGAAAAATACAAGCTATACATTGAAAAAAACCCATGATCTCATGGTTTAAACAGATGTTTGATTTTACTCTGTCTTAGGCCAGAAATGTGTTTCACGTTAAATACTTGCAATTAGCTTGAGAGATATCCAAGCCTTTGGGGAATGATTATGATTATTTGTGCAAAAACATCACACTGCCCCATGGAATAAACCCATGAACTCTAAAGGGAGACTGAGATGACAATCAGACATGGCAGCCCATGCATTTACCTCAACCAGCAAAAGATGGTCATTGGTATCCAGAAATTATAAGTGGGATGCACAACAGAGGTCTGTGGTTTTCTTAGCACTGCTGAGACATATTTAACTTACGAGATGGACGGTTTTGCTTATGATTGGAGAGGAAAACAAAGGGATTCAAAGGGATATCCTTGAATTTGATTCTGAGATATTGAGCAAGTAGTAAAATAAATGCTTTCTATGTCTAATTTGAAAAAGATTTCACTAGATTTGGCACAAGCATACATCTGAGAAATGATCTTGCAATACTTCGCTGGCTTACTTCCAGAGAAACTTCTACAGCATTTAGTCTCACAAAATAATTTTCTTACACAAAGCCCACAAGTAGATTAAGCACACGTTGGCTGCTCTGCTCCAGCCTATATGTTTTCATCTAAAACTAAATAAATTAAAGCAACATGGCTATAAATTTTTATTTCAATCCCAATAAACAAAATAAAACAATAGTAGTTCAAGGGTAGGTGTTTATTTTGAACAATGAATGGTAATATATGCTTTTTTTTTTGTTTTGTTTTTTGTTTTGTTTTGTTAAAAATACCTTCCAAGTGGTCTGGCTAGAGGTTATCGAATTATTATACTACATGGCTTACATTTGTCAAAGGCGTTAGGCTCATGGGATAAGTATGTACGTCATGAAAAAATATGGGTATATTTCAAAATATCCATTTTATTGTGCAATAAGATGAGTGCATAATTAGATCCCAGAATAGAAATAACATCTACAGACCCTAATGAGCATTACGACACACTTCTTACTAAAAGAACAGACACCAAATGCAACACTGCACAGAAAAGACTTCCACTGGTAGCAGTGGCCTCAAAGCATTTTGGAGTGGACCCTCATGCTGCTCCATGTTTCTAGCACTGCTAACAGAAGGTGCTACCTCAGCTCTCTCAGCCAAAAACGACACCAAATGTAAGGAACTATGGGAACTGCTGTTAGGAAAAGATTCAGGAGAAGAATGTGTCAGACTAACAGGAGAACATGCTGGCATATTCAACTGTGCAAGAACATCCCCTCCAGACCTCCAGCAATCACTCTGATTTTGTCTTCCCATAAGACAAACATGGAGCAGTATCACTGCTTCATAAACTGAGGCACAGAAATCACATACAAGAAACATGATTTGCCGGTGTAATTACTTTCAGTATTTTTAAAATTTTCACTAATCTTCACTTCTTTCTCCATGTCTGTAAACACACTCTAAATGCTAAACACACTGATCAACAGCACATTATTTCTATGAATATGTAACTTGCATATCTGAGCTGAGGAAGGGAACACATCTGTGTGGGAAGTGAGTACACCTTTTACTTGCTGGCCAGGTCCCACAGATTTTAACTAGTGTTTGTAAGCCAGCCATTGTCTGTATGTCTGAAGTTGTGCACACGCTAGAAAAGTGAATAATTCAAAAGTAGAGGTTTTCTATAGGACTTAGTTTCCCTAAGTAATTCAACAAATAATTACTTCTTTCCATGGCTATTGAGCTCTTTTACTGTGGTGTCAAGTAACACATTCCCTGAGCTCATGCGTAATTTTAAAAACTTTTTATGGAGCTGGTGCTCAGATGGTTAGTTAAGTTTTAAGATTGTTGTAACTAGGATATATGGCCAGTATTTACATTGCTTACTTTTTAAGAACAGTCACTAAAACATCCTTGTTACTGAGCTTGTCTAAACCCCAGCAAAAGAGGCTGGTTCAAGATTTGAGGAATTTGAAAGACCTGCAGTCTGATTTTATCTCTGTTCTTTTTCTCTTTTGTGCCTTTTCCAACAACTGACGAGTACTGCAGATGGGTATACAGGTCTGCATGGACGTGATTAATGATATAGCAATTGCATGACAGTTCCCTGGCTTCCCTGCACCATGGTAGATCCAAAGGACAGTCACAGATGTAAAGCTTAGCAGATGTATATGCACTTGCAGACTTGGACCGCCTACAAATTCTGCTGAAGGCAATGGGACCTTTTATGTGCCTCTTAAAACATATCTAAGACTATAAACTCAATCACTTTGTGAATAACAGTAAGGTTTGTGTACGAAACCTCGAGGTCTGAAGTATACAAGGTGTAAAAACTCTCTTCTGTCTTTAAAGTCTGTGAAACACTCCTATGATCAAAGCACTGTAGACATCCAAAGGGATGGTGAGGGAAGGACTCAGAGACAACAAAAGAGCTGAACATTGTAGCTGAAGAGAAGCATGAGTCAAACCAGACAGACAACCCCACTAAAAGCAGAATAATGGTTTTTGTGTGGATTTTAATTGCAATCAGTTCACTTCTGCAGCCAGAGCAGAACTGGCATGGAACAAGGCCAGGCTCAATAGTGAAATACTGAGAGTAAGAATGAGGGGGAGAAATCAGTCATAATGTAACAGATCTTTCAGCAAACTGTTCCAGTGGAAGATGTCCTTGAAGATGGTATTGGTATCAGAACCAGATGATCTTTAAGGTCCCTTCCAACCCAAACCATTCTATGATTCTATGATCTAGATCAGCTGAAAGTAGTAACGAAGCTTCTTCCTGTCTTTATCTGTGCTCATTTCAGAAGAAACATGCTCAAAGAATTGAGGAATGTAGGCTTTGAAGGAGTAAATCTAGTTTGGTCAAATACAGAGGGGAATGGTGAAATAACAGAAAAGCTGTAGCTCAGTCAGAACATCATAAGCCAAAACAGGAAAATATATTTCAAAGACAAGGAGAAGACAGAAAATAACTTGCCAAAACAGACCCCGATCTATACTACAGATAATGTCATTTGGCATTCATCAGTAAAGTGATGAAGAAGTTTTCTAGGCTGGGACCTAATTCTACAATGACATTTCAATTTGCTTTATTTTGAGCTTAAGGTATGAACATCAGAAGGAGGGCATAACACGAAGGAGCCTGGTTTTCTGTATGAATTGAATCTAATAAAGAATTTATGATTTTTATGAGCCTTCTTATGTGTACAGCTTTCCCCTATCAAACTTCATTTTAATTATTTGTCACTCTCAATAAACTGCTCCATAGAGTATGTGCTGTATTCAAAAATATGTATGCAATGCATTATGCTTTACACATTTCTTCCAGGACTAAAAAAAGTTAATTTATCTAGATTTATTTATTTATTTATTTTTAACTTTCCATTTCTATGGTTCATTCCTCATTTCAATCTCACTGAAAATATATTAACATAAATACAGAATAATTAAAAAACATAGCAATTAACCTGTCTTGGGGAAAGCATCATAAAGTAAGTGCTGCTTCAGGGAAATTTCTCAAGTAAAGTCAAAAGAGTATGCAGAGAACAACATAATATTTAAGGCAACATGCCAGTCAAATTATGTCCAGTCAAGTTGGGTACAGTTGATTTAAAGTACCTCGGTCTTCCTATCCACAGTTATCCATTTGAGAAGACATAAATAAAGAGGATATAAGATGTAATAAAAGCAGAATTGCAGTTTGTGATTATATAAATGAAATAGATGTAAAATAGATATGCACACTCACAGGAATTGAAAAGAAGCCTGATGTAATTAGGCGTACTTATATAATTTATGGAAGGTTTTTTTAATACACAATTTACTGAAGAAACTGCATCACCACATATAAAACGTAGTTGTATTTGATGCAATACAATGCATTATACTTAATGCTCTGAGGTATGTTGGGAAAAGCATTAAAAATAGCTATACTGGTCAAAACCAAGCATTCCAGTATTAGTACACTCTCTCTAGCCATGACCAAAAACATATGCCTAGGACAGATCAAACATGAAATCAGATACTGCCTTGGCTTCATTTTCTGGATCTCTGAGTTGATGCTCTCATGCATTGTGTGTTATCCTGTAAGCTGTGTTCAGCAGTAGTCCACAGTCCATTACATTATATGTGATGTTACACTTTCTGTTTTTCCTCATCTTAATCATTTTACATTTACTTTCTTCATTTTTATCTGCCATTTTAATGACCGTTCACTCACCTCAAAGTGTCTTTTCTGCAGTACTTTATTGAGATTTCATTCTCTATTCCTTTTCTTTTTTTCTAATCTTTAATCCTTCAGCTTTGAGTTAGGAAGATTTTGAGAGCATTTGGAAAGCCTAGTTACATCAAATGGATCTTCTTTATCACTCATTCATTTCTCCAAAGAACATATACTCCTCTACATTCCAGTTAATCTATTTCTACTTTTCTTATGGTTTCTATTAATTTTTATTGTATGAACATGAGATTTATTGGTTTATAATTTTTGGCTTTCCCATGATACGACTGTCACATTTTCTGTCTTTCAGTGCTTAAGAATCAAGGTGGTTTCAGCTAAAGGTTACAAAACAGCAACAGTAATTCAATTACTGCCCTCCAGAGTAACTTTACAGTGGCCAAGGGTGGTCCCGCACTTTCTAGACCACTGGCTGGTTCACCACTGTTTTTACTGATGTTCATGTTGGCATGTTCCTAACTATCCTTAAGTAGTTCATGTATATGTGCCCTGTCTCCATAGAGAGACAGTGGATATAAGAAATGCCATGGTTCCCTCTTCTTGGACTACAATTGCCGCCTTTAGTGAGTGTATTGCGAACCAAATCCTGCTAAAATGCAGGAGAACCCTCTCATACGGTCCAGGGGAAGACTGGTCTCTGTTACCTTGAGTGGAAGTTTTGCCATAAATTTCAATGGATGGAAGTTGCCAAATGCCTGAAGTTGCTTTTCCAACTCAATAGCCAATGAATATAAGCAACAGGAAAAATCACTTTAACAGACCAAGGAGCAGCAAAGTGTTCTTTCCATTTCTCTTTCTACTCATTGAGGGGAAAAAAACACACACACAAAAAAAACCCCAAAGTAAAAAAAAACAACAACAACAAGCCAACCACAGCTGGCATTCATAAGAACAAATATTGAGGAAAGCATAGTACTTTTCCATTCAGGAACATAGATTACTGACAAGAAGACGAATGCTCATTTGCCTTACCAGAACAGTAAAAGAAAGAATACATGAAAGACCTGATCCAGCAGAATCTGTCACTGTAACTCCTTTAATCAGGAAAATACTTTACACCTGAAACACAGAATGTTTTCCCAAAGACACAGACAGAAAAGATTCAGAACCCCACATCCTACAGCTACATTGGCTCCATGAAATATTACCAAGGGCTCTCACTAACATAAAAATACTACTGTCCAGCCACAGAGATGACAAGTTACCCATCTGCCATGTCATACAACTAGGCTGAATAAGAAATCACTGGAATGTTTGTTGTTAATAGATTAAAAAACAACAACAGCAACAAACAAATTAAGAGGAGTAAAATAGGAATTACAGGGACAGCTGAACAGTCATGATCAGAACACGCACTGATGGCACGCACTGCCAGGACAGTTTGAGTATGTTACATTTTAGTAAGAATATGAATGTGGTTTATGGATGTGAAGATAGTGTAGGTGTAGTATTGACAGCCAGGAAAAGGGAAGCAGCTGCTCTGCTTCAGTTTAGGATGGAGTTTGCTGAAGGCATTAGTGGACTTGCCTGTAACACCAGCCGTGGATCCAGTGACCATGCAGCCCATGACCCTTGCTATTGGGTAGGTTTCGCACTTGTGCTCCAGGTCAGGAAACTTAACTAGTCTGGACTGCGAGCTCTCCTTTTCCAGATATTGAAGAATCCCACCTATTGCCACACTATCTATTATCATGCATCTTTAAGCATCTATTCACATGGATCAGATAGTTATAGCTATTTAGGTGCTGTCAGACGGCAGTAAGTATGATTTCAAAAAAAGTAACAAGGTAAGTTTAGTGATTAATATCCCAACATTCGCCCACTAAGATGGAGTGCTAACGTCTGTAGCCAGTTATTTTGTAAGGTATTCTTTTTAGGACAGAGATAGCAGGACTACAGAGACATTTATCTATTACACTTATCTATTTAATATGAACATTGTGCTGCCAAGCAAATATGTACTAGCAACAAGAGAAAGTTCAGCAATTATTTTCACTTTAATCTGTGAATTTTGATCTATTTGACATTTCCCATTCTGTGGCCAGCAGGATCCAATCATTTTTATCAGCAATTCAAGTACTACAATACGCCACCAAGACTGGAGAAAAATGAGGATGTAAAAGTAATCTCTGCAACAGGTAGAGGTGTTTACATATAGATAGCATGTTTAGCTTGATAAATAATTCTTCCTGTAGTTGGATATTTTTCTAAATATCTGCTATCAAGAAAACACTCTGAAAGTGCCAAGTTCAATTTCCTTTTTCTGGATACAACAAAATGGACTGAATTTATATGTGCCATATGTATGCCACTGGTTTATTGATATTAAACTCTGAAAATCGTGAAGAAGCCTGGCAAATGAGAGGCTATTTCATTTTAATACAGACGTGACAGTTCTGTGACCTTTTTATGTCATTTGTCACATGAACTTACCAAGCAGCTCGAGAGAAATGACATCTTGGATGAGAGTCCAGCCTGGTGAACGCAGTGACAGCCTGGTGTTTTCTGTTTTTCCCCCACTCATCTGAATGAAGAAAAAAAGGATATCTGGAAGTATAAATAAATAAATAAATAAAAATTAATTGCAAGTAGAAAACAAAACGGAATAAAACTCCATGGTAGAACTATACTAGTTAACCTGCCCCTGAGGTAAGCTGGTCTCTTGTTTTGTTTTGCATTTCTGTGATGATCTTAATTTAAACAGGCAATGATACAGTCTGTTCACGAAATGAAGAAATATGCTAAACAAGTAAATATGTAGACACAGCAGTAACGTGGCAACAAGGCAGACTCCTAAATTCACCACTGTGCTTTGTAGTTTTTTTCCAATCCACTGCTACAGATTAGGAAAAAAAAACAACAAAAAACAACAACAGAAAAACCCCACAACTTGCAGAATTTTTACAAAAGGGTTTCAGAATCATTTTCAAAGTATAGCGCTAGCGCATGACATTCAGGCATGCAAACAGCACAGGCACAATACAACAGCTACACTATGCTTATTGGATTTCCTCTAAACTGGGATCTGGTTCTGCTGAAGCTCAGGAGTGAGTTCACGCTAGATAAGCATCTGTCCCCAAGCTCCCCCGCTGGTGTGACAGTGTAAGAACAGCAAATGGTCATGTCAGGTCAGCAGAGCTGGCACAGCTTCACCCCTGCGTAGCCACAGGCAGTCCAATTTTACACGGTGAACAGCAAGCAACTGGGATGAATGCTCCCCTCCTTCCAGTGTAACAGTGCTTTAAAAATGCAAGAACTTATCGATCAGGCTCTAGAGACTCCCCCAGATACTGGCCTCTACTGTTCACAAGAGTAGTCAAAGTTCGTCTGGAACCATTTTACAACTTAGAGCTATACTTCCCTACCAGAAAATTTCAACGCTGCATATATATGAAAATATATACATTTCTGTATATACATATATGTATAATATACACACATGAACACACATGAATTTTGAAGTAAGCACATATATGCAAACATATGAACAATCTACAAAAGAAAATTAACATTCTGGATTGTTTTCCTGTGATCAGACTGATCTGAGTGCATTCTGATTTATAACGAGATACTCGGCCGAAATCACCAGTGCAGTAATTAATTAACTTCAGCCAGCTTTAGTTGCTGGCACTTTGCCCTTTTATATTATTAATGAACTAGTTTGTTTTGTTTTCAAGATGAAATACCTACCATACTAGTTTGCAATAGGGTCCACAAAGAATATCTCTTTCCATACCAGGAACACTTTTGCAAAATCAAAGCAGACTTTTCCTTTTTTTCTATTTTTCATACTTAAAAAAAAATTAAATTGCACATTTGCTAACCTTCACAAGACAGACTTATGGCCTTCTGGCCCCAGCACTTTGGGGGTAGGAGAGAGGGAAGCAACCAGAGTCTGTATTTCCCCAGCAGACAAGCTTCCTCCCTGCCCTACCAGCCATTTACATGCTCTTGGTGCCACAAGGTACTATAATCCAGCAGAATATAACACAGTAGGAAAAATAACTTCTTTCTTTCTTTCTTTCTTTTTTTTCTTCTTCTTTTTTTTTTTAATAACTAAAAGGGTTTTAGCAGCCTTGCCAGACTAAATCTTATTTTCTAAGGCTCATGACCTTTGCTGAAGTCTGCTCTGGACTGAAATCTTACAAGTTTCTTTAAGAACTGGTAAGTAAAATGGTTTGCAAGCTCAATGTTACATAAAAATATAAAAATAATTAGTGCTAGGTGCCACTTATTTACAACGCTTAAAAATGACTGAGAAAAAGGTGGCAAAAATTGTAATTATTAATTAACTTTGAGCTCCGTTCTAGATACATTCATTTTAGCTTTGCATGAAGAAAAGCAGGAGCACTCTTTAATGCATGTGAAACATATGATCAGTACTACAGATGCAAACTTTTAGATCATGCAGAGGGTGCATTCTCCTACTACCTGTCCCTTCATTGGCAAATGTGCATCTGGGACATGTTGCTTCTTCAAAGACAATGTGCATGGCTGGGAGCAGGCTAGATCTACTGAAAAGAAGGACACAACTGAAGAGCTTTGTTTTAGCCAATAGATTTTTGCTTTCCATTTTTCAGAAACACAGAACCTGTCCTGATATCCCCTGCCAAAAAAGCAGGAGTAGTTGGCTTTGCTCTCCTTTTCAATCGATCATTCGGGATTTGCCTTTTTAGAGGGGGTGGGCAGCAAAAACTGCCTCTTCTGAAGCAATGAGGACTTTCATTATCACAAAGATAATGGTTCTGCTGTCGTTTTGAATGATAGCAGGTCAGTTTGGAAAAAAAAAAAAAAAAAAAAAAAAAGGGAGAAATGCTGACAAAGAATCCAAATCCAAGTCAATACATTGTCTTACCAAAGCCTACCCTTTTTAAGGGTAATACTCATTTCATTGAAATCGAATTTATTGATGAAAAGGTGGGAGAAATGGTGTTCCTAAAAGAAACCTTTTTTTCTTCCTCTATTTTTTTTTTTTTTCCCACTTTGGCACTGCTTTTGATCTTTTACTATGACATACGACAGAAACTGCTTGACAGAAAGTAGAATGGTTTCAATATGCATGAGGAGTTTCTTTCCATACACCAGCAGGAAAAAAAAATCATGTTTTGAGAACTCCCATAGCTGATGAGAGAGATTTGCATCTTCTCAGATGCAGTAACAGGGCACCAGTTGGGCTGTGAATAGCAGCAGTTTTTGAGCAGCAGTTGAGCATGACTGGTTCAAAAGACTTTAAGCAAAAGTCTTTGCAAAAGATTGGCTGGCAGTCAGCACTTCTCTTACATCTGAATAAAGATGATCTGCATAGTGATTTCTTAGCATTTTAGCTCCCTTTGCTTCCTCTCTTGTCTAGCAATTCTAGACTTTGTTACATTTGTGAATGCAGTGATGGGGACTTGATTTCCTTTCCATGTTTAAAGATGACCTTGCTGGTAAAGCAGGTTTCAAAGGTCCCTCAGCTTCGTTTAATATCCAGACCCTTAAATGTGATCTTCAATACCTGTAAAATGTTCTCATAAATTCCAAGCTATGTATTTTCTATATTGTTTCTTTATGGGTCATTTAGTGTGACATTATATCCAAAATTTTAAAAAGGCATTTGCTTCTCATTCACTTATGAATGAAGTGTCTGAAAAAAATCACTCCTAAAAGTTTCTACTTGAGCCATTAATTAACGCATTGCTTGTTAACTGCTGCTGTAGCTTTGGATTCACTGGCACCAGCACAATTCTGCAGTGACGGATGTTCTGGAAAGGCTTAGACAGTGAGGCTAAAATGTATGCACATGTAGCAGTTAAATGAGAAATGACATTCATTTCCAAATGATCTTTATGTGATAGTACTTTAAAGGAGTGGTAACATCATGCTGGATACTTCAGATGTAAAGGTAAATACAAGCAATGCCCCCATGTGTTTTATCAACCTTTGCCAGTGTAATTTTAGAATACAAAATCAAAACATACTGTGGTGTTTTATGATGCAAGGAATGTTCTTGTAGATAGCATAAATAACAAACCAAGAATGTCTGTAGCTATGAATAAAGGTGTCCTGAACATCAGAAAGAGCCTGCTGTGAGGGAAAATCAAAAACCTATCTGGAAGTAGAAGGAGCCAGTGGTAATCAGGCCTGTTGAGATTGAGAGGAATTTAATGGATCTGGTTTTATTTTCACTATTTTCCTAAAAAGTAAGAAAGATTTAAGTATCCACCAGCAATTTTCTACACAAGCCGAGTATAACAGGTTGTGTTGTAGAAAGCTTTTCGTTTAATGAGCATTTCCAACCAAGAAAAGGAAAAAAGAAACCAGAGAGAGTATGATGTGGGGCTACCAAATTGTCTCCATCCTTTTTATTGTCCGGGAGGAATTTCAGACCTCAGAAATGTCCTGCAGCACTGCTACAGACAATACACTGTGTCTGTAGAACTTCTGGTTACTCCGAGTGTGTCTACCACAGCAGTTCAGTATATCTGACCCCACATAAAATCAACAGAGAAGCTAAAGGGCCAGGTACTCCTTGAGTTCCGCAACAGCACGACAGACATAAATTGAGATGCAAAACTTACCTAAGAAAGTGGCTGAAAGAGCTTGTGCCAAGCTCTGGGCTGTCACCATTGGCATCAATCTGCATTGAAGGTGCTTGTGGCGGTACCAGTGAAGTCTGCAACTGTCATCCTGGGTACAGTTTTGAATCTGCTGAGAGATTAATAGCAGCAAGGTGTTCAGCTTGATAGAAATGAAAGGGCTAGAAAAGTGCCTCAGAGAGGAAAGGCAGTCAGAGAACAACGGAGAAGCCTCAGCTGGTCAATGCCTTCAGTTTTGCTGGTGACCAGAAGCTATAAAACAGCAGAAAAAGTTAATGCTTACTAAACATCTGTTATTTGGCCATCTTCAGTGGGTTTTGAAAGCAGTGCTAGTGCTGCAGTGAAAAGCCCTACTGAAAAGCTTCCTGGCACCATGACTTTGAGCAGAGGAATGAGGCTGAGTGGATTGTGAAACAGATCTGGCAGGAGCCCTGGTGCTGCACCTGTGGAAAGGAACGGCTACACCAGGCATGTCCAACCTGTAGCTCAGCCCAGCCCAGCCCAGCCCATCCTGCCACCGTCCCCTGCCCCACATTATCATGGCAGTGGCTGTGCCTCATGAAGCAGCCTGGTGACCATGCTGAAAAGTAGTGTTTTGTAGCTGACAGTTTGTTCTACCAAACAGCATTACTGTGCTCACTGTATCTGTTGTAGTTTCTGTGGAAATAAATAGAAAGCATTACTTTCAGGGAGACCCGGCCCAAGACAGTTCCTTGTTATTCAGTGTGGTCCAGGCAAGCCACAGAGTTGGACACTCATGTATACTACACAGTGCCATGCCTGTCCATTGGGGTCCGGCAAACAGCAAGGAACACAAGTGGTGTTAGTAATTAGCAAAAGCATAACCAGATGCCTCAGAGAAGTATCAGGGACACTGATGAACCACAAAGACACACAGACCATAGTCCATGGGAGCTAAAAAGAGAAAAAGCAATTTCATTCTGTAGCAGGGCTTCAGAATATCTGAGGACAGACATTTCATTGCTGTCGTCCTCTTTTTGACTTCTACACCTTGTGTTCTTGTATTTGGCATGATACTACATTTAGGGAAAGGAAACATCCATAGACAGTAATAGCACTCCGACTTAGTTACAGGAGAATCATACTGGATTGTCATTTGGCTGCTAAAATAAAACTAATGGAAGTCTAAAAGGGCAGTGTTGGAAGAAATAACAGATACATGTGAAAGCTGGATGAACATGGTGAATAACCCTCGCCAGAAAAAACATAAAGTGTTGTCAATGCCACACCTACTTTCTACAAAATTTTATGGTTTTTAGGAAAACTCAAGTACCTGGGTTTTGGTGGTCCACATTTAACGTAACTTTGTTGTGTTGCTGTGTATCATCTCAGGGTAGAAAAGTATTAGAGAATGCCTGTATTTATTGTATTCTGCTTATGCCAGTCAGTAAGTGATAGCATGTCCTATCTAATTCAATCTGGATTTCATGTGCAGCTCCTCATTTACCTACCGTGCAAATAATGTGAGCTAACACTGTAGTATTAAAATCAGATAAAATCACATTTTATATTACAACAGTGTATTGAAACATGTAAAGTATCATGTGAAACATAATCTCTTTTACATATTGCATAGAGTTCTGAAATTGATCCAGACGTCCCTGGGAATGTATAAGCAATGGGTATAATGAGCAAAATCCTCATCCTCCAGGGATCAGGCAGTTTCTTGCTGTTCTTTCCCACTGCCTCCTTGATTGAAAATGAGCTTGTTTGGTTTGTTTTCCTGTTGTCATTTCAGTTTGGTTAGCATCAGAAGACAAGATAATAATTTAGCCAACTTCTCTCCACTTAGCACTTTGGCCATGCATGCCAACGTAATTCTAAGGCAGGCAGTTAAACTGCACACATATTCCCATTTCCATTTCAGCCTGGAATTTGGCCTTCTGTATTAAGTTAGCATTAACCTAGGGCTTATGTATAACTTTCAGTAAAGTCCATGTTACTTTCGCCAAGTAAAATATAAAAAGTGAGGGAAAAGAAAAAAAGAAAAACTGTGAACATAGCAAGTTGCAGATGGAGATGTGTAAGAGTCCATAGAGCCACTTTGCTAAAGCAGTCCATCTGTGCTTCAGAAACAGTGCAAGGAAGGGAATACAGCTTGTAGACACTTCTAGGAAAGAGAAATACAGCTTATGGAGATGTAAAATAGAGAGATGTAAGATGGAGAGGTCATGGAGAAAAAATTGTTTAAACAATTACAGTCATTTATATATATTTATAAACAGAAGAGAACGATACTACCTAAATCCAATCTAATACTATGCTTGTGTGTATTCTTCATATATACTGATCGACCTAGGCTGATGTATAAGACTCCCACATCAATTAACAGTTAATATTTCAGAAAAATTGTGAATATAAAGTGGCTTTTAAATGACACATATTAACAGATTCAGCTGTATTTTTCTGAATAGCCCTAATTATGACAGTGGGATTGGAATCAAAGTCTGTCTGTCATGAAATAGGTAAGCATAGTACAAGCACATCTTGGGGTAAGTTACTGAGCACATAACACATCATAGTTATTCCATTGATAGCAATACAGTAAAACATCAGTGTCTGATAAGACGGTCCTTCCAGACACTGTATCTGTAATTCCAGCACTGTGAGCTGTAAGTGTTCAATGGAAAATGCCTCCTATTCTCATTATATCTTTGTGCTTTATGCAGCTCATGACCACCATTTAACTCAGAGAGACAAACTTGGAACCTATTCGGTGCCCACTAAAGTCTGAGCAATCTTCTCCACTGAGCCAGCAAGCATTTGTCCCAACCACTGTTATCTATTACCTCTGCATTTTAATGTGCAGACAAAATACATGTAAAACTCAAATTGATATGTTATACATATGGAAAATGTATATAATACTTTGCACAGCAATAGGTTATCACGTTCTCTCTCTGTTCTGATACTGCTGGAAACAAAACATCCCCCACCTTGTAGACAGTTTCTCAAGACAATTATTGCTTTATTTTCCCACTTTCAGACAAAGAAATGTCAGGGAAGTCAAGGCTGTGTCTTTCTCATAAAGGCACAGACAGCAAGCACCTGGGTTCTGGGTTTGAAAGCTGTCCTCTGCAGTAGGAGAGCACTTTGATGTGCAACAAAGCAGAAAAATTGTGCATGCTGCTTTCATATGGGGAGCACCTGGACACACTGAATGAGCAGGTCAAGTTATTGCAGAAGGCTACTGTACCTTAAATTTGCTTCCACTTTGAAAAATCAGCGTGTTCAGAGATGGGAAAATTCAACTCTTTTTACTGTTTTGCTTATCATGACATTCACACTGATGTCATGAGTGTCTGAGGTCTCTGAGGTTAATGGAGATTTTGTTGGGCATAAATGCAGAATTGGGTCCTGTATATGTATGTATGGGATCTTGCTTCCAGACAGCCATATCAATGATAACTATTTGTGAGCAAGAATTTGTTTTATAAATCATAGGTTTTATTTGTTACAGAGTCATTCAAATATGGTCAGGCTGTGATAAATTTGTAAATAAAGCTCATTAAAATTGTACTTTCTTGTTCTTTATGGAAATATGGCTAATAACAAAACCTGCACAAACTCTGTGTAGGTAAACTTGAGGTAGGCATTCAATACTTTTCTAATTAAGAAGAGGATTGGATGCTCAACATCAATGCTATAAAGAAATCTATTCAAACTCACACACCAGCAATATGGATGGTGGCAGGGGTCTCCCCTTACGCTGGTATCTGCTGCTCTGGGGACCAAAGGTAAAAATTAAGTGATGCAGGACTCTGGAAACTGAAATAATAATAAGAACTCATACAGTGAGGACGTGAACATCGCTTATATGCCTGGAACAATAATTGCTACAGATTGCTCAAATTTTTAGCCTTTTTATGAAACAAGCAGATACATTTGTTCAAAGAACAAAACTATCTGAGAAAATTGAGGCCTTAACTCTTTTCATTCAGTGTTATGTTTTCCCTTGGAGAAGCATAATTATCTGCCAAAATGTGGGATGATTCCTTTGTTTAAATCCTGACTGGCAGCAAAAAAATCTGCTCTCTGCTAAAATTACCTAATTCTGTAGCTGTCTCAACAATATGTCTGCTTTTATCAAATGATGCCCTTTCTTCCTTACTGGTACAGTACTCATTGTGCTCCATAAACAGTCAGTTTGCATTATGTAGATTATTTCACAAGAAAAGTGAAAAGTACGCTTTTGACAGGGATGGAAACAATGAAGCATGAAGAAATCAAGGAAGATCAAACGTGCTCATTAATTCAGATGGTAAGAAATAGAGGCATTAACAATAACACAGTATCTTTCTTGTTAGTTTCATACTGTATGAAGTCCCATAGCTGTCACATGAGAAAAAGTCTCATTTACTTTTCAATAATCAAATATTTAATAGAAATTCTTATGGTTTATATCATATGCTGTAGAGGAAAGTCCTCATTTAGTGTATTACTTTGATGCATTCTTTTATTACTTGAAAGGCCAATTCAATTTGAAGAGTTTTATGAATATTTTATAGACTCGGTATTCCGACTGATGAGAAATAATGCTCTCTGATGTGACGGAGGCTTTGGGCCTCCATCTGTGTTGTGCTTGAACTAAGCCCAGCACAACAGACTGTGGAGGCAAAAAATCCAATTGAGTCAATTTTCTGTATATCTTTATTTCCTATTTTAAGTCAGGGCATCCCTAAAACAGCTACAGATGCTTCCCAAGGGCTCTGTAATAGCTGAGCGTATAAGTAGTGCACAGTGATGTCTTTTTCACATCTTCTCTCTGGCCAGAGATGCTTTTATTTAGGGTGAACCAACTTGGGCAACTTCATGTTGTAATCTTTAATTAATTTCAACCTTTGACTTAGTCCAATCTAAAACTAGATTTGATCTTATTTACTTTCTTGCATTAAATTATAAATGTCTTAAAAACTCCTAGTCTGTGGTTTAGCAGTTTTAATATTACTCCTTTCCTGGTAACTTGAGTTTGAAGGATAATTACGATATAACTGGTTTAATTACATTTCAACTACTTCTTTATGTCTATTTATGGTTATAATACAGGTGTGTATTGGTGCTGAAATATTTCGATTGTCAATATTTAGTATCTTTTCTTCACATTGGGCTTCACCCTGTGTATCCTGCTAAAGAAAAAGGAAACACTCTATGTAGCATATTGTGAAGAAATACTGTGAGCAAAGTAGTACATGTATCAGGGTAGGACAGATGAAAAGTTTGTTAAAAAGTGATCCATGTATGCTCAATTTATATTCTGTGCATCCAAAGCAAATAAAAATGCACATTGAAATCTGGTTGGAGTATCACTAAGACATACAGTACACCTATAAATTGCATGTACAGTAATATAATGGATACAGACTGTTCCACTCTATTTTCTATTAGAAACAAAAAACTCAGCAAACCATTCCTAACTTTTTGCAAGGTCTGTGTTGTCCACATTGCTCAGAAGACTTAGTATGAAGCACTTCAGGTGCTGGCCTCAACTGCATTGTAGCACTGTTGAAAAATTAATCTTTCATCTTGTTACAGAGCCAACAGATCTATCTAATTTGTATGTACTAACCAATAAGTAAACCAGTATAAGTGTTATACTGATGTTTTACACTTGTGCTCCAAAATTACTGATGCTATTGGGTTTGTCCAGCAATGAAATCCCATCATCTGAGCATGAGTGATCACCATAAGCAGAGAAATTGGTGCCTGTGTTTTAAGAAGTCATCCTGCTTTCCTCTTGATGAAAAGACTGGAGGCTATGCTAATCTAAAGCTGAGGGAAACATCCAAGCCAAATAGATGAGAGGGTTTTTGCAGTTCCTCTCTGTAACAGCTGCCAATGCAACCAGCCATTAAAAACAGTAAAATACATTAAAATCAGTGAAAAATTGGTAAATCTGTACAATAACATGGGTGTACTGTGAGAGAAAGGGAGGGAGAGGAGAAACAAGATTTTAATCATTTGTGTACTCAAGGTAGAGACATACTCTGTGGCATTCAGTAGGATGAAGGTGATGTGTTTTAATAATCTTTAATATAGCAGTAAGAACTATAAACTAAATAATGATTGTCTGAGCCCCACAATTTGATAAGGAAATTCATTCCTGCTTTATTTGGTAGGAGGCCTTAGTTTGCTCCAGAGAAGAGGATATAAAGACACAATATTACACTGTTTGATAGATCTGGTGTTGAAGTTAGGTACTGAACTTCCGTTAATAAATATGAATACTTGAAAAAAACCTATACTCTGTTAAAAACACAATTTCAAACTCATTCCTAACCCTTTAGCTTATCGAAGACTGACACAGAAAAGAGCCTCTTGGGCACAGAAAGGATAAGGAATTTAACTCCTGGTTACATTCTTCCTCAAAATAAATAAATAAGTAAATAAATTAAAATCATGCTTGAGTAATCATTTTTAATGAAAGAAAGTATCTCTGTGAGTTAAATACTCATCATATGCCCGATGTTGTAAAAGAAGTGCATCTCAAAACTATCATGCCTGATTACTGCACAATTTCAAGACATCAATACTAAGGCAAGAAGCTTTTTTGGTGTGTGTTGGTTAACTGTCACACTGCTGACTTGTGAATGCATGCAACTCTTTGACGTTTTTCTCATACCTTCTTCTGATATCCCTTTTTATGTCTCAGTACATAGGATAGAACCATATTTTCAATAGTGTTTGCCTCCCATCCCTGCAATCCCTTTACCTGATGTTAAAAATAGTGAGGGACCTTCCTGGTGGGGGTGGGGGTAGAACAAGAGGAAAGGGAAATCTGGTGCATAGCAAAGATTCTCTCAGCTCAGATGAAGGGCAGTGAGGTTTTTATGATTCCAGTAATCCACTCACAGGTAAGATCAGACCTGGGCAGACAGACCAAACCAAGGCAGTCCAACAAAAACAAAACCTTAAAGAAACTTTTGACCCTCTATGTCCCAGAACCTTCAGGATTCTTAGGCACTGTTACTCTACGAGTTTAATAAAGCAGAGAACAAGAAGCAAAGCCACGTGTCTGCGTTTTTATCGAGTTCTGCACTATGCCTTCTTGGCATAAAAGACATCTAAGTCTAATGACTGTAGCCATCTTACAACCTACAGGCCATTTTCTGCTTGCAAGCTGTGAGGAATGTATAAATAATCCAGAAAAAAAGGCAGCACAGAGCAGAATGCAAGAGCTGCTGCAGCTGCCAGCCTATCTTGTCAGTGCCCTATTTTTGGGCAGAAACACCTTCACACTGGTGCTGGAGGTGAGAAGTACTTGAAATAAAGTCATCTCTTTGGATAATAATGTCATCAATGAAAATTTTCATAAAAGCACTCCACTTCACTGATTTCACAGCATTCAAAATCTACTTAGAGCACACCTGAATTCAGATAAGACTCAAACTGTGTCACCTTTTAGATAATTTCTTGTTCTTCAAGATACTGGCGACCTGATACCAGAAATTCTGCATCCTTTTATCTGTTTTGGGCAAAGTTTATAACAACTGGAAGTCACTTTCCCATTCAAGCAGCTAAAAAAAAAAAAAGATTTAAGAATGACAATTATACAACAGACATGAGAAAAGTTAGAAGAAAAGCTCTGGTTTCTCTGGCTTCAACCACACTGCTCTCCTGAAGGCATACTGAATATCACCGCACCCAAACAGAGAAACATCATACTATCTTTCTTTTTGGTCTGTGATGGTTGATATTATACAGGAATAACAGAGCAATCAAACAGCAACCTTGTCCTTTTGGGTTTGGAACTGAATGCCCAAAATAAAACCAAATTTATAAAGAAAAGAGTTGAAACCCACTAAATAAAACTGCTGATTAATTTGAACTTGTCAAGGATTTTCTTTCAACCTGAAAGCATATCCAAGTTCAAAATCCAAATTCATATCAGCATACACTTCTTTTTTTCAGGCAGGTCTGTGTGCTTTGGTGTACCTTAGACTCCTGATGATCCAGTTCAGAAGCTGGCACAGGAGAGGCAACGTTATGCCCATTTTTCTTGCAGCCTTGTGGGCCTGGCTCTTATTTCCCTGGAAACCAAAGTTAAGAGAACAGGAAGAAAGTTCCTGCTGGTTTGCACCAGGATCTCACCTGTGTAGATGAGGCCTCATGAGTCAGTACTTCTAAAAAGCAAACATACATGCTACTAGTTAACCTAGTGCAAAAATCTTGCTGTCAAGCATAATATTTTGATGATATATTTAAACATAGCAACTAACCAGAATAGGATATCATAAAAAAAATATTATCTAGAATAATTTTATCACAGCCAAGCCATGCTTATTTTAAAACTACACTGAAAAAGCCTTAAATGTCTGTGCTGTACACACATATTAAAAAGATGGGAGAGATATCTGCATTAAACTTCAATCGCATGCCTGTAGTCCAGCTGTAGGAATCTCTTTTAATAAAATTTCCAGAAGAAATTTCTTGGAGGTTTCTACAAGTCACTGACCAAGATGTGAACAAGGAAACCCCTTGTCCCAACCCACCAGTGAGCCACGTGCTTTCTCAAAAGTACTCATGCATTCTGACAGAAAAAGTGGAAGCAGTGGTGAGAATGGGAGTGCCAGCTCAGCATGCACTCTGCAGAACAACTGCAATCCAGCACAGAAGAAATCATGAGCTAAATTTACTGATATGCTTAATACATATTTGCTATTTTGTGATTTGTAAACGAGTGGAAACACAAGAATACACCACTTATTAGCAGTGTGGGAGGAAGTAGTTACCTGTATCTGGGATGAAATGGGTCTGGGAGAAGGGGAACTGTCCTGTGAGTCTGCAAGATAAGATGGAGGTGAGCTGCAGGTTAGAAGATGGACAGTACAGAAAGAGATAGCATTCAAAATAAATAAATAAATAAATGAACAAATAAATAATTGTAAAGTCATAAACCGTCAGCAAGAGAATGAACTGCATTTCTAAGCAGTTTGGAAGAAAAAGGGAAATGAATCCAACCCTTCACCCCTTAAAGCAAGGAAGTTAGAAGTGGTTTATAGTTTTAATACTCAAGACTGGCAATGATAGTAAAAATTAAAAGCAAACTGGGCACTATGCTCTTTATCATTCTCCCTAGATACAATGATAGAAGATATCTGTATGTTGTTTACTAGCACACGGTTTCTACAGGGTATAAATACAGCTAACTAAAGCACCAATGGTCAATCACAGCAGAATGGTGAAGCTAAACACAATCGCATCTCAGAAAAGAAGCATTCCCTGCTGTTGGCTGCAGCCCACCTGTGGTGGTGTCAGCATGGAATTTCCTCATGCTGTGGAAAGGGACAGGTTGTGCCTCTGCAGTGGACTTTGCAATATTCCTGAAGCCATGCTACGATGACATATCGATAGAGAACCTTCTGCAGACTTCAAGGACTCAGATCTTTATTGAATCCATCATGCAAATTGAATGCAACAACTCTGTTTGTTTGTCTTAAAGTAATAATGAGCAAACTCCCAAATCTCTACATATGGATTCAAAAGTCGAAGCACTTGTGCACAGGCAGAAAATTCTCCCGGTCTTGGACTTATACAGAGCACATGCTCAGTGCTGGACTGTAGTCATTCCTTTCTTTCCCGGTAAACAGTAACACCTGCTGGGTGCACATTACCATAGTGCAAGAAGCAAAACACTTTACTGCTGTTTTCTAGTTCAGCAATAAATGATGCGCCGCCATTCACATCTTACAAACATAGAAGCTTGTTACAGAGAACTGAAGTGTCACGCCTAAGGTCACGCAAGATTTACTTCGTCTGAGGCACTGATAATTTAGCTCAGTTATACAGAAGAATTTGCATATCAGGTAGCAACTGTTCAACATGAAATATGTCATGAAGCAAAGAACAAAGAGTCAGCAACACTGTCATCATCATTCAAAGGAAAGCCATCTCAAGGGGGCGGTGAGCCCTCCCAAACTGAAGTTCTGCAATAAAGGGGCATTTTATCAAGACAAGGTCATTGGCTAACTATGAGAGGTACAGAAAGCACAGAGAAAAGCTTATGGAAAACTCATCAAATTTCAAAAAAAAGTGGTTATGTATGAATCACATCACAGGTTTCAGATTCTTATCACTGCCCTGGCTTCAGACATAGGAAAAATAGCTTTGATATCCAACTTCATGTCAAAAACACGTAAAACTCCCCTTTTTGTATGATTTTGAAGTGAAAACAAAACAAATTTTTCAGGAGACAGTTTGTGTCAATAAATGTCTGACCTTAGCAAACTTTTACTGAACATATAAGCTTGCGAATTTACTCTTAAAGATTCCTTCTTGTGTAAATAACCAAATCCACATTGAGAAAATGGAAATGCAACAAGCCATATAATCATGAGAAAGTGGAAACAGACTGAAAGCTAATAGCCAGAAGCCATCTGCAATCACAGGCTGTAAAACATCCCTTCCTTAAAGCGCACTGAATAGTTCTTTATTGCGAATGTGTAGACATTAGGAACACGAGATGCATCTTGGAAGCAATAATCAGCACTCCTGTAAAAAACAAAGCCTAAAAAAATCCAAAGCAAAACAAAACCTCTTCTTCCACAGAGCATAGTTTCACAGTTACATACAGGGACAAAAGCGTTCTTACTGTATTGAAGGCTTTACAATTATTGCAGATTTGAAAGCCAGTAAAATATCTATGGAAGATTCTTTATAAATGGTACCAATGGAGATTTCTCAATTAAGAAAGCAATTTGTAATCTAACAGCCAGCTTTCCTTAACCTGCTTATATTGGGATATATTCACTTTGTACAGGCTTGTTTGAAATGTATTGTTTTCTATGTTACTAATAAGGCATTTTGAGATTCCAGATAATTGGGTCATTCAGGCAGGAGTATGTGCTTTGAACTTCATTATTCCAACTGATGTGTGAGCTCACAATTTGATGGTCAGATGCACAGAAATAACTGGTGTTTATATTCTCCCATGAAATTTTAATATGAGTGTCAATAAACAGCTCAACTAGAAAAATTATTTTTGTTTTTAAACTGATTTACATCCTTTTCAAGACCATGTTTTTAGTGCCCTCTCATACTTTGTGGTATTTTTCACTACTAGAACTTAATTCCTCTAATAAGAAAAAATAGCATGTGTATTCAAAGATTAATTTCATTGCAGAAATGCTTCATCTTCTAAAGGTGGGATAAACTGCAATGAAATACTGCTTATTTTCTAGATGTAATACCTTCTTAGCATAAGAAGAAATGGAACCTCCAATTAGTATGTTGGTGATCCACAGGAATAGCTACACTTTTTCAAGCACTTCCAAACTGTAAGTTTGCATGAGGCACAACTGGCTTCTAAGAAATAGATGTCTTTAATACTAAGGAGGAAGAGAGGTGGCCAGAGAAAGGAAACTGCAGATACAACACTGCAAGTAAAATAATACTTAAAATGATATTTAATTAAGTATTGTATGTTCAATATGTGAATCTTCTGATGTCTATGAAAACCACTTTTGTCAGGATCTATAAAGAGACTGGCAGACAATGCCAGTATTGCAAAGCAATGCATGAAAATTCTTCTACAGTCACATTTAAACACTACCTGCGGCAGCATAAATGTGATGTCGGCTGTAATCTTTTCAAATTACACTCAGAAAAATGAGGAAAGCTTTTCAACGTGCTTAATGCCATAAGACTAATACCAAAATGTGTTGTTTGGTACAGGTAATTACACTCTAATTCACGTCCCTCAAACATCTATTTGAATTCATTCTCAGAATTCTGATTCGAGTCAAGCTGGTCTGACCTCGCAGCTCATAAATGTATCCATCACTCTTCTAAACTGGCTCATCACTATATAGCATGAAGGGATTTTGGTGCTTTTTGTCTGTTTGTTCATTTACTTTTTCCTGGCTGTTCTCTACAGGACAAACATATGTATTGTTAAATTGGTTCATTTAGAAATGGCCTGGGAAGCAACTGAATTGACAGCAACAGTGTTCTGTTAAATTTATTTGAGCAACAAACTATTTTGATTTCTTGATAACGAACAAATGGCTATAGACTTTCATAAGTCAATTTCACTACTGCACTGTCATAGCTCAGAGAAAACTACAGCGCTTGCTGCACAACTCAGCTGAAGAACTCAGTCTTTGCTGTATTTGTGAGCTCAGACTATTGGTGATTTTTAACTGCGCTCTTGTTAAGTCAGAATTCAAAAGCAGAACGATTTTTTGTCACGTAAAATATTATGCTAGAACAGAGTATTGTGCAAATTTGAAGCTAAATGTATGTAAGTGGAAATACAAAGAACAGTCACAGGTGGATTACAGAGACCACAGGAATATAACATTTTTCTTTTTTTTTTTTTTTGCAATATACCAGAAAATAATCTTTCAAAGTATTAAGAAAAAAAGTTCAAATTATTCACTGGGGCATTTCTAGATTCAGTCAGAGTGTTCAGCTTTGGTGAGCTGTATAAGGTTGAACAAGTAATAAGAAGACTCAAGGTGGCATTATACCAATTATGTCTTTTATGAACCCGAGGCATTAGAGAGCGACACAACAAGTGTTGTGTAAAAGCTGGATCAGAGCTGCCTAAATCACATCTATGGGATCAAAGGACACTTACAAGCCAGACAGCACTAGTGACACTTGGCTGATTCCTACATAACTCCATGAGGCCCTTGCAGGTCGTTGGTTCCCAATTGTTGAGCGAAGTTGATAGCAAAGAGGTAGAGACGGTATTTCTACCCACCAGTTTCAACCAAGTATAATCTTATTACATACAAATGCACTTACTTAACATAGCATTTTTTTAATACCACAGGTAAGTATGAATTACAAAGTCACCCATTTAGGATTTCTCTCTGCTTCTTTTAATCAATATAAAAATAATCTAATATCAGAAAGACTTAGAAGGAAGACACTGTCTAAGTGACCCGCCTAGCATCATCAGAAGAAAGACCTACAACAAAAAAAGAGGGCTAATGTCCAAAATGTCTACCAGCTTCTTCAAAGAAATGCCTTGTTTCATTATCGCCTCACTTTCCGAAAATAAAACAAAGAATTTTTCTCTTTAGCCAGGGTATAGTGCAAATTATCATTCATGAGAATGCCACCTGGCAGCTCACCAAGCACACTGGTATGCATACTGAACTGACCAAGCTCTTTCTCTTTTTTTTGGTGAGTTTTTTTTCAAGCGAATGAGGAAAAAGCCTTAGGAATCCTTTTGACAGTGCTCCATCTGCACACAGCCAATACAATTAAAATCTTATATACATTAATATTTACAACCTAATTATAATGCTTATGTTATAGGAGACACTAATATGATAAAGGAATTTCGAGTATTCTCTTTTTACCACTAATATGGGAGGTAATCTGTTTTCAGTCACTGCTTTAGCCTAAAAATATTTAAAATTGAAATTAGAAAATAAGTCTTTATTCTCTGTAACAATTTGAAAGAGTAGGAAAAGTGACATGGCTCCTCATCTATTTAGGAGAACAGGAACGACAAGTAAAGAATGGTACTGCTTAAAAATGTATATTTAAATAAAGGGATAGCACAAAATAAAAGGTGACTAAGAAAAATCAAACTGAGCATAATGTGTAGAAGAGCATAACCAGGATGGAAGGACAGGCTTATTGGAATATGCTGTACATCTTATTAAAATATTGTCTTATTCAATGTATTTTTCAATGTATTTTTATTTATTAATCCACAACTAAATCTCACTTTATGTTTCCATCTACTTACTCCTTGTGCTCCCTTTTTTTCAGTCTCTCAGAAACGGAATGCAAATGTAAAATTAGTAGTTGAATGACTATTAAATTATTTCTAACCAAACAACTTCTTATTCAAATTCAAACTTCTATCTAGATTATTACTTCTGCCTCGCTTACTGTAAGTTAGGATAAAATTGGCTGCTTTAGCTGCACTAATAGGCCTCTTAAGAAAGATCTATTTCATATATTTGTGAAGAGCACATGATGGTGGCTTAGTCTCTGAAATGCCTCCTGCTTCAATTAGGATTTTCGCGAAGAGCAATACTATCACCAGTGAACAAGGATTTCCAGTGTTGACTCAAAAAGGTACACGTGGAGCATGTAGGATACTTGAACTGAGAAAGCTACTGGTATATGGCAAGATTAATGGAATCATAACATTTGCAATTTCTGTTATCTGAAATTAATCCAAAAGCAACAGAGCCCATCCTCCTACCAATACACTTTCCACAAGAAAGCCTCAAATTCCATCATCCCGACCAGTTTTAAATGACTCCCTAGTGACATTTTATGTAATTTAACAGGATACCACATGAAGATCTGAGCTGTCCCTATGAATCAGCCTAAATTTCCCTGGGCTTGCTTTCATTCTATAGATAAGAGGTCATTCTAAACAAGTTTCCATGGTTACTACCAGCAATATACCAACTGATAGCAAACACCTCCTGTGAAGCATCCTATTGGCACCTTCAGTGCACTGCTGCAGTGGACAATAAGTTAGGACTTGATAAGGAAAAATGCTATAATAACCAGCAAGATTGAAAGAAATTGCTTTAAGAAGGAAATTATTTTTATGCTGGGAAAAAAAAATAAAAAAATTACGAGGCCAGACATGTATCCTTCCAAGTTTTTATTAGCCATGAACATGGTAGTATATTCTGATCATTCATTTTAGACAGACTCAAAATGCTTGTTTGGCAAAATTATTGCTTTATATAACAGTTTGTTATTTTCGTGTTGATTAATGACTTTGCTAGTTTCTAGGTAGCAACAGTTCCTGCAGCTACACTGGAGAAAGAACTGTTTTTGGAACTGCTGTTACCTGCTGGTAAGAAAATGGCTGTCCTGCCAGTACGTTTTAAAGAATCCAATTAAATCTTGTCCTAAAATAGAAAAGTGTCCAGTGCAGCTTTTTAATAGGTAAAAGTTTTCAAGCATTCGGTTCTTGTTTTTCTACTTAATTTGTACTACATTCCATGTGACTGTCCAGACAAGATAAATTGCTTTTGTTTGAGATTAATTTACTGTATAAACACATTCTCACTAAATATCTTTGGAAACACTCATACTTCCTCACTGCTCCTTTCTGTAGCTCAGACGGTTTTTACAGCTTTCAGTTTTTCTGAGTTAGTGCAGTAGAAGTACACTGTGCACATGGCTTTTACTGCTTGATCTTTGTCATTTACAGAATTTGGTCACAGAACAAGGATGCACAAAAATATAGCTTTGTGTCACAAGCATATAAACCAAATTGTAGTCTTCAGATAAGGAAACTGAATAAACTTTGACTCGTACAAAGCTGAACACTGCTGCGGTTTTTCTGTCTAAACCAAAAGCAGAAAGCTGGCAGATCTCTGAATCCACAAGATGAGCTTCTTTGAAATGTGATGGACAAACACAGCGCTCGGCCTACCACTACTTTTTCAGCAGTCTCACACAGCTTACCAAGTAAGAGGCAGAAGAACATCTGTGACCAAGTACAAGCTTCCAATACCACCTGCGTTTCAAATAAACTGGATGAGGGCAGAAGAACATTAGGCAAAATTCTGGAGTTTTCATACTTCTTAAAAGGAGACGTTTGTCTTCAAACCTTTAGCTTTCCTGTGGAAAACAAGAGGAACTAGGAAAACAAAACTTCTACCTGCCAGGTTATCATCATGCTTTGAATGAAAAAGCTTTACAAGTTTTTTTGGAAATCTACAGCAGGAAAGATGATGCTTTTATTTCTGACTGCCAAAATGCAGAGCTGCAAAAGCCCTGTAAAAAATGCATGGGACAAAAAATGCTGAAGCAGCAGCCGGATGTTGAGAGAGCCTATGCCAGAGATTTGTATTGAATTTTATGAAGTAGGCATACGGATGGAGTTACATTATGTGAAAAGAGCTTGGCACACAGAAACAACTTCTGTAAGCAGCCAAGGAATACAGTGCAGAAGAGCCAGGAGGACAAAGTCTTTCAAACGAAGGTAGAAAGTGAAAGGAAACAAGATCTGAGAGTTGTGGCATGTTGTATCCTATAATAAAGGACAGGGGAAGTAAAATTCTCAAAGCATTCATGAAGAAATCCAGAGCTTAGTGCCATATTCCAAAAATAAATCAGAAGAATCTATGTACAGGAAGGTTAGTAGTCAGTCTGCTACTATAAACATATTTGGTTTTGTTTTTAAATCCTATTATTGTGGGTTTTAGTTGTTGGTTTTCTTGTTTCTTGCTGGCTTTCACTTCTGTTATAAGAAGAAACTTCACCTCATTGGGCCAATGACAACTTCATTAGGAGTAGAAACATTTAAGAAATGGATAGAACACTCTACAGAAAACACCACAGGCTCTTCTAGTGAAGCATGGGTAGAGAACACAGCCTTCCTGTCAGAGAGCCAGCCCACACTTCAACAGCTTCATCTCTCCATTTTGTATCAGTCCTGTGGTTGGTGGTGGTCTGGCTTTCACTTGTAAGCTCTTGCTTGTTGAACCTTCAGTTCAACTTTCATGCTTCGTGCCAACATTTTCTTCCTTCCCAGGTTCTGCCTGCTGTTGCGCAAGTGAGGATGCCCCAGTGCTCAGCTCTTTCCCAAGTTTTCTGGCTCTGGATGGAAGAGAGAGGTATCCTGCATAACTTTTCTCTTGTATAGATCTTACTGACAGACTGATTAGTTGCAGTACTACTTGACTAGTGTTCAGAATGGAGCAGGCCAGAACAACCCTTTATTTGTTTGAAGATTTGAATTGGTTTATGAGTTTCTATACTCATTGTCACTCAAGTTCTTCGAACTGCTTGCTTTTATTCTACATAATCTTACAACGATACAAGATGAGGTAACATATATAACCAATTACTTTTTATCATAGTCTAGGTCTGATCAAAATGATAACATTTTTGTGGGTGTTCTCCTTATTTCAATGAACACTGAACCAAAGTCTCATCACAGCCAGATCTTCACTGTATTTCCTCATAAACGGAACTGAAAAATGTAAAGGGTAATGTCAAGGTAATATTCTCTGATCACAAGCCTGCTGTGAATCCAATAACTACGACGTCATAACCCAAAGCCCATGTACCGAAGCCTGAACAAGTCTAAGTGGGCTTTTTTGTACTAGCTGCTAAATTACTCCCATAGATCCTCCAGTCAGATCACTCGGGCCAATGACAGAGGAATTGCAGTCTTTTTTTTTTTTTTTTTTCTCCTGGAATTGTTGTCCAAAAACACATTTAAAAAATGGTAAAAATGGCACTATAACAAAACTCCAAAAAGATTGGAAGTTTCACACTCGGTCTGATTACTTCAGCCTAACTACAGATCAAAAACAACCCTAAGTTTAATATAAAGTCTTAATGTTCGTCTGTATTTTATTTCTTTGTGCAGCTGTGGACTCAGGATTTCTAAAAAAAGAAAGAGACACAGAGAAAGACAACACAAACAAGCAAACAGGACAAATAGTGGCCAGTGTAAATCTGGGGAGCTGTGACGCACCACAGGAAAACTACAGAGCAAGCTTGGGTGATGAGAATGACCAACCCTATCTTTGACCTATAGTCAGTCTTTATAATTATTGTGATTTTCTTTCATTTTATTGTGGCTTTTCAAAATGTATCTACACTGAACAAATGCTGTTTTCCTCCGTTAAAAGAATTCAAACAAACAAGCAAAAAACCAAGCTAAAAGCACAACCCTAAAGCTTGAAACTACATATTATTCCTAGCCATGTGTTCAGAAGGCAGAAAACAAATGAAGCCGACCATGTTACTATAGTGTTTTTCAACTAGCCTGTCAATCCAACAAATGCCTGTTACTGTCTACACACCTACCCAGACAAACACGTATGACCTCCAACCAGTCATGCTCCCAGAAAGCTGATGGAAGCACTGTGCTTGCTGGGTCTTGACACCTGGGCTTCCTTCCCTGTGTATGGTTCCTGCTAAAGTGAAAGACAAACAGAAGATCTAAGGCCATAAAATCTGTCTCTCTGACAGCAGCACATCCAGTGACTACACCTATTCAACAGCCCTATCCACAAAAATAACGATTAAATATCAACTATTTACCAAAGCAGTGTATTTAAAATAGAGGACTGTTCACAGCACAACACAAGAGCAGTGACAAGAAAACCCCACTCACTCTGAGCCCAGAGTGAGTAACAGCCTTTTTCTCCTGCCAACACTAAGTGTGTCCTAGGACAGCAATAGGACAGATTCTGCTACATGATTCAAAGGCTTTCCAGTGACTATGGGAGGGAGGATAGATTTGACACTGCAGTGTCAGGAGGGGAAGGATCATGGATTATACTCGGATAGAGATATTTATTCTGATGCTTGAAACTGAGCTCCGTTTAGACTGCAGATCTGGTTTCACAGCATCAACATTCTTGAGTCATTCGTGAATGAAAACTTCCAGGAATTTGACCTGGGTGCTTAACTCTCAAAATTTCAATGCTATTAAAGTTTAGAGAATAAAATAAATACAATCTAAAAAAAAAACAAAAAACCTGTCTGACTGTAACTGAGAACTACGAATTTGAATGTGCCACTGCTTTGAGCCCCTGAGGCAGTGGTGATGATCTGTGCTTGTATTTGGAGGCACTGCAAATCCAGTCTGTCCACAGGAATGCTGTGCTGAGCTCAGTGGATCAGATTAGACCTAACCATCTTCCAAGCAGATTTACTAAGGGACTAATGGGTTTTTAGCCCTTCCATCGCTCTCAGTGACACTTCACCATATATGTAGTATATAGGATTTCTGGATGGATGGTACGTGATGGTACGTGAGTCAGGTAACTGTTGTATGGTGGATCTGGAATTCTACAACAAGTCTGGTCCTCCTACATCTTGGCAGTTGTACTCCACAGAGATAAACTGACCGCACATGTAAAACGTGTCCTGACATTGCTGGACGCTGCCCATGAATTTAGATTTCATGCTGGGAGCTGGTCTGTACACCACCTGAGATGCCATATACTCTTCAAATACACCCTCTCATTTACTCACTCAGTACACAGGGAAATTAAATGCAAAATGGAAGGATTTCCATCTAAGCAGGTTTGCAGTATAAGGTCTGAAGTTTCTGTAGCTCACATTAAGAAAAGCACAGACATACACTCGGAGAGTCAAGGAGCCACTTTCTCTAAAACAATAATTAATTTCTAAGGGGCAAACACAGTAAGAGCAATTTTGCAGGCCGTCTGTCCCAAAACACATATCCCAATATTTCACCACTCTCTGCTCTACTACATAATTACCGTGGCAACACTGGCACCCTAGAAAGTTGCAATAAAATTGCTTAGAAGAACCGACATTTTCCAGTGTTGTAGGTAGTTACAAATGCCTTGGAGCTCCGCAAGCTGAGATGAAAGGTGCAAAAAGCTTTAATCCCAATACAGAAGGCCCAAAGGAAATGCCTCTTAGAAGAAAAGCCCTGCTAGCAGAGGCAGTTCACAGCTGGGCTGCAGGACTGCAGCTCCCAGGCTCTGGTGCTCACAGGTGGCTGCATGCCACTGCCATCTTCTGAAAGCCCCTGCGCCCCTTGAGCCACACCTCTGCCCTGAATGCTTTGAAAGCATTCCTAGCACTCAGGAAGGCAGAAAGAGCTCATTTATTAGTCCTCTGTTTCCAAAAAGAAGAAAAGCTCTCTCTTCTTGTTTCTTTTCCCCAAACTGCTGCTACTGCTTAAAAGATGATAGGACAGAAGGAAGACAGCTAGCCATGGATGTAGGTAGCTACCTGCCTACTCCCTTCAATCTACTAGATTTAATTTAAAAATACCAGGTTTGGTCCCATATCTGCAATAGACAAAAAAATGTCTGTTGTTGAGTTTATCAGTAGATCTCATGCTGCCTATTTAAGAACCTCTTTTCATAACCATCACTGAAGCAGCAGAACTCCCCAAAATTATGCACAGATTTGAAGTTAAAGATACTTCAACTCTTTAGGAATAGTTTTACCTGACTGCATACGAATTCAGTGCAATCCTCTTCTTTATAACCCCACTATATTCTTGGAAAGCTTTTAGAAACTTAACTCTTTTACACTTTCTCTTGTGATTTAACTGTCATGCTGCCTGCTATTTTATTAGGTTTGCTGTAAACTTATTTTTACAAGAGATTCAGAAAGAAACCTTTGCTCAAAGCTCTTACATTAAAATTTTCAACGGGGCAACCAAAGTTGACCCCAATTATCTGTTACCATGGTTTGTACGGTATAAAGAAGCCATACTTAGGAATTAATCTTTCTCTCAGACAGTAATTGTAGCACTTCCAGAGACTACACCTAGTCAACAGCCTAACCCACAAAAATAACCATTAAATATCAAACTACTTATCAAAGCAGTGTATTTAAATGATTTGAGGACTGTTTACATCACAACACAAGAGCAGTGACAAAGTAAGTCATTACTGCCATATCTTTGTTCATTTTACCTTTTCCTGGGGTATATCTCTGTCCTGTGAAATGGCCTATCGTACAGTGTGTACTCCACATAAGCCCTTAAACTGGCAGCTAGTTATGAGCAGACACGTTGGCGCTGACTGCTAATGCCAACGAGCGCTGTCAGCATTGCTCCCTTTCCAACCCCTGGTTGCCCAGAGAGCAGCATTCTGTACTCGGCACTTAACTGCCTCTCCTGCACGGACACTGCTTCAGGATGGCTCCAGAGATTCAGACATTTGAGAGAACCTCTCCATGCCTGACTCCAGCACAGAGACGTTAAACTACAAAATAATCCTCTACATGATTTAAGCCTGCAAATCTGACTCAAGTCAAAGTGAGTTTGTCTTAAGAAGTTCTATGTGCACTGGGTGCCTGTGAAATACAGCTCCATTCTCTGTCTTACCAGTTCAGTTAAACTGTACTATTCTGGTGTAAAACATGGCAGAAAGAAGCGATGACCCACCACACCACTTAACCACTTTTTGTTTGCAGCTTCTGCTCTGTTCCATGAAAGTTCATGTTACATTTCTCCCTGGTCAGACTTACAGATATGCAGTTTGTCAGTTTGCCCTTATCTTCAGTTTAACAAGTTTTGACACCTCCTGGGACATTCATGTAAATTGACAGTGTATTTTTACATACAGCTGTAAAAACCAGCATGCTCTAGATGGTATTTCTGAGTATAAAGCAAAGAAAATACAGGGACTCTGATTTGGATAGCATGGCTGCACCCACTTTAAGGAAAAAAATGATCCATTCTAGGCAATTTTTACATTGCTTTTGTTTTATAGTCTAATAAATCACAGTTTACTAATGTAAAGTTACTGTAATGCTCTGAGACAAGTGCTGGTGCATTAGTTATGAAGACGAGAGTTTGTGGGCAAGCACTCATTAACTTTAACTAATGAATCCTCTAACAAAGTCAAACACAATTGAGAGGAGTTTAAGTTACCGAAGCCCTGAGGTCTATTGCACTGATACAGTGGTCTTTCAGGGGAGATTTGTTGCTTCCTTTTTTTGTTTTGTTTTGACTGAATGAAACTATTTGCTGCCTTCCCTGCTTTTGAAAGGCAGCAGTCTCTGAGTATGTTTCTGAACTGAGCTATGGTTTATGGGAGACCTTTCTTTTATATGGAGTAAAAGCCAGATTTGCCTGAGAGTGATCTAAAATGCAGTCTCACTATGCGGTACCAGAAGCAAAATGATGTGATTCTGCAGAGATATAGAACTGTATTTTTTCTGAATAGGAGAGAGACTTCAGAGCACCAATGAAAGCCCCTAAAAGCTAAATTAAGTAAGGTCTTTGTGCTGGGAAAAACTATCAGTTCCCAAGGGAAACCAAAGGTGAGCTTTGGTTTCTGCAGAGGCCAGTAAACACAATAGGTTATAGGGAATGAAGGTACTGCTGAAAGCTGGTATGAGCCACTCTCACCTCAAGAGTACAGGATTTCCCTTTCATTTCACAGCTTCCTCATGGCTTTGGAGAGCCCATCTCATTGTTTGTTTAGGGAGCACATTTTTCTTTAGATTCAGTGATCCCCTCTACCTTCCCATATGAGAAAGACCCTCTACAAGAGAAGCGCTGAAGCTGCTAAATTTTTGCATTCTTCATTGTATGCTGTACTCTTTCCAGAAGTCACTGCGTCAGGGGAAAGAGAGAGGAGGAAGCACGGAGGAAGCATGGAGAGCTGCTGAGCAAATTCAGGTGAAAAGGCATAAATACTCTTCAGGAACAGCATGGGCTGAGCTGGAAGCTGAGACGTGCATGCTTTGCTGCAGCTCAGAAAGTTGTGGAGACTAAAACACTAATCAGGGAAGAAAAAGACATCTTGCAAAGACTGTCATAGCCAAACGTCACTGGTTTACAAACCCTTTTAATTTCCATTTTCTCATAATTTTCCCTTTTTAAAGAATCTGATATTTTAGTCTAACCAGATCTGTTTTTGAGTTCTTCTCGAATCTGTCTCCCAGGGCTATAAAGGTCTGGCCAAGTACACAGGATTACAAAGCAATTCCGAAGAACATTGTCCCTGGCAATGAAAGACTATGGCTCTATGGCTCCTAACATCAATAAGTTCAAAAAGTGCAAAAGTGAGAGGCCTGATGGAATATGATTTGGGCACAATACAGCTGAATACATTTCCAACTTTGCAGCAATTCACTTAATGTATCTTGCAGTCTATGCCTCCACCTATACAAAGGGGATGGCAGTGTATTCCTCTGTTTCCTTAGCCTTGTTGCTACTAACACGAGTAAGACTATTAATTTAGTGATTGATATTCATCAGAAGCACTGAGAAAGGTGCTTAACTCTTTGAAACCTTTTTGGAAATCTCCCTTCCCTTTCAGCTTCAAGGGTCTGGAACACAAGTCTTAAGAGAAGCAGCTGAGGTAGCTGGGATTGTTCAGTCTGAAGAAGCAGCTCAGAGGAGACCTCACCGCTCTCTGCAGCTCCCTGAACGGAGGTTGTGGTGAGATAGGGATCGGCCTCTTCTCCCAGGTAACAGGGACAGAATGAGAGGCGATGGCCTCAAGTTGTGCTAGGGGTGGTTCAGGCTGGATAATAGGAACATCAACTCAGAACGAGTGGTGAGGCACTTGCACAGGGAGGTGGTAGAGTCACTCTCCCTGGTAGTGTTCAAGAAGCGTGGAGCTATGACACTGAGGGACATGGTTAGTGGGCAGTATTGGTGGTAGGTGAATGGTTGGACTAAATGATCTTAGAGATCTTTTCCAACCTCAATGATTCTACGGTTCTACGGTTCAATTCAAAGCTATGGAGTTGCCAGAAGTCATCTCCAAAGTGAAGTGAATTTCCCAGCTTAATTTGCCCCTGCAGCAGGAGAAGAGTAGTTTCCAGCACTGTGCATAAGAACATTTAAGGAGAGAATGCATCTTCCTGTCTTTCCTTATTTAGTCATGGATGTACATTTAACACTTTTGATTGCCATAATGGTCTTGCCCTTCTTTCAGGAATAGGATAGCAACATTAGTCTGAACTGCGGGGCAGGAATAATGCTGGCATGCTGGCAGGCTCAGAGGGAACAAACGCAAGCACTGCAGCGTGCATACCATGCACAAAATGAGGCACCTTCAGAGAGCTGGTTGACACAACAATAGCCAATGTATATAAACAATACTTCTGTTAAGCAGACTACAGCATATATGGAGAAACATACCAAGTAAGCCACATTACCAGCACAAATAAATGAGACTTCAACATTAATAAAGTACATAAAGAAGGATATTCCAAGATTAGCAAAATATTTCTATGTTCAGTCCAGCATTCACTGAGGATTCATTTGAGTGCTTAGATTAGAAAACTAATCCTGACATGTCTTTTGGATGAATACAAATTTCTTCATACTGCTCTATATGTGACTGGAAAGTTTTATGTTTTCCTTAGCAATCCTTCCTAACCCAGACAGTTTGGGGTTTAAAAGAAGTTAAAATGTAGCTGATTCTTAGAGCAATTCTCATGGAAACAGACCCTTTACTACCTCACACAGTAATCCATTTATAACACCAGAAAGTAGATCATGGTACAAATGGGTTGACATGCTACACTCTAACGAACCATGACTACAAACGTTCATTGGTACGTAATGAGCCCACAGTCTGAAAAGCATGGGAAACCCTTCCATCCTCCCCAAATCCCTGGTACAGCAATCTGCACCATTTCTATTAAAAATACCAAGACATATTTCTTACAAAAATAAAAAAAATAAAATAAAGATAGAAGTAAAGTATTAAGAGCTCCCCTTTATTTTAAGGGATGGGTGACTGAATACAACATTTGGCTGACAAAGAGAAAAGGAAAAAAATCTCCATGGAAATAAACTAATTTATAATCTGCTTGATTTATAAACAACAGAAGTAGAACATAATGTGGAAGTTGCAAAAAGCCTGAAGAAAAACGAAATACCAACTTTACAGTTTGTAAAACAAAAAAGGAGAAAAAAATGTTCCTGGTGAAGACCGGCCTGGACTAGCAAAGAGCTCCACTTACTGGCAGATGAGTTATTGCTTCCTACTTAATTAAGGAGCCAAAAGTAAGCAGCTATAAATCAATTACTTGGTCAATCAAGCCAGAATAAGAGAATTACATTGCTTAAAAATACCTGGTGATGAGTTATCCTTTCAGATATACTTCCTGGCTTGAAATGAAACTTCTGCCATGAAGAAGTATATATATATATATATATATATAAACCCTAAAGTGGCACTTAAGCTAAGTGGCAAAGCAGAGTGAAGAATGATACAAAGCCCACTGAAACCTCTCCCCTACCATCAATAGTTTCTGGCTCAGCACAGATACCAAGCTAGATTATGCATAATCTACCTATTTTTTTTTGCATACTGTAGTGCACAATGAATGCAAGACACAGTTTTTTATTTTCCCAGGTAGTCTAATGCTGCATAAAAATATGCTGTTTTTTTGTAAATTGCTTTGTAAATTGCCTGTATGAGTATTCTCCCACATCTTTATCTTTCATCATAACATTATACTTGTCACCCTTTCCTCAAAGTTGAACATGGACAGTGATTTTATCCAACACTTCTTCAGAAGCACCTCATCAGTGCTCACTCATGTGGATGAAATTACATTTCATGGCATACCATGGGATATTTTGCATGTAATGAATGATCAAAAACAATTTTGCTCTGTGCCAGAAGTAAGTATAAGAGGATACCATTCTTGGCATTAATTTCATTAAAAATTAAAATTGATTTTCTAATACCTGACATGATCTGGTGGTACAATAGTGATAACACTGCTAGGAAGGAGAAAGGAATGATAAACTTTAATGAGAAACAGCACAAGTATCAAAGTTGAATTGAAAATATTTTAGAGGACATTAATTATAAACTACCTATCTACCATCAACTCAAATTACACAAAGTGCAAACATCACTAGCAGCAAAGTTTGCTCAATTAATTTTGCCAAGATCATTGTAAAAACATTCCGATTTTTCTGATTAGCTGTCTCAATTGGTTTGATGCCCTGTGGCAAAGCTTTTCAATCAATCCAAGACAGATTATGGAACACTGCCAGCAATTCATCCCCTGTATTTACAGCCTACTGTTTCACAGGAACTGCTGATAAACGGGGGTTATCTCTGTTGCTTAAGTTAATGCACAGAGCTCCATAAGCAGATTGAGCCACTGCAATAACAAGGCTCTCAGGCCTAGAAAGCATCTGATGTGGAAACCTCTTCCCAGACAGTGTTCAGTGGGGTGGGCTTCACCATCAATGAGGTGCTCTCCTTAAATTGTGCTCTGATTGCTTTTATCCCAGAAGATTTTAGTGAGCTCAGTTCATCCCCTTGCTGTGCTGGACTGTTCCTCTCCGCTCAGACTACTCACACCTCAGCTAACTGTGTGCAGGTTCTCCTCACCATGATAGCCCGTCATGTCTTTTACAGTCATTTGACTTTTCAAACATACTCAGGACTAATGTCAGTATACCTGAGATCAGAATCAAACCCACAAAGGCCTCTGCTTAAACATGCACACATGGGAAAGCAATAGTATCCCTTTGTCTGTCCGGTTTAATTAGCTCCGGCAATGCTACTGCAAATAGAAACCTTTCTGGTGCACTGATTAGTGCTTAACATAAAGCACTCATTTTTTTAAAAAACAATCTTTGAGGAAACGTGCACAGAGGAATTAAGACTTTGAATTAACGCACTGCGAAACTGCTGCATTTCCCAGCCCAAGGTACGAGCTGGTTTAAGGATGCACAAGTACAATAATTACACAGCTTTCACCACCCAACAGAAACATGCTGGCAAGATAATATGCAGCAATAGGAGATAGAGAAGCTTCCTTTATGTGCGGACGGAGAATTGAGAGACAAGTTTAATTCTTTTTCCCTACCAAATATTACACAAATGGCCTCTAGAGGGATCCAGGTTATTGCTTTTGTGCTGAAATCTCTAAAGCATTTATTTTAATTCTTTTTATTTTTTTTTTCCTTGCTATCAATTTTTTTAACAAGTGTATAATTCATCTAGAAATAAAGATGCAAACATTTTATATTAATGGATGGTAGAAATACAGTGTTCATGACCCAGAAGAAACCTTTTGAAAATCCAGATATTGCAAAAGCTGGAGGATGAGGTTCGCATCCAGACGTCCACTGTCAAGCACTGAGCTCACATCAGATTGAACAAAACAAATTAAACCACAGCCATGCCTAGACATTTAGCTGTCTGTCTGAAACACAGCTGAACAGGTCAGTGTGCACAATTAGGTTTGGAATGTGGTAAGAATTAGGCTCATGTTTCTGGGGAATGAGACAGTATTTCCTGGTTCTGCTCCTAGAACACCCATGATGGAGTATCCTGCTTCTAAAGTATTGTCTCTGGCTCATGCTTTATTTGCCTGTATTACTTCACCCTAGTCAAAATCTTTACAGCTACATTTTTATTAAAGCACAGATATATCTAGGACTTCCAAGTTAAGCAAAGGGAAAGACTTTCATCCTATGTCTATATTCTATATATATACTATATGTTGTTTGACCCAACAATGGACAGGTAGCTCCAAAATTCAGTCCAGTAAGCACTTTTCACACAATCAAATGTGTGACTGCAGACATTGCAGCACACTAAGTAAGGCAGTCCAAGAACAATTCAGTCCATTAGGTTTGAATTTTCACTGAAATGCATTCCTTCTGTCCAATCACTAATCGATGTCCCGATAGCACAAAAGCTATTAACACAACAGCAGTTGCGCGGCAGAGGCATCTGTCTGGGTACCAGAGGTGGCACTTCACAGAACACTGAACACAACACCAGATCCACAAAGGTATTTCCTGCTTCTGATGCGCCTTGTTCCAAACCATAAAGTGCAAATAAATTATTTCCCCGGCAACAATTCTGCGGAGATAATTTGTTAGTATCTGGGAAAGGCTAAAGTGACAAGACAACAAAGTAGAAACTCTCAGCAAATTAAGTTAGATCTTTGATATAAATGATATAAAGATATTGTCAAAGAAAATCCAGGAGAAAAGAAAACTCTCAAAAGCAGTGACCAGTGTAGCATGAAGAGGCAGCATTCTTTATTATGGTGCTGGATGCACAGGGCATCACTCCACATAAAGTGCATACCTAGCTTTCAGACAAGCTATACATATATGCTAAAGCTATAAATGCGCATTAGATTTCTGAGAACAATCAAACCTAATCACACTGTTTCCAAGAAGTTCTTTGTGTATTTCTCCACACCCCTGTGCTTGTGAGTTAGCTGTCATGAGTCTCCCTTGGTGGTTCTAAGGACCCCTTTCGACACTGGTTACAAATATTGGCTCTGAGGTGACAATAGAATCCTCCTGCAATAAAAACCAATTGAAGCTTTTGTCTCTAACTCAGAAGAGACACTGTGCAGTTAAAGCCTCCTACTGCTGATTTTTGTTTTTAAATTCAGTTTGCTAAGAAAAAACATTTAATTAAAAGTTCTACTATAAACCAAGGCAGAGTTGCCTTATGCTTTATTGTGTGCTTTGCATAACACTAGAAAAGCAGCAGAATTAAGCATTTAAGCTTCCTCCTGAGGGTAAAATAATAAAACAAACAACTATAAATTGGAATCTAAACAAACATTTCCCATTCTACCATGCATGCGGGTAGCTGAATTAATTGATTACATCTTCTAACATTTAATAATCTAGACCATGGAATATCTCTTGAACCTACTAGCTTCAAAACTGTACTTAGCTTCCAATGAAAAATGACATGAACCATTTTCCTATGCATGGATTACGTAATAGGACTCCCTACTAAAACAGGAAAGTTTTGTTTGATGTCCAGCTGTTATATCCATATAAAATTTTCTCTCTCTTAATTTTTGGATAATAACTATAAAAACAAAGATATATATTTTTTTCCCTCTAGTTGGAAGTCACAGGAGTGTTTAAAAGACTGGAGTTCTTTCTTTCTTTCTGGAACGTGAGTTCTCTTTCTGCTACATATATATATATATTTACATATATAAAATAAAACTATATGGTCCTTGTAAAGGATTTGGATAAGCAAATTCTACTCATTCCCGTTCCTGTGGACTTTCTCACATTGTCTCCATTGATCTCAGACTGCTTTTTCTATGAATTTTTCTTTTCTGCTCCAACTCTACCTGACTAGATTACCAGTGAGACTCCTTTCCTATGTTAGAGAAGGGAAGGAATCCTCAGATATATAAAGGAACATTTTGGCATTGAAACTACTACAGCGTAACACAGACACACAAAATGCTGCATAATATTTAACATATGCATTACTCATACAGTGGTTTACCTTACAGTTGGACTTGGAAACTTCAGTCACGTTGGGTCTCTGCTGTGTTCAGTTCAGGGGTGCTAAAGCTCACTGAAATCCATTATACCTTATCAGCTGCAGTAGGCTGTATTTCAGGCCCTTGAATAGCCAAAGATGCAGATTTCTCTCATTATACAGTAGCACAAATCATCCTGGCTGGAGGAAAGAGAGATCATCGAATCACTTTTCTTTAGGAAAAAAAAAAAAAAATCCAAAGAGTAGAGACAGTTATTGCTGTGAATTCTCCAACCAGGAAACGTAATCACGACAAGAGACCCAATGGAAAAATTAATGTGCTGCTACTGAAATGAAATTCAAATAACCGTAACATCAAACAGCTAATGGACAAGTCATGTCAAGGAACTTGCAGCAGAACAACAAAACTGCTACTCTCCACACTCACGGCAGACCTAAACCAATATTTAGTAGCACATCTACTAATTACCATATTTCTTCACTAATGAAAACATAAGCGCTTTAAAGGGCAGGGGTTGTTGGTAGCACTTGCCCTGTGCATTGCTTTACACATTTTGAGTGCTTAAAAATGATACACTGTCAGAACAAGAAACAAACCTTATCTAACTAACATACCTTAGAACTGACAGGCACAAGCATATTCATTCAGAGTAAAACTTCATACTCTTCTGAAGGTTCGAAGTTTTTAGCTGGATGATTTCATTCATTTTTACACTAGTTCGCATAAGATGGCAAGAGTGTACAAACTGGTCATGAATTAATGTCAATGTCACACATAAGAACAGATTAATGTTTATTGAAAAAATGTGGTAATTTCACAGTACTTACCTTTTAAAGTAAAATCTAAATACTCAGAATAACTCAATAACTGTTCTACTAAACACAACCTTCCTGTCTTTTATTTAACTTCAAGAAGGAAAAGAATCATTATGAGTAAGCCCTAAACGTCTTTTTTCACACAGCAATTGACAACACTTCACAAACAAACTGAATAACTTATGGCATTCTAGCTTTCACTAGGCCTTATGCATAGAACTGGAGCCTAAGCTTGGTTATTGATGGATGCATATAATTGACAGAAGACCTTAACTGTTTTCAGGAACCTTTTTCCTCAGATTTTTAACAGGATTCTGCCAAAGAGTACAAAGATCCAAAGATCCACAGCTGAGAAAAAGTTCTCTTTCCATTTAAAAATAATAATTTATTTCCCTTATTTTGGACTTACCTGGCATTTTGACTACTATGTTTCCTTTGCCACTTTTCATCATCAGAAAGGATGAAGTCAAAATATGACAGGTACTGTAGATAAGCAAATCCCTTCCTTTAAATTTGATGTCAAGACTTAACAAATCTGCAGCATTTTTTCCCATACTTACACATAGTTCATATTTGCCAAATAAGGAACTGGGTTAAAGTTGGAAAAGTAGGAATTAATTTCTGACATCAAATCGGAGTGCGATGTAAAATCAGGAATTGAAATAATGCCTCTCATACATCCATGCAATTTGCCACCATAATAGCTTATATTCTGTTTTCACAATCCTGGGTGATTTCTTACACAATCTTGTGACTATTCAATTATTAAGAATTTAATTGCGCTATAATTTCCATTTCATCCGCTAACATTGTTTCATTAGGCTTATGAATCACAGGAAAACAAAAGAGCATCTAGTAGACAAATTCCCCGTTTTTACTAGGTAGGAATGGGAAGCTTTAGCTGCTTAGGGGTGTTGATGGAATTTTGCCAGGATCCAAGAAACCCCCTGGAAAACATTCCTGTTAACTGCAATAAGAACTGTGATCATGCTGGCAAGCCTGGCACTCTCCAGTTTGGATCTTGTGGCCAGGTTCCACAGTGACCCAAGGTCTGACTAAGCCCTCCTTTGCCATCATGCTTGAAGCATCTCCCTTCAAAAGAGACTCAGATACCTAATAATAAAAGCAGTCTGATGATTTATTTATTTTTTTTAACTTTTGAGAATGAACACTAATTCTCCCTCTTCTAACTGGCTTCTTTTCATAAAGTTTACTAATTACTTGCATGAACACACGTGAGACATCGATTTAATCTAACTAGTCAATGGTTTCAAAAGCTACCAGAGGAATTTATATTCTAGTGACAAACACTCACCTACGTACTGAGGGACGAGAAATGAGTCTCATTAGCATCAACACTAGTTAACAACTGCTTGTCTCAGAACAGGAAACTGCCAAATTTAATTGTTTAAATTTCAAGAGCCTGATTCAGTAAGCTATTTTCTGCAGTTACTAAATGACTGCAAAAGTATTTTTGCTGGTTTGCCAGTGAGACATTTCAATTTTCTGGAATCAGGGTGGACTGTGAAAAAACAATAGACTTGCATCAAGTAACAGAGATCATGAAACAGTTTATTTCTAATGATTAAGTCATAAAAAGTTCATGGGAGCATATTAAGCTTTCAAGCCAGTCAAAATGCTTTTTTTGCCAATAGAAAGTACATGCTTAGAAATACTATGAGCAAAGTAGATCTGTGAATACTGGTGAACAGTGGGACTTCATTCTTCTTTCCACTCTGAAAACCACTTAATTTTAATGGCATGTCTGACAGATGTGAATCTTGATAATAAAACAAGACTGAATAAATTAACTTTGCTATATTAAACAAAAGTAAAAGAACATATATACGGTATAATTTCCCATACGTTTTTTTGACACGTTCCCTGGAATGATCAATTGTTTTCATTTCTATCTCTGTAATGCACATGACATGCATATACCTACAATATATTCTGGCCAGTTTTCCACCTAATTGCAAGTACTTCATTCTTACCCTATACATAGGGAGAGCAAAGAGACATTTACCCTGCAACACTGGCAGCTGGAGTTTTAATATTACAAAGGAAAAGGCTGCTGTGAAATTTTGTATACTTAAAGCTATAGATCTGCAGTTCTGTTACGTGATTGTTAATATTACTGCTCATAAGATAGAATAAAGAGAGTTATTATTAAAACAAAATGCTTGTATTGGTGTATTTTCAGCTCCCGAACAGATGAATGCATCAGCTGAGATTATTGCTTTAGGTCATTCTACTGATATCAATCAGTTCTTGTCAGGCAGCAAAACATTGAGAGAAAATAATGGACTAATGTAAGCAATGGGATTTGTTTTGATGAGTACATGGATATTTAATAAGAAGGACCCAATGCTGCAAGTGTAAATGCAGCATAGACAAAAAGAAAAAAGACTTAAATTCTCTTTCTTGAATTGCAGACGAAAATATTCTGAACACTCTGGTTTCTAAATCTTACATTAAACATTTAACTGAATCTATTTTTTTTCTAAATGACTACTTTCAATTTAAAGAGGATATCTGCATTTCTCCTTTAGGTGGTACGACTTGCCTTCACGAGCTTTTTTCTATTTCTTTTTTTTTTTTTTTTTATCTTCTAAAATTATGCTGAATGAAATGCTTCCATGCTGAGTTTGAAACGTTCTCTTGGAACCGAACTTAACCACCTGAACAAACTGTGAATGGTACTTAACAATTGCCTAGTTCCCTCTGCCTCAATAGTGTTGTTCACTTGGGCACACACACACACACAAAAAAGCCAGAACATTCTTAATTATCTCATTTGAAAGAATTGCCTCCTAAGCATATCTTCCGGTGCTCTGTTTATAATTGAGAAGTTGTCATCCTAAGGGAAAAAACTATTTTCATGCTTCTGCTATGTCGTTTTAAGATAATGAGTTTGCATTTGGACTTATTCATTAAGATGTTTTACATTCTTTGCATAAGAAGCTTGTCCAAGACTCTGTTAGTGAGAATTTAATACAATATGTTGAAATTTAATGTTTTTAACTGTCTAAAATGACTGTGGTGATTATCTGGCTGAGTAAAGGTATGCCCACACTATTGATGAATTTTGAATGCTACTCCCATTGGAAAATGGAAAATGGGCTATTTTAAGCAATCACAGTGATTGCTTCTACTTACACCCTGAACATGATAGTCAAGGTTTTAATTCTAAATTCATTTCAGCATTAAGATTAATCACAATCCAAGGTTTAACTGCACTACTACTGAGAACATCCGTTCCTGCATTAAGAAAGCCACTTTTTACTTTTAAAAAAAAAAATAAGTCTCAAAACAGCAGAGTCACAATTTTTCAGTAAGAAAAATACCCTTCAGCACATGTCTGGTTGTAGCAATGCATTGAAAATTAGTCTGGTCAATGACCTCACACATTTTCGAGATGCAGATACACCTTAAATCAATCTTGTTCTCCCAGGAGAGGCAGCAACCTTAAATACAGAAGTGTATATATCATCTGTAGATGGTATATAGGGTTGGTAAGCTACAGGTAAAACACACTGCTGCACTGGAAATAGACAGTTTCCAGCACAATAACACAGGGTGTTAGGAGAAGCCAGATAATTGTGTCTCATTTATGAATACGAACTTTGGCAAGGTCCAAACATGATTACCATTAAAGTGAGAAAAGTCTCCATCAGATTTAGAGAACTTGCTGAACTTGAGTTAGATGGAGTAAATTACTGAATTCAAAAGAAACACTTAGGGAGCAGCTTTTTTTTTTTGCGGGGGGGAAAGTCTGTTTTGATTTCTTTGTTTTACATTACTAGGGTATTTTAAGAGCACTGAGAGATAAAAAGCAGTCTTTACAGAACATCCAAACCACATATATCTCAGCTATTTTCAGGTGTCACAAATAAAACTCAATACAAACACATCAGAAGGGAGAAAAAGAACCCAACCACAATAGATATGTTTTTGTCAGTTCACTTTCTCTGGAATGCAATGATTTCACAGAATCACAGAATTGCAGTGGTTTCAAGGTACCTCTGGAGAGTCAAGTCTGCAGTATGGGTGGACCACAGCACTGTGATCAAGGTACAGATGTAATTTTCAAGTACAAATATATTGTCTTTTTCATTTGTTTACCTTACCATTGAAGTTGTACTTGATTCTAGGACCTGGCTGTAAATTCTGATCTGTTATTCTGGAAAAACGAAGTACAAATTACCAACTGTCTGTGCCATACATGAAGATGACATCATAAGTAGCATGAACACCAAACTTCTAATGTGGTATTCTTTCAATAAATATTACTGGATCCTTATCCAAGCCATTTATACAATCATTTATGTCTGGGTCACGTTCAGGCACTGAGGACAGCTGGATCTTATTGTACACCATGTAGTAATAGCATACTATTACAGCTGAGAGTAAATGCAAGCACGCTGAGTTTTTCCACTGCTAATTCAGTTGCTTGAGCACGCCTCCTCTGAGCGTTTCACACTGGAACATCAAACAAAAGTAACACCATCCCACTTTTTTTTTTCCCAGGAAGTCCCTAATGCTGAGGCCAGGTGGAGTTCCGCCAGCTTGTTAGCGTGTGGCTTCTCTAGTAGGACTGAGGTTAAGGGTTATGTATCCCTAGGATATATTCAGCAATAAACACGATTCTAAAAGTCTTTTCAAATCAGTCTTAAGGTAAAACTTCTATTCTTGGTTTTCATTGTATCGCTGTGTTATTGTAAACACTTTTCTGGCATTAGAAGTTGACATACAATCTATATTTGGCAAATCTCAGTTCAAATAGTGCCTACACCAAGATTTCAATCAATGCTGCTAAGTGGCTGGACAAGCTGGCTTTCCTTCCTGACTATACACTCTTTGAAGTTTCATTCAAATGGATCCAAACCCACAGGACACTGAATAAGGAATTTCCACACCACTGCAGGCGTACCTTTGGACGTGAGTTTGGGCAGCCACTGATGTCAGCCCCCACAGGGATGATGCTTATGAATATTCAAGATCTAAATCCAGACTTAAAATAAACTGTTTGCTGCTTACTTAGAACAGAGCTTGGGTGTTCTGTAGTTTATGGGATTATGCCTATAATACAAGGGCTGCTCGAAAGTAATGCCTCCTATTTTATTATGTTGGCCCAAGACATCAGAGGCGGATGTTGGTGGGACGGCAGTAGAAATCGATCTTTTCTCCCAGTGTTGCAACACATGCTGTTTCTGCGTGACAGATGGCAGCAGAGGGGTAGTCTGACAAAATGGCATCTGACACTGAAGTGTGTATGAAAAAAAGGTGTCTCACTGAATCCCTCTGTATGGAAAAAACAGCACCCATTGAAATTCATCAGTGCTTGGTGAACATTTATGAAGACCAAACAGTTGATGCCAGCGCAGTAAGGGGGTGGTTGGTGCATTTCAGTAGTGGTGACAGTGACATGAAAGACAAGCCATGATCCAGTCAGCCATTCACAAGTATCACACCACAAAATGAAGAGCGTCTCGATCAGTTCCTCCACATAAATTGGCTAATGATGGTGAAGGTACTGAAAAATTTTGTTCCGTAGCTGAGAATTTCCTCTATCAAATAGTGTTCTAGTGCTGTTTGTATCTATTGTAGTATTCAATGGAAATAAACAGAAGGCATTACTTATGGACAGGCCTACGTAGATACATTTTATAATTCCAATCTAGGTTCAACTGGACTACTAAATAAGATCTAGCAAACTTTTAAAGATAGATGAAAACTGTATCATATGTCCAGTCATTTACCTTTTACCTATTTACTTCATGAAGAATCAACACTACTATGCCTGGTTTTAGACATTCAGAGTAAAACTTACTTACTGGTACGTCCACAATTGATAAAATCATGTCTCAAAAAGAACCCCCTCAGATATCCAAGCAAGCTTTGCCAAAACCTGGTATCGCATCCGGAATGAAAATTGATTTATAATCAATTATGCATTATCAGTCCCTACACTGTTATAAACTCCACTAAAAATAGAAAATTACATAATTTTCAGAATCAAAGCCAACCTATTATTTGCTTTCTTTTTCTTCCTCCTATCCTCCCCTTCCCCTTTATATCTTTCTGAAAATTCCAAGTATTCATTTTTAATTAGATACTACTGAAGTATTTCTTTGCTTACTAATACTATCGTTTGGAAAGCAGTGTTCAGCGTGCCAGTGTATACAAGTATTTTTCTTGGTTGGGGGGAAGGGACATTTTTCTTCCTGTTTTGGGTTTGACATAGTTATAATTACAGCTCACTCCATCTCATCTCTAATTAGTTCCCCTATTAATAGTTTGCATGAGTTGCATTTATTTTGCTGCTCTTTAACAGTCTTCAGCAGTCAAGGTATCTTCTCCAAACAGTACTCCTGTACGCATCAGAGTATTTCTGAAAATTCTTTATAAATATTTTTTGTAGCTTTATATATTTCCTCATATTTGGACTGTCAAGAATGCTAGCTATTGAAGTCTTGGAGCCTAACATGATTTTATCACAGACTGCAGCCTTCCTAGCCATTTCTTAAATGACTTTTTCCTTTTTTTCCGGAAAAATTTGGAAGTATTTCAGTTGTTGGTTGAAATTCATCCCATCAGACTTCACCTATTGAAATGTGAATGATAAGATTTACTCTTGGTTATCTGAAGACATTCCTCTTATGACAGACAATGGTATAAAATAGCCTACAGAAGCGCCCGTGTGTCTCCATTTTCAAAATCTAGAATACTTAACAGACCAGTATTTTCAGAACGTGATTCTTCTTGTTTACAATTTAGATGTCTACTAGACATTAGATATGGGATGAGACCAAACATTTACCTCTTTTCCAGCTACTGCCAGGCTGGGGCTTCAGGTATAAGACTTTTTATCAAAGATTTAGATTGCCAACAATTCCCAATGCAGACAAGAAATACAGAGGTGCTCCAAAGAAATTCTCTGGATCCACATCACGTGAAATATTGCAAACCTGCAGAAGTTACATACTGTCCATCAAAGGCTCTCCAGCATTCTCAATCTTTGGTAGCTACCCAAAATGTACAGCCCATTTGATGCTGTGATACCACCCCTTAATAACACAGTTAAGAAACGAGGATGGTTTCACCCAAACATTTTTTGTTCAATTTCTGTGTATCTTGCTTTCTATTTCCCATCATATTTTTACATTATTTTTACTACTCTTCACATTCTCAATGTGAGGATTTAATAAAGATCCTAAGGGAGGCTGGCCACTAAGGTATATCTAAGCAGTGCATTTCATTCCACAGATATAGTAAACGAACAAATAAACAAACAAATAAATAAATGAAGCTTTGGAGTTGATTGTAATTGTAATGCACTGTTATGATTAGGGCGTCTTTCTTGCTCAAGCAAACAGGACTTTGTTACACACAGGTCAAGCTGTAAATCAGAACATATTGGATATTTCCAAAGCTATAGAAGACATAAAATTACATGGCTTCATCTGAAAGAATCATAGGCAGAGAGAAATTAAGGATGGAAGGCTTATTAAACTGTCTAGTTCAATCTCTGCCAGCATGGGATTATTCCGTGGAATGTATTTTACTGCATGTTACCCACAATTGTTTCCATATGTGATTCTGCTCTGGAAAGAGCTTATAAAAGCGATCTGCTACAGTGCTACTCTGATTGAATCACTGATTTCTCTCTAGTTTCATAAAGCTTAAAGAAATATTTTTTCCCTTCAGTTGGAGACATTCACTCTTTCAATCACACACACTATCACTTGTAATATATATTCTGTGTGACATCCTTGCCTTTATTTGCATTGTGTAACTCCACATTATGCCTCAGTGCACTCCTATTGCCTTAGGCATACTGTGATGCAGGAAAGAGGATTGAGGTAACAGCAGAGGTAAATGCTTTATCAGAGATAAAGCCATACAGGCCATACAGATTCTTTGTACTAGATGTCTGCACTGAGACTTACAATGTTAATACTGTATCTTCTTTCCACAGCTGCTCCTCTCCTATTTTTGAGACGAGATTCTGAATCCTGACGTAATGAATCCTTCATTAATCTCAATTTCCTTCTGATATTAGTACTGAACTCATTCAGGTATTACAACCATTCTCTCCAAGAGGCTCATTTTTTAGCTTCAGGTGAAGGAATGGGTCAGTTACCCGAACCATAAAGCTGATTAGACTATTATTCTGCTTTTTTTTTTTTTTTTAAATTATTCACTGTATTCCTGCTCTTTAAAAGCTTTACAGCTATGTCTATTTTTTGTGTGTGTGTGCTGAATCCTAAAAAAACACCCAATAAAACCAAGCTACTTTTTAATTGCTCGCAACCACAGGATAGTGTTATATTCTCACCACTGCCAGAACATGTCATCAGCTCTGTCTCTACAACTCTAACACAAATCATCCCCCTTTTTTCCCCCCCTCAGTCACTGGCCTTACCAATGCTCTTCACACATCCCTACGCTATTTCAACACTGCAGCACGCAGGCGAGCACAGGGCATACCACAGGTATCTTTGGGAAACCCACCTTGCCCTCAGCTTGAAGCCTCAGAGACAGCCTGTCGGGCACTCTCGTGCTGTCATACACTACCAAACATACAGATACAAAGATCTGCCTGTCCTGAGACTGCACTGAGCTGTGCCTACAGCTATACTTGCTTGCTCTCTACTGTATGATCAGTCAGGCTTAAAAACGCAGCATAGGTTTAACATTCATTACCTATAGATTCTGTCACTGAAGCAGTCATGCCTCTTCAGTTCACTGAAGTCTTTAAATCATAGAGGCATCCATAGGGACAGAGTACTTAGAGAAATCTTGCTTCTCACTTTCTCACTGCACTTTCTAGGCTGAAGCTTGCCTTGCCTGCTGAAGGTTCCTCTGCCTCATCTTTCATGTCTTACAAGAGAAAAAAAATACTTTGTCAGTCCTTATTCATGCTGCAGGCTGTACTGCAGCCGGAGGCTTCCAGGTGTGTTCCAGAGACAGAGGGCAGTGCTGACTGCAGTGGTTAAAGCATTAAGCAGACACCCTGGGAACCTCCACTGTATTTTTACTCTGTCACAGTCTTGCTGAAGGACTGTGGCCAACTCCTGTGGAGCCTCCTTCTGCCTCGAGTTTCCCAATTTTTTAAATGTAGATGGTACTGTTTTCATTTATAAAATGCTTTCATGTCTAATGAAGAAAAGTAACCTGCAAGAGAAAGACTATTATTGCTTGACTCACACAGCTCTTGCTATTTTCTAATCACAGTCAACAGTACTGTTATATAGCTACAGCACCTGTAAGCTCACCTATACTTTGTGCTGAGAAAATACACAAGTACCTTAGAGAGGAGGTTCCTTCTAATAATGGGATTGAAGGGCACAGAGCCTTTGGCATCTCCATCAGAACTGTAGTGGGTCTGCCGCTGCTGCACCTTCTTCAACTGTCAGCTTTGCAATCTCACTCCAGTCCAAATATTTATTTATTTTTGTACTGTTGGGGAAAAAAAAGGGGGGGAAAAAAAGAGAGAGAAGATAAAAATTACATAATTTTCATGTCATACTATCTGTGATTTCTGTTTCTGATTCAGCTACACTAATAAACTTTTCCCATTGTGCTACCCAAAAGAACTGGAAAAGGTCCATTCTAGTTGTTTTCCCTAGGCTATGCTGAGTGAGTGCTCAATTCCCTGAGGATGAAGTGTATCGATGTAAATTTACGGTGATAGAGTCACACTGCTGCTGATTGTTGCAGAACTACCACTGAGTAGTAAATGCTTCACTGCTCTGTTACCCGAGGGGCTGAGCATTAACTACACTATTGAACAGCAAATGCTTATCATCCCCTATAATTCTAACTATATAAATCACTGCAGAGACAGTGTGCCTGCAGGGAACTCATATGGTCTATAAAAATGTAAAAATCTGAACTATCTTTAGCTGACAGAGTAACACTTAAATAAATAAATAAATAGATAAATAGATAAATAAATAAATAAAAGTATTCAAAAATAACCTTAGATATTAGCACATCTTTATTTCAATCTACTGAAGTTTTGGTGGAGTATAATCTTGTCTGTAAACATTTTCATCATTAACTACACATTAAAAAAAAAAATAGGGTTACGAAATAAAAACCATTATTCCCATCTTTGCCTATTCTCTTTTCTCCAAGAGTTCACACATCCTAGACAATGATACCCTTTAAAATCATTCTTAGAGCCCCGTATTTTTTCTTCATTGAGGAAAACTATCTGCTTTGCTTAAAAAGCACTAATGGAGAATTTAATCATGGTTGTAAAACATGCATCCATCAAAAAGAGGAGATGCAATTTCCCTCTGCTCAAAGACGTAGCTCTTCTAATAAAGGACTTATGCAAGGATCGCTGTTCTGACAGATGTAAGGCATGTTTCGATGTTCTTCCGAGGAACCACACTGTGACTGATGACTTAGACATAAACTTTCATACCAGAAAAAGCAAACATTTAGTCTGGAGTGGACACAAGTAGGTCCGTTATTGTCAATGAATTACTCATACTTGTAAAGTTAGATATACACAAGAATTTGCAAAATCAGAGGATTTTATAATAGAGCTGGTAGTGCGTATTCCTTAATGTATACATCAAATAACTTCTGTTCCTCCTTTTGGCCTCAGTCATGCAATAACCTCTGGATAGGCCTCACTAGCCATGCTGTAATTATCACAAACTGCTTATGCTACTACTGCAGAGCTAAGGCTTTCAATACTACCCTCCACTACAAAACCAGAACATCCCCAAATGCCCATCAGCATAGAAATAAAACACGTGAACATTTAATACTCAAATGATATTACACAAAGACAGAACAAAACCAGATGAGAAAAACCTCAGGGGAGAACTTGTATTGGACTTGCTGAGTGTTCCATCCAGCATTCAGAGAGCTGATGAAAGAGATGGTTTAGAGCAGAGCTGGAAAATGATCAGAAGCAATCAATGTTTCAAAGGGGTCACAATCAAAATCAAGTAAAAATTCTAAAGCCTTCACGTTATTAATCCACGGATAGCTTAGTTTTTCTGACCTTCTCCTTCGGGAGGATGTTCTAATGGAAAAAAGAAGATTTTGATTTTTGAAGATTATGTCATAATTTATTAATGTAAATAACTAGCATGGATATACCATAATCTGTAAGCCTGATTTCATCAACAGCAATGGGAGATTTTAAACAGAAATGCAACTAAGCAATGTAAATATGTTTGAAGGATTAAAGGAAAACATGAGGTATGAGTTAAAAACTGATTCAGATGAAGCTAGTTCTCACAGGAAAGAAAGACAGAAAGAAAGGGAGGGAGGGAAGGTGTATATAAAGATTACTTCTAAAAAAAAGGAACTAAATAGTGCCAACTATTTGCATGATCAGGGTACCTCATTATCAAAATGGAGATAAAAGTCTTTCTGTACATATCCATAATGTGGCTTGAAGGTGTTTCTTTGACTTGCCTTCAGATGAAAAGTAGTTGATAGTAGTTAACTACAAACAAAATGCAGGAAGCTCAGAGAAAACAAACAGAATGCTAGTAGTATAAAAGCAACACTTCTACATAGCTGCTTGGTCATTTACGGTGTATTATATGCTCATCAAGATGTCAATTTGAGCAAAAAAGCAGAATATAATATGACATAGTGAAAAATCTATGATTTGGGATTAATTTCAGAACATCAATGCAATACAGCAATGGTTTAATACGCTGGCAAAACCAACACTTACAGGTAATCCTCCAAAACACAAACCAGCTGCAGGATTCCAGAAGAATTTGAGATGGTAGTCCCACAGGACTACTCATATGAAAATGACCTCATGCTTCAGTATATTCAGATTAGCTTCATATGCTGTACTAGCACATTTACAGTATTAGTAATTCACAGTAAATTTCTTAGAGCATTATTGAATTTAGGTTCCAATGCCCACAGCCAGCAAAACTCTGTCAGGTTACTCTGGAGACCACTCTGCAACCAAATTCATCCCTATATAATATTATTCTGATTCTAAATGAAAGCGTCATCCTCATCAGAATAAACACTGGACACCGGTAAGTTCATATGGCTGGAAAAAATCTGAGATGACTGAACTTATTGATTTCAAAAATGCTCTTTTGTTGCTACTGGTTATTTGGTGCAAATTGCAGCAGTGCCACCAACTGAATGAGGGGTGACAGTTCACACCAATGAGGACCTACTGGACCTACTGAGTAGCCTATGGCTTTAAACATGCATGTGAATATTTGCACGAGCACAGCTCAAGTGTTTTCTGACACTTGTTTTCTGACACAATCTCCACATCCTTTTGCATGCCACGAAGTGAAGCATGCGAGTCCTACACATTGTAATGAGACCTTTCAGTTTACTTTGCTCCTAAAAATTTTTAGTTTCCCCTGGATAAAAAATACCTAAGTGAAGAAAATCAGACGTTATAAAAATTAATCTCAATTGCATTATATTCAAGACCCACTATTACACTCCATGCTCATTACATTTGAGCTAAAAAGAATATTAAAAATCTCATTATTTTGTTGCTGGCTTTTCTACTTAATTATCACCACAACAGGCAGGTAATCATTATGCTGATTACTCAAGACTGAGATGTAAATAGCTCATGTGGAGGTTAATAATCAGATAATAACAGTAAGCACTGGTTCTGTATAATTACATCAAATGACATGATTTATTCTAGGGCAAATTTTCCTTCAAAGTGAAACATTTCAAGATATTACAATCTTTTCAAAGAACCCTACACTTTGCAAGCACATCATATATGGAGGTTACTTAAGCTACAAAATTTTTTGCATTTGTGAAATTTAAATGGAAAGGGAACATTTTATTCTAAATTTGCCATCAATGTAGAATATGTTTAATTAAATTCTCTTTTTCAGCAGTCCACATATCACAGAAACACAGAATGGTTGAGATTGGAAGGGGCTTCTGAATGTCATCGTGTTCAACAAGACACATTTACCGATTGTCTCCAGAAACCTATTGATTATAATATCCCTATGGGAGGACAAAGAACTGCTAATGTGGCCAATGAGAAATCCAAGAATTTTAAAAAATAATATAGAATTTATAATGTAGAGACTTTCCTGTATCAAGAAATCATGAGAAACTGGGATTGCAAACTTTCTTCTTTCTTCTACTGCCCATTTTTCACTGTTATCCCCTATTTTATTAATGCCAGTCTGATTGAAAAGGGCAAGGGGAAAAGCAAGCATTCTGCAGAGTAATTAGGAAATAGGGGTGGACAGAGCTTTTCTTAAAATGTCACTGCTTGTAAGAAGCTTGTGACAGCTCAGCATTATGTGAGGCTGGCTTTTACAAGGTATTGTTAAATATACACTGATTTCTCTCATATTTTTAGCTTGCTATTTTAATCATCTCTACATCCAGTTCTTTTCAATTGCTATGTTACAATTCATTGTCATATTTACTAGCCACTGGAGCAATGCTGTCCAAATCATGACAAAGTAGGAACATTATGGCTGTCAAATGAAGCCACTGGTGTCTGACAGGATAGGTTATGGCTTCACAAAAAAAAACTCCAAAGCCCTCTGTGTGTGATCTGAGTCACTGCAAGAACTCAGTGCAGTGGGGTTTGCAGTGTGAGCGTACATGTGCTGCTAGTGTGCTTTTCAGTTTATTTGCATATATACACTGACTGCATTACCCCTTTGGGTCAAGACTCAGTTTCCCCAACAACAACTGCCATCAGAGACATTACATTTAATGTGAACCTGACTGTGGCATCAAACCAACTGGTGGGATTATTCTAGTTTCCATGTCAGAAATGAATACTGAACAAATTCATAGAGACATATAATATAATAAAAAATGTATTGATTCTGATATATTCAGTTTAAAAACTTCAGGAAGGATCTAGATCACAGCTTTTTTTTTTTTTTTAAGGTCGTTTCCTCTATACACATTTTTAAGTAGTTAAGATTATTTATAAATGCTATTACAATTAGGAATTAATACAAACAACTATATGAAGTTTCATTAATTTATGCCTCACTGTAAAGATTCAAAACAAAAACAACCTCTTTTCAGATTATTATTATTGTTACTTTTTAATCTAAAATATAACTGTTCTGTACAGAAAACAGCAGATAATCATCCTGTGTTGGCTGAGGTGACCATTTCTCCAGAATGGGGTAGGAAGCTACCGTAAAGGAAAGCTTTCAACCTTACTGCTTTCACAGCAGTTCCTCATGTATTTTGTGTTTGTGTGTGTGACAAGTGCTCGTTTGGTTGTTGTTGTTGTTGTTTTATAATCTGAAATATTTACAAAAGTTTAGAGGAAAGGGGGCTTACAGCCAGGAATATCTGGCAATGTGACTTCAACAGCTTTATCTCTGAGGCTGGGAAATTCAGAAAATGATATGGCTCCACCAGTAAGCACTGAAAATGCTCTGGAGCTTTCAATTCCTATGCTCTCTTAACATTCACCATCTCCACTACCGATAGAAGCACTGATCTAATTGTAAATCTGTATCAGTTGCATATTGATCCTTGGGAGCTCTGATTGTATTTGTCCAAAATAATGGAGATGAGTAGCTGATTCTAAAGACAACTCTAAACTTCCCCATCTAACAATATAGATCTCAGATTGATGAGCTCTTAAAGTAATTGGGTCAGCCATAAATAGGGTTGTTTGCAAAGACATGAATACATTAATCTGTAAAGGTTATACTGTTAGCATCACAGAAAAGTACTGTGTTATTTATATGCAGTTTTGAGGATTGATTGGTTGCAGTCAGATTGCATCTGTTTCTTTCAAGTATATTCAAAATAAAGAGTGCTCAGGAGGTTTCTTCCATGTGGTCCACAACACAGAGGTAATACTTATGTTCAAATCAGAAAAGTAGTCATGCTATTGGCATAAGTTTCTTTAAGGGGACTTGGGATAGAACTCTATGAAGAGTTGAAAGAAACAGTATTGATTTCTGGATGTTTACTTCAGAAAAGAAGAAATAAATGACTTTTCTGGTTTTGGAGGTCCAAGGGTTTGCAACAGAGAAGAAAAAAAATAGGATCTCTTGTTCAGTATCTGCCTGATAAAACGTTCTCTACATACTGGGTTACACCTTAGAGATACGTAGGGAACTCTGCATTGTATCTCCATTACATTATAGAGGCTTTTCTTCCTCAACCTCTAGAGAAACTCTTTTTGTATCACACAGAGAAATGAATGATTTATTTCAGGACTTCTCTTCTGCTGTGTCTGACTGAATCTAATATCCCAATGGTCTTTGGGAAGTATGAACCATAATAAACCTGAAAGGAATGTGATTTTACAACCTTCCTTGCCTGAACTTGTCATGGGAACATAAGAAGCAGCCGCTCTGTAACACTGTGAATTGAAAATGCTCAGTCCCTGTTGGCTTAGCACTGTACATGTCCTCCAGTCTGACTGTCTTGTCTCTTTCTGAGCTCCTCCATCAAGCCATTACCGAATGAGAATTAAAAGTGGTTTTCTAAGTCATTACATCAGACGTGAACTGTGCTCTATACTGCTGTCTTCAGCAGATTTTTCAAAGATTTAAATTCCATCGTTGAAGTCTTTATTTACCCTGTGAAAACAAAAAACCCTCAGCATAAGATGCAGTTAAAATAGGAGAATCAATTCCACAAATCTTAATTTGAAGCAAGCCCTGTTCTCTCCTAACAAAAAAAGAATAATTTACATTAAAGTTTCACATTGAATGTTTCAAGTTTTGAGTTGGGATGATCACAGGGGAAACAGTACTGCACAAAAACAGCATCCAATGAAAAAGAAATGAGGTACAAAAAAGGCCAGACGTAGAAAATGCCAGAGGAAAGAACTGATAGCTAAATGTGAGAAAACACCCCATTAAGAATAATTATTTTCACTATTTATAAGCTATACATGAATGACTGGGAAAGTCTCAGATGTAATTCTTATTTAAAATGCATATGAGCAAACTTCTACAAAGCCCCTATACATTATGAATTGCAAGGAAATTTTCAGCACAAACCTTTAAGTGAGGCAGTTTGATCAGTGAACTGCTTCAGTAAAACTACAGAGAGTATTCAAACACAGTAATTCTAAAAATCCCATTTAAGAATACCTGCATGTTCAATATTGTTTGGAGTATTTTAAATGGATTTCATAAATGAAAGTATTAAACTTCCATTCAAACCCACAAAATTCAGCCAAAAGGATAATGCAACTAAAATGGAGTGCCTTTAGTCAAATAGTCTAAATTCTGGAGAATGAATTTGTGAGTTATTCAAACACTGTGAGCCCAGCTTCTATCTAACAACAACAGAGGAAATAAAATAAATAAATAATAAGTAAATCCAAAGCAAGACAGAAACTCATTTCAGCCAAGTCAATTCTGTTCTGCTACACTTTGCAGACAGCCCTTACTCATGCTCAGTTTGGGCTAAATTTTTCATTTTGTGATTAGCAGATTCCAAATATAACAATTTATAGCAGGGTATGTAAAAATTCTGCTTTAGATACAGTCACCAAATATATCTTCGTGAGCAACACATAGCAAACTCAAGAAGGGTCAATAAACTGTGAGTTAATAACAAGATTAACCAATGCAGTCCTGAAAGAGGACTGAGCCAAGATGGAAGTCACCAATTCTTTTTTTCTGCTGCATCTCAAATCTTCTCATCAGTTCTAAACTCTTCCCCCCCCCAAAAAAAAAATCACACAAAACAAAAAAAATCAAACAACAAAAACAGACTGTTAGACTTGCACACATCCTTAAGCAAATACCCAAACACTATCAGTTATTTTTGTTCTCTCTTGATCTTCTTATTTGCTCAATAGAATTGTACTAGAAAAGTAGGTATTGTAGGATACAACCATAAGCTGAAGCATCAACATCAATATTCATAAATTGTTGATTATAAACAAGTTTTGGAAAAGAATGATCCTGAAATCACTTCATTAAAGGAATTTATCTGCTGGCTTTCCTTGGGGCAGTAGCGCTGTCAGCATTCCTGCATTTCAGAGACTGAAGGGATCCACCCTATTTCCATTAAGAAACAATCACACCAAACATCTTTGAACGCTTTCTCCAAGTTCACACAGACAGCTGCATAAGGCCACTGTTCTTTGCTTTTTCTTCCCTGGAAATTTAAGCATAGAAGTTCCCCTTTCAGAGTGCAAGTGATGTGAAAAGAACTGCAGCAGCAGCTGCGAGCTCCATGGAAAAATGGGCACTGAGACACAATATGATTGCTGTCTGGAAGAGGGGAGGTTCACGATACCTTCATTTAATACCTGCAGTAGTGGAGTCCTCACTTCTAAGCTGGTAAGTGCACAAGAAAAATATTATTTTGTATTCCCAACAGCAAGTGTTTACAATGAAAACTCAAGAGTCATCAGGGCATAGACTGGCCATAAAATTGAAAACACTCAGCAAAAAAGGATAACAGAAGTACATCACGGTGCTTGGCTGGAAGCAGTAACACCATAACAAAACAGGTGGCACACTGGCCAGGGTAAGTAGCAGGCCAGCAGGAGATCAGCATGCAGCAGTATATTTTTATTAAAAATAAAACACTGTGCATATTGTGATGGTGAATGCTGAGGACTACTTTCCAATATGCCTTATGACTACATACTGTTTCTTTAAGCAGTATATTTCAGGTTTGTAAATTACGTTGAATCACTTTTAGTAATACTGTTATTTAGTTACCAACTAAGATTCCAGGCTGAACATATCTAAGTGCTTTAAATTACTGGAAAAGTTCATTATTTTCCTGGGAAATCTAAGCCAGATTTACTATTTCCACCCTGTTATAAAGCTTACATTGTAGTTAGCTCTCAGTACAATCATTCATCAGTATTTTAGAAAAAAAAATCTGTTATCCCAGTTATATGGAGCTTCCTTTCAAACTAATTGGCCATGTACCAGTAAAACGTTTCATCATGTCGAAGTGAGTAGCTGAACCATAATAAGGCAGCCTGGGCTCTTAACTGACTCTGCTGAGACACATAAGTGTTAGAGCCTGGGTTCACTTCTCACTTGAGGAACTTCACTGTATTCATCCAGGAGCCACCCTTCAATTTTATCGCTCTCATGAATTAATTATTCTCTTTTCACAATGGTCTAATTGGTGAGTGAAGCACACAGGATGCCAAAGAGTGCCTTGCCAGAAAATTGCTCTTTTTGAAGCTATAGCTGTAATTTCAGACTGCAGTAAATGCGCGCATAGTCAGCATGGGCGAGAGGAGGATGCCCAAGATATTCATCACCAAGTGCTGCTGGCTAGAGACACAGAAATGGTGCCTGTAACCTGCAAGGAGCTAGTCCATCATGTGATTAGCCACCACTAAGGTAAGGCCATACATCATTAAAAAAGACAAGCGCAGTGTTGGTGATACAAGAATAATAAGTAGAACAACATGCACTGTCACTTTGCGTAAGAATGCAGGAGAAGCCGTGCAGATTGCTGGTGATGCAGGAGAAGGTGAATACGTAGTCATTTCTTCAGGAGAAAAATGATGAACCACATTCCCAGTCAGCAGATGTCTTTTTTTTTTTTAATCAAATCTATCTGCACTTACGGTACACAATGGAAACTAAATACATAAGTTACTCAATGTCTAAACATGCTTTTCCAACATGAAAAATATGTATGGTTATCCTGATAAGAGCTTAAATGCTTTTCATTTAACCTTAGCTTTCTCTACTTTGGTTTTAATGACAAATTGTTATTTACATGAATTGGTTTCCAACTAAGCTGCTTTGCACAGGCAGTGCTGCTAGGGAGTACTACAGCATGACTACAGTGAACTGTCCCCATTCCTAGCAGGGTGCTGTCCTCAGGCACTCGCTGTCACTCAGTGTGAACAGGAAAAGCCATGAGTTTTCCCGCAGTATCAGTAAGGTCTTTAATGTAAGATCATTACTTTTGATAATTTTTTACATCCTTTTCCGTGGATTGATTTGAATATTCAAGAAGAAAACCGAGAGATGAGTTTCAGAGTAGTGGGTGCAATTTATTGATTTTTTGCATCAATGGAAGACCAAGACTTCATTTGGAGGGCCCCTCACAGAAAACAGTTATTTAGTATGTGAAGTACAAACTCCCGCAGCACCTACTATTCAGTATTACTATTGTTAATTTTGATTTCAGGCTATTCCTTTCTTTTCCTTTTGCTTTACAATTTCATGAACTGAATTGAAAGCACATATAGACAGCCAATGTAATTCAACTCTTCCTTCTGCAACTTAGCAGACACTGTACTTATACATTATCCACATGATCACTGAATGGGTTGGGTTGGAAGGGACCTGAAAGGATCCAATTCCACTCCCCCTGCCAAAAGCTGGCTGACCCCCACCAGCTCAGGCTGCCCATGCCCCCCTCCAACCTGGCCTTGAGCACTTCCATGAATGGGGCACCCACAGCTCTCTGGGCAGCAGTGCCAGGGCCTCACCATCCTCCGAGTGAAATATATTCCAGTCAGATGCTAATTTGTTTTACAGTTTTCTAAGATTCTGATTTTTGGTATCTAGATCTACTAGCACATTTGTGCAGTGCTTTTAGAAAGCAGATAGTGGTACACTGGCAAAAGCCTTAATCGCTTATAACCTTTATGCTCTCACTAAATTCCACAGATTGGAGGTATGTAAACAATGTGATTCCTAATAGTCTGTGCCCTGCAATACCATAATTGAACCAGAGCATGTTCCTGCAATGGTGATCTCCAATGCACAATGTAAATTCTGCAGCAGCTAACACTTGATCTTGACATAAGCTCAGTTCAGACAAACCCTCCTCTACAGCTCTTCTAGAGGTGATATTTCTACTCCCTTCTCCCTTGTTCTTCCCCTCCCCTCACATACAGACTCCTGCACAACTTAGTGCAGGATTACGCCTAAAAATGGAACACTGCCTGAAATATAATATACTGAATCAGTTCAATTGCTTACCAGTTAAGAAACAGTGATTTTTTTGCTATAAATATCAACAAATCCAAATATCGTCAGTGAAGATAAGGTAGACAAAAACTATTTTTAAAAAAAATCAAAAGATGAAAGATAACCAAGAATATAGTATATCTACTGATTCCTAAGCAAAAAGACCAGCCAGAAACAAAGAAAAAACAATCAACAAAGAAACCTTTAATAGTCTTTTCTCAGCAAGGAGCAGCCTGCTTTTTCATTTAATCTTTACAAAATAACAACGAAAGAGCCAACCAAACAACACCCCCCCCCAAAAAGATTAGTAAGCATACTCTAGAAGAACACACTTCTAATTAGGATGGCATATTATTTAGGTATTTAGATTTTAATTGCACTCAGTTGATACATTCATTAAAATTATTTTCATTACAATCAAGCTTGTAACCTTTTTTCTAACTGCAGTAGATTCAAATATCAAAGTAAGAAAAAAAGTCTTAAACAAAATCCTGGCAGCAGGCATCCCTTGAATGTGAAGTGCACCCTATTTCTTTTGATAGACAGAAATAAACATTGTTAAATGAATATTAATAAAGCTCTAAAAGCTGGCGCACTTAGGGCCGGCCCACAGCCAATTCTCCCAAACCCCCATGTTGCTTCGTAGTAACCCCATTAAGAAGCTTTCTCCTGGTTGCATGCCAGTTGCTGCTGCCCAGCACAACCCACCCTGACTCTGCAGCTGTTCTCAGTGCACACCATGGCCCGTTTCTTCCTCCAGCCTTGGTGAGCCCCGATTCCTTGGGTGTGAGACCCTCACCCTATGTGGGCTTCCATGGAAAAGAAGTCATGCCACATACTCAGTTGAATGTAAGACATCCAGTCGCATACTGTGGAGTTGATTCTGATTCCCTTAGGAGTCCATGGCTGTCTTTTAATTGACTTCAGAGAAAGGTACATTAAAAAATCATGTATGCTACTAGATGTTTTCACAAGAAAATACGCTTTTACAGAGAAGGATATATGCAAATTCTAATTCCTTTCCATTCAAACATAACATGACTTGGAGTATTTTTATTGGAAATGGTCCCTTGGATGACAACGTAACAGTAACTAGTATAAAAAAGCAATATGAAGCTTGGTAAACCAGTTGAGACCTCAGTCCTATAAAAGGTCTAAAACTAAGCACGCAACTTACCCGCATCACTGATTTTTAGAAGTATGCAAACAGAACAAGGGGAAATGGCTTCAAGCTCAGGGAGGGCAGATTTCAGTTAGACATAATGAAAAAGTTTTTTTACAGTGAGGGTGGTGAGGCACTGGAACAGATTACCTAGTGCTTTACCAACCCTAAAGACTTTTAAGGTGAGGCTGGATAAGGCCCTGGGCAACCTGATCTAGCTGTGGTGTCCCTGTTCATTGCAGGGGAGCTGGACCAGATGGACTTCAGAAGTCCCTTCCAACTCTCATGATTCTATGATTCTAAATGCCAAACTGTGTAGTGCAACAAGTACTATGTAGGTATGCAGTAGATAATAAATACATTTTTTGAGTCAGCTCGTTAAGTTCATTGCATTTTTTGATCATCTGCCCATCCTGTGAAAACGTGTAAAAGATTTCTGAATCACTTTTTTTAGAACACCTAAAATAGATAATGAAAAAAACCCTAATATTAAGTAAACTTACCAAGAACAACTGCAAACAGACTGTGGATTGCAATATATATGATAATAATTAAATAAAAAGTATTTTTTTCTCAGTAATTCAGTTTGCACCGTAGCAGCAAACTAACATTTTACCCCCGAGAGAGCTTTATCTCTAGAACCACCCATCATTTGCACCAGTGAGTGCATGCTTCCCATCTTTCTCTAGCTCATGAATCTCTGGATAGCTATAAAGCAGGAGACCACATGAAGTGTAATCATTAACAAATTTACGGAGTACAGTGCGATGTAGTATCTCTGAGAACACATATTTTACCAAATTTATACCTATGCTAAAATTTTCAAATGAAATACATAAATCTGCTCCCATGTATTTATAATGCAGACCTGTCAAATCCAGCAGTATTATTTTTTGTACAAGAAAGGATGATATTTGACATGCAGCACTTTCTCAGTTTCACTTCTGCTTCAACTTCTTTCAGTGAAACATCTGTTCATTAGTTCTCTCAGTGAAAATCTTCAAAAAATAATGATATTTTAAAACATTATTTATTGTATATAAATCGTAATTCCTCTGAAATATATTGCTTCAATAAGGGGGAAAATATTGTGTGGTACAGACAGAAAAGAAAGCAAAGTATTTGATCTTCAGCATTTGAGCAGCTTTGTTCCTTTGTATTTATTCATGTTGATGGAGATAAGATTTCATTACTGAGTGAGCTATTGGTTCTAATAAGATACTACTGAAGTATTATGTCTGCTTTGAAATCATGTTTAAATGATGCACCCTGTGAAGATAACTTTTTAAAGGCTATATCATCAGGGGAAAATTGTTTAAAAAGTAATTTAACAGATTCAGACATTAGCATTGGCTCCTATTGAAGCCTGAGCAAGGACTTGTCTGCAGGGTCTATCAGGCAGATGGCACAGCAGAGCCTGAGAGGTGGATGTCTTCATATTCCTTGTAAAGTGAGAGAATAGGCCCAGGAATACTTTGAGGTTGATCAGCAAACCCCGTAACTATCCATGAGACAGTGTAAGGGCACGGATTGAGGAAAAATGAAGGCATTTCCATCCACAGAAAGTGAAAGGTATTTAAAAGTTATTCCTATAAGTGAGTGCACTCTCATTTCCTTTTACCTCATTGTGTGTCTAGTATTACTTTCAGTCTAGCACATATAATTCAGAGGATCTGACATCTATTGCCCTGATCTCATTTATCACCAGCCCATCTCCATTTCAGAAGCCCAGATACTCAGTGTACAATTTTTACTGTAAAATTGGATTTGTTTGTTTTGACAGAGTAGGCTTGTTGAATTTATGATTTAACACTGAACATCCTTCACCTTGAAAGCAGCTCTCCTGCTGTAAAAGTGAGGCATCTCTCTCATGAGGATGCTATAATATCATGATACAGATGCCCATCCTGTTAGACAAGGTCATGCCAGCAGAAACTAAACTTAATTTCCTGAGACCTTCCAATGCTTAGCTCTATTTTTCACTCTACAAGGATAAATATTGGGAAATACTTTATACTGGTGAAATAACTGTCCTTTCATCAATAGAATAATAATAATAAAAAAAAAAGGTCCACGTTAAAATGGTGAGGTTAAGGAAAATACAAAAAGCATGTTGAAAACACATTATTTGTCTATCTGATGATTGCTGCCTTTGTCTCTACATCATAGAAAATAACTAAATTATTTCACATGTACTTTGGAACTTTTGGACCCTTCATTAGGGGTGGGTATTTTATTCAAAACTATGTTTTAACTATGTTTTTTGACCTTATTTAGATCATTTGCCATCGAGCGCACCACCTTGTTTTCTCCTTGAGCTTCTGTCTGCTCCTCCGTGTCCTCACCCTAAAATTATTGTCAAGTTCCCTAATAGAAGTACTCCTCAATTGCTCTTTCCAACTTGTCTTGAAACATTGACAACAGAAAGCCTTCAAATCATCTTAGAAGCTTTTTCAGTTCTAAGATAACAAAGCTGTTCACTAACTCAGTTCCTTCGTCATGCGGGGGAAAGCATTTTTGCTCATCCAGCTACAGCTGCACTGATGTGTCCATCTTGTTCCACCTCCGAAACGCAACAGAACAGGCTGCAGCTCCAAGAAAAAATCTATTTCCCTGCAAAGTCTCTCCCACTATGCACAGCCTTCCCTTCCTGTTCTAGATCTGCTTATACAGAGGATCTGCAGCTCAGCTTCCCCAGTCAGCAAAACAGGAATCACTACCCTTATCTGCTGCAACTCTTTTTGTATATTTTCCTTCTCTACAGAAACTTAGTTGCTGCCAGTTAAGGTACTTAGTAATTTTCCAGCCATTGCAAACACTCACAGGCTGTAATTACAGCCTGTCAACACTCCACTCAACCTTAAGGAATGGGGACGTTGCAGTCTAAATCTCCTGAGATCTATCTGGGTCTGTTTACAACCCTAAAAGAGAGTTCACAGTTGTAGATTTTTTTTTCCCAGCTATAATTTCACTTAAGAGTCTGTGGGCTCCTTGGGCAGGTGAACGTGTGTCTGTGGCAGAATAGATGGAGATGTTATGGAAGTCTTATTTAAATAAAAATATTTAGGAAACAAACTAACAAAACAAAACAAAAAAAAAAAACATGCAATAAACAAAACATTCATGCGTGCTCTCAGTACTTAATTCTAGTTCTTTTGCATTGATGTTGATCATCATGCATAGAACTTTCCTGACTCACAGCAAATGCATGATGCTTGATGTCCGGCTTTAATCTGTGCTTGCAAGGAACATGAACCATATCTCACAGAACAAACTAGCAGCAAATCAGCCATCACTTGCAAAGGCTTAGCCCAGAGGACGAGGTCTTTTTAACAAAGAAGTGGACAGCCTGATGTGCTCATGATGTATTTATCCTTCAGCTGTAAGAATGAGCACCCTTGAAGGAATTTTGGTTGATCGTGAAATTGGATCATAGGGCACCACAAGGAAAAGATGAATAAATCTAATTTGTTTTTTTTCTGGGAGGAAGTGAAAGATTACTGTACCAAGGGCTCAACACCTCTCAGAAGCTTTTTTCATCTTCCTTAAGCTGTTCAAATTTTATATTGCCTAAGTTGTCTGCTTGATTTCCTTTCTACTACTGTATATTTCTCCCTTACTAAGAATAAATCACTAGAAGAAGCTATTTTGAAAATGGCCTGAATGTGTTTTAACCAACAAATCCAGCGTAATCAGCAGACCCTGATCCATGAAGTTGAAGGTTTATTTTAGAACAGCATGCCATGTTTAATCAGTTTTACTAACACTGCACAGTACTATCTGCTTTGACAAGAATATGTTGATCGTATTACAGAATGATTACTGCTAATGGAGATCTTTTAGACAAGATTAGATTTTGCTTCTGTCCAGATGTCTCAAAGAACGTTGTTAGTTTTTGGTGTCATCTTTTCATAGCATTAATATGATCAGCTTATGGGCCTGCTCATATGCTATAACTGCAGCAATTTATCTGACAGTTAAGTTGTCAGGATTATGCAGCATCTAACCCAATGAATGTTGCTGTAATCTGTATCAAATTAGGCACTGCCCACACAATCCTACCATAGCTGTGATTTGACCAGTGAAAATTCTGATGAGCTCTTGACCTCTGAGATTCAGAGAATGATGTTGAGCTGCTCCGTCGATGTTTCTGAAAAAGCTGATTACTTCAAGATACTGTTCCAGATGGTGAATCTACATATTTTTTAAGGACTGCAGCATTTTTCTCATAAATCAGCAAAATAAGATTCAGAGTTGTGCAACTCTGACAGCTAATTAATGTGGCACTGTATAGGAAGCCCATTAGTATAACTGCAGCTGTAATAGTAGCTTTTCTATAGATACAGAAAGGATGATAAATTACTTTGTTTATAAAGCATTTTTCTTCTTTCAAAGCTAGAGGATAACTGCAAGTACCTTTCCTGACCTGTATTTACTAGTTAGACATAAAACATTATAAATGTTGAGAACCATAAAGCTTAGTTTTAATACATTTTGACTAGAGTGCCTTACAATATCAACCAAGCAATACTACTGCCCTTAAGTTTAATAATACATGCTGATATGCACTCTGATGGTATGCTTCATTCCTTTTGATAATACGCCTTTAAAAACAATGTCCTTTAGGGTCCAATGGACCATGAAATAGTCTCTGTAAAAGTACCAGTGGTGCCAATGCGGAGACAAACATTCATTTTGGCTGTCAGCTTTAAGGACTGAGGAAGAAATGAAGCACATTTATTATATACTGATGTATTCTGACTAGATAATCCTTTTCAGTTGTAGGCACTATAAAGGCAAGTGCAGATTACTGTGGGGGAATAGTTAAAAAAAAAAAAGTTCAGATGGGCTGAAACAGTTGTGCTTCCAATTTCACAGTTGGATAATTTGCTTTATACACTTCTATTTAAAAGAAAGTTTTCTGGCAATGAAATACGCTAAGTAAACAATCTGTAATTTGAAAGTTAGTATATTAGAGACACTTACTCAGAAGCTGCTTCTATTAATACTACATTTATTAATTAGTATTGGAGTTTACTTTACTATGCTGCAGGCAAGTTGAAGATTTTTCTTAGATATCCATTTTCATTAAAATTCTGTCAAAATTTACCCCTTAAAGTATCACTGTTTTATAGCACATCAATACCATAGTGACTATGTAACTCATGCTGAAGTCAGCAGGGCCAGAATATTCTGAACAGGATACTTTAATCTTAGTACTCTGGTGCGTTTTTCACTGTGCAAGCTTCTTTTTTCCCCCCATTTTACAATTAGAAATTGGAGGCAGAAAGCTTAAGAGATTTGTATTTTTTGATCATGCAGTAAAAGGAAGGAGAAGTTGTATCAAGAGTTCTTACCTGGCTCTTGGCTACCCATATTTGACCAGGGCCTGCTGAGCATGTACTATTGGGTCCCTTACGGAACACTGATGAGCAATCAGTCTGGTGCAACATGCCTGAATGAAAAGGAGAGCAGAAAATTATAAACTAGAAACACAGTATCTATTTGTAAGCTTTTTTCTTTTTCTTTTTTCTTTTTTAAACATCTATCAACACCCAGACCCTGAGTATTGAAAAATGGAGGTAGTCTGAGAAGCCTAAAAGCAATGTAATGCTCACAGCACACCTTAACAACACAATATCTGTTGTCTTAAAACATTTCTTGTTAAATACAACTTTTTTTCCAAAACCCTTAAGTACACTTAAAAGGAGAGTTCACCTCTAGGATGTGTTATGCAGATACAGCTACGTGAAATTTATCCACAATTAAATTGTCCAAAAGATTGTAAATGTTCACGGGCATCATTAGATAAACTATTTATGTATTTATACCATCCTTGCATCAAAACTTCTGCACATTCTTCTAATTTAGAAGAAACAGTTTATATTGGTTCCTCTAACGCAGAGGCAGAAAACACAGACTGGTAATCTACAAAGTTCTGATAATATTTAGATTTATAGCAGATTGAATACGGACTGAACACACCACACATCCCTCTTGTCTGCTTTTTCAAAATAGAGGTCGCAACGAAAAACAATTTTTTAAGCAGCTGATTAATACACAACAACCAAAAGTTAAAACTGTGCTATTGAGAGTTTTGTGCTTGAGAGAAGCAGGCTGCAGACTTCTGTAATAGCATGATTTCTATATGCAGTGAAAAGCACATTGTTCTCCAAGTTGCTCTGCTAATGCCTGCCTCAGCTGAGGCAACATCGCATCTGGAAAGCTCTTTGTATCCTATGTTTCAGTTCACTAGCATGTCACATTTCAGAGAAAGCAATTTATCCCTGTACTTCACCTGCGCATTACTGCTGTCTGTATGCACTCTGAGATCATACATACTGCTTATGAGAAATGGAAAGCACTGAAGAATTCACTAACCAGCTGTGATCCTACTCCAAAATTACACCGATGCACTGACCTGCCACTGGTGTTACTACCAGACTACTGGAAAAGGTTGTTATACTTGGTTCTGATTTAATTTCTAGACAAGAACTTCTTAAAGAGTTTAGGTAGAAGTGGTTCCTTGGAAACCAACTAGTGGCCTATGAACACGCATAGGGATTGCTCCCTTAAGGAGATAGAACACGATCTCTCAGCCCCAAGTTTATCGGTGTGCTGACAAGCATCAATTTTTTACACAGGTAGATAGTGATAGGACAAGGGGGAACAGTTTTACACTACAGGAGGAGAGATTTAGATTAGATGTTGAGGAAGTTTTTTACTGAGAGGACAGGGAAGAGCTGACACAGGCTGCCCAGAGAGGTTGTGGATGCCCCAAACCTCGAGATGTTCAAAGCCGGTTTGGATGGTGCCCTGGGCAATCTCATCTAATACTTGATCTAGCGGTTGGCAACCCTGCCTGTGGCTGGGGGGTTGGAACGTGATGATCCCTCAGGTCCCTTCCAACCCAGTTCTACGACTCTATAGTTCTTGGAGCGATACTAGTGATCCGAAGTTCTTGAAATGATATGGGGCTCCCACATGGTTTGAGAGGGGCTTGGCCTGAAAGCTAAATAGATAAGGGAATCAACTACTACTACGTAGCCCTACTGCTCTCCAATGCTCAAGAGAATTTGCTTTTGGCAGTGTGCCTAAATACATGCAGTGTACGTTATTGATCAACATCATTATTATTATGCTAAATAAAGTAATACTTAAAACTGTAACATTGTTACAAGCAGCTTAAAATTTCTAACAAACACATACATTTCCTTACTGTATAATTTTACAGTTTCCTAACTCGCAATTGGCACCTGCAGTAAATGTATACGAAAGTAGAAGCACTCTTTGAAAGAATTATAAATTCTTTTACTATGGCTCACAGATATTTATAAACCAGTTGGAAATAAGTTTTGCTTTTTATTTATGTCAATTTTCATAACAAATTAAGATGACTGCACTGAAACAAAGATTAATATTTAATAGTAGAATAGTCTTCACATTTACATATAATCATAGTCTTACTTTGTATCATTTATACTAGGAAGAAATTTTAGTTTAAACTCTTAATTCTGCACAGCCCTCAGCAGCAGTCTGTATAAACATCTTTAATTTGGGGTTTCTGATTTTGTGCAGTTACTGAACAGAGAAAATCTGTTTTGAATATGCCCATACAATGATGTTAGTTTTGTTTCCTATGCAAATGCAAACATGAGAAACAAAACACATTTAAAGTTGAAAAAACATTTCATTCTGTCAAAATTAAATATTTTTTTTTCCCGAAGTCTCTGGCCCTTTAAACACTGATTTTAGTTAAATGTTGTGGATTTTTTTTCCCCAAATGTCACAGCAAAATGAAAGCTTGAAACATTATGAATAAAAATTGTCAAAACACTTATTTTCTGATATTGAACATTGTTCTCACTTCGTTTAGAAGCAGTCTCCAAAGGCAGTTTTCAGTAGCAGCCTTCAATGTATTTTGAGTAAGGAGCCTGAGATGGAGCTTTATGAAAAACTTTAGTTTCACTAACAGTTTAGACAAATCTACTTAACCAGTGTGTATTTCTGTATTGCATGTTCTCTCAGTTTGGAAGATCTACATGATGTTTATTTTCTGTAGCACTCTCTACATGTCATGAAGCATATGTTGTAGGAAACTGATTGCTTTTCAGGCTGACAGCTGCTTTGCTGTTCCAGTTCTCTGTCACAAAGGAAGATATTTAAGCTGAGAAATTCCTCCATAATATATTTGGACACTTTTAAAACTTAACTATAATAAAGGCCAGGGTTCGGTCTGCCTTCAGTATTCTGATTTCTTCATAGGGATTGCTCCTTTACGAAGATAGATAATTCCAATCAATACTAATCTCCATTCTTCTAGAAAACTCTATTTTATACCACCCATGCGGGAAAACCCTTAACATCTATGAAGTTATCATTTTTAAACATTCTTTAACTCCTTCAGCAATTGCCTAGGCACATAGAGTTCATTTAAGTCAGTCAGGGAGCCATAGTTCATTTTTAGGCTTGCTTAGTCTTTTTCAGCATCCTTCTGGTGCATAAAAAGTCACAGAGGTTCATGCAGCTTCTTACAAACAGCTAGATCTCTCAGCACCGAGCTCATCGGTGAGCTGACAAGCATATGCTCTGAAATGTCTTTGAGGCAGGAGATGCCTAGCTTTTTTACAGATCCTGTTAATCTAATTATTTTGGCATTTCTCCCGTGAAGAATGACTTTTCATTTTCATTCTTGGATTTATTATAGGTTGGAAAATTGCTAAAATTCAAGCTTACACTGCCATTCAACTTATAAATTGATTCCACATTCATTTTCTTTTTGGTCCTTCTGGCGAGGCCAGACCTACATAGAGCATATTCAGTTAACACACAAATGTACACGGTCAATTCAAATCTCTACGTAACAATGAACAGCGCCTCCTAATGGTGATCCTTTCCAAACCATCTCTTTCAAGAAATGCAGAGAGGCCTGCAGTAGAGTCGGTCATCTTACAACTGACTGCTTGACAGACTGCTACCAAAGGTTTCACCCTATTTAATATTTCATACGAACACTTCTTTTTGTAACCCAAGAGCAGTTGATTACTTTGAATTGCAGGTGCTATACTACTGTGATTGCAGTAATTAAAATAATTTGGGTCGGAAGAGGTATAATTAAGTTATTAATATACACAGTCTTTGTCACATGCAGAACACAGGGCTTTTTGACAAGGCAATAGATACAACACGGCAACACTGCACAGGTGGAACTGACCGATCAGACCGGTAAGTTCAGGACATCAATTTATTCCTTTTCAAGGAGTTTTGTTTTTTATGGAAGTTGCACAAAAAGTGTTACTGTATAGAAATTACAATTACTGCCTGATCCAAGATAGGTTATGCCTTTTCCTTTCTGATAACATGACAATTTATTTAGTTTCAACCTGTATTGGCATCATTTGATGGTTATTTTTCTATTGCACAAAACCTATTACAAATTTTTACATTATTCAAAAACAGAGTGTGAATACATTTTCAAGAAAGCTTGCCAATCCATTCCTTCCTTCTGTGATTATAATAGGAAAATAACCTTGGCAGAACTTTTAGAAAATGGAATTGCAATCTTCTGTTTCCTAATTACAGAGCATAGCTGCAACATTCATTAGCCTGCAATTGGCAAGATTCCACAACTTTCAGGCAATCCAGCCCTTTCTTGCTAGAAATGGAAAGTAATGTTAAGGGCCTAAGCCAAATCCAAAGAAAGAGCCAGTATTTGCACTGGCCTGTGGTCAGAATTCAACAGCACAGTGACTACATGCACAAAGGACTTAATCCACAGTGGTTTTGTTGAATTTTTAAGGTGGGATATAAAAACATTCACAAAAGTTTTGTGCATTTTTGGCTACAGCTTTCAAGACGTGAGGTTTTCAAAACTTACAAATATCTGAGAGTTGGAAATGATGAGAATAAGCCAGATGCTTCAAGTCTAATGTTGCAGAGGAATCGGTCGATACCCTCACTGCATGAGTAGACAGTGACCTCTAGAACACTGGTGATATTTTGATGACTAAAGCAGAAAAAAGAAGGCGGACTTATATAAAAAGAGATCAAAAATCTCAAATATAGACTTCAATATATATTACATTTATTTGAGAATCCCTTTTGGCTTTATTTACAGCTATGATGATTATTTTGCTGCACGGTTTCTTTTTATGCCTACAATCAGTTACATCACGGGTTGAGATGCTAGATTCATCTAGTTTAGGTGTTCCCATAGAGAGTAACACCAGGCTTTGCTCTCAAGCAACTCCGTTGCCTGGTTCATGTGTAATCTGTGCCCCACAGTCTTATGCATTTATTTTTTTCCGGAAGAAACTTACCCCCAAAAGAAGCATCTTGTACTAGTCTGGGAGAGATACTTAAATTTAGTCTGAGAACATTAAAACTAAACACTGTATAGGAATGCTTCAAATGGCAAGGTTCCACAATCATTTTGCAATGAATAGGAAGGCAAATAAAATTACTCTCTGTCTTTTATAGCTGTGCACTATTAGTTGCTTTCCTCCTCAGGACTGCTTCTGGAGGCAAGGTAGTCAAATATGTCTGCTGTGCATGTATGAGAATGACGTCAAAGATGAGCCCTTGAAGGGTAATCAAACATTCTGAGATGAAAGAATACAATCAGTCACTGTAAGGTGGTTCCCATTCAGTGCAAAACCCTTTGTCAACTCTATGACAGATCACCACATACTATAAAGCACAATATATGTCTCAGATCATATATCAGTTTACTTTGCGCAGACCTTAGAGTGAGATCTGCCTTCCCTGATTTGCAGTCTGGCATAGGTTGCTTGCATTCCAACAGGTGCTACTAGGTAGCTGCACTTGTCTATCACTTTCATTTGCACAGGTAACGTGTCTGGGGGTTTTAGATCTATCAGTGCCACTTGCATCATTCTCAGACACCTGGTCCGGATAAGAAGAATATTTGTCTAAATCTGCCATACTTGGGCAGACTTATCTGGAGAAAATTAGGCAATATGACATTCAGCAGAAATAGTGCATTAAATTTAAAAGCTATGCTTATATAGTTCTCCAAAGAGAGATTGACAACACTGGTAACATTTCCAACATTTCTTTGTTTTCCACTGACTTCATGTCAGTATATGAAAGAAACAGTAATGGGGAGAAAATGCCAAAAAGCAAAATAAAAATATAAGTCCTGCAGTTTAAGAAAAGCACTCATCAGAAACAAATCACAGCTCCGGGTTCATGCTCAAAAGACCAAGCCATCAGTTTATCCAGGGTAGCAGAAAAGTCTGGCTTTTTAAAAGAAGTAGAAAAACACCTCTTACTGTAAAAAAACCACGGATTTCCAGGGAAGTTTTCTTATTATTGTAGAAGACAGCAAGCCTAATGGGGCAGAATAAAACAAAAATGCTCAGAAGACTACATTTCTTTTCATTTTGAGTTTCTAGTACCTATGAGGACCTTCCAGAATATCCTCACAACTCATTAGGATCATCCCTGTCATTTTCTTGCGGTAGTTGTGGTAGATTTTTTTTAAAGAGCACCAAAATATGTAATATCCCACATTTCAATGATGGATTTTCAATGCTTTGGGAACATACCAGCAAGTAACTCTGCGATGCAGAGCATTCTAAGAGTATCCATTGAGCAGGAGATGAAGTTTCTTATGTTGGAAGAAATACCAGTGATCGTTTGGTTGCAAGGCATAGAAAAATTCTATTTGTTATGAATAGGAATCTTTTTCCTCACAGTCACATATCTGTACAGGTCACAACAGATGTCTGCGAAATGGGATAAAATATTCCCTTTAATATGACCAGATCTTCACTGTGATGTTTCCTATATTGGAAAGTTGATCCAAATAATCCAAATTAAAAATGCAATAGTTTTCATAAACAAATTAAGGTTGAAAATACATCAATCTTTAGTGTTCCTATCTCTTTCCATGATATGAAATGTCAACACTTACAGCTTCCAATAATCAGATTAAGAAAGAAAAAGCACGTGTTTTTTCACACAGCATGGTAAATCCTTATGCCAATACGACAAGTGAGGTGAGAAAATCATTGCATAACATTGACTCAAATAAAGTTTAATCAATGAACAGCATACAAATAATCTAATCAGTGCCTATTTTATTCAGTAATCTTTATAAGCATATCGTAAACTACCTAAAGCTGTATCAGCATTCCAAGCTCTGTTTTCTGTTGTTTTTTTTTTTTAAATTCCACTTGGTATGTGACTTGAATTCTCCTACTGTGATTCAAGTAAATGCTTTGCTACAAGTTGGAAATTAACATAACTAATCCAGATGTTGACATCTTTTTTAGAGCAATTAGGCAGCTAGCAACTAAAACTTGCCCATCCTTGGGTAAAACTGATTCAGATTTAAGGAAGTACTAGATAATTAGATAAACTCATGCTCTCCAAAGATTAATACAAAGTACAGTTAAAGACACCAATATAGACGAGATTATACATCAGTTTGATATTATGGATTTTCATAAAATGGTAAGATCATATAAATTAGGCTTAGTAGAACAAAGAACAGAAACTGGAAGCTAGAAAGAAAGCCAGTAATTTTCAGAACTAGTAAACAGTTTTGTAAACTAGTTCTTCTCCTCCTGAAATAAATACAATTTTTTTGTGTGTTCATTGACAACAGGATTTTACTGCATATTTGTGGGTACCATGCTGAAATTTTTGTAAATTCTAGACAAAGAAGAAGCAACATTAATTTTTCTCCACAAATTTAAAATGTTTCATTATGAAACCTATGTATGGGTACATATGTATATATACAATAAGATTGAATCACATAGCAATATACAGACACAAACAGAAATGCTTGAATTGACAGAGACAAAAAGAAACCCTGTAGATTATCTTGTCTCTTGAGACTGAACCTACCTTGAACTGTTTTTTTGGCACAGCTACAGATGCTGATTACCTCTGACTCCAAACTGGCGACCTCCACTGTGGCCTTTTCCCACTGGTCATACTGTAGGATAATTGCTGCAGTAATGGTGTGAAAGATTAACATTTCTACATAGCAACTTTCCTAAAGTAGGGCATTTTGTATATATTATGTCTATTGCGGTATTATTTTTTCACTTGCTTGACCTGCAGGCAAGACTGTGCTTGCATTTTCATAACAATATTCATGCTAGCTTCAAAAATGGACTGCTCATGCAAATAAGGCAAAAAGATTTTGGCTTTTGATGTCAACTGATAAAACTGCTCTTAAGACTAACAAAGGCTTTTAACACCACTGACTGTCAAAAATACAAACACTTCCCTCACATTTCTTGATAACAATCTCCTCTGTATATTATAAGGCAGCTGAAATCCAAGCCAATTAAAAAAGATCACAATTCATTGGAAGGATCAACCTGGAAAAGAAATTCCATGTCATTTCAATCATATTTTGAGAGGAGCAGTGAAATTTTTTGTGATTCAGTTCAGTTGTTCAGAAAGCACTCCTCGTCATTGTGTACCTAGCAACACATGAAAATGATAGAATAAAATAATGTATTGTCTTTTGAGAAACACCTAACATGTTACTTGAACATTCTGGGGGATGATGAACTGTACTGAATGCTAATGCATCTGTGGAACAATGGAGACCATTGATGCTTTTCATGTCTTTTTAACTTTATAAGCTTTTATAATAATGGTAAAAGGAAGAAAATGTAGTCATAGAAATCTCTAAATTCGATAAACAGAATATTTGCAGCACCCCCAAAATTCTTCCCCCTGTCATAGGGCTAGGGAACATCCAGCATGTCAGAGTATAGAGACAAGTTTCTTAAGATGAGAGAAAAATCAGTATTTCACAGCTAGTGCCCATGTCATCCCATACTCAGCCAAGTGCACTTTGTGAAGCTGGGACATACTGATAAAAAATGGTGTTGGTAAACCACAGCGATTTCTGAGAACCTAAAGAACATGCTGTCAAGACAGTATGGATTATGAAATTTGACCATGTTAATAAAAAATCCAAAGCAGAAACAGACATCCTTCCTTTCAACTACTAGAAAACCTTTTTTTCCCCCTTTAAATTATTAATTTTCATTTTAGGACTGTTTTCCCCCACCCCAAACATACAATTTCTGAATGTGTAATACTGAATAATAGTAGAATAAAAAAACATGTCTGATTGAAAAGAATTTAGTGGTCTCCCATTGCCTTGAAGTGTAATTTTCTACTGAATTGAGGCTCTTAAGATACATTTTAATCTTTCAACTCTTTACTTGTCATTGACAAGGAGAAGCAAGGAAAGAACAATAAATCCCTGTTTGCAGAAGTAGGATAAAATGAAACCACTCAAGCATTTACCTTGTGTTGCCAAATGTGAACTTCAGCTCCTCAAGGCTCATTTGCTGGACCTCTCCCCCTTACTTGTCATGCATTTGCTTAATAATTCAAATTTTAGGCCAGATTTGACAAATGCTTCTTTCATAAAATATATGAAAACTTGCCTTGTCTGCTCAAAGAGCACTAAGATTTTATCTTTAGCTGTCACAGTGCAAAAGAGAGTGAATATATTCCGAGATACTTGGAAGGGTGTTTACAAAGACAAATCTATTACGTTGCTTCTAAAGCTATATTTGCAGAGCTGACAGAGAAAGCAGAGTCCATCTACATTTCCCTGTTCGTTAGGCTGCGAATAGGTGTGAGTATATGTATACTCATGGGTTTCATTACAGAAATACCTCACAATCTTTACAGTTCTAGCCTGTCAAGCGGAAAGCACTAGTCACCTCCATCTTGCAGGCAAGGAAATGGAGCCTGAGATTATGTGTGATTTATTCAAGGTCAGAGAGGAAATCTGCATTAAGATTTGAACTCCGGTATTCTGATCTCTAAAACCCAATTAATCCAACCATTATATCATCTTTAATCTATTGAGGATGCAATGTTGAACACGCCCCTAAGACACATTCTGAATTGGAACATGAGTTATCAGTCTGCAGGAAAATAAAAGCAGAAGCTGAGTAAAGAGTAGGCTAAGGCAAGTTGTTTGATGAACATAACTGCTTGAAGGTACAGCCAGGCACGCTGGAAGTTATTCTTTACAAAGAACCCCCCCCCTCCCAAATAAATAAATAAAAATCACAAAAGAATTAGAAGACACCATCTCTCAACAGTCTGGAAACAAGATTCTGTCTAGTACTGCAGAACTGGGACAGTGACTGACTGAATTCTGTGCAGGGAATCGTGGTTCAGCTGATGACAGAAGCGAGCACCACAAGGCAGTAAATTGTGATATCCTTAGAATCTACCTGAATTCATAAAGACGAGTGAATGTGTTTCCTACAGGTCAGGGCCGAACCTGGACCCTGAGGAAGGCATAACAGATTTCATGCAATCTATTTAGCCACACCTCTGTCCAATTCTTTCTCAATTCCCTCAGGCCTCCTTGTTGTCCCAACAAAAAAGAACTTTTGCACCTCAGTACTGTATTGATCGGCCAACTCAACAACCTCTGAATAAATCTGTCCAAAATCTGCACAGATGTTTTACTCTCCTGGACTTTGTGCATGGATTCTTTTTTTTCTTTTTACTGATATTTTCCATCTCCAAGTATCACGGAAAAGAAATAAAGCTGGAGAAGGCATTTGTTTTGACTTCATGGAAAATCCCAGATAGACCTATAATGTTTCTGGCCCACATTTCAGAGCATTCTTTTAGGAACGGTAACCTTGTTTTCTCCTCCCTGGGGGCAATATTAGGACAGATTCCTTCCACCTCTGCTTCCAGCTCAGGGAGCACAGCATTATGACAGGCTGTCCTCCAGTGGAGAGCACCAGAACTGACAGCCACTAATTCTGCAAGGTAACATCTTAAGTTTGACAAATTGACAAACTCCAAGCTTTTGTAGAAGGAAAAAAAAAAAAAAAAGAGCTTTTTTATTTCTCTGCAGATTTCCAAGCCACAAGGATCTGCAGCTGACAGAGTTTCAGGGCCCATTTAATCAAATGGTGTCCATTAGGCCAGTTTTCAGGAGGCTGAAACTGCACAGTCGGATTTTCATTATGCAAAAATGTAAAAGATGTCAATGAAATGACACCTCTATTATCTGTTAATGTAGAATCAATCATTTTAACAGAAAAAAATAGTCATTCTTTAAAAGTGTGTCTTAAAGTCTTTTGTTAGAAATATATATCTACTACATTTCAGTCTAATTCCAATCACTTTCCAAGTCCATTTAACTTTCTCAGAGAGAAAGATAAACATTTAGATTTTAACTGTAATCAGTGATGCATTATAGAAGCAATTCAGGTCCTATTATTTTGGATGTCCCCTTTGCACGTTGATAATAATCTCTCATTCCATTAGGAACAGACTATCTATTAATTTTTACTCCATCACATGACAGAAAAACAGGAGGCCTTGTCAAATTAATTGATATTCCTTACCTTGTGTCCCAACAACATAAAATGCATGTAAAAGCCTAAATTTGGCTCCTAAGAAACAGAATTCATAAAGTCATTGTTAGAGAGGAGAACAAGAGGCTACGAATGAGGCAAACACTCTATAGAGTATGTCAAATACCTTTATAAAGCAGAAATCACTCTAATATACTATACTCAACAACACTGTCTTCAGCTAATAAGCCAAGCCAAAAATGAAAAGGTCATCAATTACAAACAGCACATGCATTTTATCACTTTTCCTTGATAAAGAAGTGGGAGAGAACTGTGTTTGGGAATACAACCATCACTCAATCTATTATTAAAAAAAAATATCCAAAAACCTGTTGGTGCAGTTCCACATCATTAGAAGCAATTAATGAAAAGTTACATGCTGCATGGTACAGTAATATTGTGTCTTAACAGGAAACTGATCATGAAAAAACAAAATCCGTGTGAAATTTGATTTGCAACTCTAGTATTTCAGTCACTCCTTGAGGAGACAGACACCTTGCAAAGGTTTCTTGTTAGTGTTTTAATTCCTCTGATTTTATATTTTATATTTCTACGCATGAAGTTGCAGAACTGCACACTGAGTGGAAGCAGAACCCCAAGAACAAGGTTCTCCACGTACCAGGAGATCTAGGACAGAGAAGGGCAATTGATGGTGAGAGAAGTGAACAGACCATCAGATTTCTGCACCTTTAAAGGAGTACAGGTAGCAAAAGCAATGGAAAAGAAATACTGTAAGACGCTGAGGACTGTTGGCAGACCACTGCAATAAATGCACTTCAGAGGACTGTTGATTCCAATCAACTGCAGTGAGAGCCGCAGCCCGGAGGAAGCAGGGAGCTACATAGATTAGTTCACTGACGCAGTAATGCCCTGCAGCATGTCTGCCACAGAGCAGCCTGACTGGCAAGATTTGGTCAATAACTCCATGAGAACACAAAAATAGTTCTGGGTCAGACAAGAGATACCTTTAGTCTTGTACTTCAGTCCCGAAATCAGCCCTTGAGTGGATAACAAGAAAGCAAACAGTACTACTTTTCACAGAAAGCCCTTCCAGCAACAGGGATTGAAGATTTCCAAACTGCATCACGAATAGTTACAACAAATATGAATGATAAACAAATTGCACATATTTAATAGCTAACAAACTGTCACCTCAGGAAGACAGCTGTCAACATCCCTCAAAAAAATAGTCCAGGACTGTTACACATTAATTACGTAAAACAGGCCTAACATTTGCCAGAGATGTTATCCTTACACTTGGGAAAATACCCTGACACAAACTCTTATTGTGGTCTTACACAGGGCCATTTAGCTCTAATGTTATTAAGCAAGGCGATTAATCTCTACACATCATGTCATAGTCTGTAAAATAGGAATAATACTTTTACTGTAACAAAACTTGGGAGGTGCCCTAATGTTAGAACACTGAAAAAGAACAGGGGAAATTGCCTTTTTATGTTCTGAAAAACTTAAGTAACACGAGAATTCTGTCCTCTAGCTTTTTGCTGGTTTTCAAGTGAAAAAAAAAACAGTACTACTGCTGAAGTCCAAGAGTCATGCATAATGTTAAGATGTTTTGAAAAACATACAATACCCTTGCAGGAAATGGTATAGGAATTCAGCTCTGTGAATTAAATTGGGTTTACAATGTTTCATCATTTTTATTCACAAACTCTGAATTTGAAGCCATTCGCCTATTTCTTACAATATATTTGTCAGGTTTCAAAATCTACTGTTTTCTTCAGATCTGCCAATATCAAGCACTAGCATCTTTTCAGCAGCTGCTAAGCTCCTCTGCCTTCCACACACCAAAACATCAGAAATATCAGAACAAACATCAGAAAGGTAGATAAACATGGAAGACAGAGATGAAAAGAGAACAGATGGGCTCATCTGCAATTATACCTCTGAAAAGACTGAGAGCCTCTCAGAGATTTATAAACCTTCTGGTGACTAGACATTCGGTGATCAAATAAAATGTTCCCTGAAAATGTTTCAAATGAGTAATTCAAAACAGTACTTTCATATGGGACACGGGAAACTTCTTAAACTAGCAGCGATCCCATAAGCAGAGAACAATTAGGTACCCAAACTTATTTGCGAGTTTATGTAACTTGAGCAAACAAAAGTAGGATTCTAGAGAAGCTATTTATCCCCAGCAAGACTGAGCCAAGGGTACCTCATCTAATCTGTCATTGAGATGTTTCACTTATCTCTTTTCTCTCCTGTAGCAGAAGAAAACAATGTTTCTTAGTGTACTAACAGTTATTTGGTCAAATCTGTGAGGCTCTTCTTTTATGAACTAAATAAACGATGCAAGTTCTGCTACCTGTCCTTCCTCTCACTATTTACAGTCTTTTGGGAATCTTGGTTTTGTTCCCATAAATATTAGAGGAGTATTTGTGAATGAATGTGTGTGTGAGTGAGCATGATCATGTGTGCATGCATTAAAGAGACAGGTAGCGACTGCATCCCTACAAAGATGCAAGCACTTATCTATTATACACTCAACTACTTTGTGGAATTGAAACTAAGTGTTAGAGGGCTTTAAAGTCCAGGGAATATCTCCATCTTATCTCCCTACTCCTAGAAAAGTATAAAGAACTGATTTTCTATCACCTCCTCAGTTGTGACTAGTAGACCAATTCACAAAAGTTTGAGTTAATTTGAAAAGAATCCAAAAGGAAAATTGAAAACTATGTCTTTGAAAATTAGCAGCTGAAGCAGTTGCACTGACATTGCTGGCTTCTAAACAAAGTCTGATGTAGGAGGTGCTCCAAGGACAGAGGCCAGAAAACATCCAAGTAGTCACATTAAGCTTGAAATATTTTTCGTGGAAAAGAAAACATACTTTGAGAAGCAAGTTTTCTAAGAAATATAAATAGAAAAATACTGTCACACCAGCTGTCAGTTAGTAGTAACACAAAGACCACATGTTTACCCAGCGGTGACATTTGTAGCAATACATTACCATGCTTTTCACTTCACGATCCAGAGTTTTGACCTCAAAGTAATTGAAAAACCTTGGGAGACTTGGGAAGGGGAAAAAAAAATAATAGAAAAATAGAAAAAGAACCCAAAACTCAGCACCAGCAAGGACAAAGAGAAAAAGAAAATTACTCTGGTGTGGAACAATGACTTATCTAATTTCTCTACAACTGTTTTTTCATTCAGCCATGGAAAGAACTTTTCAGGCTAAAAAATACAAATTGACTTAGTCTGGAAGAAATAGCATTTAAAACAGAGAAAAGGCTATAGGTCTTCACAAGTCAGTTTCAAAGTCTTATTCTGTGAGACAGAACTAATACATGTGCATTGTTCCTTCCCATTAAGTTACGGGAAGGCTGATTTCTGAACAACTTAAAAGATTTTCAAACAATGTGAAGACTACAACTGGGAGTCAATAAAATCCCATCCAATAATCATTATTTGTTTCTTCCCATGTTGTTTCTCTTTCTTTTAATTCTGTAAGTATAATTCTAGCTTAATTGTTTCAAGCCCCATTTTCCAGCTGCAAGCTGGATTCCATTTTAAAGCTATTCTCTGATGATCAGTGATACTTCTAGTCAACTAAACAAGCACAACACCAAATAAAGTCTTCATGTCCTAAACAGTAACTGGAACAGCACCAATAAATTGCTATATGATGAAAAGAAGAATCTTAAATTTTGTGCGAAGCCAATAAAATCAACTCATTTTCCTGGTTTGCCTGCCATTTTAAAAATACACAAAAGAGAAAAGCGTTTTCCAAGCAATTTGATTTGTGTTCATAGCTTAAAAATTTCTTCTGTGATTATGTGTCTATTTCAGCCTTCCTCTACATGAAGGTATTTTGAAAGAAGGAGGAATCAAATTCATCTAGCTTAAATTCACTTCCCAAAATATATTTATATTTATTTTTATATAGGGAGTGTAAGCATAAGGAATTATCAAGTTCCACCTAGAAAAAGTATGCATTTTTAACTGTGAGGGTTCATGATTTTATAGAATATTTTACCAAATGGGATAGACTTTTCACAAATGGAAATTTGTACTTAATTTCTAGCTAGATGCTGTAAAATTGATCCCCAAACTACTTACCCTATAACAGACAGAAAGACAGAATTGATGATTACAACAGACTCTCAGGGTTTAAAAGCTACAAACATTAAATGAAATTACTTTGGGCACAGAACATCATTTTGAGTTAGCTGTGGCTATTAAAAATAATTTGCTTCTCCAGATAATATTTAAAGCAAATCTTATAGTAGCGAAGGTAGTATTTAGACCACCTTTCCCCACCCCCCACCCCCCCCCTCCCATTGTATCAACAATGGCAACATTCCTTGTCTTTTTCTTTCCAGTATTTCTTCCAACCTGTTTCTACCAACTAGGTACAGTTCTACGTTCTTGTCCCCTTCACTTATGTTTCCCAAGAGTCAAACTGCCAAGTGGATCACTAAATCCTTGCAAAATACTCTGCAAATTAAACGTTGTTACTTCTATAATGCTGAATCATGAAGGGAGCTTTCCAAGCAGCATTTATTTGCAGCAAAGAAAATAGTATAAAGTCGCACAGCTATCCTAGCTCTGAGGTCAGTTGGAGCACAGTGGAATTAGAATTATGCCCTGCCACGCAACCCTTCTGTAACCAAGGTATGGAAAGAGAGAGAGGAAAATGAAAAGGTGGAAATGCATGGGGTATTTAGAGCTGAGGTTATCACCTCAATTACACAGAAAAGTAAAACAAAATGAACGCAAGTAGATAAGGTCAAAATGTAATTTGGTATTTCGGTATAGCTTAGGGGGCAAAGAAAAGGATTTATTTGAAATTTTCTCCTTCCAGTTTTCTATAAACTATTCTCTCCCACATAACCAAACAATAGATTTAGGTACTACAAGTTTTTGCAGAGTGCAATAGCTTCCCTGCTACCAGCAGTGACCCTCCACTGCCTCCAGGGCAAATTTTTGTCATAGTTTTTAAATTTCACAGTAATTTTATCTTTAAAACCTAAAACGTTCTAATTAATATATATATCCATCCTGCATATTAAATTTATAAAGCTTATTTTGAGTGCGTTTTTACATGCACCCTTATGTTACACAAAAGGTAAAATCTCTTAGAGCGCTGAAGATGGAAAGAAGGGCCAGTAGATTCATGCAATTTTGTAGCTACTTAGGGGATAGAAGAGGGCATATTCTGGGTTCCCTACTATGTCAGTTTAAAAAAGCACTACATCCTCTCATGAATATTACCAAAGCTCTTCCATATTATTTCACTCTTAAAAAAAAACACCCAAAACAACAAAAACAACAACAACAACAAAACCAAACACTTTGATTTTCCCACTGCAGAAACATGTATCCTTTCATTCAGAAAAGGAAAAGAAGGTTATCTTTTGAGCCTGTCACACAACAGGCCAGGTTCTCTGCCTTTCAAGGTCAAAAGATTCAAAAAAGTAAGGTTTTTCTTTTCCAATGAAGTGGAATGATAAGCGGTTACCTGATTAAACCAGCTGATAAGAACATCTATTGTGATTTTTTATCCTCTCTTGTCATTCCTTCATTTGGCTCCAAGAGATAAGAATGGAGAACCTCCATTGATCCAAGCTTTGAAAGGACTTGCTGATTATGGATAATGTTCTAATTAAAGTAGCTCCTCTGGAGGAAACAGCAACACTGACTGACTGCGATGAACAGGATTTAACTCTTTACATGAATTTCTATGTCTCAAAGGAGTGTATTTACATATTCTGAATCTAATCCCACTAGGATTTTTACCACTGATTTCTACTAAAGACTAACCTGGACCATTATAAGGACAGGAAGTCCTCAAGGTAGATTACAATTAATTGTCTTTACCCTAACTTGAAGCCATAAAGAACACAGAAACAGACAAAAGGACAAGAAAATATAGGACTTTCAAATATCACATTAAAAATATTTGTATTTAACAAAGTAACTAGAAGTTTAGCCTCCTTTTCCCAACTGTCCTCTTTCCAATAAAAAGCCCCAGCCCACTTAGCCATCAATATATACAAACCACCCTTATTTCCTTTCTTTAAGCCTTCTCAATTCTAATATATCCTTTGTGAGTTGGGAGAAACAAAGAAAATCATGGCATTCATGGTGGGGATGAAGAATGTATTTACATACATTCTATATATAGATATAATATATCTATATATTATATATATAGATAGATATAGATAGATAGATATAGATATAGATATAATATATAAGGGATATAATAGCATGTTTTACTTCTCTCTTCCTTCCTTAGTAACTCATACATGATTAGTTTTGGATACTCACCAAACACCAAGCTAATACTTTTCACCAGTACTGTCTTTAACAGCAACAAGATCTTGCTCTTGACAATTAAAGAGCCTTGAGCTGATCATTCCATGTTGAGCTTTCTTCTTCTGAGTCACTGGGCCATTATCCACACTAAATTTCATGTGCCATTTTACCCTGCAGTCACTAAGTCTTAGAAAAACCTCCCGAAATTACTCTTGTACTTTCAGCTTTAAATAAATAAACATAGTATGTTTATTTACCAGTATGTTTATTTGTCTCACTGGCAAGCAAATTAAATTTAAAGAATTTATTTACCAGTATGTTTATTATACATTTACCAGACCACTGATGAATATATTAAAATGCAGAAATTTACTAAATATTCCAGGATTGCTGAGCCTGTATTTTATTGTTAGATTAAAATAATTTTGGTTCAGATGCGAAGTATTTAACAGTGCTTTGTAACCAAATTCACAGCTGAAAATGTATCCTGTAGCTGAAATGCTAACAAATAATTATTTGATAGTTTGTTTTAAAAGAAAGAAAAAAATCATGAGCAAATAAAACCATTATGTCTTGACCATAAAGCAGGCAATATGTTAACACTAACCGCACGTACATGCACTTTAAATAACCTTTGGCATTCAAAATATATACACAAGAATTTTCTTGGCAAATACAAACGCGTAATAGCTTTTCTCTCGATTCTTTTCAGTTTGGTTTCCAACACATTACATCCTTATCTATTCAACAATAGGTCACTGGGAAAAATATGTTAACACCTTTTTAAATAAGACAATAAAGTTTAGCAGTGACAGAACATTTCGTCTAAATCTAATGCACTTGAAAATTCCTTAAGTATCCATTTGATTAATTTCAGCCATTTTGAAATAAAACTTTATCTTCAGAATGGCATTTAATCATTCATCTGATTTCTTAATTTTTTAAAAAATGACTACATGAGACGGACCATTTTTTAACACAAATACTTTTTTATTTTCTGTCTGCAGCTTTTGCAGGAACAGAGCATAGCTCTACCACGTATCGTTAATTCTAACACAATTTTTTTTCTGTGGTCAATACAAACAGCAATTTGTTTTAGGGAACGACAAATTCCAAGGAGGCAGGAAACCAGTCAAAAAATATTTTTCTGAAAGATTTCCCTAATAGGCTATGCAGTATGAAAATATCTTGAAGACTGGAAAACTGGAGACTACTCTTCAGGCCTTCTGAGTAGAAAATGGCTTACGCACATTGCTGATCTCTGGAGTTCATTACAGGTTGTAGGTCAACCTTATCCATAAGAAACTGCACTTCAGACAAAAATTTCTGATAAGGTTATATTCTATATACAAAATTAAAATTAATTTAATAACCTATCATGGAGATTACTTGACTTTATGAAAATTGTCCTCACACTCAAATATTTGCAATGTACTATACTGACGTCACAAAATTTTAGTTTTCTATGCAAGAGAGTTTAATATGTAATTAACTATAATTAGCTTTGTGACATTTCAGATTATTTAATTGGGCAACCATTCATGTGTGTTTTATTTTGGAGATTAAGGAGAAATTTAAACGCAGTAAAATGTTTGAACTATGTAGGTCTGTGCCTTAATATAGTCTTTACACGCACACCAAAAGGAAATGACATTTCATGGTGGGTTCGGGTAGGGTGAGAATTTTTTCTGTGAATACACTATTAATCATACGCAAAAAACATCAGTCTTCGGTAAAGTTTTGATACATGAGAGAACTGAAAATGCTGAATTATTCTGAAGTTAAAAGCATTTTATTTCTTCAGCTTTCTCAAAGTGATGATGCTTTAGATGAATACAATACAGCTGCAGAGAATTTATTGATAAATCATTGCTTATTCCTAGCTGGCTAGGCAAATCATTTATTCACCCACCAATCTATATTTCTATCACATAACACAGTCAAATTGCATATGCAAAGCACAAATAGATGACAGTTGCACTTGTTATACCTAGATTTGATTGCAATTCTTTTATTCAGTACGCTTGGTGAGATTTTCAAACTTCTTCTCAGCTCACTAATTATAAATCAATTTCCCATAAAAGAGAGACCCCATAATAAGCACAGATAACTCTTAAGAAGTTTTTAGGGTTACTTTTCACAGTTCTCAAAACTCAGGTAAAGATTTAGAGATAACAACCCGAAGACCACTCTAGTCCTTTTTTTTCAGCATGACTGTTTTTTGCAAGTCCTGTTCAGAGTCAATGGCAAAGCCAGGAAAGCAACAGGTGAAACTCCCATCTATCTCTACACCATCAATGACTCCCATTGACACTTGGTGATTGCTGAGTGATTACGGAGACCAAACAGTGATAGCACGGTGAAGTAGTGGGTGGTGCATTTCAGCAGTGATCACAGTGGATCACCTCCACTGGTGCAGATTTTTATGAGTGTGGCAGGCAGACTCTTGTTCATTGCTGGCAAAAATGCACAACCAATGGTTGGGACTATTCTGAAAAGTAGTGTTTACTAGCTGAGAATTTGCCCTATAAACTAGTGTTATTACACTCTTTGTATCTGTTGCAATTTCCATGGAAATAAATAGGAGGCATTACTTTTGGAGGGGCCTAGGTATCTTGCTCCCTTCCATAAGATCTCCTTTTTTTTTTTTTCTGCCATGAAATCAGGGCTACTCACAACCAGAATTGCATGAAATCATATTTGATTGCACAGCATCCAAAGCCTGCAGTGGCTGCATCACCAGAATGATGAGCAAAGATCAAAACCCTGAAAGAAACATTGGGTTTTTCAGTTACATGCAGGTGCTTGCAAGGGTTAAACTAACTGCTTTTGTTTGCTTTTATTTTTCTAGTCTAGGCAGAATGGTTTAAGTAAATGGAAAAGCAGCTTTTCTCCCAGATTTCCTTGCTGTTTTTCCTTGATTGCAGTACTAGCAACTACATTTTTGTAGAACAGTGCGCTTGACATCATCATATTAACAGTTGGTCTCCTCTGCTCATTTTCACCAAGGCCTGCTGGGTAATTTTACTGAGGTCACCTTATTTTTATGAGGGCCTCTCAGCAGGAAGGCAGGCACTCCATGCCAGCTTTGATACTCACAGTGTGTTGGCACATTGCAGTTGCTTCCCTAGAGACTGGGAAAATGATCAGCACTGCAGGATCTTCTGCAAAAATCAGGGAAAAGACATTTGTTAGCTCTCTGGAGAAGTCCAAGCAAAAGATATTCACTGCATGGAACCAAATCAGCATCTGTTTTTTTTTTTCTGCAGCAAGGGTAGTTCAGTAAAACGTCCAATCTACTTGAATGTGACAATTATTCAAACAAGAAAAGTACTGATCAAGATACCAAATACCAGCTGTGATTTCTTTCACTGAAAAATAAAACAAGTTAAAAAAATAATTTAAAAAAAAAAAGAAATAAAAAAGAAAATGTCATACAGGCAGAACTGCTTATTTACCTGAAGTCCAAAAGAGGTTCTGCCAGTATCAGTTGTCCGTTCCATCTTAAAATAATACCTAATGTTTTTCCTCAGTTAGCATACATCCTGGCTGAGAGCTCGCCTCTGAAGTAGCAGAGCACGAGAAGAAGCAGTTGACATGTAAGCAGTGTTTGTTTATCTTGGCCATTTCCACTGGGCATAGAATTGTTTGGATTGACTATGAAACAATTACCACTTTAAAAGAACAAAACACATCTTCCTATACAAACACACAATCAATCAGAATAAATGAAAATAAGAACAGGAGCAATTATCCAAAGCTCACCCTAACTGGTACAGTTACAAATGAAGACCATTCCAGTTACACTGGCTCCATGATCTATTTCGTAATAGTTTCACAACTGTTTGCTTAATAAGAATTAAAAAAAAAAAAAAAATTAGTTTCCCTAAGTAACAGTGGATGCTAACACTGGTTTAGGAATCTTGATAGAATGTGATTGCTCCCAAGATGCCTTTTTAAAAAGAAATCAGATCTTATTTAGTGTATTTATTTTCATTCGAAACTCATGATTCTAACGGATGACAGAAATAGCATAAATCACATTTTAGTGAGAGATTTTGTAACAAATTTCCCAATAATAACATTAGTGACAGTAGGAGTTCATTCCCTCAGAATTTCTGGTGAGTTAGATATTCATACATTGGCTTCAGGGAAAAGCATTTCCATTTTCTTTCCACAGATTTTCCTAAATTCATGATGTAACTATAAGAGCACAAATTCCGTATTTTCTTGAATAAAAAAGTACATTCCAAAATGTAAGGAACAGCTCAACAGCACCAATTTATAACTAATCAACTGCTTGCATTTAAATCTTATGTTTCCATCTCAGCAGCCAAGGCGGTTTATGATGATGGTCTCTGTTATTTATGACCACTGGCCTGTGCACCACACAAGGTTAGATTCTAAGAATTGTCACTTCCCTCCACCAAAGAAAAGAATCTGATATTGCCAATGGCCATTCTATGCTGAAATGAATTATGATGATTTTCAGAATATTCAAAAATTCTGAGTCAACTGGATTTCCCTCAAACGCCATGCAGTGCTATTCCCCTGACAATGGCAGAGAAAGTAAGTTTGAGTCACAAACTACTTATGTAAAGCTTATCATCTTTGTGAAGCAGATCCTGGCTGTGAATCATGTGCACAAAGTAGAGACTCTCTCATTTTATCTGAGAGAGACTATTTCTCCCTAACACCCAATCTTATCCTTGGCATAGACTAAAAGGCAGCTTTGTTTTCTGAACTCCCTATTGACTTAAACCATCCTTGCCAGTCCCACTAAAATATATATATATATATATATATATTGTTCTCCGATATGTACCACATTAAACATTATTTAAATACTTGTTTCTCTAATAAGCCATTCCTTTAATGTGTGAGAGTATGGAAATTCAATGCACAGTTTGGGTCTCAAAGTAGCAAATATCTTCTTTGCCCACTTGCCTACAGATTTTAGTATAAGTGCCCTTGTCTTTCTCACTTGTTTTCTAGCTCCCGGTCTCCATTCTCACTCTTTCCATTCTGGACTGGAGGCTCCCCATCTGCAAACACATGGCTTATATTCCCCAGACAGCATGCCTTTCCCACATGCTTATCCATAGGCCATGTCTCTGGTGAGAAAGGGGCCAGAAGCAGACCCCACTCTTCTGTCAGGTGTCAGCCTGTAGGCACAAGCATTTCCATTTCCCTCTGTCTTGCATCACTTTGGTCCTCCTACTGAAGGTCTTTGTATTTTACAGCATATATGAAAGGTAATTGGGTATTTTGTTTACAGTGTTATTTTGCAAAGCTCTAATTACTAATATATTTAGTATTCCGAGTTTAGAATTCAAGCCTTTTGACAAATTATTAATCACAAAGATGAGAAGCTCAAAAATAACAAAATGAAAAGCCTACTTGTGGCCATAGGCATGTTAATCTTCATTAATCAGCAGTTATGGATTTGGACAGGAATGCTAATAAAAATCATGCAACAAGAAAGTTTCTGCAAGAGAATTTATTTTCTGAGCACTGTGTAGGTTAGTAGGAGACCTCCAGCCTCTCTCAGATTTGCTTCAACTTCCCTTCAGTCCATTTTGTTGGAAGTACAAACAGCAACTCACTTTTCCTACTGATCTGGCCTCCTCTAATCCGCTTACTTGAACTACATAAAGAAAAACAAAGGTATTCATGCTATATTTATTAAGTACGAGTTTAATATATAGACTTCTTTTTTTTTTTTCCTCCACAAATTGCTCAAGTTAATGGAGGAAAACCCTGGTTTTATTCTTGCTCTCACTCTTAATATTGAACAAGAACATTTTTCTGTACATCTCAAGCACTGTACTGTGTGTCTCCAACCTAAGGGGAATTTGTCTCACTGGCAAGCAAATTAAATTTAAAGAAGTGTACTTCTAAACCACAATTATTTCATCTTTTTCTTTGTTCTTTTTTTTGTTTTTCCTTCCACTGCTAAAAGAAAAAGGGAAGAAAGGAAAAGGGAAAATATCTCAAAATGGAAAATGCCGTAAGACCCTTCTAGAAACTGGAAAGACATGATGTCAATTATTGCTGTTCAATTACAGTTTCCAAATTGACTGTATCACTACACCTTAGAAGCGCTCTCTCCATCTTATTGCTTATGAACACGTCAGTGAACAGGACAGCAAGCTTTATCTAAATTAAAGCTTTATCTAAATTATCTAAGCACAGCATACTCGTAGAGCTAGTAAGCTTTCCGTCAAAGAAGAAAATCAAATCAGTTTGATAGTATTAGTTCTTGATATATCTGTTTTGTATCTTTCTTAAAACCTTATTAGACTCGTAAGTATCTGGTCACTACTAACCTTTTTTATAGACAGAAAGATGACACTGAATGCTTCCTCTCTGGCTTCTTCCTTTTTCTCTCTCTCCCATTAATTGATAACCTGTTCTTTTTTTCATCAAATGTATTTACAGAAACTCTCTCTACCCTTACTAAACTTCAATGCACTCAGCACTGATTTTATTGCTACAGATTTTTTTTTTCAGCCTATGAGAGGTATCTGTTCTTTTCCCCATTTTTGCGTGTTTTCCCTTTTGCATTAAAGATACCAGGACACAGTCAAATTACCATTACCTTCTTGCTTTCATCTGCTTATATACAGACAGTTGGCCCTTGTACCAATTACCAGCTGGGTTAGTCATTCTCAGATTCGTTTATCTGGACAGTTTTGTGCCATCAGTGAATCTTGGTTTCTCAGTTATTTGTAATACAGGCTTTCTGCAACACTGTCTGCAGATGCAGAGGCAGCAATCTGAGCTGAGAGCTTCTTTGCCCACCAGACATTCTGAATAGGCCCCGAAACAGCTGTTCAATCCCCTACCACAGCTGTAATTTTACCTGAGAAACAACATAATTCCTGACGGTTTTTTACTCTCACAAAAAGCAAAGGCAAATTATCGTACTATCTGGATATGAAATTTTAGATGTAAGAACTCTGAGTCTTATTAAAAGCACATTACAGCTTCAGCTGAGTGTTTCAGTGGAAGGCGTCACTAGTATTTTGTGGAACAACCTACAAATCAATTAGCCATCTCTGCCAGCTGCAGTTTTTGAACAAGATACAAATGCTATGTATTTTCGACTAATTTTAGTGATTCAGATTTTGATTTTTCATTGATTTCAAATCATGCGAGTTCTCAGAGCTAGACAAGGAGCTACCTGCTTACAGCAATGGCACCCACCGATTCCTGGTATTTTTTTTAATTTATGACTGCATTTGCTACCAATAGAAAACCTATATTCGTGAATAAGATGACTGCTATCATCAGACAACCACCAAGACTGATAACTGAGTGATATTTACTTCTATACTCAGGATTGTAGATGACTAGCAGCATCTAAGCAAATATCATTCGGGAACATACATTAGCAGTTACTTTATTGCAAGCCTCTTTGGGAATATGTGCACTGAAATATGTATTTGATGTTCATAGACTGGTAACAGCAGACTCAAGCAAGAAAAGTAAACAATTTTGTATACTGCGTATGACTTCTAAATGAGATTCAGCAGAGATGGTTTATTTCATGCTGGTGATTTGGTTCATCTCTAGCTTGTTGTTACATTATTTCTTTCCACTCTGTCCTTTATTGTGGCAAAAAGATTATATCTGCCTGTGCATTTGGACAACACAGGTCCAAAAGGCTCCAACAGTAGAACAACAAAAACCAACAGCAACAAGTAAAAAAATATCCAAAACAGCAAATCAAATAATAACAAAAGAAGCCCAAGCAGATGAACAAAAATCATATCCCCAATCATGCAAATATTTACGCTGTATGGCCAAATGACATCACTGGCTGTTAGCTGATAAAAAAACTGTAGTAGCTGCAACGCATCTCCAATATGTGATAAATAGGAGAAATCCAGTTATGCTAGTACTAATCATTAACCACAGCAGTAAATACATGCCAAACACCTTCCTTATCTCAAGCACCATGACAGAAATCTGCTTCTATCTATGATGCGTAGAAGTTACAATTATATTCATTTAATTGGTCTAATACCAGTGTATCTTTGAAGCTAACACATATGAAGATATCGTCACCTAATCTATCAGGGCAGTATTGACATTTGCAGGAATTGCTTTCTGAAGATTAAGATAAAACACAGTTGAAATTGATTTAAGTATTTGAAAGGGTTTTTTCACTGGTTTTACAATGCAGCAACTGTCATTTCTGAAAGTCTGACTGATTTAAATTGGTTTAAAATAGAGTTTTTATTTAATTATCCTGCACAACTGCTGTATATGAAACATTGATTACGCTGAGAGGCTCTCTGTGGCAAAAAGCTCACAGCAAACAGAAATGGAAGTCAACAGATGAAATGAGAACCATTAAAGTGCTCATGCAGAATGAAGACATACAAGACTAAATCACCAAGGAGTGTTTTGAAGTTCTTATGCATTTCCATATTGGTTGAGGATTAAGAACTTCATTCAAGAAAGGAATAGATAGAATAATTTCTAGGAAATGGAAATAACTTAGACTTCAAAGCAGAGAGACATTCTTGGAAAAAAAAAAATAATAATCATGCAGCAGGAGAAATCATTTTCTTTTAGAGTATGTTAATATTAGAGCAATTTCAGAAGATGTCAATGTCTAAAGTTTAATGCTCTCAGGCCAGTGGATTAAAAAAATGCCTTCCCCATCCTGCACGTCTGCAGAGGCACTGGTGTACATTCCTTGGGTCTGGCACACTTTTCCCTGACACTTTCCACACAGCACATCCAAGTGAGCTTTCCTGTAAGGACATGCACGAAGGGAAGATGTTGCAGACATGGAGCCGAGTGTCTGGGGGTTTCCGTCCCCAGATTAATGACTGATAACAGCAGTCATTACTTTTAGTGATGTTACAGTACCCAATTCTGCAAATGTGCCAGAAAAGTTAGATCGTTTTTTTTTCTGAATAATCCAAATCAGTTTTCAAACACAAGATGTTCACCTCTTTCACAACAGAATTAAATAATAAATGAAAAGTGGAGACTCAGAAGAAACTTTTACACTAAAAAAATCATCCTGAGAAAGTGAGATAATGCAGCAGGCAGATGTGGGGATCAGAATCACAGTGGTGGCCTTGCCAGCTATATGTCAGCCATAGGAGCACACTCAGGCCATGTGAAAATAGGTGCAATTGGTTGCAAATGTACTGATTGAGAGCAGAGCTGCAGAATGTGACACCACAGTTTGTAAAATCACACCTATCTCCGTAATGAATGAATGCCATAGTGAGAAAAATTAAAATGCTCACAAGAGCTTAAAACAGATTGGATGTTTATATCAAGTAAATCAAAAGCCGGATATCTTACAGACTAGCTTACAGATGGTCAAATCCTGCAGGCCAGCTCAAGCAAATTATATTTGAAGTCAAAGGGAATTTTCCTGTGACAGGGACTGTAGTATTTGTTTCTTAAGGATAAAAACATTTCTGGCTATGGAACAAAAGTCTTCAAAAATACGTCCTCAAACAGACTTACTTTTCCTACCAAGAATGTTAATTTAAGGTGTCTAAGAAGTATCAAATAGGCTCTGGCAGTATTTGATTCTACAAAAACAGCTTGACAAGCTGATAAGGCCATGGCATAGCTGTTAGTGTGCTTATACCATAAGCAGATAATGAACCAAACTTGGGCACCCTTCAGCTATTCCCTGTTAAAAGTGAGGGAACAGGAAGTATGTCAGTGTATGCTGTTTGAAGGAACATGACATTTGGTTTAACAGCACTGTAAAAACAAACTTTAATATCCTTGTAATCATGCATTTATTTTCTGGGGAAAAAAAAATAAAAATGGTGGGATTGGGGTTTAAAAAAAAAAAGAGAACGGTTTTCTAGATCGCAGTGGCCAGATTACCCGAGTCTGTAGGCTCTACAGCAAAAACCTCTTCATTTTCTAAAATCTGATGCATGTCTTGGGGAGCAGGGCATGGGAGGTGTTTATAAATTAGAGAATTTGAAGATCTTATTCAAAGTATCACACTTATATCTATGGTAAAACTAGAATAAAAATTAGATATGTCTTTTTACCACCCTTCAAATTACCAATAGCAAGACAGACCATTCACTTTTGAGATTTCCAGACAAAGGCTATTAAACAAATCCAGGTGATTATTTAGAAAGAATATAGAGCAAATCACACCTCGGAGCTAAAACAACTCAAATTTTGGCAAGATGAGTTACTTTTTCATCGCACAGTATCGCTGCAAGCACAAGTGAAAAGAAGTGTTAAGATTTGGTTGAGTTCCTATTGCCACTCTCATTCCCACCCCCTCCCCCATGATTAGCAGCGAGAAAAATTACCAACTAGCAAACTGTAATTTAATTAAAAACATGTTCCACTTTGAGGAAAAACTGCGCAGAAATTGTGATGAACTCAGGTTCTCTGATTTTAAATCATGTCAAAAAATCTTGATGGTTCCCTGAGCATTTCTGCAAGGGTCAAACAGCACTTCTTTTTATACCCAGTTAGGTTCATCCATCACTGTTAAAATAATATAGGCTTTTGCAGATCACTCCCTTGCAACCACTCATAAACAAATGACACAACTCAGTAAATCTGCATCTCTTCTATGCCCTCTCCAGTTTTTTGCCTAAATTAAAAAGTCAGAATCTATTTCATACTGTCAAATGGATCTTTAGCAACTGGGATTTGTTTTCATATTGTTGTACCTAGTAAGCACAGGGAGTACATGAGCTTTTTCAGTAAATTAAATGAACAGATTATTGTTTTTGCCCTGAGCAGACATTACAGAACATGCCCAAGAAGATAAACGTAGAAAGCAAAATACAGCAAAAGATTGAGTACTTGTCAAAACCAAATTGAAGGCAGTAGGCAGCAAATTGGATTTTCTTTTACAATAACATGCAGTTCACATTCTACTACTGTAATGAATATTATAATGTGTGCTTTCTAATATAATATCTGGTGATGCATTTCTAGAACTATTTCTCAAAGCTTAAGGATATTCTTGCTATATCATGGCTCAGTACATAGTAATGATAAGTTTGTTCTGTTCACTGCAGAGCCTTAAGGAGATCTTTTTCTGAAGAAAGGAAAATATTAATCACTAGATTTCTCTTTCAGTTATGGTGATTTAAATCTGTGAACCTCTGCAGATTTGCAGCAATGTCATTGCATCGTCCAGCTCCTGAACACCTATGGCTGCTCTGAAAGCCAGCGCAAGTATGATTAACAAGCGTTAAACTTCCCTGAAGCTTAGAAATAACACTGAATCCTGGGGCTACTAATCCATTTAGCAGGTAACATGCCCGAAACAACTAGATTCCTTCTAATTTTATGAAAAATCCAAATGATGGATGGAAAGGGCAGGCATAACCATGAAACATTTCCTCCCTTTTTAGACACAAGTAAATTGAGGCTCAGATCACGGAGGCGAGTAAGCAACTTTCTGGGGAATGTGACTGTGCTCCAGCTCACCCAGCCCAACGTCCACTGGAGTCAGCAGGCCCAATGCCTGTGCACAGCTCTGGGCTTTGGGCCAGCAACAGCATCTTCTGCGGACAGATGGCTCTAAGTGACATTCCCAGGAAAGTCACGCTTTGATTCAGTTACTGAGCCCAGCTATTCTACAGGAGTCGATATTTTTTACATTTCTGAGACAACCTTTTATTTTGTTGTGGATGAGAGGAAAGTGCTGGCACGTGCAAAGCATTTGATGAAAAGAAAGAGGAGTAGAGAAATAAAGATCTTTTTATACCGGAGATTAAACTCTATCATATATTTCAGAAATAAGAAGCATAGGCAAAAAAAAAGCAATAATATGAAATGAGACAGGACCATGTGGGTGAGAAGGGATGCCTGGTTGTCATAACAAAGCAATATCTTTCTGAACAATTTGGATCTTCAGGGAACATTTCTTGCTGAATTTAGCTTAAAAATAAGGCAATCAGAAAACACTGACATGCTGTGTCTTGAAGTGATAAAAAATGTACAAGGATCTCAGCCTTGGGGATTAGGGTATATGCTCCATATCAGATAATAACTGAAAATGAGTTGTATTTTGTGCTGTATAAATGGTAATTAAAATAGAGAACATAAGAAGATAGACTAGTGCCTTGCAGTCAGTAAGAGTGATGCTAGTGACTTAGTTCAAGGGCACCCACAGAATGCTCCCCCAAGAGAAGCAAGCTAATGAGATAAAAGATGCTCACTTCCAGGAGTTCAGCCAGCAACCATACAAAAACAGAACAGAGCAGCTAAAAATACCTTTTTTCTTAACTCCTCTCAGGAAAGCACAGATTTTATATTTAAGGATATATTCCTATCTGACAATTATGAAAGGGAAAAAAGTAGACCTTGGTGTGCCCGCACCCAGCTAAGCAGGGTATGGACCTCCCTGAGCTGGGGATCACAAGGTGGGGGAGAGGCAGCTTCTTCCCTCTCTCACAGGGATGTCACACAGAGCAATCCCCTTCACCTTCGGCCTTGTGGAAACAGGCAAAGCCCAGCCCTGTTTCAGGGAGAAACTCCCCGTTTCCATAAGCTCCTGAAAAGTAATCTCAGAGAGGTGTGGCTCAAGGCTTGTATTGGAAACCATCCATATGATGTGAAACATCCCCATGTGAAATGGCAAAAGATTTCATAAGATGTTCAATACTTCTAAGATGCAGAAGATAAGAGACAAAAAGACAAGGCATAGCACTCAGGCCTAGCCCAGCTCTCCCAGCAGAAACACCACAACAGCTCTCAGTGCGGCTGGTAGTGCTGCAGGGCTGTAACTTCACACGCAGACCCGCTGTCCCTGCCAACAGCAATCAATAATCCTACAGGAGGGAGAGAGAATTTAATGGGTTCAAAGGACTTTGCTCAAAACTGCTCCTATTGTAACAGCAACCCAGCTGGAAGCACAGTGCGTGGCTGTTTTGTTCACCACATTTCTATACATTACAGTAGCCTGAGGCAGCTTTTTCCTTCCTTCCTTCTCAAATGCAATGAATTCCACCACAGGGTTTTGCAGCATTTGCAGCAATCAATATTTACTTAGCAAGACAGTTTTAACAAGAACAAAAATATTCTATCACGCACTGGCTTTTTAAAAAAACCTCTCAAGATATCCGTGTGGTTTTGAAGCAAGACTTAAAGCCTTTAATGAGGAAAAGGAAGGAACTGAGAAACTGATTCATTTTTAAACACCAACAGTTGTTCAAACTACAGCACATACAGAATAAAGCTCATATTCAAAAGACTGATCTTCCTTACTGAGCTGTAAAATCATTCATACAGCGTTGAAAACTTAGCTCCTGAAACAGATAGTGGATTTAAACTCCACTGCTTTTGTGCAAATTGCCCTTAGTAAAAATGCGATGGCTATCAGCATAACTGGTTTTGTGGTTTTCTTTTTTTTTTTGGGGGGGGTGTGGGGGTTTGGTCATTTTTGCATCAGAACTCCCATAAGTATATTTTTAGTCCTTTAAATACATTCCTGTTAAATAAGACTTGTTAAAAGCATATAAGCAATATGCTGACTGCGCGAGGTAGCATTTTTTGTGGTTTCTTTTTCCTGGTGAAGAAAGTGTGCATGTTATTTGCACAATGACACAACGGTGAGAGTTGTACAGAAAGGCAAAAATAAGCTACTTGTAAAAAATGTTTTTTTCTTGCTGTTTTAAATATTCTTCTCTGAGTGAGATCCACGTATCATTTAGCACTATGTTAGCAGTGGTGTTTGGTTATTGAGAAAAAACAGAATTTTAGAAGAATGCTGTCCTAAGGTAAACTTTTTTCAATGTTGCAAAACATTTATTTCCTTTCATAAGATCACTGTCTGAAAAATAAAAACACCCCTTTTTTCATTGTGTCTAATTTTTTTTTTTTTTTAAGAGTAATTGAAATATTTCAGATGTTATACACTAATACTAAAAGAGCAGACAAATTCAGTAAGGCTTATAAGAAGTTATTTAAGATGCTAAGGTTTCTCCTACTACAATGAAAATGACATTGCAAAACCATACACTGCTTGCAAACAATTAATCCACAAGGGAATCCAAAGCCTAGAATGACAGAAATAAAATAAAAAGAAGTCTGACCTGGCACATTCCTTCCCTTCAGATCCTGACCTCGATCTTTCTTTTTGTTCCATTGGTTTTGTTTTGTTTTAATGGTTGTTTTGGTGGTATTTTTTGTTGTTGCCATTGTTGCTGGTTTTTTCTTTCTTGCTTATTTATTTACTTTGGTAGTATGGATCCAAACAGGTTCATTGAACCAAAATGCCCTGCCATTATTAATTTATATGATGATAAACATTCTGGACTCATCATTCAAAAATACCCACATTCCAGAGCACACCCTAAGCCCAAACTCCAAACAGACTTCAACCCTTTTCCAGAAGGAATGGCATTCTCTTGAAGAGACACTTCACAGAACCATAGAATTGCTTAGATTGGGAAAGACCTTTAAGATCATCAAGTCCAACCACAACCTAACCATACTACCATAACTCTAACAACCCACTGCTAAATCATGTCCCTGGGCACCACATACATAAATACTTACATACACACTGCACAAGTCAATGCTGTGTTCTGCATGCCCTACAGTTACATGGATGAAAAAGCAACTAATCTGATATTAGTTTTAGAATCAGATTTTATTCTTTCTTCCAAGCAAGCTATTGCCTAATATTTTAAGTGCTGTGAGATGTCTTGAGTCTTGCAGGAGGGTATTCGCCAGCAGAAAATTCTCATTAAGTGACTTGAAACATGGCAGAGAAACTGGAATAGACCAAGAGTTGGTAGGAGACATTTCACTGATATGATGGAAATTGGTTATTACTTGTCAAAGCCATTAAGGGTTAAAGAATCAGCTCTGAAGTTTCCTTAGATTTTTCCCTACAGCTCCCGGCATCGAATAAGAGTGTGCAGCTTGGAAAACATCAATAGGGTCCTCAGTGCTAAGAGACTGTAAAGTTTCAGGCATAAGACTCGTCTGCAGCAGAAGAAAGTAGAGCAGAAGGGATTAATGCATCTTTTTATGTTCCAAAAGCTTTAGAAATTAATGGAAAATATATATATGTACCTACGCATTGAGAACCAGGAGACTATTCAGCATGCTTAGTAAGCAACAGCTTCTCTCTTCTGCTCACATTTGATCCTTAGTTCTATTATAAGGCTTAAGCCCACTAAGACTCCCCAGTTACTATGTTCTGTGGAGTGCAAACTCCTCAGGACATCAAATTTCTACAAACATTACTCTCCCACAATAAAGATAGGTTTTCAGAGTACAGAAAACTTCTAACAGAGTAATTTTGTTGGACACCTGGAATCACTCCCTGAAAACCAGCTTATTTTAAATGCAAAAAGGGTGCTCTACAGAACCACGATGACAGTCTCCTCACACACCAAGATCATAAGGCCATAAAGGACAGAGATGTTACAGAAAGCCTGCACTCCTACATGGGTGAGGGAGAAGCAACTACTGTTTGACTATTTGTGAATCCTTACGAGTTTGCTCTCCACACAGAAAGATTCCTTTAAGAAATTAGGGATTTGTTGAATCGTGTCCTGCGCTCTCAGACTCCTGATGGATTTTTGTACCTTATTCGTTTAAAATAAACTGTTCTGCTACACTGCTATAACAAATCTCTTTCAGAATAATGAGATTTTTATGCAAGGCTTATTGGAACCGAAATGAAGACTTAAAGTCACAACATAACAAATCATTTTCATCCCTGGCATTATGTAATTAGAATGCACATTTCATTTCAGTTACTTGCCACCCATCCTTTCCCCAACCCCCCCTTCTTTCCCAGTCAAAGCTGAGGATGCAATGTAATTGGAGGCATCAGTAAACATGCTTCAGAACAAATTTCTTGAAAAGCTTTTAGTCCAGATTTTTCTAAAACAATGAATGCTAGTAAGAGATAAAATGGAAAAGCATTAGGATACGGTATTTTATTATCCAATTTTGAGTTAGTGGCTACAAAAGTAGAAGTCTCTCCTCTATTCTCCTTAATTTACATAAAAGCTATACCAAAGCAAGTCTGCCCTAAACACATCAGTCATTTCTGAGCACTTTTGGGTATGAAGCAAACAACAGATCTACATTCCTGTGTCCATCACATCAGTAATTCATGTTTATTTCTAATAAACTGCAGTTAGCTTTTCATACCAGAAGTTCCCAGTCAGTGCTGCAGCCTGAAACGCACAGTCAAGCTGCCACATGTAGCCCACCCGTATGTGAGAGTTACAACTGAGTACAGCCAAATTCCTTAAGGGTGGTCATGAGAGCCCATGTGAATGTGACTAGACAAGTTGATCAGCATGCTATTTGTGAATCTGTAATCATAACTGCTCATATATTGAACACAACCAGACTTACAACGCTGAACTGGGCATCACTCAGAATCTCAGCTCAGCCACTTCTAGCCCCTCTGGAATGCAAGGGGGGTTATTTTCTGCCATACCTCTCTGCCCTCTTCATGTGACAGTACTGCCCTCTACGGTGTGGTCCTGTACTGATATTTTTCTCCAGCAAGATTAAAGTGTCCAAGAAAAAGGTAAGAAAAGAAATCTGAACTTTCTGAAGATTTTCAGGTATTAAGAGGTCTGTGAAGTTCTATTTTCCACAGTAAGACGTCTAAGGCTAAAGAATATTTGTACTGACAGAGTTATTTCTGGTTAGAACTCACACATGGAAAATGAATCTAAATATAAGACATAACCTAGCACGTAAGAAGCAAGGTGACAACTCAGATTGCTATTTTAGCAAACAAACATGAGCTCTTGGAGAATCTTTCTGACTGAAAGATAAGTAAATAATTAGGCTCAATTCTGTGAGTGAGACTTCTCCCACACAAAAGCTATCTACACTGCTGCAATAACTTTGCAAAAGAATAATGCAGAACTGTTTGTGCAAGTGATAATGTGAGTACAAACATTGCCATGGGGCAATTTAGCTGGAGATGGAAGTGTTTCTAAACAAAAAGTCATAGCAATAATCTTACATTCTCATCTGGAACTGTACTCTAACCATTTCCTTCTGTTCATTTCCCAATCTGTTTGTTGGTTTTCTTTTAATTTGTTGGAGAGTTATCACCTTAGTGCCCAAGGGACTGTACTAGTTCAGTACCGTTCTGTACTAGATGAGTACACTAGATCAGAAGTTATTTTATGATGTTTACAAACTGAATAATCTTTAGAGGAAAATACAACTTTTACTCTCAGAATCCTGATAAAAGCACAACTAAAAGGCACCTCAGCAGTTGATCTAATCTATCTCTTCATCATAGGGAAGGATCAGCAATAGTAATTGTTTGCGATGGTTATCTCTCTAGCCCAGCTATCTATCACAGCTGGAGTTGATGATCTTTTCCAACCATAATGATTCTATGATCCTGGCTTGCTGATTGCTCAGTTTTCTAGATGTACTCACAGGCAGGTATGCACCTCATCACCTACCTCCATGCAAAAGGACACACCTCCAGACAGCTGCTGTCCCTCCTTGTGCGGAGGAATCCCCCAGCAGCTTGGACCAGCATCTCTCAGAATGTAGTAATATAGCATCAGGGCAATACCAACCACATTTTACGTATTCCTGCTCAGACCTACTCTGTAAGACCTCAAACACTGTAGATTTCAAAAGCTCCATATGAAACCTAGACTACTGCTTAAACTTTAGAAAGTTTATCCTAATACCTTTCCTTGCCACATTTTAAATGCATTCCTTTTGGTCCAAACATCACAAAATAAATAAATAAATAAAAAATCCAAAACTTTTGTCTCCCAGTACTCAACCAGACCACATTTTCCCAACTCTTCTCTGTGTCTCTTCCAGACTTCCCTGAAAAGAATAAGCAATGTGAAACTTCATATCTAGTGTGTGATCTTCCCTCAACCCTAGCTGCATTTTTGCTCTCCCCACTGCAGTTACCAAAAGGACCTCTTACAGACTGTTCGCGATCTAGTTCTTCACCAGATCTTCTGCCAGAGCTGCAGGCAGAGCTGGTTCCTCATCTGTAGCAGCCCTTCCCTGCCCCGCAGTTGTGTACCTCACTGAGTGATAACGACAGGACTAGAATTCTAATTCTGTTTCTTTATCCAGCTGCAAAATAGGGTTTTTTTTGGTTTGGTTGGTGGTTTTTTTCTACTGGTTTTTTTTTTTTTTTTTCAATCTACGTTTGATCTCCCCAGACACAGAATTATCTTTCAATGATGTAATGTTTTATTTTTCCTTTCCTAAACAAGGAACAGTCACACTTTGCTCATGCAAAAATGAAAAACAATACAGCAATGAACAAACACAATGAGAAATGCTACTTGTATTCAATCTCACTCTCCCCTACTGCCTTACTAGGGCTTTCTTTCCAAGCCTGAGCACTGGAAAGCAATAACAACTGCTTTTGTGTGTTGTTCTTTTTTAATTTACTCCCCTCTTTCTAAATTTCTCTCAGCTCTTTACCTTTCAGAAATAATTGGGATAATTAATGGGTGAGTTGCAAAGATACCCCCGCTGATTTTCTCAAAAGAAACACCATTTAACAAGAAAAAAAAGTAGAAAGAAAAAAGAACAAAAAAACCATAAATCAAACACTTGCTATTTCATAAGCAGATGGAAACAAAGGAGGAAATAGAAATTCTAGGCAAGATGTTCCTTCACACCATATGCAACATTGCATCTCATTGCAGATTCGTCTTGTCACTAATGCAAAGAGTTTGGACATCTAAGCTCTCCTACCATTTCCTGCTACCAATTTCTATGTGATTTTGAGCAACCCAGTAACCCTATCATATGTCAAAAGCTGTTTCACACGATTTCTTTGGTGATAGCTTAAGCACCCTGCTGCCCCCCAGCTACAGGAGGCATCTGCATTCCTGTGCTACCACCTGCTGTAATGCTGACACAGCTGCCAGAGCACTTACTGTGCTGAGTTAAAACAGAGAACTGGTCTCTTGTAAAGCAACAAGAAAAATAAAAATCTTTCAGCCTGATCAGTTCTGTGCCACCAAGTGTGAAGCCACAGACAAACTTGTCATTTTGAAGAAAATAGAGAAAATAATGCTTATTTCAGAGTAGCTCATGAGGTTCAGTTAAATGGTATTTGTCAGCAGCTCTGACATCCCTAAAATTACGTGGTCAACAGAAGTACGAGTCAATGAAGCTGTACGTCATAGCATCACAATGGCATATGCTGCATGCTATAGAACATATATAGCACACTATATTTGTATGCTATCCTTCTCCTACACACATTATGTTGCAACACACAAAGAGCAATGTGCAATGCTCAGCTGCCCAGTCCTGGTTCAAAAAAAGGAACAAGCCTGGAGGGATGAAACTGAGCCCAATTTTTACCTACATGAAAACATCTAACCTGTGTACACTGCCCAACTGAATTTGGCCTCTTTATCAAGCTGCTTGTAAATACTGTCCTTCATTCCTGGTATGCCACAGCGAGCAGTTGATCCATCACTTGAATTTCCATTTTTTTTGTATTCAAGGCAGACATTGTTTCTGGTGACAAATAATGAAGAAGTTTTCCCTAAAAATAGCATCTCGTTTCCCATCTTCAGGTAATACCTTCCTAAAGGAGTTATTTGTTTACTTTTAACTTCATGATGGCAGAATGAACTGCATTTTGTCCCAAATTATGCAGAATTCTAAATCAAAAAGTATTAAAAAAATATTTTTATTTTTGCCTTGATATAAAAGCCCAAGACATATGAAGTAAAAATCCTTTATTTCCAAAGCAAGGCTTCCTGATTTCACAGGCAGACATCTGGGGAAGATGACACTCCTGTTATCACAGCAAATATTTCAGTATTTAGACAGAACCATTTTCTGAGGGTATTCAAATGTGATCTGCAAGAGTAACAGACTGCTCACCTGGCACTGAGCTGGGAGGAGGAGAATGCAAGATTCACATTGAATTAGTCATAAAAAAAAAAAACAAAAAAAACAAACAAACAAAAAAAAACTTGAATTCAAAACTCTCGCTTCTCATATATATATACCACACCCAGAAATACAGTGTAACTCCTCATTTTCTGAACAGCGCCTTTGTACACTAAAAAAGAAAGATCATCTCTAAAGGAATGATCTGCAAAGTATTACCCATTCTAGATCTGAACAACACTGTGAAATTCCATCATGGACAATTCATTCCAAGCACCACCTTGTACCCAAAACGTTCACATTTGCTTGTCCTGGCTGGATGTTTTAGTGTACTTATTCCGTACATAGACTGACCTGAAAGAGAACCACTAGAAAAGAGGACCAAATGACATGACGTTCATGTACTTCAGTCTTAGCTGTATTGATCATGTTTGAAAATCCAATTCTCTGTTAGCAAATCTACTTTTGAAACATAAAAATCATGAGGACAGTCTTGAAAGAGACTAAATCATTAGTGAGTAAATACTGAGAGAAATGTATTACTTTTAAATGCCGTGGCTTTGAATTATTGAACAGAACTTGTGCGCAACACTGACCATGTAGTACACTTTCAGTACTCTTGCACAAAAGACAGCTATGTAATTGCAACCTAAATTCTGGCTCTCAGCATAAAGAAATCCATAAGGTTTCCCAAAACGCCTTATCTGAAACTTTCAGAGAACACCAGTAGGATCTGGAGGTAAGCAAGCAATGCAAAATACGTTCCCAAAGGAGAAAATACACACCCTGTAAGAAAATGACAATAAACTGTCAATTCCTACCTCTAAGACAGCTGCAGCTATTTAAAGCATTAATGAACACTGGTGAAGGAACTAACTACCCCAGGTATCATTAACTACAGCAAAAAGTCAAGCTTGAATCTAAAAAATATATTAATATAATCTAACTTCAATATTAAAATCATGATATATTTCTAGTGTCTCTGTGGAGGAGATCAATGAAGTAACATTTAAAAAAATCCTATTTTCAATAGCTGTGATGCAGATTTTATTTATTTTTTGGCTCTTGTTTCAGTCTTTATGATTTCCCAAAAGGTGTATATGTTCAGGGTCATTGCAAAAGGAATGATTTATCGTCTAAATTCTTAATTTTCCAGTTCATTACCGAATCCTCATTTACTTTAGTACCTTATTTTCCTCTGGCCAATGCATTATCCTTAGTGTTTCCAATTTTGTATAAGTATACCATAATATCCACAGAACATTAGAAAAAAAATAATTATGTGCAATCTTTCTGAAAAACAAATCATTACAACTAAACCACAGTCTCTTGATATATGAGAAGAAAAAAGATGGAAAACACACTTGATATCCACTCACCTACTGGAAAAGCACCTCTTTCTTTCCAGACAATTAAAAAGATACGTTTGGGGCTGTAAAGGACATTACGTAATTTCAAAAAGAATAGAATAACATTAACCTGAAATTTAAAAAATACTTCAGGATATTTTCCAAATAGAAAGAACTACGTGTAGACTAACTGGTAGCTTGCTGGATATATTAGCTCTCTAGTAATATCATTATATCACACTGAACCATATGAACATATATTTCAAAGAGAAGGAACTAATAAAAGAAATTCAAATACCAGCTGGGAAAATTTGACCTCTGTTTAATTTCTTCAGAACAGAGACAGCTCTTTAGTTATGCTACTATTTCAAATAATATTAGAGATAGAATTACTATGGATACAGTTATTCAGCTAAATCACCAGCATTTGACCAAAGGCATCTTTGTTCCATGGAGGTACATTTTTGACTTTCCCAATATAGTGTAAGGTGTGCATAGATGAAGAATGGAACCCCCAGAGCCCCATATCCTGGTATATTTACCTCCAAACCTATATACAAATTAATATTCCCAGTTTTAGTATATTAATGGCTTATAAGAACAGCTGTGTTGCAAATACACGACGAAAAGCCTTTAAAATTAATAAGCAGGAAATACGCATACCAGATGTTTCAACTGCTATGTTCTCTGATTAGAAAAAGGTAATTGCTTTAAAAGATGCTTTAGAACGTATATAAATGCAAAATACCAAATAAGTGTAATTGAACAGAGATATAGCAGAAATATTACTAGATTAATGAAAAGATAGTATACGAATGAAACACTGCTAATACCAGTGACAAGTTTATTGAAGCTTTATTGAAGTAATTAATTGCTAACACATTTTTGCAGTGAGAAAGGACAGTAAAAATTAGGAGGATATGAATACAGAAGATGTTTTTTGCAATTCTGCCTGTACGTTTAATTCACAGCCTAACATACAATATTCACCTTAGCACATGCCATAGGCAGCAGTATTAGCAAAAGAAACAGGGTGGTGCTGCTTCAAAGAAGGCCAAAAAAATTGCTAAATCCCGCCACTGTTCCCTGTTATTCTTTTTAATTACTTTACATGGACCCAGGGTTGAAAGACGAGTTCCAAACCCCCGTTTCCTGGAGAAATATCATGCAGAAATTGGCTTTCTTTCTTTCACTTGCAGCATGGAAGTTCCAAATTTGTTCCTTTCGCAAACTTCAGCTGCGGTTAATATGCAGCAATCAGAAAGGAAATGCATGCAGTACGCTGACTCCAAAACACACCAAATTACGTTACAATCAATACCTTCTTCCATCCAAAAACCTATTAAACAACAATGAAGGTCAAAGAGCAACGAACTAGTATTTCTCACTGTAGATAATAACGAACACGTGGAAGTATTTTGCACTAGCTTCAGCTTCAGAATCTGAAAGGCACAGTAATGTAATTTCTAAAGAAAATACATCTCATCATGGGAGAAACAGATGTGAATAATCCTGCAGCAATGAGAACATGTCACACTTCTTTACATGTGAAATAAAGGAATTACATTAGCGCTCTTTTCTGGCCATTGGAGCAAAGTCCACTGCCAAGGGCATTCTGTAACATGAAGCAGAACAGTAATAAATCTCTGCACAGAGGATGTTTCCTGGTTGCTGTAGCCTGGCAGCTACATTCACACCCAGTAAGCAGAACAGCAGCCTCAGCACACAAGCAACAGTCCACTCTTGCCAATGAATTCTCTAAGGAACGCAAGAACTCCTTCCCCTGCTTTGATTTCAGAGGAAGTCAACTCACAGTCCAAGGCAAGAAGGACAGTTGGCTACCTACAAATACCTACGGAAGAGTGATCAGTACTCATATTCTACATTTTTTTTTGGTAAATAGCAATGTGTTCCCCGTTCTCATATCACAGCAAAGTGATTACCATTCCTGAATTTTAATTACAAAGAAAATTAATAGTAGAAAGCATATTAAAAGCTTCATCATAAAAATTGTTCCTGCTGTTGGTTTTTATGATTCTCCCGTATGTTATTTGCCCCATCTCTCTTCAGTGAAGAACTGGATCAAGATGATGCAACTTAAAATGAATCATCTTACCTAGATGAAGTCTGACAACTTTTCTAATGCTACTGGGACACAACTACACAAAGCAAAATGATAACACCTTAGATCTATTGCATAGGATGTAAAAATATGTATCAGCCAGAGAACATCTACTGTAGTACACTATGTTCCTCTTACTGCAGGAAGCTTTTTAATGAGAACATGTACAGAAAACTGATTTAGGATTGCTTCAATTGAAGAAGCATCACTACTGAGTTTTCACATTTTCTCAGCTATCAACATAGTTATGGATTATAGGTCTACGGTGAAACTCATGAAATGAATCCTTGCATATATTGACAGCTGCTGTAATACCAAAAAATAAAGAAATGGCTACCCTTCACCACCTTAGTACCAATAAATCCTAACCACTTGATATCACACAGAACACAATGCTTACTTATTTACCATTATCACAGCACCTGATACAGCACTGGTAGGTCATTGACTGAAGTAGTTATACTCTAAACAGGATGAGACAATGCAAATAGAGTGTTGCACATGGGGGCAGAAATGGAGATACGTCAGGATAACAGATATAGAAAAACTGGATAGTGAAGAGGAACTAAAATGAAGCCCATTTAAAAACCATTCAAAGAAAATGTGAAGATGAAGCACAGTGCACTGCCAAGGTATAGCTACAGGATGAAACGTGTACATACAAAGAAGACAAACAGAGCACCAGAACCAGAGACTACACGGTGAAAGAATAACGTAATTAAGGGAAAATATTCAGAAGAACAAAGTTGCCCTAAAAAGCAGATACAAGAAAGACATTCTGCTTAACAATCTGGAAATGATTTGATGAAGCACATATATGGAGATTGAAATAGTTCATGTGAAAGCAGCAATGAAATGAAAGATTCCTTTTATTATTCTTTATATTTCTTTTAATCTTGTTTTGCATTTGGCAGATGTATTTTTGAGCAGTTACTGTGTTCAGAATGACAAGAATCTGAACGCTGAACGTAGTGCACAGAAATGTGCAAATTTTTTCAAGTTTTACTGAACAAAAGAGCGTTTCTGTCAGCAGAAAAGAAAGAAAGAAAGAAAGAAAGAAAGAAAGAAAGAAAGAAAGAAAGAAAGAAAGAAAGAAAGAAAGAAAGAAAGAAAGAAAGAAAGAAAGAAAGAAAGAAAGAAAGAAAGAAAACCTGCAGATACATCACACTTCTCACTAGAGATATGAACACTAAGAGGACCCAGATCCTATTTTGCAGAAAAAATTAACCCAATAAAATATATAGATAATGTACAGAAAAGAGTGAGAACCAATCAAGTTTGGATACGCTTTTAAAATGTCTCAATTTGAACTTGCTGGTTTCAGCAGAAACAAACGTATTTTTCTTAATATTCTTGGTGTACATTGTTTGCTGCTGGAAGCAACTGGCTTGATAAAATTAAAAATGTAAATCTGAAACTATCCCAAGCATACTACAGTGGATTTTTACTCTAATGCACATTATAACTTTTCTAAAGGTGGAGATTACAGATTAATAATATAAAGACATAGAAAAAAGGTCAAATTGTACTAAAGCCCTCCTGTCACTGAAGAGAAAACAAGTGAAGAAACATACTGTTCACAAAGTGAGGTACTATTCACCACCTTCTTTGCATGGGTCTGTCAACAAATAACCCCACAAGATTTTCTTATTTCTTACTTCTATTAATTTATTCAATGTCTCCTCCTTTTATTGCCATTAAAAATTGCTAAGAGGATGAATTTCAAAAAGCCAGACAGGTAATGGTTTCTAAATTTGAAATTTCACCAACTTTCTCCACCCAAAATCAGCCACCTAGAGATCACCCCTTAAACTATGCAAAAACACACTCCTGGCTTCTGGTTCCTGCTTCCGTCTGAAGATTTCGATTCAATTTTGCATTCCAAAACGTAGCTTGAAGCAGTTTTCCCTATATTGCTCTAGGCTTAAATCATGGGGATTTAATGAGAATTAATATGATGGGGATCTTTATGAGAATTCATCACCCTAATTCAATTTCCATCAGGAACCTGTCTTTTAATTTTGTTATCTAACCATTAGCAATCACGTAACATTAGATTTCAATTTCTCCATGTAAACAAGGCAGAAAATGTTCAAATTAAAGTGCCTCATACAGCACAAGCTATTATCATAGTTAAAACTAACCAATAAAATTAAAAATTGCCCTTTAAAATTCAATGTTTCATCACAAGAATAGAAACCTGGGCCATAGAGTTTTGGAATCAATTCAAAAAAACCTCCCAACCTTGACTCTTGGCTTTTGAGGAGAAAACATTCATCAGTCCTAGGAGCAAATGAGGAGAGCAGATAACTAACAGAAAACATTATTCAGCTTCCTCTTCTATTGTTAGAAATTCCTCTGTCTCTCATCCAAGCAGAGAATTGGAATTAGACCTTCTTGGGTAACTCAAAAGAATAACACAGGCTGCTGGAAGCACTGCTGGGGCAAGCTGCCTGCTTGCTCAGAGCTCTGTCTAAAGACACAGCAAAATGTGCAAGAACTACACCATTTTATTGCTCATGCTAGACAAAGAAGTTTCTTACCTCTTTTTCTTTTCCTTTCTCTTTTTTTTTTTTTTATTTTGAGAAAGCACATCAAATGAAGGGAAATGAATCGCAGCTCACAATAACACAATAATCCATTCCCATGGCATGATTGCCTGTTATCCTGGCACTGCTTATCATGCATTACAAAATTTACAATAAAAATCAAGAGCAGGTAAATGAAAAATTGAAACACCACCTAATATATATCATCACATTTAGATTCTTTTTTTCAAGATTACTTTTCTGTGAATGCAATCAGTGACATTTCTCAGTTCAGCAGATAAAGTGAACATCTGCTCTTTCAAGTATGAAGACAACTGCTGGGACAGGGGAATATTTTGCTTTTGCTACAGCATACCTTGGACAAACCATTTAAATGACACTAAGATATGGCCTACTGTGTAAATTATCACTCGATTTACAAGACGTTGTACGTTACACAGTAGCGTTAGATTTTGAAATAAATAGATGTAACATGTTTAGGATTTGAATAGTATTTGTCAGTATGAACAATTTAATCTATATACTTCACAATGACAGACTGATCCTGTATCTACATTTGCTTCCACTTCCATAAAATGATTCTCAGTCGTGACAAACTGTAATACACCATAAAACCTGGTAAAAATAAATAAATAAATCAGTAACTTTACCTTGATCCAAGCCATCCCCCATAGCGGGTTTGGAAGTGTGCGGCATACCCAGAAAATAATGACTTCTGTGTCAGGAAAGAGAAAACTCCCCACACACAGACTGCCATTGCTCTTTCTCTTCTATTATCAGAACTGTATTTAAAGTCTCTTCAATATTTTCTATCATTCCTATTTTCCAAAGCAAGAAACAATCACATTCACAGCATATGCTGTAACACTGCGTCCCAATGAGAGTCCTATCCGACACTTTTTGTCAGGTGCTATGAAAACACTAAGAATCCCAAACGTACCAATAATTTGTCAGAGATGCTCAGATTTTTTTCTCCCACCATGAGCATGGCATACACCAATGTGTATGCCATGGGAAGGCATACACATTGCAAAACTCCTTACTGCTGTTAATTATTACTATTACTCTGTGTTCCATTGGTGTATGGTGATGTCTTTAGGAGTCTTGCACCAAGAACAGGCAGAGAAATCATAACAGAAATGTGAAATAGGGACCATAAAAAATATGTAATGCTGAAGTTAGCATACTTAATGTGCTAAAAAAATGAAATTCCTGGATTTTAATTTAGCTTTAATCACTTCAATTAACTTGGCATAGAAGGTTTTTGAAAGTGAATGAAGTGAACGCTTTTCTCCCTTGCTGCACTTTTATTCAGCCTACACATCCTTTACAGGTCATGGTGACTGGGATAAGTTCTGTCCGTAAGCCCATATGTGTCATTTTAGCACCAAATCCAAGGCAATTATTGTCTAAACACATAATAATCTGAAAAGACCTTTTCTGTTTCAGGCAGCTCAACTATTTTTATTTGGTCATTTTGTTTTCCACTCCTAAATCTGCAGCTGCTACGTCAATTTTATACAAAGCTTTCTTTTCTTGTTTCTGTCATCAAAACCACATTCAGCATAGCAAAGATATTTTCACTAATATTGTCTATCAGAAAGCTTGATGCACACGACAGAATTACGTGAAATTACCACTGCAGGATTTAATAGTTAAAATTTTATATGGCTGAGGACCATTTTCATTTCAGTCTTTCAACTGTTATTATTTTAAAGCAACAACAATAACTTCCCTATCTAGGTTGTACTTCAGGACATTTTAAGCTCTATTTTTGCAGAATACGTAAATATGTAGCTTGGATGCCTGCCAGCAAATGAAGCAAACTATAGTGCTAAAGCTTAGTAAGGGCACTGCAGAAGGCTTTGAAGCAAGATGCAAATGTTTACTTTAGTTGCCTGCTGAACAAGTGTAATATCCCCTCCACCTTCCAAACTATGTACTTCTTGGTCCTGTCTCATGTGCCCCAAATGAAATGTGATAAAAACAATTAGATACGTACAATAAATTCTGTCCGCAAGGCTTACATTGTTATTTCTGAGTGTGATTTGTAGTTTTTTTCCACACTGAGGTGAGGCGAGAATAGTTGTGGAACCACAGCAAGATTCCAGCACAGGATTATTTAGTACTTCAGTGGGAAATTGAGCAAGACAGGCATTAGATGAGAGTCCTTGATGATACCTCAAGTACTGTTGGACTGTAAATAATTTCAACAGCACCAAGAAGAATGACAGTGCAGAGATTTAGAGAGAGTAATTATGGGTTTACATGGCTCCAGCTTGTTTGCTCAGCTTGTTTATGTAAGAGTCTGTAACCAATGAAATACGTTTCCATAAACCAGTGTTTGCAGCTGTGAACAGCCCATGATCTGCCGTTGGAAGACTCCCTCAACAAATGCATGTGTACACATCCTATTGCTACGTTGCCTACTTATTTATCACTTTTTCCTTTGTAAGATTCACTGGAAATTTTTCTTATTGAAAACAGCGAAGTACTTAGTCTTTATCCAAATTTCTCTGTCACATTTCACTAGAGACTCCCTTCGTTTAAGGATAAAAGGGAAATGATCAAAACAGTCAAGTTTAGTTCATTTCATTGCTGTGCTGCTTTATAGTGTCGTGTCCCATCTTAGGAACTGAACACAGTCATCCTTTACAAATCTATGGGCAGCTCGGATGGCTTTCTGCTTTCACAACTCTTTTGCCACAAATACACAGAACTGCTATGCTGACATACAAAATACAGGAGTCAATAAAGTGCTCAATTGCAGCTGCAATTTACTAAAAAATCCTTTACCCCTGTGGGCTATCCTGTGTGAAGGACACACTTCATGTGATTTCCTGACCTACCACAACCGTTGACTGCATCAATGTCTCTATTCTACTATTCCTCTAGGAGATGTTGTTCAGGTCAGGAGGTAGGATTACATCATCCATCTCCAGAGAATCCTTCCAATCTCAACCATTCTGCACTGGAAATATATATATATATTTTTTCTACAGACGATGTATTGTGGTTCTGATGACTCTACTGGCTCTCTTGCCATTCATAAATGGAAACATGGGCATCCTGATGGGATATACGGTAGAGTATTTCAGGAATACGGAGCTCACAAATCCAGATATTTCAGGACATGCAATTGCAGATTTAGAAGGCATGGGACAATTTTCATCAATAAGAGTTTCATTTTAAAAAATGATTCTGTGAATGAAAAACACAGAATGAAAATATTTTCTGTCCAGATAATTGTAAAATAAAAATAAAATAAAGAAACAAAAGAAAAAAAAAAACTTTTGAGAGAAAAATTATTCAATTTCAGATGAAAGTAAAGAAAAAAAAAATCAAAAGTTTCATATTTAATGTGTTTTCTACTAATTTTATTACCCACAGGAATTGAACCTTTAAATTATTCTCATATTCCTACTAAGGCATATAAAACAGAAAAAAATGGCCAGGTCATGCATTTTTGGTGCAAACAACATAGGCCTTTCTTTTTTTTTTTTTTTTTTGGATAATCAAATCTTTGTTCATGTAGAAACTACAATAACTTTCTCAAACAAGGGTTTCATGCTTCTTGCTTCTTTCTTTGATTTTTATGCAATTTTTATCCTAAATCTAGCAATAGCTGTCAGCATTTTTGTTTTGGTGCAACAGCCTGCATCTAAAATATTCGTCTTAGTACGCAGCTAAGAAAGACATTATTTTATTAGAAAATGTATACCAAATGTAAATTAGTATTTTCCAGATGGGAGAATATATCTGAAATTAAGGAAATACAGTCACTGATGCTTAGTATGAATGATGTACTCGAAATGAAGATTAAAATAACGAAGACTGTACATAACTGACTTTATAAAAGAAGAATCTCCTGACTTATGTAAGGAAGCCAACACCATTTGCCTCTGTCCTCTGTCATTCCAGCAAGATAATGGAGTCTTGCTCTGCAAAATACAAGATCTCACAGATGTGGTAGGTGGGAAATCCTACTTCTAAAAAGAAGTCAGTGATGGAAAATCTCTCACTGGCTTCAGTGGGATTAAGATTCAATCCAAGGACTTCTTACCCTGTGAGGTCTTACAGTGTGTTGAAGTATTGGAACAGAAAAATGATCCTAAGAAAAGCCAGGATAAAGGAACTGACTGAAAATAATATCCAGAGAAGACTTTTGTCTTCCACTTTATCTCCAGTGGCATTGAATAAAAGACAAAGGAAAATAACATACTACTGAGAGGAATGCTCTGTCAATATTCTGTGACGATTTTTCTTAAAAAATTTAAAAAACATTTCAAGCATTGGGAAGAGAGGAAGAATTCAGGTAAATTGTGCTGTTAGAGGAAGAATCAAAGTCAAAACGCACTGTTGAAGTCAAGATATCTTTTTTTGTGTACACACTTAACCTTAATCTACTAATAGCCCAGGTGCATACAGTTAGGGTACACTGAGAAAGTGTGCTTTTCTTCCAAAGAAAGTGTGCTGGAACAGTTATAGTTTGGTCAAACATCCTCATATTTGTAGCAAAGGAGGCACAAGAATCAAGATGAACCAATAAATCTTAGCGCAATGCAACTGAAGTGGTTTGTTGGTCAGTTTCAAACATAAAAAAGCATTTCAGTTCAAAGAGTATACAGTTGTTCCAGTTTTTCGTAAGGGAAAGAAAGCATTACATTAAAAGCTCAGGGAAAGCATTTCAGTGTTAAGACACCAAGGTGTCCTGAAATTTCTATTTCATAGAAGATACATATATTTGGATTTTTTGAGCAAAAGAGTGTGGTGGAAATATTTTCAGAATTGGAGTACTTCTGGTGAAAACAAAATATTTAGCTATCTCTTCACAAATAAATATTTGTTTCCCCCCCATATTATGCTATTCTTTAAGATTCATTTTTTTCTGTGAATGGATGACACCGAGAAGCTTGACTTTTCAGAAAGGAAGCACAATGCTAGAGGATGCCTAACCACAGACAAAAAGGTTGATGACAGACTCAGGAAGAGAACTGTCCATACATGATTGGTTTAAATTGCTTTCAAGAAAATAGCTTTAGTTATTTTGTCTTTATACATACATTTTTATTTTTTTTTTTTGAGAAATCTCCTAATTTGACTGACACTTATCTCTGATGTCTTTCTTCTCTCCTTTGTAATAGCTTCTATCTGAGTTGTTTCTATTTGCTTTTGAATTTGAAATGAGTTTATTTCTGAAGTTCACTGGTTCTCTGAAGGAACTATTCTGAAATGTTACCACCCTGTACAAAATTCTTCATAAAATTAATTGCCTATGACCTAATGACCTATGTATTAATTGTGAAATACATTTAATTGATAATCCAGAAGATTTTCAGATTATACAGAATAATTATATAAATACAATATATGGATTGATGTCTACATACATGTGTTTCTATAGCCTTTATTATTAAATGAAAGCAAAAAGTCCCTTTCCTTACTGCTATTGTGAACTAAGCTGATATAATACATAAATAAAAGGCATATAATATTGTACTTAAGGTAGCAAATTACTGTAGATGCAATGGGAGGGAAGAAGCATTTAGCCATTTTACTTCACTTAAACAAGACTATTATTAAAATACAGCCTACAGCACAGTATCAGTCCTAAATGCTACACATATTCTAAGGCAGGTAAACATGAATTTTGCTTTCAACAGAATATTACCAAAGAAGTCTTACAGCATTTCTGCGATGCTTGAAAGCCAGATAGAGAGTGCAATGCAGTAGAGAGAAAGGAGATAGACAAGGAGAATGTGAATGTTGCAGGAGAACAAAGTAGAAAAGGAAAAAAGAGAAAAAACACCAAATAAAATTTATATTTTGAGGATCACCTTTGCAGAACAGAGAACTAGAAATACGCCTTCACACTGAGAAGGTTGGGTTAGTCTCGTCATTCTAAAGACATTCTAAAACTCAGAGAACATAACTCAAAAACAGAGTGGCTGGAGATGTGACCTGTGTATCATCTCTACTCTTTGCCAAACTTTAAAAAGAATTTTTTGAAGAGTGTGCACACACCGTGTGTGTGACAGATAAAGCTGCTTCTCTTCTTGCACGGCACTGAAAAAGCAGCGGCAGGTTTTACAGACTTGTCATCTGTGAGAGGCAAAGTTAAACTGCATAATAGGCCCTGGAATGCTAACTAAAATCTGAAAACAAAATATTCAGTTATTCCATCACTTTAAAAATTGCTCCAATGGCTGACAGAAAATGTTCAACTCAAAATATATTTCATATCTCATACTGGAGTTACATCAGAATTTTTTTCAACTCATCTCTCACGAAATAATTTGACTCTGCCAACATTCAAACAAATCACCTTATCCAGCAGTTTAGAGGAGAAATAATTACAACTTTACAAGGCAGTCTATTAATTCTGAATATTCAACAGCTAGAAACTCTGTTTTATTACTATTTATAAAAGCAAAAGAAGGTTTAAATATGCCTGAAGTTGTATACAGGCTCTCCACTGGCCTTTCACATGGAAGGGAATTGTGTGGCCTGTTTACTTTAAAAGACCAAGCAATTTAGGTTGAACTGAACTAGTGAAATCATTACTGCACGGAGGTTTCCTGCTTTTATAGCATATGCAGACGTATATAAGTCAAAATGGTTCTGTACACACGTTTCTCCAAACAAAATGTCTGCACTGTGCTTCTAATCTCATGACCATGAGTAGTGGATGTAGACATGTACACTTAGTCATAGCTAAACTTATCCAGCAGCATAAATAAACTATTTGGATGAGTGAATAGGAAAGGGAAGAAATGGCTGGAGGGAAGAGAACTAGCCAGAGAAAGGAGGAAAAGAAAGGGATGATCCCTTTCTTTTCAGGAGTTACAGAAAGTTTTATAACAGTGTGTTGCAATTTACACAGAGGTTTAGAAAAATTGATATAGTTTCCACCTCCCAGAATTCTAGAGATGCCAGCTCAAAAGGAATGCAGCACTTAAATTATGTATTTCCTGTTATTCTTGGTCAGCAGCTGATCTCCTGCTGAGCATTGTGAAAAAGTTTTGGATTCCTAAAGGACAGCAGGTGCTGTCTAGCATATTTCACTGATTTTGTGAGCAGAAAATGAAAAAGATAAAAGGCAAAGTAAGAATTTGAAAGTAAAGATGTATTTTCTCTTGTAAGAAAACACTGAAGGTTTCAAAGCTACACAAAGAATGGAGACTTAAGAATAATCTGTTCAAAAGTATATTATTTGAAAACAAGGAATGTCTAGTAGATTGGATGGAAAACCAAGCACATATGTTTTTTTTTTTCTGCCAAAAACCAGGGTCACTTTCTTGACACTACACAACAGTTTGCATTTCAATGCAAATGCTGGAAAGGTAGTCATTGCAAAAGATTTAGATCATTTGAGATTGTGGATCTGAAATGTGCCATTTAGGATTCAGCTACATTCTCAGAAACTAGAGTTCAACTATTCAACACAATCTCCAGGAAATAAAGGTTTTCAAGCATCCGGTAGGTTCCCTTCAGCATGTACTGAACTCACATACCAAACTGCTTATTTCAAAGACCTGGTCAGGTCAGACAGACTCATTCCTGCTCTCCACGCAACAGACCAGCTAGAGGAAAACAAAACAAAAACCAACCAACCACTCCAGATGTATTCTCACTCCTCCACAGGCTATTTATTCTCCTTGTGAGGGAATTCCCCTCACTAAGAAAAATAAACAAGTTAAACCACAAGTATACAGTTGAATAGCACGCACCCAATTTTTCCTAATTACAGAGACAGGCCATCAACTGACAGTCATTACAGTATTCAATAGCAAGCAGCTGGACTGACTATGCATCTTTTCTCACAGGCTTCTTTACTTTGGCCTGGTAATATGGCTAGAGGTTAATGTTGAACAAGGACTCCATTGATCATCATTCACAGAACATTAAAGCTGACATAAAGACAGATGAAAGTCCTGCAAAGATATTTGGAAATGAAGCTCCTTTCATTTCATTTAGAAACGAAGCTCAAAATAATTCCCTATCTGACCAGATTGTAATTCCTCCAAGACACCTGGGGTCAAACTATTTTTTATCCCTATCTATAGATGCGAACTGTGGACCAACTAGTCTCTGGGTCCTAGCTCTCACACTGCAAGGCCAACAGATGCTATGCTGACCACCTGACAAGTCTGGGAAATGGCTGAACCAATGTTGCAATGAACCAACCAGTACCCATGTCCGTCTTTTATTTAACAGCAAAAGTTTGGGTGGGAGTTTTACTTCACCCTTCCTCTTCTCAGTCTGTTAAACATCCTGGCTCAGCCTGAGACACAGATGATAATGGTAAAGTGTCTTGGGTCCAACACATTGGTTTTGACAATCATTTATTTACTGCGATCCAGCAAGATAAGGAAATTAACTCATGACATCCCATCAGCTAACAAGTTTCTAAGATAAAACCATTCCAACTATGCCACTAGGAACAGAATTTCCAGCAAATTCATACAACCTCTGTACAAGCGCTGATTTGGCAGAAATGTCCCAGCTTGAAAAGTGATTTCAAGAACTCAAGAAAATGAGACAAAAAACTATCACTTCTATTCAGCTCTGAACAGAGTCAAATTGTATAAATCATGGTTCACGAAAGTAATATGGGGAGGAGAATTTCACTGCACCACAGATGATGAATCCCAAGCAGATAACCTTCAAAAGACGCACACATCACTATCACAGAGAGAAAATTCCAATGGAAAGCAATTTCACACTTCTTATACACCACTATAATCAGCCAGAAAATGAATTAGTATAGCCTGAGGACAAGGCATTATCAAACAGGGTCTTGACCCACTGAAGCACTTAAGATTAAGCACCTGAGCTACTCCATTAAGTCACATATATGAGCAAATTAAACTTGGACCAGCACTAAAAATAACTGAAATAATTTCTAGCAAGTTATTCGTTGAATGCAGCTTCTTGTTCGACTCACAAGTCATGCATGACAATACCCTTATTTTTCAAACTGTACTAAATTATTTAGCATTATACCAGCATATTTCTGTCACTAGCACTAGAGCTGAACAGCATTCATAGTTCATGAAGTTCAAAGTTGTTATAAAAATGTTGACCCATCATATATTATTTACAAATAATTAAAGATACCCTTCTTTCAGTGACAAATAGACTATAGCTTTTAGAATAAGGTTTCTGTTTTGCATACTTTAACAAGTTCAGAATTCACTAATATGTATATGACGTTTTAATTTTCTTCAAAAAAATTCTTCCCTTAGTCACTACATATATTTATGAAAAGTGACATAAAGAAAATCAAAGCATACTATTTTACTTTTATAACTGGACAGCCAGTCTGATGTATATATATCTAAAATAATATTAATATTACTGTACATACACTATAAGTTAATGCATCAAAAGAGAAAACAGATTTACCCACAAAAATTGTGAAAAGAAATGCTCCTTAATCAGCAATACAGTCTGAAAATGACAAAGGAACAATGACATTTTTCCAACCGAGCAAGAAAGAAAACATAGAAACCTAAGAAGAGATTTTACATTTTCAATATGACTAGACAAAATGACAGAGATTTGAAATATGGCTAAGAGCAAAAATAAGATTAGACAGTCCCAAGATTGGCTTGAGAATCATTCAGCTTTAACCAGTAACTCGCAACATCGGCAGAAGACAAATAACTTTAATATATAGAAGTACAATAAGCATAGATAGGTCAGCCTTCTTCTATGGAGAGTTAGGTTTGGCCATTTTGATTCAATCTAAGATGATTTAAGTTTTCTGAACAATTTCATTTTACTGTTCCGAGGGTTAGAGCCCTGACCAGGGGAAAGGTAAAATGAAAGCAGAAGTGACAAAGGGAAGGGAAGATGAGCCCAGGAAAGCAGGACTGTAGAAGGATGGGAAGGAAGCATCAATGTCTGCAGCACTGATGTACCTGGAGAATATTACATACCACTAATACAGACAATTTAGTATGACTTTGCTGCATAAATTTTTGGCAAGACACCTACTGGAAACACTGCATCTTCAGATTCAAGATAAAAAAAAAAATCACCTTCTAATGCTTACATTAGAAAGTGTGTTTAGTTTATACATAGAGTATGTACTAACATGGTGAATAATAACAACATATTTTTCACTTTTTATTTTCTATTACTTCATAATCCCTTACAAAAAACAACATTTTAACATAATCACAACTCAGTGAGGTTTCAGATTTCTGCTCCCTTCTAAATCAAGGTTTACAGCTCTCACTTGCTGTGAATTACTTAAAATCTTGAGTTACGGTACCTTATCAGGAAAAAAAATACAGCCAAAAGGAAAAAAAAAAAAAAAAAAGCCAGATCACAAATCAGTTATTGCTGTTATAATCAATTTCCAATTGAGGTGGGATTTTAAAGTATTACTTAAATACTTAAACACCTACAACACTTATTTATCACAGGGATGGAAAACAAAGTTCTTTTTCAGCAGACTTCTCAGGCAAACACTTACTAGATGTAGACATGCAAGTAATCTGTAATGGCATCATCACTTCTATCTTCTTCACATTCTCGTGTGTCCATAGAAAGCAGTAAAAAAGAAAAACAGAACAAAAACAGACACCAAAAACCCCATGTTTGAACTAATCAGACTTATACCTAACTAAATATAGGCATTCCCTCACAGGTTTGCTCTGCGTGCACTTGATCTGACTGAAAAGACTTCTGAACAAAGTATTTAAAAAAAAAAATAATCTAATCTTTTCATCAATTTTGTGTTAATTCCTTTCTTCAAATGATTCAACATTAAATCCTTTTTTACAAACTTTTACAAACTTACAAACTTTAGGAAAAAAAGTATATATATAAAAAAAAAAAAAGTAAGGTAGAGATGATTTTACGTTGACCTCTCCCAGGAAAGTTTCACCAGATATCAAACACTAAAGGCACCAGAAATATCTTCTCCCCCCCGCCACCAAAGAGAAAATGGCACTTTACTGTATCTGCATGCTTATGTTACTCCTTCAGAAATGAATTAAAAAGACACCTTTGAAGCTTGGGATAAGGATTGTTTTTTCCTCCCTTGACATTAACCTGCAGTCCATTTCATTTTTAACAACAAAAAGATGAAATCATTTTCCACTGGCAGGAATAATATGACTTTACTCTTTAGCTTCCTAGTTGTTTCTGTCTGCAGCTGGATTGGTCAAGCAGGACCTGCCCTTCACGAACCCATGCTGGCTAGGTCCGATCTCCTGGTCATCCCACACCTGCCGCGTGATCTCCCTCAAGACAATCCGTTCCATTACCTTCCCTGGCACCGAGGTCAGGCTAACAGGCCTGTAGTTCCCCGGATCCTCCTTACAACCTTTCTTGTAAATGGGAGTCACGTTGGCATCTGATCTCACATCTGATCTCCTTCTATGATCCTGTGACCCGTCTTATGGATGAAGGAAAGGCGGTCGATGTGGTCTACTTAGACTTCAGCAAAGCCTTTGACACTGTCTCCCATGCTATTCTCCTTCAAAAGCTGGCAGCCCGTGGCTTGGATGGGTACACTCTCGGCTGGGTAAGGAGCTGGCTGGAAGGCCGGGCCCAGAGAGTGGTGGTAAATGGAGTCAAATCCAGTTGGAGACCAGTCACGAGTGGTGTTCCCCAGGGGTCGGTGCTGGGGCCTGTCCTCTTCAACATCTTTATTGATGACTTGGATGAGGGCATTGAGTGCACCCTCAGTAAGTTCGCGGATGACACCAAATTGGCAGGGAGTGTCGATCTGCCTGAGGGTAGCGAGGCCCTGCAGAGGGATCTGGATAGACTGGTGAGCTGGGTTGAAGCCAATGGGATGAAGTTCAACAGGACCAAATGCCGGGTCCTGCACTTTGGCCACAACAACCCCAGGCAGCGCTATAGGCTTGGGGCGGAGTGGCTGGAGGACTGTGTTGAGGAAACAGACCTGGGGGTACTGATTGATGCTCGGCTGAACATGAGCCGACAGTGTGCCCGGGTGGCCAAGAAGGCCAACGGCATTCTGGCTTGCATCAAAAACAGTGTTACTAGCAGGAACAGGAAGGTAATTGTCCCCCTGTACTCGGCATTGGTGCGGCCGCACCTCGAGTACTGTGTTCAGTTTTGGGCCCCTCACTGCAAGAAAGACATTGAGGCCCTGGAACGTGTTCAGAGGAGGGCTACGAAGCTGGTGAGGGGTCTGGAGCACAGGCCTTATGAGGAACGGTTGAGGGAGCTGGGATTGTTCAGCCTGGAGAAGAGGAGGCTCAGGGGAGACCTTATAGCTCTCTATAACTTCCTGAAGGGAGGTTGTGGTGAGCTGGGGGTCGGCCTCTTCTCTCGTGTAATCAGTGATAGAACTAGAGGGAATGGTTTCAAGCTGCGCCAGGGGAGGTTCAGGCTGGACATTAGGAAGTATTACTACTCGGAAAGGGTAGTCAGGCATTGGAATGCACTGCCCAGGGAGGTGGTGGAATCACCGACCATGGGAGTGTTCAAGAAACGTTTGGATGTTGCGTTGAGGGGTATGATTTAGCTGGGAAGTATTGGTAATGGTTGGACTGGATGATCTTCTAGGTCTTTTCCAACCTCGATAATTCTGTGATTCTGTGGATTGACTGAGAATGTTCACCCATTTTGGAAACAAACCATCTGCTCTATTTCTCTACTGTTTGCCTGTCAGACTTTTTTTCCTTTACTTAACTCAGCACCCTTCAGCCCAAGGGTGTGCTTCCATCACCCAGCAATTACTAAACATCCGCTTGCCATCAATACTGTTTTGGGTCAAACCACACCAACCATGACAGAAACGCACGCACGCTGGTACTGAACCTGAAAATGAACCATCAAGTGTTGACACAAAGTCCCCTCATCCCAAATCTATAGCATTACACTTTTGAAATGAATCTTTGTAGCTGGTGCATGCACCAGAATCTTTAGGAGGGTACATAAACTAAATTTTAGCTCTTTTATTCTAAAGGACCATATGCAACAGCCAGAATGTTTTCAGTATATGTCAAAATCAAATTCAGAATAATCATTGTAGGGCAATGCCTTTTGTCTTTCCTCACCATTTTGGGAATAATCATTAAAGATATCCTACCAGTGTCTATATTGTTGCTATACAGGGTAAAGTGCTGATTCAACAAAAAGATAAAAATCCTTAAAGACAGGGATTAGCAAGCAAGACTTCATGTGGTTAGACTAGAGTCTTGTCAGTACAACTCTCCATTGTTTTCATCAACTTTTACTTAGCCAGATACAAAAATCTTCTTTCGCTGAATGTCTGAATCACAGAATCATAGGATTGCTTGGTTGGAAGGGACCTTTAAGATCATCCAGTTCCAACTCCCTGCTACAGGCAGGGACACCTCCCTCTAGACTAGGTTGCTCAAAGCCCCATCCAACCTACCCTCAAATGCTTCCAGGGAGCGGGCATCCACAACCTCACTAGGCATGTCTGCTGTGGAAAGAAATGGCCATGATACAAAACATGACCAGAAGTTAATTGCTAATTAGCATCTGCAGACGGAACTCACTTCACATCTGACTTCTGGCTGAACATATTTAAACCCCAGATTCCTGACACTATTGTAATTGGGAGGCTGAATATTTCAGAGATTTCATCTCTTCTCATGACCTCTTCTCAGCTGCAACAAAACTGAGCACATTTGCTAAAGAATGGTAGAATGGCTTCTGCGAAGGACTCCTGAGATGAACAAGCAGATGAGGTTTAATGGAGAAGAGATTTTACTGGGATGACCTGATTACAGAAGAGGGCAGAGAAGTTTCTTGGCTCAACATAATACACAGTATTGAGGATGCCTTATATTACCTGTGAATAACAGAAATACAGTTGGGTCAGTGAGGAGTCTTTAAAAAGGAAGTACACATCATGAATAAAATGCTCAGTCAAAAAGTCTGATAAGTGAAGTGCTTACAATCACAACCAGAGGTCCGCAGGCTGTTGAGCAACAGCTGAAACATGAACGAGAATTCTAAAGAGGAGGCTGAGAGATCTTCTTCACCACTGATTCTTGCTGCTAAGACAACAGGATCAGAGCAGCAGCAGACAAACTTCTACCTGGCAATTGTGGATTCCCAAGAAAGAAAAGAGGAATAAGCAAGAAAAAAAAAAATTCAGAATTCAATTCTCAATTTGCCTCTGAAAATGAAGAGGCAGACAAATCTCCTCTGTGGTTCAGATTAGCCAGACAAAAGAATGGGCTTGACAGGCAGATGCAGAGGAGCTTGAAAGCATTTCTGGATTTTACCTGCCCTTATGCTGCCAGGGCTGAAAAAATGCTTGGCACAACTTTTCATGCCTTGCAACAACAGAATAGAAAAGAAAAGGAAGTGAATAAAGAGAATAACTGTTCAGCTAGTTACTGAATGATTTATTTTTCCCTTTTCCACTTTCAGTTCCAGTTTCTTCTTAGTAGCTGAATGAAACCTGGCCACAAATTCTAGAAATCATTCATACAGCAGCAGGACACCAGGCACTGAGTATATTGCTTTGCTGACCATGAATAGTTCATAATAAGCATTGGTTTCCAACTTCTGGAAACAAAACAGAAAAACACTTCATCATGTTTTATTTGTTTTGTTTTCATTTGTTTGTAACATCTAGGGAAATCACATACATACAAAATAAAAATACGATATTAAAACCAGAGAAGTCTATTGCCAGCAAAAGGGATGATAAATTCTTCAACTTCTTCTGATTAATAAATTGACCAATAAAATAAAATAAAACCATAAAAATCTTCAATGATATTGAAGACTTTTGGAGCAAGCTTAGAAAACATTCTGGAAGCAGTGGGAGGGAGTTAATATCACGAAGCATTCCCACCAATTTAGGAGCAAAAAGAAAGCTTTATGTTGGAGAACTCTCCTTTGTTAAAATAAAACATTTTTCATCTAAAACTTCACTGCCAACATCTTGGGTTTTGTTTTTCTTTAAATCAATACTCAGCATACTTGTTGGAGAACTACTCATAACCTGCCTGGATTACTTTAAGAAACTTAACTTTATAGAGAAATTAGAGGTGGTAGAAATGTAAGTACTGAAAAAGAGGTCAGGAAGAGAAATACAAAAACTATGCTTATTGCTTTCACAGCATTAAACTTTCTCATAATACATCTTCCTGTCTGTGGCTGCAAAAGGAACAGCAGTAAGAGATCTGACTGGAGAAAGTAATCTCTGAATCACTGGCTCTAATTTACATCCTTCCCTGAAGTAGTGCAGAAAGAGGTGGGCAATTTGAGTATTAACTGCAGAATAAACAGATTTTCTCTCTGTACAAGTGTAAGCAAAAATTTGTACTGATTTACATTCCTGTGTCATTGGATGCAGGGATTCTCAGGTGACTTTGTAAACTTTTTTATTCTTTTATTGGAAAAAGGGAAAGGAAAGGAAAGAAAGTTCCTCGTGTGGTTAAGTTCCGATACCAATTTTCATGGATACTATATTTAACAATCCTGGTGCTCACAAAATATACTTCATGACATCAAAAGTTATTACTTCTTAAACACTAAATTAGAGCTTTTGCTTTTTCTAAGTTGTTTTTTTTTTCTTTTATGTTTCAGCATCACTTTATAATTTTTCTATGAAAGATGAAAGCAATTCCTTTTCAATGAAAACTTAAGCAACAACAATAATTAGATGTTTCTACAAGCTGGTAACTGAGATGTTAAGTTGATGCTAAAATTCATATTAAAACAATGAAACTCAATAGTAAAGCTGCAGCTCAGAACCAGTTTAGATGTGCTAAGGTGAAAGAAGTTTTGAATGGATCAAATACAGTTTTCTAGGATGAATAAGATTTTTAAGTGATTATTTTTGATCCCTGATTTATCCTCCTGGAAATTTTTCATAATTTCCATGAAAAATTACATCCTTACACAAAATGCTTTGAAAACTAACTGTGACACTTCCATGTTCTCTGGATTCATAGCAATTTCTGTTCAGGCAAATTACATTTCTGCTGAACCATACAGACTTAATCTCTAAAATCTTTAAGCTTTTTCAATAATGTTATACTAGAATGACAAACTTGACAAAAATATTACAACAGGATGCCGTAAGAAATTTCAATGGGGCTGTGAGATAGCGTGGATTTAGTTGCTCCTTGCTCGTGAACAACATTAAGTATTTAATATCATGTTGCAACAGCCAATGTGAGATTGAAAGACCTCCAGTTAGGGAAATTCTTACTAAATTTTTTATTTCACCCCTGAGAAAGTCTTATTAGCCAAAAATACACGGCATATAAGGCAGACATGTTTATTTCCTCTCCTGTTTGTGTATGACTATCCAAAGATGAACGTCACTGCTTATCAACAAGCCATAAATACAAAACATTTGTATAAAAGGAAGGTGTCCAACAAATCTCAAATACCACTGTGTCTTTCTGACTAAGATGCACTGAAATAGGTGTAAAGATCTGGATTATGAAATCAAACCTTATTTTGGTGGTTGGTGTAGAAAGAATAATAAGACTTGACTGGCTAATCCAAAAGCTTGACAAACATCAGCTTTTTAACTGAATGTTCACACTGTGGTTTCCTAAGCATCCCACTTACAGTTTAATTTGCCATCAAAGCTACAATCAGAGGTAGTGAGAAAAGATAGTAGAACAGATCTGTCTTTTGGGGAGCAAAGCACTTGCTAAAAAAAGATTTATATTTATGCTACTCTAGGTAATATGAAAGAGCAGTTTTCCAAAGACAACATGTAACAAAAGAACTGAGGAGGACACGCACACCTCTGAATCTCCTTCTCTTCTCCCTTTGCTGTACCAAGCGCAGGCAAGCTGTTTATTTGAACCTAAAGCCTTTTGGACGTTCTCAGCTCAACAAACAGATATGATATATTGCTACTTACACTCCTCCTCATCTGTTGCTATAGCATTGTGCCTGCTGACAAGGTGATTGGACAGTTTTGCCATGAAAATTGGCACCAAAGATCAAAAGCTTTCCCATGGCACTGTCTTGCCTCTGCCATCTGTTTTGCATCATGTTTGACAGGTCCGGGGAAGAACAGACACGAAGGCAACACCATATCATGCTTCTACATATTTTTCCTCACTAACTGACATTTTGTCCCACTTTTCTTCCACCTGTAACTCGAAAAAATGTCAAGAACAACAAAATGCGAAACACAAAAAAAGGAAAGCAAGCAGCCTTCTTCAGGTTACACTTTCATCTGTAACTCAGTAGTAGTTGCTCATGAACACATACAAATATATTTCATCATACATGTAAGCAGCTGCAAGCACCATTTAGAAAGCAATAAAAATTAATCATTTTAGCATTCCCAACAATCTAAGCTGAGCTGTGAACTGGTACCCTGTTTGCTAATGCATACTAAATAATGCAAGACAGTCATCCTGAAAAAGTTCATTTAGAACTAAAAGCCATATCAACTCTTTATGAAATAAAAGTATTAGATAAAAAGTGGAAAAAGATTAATTGGCAGCTTTCTAATAAACAGATTTTCTGAGAGACTGGGTTGCAACAGCTTAGTTTATGAGAATTTTTAAAAGGAGTGAATGAATTGCAGCAGATTAAATTAAATGAGAATTTGCTGAGGATACATCAGTCAATTCTAACTTCAGGCATATGAGTATTTGTATAGTATTTGCACTTTATGCATTACTCCTGGAAGACAGGAGGAAGAAGGCAAATACCGCCCTTCACTAAAATACACAAACTGGTTTGACTCAAGGTAACTTTTGCAGCATTCTGGTCGCTGCATTGCACAGATTTCTTTCACTGTCGCACAGCTCTTTTCTGACAGTTTTTCTGCTGTATTAAAGACAAAATATGTTTAAGCAAGTGACTAAAATCGCATTTGTATTTATGTAAGAATGGTACAAAGACCTACAAAACAGTTTTGAAGACCTGCTATTTCTGGATATACTCCAAACCACCACCCTGGCAAAAGATTCCTATTTATCATTTCTGACCCTTTCAGGTTCCCACATTCTCGCTGTAGGGTCTGAAATAAAGACACAAACATTTATCTCACAACAGGCACCACATCTTTCCAATTCCCTAGTTCTCTTGTTAAGAAAGGACATGGCTGCACATCAGAGTATATGGACATTTCTTGGGTCCAGAGGAACTGTTATTACAATGTGGCTATTTCCTGCAACGTTCAAGAGAAAAGCTATTACCATAAAGCTAATATAGCTAGTCCTCCAAAGAACAGCCTCACTTCTAAATTATTTACACACACTATTTTTTTTTTTCTCCCCGTGCTGATACGCAGTAAATTGTTTTGTTCTCATTTACAGCAGCACACATTTTGGCTGAGATTTTCAAAGCCAGGAATCCCTTAGGTAGCTTTGAAAAGCTAAACCCAATCTTTTAGTTTATATCCATTTATAATGGATTTGCAAGGAAGGAGGCTCTTTAATTCCAGCAGGCAGCTTATGGTTATGCAAATGACTTCTTGTTATCAGATGATCATCCTTCAATATTGTCATTAATTATCAAGGAACCTATCATATAAAAAAAAAGTCTATTTGTACGTAATGATAAAGGGAAAAAAATGTAGGCAGCTTTTCTTAGCTATCAGCAGCTGCAGAAATTACATAATTACATATATTTAGTCCAAAATATTTATGGCTGTACAATAACTTATTTTGTATAAATATGATAATGAAAATAAAAAAGAGATTTGATTAGTATTTTTGTTTAAAAAGACATATATAGCATATTTCATGTTAAATCAAAGCTACAAAATGCTTGTTAATGTATACTGAGATACACTGTGATACAATTGTGATCTACACTGTGATACAACTCATTTTGTGTTGTTTGTGAGCATTACAATGTCAAAATCATTAGATTTCATTACATGACAGAGCCTACTGTTCTTTTGGGTAGCCAAGTAAGGAATGGATGAAAAACTCTGAAATAAAAGTAGAGTCGTGCAGCACCACCTAAAAGGACCTTAGATTAAGGTCCATTAAAAATGATGTGTTGTAGATTTATGTTTTTGTCTGCTATTATTTTGTATCAGAAATTATTCCAAGCCTCCTGATTCCAGTACAGAATATAATTTAAATTCTGATCCCGCTTTGGATAGAAAGATTTTTATTAGCATTCCCTGGTGGTTCCTCCTGTGAGCCTTAAAATACATGATTAACCTCCTTATCAGAAACCTACTCAAGCATTCATGTAACGTTTGGAACATACCAAGATTCTCCTTAATCTCTAACCTTGCTTCAATATCTCCCTCCTGTTTGCTTTTTTGCTGAGTAACCTCTTGGTGTTTTCCCCAAATACTTTCAGCTGTCTCTTGACGTTTGGTTAAACAGCAAAAATGGCTATTAATCACATAGCTCATAACTTCCAAAATAAAAATAACAGAGCTGTACGGAATACTGTAAACAGGAAATAAGGTTAACCCTGTAATTTTAATTAGTATAAAACAGATTTGCTGATCCCACCCAACCAAGGTGTATTTTTTCACTTTTTTTTTTCATTTACACTAAATATAGAAGAAAGGAAAAATCTCCTTACAGGCTGCAGCTGACACAAGTTGCAGGTGGTAGAGTAGTCACTGCTCCGTGCTCATGCAGTGTTAACTGATATCCACTGTCTGCTACTTCCTAGTCAGGAGCTGAAGGATAACCCAGTTCTTAAAATGAAAAGCAACCTACCAAAGTGCAGACCCAGTGCTGAGGATACTCCCTTACTCCTCCTGCTGGCTTAGCATGACTGTGGGTTCTATCCTTTATAAAGAAATCTTCCATATCTACGCCAATTGCCCTTTGTTCAGCTGGGACAGAGTTGATTTTCTTCACAGTGTCTTGTATGATTTATGTTTTGGCTTTAGGAGAAAAACAACGTTGATAACATACCAGTGTTTCCGTTGTTGCTGAGTAAAGATGTATAGAGCTAAAGAGGTTTTAATTTCTCAGATTCTTGTGGTGTCCTGCCAGCGAGGAGGGCAGAGGAAGGATGAGGAATTAGAAGGGGACAGAACCAGGAAGACTGACCTAAACCAGCTAAAGGGATATTCCATACCATATGATATAATGTGAGGAAACTATAAAAGTGAGGGGAGCTTGGCTAGGCAGGCTGCCACCACTCAGGGACTGGCTGGGCATAGATCAGCAGGTGGTGACCTCTTTTTGGTCTGTTTTAGTAAATAGTTTTCATCTCAATCTATGAGTTCTGCTTCTTTTTCTGATTCTCTCCCCTGTCTCACTGAAGGTGAAGGGAGAGCGAGAGAAAGGATGCACAGTGTTCAGCTGCTTGTCAGGTTAAACCACTATGCCACTTGCCTCAGAAAAGACTTTCTAAAGTTTTCTGTTTCTGACATACATCACTGAAGTTTTTCCAGTTATTGACCCTCTCTATCCTTCCACCATACTTTAAAGCTTCAAATCTTGCTATGGCAGTTCTGTGCTGTTCTTACTACATACTACTCTGCAGACAACAATTTGTTCTAGTTGATTTTCACTGATAATCCAGAGTGCGGATGACATTCTAACTGGGAAGATTCATCTCACATCTGAAACAGAAAGTCAAGATCTAACTCAGAATGAAGAAGCAGTATGAAATTGAAAATGAGATCTGGTGTATCATGGAACTGACAGCAGTTCAAGAGAAACGTGAAAATAAATAAGGAAGATGGAGGAACGACTGATTTGGAAATAAATGTTGACAGTAATGCCTGTGGAAACAAACAAATGAAGAAACCAGATAGTATTAAGCCCTTTGGATAATTGGACCTCTGTTTACATCCAGAACCTGACTCCAATCCCATGAAAATATAACACAATTAAAGAAATACTCCAAAATCAGTAATACAGTTTCATTTACTCATTTCCACTGTAGGCGTATGCAAAAAGGATACTGCTTCCACAAAAGGTCTCAGCACTGGTGAAAGAGGAAGGGAATATCTTTCCTTTTGTTAGGGAGCTCTTAATACGTGAATACCAAGTTCAGTGGCAATATAATAATGAATACTTCATTAAAGCAGCTAGTGAAGATAAAAACAAGATGGAGTGGTCAGCAGAAAAAAAAATCAGAAATAGTACTAAAATAATTAGGTCATGTAAATAACTTAACGGCCTTGCTCTGTTAAATCTCTCTGCTAAATCAGACAGTGCATCCTTATCATATTGTATTATCTCAGACAGAAGGATATAAGAACAGATAAAAACCCTAACTCTAAACTACAGTACCAGATCAATAGTATAGTCAATTCAGCTACAGGGTACAAGAAATTATCCGAGTATATTAGTGCAATGTGAATCCACATATGGAAGTGTGTCACACAGAGAGGGAGAAAGTGCACGTGAATAGCTTCATGCTGGTATAGATGCCTGCATAAAGCAGACATATTGAGAATTAAGCTAAATTCCAAACTACCAAGAAGATAAAACACCATGGAGAAACAATTTACTTATGCCAATGTCAGCTACTGCATGCACGAGCAATTTGAAATAACTATGAAAAGACACACCATTACTATTTCAGATTCCTGAGGCAAGCAATGTGATTTAGAAACACTTAAAGTTTTTCAATTAATCTTGCTATAGAAAAAGAAAATGCATTTTCAACAGTGTTTCACAGTTGTAGTTAAACTCATGAAGATTCTAATCATTCAGTTGCTTACACTTTGACCCTACACTCCTGAATCATCACTCTCTTTCTACCAAGGCTCTAATTTCCCATTCCCCCCCCCAACAGCAGACTGTCCTACCAACTATTATGGTGTAACACACATCTTCAGCTACATGAGCTGAGTCTCCTTTACAGACTTCACTAATGGAGCAGTGACTGTAAAAACCAAACCACATGCATGAATAGGCATGATGAGCGTCCAGCTGAACTTCATCCATCCCTGAGGAGGTGAACCTCCAACTCTCACTATTCTCAGCCAATTGGCCTTTGCCTCTCCTTTTCAAGGAAAAGGCAACAGTCCAGCTGAAAGGCTCTCAAGGTTGGATCCAGCATCCTAGCTGGCAATGGGACACACAGATGGAGGTTATGTTTTTGATTGATGCATTCATAAACCTTCATGCTGTAACAGCTATGTAGAAAGATATTCCAGATTTGTTTGTGTGGGGAAAGGGAGAGCATGGTTCTCTGCATATTAGCAGTTGAACCTTCACCCGGGATAGCAAAATCTAGAGCTCTGGTCACTTAGCCAAGTGTAATTCCACATTTTACATTAAACTGTCACTGACTCCTCTTATTCTGAAAAAATGACACTGAAAATAAGTCATATTTAAATGTCTGCACAACTCTGCTAAATGGTCCTTGCTCACGGCTATGGCTGTATCTCAGTTTTCAAGCAGTGACAGTTACAGAAATTGATAAAACAATCAGAAAGAAGGAGTGGCATCTGCTACCAATCCTAGCTTTTCCTTTGGGCAATAATAACTGTGCTGTAAGTTTTAATTTACTTTCTTTACTATTTGTTTCCGTTACTAAAGCAGAGCACTCTAATTTACTACACTAAAGCTGAAAAACCTGTTTGCAGGTGCCACAAGCATTGCTGTGAAGTCAGGAGAGAGATTTTGAGGTCTAAGGAGGTTGTTATTCACATTACTTGAGGCAACAAGCAGAGGAAGAAATAGATCAGCCCATTAGAGACCTTTTAGTGCTAAACAAAATGCAACAGTAGAAACTATATTTCAGAAAACAAATGTGAAGTGTCAGGGATGATGGGCGGGATGAAGCAACAACTTTCCTTTCAGTCTATAAATCTGGTGATAGCCACAACAAGAAAGAAGGAGTCAGAGGCAGCACTTAAGGGCTATATAGATCACTCATGAAACAGGATTACTGCAATAAACACATTTAAGAGGTGCAGCTTTTCTCCCTCTGTTTTGGACAGACAAAAACTAGCTTTGGGAAGCAAATGTGTAATTTAATTTTCATGAATCAAATATTAACTAATTTAGAACCGCAGTCTAACAGAAATGCTAATACAATACTCCCCTTCCCAGATAAAAATACATACCTAATGCTACTTCAGCAACTCTATTTAAACTCTTTTGATTACCAAGATATTGAAAATCCATATGGGAATTGACACTTTTCATGATCAAATACAAACAACACGTAATAAATGTTTGCATATTTATAGCACAATTGATGAAGTACATTCCAGAAAAATGAAAATTTCTTTACAGAATGGATATTTGCTGGTTAAGAATCTCACCTTTGTTAAGACAGTACACCAGTGAAGTGGATGATTTAGCTATAAAATAGATAGAGAAATCGCAGCTATTTTAGATGAGCATTTGGCACTGATTTTAGAGAATATAAAGAGCGATTTCAGCTTTCTCCCTCCATAGGATAGTACAAGAACATTTCCATTAGAAGGTAAAAAAAACTCAAACATAAATCTTGTTGGACCTCCTGTTTCTTCTCACAGGCACTAAAAAAATAATCTAGCAGGCTTATATTTAAGTATCAGCAGGAACAAACCAATATAGGAAAAGACAATACACATATATTCAGGCAGGAGAAATTAAAAGTTAATATAAAATGGTACTTTAGAGAAGTACTATTTGATACCAGAAGAATATACTATCAAATTTATCAGTACAGAGAAGTCTCCAAGTCATCCAAACCAAAGCAGTCTATAACACATCATAGAAATTTCATAAGGAAGGCCTGCTAGGTTATCTAATGTAGATAAGTTCCTGTTACAGTTACTGAGTTTTAAACCAGTTCAATTCTAAATAATCCACTGACTGGACTTCCAACGGCAAATTCTCTCTTACTAGACTTTCTGGGCCTGGCCTTTAACCTGAAATATTATCTTTAAGTGGTATCTTTTTTTCTTTTTCCTGATCCTACGTGATGGTTGTACATCTGCGAAGAAAAGCCTTAAATATTTTCATTCTCCACAACTGCCAGACATTCTTAATAAGTTCTTCCTGATCTCCCTCAGACTCATAAAGAACACCATGCACAAAGGTATTCCAGAACCCTTTATAGAGTGAAAGCGTGAACACCCACTTGCTTAGTAATTTCTGTAGGTACGCATGCTTATGTTGTGGAGTCAGAAATACATCTTATTTGACCAGAAGGAAATCAGAAAAAACTTGATCCAGAGACTTCTGACTTTTTGCTTTCAATAGCATGAATTAGCCTTTGTATTACACCACTCTCCTCCTGTCTTATAGAAGAATTGCTATCTGGGATATAAACTTTTAAAAAAAAACAATTGAAATACCTCATCTCATGCTCCTTATACATAATATAAATCATATTTTAGGCACAATGCCAACTTTCTCTTTGCCTTTTTGTTTAGGTTGCAGGACAGCGTATGCCTAAGATACTAATTTACACCCAGGAATTCATGTTCATCTTGAATAAAGGCATGTGTAAAAGTAGTGGGACAGTATTTCAATCTTTCATTGAAGTTCTGATACTATATCCACAAAATCTTTCTACTGTCTTCAACAAGCATTAGATTAACTCATTCAGAATCTATGTAAGCAGTCGGCTAGCTAGTGTATCATGAGGAAGAACTTCTGAGTCCTAACCATGGAATGAATCACAGAATGGCCTGGGTTGAAAAGGACCATAGTCATCATCTAGTTTCAACCCCCCTGCTATGTGCAGGGTCACCAACCACCAGACCAGGCTGCCCAGAGCCACATCCTGCCTGGCCTTGAATGCCTTAAACCTATTATAACATTAGCACTGAAAAAGAGTGAAGGTACACATAAAGAGCTCAATAAATTTATTATAAAACCCATTACTAAACATCATTTAGCATTTGCTCCTGAGGCTGTTATGCTAAATTTATGGTGTTATGGTTTCTCTTCAACAGATTGTCTTAAAATATTACATAAAAGATTTAAAACTACACTTCTAGAAACAATAGGAATCATAACTAATCACATGAAGAACAAGGATTTGCACTTTAGGATCACCCATGAAATCTTCAGAAAGGACTCCCCACTACATAGGGGGGAAGAAGATTTTTGTATTCATTTTGTTTCCTCTGCTGTTGTTATTCATAGATTACGTGTACTACTAGAATTTGCAAAGCTTCTGGAGTAATTGAAAGGATACAGACGAGAGAAGACAACATGAACTGACCTCTGAAACATTCGGACAGTCTCCATGGAAATGTCTGTACTCCACTCCAACCCTCTCATGCCCATACTGCCAGTCTCCCATTACCTTGCTGCCCACCATAATGTGTCAGCGGACACTTCTCACCAGACTATTCCTTCCAAAGCAGATCCCCCACTGTGTTTTCAGCTCCAAAGCTACATTAGTTTGGATACCCACCACCTTCCTCAGCCATCAGTATCAGGGTGCTGATCTATCACTGTTCCCTGCACACCAGAATGCTTGCAAACTGTAAGCAGAATTACTGCAAGTGTCTCACAAGCAGCTGAACAGTAAAAAGCGTTTGAGCTACAAAGAGTTTAAATGAAGGTACTGATGTAGGAATATACACTGTAACAAAACAATTAATGGCTTATGACAGATCTTGTACAGAAATGAAATTACAGAAATGCCATATCAATATACTAACCCCAAGATAAATTTAAATGGCTACCAGGAAGCTGGACATCCACTGCCAAGCAGGATTCCATTGCTGTCACTAAAGGCGATAGTAATTTGGGATAAATATATCCTTACACAATTTTTATCCCTCTGGGATTTCAATCAAATGCCAATCTTTCCAAAGACACTGCCCCTTTGAGGATTTCCTGTAATTTTTAGGCTGCGCCCTTATCAAGATCTTAAATGAGGGACTGAACTACAGGGTCGTGGAAGTACTGACATTCTTATGGTACAAGTAAGTAAAATTTGATCAGATGTAGGAGGATCAAAGTCAGGCTTCAGATACTGTCTATAATGTAAGGAAACCGTTTATGCCACCTTTAAAAAAAAAAATAATAATAATTTCCAAGTAGAATTCAGGTGCACAGACTTTATTTTAAACTAATAAATACACTGACTCTGAAAGTAACAACTTTCACTCTGTACACATGCTGATTGTGATTCCTTAAATCACTATTTGTTTTTCATGGACACAGACATGACAGTAGTCAAATGACTCCGAACTCAATGCAAGCTTTGACCAAGCTTCTTCCTGCTTAGTTCCAGAGATTCCCCTCTGTCTGCATCCCTCTCCAACCTCTCTTGCAGCCTGTATCCAACAGGTGGGAACACTGTATCTTAAAAGTACTAGCTTTTGCCACTTTCAGCTGAACAAGGTGTTTCTTTGATGTCATTCACCATGCTTCACTGCAAGAGATTCACTTTTTAACATCACTTTAAAATATTTGTCTTTTAAATTCTGACTATATAGATTAATATCCTCGAAGTATAGACAACAATGGTGATCTTTAGTAAGTGAATGCCATCTTCCACTTGCATAGTTACATCCTTAGTAAGTGAACGCCATCTTCCACTTGCATAGTTACATAGACTGACTTCAGGCTCTCGGTAATACTGAATGCGCCATTCCTGCTGACTTAAAATCTCATATGACCTGGCCCATTACGTACTATAAATTTAATTTTAGTCCAATTTAATTTTAAACTAGTTGCCACAGTAATAGGTTGCTCTGCAAAGTCATTCAATCAATTCAGATTCTACTCATTCCCAAACAGATATCCACAACTGCATCTGGGAAGATGAAATTACTTTTTCTGACAGTTCTGATGTTTACCTTTTGCTCACTGATGGTGTTACAGTGGCTACATCATGATTTGGCTTACAATTTCTCTCAAAAATCTTAATTATAGGATTCACACCTGATTTAGGAAAGGGTTGTTAGAAGTGAATGTTATTTAACTTTAGGAACAATGAAATGTTGAGAGCACGCGAAGTCATAATAGTTGTTAGGAATGTATGTTGTTTAACACTAACAAGAATAAAAGTGTAGGGAGTACGCGTAGCCATATTTCTGTCTCTAAAAGGCCAAAAAGAAGTTAACATTTCCTATGATGAAAAAGGCTAGGGAATGCTGGGCAATATGAGAGTAAATAAAAACAACAACCCTCAGGTTATCACTAACCTTCACATCTCCTTCTTATTTAGACATATATCTAATTTTAGGGGGAGAGGAAACAATACAGATCTCCAGAGACCTACATTTAATTAGTTTTTAATCTGTTTCCACACCCAGTGCCTTTGAGGGCGATTTTTATCTTTAAATACATACAATTGGATGTGTCTTAATTAAGAAAGCCTACAACATGCATAACAGAACTACTAGGAGTTAAGATGCAGTTTTATATTTTAACGCGTTCATATTGAATTTAAATTACAGTAAACAGGGTTTCACTGTTAGCTGGAGTAAATTCGAGAAACTCAATTAACTTTCAAGGCACTGTTTGCAGTGTGTAGCATGTGTGAAATGTTGGAAGCTTAGAGTCTGAGGGCACCTGAAAACCTTGTTATAAAGGCAATGAAAAAAGAAAAAAATCCCCTACTTATTTTGCAACACCTGTGGAAAGATCAACCTTACAGTGAAGGGAGACGAGCAATACGACCATACACTGTCATGAATATACAAAAGTTTAAGTCTAAAATTTAAACATTGCAAATATCCACTCAAAATAATTTGAATTCAAATTAAAGTCAGTCTTCAAAAAGATAATCAATAAACTGTCTATCATGCAAAATGCTTTCAAGATATATTTTCTGTCAACTCTACTTTTCAGCAGTTACATTTGGGTACAATTTTCTTGTAGAAATATCCTTTTGTACAGAGTAATATATATCAATATAAAGATGTCAGCTGGGATACTAGAAATACAAATGTTTACTTCAGAGAGCAGAGAGGAGTTTATCCTTCTGCTGGAACAAAATTAGAAGTTACATCAACAATGAGATTACTCTCCTGCACACCTAGCTCCTTTTTTTATTATGATTATCGCTAAAAAGCTTATTTTGATTACAGACTTATTTATTTATTTACACATTTTGGAAATAAATATCTCCTGCAAGCAGATTTAAATATCTATCAATCAGCATACTCTTGATACTGTAGATTAAAAACTAAGCAACAACAAAAATAAAAATATTCACTAATTTGTGACTTTCCAACATCAATTCCTTCACATTCTCTCTCCCTCTCTCCTCCCCCCCTCCTTCTCTCCCTTGCAACCTAATTCTACAATGTTTTAACTGGAAAAGGATATGAAACAAGATAATTATTGTTCTCTAGACATACAACATTATTCTTTTTCAGTGGGGCAAGAAGGCAGCTAGGGAAAAGAAAATCTAAAGAAAATCTGAACTAGGATATATATTAAAACATCATTTCTTGTCTATGGTAATATTTCCTGATAATAAAATTACCTTCTTTTGCATTTAAAGCAGCTTTCTAAATGGAAACAGAGCAGCTGTTTTTCTATCAGGGTCTTATAAATCTTTTTATTTAATTTCTAGACTATATTTGCTTTTCTGATTATATGCTTTGATTTCTTATTTGTACTCTTAATTAAATAATCAAGCTAGGACTCAACTTTAATTCAGCAACCTATCTTTTATGATGTCAATCAGCTGTATAAAATGAGCTCTTGTGTACGATAAGAAAGAATAATCTTCAATCAAGACACTGGTCTGTGCATACAGCACAACAGAGAAACACAGCAGAAAGCCTTGAGCAAAGCCCTTACATCTATATACTGCATACATAGAGATGCATCCAAAATGTAACACAGCTACTTTTGAATGGTTTTGCATATCTCGTATGGCATTTTTCTGCACTACGTTAGAAAGGCTCAGGGAATTGTTCAAACTGTGTAGAAAAAGATACTCTAAGCATTTGTTTCTCATTTATCCACAGGAAAACAATAAAATCCTAATATGAAAATAAGGAAAGCACAAGCATATCACATAATGACTCTACCAATGCACAGTACTTACCCTGTTGTCTCAAGGAGAAATCTTTTCTCCAGACTTGCTATATTATGATCCATCTGCTGCTCTGTAAATTCAACGCATCCATCCAAGCTCTGCATGGTCTAGCATGAGCTTGCAGAAAGTACTCTAACCAGGACAGCTCTGGGTATTAGTGCTAACTGGTTTACACCCTAGAGAAGCATGCTACCATACAACAAACACAAGCAACTTGAAAGAATACTCCTGTATGTTTGCAGAATGAACAGCTCAATTAGAAGCAGAAATCATATCATCTTGTTCAGAAAATAGGGGTCTTCTCCACAGAAAATTATGTTAAGTGGGGCTATGTTTGTTCTTTTAGTCTTGTGTTACTACATTTAAAGTTAGCTCAGGTATTCTTAAATGTACACCATCATCTGCAGCATAGCGCATTTTCAGATGCTCTGAAGATGCTGCATAATAAAAATAAGCGCCACCAATTAACCACTATAGTTTGGAATCTGGTTAAGTGGTGATCTTAACACAAAGGAACTGGAGAGGTAACCCTTACCCTTCCTCCCTGAAGGAGAACTGCACATCGCAGTGTCAGGTTAGACAAAGAGGAGTTGTTATACACCAACTCTGAGTTCATTTGAAACTCTAGACTGATGACCAGGAAGTGGGAGTGCCAACATATAAAGGGCAAAAGAAGGATCAAGGATCAGCTATTGGTAGTAGCTTCGTGAAGAACATTATTAAACATAAAATCATAATTTCAACAGAATAAGAATTTGTACAAAAACTGCCCTAATAAGGACAGGTGTAGCACAGCTAAATACACCAACAAACCTGAAACAAGAAACATCAGAAGGAAGATCTACTATTGTATGTTGTTACATTTTTTAGAAAAACTCAAACGGGGTGTTCTGTTAGAATGGATGTGTTTTTCCACTGACAAATAATTCCAAAACCTTGCTGAGAAAAAGAAGAATTTAAATAACTTGTCAGTTTGGTGAAATTAAATAGAGAACAGTTGATTATCTCTCCAGTTATCCTTTTGCTTCTGAGCACACATTTCTGACATTTCATGACATATTTATGACTTAATATAAAATGGATGGGACTTAACACATGAGAATAGAATCTTTTCATATTATTAGTGTACAGCACAGACACAAGATCACTCACAGCCATATACAGTCTAGTCTTGTGCCCAGCGATTCTACATCTTTTGCTGGAAATATCTAATATATTTTGAGCTACTCAGAATAAACCTGGCTAAGGTGTATGACACAGAAGGACACGACTGACAATTTTTAAATAGTGGAAATATGAATATTTTTCATGACGCTTTTCTTCTGCTAAGTATCCTTTAATACTCTGATTGGATTCGTTAGATTTCTCTGAATGTCACTGAATATATCGGAACAAGAGAACATATTCTCTGAATTTATGCCACAAAATTAACTGCCAATAATGAGAAGCAGATACTGCTTTGTAGTAAAATAGACAGATGGACAGTTAATCTTAGGCCTTGGCAAAAAAACAAAAGAAAGCATTATAAATAATAAAATAAATGAACATATCAAATCCAGTCTGTCTCAGTCTGGATAGATAAATTAAACTCTATTCATGTTATTTTTGTCCGAAACCAGTAAGTATAATGAACAAATAAAAACCCCCAATGAAGAATGGTCTTTGAGCCAGAATTATCTGCTTGTATTTCTCCAGCAGTTGTCAAGTAGAATTGATAACAATATTGAAAAGACTGATATTCTTTAAAAGGAGTACTCTTAAATTTTAAGTGTTCTCTAAAAACTTACTGACAAGCTATAAAACTAGACTTACCTTCATTCCCAAGAAAGTTTGAGAGCAAAAGGACCTATGATTAATCAGACATAGATTTTAGTTGTCACAAATATTGTAAGTACTTATTTTATAAATGAACTGAATTCAGGTAAATGTAGATAAAAATACTCAAAAGATACAGAAATAAGAAGAAATATTGGAAATACTCTGTAATTAGTGTATTACCTTCCATATCGTTCTTATCTCGTCTTTGCTTTCCAGATGCAGAGAATTGTGTAAGCATGCAAAAAGCCACTTCATATGAGGTTTTTAATTCAATCAGCCTCTCCTTAAAAGAAGTAACAATACTATTGGGCATTTGTTTCTCTTAATCAAAGTCGATGGAATAATAAACACCCTTCCTATGAGTGGAGGTGTGCCATACAATGCAGATGTCTTAATTCTTACAAATAATTCTTTCTTCCATAGGCCAACAATAAGGATATTAAAACATTATTATTATTATTATTATTATTTTTAAGGAGGGCTATTCAGCCATAGTTAGGCCCCTAATTGTGGCAGTTACACATATAGCAACAAAAAAATTTAAATAAAAAACCTAAGTAAAAGAATACAGAAACTGAGTCCAATATTTTTTCTTCCACTCCTTCCATTCCTGAAGTTAAACTATACCCAACGTATACATTTCGTTCATTAACCAAAGTTCATAAAAGCTCATAAAAACTGATTAAATGCTTTCAGAGTAGAAAGATTGGGATCTTTCTATCCTTTCAAATCCTGTACTACAATGGAAAAAAAGGTCGTTCTTTTGTCTCTCTGAAGTTCTTAATACTTCCACCAGCAATAAATATCTCCAATGTTCACGTTCAAAGCCAAGAATAAGATGACACAACTAGTTTCAATACTTTCAATAGCCACAATTAAAAACAAAAGGAGGAAGACTGACATAAACAGAATAAATAAAGAAGGAACAAATTAGGGAACAGAGTTATATGAAGGAAATACAAAAATTGAAATTACTGAAATTATAAAATGCATGCAGAACTTGAATACTCTTTCTATTCCCTTGTGAGGCAGCCAGATTCTTAATTAGAATCCAACCATCACTGATTTTCATCTGTTGATGCAAGCTATGTAAATTCATATAAGGAAAAAAAAAGGAACACATGTTGTTCCAATTAGGTGGTATAATGCATTCTTCCTACCTTAAAAGTTTAAATTCATGAGGTGTTCCTTATCTATAAACAGATCACTAAATTTAAGCCAGCAACTTATTTAAATACAATAGCCCTCTGGAACCCAAGCAACCAGAGCAAGGATTCAGGCCCCGCATTCGCTATCAATCATCTTTTCATTAGTGGATGAAACATGTAACAGCCCTTGAAAAACCACCTCCTTTGTTTGGGAACCACCTTAGACCTCGATATTACAAACAGAGCAAGCTATTAAAATGTAGCTAAAAACATACCATGTTAAACAAAAAAGCTGCTACTTTTCATTTTTATTACAATGACTAGAAAAACCCAGGCAAGTGCTAGAGAATCTTCCCACTTCACTGCAGACAGTCTGGACATCTCTTTTTAGGAATAACAGCATGTGGCACAGCTGTTCCAACACTTTCAGCCAAGATGAAAAGTTTAAACAAAGACTGATTATGAAGGCAAACAAATTCAACTCAGTGCTTTCACAGGCAGCTCAGCAGAGGTTCACAACTATTTTTGAAATTTGTATGTCGAATAAGAAATTGGAAATATGTAAAAGGTGAAGGGAGAAGAATATACAGATGTGTACTTCTATTCTCTAGAAACTACAGAGAAGCGCTCACTGATCAGCCCTGTGATACACAGGGCTGGTAGGAATGAAATAAAAACCAGGAAACAACTCATCAGTGATTGTCAGGTTTTTATTTTATAAGCTTTTCTTTTTCCTATCTCGAAATGGAAAGGGTGACTGTATCACTAGGACAGCTTGCGGCTTCAATATTAAAAATCAATTTTTTCTTTCCCCATAGGCTGGCCTGAAAACATTGCTCAAAGGACGGAGCTGGCATCACAGCTCTAGCTTTAATCACAACAATCAGAATCCCTCTGCTTATTCTTTCCCTTTTTGTTTCATATCTATTTGTTTTATTTTGTACTGCAGCAGGAAAATTAGTTATTCCTCTAGCATGGCCATACCATAAGGTTCAACCCTCCCCACCATCCTCAAAACAAAATAAAACGAAAACTCTTGGCACAAGGCCAACTAAGGTGTCCAAATCCCATACAAGAAATATTTCATGTGCCTTTAAATTGATATACAAACTGTTGTTAATTTTCATATATTCATACTTCATATGTATTTTTTTTTAGAATACGAGTCTATAACCCATAAACAGAAATTTATGATCAGACAGTGCATTTGCCTGGAATACCTTGAATGGTTGTACAATTCAATACCAAAGGTGATTTATGATGGATTCCTTAATGAGCCAGTTTGAGGCAGATTTCAGCAGTCTTTCTCCCTGTGACTAGCACAAAGATGCCTGAATATATCAATGTTAGACTGCAAATCACAGAACCATGGAACGGCTTGGATCGGAAGGGACCTTAAAGATCAACAGTTCCATATATGCCCTGTGCTGGGCGTCCCAGGCCTGGATGCAGTACCCTAGTTAGGGCCTCAAGAGGGGAGAGTAGGGGAGGACAATCCCATTCCTCACCCTGCTGCCACCACCCTGTTGATGCAGCCCAGGATGCAATTGGCCTTCTCGGCTGCAACAGCACACTGCTGACTTGCGTCAAGCTTTCATCCACAAGAACCCCCAAATAAGAAAAATATTTTTAAAACAGAAAATATTCAGAAAGATTCAAAGGAACTACTTAAAAAAAGAAAAAAAAAAAAAAAGCAAAGCAAAAATCTTTTTCTTGTGCCTTTGGTGTCTATTATAAAGTTTGTGAGAAGGCAGAGAGGAGAAAAGTAACTCAACTACAGTCCCTTGAGGAAATTAGTTTTAGTAGCAAAAATCAAGGAATAGTATTTTAGAGAGGATTAGTACTTTAACCTTCACAGAAAGTGACATATAGTTCCCAGTAGTTAAAAGTCCAGTCATATTGACCAGGAGCTTTGTGAGTCAATTTTCCAAGTTTGAGGGGAAAACATATTGGCTAAGAGAATAGGAGAGTGCTGTTTTCCACTTTTCTGAGCTAGTCCACAAACAAACAAAGCAACATCAAAACAAAACAAAATCTCCTTTCCTACTATCATTAGAAAAAGTCAACCAGCAGGTTTTAAAAAGCTCCTGAAATTCTTTAACTTGCACATTCTGTCAAGCCCTGCCTCTCCTGCTACACAGAATGTTTAAAATTCAACCAGTGGATTTTATAACTGTGTGTTTATCAAACAGTGCTGCCATTCAGCTGGATTTGCATATCAAGCAAAAGAGGTGGAGTTGGTTAATCACTTGTTCTAGCAAGCAAACAATTAATATTAATTACAGTCTTCCAAGTATCATTTAGCTTCTTAGTCTTCCTGGTGCTGATTACTTTGTATCACCTGTGTGTGAGGAGCTTGTTTTACATTCATTTACGGTACATGAAACCCTGGAAACACATCCGCGTGTTTTGCATCATAAGCAAAATGATATATGCGATGCATAAAACATAAACTCAGAATATATATACTACTAAAATATACCAGCTAACAGTTTCAGTATAAGCATATCCAGTTTAAAGCCTCTATTCAGAAAATTTGCAAGTCTAGAGTTAACAAGCGATTAAAGTGCCAAAATACACATAGATCTGAGAGGCAGATAACTAAATATCTTAAAATAACACAAGAATTAAAAACACTTCTTTGTCATTAACCATTCAAAGACTGAAGACAGGAGGTAATGTCTGGATCAACAAACTGGCTGAAGTATGCCAGTATCTCTTCTGAAATTACTACTCTGTCAGGGATGGGGAAAAACATAATCAGACAAAACCAGTGCTTTCACTCTCTCCAAAACCAGTACACAAATAATGTTCTGTCTGGTTAAACAGATGCTGATATATAGTAATTCAAAGTGGATTCATTTCAAAGTGGCATTTTCTACATTTCACTTTCTAGGGAGTTAGAAACCACTCAATTAGCATGACAAAAGAAAAATGAAGAGCTGTTCTCAGATGCTGATCTGCAGCGCATCCTATCATCAGCCAAATGGCAAAAGGGGATGCCTCCTTACCTGCACTGGGACTCCTAGAGAAAAGCTAATATTCTGATTGCAAAATTGAACTAATCTTAATGCTTTAATAACCGGAAGTGAAACACCATTAGCTTTAATATCTAGCGATTTTAGGAAACATGAGAGGTTTGTTCTCCATGAAGAAATTATGCATGAATTAATGCGTTCACAGAAAGTACTTATAAAAGAATATTTTGGAAAAGGGTAAGAAAATTGGACACATTGGAAAAAATTCATGACAGGACTAGGACTCAAAACGAATAAATGAAGAATTCAAGGTCATTTTCATCTGGGCTACTGCAGCATTCATATATTGAACATCTCCTGGCTGAAGGAAGGAGCTTGTCAGTATTATGCAGTTTCAGCCATAACATAATTAAAATATCAAATCCCAGACTATGAGTTGTAAGATACCAGAATACACAGCTGTAACTAAAATCAACAGTTCCAGCCATAAATAAAATAGTTAAGAAATTATCTGTCATACAGCTGCAAAGTTATCACAAGCAAAAAAAAAAAAAAAAAAAAAAGAACAAGAAATAAGACTATAATTAATGAGGACTATGCAATAAACATAAAATCAATCAACTGACAATACTGATGAGGTACACAAATCACTGTTATTCTGGGATGCACAGAAGAAGTAGCTTGTGTAATCACTGAACAGAGTTTCTATAATAGAGTGAGAAGGCAGAGAAGTATGACTAGGTATCATACTTTAACTTCAGAGAAGAACAAAGGGACTCAGGATAACAAATATTCCTACAAAATAGAATGGGATGATAAGATCTCTACCACTGATGAGAAAAATAAGAAATGAGGCTTAAATTGCATCAAGAAAGGCTGCAAGACAGACATTAGGAAACGCCTTCTTAAAGTATGAAGGGTAAATCATAGAATATACAGCTGAGAAAGGTAGTAAAACTTCTTATACAGGATAGACTCAGCCATTACTGATAAATTTTTGGCTAGGTTAGGTTTTGATGGAATGGAGTGGGAACGTTAAGTTCATGTCATCTTAACATCTCAAAACTCTATTTTTACCTTCTTCCCTGTTCTCTGTTTTTCATCAATAACAGGTAAGTGAAATTGAATGAAACAATATTCTCACTTGTGTGAATTTCTATAAGCTCTTTTATTTATAGCAACGCACCTAACAATGAAAACAAAAATACCCTTTTCCATCTCTAACAAGGCAGAGATCCCACTTGAGATAGCCTGTTAAAGGCGCTGTGTGTGAAACATTTAGACTGCTTGAAGACATAAAAAATCCATTTGATTAAATTTCTTAATATTAAAAACATCAGCCACATCAGCACCTACCTCAATAATGTTTAAAATTATTGGACTAAAGGACTTCCATCAAACACACAAACTGCAAATGTTCCATTGGTGTTATAGTCACAAGGACAATATTAAATTCTCTGAGGCACATCTTTACCGTAGGGTATAAAATGGGCACAAAACATCTATCATAAATGGTATGCCAGTCTGCCATGCCTCCTCACCCAAACAGTCAGCCTTGCAGTCTATATAATCACATCCTTATCACAAGTTTCTCATCTCTGAATATTTTGTTGCCTCTGAAACTTTGACAAGGTAGAAGGTGGCAGCTACATTAACCTGTCTTCATAAAGCCCCTTCATTTCACAGTTAACTAAGGAACTACAGTTACACTTTGAACAGTAGATAAAAACAGATGTTTCTGGAATGTAAGTTTCTTTTACCCTACTCACTGGGCATTGAAACTTAGCAGTTGGCATAACAGTGGCCTGGAAAGATATTCCTGACAAGCTAACTTCTTCCTTCCTAGCCACAGCAAAACTCAGAAACAACAGGTCTACTTTTTGCCATCTTGCTTCACATTCATTTACTGTACCCGTCTCTCACAGACTACAGTTCATACTAATTATGTGTATCTATATCTTTTCATATAGTTTGAATTCATAAAACAACCAGCCCCTTCTCTACAAGTAAAGTCAAATTTGAGTTTTCAGTGTGCAATCATTGCCAGCTGATGTCTACGCAATCAAGTTTTAATAAAATACAATTTGAAAGATAACCCTTCCTCCTTTAAAATAAATATTTGGAAAGCTCGGTGGGTGTTCTGAATACAGAAGATTGTGGGAAGAGAAAGACTGAAAAGGAAATTGACAAAAATGATTAATATAACTTTCAGAAAGAAATAATCCCTAAAGGTTAGCAGCTGCAAAGATAAACTACCCCTGGAAGGGACAGATCCTAGTTACAGAGAAATGAGTTATCACTTTTGGATAGCTTAATTTATAAAAGAAACAAACTTCTGAGCCTAGAATTATTTATAGAGAGATATTACAAGAAGCATGTCCAAGATGTTAATAACAATGAAAGAGAACAAGGAGGGATAATGGTTGGTTATCTGTCAAGAGAGTGTGGGATGGAACACACCTTTTTTTTAAAAGCACATATCAATTGCTTCTTATTATATAAAGAGAATTTCAAACATCTACAAATTTACTCCCAGAATTGGTAAGATTATCATCTATGTTTTTAAGGCTGCAAAGTATACCTCAGTGAAAGGCATCCTTTGCTCTTTGTCACGAAACAAATTTTCCAGTCACGCCCGGCAGTGGGGAGGAGACGCAGCACACTTCACAACAACTTCTCATTGAACACAACATGTCTGGCCCTATTTTCCTTCAGTTGGGAAATGAAGACTATTATATTAGACAGCTTCTCCAGACTACCACACACACGCAGATGGAAGCCCTGGGCTTTTTCCCACTGATATGTCTTAACTGGAATTGCAGCTTCATAGTGGGTTGATGTTTTTGTAAGTGCATATATCATGTTACTGAATAAACATCCATGGAGAGACTGTCTGTTAAAACAGATAAATTATCAAGCCCTTGACACGGGGTAACGCTCACCTGGGGAATCAAAATGCTAAACTGGATGGTCAGTTGCTGTCTGGACAGCCACGGGATTCTCTGTTGCAAAGGTCCTGGAGATGGTGCATTTAGTAGGACTGGGAGAGCCACCCTGAAGTTTCCAGCATTTCACCTGTTCTGGCAGTATACGGTAAGGTGGAATGTAAGCCAAGAAGAAACTACTGTTCCTACTAAACTCTTCAGAGCGGGCTATCAGCTACCAGAGCTTCACTGCAGCAGCTTTTTGTCTCTTCCCTCTTCCTTCCCTCACAAAGAAGTTTAACTCCCATGTTAAACCTCCCATTAGGCTGCATGGCATTCCCATTACAGCCTATAGGCTTAGACAGGCCCATGCTGCTATTTCTTCTGAAAATATCCTGCAAATAAACAGAGGGATTCAGCTCTTTTGACTGATGCCTTTTTCAAGCATTTAATTGGTTAAGACATTAAAAATAAAATAATGAGAATCTGACAAGTTATTTTAGCATAATTGCCTAAGGTTACTACTATTTTGGCTGAAATGAGGAATGGTATAATTACAGCTGAGGGGAAAAAGCATCCAAGTTGCGGAAAGCTATGATAGTGAGTTAGTGTATTATAAAGATGTTAAGCCTGAATTATTTTCTAATACTCTTTCCTCAATATTCATAATAAATTTCAATACATATTGTGCCAGTATCTGTTCACATGAAAATCTAAAGATTGAAAACACATTACAGTAACACAGATGTCACTGGGAAAACTTCAGTGACCTTTAAGTAACAAAAAGCATAGCCTTTTACTTTAATAGGCTCTGACGCTATTATAATTCTGTCCTGGTTAACCACAAAATGTGAGTTATTACATATTTTAATCAGGTCAACTGGGATAGGATGAGGATTTTAAAACAACCAGAAAGAACTTTAGTAGATTACATAAATCATATTCTGAATTTGATAGGTCTGAAACACAAAAAGAATTATTGAGGCCTTCCAAAGAAGGACTCGTGAATGCGAAGTGTAATGATTATATTAGAGTCAAAGAATGGAAAAGATGTGGATTTTATTTTTAGCTCCTCAAAGTAAATTTTCTTTTCACTTTGGGGACAAAATTGCTAGATTAAGACATATCACAGGCAAGGTATCTTGCCAGGCAAGTACTCTCCAACCAGTCATCCTGGCATAGCATGATGTTGCGCTGTGTTAAGCAGCAGCTGCAAATATACATGCTAAGGGAATTGCAATCACCATCTTTAGTGTATTAATATGCTTTGCATATTAATATTTGCTGCATTAGGAAGGCAAAAATTTAATTCTCAGTCAGATCAAACACCTTGTTATTTACAGTCCTTGGAGTTACCTCTTGCCCCAGGAAGCAGACCTTCTGCAAGTACCATCCAAGTGATTAGAAATCTGAAGTAACTTTTAATCTGGAATCCCACCACACCATGAAGCCATGGTTCATGGCATTAATGGTTTCCTTAGTTTAGCCTTTGTGCTGCAACCCAGCACAACTGCTCACTCTGCCAAACCGATGCAATGGAGTTCTGAGAAACTTGTTAACCAATAGTGGAAAAAAGCAGAGAAAAGAGTCAGTTCTCATAGAGACCAAACGCACATATTTTCTGCTTCTAGAAAGTAACCACCATTGCATTCTCAGGCACAAGAGAATCCTTTTGATGCAAGTGTAACAAAGCTAGGAGGACTTGGCACTTTGCTTTTTCTAAATAAACACAGCTGGTAAATCTGCAAGTTACACAGCCAAATTATTAGGAATAATGAAGTTTGGGGCCATCAAACTCAGTGCTTTACAACTGCAAAGATCATTCCAATCAGTTGATGGATTATGTTGATGTAAGTGGTTGTTTGCTTAGCCTGGATACTATTACAGATGTTGGTTGTGACATAACTAAATCGTCGTCATGAAAATCACTTAGACAAGCAATCCATCACTTGCAACAACATTTTATTTCCAGATGAGAGATGGTTTAACTGTTGATCATTCATTCTTTTTAGGAATTGTCCCTTCGAGACAATGGAGTGGATGGAAGTGGGAGCACCAGAATTATTCCATCATACCACAAGAGATAGAAATTGGTGAAAAATGTGGGTTTTTAAAGTATATGTTAGTTCAACAGTTTCAGAAGGGAAACTGAACACACGGAAGCAGAATTCAGACAAGTTTCATATTGCAGTTGAAAAAAAATTATCAAGATTTTGCAGTAAAACTAACATGAAAAAAAAGTATCATAAATTATACATTAAACTATCTGACAAGAAGCAACAATAAGCCATCATTTATTGTAAGTAATTTCAACTTAAAAGTTATCTATTACCTCTGTAATTGTGCAGTGTGAAAATGAATCTTATCCAACTATGATATTTCAATATTACTTTCGCCTTTGTAAAGTACTAAGAGGGAAACAATGCAGTCACAAACTAATTGCAGTAAATTAGAATTAATGATCAGAAGAGTGCAGAAAGTCTTTGCTGCTGCATAATGCTACCCCTTTCAGAAGAATCCTATATCATAAGGCATTGCATTTGTACATGGTAATTCATTAAGGCTACACCAAGCATAGACCTCCTTGTTGCCTACACAATGTTTTGCTCACCATATATATTTTGTCCTTTGAATATGAACTGTAGTGAAATGAGAAAAACCTCTGTAAGACAGAAAGTTAAAAATACTGTGGGTATTGTCTTACAATGAGTATCTTGCAGCTATCTAAAAGGCTTATCTTCCTCCTCTCTCTCCACCTTGGCAGGATTTATGCTGGGTACTTGTCTTTATCCAAATTACTTAAAATCATGCTGTGGATATCACTCATTCTAATTCAATCCCTCACACTTGAAATATTTGCTCACAATATGATCCCATATTTTATTCTTATAATATTCTTTATTCTCAGTAGATACATGTAATATTTCAGCTCCTTTTTACAGTACATGACAGCAAATTCTAGAGAATTATGCTGCAAAGTGATTGGATCATGTCACTCATTTCTTTGGTTCCCTCCACATCTCCATCTTTGTCTTCAGACGCTCCTCCTGCCATACCTATTTTATTTATTAAGATCTGAAAAGTTCAGTTTGGATTCTAGAATTCTCTTGAAGGCAAAGTCAGTGCATATCATGCATTCTTTTAAGTAATTTCTCACAAAAAGATATGAAAAGTGGTTTGGAAAATTTTCCTTCACTATGTCATCACTAGAAGTGATCCAAAAAGGAAGTGTAGCTGTAAGGACAATACTGAAAATACGCTGTTTAGAATGCTTATTCTATCAGCATACTAATATCCATCTAAAGTTCCTTAATATTCCAATTCTGCTGCCTCTCACCTTTTACACAAACTCAGGGGTACACATTCTTCTTTATGCTGTAAAGAACCTAGGAAAAGACTATCTTAGCCAATACTGGCACATAAGCAAAATCACGAGATGCCCAGGGAACAGTGTCCTAACATGAATACATAGAAGGTATGTCTCAGCAATATTTGCTTAAGCAAAGTAATAGGAAACACAAAACAGAAATCGTCAATTTCATACTAGAATTACTGACCCAACAAGTGGGAAATAAAACCAACAAACAGAATTTGAAACCTGTGTTCTTTATCATCAGGGCACACTCAGTAGATGCAATAAAGTACTGCACAAATATTTTAAAATGTCTGCTCATCGTGGGACAAACAATTTTGATCACTGATAAATTTAAACGATTCACGGAAAAACTAAAACAAAATAAAACATAATACAAAGCCTAATAGTAAAACTAGGTTTTGTTGTTGTTGTTTTAAAAGGCCATTATTACTACAGTAACAAGACTGAATACACACTACAGTAAAATCTCAAACATTTAATGAAGTATCAGGATTTGATAACTTTGTTCCCAACATTTATGCCATTGAATCTAGAGAAAAAAAAAAAAAAAAAAATCTGTGTGGAAAGTCCCTAGTTTACTACAGCTGGTAGGCTGATAACTCGATCTGCACAGCAAGCCAGCATCATAGAAAATTAATGTACCATACCTTAAATTGAGACCACAGTATGTTAACCTTGAATTATATGGCTGTGTTTCTAGTAAAACCATAAAAAGATCTAGCCTTTTTTTCTATATTTTGCAGGCCCTGACAGGAAAATACAGTCAGACATACATTTGAAGTAAGATTATAAAAGAGCAAGAAGCAAAATACATTACCTATAAATTAGTTTTTTCTCTTTACTGCATAGAAAGGTTCCTGTAGCCACATATGAACTCTCATCATTCACCATTTTTTATGGGTTACTTTAGGAAGGTCCTCACTTCCTTAACCATCTCTTATGTATGACTTCTACAGCGTTCAGATTTAGATTGGAGATAGAACTCAAAGTGTTGGAGTTCAGGGATTTGCAGTTCCATTCTTTTTGCAACTAATCCCCAGATACCTTCAACATATATAAAGAATTCATTCCAGATCTGAAATCTAGTCTGCTATTCACACACAAAACATTGAACATAGAAGATGAGATTTGCGGAACAGAAAATAAATACGATTTTCAAATAGTAATGGAAATATCTTTTTCCCCTGTTCATTGCAGGGGAGTTGGACTAGATGATCTTTGAGGTGCCTTCCAACTCAATTGATTCTATGATTCTATATTATGCATTTTAAAAATCCAATTTTTTAAAATACATATTGCATGTCTTTATCATAGATTAATATTATAAAGCAAAATCAAACAAAAAACTTGAATAGATTTCTACTCACACTTTGTTATTAGTTTCCTTCCAGTTTGGCTTGTTATATACATCCCATCTCTTTCTCTTCTATTTCTAAATAGAATAAGGGGGGGGGGGGGGGAGGGGGAGAGTTAATTACTAAGCGTCAAACAGCAGAAATTACATAAAATTAAGCTCCCATAATCCCAGTTATCAACTACAGGCATTTCTGCAACACTAAAGCCATAAGAGATTCCATGTTCAAACAAATCATTATAGCTGTAATTAGTTACACCTGTTCCTACATTTTCCAAAATTTTCCAATAGGAAATAAGGAACATTTTTCATTATATTCTTTTCTGTAGCATGAAAAGGTTTCATACACATGGAAAATCTTTGGATGCCAACAAATCAACAATTTATTTATAATTCTGATTATCACTGTACGTAATGGCCATAAACTACAGCACTACAATTAAACATAAGAAGAACAAAAAAGTAACACTGACAGGAAAATAAGAAAGAGAGAGAAAGAAAGAGTGTTCATTCAAGAGACTGAAAATCCATTTTCAAGGAACACACCTTGAAACTTTGAATTCTACAAAACACAAGGAATTATTTCAACATCAAATTCTTTTGTCGTTATTTACACAGCTACATAAGTCATATTTTCAAAGACTGTACGGAACAAAAAAGTTCAAATTCCTACAATTGCACATGCATTGCACATGTGGAAATGTCTCAGCACTGACTCCCACAAAGCTTTTTTGGTTTTTGTTACCCCTCAGCTACCTTAAAGGGAAAATATTATCTGTTTTAACAGCAGGTAATCACACAACTATAAGACACTAATAACGGCTTCCCTAATGTTCAGTTGCTTACTGTAGATAACTAATGATAATACCACTTTTTATCAGAGTGCCATAAAGGTAGCACAAACATGAAAAAATCTTTCTGTACACAAAAGTCAATGTTTTGAGCCAGAGAGAAAACATCATATGGAAAATTGTTTTCTTCTGCTTCAGAAAATAATTTCTAGATGCTGATGAAAGCTCCTTATGATTAAGAAATTATTTTTGTAGACATTCATATTCATGCACACGTGCCTACGTTCTTGATGCAGTTCCTAACCATTTTCTTAGTTACTAGTCACAGAAATAGTTAAATTACCATAACACATTGCTTTCTTCAGCCACCAGCATAGGATTCAGCCAAATAATTCTCCTTAACATGAGCTGGAAGAGTTTTCTGCTCCTTTGTACTAACATGTATCTGTAACCCATTCACTAGCTCCATACTACATGTCTTGTTTAGGTTTTCTTGTCATTTAACATCAAAACATGCAACATCCTTAACATCTATTTAGCACTTTTCCAAATTCTTCTCTCAATCTCTTCTTTTTTGCCCTGGAGAAGAATATCCTGTGTTTAACCTTTTGTTTCACCACAGGAAGAGAATAACACAGAACATGAAGTTCAGTGTAAAGTACCACCTGTTTTGTCCCCATGCTAAGTGTGATACAAATATGAAGAAAAGCTGCATATAACTCCCTTCTCTTTAATTAGTTATGAAAATGAGATGTATTAACTGCCACTGTGCAGCAGTAATGAACTCTGATAAAGTACTGTTCCATGCAAGGAGCAGAAAAGAAATTTATACAGTGAAAGCAAGAGTTCTGAAACAGAACTTGATACTATTTCTTGTTTGTATATTGTTCTCTCTCTCTCTTTTTTTTTTTTTTTTAAGAGGAAATGGCAGGGAAAAATGGTATAAGATAGGATAGTAAGAAAGCACACAACTACGTAACTATAAAACTTCTTAGAATTGCTGTTTTCACTGGAATGCCTTCATTGTAGTCTGCCATAGATATTCATAGCTGCTCATATTGCAGATGGTATCTTGGGATAATATTAGTGAATTTTTATATGAATTGGTTTTAGGTTGAATGTTACTTCAACCTAATCTTCCATCACTTAGTGTCAAACGCTGGACAATGTCATTAGTGCAATTAATTAAGCAGCTAATGGATTGTGCAGAGGATATTGAATTATAACACTTTGGAACTGCATAGTATGAAATGCCATAACCAGGTCAGTAAGAAATACTTGTACCATCATTAGAACACTATTCAGTACAACAGAGAGAGGATTAACTAAATCATCCAGTGGCAATCCAGCCATTAATTTTCTATTTCTGCCTACTTTTGAACTATAAACAAATCTTATTTTTTGATTTCCTCTTTGAATATGAATCCTACATGAGCACTTAAAAGCAGATGTGGTACAGTGGTCCTACTGGAACATCTGGCTGCACTTCAACACTATTTTTTTTTTTTTTTTTAACCAAGAAAGCGCTGCTATACAGAACTGGGAAATATGATGTTACAGATCTTTAAACCAGTATGAGGTACTGGCTAAAGACAAACAGGTTAGACTTGTGTTCATAAATATTACTTAAGGACAGGAAATTATTGCTGAACTACATGAAAAAAAAATGTATCATCCTTAAAATGTTTATGCTACGTCCTACCCAGAAATCACTACAAACAGTAATTGAGTAACCCCTGAAATGTTCAACATCTTCATCAAAGAGGATAAAAACATGAGCAGTTTATAGAGCAGAATCTTAGGTTGTAATCAGCAAGGTAGAAATTTCTAAATAGAAAAGTTTCTAAACAGCAAATTTGCAATGACATTTTAACCTTTTGCAGTTTATGCTGCGTTGGGAAATTGAATTCTGTCATGCCTGCTCCTTTCTGAGATTGCATGAGTAGTCCCAGTGGATCAAGTCCTCAAATATAAGCTTCTTCCTCCCCAAAATATTTTTTTCAAGTGAACGTTCAAGTAAGTGCACTGGAAAGTTATCTCTACATTTGATGCCTAGATCTCCATTCTTCACAATAAACATTCATGTTGAATTGATTTATAGGTATATTCTGAGATTTCTTTGTTGAAGATGTTTAGCTTCATTTTAGGATTTGTAAAAAATCTTGATAAAAAAATAAGTAAAATAAAGGGGGGTAAGTCCTGCAGCCAAATGTAGCACGTACTGTTACCATCATACTATGTGCAGACTCCAAAATTTATGAAGACATAGCAATATTTCTCACTTCAAACTTCTTTTTCTACACTACTGTCTGGTAAAGACTGTTTTTTCACTCTTCCTGCTATATTCCATCAATACTCAAGATTGAAAGAGATTTCCATAACACACTGAGGCTAGACTTACCTTCCTGCAAGCAAACTGAAATCCTAGAAAGCAGCACATTTATCAATCTCTTCTGCATTTAATAGGCTTATTAGCATACTACGTACATAAGGCACACATGTTAGAATCAAGACTGCTAGGAAATTCCTAATTAAAATGTGATCTCATGAGTACTGCAGCTGCTATGGCAACTTGGGCTAAATAAAAATGTGATACTACATCAGCAGGACACAGCAGGGCAGATGAACAAGCATGATGCTGCACTATAACGTGCCAAAACATTGCCTGAGCTGTTCACTGCACATGGGCTTCAGTTCAAAGAAATGTGAATCCCCTCCATATCTCATATAACTAAAAATAACATTACACAAATGGTTATGTCAGGTATAAAATAGACTACTTTTTTTTTTTTTTCTTAAGTTCTCCTCTATGGCCAGTTGTTCTTCAGCTCTGAAGAATCCTACGGGCTGTCTTAAAATGCACACAAGTATAAATAGTGTAAATTATACTCTTACCACCAAAATATAGAACAATATGCATAAGAAAATTGCTAGCTCCCAACCACTGCTTGTCCTTTAAGCAACCATCCACACAAGACAACGTATTTGCCATTAAGGTAGCATCACACAGTCAAAACTGGCACACAATTAATTGATTTATCACCAATAACATTGATTACTGGTGATCACAAATTGTGAGCCTCTCTGTTTGAGTTTGCAGGTTGATTATTAAGGTTATCGGCCTTCCGCTGGTGCAAGGCAGATGGAGCTAATGACATGAACAAGAAACAGGAAAGTGAAGAATCAAGTACAGACATTACTGGACGTATTAAATATTTTAAAAAAATAATAAATCCCCTCTTGGCTCAATGTTGTGCATACGCTTTACTACGGAGCAAGATTTTATTCACTTCAAATCCTTTCTCTGAAGATGTCGCATCATATGGGGAGAGAAGCTATTGTTATTGGGCTTTTTTGGTAGAATTTGGTTTTTTGAGTTCTGCTTGGTTTGTTTCTGGTTTTTTATCCCCTCTACGAAACAAACAAACAAGCAAAAAACAAACAAACAGGAGCAAGTTTTACAGTCCAAGGAAATATCACACTGTCAGAGCAAGAATAGAAGATGAACAGAAGGAGCTCTTATGTCAAGAGGACATCTTGTTTTAAGGAGTCCTTTTGCCTTCCTTGTCACAGTATAGAGAAAATATGGAGATTGCCCCCAGTTCTTTCTATCACTCTTCATAATAGAAAATAATTTTAGTTTTGCTATTCTTCCTTTTTCCTTCTAGTAAAAACAACAGAAACCCAAACCAAATCACTTTTCAGTGATACAGCTTATCTGCATTAGCAGCTGGGAGAGTAAGCTGGGCACCAGATCACCAACAGAACATTAAAATGATGATCTAAAACTGGTGCTAATTTGCAACCGGCTAGAGGTTTTGTTCACCCTTTCAAACCCTTTCAAAATAGAAAACTGAAATTGGAAAATTAACATTTATGACCCCCGTACTGGTTATTCAACGTAATACTTGATTAGACATTTACAGCACATGAATGTCAAGCAAATCTCTAAGTATTTGCTGTGAGCTACAAATTGAGGTATTTTGGAGCAAGTAACTGCGAAGATTCCCAGAGATAAATGCAAATGCACTAGAAACTAGAAACAAAGAATTTGTTTCATCTATTTTAAGAGAAAATGAAAATGCTCATTAAGTTGCAGAGGAACTACTGTTTTGAAAAATGCATGATCAGTTTTGTAAATGTCATCATTTAAACTTTTATTCAAGCTTACAAAGAGAGGCAGAATGCAAAACTTTGTTAAATGCAGCTATTTTCACGTCACAAAAAGGGTGCTTTGCTGACATTTGTCACCCCTGTGCTCTAACCAGGTGAGCTCAGAATTACCAGTTGGGGTTATTTACCTCCTGCCAAATACCATCAAATATCACAGGAAATATCATGCACAGCATTTTTCCCTTTTTTCTTTTCCTTTCGACAATACAAGGTTGACTGAGATTTGCCTTTCAAATGAACTGATTCTGCTATCACCAAAAGGAATCAGAATGCAAGCCTATGTGGGCAGAGGTGCTGCTTTTGTGTCATTTCCAAAACTAACCAGTTATCATGTGAATAGCATACCAAACACATAACAAACCTTAACACTTGAGACCTACAGAGGAAATACTACATTTTCTTTACAATTCAAACTGATTAATACAATGTTTTCCAAAGCATGATCAAAACATATTTCTTGACAAACAGTATTACTTAGCAAAAAAAAGAGATTCTTCTAAATGTCAGTATATGCATTTTTAGATACTTCTTAGTACTGATTAATTGAAGTTATTATGACAAATTAGATTTTACTGCAATTCCGTTCATATCCAGTGCTATCTTCTGTTTGATTCAAGCCTTGTCAGTCAAACTATACTTAAAATCAAATTTAATTTAAAAGCAAATGACTGTTCTCTCGGTGTTTCTGATTTAGTGTATGTACATACTGCACTCTGAAATCTCATTCACATGAAAATGTCACATTAGCACAAATTATATTCTAATTGAGAGGAAGTTTTCTCTGCTGAAGAAATGATTCTGCTGTGCTTGTGGAAAAAGAAGAGGAGAAACAACTACATGTCAGAATTCTCACACTGAGCTGTAATGGAAGGTATAGGCTTGTATCTTACGACAGAGTGAAAATAACTTCTTAATATGTCAGTAAGACTGAAGCTGGAAACTGGAAATGATAAGCATGTCATTGCGACCATGGGTAGATTTTCCCCTTGGCGGGGAAGAGAATTAGACAGTCCAAAAGTCTAGCTACTGGAAATTAGACTTATTTGTCCAACCTTGATTTTGGACATCAACATTACATCTACAGAGAAACGCAAACAAATCAGTTTATGCTCTTGTTGAAATAAATGGCAGATTTGACCACAGGATGAATCCAGAGCCAGTAGAAAAATCAAGTATTTTGTAAAAAAGGATCTATTCTGCCAAAGCCTCACCCTTTACACCCTCAGCAGGAGTAATTTACATGGATACTAATAGTTGATAAACTGACAATTCAGGCAAATTCCAAAACATGAAACCATATCCTCTCTGTATGGGGATTCCAGCATTTTAGTTCTCACCTTTTTAGCTCTTCACAAGTTTGCTCTGAATAGTACTCTCTTAATCTGTAATTCTGTAAAAACTTTTTTTTTCCTGCCTGTTCCTTTAAAAGCCAATTGTAATGGGATATGACCCTTTTTTCTTTGACAGAACAAAAAGAATTTAGGAATTTACCAATTTTAGGTGAAATAATTGTTTTAGACAAACCGCTCAATAGGTTTCTGATTCTGAATATATTTTTAAATTCTCACTGACATAAATGACTTCATCAATGTCGCTAAAAGAATATTATTTGGTTTCATGAAAAAAAACAAAATGGAAGAAAACCAATATTCTTTCCATTCTTCCTTAGTTACCAGTTTTCAAAAGCCATTAACAGCTTTCCAAGCTTATTTTTTCACTCTCTTTCTGATAAATAGATTACAAGTATTCAAGGAAAAAAAGTACTATTCATCTAAAGTCATGTTAGAATATACTTAACCATTGAATGAAGTGGTATAAAAAAAACTAGCTTGTTTGTTGTTGATTTGTTTTTTCTCTTTATCTTCTTTTCCACCTCAATATGACTCAAGTCTTTAGTTCAATAAATTTTGATTAGGACTTGTTGGTCTGATTGGTGAATGCATTTATAATCAAGGCATATCAGCAGACAGAGATATTCTGGCATGGCAGAGGGCAGCAGGTGCCCTCCAATAGATATTGAATTATCTTTCAGCTTCAGGAGACAAACGGACCTCCCAGATCAATGCTTCACTGATTTATCAGACAATCTAAAGAAAGCCTCATCATTTCCACCATGTCTGATATGCAGATAAACAGCTATGTCAGCATGTTAAAGTCACAGGAGTTCTTCTTTAGAACTTCTGTTATAGATTAAGAGCAGTTTCAGAAATATTTTCTAAAGCACAAGTGCCATTCCTCAGTGCTGATCTTGAGACAAGAACAAGGAACCAACCTAACGGTGTTACTGAAAATAATACATGTGAAATAAATTAGAACATAATATAAATACTAAATGAGACAGATGCATATATAGTATAATTTGAGAAAATAAGTGTCTTAATACATACATCCTCATGATTTATTTAACCTAATTTCAGTTTAGAAGACGACAATAAAAAGGATTGCTAATGACTAATCAATTAACCTCCTCCTGTAACTGGCAAAACTGCTAAGAAATATAGTGATATAATTGCTTTCTTCAGACAATAGAAAAACAAACTACAAAATGGATCATACTAAGAAAATCAAACAACTGGGCAAGAGGAGCCTTTTGTACTCTAATCTGCTCTGAAGAAGATTCTTAAAATGAAGAACTTTTCTGATCTTTACTGCATTCTCAGAAGTGAGCAAACAGCAACTTTGGAAAAGGCAAACTCAAATTCGTGTCACGGCTCATTAAAACCCGGCATTGCAGAAATACAAAAATTATGCTTCTTTACACCCTGGGATGACTAGGCACTCCCTTTTCTTCCTGTTGCATTTATTTCACTTTGAAGATAATAATGAAGGATTCACTGCAACAGAAACACAGCATGGGAAGCTGTATGACCTATAGCAAAGTGCATTAGGAATTCAACAGTGGTTGGAAGGAGGAAGATCTTTTTCCAGCATCCTCAGGTGCAGACTTCAGCTGCCTTCCTTCACAATAATCAGTAAATAAGACAATGCTAAGAATGTACAGTGTTTTCCCACTAATCAGAAGATTCATAGACCACAGTTCCCACCAGCTGCCCTCACACTTAAATTCTGCCACAGCATGTCTATCTATAGATACTCATTACTTAAATGGAAACTGAAATTCTCTTCAAGAAAAATAAAATCAAAACCACACAATCGCACAGTGTTGCTGCATTTCTCAGCTGCTAGATGCTTTTAAGTATTTCTCCGCATAACTCCAAAATTGAAGAAAAACAAAATCAATCATTCATTCAGGAATGATATCAGTTTCTTTGTAAAATGCAAATACCCTTCTGCCTAAACCCAGTGACTCCTGGAGAATTATACATATTGCTAACCCTCACTTCTGGATTACTATCAATTCTTTACCTCTTTCTGTTTCCATCAATCTTTTTTCCCTTTGGCCTGTAACTGTACTTGCCTGCCAGCGTGCATTTCATTTTGCACTCATTTATTCTTGGCATTTTAAAAGGGGAATCTTTATCCCACTAAGTTAAAAAACAAACAAACAAACAAACAAAAAAAAAACACAACACAAAACAAACGTGCAATTAGAAAGAGATCAGTCACCATGAAAGCACAAGTTGCCCTACATTCACTGCCATGGAATTCTTCCTTCTCAGAAGGGGCAATTAACATAGATAAACACATGAATGTGTGAACCAATAACAACTCAATGTTCTGGGAAAGTCCCTGAAGACAGAAAAGATGGGATGGTCACAAACAGAGACTTTAACAAATGAGAAAGATTGTCTGTGAAAGATTCTCAGATTTATCCTACAAACTCTTCCAAATAGAAAGTGGCCCTATTCTCAACAGCTTGGATAGCACATAATAAGTGGTGCTTTCTTCTTTTAGCTGCAGTGATTTAAAAATCTAGAACTTGTATGTCCCATTAAAAAGCTATTCCATAAGCCTTGTATCTTCTCTCCATTGTATTGAGCTGTTATTAGTGGAATTTTAGTCTTACAATATCAATATGCAGAAGCACTCTGCACTAAAAATTACAAAGAAAATGGGACTTTTCTCAGGTAAGAAGAAAAATATTTTTTTTCAAATAATTATTATTTTTTATTGGAAATGACTTGAAATACATTCAAAGAAAAATGCACACAACCTGAAATGAATTGACATCAACTATCTCTAGAGTTCTCTAGCTGAAAAAAAAAAACCCACAAATTCTTAGTACAGAAATGAAGCCTCAAGGAGCAAGATGATTAGTGTTTAGCAGAACACAGACCAGAATACAGACGTTGCAAAATATACATTTTGATAATACGAGTACTGCTATTCCCTCCCACCAACTACCAAGACTTTCCTCCAACAAAAACATTTAAAGATCTGCTACCCAGAAATAGCCTTCATACAATACTGAACTGAAGGGCTCTTTACATTTTTGTACAGATAACTCTACACTCCTGCAGTAAGCGTCTCTACCTCACTCTTGTCTCACAATGTAAAAACCTTCACTACTATATGGTGAAAAGACTGTTGATTACTTCTGTACAGGTATGTAGCTATTTTTAATTATGTGGTTTTTACTTTCCTGTCCTAGAGACAAGGAAAGTAATTCAATAAATAATTTTACTTAAGACATTACAAGTTTGAATGATTCTGAAAATCAGATATGAGGAGCACAAGTTATTTCTCATTATAAACACATTCCTATTAGCTCAAGTGAAATTGCTTTGCATGCTTTTTCTCTAAAGGCAATCCCATGGCTCTGTCCAAACATACCCAGCTCCATTATTTGATTTCTACAGGGTTGTCTTCAGAGTTGTCATTAACATATCAAAGCCACTTGAAGAAAATTAGTTATGCAAATTGTTTCAAAAATAAACTAATAACAGTTACATCCAATGTTACAGGACACAAAGTTACATTATCTCCCACTCTAGCCCTTCATCTTAGCAAAGTTATTTTCTCTCTCCACTAGTTTTCACAGTTAATGAATTGCTCAAGTTTCTTTGCAAGATTTAATTACCTGCAGCAAATAGGATGCTCTAAGCTCTGTTCTGTATGTCTCAATATTAATTTTTTACTTTCCTTAATCCTGCTATTCATAGTAGACGCATTTCTACCTCTTTTGTATTAAGTAAAGGAGATTCCCATCTCATCATTATAAATATTTAACCTGAAAGGGAATTTAGCTATTCACTATACTGTCACATGCTGATTTGTCCTGCATTTTCACATGACATTCTGCTGTTATTTGCTCCATTATGTACTATAACCAACTATAGCCACTGAGGGATGCAAACAGCATTTCTGGAAAACCAAATCTGATCTTTTATTAAAAAACCCAATTGTGCTTCATTTCTTTACTCTAAAATACACAGAGAAATGTGACTGCACATGGGGTTTTTCCACATAGACCTCTTCACTTAGGAATCAACTTTCCGAGTACCACAGATATGCATCTAAAGAAATTTATCAGAGAATTAACTTCACATATCCTTCTTTCCTCTTCCCCACGTATACTATTACAGTTAGAGAAATGGGCAACTACGAATAAAACTGAACACATTATATAACTCTTGTTTATAGTAAGGCCTCTCACACCATTAAAGTGAAAAGGGTCATTAGACTTTGGTCAGATTACATTGAAAGCCACATGCTTCTACATTCAAAACATAAAGATGTGGTTTCAGAATTCCAAGCACTTTTGCTTCTGTTTCAGATTAAACCTCATCTGAATGTTCTGTAAGATGTCAAAAGGCTATAACCAGCAGATCACAGATAAATTAATAGCTTCATTCTTCTGGATGGTACTGCTTCTACTTAATATTCTATCTAAAATTCTGAAAAGCTTGACTTTTATTAGCAACTTATGATTGATATAGATTCAAACAAACTCCAACTTACACCCAATGAGTCAATAAACACCTGAAAGCTTAGATAAAAGTATCTTTTTACTTGATTAAGAATGCTAGCTCAAGTATCTTTGGAGATGGACTTCCTCAACTGAAATTCATTAACAATGTTGCCAGGAAAAGTTTCAGATCTGGTTTTCACATGCACCTTACAGAATTTCATTCACCTGATAAATTTCAGATTAGAAAAACACATTTTACTTGATCAATGAAAAAAAACCCACACAAAAAAAAAAAGCACCACAATAAACAAAGCAAAACAAAACAAAAACGACACCGCAGCACCAGCACAAACAAGTTGCAGAAGTTTTTCTGTTCTCTAATCATAAGTAACATTAATATATTAACCATATGTTATGAGGGTGGTGAGGTTCTCGCACTGCTGCCCAGAGAGACTGCAGCTGCCTTATCCTTGGCGGGTTCAAGGCCAGGTTGGATAGGACCCCGGGCAGACAAGTTGGTGCTTGATTTAGTGGCTGGCAGTGGCAGAGGGTTGGAACTTCGTGATCCTTGAGATCACTTCCAATCCAAGCCATCCTATGATTCATTCTATGTATCTGCAATCTTTATTCCTAAGTATCCCTTCTTTGTGTGCTTCCCTCTCTCCCTAGACACAAGCTGTACAGAGACGTGAGGACCCTCCTCAACCTGACAAGGGAAAAGCTCCTGTCTCTGTGTCTCTCGCCCTCTAAACCCCTCACAGTACTCTGGTTCCAAGGGAGTCAGATATGATCCAAAATGTTTTAGAACGTTAAGTTCATAACATAGGAAGTTCATACAACTTATATATAACATACATTGCTGGTTTATGTCAATACCCTAGAAGCTTGCTGGAAATTCACATGTAGCATTCAGAACCAGTTAAGAAAGCAAGCAATTAACAGCCTTGTAGTGAAGCAGAATGTCTTCCTCCAGGGCTGTTAAGTTCAGCCCAAAGAAAATGACCGAGACAGTTATTATTTAGTACCAGCTGGAGCCTGGCTGCCCAAATTGATAAGCTAGCTCTAGCCAGACAACAACCGCTGTAAGCAAAAGCGTGCAAAAAAAATTAAAATCAGAAGGATGTCAGGGCTTCAGTACCAACAAAAGTAGTGCTGCTATTATTCCCGCTGACTGCTGACTTTAAGATAATTAATTTTGTTTCCTCCCTTTTTAAGATGATTGAAGTCAGGTTAGTATAAGCTCCTCTGCCTTCAGCTCCTTGTGCAGAGTAACTCCCAACTAAAAATAAATCTTGAAAATGTAATTGATCATACAGTACTTTTATTTTTCAGTTAGGAGCTGAGGTGGCAGATAGGGCAATCCTGATGAATACTAAACAGTTTGCAACTGAGTTAACATAATTATCATGCCAACCCTATAACATACTCAAGTACATAAAAAGTAGGAAATGCTGAATGCATTTTAAATTATATGGAGATGAGCACTGTATGCTAGGAGAAAAACATTAACTTCTATTATTAAAAGCTTCAGCCCTTCTCTAACAGCTGGTTTCCTCTGCATTTTTTATTTTATTGATTACAGCATTTGTCCAAGAAGAAAAAAGGTTTTAGACGTACTCTCCTAAGAGAGAACTGTAAAATGTCCAGGTGAGTCTTCTTAAGATCTCATTAACAACTGCAATATATTTCTTCAACAGATTTATTACCATGTGAATAATTCCTACAGAAAAATACCAATAATTTTACTCTTTCACAGATAATATCTCATTACTGTAAGTTTAGACTTGCTATACATTTAGGAATCTATTGGGAAAAGCCTGAGTTTATCAGCTGCTCAGATCACCTGACCCACAGTGAGATACATGCGGTAACTTGAGGATTGCTCAGAGAAGTGAATTGTAGCCATCTTGTATGGAAATGCCAAAATACCTGGTTGGATAAACACAGCAAACATGCTGGTAACATCTTAATAATTCCGTTCAATGCTAAATTTCCATATTTTGCCTTTGTTTTGGAAGAGTAGGTTGAAACTTTCAGTAGCAACAAAAAAAAGACAATTCCAAGAAATATTTGTTCAGGGAACATAAAAATGACGTTGTTGATATGCTTTATTTTGACAAGCTGAAAGCACATCCTTCTTTTCCCCTCCAGTTATATAATGGAATGGTCAAACTAACAATGACAAACAGTCATCTAATAGGTTTCAGCAATGCCTCATGGAAAAAAAAAAAAATAGTACAGAAATAAACACCGTTCCTCAAAACAGTTAATTCTCATCCAGTTTGCACACTCTCATAGACAACGCTTTCTTCTAGCATGAAAAGCTCCTCAGGGAATATTTTTTGTCAAGTATAGTCAGAAATAACCAGAACCAGCTGGAACAGTTAGAAGTCCTTTTCAACACTAACAAACACCTTCACCTGGGCCAAATATACCCTTAAGGTGAGCATTCTTCCTTATAGAATGTTTAAGAGAATGTGTGAAATGAAGAAATTGTTACTTAGAAAAAGGAAAATTGGACAACAGAGACGGATGCAACCTGTTCTAGCTGGGTGTACTCACAGCTGAAAGACAAGACTTCTTTTCCTGGCATTCATGATGGGTCTATTGTGAGAACTTGGGTTTTTCAATTGGTTTTGATGAAAAGCAACAAAAAAAAGTATGCTGTTGACAGGATGCATGTAACACGTTGAGATACAGAAATAAGTTTTCCTTCTTTAGAGCAGTATGTTGCATAAAGCCTGTTGCATGAATTGCCTACTTCTCAAACAGAGCGGGAGAAAATGAACAGAAGGAGAATAAGATCATTGCATGTTTGAAGCATCTCCTGATTAAGCTCAGTTAGGAACACTGCGTGCTTGTATGTCTTGTGTGCATGAAATCAGCTTTAAAAGAAAAAAACCGCCATCCTTCTCCATTTGCACTCACATCAAGATTACTCTTTATTGAGCTAAGTCTATTATTCTATTTTACCCTGAGACATGAGATAAAGGACAGTGGAAATAAAGCTTTTATTTCATAACATGGAAGGTTAAATCAAAGTACTCTTTTCTGTATTTGACATTTACAAATAGCAGAAGTCATACAGTAATAAATTAATAATGAAATTATAAACACGGCACTCTACATTTGAATTGCAAAGATATGCTTTTATGCTTTCCTCAGAGCTCACGTTTGTTGGTGTATAATAACCTACTAAAAACAGCTCTTTAGTGACAACTCAAATGGAAAGTTCATTGGGCAATATACTGTCCAATAAAAGTTTCACCTTACAGCTTATGTAATTTTACAGTAATATGTATAAATTTGGTTTTACAATGTCTTTTATGCTGATATCTCAACCTACTTAAGTAGAGTTAGTTAATTCATCTTTATGACCCCTGATGTGATTAAACAACCATACCAAATCTAGAGAATTTGGACAGACAAAGTGAGAATTTAGAGAGAGCAGAGTGAGCAATAAAATATAAATACTGAAGCTTCAAACCCGTGTCAGCTTAGTACTGGGGAGAAATTTCACTCATAAAATAGAAGGAAATCCATTTCATTAAAGGTATTAAATCCCACTCCTGTTTATTTCAATATACATCAAAACATATTTCCTAGTAGCTAGCCCTAACAAATTGCTTTAAGAAATTTCAGAAGTAGTAGAGAACTCCTCAACCTCTTTAACCATAGTGGTCATTCTCCTCACAAGCTCTCACACAGTATTACTCTGTACACCAAACACAGGATGGACTTCCTATTTTAGCCAGACAAAAAATATGGACTACTGTCCAGGATTACAGATAAACTTTTACAAAAAAAAAAAAACATGCATTTTGGCTACGTTTTTCACTTAACTAGTCCATACTTTTGGACTAATGTGAAAGAAGTGCATTTTTTAAGAGCTTACAGTTTCTATTAAATAAGAATGAAAACAGAAGTAAGAATAAAACCATAATGAATAAATTAAATAAATGCTAAACCAAATATTGATCATCTGCCTGGCTGCAACACGCTCTCCTGGCTGATACACACTGAAGCTGTAGGAATGTGCTGTCATGCACTGCACCATTTTGTAAGGCACAGCTTTCTGTTATTACAGTTTTTTATTATGATTATCATGAGTATTATTCACGTGAATCTACCCCTTTCTCAGCCCCTTGGAAGCTGAGAAGCCTACTCTGGACTCACTCGTTAACTCAGATTTGTGGCCCCTTCTGCCACTCGCACCTACATTAAACTATCTGCTTCACGGTTTTTAATCTGTTGTACTGCAACAAAAGCAAACAAAAGATACTTAATCTTGGCATGAGAAATTGCTTGCTTTCTTTATATAAGAAAATCTACCACTGTTCACTGAAATGAAATATATCAAGTTTTGACTATACTGAAAACAGGTATTGATTTTTTTTAGGTTTTTCTATTGTGAGAGCTCTTGTAAGCAACAGACCATTACATCATTCTGGTTTAGTAGTCAGGATCTTTTGTGGAAGATTTCCAAACTGCAGGCAGCTTTTGTAAACTGTTTGCTTTTAAAATGACTCCTATTTCTTCTATTTATTAACATCACCAGGGGCAACTTTACTCAGTGGCTGAATACAAGTATTACATTTTTGGTATCCAGAAGCACGAAGGAGAAGCTGCCCCTTTGTTACCACAGGGAACTCACTCAAGCAGAGACTGAAAGGCCATAATCCCAACTAAGCAAGCAGAGTAGGTTTACACATCTTCTCAAATATGAAGACACACAACAGTAAGGATATTTAACTACATATTCAGTAATGAAACAGTGTTTTAAACTGCATAAAGGCCCTCAACACTCAGGGCCAGTGGTCATCCCTAGTTACAATGAGCGGCTTTCAAATTTACTCAGATTCTTTGCCACCATGACATCCTCCACAACTCTGAATTCATTTCTCAAGCTCCACGTGTCTCTTAACCTGCATTATCTACTTTGCGGTAAATTTTCAGAGATTAGCTGTAGAACTGAAATGGAGAGGAAGACCTTTGACCTACTGAATTTTCATGGAGTCAGTAAAAGGTACCCTCAACTATCTGCAGCCTTGCTTAATCTCTATCAAGCATTGTAAGTGCTCAAATAAATATAAAACATAGTATGTTGGCCAGTAAAGTTTCATATGAGGATGTAACTTGTCCCAATACAGATAAAACATCTATATATTTGCTTATTTATCTATTTGATTATCCTGAATTGCGCTTTTTGCATTGTCAGTTTTGCTGATTAAGACAAAAATTAGAGAACATGAAAAAAAACTGTCCTGTTCTGAAGGAAGGGATATGCTTCTTAGTACTACAATCAGAAAAAAAAAAAAAAAAAAAAAAAAAGTATTCAAAATTACTGCTTAAAAACTGCTATAATTGAATACAGGTTGAGGTTGGAAAATTGGGATGAGTAATACGACCGCAGAGTACATTCTATTCCTCTTTATGTCCAGCTCCCAGTCTTCTTCATTTAGAACACAAACCTATTTTTGTTCTTCTATAGCTCAAATATATTATTTTTAGCCAATACTGAGGAAAATGAGAGGCTTCAAATGTTCCTTTCTACTCCACGCACAATTAAAGGTAACAACTCTCAAAAAGCATCTCATCAGAAGACTCTATTTTATCTAAGCTTTTGAATGTGGCATTGTAATTACTGTGGGAAAACTGAGTGTTACTTTCCTGAAATTTCAGATGATAGTGCTTGGAAAACAACTTTGCTAGGAGCTAAGAAGTATTCCATGCAAGATCAATTCTCCATTTAATCAAAACGGTTATCAAAAAAAGCAGGAAGTCTGAGAATAATTAACTTCCAAGTAAAAACAATGTGTATTAATATTCATTTCTTACACGATAACCTCACTTTTTACCACACTGCTACCGCCATATGAAAGAGATGCATTTGTACTGTGAACCTCAACAACCAAATCTCACATCCAAAGGGTAATTCAAGAACAATGCACACGCGCAGAGTGCAGCACTGCCCAAACAACTCTGGCATTCTGACCACCATCTGGCCCAGCCTGGCCTTAACAGAAATTAATTCTAGGTCATCCAATTCCTCTGTCCTTCTCTTTTGACAGATTTGCAACAACAGTTTGCAATAATAAGTTTTGGAATTTGCAAGCAAGAATCTTTTACAGGAAAACATTTTTTTTGTTTTGCTCCCACAGCACTTACACCATAATAATTAGTGAGATCTAGAAGCCTCTTCAAATAACATAATGGACATCCACCTGCCTTTCTACTTTACACCGTGGCGATCTGTAACCATGGGTGGAGCATTCAGAAAAGGGAAGGAAAAGAACACAATGCTTTAGTAAAGTAGTGCTTTGTAAAGCAATTGTAAAAACAATTCAAGCAACTAAATTTGCTTAGTAAACTGAGCTACATATGTCTACTTAAGTTTATTCTTCAATTTCTAGTGATACCAGACAATATAAATGTATGAGAACAGAATTAACTTGTTCTTCCTGGTATTTTTATAAAGAATATCCCTGCCTTCTGCTCTTTTTCTATTCCATAGGAAAAAACTGATTTCTTACTGGTAAATTTGAAAAGAGATATAGCATAAGAGCATAGAACACATTGAAAAGACAAGAATTTCCACAAGATCTATGACAGACCTCTCTCCAGGAACATAAGATGCTTATCATTGCAAGACTCGTTACAAAGTGGGGATTTCACAAGCCCTCAAATACTCTAAGCTCGTTCCTAACAACAGATGGCAATATTTTCCTCTCTTTAAAAGAGATCTGTAATAACACATGAAATGGTTTAAGACAGGATTCAGATTTTCTAGCCTCCTATTTTCTGATCGTTCATATAACAATTACCTATAGAGTAGGCCTGATAGCTTAGATGTGAGATATGAGTTCATGGAAAACAAACCATATCCATACAGGAGATAACGTGTGTTTATCCAACTGCTTAGCAAGAGCTCCTTAGCCCTTTGTAATATTTGCAAACCACACAGTACTGTTCTAACGAAGTGGCACATATAACTACTCAGCACAACTGTGGATTTTACAGTTGCTTATGTAACTCAGAATTTGCTTACAGAAGCACTTCATTTAAACTTTTCCTTTAATAATATTCATGCATGAAAAGCTCAAACGCTCTAAGACTCAAAAGCAAGTGCAAAAAGACCATGAATGTGACAGATACTTGCTTTAGGATTAGAATAAACGCTCCAGTACAGAAAACATGCTGCCAAAATGGAAAGAAATTTGAGAAATCCAAATTAAAAGGGGTTCCTGGCACTCTGAAGGTGTAAAAACAACAAAACATTATTTGCTTAGTAGTCAGGTAGTGAATAAACCTATAGAAGCAGTCCTTGGTACTTTGTAATTGCAATCAGAAAGTCCCTACTAACCTTTCATCTTCAATATAATAGCTGAAGTAACACATTACTGAAGACAAATGATGAGAATAATGAGATGGACAAGGCGTTCTAGGAGCAGCTGGCAGAAGTCGCGCCATCACCCACCCAAAGAAAACCCTGAAGATGTTCAAGAGAAGTTTAGATGTGAAACTAAGGGAAGTGGTTTAGTAGGGTTGTATTGGTGGTAGGTCTGGATGATCTTGGAAGTCTTTTCCAACCTTGGTGATTGTGATTCTATGACATTCAAGTCTAGATTTTCATCATGTTGACCTAATTGATCATACGCACCAATTAAAAATGATGTCCAGTAAGTTTTTAAGGATTATGAAATGGAGTTCTAGTATTATAATATGCTGTAATAATATAGCTTAATGAATTTACTGTCCTGGACAGTGTAATGAAATACTTAAATGCAGTGACTACGCTTCTGTTTTACTGATAATTAATTTGTATTGTTTTAACAATGGAATAAATGCAGGTAAATGTAAATGCTAGAGACCCTTAATCTTTTTTCTATATAGTATTTGAATGTATAATTTCTTAATCAGGATAAAGTACCATTTGTTATCATGTGCTATGAAACAGATAAAACCTGCTGCAAATCCTCTTAGAGATACAAAAAAAAAATCCAGTTTTAACAGGGGATGAGAAAGAAAATACAACCATTTAAAAAGGACAGAAATGCTACTAAATTAAGTCGAACTGCACAGAGTGGAGACCAAAATGTTTTGATGTTTTCCAGGTTAAAGGGTCATTCCATGGTTTATTATATATACAGAGAAAAATATGTAGTGGATAAAAAGCTTGCAGCAGAAATTCTGGATTCCTGTACTGCCTCCAGGGGTTCTTAATCCACTAAAAGCATTTTTCCATTTGAACTGCTAATCTAGCAAAATACAGAGGTGAGAAGAGAGAATGGTGTTGCATCGTCAATATGAATTATTTCTTCGCCGTGCTGAAAATATGGTCTTACTTTTTGCTGTTGTGAAGCATGAAAATAGATGCTGTGTTTGGATTTCACTCTAGCAAATTACAGATTTCTGTTGTCATTTCCCTGATCTTAATTTTGATTAGTTTCGTTGATGTTGTCATTAAATAAATATACATATATCACAATTAAAGGGCTTTGTTGACATCTGCCTTATTAGTTTATCTAAAATAATACCTCTTGAAATACACTTATCTAATATACAAAGTAATTCATTTGGCAGAATTTATTTCAGAGTCTGTTTTTCCAATTCTCTTTTAAATGTTAATTTTATACAAAGTAATATCAACTTCAGCACTGGAACTGTCACATTTAAATTAGGTATCTTTTTTTTTAATAGACAGAACACCAATTTTAGCATTAGAGATGTCCAGATTCTGCACTGACAGCAAACAACAGGCCTTGCTGAAAGCTCTGGGCGTGACATGACAATTCAAATATTTTAAAAATATTTCTTTTTTTATGATTTAACAGCAGAGTTACACAGGAAAATTATTCTTTTTCTTGTTTGTTTTAATTACATTTGGCATCCCTAATAGATAGTTTTTAGTCTATTAATCTTGTTGATGACGTGTAATTCTATGGTTAGTTCATATGAGCGCAGATGCCTTGTAAAACTGAGTACCTTTACACATGCATTTCCTTCAGTAGAATTTATGAAAAATTTACAGGCTTAAAATTTCAAAGATTTAATACCCAGCAAAGTACTTTGAAAGGAAGCCCATATTTGCATGCCTCTGTTCCCTAAGCTCTATTCTCACTTTAAAGACTAGTAGTGCCATTTATGTACTAGGAGCATTGCGGCAACAGAACAGAAAACTTGAAAGTCTGTTGACATTTTCTTGTGGCATCCAGACATATCAGTTTTGAGTGTTATCTCAACAAGTCTCATGAGATAAACAATCAGGCTGAGGCAACATTTCAACTGAAGGTCTTCAAAAACAATTCCAGAACTCAAAAGCAGTAACCACAGAAATCTGATAAATAAAATTTTTCGCCAAGATATTAAAACCAACATTCTGGTTTTAGGATTGGACAAGCAGATTTGCTTAAAACACAGTGGAAATACAGTAAGAGATTAAGCAGAAAAGGAATTTTAAAGAGACATCTGAATGGCTGTGAAGTGAATCCTTGACAATGCTGAAGTACACAGCTTCATCCTACTTTCCTCAGTTGCTCCTGAAGCTGCCTGAGATGGTGTTTGAATTGCTGGGTAACATTTAAGCTGCTGAAGTGTTTCATAGACCAAAACAATCTGCTTGCTCTTCCCTGCCACTGGGAAGTTTCTGTAAGAACAAGAGATACAGCGACACATTCTCCATTAAACTGCTGCCCCTCCAATTCTTTTAATGAGCCTTCTGACGTTATTCACTATATTCTTATTCAGAACCGTCTGCTAATAAAACATGTTCATTGTTAACGATGGGAGGTATTCTTTAGAGAGACTACCTATTTCGCTACACTGCGAGAATAGTGCATTTAGATACCCTTACTTACTTCAAAGGTTATGTCAAAAGAATCAAATTAGCTAACAACACTGAGTTAATGTTGTCAGATTTCAGTATTCAGCTACAAATAATGTGAGTTTCATTATAAGACAAGGATGTAGATATCAGATGTGAGATTAAGACTTTTATTTACGTATCAAAGGTTTACTGGCCACTGCTAGCCAAATTTTTAATTCTTTTCAAATTCCAGCCAACACCCAGTTTTACTGGTATCTGACATATATATTTTTATTAAAGCTGGTTTATTGCTGAAGAAAACTATATGGTAACATGAGTTAGTGCTAGACAGGTATTGGTTCAGTTCTTATTTATTTTCATGCTTATGTAATTGAGTATACCAATCAAAGGTTTAATTAAGTCTCCAGAGAGAAGATCATAACTTGGAAGGTGTAACAATTTGTGCTTAATCAAAATGCAACAAATCCTAAGCAGAATTTGGCAATGCAACATATTATTTCTGCCCAAATTACTTTTCCTTTGTAGCGTTAGTCCACTGTCTTAAAGTTTCAACATCAACATCCACAAAACACACCCATGCAAACAATGCATATACAAATGGATGAATCAAACCCCACTGCAATTTATACATTCTTTTATACATCCCAAAATCTGGTCACATAATGTAATAAAAACTTATCAGAGAATCCCAAACATGTGCAGTCCTAACAGAGGTTGAAAATAATGTTGAATAGAAAACAATAGTCACATGTTGAAAAATGTTACATTTAGGAAACCCCCCTGCTTTGTATTAGCATGAAAACAAGAGGCTTCCAAACTCCACACACGAAAACAAAAAAATCTACTCTGTGCTAAAAGCATTAGGAGTACAGTGTCTGAAATCAAATCTCTGTACTGTCCGATACCTGAAAAACAGTATTGCCATGCTTTTACCTTTCTAGGTGTAAATATTTCCCACTGAATTTGCTTTACTGCAAAAAAGAAAAAAAAAAATAAGAAAAAGAGCTCATTCCAAATCAACATCTCCCATGCCTCCTACAAACAGCAGCTATGGAGTCACCTTACACATTGAATGAAAATCTGTGTGAGGGCACAACTGTCACGAGCCTGTTGGCCAGCAAGTTAATTTAAGTTGTATAATAGAAGATTTTACAGCATCAGACACCACTTCTCAACACACATTTAGTGAAGAAAGATGTAATCTTGAATTAGACCACAACTCCATTACTGTGCTAAGACTAAACCAAAAAGTCTTAAAACTTATATTCCTGCGCTCCATTAACATTTTTCTGACAAAATGCCTATTTAATAAGAATAGGAAGTTTCTGATCAGTTCCAGTTTAGGTACCTTGACAGTCCAGATGAAATCCAACAAAAAGCAAACAGCATTAAGTGCCATTTTCCATGATCCCTAACTCCTTTCACCATTAGGGGCCAAAGAAGCAGACGGAACAACTTGCTGAGTCTCACATCAGTTCAGGTGTGAGATAAAGGCTTTGGCGTATTTATTCCACGCAGCCAAGAAAGTTTGACTATCCTCACCACAGGAAGGGAAAAATCAATGCTGCAAAGAAATCCTTCTGCTTACAGGGTCTGTAGGAGATCAAGAGATAATCACTTCTGCTTAAAACTGCTTCTTCAGTAATTCCCCATGTCTCAATAAGGCTACTGAATTTACTAACCACGTGACAGAGTAGATTGTAAATACGTCCTTTTCTAATGTCTGGTGCTCAGGTGAAAATATGAGCTTGCAAAATAATGCTCCAACTGGACAAGCCTTTTGGTTACTAACAGTTAAAGTCAGAAACTTTTGTACTTGCCTATTTAGCAACGAAGGAATACCTGAAGCTTCAATGAAGGAATACCTGAAACTTCATTTCAACTTTTCTTCATTCAGAATTAGTGGCAAAATAACAAGAGGCGCTTACCTCTGAACAATAATTAGAATAAAAAGCCCTTTCAACTGAGGGCAATTCTTTCAACTAATTTTTTCTTATACAGCTATGTCAGCCTGATTGGTTGTTTTTCTTTCTGTGTAATTGTTCCTAGTAATGGCTTGCCAGGTTCTGAAAAAGCAAGAGGTCAGAAGTTTTGGTTTCTGGTGTGGTTTTCTTCAGGGAATGAAATACTGGCCAATGCACAATTGTCAAAGCCAAATCCCTGGACAGATTCTCTGATGTATAGGTCCTTTCATAGTGAAAACACAGTGTGATTTCATTTCTGAATATTCCTATTCTATGTTCTTATTCATAACCACGTTACGGAATTGGTTTCAAAACAACTTTTCTACAACAGTGAAGGACAGGCCAATTAAACTACCGTTTGAGAGTGTGTTGGCTAAACAAATCAGTTACTGAATCCAAGTTAAATCAACAACATCTGTTCACATTTATACTGATTTTAAAAAACATCATTGTAAAAGGGTTCACATGCACAGATAAAATTTAAGTTCCTGGTATTAGCCTGTCCCAAACATTATTACAAATGCCAAACCATTTTCTTTTACTCAAGCAAAGCCCAGTGGGAATTATGTTTTCAAGGTTTTAAAAATTATTTATTATATTTTTCATGGTGGCCAGGTACATACGAGATGGTGTTTACTTTTTTATTTTAAACAGTGCCGATGCACTTCAATGTGGCATTAAGTAGTGAATTTTAAATCAGATGTCCGATGTGCCACGTACCCACATGTATGGTCTATTAATTCTAGAAAATAAATTAAAATGAGAAGCTCCTTTGATTAAACATGCAAATGAAGATAATAATAAAATTGAATTGATTATTTTGAACATTGCAAAAGAAGAGTTGCCCTGACAAGAGCCCTGGCTGCCCCCGCCCTGCAGGGAGATCTAAACTGGAAACACCTGCACAGCAGCCCAGGTCATGCAGGGAGCAGCTGCTGGGCCAGAGAGAAACCTGATGGCAGCGGAAGAAAGCAGAGACAGCGGCATCCACAGGGCCTCTGCCACTCAAACTCCCGAAGAAAGTCACCACCTAAGCTGGAGCTGCTCCAACCCTGCCAGGCCATTCTGCAGCAGCAGGGAGGGAGAAGTGCCAGACTCTTCCCCCCTCCATTTTCATGTCCTTTTATTTACTTACCCACTTATTTATTTAATGGTTCTGGAAATAAAAATGTCTGAATAACGAACCATTTTAGTTTTCACCTCCTTTTAGACATTCATTCATTTAATGGTGAGATCTCAGATAGGATGTTCTGTCTCAAAAGGAAGCAGAAGCAGTGGTCGTAACATCAATTTGATGATTTCCAGTATGAAACAAGCTCTAGATTCTTAGCTGTAGACATACACAAGAAAATACTGTTAATTTCAATGGATAGCTTCCCTTACTGCATCTTTTAAGTGGTACTTCCTGATTCATACTGCTATCTAGCACGAGTTGCACTATGGCAGTGTTAATCTCACCCTGCGGGAATCTTTTCTATCTATTAGCAAGTCAGAGGAAACTATAAGAGAAGCAATAAATTGCCAAAACATGAGCTCTATCATATGGACAGGGACATGCATACGGCAGCTTGTTTGGTATGCATATTTTAGTTGAGATTTTATCTTTGCTTTGGAGGTCAGGTAAGAATGTTTCGCAAGTAGGCTTATGAAAAAATTACTCTCAGAAAAAAATCCCTTACTGATAGAATCACCAGTAAAATGCCATACCTAAAGTATGCAGTATAACTGGAGAAACTAAGGATTCATCCAGAACAAAGCAAAATATAAAAATTAGTACAGACAAATTGCCCCCAAACACCACATGCTTATGCAAAAGCAGCAATGTCTTCTGTTTTGCCTGCTTTTAGAAGGCAAAGTGCCATTTTTTTTCCCCCTTTAAAGAAATTATATACACCGTATTTAAAATGAAACATATAACAAAATGAGTGAATGCAGATTTTTACATGAGGACTAAAAAAAGTTGTAAATTATTACAGCTATACAATGATGTTCTATGGGTTGTATAATACACATATACTAGTAGTTTCTCTGTGCCAACTGATACATATGGACTAAAGGAAGAATGCTACCAGGAGAAATCTCAGAATATTGAAATGTTAGCTAAGTGACAAACCCTAGATCTCCAGCAAATCAGCGTGATGGGCAGAATGGGAAATTAGTAGCATTAGAAGGGAACACTGATCTTTTCATTGATTTCTGGCCCAAGTACAAAATACAGCAACCTTCCACAGGATGGAATTACATTTAAGCTTAACATACAGACATTATTATTCTCCCTTTTTTGTCCTACAGCCTAAAGCATATGTCTGTAAGAATAGAGACATGGGCCCCATGCTCTTCTGCACAGCATTCAGCACAGTTAGATGCATGCAGTCCTGGCTGTACTTCACAGATCCCTTTGATGAAGCATCAGAACTGAGGGATTCCAGTGTCAGTGAGCAGCTGAGCATGTTTTCTGAATGCCTAAGTTTTGGAACCATGTAATAATGGATTTTTGTAATTATTATTTCACTAGAGTGTTCTTTTTCACTCAGCACAGAGTTTGTAGATACTTAAACTACTGTAGCAAAAACACATTCTGTAACTTCATTCCATGGCTGTTTTTCCATATAACTCTGTGTTTAAATGAACTCTGCACAATTCCAACGCTATGAAATCCTACTTAGTGAAGGTCAGGTATCATTTTTTTTTCCTTAGGAAGAAAGAAAAAAAATCACTTCAAGTGAGCTGGAACAAGGCAGTTTGTTAACTATTTCAGAGCTTCATAGTAGGATTCCTTGCAGGACATTAAACAGAGCACTAGCTTCTTGCACCATACCAGAAGGGAGAATTATGAAATGGCAGAGAGTTGGCACATTTTATTTTACAGCACACAGACAGCAAGTGAACTATGATTAATCCAAAGTGCTTATACTTCTCTCTTAAGCTATTTTCTTTCACACACAAGTATTTTGCACTTATACCTAGGCTTCCCTAAACAGCACATTACTGTTGCTGGCTCTTGGTAATAGTTACACCTGTTTTTCGAAAACCCTTCCACATTTAATGAATCTCTGGTTTTCTGCTTTTGTAGGCCTGTAGAGGCATCAACAGAGTGATGTAACAATGGAAATCAGAGATGGAACAGACTCTGTTAAAAACAAAATTAAAGACCTCTGAGAAATCAAAGGCTTCACATTTACTTTATATATCTATAAAATCAACAGCCTGATAAAATGCAAGGATAGGCACATTATTTTCTATTTGTAGGTATACGGCTTCCAGCAACAAGAAAACACCCTTTTTCTTTTTTCCAAAGGAAGCACTTAAGAAAAAAGGAATGAGAAACTGAATTTAAGGATAGCTGGAATTAAAACCATTTCAAAGGTTTGGGTCTTGAACAGTTTATGATGTTTTCTAATCGCATCTGTCTAGATTTCTAATCTAGCAGAAATAGCGAAATACTGAACTTCTCACGGGAACTGACAAGACTCAGAAAGAAACCCACATACGAAAGGTAAGCTCCTGCATATGTAGGAAGACTGGGGAAAAAAAAGTAGATGGTGACCATGTGAGAAGACTAAAAAAACAACCAACCCTCTCCTACAAAGTATGTACCTTCCAAGTACATACACAGAGGAAGCATAGAAGAAGTATTCCTTATTAATTGGTACCAATTAGGACAGAAGAGTCAGAGCCAATACATCCTAACAGTCTAGAAGACTAGGTATATTTTAAAATATAAATATGTATGCATTGTGTGCACACATACACTTCATCTTTCTATTGAATTCATTAGAAAACAAACTGTTCTAGGCAGGAAAGTAAAGGGATATTCTTATTTCTAATAGATCAGACCCCCGATACCTAACCAGTACATTGTGCAGGTTAATCCACCTTGGAGGAAAAGGATGGTAATGTGCATGTCAGCCGAGCTCAGTGGTAGGAGAAGATGGATTTTGGGTACTCGCATAGGCCACAAGATTTTACTGCGAAAATGCTGCATTGTGCTGTGGGCAGCAAAAAAAGAAAAGCAGAGATTCAGAGGAATGATATGGGAGAGAAGGCTGGGCCATAGGAGGGATGTGGAGAAGAGTTAAGTGCAGGTCAGCAGGGTGCTGGGGAAGACAGGCTCAGGCGCCGTGTGGGCAATCAATTTCTACAATCATTGCCAAGAGATAAAAAGTCAGAATTGTGAGGGTAAGGGAAGGTGAGCCAAGGTCTGGGGTAAACCAGATCTTTTGTAATCAGTTTTCTCAGAAAGAGAGAACAAAAGGAGAGAAATGGAAAAAGGGTGTGATTAGACTTCAAAGGCAATGAAAAGGAATTGTCTAATCTGCTCAAAAGAAAAGTAAGCTGAGACAAAGACAGAGAACTGCATTGTTTTCTACAACAAAGGCTGGTGGGTTTGATCTGGTGAGTGAGTCTTTGTTTAAATTCCCCAGCGGTAGTTTTTAATCTCAAGCAACTATCATTTCTTTGCAGCATTCCTTGCATCTCACCTAGATTAGAAGACACAACAGTGAATAGGACAACGTTCAGGGATAATTCAAATACTCGTAATTCAGACAGGAGATTTTGATTTTTGTTTTTAAGTAAAACTAACTTTCATAGTACCTGTATTTTATTTAGACTTATGAATGTTTAATGTATTTTAAATGGCCTTAAGTTTAACACGCATCATATTGAGATGTCACACTATTAAATAGTTCATGCATGAACAACACCTTCATAACTTGAGTGTGACCCCTGCCCTGCTCAGTAACAACTTGCAATTATAAACAAAGATATATCCTCAAGAGAAAAATGAAGCAGAGCAGGGATGAAATGCAGTGCAATACTCACCACATGACACCAGAACATTTTCAAGCAACTAGAACTAAGAACTGAAATACACTAAGAACAGTTATTATAAGACAGGTACAGCCATTCTAGCCAGTATCCAAGGCTGCCTCCCTCCCCATCCCACTTGTGCCCATTTCAAAACCCTCAGGTGACCTTGTTTCCATCTACTTATGTAACTGCACAGGTAGGTGATGCTACCACATGATTCAACATCAGATGGTCCTTAATCTCCAGAACAATGCCTTGCCACATTCTGCTTGGAGACTTGTTGCCCTAAGCACCTGGTGCCTGCTCCTCAATAAACCCTTGCAGACATATGCCAAGCTTTATTTTTTTTTTCCCCAAGGCAAATATAACCACTTTGATGAACCGACGGAACAAGACTATTTTAGAAGTCTGCTTATCCTACTAGGAGAGGACTGTGTTACAGTGCATAGAACATTAATTTCATGCAAAATACAAGTTCCTAAAACAGGCAGCTCTTCAGCCATTCCTTCTCTACATTCCTTATTTCTACCAATTCACAGCAATGAATCCTTTGGAATTTTTGGCTCCTCATTGAGATTAATTTTCTAATTTAAAGAAGAATTGTTTCACATTGTAATAGAATTTTTAGTTAACCTTGGAAAAAATTGCCATTTTCCTCCACAACAAACAGCTCATGTAGAAAATTCAGTTATTCTGATGTTTATTAAATTGTCTTTAAACTCCGATTGTCAAAATTATTCTGTTGTTTTATAACCTTTACTAAAGCTAAGGAAAAAAAAAAATGCTTTAGCTTTTATCTAGACCCCAAACTTCAATAAATCAAAATGGAAAAGCACAGGTACACTTCCGAAATCTCCCCCTGAAATTCCTTGTCTCTGTCCATTAGCACTGGTTATGAAGAAGCTAGGAAAACAGTACTGACTTTTTTGTTTGTTTGTTTGTTTTTACATACGAAACTACATTTCTTTCAGAAAGCAATACCCACATGACACGAAATGTACACCAGACTTTACAGGGTGATTTGTTTGGAAATATCATAAGTTCTCATTGATTTAGCATTGCTTCCTCAAAAATCCCTCTTCTAATTCTCACTGGACGAAACCAAAGTAGTTAAATCTAAAGCAACTGCTAAAATCCCAATTAAGTGTTATTCAGTGCAGGGTTATTCACTAGATCAAAAGGAAGCTATTTGTTTACAGTTCTATGACAAGTAATAGAAAATACACATTGGTCCCTACTGCAGCGGTGTGATACGGGCCCCACGTGCCTATTTCTGTATTCTGTGAAAGTGGCCCTCCTTGAACTAAATTCAGTATTTCTTGCACGTCATAAATGAAAACATAATCCCAGGAGCCAGTTCCACAACTTCAGTTTGTTCCAAACTTGTAAGTCTTGATATAACTCATATTAAAGACTGAACGCTGACATTCCTACTTATAGTCCCCAATGGTCGTATGATCCATGATTTTCTCCCTCTAGATGTTAAAATTAATACAACCTGACTATGCACAGGACACGATGTACAACTGCCAAGAAATGCATTACCATGAACAGCTTTGCAAATTATTGCCACTGGTGTTTTAAACTGGTATTGGAACAACTGTGCCTGAAACATACCAGTACCTGAGAAGAGGAAAGCTCCGCTTCGTGTCGATCATCTTGGATTCTCTCTCTTCTAGCTTTCAACTTGTAGGATTAATATTTCAGGGAGAGATTTTCTCCAGTGAGATTCACTCAACTTACACTATCTAACATCTCTCAGATATGTTTTACCATCAGAACAAGTGCAAAAATCAGAATTTAAATTTTGTAATGGTTAAAAATTCTGGAAGAAAAAAGACACTGAATGTTACCTTCAAGAATTAAGCTTGTCAATTAAACAAATTATTTCAAAAATTGCATGAATATTATTTCTCTGCAAACAATTCCCTGATTTACTCCTAGTTCATTTGATATTTTCAAAACATCTACATCAAACAAGGATTTCACTTTCATTATGTTTGAAGTAAATGAAGTATTTTTGTCTCATGAATTACTTGGGATATAAAGACTGCAGATGTTTTCAGAATCCTTCTTGAATCTCACCACAAAAATGAATATTTTCCTCTTGTGCTACACATTGCAAGAAAGAAAAATTAACCATTAATTCTTCAGTGCTTGTCTGAGTAGAATTTGTAATAAATGTTTCACTACCAGTCAAAAAAAGTATCTTAAATATAAAGACAATGAACATTTTTTGTATGTTGAGGGAGATAAATGCAACAAAGAACTACAGATGAGGAAATTTAAAAACATTGTATGTGTTATTTATTGCAGCACCACAAAGATGGCAAAAGGCTTTGGTTTCCTGTAGATATTCCAAAGTGCTTTATTCTTATTCTGCACCTTCATTTTTTGCACAAATTATTTTCCAGTTATGATACCGTAAATGTCAAAGTGCCAACATAAAGGAACTCCATCAGAACAAAACCTACACACAGTATTGGCTCCTGCAACATTCCCAATCACAAGAAATAATACTTTCTTTCCAGGAAAATAAATGGATTCAGAACAAAGAATCCACAAATAATATTACATTCTCATTTTCAGTTTTTGTTTTTAATTCTGCAGCAAAAAAAAAAAAAGTTTGGTAGTTTTAACTGTGTTCCAGACTGCTATTTTCTTTCTCTTTTTTGAAAGCTCTCTGATACAGTTGTACTTACACAAGCATGAAAGCAGGATCTCTTTTATTTGATATGTCTATTTAAAGGGGTATAAAAATAAAGTTTTCATTAGAAAACTTAGATCCTTGTTGAATCTCTTCCATTTGAAGGGCAGGGATTAAGGGCTTCTTGGAATTAACTTGGGAGAGTTCTTTCATTTGGGCTTTTCAGCTTCCTTTATTACAAACCAAGCATTTGCAGCTGTGCACACCCCAAAATGTTTCCTGGAAAACTGCAAACAAACAAGGTTTTCCTGTCAAGCTCTGCCAAGTCCACGCATCCTAAGGACCCACAGTTACACACAGATGTGCAAGAAAATGAGGCTTCCCTCCATCAACCTTTTGTGCTAAGTCCTTCATTGCAGGCTCAGTGAATAATGTTCCAACAGTGAATATAACAGGACACTTAATTTATATAAAACAAGGGCTAAACAGATGATGTAATTTAAAAGGCATGTGACTAAGGATACAGTGATCTTTAGAAGTAAACTTGTCCCATTTGATCACACATTTGTTTCCGGGGAAAAAAACTTTGAAGTGTTTTTATTGGTGGAAGGAAAAGCTATTTTCTTTCATTGTTTATTTATACTTTAAATGGGGAGCTAGAAATATTTTTCTGCAAGCATCTGCAGAGGAAACAAACTTGATAACATAACTGTTCTTGCCATCTGTACGTACTTTGCACATTGTCATATAGAGTCACTTTGATAGCAAAACAAACACAAAACTGCTGCGTTTTGCAGGTTATGTAAAATGCTCAGCCTGGTGATGCAGTTCAGCAGTGCCTTCATCCACACTGAAGGAAAGATGTCAACGTGACTTGGAAAGGAGTGTTTGCAGGAGGTAGGCAGGACTGCCTGTGAAACTTAATAGTCACAGCAGTTTAAGGCATATTTAGGCCTTCTCACTTGCACTAGGCAAAATTTAGGAGTGCAGTGAACCATCTGCTTCTGCACAGAATGGCCTTTAAACAGTGCTTGACTCATCCTCAGGAGCTTTTTTGATGGGAAAACAGTTTATGCCACCTGAGGGTATTGTCTTCTATTGTTAGAGAAGCACATTCACTGCTTTCTCCTACGCAGCCACGTAGGTAGCAAGATCCTTGAGTAGTTTGCTGCCTTTTGCCACCTTTGCCTGGAATCTGCATCTCTCATTTTCGCTATAAATATTCTGAAGGCTACCTCATCTTGATTCTCACCATAAAAGAAATCAAAATCATAAACTTAAGAACCTATGGTTATACCTATTTCACTGGATTCTGGCACAGCCTGCACGTTCCATCCTTTCTATAAAAGTGAAACCCCTTCAGCACCTCTTTTTTCCTCTCTCTTTGCACTCACAAGTGGGCACTGATACCACACTGTTTCCTTGGAGGGCACACTCAGGCTGGCTAGCAGCCCCTGGTTCTTTCTAGCCAGGCTGCAGCCTAAATGAGCAGCCTGGAGAGCCCCACAAACCCTGCATGTCAGCCATAAGGACTACCAGCAAGGCAGGAGGGGTAACACATCCCAGAGTGCCTGTAATGCATCTCTGCTTTTGTGATATAGTATAGAATTACTACACTAAGGGAAAAAAAAAAAGAAAAAAAAAAGAGTTCTCAAAGTTTTCTGTAAAACTTTAACAACACCTTTCTTGAGGAAAAATAAACATTTTTTTCCTCTAAAAATGATACATTTTCATCACTCTCTGCTATGATTTTATAAATGTCAATCAAGTCAGATTAAGCTTCATAACATAATAGCTATAGGCATAGTTATTTGATAATGTGCTGGGAGTCTCCTAGACTGAAAGTAGAAAAAAAAACCCTTCACACCCTCATAAAGAAGATATTGAGATATTCGGGGAGAATTTACACAACTGAGATTACTGTTACTCAAAAGCACGGAATTTGTCTTTCTGTCTTAAGCCAAAGAAGCAAGGATGACAGGTAATGTATACAGCACTTCTGATGAACAACCAGTGCACAATACATATACTCAGAAAAAAATATATACATGTGAAGAATACATTTGAATAATAACAAGGAGTCCTTCCCCCCCTACACACACACTCCCTTCACTTCAGAAAGAACTTAAATACATGCCCATCCACTGAGGGGAAACTTTGTTCAGCTCGCCTGTGTTGAAAGGGGTTGAAAGAGCACATAAAAGCTGACAATCAAGCAATGAAAGACGGCCTATCAAGAATATCAACAGAGAGCTTCTGCCTTAGTGAACAGAGAGAGAAAGGGAAACAATCAGTAAAGGAACAAGGAACGTGTGATGTGGAAAAGGAAGGAGCTCAACAACTTGGCCTGGGAAAATGCAGTAAAAATAGTTGTTTGTTGGAGATAGTCACAGTAATGTAAATTTTTGCAGCAGAATCATGGACTCACAATAAACTGCAGAACAGCCTCATGAGGTGAAGAACTGTGAGCACTTGCATACAGACATAGACAGGAAAGATGGGGAAATGCACAGTTCCAAATACAAAGCCCATGCTGTATGGCTCACATTAGGAATAATAAATTCACGTTTTTCATGTTCAAAATACAAAATTCAGATAACATTCCACCATGTTAATGAAGAAGATGATACAGAAAAGCATTAACATCTCTGCGTGAGCAGGAACGGTAAGACCTCAAACAGAACCTTTTAAAAGAGCAGAAATATCATACTCAGAAATTCTCAGTATCTCTAAATACAGAGATCTAAACCTAAAATCTGAATCTCAATCTAAATTTCACAACTTGGGAATTTGTACTGTTAAAGTAGCACACATCCCAAACAGTCCTCCGTGCACTGAAGTAAAAAACTCAAACATATAACAGACAGGTTTGTGCTCAAAAGAAAATACAATTCACATCTGAGTGCTGCAACTTAATTCAATATGTGTCACAAGGAAGAAAATTACTATGATTTTTCAAGTTTATCGTCAACCCAACACTACGCAAGGATCAGCATCCTCTGCTTACAGAAGATAACAGAAAATAAATGCTTCACAGACTATACAGAGATAGCTTTCAAGACAATAATTTACTGCCAGGATAATACTTTATTACGTGCATCTAAATTGTGAGATGAGGGACAGATAATCTATTGCATGGTACAACCAGTGGACAGGACTTTGGGAATAAAAGTAGCTTTGTGCTACAGCCTTCTATATTGGAGAAAACTCATGTTTTAGTGCACGCAGCCAGGCAATTTAATGCAAAACATCTTGAGAAACACAGACCATATGCTTGAGAGGTTGAATGTAAGGAACGAAATGAATTCCTCCAAAGTTCAGTCGAACAAAACTGTCACCAATTACGTACCTTGTATCTACTAAACATGTCACTGTTAATGTCAAACAACTCAAAGATACACTCATTCCATTCTTTCATTTCATTCTTCAAACAAAAAGCCACATTTTGAGGAATTTAATACATATACAAGAAGCATGTAACAACTTAAAGGCATCTTCGCTTGGAAAATTAACTTCCTGTATTTATTTTTTTAGTGAGAGAAAAGGATAATATCTTAGTACATCATAGAGCTCCTTACTGAATGCCAGCCATCTTTGCTTCTAGACGTCTTCCCTCACCAGAAGGGAGCACAAACCACATCATACCAAGAAAGCAGATACTAATCATACTGTTTCTCAAGTATAATTCAAAGCTCTCATATAACAAAGGCAAATTCAACAAAACACTCAGAGCCTAGGAGCACTGTTTGCATTTTGAAGAAAGGCTATATGAGATAATTAGACAACTGGATTGATTACAAAGAACATCTGTTCGGGGGTGACAGAGAACTGTTTCTGAGCACTAGTTCTACTGAACACTGCCTCCACTCTTAACCACCAAAGCAGAGACAGATTTTGACTGCTCAGGTAACAAACACAAGAACTCAGCTTTCAGATGTTGAAATAGCTGCAGAAGTAGGCTTAAACACTGTTACACCTTCAGCTGTTATTCTTATGACACATGGAGGAAGAGGAAATGCAGGCAGTTTCACAAATTCACTCCAAAGCACTGCTATGGCCTGTGTTCCCCATTTTGCACACCACCGAGAGCACAGATGAGAGCGCTGGGGAATTTGTGAGTGAGGAATTCATAGCCTGCTCCATAAGTGATGCCTCCTATTTTATTATGTTGGCCCAGAGGCATTGCGTCAGAAGCAGATGGTGGTAGTACAGCAGCAGAGGCTGAACCTTCACAACAATATCTCATTACATTTTCATTGCTGTACAACAGAGGGCAGCAGAGGGGCAGTCTGTCTGACATGGGAGTGCACATAGAACAAAGAGGTGGAATTCAGATTCCTCCAAGAGGAAAAAATTGCCCCCACTGATATTCATCAACCCTTGCTGAGTGTTTACGCAGATGAAAGAGTGGGTGTGAGCACAGCAAGGCAGCAGCTGATGCATTTCAGCAGTGGTGACAGAGGGTCACCTCTGCTGGTGCACATATTTACAAGTGAGGCATGCCAGCTTTAGTTCATTAGCTGTACATCTTCACCAGCAGTGGTGGAGACTACGCTGAAAAGCAGTGCTTTGTAGCTAAGAATTTGTTCTATGAAACAGTGTTATTGTGTTCTTTGAATCTGTTCTATTTTCCATGGAAATAAATAGGAGGCATTACTTTTGGAGTGACTCACGTAAAAAAAAAAAACCAACTTCAAAATGGCAGAACCTGAACCTTCATGATGACAACTATAAGACCACAAAACAGCAACAGAACAGTTCTGCAATGAATTCTATTGCAATGAATTAAAAAAAAAAAAAAAAAGAAAAAGAAAAAAAAAGAAGATCCTATGTACCTCAAAAAGTACCAGTCAAAAAGTACCAGTTATTTCACCCAGATGGAGTCACAGCTCAGTGTACCACTGTCATTAATTGTCTGTTTTTTCAACGTATTATCACCATGTGCTCCTTAGAGCTCTGTTTATGAAACAAGAAAGTAATCTATCAACTTCAAAAGCTTACACATCTGTCTCTTACTGTGGATACAATTGCAGCAGCCCTGGGGGCTACAGCAAGCCTATGAGTAACAGGTAATAGTATCAAAGATACCTGTATTGCAAGGCAGAGCCAACGCCTATGATCACCACCATCACGTGATTCACCCTGAGATGCACAAGGAGTAACAACACACTGTAGACCAGAGAATGAGTTCTTTGTGGCAACTGACCTTGCACAAACATGAGACTCTTCAATAGTACATGGGCTTGGGTAGGGTGGGGAGGGGGCTGTAACAGATCGCTGCAAGTAACTGCGCAGGACAGAGGTCTACAGATGGTTTTAAGCTTCTCAATCTCCTGCTAAAATACTTGATAATGCCTAATATCTTATTCTCTTTTGCTGATAATGACTGGCAAATAGAGGAGGGAAAAATCCAAATAAAACCACAACAAACCACCAGCTGGAGTTGGACAAGCTGAATTTGCTCAGAGGTTAACACTCAGACTGTTGTGACCATGCAGATACCACTGTCTTTCCGGTAAATGCAGCTATGCCAGGCACTCTGTAGGTAACATTATCATTTGGAAAAAAGTCACCTACACATTTTAGAAGTCTGCTCAGACATTGGGGGAGAATGAAAAAGCTTACTTACATAAAAGCAAAGTAAGTCAGATTTTTTTGGGGGGGAGGGTGAAGACTAGGGTCGGGGATTAATAATTAATACTTTAAGAGAGGATCAAAAAGGGTTCATGTAATTAGCCTCCTTCATTTTATCTAATGCTGAACTGGTTTGTGAATGATTGGATGGCTCTGCTCTCCTATTCCCTGTATGCTCAGATCTCCGTCGTAATGCATTCACTTTTATTTTCAGTTCTATTTGGGGGATATACTTTCATATATCTTTTTTAAAAAGATGTTATTCCCTTTAACCAAAAAGGTTACAAGACAAAACCCAAGAATTGTTTTATGCATGTAGACCTGCCCAATTCTGGCACTCCAAAGAGGATAAGCACAAGGAAGGATGAAAACAACTTTTAAGGTAGGCATTAATTATCCCCCTTAATCTAAAATTGTTTTCCAAATTCGAAACATCCACTGAATCAGAGTGGCAGAAATGGGCTCTAACCTCCTGAGGTTCTGCAAATATAACACAGCCCTAGGTCTGCCATATGGTTTTCACCAGGGAGGTGCACCAAGGAAATGTAATCTTTCAGAAGAAACAGAGATACAAGTTACCAGTTGTAATTAAATAGCCCATGGAACTTCTAATGAAACTGTACTCATTAGTGATGCAGCCAACCGAGGCAATTAAGCCTTTTTACTATTCTGGTAGCTTGAAGACTGATTATGGTGTTCTGTTTTCCTCCCTTTTTATAATTTTGCCTTTAACAATTACAGCAGCTGCAGTAACCCAACCCAGAAGAAAGAGTTGTAAGCTAATCAACTTCAGTTCATATTGCATATGGCTTTTAATTATGCAAGATACTTTAATTCTTCACAAGGACCAAACACTAAAAAAGGAAAGATAAAAGACAAATTATTCCTGGAACATAAAACTGACAGACTTTAGGTGGCAAAAAGGGACAGAAATAAAAGTGAGCAATACTTTGAAATTGTTTTTAAAGCGATAATTTTTGATCCCCCAATGAATGAAAGGAGCACTGTAACAGTGATTTAAATTATTTGGCAATAGACTAAAAAAGTCTACTTGTTTTCTTTTACGAAGAATAAAGGTGCACATGCTAAACACTAAAGAAAGCATTAACTTCATTAAGGTAGTCATTACTACTACTTGCAATAATATTCAGCCATGCCTAGGCAGAAAAGCTATAAAAAAATCAGAGCGGGAAACTTTAAGAAAATATTAATTCCTAATTTGCTGTTAACAGTGTAATTTCTTATCAGGCAGCAAAATCTGTGAAGATTGCATTTTTAAGAGCAAAAGGGAGAGGCATTCCATGTCAACTATTTTACGTGTCACAGAATCATAATTTACTTCAGTCCGCTGGAAATTACAAGAGGTAACAGTTACCAACTGCAAGGACAGTATCCACTCTTTGGTCTACACAGGCAGGCCTCTAATAGGACAGGAGGACAGTTTGAGGGCTATCAAATAGATGTTGTTACATTTGTTACTATGACATTTCCACGGATCTCAGTTTACACAATGCAGTAAAATATAACATACCCTACGCAAGGCAAATGTATTTTCAGTTACAACCCTTGAAATGGAAAACAAGGACAGTCTACTAAAAGGACTTGGAAAACATCTAGAGATGCATACATAAGTTATATAATTAGACAACTGTATTAAGATGTAGATGTTCCTGAGGCTGCTGTGTACGTGGACACAAAGATGGCCAGATGCCTCATTACATATCTTGTTATCAAACTGAAGATTTTCACAGCAATTAAATCTGTAAGGCAACAGCTATGGGCAGAAAAGAGTCTCACTTTCAGATGATTAAGCAACCTGGAACATTCAAAGGCTTATGCAAAACACAAACTATTACCTTTAAAAGAAACAGTACTCTTTCAGCACAGCAGACTGACAGAAACCACTTGTTTGTAATCCGAAAACCCTTTAAGAACTATAGTCACGATCCATTCCTTTAACTATTTTTGTTAATGGAAATATAAAGTTACTGTATTATAGAACCAACCATACATTAAATGTTTAATTTCAGGTTAAGACCTTGATGCTTCAGAGAGATCTGGGTCATGTAATAACCTGAGCCAACACACCAGATAAGCTTTACTCTACAATTACCAAGAGACTTAATGCTATTTCTTGATTTAGTGTTGCCTGAAATTTCCTACCTATCCTTTCTTTTTCTCTTGCCCTAAATTATGATAATATGAAATTACATTCCATTTTAATTAAGCCATCCTAAGGCTTACAAAGTTTTATATATTTTTTTCTTCTTAATAAGTAAAATCACTTCAATTTGTTTCAAAGGCCTGATGTTTAAACAGGAAACATTTTCTTAAGCCCCCAGCTCTGCTTGTAACAAGGAATATCAAATATTTGTGGAATTAACCGGTCACTGCTCTCCACTTTCAACTGCTTGGATCGAAGTCAACTAAGGTGTGCTCACAGCTTGAATAGTGATGTAATACAAAGCATACGTGTTTTAAAATAACTGTAAATTTTCTGGAAGCTAGAGCAGAACCGTGGACCAGATGAGGTCTTCACACTTAGCGAACGCCAAGTTAAAGCAGACAGCTTCTCTAAACATAGATTGTACCAGTAAATACTGCAAAGAGGACTTGGAAGTCTTATAAAACTGTTACAGTAAAAAGTTTAAGATGAAAAGGAGTAAGAAATGTGACTTGTTAACTCTGACTCTCAGAAAATAAAGATGTTTTACTCTATTTTTTTCCATACTGAGATTAGAATAACTTGTCTATACACCTAATCTAAAAATTCCAAGAAAAGTAAGAAAACAAATAATAGATAAGAAGCATACAGAAAGGACTTGACTGATACACTGAAGGAAATCTGGAATTTCAACTGATTAATGCAATGAGGTCACTTTATGAAATAATACTACATTACGAAGTTCAGGAGCTCAAGTACCTATGAAAAAGTTCTGCTGAACTAAAAATGTCTCACAAGAACAGGACCTCAGTGAACAGCTAATTAATCCTACACCTGTTCGACTTCAAAGAATACCAAAAGAATCTCTTCCTTTAGAAAAGGTTCTATATGCCAAAAAGCATGCTTCTTTCTGCCCCACAAGTATAAGAGCAGAGAAAGGATGGGTCACAGCTCTAAATACTAAAAATGTAACTCCCTCCTAAGCAAAGCTTTTGCCTTGAGAAGGCAAAGTGTAAAAACTGCACAGAAACTACCCTGCACTTTATTACTGCACCTTTCTCAAACTGTATGAAGGAAAGTAATATAGTGCAACAGGATTGGGAAGTAGCACGAGGCCTTAAAAGAATAGATCAGAAATATCAGAAAGGTCATTGCAGCATCTGAGAGAAAGAAAATGAACTGCTGAATATTTGTGATCTGTTATCTTCATCTTGTTTCACTGCACTCAGTCTCAGCATTTACTGTTCTGTGCTAGCCCACAGGCATATAACCTACCCTGACAGCTCACTGTAGACCAAGACGTTCACACACACACACACACACACACACACAAAAAAAAAAAACCACAACCAACCCAAAATGAGACAGCTTCCTCCTCTTCCCTTCACCACACCAGCACATATCCAGCAACAGCTTTCTATAATGAAAAAAGTAAAATGAGCAGAAGCATATATCTTACTGACATGAGTGATTTATAGCCCCAAGGAGGGATAAAATGATCCATGACTCAAAGTCAGCGTTTTTATTAGAAATGATGATTCCCAGTCATGGTGCTTTTTAGTTATGTGCGTAATTAATGTTAGCTTGTGAAAGCTGCCAATGATGCTCACCACCAGTGGATGTTCTTATAATATCTGTGTGGATTTGAATGCAAGATGAAGTTTTTCCTGTGCTTCAGGATTCAACACAGAAATCTGTGAATAATTCAAGACTGAAAACAAAAAATAATGAAGAAACCACTGTTTGCCTAGTGAAGAGCAGAGACAAGAGTGGAGCATACAAAGTAACTAAAACAGGCCCAGACTTCTCTACGCAGTACATAATCGTGTAAAGCTCTGTTGGTTTTTAATTCAGAATGTATCTGCAATAAAGAAATTCAAAACTACTTCACCGACAGCATCAGAAGAAGCAAGTTCCTTGCCTGGTCCCTTATCAGAATAGCGAGAGGCAATACAGGAAGCATTGTCTGCAGAGCTCTGGCCTGGAGACAGCGTCTCCACTGCAGAGGAAAGAAATTAGTCTGGAGACTATATCCTTCCTGAGTTGATCATGACATGCAGTAATATGACTTCTGGTAGCATATTTGAGTCTAAGCACGTGTTAATTAGCTGAATTGGCCTCATACCCAGTTTTCAACAATACTGTAGGTCATTCCAAAAGTAATGCCTCCTATTTCTTTCTGTGGAAAATACAACAAATACAAAGAGCACAATAACACTATGACAGAGCAAATTCTCAGCTATAGAACACTATTTTCAACACAGTTACCACCATCAGTTGGGTATTTTCATCAGTGATGAATAACAGCCTTCATGCTGGGCTTGTAACAATCTGCACCAGCAAAGGTGACTCGCCGTTGGTGCTGCCACTGTTGAAAGGCACTATCACCCATCGCCTCACTGAGCTCTCATCCACTGTTTGGGCTCCATAAACATTCAGAAAGCATTAAAGAATGTTAGTAGGGGCAGTTTTTTCCTTCTGAAGGAATTCAATTCCACATCTTTGCTTCACCCACACTTCCATGTCAGACACCATTCTGCCAACTGCCCCTCTACTAACATCTGTCAATAAAACATACTGGAATTATTGGCAGAACCGTTCAGCCTCTACCTACTGTATCACCACCATCCACCTCTGATGCTGTGGGACAACATAATAAAACAGAAGGCATTACTTTTGGAGCAGCCCTTGTATAAAGCTAGTTATAAATACTATCCTGTTTATCATCAGGTAGTAAACAATTTCAGTAACTACTGGGAACACCATCCACTTCGTATCATGTTACTGCAATAGCATTATACCATTTCAGTTCATTGATCATAGAACATCCCAAGTTGGAAGGGATCCTCAAACACCCTCCAAGCTCAACTCTACACAGAACCACCCAAAAATCAAACCCAAGAGAGCAGCGTCCCAGTGCTCCCTGAACTCCTGCAGCTGTGCGCCCTGCCAGTCTGTTCCATCTCGTCTGCCCTGGGGAGGAGAACCCTTTCTGAACCTCCTCCACAACTCCCTTGTTGCAGCTCCATCACGTTCCCTCGTGCCCCATCACTGCCCCTGGCAAACAGAACTCAAGTGCTTCTCCTCCACTCCCTGTGAAGAGCCACAGCCGCCATGAGGGCTCCCCTCAGCTCCTCTGCTCTGGGCTGAACAAACCAATCACAGCATTATATTCAAGCGCTTCAATTTTACCTTCTTCTTAAAAACCACTATAACATGCAAAGTAGCCTGTTCCTGGACTAAATACTTCAGTTTCCTTTGAATTTCTTTGTATTATTAAAAGTACTGCACAAGACCAATCAATACTAATACTCCAGGAAGAGAAGTGCTGCCAATGGTTATGTTTCCAAGTAATATTTCTTTTCATTCTGCATAGCCCATTGCCTTTTGAATTTATCAAAATATTTGCTTATGGGAACGGCTTTACTCAGTGCCTCGTGGATCACCAATTACACATTAAAGAACAAGGTCATAAAATATTGATAAAATCATTAACTACAGTTTTCTTCATTTACTATGGCTAAAAACACATGCTGCTGCGATCTCCATTTGATTCCCTGGGAAATAAGTTATTTCAAGAACAGCATTTAATTGCTAGTACACTTCAAAAAATGAATGAAAGAAAAGAGTACCTATTCCCCAAATTCAACTTTCTGCTTATGCATTTTCCTCACCAGTATCCTCTGATGATCTGAAACGAATGTCCCAGGCCCGAAGCTCGAGTTCTGTGGGCGTGCTGTATTCCTGAAATAACACAGGCAGCAACTGGGGCTGCAGCTCCTCAGGCCTGCCAGTAATTAGGCTCTTTACAAGATTAGAAAGTGCTGTGTTGAATTTCTTTCTTGATGATCTCAAATGTCTTTCTCTTCATCATATCAGACTACCAACCGGGGGGGATGTTGCCATGAAACTGTGTGTGAATTATGAATTTGAATCTACAGTTAGGGGTCACGATTTCTTTTCCAGAAGGCTACCCCCAAAAAACCTTTCCTTTCTGAGCAAAATGCATTCTCCTTTTTTGTAGCAACCAGACTAAATCTTCAATATGCGTGTAACAACACCAACTCCACAAAAGGAAAGCAAAAGCAGGACAGGATTACCTTTCTCCCACGCAAAACCCGTGCAAGTTCCTGCTGACAGAAGGTTCTGGAACTGCCCGGACCTGCAGTGTGTGCTGGGCTGGGGGCAGAGCCGGTCCGTTTCCCAGGGGAAGAAGTGAAGGATCAAATTACGTTTCTCACACAGCTGAATTGCCAAATAGCAAGAGAAACCAGTGGGTTTGGGGGCAGAGCCAGATGCAGACTCTACTGATGCCACCTCTGACGTATGGGACACCACTTTTCCACATGCACAAGAGGTCCTCCTCGAGTCCAGCACTTTGATAGCAACAATACTGATAAATTATCCTGATGCTCCACTATCCTGATAAAAGCAGAATTGTTAACTAACTTGGCAAGACGTGGAATAAAATCCAACGGAAAGCACAGAAGATATTTAGTGCAAAGAACGGCCTTTCCCCTACCTTCAGCATTGCCAGAGCAGGTGCAGAAGAGCCACAGACCCCTCCCAGTTCTCTGCAGAGCCTGGAAGCAAGTGCAACCAGGACGCACTACGCAGCCACACGCTGCAGAGGAGTTACCCAGCACAGTCTGGTGAAAGCTTGCAGGAGTTGCCTATGCAGGCGTAATTTTCTCTGCCTATATAATTTATTACCTAGGTTGTTTTCCTAACCTCATTTTAAATCTGGTTGGAGACTTTCAGCATAATTGACGAGCAGATACTTTGTTCCCCCTGTTGTACTGAAGTTGTTTTTCCTCAGTTGGCTTTCAGAGCTCCTACTGAGTTGTTAATGAGCTGTCAATTATTTGTGCAAATTGGGAGGCAGGCTCTGAATAGTGGCTGCACTGGAAGAGGAACATTCCCTCAAATCTTATGAAATGCAACATTTAAAATTAAGGACTCTTTATTGATGAAGTGAAGCATTATTTCCACACAAAACCTACTGTATACAAGAGAAGTGACCAAACAGATCTACTAGAGTGTAATTGAAAAAAAAAAGACGACAGTAAGATACCTAGCTTAGCAGATATTCATAGCAATACTTCGAAGAGGAAAAATGGCAGAAGACACTCTTTGCTAGGGAGAAATCTGGGAGCCCGGTGAAGTGGATGGAAGTAAAACTTGCTTCACCAGGGCTGGAAACACCATGGAGTGCTCCTGTACTCATGGCCACCGTGCAGTTCCATGAATACTGGTTACGTGGGGCAACATTCTGAGAGCATGGAAACGTCTGACGTGAAAAACGAGAACAATCCTTTCCTATCCTTTTTCCTCTTGATCACCTGCTGCATTTACAAGGGAAAGGTGGTAATTTTAATCACAATGACAATTTTTAAATCAACCAATTTGAGGGGGAAAAAAAAATCTAAGTTTTAATTATGCAAACACTTAAGAGCGGGCTACGTAACGTGCTTAGGTTTAGCCACATGCATAAGTCCGTATGGTCTCAGAGCCTGGTATTTTTGCTGTGAGTCCCAACGGTTCCCCATGAAAGGAGGATGGCTGCTTCCCTTAGACAGTCATCCCAAATCTCACATTCTGAGGAACATACTGGCATGAGTATCCAAAAAACTGCATTGACCTACAGGGAAATTTTAGAGCTTTTCTAGCAAGTGACTTGAAAAAGTAATACACAAAATATTCTGTTAATGCTTGCTTGCAGCACCACAGTAACCTTTAGATGTTGTAGATGATAATCGGGACGTAGCATTGTAGGAGAGACGTGTTTTAAGACTTCTGCTTTAAGAAGGTAATGGAAACAACAACGGAAAAAAAACTGCCTGTTTAGTGGAGCCCTTATAAAGCAGGATCCACACATACCAGGTGGAATTCGCCTAAAATACGACAGACAGCATCTAGACATTCACCTTTGTATTTCTTATCTGTGTGTGCAGAGACTTCTCCGATTGTCCTGGCATTCCACGGCAATCTTTGGGACAAAAGAAGTGTTGGGAGGAAGTAAACGACCCCCCCCCCCCCCCCCCCCCCATACCGTGTGTGTGGACAAACAATGGACCGACAGTGGATGGCAGATGACATCGAAGATTGCCAAATAAGGCAATGCCTGTTAGTCAGCCATTGGGGGTAGACAGGATAATGAATTTGGGAATGTCGTGAATATGTAATACCTGTGAAAATATCACCTATTCACGAACGATCAACTGGTGGAGCATTCTTGGAGAATTATCCCGATGTTACCTGATCGCTGCCAATAGAGAATACCTTGCTTAACAGTAATAAAACTTTGCTGTTAATCGATGCATAGCCTTCCTTCAAATCACAAGAAGACAGAAAATTAAGGTAGTTTTGACAGATGTTGCACTATCAAGTACAAAGAGAGGGTAGGATACAAGGTGGAGTGATAAGGGTTAAAAATCTCAGAGGATTAGATTATAAAAAAATTAAAGCTGCTGGATTTTTTATTATTATTTATTCTCACTTAGGGATGAGTACTAAAACCTCCATTTTTTTTTTCCTCCAAATTAATAAGGAATTATGACAATTATTGATGAGATTTTGATAATATTTTCATGGTGAAAATAAGGAGAGTTCCCAATGTTGGCCATGCCAGCTGTATGACCAGGAAGAGCAGGAAAGGTTGTTTTTCTTTTTGTTAGTATCATTATGCAGGAAGTAAAAAGGGCTATTGAGTCCACCCCACTGACATTCAGACAGGTAAGAGAGTACACTGAATCATTTTCTTCACACATCTTTTTACACACATACATGTATGGGCAATGCAGAAGCAACACACAACAGCACCTGCTTGACTAGGGCACAGACCCTGCACCAGATGCCAGTCAGAATTTAAGTCAGCAAGGCAGCAAGCAGGAGCTGCTGCCATGAGCTGTTCTGGCTTTACATGTCTTGTAATGCCTTGTGCCTGAAGGCTCCATCTCTCCTGCCAATTATTTAATTCCTGTCTAAGCAGAGCAGAGGCCAAGGACCAGGTCATCCATCCCTCGTGAGGGGCTGCAGGTTAGTACTGCAGGAGAAGCCCAACACCCTTTGAACAGCTGCCGCACATGTTCCACCTTGTCTCTAAAACAATAATTTCATTCTCCAGTTCTAGCTCCCTACTCATTACCTTTTACAAAAAGTTCACTGGAGGAGACTCAAACTGAATGCCCCTTTATGTCAGGAAGATTTATTTCAGCAATATCTGCTGAAATTTTCTGCTTAGGAATACAGACCCTTCACCCAAAGACATAAATAAAGCTTTCAGGATGCTGAAATGGGGACAAATGCAAGTTTGCAACAAAATCTGAAATACCAGAAAACAAACAAACAAGCAAACATACAAGCTAAGTGTATAGACCATCTACTGACTTAGAAGTACAACGGTGTTAATTCACACTAGGAGAGAAACTTTGGGATGTAAGCACACAGTTGTAAAAGAGGCAAAAATGCGCAGTCCGTGCAGGAGCTGAAGGACAAACTACATTTCTTTATTGCTATTAAATCATTACAAAAGTTATTACCGCCTTATCTGTATCACAGTCAGACCCAGAGGTCTCAGGTGACAAAACTGGAAGTGAAGTAACTTGCCTATGGGCAAACAGATGATGAACAGAATTAAAATCCAGATCTCCTGGGTCTCAGACATATCCTTATAATTACTGTTTTTCTGCTGATACCATCTGTAATGCTTAAAAAGTCACTTCCACTGGGGAAAGCATTACAATGAAAGAAGGTACGTTATTATAAATTAATTTCAGGGATTTTAGCATTTTTCTAGATTTGGTAAATTTTCCTGATGCTGAACTTAGATTTCTAGGGGGAAAAGGACACTTTCCTTGTGTGTTATAGAAACAGCATCTGGCAGTGTAACACTTAAAGGAAACAGACACTAACAGCACTGTCTCAGAAACCTGCACATTTAAACGGACTACAGATCTACTAAGTCTCCCCTTTCTTATTAACAGGCTACACAAAGACAAATTTGAAGTGCTAACGCACCAGCAAATGTGCCTGTAAGAGTGCTTCCCTTCTGATGGAAATATGAAAAATAGACCCACATGACCTTTTTTTCAATCTTTTACTGTACTTTAAATGTTTCACAATACTATTGTCCATCCTAAAATGCGCACAGATGCTCATGTAGAACAAAATCATTCTCTAAATAAAAATAAATCAAAATGAACCACCACAACTATTTTCCTTTGTTCAGTGAAACATACGTCACAGTGTGCTATACTGACAGTAGCTAATACATTGTAGGAACTGAGGAATCAAGAGGATGTGCAGCATCCTCCAAGACACTAAAAACAGAATTTTGTGTTCAGTACCTAGTAATAATAATAGTCTATTCAGCTTTAGGACTTACGTAGCACTTACTTAGTTTCTCAGAACCACTAAGATGATGGTATCTCAGGATCTATTAAAACTGAAAAGCATTTTTCTGATCCCAAGATAGATAAGGTCTGACTGCTGGAGCGCTCTGTTGTATGGACTTCCTCATCCATAGTGCTGACAGAGATGGGCTGATATTTGAGCTATACAAAAGCAGAGCTATTAAAACTGAAACATTTGAAATAAATAAAAGGCAAACAGATGTTCTTCTTGTACGTCATCCTGTATTTCGGAGTGCAGTCCTGGGCTCACCGAAGTCAGGATTTCCACCAAGATAATTTAAAAATGCAGCTGCATATTACTAGCAAAAATCAAAGCATGGAAATCAAGAGTAAAGATAAACATGCACAACTCATGGCAGTTTGCACTTTTCCATCAGCTTGGCTGGAAGCCGGTGATAAAGACTGGAGGGGTTATCACTGTGTAAGAAAAAGAAAAACTCTGTTAAGTATTACTTTGAGTTTACTGCAGTATAACCAGGAATGGAGCACAAAATACTATTTCTTCAAATGTGCCTCATTATGAAAGGGTTCCTTTTCTACCACATGGATTCCTCAGTTCACTGCGGTATTTTCTAGGTGAATTACACAGCACACAGAGAACTGAGCTTGATAACTTCCCATGAAAAAGGCAGTCGGAGTGCATTTCAGTAGGAAGGTGATTAAATTCCCTGTTTGCCTTTAACACGATTTAAGAAAAACACACACACAGTAAATAGCTGATTTCATGACCTCTAAACAGAAGTACATACCTACAAGTTTTGCATGGATACACCAGACAAGAAATGAAACGGTCAAGTCACACAGTTGGTTATTTTTTAAAATGTTAAGCATTACGAGCCTTCTTTTTTAGCTCAAATAAAACTTCATTATACAGAGTTCACTGCATTATGCCGCAATCAACTATGACTGATTTTGTTCTGTGAATAGCGAGCAGAATTAAACAAAGCAGCTGGCATAGTGGATTTGACCTTTGAAAACCAAACTTTATATATTCCCCCAAACAGTTGATGTTATTTTATTTCGGTAACCTTTGGAAAGAAGCCCACTCAGCATCATGACAGTAGTACAGTTCTCACAGAGATCTCACTGGCCCAATCCAGTGTCACTGCTTGTGCTTAGGAATCCTTTGTGCCCATCGTCCCATCCTGTAGACCAAGATTTAATCCAGCACCCTCACAGTCGCATCTCCACCTCTGTATGTATCCACCTTTGCATGCCTGTGTGGTATAAATGTGTCAGAAGTGCTACATAAACAATTTGTTTTTGTGGAAGCATGCTAAAATTCATTACTAAGACAAACTCCTGTCTGAAATGAAGCAGAAAGATGTATCTCTGCTACATTCTATTCAACATGAGCTCATTATACCCAAAACATTTATGTAAAAACCACCAGTTTTATGTTTGACGTTTTATAAAATAATTATTCCTATATATGTCACAATTTTATCCCCTGGTCCCTGTGATACAGCTTGAAGAGTTGCATGAAGGTCCAGCAGGACCCATATTCCCCTTACAGGCACTAGAGTACTTTCCTTCTAAGTTGCATTGTGCTCATCAGCAGAGCTGGAGAAAAGCCCAACTGCCTGCTTTCCCAGCACTAAGGGATGCTTGGTTTTATCACTACCAACATTCCTCTCTACCACCCACAAATATACAGAGCACAATCAATAGTCAGCTCAAGGTTCTTTATCAGTGTAGGTTAAAGCATGAGACCAGAGCTATGTTTCTCCTGCCAAGCTATGGGAAGGAGATAACCTCAGCCAGGGTTAGTGGGCCACAAAATAGTCCTGGAGCTTTGGATCCCTGTGGTGTGCAACAAAGAGCAGGCAAGACAGCGAGTGTATTGAGAAAGCCGCCTCCTGGTGCAGCCACGGATCTGCAGCACTGGGGCACAGGCAAAACATCACAGCATCCACTTTGCTGCAGCCAACAGCCTGCCACTCCAGGCAACTGCCTGTCTTCCTAGTCCTGACTGCAGTAATTGCATAAGCTGTTTGCATCAGAATGGAATCCTGTCCTTTTAAAGCAAAAAATGCTAGTTTTTAATGTTTGTCATAAAAGCAGGTGTCTTCATAAAAGCAGAACGCCGCCTTCTATCTGCCAACCAGCAGGTGCTAACCCCATGCCAAACAAAAATGCCATCTGCACCAGAGTAGTATTTCAAAACATGTGGAAGCAACACTCTTACTGTTGTTTTTACTATTTATGACAGAAGGATCTTTAATATAAGGGTAAAAATCCATTTTAAGAAATCAATACTATTAAATAACTAAGATTTCAGGTCTTTCAATCGCAGCGCAAAATAACCTACCATTAACTTTACAAATGAGAATCAAGTTAAAAGGCTTCTAGCAAATTACCAGTGAATCACCAGAATTTGCTTCAGGCAGAGATATTATTCCTAAATTGTTGCCAGTGATATATAGCTTTAGCATTTTTTATTGCTAATTTGCACTGGATTCTCATACTCTTCTTCTAACGGATCATTACTGAAGCCAGATAATTTGTACTGCTGCCAATAGCTGTCTCAAGGTAAAGCTGTTTAGGTTGACCAAGAAGAATACACATCAAGAATAAGCCTTCTAAAAGAAATCCTAATTTAAGCACTGTTGCCAAAAAGAAATATTTAGAGAGAGAAAAACAGGAATTGCTTAACAGTATAGAAAGCTATGTCCTGAAAGACCTGGTTCCAAAATAAAGGCTCTCACAATAAAATACTGCCTTAATAACATACTGTTAAGGACAGCCTTTCCTGCTTCTTAAAAACCCATTCCCTTTATTGTACATCATAAAAATACATACTGGGTCAGGCTGTACTTGGAAGTATTGCAAACAGTCCCACAGGCATCCAAAAGAACTAAACTGTATTACAATGGACAATATAAAAAAAAATTTACACATGCACTGAGATTTCTCACGCTGCTTCAATATTTGATGTGGTATACAGCACGTCCTAAGCGTTAAAACTGCTATCAGTTATATAACAAGCAGTGATAAACTAGAACAATTTATGAATAGCAAAAGAAATGATTTAAACAAAAACGAATAAAATCACAAGTTAAGATGTACTGGTCAGTACAATTGAGTGATACTCAATTCATCCTCAATAGCATGTGCTTTCATGTTTTTCTTTAACTACAGTGTATTTTCCTCTAATCTCACCTTTCCATTATGTAAGTCAAGACAATGCTCTCAAACTTGTAAAGATATATACAAGTACAGAAATTCTATTTAGTGTGAATTTAAAAGCAGAAAATTATGTCACCTCCGTATTTATATCCTTAAAACCTAGGCTACAAAAATAAAGAGATAAGAATCAATATTCCAAGTCAAGTGATACATAAATCTGAGTAGCACCAAATACTGGAAGCCTATATTTACAAATGATTTATATTGATAGCAAAGTGTAAATTATAAAGTGCAGATAGCTCTGAAGAAATGTTCAGAGGAACTTCATGAGGAAAATATACGGGAAAAAAAAAAACGTGGATCAGGGAATGAAAATAACCAACCAAATTCAGCTTACAAATCACCTCTTCTAGGAAAGAATTATCATGAGCCATTTGGCATAAATACATGAACCTTCAGCTCACATAGAAAGTGATGAAGGCTATTCAAGTTTTACTATGTGCTGTTCAGTCATAAATTACTCTAAATTTTGCCCACTGGTTTACATTTGTTTTCCTTAACTACTGGGTTTTCATCTAATTATTTCAGACTGTCTCACACAAAACTAATAGCAACAATAAGGAGCTGAAGCTGCACCCACTTTACTAGCACTAATACATACAAGCCTTGTCCTCTGGGAGGCTTCTAATTAGCACCTGAATAACCCCTCAGGTTCCAAGCATCTAATTGGTTTGGGTTTACTGAATACTGAAGAGTGAGGAACTGTTTTCATCTGAGCTGCTTGTATGACAAATGTACTAAAGCTACTCCCAGCAAACGCCAGACGAAACGGCCCCCGTTTGGTTAAATGACCTATTCAAGACAGGCAAGTTAAAAGGTATAAAGGACTCACAGAGGCATGGGTGCAGGTGAAGGTATGAGACAGGTTCAAGCTACTGAGGGCCAGGATCAGCCTTTGGAAACCTTCAGTGAAATTATAAAGGCTGTATAAATCAATCAGTCAGCATTTGGTCTCCAGATTAGAATTCATTTCTACATTTCTAACCTAGACACATCTTTCCCCTGCGGCTACTCTAGAGAGGATTTTTTGATGTTAAGAGTTCTATATATTGATGGAGGGACTATTTCTAAAAGGTTCAATACAAAGGAAGGTGTTGCTAAAAGCAGTGAGAACTTACTGCCATCATCTCAAGCATCTTTTGACTTGATTTATGAAACCATGCAAATGAGTCATTGTCTTGGCACAGCTCCTTTCTCCAGCTGTATGCATTCTAGAAATTATCCAACCAGGGCTGTATGTGCAGAAACACTGCAGATTTACCTCTGTACCCCATGATCTGTTCACATGAACTCCTAGTGTTCAGCACCTGCTATTTCCCTCTTCTCTACTACAGTGTTTGACAATTTTTGATCTTCTTCCATATGCCCTGCTTTTTTAGCTACAAGGCTTACCAAAGGTTAGAGAAAAACTGGAGGGAGAAAGGAGGATGAGAGATTCAGGATAAACGCATGTACAAATCACAGACAATAACCAGCTTTTTATGACAAATCATTGCAGAACAGAAAGCTAAGAAACAACTGGCCTCTGTATTTAGATGCGTCCCAAATGTGTAGGGAGAAAAATAAAGTCTTAATACACAGTCCTGAGTGCCCTCTTAAGAGCCAGCCTTGAGAGAAATATCAATATTAATAATTAAGGTTTATCTGCATGTAGATTGACTTACCACTGACCCACCAGAAACTTCAGGTTGATTGCAGCCAGAGGAGGAAAACGTGGCAGTAAAAACTGCAGAAAGCCAAAGCACATTAACACAACAGTGTAACCAATATCCCACTGGGCATGGAAGGTAGCCTGCACAATAAGGACCTGAAGAGCTGGCTGAGCAGCTGGGGAGCAAGCACAGGTGAAGACTGTTTAAACCAAGGGGGAAAGCCAATTGTGTCAGAGAAAAGTTAAGAGGAGGGAAAAGAAAAGGAAAAAAAAGACTTTTTTTCTTTTTTGTTTAGCATCCAGAAAATGAAGCAAGACCAAAAATAAATTTCCCAGCCAGTCTCTGGAAAAAGAAAGTAAGAAGGAAAAGCAGCCGAACCACAACTTGCTGTTCCAGATTACTCAGAAAGTAGAACTTTTACTTTGAAAACCCATCATCCACTGAGTCCTACAAGGTCAATGTCCGCTGCTGAGCAGGAGCAGCAACTCCGTTAGAGCCCTGTGTGGTGAAACAGAGACCGGTTGCTCTGCACAGTGGTGCTGATTGTCAGTTGTCTGAAGTTTATAAAGCACTTTGGCATCTCAAAGTGTTGTATTCTGGATCATTAATATGGCAGTACGATACCTACATTCAGTAGTAAGCACACACCACTATGGGTGGTATGATCTTGAGTTTAAATTTAACTGAAATTAATAGAAAGTGTCAGTATGATACAGTTCACTTTTCTACTACTGCATAATGCAATAGAATGAAGAATGGCTCAGAGAAAACTTCCGACAAATTCAGACTGGGTTCTTAGGGCTGGGGTTTTTTTCCCACCCACCATCTCTTTTTCTTTTGTAAACATACTGCTTGCTATCTTCAATTATACTGAAGAAGGAACAGAAACAGAAAAGTTGTGTCTAGTTTGTTTCTGATTTGGACGGTTATAATCTGCTTAAAATACAACTGAAACTTTTAAAACAAATATTCAGATATCCCTTGAGTATAACTGCACAAAATGATCTCCAAGTACTATTTGGTATCTGGGGGAGCCAGACCTACTAGAAAATTTAAGTTTGAATTTACAGAAATGCATTCATTTTGTAAAGGCTTTGGAAAATGTGGATGAGCTTTAATAATCAAACTATGAATAACAAAATACTTTCCCTAAATTTATCCAGTATTTCGTACTTCATTGATCAGAGATAATGCACAGATGAACATAAAATACCAGTAGGAACAGCATCTTCCTACAGCATACAGGATAGGAACTACTTTCCCCAGGTAGCACAGCAGACATAGGGCCAACGAATGCTCCCTCATGGAGAGTTCATCTGGCTGACAGTGTTCATCTTCAGCTGAACTTGTTAGTATCCGTTTGACTTGAAGTGACAGTGTTCAAAAGCTGATAAAAGAAAAGCAATCTAAAGTATCAACCCATAATATGCAAATTAACAACTGTAATGATTTAAAATACAAAATTTCGCCCTGTGAAAACCTGCTTGAGCTGTCTGCATCAAGCAGGAAACACTTCAGTCCAAATGTAGAAGGGATATACATAAATTCAATCTATCGAAATTAGTTAACATAGTAAGAGTAGCAAGAGATAAATCAGATGAATATAAAAGTGGTAGGCCATAGGATGAGATCCAAATATATACTCCTGAATATCAAATACATCCAGTATGTATTTTTTGGCACAAGCAGCATATTTAATGCATTGTAATGCATTGCCATTGCTTGCATTTAAAAATGCAGAGCTAGTACTTGCAGAAGTTCTATTATGTGAAAACAGTCTAGTAGTTACTCACTACATGCATAAGTAAAGGCAACTGGAAAAAGTGATACCATGATACTCTCATTTATAAAATAATTTAGTATTCTTAATTTATCCATGTGATTTTATCTGAGCAGTGATTATATCTAGGAAAATCCACATAATACCAATAAGAAGTGAGGAGAAAAAAGCTCTACAGGGAGGTCTGTCCTGGTATGCTTGATGTACAGATGGCAACAGTATGCTAATCACTGTTCAGGAAGAAATCACAAATCCTTTACACGTAACAGCTCTGCAGCTTATCAGTTATGATCTGGCAGCAGATAAGATAATATCTCTACTATGGTCTTGTGACCCCAGAAAAACAAGGACTCCAATATGTGCATGAGAACCGTTCTCCACACACAAAGCCATGTCCTCATCCAAAATCTGACACGTGCAAAAGACTCAATAGCCAAGCAGTAGGTAGGATAAATATCACAGTACTGTGCTACTGGAACAGGTATGTCATTCCCACTGAGTTGATTTACTTCACAATGCCACTGAATTAACATTTGCTGATGAATCCAAATAATGAGGAAAATTCAGATGAGGGAAAATGACTGGTTTTACTGAAAAAGAGAATGGAGAAGAAAGAGGACAGTAGAGGACAGTAGGACAGTGCTTCACACCGATCTGAAGAAAGAGTGGGAAAATTGCACCTACAGAAGAATATTTTGAGTGGGAGAAAAGAGTTGGCACTGATGCTGCTTTACCTGCAGGGTAGAGCTGTAAGCTCTACTTAATGTACATATGAAGTACAGTCAGTTTTGAATATAGAAACAGTGAAATTCACTATTCACCCAAGATTTATGTTTTGAGAATCTCCATTTTGAAAATACATGAGAATGTTTGCAGCTATTATAAAGCTTATTGTAAGTAGCACACGAAACCTTACATCCACAACATACACGCTTGTGCAATGTAAATAAGTGCAGCTGTCCCGGAAGATCATAGACCGAAACTCAATCCCTCTGTAAATATTCTTGAAATGAGCTAATTACATATTCCCCATTACAGATTTTAAGTCACTATAGAATAGCTAATACTTCATGACAACAAAGATATTGTCCCTTGAGATTGACTTCCCATTGAAAAGAGCTTTGATTTATTTATAGCTGCACTTATGCTGCAAATGACACCGGGAACCCAAAAAAGCTGTTTGGAAGAATTGCTCTCTCCTTCTACTAAAATAGTTAACTAATTTAAATCTTATTGCAAAAATAAAATGCTCAAATAAGTTTCTCTTATAACAGGGAATCCAAACACATTCAGTGATTGAAGCTAGTGAGAAAATAATGACTACAACAAAGATTACTTTTAAAGTTCCCGATTGCCCCTTATGCCAAAAGAGATAAAGAAAGCTTTGCAGAGAGTAAGAATGCTGTTCCAAAAAGCTTTCTGTGTACTGAAAGATATGCATACTGTTCCTGAAATGTTTCTGAACAGACTCTCAGTGTAGGGCTGAAGAACTGCAAAATGGCTTTGTTTGCTCTGTGGTATGGGGTTCCTCTGTGGAGCTTATATTTTAGAACGAAGTGATTACTTACATAAATGCTGTGTTTTGTTCAGTATTTTTCACTCAGTACCCAGTATTCTCAAATGATTGTATTAATACTCTCTCTAGGATGATTTTTTAAATTTCCTTTGATTCAGTAATCAATATTTGGATATTCTTACAGAGCTGAGAATGCTGTGCTGTGCAACATCAGACAGATTCCATATGAAATTGCAACTGTACCGACAAAAGTCCACCTGAAATGGAAAATGAAAAATGGAAGCCATTGGCTGCAACAAATCTTGTCAAAATTTTTAACAATGCCACCTCCACTTTGGTTTTCAAATAATAACTTTTGCCTTCTGAGATTCCCAGTCCATGTTTCATTGTTAAGCCTCTCAAAGACTTAACAGTCAGCTGGAAGAATCACACATCGGAGACATGAATATTGCTACCAAGTCAGTGCTTTTCATCAGCTCTTCCTTTAATTCATAGCACCATGTTTCTCCCAAACCATAAGATTCAGATGTTCAGCTAACTGATCGAGTGGGGATTCTGTACCTCTCTGCCCAGGTGACAAGCATGGATATGGGGCTGTTGCTTATGCTCTTGGCTTGAATATTTGTCAGAAAGATTTATAAAGTCATGAGCCTTCAGAATTTCTTTCTAAATTTGCATTAAAAAAATAATCCAAGTGAAGACTGGAAAGTTATTTCCAGAGGTTTTGGTTACTGACTGGGCTATTTAGCTTCCACGCACACAGGTAGGGATAGGGTTCTGTTTTGAGTTTCAAGTACCTTCTCTTTATACAACAGATAAACATCTCATATAAAGGCTGGCATTAACAGCACTTTATTACTAATTAGTTCAGAAGTTTATTACACTGAAATTTAAATGCACTAATCAAATGTTTATTCTGTAATCATGTTACATTAATGCTAATTAGAGATGCATTTATCGCTTCATGGATTACATTTAAATTTAAATGCTCTAGTCAGAAGTTTGACATTAAGTTGCACCTACCTCCTTAAACAGCCTCTAATGCATTGGCTAATTTTAAATACCATGAAACTAACACGAGTATTTCTTTGTATTCTAAGGAAGCATTATTTTGAAAAAGCAGCTAGATAATCTGGTAATTCATATTCTGTAGATGGTATCATATCTCTTCTATAATTACAAACGCATATGTATGAACTAAATATCTTTTAAATAGCTTTATTTTCTTGCTTTTACCAGTATAATTTAGAAAAAAAAATAGTAGAATTACATCTAGTTCATAGGGAATTATATGTGAGATTTTGGAATTAGCCATGAATGCTGATTTGTATCATTCTCTTGCTGTTGTAAGGAGAGGAAGACACAGCCTATACCAGGAGACAACAATAAAAGTAAGGAAACCTGACCAGGCACAGCCCGGTTCTCATGTAACTGTACCTCTTCACAGCCAAGTTTTAGCATTACTGTAGTTCTGATAGAGATTTAAGCAGATTTAAGAAACCACTGGTAGAATAAGGGAGAGAAAAACTAAAATAAAAGCAAACTTTCTTCAAAGGAATAATTTGCATATGACAGCTTCATGTCCAACTTTCCAAATATTAATACACTTTGCTTAATCAGATACCACAAACTCCTTCTCAGGGTGGAAGAACGCCATGATCAGAGTTAACAGTTGGGACAGGGACACAAACAAGGCTCAGGTTGAAAAGCTTTGTCACATTTATCAGGCTGCTCATAAACAGTGCAGGTGCACCTTTTGCTGCCAGATACGAACATCAAGTTGCATCTGGTATTACCTTCCCACAGCCTGTTGCGAAGCACATCTCTCTGAAGATATGTGAGATTTTTAGAGGGAAAATGGAAATGTAACTGTGAGATGTGAATGATTTACTCCATGGCCTGTCCTCTGTATAAATGCCAGTGTGAGTCACAAGGTTTGCTTTTCATTTCTTTAAGAACTTAACAAGCCTTAAATTCATATACTATTCTAGTCTAGAAACAGCTCCCCAGGGACTGAGCTCCCTACACAGGCCTGAAGGTTTGTGCAGATCGTATACCTGAACATATAACTATATGCATTTGTTAATGGCTGTTCAAAATAACTTTGCAGCTATGTATAGTATAAAATATAGCCCAGACAGCTTCTGTTAAACCAAAAATTAGACATGCAGCACATTTACAGCAGAAGATAGTGGGCCTAAAGCAACAATGCCTTTGTCAGTACACTGACTAAAGAAAATGTATGAACAGGAAGGACACTGGAAGAATTATGAAGTATTACGAAAATTTAGATAAAACTGAAAATGGAAAATGAAAAATTGGAAAATAACAGAAAATCAATTTTAAATAAAAAGAACAGCTCAGAGGCAGCAGTGTGATGACTCGGTAGCACAGCAGTAGCTCCAATGAACAGGATACAGTCTGTAAATATGTCAATGTTTATTGCACTCAACTTCTAACTCAACTTCTACACTTTCCTGATAGTGAAAGAAACCTGGGGTTGATTAGCCACTGGATGCAGGATTACCAGGCCTTATGGTAAAACATTACTGCACAGAAATGTGTTGCAATGGATACACAAGAAATTTTGTGCTTTCAAATACTTTGGAATGTCATATTCCTGCACACACACATGGCTTTATATGTCATGTTTCAAACACCAGCTTCTCAGGATAGAAATTGGTTCAGTGTGGGCCATGCTGACCCCACACACCCTCTAGGTGTCCTTGCCAGCTTCAGCCACCACAGCCACCATCAAGGTGCCCATTAAAAGGGAGCTTGTGCTAACCATGTCCTACTTCAGGGCATCCCTCCACCCTTAAAATGACTTTGTGCCCACTTCTGACATGGATCAACCAAATTTTTTACTCCAAAGCTCTATGCTGGAAAAGCCTTAGAAGGTAAACCTAACACCTACTGGCAACTGACAAGTAAATGAGCCCCGGGGAAGACTCAAAGCCGTTGTTGGCTGCACAGCTCAAAGGGAAGATGCAGAACAGGCAGAGCTAGCCTGGGGTCTACTCTGATTTGAGGAACAGACAACAACAAACAGTGAAAGGAAAAATAATTAAGTCCAATGCACACTCTGGTTTTGCGAACTACTCCTTCTTGTTGCTCTTCTGGAAACTGTGTCAGAACTAATTAATGTCATCTGTGACAAGATGGCCCTTCTTAATGAACCTGATTCCCCCAGCAAGTAAACCAAATGTCTTTTACATTTTGAAGGCAGCATCATGTATGGACTGTATCTCCCTTGCCAGAAATGTTGCAGCGAGTTCTGTATGTTGTTGGAATATCTATATTGTCCATTTAAAATTGATTTAAGCTGTTATTGAATAAATTAGAGCTTTTGTTTCATAATTGATTTAAAAAACAAACAAACAACACTAAAATCAACCACTTCCTTTCTTTAGACCTTTTTTCTGTACAAACCACTGATATGCTTTCTCATTTTAATCAAAATGCATTTCCTTTAAAATGAATTTTTACTTTCATTTGTAAGGAATACAGACTTCAGTATTTATAAGAAAAAAATACTAATTCTTAAATCAATATCTGCATCAAAGCTACTTTTCATTTTTTTCACCTTTTTTTTTTTTAAATGTTTTAGAACAATGATTGTTTTAAGGGAAAAAAGTAGGTCAAATTTTCATTTCACAGGGAAGGAATAGCAGCACATTTTTACCTGCTAATTTAATAAACCCTACACAGGTAATAATATATGAAGAGGTTAATCCCCACTAGAACTGTATTTTAATTATATACAGTTATCTCCCAAATTAATTTTGTCATGCCATTTGACTACGATAGCTTAAATTCTTCAAGTGATTATAGTTATTTTGAACATACTTTCATATGTCTTTTATTTCATTACAATTTTCCTATAAAATACTCCAAGGAAAAAAGAAAACTAAAATACAGAGAGAAATATTTCCTGCTTCTTGATTCAGCAAACTATGAACAAAAATGATTTTTGCCCACTAGAGCTGTATAGAAGAAATCTAAAATCCTGCTAGAGTATGGTCCAGCTGGTTTCTTCAATACAGGGAAGACACTATGGATCTCATTTGTTCCTAGCAGCAAAGCAATTGCACAGTGCAGCAACACTGATAATGGAGGTCAGTTAAATTTCAGACTTGCAATTTTTGTATACATACAACTGGACTGAAAGTGCTTGAAGGAAAGTCCACCGTTCATTTTCTATATGTACAGAACAAATCCTTCATGGCCTAAATGAAGCAAGGCATTTAGATGCACAAAGCCAAAAGCTAAAAATCAGGAGTACGGAAGATGCATACAAAGCATCATAATGGCCACAGGAATCATCATGTTGGATTTTGGTAGCATTTACCCTATTTCTGTAAGTACGGAAGATATTCTGAGCAAAGCTGCATAAATATTGTGGAAATTAAACCCAATGAATGTCTACAAAAATGTAAGTCTTTCTGTTATCTTCTCAATAATATCTAAAATTAGGGAAGAGAAAAAAACAAAAAAAAAAACAAAACAAAACAGCAAAGAAAACCTGTTTTCCTGTGCTTGGATTTGAGCTCATAAGAGGAACCTTTGGCAATATTTTGTAATAGGTTTTAGCTGACGGTTGCCGGCTGCAAAAGGTGTTGAGCTGTTTGCACTTTTGTCTTTTCAGTTGGAATCAGTATGTACAAGATTTGCTATTGTAGTCACCCTCCATATGCCAGATGGCCTCTGAAATATTGGTCCACCTCCTGATTCCACCTCCCTACAAGATGTCTTAGAAGGAGACCAGAGGACTGTATTGAGCAGTGCCTCCAAATAGTCACCCAGTGCCATTTGCCAGCTCAGAAGTGCAGCCCACCCAGCCACAGAAGTGCAGCCAAGAGAGTGCCGGAGGACAAATGAGGCTCTGCAGACAAAGAGATGATTTAGGAAGTCTGCTGAAAAGCCTCAGATGAAATGTATATGGTGTCAGGGAACACAGTTTGAAGCTCAGAAAAACCATAGTCCCAAAACCTCAAGCCAGAAGAAAGTAGATGTTGGCTCACCAAGTGTTTTGCTCAGTTATACACTATGTGAGCCATTTACCTCAGAAAATCCTGTAGTTCTACATACAAAGAGAATCTAAAAGACCACTAATAGCTATCAACTCTAAATCAATATATTTACATTTTTAAACTACCTGCCATGCTCATATGTGAACTACAGCACATCATTCCATAAAAGCTACATGCCAGTAAGCTGAAGTCAGCTTAGTCACGGTCACGCAGAGCTAATCACAAAGATCTGTCCTGTTCATTTTTCAGCTTTGAAAACACAAGTTATCATTAGTGCTGCCAGAGTTATCAGCAGAATTTACAGAAGCATTTGTCCACTTTCAGCAATTGTTTTATTCTAGGTTCTTGCTTTGGAAAAGAAAGGTATGCCTTAGGATGCACAGGCAAACCACAAATGGAGAAGGAACAAAATTATTGGTACTAAAACATATTTCAAAACAAACAACCAACAAAAAAAGAGAATTAGAAAAGATGACAAAACCCAAACTTGACCTATGCTTTATCTTTTAATAAAAAATGCTCTATGCTCAAGCAGAAGTTTGAGATATTCCCTCCTTATATAGTGTTAATTATTGGGTCAATACACTCAGCTATTGACTTTTTCAATGACTACGAAACAGAATCAAAGTCCTGATAAATACACCAGAAGACTGGGGGGAGGGAGGTTGTATGAGACTTCTATGAAACCACTTTTTTTCCTTAATCTGGAAGTTTCATACAGCCACACATTCCCACCACTCTTCTTCTGTCCCTGACACGGTCATACCAAGACACACTTTGAAGCTTGTGTGCTGCATTTCTGGAACAAAGCTGGTGAAAGCAAAAAGCTGCTCTGGAGCTTTCAATGGCCTTCCCAGGTCACAGGCATGCCCTTAGGGAGCTAAGCTGTGCATGTGTTCCAATCCTGTCCAGCAGTGAAGCCACCCTATGAGATTCTACAAGCAATAACAGAACAATTGTTGTTACAGCAGTAAAAACAACAAGCTAAAGAGATTAAATTTAAAACAAATAACGCTTAGTTTTCAGTCATGGGAAAAGGAGGAAGAAAAGAACTATGTAAGCCAGATATTAACAGAGCTTTAGTTCTATTGAACCTGCCTAAGAATGAGGAAGAAAATAATAATTCAATAATTGCATTGACTACATGTCCCTTTACTGTGCAAAAAACAATGGCTGTGAGTGCCCATCTGGTTTTATTTGAGTCTCTGAAGAATCACTGAATGCCCCATTTGAGCCAAAAAAAAAAAAAAATCCTGTCAAATACTTTGCATGGCCTTCTAGTAGGCTTACGGCACAGCCGTGGCTGTGCAGAAAAAAACCCTTCCCTTATTCTGCTATCACAATCTCCCTTGGAATCACTAAAAATAACATTAGCTTGTTTGATACGCAGGAAAACAAATGCATTACAATGAACAAGCAGCATTACTGACCAGCTACACTCATTCAGACTGGTTATAATATTTAGACATGCAGAGAATCGGTATTCTGGCATTACCTCACCTAAGTATGCATTCTCTATAAAGAAATACTGATCCTAGCAAGTAGTGAATCCAAATACCATTGGCCATCCAGAAATAGTACTATTGGAAACAAAGTTCTTTTCTTTCAAAAACTCATTCCATGTCACTTAGGAAATGCATGTTCTGTGTTTACTGACTGCATCCTGTGATCACTGAAGCAGTACAATTCCTGCCACAGTATTTAGGGCTGGGAGAAATGAGATTTTGAAGGCTTATTAATTCCTAAAAATACATTACCAAAGGGAAACAAAAGCGAATAATGCATCAATGTCATCCCAAATTTGCAGAGTCTGAAACAGTAGCTCTGACTTAGATGAAATATAATCATACAGATGTCAATTAATTATTTCCCTAGCAATCAAACTACTGCCTTTTACATCTGCTGTAAATTCCAGATAATTCCCAGACATTTTTGTTTAATATGTTCACTTTTAAATGACTGCAAATCTAATTTTATCCATTGCGAGCAGTTGCATTATGTATAGGTTAGATTGCAGGAGAATTGTAAAACTAGGGGTTATTTGTTGCAAGGATTCTGTCAAGATAATTGCGTAGTGCACAATCTCATTTTCATCTTTGGTTTGTTGTGTTTGTGCTTTACTCCTAATTCAGAACTTCCCTCAAGATGTAACTTCCTATTTTTTTTCCTCCAAAATAAATCTGACAACTTCAACAAAAAGTGTCATTGAATTCAGTACTAATTTAGCATTGTTCAAAATTCTGCTCCAGAATTGAACATATGAAAACATATTCCTTTATTTATTCCTTCATGGTTAGAGCTTCTCCAAATCCCCAGTAATTGCTAAAAACTTTAAATCCTGTTTTCATTTAATGGAAGCTGAATGTAATCTGTTCTGCAGTGACCCAAAGCGACTGCAGCTTTAATCAGACTCATCACCTTTATTAAAGTGATTTAATAATCACTTTATTGATTTGACTCATATTAAGCAGCATATGAAGTTGGCAGAGTTCAACTTCTCCAAACATTACCTTTTTAATTGCAGAAATAGCACTATCTTCTGGCTAGAAAATATCAGCAGGCTCTGAATCTTTACACAACATGCTTTGCATTTTTCCACATGTAGTGAATGCAACCACAGTCACCGTGACGTGATACTTGGGAAAAAGCGCTGTAACAGAAAGGAGCTTTTCTGATGCAGAGATACACATGTGAAAACACACGTTAAAGGCAGCAGCTGGCCTGGAAGTAATTATGCCTATTCAAAAAGCAGATGCAGTCATCACACTCAGGCTACAAAGGTCCTAGACATCACTGCAAGGTTTGCGCACTTACTTATGATTCTGAAATCTACTGAATGAAAAGAGGATGGGATGAATGAACACACGGTGAGGTGGATGCAAACCTTGCTGAACAGCCAGACCCAGCACAGCTCTAGTAACAGGCAGGGTACCCCAGGGCTCAGTACTGGCTCCAAACCTGTTTAACGATTTGTTAACAATCTGGATGATCACTTTCTTTTACAACTCAGCTACATATTTATTAGGAAAAGCTACCCTTGAATGTCACAACAGCCTTGGCACAGGGAAAATGACCAAGGATCATGAAAAGCCTGGAGCACTTAAGTGTTCATAGATACAGAATTGAGTTAATTGTGTCACATGATGGCTTTTAGCACAGCTTTTAAGAATCAGGAGGACACTATTACTCTTGGCATTCACAATATTTACTAACTCGTATTTAAAGATTGGGCTTAAATGTTTACTGATGACTGTTCTATGGGAAGAACACTTCATGCTTTCAATCATTTTTATGTGTTTTTACGAAAACAGTGCCTGAGTAGAACAAATCTAATGGTCTCAATTTCACTCGGAGCTGTTGTACATTAAATTCTTATTATGTCATTCAAGTGTACAATATCAATGCAACAACACCAATCTGAAAGGGAGGAAGTATCCTTGCTGTAAATAGTTTGATTTATATTAATTAGTGAACTATTTCCACAGTGAGGTGTTAAAGGAGTAGAACCTCTAATGAGGAATGGTGAAGAAAGAGGGCTACACCTAGTTAAAGGCTCGGGGGACCCCATGTCACATCTTGGTGGCACTTTGGTACAATGTGGGGCAATCACCATTTCCAGCCTGCAGGAAAACCACATCTTCCTTAGCCTGAATAACACCCTCCCCCCCCCCCCCCAAGCAGTGAAGGCTGGAGGCACTTGGCTGTCCGCCCTCTTTCTGGCCCAGACCTGCAGAAGAGCAGGGGCTGCTGTGTCCATTTAAGGCAGCCCAGACACAAGTACCATCACTTGTGATTGGCTGTTCGTATTCTCCAGGCACCCGGCCAGTGGTGGTACATTGTGATCTTTTGGTACTGGTGAGGGCTCCTTGTAATACTCTCCTTGCAAAGAAGCCTTGCCTTCTCCAGAAGAAGGGAGGCCAAAGGCAAGTGGGAATAGTGGGCCCAACCAACGTGGATGAACATGAGCTCACAGCAGAGGAGTGTGAGAAAAAGACAGCAGCTGTTCTCCCTGACATCTGTATTCAGTTTCGGAAAGCTGTTATTGAGAAGATGTCCATCACAGACACCATTCAGAAGGTAAGCAGTGGTGGCCCCTACCCCCTCATCATCAGGCAGAAGGAGGGGAACCTAAGAAGAGGGAGGAGTAGAAACAGGTCCCTGCTCAGGGTGGCAGGCAAACCCCCTACCAGGAGTTGCCTCCCTGGGGCCCAGGTCTGAGACATTACTGTGAAGGTCCCCAGTCTGGAACTAATTTAAATTAAGTTTGAAGGGGGGAGGGGATAAAACTAGGCTAGCAAGAGATGAGCGTGGGGGCTGCGTGCTAGGGTTAGAGATGAGACCAATAGCCCAGCTAAAGTGCATATACACCAGTGCAAGCAGCATGGGCAACAAACAAGAGAAACACGAAGCCATTGTGCGTCAGGATAACTTAGTCACCATCTTGAGTACTTTTTAATGTATGGTTAGTTCTACAACAGAGTAACTTCATGTTTTTCTAACTATTGTGTTAATGGAAATAGACTAATGATAAAGTGCTTTTAGATTACAGACAAAAGCTTTCTGTCAATCTGTAGAAACCTGACACATGGGACCCACTTCTGTGAGAGTTGTTGAAACTCCTAGCAGTCTCTTTGCTCAGGAAGATCTCTTAAGTTTCTACAGAACTTGCTTTTAATTGCTGTTTTGTGTATGTTGACTGTGTATAGCCACTTTCCATGCTAGAGGCCTTGTATTTAAATTCACAGAGATTAATTGAGATTTGCTCTTGTTACTCCTTTTAATCTGTGTTTCTTCTTGGAAGACTGTCGCAAGTTTTTTATTTTATTTTATTTTTTTTACTTTATTTATGTTTCTTAAGTGGATTTTTGGACCAGAAACTAAAGTGTTTTATTTATCCCCAGCAAAAAAAGACAGCAGAAAAAATAGCAGTAGAGTATTTCCATAAACTCACTCCTAGTAAATATCCTCATTTCTAAGCTGGGAAAAAAAGGCTTTTTACATGCCATGACCATTTTTTTTGAGACTTCATTAAGGGTGCAGCTTGTGGTCTGGATTTTCTTGTTTGTCACATGCATTTGCTGGTAAACCAATGGTTTTTAATTACCCCAAGGCATTGTGGCTTATTTAGGCAAGTGCACAGCTGTGTATTTTCTTGGGGATTACTATTTGAGTCCTTTTCTGAGTATTACTTCACTTATAAAGAATAAATTTAGAGGAGGCGGGCTTATGTATTTTTCATTAGGGATATGTAGTAGTTGGTACATATCAGCAGTTTCAGATGAATTAATCTACTGCACAGCAGCAGAGCTGATTGTCTGAATCACCCCTCTATGTTCTGTTTCCATTCAGATACATTATAATACCATGCATACTGCTTTAAATGCTCGGTATTCACACTCTAAATAAATGAAGTATTTTCATAACCCAAGGACCCTTCGGAAAACAAAATTCAGAATTTAAATGCATTTTTGCAAGTGTTTTCATATGTATCTATTTACCTGTCTGTATCTGGACCAGCAAACTCTTCAGTTAGGGCATGTATAAGTTATTCAAAGGGCCTTGTATCTCATTTTATGTGCTTTCTGATGTGGCCTCTAAAAAGCAGTTTATTCAAAACACTCACGAGGCCAAGCTTCAAATGAATATCTAGCCCCACTGACGACCTTACATAAAGCTGTAACCAACATGTTCAGCAAAGCACTTGAAATGGGGCCTGTCTGCTAGTTTCAGGAAACGTGCCTGTTCTGTGCTGCTCTAACAGTGAAACATCAAATAATACATTACAATTTTAAATTTAAAAAATGGTAATAATGCAGAAGTTCAGTATATTTACGTGTTTTTTTTTCTCTTTGTACCAAAAGATCCTTTCGCTTTCAGAAGCTTTTAATAAAAAAAAAAAAAAAAAGAACTCTAAACACTGCTGTTATTTACAGAGATGTAAAGTGAGCACTAAGCTTACATTTAACTAACAGAGTACTCATTCTTTGTTAAAATTAACAAAGAACATTAATAAAGTACAAAAAAAAAAAAAAAAAGCCCCTTAAGATTTGTAAGGTATTGTTACCTCCATCAAGCAGATCATTTAGTTTTAGTCTGCGCTGACTACAGTTTACCAATAATACCTTATTTTCATACATTGCCCTTTCACACTGCTATCAGCAGTGCCAAATTCTGTCCCGTTTTACATCTGTGGAAAGAATTTTAATGGCAGTCCATGCTCATCAGTTGGGGGATTTTCAGATCTGCTTGTATGGGGAGCTAGATGAGGACTGGTGCTTAGCATAGTGGGGCTGGGCAAAGTGGTGCCATGCTGCTGGAGTTGCAGTTCCTCCCAGCCACCAGCCCTTTCATGGCCATGCTGCTATCTTCTGCTGCCGTGCCATAACAGGCACCTCTGGGTGGTGGCAGGGTTGGTGCAGAGATGTTACTGATGAATCGATAGGCAAAGATGACGTTTTTTCCCCTCCCTAATTCAGCAAATGCTCAGTTTTCTGTTAAATCAGATGCAGTTTTGCATCTCCAACAGTGCTTCAATGACCTGGTGTCTGAATGAATTCACTGCGATGCCTTGTCAGCTAGGTATGTAACAACAAAAACATTATGTAAAATAGCTGATTTCATATCTTGCAAAATTTGTCTAATCTTGTTCTCCACCTTTTTTGTCTTAATTTCATCCTCTGTTAGGATGGAATAGAGACACTGGTGATGCTGCAATTTGAGTATCAAGTTTAGTTTTGAGACCCTCACCGTAAGAAAGATATTGAGGCTCTGGAGCATGTCCAGAGAAGGGCAATGAAGCTGTGAAAGGTCTGGAGCACAAATCTTATGGGGAGCAACTGAGAGAACTGAGATCGTTCAGTCTGGAGAAGAGGATGCCCAGGGGAGACCTTATTGCTCTCTACAACTGCCTGAAAGGAGTTTGTGGTGAGGTGAGAGTTGGTCTCCTGTCCCAGGTAACTACAGACAGGACATGAGGAAATGGCCTCAAGTTGCATCAGAGCAGGTTCAGGTTGGATACTAGGAAAAATTTATTCTCAGGAAAGACTGTTGAAGTATTGGAACAGGCTGCCCAGGTAGGTGGTGGAGCCAGCATCCCTGGAGGTTTTCAGTAAAAGGGTATAAATGTGGCACCGAGGGACATGGTTTAGTGGGCATGGAGGGGATGGGTTGATGTTTGGTCTAGATTATCTTTGTGATCTTTTATAATCTTAATGATTCTGTGTTTCTTTGATTCTAAGGTGGTCAGGGAGATGAAGAAAAGTGAAATCCTGTGCCAAGCCATGGTGAGACAGACTGCTGTTACAGGGATGGAGGGAGACAGCAACCCAGATGGTGAAGATGAAGCTTGATACCATCATCCTTTTAGCCCCCAAAGGTAATTTCTCCCGAACATCTACTCAAATTATTCTCTACCATGTTGTTTAAATGGTGGGAGATGTGTTGTGCAGCAAGAGTGCTCAAGACATCCTGACAGGTATAGCAGATGTGTGTTCACTGCCTTCAACTGCAAAGACCTGTTATTGACCTTTTCCCAAAAGAACTCCAGGATCCTGACCAAGATCATGGACTGTCTGTCAAAGGCAATTCTAGAGTTTAACTTTGCTGAAATGGATGCTAAGCTGCTGGTAAATATACTGAAGGTGGCTCTTACTGCTGTATAGCCCCGTGTCATCACTTCACTAGGGATTATTTACCTGTATGTGGAAGACTCACTCAGAGAGCTGATGGAGAATGAAAAGCTGCCCATTCATCCCCATTATAGATACTAAGCTGGAGAAGGTACATGAGCAAATCTCACTGGTTCCCAGTTGTGCCAGCTGCAAGCCAGGACATAAGACCCAGGAGGACTACAGGGATCCCAGAAGGGTAGAAGTCAAACAACTGGCCAAACAGCTATCAATCCTTTGCTCAGTTCCCTCAGACCTGCTTCCATGTGTGCCTCACCTCTACTCCTGCCTGCAGAATTAAAATATGGCCATGTGCATGGCTGTGCAGGCAGCCTTGCCCTTCTTAATGCTCATTGTCTTTGAAAAGATGGCTGAAGTCACCAGTGACCTGAAGGCTGCTACAAAGGGACACATATTTTGACAATGAAGAATACCAACACCAGTCTGTCGGTTCCATCCAATGCCTCTGCTGACTGACTTTCCAGACACCCTGCAGTCAACAGAACAAACAGTTTCCCTCCTGTGACAACGAGCTCATCTTCTCAAGCATCGGCTAAAGAGCCAGCACCCAAAACCAGCAAACAGAAGCAGGATTTCAAGGAGCCCCAGTCGGGAGAAGAGATGAAAGACAAGGGTGGAGCCAGGCTAAAAGCACAGATGAAGTCTACTCTGGGGGATGTTGGCAACAAACAGCAGCAAGCTGGTGGGCTAAGAGCCTCTCCCCAGACTCTGCCTCCACTTGCAGAAGAGCGCAAGAGCACGCTGGTCTCCAGAAAGCACAGTCCCATTAAACAGAATGATATTGTTCAGTTAGAAACAATCCTTGAACACCGTACCTTAACTACCTCCTCAAACACTGATGACACATGTCAGAACATCAAATCCACTATTAATTCTCTCATTCACTGCATTAGCAATAGTGATCCTGACAGCAGCATGCAGGCAGTGAAAGAATTAGATAAGATCTTGAGTAAGAAGCACAAAGCAGAAGCCACTTCTGGACACATGAATGAGTTTCTCATAGACAGCTTCCAACCACTTAAGCTTATCCAACAGCAAAAGCAAAGTGATGAAAAAAGGGGGAAGGCCAAAATCATCCTGTGAGGCAACTGTGTCATCCAGGCCTTGATGCTTCTCTTCTAGGAAAGGAAGCTGGCTCAGGAGGCGTCAATGGATATGCTGAAGGATGTACTGCGCAGCCTCCTTACCTTCAGGCTATGCTGCCTGTAGGGGACTGAGGGGAAGAACAGAAGCTCTTACAGTACATCAGTGTCCTTGTAAGAAGGGTCCTGACAAAATCTGACAAGACAAGCATCTTCTGTGCCTTGTTCAAGCTGCTCCAAGGCAGCCTTACTGCTAGCAGCAGCCCAGATAAGCTTTCTGAATGGTTGGCCGTGTGCCTTAGGAGGACCACACAGCTTCTCCCTGGCACTAACCTGGACAAAATCCTTCTGGATGTCCACCCAGTCATGAATTCTATCCCAGAGGAGAACCTGAGTCAGTGGGAAAATGATCTCCCAGCATGGGCCCTGAAAAACTCTACTCAGCACTTCGTGCAAGCTGAAAGAGCTTAGGGTTCTGGACCATCTCACCCTGATAGAGGATGCTGCAAGCAACCTCTCCTTCTTGCAGAGGTAATTGAAACCAAGCCTGGCCATCCACCAGACACAGCAGGACACCAAAAAAACATCTTCCTCCTCCACATTTCGTAGGTCACATCCCATGGGGCAAAAGCATCTTCTTCTGGATCAACAGGAATGCCAGGAGGGACAGCAGTGGGGAAGCCAGTTACATCATCTTGCCACCACAAAACAGTGTTTCTCCAGAGCAGGCTCCCATCACAGATTACAAAGGCTGTCCTCTTCCCACTGTTCTGGGGCTGCACAACAGCAAGGTCCCCAGCAGCACTGAGAGCGACTGGTAGGAATAGGAACAGGATCTGAAGCCAAGGTGAGAGTCTCGTCTGTGGCATCAGAACAAGCCAGGCCTCTTCCTCACACACATAAATGGGCAGGTGGTGTGAAGCACTAACCAATTAATTAAATAAATAAATACATAAATAAATACTTGGTCTGATTATTTGCCAACAAGAAAAATACACCCCCAGTGATCTCAAAGTGTCATTATCCTCTTTGAAAAGCCAAAATGACTTGTTTGCTGCAAACTGATGCTGTTGTGGGGTCACAGCCACTCCCTCACTTGCCCTGCTCACACAGAGCCATACCTACCCTGGGTCTCCTCCAGGACATCATTCCAGCACAGTTATCACAAAGCGCTGTCTATCTGCTGTTCAGTCACTTCATCCACACTGAAACATGCCCAGAACTGGTGTTCCTCTTTCAAATGTTGCAGAGGCTTTAAGAAATGGGGAAAAGTCAGGTGTTTTATTACTGAATTATCTGTCTCTTTTTGTCAACACCTAATTGCATACCCTTAGAAGAGCTGTTTGGCCAGCTGCAGCAAGTATGTCAGAAGACTGTTTGGATCACAGTCTCAGGAGATATATCCCCAAAATGACTTGCAAAACCCAGAAAATTAACAAGCTACCTAAGAAATCACCAAGACCTAAAACAAACCCCACTCAAGAAAGGAGGATGTGTTTATCACAGGTTGGGCTCTGCTTCCACAAAAAGCAGCATCAGAAGCATTTTAACATCAGTAGCTCTGCACTTAACATCTGCTGCAGAGTTGCCGGATGCCACCCCAGAGCCTTTGTGCTATCAGGTACTTCTTGCACAGCTGATAGGATCACAGCACTCATTCCCTTTACTTCCAGAGTCAGTGGAGGAATAACAACTGTTAAAGAAGCCCTTCAAGATAAAGATGCTTTGTGTGCATATGCTACCATTGCTAGACAACAATACTTTTACAGGCTTGCACACACAAACCTACAAATGCATTCTTGGAAGCAATCGGGTTTTTTTCTCAATCTGGCTATTGGCAGTGTTACCCTAGAGATTAAACAGAAAGTTTCTTTCTAGTCCTTTGAATGAGCCAGATGAGATTAGTAGGAAACAGAAACTTCCAAGAGAGCAGGTTTGCAGCAACAAGATTTTTCAGAGCCTCAGCCACCAGGCAGGTATCCACCCCAGCGTCACAGGAGATGAAACCTTCAGTTGTCTCCTGTCTGCAGGTTGGACAAAATGGCACAGTCTTTCACTCCTGTGTGCTATTACATGAGACCAGTATGGTGATGCTATATTGCTCTGCAGGTAAATAGAGTATGGAGCCCATTTCTGTAGCATTGTTTCTGTTTACCTGTGAAAGTTGCAGAAACAGTAACGTATGCTATTATTCACAGTTCAGACAGTTGGTTCAAGGTTACTAAAACTCGTGGTGATTTTATGGACCTAGAGAGCTTATGTATATGAAAAAATGATAAAGATAAAATGTGCACTCCATTGTACCCCAGCAAATCTGCAAGCTTTAACCCACTTCAGTGGAGCTGCTATGAGGTAGGCATAAGTAATAGGCTAGTTTAACTGAGGAGTTTGCTTGAATATAGATCAAGTTCCAGCATTATACACACAGCATTTTTCACACTCTTTTTCACTGGCTGTGAAATAGAAATGAAAGGTGGGATCAGCTAGCATCTGCTAATATGGGTAAATAACTTCCATCAGTAACAATCCAGTTACCTTCTTACACAGCTGTGTAAACTCCATAACCTGGAATGCAAAGCATATTATTATGCTTAATCCAATAAGCACAGATTCAAGACGTTTTTCTACTTATCCTGGCTGTAAGAAGCCTATGTTTTATTTGCACAGCTTTGTCACCTCTGAGACACAAACTGTCCTGAGGGAACATCTTACTGTGCACCAAACCCCTTCCTCACATGTCCATCAATATGACGTCAGAACCTGCATGAACCAATGAGAACTAAAAACAAACAAAAACAACAAAAACATGCACAAACCTGTGAAGTTTAAACAGCCAAATTTAATTTATCCATAAGGTGCAACAGTACTCAGTTTTATCATCACTGAGCACTATTAACTCACCATGATGCTACTCTGAACCTGATAACAGAAAAGATTCCTTCCTATTCAGTTTGGAAATCCTGCTGCCAGTTCACAGCGCACCTGAGTTACAAACTATCATGCCCACTCCATTCATCACATCAACAATTTCCCTTTATCCAGACTGCAGGTGAAATTTGGCAAATAATGGAAACTGTATTTAAAACTGCAGCCTGTAATATTTTAGATTATTACAGCTAGAAAAGTAATTTTTCTCTGTTGATGAACAGAAGACTTGTTTGAAAGCTAATTTTTCATTTATTTTCCAGTAATTATAAAGACAATTTTCAAGTATACTATTCTAACTCTGTTTTGGTTAAAATATATTTAAAATTCTGACTGTTGTAAAAAAAAAAGCAGTACAGATAAGTTACATTTTTCTGTCACACAGCGTTTCTGTTAGATTTATCAGTAACTGGAGAAATAACTGATTTTCTGAATATACTTTTTTTAATGCAAGGGTATGTTCCATGCACCATTATTACACCAAAATAACTTTACTGTGTTATGTCACACAGAATGTATTGTAAATCATTTTCATGGTTTATTTCTCTGCTCTTTACTACTAGTCTTACATCATATCCAACAGAACACCTCAAATAGAACCATGCAGAGGAGATTAGCTACAAGAGAAAAAATCTCCCTTGTGACTTGTTCCTCAGGAAGAACTTGTTTGCAGAGGATGGTCGTTTTCCAAAAAGTAAAGCAAACAACAACAAAACCCACCAAAATTCACCAAGGCTTTTGAAGGTTTTATTTAGTCGTGGGAAGTTCCAAGTGGAATAATGTGCAAAAAATGGTAAGGGGCTAGAGAAGGCAGCCCAAGGTCCTGAGTTAAAGATATGTGAGAAGGGACTTGAACTTTGTTCTGCAACAATGGCAGGAAGTCACTGTTGTGATGAAAACTCTCCTTATTCAGAAGTATTGAGAACATCACCAATCTTTTAATTTCCCAAGAGGAGTGCCAATTCAGAATAAAAAACAACAAACAAAGGACCTTCCACCAACAGATGAAATTTTTGTAAAGATGATTTATCTCTAATTTCTGCATCTATACACTAGAAACATCAATCATCTTCTTAATATTATTAGGTATCTGCGGAGATCAGAGTGTTTACAACCTCACGCTTCACCAAACAGTTGAGACAGTGATTGGTTTCCTGGTTCGCAGCTCACAGGTTTGACAAGAGAGAAGAATCAACAACAAATCAAGCCGAGCTTTCAGGACACATAAAGCTTTTCAAAGACGTCCTTTTCCTTGGACATCTAATGCTACCTACATAGGTTCCTCAAAAACTGCTTTAGAATCAGCCACACAGTAAGGAACAATGTTTTTAATATTAGTGAACAAGTGAACCTGCTGTTAAAGAGGCAATAGTTTTGCCACTGTACCTCAACCACCCCTATCTCTTTCTGATGGACATCTCATGCTTGGATAGCAAACTACCAACTTGACTTAAAGATCCTGATGGACCAGGGAAAGATTTGCTACATAAACCATAGCAGTGTTTCTCCTAAAGAATTTTCCCTTTCTTTTGTTCACCCTACTCTTCCTTTCACCTGCCTGCCATTCTAAATCTTTAATAACCAACTCAGAACTATAGAAAACAAATGTAAAAACCTCTTTAAACCAGTTACAGATATTAGGAAAAGAGGTTATCAATTTTATTATTTTTACCCCGTGGTTTGAATTACTTTTTAAATAATTAATACACACCTTCAGTCTTAATTTTCCAGTTCTTTACATGGCTTTGTATGTTCACGCTTTTATGTTTTAAAAAAGTAAACGCCGGTAGCATAGTGCATGTGATCTAATGCCACTAATGGAACATAGTTTCTTGTTTGTAATTTAGAATGTCCTTTTTTTTTTTTTTTTCTTTTTTTTTCTTTTTAACCCAATACTTCGTAAGGATGACAGTCATGAACAAGAAACCAGCTGCAATATGAGCACAAATAAGCATCAAATTATATCCACCTACATGTTATTCCAGCAACTCCCTGCTCATTACTAGAGGGAAGCATCGAAGAAAGGAAATCAAATATTCCTGTGGATGTTTCTGACCTTTCCAAGGAAGCTAGTTGGCTTCTTCTCACAACGGTATCATTAGGCAGTGGCATTACAACTCAGAGTGCATAAGGAGAAGTGTCATATTTCAGCAGAGTTTGGGAAACCCATTTCCTTATCACAGCCCATTAGCCTTGAACCTAAAGGCGTTAGCCCGAAGCATGAGCTATAAATAGGCTGGTACTGTCAATGATAAAGCATACTGCCAAGAATGGGAGAAATATTATCAAACAAAGCAGATTGCCTTCTAAAATACCCTTACTTTTCTACTGCTTCTGGAAGCATCCTTCCATTACTGTTTTGATTGGATAACACAGAAGAGGGTAAAAGTAGTATGGCAGGGAACAGGCAACTGCCAACCCCCATAAGGACGTGAGCGCAGAGAAAAGTCTGGGGACTGCTCGCCTGCAGCTTGACCTGAAGGCTAATGCTACTCAGGACAAAGGAGCCACAGCTCTGGCCAGAGCCCAGGAGAAGGAGATAAGTGATTTTTTTGCATGGATGAAGAAACAGAAGCTACGAGGGACTTTGGGGGGGAGCGGGTGGACAAATTAAGTCTCTTCACAGAAAATGCTTGTGTTGCCCCTCTGGACTCAGAGGAGAGTATTTCAGACCAATGCCTGAGCTAAGTGCAGCTGTTAGCCTGGGGCAGTACAGCATCAGAGAGAAAGTAGACGTACAAGTAAGACTGTCTTAAGTTATTAAAGGTGCAAGGTTAATACTGACAATATGCTTGGAGGCAGAGAGACTTCAGCAATCAGTATCACATTCAACTCCAGTGGATAAACTGAAGTCATAAACTGACATTACAGAAGAAAAACGTATATTCAGTGAAAAACTGAAAGGATTTAGAGAAGAAAGATCTTGAGCTATTTTTTTTCTATTATCATCTCATTTAATTCATGCTTATTTTCAAGAAGTCAAATGAATAGTGAGCTATATGCCTATTAGTTTTGAAATATGTATGTAAACTATGTTCAGTTACAATAAAAACACAAATACTGATATGCTGCCATCCATATATTTTACACAGATTCTTACAACAGCGACCATTATTCTTCACTATCCAGATCAGTGGAGTCATCTTATTTCAGAGCAAAATAAGAAGAATCTGAAAAAAGTAATCTGAATACAAGACAAAAATAAATGAAATTGTCCATTTCACATGAATGCATACACATATTCTCACAGACAGTGATTGCTCTTAATTTAGAGCTGCAAGCAGGTTTTCCTTTCCTTTTGGTTACTGCATAATGAGCACAGGATGATTTTACCCAACTGTCAATTTCATTACTTCTGGCACAAACACCATTAATATTTTTGATGTTCTTTCAGCAGCATAAATACTTTTTTTTCTAAATAAAGTGACAAACATGGGTAGAACAGCAGAGAATATTTTTCAGCCAGATCTCGGCACTGGCTGCACGGTGGCTCAGGAGCTCTGCTCACAGCCATGTCCCAACCCCACCACCTGTCCCACACCTGCCAGCACCCTCTGCAGCTCAGGTGCCTCCAATACCTGTACAAGCACCAATAGCCTGCAGTAACATGCTGGCAAGATGCAGGAGCCAAAAGCCACAGAGGTACACATGATGGAGTAGGACACGTCAGCGTGGCTTTTGTTGCTTATGTTGCAGATGAAGTTAATTTCAAAGATAAAATGGCGAGGAGAAAGCCTTCTGGTTCTGCGGCTGGTAAATTTTTGTTCAAAACCAAGTCTCACAGTTAGAAGGCAAGGGTTGGTTTATCACATATACAGACACAACGTGAAAAATGCAGTTCTGAATCACTGGGAAATTACACAAAATGCCAGACCTCATGCTCACAGTCTCTATGGCAAAGGATCTGTCTCAACACAGATCTCTCTTGAAATCTCAGCAGATCAGTATACAATGGAATATTTAAAAAAGCAGAAAAACAACAACATAAAGACAGTAATAAGCTTTTAAAACATCACCTTCCAGAAAATGTATTCATTTTCAAGTGCCTATCATGGTAGATTTACTTTAACCTTTGGGGTTCTTGGTGCCTCCAATTATTGCACAGAATGCATGCTAATCAATGCTATCATACCAGCCCATACTTGAACTGCAGAACACTTCCAGCAACCTCACCCTGATTCCCTTTATTGCAGTGAGCACCAGGAATCCCTGATCTGGCCATCATAGGATTCTGACACTTTAGGGCAAGGAGAGCAGGGAGCACAGCCTTACGCATGCTGCCCAAAACAGAAACACAGAGACTCCTACATGCAAAGGTAGTGCAATGGAACCAGCACCAAGCTGCACTTTGCTCCCCAAGTCCATGTGGCAAGGCCACTCACCAGGAGCCCGCAGGTAAATCCTGTGGATTACGCTTGTTTTAGGGACATCAGAGCCAAGAAAAACAGAAGGAAATGGTTCTGAACCCATCCAGCAGGAGACACTTAAGCGTATTCATTTTACATTACAGCTAAAGACAGAAGAAACACGTGCCAAAAGAGGCCCAAGACCTTTTCACTGCTTTCCACCAATCTTCTGTTTTTATCTTGTTTAATAATCCTTCAGAAACAGTTCTGAGACCCTTGACAAACTGATCCAAGCATGCAAAGTAGACATATGATGACCAGATGGCCCAAACTCTCACACTTCATTATCCATATGTTTCAGATGTATTTTAAGATTGCTGCTGAAGAGTTGTGATTTAGAGTTGCAGAGATACTAGCTGGCAAGAAGCAGCTTTACAGATGTTGGAAAAACCCCTCTTGCTACAGAAGGATCCCACTAAGAGCACACTTACGAATAATGTAATAAGAACTAAGCTGATCTGATGTCTATCTCTGAGTGAGCAAAACAATTCAGTTCTCTTCCATGTTCTATTGATAAAACCTTTAAAACAAACAAACAAAGAAAGAAAAAAGCAAAACTTTTTTGGAGGCAACAAGATCACATTAGAACAGTATTTTTATGACTGAATTAGATACTTCCGGTTGACAGTAGTGGACATAATGACAACTGATAATATTGAAAAGTACTAACCAAATAAATGCCTATGAGTTTTGTTCATCCATTTATCTGTAGGTTAAGCACCATCTGTACTGAAGAGAATTGCTTCAAACTATAACTGAGCCTTTCAAACTTGTGCAGATCATTAAAAAAACCCCAAATCACTAAAGAAATAGCATATTTCATTGAGTACTGAACATTATCCCGGGTTGTCAAGATAAGCTTTCCTGAATTCACAGTTCAGAAGTTTGATAATAGGTTATCACCTATTACCTGAGATTCTGGCAACAGGCAGCCAAGGTTTGCAAGGAAAGCATAACATTTATGACCAGTGATCTAACTAAAAAAATATTTCATAGACAATGGTGAACATCTGTCATTTGTTACATAATGGTTTACCCAAAGTCCCTTTACACAGCAGCAGTAATATAAACACATTTGGAGTGAGTTCTGTGAATTTCTGATCCCATTCCCACCAATGAAGGGATATGCAAGATGGATATGCAAAGCACAAATGACCAAGGGTCCCTGAGAGAAAATCTGTAAAAATCTTGTATATTAAACAAGAATATTTATTAAAAAAAGCAAATACTTGTCAGATAGGTCACTAGTTTAAAATTTAAAAAAAGGAGATGATATGGCAATAGCTCTCAAGTTCTTAACTTGCAAAATTAAATCAACTACTGGTTGGCTTATAATGAATAAAAGAGCATTAAAACAGAAATAACAACAAATCTGAAATGTTATACAGAAGTGGAAATACTGTGGCTCTGAACAGAAAAGAAGCACAAGACAGACTTGGACAATATCTGTCCCGTGACAGGAGATGGGCTTAAGGGACAGATCCCAAGTGACAGCAAGTCTCCTCTTTACGTCTGAAATTGAAAATGCAAAGAGCTGTGCCTGTTCTCCATAAGTCTTGCACCTCTCTCATTCTCACTGCCCTTCCTCTGGTCATGTATCACATTTGTTAACTCCTAGAAATCACGACTCAAAAGTCTAACTAAAAAAACTCCTGAAATTTATCTACGATTGGGCTTAAAGAAGTAGGATCAACATGGACTGAAGCTGTTTTTACTGATATGAAAATAATAACGTGTAAAGAATTTTTAGCATAAACAGCTTTCATTTAAACCACAGTGTTCATATGTATAAACAAACAGGTAATCTGATTACCTTCCATTATTGTACAATTATTTCTATTTGCGCTATTCTGTATATTTTCATAGTATTCAAATAACACAGCAGATGTTTACCATTTATGACTATTCCACTGCTTAATTTTCCAGTTTTGTTCAGATAAAAACACTGAAAAATATTGAAAATTATGTATATAAATACAGTGAACATTTTTATTCCTTTCTGGGATAATCAAAACATTAAAATGCATTTGCATATGCCATTTTAAATAAAAAGAAAGATATTATATTCTATGTATATGTAAAATTATATAGATCCGTAAAATGAATATCATTAAGACAATATTCTTAAAGGAAAAAGCATGGAGTATATTTATCATCCAAAGGACATAAAGAATAGACCAACTGTTCCTAAGTACAAATTTTCAGAGGTGAGATGACTTGATTTTTCAGATCTTCAACGTACAGATTTTGTAATTTGAAATACTAAGTGGTTTTTAGAAAGGAAAACGGTTTAAAAAAAGTAAAACTTCATCCTAAAGTGAAAGCATTCAAGATCAGCCCTGAAAATTCTGGCGATCTTACATAAAAGATGAGTGTGTTTTATTTCTCACATGTAAAACTGAATTTTAAGGATTTGGCTATTAAACTTGAGTGCTTCATGAGCACCTGACACAATACTTAATAAACAAAAAAGAAATTGCAAAGGCATTGCGGTATCAAATGGTCAAAATCCATGTCACATTCAATCCTCATCAGCTATAATTCATGCATCCTAATCAGGAGTACAGCCCTTTATAGAGCAGAGTATACAACTCTCTATAGACTAATGGAGCTTTGCATGTGTGGCTAACATGCCAGTAATTCTCCTGCAAGGATCTTAAGTGTTACAATCTTTTACTGAATTTCCCTTCTCCCCCACAGCTGTATCACACTGGCAACTCACAGTCATACCAGGATCAAATTGTACTTCACAAACTGTTCCTTCCATCAAATCATGGGCACTTAGACTAATGTACATAGAATACCCTTTAGTCCCACAAGTACATTATTTTATTTTCTGCATTATGGAAATTCATCTTTTTTTTTTTTCTTTGTCGAATGTCATTTCCACATTTTCTGCCCAGCAGTTCACCTCCTTTATTAATAATACCTCCTATCTTTGAGCCATTAGTAAATTTCAACAGAATACTACATGTTTTGTACCAAACGCAATCCTGAAAATATTAAGCATTTGTTCCAAGACCAATGCTCAGAAACTCAATTGTATTCAATATACTCTGCTACCTCATTTTATTATGTTTTATTCTGAGACAGGTTTATCACTTCATTTTATGCTTATATCCTGGAAAGCATACAAAAATATAAAATAATTCAGTTCAACAGCCTGGCTCAAAAATCAGTTCCTTGCGTATGTAGCCTACAGTGGATTTACTAAATGATAGTGGAAAGTACAAAATAGCCTCACTGTGCTAAAGTTATTGCCAATATATGACATTGTTAAATTAAAAATTAATTGCCTGAAGAAACATACAGAAATGTACACATGCATATTTCAGACTTTTATTTTAGAGTTGCTCAATAATTTATGGCCTGAGAAAGAACTTGCCTCTTTCAGCATAAAAATGCTAATTGCATTAAGGAAGAAACAACCACTGAAGCACAGAAGTGAGCATTACAGGTTGTTACTTAAAAATAAATAAATTACTACTCACCACCGTAAATCATTTTTATTAACTTTCTTATTCTACTGTTGTAATGGCCGCACAATTACAGATATTAGTAAGCTATTCTGAGACTTAAGTTAATAATGAAATGAATCCTCAGTCTGGTGAGTATGTTTCTGTTTTTGTTTTATTTCACTCTGACATACTGAAGCCAGGAGCCAGAAACTGCCCGAGTTTGCAGCACTTTTACCTCTGCTCTACATACAATGCACTATTGTGCTTAGTCTGTGACACCAGTGAGTGGTGACCGTCGCAGCATAATATCAATGAAATGGCTTTTTTCCCCTCTATAGATGAAAATAACAGCAGCTGCAGCAAAACATTTTGTTTTGGTTTCAAGTGCGCTGGCATTTATTATTATTATTTTAAGTAAGATACTTTTAAGTGATAATTTCTTTTAAAAGTTAATGGAATTGTCCTCCTTTACCTTAACCAAAGTAACGTGAGAAAAATTTGTGGGAAAAACAGAATGTAAATCAGTGCATTTCTGATAACAACATTTGAAACAACAACAAAAAAGTCACCTTTGTCCCTCACTATCTATTAAGCGAGAACAAAGAATCAGCAAGTGCCATTTTGCAGCAGAAGAGTCATCTGCATCCAGAACATACACATTAATTTCTCCTTTTAAATCTGAATTTTTTCCACCACAGTGAAAACTGTCATGTGTGGGTACACAGTGTGTGTGAAGTACATGTGCAGAGCTCAAGCCTTCTCTTCTCTATGGAATCAAATTGTGTTTGGGAATCTAATCTTTTGGAAGGACCATGTCAAAGTTTTCTATCTACTACCACGTACTAGAGCCTCTAAAGGTAAGAGCTGCTTCCACTACAGCAATCGAGAACCGTGTTATTGGAGTGCCTCTGGGACAGGATGCAGCTCAGAGAAGAAAATGGGTGGAAGATGGAGAAACACCTCAAGGTCAACGGCATATGAGATTCAAAATCGAGGGAAAAAATTGACAGACAGGTGTCTTCCAGGGGAATTGTTACCAATTCTTGTATTCTTTTATTCTTTTCCCAAAGAAGTTAGGGAGGGGATGAGATGTGAGGAGGGGCCACCAGTTTGGACATCGCCACAGTAAGAGTTGCACTTTATAGATTTTAATTGTAAAAAAAAAAAAAAATGTGTATCTAAAATATTGTCATTAATTTTTCATTCAGTTTAACAATGACAAAGTTTAATTTTGCCAAAGGATACAAAAAGTTTAAAACTTTGTTTTAGTTACTCGGTTGGCATCGAGATTTTATTTCCTGCCAGAACACAGTAATGCAGAGAACGATGACCAAATGAACTTGATCCTTGTTTGTGTCTCACCTAATTAAGCGTTATAATTATAAACAGCTTCAGGCTGTCATAATTAGACTCCTGTTGGTTTTACCGTTGTACCACACATTGCTCTCTGGTCACTGACTGGTCATACAGAGGCTGCACACACTCTATCTTCTGAAACTCCGACAGCTGAGTAGCTGTGGAAGTTTTCAAAACCACTGTGCACATTAAAAGCTAGTTTCTAATCAGTCTTATTTTTAAGGAAGGACTGAACTTAGCACTCAGCCTCTTGATAAGAGAACTTCTATAACCAAGACATTGCTCTTCAAATGTTCGTGGCACTTCAATTAAAGACAGCTCAAAGCAACTGCTTCCTGATCAAATGTCATCCTTGTAAAGGAATTAGTGAATTATTAATCAAGATGAATTTAAAATTATTTGCATGCATGTCCTCACTAATTACATTTGCATATGCATCACTCTAATTAGACCACTGTTTTTAATCTGAGTCATAAATTGATATTTTGCACATTCTCAGGTTTGACTTGTTAGAAGTGCCACAGTGGTCATGGAGCAGCACAGCACTTTCGATTTGCACAGCTCATTCCAGCAGGGTTGGAATTACTTCTCAGCATTTCAGAGAAGAAATGAACTACAGGAGGAACACAGACCTAGCAATCCACAGTGTTAATGATCTTCAAGTCAGTTTTATATTTGTCCATCAAAATCCTTGCCTCATTTCTTTACATTTAGCTTGGCCAAAGGAAGGGGTGTTTGCAAGGATCATCTGTGAGCAAGGTATGAAGAGAATATATGTTGGGAGAAACAGTGGTTTGGTCATAGGATGTGGAAGAGAAACACACAATACCCACAGATGATCACAACTATTAATAAAAATGTATCTGTGCACAGAGCATGTATGTAAGCTACATGATGTGGTACAATATAAAGCACTTGTAGGTACTGGTGAGTTTGAAAGGCAGCATTATTTCGAAGGGACCATGTAACATTTTTACAGCCATAGCACCAGGACTTCTACATGTACTACTTTTACTACTTTTTTTTTTTTTCTTTTTTTTCTTTTTTTTTTTTTTTAACAGAAAAGTGCTATTCAGAAGTTTCATTTTTTACTATGCAGTTGGGAGTATGTCCTATTTTTCATACTTTTTCTTACAAAAGAGGTTCCTCCAACACTATGACTGTTGTAGTGTAAGTATGCAGAGTGGAGGAAGGAGAAAAAAAATCCTAAGTAATAAAACTTCCAACCTTTTAAAAGTTACCTAATGTAACTTTAGTTTTGATAAAAGTGACACTGCACTTGTAACTTTGGCTCTGATGTAACCAGACTGGACTAGGATTTTGTGAGCTATTTCCTACAAATCCTAGTCACATATAGAATTGCCAGCTTCTTCGCTATCAGCCCAAGCTGAAAACTTTTTGTTCTTATTTAGTCAGTAGTTATTGAAGACAAAACCAACTGAACTTTAATTGCTTCCTTCCATAGCTACAGTTATTTGGAATGTAAAGAAAGAAATTATGAATGGAAGTTGGCACCAAACCTCCTCCTAAAAGCTCATCTTATTCTGATGCTTTCGTCAGCACTTACCTGGCCCTAAGTTCATGTCAAATTAAAGCAGGAAAAAGAGGCAAGGGAGAAAAAACTGCATCCTCAAAATTTGTTTTACTTTAAAATCAACAGTGATGCATCAAAGCGCATCACAAAAATGTATCGAAGTCTTGTTACTTTGTAGTTTGGTTTCTTCCAGCCCCTAACCACAGCCATGGATACGCAGAGCTGTAAGTTGCATGTGTGCAAGAAGCAAGCAATTTCAGAATGACTGAGCCTGTGCTGGTTTCACTGTTCTGTGTCATACTGTCAAGATTTTGACCTCAGAGATAGACATACTGATGATCTTGCTAGAAAACTGAGGCTTTTATAACCAAATGACTAGGAATTAAAATACACACATAAATACATGAATACAAACATACATCCATACAGGTCTCCCCTTGAAACAGCTTGTGTTGAAAGCAACTCATGCTATCCCAACTCCCATAAATTCAGATGACCTACACAATAATTATTTGCAGTGTAATTCCTAACATAGAGTTACCAATACGTGCAGAATCATGAATCCTTACAGGTCTCTAATATACTTTGCAAATTTCACCATTACAAATCTCCAGATATGGCTGGTTTTCCTTTATGGCAAGCTTAGCGAAAACACAGAAGGCTGCGCTATGAAGCTGACACTACTGCCTTAAAAAGCAACATGATCACTATGGCTATGTGTGTCTGGGGTACATTATTGCATATGTGAGTTTTATGTTTACTGACTCTAATTTGTATTTGAACCAAGGAGTACGGGTCACAGTGTTGCTCTGGTTTGGTAGAAGAAAAAAATAATTGTTCTATGGGGAGTTTTACATTCTTTCTTATTTTACAAGAAGGAATAGTAGGAACTGGATGTTGTACTTACTGCTTAACACTCCAGATGCTTCAGCTGCAAATGGGTAAGAGCAGGACCTCCCTGTAACTCAGCAGGGAATCCCAGAAGCAGAGTTCCCCAGCAGCTGGCAGTTTCAGAGCAAATGAAATCAGATCACAGAGTAATTGAACACCAAGGCAGTAAAAACCCAAAATGGCTTAGATGACACTATTAATTTCAGGACCACAAATCTTGCTTGTAAATATTGAATTGAAAGTGCAGTAAAGTAGAATTTCCAAACTTTGATTAAGAAAAGTAGTTATGTAAATTAACTTAAAAGAAATCAGTCAAGTGTTTTTCAATGCTAAAATGCCATGTGGTGTCTGAATTACAATCGCAGGGAGCTGGACGGGAAGTATCACTACATGTCTGCCAGGTGAAGTTTCAAAATTAGCTGAAGATAATTGCTCTTCACGCAACCCCCCTGGATAAGCACTGGAACGCTTTGCTCCAGGATACTATTAAAAGAGGAGACTGACAAGTTTTGGGGTAAAAAAAAAAAAGGTAAAATTACAAAGCATTATAAAATTTTAAGGGATCAGTTTTGTCTCAGGAAATCCCTCTGAAAGTAAACTATTTACCAAGAGAGAATTATAGTAAAGGAATTTTTCTGAGAGTAACTTTTTCATGAGCCTATTCACAAAACATTCTTTTGTGAGCTCCAGAGCAAAGATAAAATCTTAATTAAAATATGCATATCAAACAAGCTGCCGTATGCATCTGCTCATCCCAACTGAAAGACAGAAGATATTAAGTGAAGGCTTTTAACTGCTAAAGGTAAACATGGGCATTAAAAAGGTCTAGTGCTTCTTCCTCTACCAGGAATTCAGGAACAGAGGAAGGTCTTTTGTAGGTGTGGTGTATTTTGATGAATCTATACAGATTAAGTTGACAAGTGTCACTTTTCACGTTCTTCTACCTTAAACACTTTCCACCATAAGCCCACCAAACCAAGTCAAATTTGTCACTTTCAGCCAATAGCCAGGGTTTCTGTAGGAATCCAAGGGCTGAGAAGAAACATGAGGTAAATATTTGTTTTTTTCTTCACCAGAAACCATTTATGAATCCTTTTCTTACTTTACTGATGCTACAGCAGCATTGCAAGATGTTTTGCTGATGGCATAAACGGGAGATGTGCAACCCCTCTTTGGTTCCTATACTTTTAATAGATATTTTAGAAATTTAGAAAGCAGGCTAACAAAATCAGCGATGTTCTTTAAGCCTTTTAAATCACACCTCACTCTTCATGATCAAGTGCTAAATCTGTAAAGGAAAGGGTTGATCTGGAGATGGTGTCTGGAAGCAGGACTTGAGTGTATGCTGAGTTTGAGGACAACACTGGACTGGAGGAGCTGTAGGCTGAGCTCTGCTCTTTGGGACAGCAACAGGGCCTGAAGGAACTGCGCAGAGCTACACAAGGAGATGGTCAGTTGGGGGTTAGGCAAAAGTTTGAATTTTGGGTGGTGCTGTCTGAAGCCAGGGGTTGGGCTCCATGATCCGTGTGAGCCCCTCCCAACTCAGGATATTCTTGCATTCTGTGGTTACTACAGATGTACCCTATTCCTGTACCTTGCCCTAGAGATACACTTCAAGCTACATAGTACTTCGATCTGAGCTTGTAAAGATTTTATATTCTCCAGAAAAATATTACAATCAAATTATAGGTTGTGTAAATGAAAAAATTCAACCAGCAAATAGTAGATTCTAACAAAGTATTTTCTAGAGGCAAGGATATTCCAAGGAGACATAAAACAGCAGAAGCATAAAATCTCTTGCTAAAATTGATATCATAACAAAACAGAGAGATCATTCATATATCAGCTTGGGATCAGTACAGTCACAGTACTCCTGAAAAATTAACATACATGTTTTTACTATGCATTGATCCCACAATGGAAACTTGAAATAATTCAAGATGTTGACAAAAGTTAGAGTGAAGTATTCTATCAAATAATGTTTGTATACTTCATTCAACTAATAATTATCAGATTAATTAATGGTGTCTTCTATTTAGGGACGTAACTATGTCCAGTATGCACATTCAAAACAGTGAAAGGATGCCTCCAGGTACAAGCACATACACCATCTATTTTAATGAGTAGTTGCAGAGTTTTCCATCGCATGCTTATTATCAGTGATTACACTGAGGTCCTGGTGGGAATCTAGCATATTTCAAATACAAAAAATCAAAAGAGCAACATTTTCTTGCTTTTATCAAAACAAGACATACAAATAGTAGAACTTTAATGAAATTCTGTGTGGCAAAATGCGTTTTCATTTTTATGAAAATGATGAATTATCTACTTAATGTTTGTTTAAAATCACTGACATCTTGCATTCTTTTGCATTTTACATGCACAAAATTGAATCCTCAGTGTTTTGGTAGAAGCCTAGGAAGAGTTCTAGAGGAGGCTGGGGTTTTCCACTGTAAATGGGTTTTACTATTGTAAAAAAATTTCCCTGTTCGTTGCAGGGGAGTTGGACTAGAAGACCTTTAATGGTCCCTTCCAACTCAAATGATTCAATGATTCTATGAGTTCTTTGTCCTTTCTTCTGAAGCTATTTGTTTATCTTCCTGAAGACCTGCAGACAGTTATGTACATCAATAGGACAAATTGAAATATTATGAGACATAGTAAAATAAAACAAAAAACAGATTAATTTTAATATTGTACAATGCAGTACTCTATGGCTCATTAAACTATATTCATCACTAAGCTGCTCGGTGCATAGGAACAGTTTTGTAGCTTTAACAATGGACCAGATGTCAGATGTTTGCTCTGTCAGATGCTTTCATTCTTTCGCCACTAGGAATTTACAGCAAGCTTGCCTGAATAAACACATGAGTCTAGTCACATCTATCAGATTTGCTAGTGTATGTTAAAATTAAATTCTGAGACAGGCCACATTTCATTTTGTACGGAAGTTTTGAATGATAGCAGACCAAAGGGTAAACTATTGAAGATAAAAAAAATATATCAATTCAATTTCAGTCAAAATAGAATTTTTCTAACCCTTCCCTACCTTCAATCAGTCTTGCAACCATGAATTAGAAGAAAGAAATTTCATTTGGAAAACATCTGGCTGAAATAATCTACCACTTTTTAAACATTTATCTCCCTACCCTCAGCCCTTTATTTTCCCTCAATATACTAGGGAAAAAAATATATCTTTGAGCTATAGCCATCAGAGAGGACTTCTTGCAATCAAGGCTACTAATCAGTGGTAACTGCAGCCATTGCAGACAGTAAAATAGGTAGTTTCATCAGAGCCACTTAAAAGAGGTCACATTTAATGCCACTGAATAGGATCCTTCCCTAGCTGATGGAGCTTCCATGCCTGCTGGAAACTCTATCCCTAGCCAGAGACACTGCTGCACGAGAGGAAGATGCAAGCAGCCAGCATCACTTGCTGCCTAGGGGCCATGGGGCCTCAGGAGCTAAAGGGGCCAGAATGCCATGGACATTACAAAGGAGTAGCAACTTCCAGCATCCATATGTGTGTTTTAAAAAGAACTGGAAGCAATGAAATAACACCATCCAGATGATTTCTGACCTCGGAGTGAAGATCAGTTTGTGTTCATTGTTATTCACTTGCAGGTTCCTACTGTAGTCTTATGGAGCATCCACTTGCTGATAATGAAACCAGTGGTCACATCAATGGTCTCAATGCTAGATTCAAATAGCTATTTAAGCTATCTATGAAAACTGACCACAGAGAGTACTATTCCATTATTTGTGGTGTCTCTAATGATTTTAGGGCTTTTCCAGTCTCAACTGAACAGTTGTAAAGCACTCCCAAATGATCAATCTTAATAAAAGCCCTGGAGCTGACAACCTAGAACCTAAACAATTCATGTTACCTGACAGATTTAATACCAGTCCCATTTTCCACTTGTAAACTTTGAGTCTTGCAGCTAACAAACCACTTCTACTCCAGTATCCTAAAATGTCCTGGCTTTGCACAGTGGGAATGGTGACAGCAGTCTCCAGTGAGGATAGTCTAAATCCAGGTAAGCTCATTTCATTCCTGCTGAAAATTTCTGCTTTCCAATGTAAAATGTCACATAGCTTTACAGAATCTTTTATCAGTACAATATCATTTTAGGACTATTTCACAATGTATGTTTAGTTTCATAAGGATGGATATATGCCAAGGAACCAACATCAAATCACAGCTGCATAACATCCCAAGCTACCAAAAGCATACTGAAATAATATTCTAAAAGTCATAGCAAAAACTCAGTTGTGTATGTGTAAATTTAGCATAAATCCAAACATATACAGTTTAACTCTGTCTTTGCTCTCAATTCAGTTTAAGCTTAAATCACTGCCACAAGGAAAGTTAAAGTTTTTGTTTGTTTTGAACTACACATGGAGAATTTGCACATCTGCAGTTCTTACCAGACTTCTACATCTTTAATAAAACAATCCCAACAATTTCATAACTCCCTCTTGACTATCACAGCAAAGCATCCTCTCAAGCTTCCAGCAGCCATGGTTCTTGGCAGCTTTGTAACTACTGGCCACTAGAAAATATTGTCTGAATCCACACACCTGCAAAAGCAGTGCCAAGAGGGCCCAGTACAGCTTAGCAAAGGCAGCTAATGGAATCCCTGATGTCAAATTTAAGGACAGTTGCAGTAACAAGGATGGAGCTCTCTTGTTAGCCAGTTACCTTTAAATCAACTTTAATTCAAGCCAGACTAAGTTTCTTTATTTTACACATATGCACGCCAGACATGAGAAAGCTGATTAAAATAAAACCATGCATAGCTTACATATCCCAAAATTGAATTGAACATCTCTCTCTCTTTGTTTCTATACCTAACCACAAGACACATAGAAACTGCTGGCAGCTCTGCAACTCTCCATTCTCACACTGCATTTACAGAGAAGGATCTAAATTTGGAAGCCTTTCCGCGAACCCTTAAATTATAGCATATGTATCAATCCCTTCCAGACAGGTACAACTCCCTTCCCATTAACTGCTGATCCAGTTATAAGAGGTTTTAAATTATCTGTTTGATAAGGGACTGTTTGGTTCCTCCAACCACAACATGTCTTTTGAGTAAAATCTACTGAAATGGTCACCTGCCTATTCACACTCAGATGATCAGTCCAGTGCTACATAACTAGCAACAAATCTGTCTTAAAATGTAATGAAAGTAGTAACAAATTCATAAATGCATTAAATGTTTCATAAGAAAATAGCCAGACACCTGTGTTAACTATAGTTTACTGGACCTTATGTTTTGAAGAAAATATTTTTTTATTCCATGAAAACAAGTAAACAAAAAAAAGTCACCTTTCAGCTATATTCTACACAAGCTTCTGTTCCACTCAACTCTTTCTGCCTTCTGACCGGACATGGCATTGCACCGCTAAATATCTGGACTGACTCTCACTCACGACTTTAAAGGGTAATAATGAGCCATTCACATCCATGAAAACACCAACTTAAGCCATTATAATTACATCTCTCCCCTGGAAGGGGAGGGGGTTGTGCAGAAAATAACTTTGAATTAGTGCCTTAAATGTCACCACTAGTCTTAGCATTCAGCAGTTGCACTGAGGCCAAATTTAGTTTAAGTAAATATACATATATATCTATAAAATTCATTGCTATGTATGTATGTGAAGATCTGAGCAAGTTCCAGAGCACCACAATATTGAGAAAAGGTAGTCTCTCTCAAAGTAATTTCAGCCTAACACTTGAAGTCCCCTCTAATCTCACTGCAGCTACACCTACACAGACAGAAAAACTGGAATATTTTTACAATTCAGGTGTGATTATCTGCATTTACTGCTGTACTTACTGATGTGTTTATGAAGCATATCTACCATGTTTGAAAGCAGCCAAGGAAAACTTCCTCATCTGCTGATAATTTCATTGTTTTATCTCAAAAAATATGCATGAGTTCAGCGAAATTAGCATAAACTGATCTATTGCTCTATTTTTAGAACTTATTCTCTTTATCGATCCAATCATTAGTGATTATAGCAGTAAGCAGCTGTCAAACTATTGTTTGTTCATATCATCAGTCACAGAGATGAAGTATTTCTATGGAAGGAGTATTTGCCAGATGAACATTAGATGCATATTTCTCAGACTTCTTCTGAGAAGACTTACTAAATTTTCATCAGTGCATGTTTTGCAGTGATTGAATCTCAGATTTCAAGACCAGAGGATACGCAGGATCTTCTGCAGTTTTGTGCACTGATTTCTGAGATCTGTATGAAAAAATTATTCCATAATTCCTGCATCAGGAAGTGGAAAGTAACGTAGTCTAGAATAAGACATTTCTTTCTGAAGTTGTGCTGAATCCATCACATCTTTTTTTGTTTTTTTTTTTTTTTTTTGTTTTTTGTTTTTTTTAAGATTCTTGTACCTTGTACAAGAGGAAGGATCATAAACCCTAGAAGCTGTTATGTTGCATCCAGATGGTACAGATCACAAAGGACAAGAGAATAACATCACAAGCTGCTAGACAGTCCTTTTCGATACATTCAAAGTGTTCTACAAATACCTGTATTTGTAGCGAACCTCAGATGTGATCTGAAACAGTGTTCTTGTAGATACACATATACAAAGAATATGAAGGAAATACTCGTCCATTGAATCTTATTATAGAGGCTGTATGTATTTCTGTCTGAAAAAAAAGTCTTCTCTACTTATATCAATGCTCAGTAATCTCAGGTCCCAAAATGAATGCCTTTCCAGAGTATCAAGGAAGCATCAGCCCCTCAAAAAGGGCCTACCAGTGTTATTTCATAGTACTGCAACACAGTGCTCATCTTATCCCCTTGCCATAATAAGTTTTGACCAACTCTCCAACATATTTTCCAGTAACAGATTAAATCAAGGCCACTAATTTATCTTATTTTATTGTTCCTTAAATGTTTTTCTCTTTTTCTGTTATTAAATACAGCCGCCACAATATTCACTTCTACAACTCCACGTGATTCCAACAATATTACATCAGTGTAGAAAATGCGCTAACTGAAAGTAAAAAGGGATGTAAACCTTCAACAGCAATGTTGCTTGGCACTGAACACACTTGCATCAAAGTAATTTCATGGGAAGTGTTAACTGAAACTCAGGAAAAGCATAGCATGTGGCAAGTACTCCATATAAAAGTTTGATGGAATATAAAATACAGAATATTCAAAATCATTTTTGAAAGATTGTTATTTGGATGGTTTCATAAATACTATCACAGAAAATAATGAAACAGTTAACAACACTACTTCCACGAAATGCATGGTTGTATGTCAAAGAAACAAACAATCAAAGTTCAAGGCCCCCTATTTCACCCCATCCTTTTTGATTGCTAAAGTTGATGCTCTAAACATCAGGTGTCTGCTGGAATAGGCATTAATGCTTTTCAGTGTGCCTCCACACAGCCCCCTCTTATAGCAGCATACAAGTCCAACGTCTTCTGCTAGATGTTCATAGAAAAAAACAATGCATCACAGTCTGATGACTTCTGAAGCTCCTTTCAATAGCAGCAACAGTCTAGGCTGATGTGCCCAGCAAAGGCAAGCAGAAAACCCACATGGGATTTCTTGCAGCCACTTAAAAGTTTATCTTGTAGATAAACTTTCAGAAGAGTATGACATTTAGGTATGCAATACAGTTCAGAAGCCCAACTTCACTCACAATTAACTGCTGATTTTATACATTTGTTGTGCAAATCATTCCTTTTCATTTGCCCTGAGACTGTAGTCTTATTATTATTCAAAATATTATTATTCCAAAATGGCTTATTGGTACAGACAGAAAAGAGTGAGGGTAAATCTAATCTGTTTCAGGGAAGGCCATGAGGCTGCCTTCAAGCCATCTTCAGCACTTCTCAAGTGAAGCCATTTGCTCCTCTCTAAAGCGATTTAAAAGCGCATGCAAAACCAGCTCCCAGCAAAGAGGCATATGAGAACACCTGCCTCAGCTTGTTTCCTAAAGTATGTAACTGGACTCAACCTCCTGCACACCGTTGTGCCAACCCTTGGCAAGGACTTTGAGTGTGGCCACAGAGAGGGATTCATCCAAAAGAGATACATTAATCTTGTATACGAGCATTTGAGTTGTGAATGATTAAAGGTGATGAGTCTTAAATACTTAGCATTCTGCATACTTACGGTCTGTGCATTTCCTGAGGCAAAACACCTGTGATTTCATTGAACAAATTCTACCATCATTACAATTCACTAAGGTACTAAGTACTATGCTTAAAACCCTAAGAACCATTACTCTTGGAGCTAAATGAATGCTTCCAGTTTCTGTTCAGAACACTAAGAGCCTTGATTTCACAAAATTGTTACACCTATGCAACATTTTCATTTCTGATCACTATTGTATTGTATCAGAAATACCTAAGCAGCCATCAAAGAAAGGAACTTGCATTCAAAAGTGCTAGTTGATTGAAATAATGATGAACTCACAGGTACAAATTCCCAACAAACTGAAAAATTATTTCAGTCACACTTTGCCCTTGAAACCGCACTTACTGTTATTAGATCAACATATAGTTTCTGTGACCCAGAGTGAAATTTAATTTTCAAAATTCACAAATGATGAAAGCTTTGTAAATCACTAGAGAGGAGAAAGCTAATTTGCATCCTATTGTGATTTAATGTCATTTAATATCCCATACATTTTTGGCTGAGCTGCTTTGAGCAGTTTGTAAATAACGCTGATTTGTCAGCATCACAACACGCCTCAGGGGGAATTGTATTACTTCTTCACTGATCAGTGATCAATAATATTAAAGATATCAAAATGACTGAAAATAAAAGTTGACATTAATTTCATTTATGGCCCAATTAGTTAGCCCAGGAGCCTATCACCACTCCAAAAGTATACACCCATCCAAGTTTAATTTTGGATGAAAAGCTTGCCAAATATAGACTGAATGCTTTCTCATATGCAGAGTCTTAATCTAAATGTCTTACACAGTTACCATTTTGGTTGGCACCCAAAAGGCAGACATCACACTGTTCATATTTGCGCTTTGCTCATTAGCCTTTTCTATGAATCGCTTTGTTTAGCCACTGAAGTGATAGATTCTGAATTCAAACACTGAAGCATTGACAAGGCCAGCAATAAACTAGTCAGCAGCTTGCAAATATGTCCTCTCCAATCACAAGGATAAGCAACATTCAGTCGAGGGACAACACACACATAGTGAAACAAATTGTTTAATTTGAAGGGACATGAAAGCAACTGTTTCAATTTTAACTGGATAAGTAAAACGAGTAAGAAAATACACATACTGTATAGAACGCAGGAAAAAAGGCATGTTTTAAGTCAGTCTGGGTACAAAATGCAGCATGTATCCCACTAGGAATTCTGACTTCATCTAATGTAACCTTACACCTTTACACCTACTAAAATCAAAGACCTAGCTTCCTGACATCTAAGCATGTCTCTCAATCTACTTTTGAACTGCAGCATAAAAACACATTAGTTTAATGCCTTGGGGAAAAGGAGAAATGCAATGTAAAATTATTCCCCAAATGTAAAAGCAGCAATTGGATACTTACAACTACTTAAACTGGAAATTCCACAGCATCCGAGAAATCTCATACACAGCAAGCCAGCCATTTGTTTGGCTACAAAAGAGACAGAACAGAGGGAGGCTGCTTATTTTTGTGATGTTCTGTTACTTGCTGAGCAGTCCCAGCCATTTCATTGGACTCCAGGAATGACTCAAGGAAAGATGGAAACCCTCGTGACACCCATAGCCAATGGTGTGAGGCTGAGCACAGACTCAGATGTCTGGCTCACTTTCTTCTGCTATCCTTCGGCATAACTCTTCATAGAGAATCAATTTCACTCATTGTCAGGCTACTCTTGAATCTTCTAAGCTAAAAATATCTCCAGAAACTCACACAATACTTGTTTAAGTGGAGAATGCAAAACACAACTTCTTGTTTGAAAATATTAGCTCACACTATTATTCAACAATAGACGTTTAGAAGGAAGATCCAAAGGGCACCAGAATAGGAAATTACAACAGCTCAATATTAGCTACAAATCTTGTCTTAGAGACTCTTTTTACTGTATAAACATTCTCTATAGAACTTTAGAGATGCTTCTACAATACCCATTTATCTGTTTCTAATTCCTTTTAATACTCTGTGACATTTACTGAAATAATTCTATGCTACATTATTTCTAATGCAAGCTGTTTGCTTATTAGTGCACACACATCCCTGAAGGAAAAAAATCCTCATACCATACAACCAAATTACATAAGCCTTTTGAAACAAATCAGATGTCTGCATGCATTGCGGATAAGAAAAACTGGTGAAAAATAAGTGTTACATATACTTTGTTCTCTTCTGAAGGGATTAGAAATGGATTACTAAACACATGAGACATATAGATGGATGATGAATGACTGAAAGTAGAGAATCAGGAAAAAAAAAATCAATACTTGAGCTCTCCTGGTTTTCATCATTTACCCAGACCTCCCAGAACACATAAAATGTGGAGCTGTGAGTGCTTGATTAGTTCTGATTCACACAGAAGTATCTGCTATATTTCTTTGAAGAATATTTTGCATTTTTACAATAGAAGTGCTAACAAAAACTGCATTAGCAAACCTTGCTTAGCATGAGCTAACAAGGATTATAAAATAATTTGTAGAGTTGAGAATTGAAAAGTTTTTCTCATGTAAATTTTTCATTATTTATCTCAGCTCATTCATACAAAGAGGAAAAATATTTCTAGCTATTCTAGTATGGGCTACAAATACGTGCTTTATTATCTAAGTTTCATAAAACAATACCTGACTAGCTTAATTTTGCTTCCTAACACTTCAGACTGATTCATTCACTTGTCAAGAAGTACTTGGAACTACTTTCTATATTCCTGTTACAAAATCACTAACATCACATGAAAGGTCATAGAACACTAATTGACATGAAAAAAATGCAGGTAACATAGCCTTTGTCAAAGGCAGACTACGAGATCAAATAGAGGACTATAGCATGTCAGAAAGGTATGGAGAAATGAAAGTAATTACATTTGAGGAAAACCCATGCGTAGCATGAAGAATCAAAGAAAAATGTAGAGACTCAAGCTAAGCAGAAAATTATCAGAATAATTAGAAATAGTTCTGGATTTTTAGAGAGGATATAAATATAAATATTAATACAAAGTATAAATACTATGCAAATTAACACCTTTTTTTTTTTTTAATTATGTCAGAGGAAGGGAAGTAGAAACTAAACCTAACAATCATATTTTATATCAGCAGCTTTGCTATTTGCAACCAATATTCTTCTTTTATGCCAGGAAAACAACTTCAAGGTAAGAGATTAGCAGGTCAGGTTAAAATACATTCATTTTAAGGCTTTGTTTCAATTTCTAGCACTGCTAGGTCAAGAATTGCAACACTCAAGAGCAAGTTGCGAGGTTTGAAAGCCCCAGGCAACCAGCGAGATCAGTTTTCTCTGCTGCTAAAATCAGTGAATTAGAAAATATAATAGCTGGGTATATAAATAGTTGGGTGCCATTAGTCTCCATCAGCAGCTGCTAGACAATATGCTCATAGGGATCTGCAGAGATTTTTGGACAACTGCAATGCCACAGCATCTCCCCACCACCTGCAGGAGAAACAAACTCCATAGAACGGATCCCAGGCAGGTGGAATTACACAGTGCACTAGTTGGCAGCAAAAAAAAGCTGGTTCAGAAACTGTTATTCTGTCAAGGATGTGAGATTTGTAACACTAAATACTGTATAGCAGATGTAATTAGAGTATAGGCAGTCTTGAATTGGTGTAATTTCCTGCTATTTTATGTCAGCCCATCTGGGTGAACCTCAGGCCCCTATTTAAGTGTCTGTACATTTAAATCTCAAATTCAATTAATCATAAGGACGGTGATTCATTTTGCAACCGATAAAAGAAAAAAAAAAAAAGTACCCAGTGAGAAAGATCAAGCCTTTTTCTTCTGTGTGATGTGAGCTTTTCAGAAGTTCAAGCATTTCATTTTAATACTAATACTTTATAAGTACATCTATCATTAGGAGGTGAAAGTTTCTCTCCCCTTCTCTCCTTCTAAACATTAAGATCTAGCTCCTGAACAGGGTTTTGCCAGTTAAGAATATAAAATAACCACTGCATATCTCTTCACAGCTCCCCTGGTGCAAATATAGAAAAGTAAGTAGCGCTCACACATTCATCACCATTGTAAAAAAAATGGGATATGTCATGGCACATGAGACAGAGCACTGATGCTGGTTCAAGCCAATATAACAGAAGATCTTTAATTGGCACTGATTGAACTAGTTACGAGCCCATTAGAATTAAGTTGGCTGAAAAAGAAATGTGTTTCTCCCAGACAACACAATAGCCTTCTACAACAGGCAATCACAATTGCACAATGCTAACCCTGACGAGGTTAGAATCTGTTCACAGCACCACTGAGCAGAGAACTGCACTCCAGCCTGCAAAACACTGGGATTTTAAAATGATGTCATTCAGAAGAAACCCAGGATCTCTCTCTCCCCTCTGTCTCTGGAGATCCAAAGGAAGAGGCATTCACCCTCATGTCAGCCAAGTGCCCCAGGCATCAAGCTACTCCCATCTGGATGTTAAGTTAGCTAGATTTTACTAAAAATCTTTGATTCAACATCCAAGAGAACAGAAATTCTGCCAAAATTGTGACATTTGGCCAAAGGTTTACCTCAAATTTTCAGAGTAAAAGCACACACTTTTTTATGGTGCAAAAGGATTGTACCATAGAAGCATTTTCATTTGGAAGTAAATGAAAATAAAGAGCTCTGCTGAGCAGGTACAGAGGGCACACATGGCTGGTGTTCAGCCCTCTCACTGCTGCCCCTACAAGTCATACCCATCTCTCCCCCACAAAGGTAGCATAGCTTTTCAAGGCAGTTGAAAATCCTGTTGTTTGTGCAGAATATATAAGATGTCTAAGTCTTATTTCTGAAAGATAGTTTTTCATCTATCCTTCATGCCCTGTTCTTGGGATCTAACGTTGGTATAACTAACACATTGACCTGTTGTATGGCACATCTAGACTCAATTTCTTCATTTTTTCCTTTTAAATTTAGTTGATTACATATTAACTAAATGAATACATATTAACTAAAAGTCTTTCTTGCTTCTGATACAGTCAGTATAATTCTCATTTTTTAGTAACTTTTTCAACATATTTTGCAAAATCACAGTGTAGGTTGTTGGCTGGTTCATTACATTTGTAATTTTACAGAAAAACTAGCAAATCCTAATCCTAAAGCCAGCTAGACTCTTCCATCACTGCAAACGTCAATTCTGAATGACACAGAATGAAAATACAGCTGTTTGCCCTGCACCTTAAAAAGATGGATAGGAAGGTGAAATATCAATGATTAACTAACAGGAGTATTATAGAAATGTCAGTCTCTTCTAATCTTTCTTTCTAAGCTTGTCACAACACAGAAAACAAGTTTGTTTAATGCACCACCAAGAACAGTTTTACTCACTGTTGTATTTCTTCCGTACAAAATAACTATAATAGCACTGATATACACTGAAAATGTTCTCAAATATCTTCACAGTATCCATTAAGAAACAGAATAGTGTAATTATTTTTCTTTGTATATCTAAGCATCCCATGGAAGTCTGAGTGTTTGATTTTGCTGCCATTTAAATAAATCAATCAAGATTTGCTATTTAATTCAGCATACTGAATACGTAATCTTAATGAGGCTCTTGTGAGTAAAAGAGTGCAAAAGAAGACAGTATCTATTCTTTATGAGCAAATATTGAAGAAAACTATCTTACTGGTATGTTGACCTCAAAGGTCATATCTATATCTAACAACAAAGCAGCACAAATTCAGATTGATGGTACTGGGGAAAACAAGGTGCTTAAAACTCAAGATTTCATAGGCATGGAAATATTTCATTCCCCCTTCATTTTTCAGTGTCAAAATATTCTTAGAATTATTTCATTTTTCAGTTAAACCCATAAGAGCAGAGTTGTTCAGAAGGAACAGAATACCTTAAAATATACAAGTAAGTAGTCCATAGCTCACAGACATTATTATTTAGAAGTTAGCATCATATTGTACACTTTAATATAAAGGTGAACATCTAGGCACAATTCTGAGTGCTTTTTGGATTAAATATTTGTGAGAAGTTAAAAGCAATGACAAAGACAGCTGTGAAATTAAAATAATTTTTGTCACAAGCCTTCATCATGAGAGATAATGAGGAAATTTCTATTCCAAGGGCACTTCTCATAAGATTTCAGAGTATGGCCTTAACAGAGATTGAACACCACAAAGGAAATAATAGAGCAACCTAAGAAATGCAAGTACAGCAAATCACCACCATATGGTTCTCATTCCAGTGTTCTGGAAGAAATGAACTAAGGAATAGCCAAGCTCCTGAACAGTTATTTAATGAACTTAAAAATAGCTGCACTTCTTGAATGCAGAGGCCCTCTTATTTTACCTGTGTCTTGCAGTGGAGCCAAGAGAGATCTCAAAATACAGACCTGCAGGGATAACCTTAGCATGAAAAAGCTACTTGAGAGTCTAATTATGCATAAAATAGTGTAATTATATTCTAATTGGCTCAAATTAGAGCAACTTGTGCAAGAAACAATGATACCTTTGCAACAAACTAAGGATATTCAAAGAAAGTTAACAGTTAGAAGTATGTGACCAAATAGATAAATATAAATCCTAGATTCTTAGCCCATGCCTCAACATCAGCAGTGTGGACAAGCAAAGTTACCTCCAGAACCACCAAAACTAACAGGGTTTTTGTTTGTTTCTTTTCCCCAAAAACTGACAGATAACTCTGATAGCAATCGACAAGCTGAAAAATGAAGAGGGAAAATGACAATCCTAATATATTAATTTGTATATTTAAATTATATTAAAAACCATTTAAACTACCCCTACACATCCATTCAGGTGCAAATTTGTCTAGCTTTGTACATCAAGCATTAGTCTTTATGGAACTGGGATATGTGGTTAGAAAACAAATTTGCCACTTCTATGACCTGGAGGACGAGTTTCCAAGTTTGATGTACTTGTGTCAGCCTAAACGGTACTTTTTCTGCAGATAATACAACATCTCAGGAACCTCTTCTTGGATCATTTATCTCTTTATTTCTAATTCCTTGGGTGTAAAACTATGTATCATCTGTAAATCCATGGTGGCCATCTATGTACCTTCCCATGTAGATGATTTACATTTTAGCTCTCCACAAATAATCTGTTCCCTTCAGAGAAAGTCATGTCTATACAGAGCTCACCCAGCTCCCACTGCATTGCTTGATTGTGTTTTCTTTTTGTTTATGTTTGTGTGGGTTTTTATTTTGTTTGTTTGTTTTGTTTTTAAATTGGCTTTGAAAATTAAATACCTCAATTTTTTTAATTTTTTTTTTTTTAAATAAAATCTTATTCTGTTGATATATATCATAATCTCACTGCGCTGTCCTTGGATATCACAGTATCAACTCATCAGTAAAATAGCTTAGTCAAAGGAGAAATCACAGATAAATTTCTTCTTTACATGTTTATTCTGTGACAGTGAACTATGAAAAGGTTCGGAGAGCAAGGAAATCCCAGCTGAAACATTTTTGAAGAACAGATTGTAGTCTTCCAAAGGAGGTGTGAAACAGGTAACGCAGACTTTGCTTTCAACATGAATCTGAATTTACTTATGAAGCTGGTCAGGTCCAACTGTGACAGGGGACCACCCTTCCCATTTCAGACTGCAGCTGGTTGGAAATGATCTGACGAGAACAGCCAAGGTGCTGATGAACCTCACCAATAATCATGGGTTGGGTGAGTTATCATTCCTCCTCTTCCTTCTGAATATATTTGAAAGATTCTACTTTGATCTTGATACAGGAATCATTATTATTATTATTTTTAATACATCTCCAAGTTGCAAGACAGGAAAGAAGAAAAAAAAAAGGTAAAAAAAAGCAGTTTGAAGTAGATAATTAGTGCACTGCCAGGACTGGCAGAATCAAAAAGGATGGAAGTAATGTAAGGGAGACAGTTCTGCTGCTGTTTGTTTTCACTGAAATCCCACAAAAATAAATAGTCTTATGATCACTTTACGAAGAGTGTAATAAAATGCTGAAAGGTGGGAAAAAAGAGGCATGATAAAATTTTTTTACAAAGCATATGAAATGTTAAAATAAGGAGAAAAAAGATAAATACTGGAGAGATTCATTACAGCAGTTGTAAAAGGCTATTATGGGTGTTTGATTCAGGCTGTGCAAAGCAGAAGTATTCAAATTAATGAAGTTTAAACACCTGTATATTAAAGTCTTTGTGCTTGTAGAGCTTCGGTTACAAAATATTTGCAATAAAAGGCTATTTACTCAAATAAGAACAATTCTGAAGTGTTTTTAATAATGCTATTTGGAAGCTTTAAATAGCAGTAAACTCGCAGAAGAAAAAATCTCTGCTAATATGGACCCACTTTTTTTTTTTTTTTAAATTAATATCCTTTTGCCTACTTTGAGCATACTATCTGAAAGGCATAAGCCAAATTTACTACACTGCTTGTGACAGAAGAGAGAACTTTTAGTTCAAAATATTTCATAGAATCATGGCACCATAAAATGGTTTGGGCTGGAAGGGACCTTAAAGTCCACCCAGTCCCAACCCCTGCCATGGACTGGCTGCTCCCCACCAGCTCAGGTTGCCCAGAGTCCCATCCAACCTGGCCTTGAACCCCTCCTGGGATGGGGCATCCACAGCTTCCACTTCTGGTGTACTGGAATATTTTTACCTGATCTTAGAGCACTGTTTAAAATTAATGGTTCACATCCTTCACAGCCACCTAATATAATAAAGTAAAAGAGGAAACAAACATCTGTAATACTAAGAAGTAAAAGAAGAAAGCCACTGCAGCAGTAGTCTGCAATAGCAGTAAGACTGGACTTGCATACTTTTTTACAATTTATATTTATAAGTAATGCCCGGAATTAGAATTACGTTTAGAATTCCAGATACTTTGGTAGCAGGATTGTCATAAGAGTGAAATCAGAAAAGAACAATTGTTCTTAAAAGACTGGGGAGGTTGGTTGGGATACAATCCCAAGAGGAAAATCCTAGCACCGATGTAACCAAATGGCAAACCCCCACTGCTTTCATTAATTTAACACGAAAATGCTTCCACTCCAAAAACACGAACAGCAGCAGCAGAGTAGCACAACCTTGTCAGAAGGAAGCCAGCTTCTCCATAAAAGCAGCCATTAGGGAGAAATATTCAGCATATAAAAACACTGCCTTCGTTGCAGTTGTGCATTGAAGGTTATACAACATAACTCAAACATAACATTAAAATCCTCTCAAAAGAGCATGATGATCACTCAACTGTGTCTATAGCCAACAGCATCAAAGAGAAGGATTGGTACGTTGAAAATGTTACATGAAATTATTCTGCTACTGAGCATTAGAACTTTTGCACTTTGTTTTAGAAATAGAATGGCTATTTGAAACAGGAAATATCTCTAACTTGACAACTAATTTCCCAAATCAATAAAGTAATCAAGTTTCTACCTGAACTCAAGACAGTGAGTAAGTTCATTAAAACCACCCACCACGTCACAAACAACACAGTGCCACAACAAAGACTCCAAATGAAACTATCAAAATGACCAGGTCCCCCAGGGCTGCCTGGGAGCATGGTATTATCCCAACATCAGGACATGCATGGCAGTCCTTCTGACACCATCTGAGTCACAAAGAGCACAAAGCCATAGCTCAAACTTCAAAGCTGAGGAATCTGCACAGTTCTCACTCTCTAAGCTGAGGGTCACCAGATGTTGATTAAACATTTCAAAATCCAGTCCACTATATCCATAACAGGAAAGGAGAACACATGGTTAGCAGAACAGTACTATTTCTTCAGCTAACATTGCTTGTGCTAGATATTTCCACTGCCCCTAGTTTTCACCTGAAAATTGTGGCAGTCAGGTGAAGTCCCTGGTGACCAAAAAAAAAAAAGGTGATGTCACACCCATTTTTAAGAAGGGTAGAAAGAATGACCCAGGAAACTACCGACCTGTTAGCCTCACCTCTGTGCCAGGGGAAATCACGGAACAGATCCTCCTGGAAGCTATGCTAAGGCATGTGGAAGAGAGGGAGGTGATACAAGACAACCAGCATAGCTTCACCAAGGGCAAGACCTGCCTGACCAACTTAGTGGCCTTCTAGAACGGTGTAACTACATCAATGGACAAGGGAAGAGCTATTTATATCATCTGTCTGGACATCAGTAAGTCCTCTGACATTGTTCCACACAGCATCCTTCTCTCCAAATTGGACAGATATAGATTTGATGGGTGGTCTCTTAGATGGACAGTACAGGAGACAATAGGCCTGTTGGGAGTGCATCCAGAGAAGAGCCACAAAAATGATCCAAGGGATGGAACATCTTCCTAAGAGGACAGGTTGAGAGCTGGGGCTGTTCTGGAGAAGACTCCATGGAGACCTGAGAGCGGCCTTTCAGCACACAAAGGGGGGCTTTAAGAAAGAAGGGGACAGACGCTTTAGCAGGGTCTGTTGTGACAGGACAAGGGGAAATTGTTTCAGACTAAAAGAGGGGAGATCTAGATTGGATGTAAGAAAAAGAGGTTTTACAATGAGGATAGTGAAGCACTGGAACAGGTTGCATAAGAGAAGCTCCATCCCTAGTGACATTCAAAGTCAGGCTGGACTGGGCTCTGTGCAACCAAACTGAGCTGTAGGTGTCACTTGCAAAAGTGAATTGGATGAGATGACCTTTAAAGATTTCTTCTGGCTCAAACAGTTCTAAGGAAAAACAAAACAAAACAAAACAAAGCAACCAACAAACAACAACAAAAAAAAACAGTAAAAATATCAAAATTTAAGATAATATTTTGACAGAGCTAATTCAATATCCTTATTTACTTGTTTATTAACTTAAGCATCCCTACTGGGTAGGAAAGAATTTCTGCTTAAGAATGAAAGTGCAGAGATCAAAGCAGTCCTGAAATCAAAGAAAACTGGTCACCAGTTTAAACATCAAACAGCAAATCACTAACTGTAATCCATAATAAATTTTAAGAATTGGACCTCAGTTAAAATCCTCTTCAAAAAAATAGAGCTATCAGAAAAATAAAAGCACATTTTTAAGGTGTCTGTAATTGAAAGACAGACATATGAAAACTACTGTGATATTTTGGCAAATTAATTTGTTGGTTTTTTTCTTCTCAACAGATTGATTTAATAGCATTTGGGGATAATATGCCAGTTGTTATATTTTTACAATTCAATGTAATATACCAAGAAATGTGACCTATGTAACATCAGCTAATCATCTTAGTTAATGATAATTAGAATGAATAATTGCACATTAAACCGATGGTCCTTATCACTCAAATAATTGTGGGGGTTTTTTGTTCTTTGTTTTTTTTAATCCTGACTGATACTTAGAGCTAGAATCAACACTTATCATATTAAGACTTTGTTTATCATCCCTTCTCCAGAAAATAAATTGCTAATGAAACAAGCAAAAAAACCTGGTGTCTGAACACCAAATGGGGGACAGAGCAGATGCTGGCATGTCTTTCCACAGAAAGTGACCTTCACAAAAATTCTGAACAAAGAAGAGGATCAGCAGCTGCTGTCTGTATGAGCAGTGACACAAAGCAGACAGAGTAGGTGACCAGGAAGGAGTGTGTCAATTAGGGTGAGGAGTACTGCCCACATGGGTTCAAAAGAGTGCATACACATCAAAATCTGAGATGCTGTCAGAACAATGTGTTTACTTCAAATGTTAAGTGAAAGGTTTAGGAACATACTTCTAGTGTGTAACACTGAAATTTTCTTGCTGTCAAGGATCCTCAACCACCTGCCCTCTGGTGTAGAATCAGGAGTACTTCCATTATTAAATGTGATCTCTGGAAGAACGCAAGGGAACATTAGTGGTAATTAAGAGCCACAATCACCGATGGGAGCAACAACAGGACAAAGACTGACCACAGCTTTGTATTCAGAAACTGAGAAGGGAAGATCAAGGTAAGAGAGTGTACAAAGGCAATCATCATCATCATCTACATAAGTTGAGTGGAAAAGGAAGACTGATTGTAAATAAAGAGCATTTACAGTCTCTCTCTCTCAAAAAAAACAACAACAAAACAAAAACACAACAACAACAACACCTCCTTTCAAGGAAAACAGGTGACTGACAAAGCCTGGGAAGCAAGACTGCACTCAGCAGGCAGCAGCCTGAAGTCTTCCGCCGTGGGGAGACTATGAAAACAACACTTTTTTTTCCTGAAACAAATCTATTTACCAATCCCCTTTTGCCATATTTGTGTAATATGTTACTCAAAGAACTGCTAAACATAAAGGACTTCAAGACGTTTGCAGGGTGGGGGGAGGGAAAGCTTTGAGTGAATGAAGATAGGGCCAAATTTTAAGGACACAAATATCTGAGATTCAATGAGTGATAAGCTTGATTCCCTGCTCATTCGAGTTCCTCAGAGAGATCTCTCGTGACATCTCAGCTGAATCCAAGACTACACAAAGCCTAGAGTAATTTGCATAATATATAAGTATACATTTCTAGAGAATGAAAACAAGGTTGGAAAGAAACCTTAAACTTGAAAGTGTACAGAAAATAGTAAAGTAAGACTTGCAAGTAGAAAAGCTTTTTTTAGCTAATAAAATACAGTCATTCTCCAAGGTAAACTTATTTAATATTCTGTACAGGTATCTATTCCACGCAAGGTTCCCAGAGTCTGCTTGTGCTTTTCTTGATGTCTTCTCCTATCCAATCCCTTCCTTTTTTTAAAAAATATGGTTTTAAATATCCATACAAAAGTAATGATTTCTGCATTTAGAATGAACATATGCATATATAACCTGACATTAAGCTCATTATAGCTTGATCTAAAAAACATGAAATAAACTATAATAAATATTTTCAGTACTGACATTGTCAGTACTAAGATGAATAACAGGATTTTTGGAGTCCTGAGTAACCGGATCATTCAGTAGTTTCAGTTAGAGCACTAAATTTCTTCTATTCAGACTGAAATGCTTACTTTTCTCTGTTTATGTAGTGAAAACATATTCACAGAATACTGGGAGTTGATAGATTTAATAGAGTCTGAACTTACAGGGCTTTTACAATGGCTGACTCCTACTGGGTCTTCCTTATGTGGAGTTAAATATATTGGAGGAACTTTAAAGCCACAATTATCTCCTCCCAATGATCATTAGAAAACTATGATTTAGATTAGCTAACTCTAAGACGGTTTGACAATGAAATCAATCAAGAATTACTCAGTTTGATTGCTAACGACCATAATAATGATTTTTTTTTTTCAAAAGCAATTCATGTTCAAAGGTAACCTAAAAAAACCTCAAATATTGTATTTAAGAGCAAAGCCAAACTTACAGCTGATCTAGATAAAAAGCTGATTTAATTCATTCCACTTCTAAGAAAATATAAAGAAATTATGACAAATGGAAAAAAAGAAGAGCATTCTCATGCTGTCCAAAGGCTATTTTGCATTTGACAGGAAAATGAGAAAAGGCCTGGTCTCATATTTGTGGGTCGATCCCAATTAGTCATAAGTCCTTCTTACAACTTTAAGAAAGTTCTCTGTAATGACGGACTAAACCACTACGCGCTCATTATTCTCACTGTAGAGAGAACAGATATTAAAATTTATGAGTAAAATAAAGCGTCCCTAACCCATAGATCTTGCACATAATAGGTATTCATTCACTGGGTTCTTTTTATATTGATGAATGCAGAAAGTACACGTTAGGCTAAATTACAGGCATATAAATATAGTGAGATGACTCAGATGGCATATAAAATATAACATTAGACTCAAAATTATTTTTTATTACTAGAACAGAGCATAGATACATCTTCCACCATGTTCATCCATCCTTTTTTTTTTTTTTGAACTTTATTATTTTTGTGCCTATTAATCCATTTTTTAAATATCAGCAGACAGTACCTGCAGTTGGATCAATGCTACCTAAAACAGCACAGCACTATTAACACAAGACCTAAAAATAGTAAAATTATCTATGCTATCCTAAGGAAATTTGCTCAGGACTAAACTGCATTTAACAGCTGAAAGATTTAGATATTTCATAATTTCACAGGGGTATTTTGAAAGAAGAAGCAAATGTTTAGAAAGCTGTTTCTCAAAATAAGTCCACATTGACATAGCTAGTAGGAGATTAGACAAATAAATAAATAAATAAATAAGTAATCCACAACCAAAATTATATTTCTATCCAAATAAGTTTGTTAATTACTTTCCTAAAGTTCCTCTTAACACCTTTATGCACCATTCCTTAACAACTCCTGTCATGCACTTCATTACAGGAAAAACTAATAGGGAAAGCTAGCTTCTGCATAATTTTTTAACTGAGTGTATTTCAACTGTGTTAAGTTTTAGTCTTAAATACATTTGTAGGCAAACACAGCTGCAACACTAATTCCAAGCTATTAGTTTTCCTTCATGAGAACCCATAGTTAAGATAACCACTTCAACTTGGAATTTTTTAAGACAGACATTATCAGGGCAGTAATTCAACTGTCTTCAATTGTACAGCTATGTTTATTCTTGCTCTATGCTGGAAGCTTTCTTCTCCACTCAAAATAATTGCTTCCTTTTCTTCTAAGCGGCTGAAGAATATATGAATATTTTAGTCCAGGCAAAAAAGAACAGTACCTATCACCATTCAAGGTTGGAAAGCAAAATTACTTTAGAATACAGTCTTATATGCTAGCAAAGCCTTCTGTTATTAATTGCCATAAATTGCCATTAGAAAAAATGACAAAGCATAGCAGCCATTTTAACTAAACACAAGTTAAATGGATTGATAATGTGTGACTGGAAATGTATTAATTACCACAACCATTACAACAAATCAATCATATCCATCCTTCTGAAATAAACTGCAGTTTCTTAAGCATTTCTGTTGGCTATATAAAGTGAAGTAGAGAAAAGATTCTATAATTAATGTGCATTCTTAGCATTAAGTCCATTTATTTCTATAAGATTTTTAGTTTTGTTATTGTTTTCATACGGAAGACAACTTCTCCTAAATGAAAACTGAGTAACTGAAAGCAAGAGTTAAGTGTTCAGGCTGCACACAAACCTGGACCACTGTGCACCATTACTTCAGAGGTATTTTCCTCAATAGTACTATGACAGAAATCCCTTTCTGCTCTCGATCTCTCCTTTCCTGCAAGCGCACTGTTAGTTGTGACTTAAGAGAGAAAACTGGTAGGGTACCATGAGGCAGGAGTGGTATTTTGTCTCATTTAAGTTTTCCATTTGCAATGAGAAATACACAGAAGAAAAACAAACTGAACAATAGATTCTAAATAAGATCAGAAGAAAGCTACTAAGATAACTACAATACAATTCTATTGTGTAACTGAATAATAATTGCATAATAATTATAAAATATGTAAAATCTTGTGCAAATCAAATTGCGTAATAATTACAAATAACAGTGATAATAAAAGCTATTGAGAAAATAAAGGTTTGTGACCATTTTAAGTTCTGTTTGGAAATATAACAACAAAAAACCCTCTGCTTCTTAGAATGACAGTTTCTGAAAGATCTTTAGATCTATGCTGTCCCCAGCTGATCTGTCCTGGGAGGTGGTACCCAAGTGCTCCTGTAGCACAACAGTCATTATCTTCTTTGTGTATCTTCTTAACACTTCTGCCTGTGTCAAAGCTACTTCCACAGTACTGGAAGGATTGCTCATAGATTTAAACATTAATGGCAAAAGGAGTGAAACGCTTTTTCTTCGTTGTAGGAACTTGGTTGTTGTATGTAGCTTTTTATTCTTATAGTTTGGTTTATTTTAATAGAAGTTTGTAAGAACAAATTTCTTCTCCTTCCAACTCATCAACACAGAGATAATTTCAAGGAAGAGCAAAGCAAATGGATAATTGTTACATTTGGGGCTCATTATCTAAAAACACACAATGATAACAAAAAAAATAATGTTCCTACCCCGTCCTCAAATAAAAATCCTATCTCAGGCAGGCAGGGGCAGAATCTCCTCCAGAAATTCACTTCTTTGTGTCCTTTAAATCTTGGAGCAGAAACATCAGCACAGTAACCCAACACAGTAACTCGGGGTCTGCAATCCTACCAGGCTGGTTTTAAGAGAGGGGAAAAAGCAGGGCCAGGCTCCCCACAAAAACCAAATGGCAGGTAGGGGAGCACGAATCTTTTGTCCATGCAAGTGACATCTTGCTAGCACTGACATCTCCACAACTACTGGAAAGTGGGATCAAAAAACAACTCCTGCACATCTTGCAAGCAAATGTTCAGATTCTGCCTTCACCACCACCGTGGCCAGCCCAGCAACACTCACACAGAGAAAGCAGCCATTAAACACCATTTGCTACAGAACAAAGGAAATCAAGGACCAAAAAGCATCTCAACCCTAGCTGCGCTCTGAAGGCAAAGCAGCTATATACTTAGAGAGACTGGAAGACTTCAGTTCAGTACAGCCCTTTGTGCATTTTAGATAAAAGTGCATTTATCATTAGGTACACAGAACTGCAGGACTCTACAAAATGTGTGCTTTTTTTTTTTTTTTTTTTTTTAAAGCACATATTGCTTCACTGTCACCATGTGAAAGGAAGGAGAGGGTGAAAAATCAGAAAAAAATTACAGATTGGATCTCCCATGTTTGACTGCCTATGTTGTCTGCCCCCTTTTACATTTCTTCTGAATGGCTTAATTTTTACTAGAAAGGCAAGGGTTTTTTTAATTACCCCCTTTTTCACAGTTGATCTATTCTTTTTATCCTACCGTTTTTCAGTTCCTCTTTGGTTATCTGTTCACTTCATTCTATTTCTTCCAACTAGTAAAAGAAACAACCTGCCAAATGTAAAAGGCAAGTACAAAGAGCAAAGAACAAAGAATTCCACCAATGCTTTGGTAAAGAAGTAACAAAGTTTCAGTAAAATTCAAAAAACAAACTGAAATATAAAGAAAAAGGCTTAAGTGCTACTCCAAATACTATTAAATATTCCTCCCTGCTTTAAACTCACTCTGCTCTCTATTAAGCCACTGCTGAACTATAAAAAGAAATGTACAAGCCTCTGGGATAAATTGCAAGCCAGCTATGCTGTGATCACAACAATGATGTCAGTATGAGTAACCTTAGGCTTAAAGGACTCTGAAAAAATATCTTGAGCTTATAAATCACAGGACAGTGATAAAGCCTCTGAAGAGATCATCTAGTCCATCTCCCTACTCAAAACACGTCAGATACCGAAACATTTCTAACACATGTTTTTCCAACTTCCTTAATATAAGGATGATGGATAACCCACACTTGACTGTCCATGCAGCAGTGATCACCATATTGGATAGCAAATTGCCTTCTTGTTCAACCCAGACAATCCAAACTATGCTACAGACAACCCAAGTGGCACAAAAAGCCATTTCAAAGTGCAAGATAGTCCAGTCTCGGGCCCTAAACCTTCACAACTGGTTGCTACATTCTGCACCATACACAGCTCCTTGACTGACGTAATTTAATATCATGAATTACTGTACCACCCTATGCACAGCTTTTGTGCATTTGGGTTTGACTTTCTTAGGCTTTTCTTAGGTAGGAGGTAAGGAAGACTGTTTCTGGTATTTATTTTCTGGTACTTAGAAAAAAGGTGACTTGTCCTGCATCTTCTTTAACCTTCTTACAAATAGTTATCAGATTGAAAATTACTCCTGCATCTGTCCTGTTGTCATTAATCCATCTTTTTATTGAACAGTAATGTCAAAAAGAAGCACCACAGCAGCTGAAAGCCTCATCAACACACAGGTGAAAGAATAGCCTTTGCTCAGGTCACAGCTACCACTCCTATTTGTACACATATTTCCAAGACAAATGTGTTATGTTTTCCATGATTCTATCCACAGTTTACCATTACAGAATGTCTTAGTCTCTTTTCCTTGTTCCAAGATACCATACAGGATATGAGAGAGAGATCCAGATCAAATACTGTTCTTTCTTTACAATCAATTTATGATCCCTTGCAGACCCATTCACTCTTTATGGATGTCCAGATAAACAAAAAAGCTTTTACTCTGCAAATTGGAATTAATAGGCCTAAGACAGGCTGGTGAAATCAACTGCTAAGTGCTGCTCAAGCTCCAAACCTCTTGGCGCTCTAGACTTCGCCTTTTGCTAAAGAGCTAAGACTTACCAGGAAGTAGATTTTAAAATGTTATCATTCAACTCTAGTTCTGAGAAAGGCATGTCAGAAACTCATAATTCAAAGATAGAAAAAAAGAGAAATTATTTGGCTTCAACTTGACGCAAGTGGCTCTGCACACAGGCGTAATTCTTCAGTCTCTAAGACAATACTACTATCTCCTACTCCCTGCCCCCCTCCCCCCCCTTTTTTTTAATAAATAAAAGATCAATACATGCTTTGAAATCATCCTTGCAGCTAGTCTTTTTAGTCTGTTTACCTGTGAGCAGCTGATGCTACAAAATTAACCTTTTTTTCACCACGTTAGGCGTTGAAGGGAAACAATCTCAGGCATAATAAGAACATTTAGAATTTTCTGTTGTTTTATTCCACTTGCTCTGACACTTTGTAAAGATTAATAGATGCTGTTGTTTACATACTTCATCTCTGAGGAAACATGACCTTCAAGACAGCTGTGAAATGGGAGTCAAGAACTCTTCTATTTTCATTAGCTTTACATTAAACCAAATCTGTTGCCAGTTTCTATGCCCCCTGTCCCTATTTTTCAGTTGTAGATAATGAGTTCAATACAGCTGCTAAGGAGATTTTATGTCCACTACCTTTTAACATGGATTTGTTTTATATAAGTAATACACAGACATGATTCCTTATTTCTCAAAGCACGAGATACATTTCACATTTCCTAAGCGAGAGCACAGCTGATGCATCACTTACCAGCTATCACAGACAGCAAAGCTGTAGTAAATTGGCAATAAATTATTCACTGGCCACTGGGTAAAAGAAAATTCAGTTATTTTTCTGGAAAATATTATTAACTTAATACTTAAGGATCCAGGCAAGTGGAGTCAAACCTTCTGAACATAGCTCTGCATGCATATCCAACAGACATTCCCAAAATACAATTATGGTATTTCAACAAGTAAACCATTGAAGGATTCTAAAATTGAAAGTGGGTACTCAACCTTGGTCCTGCCTGGCTATTTTTTTTTCCTAATTATTATTATTATTTTTCATAGGTAAGTAATTACAAGTACATACAGAGACAGCTTTAAATCACAAACAGCTGCCTAATAGCAAAGCTACCCTTCTAAAGGTGTACTCTTCACTATGGTTGCAAACTACAAGTTCTTTGTAGCTCTTGAGTGTGAGAGCCTCTGATTTTGGGTAAATGAAAATGACTCCACTATTTTAATACTGCAGTACTTCTAGCATTAAGTTGTTTTTCCCTCTCTTCTGCATAAAAAGAAAAAAATATTTTAGTCACATATCAACATAATAGGCTCAATTTAAAAAACCTGTATTAAAATTTTTACTGATCTTGCAAAATGTCAACTGTTAAAATAGCTGTAAAGTCTATTTTAAAATCTGCAGATGTATGTTTTACCCACAGCTGCTACAACAATAACCACAAAATCAAGGTAGAATATAATACCATAAATAATAGTGTATTTCAGTGCATAACCTTAGCAACAAAATTTCTACTTGCAAACAGACTTTTAATTTCTCTTTGTGCAATTTGTCCTCATTTATCATTCCTTCATTTCAAAGAGCATAAAGCTGCTAAGGGAGGTATCATACTGTTTCATCCTGGTCATCTTCCCTTCACCTTTTCTCAATTCGTAAGATATTAGGGGCCCTTACAGCCCAAATTTCACAGAAAATAAGCAGGAAGGCAGCTTTGTGCAGCCTTTCCCATCTGAGATGAAATATTTATTCAGTCTATTATTCCTTGCTTATCTGAATAAGAGATGAATGGTGAGAGATTTATGAGGCCTCAGCTGCTTTCTTTGACCACAGCATAAGGTGAGCGCTCCCTTTCTGAGTAAAGTTTTCATTTTGAAGTGAATTTTAGATGCAATAATTTAGGAAAAGGAAAAAAAGAAAAAAGAAAAAAAAAAAAAGAAAAAAAAGAGAGGGAGTAGGACTTTCTACTTTCTGTTTTTACTCTGAGATAGCTAATCTTATTGTCCCAGAGCATGAAAAGGGCATTGTCCAAGCATCAGTGGGGTAGGGACAATACTGCTTGCTAACACGGGATAGATTCATTGCTACAAGCAAAGCAGCAACATCCCCCTACTCATAAATCCAAAGGTAATATCACGTTGTTATAGCTGCAGTGCCTGTGCTTCCTGTCTGTCACTTTTAAAAATAGTTTTTATTACAGTCTATTCTGGGTGAAGGTCAAGAGAGAGACAGAATTGGAAACTTAAGTCTTTTAAATGAAGGTAGCACATAATGCAAATTCCTTTAATACAAATGAGTCTACCTGTAATATAAACCTTGACCTGGAAAACCCCAGCATCTCTACCTTTACACATTTTGAAATAATTCACTCTATATGCAAGAATTTACAAAAGACCTTTCTGACCTCAACCATGGAAACATTTGTTCCAAGTAAATGGAGACAGGTCTCTCTTACAGTGTACTTTACAGTAGGGCTTGCATTGCAATCACCAGATTTAGCTTATTAAAGAACTGAAGGATGACTTGACAGGCTATGAAAGACAAAGCCATTATCTATTTCAGCTCTATTGTTCACCTTTCTAATTTATAGATTACAATGGCAGAAAAAATGTAATTCTATTCAAACAAAAAGAAAGCATTAAATTGCCTGAAAAAAAGAATATAGAAAAGCACTCTACACAGAAATGAAAATAAGATGTTGTTTATCTTCTGACATTGTACCTTCTTATGAAATAGCCATGAAGGAACATTAAGGAAATCAATATAACCAGTAAATATACCTAAAAGAGTGGGGGCAGTCAGGGTCATAGTTATTACCCAACTGTGTTGCTAATATATGAAAAATAGCAACAACAACAAAAAAAGGTTGATTGATTGCTATGAAGCATTGGCAGCTGTAGCTTTTGAAGCATGAAATACATTATCATTTTCTCTTAATGTCTTTGATAATTGTTCAGAGTGGATGCTTGTCTTCTGAACAAGGCACATTATTTATTCACCAAGTCACCACTGCTGTAAAAATTAAGCATGTAGAAGAATGCATTTTTTGCAATAAAATGATATTTCTTTGAAGGAAATAAAAAGAAATAATGTACCCTATTTGTAATTGATACAGGTCTAATTTAATGTGCATTGTCCAAATACCTTTGCCCTTTACAGATTATTAACTGTAACAAGCTCCAGGGTGAATTTATTGCATCATTACACAGCAAGTGTAGGAATGTGTCTGGCAGAAAAAAAACTACACACAAAAAGAAATCAGCTGTGTTTAAAGGAACATTTCTGAAGAACCAGCACTGGTTTGTGAGAATCATTGAGTTTCTTCAGATCACGTAAGGAAAAGTCATCAGAGTAATGTTTCATGAAGATGCCCAAATTCCAGAACTTTAAGAGTGTGCTTAAAAATGTAGATTTTTACTTGCTTACATCTTTCTTTATGCATAACTGATTGCTGAAGAAAGCAAGCTACTGTTTTATTATCCTTCAATGACATAACTTTTTGTTTTCTTCTGCTGACAGAGATGATGTTGGATGCAAGACAACAAATAGAAGTGGTATTAGGATTTCAGTATTGAACTGGCAGCTCTTTTTGAAAAATTCTGCAACTGTCTCAAATGAAGGAAAGAGAACCAGAAAAAAAGTATAACAGAGCCAGGAAAGCAACAAGTGCGGATACACTGCAGTCATTTTTCACTACAAGCACACAGAAACCAATGAATAGTAGTAACTGTAGTCCCTGCAAGTGTGGTTAACTGCAGTGACATTACTTTCCAATCAGCACATATGTACACATGCACAAAGACTGGTCAGTATTTTTGAGGTTTTCTTGATGGTTTGGACTTATTTATTTATTTATCTATCTATTTATTTATTTATTTGGAGGGGGTGTCTTCTACTGAGTTCTGAGTAGAATCATAGAATCACCAAGGTTGGAAAAGACCTACAAGATTATCCAGTCTAACCGTTCACCTATCACCAATAGCTCCCACTAAACCATGTCCCTCAACACAACATCCAATCGTTCCTTGAACACCCCCAGGGTTGGTGACTCCACCAACTCCCTGGGCAGCCCATTCCAGTGTCTGACCACCCTTTCTGAGAAGTAATACTTCCTAATGTCCAGCCTGAATCTCCCCTGCCGCTGCTTGAAACCATTCCCTCTAGTCCTTTAAAAAAAAAAAAAAAAAAAAAGCTACCAGTGCAAATCTAGCAAAACCTTTCAAGTTGTTGGTCTTACTGGCACTTGGCCACCTAAAGCAGATGTTTGTCCTTGCATTGCCATCAACTAGGATTTACATTCATACCACATTTAATCCAGGCTCTTCTACAGCCATTATTCCCAATCCCTTTGCTGCAAAAATACTGAACTGAAATCAATGCTGTTTTTAATTAAACATCCTGATGCAGGCAATACCTTCAGTTTGGACTGCAAGCAAATTCTCTCTGTGAAAGGTAAAATGCTTGCAGATGTACATTGTCTGCTCATTTTTCTTCTACCATTGCTTGGACAGACAACAACTTCCACAACTCATGAAGAGAAAAGCTTACAAAGTTCTGTTTTTTTTTTTTTTTCAGAAGAGAAGAAACCAGAACTGAATCAAAAGTGTAATGCAAGCATTCCCATAAATCCCAGCCAAGCATAAAAAGGCAAAAGTGGTGATAAGACTTAAAAGGGGCATAGCTTCACAGTGTGTTTATCAGTACAGAGACCCTGTTAGCACTCAGATCTGAGAAACCATCATCACAGCAGGGATATATCCATGAGGGTTTAAAAAAATATAACTGTTAGTTGAAGTAACAAGGCAGAAGCTTCTGTTAGCATGCAAATCAAAAAAAGTAGCACTCTTAAGTTCACATCTAAGGGCTCTTAACAATGCCAAAGCTAAATGTCTTCGTTGTGTCTTGCTCCACCATTAGCAAATATTTATTTCTACATCTTATGGTCCACCACTGCGATAAAACACAGCGGCACTCAGATGTATATTCCTGAATTCACAAAAATCCATCTGCTTATAGCAGTGATGAATAAGACAGAGCCTGGGGTGTTGCACTTATTCAGGATGTGGTTCCAATTCATGAATTAATTACATATTTATTTATAATATGTATTATTATAATTATCATAATATATTTCATCTTTCTGATATATTCTGAATTGTGCTCAGGTGAAACTGAGTGGGTAGGCGTACAGAAAAGAGACAGTAAAATGCAGTACTTATTTGAGAGGAAAATGATGTGCTCTTGCTTGTAGCACAGATGCAGCTTAGCTGAGATTAGAACTGCACTGTTTTTTTATTGCTTCTAATATCCTCACACACACCACCATACTGATCCGTTTCTCCCTTTAGGAAATCTGGGTGTCTGAAAATCTGCTCTGCTTAGTGTCCAGGCAAATTGGTGGCTCACAGTTCAAGCACAGGCAGTTTGTGGCAACAAGAGGAAGAACAGCAAGATTCTTCCCCAAGACTGATCATCCTGGGGATGTACTCTGAGCAAGAAGCAAATAGATAGAAGAAAAATAAACCCTATATATTCAGTGGTAAACCTTGAATTGCAAGCATAGTAGTACTGCTACATTACAGTGCATTGTGAGAGAAGAATCAAAACAATTGGTACATTTTTTTTCCCCCTCCTAACTTAGCTACAGCATTGCTCAGCCAGAATATCTCCCTTGCTCAAGAAAACATTGGAGACTTGAGGAACCATGATCATTAGGGCCTGATACTGAAGCTGAACCTATTCTGGCATACTGAGTCAACAGCTTCCCAAAATCATCATGCGGACTACAAAAATCCACACCACAGGTTTAACTTCTTAAAGACACGAAACAACAAATCTCAATAACCATAATGCACCATCCAGACACAGGAAACCATATGATTTTCAGTATGGTAATTCTGAAAGTTTCTATTGACAGCATCATACTAACACAAAAGAGGATTTGCAAGGCATTTGCCTCACAACACAATCCCAGCCAGAGATCCACAGTAAGGCAAGTCTGCTATTTGCTGTTCTGTACCTGTGACTTCAGAAGCCACCAGGGACAAATCATACCAACACTGTGGAAAAGATTTTTTTTTCTCCAGTCCAAAGGATCCCTAAAAGCAAGCTAAGAGGATACACTGTGGTGAAACATCTGTAATAGAACAGTACAATATTGCTAACAACAGCTCTCGTTTTCTACTATTCTCCTTCCTTGTTCTTTGCTTGGAAGGAGAGTTAAAAGGCAGCTTCACAACCACGTCCTGTCCCTTTGTGTCAGTTTCTGAATGTAACGGCAAAATCCTCAGACACCAGAAAAATCTTGTAGGACTTATGCAGCTTTGGAGCTGCCATTGGGTGCCCTGACAGTGCTGAAAGTTAGCACCCAGCAATTTCAATTCATACCCTTTCTGAACTATTTAAGTAAAGACAAAAAATAAAAAATAAAAGAAAAATAAAAATTGGGCTCATGGGACTTCTCATTCTTAGAATTTCATAGTCTCATATTTCCTTGTGCTAAAGTGCAATAAAAGATGTCAAGAAATAATTAATGGAGGATCACAAGGTTTATGGTATTTTAAAAGAGAATGGTCAGTTAACAAACTCAAAATTTACGAACTCAGCCCTCTCCAGGCACCGACTCCTCTACCTCAATGCCAGTATAACAAATAGCCTAAGGTAAACTTCATAATTAGTTTTTATCAGAAGAGACTTCTGTTATTCTGGGATGTAGAAGTGTAGTGCAAATATAAATATCTTGTATAGCTCGGTTTGCTTTAAAAACCAGGAAAAAAAACGAGTAACAATTTCCAGGAAGAGGCTGACACTTACTTCACTGGCTCTGATTTTACATCTCTGTAGTGCCATAAGGCATAGCTACAATTGGCAAGTTGTTCTATAACAGTGGAACAACTCTACCAAAGGGTATAAAAGACTGTAGTTTACATAAATGTAACAGATCTAAGCAGAGTTGTTGGCTTTTAATGGTCAAACATTCTAAATCATAATAAAACTTCAAAATAAAGTAAACCAAAATAAAACAGAATTCTGCTGCTGCCTTTATCTGCACATCACAGGTAGGTATTCCACAAAATATATTTACCAGCATTATGACCAGTTATAAACATTTTGCACTGACAACATTTTATGTACTGTAGCATAGTAAAATTGACTATGTTAACTCTATATCAGCTTGTGAACTGGCATTGGTGCTTCTTCATCTGCAGTCTGGCTCAAGGAGGAATGACATTTATGATGTCTGAAATAGCATTTTTTGCAATGAAGAATGCCATAGTTGAATTGTGACTTCCTATAAAGGTAAAACATGCGGGTTTCGGTATGAATAAGCCTTGGGTGGTTTTTTTTTTTGTTGTTGTTTTTGTTTTGTTTTTTAAAGGCACTTAAATTTTCAGTGAACGACTAAACTCCAGTTTGATTAATACAGTGTCATCTACACACTCCAAGCCATATTCACTCCTGCTGCTATCTCACCACATCTCAAACAATGTAGTGCCAGGACTTGTCAGCATAATTGTTTTTACCAGGCAGTCTGGATGACTATCAACTACATCCAAACCTCTGAATTAGCTCAGGTGAAATGAAAGCACTCTCCCATCAAAGCATGACCCATACTACTGTCTGTTAATTGTTTCCTAGCTAAACTGTTTTTTGGATACAACATTCTGAATAGATGGAAGGAGCAGTGGTGTGGAGAGTGTATTTCCCCCTAGAAGTAAAACCTGAAATATAAGAAAACAGATCAAGCAAAACCTTCTCATACATTAAAAATTATTCTATTTGGTCTTGATTATTTCCTTTCCTACTCCAGCACTGCTGTGTATTCTCTTTGAATCCTCGATGTTTTCAATAGGAAAACAAATTCAACACTAAAGGACACAATCTATGTAGTACAGTTGCATAGAGATCACTTTCACAAAATGAACAAGTTAAACAATTTCTATTTGTGTGTGGTTAGTTGGGGTTTTTTTTGAGTTTTTGTTTTTGTTTTCCAAATCATCTTTTCCTTTCTCCATCTCTTAAACAAAAAAGCAGTATCTTGACACTTTCTCTTCTTCAGGTATCTACTGCTAAAAGTTACTATAGATACATATATATACATATTCTCAAGTACTTTGCTAGTGTTCTATGATAAAGCAACCTTCCTCTTCCATAAAGGTCACAAAAAGTTCAGTAAGAAATTGTTATACTATATTAATAAACTGCCACCACATTTAAATGAAATTATTTCAAAATTAATACCTTTGTTTTCCATGAAGCTCTCTAGGGACAATATATCTATTTGTTTCTTATTCTTAAAATGCAACTCTGAGTGTTTTCAACCCATTCCTGCTGGGCACTGCTAGCTCAGTTAAAAGAATACATGAACACCCTCTCTATCTACATTCGCATACAATTAATATTCCTTTGTACCTTCAACTGTGCCTTCTCAGAATTACATTTGGACAGGGACAAATATTCTCATATTGCCAATGTCAAAGCAGCAAGATGGTGGAAAGAAATCAGTAGTGTTACGAGCTATACTTCAGTTCAGAATGGTACAGGCAGCTGCTACCTCAGTTTTTTTGTCAAATACATCAAAACAGCCAAAAGTACGTACTTGTGTTGCTCCACCTACAGTCCTACAGTGCCATGAATTAACAGCTTCTCTCTGTTTGTCAGCAGCTTTACAACTTGGTAACAGAACTATTTTATCATCTTGGGAAAGTGTTTACTATTTCAAAAAGTTTCTACTTCTGAGCAGCAGTGAAACTAAAGAGCTTTCATGGCCAGCTGAGGAATCACTCCCCTTCCCAAACACAGCAGCACACGCCCATTATTTTTCCCCCACCATCACCCACCTGTCTTGCCTAAGAGTGGGGGGCAGCAAGAGATGTACAGCCACTTCTCTGATGCACCTAGGAAAGCATCACAGCCCTTATTACCTGCATCTTCTAATACAACAGCAGCAAAAATAGACATTTTTTTATTAAAAAGTTTCAATCATATCAAACCTGTATGTTTGCTTGGGTTTTATTCCCCAGAACATAGCTTGAAGGACTCTGTCATACAGGTTTAGAAAGCAGTGCTGTAATTAGGAATCTTCCTCTTAAAGGAGAAAATAAAACTGACACAGAAAGATCCCTTAAAGGTTACATTTTTTCTTCGTACCCCAAGGCTCCCCATAAATAACAACTACTTTTGGCTTTAATTGGAATTGTGAAGAAACAATGTTGTGCTCTTTGAGCAGGGGATAAACTGGGGATAAACTTCCTCAAGTGACAAAAAAAAAATAAAACAAACAACCCAAAAAAATCAAAAGAAAACTGGTAAATTTTAGTAAAATTATTTACTACATGAAAATCTCCAGACACTAATAAAATTATATAAACTGTTAATGATACAGCTAAATAGAAACTGTTAATTATTCAAAATAGGAATAAACTTCAATCAAACTAATAATTCTGAAGAAATGTTTGAATTGCCTTTATTTATTTCTCTCTCTTCAGGAGCATTGACTCTGAGTCCCAACACAGCAAGATTTACACAGCCCTGATGCTGTGAGGTTCAGATGAGAGCTGCTGCCACATCAGTGAAAATAGGGCTGACATCACCACTGACTTTTACACAGGGAAAATGAAATGTTTCTGTTAAATATTTAATGTCAATACCCAAAATTGCATTAAAATGGAAAAGGTTATGTTAACACTCCAAAGTTATCAAACTTCCTATTGATTTATAAGACTTCATAGCAATAGGAATTCTATTTTTCTTCTATTAAAAAAAAGTCTTTATTTTCAAGTACAAAAAGAAATTGCAACTACTACAAAAGTCATAAATAAGAGTCAAAGTCAGCAGTGCCATCTTTCCCCAAAAGCTCTTTTTTTTTTTTTAATACACATATATAAACAAGCACGGCATGAAGCCACGCGCATCAGCTACACAAGACCATTTTTAATGAAGAGGATAAGTTCTGACTCAAAACTGCATGAACTAAGAGTAATATGCTGGGTAAGCAGGTGGAGAAAAGCTAGTTTCAAAGGAAGCTCCTCACCTCCAGGACCTCAGATAAGAGAGGATGCTTGGCTACCACCAGCCCTATCACAGGCCCACACCAGCCTACGAGCTTAAGCAGGGACTGAAAATAACTCAGAAAAACATACAACCCAAAATACATGCAATTCAGAGCAATCACAATTACATTTCCCCTCCACACTTTTGACAGGCAGAGCGAAAAGCTTTCCTTGCTGAACAAAGCTTTTGGATCCACTTTAAATAAATTGTTTCATTTCTTTTTCAGTCACGCAAAATAAATCAGGAAGTGCCCCTTGAGTGCAGCTTACTAAACTAAGAGCAATAATTCCCCACCTTATTACTTAGTATTTCTGTGACCTGAAGATGATGGAGATGAACATTCACATCCACCCTCCATCACAGGAGCTCTGACGGTGCACTGCCTGCCCAGCTGGGTTTCCAAGGGACAGGTGGCTCCGTTAAGGCCACACGGCTCTGGAGAAGCACAACAGGAAGTGTGGGATGTTTGCTCACTGCCAAGAGCTTCCCATCCTAATTAAAAATATAAGTGACTTTTTCACAGAAAGATCTGCCACTACACCCAAGCAGGCTGGAATAACCAAGTGATATCTCAAGCCATGAATCTCACTCGGGAGACTGAGTTGGGCACTCACAGTTCTAGACCAATATTTTAACCAGGAGGATCTTGGGGGAAATTGGTGGTAACATTCACTGTTTTCCTTTCACTGTTTCAGTTCAGCTCTACTATTTTTTTTTTTTTACCAGACATATCTGTCCAGTAAATGAATGTCCTCTGATAATTTTACCTCTCGTAGCATGAACACAAAACCACCAATCCCTCCAGCTTATACAGAAGGTGAGAGAAACTCAGTTTTCTTCATCAATGGCTTACGTTACACTTGTTTAATTAAGAAGCTGGAAGAAAAGTCAAAACAGAGATGAAAATGCTTTTTACCTGGGTCAGATACTCAATATGCTTGAAGTGGAGGAAGATCCAGAGACCCCCAAAGTGTGGGGGCTCCTCCTCTGTGGTTATGTGTGTTAATTCAATTCAATTCTTGAATACAATTTTATTCTAAGATTTTTAGGAGTTAGGTTGTAGAAAACTAAAGTTACATGTCGATAAACATGTTCCTCCTCTGAATGAAGAGATGAATGAACATCTCTACCCAAGAATAACAATGTGCTTGCAAAGATCCAGCAGCAAAGGTTTCATCAGGTGAAAGAACAAGTAAAAGTCTGTATATCACTCTGCATTTTCTAGCAACATTTTTTTTTCCCTTCTGTTAATTAGGTTGGCTTTCTTTGAAAAATTCAGTGGAAGAGTGATTCTTTAGACACATTCACCTCAAAGTCCTGATGCCACCGCAGAAAATGAAACCAGAATGCCAGCCTGTTCATGTTTTCGCAAAGTTATCAGTGTCTGATGAAGAAGTGAATGAGCATTGCGTAGTTATACTAATTGCTTTGACAGTCATTATGAATGTTAAAAAATAATCTTCCTCTGATTACAGAGATATGTTGCTCCTTTCTGCAGCTGAAGTGAGAACTTGTCACACCCCCCCCCCTTTTTTTTTTTTGTTGTTTGCAGTGGAATAATTTGGCTTTAGTAGGCAGCCACTCAAGGTTTGCAAAATATAGAAACAGGCAATTAGACTGGTGTTTGCTTTATAGCTTGAATACTGCTGATTAATAAACTGAGTAAGGTTAAAATAAGATACAAATGTTAATTTTGAGAATGAAAAGAACTATACAGGGAGAAAGAACAGCTGCATGGTGTTTAAATGCTCACGTACACCTAAAGTTAGCAGACATAGCAATTACATCGCCAAGATCTTTCATAAGGATTCATGTTACGGAAAACACTTCCTTTCTGATTTTCAATTGAGAAAGTCTCATCTAGCACATTTGGATTCTGTATGTGTACTCAAGATCTGAGCTGCGATACAGCTTAGACCTTCGACACTTGCAGTACACCTCTGCAACCTTTTCAGTCGTGCAATTACGTTGATGAATTAATCCAGAGGAGGGCATCACAAAACAAATTATTAACGCAGGTGTACGAGGTGGTAAGTAAATCCAAATGGTTATGTGTGTTCATTCAATTCAATTATCGAATACGATTTTATTCTAAGACTTTTAGGAGTTAGGTTGTAGAAAACTAAAGTTACATGTCAATAAACATACAGCTGATCACTGCTTCTTTAAGAAAAATTGTTACTTGAAGTACCATTCCAGTAGCAGTAGAATGCTCTAGATTCATTCTGCATAAGACTCAAACATCCTGACATGAGCTGGCCTGGAATCACCTAATTCCCAAATCTACAGCCACCAAGTAAGCCATAATGCTTCATCAGTAACCAAGTCACCAAAAATATGTTAAGACTCAAATTTTAACATACCGTAATAAATATATTTCATACTGAGGAACAGGAATTGATACCTAATTCATTCAAGGTCCTCAAAAAGCCTGACTACATCCTCAGTCTTTTCTTCATTTCAACAGCATACTCAGAAACAGTAATAACAACTTGTTATGCAGAACAAAATTTTTTAGCTCTCCAAAGACTTTTTAGGATGTATATCATAACTCAGTTGCATTTATTTAACTACCAGATGATTTTCAGGAACATTGGTTTTATGATCTCCATGATTAATAGCAGTATGAATACAAAGCACAAAGGGAAGAAATTAACTGCATTGTCCCCAAAGGATTACCAGCTTTGCCAGACAATTAAGAGGTGATGTTTTTTCTTTCCCTCACTTATGATTAATTGTATACAAAAATATGACCTTTCTTATGGTCTTTCTCCATTGAGATTTCTGCAACTGAAGACTGAATTGCTCTGCTCTACCCTACTCATGGAAATGGCAGAACATTTGATGCAGCAGAGCATACTGACAAGCACTGCTTTTCAGAAAATTTTAACATATTATTCTGAAACTGCTTCTGACTTCCAAACTCCAAGAAAAGAGCATACTTCAGAAATGCATTCCATCCTTGCATATTGCTTACAATAAACTTATTTAAGAGGTATAAGTGTAATTATGGAAGTAGTTGAAAACATTTCGAACAAGGATTTATGTGAGGGGAAAAACCCACTATGTGGGACCCTGCAATTTGAATTACAATTTACCATGGTAGATTTGCCAATAATTAAGACAGCCCGACACACCCGTTATTCTATCTGATATCCCCATACACTTTTAGCCTTTTTGGAGATCTACTCTAAATATGCAGTTTTGCTTAAATTAAAACTAGTCCTTTATGTGAAAAGTTTCCAAACACAAACATCTGTGGGACTTGATATCCATTATAGCTGAGTCTCAGAAAGCAGAAACCATATGCTGTGCACTGGACATGCACGTACCAGTGGTGGGCCAGGCTTGCTTCATAGCCACAGTCTGTAAATGATACCTCCTGTGAGTCTCCTGAGCAAGGAGCATGGCCCCTTCCCAGGGTCAGGGAAAAAGGAGAAACCATGCAGTGAAAGACAGTGAAAGGTGCCTGCCAAAATTAAGAACTACAGCTAAAGCAATTAAGTGCTTAGCATATCTTTTACGTCATGTGAAAACTTGAAAGAGAAGAGTTGACTGGGAGAAGTGCAAATCCAAATGAGGGCCATAAAACAGGCTTTGAACATAAGGTACTGTATGAAAGACTAATATTGCTGTGCAAAATGCTTAGATCTTTGCATTTTCCAGTTACAAACAACACTTCGAGATTTCAGCAATTGAGGTTGTTGGAGGTTAGTTCTTTTCAAAAAGCCGTTGCCACAAAATGCAGCTCACGCAGTACAATGGGGAATAAACCATTGTTATTGCGATTCAATAGCTTCTTGCTTCAGGGAAGAAACTTGAAAATTTTAGTTTTCAAGCATTACTTAAATTGGTGATAACAAAATCTTTTTAATTGTACCCACACCGGAACATAAGGCTTTAGAATCTCTAAATGTAAACATTTATGTAGCTGGAGGTATGCATTATTTAACCACAACAATAGTTCTCATTAAAACTTAACTCCATTTTTTCAGCTTTCTCAAAACATCTGCTTCTCATGGGGTGTATTTTTATAATTATAATAAAGAAGATTTCTCCAGCAATGCTCCCTTAGTAGGGCAATAGGATTGTAGGATTTCTTTATGGCTTTTATAAATAAAACTTTACTGCAATGGAATTAATTAGTACTTTTTTATTTCAAATTTCTTGCTTTAAATGTTAATGCCACAACACTTGACTGGGCTGCTATAATACTAGCATATGAAACAAAAGGATTCTGGAAAACATATTTTTAAAGTGTTTAAGAGGAACAATTAACGTTCTTTTATTTATAATGTAAAATTAATACATGACAAGGCACAAGTGTAGTTGGAGAACTGCATATATACCAAAGCACCACAGTATTAAGGTGGCAAATTGCTAAAAGATTGGTAGCACTTCTTAAACACTCAATGGTAAAACTATTTGAAAGGGATTTAATACTTTGAGAAGCAACATTTTGGGTGATTATAGCCGGTTTTGGTACCAGTTCTTTGGATAAGGTACATGTCACGTTGCGAAAAAAATTTATACACAAAATATAATGCCAATCCTTTACCTAAGTGAAACTTAATATGTGTCCATTTAGACACTTCCAAAAAACATCTTGAACTCTTTTGTGCTCCCCCAATAAGATTTACAACAGACGTTTTGCCTGCCAGTCTTTATTTTGTATAACCTCAACAAACTTTGGAGAGCTTGTCTGCATAAACTGGGCAGCAGGAATCAGAACAAATACCTAATCAATTATCAGTGTCTGAACCAAAGAGATGAAGAGTCATATATGGTGTTCTTCAATACCAATAATCATCATGCACATTCTTGCGTGGTAAGCAAACATAAAGCTCTGTGTCCTTAATCTAGATAAAATGATTATACAACAAACACTGACTTCAGAGTACTTAGTCTGATCTGTGACAGAGTAATGGATACCAAATACCTGGGATCAAAAAGGACACTGTTCTTCAAGTTTTATAGCCAGCTGTCAATATTTCATAAATGTTAATATTTTAAATTATTATTAGTTATTACTATTTTTGGTTGGTTGTTAAATTGGCAGTTTGGGTATTACTTTGCATGGAAATTCTGATTGTTCGCTAGCACAAAAATTAGCATGATTTTGCAAGATTTTTTCAATGGCGGACAGTTGGAAGGCTGGTCTTTAACAGGTATTTGAAAGAGATCTCCCCAGGACAGCTGTTTCCCTGGGAGGAGTTGAAAGCATAGCTACCTGAAATCACATCAGTAAAAAAATCAGAACTAGAATCACTCCTCAGCTTCTTCAATACAACAGTTCCCTCTTGAAGTCTGAGTTGCAGGTGATAATCTGCCAATTGCTACAGGAAGCACTCCGTATTACAGCTGGGCAGACTGGCTTTGTCACAAATTTCAGACCCAACAATGAAATTCTGCATAGCCCCCTCAAAATTAAATGATTGTTAAACAGTGTTACTAAACCTGTACTTCTTCACACTTCTGTGTTAATTACACAGTGTCTTTTTATCCAGCATAGACTGTCTTTAGCTGCATGTATGGCATGTGTCTGGAATGCCTTAGCCAAGGCCTCAGCAAACAGGAATAGATAAACATCACTGGAAGGCAGATCTTGCCTGTCATTTCTGGATAATGCTCTATTTCTTTTTGCTAAGAATAAAAACAAATGCAGAATTTGTGGTAGGGGATTGATGGGACAAGTATTTTAAATGCTGATTCTCAGCTATATAGCTCCTATTAATATTATATGATCCCTGTTTCAATCAAGGTAATGTTAAACACCATCCAGATGATGTTTCCCCAGAAAGATAAAAGTTCAAAATCATAATGATTTTTTTACTTTATGCGTCAGTTTGCTGTGTTGCCTTTCTGATGTCAGTTACTGCCCACTGTGAAACCAACTATACACGCACTCTTCTAGGAGAAGACAGTAAAAAGTAAATCATAAGACTAAACAAAAGATTCAGTAAATATGATCTTTGAAAAAAATATGTTATTGACTAAGACTTTTGCCATTTAGGAATAGAGCTGTTACTTCAGATATCTCTGGCAAGCCAAAAACTATAGTGTGCAAGACCTAAACCATACAATCCCCTGCTGTAACAAGAGGACGTACACTATAAATCAAGCCAGAATTTGGTTGACTGTTTCTGCTTGGAGGATACACAAAAAGGCCTTTCCTGATCCTTTTTATCACAAGTTTGCAATACAAAAGCTTATTTATTTATTTATTTATTAAAGATTTCATATTTTATCTGCAATATTACATCTTATTGATGTCATGTAGCTGCTTTGTCTTTTTATTCACTTCATTTGAAGCTTTTCTGTTGTTTCTGTTAGATGAAGACTGCACACAAAGCATTCAAGGATTCATACTGAACAAAGCAAAGGATCTGTGCAATCCTTCAATGTAGCTTTTCGTTTTTTTCATGCCAGATGCTTCCTATAAGACACAGCTATTCACAAGCTGGACTACAGCTTACTAATCTCTCAGCAGAGACTTCATTTTCTTTAACTAACCTCTGCAAAGATTATTCTCTTCATTCCTGATAAGCATGCATCATCATCAGTTGCCTCCCACTCCCTCTAATTGTGCACAAAAATAGAAATTTTGCTTAAATGGAAAATAAAACCCATGGCAAATTCAGTGAAAGAATAATCCCTTTGGTTCCTCACCTCACCTATAGGAGTCTTTCACCTCAATTATTTTTTCTTTCCTTTTTTCAATGGTTTTTTTTGTGTTGTTTTTTGTTTGTTTGTCATAGTGGGAAAACATATGTGCAGTATCTCTAAATGTTTCTCAGATGATAAAACACCCATTTTATTTTTATTTCTCAGTAATAAAACACCCAATTCAGCATGAAGATCACAACTGAATCTCTGGAAAGTAGCCTGAACCTCAGCTTTCTTTTTCTGCAAGGTCACAAGCTGATATCATAGGAAGACTGAAAAAAGACAAAACAAGCATCTAAGAAATACTTAACTCTAAGAAAATTCACTAGCAATGTCTTCACTTGTAGAAATGAGCATTTCTGAGTTTCACTAAATTTCAAAGCCAAATTTCTTACAAAACAATATGTTTCACAGACCAATAAAGTATTTATCTCTAATGTCATTTACCTTATGCTAAGGTGACAGCCACAATCCAGGTGAGAAATACTGAAAATCATTCATGCAATGAAAGAAAAATTCCTGTCACCTACACTGCACACGTGCAGCAATTCTGACTGATGGAAAGGATAAGTGAAACCAGACATAAATAAAGGGAAACATTTGCACAGTTACTGTCATAATCCAATGGCTATGGACTCCAGTGACAAAAAAAAAAAAAAAGCAACAAACAACAGGCAGACGCATGTGTACATTGGACTGAATTTCCATATTAGAACTTTTTAGGAATAAATTTGAGCTTTGAAGAGGGTAGAATATCTGTGCTTCATTGAAAATGTACAGAGAGAGCTGACTGAACATTTCAAATGAAAGTAATTTAACCACATTTCAATTATTTTTTAAGTTGCATTTGAAATTGACTGTACATCTTTTAATCCTCCTGAACTGAGCCCCAACAACTCCATTATCCCTCCTTGTGATAGATAAATATGGCTCCATCTAGGCCATAAAAGTAGATGAGAAGGGAACTGTAGGAGTGAATTCTTCCAGCACTCAATTCCCTGGACGCGTGCTCTGCTCTCTTTACAGTCTGGAACCAGGCAGATAAAAAACCAGCAGAGAAAACAGTCATTATTTCCTTCTATTCTGCTTTCTATTTCCATTCCGTCCTCATCTCTAAAACACAAAAGAATTTTATTTCTTTTCTTTTTCATTTTCTAGCCAAATTTGCTATTTGGATTGCAAGTACTCAACCTTTGTAAGGTATCTTGGTAAATATTGCATATGCCATATGGCAATATTAAACTTGAAGAGTCCATACAATCTGCTCAACGAATGCAATAACAGATACAAACCTATGGTAACAAGAAACCCATCTGTGCTACTCACACTAAAGAGGCAGGTGCTGGTTTTTCCTGTAAGTACTGGGGTAACTATCTGGCTTACTTGGACTAAATCCACATAGCCTAAAGTTTAGAAAAATTGTGCTCACAACTGAGGCACAAAAAGGGGAGGGGGAGGTGCGGGAGAGGGAGAGGGCGAAACTCTTAGCAATAATGAGTTCCATTATATGACTCAAAGGCACATGCCGCCTGGTTGGTAGATGTGTTGAACAAAAAACATGCATATTCCATACTGAAACTCTAAACAGACTGTTACTGAGAGTTCTCTCCTTGGACATTCCCCTCCTCCCAGCAGAATCAGCCATCTACCTCACCAAGGGAACTGTAATGAAGAAAGTAGATTTACAACTTGGATTATTACCACATTTAGTAATTACCTAGTCACTATCTCAATGTCATATTTCTTTTCTCTATTGACTAGCCAAACTGAAAATGTTCTCAAAACTTTAAGAAGACGAGATACCATCCCACAAGGTCTAAACCCAAGTAAACATGTTCAGACCTGCAGATAAGTATAAAGAATCACAAATTTTTCTCCTGAACCAGAACCATTACAATGGGAGTCAACCTGGGGAGCTCAGACAGGGCATCAAACGCCCAGGGAGGTTGTGGATGCCCCCTCTTCAAGGCCAGGCTGGATGGAGCTTTGAGCAACCTGGTCTAGTGCGAGGTGCCCCTGCTTATAACAGGGGGTTGTAACCAAATGGCGTTAAAGATCCCTTCCAACCCAAACCATTCTATGATTCTAAGACTGCCCTGTTTTCATGAAGGCTGCCTAGAGATTAAGGAATTAAAATTTCCCCATGCAAGTCATTACATTAAACTTATAGATTGTGTTGATTTATTTCTTTGAATTTACAAGAAAGCCAAATAGATGGTAAATTACGTTTGTACCAAATTGTTACCAGCTGTTTAAAACAACCCACTAAAAAAAAAAAAACAACCTCAAGACAACATTAAAGATGAAAAGTAGGACAAATATAGATTTGCAGTCTTCCAAATTCAAGTGAAGAAAATTATTCTGTACAGCAAGTATTGAGATCAATTAAAATCCTTTACTTCAGTTATAATTAACAAGCCTCACAAGCACAAAGTGATTTAATTTCCTGTATCAAAACCAAATGCCATTTTCTGTCAGTAAAGGACTCTTCTCTTACAGGAAAATTTGTTAATAATTCATTATCATTGTACATTCAAACAGTTAAGGTTCAATTAAAACTTTTAATGAAAACAGCATTAACTTATATGTAACATTTATAATATTTTAAGGAATGACAGGTTTTTTTTTGTTTTTTTTTTTTTTAATATCTATTCACGAGTGGGGTATTTTTCCTCTATTGTACAATTTCCTAATTCAATTACTATGTTACAGAAATCAACCCATGCTTACACTGCGTGAAAAGCAAGCAAGGTACCTAATGTAGCAGTATTCCTCCCTCCCTCCCTAAAAACACATACAACAACAACAACAACAAACAACAAAAAGCAAGAAAATGCACATGGAGCTCATAAGACTGACTCCTTTCAAGAAATAAATAAGTGTTGCAAATGACAGGAGCATACTGACGTTTGTCTCTTGCTTGAAAGTGTACAAAAATCAGCATTTAAACGTGGCAAAATAACATGATTCAAATCTGTATCTCTTGCTACTCTGCAGTGTGAAACAAGGCTGTAAAACTGAAGTTACTACAACTCAGTTACAGTCAGGGAGAGTTTCCACACATATGAGTTCAAAAGAGAAGTAAAACAAGAGCCATTATTCAGGTACAATAAGGTTAAAAATCAACGAGGAAGTAGTAATTTCTTGTGTGATCCCAGGTACACTGAAGTCAATAGGAATTTACTGACCATAAATATTTTCTCGGCATCGCTTCTCAAATCATCAACAGCACCACTGGACTTTAACTATTATGTATTTTTTAATTTTCCCTAAGGAAAATTTAGGAGAATCGTTGATTTATGTAGCAGATAAGCAGAACAAATCTGCAGTACACATTGACAAAATATCTAATATGTCTGCATTACAAATCCACTTATGAAATAGTCACTCCATTTACTTTTGTAAGTAGATATTCACCACAATGTCATGTCAGTTTTCCTACCTGAGTGGTTTATAATTTCTACCAAGGACTCTTGGCTCCTACCAGCACAATGAATATGCAGAATGAATCACTTGGTGTTGTTTCCAGTGTGCCCATGCACACAAGAGAAAAAGACTGCTGTAATATATTGATTGTGATACAAAGACCTATATTGTTCTGTATACATGCATAACCTTAGCCAAAGTTAACAGAAATTTTTGTGCACAGTTACATCCATGTTTTGATGACTTGCTGGCTAGAAAACACATCAAGAACATAAGAGCAAGTTCAGGAAACAAGAAACTTTGTTTACATAAAAAGGAGAAAAAAAAATATTACAAGAGGTATAAGTATACCTCTTTTTCTCTGATCAGATGACAGAGACACCGGTGGAGAAAATAGGAATATTTTCTCCATTATTTAGTATGCTTATGTTGTACATTTCCATTCTTCATCCAGTTCATATCATGTGACAAAAAAAGAAAAAAAATTAACAAAATCAATTTACATATGCACCAGACAAAACAGCAGCCTGTTTGTTCCCATTTCCACAGCAGCTAACTTAGGAAAGGACAAATTTTAGAACTCTAATGGGAATTAAGTGAAAAAAGTTGTTTGGAAGATAAAAAAAATGTCTGGATTGAATGCAAACAGGTATCTTCTGTGTAGTTCTTGACGTACACTACAAGTTTTTTATGTTGAATTATAAGACTTATGTGCACCAAGAAGCCAAGAAAATATATACTTTTTTTTTTTTTTTTTAGTTACAATGTATTTTTGGTATAAAATCCATAACCTATTTCCTTTTGGATTTTGCTGTATTTATAGAAGTTTTCAAAATGCTCCCAGAACTTCCTAATTGATTCTCCACAAATAATTCTCAAGGTTCTGAATATCACATCTTTAAGTTTTAATCATTCTTTCTTGGGAAATGCATGGGAAATCTTCTCCAAACCTCCAAAAAGCAGTTTTTCCCCAACATGCAAGATCTTTTCTACCGTGTATTTTTTGTCTTGCGAAATTCATCCTGAAATATCCAGATGCACATCCCCACCCTATGGCCATTTCTCCTCCCACTACCCAAACCAAGCTATTCTTTTTGATCTATCAATCCCACTGGAGTAAGTCCTGTTTATATTCAAATCCCGTGTTGATGCTTATTCTAAAATCTAAAGCTCTTCAATGCAAATCACTCTCAGGGACTACCATAACACGTTTTAGGACAGTGTGCTTTCTTTCAAAGGCAAATTCAGTTTCAGATGTTCCAAGTGGATGCAGAGATCCATTATCTCAGTGTCTCTCATACTCCTTCGTTACTCATCAAGCTCCTTTGGAAGCCCAATTGCATTTTAATAGTGCGCTTCAATGTATTACCAAGAAGAGCATTATATGCAACCTATGGCTCTGCAGCATGGTCTGTAGAGAATGTATTGACAGTTTTCTGGGTACATTTTTACTCTTCTAACAATATTATCCATGTTGGTCATAATGGACTCTGCAGGAAAAAACACAGCTCCCTTACAGGGCTCCATCATAAGGTAACCTCAGAAAGAACAATAAACGAATTTGTTGCCAAAGATTAAGAGCTGTTTATTTCTAGTGTCTTCCAGATGCAAAACACTTTGTTAAATCATTGCAAGTGAAATTAGGCAGCTTGTTAGTGAAGGCTAATTTTCATTAGCATTTTAAATTCCTGCTAAGGGAAAAAATACATCTTACTGCCTGAATATTAACAGCTAGTATGTTTTGTTTATATATAAAAACTAAAGGCTATGTGAGAAGCTAGCTAAAAACAAAGTAAAACTTCTTGATTTTTCAGAAATTCTTGGAGCTGACAAGATTTCTCTTTTCTGAGGCTTTTTACTGATCTTTCCCCTCAGCCTTGTGATCATTATCAACATTGCATCTATCCTACTTGCACAGAAGAAAAATTCACAGCTCTACCTATTGCAAGAACTTTCTATTTTACTTTGATATAGCTCTTAGTACTTACCATGAATGAGTTTCTGCCACTATACTTATCGAAAACTGGCACATTTGGGTAACTGAAGTTGTACCATAGAGACGATATATTAACATCAGTCTACAAGTTCATACACAAAGGGATAGGCAGAGAAAAAGAAGGATACATAAAGGTACCAAATGTTTTTAATAAGGTATCAAGAATCACTGTCCTGATCTAATAACAGAAAATAAATTAGGTTCAGACAACCAACACTGAGCTGAATCTAATACTAGATTTTTATCCAGCACATAAAGCGCAAGGTTACCCATCCTCATACAGAAATGAAATTCAACAACTGAGAAGTTTGTTACTTGTACAACTATGGACACTTAGGAAGAAGTTGAGATCACAGAAAGACCCAGGAAGACCTTTCCTGCACTGGAAATCTTTCAGAACATCTAAACAGCAGCATCCAGTGACTGTGGCATCTGACAACTGCAGGCAAGCAGCATTCCTTACTTTTATTTTTTTCTACACCTCATATTGCTCACTGAAGAAAGGAAAACGTTTTCAGCATTACAGTTACGTGTGGATGTTGCTCATGGCATAAAGGCCAATACATCATCACTGAGTCAACTGCATGCTATTTTTGCTGCTTTTATTTGGGAAAATGATCTCTGATGAGACAGACGAAAAGCAAACACCTCAAACCAATTACAGACCTAAGACAGAAATTGTAAGATAGCGCCTATTGTGCTGTGCCCACCGTGCCACTAAGCTGCAGAGAAATTATAAGTTACTCATCAGCATCCAAATTTAGTAGGAGTTGATCAGCAAAGACTCCAGCTTCAGCAAATTGACTCAGAGATTTCTAAGGCAATCTGAATTACAAGAAAGGTTTAAAGAGAAGTTTCAATCATGGATGAAACGTAAACCCTTCTTCCCTTCAGCTTCTTAACTTTTAGACTTTTGCTTGCAGTTTGAGATAATTATGTTTAAATGAAAATCACAGGAACAGCATGAACTTTTATAACACCGGTTGCTATCTCCTGGAAGTATGAAGTACTGCACCCAAATGTGTAAACAACGACAATATGTCAATATCTTGCTCTACGAGCTGTCTTTGTTTTGAGAGCTTTTTCGAAATAACAATACCATAATGCAAAATGCTAATAAAGCTGGAGAGGCAGGCTCTCACCATGCTAATTAACTCACCTGTGGGGTTCTAGTTACAGCCCACATGTACATTCCCAAAATCTTTTCTCTCCCCTCCTACTCCTTTGTCTTATATTTTTCATTACAATCACACTCAGGAAGAAAATTATAAAGCTCAGCATGAGACAGGTGTATTGCTGCAGCTAAAACTATTTGGAAATAACAAAAGACTCGATATAAAGATATTGATATAGAAGGGCTTTTACCCTTCTAGAAACAGCAAAAGAAGTTAAACTACTGAAGATCATTTGAAGAAGAAAATGAATGCTTTCTGCTTTTCTGGGTGAGAGTTTCAAGGACTTCCACAGTTCATTTGCTGCAAAGTTCAAATCCAATCCATAAAATTTCCTCCAAACATGTAGGCTTTTTACTACAGCTGTACACAACTGTCATCTCCATCTTGCACAGATACATTAGATTAATCTCACCAATGTGCAGCTTCATATAGATGGCTGTAACTAGGACTTTGCACAAAGCAAGAGCGGTAAGAGCCATTCCCAATGCATACACAGCAAAGGCTATTCGCAGTTGCCCTTTGGAAGTTTTAAGTCAGGCTTGTCAATACATTGATCATAATTCATTCTCCAGTTCTGCTTCCCAAAAGGCATGTGTTCAAGGTGTATTCCTCTGCTTTCTGAACTCCTCACTTCCCCACTTCATTGTACAAAGATGAAGTGGCTAATTTCCATAAGCTGGAAAAGAGTGCAACCTGGAAATGTATATTAATTCACTAATCATCTTTCTATAGCAAATCAGAAGTCTTTGAGATGAGATGTCTCAGGTTCTATGTTTCAAATTTATGAGCATTAAGAAGAAAAAGACATGCAAAAGTTACAAGAAACAAAAATAGGCAACTTAACATTACAAAAAAAAAAAAAAAATTAAAAAAAAATTTAAAAAAAATCTTTGAAAACTGAAATAAACTTTAAGAGAAAATTTAAAACCGAAGGCTGAAGGGATCCTTTTTCTTTCTCCTGTATTTTTGATGCTTTCCTCCAAGAAATCATAGCCCAAATAATCGCACAGATTCAACTGTGCAGTTTATCACTAGAGGAAAGAATGAATGACAAAAATCTAAGCCCTCTTACCTCTAAAGGATTTCCTTGTGATTGCTCTAGGTTTCCTCCAGATGACAGTGCAGGTAGCAGTTCTGTCAAAAGATGCCAACTGCAGACCATGTGAATCAGCATGGGCACATCTCGCATAGGTTTATGAAGCACTGTAGAGTAGAACATGGCATCTGAAAGATGAGTAGAAGTTTTTTTCAGTATAACTTTCATATCTTGTTTCAGGGATAACTGTCAACAATACAATGCCCCTAATTATTACTTAAGTAACACTAGTTAGTGACACTACTTTATTATCATAACTCAAGCTTAATGTGGATGACATAGGGTTGAAGGCAAAAGTCACCTTATAAAAATGATGTTCAGAAAAGAGCTCATGCAAAAGCACTAGCCCTGTAGAAGGCCAAGAGGCATTTGAAGCATTTCTCCCAACATACTTTATAACATCTTCCCCCAAGCCCTCTCCCAGAATAAAATAAATAAATAAATGAGCCACACAGATAATTCTATGGGGGTCCTAAAGGAAAAGGCTGGTAAAAAGTCTTAGATGCTTTACAGAAAGTTTGAATTCCATTATAAGATTATTAAATAGAGAGTGCAGAAAACAAAAGATGAAGGCACTGCTTCATAGAGTGAAGATTGCATTTTGCTTTTAGAACATGGAGTGCTTTTTATTGAGAATAATCTCTTCAACCATGCCTCCAAATTTCAAGACAGCAAGGGACTTCTTTTGGTATTAACCTTAAGCTTATGCACCACCTGCATTCACAACCTGCTCCTGAGTAAAGGTAGCAGTTTCCTCATAGGTGATTCTTGGTATAGCAAAATATGTGAATAGAACTGATAAACTCTTCAGCACACAACTGCCCTCCTTATTGATGCAGCATGGAACTACTGCATCACATTTACGATATGCTGAAAGAAATCATCATATGCTGATTGCACATCAGGAACATAAAACAATTTCTGTTTGTGGGGACTTGCAAAAGTACTTCTCTGTTATAACTGGGCTCGGTGATAACAGTATAAGAGAGAACACTTATTTGTCTTAATTTTGGTAATAGATACATCTCCTACCCAAGATGATTTTTCTCCAAATATAGAAAAAAGATTATCTATTGTTATGAATAGTTTAATACCACATATTTTCACTTATTAAATGCATCATGTAGTGATGCAGTATTTTTGCTAGAATTCTGAAGATCATTAGCATTAAGCCATTTTAGCTGTGTTTGAAAAGGGCACCTTTATATCTCTTAACTCCTTAGTATTACTTAGTTCTTTTCCAGATGTAAGAAGCAAATTCAGCTGAAGTTTCTGCTCATTAAGGATCTCAGCTTAGCTCCCTGCTAAAATGGCTCAATTACAAGAGGGATCAAACACCTGAAATTACCTGCTATGTTATGAAAAATTGAAAAAAGGTATTTTTGGTTTTGTGTGTAAACAAAAGTAATTAAGAGAACTTTTCTCTGAGCAGTATTACAATCAAGTTATTTTGAAAGTAAAAGAAAAACCAACACAGGCTGACCTGAAGGTAAATGAAAGAGTTTTGAAGATGAGCACAATTTTTCTGCTTATGATTACAACATTTAACTGGCCAGAACAACCTCTTCTTAAAGTGACAAAATGCATTTTCTCATTGGACCAAGTAGCTATATTTGGGCACTTCATAATAGATAGTAAGCCACAGGCTAAGGTGGCAAAACAGAAGTTAAAGTCAAAAGGCAACCTCCAATTTAGTCAGAAGGCATCAGTTCTAAAAGAAAACAGGATTGCTCTGCTACGTTGATCTTTTCGCTGCTGCTTTTAGTAATTATTTGCTTTGCAGAATCACTATTCTCTAATACAACATAACTAGCAATGGAAATCAGACTTCCTAATCTGCAGCAGATCTATTATTTCCTCGGTGTGTTGAAATTTCTGATTTTACCCATTGGTACTTTGCATTTTATGCAAGTAAAGTTAGAGTTCTTATTCAATTCTTATTGAATATTCTTGATTAATTGAAATTCTTATTATGTTCAAAGAATTGTTGTATTTAGTTAAACCTCACTAGGTTCCTGCCCGGTTTCTGTATTTAATTTAAACAAAGATTGCTCCAATAAATCTTAAAACAAACCCAAAAAGGCACATAAATTCAGTGCATTTTCTTCCTTCTATCCAGTTTCAAACCAGAGTCAATATTATGCCCAAAGAAGGCCTACAAATTCTGAGCTTTTGCTTAGCTGAAGCATCATTATGATTTAATAAGTTTCATAATCACTCTCAGAACATAGACAAATGGTACTGTAAAAATCATTTGTTCTTGAATTTAATTTTACATCCAGAACATAATGGAATATTTAATATTTAGCAAGTCAATTCCACAAAGTTACTTTGTACTGCTCAAGTGGGAAAAAAGGTACATAAGGGCATAGTTGTATTGGATGACACAAGACTATATGAATATATCCAATTTCACTCAGCAGCAGAATCCCCCTCCCACTCAAAAACAACCCAAATAAACAAAAAACAACCATAGCCATGGTTAATTTATCCTACTTGAGGGCTACTCATTCAGAATGGATTACATGGAGGAGCCATGATGCTCCTAGAACACATGGCAACTATGCAGTCTGTTGGAGAACTACATCGTACTCATTTAAACAGGGAAATTTAACTCATTTTGACTAACCTGAAACTTCCGATGTCAAAACTGTTCTTAGTTTTGCCAAAAAAAAACACCCTAATTCTTTCAGTGCCTAAATGGAGATTAAATAGTCTACTGGAGAATAATCCTCTGTCAAATAGACAAGCAATACAATTCAAAATGTAAGAGGCACGAGTCACGGTAATTCAACTTTAAGATTCTGCAATTCTTTCTTATCCAGACAAGCTTGCTTATTTGAGAGAATGAAGGCTCCGAAATCCTGCCCATGAGGCATGGGGAAGTCCTCCAACTACCAATGAATACTCAGTACCAAGAAAGGGTATCTTAACATCGACACTAATGCTTTACACAGATCTAACATAAATACATATATAACTTTGTATACAAAATAAAAATGTGAATCATCTTTTTCACTTCATCAGCTAAACAAAACCATCTCACTTTTTTTTTTTTTAATATAAAACATTTGAATAGATTCTATCAGAGCTGTACCCTTGAAAACACACTCCAGCGTAAGCATAAAGAATGGGAGGAGGACAAAAGGACAAGGAAAAAAAAATCAAATCAACAATGTGCTTTTTTTCCATTGTGGAAGCCTTTATTCAAACAAGTGGTTGAGCAGCACTGGCCACATCCATCCATTGGTTAGATTAGCTATGATTGTACTCACTCATAGAGAACCCTTTAGTCACCTTGGGCAATTAACATGTTGGTGCTTGGGGGGTTTCAGAAGCCCTAGATTTCTGTTTCTGAATGAATCAAAATAAATATCTTCAGAATGAGGTTATACTGGTGGATGTAAATAACTAGCAAAGACATCACCTATATCCATTATCTATTCGGACAATGGGAACCAATCTAGGAACTAGACAGGAAGTTTGATTTTAGGTGTCTGTTTACTGCCATTCAGAGTACTTTCCAGTGATCACTCATATAAATACATTCCCTTACTTAACTTTAAGAATTTTCATTTAATTCAGTGGTTTATGGGGGCACCTTTCTGTGCATTAAAGCTTCCATTTTTATAAAGAAAATAAAAAGTGACTGTAAGTCACTGATGCTGCAACAGTATCAGAAATTGGGGAAAAAAAAAAAAAAGAGTTCTCCAAGATCACTGTATATCTAAAATCGTCTCCACAAATTGAAATTATCAAAAGGCCAGACATAAAAAGCAGCAGTTCATAAATACTAATTAGCACCTTGCCAGTGATTGCATGATAACATTTACCGATGCATAATTGAATTCCAAAAAATTAAAAAACAGGGAGCGTGGGTAGATTTAATAATTCCTCCCACGCTACTCAGAGTTTCTGATTATTTCTTCTAACAAGCAGTTGGATATTTTACTTCTTTTTCCTCTTCATTTGTGAATAACAATCAGTCCATGTTTTTAATATTCTTGTATTTAAAGCTAAAGGGGAGGGGGAACCACTGCAAATAACATAGTAAAATAATTCCTAGTAATTCTAAATTTTAAATATTGTACCTGTACACAGCTTTTTGCTTCATTTCTTGACTCCAGTGGAAGGTGTCCCTGTCCACAGCAGGGCCACGGATCAACCATCCTATGATTCTGATATTATTAGGACTTATTTTTCCTGTGGATATTGATAGGAATCTTAAGTTATTCTATTAGACTTTTCTTTCCTCAAGCCTTCTTTCCAAACCATTCACTTGTTATCCAGCGCACTTATCTTGTGTTCTTGTACACAGGTTATTAGCCATCATCCTCTCTCATAATAGTTGGGCTGTGAATAAGAACAGCTCATCAACCGTTTTACAGGTCTGAGCAGACAAAAGATTTGAAAAGCACACACTTAGTCGTGGGATGAGTTTCCTCAGGTGGTATTACCTGGATTAAAGCAGTGACCTGAAAGCAGCCACATGAGCCAACACATCCTTTTACTGCACAGAGGGCAAGATGAAAAACAGCGATGGCTGAGTGTGATGCTCAAAAAAAACCCACAGGTCTGGTGGCTGGGTGTATTGTGGGTAACAGTTATCGGAGAATGGTACAAAAAAAACCCCAAACATTAACTTCTTATTCATTTAAAAAACAAAAACAGAACTACAGAATCACTTCAGCCGAATTATTTTTCCACAGTATTTTATTAAGGCAATGCTGCTACAGTGTGAAAATGAAAGATCTCAACAGCAAGGCATGCAATCCTCTGGAGGCCATATGGAAACAAAACTGCTGCACCATTTGACAGAACACACAAAAACATCCAAGACTCCAGTACAGCTGTCCCTGCAGTGGGGTTCAACCTTGGAGAGAGAGTGACATTCTCTAAATATTTAGAAAAACAAAACAATACAGGAAAAGAAAAAATGTACCAACACACTTCCAAGAATCATAGAACAATGTCCCCATTTGAGACTCAAAAACAATTACAAAAATAAATAAAAATCACACAGATGCTTCCAAATAGCATTACTTCCTGCACTTCAGAAAACACCCCAAAAAAGACACAGGTCACACAGGTGTGAGACGGGCATCACTTGAACCACAAAGCCTAGCACCGCTTTACAAATCCAAACCCTACAGCGGGCATCTTTAACGGACCTGAACTAAAAGCTGCAGAAGTGCAGGGTTGAGAGGATACTCCTGTGTTCCAGCTGCATATTCCCCAGCAAGCACCAGTCAGCAACCTTACACTCCTCCAAAACATTTGGCACCAAAATTTTCTTCTCCCAATTGCAGGAAACTGGAGCACAAAACATAAGTGGGACCCATTTAAGAGCAGCTAAGAGCCTGGTACATTAAATTTCTGAGGTGTTCATTCACCATACCCATAATCATCTCTGCAAGCCCTTGGGAAAATGCTGCTAGAGATTCTGGCTTGTGTTTCATATCTGACAGGCAAGCTTTGGTATGAGTTAATTAAGAAAAGAGACTACGGAGCCCTCTAGCTGAAGGCACACAGAAATGGAAACCCTTCAAAAACCACTTTGGTTCTTCAGGGTTTGCATAAGAACTGTTGACTGTAGCTGGAAATAGATATGCAGCAGCCTCTCTCCCACACACGTATAGGCAGCAGCCACATCAAGCAGTTTATCTATCTGTCCACCCATACCCTGCAGACACTCTAGAAAACCTGGATAAAATCCAAAAGAAGACATAATAAAATCTCTCTTGCTTCACTTATAATGCTCAGAAATGGTAATGCTGCATTCCAGATGCGCTATTCAAATGGTAAAGTAAGCTGACATTAAATACAGTATAAAAATATAAAACTATTATGAAATCAATAATAATTAAAGTGCTTTCAGGTGTTGGTTTTCCTTTGTTTTTAATCATTAACATGCACTTATACTCCAGAATAGTATTACACAGAGGGCACCAGGAGCTGCATAATACATGTTTACCTTGCATTTCACCTTCATGGCAAATGACATTAGTACATCATTAATGTGACATCAGATTATTCTAAAAAATACAGAACTACACATTAAACTCCAGTAAGGTACTCTGGACAAGAAGGACTTCCAACAATAAAATCTGGAAACCTAAAATTGCCACAACTTCCAAGTATTTGGAACTACATACCTTACAGACAGAGCTATGTGTGCAGGTTGTGAAACTGCAGGTGCATACCTGAAAAGGGGTTATAACAATCATTGTTGTCTCTCACATTTTCCCCTTCACTTATTGTGTAAGATTTAGATACTGAGTTGTAAGAGCCTGGAAGGGCTGCTTTACTGGCAGAACCAGCAGCAGCCAGGTCCAAGTGAAGCACAGGTTCCTTGACCAAGCACACCCACAGGCCATAAAATTCTATGGCTGCCATACCCCTCAAGTCCCTGACAGGGAACCCAAAGGCTGAGGGCAAACAGCTGGAAAACAAATGAGATGAGACATGGCCCCAAGATACAGGCTACAGTTACAGAACTGAAGATACAGCCAGGCATGGTAGCTTGACTGCAGTAGTAAGGTAATCACTGAAGCTTTACAACTTCACATCATCCAGGGTGCTATGAGCACAATCCATAACAAACACTAGCAAGCCTTCAAATTATTTCCTAAATTCTTTGAAACCATGCTGATTTAATGGAAGGTATTTCTGCAGAGTTCAAAAGTTGAAAAGTATTCACGTCTTAATTCCTACCCTGTATCGGGCTTCATAATTTGGTTGACAAAGCTGCTAAGAAAATAGAAAATAAAAGCATGTCAAAGTCACCTATGAGAATACCAGAAGAGATGAAAGCAAGTCAGCATAATCATTTCAAGTGCTCTCATTCATTCTTCCAGCAAAACTAAAAGTTTTCTTTGCAACTGTTATACTGAGTTTCTTGGGTGCCCTAGTAAGGAGGAAGGGAGTCAGGGAGATCAATGTTATCGAGGAAAGAAAATAAAAAATAATAATAGCAATTAAGAAAAAAAGAAAAAGGTTCGCTTTACTCAGGTCATGAAGCTGGAAGGAAAGGCTTCTGCATCACATCATTTGTTATTTTCTCTACCAGACCTTAAGTTCAGAAGTACTAAGCACCCAACAGTCATCTCAGACAGTATAATGCACATCCTTCCCCAGATATGTTTTTGAGTATTAAAACAGAAAAAGACATTGAGCTAAAAGTCTTCCTAATACTCAGAGAGGTTTTAAAAAATATGTATTGAAAAAAAGTAATCTCTACAATAAGAACAATCACCTCCCATTCATGCTGTGTTTATAGAGAGAAAAACAAAAAAAAGGCCGTGTTTTAGGCTTACCTGGAGAGGTTTTGGTATCTGGGGCTGCAGGATTGTCTCCACAAGCAGAGCCCAGAACTGCCCCATGTCAGCCTATGAGCACTCGGTCACTGCTCCAGACTGCACTGCCCAGGGCAGGGAGGTACCTATGGCAGGCCTAAGCCAGCTGTCAGTACAGAGAACAGCTTTAAAAGCAATCCAGTTTTTCCCATCTTCTAAGGGAAGCTGAGGGTTTCCCTTTTAACAAGTCAGACTCTTCTAAAAAAAATAAAGTTGGGTTTTGGATGTTCTTCTCTTGATATTTCAAGGAATTATACCAGGTGCTAACATTTACATTAATTTCATTTACCACACGTTTAATGGAAATTTAGGCTATTACTTTCTCTTTAATATCAAATAAATAAATTGATTCTATTGATTCGATATTTTGTTGCTTCACAAAAGTCCAGACTGGGTCATGACTATCCTTCTCCAAGAGGGAGAAGAAAGGCATATCTGAATGCCACTGTACTAGCGTTGTAAGTGTTATGGAAACTTTAGATTCCTCTAGTAGATAGAACAAATTAAGAAAGCAATTTTATGAGGAATGTCTCCTTCTTCTGCCAGCAAATTCAAAGTGGCTGCCTACTTGTTTATTTTAATCACCTCATCGTGATTACCTTACATGCATCAATAAAAAAAAAGAGGCTCTAGCAATAGCACTGAGCAACATGAGGACAAACAACCACCTGCTCATACTTAATGCAGGAGGGCAGAGGACCCAACAGTTCACACTGCAATGAAAGCACCAGGGAAGAAAAAAAATGCATCTCAGACTTTCATGCTGACATCCATGATGTGGCACACTGCCTGGAGAGCTCTGCAGAGTAGCACTGTGGTCACAGAGATGCTTTCAACCAGAAGCTCCCAGATGGGATGCACACCTCACTTCACAGTATGCTCTCTATATTGGTACTCAGGTTTCAGGCCTCATCTAATAGCCTTCAGTAGAGTAGCAAAGTAAGGATGTGCAGCGGAAGAAGGACAAGTGCAATTGCTATCTTCTTTGCTAATCCCAGATGAAGTTAGTTGTTTGATATAGCGTCACATTAGCAGCATAATTGCTTATTTTTCTCATGGCATTTAACTATTAATACTGCAAACTCCCTGCTTTGGTAAATGTACTGTAGTGTACTGAGTTTGGGATGGTGTTCTGTTGTTTTTCTCCTTCCCAAGAACTGAATCGTTATTTCAGCACATGTGAATCCCATCAAACTACCATCTTCACAGGAAACAGCACAGGAGACTACAGAAGCCCCTGAAAGCCTCCCCAAAATTAATTCCCATGCTCTAATAGCTAGAGAAAAAAAAAAAAAGAAATAGAGCTGAGTTGCACTGAGCTGGATCACAGCACGCTGGTCATTCCAAGGTCATCGCTACATCCTAACAAGAAATAAGATGCTCAGTGTTCACTTAAACCACATGGGGAAGATTCACTGTTATGGAACCCTGAATTACTATAAAAGAAAAAAATAAAAGGGCAGGAATAGGAAAGGAAGTGGAAGAAAAGAACAAGGGCATTAACCAAGCACATGAGGAGGAACAATGACAGTTTCTGACGTATTTCACTCTTTCATGAAGAAATATCATGCAGACTTTTCACAAACTGCTTGAGATCTTTGGTAGAAGAATAACTATGAAGAACTCTAGCTAAGTGAAAAAGCAAACAAATATAACATGCTTGTTTCAATGCTTTTATGCAGCCAGCTAAAAATAAGCTAGATAATGATATTTTTTATGTGCACACCGTAATAAAAACAATTAAGAATTACAAAATGGGAGAAACAGATGGTTACTGTTTGGGGTTTATTTAAGTTTCTGTAATTTCTACAAGCAGGCTAGCTGCTTATCTTGAAAACTCTTTGATTCCTTGGAAACACATCATCTTTCCTGAAATCTTTAATCTTGCACCATTCTTTGAAAAGAAATAAAGCACCAAATACTCAGGCCCACAAAGCTTGAATTTCACATTGTTTGCTACAAAAATGTTAACAGAAATTGAGTTAAAAATTGACAGTTTTTTTTCCAGTTAGATAAGTTGCTTGGGCAGAACTCTTAACATTTCACAGCCCCTGTAAATCTTGTAAATCCTGTAAATCTTTGATCTACGTGAATGATGATACCAGTGAATATGGCAGACATAAACAAAAAATATATGCTGCAGATGACTAAGTGAAGTGTTTTCAAACTAGAATGGAAGAGGGGGGCTATTTAATGTTGGGACTGCTTTTTGACAGTTTTAATTTACACATCAAAAGAGAAATACAGTCTAAGATTTTGTCACCGTAATGGTTTTGCTATTACATTAACTAGCAATTACTACACAATGACTGTGCAAGCTGACTAGGCTTTAAATGCCAAGTCCCAATTTCCAAACTTCCTTAGGCTGTTATTTCAGTGTCTTCCATACTTTGAAAGGAGAAAATTACCAAGATTACAATTGCACAGATTAATAATAGCTAAGATATGCCTCAAAAGGCTGTCTTCTATCCTCTATGTAAGGAAGCAGAAAAAATATCAGTTGTCATTTACCATTCACCCAGTGTTTAAGAAGTAAAGCACAGGGATGGGAGCTAGAAGGCTCCCATCCCATTTTCCCTTCCTTCTGTGGAAGTACTGTGCTACCCTGTGATAAAAGATAAGTTGTACATTGGGCAGCTAGACAATTGCACTTTGCATTGGACCAATGCTTCTGGCTGGGCAGGGTGCAGCCACACAACGTATCACCTGTACACTCAACAAATTCAAGAAATAGCAATCTCTCCCAAGAGCCTCTGTAATTTCAAGTTTGCAAACTCCTCATCTTTGGAGCAGCAAGCAAAGGACAACACAGATTTCTGCTTCCTATTCCTTATTTAAGAGTCTGCAGTTATCATCAGATAGTATAGCCATATGTGAAGTAATATTAATTAAACCTTCTTCAAAATTAAAAGTCTACTCTTCCCTTCATGGTTTTTTATAAAGCTTTATATGTGAAGTCTTCAAGACCTTTAGACGGGGTAAACACTATGTGCAATAAAACTTGTTCTTTGGGCTATAAACTCTGTATTTATTAGGAAGAGTGGAGAGCTGCAAAAACTGCAAATCTCTATTTCCTAGGAAACAGTTTTATCCCTTCATAAGAGAACTAACAACATCTGGCTGTAGAGAAGGGTCAATCTTTCCTCAACTATTTCAAGTTCATTCATATAATATTACAACCAAAGTAGTAAGGGTCAAGGTCTTTGCACAGAAAAGTGAACAGCAAAATTACGTAAACCTTGTCTTCAGCTTCATTTCCATAGAGACATAAACCAAACCAAAGTATGCCCTTACCCAGCATACTGACTGTGCAACAGACTCTGAAGCATCTGACCTTCTAACTGTGCCCGTAAAAGAAGGTAACACTCTTGTTATAATTAAAAAAAAAAGGACAGAGGAGGTTCATCTGTCACTTTGTTTCCACCCCAAGCCCCCTCCACATACTCTTTACCCTCCATAGTGTCTATCAAGACACAGCTGGAACTGGGCAATCAGCATGAACAAAGGAGTAACTCAAAACCCTGTGCACATCAGAATCCAGACTGATGAAGTTAGATGAACTCAGGAAAGCCACAGAAAATTCAATTAAAATTAAAAAATACGACACAGTCAAGAGGATTTCCCATCCATGTTAAGCTATTTCCAAATGTAGAATTTTTGTGACAAGGACAGAGATGATGGATTTTCCCTATATTTTTTTTTCAATTATTATTTTGGCTTTGCCTTTCACAGTTTAAAGATCTTGCTTACCCAGTGGCAGCATCTATTCTGCCTGCATATCACAGTGACCACATTAATGAACTGTTCAATTGCAAATATTCAGCTTTGATCCACTGACTAGTGTTTCATGCAAAGGTGCAACACTATTTTGGCACAGGAGGATTCTTTCATGTACTTCGATTTGATCTTGTATGCAGCGGTTCAGATTTCCCACTGAATGCCTTGGGAACACTTAATACATTGCTAGACAGAGCTTCAACCCATACAAGTTGGAGTTCAACTGTAATTTGCGTTAGTAGAATTATGTCTATTTACTTAAGAAAACCAAATTTCTCTATTAAAGTATGCAGTAGGCATTTAAGCATGTTTTTCACTGCAATAACATTTGATATCAGAAGTCTTTCTCTGCAACTGCTGCATCTGCTTTCCTGCGATGTTCAAGTTCTCTTAAGGTGATGTCAGGATCACCTGCTAAGATGCCTCAGCCCAGTACTTCAGTACAATGAAAGGAACATCTGAAAATAGAGGCAGGCTCTTGCAGTTATGCAGGCTGGTCACACAGTTCCATAATTAGTCCTCCAAACAAAATTTCAAAGGGTTGACATCAGTTTTTCAGTGAGCACATTTTCCAGGATACCTCTTACAGCTCTAGATTACCATATCTGTATATTTATTGTAATTTCATTCACCTAAGTCTCAATAACTGAACTGTTTTGGGGCATAGAGTGGGGGACAAGTTGCAGTCAAGGTTTTAAAGGATTTTTTTTTTCAGTTGAATTCAAGCTATTGCAATGTTTTAATAAACGTTCTGTTGGAGCTGTTTTAAGTAGAGTCCAGGAGAAATTAATGATTAGAAGACAACAGCTGGAGATCTTATCACTACTACTCTGCTAAATTGATTTTTTTAGAATAGCTAAATTAAAAAAAGAGGCTACATATCTATTTGTGAAGTTTCATTAGTAAGCACACTATGCACTGCTAAATCCTCAAGGAAAATAACTTTTTAATTTAATTTTTCAGAATTAACAACGATTTTATTTATTTACTAAAGTTTTCTATGAGAAATGACTCACTCGTTATGGTAAACTCTATTTTTTTCTAATTGAAATTCTTTAAGAAAGAAAATTTTAAACCTCTCTGATTTAATTTACACTGAAATGAGTATTTACTAGGGTGAAACTTCCATGTTCTATGCACTGCAGAGATGCAGTGCAGACAACTTAGTTTCCAAAGACTTTCTAGAGGTATTCCCTTCTCCATTATGCATCAGAATGACCTTCACAAGTTTCTCTCCCTGTGAAGACAAGCAAAAATGGGACCTTAATGCCCTGCAAGCTGGGCTACTGTGAATTTACCAGGGGCTGCCAAGGACAGTGAAATGTAAGCAGTAGTAAAGACTGGCATTGACACAGCTGCAGTGAAACCAGCTGAGCAAGCTGATAGCATCTCCAACTACTCACCCAAGGGTTCTCTGAAAAACTGCCTTACCAACAACTCAGGCAGAGGAGCAGCATCTCCTCAGCCACCTCACTGCACCTTAAGTGGCCACTAATACATTACCCTAGTAAAATTGACCGTGGAAATTATTTCTTCCCACAACTTTATTTTTTTGGATGGAAGGTTTCATTTCAGGAAAGAAACTTTTCAGTTTTGTTACAGTCTCAGATATTTGCCAAAGAGGTTATAAATGCCCCCTCTCTGGAGGCATTCAAGACCAGGCTGGATGGGGCCTTGAGCAACCTCGTCCAGTGGGAGGTGCCCCTGTCTATAGCAGGAAGTTGGAACTAGATGACCCCTTCCAATCCAAACAATTCTATGATTCTATATTCAAGACTCTTTAAACTATTCAAATTCCATCTGCATTAAAGAAGCAGATAAGTAATTTGCCAGAACTTCACAAAGCTCTTGCATATCCACACTGTTAGTGCCATTCAAAAATTCAGGCAAATTTCCAAGACACTGTATGTGCCCATGCAGACTTGATATATGATAAATACAGGCTAGTCCAATACCATACAGCACTTGAAATATCTCTGAAAGTCAAGTGATAAATCACAATAAGAAAATGATTCTCAGTATGACTGTGTCCAAATGCAATCAATGCACATCAGAAATGCTGAGCACAAGAGTTTGTGTTAGATTTTAACTTCTAGTGTAGCTTGATCAAATGCAGCACAGGCTGCACACCCAACCTGCACCTGTGGAATATCTATTGTGTCTAGAGATTCTGTTTGGCCTTGCAGCCATCCAGAACATCTCCAACCGATAAAACCAAGCCATGACCTACTTGGAAGTCAGTTCTGTCCTGTAATTGGTAAAGTAAAAAACACAAACAGTGAAATCAGCAGGAGATGGAGGAAGCCTTTACCGTGGCAGACAATACCATGGATTCTCAGGAGTTCATTTTTTTAATTTTTTTTTAAGTATTATTTCATACAGCTTTGAACATCACAGAATTTTTTTTGTCCTACACACCAAACTTTAGCATGTCCTGCATGCTACTACATTTAGCATTATTTTTCTCTGGATCTTAGCCTTGACCATTGAAAGCCAATGAGATTTTGTAACAAAAAAAAATAATGAAGTCTACATCAAGTACTCCTACTCTGAAAATTGGTCCATCTCAAATTAAATATGATCTGTTCTCATAAATGGCTGTGGTTAAATGTATCCTGTAGCAATGAGTTTGGAGGGGGGAAAATCAATTTATAGTTAGCTGGTGGTCTGGACAGGAGTGGGGAATGAAGTAAGTTGCATTCAAGTGGATTGCATACATTCTAGGATAGAGGCAGATATTTTGTACCCCTTCTCCCCACCTCATATTAAGACTGACCAGACTCCTCCTTGGAAAAGAAACGTGCCAATAGCCGTAAATGATCCTCACCTTCCCTGACTAAGCTATTCGTTACAGCTGCCAATGAGCAATATCATATTATAGATATCAACTTTTACCTAGAGAAGATATGTTACATCTACAAACCTCCTCTGGATATTCAGTAAAATCATACCATTTTCAAGGTTAAGCAATGTCATTTATATTCTAGGTCCCTCCATAAACACATTCAAATAGGGACACCTACATTGTAGCTATGGTGCTAACTTTGGCTATGGCAGATTTATAAATCTTCCTCCCAGCACTCCTTGGATAACTGGAGAGAGACATTGTTGGTTACAGTATAACAGTTCTCTGACAAAGAATTATTAAATTTGTGCTCCTTCCCTTTTCTCCCTCTCAACTCCTTTTCTTCAGTTAAACGTAAAGATAAACAGATGAATAATCTAACATTGTTCCTATCTTCAATGTTTACCCATCTAGCTGTGTTTGTTTGCTTAGAACAAGATCAAAATTCAGGAAAAAAAAAATCTTAAAAACAAACAACAGTAATTGCACACTAAGAAGGTTGTACTACAGTGCTGCTGACTGCTACTGTGACTAAGATTATTACAGATGTATGTATAATTAATTTTTCACTTTACAGGGGGTTTTGGGAGCTCGAATATTGAAAACTATGTACAGTTTTGAGAAAATTAAGTGGTTATCACTTCATGTACATGGTCTGATAGTGTTAGAAAAAGGAGAAACAGTTAAACTAAAGGGAGATTTAAATTAGACATGAGGAGGAAATTCCTTACTCAGAGGGCAGTGAGGTGCTGGCACTGCTGCCTGGAGAGCTGTGGGTGCCCCATCCCTGGAGGTGCTCAAGGCCAGGTTGGATAGAGCCCTGGGGCAGCCTGAGCTGGTGGAGGGCAGTCAGCCCATGGCAGGAGATTGGAGCTCAACAACCTTTAACATCCCTTCCAACCTAAGCCATTCTATGATTCAAACTGTAGAAAAAAAAAGTAAACCAAACTATAAGCAAGAAAAGGTTCGTGTAAGTAAAAGCTAATAAAATACTATGATAAAAAAAAATATTTCCATAGCTTCCTATCAAAGAAACATCATGCCATAGCAACATTCAAATTAACCAATTCATCTCATATAAAGCATTTAAGGAGCTACTCTCTTATAAACTTCACTGTAAGATCCTTAAAAGTAATTCCATGGCCATATCATTTTGAGAACCATTTTTTCTTTAGGCAGCATGGAAATAGATGAAGTTTCATTTCTCTTATCCTTTATTTGTAAACAACAACAACAAAAAAAGGATTGTTGCATTAAGACAAGCACAAGGCTGTCACTGTTGTTGACAGCCTTGTAACTTATGCCACTCTGACATCTTTTCCCCTCTGAGTATAGTCGAAAAGCTTCATCTCTGTACAAATCTTAAGCTACGGTATCAAATCCTGACATGTTCCTATCCCAGTGAGATACATGTGCAATTTACCTATCAGTTTCATCATCTGCAGATAGGACCACTACAGGATTAGCTGAAGGAGGGAGTAGGGGAGGAGAACAGATGAAGGGATGCATTCAATTCTATGGGTATGACCTCCAGGGCAAGCCCACTATCATTCTCTTCCAAATCACTAGAATCGCCTCAATGGATAGCATCAAATCTGAGATAGAATCCAGATTGCACAAGCCTATCTACAAAATTAAGGTATTAACAACTTTCCAGAAAGGTCATGGTGTGGGAGGGTATAATACAATCCTCAGGTCAAATGCATTTTATTAAATCAAAATTATGAATACATCTATCTGGAAACCCAGTTTTTGAATAGTGCAGTACATTGTCTTTAAGTATTCCAGCCTATCCCTTATCCTGATGTTCTTGGCTGAACTTAAGTAAGGGGCACTTTAGAACAGCCACTTGAACAGGGAGCTAACACACACCATTAATTCTTCATAGTTTCATTTGCTCCTGACTTGCATTATCATCTCAACCAAAAACCTACAGACTGAACAGTAAGACTGAAGCCCTTTGGAAAGGAGAGATATACTTCTAGCACAGTAACGCTTCCAATTTTTATTCAGAACAATGAGAAACCACTGGCATAATCTCAAATGCAGGCGGTACATTTGTGCCAGCTCCAGCTGACTGGTTTAGAAGATTTTTGATGAGTTAGAAAACTAGTAATTACCACCACACAAACTAGCATGGATCCAATTCATGAAGTGTCAACCCAGGCACAGTTTACGCCTCCATTAGACTGACTGAACTTGAAATTTTTTCTTGCTTTTGGCCTACTTGTCTCCCCAAATTATGCAGAGTAATTGACAGAATTTGTATAATTAACAATTCACTTTTTACCTCTACATATTAGCAAACTCCAGCATCAAAAATAAGGCAGCTTTACATGGCAAAAATTTTGCAATTAAAAAAATTGGACACATTCATAATACCAGCTTTTGCTTAATTACTAAACATTCATTTTTGACCGTAGCAGGAAGGTTTATCTAGATGCAAATGTTACTCTAGAGCACCAGAATGATTATTTTTATTACCACATTTGTAATTAATGCATTACTAGGTGTGGGCTAATTTGTTTTCTCTAATTTTCTTCCCCTCAAAGTAAGAGCAAAAGCAGCACTGCAATCATATTTCTTGTGGAAGAGGAAGCATCTACATAAGGGATTGTTTTTCCTTAGGTCTTTTCACGGGGAGAGGAGGAGGCAGGGTATTTTTATTTTATTTTTAATTTTTAAACATGCACTGCTGTCTGACAAAAATATCTGCACCTCAGTTCACATTGCTATTTATGACTGGTGTATGAAATAAGTCATTCTCCTCAACCAATCCCTTTTTCTCCTGAGGTGTTACAGTTAAAATATGTCAGATTTTGTCAAAATCTTGAATATCAGTTTTGATATAAGGAGCAAGGGTTGAGCTACACAGCTTGAAAATACGTTGACTGTGTAGTTTCTATATTAGTTAGGTACAAACACGCTGAGTGACCTACTTTGCTTATTTAATTAGATTGTGAAGAGAATGTCTTGCATTACTGACAAGGATTTTTTTCTTACTGAAGTAGGAAAAAAAGACAATTCAAAATGCCAAGCTTTATTTTAATTTCAGTAACACAACATTATAAGAAAAACAGATTATAGCTGGCATGGTTGGATGTTGTGACGGAGACAGCAAATATGAGTCAAATAAGGCAATTAAAAATTTGGGAAGGAAGATCAGCATGAGACTGCAGGCTCTTTTACTTTCATGAACTCGTACTATACAAGCCATAAATGTTTCATACATTTTAATCTCAACCTGTATTATAACAAAGGCTACAGAAACAATTATTCCCTTTGTTTCCTATCAAGACACTGAAATGTTTCAATTAGTAAGGGAAAACATTTCTAGTCAGCAGCACTCAAAAAACAAGTTATCAATATCAGCAATATAGGACTTTTTGAACTTTCCAATTAACAAGTATTAGATGTTTCCTTGGCGCGCAAGTACAACCATACTAGCTTCACAGGATAAGGAAATTTTTATAATTTTTGATAAAAAACTCGATAATCATTTTGATTTTTTTTATAAAGTAAAACCGTAAAAGTAAAAACAGACACTTAAATGAATGGTCTCCTATGATTTTGTTTTGCTTCCTCACTTTCAATGAAAATTCACTTATTTTTATATGTAGTTTTATAGCCAATATTAAACCCAATGGGACAGATATCCCTGGGGTCTTTCAGGTATATGCATGCATGTATTCTAGGGAAAATTGTAAATAGATGTTTTATTTTTGTATCAGACCTTTATTAGTATTAAAATAAAAAAGCACTTGTCACTAGTGACTTTTTGCTTGAGGTTTTGCTATAACACACATTTCTTTTAAAGAAAAAATACTGACTGTCAGTAGTATGACAGGCCGTGTCAGAATCTTGACATTCTTTGCAAATATCTAAAGAACTACAGCGAGAGCTCCACTTATCTAAGTGGCATTACATGTAGAATAGTAAGAAGCCCTTTAGTAACATTTGTTCAAGATATTTATTTGCAGTGTTTTGAGCTGGGACACCTTCACATACCATGCCAAAACACTCGGTCAGGCAGATCTGATTCACATTTTTACCCTTTTTTTCAGCATTGCCCAGGGCTCCTCAACTGATGAGGCAATGGCAGAATTTCTCATCCAGCCCCCAGCCCTGCTGAAATGATTTAGGGAAGGGAGAGAACAAGGAAGGTACATGCCACAATGAGAAAGTTCATGTGCTCCTTGACAAGGAGATTTGGATTATCTCTGAGCCAAAGGGTCATGCAGCTTCACGGGAAGCATAATGGGAATAGTTACACTGATATGATCTAAAGGAGGCTTGGGCACATCTTCTCTTTGGCAAAATGAGAAATAGGGGTAATTGCTTTTAATCAGAACAAAACCAAACATTTCTTACCCATATTTGTGTGGTCTCTGGCTCAAACAGTATTCATGAATTTGTAAATTAAATTTAGAATTGTGACAATGAAGCGTCACCTCTGCAATGAAAGATGCAATTAAGCTTAGCATTAAACCACGCAGAAAGGAAGAAAAACTAATAGAGCATCTTCAATCACAACACTGTCAGCTCTTCAACAAGTAGACATTAATTCCTTGAATATGAAACTAAGTCTTCAAATGAAATTAGCACTTTTTTAGAATAAGTGCTGCCATTTCCATAAAGTTTCATATGAAAGGGATGAAATAATGGGTCTGAATTCCAAATATTTAACAGTATCTTCAAGAAGGACCAGATGCTCAAACTGACTCACTAGACTAGAAATACAGCCCTATGTCTTTGTTATTTGTGTATTTTTGTATTTTATATAATGCCAAAACAGTTATAAAAAGAGGTTTTCATGATGAAAACTCCATATTATTGAGATAAAAGCTATTTACTATGACGGAAGAGGAAAATGGAAACAAATGTGCAATAATAACAATATATATATAGCCACAATGCAATTACTACCTGCTGATGAACACACAGGAGCAAGACAGCTCTCCACCAGCAACTCAATGTCCCACTGCCCACCAACTAACACCAGCAACCCCAGAGCAGCAGCTGCACTGGCCAACACCCCACAGCTCAATGGCCATCCATGTGGTGTCACCTAATATGGGATAACCTAATTCAGGCACATATCCTGGCTCTGACACCCCTTGCTGCAACACCATCATGGCACCAGCTCTTTCACAGTGAGGGGCCTGGTCTGACCCCAGCTGTACTCCCACCACTTACTAACAGCCAAACATCGGTGTCCTCTCAACACAGTTTCAGCTGAAACCAGGACAAGCATAAAGAAAACAAATGACTTTTAACACTAGTGTAAAACAACCACTGATCACCCCATCAGTCTTAAGTGTTCGGCTTTCTGCTTTACAGCATCACCTCAGCTTACATTTCTGGAACAGATGGTATTGTTTTGAGTTCCTCCCACTTGCTTGTCATTGTCTGATAGTGATTATATGTAAACATCTGAATTAAGCCATTACTGATAGAAAAATATGCTTATTGAGAGATTAGGACCACTCATCAGACCAACACAAAGATGTTGCTTATAGTGTAAGTTTGTCATTTTTGCATTTCTGAACAAGAAAATGACTAATTCACAATAAACTGTGCATCAGGTTGACATTTAATTGATAGCGTCTTCAGTTTTTACTCATCTCATATGATGCTGTATTTTAAAACTGAAATTTCTCCAATAATAATGTGAAAATAAAACACTTCCTAAAGAAATTCGACATCTTGAAGTGATGGAGCTCCACTGAAATCCGCCCAACAGGAAGGCTTCAGAACCACTGTCTGTACTGCCAGATGTTGACATGCTGAAATTCTCCATGAAGAAGAATTAGATCTCTACACCCATCACTTTTACAAGAGTACACAACTACTTCTGTCTTTATAGAAGCAAATACAAGCAATAAGAGACAGGATTTTTAGCTGACCTTTGTCTTGAAGAATTTGTACCTCCAGAACATTAACACCATTTTGAGGTTTTGCAAAACATGATTAATTCTCAGAAGAAGCAACAAAAATGAGACACACACACACACACACACACACACACACACACACAAAAAAAAAAAAAAAAAAAAAAAAAAAAAGTTGTCTTGAATTTCTTGTGGTCTAGCAAATAGTCAAAAGAGAGAGTAACAGCCCAACAAAATGGTAAACTCCTTTCTCCACTCCCTGTTGATTCTATTCCATTCTGTCCCAGATCTCACAGAGAATTACATGCAGGATAACCTCACAAGGCTGACCTAAACATTGCCTGCATGTGCCAGCAGGGTACAGATTATCCTGTGTGTAAAAAAGCATAGTCAGTGCCACTGATTAACAGGTTCAAATATAGTTTCATCTGGTTTAGTAAGTGCATTTGAGTCTAGAAAAGATCTAGTTTTCCTGTTTAAAACAAATAACATATCATAACACAAAACCACATCTTGAATTATAGGCTTTAGCAGCAGTACTAATTAGCTGAAAATGAGGATTAATCGAATATAGTATTGTTCCAACCCATTTATTTAACCTAATCAAGGTTTCATTAACTAATCAAGTAGCAATGGGTACAGAGTTTATTAATCCACAAGGTCATAGAAAGGCCACATTATCAGTCTATTTGCAAGAAAAAACATGGTTGAGGAAGGCAATCTTTAGAAGAGTCAAAATAAATAAATCACAATTTGCACATTTACTGAATCCTTTTAGAATTGGCCAATCAGTTAAAAAGTATCAGTTCTTATTTAGAGGTCTGACACTGTATCATAATGCTATTATATCCTTTAAGTAGCTTTTCTCATAAAAGTGTTTGTATTGATACAGTACAGCAGTGGTCCTAGCACCTTTATTCCTGTATTTCACACACACTGCTTGAAGAGGGGGGAGGCTATAAATACACCTATAAGGCGAAAGCATTTAGATGTTGTCAGAATTTAATTCAGGATCTCTTCAAAACCTCAAGGTCAGCAGAGGCTGGGGTACTGCCAGTATTTAGGGGTAGTTTACCATAGCTAGCCATCATGGGCTAAACCTTTTGTATGTAATTGTTGCCCAAAACTGAAGTAAACTCATGCCAATCATATTCCTGAACATTATGCTAGACTATCTGCCAGCTTGCTTTGTAAAGAGAAGTGTGCAGCTGAACAAGCAATGTAGCCTGCATTGATTTGCAGCAAGCCCTGGTCAGAAACCTTTTTCTCAGCTTCTGTGCTGTTTAGCCAACAAGTAGATTTCAGCATTAGACAACAGAAATCCTACTCCTCTCTCCTCCAGCCCACTACAGACAGCAGCTGAATTGATTCAAGAAAGATTTCAAAAATGTTGTAGATTAACTAAACTAACTTAAAAACTACAATTATTTTAGATAGACATCTCAAAAGTAGCTAAGATCTCTGAAGTCAGTTACACCTGAACAGTGCTAAGTTCTACAGTGAATGCAGTCAAAACAAGAAAAAGAGAAATTAAATTATTAGCTTAAAAAAAAATTAAATAAATAGCCTAACTACTCCATAGGAATTGTCTCATCCAGAACCATGCTTCTCAGCATAGATTTGGCTTCTCTTTCTACTCCTTCCCCCTCTCCTTTTCTTTTATGCGCTATGTTGAAAAGTACAGACTCGGTAAATGACACAGTTCCAGTAAAGCATACATTGTAAAAGCAATTCTAGGAAATATAAATGTAAGAAATTAAAGAAGTATAGGCCTATGACAAATAAATTGTGTGAATGTAAGGTATAGTTCAATTTCACGTCAAGAAAAATCCTGTTACATAGCTGAAAAAATCATTTAATTCCCTGTAGCCTGAAAAAATATTTTTCTGATATTTGAGAGGATTGTAATCCCTGAAACATAAAACACATAAATCTTGTCATTTGCTTGGTTCTGGTGCAGGCAGAATATTATCACATAAAACCCAGCTACATCCTGAATAACTTCTTGGGAGAGCTGGGATTTCAGTCCTCTTCTTCATGCTGATATGATCTTGTAACTTGTTTTCAGTCAGAAAACCTGAGAAAGATCATTCTCTTCTTTAAAAGATGGGCAAACAACAACCTATGTAAAGAGACCATCACTGAGTTTAGATTGTTGATTGTGTTAAATTGATTGTGTTGATTGTAGGCAGGAGGATTACCACCCCCTTCTGCTTGGAGATCTACAGCGCCTCTACTTTATCAACTCCAAATGCCAAGAAGAATGCCTAATGTTCCAGATGGATAAGAGGTCATTAGATAAGAGACAATCAAATCTGAACTCAATTCCACGCAAAATAGTTCTTATTTATTTCCCCTAGCCTCAAAGGTAGCTAGTTTTCTGTTGTAAAACATGTCAGAAATAAAGAATTATGAGCTGGTGAATCCCACCCCTGGTTTAACTGCAGGAATTTGCCCAGAGCCAGCAACTATAACCATTGAATTGAATGTAAAGCACTTTGTAAATAATATGTCAGATAAGAGACACCAGAACGAAGATACAGCAACCACTTCATGCCAACAAGGAAAGTGGAATGAAAGCAGAAATTCTCATCTTAGACATCTAAACACCAATAAATACTGCCAGAAGGGAAACCTAGAAATAACTAATAAATGCCTCGGTACAGAAAAACACCAACACCCAGTTGGCACTACTTTTCCTAAAGGCAAGAAGTCATAATTTTAAGGGTCACTGGTTCTTGGTTTTTGTTTTTCCCTTTTACTACCAATAAGCCCAAAAAATGGAGACAGCCAGGAACTGTGCACGTGGAAGACATTGAATCTTACTATGAATACTTACTATATGAATCTAAATCTTACTTTCCATTATTAGTAACTATGGCTCTAGACAATCACCTCTGAGATTTAGAAAGCATTTAGTTGTGTTTCTACAGTTTATATGAAATATTTGCAGCCCAGCAAAATAAGTGTTCTATCCTTCTGAGTCACCACCAGCAAGGACTAAAATACATTATCAAGATTTTCCCTTATGTCAGTGTCCTACCTGAAACAAAACAAGATTATCACTCTGACTTGAATCAGGAAATTAATTAGTGAGAAATGAGAAAGTGGATGAAAGAAGGGAAAACTCATAATATTGTGTACTAGGCTTTCTAAACCTGACAATTGCATTTTACGATTTCATTTCCACAGTAATACAAAGTATCCACTTAGCTGATTGAATCATTTGGCAGAAACAGATTTAATTCCTTAACACAATAACTCTAGAACACCAGTGTATGTAAGATGTTCAACAAGGGTGCTTTACCTTTTATGTTCATGCAGGCTTTTTGTTCCTTTTTTTCTTTTTTAATATTAATACTTGTTAGGAATGACTTTGGAATACAAAAGCGACACTTATATTGATCAGCTCGTAAAGCACGGGGATTACATTTTCAACATCATACTGAAAAACAAGCGGGGAGTTCATTTAAACCATTGCTTCAGAGTCCGTATAACCCCTGTGATAATTTAAATGGCCATGTTCCTAGTTTAAAAAAACCTTTCCCTTCACACACTCCTTCACCCTCCTTGCTCTTTTTTGGAGCAGAACAGTTTTATTTTTTAAAAGGACTAGTGGTAGAAGTTAGTTACTTGGTTACAGTTCTTCTCAAGCACACTTTTCAGTTCTGTGTCAATTCACATAGAAAGATTTTAATTTATTTCTCATGATTTAGATTTTCATAAGAAAGTTCAATGAATAACAAATAACATGGAACACATTTGCCCCTGGCTTCCATGTGCAATAAGATCTTCCCTTTCCCTGAGGAAAGAGGTAATCACAGAATCACAGAATTGTAGGGGTTGGAAGGGACCTCCAGAGATCATCGAGTCCAACCCCCCTGCCAAAGCAGGTTCCCTACACCAGGTCGCACAGGTAGGCGTCCAGGCGGGTCTTGAATATCTCCAGAGAAGGAGACTCCACAACCCTCCTGGGCAGCCTGTTCCAGTGCTCCATCACCCTCACCGTAAAGAAGTTTTGCTCACATTCCTGCACTTCCTATGCTCCAGTTTCTGGCCGTTTCCCCTTGTCCTGTCTCCGCACACTGCTGAAAAGAGTCTGGCCTTGCCACTTTGCCCCCCACACCTTAGATATTTATAAACCTGGATCAAATCCCCTCTCAGCCTTCTTTTCTCAAGGCTAAACAGACCCAGTTCATTCAGTTGTTCCTCATAGGGGAGATGCTCCAGGCCCTTCACCATCTTTGTGGCCCTCCGCTGGACTCTTTCCAAGAGATCCCTGTCTTTTTTATACTGGGGAGTCCAGAACTGGACACAGTACTCCAGATGAGGCCTTACCAGGGCAGAGTAGAGGGGGAGGATCACCTCCCTTGACCTGCTGGCAACGCTCTTTTTTATACACCCCAGAATGCCATTGGCCTTTTTGGCCAGGAGGGCACACTGCTGGCTCATGGACAACCTGTCATCCACCAGGACGCCCAGGTCCCTCTCTGCAGAGCTCCTCTCCAGCAGGTCATCCCCCAGCCTGGGGATGTACTGGTGCATGCAGTTATTCCTCCCTAGGTGCAAGACTCTACACTTGCTTTTGTTAAACCTCATCTGGTTTCTTACTGCCCAGCTCTCCAGCCTGTCCAGGTCTCACTGAATAGCAGCAGAGCCTTCAGGTGTGTCTGAGAGTGGCCACTATCCCCTCGTCAAGGTCATTGATGAAGATGTTGAACAAGACCAGACCCAGCACCAACCCCTGGGGAACACCACTAGTTACGGGTCTCCAACCAGACTCTGCACCACCAGTGACGACCCTCTGTGCTCTGCCAGTCAGCCAGTTCTCAACCCACCTCATTGTCCACTCATCTAGCCCGCACTTCCTCAGCTTTGTTATAAGGATGTCATGGCAGACAGTATCAAATGCCTTGCTGAAATCAAACTAGACTACATCAACTGCTCTCCCCCCATCCACCCAGCTAGTGACAACATCATAGAAGGCTACCAAGTTGGTCGAGCACGACCTCCCCGTGGTGAACCCATGCTGACTACTCCTGATAACCTCCTTCCCTTCCAATTGTCTGGAGATGGCTTCCAGCACAAGCTGTTCCATCACCTTTCCAGGGACAGAGGTGAGGCTGACTGGCCTGTAATTACCTGGATCTTCCCTCTTTCCCTTTCTGAAGACCAAAGTGACATTGGCTATCCTCCAGTCTTCAGGCACCTCCCCCTTTCTCCAAGACCTCTCAAAGATGATAGAGAGCGGTTCAGCAATCACCTCTGCCAGTTCCCTCAGTACCTGTGGATAATATGACTACTAAATAAGTAATACGACTATTGTGTTCCATAGTGGTGTTTTTCAATGCATGATTTTGCTCAAGGCACACTACCTGCATTACATTTATTGCCATAACTGCAAATGGGATTTAACTTACATTTTAACTTCTTGAAAACAAATTTAATTCTCCTCCCATGTTCATGGCCTTTGGCACACAGGAGGTAAAAAAGCTTAACCAAAAGGGCAACGAAACATCGTCTTTGTGCCTTTCCTTTGCTTAATACAATTTTAAGTAAATTTATGAATATCTGCATGTGGAACTGGACTTTGCAGAGTAATTCATGGAAAGATCTTCTCTACTGTATTTAACTGCAAATAAACTGATGCTTCATTACAAAAAATGTTTAATAGTAGGACTGATGCCACAGGGATTCTGCATTCTTCCACAGCCTTAAAAGAGGAATTAAGTTAAATACACTCTGTCATTATTTATTTAATCAAGTTAAACATCAAACAGCAACTGGAAATTTTAAATTTTAATTAAATGTGACCTTTTTGGATTATTTGAAACTAAAATCAAATCAGACTAATGCTCATTGAATAAAAACACAAGAAGCTGAAAACTCTACCTCATCATTGTGTTTATGGTATATAGTTTGCCAGTTTGTACAAAGCATTTTTTCTTTCATTACACAAACACGACAGCATTGAGGTTCTGACAAGGCCAAAATAGCCAAGTCCCACTGCTTGGCTACATACAGCAAAAGGCAGCAATCACAAAGCTTTTATTTTAATTAGTAAAGTTTATTAAAAGAATCATTTAATCATAATTCTGGATAGATTGGCTCATTTTTAGTGAAATATTTTTGTTTGGTCTCCCCTCTCCCTCCATCAGATTGGTTTGCATTTCTCATTCTTCAGTAATAAAGCAATAACTGTCTATCATCGGTATTGAAGGATATAGCTGAAAAGTAAATCTGTGATATCATTATTGGCTCCAGTAACTTCCATGGATATGGTTTATTGACTGTTGGCATTTCTTCTGCTACTTCACTGCCTATTTTCTTGAAGAAGAAAGGAATTGCTTAAAATAAATGTATAATTTTGCTTGTTGCTCTGCTATTGAAAGCAACATTTACACAGCAATAGTAGTGTCAAATTTAAGTGTGATTATACTGTTTAAAAAAGTGATATTTTTTACCAAGTGTGACTGAAATACTTGTCCCACACTATACCTAAACATCTAAGGTAGCTGCTTAATATGAATAGGCGTAAGAATTTTTTTTCCTAATATTATCCAATTTTCCATTTTCCTGCTTGCGTTCTGGACTCACAGGCTTCCATTAGTGTTCACACCATTATCAAATACAAAAAGTATTGCTACTGCTACATATTTCCTGTTTTAGAAATCCAGGAAGGGAACTCATGTTTTCAGAGCAATTTTCCCCGGTGATTATAAACTCTTAACCACCACGGTCCTCTTGCTTTTTCAGAACTTTATTTCCCATACTCAGTTCATTTCCTCAACTTCTGTTGGAGCTTAACAAGAATAAAAGCTCATTTAAAAAAAAAAAAAAGTGCGTGATTGACTAAATTCAGTTGCCCAAATAATGCACAATGGCTATGACCTGCATTACATCTTTAGCATTTTCTCATTTTTCTAGAGAGATTAGAAATGATTAAATATTAATTTTTTATTATTGCTCCAAACCATTGAGGCCATTTTCCAGGAGCTGAGGACTTCTTTTGTGATTTTCTAAATCCCTTGGATGCCAGTTATCTGCAGCTGCTAACAAGAAAAAAAGCTTTACTTTAGTGGCTATAACCCAGTACCAAGAATCAGTAATTCATGTAACTTGAGTAAACCTCGTTACTGCCACATGCTAAGAACGTATCATGTGCTTCCCCCTACAATCATCAATCATTTCATGTGTGATAGTGAAAAGTAGTTAGGATTTCATTTCTTCTCCACATAAAACTGTATCCGGGGCTGCATCAAAAGAAGCACAGCCAGCAGGTCGGGGGAGGTGATCCTGCCCCTCAACTCGGTGCTGGTGAGACATCATCTGGAGTTTTTGCAACCAGATGTGAAGTTCTCAGTACAGGAGAGATGCGGACCTGTTAGGGCACATCAAGAGGAGAGCCACAAAAATGACCAAAGGATGTAACACCCCCTACAGTGACAGGCTGAGAGAGCTGGAGCTGTTCAGCCTGGAGAAGAGAAGGCTCAGGAGAGATCTGAGAGAGGCCTTTCAGCACCTGAGTGGAAGCTGTAAGAAAGAAGGGGACAGACTCTTTAGCAGAATCTGTTGTGATTGAACAAGGAGAAATGTTTTCGGTCTAAAAGAGTGGAAATTTAGATTGGATCTAAGAAAAAAAAATGTTGCTTTTTTTATATGATACATGTAGTGAAGCATGATAACAGGCTGCCCAGAGAGGTGGTGGATGCCCCATTCCTGGAGACAGTCAGGGTCAGGCTGAATGGGGCACTGATCATCCTGATCGAGTTATGTCTCTGTTCATTGCAGGGAAGTTGGACCAGATGGCTTTTAAAGGACCCTTCCAATTCAAATTTTTTTCTCTTTCTAGCACAGACGGTACTGGGGAAGAGCATGAAGGGCTGGACCATATGATACTCAAAGGACAAACATTTCCTCCCCCCTTTATCGGTGAGCCTCAAAGCATGGTTCAACTAACAGATCTGAATAGCCTCAGAATGTAAGTACTATTCTCTACTGATTAACAAAGCTCTTAATCTATGTGCCACGGTTAGATGCCAAGATTTTGGTGATTATTGCCACAAATGGTTCTCTTTCAGTACTGGGTAAAGACTGACAGCTCTGTTAAATGCTAAGTGATAGATTTACAATGGAGTTTTCTTTGAAATACACAATCATCCATTTCTCTTCTGAATGAAATTTACTATGAAATATAATTTTCTGTGTCAACATTAGAATACAGTGTGCAAGAACAGCTATTAAATGGAAATTCAGCCTCTACCAATAAGAATATCAAAAATTAAAACCACTCTTGTCCTTTTCTGAAGAAAAATACAATTATAATTTCTACAATTCCTTTTCTTCTGGAGATATAAAATGCAGGAACTCAAAATATCTTCATTTTCACAATGCACAATCACAGATCCACGAAGGATCTTTGGCCACAGCTGTTTGTTCTGGATTAATTGTTCTGGGCAGAGAATCTAATCATTCCAAATGGTTCATATCTACACAGTCATACATAAAACTCAGCTGAATCTATGAAAATGAAAAACATCCAGGACTGGCAACAGAAAATCCTCTCCCGTGATCAGCCTTCCAAGCAGGAATTGGATTTAGATGCATTCAGAGAGGAAACTGCTCTGAAATAGTTGAAGTCCGTTCCTCTCCCAGCAGAGAGAAGACAGCATGCAGAGATTACATAAAACTATAACTTTTATTTCGTGTCAGCCTTTGAACAGAAGAATGCTGCAAATTGACAGTGACAACTGTTTTCAGGTGATTAACATCAAAGCATGAAACATCAGTCTCCATGAGATACTCTGCACTCAGCCTGCACTGCCACACCCCCAGTGGCACTGCTTAACTCAGCTGCAAAACAAAGACTATCTGATGCCAGTTCAGGAAGGACAAACATTATAGAGCATCATTTGACTGACAGACACACCCTACTGAGCTGAAAGGGGCCTAAGCTTAGCATATGCTTCCTCCAAGCACCTCACAGCACATAGTTTCGTATAAATCTGGAACTACAAAGACTTGCCAAAAAAGAGAGCAAGACAATACAGGAAAGAAACTTGAGCTCTCATTCTTTTTCTCTCACAGCTTTAAGGAATTTCTGAACAACCTGCTCAAGCTCAAAGTAGCTAGGACAGGTACCTGGAAAGAGCACTAGGAATGATGTAACTAGAGACAGAGGAATAACAATACCACAAAGAGAACTCACAGTTCTTTCCATAAAGAGAATCAGCTTGGTTTGAGAAAAATGAGATTTCTCAAACAACTGTCCTTTGAAGTATATTATTGTCATGAAATAAACTGATAAGAAAGCTTTTTCAAGACCCCTATATATAAAGCAATAAAACCATAACCCATAAATAAATCCCTATCTTCAGGAAATTAGTCAGTTCCTCATATAAGCATCAAAACTAGCTGGAAAACTTCAGTTCTCTTTGTGAATGAGTAGCCATCCTTTCACCGTTAGCATTCAGCATTAACACCCACAGCACTGCCCTCTCACTCTGAGAAGGGCCATCACTGCTCCGATAGCTCAGATATTCAGCAGGGAGATGAGCCCTGTCCAGGCCATGCTTACTTACTCCAGAAGAAAAAAAAATAGCACCAAACCAGCAGAAACATTTCTAGAGATAAAAATCTTTCACTGAATACTGTTATTAGCAGGTATGTTGAGAACAGGGGGTGATTTCAGAGACCTGCCTTGGCCTAAATTGAATGAAATCCCCTATTGGGTGCTCATACACTGGGCAGGCCTGCAGCAGCAGCATGAGCCAAGGACACTGGATGAGCCACCACAGATGGCCAGGCAGTGCCAGCCCCTGCTGGGAGTACAGACCAAAGCTGTTCTGTGCCACATCACTGCCCTAAGCAGGTTGGGATAAATCATGACAGTTGACAGAGAGATGCATCCAGGGGATGTCATTGCTTTGCTTAGGTACTTGCCTGGGAATAATAAGCATTTATATATGCTGTGACTTCCAGTTGATGTAATTACTGTGCTATCTGCAGGCTTACTGCACTGCTTGGAGTTGCACGGGAGTTCCCAGTGTTTTGGGCAGAAACTCAGAGAAGGATATAGGCACATCAAAACCATAGAAGTAATAGAGTCCTGCTGTGATTAGAAGCTGGATTTTTGAGGAACATTCTAAATATCTATACCTTTAAATCATCAAGCGTTCATTAAGAAAGCACAGCATCCCATTTGAAAATTCCCCTTCTCTAATCACCTGCTAGAACTCATTAACAGCCTTTCTCTCAATATATTGCTGCCAGAATGCGAAGTATAGTACTGTGCAGTAACAAATTTCTCAATACCACATATACCCCCAAAGTATCAAGCCTACAGCTTAAAAGAGACATCATGTAGTTTCTTCTCCTCAGAGTTTAGGATACCTTCTAGCTGACTCATCTTTTTCAAGCCATAAAAATGCTACTCCCCCTAGCTCTGCAACTGAGATCATAAAACAAAGAAGAAAAGTAGAGAGAGATAGGAAAGCAGGAAATATATCTCCTCTGCTGGGCAGCATCAAGTCAGGTGTCCAACACCATAGCTCACTGGCAATAAAGAAATGCAATAACCAGGCAGAAATTTAGGATAAGCTTTACCGTCCATAATTAAATACCACTATCATAAAACAGGGGGGAAAAAAAAAAGAAGAAAAAAGAAGAAAGCATGTGTTCAGTGGAAGCCTACCCTGTTCCCTAATTCCTACAACAACGATAAAAAATAATTGCCCATTTGAAACAATCACAGCCATCTAGTAAGCAAGTTATACTGCAGAAAGCATTGCTTCAAAGAATTATTTGCAGGCTGCGGATCAGTAAGTGCATACCTACTGCAAAGGATGGAGGAAAATTTGCAATAGGGCTCAATTTCTGCTTTATTGATTATGTATAAGATTATGATACTCATCTCAATGGCAGAGGCAGGTTTTATGAAAACCAAATAACCAGAATGTTTATTTAGACACTAAAAATACATTGTTTCATGCATCCAAGTCATAGCCATTTAAAAATAATTAGAAATTATCTTAGTAAACTGGTGCTGCTGTATATTCAATTTAGGAATTGTATTATTTCAATTAACTTATATGCAACTAACAAACACAACGTAGGCACGAAAGTCAACTCCTAATAGTTAAAAAAAGGAAGTATGATAGATATCAGTGAGTTAAGGCAGTATTAGAAATATTTTTACCAGCAATAAAAATTTGAGTAGTGGTTCTACCTCCAGATTTTTAGATGAATTTTTTCAGTTGCACTGCAAGGAAGTACCTAGTTCATTATGTTAGCCAGCAAGGCTAAACTCAAAAAATACTTGAGCCCTACTAATCACAAAGATACTCCATTTCCAATAATAGACCAAGACCTTGGTCAACCAGAGGCAGCATGGTGTCCAAGCCCATGGCCATCATCTCAGTTCTGCCCCTTCTTGCAGCCACAGTCTTGGAACCCCCAAGCATCTAGTTCCTGCCCCAGCTTGTGACTCATCCTCACTCCTGCATGAGGTCTTCTGCAACCTGATTTGCTCTTCAGAACTGCCTGCTGAGGAAGCCAGTGCATTCACAGGATCAGTGTTTACCTAAGAATGGGAGAGAGGAGCAACCAAATACCTCCAATCAATCCCCCCCAATTTCTTGCACCCTTACTCATTACTGCAGTTCCTAATCTGCAAGCGCCCTGGTGACTGAAGAAGGGAGAGGGGAAAGAAACCAAGAAGATCACGAGAACAGATAATTAAAAAAATAAAATAAAAAGTCAGAGACAATGAAAAATGTACATTTATATTTGCCTGCTTCTTTTTCCTGGAACACTGAATTTGCTTTTAAAGTGTCAGATGATTTGCTGGTTTTGGTTCTTTGGTGTTTTTTTCTTCCCCCCCATCATTCTGTGAATGATGTTCAGTTTAAGAAAACACAGTGTATTCAAAGGACCCTTTAAGGACAGCCTTGGAACAGAAGATATTCATTTTACATGCCTCCCTCCAAAGGGGGAAAAGGCAAACAGAGAAAGGAAAGTGACATATGTTGCAAGACAAAAATCACCACATGAAATGACAATTTCATTTACACAAAAACAACATTAAAAGGTTTTAATTAGCACTAATGATTGGGATACCCTGTAGATATCCAAAATGTGGTAGAAAGTGAGCAAATACAAGTAGAAAAAGCATAACATGCACTGCAATATATTCTTTTCTCACTTGACAAGTATAGTTCATTCTAAAACATGGTCTGAAGAGTTCTGTAGGGTTTATATATATATATTGCTTTATAAATAAAGATAATCAAGTTCCAATATCATTATTACTGTAATCTGAATGCTATAAAGTCTCTGTTAAAACACCACAGGCTACCATTTAAGATAAGTGCATTTGGTTTACATAGTACTAGATAACACTTCTCAGGGTGAACTTGATGAATTAAGACACTTCACTCCACAGAAGCTCAAGCACGTGACTCTTCAGTAGATAATTTTAAAGTCATCAGTTGCAGCTGCTGAAGAAAACTAAGACTCAGGCCTGAAGAGATTGAGTATACAGCAGGATGCGACCCTATGTGCTTCACTTGAGCAGCAAGACTAAGAATGTTGTTAGGTAGTTAACTAAGGCAGTTAACACCATCCCGTAGCTCACTGATGTTGAAAGGGTCTCTTCTCTCCCTCCTTTCCAACCACATAACACTGGCTCTGGAGCTGACCTATTTGCCAAGCCAATTTGGCTCAATCAATAGCTGAGAATCTGCTCTATCAAAAACTGTTATTGTGTTCTTTGTATCTGTTGTAGTTTCCATGGAAATAAATAAGAGGCATTGTTTTCAGAGCAACTTGCACAGACTTATAGAATCGTTTAGACCTCTAAGATCATCCAGTCCAACCTTCACCCCATCTCCACAATGCTCGCTAATCCATGTCCCTCAGTATCACATCTACACTTTTCTTGAACACCTCCAGGGATATTGATTCCACCACTTCCCCAGGCAATCTGTTCCAATGCATTGTCCTTATCACTACCCTTAAGGCAGTCTCAGAAACGTATATTCCATGTCCTCCTTTCCTCAAAAACAAAAGGAACAAATAAAACAACCCACCTCCTCCCACATCCATTTCACTCCTGGACTAATTTAATAAATCATGGAATGTTATAAAATGGGAGATTACATGATATATTCAGTAAAATGCAAGGGGAATGGGGTGGTCAGGAGGGAATAGAGCTCATGTACAGATTTTTTAAAAATTCAGCTTTAAAATCTTAGTATTATGAGAGTTCTTCTAGGGACCAGCTGCTATTTCTGATTGTTTAATTGCTGCCTTCAAACTTCATTAGTCAGAGTTAGCTCTCTTTGCTTTTCTGTGTATATACTTGCTTGGCTGTGATAATTTTCCTTAAAATTATTCCCTGCTCCATCACACACATCTATCTTTAATTCATGCTCTAATACAAATCCACGGAGCTCGAAGACTACTTAGATATTTCTTTCCCTTAGGGCTCGAGCTGAAAGGTAACTTAAATAGCTCAGCTTACCAGCACAGAAAAGAATCCTGGATCATTCTCAACTTGTATTTTTAGAATAAGTTATCCAATAAGTACACACCATGCTAAAGACATAGAAAAAGGAAATAAAGTTCCGTATGCATTTCAAAACAAAAGCATATTTCCAAGCAAGATGCAAGAACAGCTTTACAGAAGTAACAAAATAACATGAATGAAAGACATCCCAGCAAACATACTAAAGTGATTAATTGAAATTCTTCCTCGAATGCAAAAAATATGTTAACCTGTACAATGAGATTACAGGAGTTTGGTTCTTTAGAAGTTCTATTGGGTAAGAGATTCAAAAATGCTTAGGACTAAACTAATTCAAATCCTACCTTTGGTGAAAACTTTGAAATCCTGTAGCCAGGAAAAGATAAGACAAAATCCAGCATTTGAAGAACTTTCCAGTCCTGGACATTACAAATAGTGAAATCAAGCTATATACTGTAAGGCAAACTGACACACTGAAATATTAAGGTCTCTCTTTTCACCTTAACCCCTCCTGCTGTGTACTTGCTTGTGTGTAGTCACCAGCCTCAGAAGACTTCATAAGGCCGAACACAGCTGGCACCACTGGGCTGTGGGATTTCTCTCAGCACACCAGCACAGCCTGAGCTCACTGTTTAATGGGATGCTGTTTTTCCTTGAAGTGCAGTGATCCTCCTTTCTTCGAGAAAGGTATAGGCTGTTCTGGTAAACTTAAGCCTCAAGTGTTGAATTCAGCAATTTGAAAATCCAGTTCTCATAGGTGCTGAGGGCAGCTCAACTGCAGTACAAGAGACCAAGTATTCTACATTCTAGTATACTAAATTAAAAGAGTAGCCAACACATTTAGAATATTGTGTTTCTCTGAAGATGGAAGCTTGTTCAGTATTGCCAGTGAAAAGATTACTCAACACATACTCCCTTACATCTTCTATTCCTGTTCCTCAAAACTAGGCAATAACGACTTGATTCTTATAGAGTTCTATTTTGACAGACATACTGAAAAGTACCGTTGTGATGAACCCAAGTGGTCACTGAAGTAATAAACTGATTTGAAATTAATTCAGCAGCTCACATTCAATCCAAGTATTTCTTGAACTACTGGGGAAGAATGGAAAAGCGGTTTGATATGAAAAGGAACATAAAGATGGTTTCTGACGGAATTGATTTCTATAGTAGGAAGTTAGGGATAAGTGGATTACTGTGATTTTAGTCTTTAGTGTTCAGTGAGAAGAAAAATATCTGCTGTTTGCAAGAAGCTCAAGGACGTGAAGTCAGCCACAGAAAACTGTGAAAATGAGATTTTTACTCCTGCACCTGCAGTAATGCCTCGCCAAACACACAGACTTGGCCAGCCAGCTGTCTTGCCTATTGTGCCAGTTGGGTGACCTAGTTACAGTATCAGAGATCCACTTGAAAGACAAAGTGAACTGCTACAATTTCAGGAGAAAAGGAACTGAAGGTCCTGTTTAAAGATCAAGTAAACTATGGTGAGCAACAGTACTGGCTTTTGTCTGTAACTAATCAGAAGTAAACATAAGTGTCAACACAGCATGGTTTTTGTTTTCAGAGCACAGAAGACAGTTATGAAATAAGGAACTTCTGTGGCAAACATAAAAAAGCTGCTTCGGTAACACGTCAGAAGGTTGAGTTTTATTTTAGCTATTCCATATACATATATATGTACATATATATACATACACACATACATTATTGGTTCTATGATTCTATGATTATGTAATGAGGCAATAGGTAGGTATGTAAGTCAGTATGTACCACACAATAAGAAAATTTTCTGTGTTTTTATAAAATTTCCCTTATGAAAGTTAAGAGTTACAGAATCACCATAGAATCACAATGGTTGGAAACGACCACCAAGATCATCTAGTCCACCTAGTTATCTTTATCCATAACTAATTTACCTCCAGAGTAACTCTTACCCAAGATACCTTTTCACTGTGCTTACAGTGAATCTTCTTGGCCAACAAGTGAGAAAGAAACTCATCCATTGGTTTTCTAAGAGTGGTAGCAGTAGTAATGCTAATTGCTTGGTTCAAGACGAGGTCCAACTATTACAGCTCAATAAATCATCTGTTCATTAACAAAAAAAATATCCATTTCACTGGCTGATGGTATAAATAGAGACAAAAGGTTCACAATTACTTTATAATAATGTTTATAGCTCAGATAACAGCATTTCCAAGTTCATGTCAAAAGGTTTCCAGAAAAAAAAAACAGGAATAAAGATGTTGTTTACACTGTGTGTTTGATTTACAAATTAGAAATATGACCACTAATCTGGTCTCTCAGGTTCAGTGTATTTAATCAATGATGCCTTTATAAGCATTCCTCCCAGTGGACTGGTTGTTTCAGAGCTGATACAGACTTTAAATGAATTACCAAAATGTCAATAACTGTATGTTTTAATTGGTCAGTTAGGATTTTCTTATTCACACTTCTCGGGCAGCTCTCAGTTTCTGCTTCTCTTTAGGTAAGTTCTGATTCTGAATATATTATATTTGCTCTGCTGACATGAAAAGGATGAGCATACTTTTCTATATTCTCAGTATTTTATTCACAAGCCCTTTTAATGCAGTGATTCTGCACCTGACAGCAGGCTCTGAAGCAATCATACACACTAAACAATTACAACAACTCATAAAAATAAGCAGTGCATAAAATGTAACAGAAGAACATTACCTTATAAAACTTGACACCCTCAGGGGATGCATTTTCTTTTTGCAAACACATAGTTCCCTTTGACATTAATGGGAACTACATGAACAAGGGGGAAAAAAGCAATATATCCTTTGCTTGAAAAGCATATTTGTGCTGAGTAAATATTGGCAACCTGCTTAGTCCACATGATTGGTTGTGAGACTTACCTAGAGATATTTGCCTACAGGCTGCTGGTTTGTATTCCATCAAGCTGAAAGTGGCAAGTGCCATTGCCCCCTCTGAAGACTGCAGGGAAGAATACTACTTGGAATATCATCAGCGTAGTAAGTAGTCCTTCCACACCACTGTTTTAAATCATTTGTATATTCCAGCATAGGTATCATAACAGAAATTGTACACTTTTAATACAGCTCTCTTCCATTGGGATATATGTAGTAAAAATAGAGATTATCATCTCAGCTGCTACATCCGAATGCAGGTAGATGTAGACAAACATACATGTAGCTCATATGAAAATGAGAACTGCTTTGTATTCTGCAATTTACTTCACATCTTGCAATTACACTGGAACAAAGCTAATGAAAAAAAAAAAAAACATTTGCCTAAACTGCAAAAAAACAAAACAAACAAACAAAAAAACCACCAGCAGATTTATACCTACTTTTCATCATGAAGCTATAAAGATCGACAATCACATAAGAACCTTCGGTTGGTATGGTTATGTACCAAAATACTTAGGGTACATCTGTTATAGCTCAGTTAGAATTTCTGATATGGAATCAAATGGAACAGCTTTGTGAAACTAAAATGCTTTGTGAAAGTAAGCCAACAAAAAAAAATAGTCAGGAGTAAGAAATGTGTGAAGGTCTAGTAAGGCCTTCCAAACTCACTGACTTAAAAAAAAAAAAAAAGAAAGAAAGAAAGAAAGAAATTATTGTTCAGTCTTATCCAGTCATCCTCAGTCCTTCTACCAGACTTCTGTTTCCTGACTTTTCTCCTATACTTCAAGTTCTTTTTCATTTACTTTTCTAGCAATGCCCGGAAATCTAGGCTCACTTTCAGTCACCTCTGTATATTCCCTTATCTCTGCCATTAACCTTGCTTATCAGTTCAGAAATAGTTGCCTAACAATTTTCAGACTGTTAACTTTCCAAAATCCAACCAAATCAGCCTTACGTATGCATCTAGCTGAGATTTCCTTCTTAAGAACTGATGCATAATCAGTAACACTAAACTCAGCCAAATACTGTAAAATATGTAGATCTAGGGCATATAGAAGGGTTGTCCTGATAGCAAAAACAGAATTCAGTTGCCATTGGTATCATGCTGCTCCTCTTTCCGCTCTCCATATTTCAGTACAATGCTTTGAACATGACAGCAGACAAGGGAAAGGTACGTGTGACACTGAGGTTCAGTTGCTTCCCCAGCAGGCGATCAGCAGCCACCTGACTGGGGAAGCTAGAAGGAAGCTGCAATCCCTTTAGCATTTCTCTTCCCTCTCTCCTTCATTCAGGATCTGAGATCAAACATACAACTTGAAGAAGGAGTGAGCAGAAAATACTTTTCCCCTTAGGCCATGAAGGTAAGGGAGTTCCAAACATTTTCTTCATGTTCAGACAAAAGTATCTCAAATTCTGTAAAAGTAGACATTCCACTCTAACACAGCTAAAAGGCCATTTAGGGGACCGTCATTCAACCAAATATTCCTGTCCTGTCCAGCCACCAGCTGTGGCGAAGAGACCTCACTTCCTTCACAAAGAAGCTGTCTGCAAAGACAGTTTCCTGTGCCTGCATTAAAACTTCCCTTGAAGTTGGTTTCTTTCTGAAGAGCAGATTAATTTCAATAGATAAGAAAATTATATCACAGAATGACAATAATTGTCAATTCACTCTTCCATGTTTCACATAAATGCTTGTAGGAATAAATGTGCACCTTGAAAAATGTAAAAGTGATGTATTACTGTAAAACGGAACAAGTCCATCTGCCTGCAGACAAGATTTGTACTAATAATTTTACTGCTTGTTACAGCCACTCTGTATGTTATGAAGGCCTTTCTAATGGAAAAGACAGAGCTTTCTTATGGCTCCTATTGTACTAAATTAAGTAGTATTTCAACAAACTGAACTGCCTCATGATGCCCTATATTTTGTCTTGTGTTCATATAACTGTCTTCCTCTGAATGGGATATCAACTGTCTCCAGATCACTGGACTTTTTTTTCCATATTGTCATTAACCTTATGAACAAGATGTTCAAATGAAGTCATTCTGCCCTGTTGGTATATTTTTCTTTTAAAGGCAGATAAAGACTTTTCCTTTATCTGAGTCTCAATTTTTTAACAAAACTGGAAGCATTGCAATTTGTGAAAATAGGCTGGGTTCTCTGATACAAAGAAAGAAAAGGTAATTTCTTACAATTCTGCATCTACTCTTAGGGTACAGAATCCTAAATCACAAATATTTCCCAGAAGAATTCAATTGAAAATACCCAGTTTAACCATCTGCACTCCTACTTACTCCATCTCAAGGCACTAGAAGGCACGTAGTGGCCCCCTACATCATAATTTCATGTCATACAGTAAATGAGATGTGATCTCCTTTGTACAGATGTCTACTTCAACAGAAGTTTGGTGAGCTCCTGGGAGGACTCTTCTGGGGATTAGTTCTCCACCCTATTAGCTCACAACAACAAATGGCAAAGCCAGAGTCTATCAGGTTGAAATAAAAGAATGAAAAGAGATACATGCTTGACTTTTAAAGCAACAGATGTATTATCTTTGAAAAGGCTTATTTTCAGAGTCAACCAATTTTACAATAACCCTCTTTCAGAGGGGCTGCCTCTAAAGAAATCCTCCTCTATGTTCCTATTTATTTCTGGGATGTTTCACAGTAATATATGCCACTATCCTCCAGAGTGCAGCCAGCTGCACTCTTGGGTGCTTCAGAGGTCCATATATTACCTTCATTTATTTTGCTTTGCATCACTCTACAAGAGCCACAATTGCTGTTTCAACTGTTGACATGATCGAGCAAATTCTGCCCTTTTATTTGATTTGATTCTATTTCCTGCTTTCCTTTTTCCTAAATGAAAAAAAAAAACATGATAAAGTATCTGAACACCTCCTATTTTTTTGAAGATTCACATGATTTTCCACTGGTATTTAGGATAGCAGATTTCAAACAAATGATATTTAAATGTTGTGCCTGTCACATTGCATGCCTAGATACAGCCAAGAAGAAATAATATGCCACCAGAATGAGAAATAGCTGCAATCATTTCAGCTAGTGCAATCCGCATCCACAATACTGTGTGTGAAAGAAGAAAATCAAAGCAATATCTATTGCCATAGAGAATATTAGGAAACCTTCCCAAGAGAGAAAAGGGGAGAGGGTGGGTGACCCTAGTTTTGAAGCAACTACTTGAGTCCCTAAATAAGAATAGAGTGATAAGCCATAAACATTAGGCACAATGATTTTGTGATACAATGTTGATACTGCAGCACAACTGCAGAGCCACCAAACATAACACATGCTGACATGGTCACACTTTTTGCCCTTTCACCAGTCTACAAAATGAAAGGTAAAGTTACTGGGCTAAGTAGTAATTGTTCTTGCAGATACAGCTCTCCTCTCTTCTAGAGCTTTTGCTGACACAGATATGGCAACAATAGAAGCAAAGCTTAAAATACCTACCATGAAGAAAAGGTTTTAAGAGAAAATGAACAGCAAATCCATCCAAAGAAATCATTATCTGCCCATAGAATCTTACCAGTGTTAGAGATCAAAGCAAAAGAGTTAATTCATCATTAATTATCTGCCAAGTTTCTTACAACCACAGCATAGTCACCGTCAAGAAATTGTATTACATATCAACTTTCTTTTCAAATTTAAAACTGGAAATAAAGCCAATGCCTCCAGACACTGAGGTAACTGTCAGCCTCTTGGAAGGTAACTTTGCTTGCTATATGCTACAATATATTCTCCAGTATTCCGAGGGGGGGTGGGGTGGGGGGAGCCAGGGATGATTCTTAGGAGGAAAAGCAATGTATGCAAGATGTTTTTTAACTCTGTATTTTCGTATCATCACCATGATCCACTCATCCATTGTCTGTCCATGATGTCACTTCCGTACAATTCCTGTTATGCCATTTAAACATGTTGATCTAACACTAAGAAAAAAAGACACCTGTAAGAGGTCTTACCACCTTTGCACAACTGTATAATATGTAAGGCTAACAGGATTTTTGACATTCAAGTAAAAATAGATTTGAAACCCAGTTTCTGAAATCCACCAAACTAGGAGATAAGTTAACATTAGCAGATACAGACAGACATCATACTCAGAGGGCAATCTGTAAATGAATAGATATAGACAGCTTTAAAGTGCAATGAAGTAACAGACTAACTATGTTTATCCACTCCTCAGACAAATATCCGCAGAAACATGTCAAAACACTATCATATTAAGAGTAACACAAACCATCTTGATAATTGCATTTGGCTGTGCACAAGTATTTTGCAGATCTGTAAATCATTTCTTGAAATCATATACCCATGCCTGGAGGCTCAGCCTCTCTGAGAAGGGCTTATAATTCAGTTTTAAAAACTGAAAAGATACCTTGTCCGAAGACAAGGCAGACAATGGATGTCTTGCACCTATTAGAGCTCTCTGCTGACTGTAATTATGGCCCAGAATTCTTAATGAATTCCAAGTACATCCTACTGAAATGATGATACATTGATTACAGTTACCAAGGACTTTGTAATGAAGGGAATTTTTCTAGAATAAGAAAAGGAAGGAGAGAAAAATGCGGAGGATGATTCACAGGGCTAAAGAATCATTCTCAAGAAAAAGATTAATTTTCCCCCTTTCTTCACAAAAAAAGCAGTGAAAAATAAAACCATTATTCTACATTTCAGTGTGTGTAGCACGTGCCTTTACAGAGTAATTTTTAGACAAGACATCCAACCAGAGAGTGAAACTAAGGGGTCACAGTGGGGCAACTTTTATTGAGCATTCTTTACAGCCTTGAGACACTGGAGCAGTTAAGGTTTTAAGAAAGGTTTTGTAATTATTTACAGAAACTCATTCCCTTTCTGTTGCAAACTCCAGAACAAGCAACTCAAGTCTATGACTCTCAAGACGACAGAGTGCACATCTGATAACTCCTAGATGCAGATGACCTCTGATAAATATTCACAGCAAATGTCCTTTGACTCATACGCCATGATTTTTCTGGACTACAGCAGGAGACTACAAGGAATACTTCGCTTGGAGATAAATAGATTTATTTCTCTTGAAGCTAAATGGAGGTTTCATTCCTTCCTGCCTCCATTGAGGTAGTTTACAAAGAGAAATTACTACATTTGGGAGATGAGCTTTTTCCTTGAAGTAATATTTAAATCTAGTGAGACTGATCTGCGCAAGTGTTCCAATTTTAATATTTTTTTCTTTCTTCAATCCACATCTCACATCCACATCAACTAATTTGGTAAATAAATCTTTATCCCAGGTTTTTGTTTGTTTGTTTGTTTGTTTTTGTTTTTTTTGTTAGGCCGTTAGTGGAGGGGAAAAAAAGTGAAAAAAAGCAAAAGAACAATGAGAAAATAAAAACATAATATATGACTAAGCAATTAGAGTAGAACTGAACATTATTCCAAAGAAGTGACAACTGACTGCTCTCAGAAGACTTGTACACAATATAGATAATAAGACTGCAATAACAAGATGCAATGGCTTTGATACATGTACCAGAATAAATAGTTTAAAAAAAAAATGACCATACAACTACTACCACACATAGTACTGCATTACTATACAGTAGGAGGATGAATAAAAAGGCTGGACATTAAGAATAGTCACAGGTAGAGTGTTCTCCATAAGGTCTGACAGGTGTGTATACATGGTTGAATCTCAAGTTATAGACAAGTATTACAATGAGCAAGGAGAAACCAAGCAATCAGCGTGCTTCCCAGCCTCACACAGAGACTATCGTTTGCCAGTGATAACATTGAAAAGCCATTGACTCAGTGACTTGTTCACATGGCAGCTGCCTCTTCATCCCCATTTTCCCCATTAACACATGGCAAATAGCCATGTGTTCACACAGAGATGGAACCCTACCATTTGAGAAGACCTCTGAAAGAGAAAAGCAAACCATACTGGTAGCAGCCATCAGCTTCAAGGAACTTGTTTGAGAAAAGATGTAAAGAGACCCATATCTCAACTCTACCAGCTATCACCCTGTGGCAGAGGTAGACCTACTGCATAGATCGGAGTAGGCCTTAACTGTATGTTCTCAGGCCTTTCAGTCAGAAGCACAAACACGGAGCTCTCTCCTGCCTTCAGAAATTGTTTGTACAGATTATCTACCAAGACTGACATTATACACACAGAGTAAGAGATGCTCAAGCACACCATGAAACATGCAGACATTGCAATTTGGGGATTAGCACAAATCCTACTTTACCCATCGCTCTCTCTCTACATGCAGACTATCAGAACATTAGACACTGGCTTTCCTCTCCTGTCACTAGCAGTGTTCTGTTAAAACCAGCTCTGCATTACACACCAAGTCACATTACCCCAGGGGACACTCTTCACTTTTATGGATAGAAAAAAGAAAGGGAGATGATAAGGAATAACAACTGCCCATCATGACAGCCTTGCAAGTGTGTAAAGTTTTCTGACAACATGATTGTCATTAATGCACTACAAATCCTAATTAAAGTGGAAATGCATGTCTTCTTTCTTCTTGCTTCCTCTAAAAGCAGTCACCATTTTTAAGTGCTGTCAAAAGCAGCACCATTTAAAGGTCAGAAAGTTGACAAAAATGTGAGCAATTAACTGCTGTCAAGTAAAAATGATGGTTTATGGGACTGTACTACTAGAAGCTTGCCATATTCACAGGAAAAAAAGAAACAAGATCAAATGAGGAAGCTTTGAGCTTTCCTTATTCCTGTTTTTGGAGGTGATGGTTCTAAAGCAACCACGTCCTCCCTTGGTGTACCAGCTTGAAAAATGAAATTGCTCTTTTTCTGGGTGTTTATTCATTCCTTATTTTTCCTCAGAGAATTCCTTGGCAGATTGCATTTGTACAGGTATGTCTGCACACTAGGCAAAATGAGGAACAAAAACGTAAATTGAAGTAGCAAGCAGCTTGTATTTCTACCTGTTGCTGCTGAACTTAGATCAAATAGCGTTGTCAGTCAGCTGCTGCTCATAGGGAGCATCATCCCCCATAGAATAATTGCAAAAGTGTAGATGCACTCTCTCTGCCTAGATTTCTGTAGATAGCACTTGCCTGTAAACGTGGTCATGAGCTCCGTAAAGCTCCCTATACAATACTACAAGTACATAATAAATAACAATTACAAAGTACTTTCCATTCTTTAGATAAAAAGCAGTGTAGCAGTGTTATTTTGCATGTGATATATCAAATTCAACCTGAATGTCAATTTTCAGAAACAATGTAAGAACTTGGTTTGGTTTAAGACCAAATCACAGAGTGAGAAAGGATCTTAGCGATGCATAAAAATATCTAAAGGAGGGTGTGCTAAGTAGATGGGGCCAGGCTCTTTTCAGCAGAACCCATGTACAGGACAAGTGGCAATGGACAAAAGCTGGAACACTGGGAGTTCCATACAGTCATGAGGAAAAACTTATTTGAGAATGGCAGAGCACAGGAACAAGCTGTGTTCAATACAGAGGGGTTACAGAGTCTCCTCCGGAGATATTCAAAACCCTGTAAGTGCCTGGGCACTTCTGTTCTGCAACCTATTTTAGGGAACCTACTTTAGCAGGGGGTTCAATCTCCAGAAGTCCTTTCCAACCCAATGATTCCGTGATTCATAAAATATACATGAGTTTATTTAACAGCTGCTATAATAATTCAAGAGAACAAAAAAGAAAGGGTCTGATTCAGACTGGCTTAAATGGAGGTGAGATGTAAGTGCTTACACTCCCACTTTAACTGCAGTTATCTTGATTTGGTGAATGATTTGCCACACTGAGAGCATGCTCTAGCACAGTAGAGAGAATCACCAAAAGGCATAGCATTATAGATTTTCAGCACTTTAGAGTAAATTAAAGATTCTGCCCTGCTCTTCACTAGGTAACAAGACAAATAGGTTTTATTTGCTGTATTACAATTATTTTATTTACCAAAACTAAGTCTCCAGATAACTGCATTGATCCTGCTACACTTGAGGCCATTTGATCTAAAGAAAACTTGTACAGAAAATGTTTAAAAAGCAACAAATAGCTGCAAAGGGCATCTTGAAGAGCTTTAACGAGATTTTTCTGCTCAGTGCAAGTTTAGCATTCTCACAAAACAGATCAATATTACTTGTGTCTCCCATATACACTGGGGAGCATCCTACACCATCAACTTACCCAAGATCTCTTTTGGCCCTTTAGCTTACTCTCAAAGAACCATGCAATATGACATTAGCCACCCAGCTGGCAGCAGAGATTGGGAAAAGACTGGATGCTACAGGTACCTGTCTTGGGCAGAAAGAAATTTTTGCCTGAGAAGGAAAGACTACGTAATTCTTCCTGGAAAGAACATTTTGTTTTGCTTTCCTTCCACACATACAAACTTATGTGGACAAATGAGAATACATACTTTGGTGCTGGCAGTAGCTTTCCCATCAGAAGTGGGTTGCAGTGTTGAGAGGGATTCTTTGCAAAAGTTAAAAACAGTACGCAGTACAATGAAGGGTAGAAAAATCTGGCACTATTCAATGACAAAACTGTGCCATTGTCAATCAGTTCACTTAGTGTTGCCTAGCTACTATTAAATTTCCTTTCAAGTTTTTCAGTTTCCTAGTTTCACTTCATCCTTTAATTAATACGTTGTGAGCACTAAACATGAGAGTTGATGAGAATTCATCTCTTCCCTTCTAGTTGTATGCATAGCCTTCTTGGGTTTATGACCAAAACGGTCAAAAGTACAGAATGCAAATCACCTACTTACTGGCTCAACTTTCTGCATAAAGAATTAGCCCATCTCATATCACTGCATTTCATAGTGATAGCCAAGAGGACTAATGATAAAGCCACTTGAAAATGTACGCTTTCCACTTAGAGACAGTGTCATGGTTTTGTAATTTTTGCTATTGGTATTCCACATCACAACATCATGTGGAGCACAAAGAAGAAGTACTACACATCCCAGGGGACCTCGCGGCCAGAGAGGGAAAATACGTCACGGAAGCGACGTTTGTCCCTCTCTCTCTCACTGCCTGGCAGCAGGTGTGGGTGTGCTTCCAAGCCGCGGCGCCTTCAACTTCAAAGTAGGCTTCTTGGTCTTCGGAAACCTCTCCCTCTCATTATATTTGATTTATTAGCTTCAATTCTAATTATATTGTATTATAGTGTGTTATCTTGCATTCCGATATCATAGTTAGTAAATAAGTTTTACTCCTCAGATCGTTGCCACTGCTCCGTTTGTTCCCTTGAACTCCCATCTCCCTACCCCTTTCCCTTTTTCCCTTCCCTTTTTTTCCGAGGGGGCTGGGGGGCCACAGGCCTACTGCCCCCTCCCCTGTCACGGACACAGATTGATCTTGATAACCCCGTGACTGACAGACTTTGTGATTGGGTACAAATTGAAAACAGTTTTTTCTTTTCTTTAAGGACAAAATATTCTGAAGTAGATTGACTGCCTTCAAGCTGCCCACCCACACTTTATTTTTTTCTGATTCATTTTCATGCTATGTTAGCACAAAGCGCGTAAAACTTTTGTTTCAACAACAACAGAAACACAATAAAACAACTGATAACTTAGGTAAGAACATGAATCAGAACATCAAGCACGTCCAAAAAATAAAAATAAAATAATAAAAAGTCAGAAGCCTCTAATGATGCTTGGGCATTCTCCAGCTGCCAAAGAGGTCACATTTTAATAAGCACATTTCGTACCTGCTGGAAACAAAGATTCTCTCCTTATGTCTCAGAATTACCAGACTGCTTTTAACATTTGAAATAGATGGTCATACAAGATGTAACCACCAAAGGGTGTTCAAAGGTTATCACACTGGAGGATGGAGCCTGCTGAAGGATCCACAATAGCAGGGAATGTGTTCTGGTTTCATACTGCCATGGCCCAGAAACAGTACTATGGTGCTAATCCAGTCTGCTCACTGTTTACAAGATCTCTATGGGCTAAACATCATTTTTTCATCTAAAGTACACAGCAAATTCAAGGATAAAAATCAAATGACTAAATACAAAAAACGAGTTATAAATTCAGCTGATATTAAGACAGCTTAAGCTCATTTCTATGAGGTTTTGCACTGTCAAGGAAAAAAAACCACTCAACATAGATTTGATTTAGAACCATCCATATCCTCACAGTGTTCTTCACACATCTTTATTTTCAATCAGTGACATTTTCAGAGACATCTAAAATGATTTAAAAGAACGTTAGATTAAAACATCATCCTGCAAGTCCCCTGCTTGCACTGAAACTGCTCCCCTCGTTTCAGTTCATATGCAGCTTTAATTGCAGTTGTAATGGTAAAGGTCAGTATCGATCCATTAACCCATCTACCCTGTAAGACTTACCAAGCTTATTCTCATTCATACAGAATACTGAACAGCATTAAAAGCTATTGCTGAGCAGGAACAGGGTCAAGGACTCTGCCTCTGATGCACTCTATGATATTGTCTCATCACATGCATTTCAATAAGCTTCTGGACTGGACAGCAGAATTATTCTAGAAAAGATTGAAAACTGCAAAGCCTATTAAAAATAATGCTAATTAGACACTATCTGCCATGCATTTGCAGTGTTTGTAAGTTTAACAAACAAGTCAGGCAGTAGTACAGACAAATGATAAATGAGCTTGTTTGAATAAAAACCTCTGTAAAACCCTCTCCCAAATATAGCAGCTGGGAGGGAAAAAGAAAAGCACATACATAACATTGTCTTAGTATGGGAACAACAATACCACGTCTAAAGTTTTTCTTATTGTAAATTAATGCTGAACCAAGGGGACATGCAATTCTTGACATCACAGAAGAAAAAAAGTTGCAACTGCAATAGTAAAGGCTCCTACTGAGCAGTAAGTCAGCAGAGCCTTTGGGAGAGCCAGCTTTTTCTGGACTCAGCTCCCAACAACTTCCCAACAGAAAAATAAAATATTTGAGCCTCCAAAGGATTATGGTTGCAACAGAGTTCAAGTGCAGCTGCTCCAGCTCTAGGTACCACCTCAGATCACGTGGGTGACATCTCTGACCCAAACCTCAAAGTCAAGCTACTGCTCTTGAAAATTTTTGTCTGATTAACAGATATGCTGCTTGGGCTTGATTGCGAGGTTGCTCCATCAGCATCTTCACTGAATAAGGAAATACTAAGCAGAAAACTGTGTGCCTGAATTGCCTTGTTTGGATACAAGGAAATGAAATATTATATGTAAGATATCACCAAAAAACACCTCAGGCTGTCCAAACAGACAACAAAGTACAAGTATACTTTCCAGATTAAGGCAAATTGACAAAATAAAACTATATAACTAAATGTTGACTAGAAAAGCACCCCAAAAAATCATGAATATTTCAGACCAATTCAGTCCAATAATGATCATCTTATAGAGCTCTTACTAAATTTTAATGAAAACTCAACACAAACTCACAGCATTTCTCCGTCTAGAGAACATGATTTGTTGCAGATAAAAAAGAGTCAAAGGAGTTGGAATGAGTTGAAGGTGCCTTGCAACTTCGAGCATGCTGCTCAGAGCTCCTAGTGTGCTAATCATTTGCTTAATGACCCCCAGCCATGAGACCTTGTGTCCTATTTTGTATTAAGCAGCTCCAGGAAGCCAGCAGAATACATGGCCCAAAGTTTGATTATTAGAATTCAGATTAATAACAACTTATTTTAAATAACAATAATAAATTAATAGCAAATAATAATGTCAAAAATATTCCAGACATTATTAGGAAGATAATTATTCCTAATCACTCACCACTTAACACCAACAAACTTCCTATTGCTTCACTTTGTGTACTGCAATTTTGGAAACAATGAGGAGGGAGGAATCAGTTTTCACTTCCGATTAAATTCACATCAGCAATATTCAAGTCACCACACTAATGTCATTCTATTTTAAAATCCACGGTACACAACACAGTACATCTTTCTGGAAATAAAAGCCTTTGAGGTCAGCGCAGGTGGGATGAATCACTGACTAGCAGATGTAACAGTCCTTCAGAAGTGAACAGCCAGTTGTTAAACTCACTGTGCAACAGATTAGTAGTGGCTCATCTTTCAGAACAATATCTGGAGTAGTTGCATCAACTGTACTTCCTTACTTGTGACAGAATTCCTGCGAGGAACCAAAACTTGGATGTATTCTGCGTAGATCAATAATAAATTTCCTTCTGGGAGGTACAGAAAACATTTACTGTGGAATCTGTCTCAGTCCACTATCCCTATGCATTACTAAATTACTAAATAAACCCAGCTGAAAATCAAACTATTCTGTATTCAGATTCCACTTTTCCTGCCTCTCACCCAAAGACTTCCTTGCAACCCAGCTGCAGAGCCAACAGAAGGGCTCCAAAAAAACTAGATATCCACTACTGTTCAAGGTGGCATTTGTTCTTTCCCTCACAGAGTTCTGAGAAAAGGCCCAAATCCCCTCACAATGCAGATATTTACCACTACGCAAGGCTTAGGGGGTACTCATCAAAAAAGGTCATCTGATTCAACCTGTAGATTTCACAACTCTTTTCCCTGCTGGATGACAGTTTGCCACCATTACCTCAAGCCCTAGTGAACCTGGGCAGTGCCACCCACACCGGGAGCCCCCTCATATCAGAGCCATTACACAGAGCTCTTAGGTTGGTAACACCACCAACAACAACGAGGAAAAGACTGTGGTTGTTGGGAAAATTTCCATGTTCAAAAACATGACAGGGCTTGATCATTAATGGCAAACCACTGAGCAGTGATCACCAAGAGAGGCTGTGCTGCGTGCCAGTGCCCAGGTGCTGGCAGGGCTCTGTGAGGAGAGGCCAGGCTGCACCATGCTGGGCTCTGCCGGATCCAGCAGTACCAGTGCCACACAGCTGGGCCCAGCAGTATGCTGGAGGCTCCTCAGGGAAAATACCGTGAAGAAAGGGCAGAAGTACCAGAGAAATAGTCAAGTCTGGGCAGAGGGGGGAAGTGGTGCAAGAAACCACTAGATGGGAGTCTGGCTGCAATCTAAGGTAAGTCACTTCATGGTTTTGAGTGTATTCACATGGCTAGACATTGTTTGTCACACACACACACACACACACAAGTTATATTTGGCTCTCAATCATGCAAATTACTTACAGATAAACAAGTCTGCGTCAGCTAAACATATCCTGATCACCAGTTCCCTCTTTTCAAGGAGTAATATGCAAGATTTATATAAAAGAAATGAGATTAACTCAAATAGGGTTAGTCATTATTAAATATTTTCCTGATTAGAAACAAAACCAAAAAAGAATCATCCACAAACAACTAAGTTGGGTACAAAGGAGTAACTGCTGCAACTGAAAGCAAGGCAGAACTCTTGATTAATAGCCTTCCACAGTAGCGGTAGCAGGGAAGGAAAAGGCCAGTAGTTCTCTAACCTCTCTTACTTAAGCCAGAATGCTAATAAAATGTGACTGCAATGTGAGAATGAGGAAAAAGTTGTTAATGTCTGGACAACTCCCTACACCAAGCAAAGAAACCAAACCAGAAAAAGAAAAAAACCCCACCAGAGCAAGAAACTATTGTAGCTTGCAGTTAAGCATGTACTCCTGCACTCAGTAGTATGCCAAATGTACATACAGTGATCATAGGGGGAAAAATAAAGCTTTGGATTGGATTCCGCATATTAAGTCCTCCAGAATTTATAATTCCTCATAATTTCTTTTGCCTGCAGATATTACTCAGAATTTTACAAAATTAAGTTACATAAAAAATGTTTTCATTTCTATGAAATAGGAATCTCATTTTATAGAATTCTGGCAACCTAAATAATAGTACAGATTACAGTACCCCATGTTGCACAGGAAGCCACTTAAAGTCTTCACTAGAAGAAGAAAATAGATTTCAGTAGATTTACATTTGCATCTGCTGCTGTAGCAAAGTGAAGCATCACTCATAGAAACAAAACTTAGATGAACTACCTCATTATAAAATGAGTATCATATCCATTTACAACAGGAAAACCTCAATTCCAACATAGAAAAATACCATTATTCATTGAAAAGGAGGCATATGATCAGGTGTGTAAAGATAATCTTGACATAAATGCAGTGATATTCCATGAGATAATTTAAATTGATTTCCTTTTACAAAAGGCTCATTAACTAGTTATAACAAAACCCATAATTAATCTGAAAACAAGAATGCAACATTAAGTTTAGCAGCACCTCAAGTTTTCTAATGAAGGAAACATTTCCTGCTGTCTTTCATCAGAAGGCAAATCTAATAAGGTTTTATTAAAATGTACAGTAACCTAACAGATAGGTTTAAAGTACAGCCTCTGTACAGCATAATGAGGTTCTGGCTTATAAAAATGCGTAGACTTTCATTAAAGAGATCAATGAACCAAAAAGAAAATTAGTTTAGCAAAAATATATGTGCAGGTCTTGCAGAATACCATTTAACTGAAAATGCAGTTTGTAAGATTCAATATGAACAAGAGCATCTCTCACAAAGGAATATAAATGAAGAAAATGCCATGGTAACAGACTAACAGGACTAACAAACCTGAGGTCTTTGTCAAAGGACAAAGGGGCAGCCCTGAATTTAGCAATAAATTCTAAGAGAAACATTTGAGTGAGCACGGCAAACAGAGAAATGTGCGACTTGTGGAAACGCAGAGCATTGCCCAGACACAGTGTTATCAAAGGGTACTGGGTGCAGTCAAGGAAGAGAATCTCTTCCACTTAGAAAGTCCTGCATAGAGCCAACTATTCTACATACTTGTTTCTTCAGCAGAAGTATCTGCTCAAACTGTAACCCTCAATATTATGTCGCTCCATGGAAAATTATGTATCCCACATCATAAGGAGGAACACTAAATATGAATCCAGTTTAAGACTCAAATTTACTTTGCTTCCACTGCAATGTCATATAAAACAGCCTTTAAAGTTTCCTAGGCAATAAACCTAAATGTTTAGTAATAAATATTACTAAGCAAGTAATGACAGCCATGTTCCAACAGCTAGGAGTTCCTCTTTAATCTGAAATATACTTTCATCTTGAGACTCACTGCAGATTTCTGAAATCTCTAAGTACCTTTCTTATTCTTTCTACTAAAGGAACCTCAGACGTTGTTGACACTCCAGAAGTATCTGGCAAAAACTGAGTGAGGAACGCTGTACTTTAGCTTCTATAGCACTATTTGGAAATATGGAACAATATATTTACTCACATGATTTATTTGAGCTGGATTTATCTATTCATTTGATTTTCATTTAATTGGCCAACTGATATTAATACAAATATCTTACTGGTATCCTTAGTATCCCCCATGCCCAATTCTCAAACGCAAAAAAGAACAACTCCTTGGAATGGTCATGTTACAGAAAGAAATGATCTGATAGAGCAAATGCAAAACCAGAAACTACCGAGGAGATAGATAGCTAAACATGAGTCTAATCTAATCCAAGTCAGAGAAGTCTAGGATATTACTAAGCAACTGCAAGTAAACAATGATCCTTCAGCTGGATCTCACTTCTAATTTAGCCATGCAGCCTCTCTCAAAACTCTGGGTAAGATTATTGAAGTTGCATCACCAAAACAGAAGTTTTCAGTGGGTAACTCATATGCTGTACTGTAACTTGTAACCAACCATGCATTGATTTGTCCCAGGCTTTGTACACCTCAGTGGTGCAGACTCCTGGCTGACATTAAGCAGATAGACCTGAGCACAGAGGAATTGGCAATCAGTGAGGATGAACCACACTGAAAGGATTGCTGCAGGCCTTCTGGATGCATTTCACAAAGTCACTTTACTGGCCTACTGCACTTTTTGGGCAAAATAGAACTTTTGGCTTGGCCCTGTGCTCTCAGTCATAAACAGCAGAAACAGCAGTCATAAAAGCTGCTGCCCCTTGATCACCTGCTCCTGCCTCTCTGCAAACCAGGGACCACCTGGAACACTCCACCACAAGCTGTCTATGGACAGATGGGGCAGGAGGTGTGGGGTCACCAAGGTTCTGGTGGGCTGCCTGGAAAGGAAGACAAGGGGGGTGAGAGGAGAGGGGCAAAGAAATTGAGATGCACTACAGAGTGGAGAGACTGGAAAAATACAAAAAATAAAAATAAAAATGCAAAGAAAGCAGTCTTATCCTATGATAATACAGACAGCAGCACACTCTCTGCCTGCGCATCCTGGATTCACAGCCAGATAAACTGCCAGTCAGTCACCCACTACCTGAATATGGGAGTTTGTAGCAGCTCATTAGAAGTGATTACTCAGCAGTATTAACTGCCTATTCCTAAATAGTTTTACCTGGAAAAACAGATCAGACAGGTGATTGTTGTCAACTTAAAAAAACAAAAAGACATTGGAAAGGAAAGCATTGGAGAGCAGCTCAAAATAGACTTGAGATTGGCAAGTTTTGTCTAGAAGTGAATAAAGGGAATAAAATAAAGTCAAACAAGCAAAAGAGGAATTCCACCATCAGAATAGCAGACTCAGAGAAAACATGTTTGACAGCAAGTAGCATGAACTTCTGAATAATACCAGATGCCACTACTGCTTACAATGGCAGGTGAGTGGACTGCAGAGCATGGAAGGGCCCCTCCAGCCATTCCTTTCTGTGAGAGACAGGGTTAGGGAAAGCTTGCCTACCCCCAGACCAACATGACTCTCACTGTCTGCAAGGAAGTTAGATTTCTCCAGGGATTTGTGTAACAGATGCTCCAAAGTGTTATTTTTTTTTTCCTTTTACCTGCTTGTCATATAGCCAGCCATTAATTAGCCATTAATTGGTGATACTTGGAGTTGTCTTTCTTTTGTTTGTTTGCCACCTGCACTAAAGATAATCTGACTACCAAAATATGTACCTTGGGATTCCTCAAGGAAGACAATAGCTCCATATTAAATAGTATAATTTATTTTAAAATGTCAATCGTTTTGTTTAAATAGTAGATTTTTACTAGCATTTTCAAAGGTCTAATTTTACCCTTAATTCATAGAAAGAAAATGTAATCTTAATTAGCTTTGTAAGCACTAATAAAAATAATTTTGATTTTCTTAAAGCATGTACCTCTGCAGCAATATTTATGTAATAATGAAAGTAAGTCCATTTCTATAGATTACAGTAACTTCTCTATAGATGAGCAAGTCCAATTTAAAACATCACTGAATGTAACAGTCAAAGCAATAAAAAGCTTAGACTACACATGAACATATTTATAAGCCAAGCTAAAATATCACTAGTATAGCAAATACTCTGTTAATCTTACCAACTGCACAGGCAGCTTTCTGCACAAGTTTAGAGATAAAACCTATTATGTTTTAAACCAGAAAAATGGAAGTGAGACAAAGAGTTATTATGTGAGGCCTGCTCCAAAAGTAATGCCTCTTGTTTTATTACGTTGGCCCACAATGTCAGAGGTGAATGCTGACGGTATGACAATAGAGGATGAACCTACCCACCAATATCCCCTTACATGTTGCTGCTGTACAACAGACAGCAGCAGAGGGACAGTCTGACAGAATGGCATCTGACATGGAAGTGCAAATGAAGCAAATGTGCAGAATTGAATGCCTCCATGCAGAAAAATGGCACCCACTGACATTCATCTATGCTTATATGGAGACCAAACAGCGGATTTGATGCTGTGGATGGTGCATTGCAGCAGTGGAGACAGCAACATGAAAACAGGCCTCATTCCAGATGGCCACACACAGCTCTCACATCACAAAATGAAGAGTGTGTCTATCAGCTCATCCATGCTAATTAGTGGATTAAGAACAGGGAACTCTGTTGGACACAGTGATAGTAATATTGGAATATCATGCAGTTTTTGCTAGGTGGGCCCCATCGATGTTCACACAGGAACAGAATGAACACCATACACAATTTACTCAGAACCTATTGAACAAATACAAGTGTGAAGATGACTATTTACTGGTGATAAGACATGGTGTCACCACTATGAGCTGGTGTCAAAATGACCATTTATGTAATGGTGACATGTGAATTCCCCATCCAAGAAAAAGTGCAAGATGCAGCCCTCAGTGGGTAAAGTGATGTGGAATGTCTTTTGGGGTAGGAAAGGTGTTATCCTTCTGGATTTCTTGGAACTTTAGCAATCCATCATTCCTGACCACACTACATTGCAATGCCAACTAAGCTAGAGGCTTAAACTTCCAGAGTCAGGCCAGAGAAGAAAACCTTCCTCTTGGAACACAATAAATCAAAGCTAGTTTGAAGACCATGGAGCACTCTGCCAATCTCAGCCAGACTGTCCTACCACACACACTAAATAGTCTAGATTTGGTACCTGATCTCCATCTGTTTGGGCCAATGAAAAATGGACTATGTAGGCAATATTTTCCTAGCAACAACATCATAGCAGCTGAGAAACCATGGGTCACCTACATTGGTGCAAATTTTATGTGCACAGCATGCAGGCTCTTAATCCTCAGTAATGAAAATGCATAGCTAATGGTGGTGACTTAACTAAAAAAAGATGTTCTGTAGCTGAGAATTTGCTCGGTAAAATAATGTTATTGTGCTCTTTGTATCTGTTGTAGTTTCCATGGAAATAAATAGGAGGCATCACTTTTGGAGCAACCAACATATATTTCACACTTTTTGGAGAAGTTGGATTTAAGGGGCTGAGTTGCACAGATTTTCTACAGTGCAGTCAGAAACTTTATTCCACTCTTTGCCCATAGACTAGCAGGATATAGTGATCAGGGGAATGCTGTAAATTGAGATATGCTCCAAATAGAACAGTATGTACTCTGACATATTTGAACAATGAAAAAATTGTATATAGGATTATAGCTGCATACCCACAAAGATTCAGACCTTTAAAAACTGCAAGTTCATACTATTTTAGTCTCAGGTTCACTCACCTCTAGGATTAAGTGCAGATTAACATTAAAAAAAAAAAAATACAGGGAGGAAAGACATTATTTTTCCTCACTAGCCTCTTCCTCTCACAATGTATCTCCCCATCACACAACACAGATCCTCTCACTACAATCATTTAAGCTACCTAGAAACATGTACTTTTCATTTGTTTTCTTCAGACTACCAGAATAACCTTTCATTGTGACAGCAAATATGCTTTTACTCCCTACTTAAAAACAAAGTAAAGAAGCCAAGTCTTTTATTTAACTTAAGCAGCACAGAACACCAACAAGCTGCCAGGGCTAGTTCTATGTACACAGACTGCCAACAGCCAGGAAGGGCAAAGATGGTTATGGTTTAACCCAGCAGGCAGCTGAGCACCACACAGTTCTGTAGGATGTGGGAAGGAATAAAAAAAAACCAAAAACAACAACACAAAAAAAACAAAAACAACACCAGTAGAACTCGTGAGTTGAGACAAAACCATCTACTAAAACAGAAAAAAGGAAAAGGATAATAATTATGATGTATAAATATGTAAGTATATAACAAATAATGCCCAAGTACTTGCTTATCATACCCCGATCGACGCCCAGCTACACTACAAGCAGAAGAAAATGGGAAAGACGAACTCCCACCTCCTTCAAAACTCCTTCCATTTGATGTCATATGGTGCAGAATATGCCTATGGCCAGTTTAAATCAGCTGTCCTAATTCTGTTCCCCCCATCTCCTTAGGCCCTTTTCTGTGAATGGCCTTGGCTTTGTACAACGCTGCTTAGCAGCAACTATAAGCATCAGTCTGATAGCAATGTTGTTTTTCTCCTAGAATCAAACCAACGTACCAGATGCTGAAGAAAACTATTTCAACCCAGCTGAAATGAAGATACCAACTACACATCTGGGACAAGCCACCCCCTGGGGATTTGCCTTTGGTACAGGTGCAGTGCTTACTTTGCAGTGCACAGACACATAGAGGCTCTGGCTCAAAACTTCACTAGCCCACAGCATCCCTCCAAGCAGAATCCAGCCTGCTTTCTCCTGCCGTTTCACAGACGTTTCTGCCCCTGAAGTTCTACCCTCTCTTCAGCTCCTTACACCACTGCCCAGCTACAAGATGATACAGAATATCCCACCTCCTCAGCAGGGCAGTTGAATCCTCACAAGGGCCAAAAAACTTCTCCAAGCTGGCCATCTCCATATGAAGGGAAAGAACTCTCCTTGCACCTGAAGGCTGTCATGACTGGAAACTGCACTCTGCCTTCTACTTTGCTCCTGCAGGCATCGCCTCAGAAAGGAGAAAACCCAAGAGATATTTTTAATCTGAAACAGAAGGAAGCAACCTCAGAGCAAACCTAGGTTGCTCTGCAAACCCTGGCAGGCAAACCTGCTTCCTATTACACAGCAGCACCCAGAGGTGGCCCCCAGCCCAGGTTCGCCTGCCTCAGGCTCCTCCTGATGTCCCCTGCCAGCCTCCCAAAAAAGAGTATGGGTCATTGTGAGACATCCTCTAATAGCTGAACAGGCAGAGGCGTGGAGCCCAAATGGATGAAAGGAAAGGAGAGAAAAGGCTTTTAAATATCAGTAAATTGATGAATGAATATTTTATATTGTATCTACCTCTTCTGTAAATGGAAGCACCAAGGTGATAAAGCAAGGAAGCATCAAGAACGGTAAATCTTTCACAAAATCTGGCTAGCAAAATATCTTGCTCAAGCCAAGCTAACTAATGTTAATTAAAATGAATACCTAAGAATGTTGGGGAATATTTGGCATGACAGTGTCACATCTCTAGAAAAGAAATCTGTTGCTTAGTTGGATACACATAGCATAATAATTTTATTCAAATTGATTAACTAAGATCTTCCAAGTACCTAAAGGTTTTCATCTCTAACCACTTAAGGCAATAGGATTTTTGACATTGATTGTAGCAACCACAGGAATTTTCTTTACAGAGTTGCTCAGTGCGCATCTATAAAACACTGCAGTTCTCAACATTCATTTATTTGACTAGACATTCCCCATGTGACACTTCCCATTTACTCCTGGAGAAAAACCATCAAAAAATTCTCAGACAAATACCACAACACAGGACTTCCTAGCATATACCCTTTGGGCTGAAACTCTCCCTGTAAAATCCTAAAACATTCAATGAAAAATGAGTAGTGAAGGGGGCTTTAAGACATGACCAAATACATTCTCCTGCCCTTAGGAAGGATTAGCTGTTCCTCAATATTTCTGACAGATGCTTATTTCTCTTGTTTTTTGAAAGAGTCAATTTTGAAAGTAATAGAAATGCCATATTTCCACATTTTAACTTTGCAGTGTTTCACTTGGCCAGTTATTTTTTATCCTATTGGAAATCTTCTCTGCAACCTTACTTTTGCCTCATCTCTTGGATTATTCCCTTTCTCACCACAGTGGCCTTCTGTTCCTTCCTGCACAGAAAGGAGATAAGACAGCTCTTCCTAGAAAAAAAATAACTCCATGCCCTCATACCTCATGTTTTCTATATCGCTTTCTTTCCATCTACATCTCTTATCTTTCCAACTGACTTCTCCACATGGTCCACCCTCCTGCTTGATCTGCAGTGAATGGACAAATGGAAGTACATAATATATGGTGGAAAAGAGAGCATGATTTTAGGGTTGTTTTTTTTTTTTTTTTTTCTGCCCAAAACAAGGAGGAAAATGCAGGTATTATCCTCTCTGCCTTTCACGTTGTGCAGTGTACAAGTTTTCTTACGACAATTCAGTATGGCTTAACTCACCTCAACTGAGTATAGCAGAACGCTTTTCAGGGAGTGGGAGGGGCAAGTATTAGTTTAGAAGTATTAATTTAGCTGATTCCCATCAGCTAAAACTTCATAGGTTCTGATTACAAAAATGTGAATCTATCTAGACAAAAAGAAAAAAACAAAAAACCTGTCCTGTAGAAGTAGCATTACATTCTTTGTTATCATTTTGTTGCTATCATTTCTATTTTCCAGTTTTCCTTCAGATGCTTTAATAAATAATATTTCACCAAGTAGACTTCCCAAATTCAAGCAGTACGCTCTCAACAATCTATGCCTACCCTCAGGATTTGTAGAGAAAGAGTGCAAAGATTGATATAGTCATCTCCCAAAGCAGATACATAATAATATCAGTGATAAATGAAGACTACTATTTAAAAGCCTCAACCCTTGGAATATAAATTGTGGATTTGTCTATGGATCACAGATGCAGCACGATCGTTTTTCATCTTCTTCTCAAATGCAGTCCTCATCTGTAAACATTTTTGCAGATTGTACCTTTTGTACCTCGTAATTCTGCTGTAGTTCATACTGAAGATGGAGGGAGCCCATCAATGTGTCATCACAGCCGTCAAACCTGCAATAAGGTATTTCTCTTCCACATCAGTTTTTCCCACTCTCTTAAACTCATTATGAGGTATGGAATCTCAGAATGAAGCCATGTTATTACTTTATTCCTACTGTAGTTTCTGTGTTGTATGATCAGTTTTCTGTACTTATGTGAGCAGCAAGAATGAGCAGAACCTGCACATTCACAGAACCACCAATGCATGAGATCACTTTTTGCATTCTTGCTAAGGTCTACATTCATTTATGAACACTGCACACCCAGCGATGGTGCAGAATGCATTAAAGTGTATTTCCAGTCAAGGCTTAGTGAACAATTAACAACTTTGCAATGATACTATAGTTCAGTAATTCATGCAACTTCAAACAACTCAAACCATTAATACTCTGGTGTTAAAAGTGTTCTCATCAGCAGTTAGTTAATCCAATGATAAATCTGAGCAGCAAACTTAACAGTTTAAAAACAGAGTCAAAAAAAGCATTCTAAAATTTTTATTTCAACACATTTTTCTAATTGTTAATTGGACCTTTCTAGACCATGAAGATGATAATTATGTCATTTTTTCCTCTCATTTTGCTATATATCCACTTCTGCATATGCTGTGCCTGGGAGAACACAGTGTTTCATCTGAAAGCAAAAACCCTGAAGTTTGGTAATTAGAGAAAATAGCAATGTAGAGTTGTGACCCACATCACAAACATTAACACATACTCAGTGAAGAGATCCCACTAGACTCAACCAATTAATGGCTCTATGAGAAGTGCCTTAAGTTATTCTGCTCCTTGAAAAGGTACAAACTACAAAGCCTGGTAAAGTGCTTGCTGGCAGACTGAAATGGAATCTGCAGACAGGCTGCCACCCAGTGTTGGTGCAGGCGGTAAAGGGAGGTGCACTCAAGGAGAACAGTTTATTTTCCAAAGTCACAAATAGCTTTCATACTTTTAACAAAGGAAAAGCACTGTAAGAACAGTACTCCATAAAAAAACACACACACAAACACTAGCATTTCATATGACAAGATCATAAATGTGTGACTGTATGATAACTACGTGACACTGATACTAACTGTGAAACAGATATGGAAACTTAATATGAAGAAATGTCTTGATAATTACAAAGCATAGTTTTTAGATTCTACCAGGAACAGTAATGCCAGATTTACATCACATGTTTTTTATTCATTAGTAACTTCTTTCAAAATCTATTAATCAATTTAACCTGAATTGGCCAGTGTTTGCGGAGGCAAATGATAAAAAAAACCAATATGGAAGCATGACAATTTAGTTCAGCTTTACCTGATGGCTTCCAAGCAGTTTCAAGCACGTTTGTATCAAACACTCTAATAATCCATATATACATAATTTCATATATTTATACTTGACAAAATTCCAGGTAGGAGTTAGGGATCAAAGAAAAATTGCCTAGCAAACACAAGCCAAGCTTGAGAGCAAGTATATATCGATTACAATTCCATTATTGTAGTTAGTATTGACACAAGATGTTAATTTGCCTAAATAAGTCCCCTCTCACTGCTATGGTATTCCAGATTATACAGGTATTCCAGGGTGCCACCAAGAAAGAGAAAGGAAATAGACATTGTGGGACTTCCAGCTGCACTTAAATAGTTCTAGTGGGAGTCTTTAAATCTACTAAATGACTCCTTTCATTTTTAGGTGCTTATATACTTTAAGAATTGCTGAGTCCCAGCTTCATCTGAGCTTCAACCCAAGCCAAATCCATATCCTTGTATCTTGAAGGGTTTGTTTTTAGCACTGATTAACTAACAGGATAGTGTATTCAGCGAGGCTTTATATCCAGAATATAGGGAAAATCATTTCCAAAACCTATTGGAAGACACTTGGGAAATGACCAGGGAGGAATTCAATTACGTAAGAATAGGTCCTGTAAAAAAAAAAAATGCATACACTGATAGAAACAGCAAGCCTAATTAGTAGGAATAGGTGAGAATGTCAGAAAGAGCAACCTAGCTGGGAGGAATAAGAAATGACAGGTTTAGGCAGCTACTAGACTTAGTGCAAGATGTACACAGTTAACTAGTTTGTATTTACGCAGTTCACACACAGTACAGACTTGATGTTGACTTGTTTAATGTTTAAATTAAAATTTAAAACATTTGACTTTCATATGTCAGAGAAATTAACTGAAAAGTGATATATTTGGTGTCACTGGTTTGCAGTGCTTTTCAGTGAGATACCTCAAAATACTGAGACAAATGTTTTGAAACCATCACAGAATATTTGACAATGAGATCCTGATTTATATCAGCACTATAATAAACTAAGTTCACTATATGAAAATGGGGGAAAATTTCTGTTTTCATGTCCAATTCTGATTTAGTTCTTGTCAAAATATTAGCAATGATGCCAAAGAGGCATATTTCTATTTTGTAGAACTAAAATGCACTGTATTTATTAACTTAAGCGTTTTAAATTAAACATTGACAAGAAAAGCTGCATTCAAATTGTTTCCCTATCTGCCACTCAAAATGTCAAGTGTGAATAATGTCATTCTGTGATCTTTCCTGATATGCGAGTGCCATCAGATATTGTTTATTTTTGCTTTGTGCTGGCATTAAGAAAGAACAGTCAAAACCATAAAGGTCAAACTGTTCCTTTTGGTTTGTCAAACTGCTTAATCCTCTTCCAAGGGACTTGCATTTTGGGAGACATGGATGGCAGCAGTATTAAGAGACCAGGAAACCAATTCTCACATAGAAAACCTTCCAAGAAAAGAAAATTTATTGGAAACTGGACAAGAAAAGAAGACATGTTTTGTAAGCCATTAAGGATTTTTATAATGCTCTATTTGTTATTAGATGTTACTACATCACAAAAGGATCAGTATGACAATAAATGTTTTCCTTGCTTTGAGAAATGGTTCCTTTACACTTCCACCAGAGCACAACTTGCATTAGCTCAAAAAACAGCTGAAAAGCTGTTGGTTACTTCTCCTTCATCTAATATATCAATGACAGTGCCATAATAATGACTGTGTGATTTATCCAGTGACAACGGTGTAATTATAGTCGACACGTGTTGAGATTACATTTTGCATTCTATAGACATATGTACTTGATATTTATTAATTTTTGTGTCCCACCAATATTTCTATATGAAGAAACCTCACCGAGGCCATTGCAGGTAGGAACTGCAAAGAAAATTATTTTGCATTTACTTTCAAACAAGATTTGGGAAAACACTGCTGAAAAAACTCTGCCAGGCAATGAGATATCTGTTATAAAGCTTACTAGATGTGCTAAGCTGAAGAAGAATATTCTCTTGAGGTTTGGACGTTGTTATTTTGGAGCAAAATTTTGGCCCTCTGTAGTATACTGACTTTTTTTTTTTTACTCAAATGTTACTCATTAGAAACCACTTGCAATTTAAAGTGATCAAGGCAGATGCCACTGAATTGGAAAGGTTATAACCACCCCAGAAATTCAGGACATAGCTATTGATTACAGAGCTCTGAAAGTTACCTATATTGTTGTATTTTGGGTATAAATACACGTTTATCTGCTAGACAGCATTAGAGGAGCTAGTTATTGCTAGCAGCAAACAAATTCAATAACAAAAGAGTAAGGCTTCTGTAGGCTCAGAATTACATATTCATTTGCAAATGTTAACGAGGTGGAAAATTAAAAAAGACTACATTACGTGGGACTTGCTAATTCCAGTAACTACATTAACTTACTTTACTTGTCTAGATCTGAGATTTTCTCAGACAAAGATCACTATGCTCGTGAATTAAATCATAAGAAGTGTGAAGTGTAAAATGTTAAATTTTGTTTTCATTTGGGACTGTTTGACTCTTCTGTGAAGATGTACAATTATTTTTATTCTATTAAAACAGTGTCGTTAACAAGTAGTAAGCAGAATGGAAGAAGGGCATGCAGTTGAAGCTAGCGTCAGATTCCCTCCTGGTAGCATTATTTAACCTGTTCTTGAGAATAAAATGAACAAATACATTTAAATTAAAGAGTCAAATTACATTTTTCCTCAGCCTGTGTCACACAAAAAAGTAAATTCACCATGAATTCCAAAACCATGTATCAAAAAGAGCAACAACTTAGTGCTGACTATGTACCTGCAACAAAAGAGTCTAGATGCATATTTGTGCCTCAGTCCTATGATCACTTCCAAATTATTTGGAGAAATCTTAATCCATTTACATCATATCTTTGTATCATTGTATCCGTAGCAAAGGAAGCTTCAAAAAATGAAGAAAGTTTTTGACCTGTCATATTACTTGTAGAGATAAGTAAAATAAATGCCAGAGCTAGAAAAAAAAACAAACAAAAAAAACCACCAAAAAACTGATCTCATAAAAAAAATAATATATTTTGTAGAAAAAAACAATACAAAACCAAAACTTTTTAGTCCTTAATCATTAAGAAGTCTGCATTTTCCAAATATATTACAAATCTATTATTTCCTGTTCTGTGTATGATGGGGGGATGTCTGGTGGCACAGATGTGTGTTGCTTACTTTCAAATTGTTTTAGGGTCAAGATTATGTCAATGATGTCAGGAACTAGAGGCAGAGAAACGTAGAGAAATGAGACTCTTCACGTTCAAACCTTCACTACATAAGACCCCCAAAAAAACCAAAACCCAAACCCAACAGCTTCTATATGAATAAGCTTGCTAATAAAGTTTTGCCATCATAACAGTGCACTTGACCTTACTAAAATGCATCTATATGACAAAGGAGAAATATCAGAATATTTTAAAAATTTAATTAGAATTGAACGTATTCCTTTTCCTTAAGCAGTGTCTTCCTTTCCTGTAAAAAATATGAAAACTTAACAGAAAAAAAAAAATACAAAAACATACTCATCTTTGTTTATTTCCCATGTGGGAAGCTAACAGCACTAGAAATGACCTAATCACTGATGCAATCTCCTTCAGGAAAGGTTTTGGTTTGTTTATTTTGGCTAAGATTAAAGTTATTTCTACTGCGGAAAAAAAAAATAATAAAATTCTGATTTGTTTCATTTTCTCTTTCTAAGGCTAAATCCTGTGTTTGCAAGCAAGCAGAAGAAAAGGATTCCTGTGTAGTGACATATGCTCCTTTAAATCCAAAATGTAGATAATAATGCAGATAATTCAGCCATGGAAAATATGTTGAAATCAACGCTCTGAATTAAAAATATAAAGGTTATACAGAGATTAGTAAGTATTTCTTGTAAAATTAATTTCCAAAATAACCTCTCAAAGGAATAGATGGTATATTAGGTTGAACATTTTTCACGGGTAATGCATTATCTTTTTTTAGTTTACAACACTTCCACTTTCAAAATCACACAATTGCATCTGATCTATCATTCTATTGGCGGTGACTCACACATGACAAATGTAAATCCTGTTTTTTTTAAATTTGCACATTTGTTATCAAATGTGTAAACAGGTCTCAGCATTTGAATGCAGCTCCGCAGTTGCTGTTGGTTTAGGTACTGGGTCAAAAGAACAGAACTGAAGAAGCTAAATAGGATTTAAAATGTTATGCTCACCTTTTATGCATGTTACTAGTCATTTAAAGAACGCTACAAGTTAAGGACATAAGAAATGCACGTGCTGTTTTCCAGTGGCATGGTAGTCTTTCCAAGTCATACAGAAACGGTATGACTTATGGTATGACATACAGAAAAGGTAATGACACAGTTACTATTCCTTGCCTTCCAAGCAATCAAGATCTCAATAGAAGTGACAGCAAGAGATGCTCCTAATGAAACCCTGTCTCAGGAGACAGAATTTTAATAGAACAAATTCAATACACCTTTGACACAATGAAAACACTATTAACAGTAACTAAAATGTATTCATAAAAGTAATTTCTTTCCTAAAGCAAAGTCCCCGGTATTTACCACTCTAAAGAAGACATCTGTACTGCTTTACATTGAGGTTGTGTTCTTCTTCCTGAAGCTCTGCAGATACAAAGTGTCTTTAATGGCACAGCTACTATTTTGTCCCCTCTAAGCAACCTTAATCTGAGCAGAACTGACAATGAGAGCTGCTCCCACTGAAGTAATGAAAATACTATGAAAAGCAACTCAAGCATATTCATAGCAGCAACTACTTCACAAATGCAAAATCCCCAATATATGAAACTTCAAAGCAAGGATGGCACACATCACAGCTAGAATAGAGCCCTAACAAGTTATGAAAAATCAAACATGAGCAAACTGGCCTGCCAACAGTAAGCTGATTTCATATTTTTCAAGGGAAACCTAAGCATTTCCAAAAATCAGTGAAACAAAATAATTATTTTCATTCCTTATTAAAATTCTATTGCAGAAAAAGAATCTCAATAAACTGTCTCTAATTGAAGGACAATATTTCTACTGTAGCTTCAGAAAGTAGAGGTGCCCAAAGTGTTGCAAATGCTGTGGATATGAGGCATGGCCATAGAATGATAACCTGTCACCAAGTCCATCATCAAGACCAAAATCTGCAGTCTTAGACTACATGTTCAAAGATCACTTCATGCAATTAGCCTAAGAAGGAATGACAGAGCAAAGACAAAACAGGAATGATATTTATTCTTCTTAGTCCTGTACACTGGAGCAGTAATGGAAATTCGGTCATACTTATAACTCCATCATAATTACAATAATCATCCTGAAGTATTTTCATGAAAATATTAAAAAAAAAACTTGTATTCCATGACATTACCTTCACTGTCACATCTTGAATTTCTGTTAAATCTCGACAATCTACAAACTTATCAGTACGTTATGTTCCTGTAATTCCTGTTCTGCAATTTGGACAACTGAAAAGAACTGCTTAATATCAGAAGGACTCAGGTAGATGGGAATCTCTGTAGAGAGAAGCCCTCACTCCCACTGCCAACCCTTAAATGAGGTCTGGGAAGGGGCGCATCCTGCCTCCACCCCTTCCGGTCACTCAGGTACATTGCACACACCTGAGCTCCCCTGGGTTGGCCCTTCCCACCAGGTGCTCAGTCACTGCTTCAGGTCTTGACGCAGCATTTCCACTACAAACGTTAACTAGCTGTTGAACTTCAGTAGATGCATTCATGTCCATACATTCCAAAGCACATTTGTTATTAACTTGTGTCACTCAGAATCCAATTAAATCAGGAACTCAATTTATCTTCTGAACAGAAAAAAAGCATACAGCTGTATAGAAAGCACTTAGTACATCCAAGAATGGTTGCAAGTTACTGTGGATTTGAAGGAAATTATCAGGCTCACAGTCAGGAATGAAACAGAACAAAAACCCTACTGAAGTCACGCTCCAAGTCACAAGTTCTAGGAAAAACCAAATCTTTTTTGACTTTTTCACTCAATATAAAACGTAAGATTTTTTTACTTGCCACAGGCTACCAAAGTTACCAAGAAAACAGCAGCCCTGAGGGTCCATCATTAAACAGACTAATCATCCTTCTGGACCGGATCCAGCAAAGAATTTCACCGCTGTTAAACTTCAAATGTAGTCTTAAACATTTGTTGTACTGAGGCATCTGCAAATAGTCGTAATGAAACCAACAGAACAGATAAATGAGTAAAGAATTACAGATTCATCCATCTTAGAGGTATCAGAAGCATTTCCTGTTAAATGAAGATATTTCTTTCACAAAGACTCTAATGTATTTTGGAAAATCTTTCCCATTATTACTAGTGAAGAAAGTCAGTAAGGCCTGAGAGAAATAAGCTCAAAAACATTTGGCTTCTCTTTTCTGATTTCCGTATCAGCCACTTACACCACATGACTATCCTTATAAAATTTCCAACTCTTCTCGCTGCCAGCATAGATACCATAGATACCCTGTGCCAGGCTTGTCCACAGCAAACAGTCTCCCTCAGAGTTTAGCAGCCATGCATTTTCATGTGCTCCTGCCTTTCAAATCTGATCAATTGATCTCTGGTGGTATTGTATCTTATATGTATGCGCACACATTATACTGCTGGTGGTTTACTGAATTTATGACATTTCTTTACCCTGCTGGACTGGCTGATTTATTTCCTACTGATAATTTAAATGTGGTAAGTTTCATCCATCATTTCCTTACTTATCTCTGGGAGAGAAAGCAATAGTGATGAGGTCTTTGGAGGAAAAAAAAAAAAAAAAAAAAAAAAGGGTTGTGACCTGACCTAGGTCTTCAATGAAAACTAATAATGAATTGATAATAACAGGCTTTTGCTTAGCAGTATGAGAACTGTCATAATGTGGGCTGGAAAGAAAGCGCTGTTAAATAGCCTGCCAATGATAAGATATTGTTTGAGCTGATCATTTTTCCATCAGGAGTTATAAATCAAAAGCATATGCTCAGATTAATGAAGAAATTTCAGATCTTTCTCTTTCAAGAAAGATGGTAGAAAACCTTTTTGTTACCGAGTTTTCAAGCATTATTTCATCATTTGATTTGCATTAATTCTTATTATCAAGTGCTGAGGAATTATGAATTCACATCCTTAGCATCGCATCTGTACAATCATATAAAGAAAATATAGACGTAGAAAAAAAGAAACGGAAGTTGTTGCTGCTGCTATCTCCCACAGAAAATAATATCCAGATCCAAATGTATGTCATTTTAGCTGATGAGGTGTAGTTTAAAATTTTCCTGTAACGTTTCTCTGAACGAGTTTTCAAAAGGCATTTTGGGTTTCTATTTTACCTCTTCACCAACAATGAAAAATAACTTCAAAATAATGCAAAATGAATTGTCAGTGGTACCGCTGTTCCAGTCCGCCAGCCAGGCTAGTTATCTGCTCTTAAGACAACTGAAGACCTCTCTCATTTCCCACACATCTCCCACCACCATCTAAACGTCCCCAGTGGAAAATGGCATGCAAGAGCACACTTCCAAATCTGTCCTCCCTCCTGTAATGGCTAAATATCCATGTGCAGCTTAGAGAGTTAAGGGATGCAAAAGTATACACAGAGTGAGTTTAGGGACAATTACAGTTTGACTGAGAGGAATATCTCAGGCAGCTGGATGACAGGTAACAGCCATGAGAGCATACGGCTGCTCTGTCTCCAAAAGAGAAATTGAAAAGGAATATTTCCAGAAAAAATAAAGTCCTTTTTTGACCCTACTTGTAAAGCCTTAGTAGCAACTTGTATCAGTGCATCACATCCCACAGAGCCCAGGACTCTGCCAAAAAAATTTGAGAACAAGTAACACCATGGTGTACAAATACCTCTGTTAAGGAATTTCCAAGTACTCACACTTTGCTATGCTCAGCACCTTGCCCTCACTACAGCACTCCAAAGCCACACTAGTATCCATGGCAGCAGTTCAGAGATGTGCTGCTGGACCCACAAAAGCAGCCTGAAATGCTTGAAGAATGTCATTTCATTCACAACAGTAAACTCCTCCCAGATCCAGCTAGGGCTTCTGATAGCCTCCTCCTCAGCCCATTTTTTTTTAAATCATTTTTGCAGTCCTTGTACTCTATAAGAGTATTTTATCTTTTCTTTTTTCAGTTCATTTCAATAAACAAATTTTTTTTTGCCCACATATAGTAGAGTTCCAGTACCAACTCACATGTAAATAAAATTATTGAATACAGACCCTTACACCAGAAGGCATAGGTGACAGGGAGAGGGGCGGGGGGGTGGGGGGGGAGGGAAGCCTGCTAAGTTCTATTTGTTATATGCTAAGCATTCGGAACACAGAAGAGGGAAAAGGTAAAAAGAGTGCATGAAGCTAAATTCTGCAAGCCTTACTGCAAGATCAAGGCTTTACTGGCTACTGTTCCTGTATATTACGCTTGGATGTCAGTCCATTTCTTCTCCAGTCTTCCCCTTTCGCTTAGATTACAATGTTTTCAAGGATCACTCTCACTACTTTGTGCGTTGTGTAGATATTACAGAAGGACACTGACAGCTTTGGGAATCTCTATATGACTCTATACAACAACTGAAACACGAAAAACTTTTCCCAACAGCTTTACAGCAGTCCCTGTCACCACTTCATTCTCTCCACAGCTACGAATAAAGGTGTTAATGGGGGGAAAAAGCACTCATTTCAATGGCTGCATTTCCCAGAGAAACTCCCATTCAATTGATATTACTTAGAAACCAGTATGTACTGAGTAGCCACGAACTCCTTCATAAATGAAGGGTCTTAGAGATGTGTAGCAGGCCTCATGAGCAAGGACTTCTATTATTAGAATTAAATGTATCTTACTGCAGCACTGCTAACTGTTTTCATGTTTTCCATAGAGTTTTACATTTCATATCCTGCCTTGTAACTAAATATGAATAAATGTTCAAAACAGTACATGTGATTCAGGACATAAAAACCAAAAATACACAGCTAGACGACTGGCCAGACATACCCTGGTATCCTCACACAGAATGCAGGTGCCCAATGAAGAACATCTAACTAACACTAGGTTGAAGGGAAAGTCCTTTGTTTTCTAAGTCATTTAGGTGTTTACTGTAAAAGTATTCTGAGATTTTCCTGGGTTACAGTACATTTCATACAGTACATTTCAAGAAAACATTAGCAGCATCTATTTAAAACAGTACGTTGAAGCGCAAACTGATTATAACACAAAGAGAAGATAAGAGAAAAGGAGGAACTATAATAAGTTTAGCTAAGATACATTCTTTTTAAAAGGAATTCAATAGTCATACATTTCAAAAAATGAGTTGTTTCTTTTTTTTAAAGAAAAAATCTATATAGAATATTTTATATTATTACAGAACACCCTATATATTTATCAAGATGTAAACCTTGGGCAACAGGGATCCAAGTAACAACTGTGAGAAACAAAGCAAGAGCTTTCTCCCAGCAGCAAGGAAAGAGCGAGTTAGAGGAATGGCAATAAATGGAAAGGAAAAGGGAGAGCTCAAGTCCTGTTCAAGTCAGCTCTTTCTACGAAAATAGAAGCAGCAGAAGGAATGAATTAGTAGGGTTTGGGGTGTGGTTTTTTTTTTTTTAGATATAACACATGGCAGTTAAAAAGATATATGATGTAATTGGGGTCATGGAGATTTAGCTAATGCAGAAGACTGGTTAAAATACTTAACAGGAAAATAAAAGGAAAATAGTTGAAAGAGAATATTGGTACAAGGGAGGATTCAAAACCTAAATAAATAAATTTTATTTTTCATTGTTGGAGCTGAAAACATACATTATCACTCTTCTGTGATTAGAGACCTTTGGAAACAAAAGGCAGAATTAGGACATAACGGGACATCACAAAAACCCTGTATAAGGCAGCTGACACAGTTGCCTTCGAGCAGTTTTCAGGTCACCCAAGAAAGGTATCGGTCACAGTCCAGTAATAAAAAATATCTTACCCCTTTCTGAGGATCAGGGCTCTCTGGAAGCTCCCAAAGGAGACAGTCTCAAAGTAGAGTTCCCCCCCCCCCCCCCCCCCATTCTACTGCTAGCCCTTAAATGGGGTTAGGGAGGGGTGGACCCAGGGTGCACTAATTCCAGTTGCATCATTGAATTGCTTGCCCCTGTATTCCTAGGAATGGCCATGCCCCTTCAACAAGTGCTCAATCTCTGCTTCAGGCCATATCCTAACAGTTCCCATACACCCTATTTCACAAAAGAAACCACACAGCAAAATACATTGTATGATTACATACACTCAACTCTAGTGGAATTTATCTTCAAATTTGCCTGAGAATGTTAACAAAGCACATTTGGCATACCAGGAATGGACAAGTGAACCAGAGAGAGCAGGAAGTTTGCTGAGGTATTACAGCAAACACTCTTCTGTGATCTGACACTGTGGATCAAGATCTAATTGTGCTTAAAACAAATAAGTAAATAATCTGTTGAGTTCCCTTTTGTTCTTACAATCTGATGAGAGAACATCTTTCACGATACCAATAGACAAGATCATTAAGTGACTTCTGCAGTGTTGATAAAAAGAAAGCAAGGAGACAAGTGAGGAGTCGCTGCCAATTGTCCAGCAATGCCTGAAGGAAACAATGAGTGGGACATCTAGTTTGTGACAGACTGTTCATTCTGCAGGCTGCTAAGACAAGCTCCTGGCAGTAATTAACAAACAGCAGAATCTGGCAGCAATCTCCTGCTTGCAATGCAAATCTAAATCCATGGCTTTAGAAAGGAATGTAATTCCTAAAGGCTGCAATTACAGAGTTGAAAAATATCATTATTATGAAGGGTCATACAAAGGCAAAAATGCCAGCATGAAGAGACTGTCTTTTAGAAAGCCTCTCTAAAAGCTACAAATTACCCACCTGGGAAGAAAAAGTGCTCTGAATCTCCAGAGTCCCTGGGAGAGACATCTGAGGGATTTCTCACAAATTCCTTCCTTACATGTTTATTATTAACTAACACTAAAGATCCAGTGTAGTTATCAAACCTCAACCACAGCCTCCTTAACCATACACTAAACACAATATCATTTGATCAGCTACCCACAATTTTTCTTTCTTGTTTCTGAGTTAAAATCTTCAGTAAATTTTCCCAACATTTATTGAAACTGCTCCTGCCATGAGGTCTTTACAAAGAAAATACCGTTCTAATAATGCATTTTAGCACAAGTATTTACAGGTGACATCTTCTTCCATTGCTGAGAATCAGTTGTAAAGTTATAGCTTTTGCCACATCTTTTCTTCTGCAAACTATGGCTCATTCCAGCACTGTGAGTATTCAGCACTGGCATATTGTATTCTAAATATATTATATAGTAATAAATGGGATAAAACTCTGCCTGTAATTTTACTATTCCTTCTGACTGGCACTAACTCTTGCTTTCCTTTCCCTGAGGTTTGTGCTCTCAGCTACTTTGCTGGGCAGCTCTTAGATTCTGGCTCAATACAGTAATTTCATAGGATCACAGTCAAGGTTTTTCTAACTTTGAAAATTATGATTAAAATATTTTTTTCATTTCCTCGTGAGGGTTTTTGTGACAACGTGAGTCTAAGCATTCTAGACCTGACAAATGCACTTGTTAGCACACGGGTCTTCTCCAGAGAATTTTGTCCTATTCCCATTACTGTTTCAATTTTTGTATTTATATCCATGTTTAATTATTAATAATATAGCAAACAGCTTAAAATCCCCTGACTTCAGCAAATGTTAACCAAAGCAATCATCAAAATATGTTATAATAGTTGCAATGATTTAGAGAACCTTAGGCATTGAAATAGTTTAAATGAATTGACAAAGCACTCAAAAACATGCCAGAAGTATGATTTCTAATCTATTAATACGGCAAAGTCCTTTTACAATTACAAAGCTATTTTATATGGATTCACATTTTATATGGATTACACATTAGCGTTATTTATTTGAAATAAGAAATAGAGTAAAATACTCAGCTAGTGAATTTTTGTGCTTCCTTAAGTGTTCCATTTCTATGGTATGTCTGCCTGGGTTATTTAGAGAGCAATGTTTTATTATGCAACATTCATATTCTGTCATCCAGCACACACTGGATGACACATCATGCTTACCTGTGCAACTAAAGAGATGATATTCTACAACCCACATGAAGCTGGGTACATATTTTCAAGGGATAGCTATATAATTCTTGACTTTTTTGATTCTGCCTTAGGACTATTTCTTTAACAATATTAGGCTGTGAGCTTTCATTTAATTTTATTCATTGTCATTCTGATACAGGTGCATAGAAGAACTACCTTAAATGCAGGCTTCCTCATATTTTTTAAAAAATGATATGTTGTGGTAGAATAGTAGACATGACTGCTCCACTTAAAGACTGTGGAGACAGTGGGAGAATAAGGTGAACATCAGGGGAGAAGGCTGTTTGTGTTAAATACAGTTCCAACATGAGAAAACTTCAGGGTTTTAAAATTAAATTCTAAATCATTGGAGGGATGAGACTTTGAAATAATCCTTCATCTGAAGAAGAGTAAAACTATTTAAAAAATTTGAATGGACTGAGAAGATTATGTTGTTGAATGAAGCAAGGAGTCTCGTACTGTACTGAGTTCCTATCTGAATTATTTCTTAGTATTCTGAGACAGCCTACGTTACTGATTGTTGTCTTTGATTACAATGACGTTCTGTGAAGCTGTTTGAATGACAGAAATGATTTTAACCTTGTCATCAGAAGATTCCCCACGATGAAAAAATTAAGCGTGTTCCCAGGATTATTCATGTTTCACGAGTTTCTCATTAAATTTTTCTTCCTTCTTAAATGTACTGACATCGTCCTGAGTCAAAAGCACATTGGGTAAAAGAGTCGTATTTAGTCAAATCTTAGCAGGAAATTATTTTGTAACAGGAAAATAAATTTGTCCAAAAGAATAGGCAATGGATTAAGATGACAGAGCATGAAAACAATGTAAATTAGATAGTATATCTTCATGAGAGGCTGAAAAATACTGAACAGCATGATTGTTCTATAATCTGAAGAACAATCACAAGAAGCTATAACAGAAAAAGGAAAAGAATACTGAAGTTTAGCAGCAAAGCAGATTTATTTTTTTTCAGCAAAGATCCTAAAAAGCATATATCTATGCTTTTTAACTTGAGATATGGCTATTTTTGCAATTAATTCAGGTGAGAAAAACCACTATTTCATAGATTTGAATAACAATATTATATATGTTAGTTTGCAGCCTTATTTATTGTTGTGTATTGCTGTTATATAGGCTATATTGATGCAGAGTTTTTCAGGAGATAATACACTTTACATATTTATTTATTCTACCAGCAGACACTGTTCAGGGAGGGAAAAATGAAACCTTCAAGCATAAAAAATTCAGAAATAGTAAGTTTCAAGCTAACTATGGATTGTTCTAAGTCAAATTTGATCACGTTAATCTAGAACCACCAGAAAGGACATTTGCTATATTTGGAAAGAGCTGAAGAAGTGATGAAGCCCTTTATTTCTCTAAAACAGAGAGAAAAAAATATGATTTCTGAAAAATGAAAGAATTAAGAATGATGGAATGTGGAAAGTCATTACACCCCAATATCTTGAGGTATCAAAGTCTTTTATTGACAGAAAGATACAAAGTGTATTTTTAACTGAAGTCAGAGGATAAGTGTAAAGTCTTTAAAGAAACTGTATTGCAGACTGAGCTATAAAATGCTGAGAAAACACTTTATTGTAAATCTCCCTGACAGTTATGTCTGCAGTTCTAAAAGTGAACTACTGAAAGAGTGACACAATAATAATAAAAGCAACAGGACATAAGCCCTGGATGTACTAGATTTATGAATAGAATATTCTTTCATGAAAAGGGCATAGAAATCCCAATTAGCTAGGAAAAAAAAATAAATAGAATTTTATTAGTATCCATCTATGCGACTATCACCCATAAAATGAATTACGTATTTCTGAAAACAATCTGATTCTGCAGTAATGCTACGTTTAAAAAGAAAAAAAAAAACCAACAGGTAACTTACACTTTGTTTCTATATTTTCATGTAATAAAAAAAATCATTAATAACACTTCACAGGAGTAAGAAGGAAATAGAGCTGTCTACAGACAGATGAACAGGAAACATGAATAGGGGGTCTGCTTTTGCACTACCAGCTTACCAGGATGCGTATATTATAGTAGCCTTCCTACTTTCCGAACATTATTCGGGAAGTTTTTAAGAACACCTTCCATAGAACAATAGAATACCAGTGATTAGGATCCTTCTGCCACTAATGAAAACTTAAGAGACTTTGGAGCTTCATGATAGGGATTGAATAAAATATAATACATGTGAATTCAATATGACACCAAGGAGAAAGCAAATGCCATCTTCTAAAAAATTTTGCCATTATCTGGAGGAAAAGCTGTTTGTATGAACCTATATTATTTCACCAGCTGTCAGTAAGTGACACGTTTAAAAATATCCATAAAAACCTGCAGGGGAAGAATTTGTCTCCAGTACAGTGAATAGAGACATTCACTTTTTTCTGACTTCATTCCATGTTATTTGCAGTCATCTCATGAAGATAAACAGAAATAATTTCATTTTTAATAGTGATTGTCGGTTAAGATGTAAACCTAGCAGTTTCAAAATAATTCAGATGAGAACATCATCTTGTACTTGAAGAACATAGATAAATATCATAGAATCATAGAATCACCAAGGTTGGAAAAGACCTACAAGGATCATCCAGTCCAACCGTTCACCTATCACCAATAGCTCCCACTAAACCATGTCCCTCAACACAACATCCAATCGTTCCTTGAACACCCCCAGGGTCGGTGACTTCACCACCTCTCTGGGCAGCCCATTCCAGTGCCTGACCACCCTTTCTGAGAAGTAATACTTCCTAATGTCCAGCCTGAATCTCCCCTGCCACAGCTTGAAACCATTGCCTCTAGTTCTATCACTAATGACACAAGAGAAGAGGCCAACCCCCAGCGCACTACAACCTCCCTTCAGGAAGTTATAGAGAGCAATAAGGTCTCCCCGAGCCTCCTCTTCTCCAGGGTGAACATTCCCAGCTCCTTCAGCCTCTCCTCATATGGCCTGTGCTCCAGACCCCCCACCATCTTTGTTGCCCTTCTTTGAACACGTTCCAGGGTCTCGATGTCTTTCTTGCAGTGAGGGGCCCAAAACTGGACCCAGTACTCGAGGTGCGGCCGCACCAATGCCAAGTACAGGGGGACAATTACCTCTCTGCTCCTGCTAGTAACACTGTTTCTGATGCAAGCCAGGATGCCGTTGGACTTCTTGGCCACTTGGGCACACTGCCAGCTCATGTTCAGCCGAGCATCAATCAATACCCCCAGGTCCATTTCCTCTACACAGTCTTCCAGCCACTCCACCCCAAGCCTGTAGCATCGCCTGGGGTTGTTGTAGCCGAAGTGCAGGACCCGGCATTTGGTCTTGTTGAACCTCATCCCATTGGCTTCAGCCCAGCTCTCCAGCCTGTCCAGATCCCTCTGAAGGGCCTCGCTACCCCCAAGCAGATCCACACTCCTAGCCAATTTGGTGTCATCTGCAAACTTACTGAGGGTGCACTCAATGCCCTCATCCAGGTCATCAATAAAGATATTGAAGAGGACAGGCCCAGCACTGACCCCTGAGGAACACCACTCGTGACTGGTCGCCAGCTGGATTTAACTCCATTCATCACCACTCTCTGAGCCCAGCCCTCCAGCCAGCTCCTTACCCAGCCAAGAGTGTATCCATCCAAGCCACGGGCTGCTAGCTTCTGCAGGAGAATACTGTGGGAGACAGTGTAAAAGGCTTTGCTGAAGTCTAGGTAGACCCAGCTAGTTTCAAAACAGCTTAAGATCTAACTGTGTGAACAGTGTCTCCAGCATGTTATCAAGGAGGCAGACAATGACAGCTCATTAACATACATCCAATGTTCTTCTAGTGGTGATAATCCATCAACACGAACATTTTATTAGTAACTTCTACCAAGCTCCTATGCATTGATAAAGTAAAAAAAAACAACCAAAAAACTGCACTATGCTTTGCTGTAGAAGAGTAAGAAGCAATTTTAAAACAAATTGACAAAGGTTGTGGAGCTAAAAGCTTCACTGACTTTCACAATAAGAGTTTTTTTTAATGAAAATTATGTTGCCACAGAAACCAGCATTCATACAGTCTGAGAGCATTTTCTGTAGAATTCATGTGACCTTGAGTTTAATCAACAATTATGCATTAATTTAAAAGCAGAGAAATAATAATAATAAAAAAAATACTCTGCCACGTTCTGAGAGTTAAGAATTGCACAGCTGCAGAAAAGGATTGCTCTTCTTCAATAGTAACCTCCACTGCTGTAAATGCTGTCAGGACTTACTGGTGCCTTATTAACTTCGCTGGAACTGATCATAATTACCAGTACTGATCCAGCAGTAAGACTTCAGAAGGCAAGGCTTTAAGATTAAGAGAATTTACTGAAGATTTTATCCCCCCCTTACATTTTTGAAGGAAAAATCTCTGAATATAACTGTGGCACTTCAGAAATGATAGTTAATATGCTTTGGAGAGTAAGATGGGGAGATCACTCCAGGGAGTTCTCTCTCAATAGCTTCATATTCTCTCCTACATCCTGTAATTTCCACCCTAGGGAAGCTGGCAGAGATTGGTTCTACCTATGAAATTTCCATAAGTGCCAAACTAAGTGCTATTAAATCCATGGAAGAGAAATTTGATGTTAAATTGTACACTTATGCTCTACGAATGGGAAAAATTAGAGGATAAAATGGAAATGCTCAAAGAAACTTATTCAGCTACGAACGCTCAATATGATATTAAAAATAAAATCTAAGGACTAATGTAAGAAATATTTCTGCTCCGTTAAAAGCAATGGTATTTCACATCATAAATTAGAGGCTGTGGAAAACCAGTGTCAAAGCAAGTATTTCAGTAGTGTTTAGAATGTGTCCCCCCCCCCCCCCCCCCCAAATGAAACAGTGACATTGAAATTGGTTTCTGAGTATTCCACTTCTACAGCACTGCAAGAAGTGCATCTGAGGGAAAAATCATTCCAAAATGAGAGCTGCCTTGGCAGAGCAGTGCCTCTTCCAGTGGAGCATACTCCAATCCCATCGCTATTTCCTAAGTAAAAAACTTCCAATAGTCTTATACTTAACTGAAAAGGGAATATAATTTCTATTTTATAATTGATTGAAACAACATATGCACATGTTTCCATTGAAAGCTAAACCATTTCAAAGCTTTCTCAAATACATTCATTTCATGGAAAAGATAGATTACACGTTCACATTTATTTTCTGATATAAAACCACTTCTTTTCACATAAACAATTAAAATGTAAGTGTGATGATTGTTCAATAGAAAGTGTATTGACAAATATGTTTTCTAATCTTGCAAAACCAGAAATAACCTGGAAAACATCTTTACAACACCCAAGTGGGATAGAAGAGTGAGAGCTGTAATTATCAGTTACTGAGTTCAAGTCCTTAATGAAGACACAGCTCTTCCTACAATCAAACTCGGGAGCGTTGATCCTTCCATTGATATGTTCTGTCCTTCCAGACCACACAATTATCTTACAAGTGAGGTAAATTATGTCCTTTTTCTGATAAAAAGAATAGATGATAGAAGTGAACATGAACTATAGAAATCAGGTGTCGCCCACAGGACATTCATCTAAATTATCTCCTGATATCTGTCTATACCAGACTTTGCTGTCATTCAGTGTAATTTTAAAAGTATGTTCCAGTTGTAGTGGAAATAAACATTACAGAACTTTAAGGAAACAGTCACTCTGTGAAAGAACCAGAATCCCCTAGCTGCTATTACTTAGGTGATATTCCATGTTTGCAGCTTGTGAAAAATAGGCAACAGGAAAAGTAAAAGATTGGTTAAGTAACACAGTATCTTTTATACCTCCTACACTTATGAGTTGGATTTTCCCTCCTCTCCATAATCATGCACTCAACAAAACTTCACAGAATACTTAGAGATGAGATTTCTCAGAAACTGCATGCGGTATTCTTTCAATCATTTATTGAAATGTCAGTCGTATTATTTCATTGCAAGTCAGACTATAATGTGTTAATGATCTATTCTAACAGCAACAATTATTCTAACAGTCTATTGAAATCTTTTGCAAAATAGGAGGGAAAGAAGGCCTGTTTACCTCAGAGAAGCAGAGTACTTGGACGACACAAAAAGACATTTAATATATATTTGTATTGGGGGGGGGGGGGGGGGGGTGGTTTTATTCTCTGGAAAAAAAAATAAATCTATTGTCTGTCTAAAACAGACAAACTCACACATTTTAAATCCTAAATTATGGGTGAATTACTCAGACTGAACTTTTTACTTGTAACAATGTTGGTGGTATACGGTTCTCTATCTTTTCTTATCTCTTCAGAGATTCTTTCCATAAGCTTTAGCCCAGCATTACTCCTACCAGATCATCAAGTTGGTTTCTAGCAGAAAAACAAACCTCTGCATTCACTTGATCACTTAGCAAATAGTTTTATTTTCATCTACACAAATAGCATGGTGGAATAACAACTAAAAGAGAAACTGTCAATCAAAATAATATTTGAATAAAAGCTATCAGAGAATATTTAAAGAACATTCTATCAGTACAAGTAATCAGTATAAACAGCATATAATTACAGCATTAATTTCCAAGGATGCACAAGTGAATGTAATCAAGATAGCATTTAGCAGCAGAGTCATTATAATTGTCTATGTCTAAACCATGTGCCCACCTAAATGTTAGAAAAAATACTTTTGTTTAAGGCTCTTAAACTAAAGTTTAATATGATATCTTAGCTTACAACAGACCTTACATCTTTCACAAAGACAACTGCGATGTCTTAGCTACCAGGCAATAACCTGTTTGAAGCAACAACAGAGCTGCATGTGTTTTGCCTCTTAAATTAGAATCTGAAATAATCACCTGATCCTAATCAGGGAATGAGCCTCGAGGCTTCTAGAAATCCTGCTATGGACTTCTCTGCATTCTTAAGTGTATAAATACATTTCAAAATCTGATTATAAGAGGCTGCCAGAAGCTTAGTATCCTCATGTGAACTTACTATGGTAAGTTTCTCAAACAGACAGACTAGTAATCAAAGTAAAATAATCCTGAAAACCAATAATTCTGCTTTTCACTTGCAAAGTCAGACCTATAAGAATCCTAAAATCTCAACAGACATTACTTTTAAAATCCTTTTATCACCGTTAGGAAATATCTGCATAGAAAAACGTGAGGCTTCTTGCATGTGACTACAACAGTTATAGAAAGACAGCTCCCAAACCCTCTGTGGGCACAGACTGACAACTTTACCTGCATACTAGAGGTGTAAGTCACAGATTAGGATAACAATAAAAAACAGGATTTTGATTTTCAATGGAGATACTCTGAGACAAGCAAATAACACTCACTTTGGAAACGTGTGGAAATCATAGCACAGATGATTTCACAGTTAGGTAAGAAATCTCATGTTTAAGTAGTAAAGCTCAGTCTGAGAAAATGGTCAGTCATGACAAAGATCAATCAACACAGCTAACCACAATAATGGCCAACACAACTTTTCTTCCTTAAAAGGACTCAGACAACACAAACGTCTGATTCCAAAGATCTTTTCTGTTACATCTCAATGAATCCAACTCACAGCAGGAATTTTTTTTTATTTCTGCCAGTAAGCTTTCCTTATCTTCCTCACAACTTAATCTTTCTTGTTTTGGTCATCTTAATAATCATTGGGTGGCTCTAGGGTTCTTTTTATTAGAACAACTGCTTTCCTGCTGACTGAGAATGAAGGAATTAAGGCCATTTGATCAGAAAATTATCAATTTTTTCTATTTTGCTGTTTATGCTATTAGAGGAAAAAATGGTGTTATTCTATTTAAGTGCTAGGAATCAAATCCTAAAAACTCAGAGCAAATAAAAAATGGAGTGCCAGGTACCAAATCCATCCATCTGCTCTGAAAGAGGGAAAGAGGAAATCCCAAGTACCATTAATATCCTGTGACTATTCAGGGTAAGAGCATCTGAATTACTTCAGGTCCTCACATTGCTTTTTAGCTGTTTTAAGCTGTTTTCAAAATATCTATTTGTTTCAATTATAAAATGGACATTGATTTTATAGATACATTTTTCTCACTCTCAAAAACTGATGACTCTCCTTGTGTCTAACCACCATTAAGTTGTGGTCTGGTAAGAGCAATTCTTTGAAAACCTTTCAAGCTTTCACTTACTGAGTGTCATAAAATTCTAAAGGACACCAATGTCTATCCAAAAAACCTTTACTGCACGATTCAGTTGATTGTGATTGGTACAACCATATAAAAACATACATAAAGAATAGCAGTAACAATTCTAGGGTATTAGAAAGCTTTACAGTAAGAGGCTTAAACAGTTCAACCTGTTTAGTTCTTCAGAAAGGACTGAATGGTGCCCAGAACAAGATACGTAGCCACCTAGGAGAAAACCCACAGTGTAAAGTCTGTACAAGGCATAAAAAGAGAGTGATGAGCAAAGGAAAGCTAAAATAAGCACAGAGAGAATTATCCACTGCAACAGTTTATCTCCAGCAGTGGTGGATTACCATCTGTCAAAACCTGAACGCCTGTTGGAATTGCATGATTCTGGCAACAAAACTGGTGTATACAATTCTGGCAATACAAAGAGATGTTATAGATGAAATTACATGCTACATGTGACTTGACAACCTGAAAGAGCCCTTGCACCCTAAAAACGTATATTATACTCCTCCATCCAAGCTGCAGAAATACTGAAACTGTACTGAGAAAAATGAACAAATTTAAAGGATTCATGAAGAAAAGCATCCCAGAGGAATGTTTTCCCAGCTCAATCCTCCACAACACTGTTATTTCTTGAGAAAAACAAGGGAGGAACCTAGCAGTAACTTAAGGTGCTTGTCAAAAGATATTCATGCTTTGAAAGAATGGGCAAATAGTAAGAGTAATAAAATAAAAACACATGGTTTGTCCACATTTGGTGACTTGTAATACTGCTGTGTGAAGGAAGAAAGTGAGGCGTTAAGTTTTTCATCTTTTACTTGCTGTTCACAGAGCAACTGAGAAGTAAAACATGCAAACATCATAACCTTAGTCTACAATGTAAAGCCTTCTGGCAGAAGATCAAAGAAGACTGAACATAAAAGCTCCAGATAAGGCTTGAAACTATAAAGCTTGAACCAAAGGCGTGAGAATTGACAAGTCTGTTTGTAGAAGAAATATCTTTAATAACAAGCATTGCTTCCATGGAAACAAGGCCTCCAGCCTGATTTGGATCCAGGAGTGACAAAGGGGAGCAGATATTCAAGGTACTGCAATTGTCTTTAGAATCTAAAATGCCACAATCTTCATAAGTACCTTTTTTTTTTTTTTTCTTTTCTTTTTTAGGAGAAGAAAAAAAAAGTTATTATGGTGTACTTTTCAGTGTAGTCTCTGAACCAAGTCTTGCAGGGAAATCAGGCATTTCACCAGTAACGTATGAAAGAAAGAAAGAAAACAAGAATTTGCTAAATTAGTTATTAGGAATGTGAAACTTTCTGAAAGTTATTGGAGTGTAGGAACCACACACAGGCCATCGCATTAAAAAGCAAGCTTGCAGAAAATGCTCAAAAGCAACAGCCTTGTAAAGAAAGCACATCTCCCCTCCCTGACATCTGTCATCTAACAGCTGTCCCCCTAATAGCTCATACAAATAACTCTCCGCTCAGCAAGAGCACTTGATCTGATGGATTTGTAGGATCATGGCTGGGTAAACTATTCCAGCACCCAAGCTCCAGCTGGTATACATAATATCTTCAGTGTTTCAGGATGACATCACTTTTTCTTAAAGTTCTATTTTTCGTTCAATATTAAAAAACATTAAGCATCATGGTCATTCTAAGTGCTTCTCACTCCAAAACAGCCTATGAATTCTACTTCTTTATTCTCGTCCATCTTTTTTTCTAATGTGGGTAATTTAGTTTAACCGCTGTGATAATTTCATTTACTTTGCTGATAAGATCAGTACTTGCTCAATGCTGATTAATCTTCAAAATCCATAACACAATGCTGATAAGGAGCTAAAATAGCATTTGACTAAAATCTTTTCTCACAGTTTTAGTACAGAAATTCCAACCAATAATTTAAGCTACCCTTATCCTGCCATTTTCCCATACCTATAATGCAGCACGAGTTAATCATCCCTAAAACAAACACCTTTTTCTTCAAGTTACGGAAATCTTTCAAACTTCACGCTGATGTGAATTGAAATTAGGCAGTATTTATAGCTGAAGCCCTAGTAATGTTCCTTATCCACTCAGTCAGTTTGTTTCTGAGCAGGAATTCCCATTAATCCAGGCTTCCATTAATCCAGGCTCCCACTCCGCAGACATAACAGCTCTGTGGTTTGTGTGCCTCTAGGAGGAAAATGCAATAGAGACATTACGTTGCAATCTTTCTGCATTATTAATCTGGAGTACTAGCAGTTAAAAAATATCTTTTATTACTATTATTTGGGCATAAGGAAAAAAAAAAAAAAAAGGAAAACTAAATTAGGAAGACAGCAGATAAGCAGATTATAACTTTCATGTAAGATATACAGCCCAATCTTCTTTTATGCCCAAACTCAAGATGAATGAGTTCACTGTTGGAGGGGTTTAGGAAGAAGGAAGCAACTAAATCTTGTACTTTGAACTCTTCTTCCACCCCCTTCTCAGCACTGTTTCTCCCCTTTGTACCCTTGCACTCGCTTGAACGGAGGAGGAAATGGAGAAGGGAAACAATAATTCCCTGGAATATAGTAATTATCTTTGAACTGAGAGCTCTAAAGTGGAACCCACTGATGCATTCAATTGAAACTACGCCACAAAGACGGCTTTGTGGGAGATGTAGTAAGTTTCATGCAAAGATAATACAACACTATTACTTCATTTTGCAAAATTGGTCTTGAGGAGTCAAAACCAGGCCACTGTGTCTGCTGTCCCATCATCAAAGTGGTGATGCAGCTCAGAGTTTGCAGGTCACCTGCTCTGAACGCATTCCAAACCTCAGAACTACAACTCTTGGTCATTCGCAACAAAACTCAATAGCAGTGCCAGTCATGTTTCTGATAATTACTTACACTTTCACATAAACCTGAAGCAAACAATGGATTAAATGTATCATCAACGCCTCCCACTATGCTACCACAAGCCTGGAAAGATATTTCAGAGTGGAAGTGTTTTACATTAGCAGATTTTCAGATATTATTTGAAGAATACTCTAAAACCTGTGAAAAATGTAGCACTTTAGCTTTCAAGATGCAAGTCACACAACAATGCATTTTCTATTGCCTTTGTCTGGCAGTCTGCATGCAGAGGTGAGCCACCCTTGGCAACAGGTACCAAAACAACTTCCAATACACACTCTCAACAATTTAATTGAATAAGCCTTTATTGACTGGGCTTATTCAATAACTATTTGAACATGAGAAAAGCTTAAGAAATAGACAGCAAATATTGTAACTACAGACTGTCTAGAGAGAAATGCTAGCTCTACAGAGCAGCCTGCTCCCCAGTCAGGATCATATGGGGGTGAGAAATAATCTGTACAAGTAGTTTGCATACCACGATGAGCAACCACACACTTAGTACACACTTAGAATTCAGTCAGCCTAGTAGTCAGAGAGATGGATCTGTTGGGTTCCAAACTTCCCAAACCAAAGCAGCATCCAGTACCTGCTAGAGCAAACTGGCCATTTTAACAGAAATGACGGTCAGGCCAGTATGTGTCTGAGAAGGGAGGATCTAGAGCAGTGTGTGAAAGTAAAGGCTTTAATGAAAAATACTTGTCATGGATTTGCTTTAAAAACCACAGGAAAAATAAATGAATGGATGAAACAATCAGTTTAGTGGCTTTGTATTGGCAACGGACTGTATTTAAATTGCTGACAATTAGTCAACAGTTCATTTCATGTATAATGCCAACAAATAAAAAGCAACTGTGTAGATATTTCCTGTTTGGTACTGTGCTGCTACTGGATTCTCTCTCAGCAATGTGTGGGTCCTGTTACCAGAAGCCAGCAAAGTTTCACAGCAATATTGTTTTCGTTTCTCACTAAACTTACTTAAAATATTTAAAAACCTAATATTAACCACTCAACAAAGTCACAGTTGATAGCTGGCCTGAACAAGGTATGTTTTTATTTAAAAATAAATAAATAAATAAAGCGAATCATCTTTTTGAGATCACAAATGAAGTTTTATACCAAATATACCACATAGACAAAAAAATCCTACTGAAAGCTCTCTTTGAATAAGGCTGGAGAAAAAGCCGAAGAAAACACTGATGAAATTTCTGAGCAGATTTAACTGGCCTTTATCAAACACTGCGTTTAAAAATAGTCATGTAATTTAAAAACAAAGCATGTTACTCCCTAGAAATTGTGCGCACATTTTCCTGGGCACCATTCCTAAACCCTCTGAGAGCATAAGAAGCGTCTCATGCATAAGTCATAGAAGTAGAAGAGAAGGAAGGCGGTTCTGAACAGTTTTCTCTGTGTCCTTTTCCATGGTGTTTGGAGATCTGGATATGCTGATCTCTCTGATTCTATACAGATTCTTATTCTTGTTTCAATTAATATTAAATGCACAGAGTCAACTCAGCTGACATATATTCCCAGATTCATACACAATACTAAGAATGTTTTGACCAAATTATTGTTCTGAAAGCATCCCCTACAAAGGCCAGAATCACTGTTGGCCAGATTAACAATTCTCTTTCAGCATGAAAAACACTGGCGTATATATATATATATATATATATATTTTTTAAATCAGACACTGGTTTATAGATTAAAATAATACATCTCCAGAGTTATTTAAATTGGACTCTTTTCTTCATAGTAAAAGCATGCTGAGGAACAAGCTTCCTAAGAACCACACATTCCCCGGAGTCCCAGTACTCTCCAAATCTTCCACCTGCTACACTGAATAGGCCTTTGCTTAGCATTCATTTCAATTTCTTCATGATGCCTGTCATTCTGACAGTTGAAATAACACAAAGCCTACAGAGCTAGCTCCAGTAAATTTCTATCGTGATGGAATAGATTCTCTATTATTATTATTTTTCTGTTACTGCCGTTCTTAATTATTTCATCAGATTAAGAATGAAAGGCTGTGATTAGGCAGAATGGATGCCATTGATTTTTATTCTATGTAAGGAAAAAAAAAATAAAAAATAAAAATCAGTAAATTAGGTTTGGTGTAGTTGTTCCACCATAATCTTAAGGGACATAAGCACCAACTATATTCTAACATTAAAAAATATCCACACATGTATCCATACATCTATACTGGCATTTCGAAAAAACAAACTCCATCCTTACGGCATCAGACGACTCAGCTTTCACATAAGTATTTATCACTCCAATCTGCAAATGTAAAGCTCCTTTAGATTAAAAATTTGGGAATAGCCGCTACAGCTGCATGGCATACCAGAACGTACTGCAAACTCCTGTACTTTGAATGCTATCCCACACTTTCTCGTAGAAGCTGTGAATGTCAAGTGGTGCAGGTGGAGGTACTAAAAGGTTATAAAGCTGTTAGGTGTGCCAATATTTCTTATTGACTGGCTTGTTGTAGACCTCCTATAATCCAGGTTTGTGAAGAGATGAGTAGAAATCTGTCAATCTTCTGCAGCTCTGGGCCAACAGTTTTGATGCCCTATTGTCCCCGTTAGAGTTATTGTAAGGGCATTTGAAAAATTTGCTGGCTGTTTTGAGCTGTGAATCAGTGGGTGAATGCAAAGATTTTATCACTGTGTGTTAAAAACAATGCCATCAAATTAAAATTTAAGCGTCTAGTAATTCTCCAAAGAAGGCACGTGAGACACCTCAACTTACCCTGTATTTGGTACTTATTCACTGCCAACCACCACAATTCACAGAATCACAGAATCACAGAATTGTAGGGGTTGGAAGGGACCTCCAGAGATCATCGAGTCCAACCCCCCTGCCAAAGCAGGTTCCCTACACCAGGTCGCACAGGTAGGCGTCCAGGCGGGTCTTGAGTATCTCCAGAGAAGGAGACTCCACAACCCCCCTGGGCAGCCTGTTCCAGTGCTCCGTCACCCTCACCGTAAAGAAGTTCTTGCGCACATTCGTGCGGAACTTCCTATGCCCTAGCTTCATCCCATTTCCCCTTGTCCTGTCCCCACGCACTACTGAAAAGAGTCCAGCTTCACCACTATGGCCACCACACCTCAGGTATTTATAAACCTGGATCAAATCCCCTCTCAGCCTTCTTTTCTCAAGGCTAAACAGACCCAGTTCACTCAGTTGTTCCTCACAGGGGAGATGCTCCAGGCCCTTCACCATCTTTGTGGCCCTCCGCTGGACTCTTTCCAAGAGATCCCTGTCTTTTTTATACTCGGGAGCCCAGAACTGGACACAGTACTCCAGATGAGGCCTTACCAGGGCAGAGTAGAGGGGGAGGATCACCTCCCTTGACCTGCTGGCAATGCTCTTTTTTATACACCCCAGAATGCCATTGGCCTTTTTGGCCAGGAGGGCACACTGCTGGCTCATGGCCAACCTGTCATCCACCAGGACGCCCAGGTCCCTCTCTGCAGAGCTCCTCTCCAGCAGGTCATCCCCCAGCCTGTACTGGTGCATGCAATTATTCCTCCCTAGGTGCAAGACTCTACACTTGCTTTTGTTAAACATCATCCTGTTCCTTAATGCCCAGCTCTCCAGCCTGTCCAGGTCTTGCTGAATGGCAGCACAGCCTTCAGGTGTGTCAGCCAGGCCACCCAACTTCGTATCATCAGCAAACTTGCTGAGGGTGGCCACTATCCCCTCATCAAGGTCATTGATGAAGATGTTGAACAAGACCGGACCCAGCACAGACCCCTGGGGGACGCCACTAGTTACAGGCCTCCATCCAGACACTGCACCGCCAACGACGACCCTCTGCACTCTGCCAGTCAGCCAGTTTTCAACCCACAATTCCCATTGCTGCATGCCTAAATCATGTCCTCTGAAAAGTTGGCATGAGGGGATGATGAAGGAGGAAACACTGGCTGTCAGCCAATTCACAGTAAATTGCTAGTTTCCCTCATTTCTTCAAAATCAATAGACTAAATACAGCTGTGACATCAAAGTGACATACCTGGGGCAGGTGGGTCTGCCACATCCTCAGAGCAGAAGGATCTGCTACATGCACTGCTGCTGTGGAGCTCTCTAAGGAAAAAAAAAAAAAAAAAAAAAAAGTCTATCAAGGGTGACCCCTTTACATTTTCTTAGCTTTCCCTGCTAAATTCTAGTGAGTTATCCAATTTCTCACTATTTGCAAGACTCAGTTCCTACCTGGCAGAGATCTGTAAAAACCTGTAAAAACCATACTGATTTACTTGCCTAAGGAATCAGGAGCTGCCAGCTACACCTATCATGGCAAACCACTGTTTAAAGTCACCCACTACTTACTGTTTCCATTCCCACCTGATTAGACAAGTACCATTTTCAGGCTAATTCTATTGCTAAATTCATGAATAGAGGCCATTTCAGGGTTGAGTTCTAAGCGTCCAAAAAAAATGAACTCCTAATAAAAGTGCATGCTATGTGAATGGTTTCATCACTCCTGCTTGCAAAGCAGCAAATAGCCACCATACCTGTTCCTCAGCAAACAGCTGAGAATATCAGCTGTTCTGGCTGTTTCACTCGAACTCAGCCTGCCTTTCCTAATCTAATCTGGAAGGCAGCTAAAACTGAACAGTTACTCATTTAAGCGTTATCAATTTTGCCATCTAACAGTCCAGTGTACCCACCTAACATATTTTGAAATATATTGCTAAAAATAAGAATCCTTTCTTAGTTAATGTGTATTTTTGCTTTCCTTTATAACAGTGTTTTAATTCATTTAATTTCTTGTTCCAAATAATACCTGTAAGTTTTTCCTAGGAGGACACAGACAATAATTAAGTCAGAATCTTTCAACACTTCAGATAAACCAGCATCTGTCAGATTTCATCAGAAAAAAATAGGCCTGGGCAAAGCTAGACAAATAAAAACAGTAAATCAGACAATAAATTCTTAGTGGATGCCATCTGGAGTATCAACCCCTATTCTTGTATCCATGTGCCTGGTACTCAAACCATTTCACGAGTGATTACAATGAAAAGCTTTTGGAAAAGCAAACAACTGACAACCAAAACAACAGCATTGGACCCCTGCCTCCAAAGACTTCGATCAAAACTGACAATGAACAAAAAAGAAAAAAAGTGGTCTGTGGTTTTAGGTAAAGCAGCTGTGGAAGTGCTAAACATACAAATATTTTCTCCTTTACTTTTAAATTCCATCAGCACTCATTTATTTCCATTCAAATTACCTGACAATACACATTTAAACACAAATAAGTATTATATGTGCAATGAATCATAGAATCACAAAAGTTGGAAAAGACCTCTGTAGCAATTAGACAGATTGATACAATGGGAAAGGCATTACAACAAAGGTGTGATGATGGAAGGAGCAGCACAATAGAAAGTTGTTATAAAGGAAGGGAAGAAGAATGCTCACCTGTATCAGAAGATTCTAGGTTCACAGGGGAAGACTTCACCAACGAGGGATCTCCAGAAAAAGATCATTCCCCAGTGACAGTAAGCCCTTAAATGAGAGAGGTGCAGCCAGGGTCCACCCCTTCTGGTCACACAGGTGAATTGCCTTCACCTGCACGCCCAGACCTGACCAGGTCCAGTTGCTGAATCAGTGGTTCAGGCCATGACTCAGCAGTCCCCATGCCGACCTCTAAGATCATCCAGACCAACCATCCACATATCACCAATGTTTCCCACTAAACCAGGTCCCTCATTACATCATACAAACATTTCTTGAACACCTCCAGGGATGATGACTTTGCCACCACCCTGGGGAGCCCATTCCAGTGCCTGACCACTCTCAGAGAAGTGGTATTTCCTAACATCCAGCCTGAATCTCTCCTGGTGCAACTTGAGGCCATTCCCTCTAGTCCTATTGCTAGTTACACAGGAGAAGAGGCTGACTCCCATCTCACCACAACCTCCATTCAGGGAGTTACAGAGAGTGATAAGGTCTCCCCTGATCCTCCTCTTCCTCAAGCTAAACAATCCCAGCTCCCTCAGCTGCTCCTCATAAGGCTCCAGACCGTTCATCAGCTTTGTTGCCCTTCTCTGGACACACTCTGGGACCTCAATACCTTTCTTGTAGGGAGGGGCCCAAAACTGAACACAGTGCTTGAGGTGTGGCCTCACCAGAGCTGATTACAGAGGGATGATCACTTCCCTGCTCCTGCTGGCTATACTATGTCTGATACACACCAGGAGGGCATTGGCCTTCTTGACCACTTGGGCACACTGCTGGCTCATGTTCAGCCAAGCTGAACATTGACCAATACCCCCAGCTCTGTTTCCTCTACAGAGTCTTCCAGTCACATGAAAATACAATCCAGGCTGCCATGAAAAATTACTTGTTTTAATATAGCATCAGTTATGCTTTTCTATGTAGTGTGAAGGTTTCCTCATGCTGCCAGACATTTACCCATATAAAAATTTGGAAACTGACTTGATAGCTATAAAATCATCTCTGCTGAGGAGCTACTTACAGTGACGTACTAGAAACAGATTTTTTTAATGTAGGCACTAACTGCATAATAAAACCATTAGAACCATTCATCACATTTTCCTGTTTTTATTTGCACTGTTATAAACAGAGCATTAAACTCATGATAAAATCTAAGAATAGTGTTTCATATGCAGTGAAAGAAAGGCATGCTACCTAAAGAAGAGAGCAAGTTGCAAAACTGTGCAAGATAGTTTTCAACATGGGTTAAAAGTTGTCCAGAAGTTACAAATCTATGCTTTACGTGATATAGACCATGACCATGATGAGGCAAGTTGCATGTTCAGCAAAACGGGCACCTCCCAAAGCAGAGCTGGGGGCACCAGCACCCACCCAAACTCATCTCTTCTATCACTGACAATCAACATTTCACTTCTTACCATCATTCTTCCAAGCTAAGATTTAAAAATGCACACAACGTTCCACATGATGACATGAGCTATACCCATTTTCCTTTCCAAACATATAGATGAATAAAATTTCTGAATACACCTTAGGGCTAAGAGTAACATGGTGCCAATGACAGCATTAAAAACAAGAATGGCGTAACTCCCTACTTCAGCATTCTTCACAATGTTTTATTCGTACCATTCATTCCACATCATATGCAGACAGCTTCAAAAAAGTGTACTTCGGGGGTAGGCAAGATACTTTCCTCAGAGAAATTGCTTTTACTTTTAAGTCTCAGTTTTACTTTTTTTTGCAAAGAAAACTAGGGGAGATAAATATTATCTGCTTTTCTCCCTGGATAGTTTGTGAGAATTTTATCAATATTTGTAGTTTTGAACTCATCATCCTTTGAATAAAAGCAACTTTATTCTAGCATGACAGGTGGTTTATATATGTAACACATGAGATATCTTGCCATTACAATCCTGAACAAAGAAGAACAGTTTCTGATCTTGTTTACATGGCTGTATACCAGAAGTAGCGCTTTGCTGAAGGCAGTGAACTTACTCTGACCTACACTGATGCAACAGAGAATGGAATTGCACTCATTCTACTCCTTGCTCATTTCATCTGCCTTTCCAGCAGTTCTCCGTTATCTCTGCATCCATCTTTTTAATACATTTGACCAAAATAATGCCACTAAAGACTTACGCAAGTGATGTGAAAATCCAAATATCATTGACATCTAATTCTTCCTATTTTTTTATTTTTAATCAAACTGCCTTTTTATATGGAGTGCTGTCCTATCTAAATCTTGTGCTCTGTGTTGATCAGATAAAGAGAATATTATGGGCAGAGGTACAAATATTTATTTATTATAAAGATATGTTTGGCTAAGATATGCTCACATAGGATATACCACTCCTGTCAAAATAGCTCCTCTGAAGTTAAAAATAATCCTACACATATGTGAACCACATCTAGAGAATGTAGGCAAGAACAGACATGGGAAGAGATAGAAATAATGAAAAAGTCAGTGTGTGATTTGCCATGAATTAAATGCATGTCTGCATCCATTTCCTATGCAGAAGAGCCCCATTAAGCAGCCATGGGCCTCTCTGCAGAGGCACCATATGCATCTTCATCCAATGTAAGCCAAAGCAATAGCTCTAGAGACTGCCATCCCATGTACGTCCCATAAGAGCTCTAAGAGGACCCCTTGAGTCTTAAAGGTGGTCTGTCACGTTTTTTGGTTTTGAATGAAAGGAAGTTAACAGGCTGGACATTACGGCAGTTAGCACTGAAGCTGCAAAATCCTTTGTTTAGTCTTCAACAGGATAATTTTTGCCCCACTGATTTCTTTTAGTGTTCTTGAAGATATCACACCTCTGGCCCATTGAGGCCCATTTACTATGGCTATAAATTTTTGTTTCTTTCATCCAAACTGACAGAAGTATTTTCTCTTTTAAATCCAAAACATCTCAGCATCTTTGGAGAAATGATTTACAGCCATCTGCATAGGGACAAAAACTCACAATAAAAATTACTCAAATAGAAACAGAAATGGATTTCTATAACAAAAGGTGATCTATAACTACAACACATCAATAAGATCAGATAAACAGGTTATTTTAATGAATTTACATCAGCAATTCCAGAGTTTTCCTCTATAACGTCTTTCTTGTAAGCCACACTCATCAGTTTATACACATGAAGAGGCTATTGATCTCTCTATGAAAAGTGTACTTAAATAGAATTTTTAGAAAAAAAACATGGAAGCTTTGTCAGATCCAAGCTGCCAAAATAGATAAAACTACTGCATTGCATTCCATGCATATACATGCTTCATGTGTTTTAGTACCAGTTGTTGCTATCTGAAGTGTAAACATTCTTATCAGAGTGAAGAAGCAAGCTGCAATGGCTTTGGGGCACAGAAGAAAATAGTTTTCCTAAAATATGCACCATGTTCTTTCACATTAGTTTGGGATGCAATGGTTATAATCCACAAGGATGGTAATGTGCAATTCAATTACCGCCCCAGAAAGCTCAGATAGATTATCTCAAGAAGGAATCATCAGATTTTTCTTATGAGTTAAAAACAAGTGAACAGAAAATGAACAACAAAACCTTAACTGAACCATTCTCTGAAAAAAAATAGAATTGCTTTGGATGGAAAAATTGAGACATTCCATGCTCAAACAAACTGGAATCTAGAAAATTTCATCTGTACTTCTGTATCTCTTCCCTTCCAAGTTTTGCTGGGCAACAAATATTAAGCAGTTTATAGAAGCTTCCTGTGCTGCTTTAAACATCTAAAACTTTTGACCCTGTTTAATTTGTAGTGAAGCCCCAAAACCTACTAAGTTCTGGAAAAATATAAATAGATAGGAAACATGGATTACACCATAAATAGAAAAAAAACCCAACACTAAAGCACATGGTCAGTAGGCCAAAATCAACCCCCAGCTATGGCTACTTACTTCAGAAGTACACAGCAATCACTTAAGTGCATGACTATTTAACTTCTACTAATTATTTCAGAATTCTTGTAGCTTCTCTGGTGATACAGTTCAGCTCCGTTTGGCCACCTCTTGTTCAAATAAAGGACTTCGCATATGAAGAAGCTTCATTCTCTTCAACTTATTTGCTGTGCAGGACCTAGTGGGGTGTTAGTTAAACAGGCACTGAGAAAAGTTTCCAATAAATACCAAGACCCAGAAATTCCTGGGTGAAATTTTATGCAGCACCCAACATGGCACTCAGAAGCATGAACTCAGGGCACAAGGCAAGTACAACTGGAACTAAGAACCATTTAGGAACAAACTTCGGGAATACAGTTTACTCCTCTGGACATTGCGATATGTATAGGAAACCAGAGACTGTTTCTACTGATTAGTTATGGAGACCCAGGGAAACAGCACTGAGTGTTTATTTATAAAGATTTTGTAAGCAGAAGGAGTGTTCAAGCATCTCAGGAAGCATCAGTTTTCACCTTATTTTCAATGCTCTGTCAACATAAGTGAATCTCACACTTCTAAAATTAAATTAGCTTGTTATTAAAAGAAACAAAACTCCCTCTCACCCTACTGATAACAATACAGACTAGCTCTGCCAGCAGCCTTTATCCATTCCAGGGTTAGTGTAGTTTTTTAAACTACCGTCTGGGATATCACTAATGTATTTGGATTAAGAGGGTTTAATTCACAATTTGTGAAGGTAGACATTAAGGAGTCATCATTATTGGCTCAGGTGCAGGGGTACTCTGCTGCAAGTCTTAGTTGCTGGTGAGGAGAGACAGTAACCATATGCAGCTGAATGTTTGCCATGTACATTTGCTACTGCTTAGAATAAAGGAGGTAGAAGAAACTCAAGGATGATGTAAGTCACTACTGAGCTTGCAGACCTGAAAGAGTGCTGGAGTCTTCAAACCATTAGCTATCACCACATTATCACCTTTGTTAACGTTTGATTTAACATACTATTTCATACTATGCACATCAAGCCCACAATTATACTGGGCTATAGGGAAGAGCAGAACATGTTCTGACCAGGACCAGCAGCAACTCTGAGGACTCATATGTACACCTTTCCAATAGCTGAGCCTCTAGTCCTGATGGGAAATTGGATCTCACTATAATAATATTATTATGCATAGAAAAAGTTGCACTATGCAATTTTAAGGGTTTGAAACATTTATTATGTAGCTCCTGGAACTGTGAGTCAATGAAAATAAGCATAATTCAGGTCTTTTCAGGCAAAAAGAATATTAGGGTGTTGGTTGTTTTTTTTTTCCCTTACACTCCTGAAGATCAAATTGAAGGAAATAAAACCAAAAAGTACTATTATATGTCACAAATCATTCAAAATGCAGCTTTTCTCTAAAAAACTACACAAAATCCAATTCTGCAAACCATACTGCTGAGCATGTGGAATATCAGTAAAATGCAAAAATTCTTCTCTCTTTTGTTCTACTCAAGAGAGCTGGGGGAAGGGCTGCTCGCATACATGCATTTCATGGCAGATCTATAACTATAAACCTGAATATAATTGCTCTATTAATTATTATTTGCCATAAAGTAAAGGGGATCTTAAATTGATTTTCTTTCTTTAAAAAAAAAAAAAAAGCATATTAATGTTCAATTATCTTACCATTGACCGTTGTTTTCTCAAGTCAAATTTTCATTAGAAAAAAAAATGCATGTGCAAAAGCCTTCTTGAAGCACAGTCAAACCCCTTGCATAGTTTTGTGCTAATTACCGATGCTTCTTTCATTATCAGCCTGGACTTTAATGACAAAAGAAGACAAGTGTGGAGTCTATTTGGCTTGAGCTAATTACTAACCGTTCCCCATTCAATTTATGCTCAGAGGAGTACAATAATCATGACACAGTGCATTAGCTCTGTCCCTGGCAGTATCTGCCATGCTGACTGCTAATTGACAGGGCAGATTCTGGTCAGGAATAACAATCTTAGGCATGTCTGGTCAAGAGCAAGGCTCCATAGTCTTTTCTTCTTTGCAGTGACAGAAAGAAAACCACTGAAAGTAAAAAGTGGAAATCTTTCTCCCTGTTGCAACCTCAAAGGGCCTTTGCTCTCTGTGGCTTACAGATTTTATGATTAACATTTCAGTTGCATCTAGCTGGAAACAATTAATGAATCAGAAATGAGAACCAGTGAACATGATAAAAATAGATCAACTCAACTGCAAATTATTTTTTCTTAAGTGAATATTTTGTAAAAATAAAGCAGCACCATTAACTGAGCTGTTTACGTTGCACCCAGAGCAGGGAGTCTCAGGCTAGTCACAGTATTAAGCCATCTAGTGCTATTATTCAGAACGGACTGAATTTGAAAAGGTTTTACTGCATTTAACATTGCCTCAGGGTTTTTGTGATCTTGAAATTTAAGGGATTCTGATAAATCCTGCAAAAATAATTTCATAAGATGTAACGAATAATGGTGTTTTAAAGCCATTTGTCTATCTCTATCCCCTACTTCCACCTCGAAACTGATACTATACTCCAAATTAAAAGTACCCACACTGTGACAGTCCAAAACATCACCAAAAAATTATCTTCAAAAAGCAAACTGTAGCCACCCAAATTCAGCTTATAAAATTCTTCTGGCCATGTGTGTCACACAGCAAATAACATATAATGGAACAAACAGGGGATCACGGCAATCTAAGACTTTTCAGTTGCACATGATCTTTCCAGCTGCACATGATCTTTCCAGCTTTCACTGGTTGTCTCTCTGGTAATTCAGCCATAATTGAACATCTGCTGATTCAGGAGAATTTGTGCTTGGAAGGGAACTGGATTTGTAGAAGATAAAAATTAAGCACATACATAACTCCCACTGTCTTTATGTAGGTCCTTAAATGTTTTGAAGATTGGAGGAGATACTTCTGTGACTCTGTTGTATATGTATGGCTAAGGCATAGGTATATGGAAGAATTTAACTTTAGAGGTACAGGAATAAAAAAAAAAGTACATTGCTGGTATCAGTACTTTTTACTGTATCAGCACAGAGAAAGCAAAGTTAAAATGGTACTTAGAAGGCAATAGTCTATGCGTGAAATTTCTCACCCTGGATCAGTTTACACCAAAGAGGAAGGGGTGAAAAAACTCTGGTTTTAGCCAAGAGCTCAAAGAGAGAGTATTCATCAACATCACCAAAGCACTAGAAACTCCCTTACACCAAAACACTGAGCCTGACATTTATGTCCATGAGGTTCACCTCCGAGCTTGCTTTATTTTGTAACCTTTCATGTTTTAATTAGCAGCAGAAGTACAATAGCCACTGACAGCCGTAAGAAGGTGAATGCTGTTCCTTGCAACACCACTGTGAAGTTAAAGAAATTGTCTACTGTTGGTTCAGGGCCACTCCAACCCACCCAAGTAATTAGCTAATTTGTGTGATGGAATCTCCTCCTCTTCCCACACAATACTTTGCCATTTCAGTACCATTTCCCACACATCAGACAGACGCTGCCTGGAGGTGAGCTCCTGTTCGGCCACATAGCAGCTAAGCATGCCTGAGATCCTCGTTTAAAATATTTAAATACAGTGGCTGCTTTTAGCATCATCATCTCTGAAATACTGCTAACCAGCACTGGGGGAGAATAGGCAAGTTTGTGCAAAACTGTCCACGCTTACTTCCACAGCTCATTGTCACGGTCGATTCTGTGAGATTATCTAATGCACTCATCAGTCTAGATTAACACTGATTTGTGGTGAATGACAAAAATACTTTGATAGCAAAGTGGGTGCTGCTACTAAGTTATTAGCTCTTAATAAATAAATAAATAAATAAATAAATAAATAAATAAATAAATAAATGGTACCAAATCTACCGTATGATATAAATGCTAACACAGACATCACAGACAGCCATCAGTGCCTTTTCCACTCACTGGTAACAAAGACATCTGCTCCCCCTCAGGTGTGTGGAAAAAATGTCTCAAGTCAGTATTTTGCCACATGCTATCATCACAAAGCCATATCATGCAAGATTAGCCAAATTTCCACAAATCAGCACATAAATTTTCCCAAAGAAGCAGGGAGAACAGCAAGAGCACAAGCTCCTGCAGTGTGACCCACAGCAAGGCACCTGATGGACCAACAGTTTATCCTTCCCGAGCACTCCCCACAGCCTGCTGTGCATTGGATATTACTCTTAAAGATACTTCTAAAATACTGAGAAACAATTTAAGATGCATTTGAATAGAATAGCATCTGCTGCCATTTGCAGGCCTCAGGAGAACCTTCACAGATCAGCATTTTATTTCCCAGCGTCCTTTGGCAGTTTAGAGCAGGGTCCTTCTTCAGTTTAGAAATAATATATTTCTGCCAGACTAAAAAGAACCTTCACAAAAAGCAAGGGTTTACTTCATAAAATTGTTAGCTGGCTGACCTCCATAAAAGTGGAGCTAAGAGGGCCATCATTTTCCCAGGGAAGCAATCTTTTTGCCCATGTTCTACTAGTTTAAAAATAAAACAAAAATGCTATAAAAGTGTTTAATTATAGCTCACTAATGATTGTAGTCTCCAGTCATACAACAATGGCCATGTACTTGGCATTACAGGAATTGAGGTGTCAGGAAAGCACTCTCACATGATTCACCATCATCTCCCGTTCTCTTATTTATGATAAAGCAATGGGGAATTTCTCGCACATGTGGTTTTGCATTTACATTGACCAAAAGCTGGACTCCTTTTCAGGTGGCATACCATTCTTTCACTGAAAGAAGTGTGTACAATGGCAAGCTTGTTAATTTGCAACTTTGAAGCAAAAACAGCTAATTGCTGTAGCTGTTTGCAGGTGTCATTTCCATAAACTGCAGAAGCACACATCCCTGTAGATTTATCTTTTAAATGCGGTATCCCCTTGTTTGATGCAGCTGAACTCTGCAAGGCAGACCCATTGTATGGCTCTAGGTATAGCACAGCAGGGAGGTACATCATAACAAATGAATCATCAGAGCTCTTCCCAGCGCTGAGACCTCCATTTTACTAATTTACATTTCAAAAGGAGCTACAGTTTGAAGTAGTAGGGAAATCATTTGCTTTGCTAGATAAGTGCTTTTCCAAGTAGGAAAAGCAATGCCAATTCTGAAAAGTGTTCTGATTATAATTTCTGTGTTAGGACAGGCATAAAAGACTTTTAGAGCCTCTCTGGTAAAAGCTGCCCAGTATTTTTTCAATCTTTGACCATTTAAATCTCCTATGGAACAGCAGGTCCACATGCTCAGCTGCCTTGAATCCTTTGCAGAAACAAGGTGTACTTCAAATATGTGCTTGTAGGTTGCAATACAGTTAATAGGCTGGAATAGAAACACTTCTGAGAGGCATTGTCAGAAGCAGCATGGTAGGAAAGGATTAGGTAAATCCTGTCTCTTGACACCCCTGTCTGAAAGTTTTGGGGAGCAGTGCTGCCAGAGATCTGCTATGTAGTATGTCAGCAAGTTTTGTGGCAAAAGCAGTTGTTGTCTGTTCCAATCTACCACTATCGAGTCACGTGTACGATATGTTTCTTATCTCTCACTGTATTTCTGCAAGACAATGGTTTAAAATTCACACGGGCCTATCACTGATGCTAAGGAAAAGTGGAGAAGGAAGCCAAGCTTTCTCCCTTTTTCACACACTCCCACTTTCTTGGACCCTGTACACTCATACATGGAGTGACAGTAAAATGACATTTCTAAGATAATCTTTCTTGAAATTCCTAGAAAGTTCTTCATATTTGAGCAGAACTACAAGAGAATAATCACGGGTTCCAGTATGATAAGATTTCTCTTTTGTACTCATCTGTATAATAGAAATTTTTAAGCCTGGTAAAACCAACCTTCAAAGGCGCCTTCTTTGGTATGATCACCAATGTCACACCTTTATCACTGGAAAAAAGCATAATAATAAACTGGCAACCTATCACCAAAGCTCCACTTAGTGGAAACAAGGATGCCAAGGAATATTATTACTGTGCACAGGATAGCACTTCCCACCAAATACCTGGCTTTCAGCCTGCTCCCTTGCTCTTATGAGAAAGCTCTTTTGAGAAAGCCTGTGATGAGAATAGGTGATTGCAAAATGAATTACGCCAAGAGGGATACAAAATGAGTGTGGTAAAGTTTATACTGTTGCTAGTAAATGTTAAAGCCCCAGACTCGCTTTGTTCTTCAAACATTGTACCTGTCAAAAATAAAATTTCTCATAACTGTTCAGGTAATTACTGAACATTTTAGAGGGGAGAGACATGAGAACAAGTATTTTAAAAAGAAGAAAACAACCAACAAAACACAACATCAAAAAAACCCCAAATAATTAACACATGAAGAAAAAAGACCCATCAGACTGGCTGAGCAGTCTCCCTCTGGCTAGTCTGCTAACTAATTTAGGAGAAAGAAAAATGCACATATCATATAAATTCAAATTCTGACATTCAGACATAAAGGAAAGCAATTCAAAGTAGGCTGCCTCTATCTGGAGGTTATTTTATATCTTCAGTCCAATTCATGCATGTGTATTCTTCCTCTTTTCACTGTTTACCTGGGACAAGTAACACTCTGTAATTACTTCACAAATACATATTTGCATATAATGAAGCAATTATGTACATCATTTAGTAACTCTAATTGTAGTTACCAAATAATTCAAAAATTAATTGCCTTGTAATTTGCAGGGTTTTGCCCTTCAGTGCCCTGAAAGCCCTAGATAATCTGTGACTATACATTATTAGAATGGCAAGCAATATTAAAATTTAAAATATTGAAAAAAAAAAATCTAGCTATCAGTGTAAATCTTTCATGAAAGCAACTCACATGGCTACTAAATTTTACAAGGCATTCCAATATATAATGTTTAACCTACCCACTGAAAACTAATGAGAGCGCTTAATTCAATAGCTGAAAATTCCTGTAAGGTGTACCCAAGAACCTCCCTGAGAGACATGTCTCTGTAACCCCACTGTTGCACTCACTTGGCAAACACAGCACAATTCCAAAATAAAGCTCAAGTTCTGCCTCCAAACACCCGTTCAGAGGTGGAAAAAGCCTTCTACATACAAAGCATCCTCTTGGGTGGCCTGACATGAAAGTCTGAGACAGACGGCAAGATGAAACTCAAACATTTGCTCACAACTCGTTTGGAACTGGTCTGAGGCACAAACCAACATCTTGAGAAAAGAATTTAAACACTCTTCTTCTTAAAGGAATACCAAAATAATCAATGTCCTGTTCGGATCTTTCCTACCAAGGCAGTAGTGTCTAAAGAGTGAGCGTTAATACAGTGAGGTGACAAGTTTATACCTCTGAATGTTCCTAGCTATTGCTGTTTCCTGGGAAACAATGGAAAGTCCTCTCACTGCACTCGGCAAGCGCTCCTCTTGCACCCAAGCTTAATGTGGTGTACAAAACCAAGAGCTGAATTTGCCCTTCGTAAATGGCTTATCCACTTCAGTTTTTCACTTCACTTCCAAATGCTTTTAAAGATTTATTGACTGTTTCCTTTGCATGCATTTCATATGGCAACATTTATCTGTACATTTTCAAAGCTAGATTCCAACTAATAATCAGTATAGCATTATTCCGGCATTCTTGCATTTGACCGTAACAGCACCAAGGTGGCAAAATAACAGTACTGGTCAGGAGACAGTGTTCCTGCAAAGGCTGCTTTGTTTCTTCACAAGAAAACTGAAGCCTAAACGAGTATTCTCAGGGAACTCAGACTTACATTTACAAACAAAACAAAACACTTGATTTTCTGATCAATGATCAGAAATAAAATCTGTTGTTGGGTACATAAACAAGAAAATGTATCTCATGGTACAGGAACTAGAAATCTTACTGCAAAATTGAAGCTTAACTTTTGTTTCTGTTCTGACCAGCAGTAAAACATGGAATTTGATGGAAAAACTGAGGTTGTGGCATTAGCTTGACTTTGAATAATAAGCTATTGGCCCACCCTGGAGATAAGGTCTTGTGCTTAATGAAGCTGGAAGCTAATGCATAATGGCAAATCCAGCCTTTGCTCTTTTGTTCCACCTTAGTCAGAGGAAAACATTGCAGAACTATTTTATGCACACACAATATTATTAAATCACGACCCATGGCAGATTAGAGCTTGAAATAATTGTATATTTTGCTCTGAATTTACAATTTCAGAAGGTTTAAATAGGTCTCAGCAATCAACAGTCAGCATGTTCCAAGGTTAACGCTGGCGGAACAGCTTTCAAGTTACATATGTCTGTTAGTAATACGTCCATAGTTTTATGAGTCTGAACCCGTCACAGCATTCATGCACTGCCTGGTGATCCATTCTCCTTATCATGTGGCAGCACTGCACTGATGCTCAAGGGAAAAAATGGGCTTGGAAGAATGTGCGTATCAGAAAAAGCAAAATGTTTTTGAACGCAGTAAAATACAAGTCCCATTTATTTCACTCAAGCATTCCTTTGGGTGTCCAAAGTCCCTTTCTCTTTAAAAAAAAGAAAAAAAGGAAAAAAAGATTAATAATTTAAAGTCGGCCTCTGTTGTCCATTGCAGAGTTCACAAATATTGTATCTTTCATTGATGTGAAACTTAGCTTAAGGCAGTTAGAGTTGAGTTGGTTTAAATTCAAAGTATAAAAACAAATGTACTGACTTGTTTGCATTTAGGAAAGATGGCATTTCTTTTGGAAACATAGCAGGGAAATTAAAATTTCTGTAGCTAGTCTATTTCAGTATCTTCAAAGCAGATAACCACACTAGAATTACAACTACCATATATTTTCAACAGAAAAGCTCTGCAGAAAACACAAATAAAGTTGAAATAACAGACTGAAAAATCTCATCAGAGATGAGCTTTTGACAACTACCTACTTCCTCAAAATGAAATACGCATGGTTTTACAGAGCAGTGCCTCAGAACCTGACATCCATGGCATCAGGGCAGATCTGTCAGGGAGAAAACCAAGAATCAGGGTTGGTACTCCCAGCCCAGCGTCTGCCTTCCCTGGCAGCATCCCCATTCTATGGAACTTTGCAAAGGCAGCAAGAACATGACTGGGAAGCACATTTAAACTAAATACAGTATTTCGGCACTATCAAATCCATCATAATTAGAAGAAAAATAATTGTTGAAAGTCACATTTGCAGAAACTCCAGAGCAAGGCAAAGCTGAAACAAATCTACAGTTCAGCAGTTAGAGAATAGTGGGGTGAAGAGGCCTAACAACAACCAGGAATGCACAGATCAATGAGACACTTTTCCTCCAGAGAGCCATCAGACAACAGTCGAGGCATTCCCACAGCTGCCCATGGAAAAGCTAACATGAGACTGTTTCAGCCAACCCAGACTACAGGCCAGCTCATTTATCTGCCTTAGCTACATATATCATTCTAAGTTGCTTCATTAAAAGTAAACAAGAAAACTTTCTATATTCCCGTTTATTCAAGTTAAACCCACGAAAATGCAGGAAAAGAAACACATTTTACTTCTGTTCAGCAGTGTCTTTTTTATAACACGTGGTATAAGAATGAGTTCATCCACTAAAAAGATGCAAAGATCACAGCATGGTCTCTGCTTTAAGCATGCATCATGGTCTCTAGGGAAACATTAGCTTTAATGAATAATGTCAAATCAGCCAGAAGCTGCAGCTGAAATAAGAGCTGAAATGCTAGGATTTCTCTGTTTTGCATTGTTTGACAATAGAGGCAAGTATTTTAGATTTAGAGTTCAAGAATTGGGACTGTGTGGTGGGAGAGCGGTACAAGGGTTCTTCTCACCATAGGTCTTGCTGGAAATACAAACCCAAGCTTACCACAATTAGTTAGGACAAGAATAATACAACCGATCCTACACAGGACAGGGGCAGGGGAAGAGGATGTTTAATTGTTCCTTAATCTCGTAACAAATTAAAACTTTTCTCACAGAAGAAGGAAGCTTCTAGTTTAAATGATGTTAATTTGAGCTTCAGGAATTGAGGGCCTAGGAAGCTGCAGTCTCAAATCTCAGTCATAGTACCTCTGATCTTTTCAAAGGCCCTGAGGATATTTATTCTATCCTGCTCTAGGATTCCTCAGATAGTTTGGCAGACAGCAAAGCAACCTGGTTTTGCCCTCCAAAGCTGAATAACACAGCACTAACAAGTATTTCCCAAGTGTGATACCGAGATGCCAGTGTTTCTCTGAGCAAGCTTTTATCTTTGTAGGCCACAATCCTTTTTTCCTGTATAGACAGGTAGAATCAGATTTTCAAAAGAATTCACATTAGCATAACACAGAGAGGGACAGTAAAATTTCTGTGATTTCAGGAGGAAAAGGCCAATAGCTACTTCTAAACATGCTCCCTACAGCCTATATTCTGTATAGTAACATCAGGGATGGAGGAATTCATGAAATGTGTCAAAATCTCTCCAGATATGAAACTTCTCTAACCATCTAGCATTATCCACTACAGAGGGGCAAGAACTTGCAAGGAGAGTAGGTGAAAAGCAGTCAGGTCTAAAAAACATGCTTACCCCGGTGTCATTGTTAAGGTGTCATCTTGACAGATACCTTACAGATATACAAGAAAATAGGACTTTGTTTTACATTTTGGACATATTTTACAATCAAACCAAGACCATACAATGCAAATTACCTTTGTATTCAGAACACAATATATCTGGGAGGTATGTGGCATTCACTTTCAATCTAGTCAAGTCAGAATGCATTGCAGTTTTGCTGAATAATTAAATCTAAGTAAGTGTTCATTAATAAAGACTGAACAATTGTTTTCTGAGGCAAACCACAACACATTACATTGGGGAAATGGAAATTTTATGCTAATCAGCAAGGACAGAGTGCTTCATTTCTCTCTTCTGAAACTGTTAGGCGTCTGTTAATATTAATGACATTTTAGATGTAGAATTACTTCAGATATCAGGCAGAAATCTGTATTAGATTAACGCATCAAAACATTGCTTAGAAACAAACTAACCTCCTAGCATTATATGGTAGACTAATGTAAATATGGTACAGCTGGGAAACAATCAAAAATATTAAAATGAATATTTTCTATTCCTAATTGAATTATAATCAATACAAAACTCTTAAATCATATCAGCTATAGGCTGCTTCATGAACACACTTAAAGAGTTCGATGATTCAAGCAAAGTACTCAATAAAGTGAAAAGAATGGCCAACTCTGGGACTGCGTTCTTATGTCAGGAACATTTCATACTTTCTCTAGTGAAGTCAGAAAAAGAAATAGAATCTCCCTACATCTAAATTATCACAGGGAAATTATTTCCTATCAAATCATTCATTCAATTAATTTCACTTTTACCTGTTCAAAAACTGCCTGCAAGAAAACACAATTTTCTCAAAGGTACCACTTCAATTAATTCACTGTATAATTTCAGTAAATAACTTTTAGGAGTCAGACTGTGACAAGTGTTCAGTATTCATATCTTGAAAAGTGTTGATTCGTTCTGACTGATCCGGGGATGATGGATTCTTTGCCAAAGATTTATGAACAAGATTCAGTCTTGCTTACAGCCCACTGCAGTTATTCCTGCCGCACTAACTGGGCACTAGGAAATTACCTAAACTATGTCTCCTACTTAGTTGCCAGTAGTTCTAATCCAACTTTAGAATGAGCAGAGAATCCCTCCTATCTCAGCAAGGTTGCAGGAGTCCAACTTGTTTGGATGTGGCAGACATCTGCATGTAACTATTTTACACCTTAATGCCCATTTGTTCTGGAAGGAAGTAAATTCAGCAGAATAAAAAGTAAGTCCAGCAAAGTTTATTGAAATCATAGTAGCTTTTTTCGCCCCATCACTGACATTTCTTCTCACTAGGAATAGCCAATAAGCTAGGTGTACTTGGGAGCTGAACAAGCTTTCTATTTTGCTTCTACTGTCAGCTAGCAGAAACAAGACTACTGAAAAAGTAAACCCAATCAACAGATTGTGTAGAAGCCTCATGAGAATGCCTGTCCAGAAAAAATAAAATAATAATAATAATAAAAAACTCACGAAGTATTTCAAAGCAAAGGCCTACAGCTATTGAGTAGTAAGTGCCAAACCCTACTACATGTTTAACTACTTGCACATAACACCAGTCACAGGCTTAAGAAATTAAGCATTTCTTACACTGTACCAAGCAGCTGATCCATTTTTTCCATTTTCAAGGTCACAATCTCATCTTCAGTTATCTTTGTAAGTTAAAAAGTAAGGGAAAGAAACAGACAGCAAGGAGAAAAGCAAATCCCATCAACCTCCTTCCTGAAAAGCTTGTGCAACAGCACCACCTTCACCACTGATCTCATCACACACAGCTGGGTTATCACAAAGCTCCTCAGTTTCTTACTCAATTTAGCACCTGCACTTCTAAGTCACCTGCTCTGAGAGTTTGCTTTGAGGGTCTCTGTCTTTGGTATATCACACACCAGCTGTGGCTTTTCAACTGCTGACCTTTCATTTCTCAGTCATCCTTGTTCTTTCAGATTTGGTTTTCAGCTTTGCTGTCTTTCCTTTCTGGTGTTCTGTATTGCTTACTTTCCCTGATGATCCATTTTTTTTCTGCATATCTTTTACCTGGCAGCCTCAATACCAACTATCTTCAACTTCTACCAGTCTTCCCCTTACTCCATAGAACTTCAGTCTTCTGAGTCTCACTCCCATCCTTTCCCCTAATCCCAAATGGGCCTCCATCACAGTGTGGCTTCACTCATCTGTACTCACACATGCCTTCATTCTCTCCTTCTCCCCATAAATCTTCCTTGGATTCAGACAGGTTAATTGTATTACAGGACATTTATACACTGCCTTCTACTTCACATCTTCATAAAAAAGATATTGTGGACTTTCAGGTCAGAAACCTATATCCTACATACTCTCCTTAAAGTTTCACCATTAAGATTTTCCAAAAATTGAATTATTATTCCATATATTTCCCCACAGACTGCTTTTAAACAAAATACAGTAGCAAGAGGAGCAAAGATCAGAAACAGATGCAAATACTCAAACTTACCTGACAGAAATCCTTGCCTTGCCCTGAGCTCAGTAAGCAGCTTGAGAATGAGAAATCTGCCAGTACGAAGGATTACATCACCAAGCACCTCTATGCAGCTCATGAAACTTCTGGGGTGGCTGCTCACAGGCACCTCAGAAGAAAATTGAAGCCAGCAAATCCAGAAGGCAGTTCCTGCAGAGCCTGGCTGAGAGTGAATTGCCCAGCTGATTTGTAAAGGGAAAGCCTGGTGTGATGCTCTGCACTTGGAGACAGCAGAGGGTGGAGTGGGCTTTGGTCTCACAGAACATAGGTCTCTCATTAGCCTTCCTTGCATGCTGATATATTTTCCATGTGCAGATAAAATGTCTTTGGAGATATTTTCCTTTTGGGTTGACATACAATAAAGTGTCACAGTGAGGCAAGAAATACCATTTTTGTATATGGCACTACAAAGACACCATCTTTATGAATCGATGCTGGAAAATTCAACCATCTGAAGTAAAAGGCATCTGTAGATTTTTTATTTTTATTTTTGTCCAAGACACTGACATTCTTCAAGAATTATCAGCATAAATAAGATACTTACACACAAAAAAATCTCAGTTTTACGAGGCTTTATGTCCCATTTGTGGCTCATTTAGAATAACATCTTACTTGACTGAATTCAGTGAGATCACTTGTAGACAGAAGCTCTCATCAGTGTTGGCAGCAGTATGCCATCACATAACACCCTGTCCGAGACAATCTGCTGTGCAAGTTCTCCAGGACATGGATTGTCTTCGCAGCTGCATAGGACCAAGCAAAATCATTGCAAATATTCAAATGTTTTTGGAAGCCTGGATTTAAGACTTTTTTTTTTTTTTAACTCCATTTTCAAAGAGTTTCTGGTAAATGCTTTCTGAATATTAGATGCTCTATGAAATCCCTGATGGGACACTTACTTAGATTAGCCTGAGAGAGAGGAATAAAACCAAACTGCATGCATATGTGCATTTCTATTTCTATTTTCCTTTTTTTTCCATTAAATCCTCAGACTAATCTATAAAGCTGCGGAGTTTGAGTAACTAAATCAACGCAGCTTTTTAAAGTCTTAGGCTGAGAAGTTAGAGATGAAATTGGCCATGCATTTTATCTCTTTTCTACCTCTCTTGTTAGGTAAGTAGAAAAATGATCTTTCTTAAATTACTTCTAAGAATCTTTTGGACTTACCCTTAGAACTCATGATTTTCTTTAAACATGTCAGCTTTGAGACTTAATAAGGATAAATAACATCAGGAAAAATACTCAATTGAGTTTTAGGAAAAGATCTCTGCCTTAGAGTTCAGGATATATTATAAACAGGTAGCCAGGAACATCACAGTTAAAGTACTCTCACTATTGTTAAAAAGCTTGTATACGATCACTTGGGCAACACTGGTGGAATCATTTCATCACATCCCTGAAGTATTCAGAAAAGAAACAAACAAACAAACAAAACAAAACAAAACAAAACAAACCTCTTTTAAAGAGACAGTTGCATTTAATATCATTTATTTCCTGGAGTCTAAATGAAGAGTGTGATCAGGAATTTAAAACTATGGCAAAAGAGATTATTTATTTTGTAACAAAGACAATGTGAAATACATTGGATTTGTCACAGAATATTTCTTTAAAAACTCTTTAATAATTAGTTCTACAGTAAACTAAAAAAGCACAAATATAATAGCTCTAATGCAATTGATCCATCTTATATTTCAATCATGCAAAATCTTGTCCAGTCATTGTAAGATCAAAATAGATTCACCTTTTCATTCTCTTTTCAGTAGTGATTTATAATATTCTTCTGATGAAATTTCCCCCTACTTTACGAACTACTTTAATAAAAGGGCAGGTTTTTCATCTCTTAATGCACCAAAGCCTAAAGTTATAGTTCTAAGAGTCTGAAAAAAATACACAAAAATCTAATATTAATGTTACACTTAGCTCCTCAAATGTACTAGCTGGCATGAGAACTGATAAGACATGAAGCTTAATGCCTATTTAATGAATTATTTTAAGCTGCAGCATCACTGTTGTCATATTAGAAGCATTTCTTCTGTGTACAATTCTGAGTGGCTCCTCTGAGGTTATAATACATAACCATGGCTCTTCTCTTCCACACACCAGAATCTGAGATTACAAGAGCATTCTTTCCCAGTCCTACACCTCATCCCTTTCCAATACCATTCTGTTAGTCATTTGTAATAAAAACATTATCTTCTCTTTTGTTACTGTCAGTAGAAAAGACACTAAATGACAAATTCTGGGCAGTTATTTGAGAGAAAAAAAGAAAATCAGTTTGAAATAAATCATATAAAGAATCTCTCACAGGTTCCAGATATGCCCAGTAACTAAGAAGTGAGAGAAAATCTGTGCATTTGACTAAGCTGACACAAAATGATTCTAAGATTCTAAAACAGAAACCATGAGAAACCCAACTCCAGAGCAGTGGCACACTGAATCCCGTTGAATAAATATTTAGATCCATAGGGAACACTTTGTGAGTATTAGCAGTGATAAAACACTGCACAGTGCAGAGTAAAATTCTGCTCATTTTGCCAGATAAACAAGGGCTCTCCAGCTCTGCCATATCATAATCCATGTTCAAGCACAAAGCGTGACAGGACTCCCCCAAGATAAAGGATTTTTTTCCATCTCCAGTGCAAAAGGCGTCAAACTGCCTAATTTTTCTAAGGAATCAGTCTGTGCAGAAACAAGCTGTGTTATTCAGGCTGGCACTACAGGGGACTGCACAAAGTTTTGCTCCTTCTATTCCTGGCAGGGCTTGGCTGACTTTTTCCCATGCTCCTGCCTATCCCAAAACCAAGGACCAAACAGCACACAAGGAAGATGGCAGAAGAATCATACATCAAAGGCAAATGCTACCGCAAAATTCAAATGTCCTATTTCTGCAATAGCTGCTAACTCCCAAAAAGGCAGCAAGAAAAGATTCTTTGAGCAGAAAAGTACGACTGCCTAGATAAATAGATCAGGTTTAAACTGTATTTTGCTTATGGCTAGTTAGCCAGGTACGTGTACGGATCTGCAAAACACACAGCCTTGCAAAGACAGACTTCAATAATTGTTATTTCTAATGGAAAACAAATACAGAATTCCTTAAGGTGAATGCTACTGGATGCTTCATTTTTTGAATCTGTACCTAATTCCAGGTACAGATATCAGTCACTCTGATGCATTCTGATGCACTCTAACAGTACCAATTAAAAGATTCACTAAATTATCCTGATGATTAGGGGAGAAGCGCTACGCATTTTAAATTCATACTTACGGAAAATTTAGATATCTAAGAAATAAGCCAGAAAATGATATGGATAGCTGTGAAATACAGTAACACCTGTACTTTCACATACAAGGGGCAAATTTACGTTGTAACCTTTTTTTTTTTCTTCTTCCTCTAAGAAACTGTGTTAGAAGTTGAAAATGTAGTAAAGTAGTAAACCTATCAACAAAAATGCTTGAGATACTCTCTTCCCAGGATTTCTCTGAATTACGGTGTGCAATGATGTCAAAATAATGAATGATAAAACTTTAAGATCAATTTATTTCGTAGTTGTATTTCTATTTCATATATGCACTTCCATTTCCACTCTAAAAGAGAAATACGTTCCATGAAACAGAGAAATAGGAATATGCAATGATACTCAAAAATAAAAGTCTCCAGCACTCAGAAGAGACCCTGTGGATTGCAAAATTGTTTTCCTGAATAGTTCAGGACAGTAATCCTGCAAGGCTTATTTTGAGAAGACTAAGACAACTCACAAACTTTAGCCTGCATTAAAACTGAGAAAAAGAAACCCTGTCATTGCAGCTCTATCGTGGTTTATTTTCTATTTATAGATACTCTTAATGCTTTACTTTGGAATCTACAGCATCTCTGAGGCTTGGAATACTACCAAAAACAAGAAAGAAAGAAGGAAAAACATTATTATAGCTATAGAGGAGGTTAGTTGCTCCCTGACAGCCCCATAATTCTAGGGGTAAAGCTTTGGCAATATCTCTAAGTAAAAATGTATTCATTTATTTGCTTGGGCCTGAAACATCAGCGTCTCTGAAAATGGGAGCTAACGATATTGCTTTACTCAGAAAGAAAATTGCCTTTCCTATTTTATTTTTGCTGTTGAGAGAATTAAAACAAGAAAAATTAATTTCTATACACCACAGGAGCAGCTTTCAGCAGCCACAGTAATCAAAGGTATTCAGATTATCCGTTTCTTTAATGCAGAGTTAATAGGCCATATCCTGCCATCAGTCACACCCATGCAACAATCTTTAACTTCATTGACTTCCAAAGGATTTTCAATGACATAACTGGAAGCACAATTTATTCATTGTGGTACCTAAGTTCCATAACCTATAGAGTCATTTTTCTCCACTATCAAGACTCTGAATATCAGTTGGTTAAACTCAATAATTAAAATGTAAAATCGTCTGCATTACTCTGTGTAAGACAGCTATAGGAAGTGGCTTATGCACTGATTCCTTGCACTCCAGCAAAAGTACAAAACTGATCTCAAAAGAAACAAAATAGTACTTTTTAATAAAGGCTTTGCATTCTATGTAGAATTGTAGATAGATGACTAATATACCACAAGTTTTATGTTGTCCATAGGGGTATAATATCCCATCACTTAGGATAGACCTCTGAAATGGCAAAAACAAACATGTATTTCATATCATTAAAAAACTTTAAAAAGAAATTATGTTTGGATTCTTAGTAAATAAGGGAATGAGAGCTTCTGTCCCATCATGTGACCTGGGACTGCATGAAACTTTCTCTTATGTCATCATGCACGTCCTGCAATGGAGATGCAGTAAGATTAGTAGTGTAAGAGGTCACTGAAACTAATTCAGCACAAATGTTTCAGTGCTAAATACATGAGTAAAAGTCAGATGTGTCCCCCCGAACGCATTAGACATTTGTCTAGGACTGCAGATTTCCAACTGTTAGATGCCTATAAATCCTAAATAAATGTCTTGCATGGAACAAGTAGTAAGCTATGATGACACCTTAGTTTTTATTAGTAAATCAGAGAACCAGGTCTTCCTTGTTTCAACACCTTCCGTAGAGTCACTCCAAATCTTCAGAGAGAGGTAGGAAGAAAAAGCAATAAAGTGCTTCTTTTGACCATAGGACGAACACATCAGCTAGAAAGTATATGTCTCTGTATGTCAAGGGGATGAGGTTTCAAATCTGACTGAAGAAGACAGGCTCCCAGTGATACTTCTACCTTCATATGTAACCACTCCACTCAATCACTATCTCCTGTAACCATGACTAACTCCATTTAGAAAATACTACCATATTGAACTATTACCATACACTACTGGAGAAACTAAGTCCAACACAACCCTAGAGTTTCAGTCAGCTGCCCTCTTACATGTTTGAATGTCTGAAACCATCTGTGAATCTGACGTATAAGTTCCTTGACTTTCCTTTTTTTTTTTTTTTCTACTACGTGCTTCAGGTTAGTCTTCTATTTCATGTCACCCTGAAACATGACTAAAAAAAATCTGTGATTCTTAGATTAACTGTAAGTAGATATCGATAGATAATATCCCATGTGAAAATCTACACTTTGGAAGGACAAATTTGACATAAGTAGGAGTGAAAGGGAGCAATGCAATTTGACCATGATTCACTTAGTTATACGGATGCATAGTTACAGAGGACTGAACTTGGACCTTGAAATATTGCATGATGTTCCCAGAACATCACTGAGCATAGCTCACTTAAATCTGAAGAGATCTCTCTCCTGTTATACTGAATTTATGGTAATGGCCTAACTTGTCTATAAATGACAGAAATCTTGATTAAGCCAAACCCCTAATGACTTTTGCATCCTACTTTATCATATTAATATTGTAACAGAAAAATCTGACTTTATCTTTTCTTCAATTTTAGAAGGAATGACTACTGAAGATTCCCTCACACATTCAGAGAAGAAATACCTCTGGCTCAAGTTTAGTGTCTTATTCTGTAATCCCTGCTCATGTAAAACTCACATTGTCTTCTAACATTTAAACCTGGAGATAAATTCAGCTTTCAATAAGATACTCCTCTAGGCTAGCAGTGAGCTTGGGCCAGAGAATTTGGGTGCTTTGTCCTTATAAGGATTTCACAGTGAGTTCCTTAATTAATTTCTAATGAGTTGCACTGCCGTTCTGCTGAGTAAACATCATTTTTTTCCCCTGTAATTGTGAATATTCTTGGTTCATAGCATAACTGTTGTGTCCCTTTGATGTATAATAGATATAGATATCTAAATAGATATCTAAAAGGCAAGCCCGGAGCTCTCTGGTTTAAATGTATTTAGGTATGCAACCAAATTTCTTGTCCTAATATTCATCATGACATTTGCACCAGACATGTAATCTGAAGTCTATAATGTTCAACAAAAAACTATCCTGCAGACTTTTCAACTACAGTGCAAACTACATCAAAGCATTGCCCTAAGGAACCAATCATTTCTAGAGTTATGATCGAGGAGGTTATAAAGATGATGTTCACAATGGAAATTATGTCAGAATTAAAACACATTCTGCTCTCAAGATGATCCCAAATAAACAAATCCTAAGTCTTTGTCTCATTGCAAAGAAAGTCACAAATACTCCTTAGGAAATTACATACTTCCTAACTTTGCCATTCTTAGACTCTGCTTTGACATGGCAGTGATTGTCTTAAAAGTTTTTGGAGTATAAATTCGTCTACCTTCTGAATCTTTAAACACCGTGTTTGCTGCAGTTTGACACTATACTCTATAGGGGACAGCACAGTCTTGTCTTTTTCCTTCCTTCCAAAAATTTGCCTTTTCTAGTGCAAAATAAAAGAAATATAATCAGCTTCCAGTCAAATATCTTTACTCACTAGAGATCAGGTACCAACCCCAGCACTGCTGTACATAGTGAATGGAAGGTGCTGCAGCCAGAACTTTACTCAGCGTGCATGGATAACAAAATTTGAGCAATTGTGATTATTTGCAAGGCCAGCAATCCAAAAATTCTGACTCTGTCCATGGATACCATTTTAAAATAAAAACAATAATTTAAAAAACAAGCAAAAACAAACAAACAAAACAAACAAACAAAAAAAAAACAACTACACCCACAACACTGCTGTTGAGAATATTGTGGCTTTGTGAGCTGTGGTGGTTTTGTAGCTTTGGCACTTGCAAAGCCATGAGAAGAGGAAAGTGTTTCCAGTGTTTGGTGTGAAATGACACTGACACAGAAGACTGAAAATAACCCCAGTCATTCCTGTTGGTTGTAAGACATTTTATATGCTAGAAAAATATAATTATTTTCACATTTCACTCATATAACAGATGAGATGTGAAATGAGCATCATAGAGTGGCTTCTAAGTCTTACCCTACGTAAACAAAAACTTCTCTGCTCACTGCTACACAAAAACAATAAAAATTACTGTAAAAGCTGGGCATAAAAACAGGCAAAACTTGGGAAAGAGCAGGGTCATTGCAAAGGAAATGAGTTGGTGACAGCAGCTCTTTTGGCCTGCTGCATCTGAGGGAGGTTACCCATTGTCTTCTATGGGAAATCCATCTTGTGCATAAAAGCATCGCTTCTAACATTCCTATCGCTATGCATTTGCTAGAGGTGCCAAGACTGGGGACAGTGTTATACAAATGAAATAACATTTGGGTTAGGTTCCGCTTTAGCAGAAAAGAAAAGCAGGATGAGCAGAGCTCTGAGCTCCGCATGGTGCCCTTCACATTGGCTGTGTCATCTGATTCCCACAGGGCACAGAAGGGAACTGATGGGATCTGGCACCCTGAGCACAGGGGAGGGCCCTCACCACAATGCCAGCCACTGCTCCACACGCTGAGCTCCAGAAAGGAGAAAGAAGTCTCTTAGAAGTGTGTTAGTCACGCTGTACTCCTGCATGACTGTAACACAGATTGACTCAGGAGAAAGAAAGACAAAAAAGAACAATTGCAACAACAGGAGAGTGCTCTGTTAACTGTGAATTCGCCTCCCAAGCCTCCCTGCTACAAAGAGCATCTGCTGTGAACAAGAACTAACCTGCTACTAACCAAATTCCAGTATTACTTGATGCATGATTAATACTTTCCCTCAAGCATGGTATTAGTCCCTTAAATGGAGCAGAAATAATAACTGAAAATACTCAAGTATGCTCTGCAACAGGTGGATATTGTTTCAGCTTTCACTAAAAGCACAAAAAAAAGTACTACTGAATTACACTTTTATCTGAGTTTGACTCCCTAGCTACTGCTACTGAATAGGTAAACTAAATAGGGCACTCCTCAGATTATCATCAAAATCAGCCTACGTGCCTCTGGGTGTTATGTGCTGGCCTCTGCAAAGATCTGATGTTCAGTGCTGCATGTGCAGAAGACAAAGCTGGTTTACCACTGCTCTCGCAGGTTTTTTTTTTATAGCTAAGCTGTCCTCTTGCAGTCTGCTGCTGGGGCAGAAAGTGTGCAGCAGCCCAGGGCTATCCTCTAAGAAGGGCTCTTTAGTAGCCAGCCAGACATTCAAAACCAAATTCTTTCATTTATCCTCGAAAAGGTGTTTTGGGCCAGCATGTGATAACATGCATTTCCATAGCTCCATGCTACTTCAGTTTTCCCTCATACAGATATCCTAGATGTTCATTAAACTTATTAGTCTCATATTTACATAATCCCAGACTGAATCAGTAAGAGCATGGAAATCACTTCCTTTTAAAAAATAAATAAAAACAAAATCACAGCCATTACTTTTCCCCTGCAAATCAGACACCATAATAATGCATGACTGTAGCTACAGATAGAAGCAATAATTTAGGAACTATTGAACCCATACAGGACAGAGAAACATTCTTTAAGAAGCAGAAAGAATTAAAACAAGATAGCAGAAAGGTAGAGTAAAAATTTCTGCTCAAGAAATGGGTATTTCCCAGCTCTTCAAAGGTTCTGCAGTTCCCAAACTCTGCCTGCAATCTGAGAAAGAGTACTTTTCATAAAAACTGTTATTCCTGACAGAAAATCTCATATTTTACCCCTATCATATGCAGAATCCCCATAATTCATAAATGGGAAGCAGGTTAACTCACTGTGAGTGCAACATAGGGAGCAGTTGTTATATGCATACATATACGTACACATAAGATAGTACGTATATCTGTGCATAGAGAGAATTTTTGAAAGGCTTTTTGCTCAATTGTAAAGCAACAAAAAATACAGAAGCAAGTGCTTTTCTACACTGCAATAGATTCCATTAAACAGTGCAGAAAAGTATTGGGTGAAGTAATTAACAGATACCATTCTTGGTTCGTGGGACAGAGATCAAGAGATTGGTGTCAGATTTTTTGTCTGCTCAGTAGAATGGTTTTCTACATTATATAAATGCAGAGGGAAAAAGGGTGTTGGTTTTTTTTATATACTCACTGGATTAGCTTCAGGTTTTCTGTGATTACAAAAAATTGCTTTCTTAGATGGGTTTGCTGCCTGAATTTACTGGCTTGTAGCACACTAGAACTCAGTTTTAAAGTACCATTTTTTTTTTTTTCTGAGAATGAAATCTCTTTGCAGCTAAAGACGGGGAATCAGTTTCATAATCCTCCAAACTCTCCCAAGAAGATTTTTGTGTTCTTCTTTCTCTGCACTCGTAACTTTTTAAACACACAATTTACTTGCAAGCAGGAATGTACTTGCAGTATGCTGAACCTGCTGAACCTGAATTTTACAATATATAATTATGATAGGTGGATAGATTATGTAAGCAGAGCCAGGTATATTTCAATACAGCAGTTTTTCAGTGTTCTAATGAAAGAGCTTTTGAAGTCTTGAAAAACTGGTGTCTGATGGCATCTCCCTTCGGCAGCAGTAGTGTTCACCAAAGCATTGCGGTTCATGGTAAACATTTTGTTTCCTTTTCATCTTAAATTTTCTGTGGTCAGTACCCACAAAGGACTAAGACTAAAAGTCCTGAAGCAAAAAACTTCTCTCTTTCTACTAAGTATGGATGTTGGCAACACTGTACTTTGTCCATCAACAAGGACCCCAGGAATCCTTGGTATGAGCAGAAAGGCAAGCCAGGCCTTACATACTTCTGAAATTTAACCTTTCCTCTGATGCTGGTAGTGGGTCCAAGAGTAAGTAGTCAGTCAGGCCCATCCACACCATGCCCACTTCTGTAATGAGCAGCTGATGAGCAACAAGAAGAGCAAGCTGTGGGATTTCCAAAGAGATCAAGAATCCTCTTGGTACTAAGGGGATTTCGGCAATGTTAGCACTGACTAAAATATAAATTGTCATATGAGAGAGATCTACAAGTTGTACAACTCCACAAGTCTGTCAGTGGAAAACAAGGCAGTTTAAATTAGATTTTTCAGTGCAACACCAAGTCATTTATAAGAAACTGAGACTTCTGCTGTTCCACCAACATCAGAACTGGAGTATGTAGCTCCTTGAAAACCAGGACACTTTGCCCTGGTGTCTGCATAACTGTTTGTAACAACATTAAGTCCACACACACTATTTGGAGATAAGATACTCTGTATCCCATTGAGCAGTCTTTGAGCTGCCCAATTTTACATTGCTTCACTGTCATTTGCTCAGACCCCTGAAACTGAGCTGTGTAGCAAAATCCAAACATAGTAAGTAGCCATTGTTGGCAAATATAATGCAACAGTCTTCGTTTAATCATAAACTGATTCTAGGACTGAATGATTTGTTTCGCTGCAGTATAATAAACCGGTGTAAATCCACATATATTTCAATAGAGTCAGGCATTCCTCAAAAGACACAGAGAGTTCCGGTAGCCACATGCCACCGTTGTTTACCTGGTCTCAGTTTTTCATCAGTCCAATCTCTCCTGCTTTCCCAGAGAATGGTGGGATGTATAAAGCTTTTGCTAGTCAAACAGCAGAGTGCAGCTGATCAGAGAGTTTAAATACTTTGTTTAAAGAAGCTCTGGTTTTGTATTGTCATCTGACTGCCACCAGCACATTGCATGTGAATCAGAGAGAATTTTCTAAGCTCTTGTTTATCTAAAATAAATAGACAAACATAACCAAAACATCTTTCGTATGCACCAAGAATGTATTTAGATAAAGTATTCTGAATACATTCAGACAAAATAGATTGATCCAAGTTATGATTTTTTTGGTAGGGGAAAGCCGACTGTCAAGGACAAGATTCCTTCTTTTGCTAGCAGCATGTGCTTACGAAAGCAAGTACAAACACACAGTCCACCATACATGCTATCAAAACTTTTGAGTGTATTAACTGGTTTAGTTAACATCAAATAGAAAATCAAGTAGTATGCCTGTTGTGGCATGAGACAGATAGACGTACTAATAGGTGAGTAATTAAATGCATAACACTAGAAAGTCAATTCTAGATAATCATGGAAAGGAGATACTGCATAAAAACCACAGAGAAATTTTGGATTCAAAATTACTGACCAGATTTGCCATAGCATGTAACCATTCTCATATACACATGGCTCCTGGAAGACATCTCATTGCATATTAAACACATCTGGATCAAGAGGTATCCCGTGCAGCATGTGTAATTCACATTTCATAGGGAAGATGGAACATAACATATATGTTCCATCATATCAACTGCTGGTTAGTTTTCTCTTTCCTAATATTTGTCGAGTCAATGAAGTTAAACTTTGATTTAAATATAGGTATATTTTCATTTTTTCATAGCAACTCATGCCAGCAGCTTGAATATATCTCAGCAGGTCTTAACTGTAAAATCAAGAGGCAGTGCTTAAATACCTTCACTTTAACTGTTTCACTATTGATCATTTTAGCAGACACACTAAACCAGTGATTATTAAAACTACACTATTATTTGATGAAAATGGAGATGTTATGGTAAAAGCTAATTCCATTCAGTTTTCCTGTAGCAAGATATAATGAGGTACAGCCTTTAAATTTATTTTTATTACCATGCCTCCACAACAGAGAAGAGAAAGGAAATATACCCTTTCCCATGTATCAGCATTTGCCTTTGCCACCTCCATGTCAAACATAGAATTGATAACAATATCCTTGTGTACCAAAATCCTCCCCTAATGAGCTGTAAAAAACCTGCCTCTTCTCTCCTTTTCTCTTCTACTACAACAGTTTGCATTTCATATTTTCAATTTACAAATCTATAGGACCCACAAAATCAGGTCATTTTATCAACTCTGCAGGCAAATCTGCTATGTTATCTAACTTAAGGAACGAACACAAGCTACAAATTACGGGCACTGCTAGTTTGAGAAGACAATTTACAGCATTGTGCCATGCTGCTAATTGCAACATATGCAGAATCCAAATGATGTAAGAAATATGGATCGTCTCCTTCCTTTAGAGGGCATTTGAGAAAGGTACTGCCTTTCCTTCTCCCACACCACAGTCATGCATGCTGCGTTCACACATCAAGAAATACCTCCCTGTGTTATGCAAGAGGGGAGACTGAAAGCTTGATTTTTAGCACATAACAACTGTTAAATGAAACAGCCTCCAGTGACCTAATTCAAGAAAGCTCTGTCAGGTGATAATCTTTCTCACCCTTCGTATGTCATTTCTGCAGCATATAAGTGTTCAAAATAGTTTGGAAACATTCAGAAATGTGAGATGTAGATGTCCTCCTGGGTATCTCTGATGAAGATTAGAATTCCCAATATAGTTGCTAGTTGCAAAAGTGCTTTTAAGCTGCTATTTCACCGGGTTTACGTCTCAGTGCCACTAATCAAATTAACCATGATGGCTGCAGTAAGCTGTTTATAGAGATGAAAGACCTACCAAAAGAAGTTTCTATTGCAGCTTATGAAGCTGAATACTGTTAAGCACATAAACACCCGGCGCGCAGAAAATCATGACTTTTTTTTCTTCCTGCAGTTCCTCACTGAAGGATCAAGAGTAACCAAGTTATTTTTTTTCAGTCTTACACAAGTCCAAAATCCCTCTTCCCATCTTATAACTAATTTTTCCCCTTAGAAAAATGTATTACTTACATTTTGCTCTCTCTTTCAAATAAATAAATGGGAAGCTAAAACAAGCAATAAAAAATAATGATTTAATGAAATGGTCATATCAAGCTGCAAGATATTCCATGTGGCACAGTTTAAAAAAACAAAACAAAACAAAACAAAACAGTCAGGAGTCTGGTTAAGAACAGGAAATGGCAAACTCAGTGCTTTTAGGCCATCAGATCCTTGTGACTTTGAAAATGAATAGCAGGGTGTGGCTGTCTGTGGAAAGGATCACTGTGCCACAGGGTCATGGCATCAGGCCAGACAGAGTTCATTTGTGTTTGGATGACACTGTCAGAAATACGGTTTCAGTTTTGGGTGGTCTTGTGTGGAGCCAGGAGTTGGACTTGAGGAACCTTACATGTCCTTTCCAACTTGGGATATCCCATAATTCTGTGACAGAGATGGGTTCAGCTCTTTACCAGATCCCAGAGCAAGGATGTGGGAGGCTGGCAAGCTTCATGCACATGCCCAGACCTTTGCACAGGCATTGCAGGAGATCTACAACTGAGGCCTTTTAGGAATAAGGATCTTGATCTCAGCTCAAATTATCTCGTTTACTTTACTTTCTCATAAAAATAAAGACTTTCAGTGTTATCAGAGGGAAAGTAATGCAAACAGAAATTGCTGAAGCAAGGATGGCTATTTTACTGCAGCATATGAATACCTAGATAGTCTTATTACAAGTTATGAAAATTCCCTCTTCCACTCATGTTCTCATTAATGTCAGCAAGTCATAAAATGGGATTTTTTTTTTTTAATTTTTTTTTTTTAAATTTGATACTGGTATATCTGTTTTTAACTTGTACAGGTTAAGTCAGGTAGAAAGACAGAAAATGGCAGTGCTGACTGGTGTTGTACACTGCAGCCCTTGCTAAACAAGTACAAGATCACACTGCCACCAGTGAGTGCCCATCCTGACACAGCTGCACAGGCAGGCATGGTGCTAGAAAGTCCTAGAGGTCCTTCTAAATTAGTTTTGAGGTGTTTCCCTGACAGGAAGATTTAATTAGTAGTGTTAATAATGTCATAGGTCTCTACTTTTGAAAGTATTCCAATTCTCCTAAATAAATACAATAATGCATAGCATAATGTTCCCCAGGACTTGCAGACAATGTCATGTTTACAAGTCTTTTTTTTTTTTTTTTCTTATTAGTAACCATTTATGTGTCGACTGGATGAGAGAAAATAGAGTAGCTTTGTTTTGAGAAACATCTTCTATTTCTTTTCTTTTAACAAACTTTTGAGTACTTATACTCCCCACTAGAAAGATGTGAAAAATGGGTAATAGGATTTTGTGCCATTACCTCTAATGATAATATCTTACCATTCACTCAGTCAGCTGACTACCAGGTTTTACTTTTATAATCCAACAGTGAAGAAAAAAATTCACCTTCTTACTGCCCTGACATGCTGATAAAGCCCCTTTCTTCCCCTCTCTAGTTTTAGTTTTTTATGATTGCCAGTACTAGATTAATTCACATTTTAAATTGGTTCTCAGTAGACTTCACAAATGTGCAGATTTTTTTTTACCTCAGCACAAATTTCTATCAACTGATACTTTACCAGAAACTTCCCTTTGATCATTTTGTTGCATAAATAATTCTGCTCCTATCATTCATCTAAATGCCATACCTTCCCTGTATTTAAAGGCAACATACATACATTACATATTTGCTTCTTTATGGCTCTTGGAAGAAGTAATCTGTGATTAAAATACTACAAACAGTTGCATTAGGAGATTAGGGTAACAAATATAAAGTTCCAACTTGTATGTGACAAATAAAGAAATACCAATAAGCCATCATTTAGCCAGCCAAACAGCTACGTTAGAATTCAAATTAGGATAAAAATGGATAACATGGAAATATTTTCACTTTATGCATTATGCACCAGATTAGCCCTCAGTGGTCAAATTATAAGCATTGCAGAAGCATGAACACAAAGTGGGACAAAATGGTATTAGAGCTTAGCGAAGAGAAGCATGAAACAAAAAATTCCTCACGCAGCTTCCTAGAAACTGACAGTATTAATTTGGCCAGATAACTTTCAGAGGCACCATTATTTTTATTCAGCGTAAATATTCTCTGCTGTTAGAGAAAAAAAACCCTCTCTCAGATAAAAGCTGGCTTTTAATAGAGCATGGCTTAGCTTTCACACTCACGTCATTCTATAATTTGCTTTGAAACGTGGTGTACTGGCTGATGGCATTGAATGTATCACCCTGATGATGCATCGAGATGGAATTTTAAAATGATGACCACATTAGTGAAAATTACTTTTAAAAACCAGTGTTCGCATTCATAGGCACAACAATTGTCAAATTTTAAGTACAGGCAAAAACGTTTTGTGCATGTAAAATGAGATGCTTTGCAACAGCAGTCATATCTGTACAGAAAGTCACAGACCTTTCTGCTGTAGTGTTCTTCTAAATGATGTTCTGCCTCTTAGCACCAACATGCTCTGTCTGAGGAAATGCTGTGTGGGGCCGCAGGGAGCGCTGCATGCAGACCCCGGGCAGAGGTGGGAGGCAGGTGGGCTCAGGCCCCTTGTCTGCCCCAAGCCATGAGGTCCTTGTGCTCTGCACAGCTGGGAGAACTGCAGCTCATAGCAGGGACTATGATCATAGAAAGATCTTTCTTATCTTTACCAACCAACAATCAAGTCTTACGAGCATTTTAGCAATATCTGATTTCTTGCCAGGAAGGATGTAATCTTACCAGGCAAGCCTATGGCATTAAGGAGACCCCGTTTCTACCTATCTTCCTAAACCTGTAAACGTCCCAGGAGGACTTCCAAAGTGCAGGAACTACCCCAGGGCCCTGTACATCAGCAGGCAGTTTGGATAGGCCAGAAATGCCCCCACCACCTTTAGTGATGGCTTTTCTGCTGTGCTGGGCAAGCAGCACCTCTCACAGCCTGGTCCATGACTCTAGTTTGCAAGAGTGGGCAAAGGGGATGCTGCAGGCCCCATAGCTTTTGGGCACGGAGCAAAGCTGCTTCCCTTGCTGCTATCACAAATGCAGACGTTTCACACACGAGGCAGGGTGCCTCTCACTACTCGTGATGTTTGCTATGGGTGCTGAGTATCACCAGCAATCCTGCAGCTGTTACAAACTATCACCACTTAGAGCCCTATTTTATGACTTCATGCATTAGATTGTGAGCAGCATTGCCCCTGGGGACAATGGAGCTGGGATTTTGCATATGCCCAGTTACTGTCTGCATGATGGTACCAATCCCCAGCAACCACCCACACACCTTAGGATAACAAAGAATAGTCAAGGCCCTTCTGAAGCTGGGTGGCCTCTCTGTCTCTGTGAGACGAGGGGCCTGCTCCTTAACATGCAGCTGACAAACTGTTTGTTGTTACACAAATCTTCCTCTAGCTCATTCAGTACAGGTGGTGTTTATTTTTCATCTACAAATATAAGTCATTTTGCCATTTATGTGCTTATTGAAAGACTTCAGTACCCCTTGAAAAGCTCTTTATCAAAAGTCATGAATATTTGTCTTGCTTGGTGGACAAGTCACTTGTTGCCAGGCACCAGTTCCATTTGGTTAGGAAAACATGTATATGTTATAGTTAATAGGCCAGTTTCACTACACCAGTAATACAGGATACAAACAATATATTGACAGTCCAGTTGAGCAAACAGCACAGAATGCTTGGATTTTTAGTGTCCTCAGGAAGTGACTTTGCTATTTTGCTAATGACGCTCTGGTGAGCATTCATTTTCAGGTAGTAACAACCCTTGAAAATAAGTCTTTCAGTCTAATTATACTGTCGTACACCAGAAAGCTTTCCAGTTAAGTTTATGGGCCAGATCCCTAGTCACCATAAACAGCTGTAACTCCACAGGTTTGGGGAGGACTAATCCAATATATACAGTGGACCTATTCTGTAAAAGGCCTGCATGGAAGATTACATAATAATTAAGGAAGAACGAATAAAAAAGCCAAATAAACTACATGACTCAGGAAATGACTTTGCACTTACTGAAACGAGGATGAACAGAATCAAGCTCCAAGAGATTAGTTATAACTAGGAGATTAGTTTTGTGTAATAAAGCACACTTAGTGCGACACAGAGAACTCCTCGATGCATTTTGGAATGATGTGCTTTAAATCTGCCGGTTGTCTCTGCGGATCCCAATCCTGCAAAGCTCACCCATGATTTAACTTTATGTACTATAAATAATCCCACTGAAATCAATAAGACTATTCACAGTGCAGAGTTTAAGTGCTGGAAAAGTTAGGGATCTAGCCAGATGAACGTTCCCTGGCTTCCATGTCTACTTCAAACTTGACCTATAAAATAACAAGGAAATGTTTGTCATTTTGCTGAGTAGAAATAGTCCTGTTTTTCCACTCTTTTTGGTTCTGCTTCAAAGAAAATCCCCTATTATTTTTCAAATGAATGTGATTTTTCACAAGAAACCACATACAACTCTGATTCTCTACAGTTCTATATTTTTAATTCTTCCTCCAAATGGGCAAAACATATTCACACAAAACTACCGAAAAATGAAGGAAGAATAATTGGCTTTCATCAACTCTACTAAAATTCTTGTCTATAAAATTATTCAAAGCCCATATTTTAGATGAACAATACAGTGTCAAAATTGGCTTAAGGTACAAAGTTGTTCAGTATCATACACAAAATGAAAAAAACACATGATGCAATAAAATTGCTGCCCTAATTCAACAACAAAAATATTTTTCTCAATATCAATAGAGGACTAGAAAAGACTGGTGCTTTCAGACAACACATGCTCTAGAAGCAACCCCAGCCAGGGTGTGAAGCCAACAACTATTAGATCACGAACCTGAAATTTACATTTAATCAACCTCAAGTAAGGACAAAAAATCAATTTAACACACTGTTTGCAGAACATTTAGTGTGGAATAATCTTGCATGATGCAGAACTACTAAAAGTGCACTCAGAAAAATCAGCTGTTACTGTGGGTGGTGCAGTGGCCAAAGAAAATATGCCACAGGAGGCATATTTTAGAACAAGAAATTTCTTTATTTTGTTTCCCAAAACTTCAAACATAACCTTTGATAAGCTGAATGTTTGATCTTTTAGCTACCAGCACAATTTCCTAGTTACTTTTATAAACCAGAGCTTTCAAACTCCTACCTATTCCTAGTGATCTCTGCATACTGGCTTATTAAATATTCCCTCAGCTTATCTCAAGTCTCAGTGTAGCAAGGTATTTTAGTTGCTATGGCCCTAAGCACAAAACATGAAAGAAGAGGATATCTGGGAGTCTCGCTCTACATTTGTCATTTAAATATAAGGCCTGGGAGCCTGAGGCACATCCCCAGTTATTTTGAGTTGTTTTGGAGCTTTCTTTTGCACTTGGAGCATTCCATCTGCACAGGGCATTCCTTCAAAGTATTTAGTGAGATGTGCACAAACGCCAAGGTTGTATCAGATCTGTGACTGTCTTTACAGGAAGGAATAGGATGCATGTATGCATGCATAAGTGTCTGAAATGCTAAAGGAGTCTTTCTGAAAATTTCACCTCTTAGTTTCCTATTCGTCATTCTAGTACTGTTTTTCTAATCTCAATACTCATACAAAGAGTGTATACTCTCCACAGCCCAAATAATTTGCAGCTCCTCCAACACAGCACCCTTACACTAATTAATCTGGTTATTATCAGAAGCCATGCCAGAGCTGGTAAGCTCAGCACATGACACCAAGTATAACCACACAGTACAGAGCATTACATTCAGATGGCTTCCCTTTGTCATTTCTAAAATAAAGGGTATGATATCTTTGTGACCACCTTTAAATTAACATATCTACATCATTTAAGGTTTGCAAACAAGGAAAAATCTTTGGCTAGGAAAAACACCCAGAATATTTCAGCAAAGCAAAGCAACAAAGCACACAGGCTGTTTCAGATTTGCTTGCCGACATTTCTCCAGGGTGATGGAATCTCCTGTGATAAAGCCAGCAGAGATGCTGCAGGAAAGGTACAATCCAAGTGCATGCCATTCAACAAGTTTTGATATCACCAGGCAACTCTGAAGCTGAGGGAACTGCTTTCACTGATGCCTGGGTCTGAGCAACCCAACAGTGATGTGAAATTGCCTCTTCCCTCTTGCCATTAGTCATGAGCTAATTGTATTGTGCTTGAGGCAATACCAATTCTTCAATATTTCAGTCCAAATAAACAAGATGCATTAAGCACTATGTTAAAAACTGATCCACCAGCTTTGGAGAAACTACTTCAGAACTTTAGGCTATATAGTAGCCTACCTAAAGACTAATGTTGCTGTACTTGAACCTGGTTTGTTACTGTTTTGACCCGACTCATCTTTACATCACTAGATTTTCTGAGATATTCTGGGTTTCTTTTACTGGCTATAAACATCTTACCACTTAAAGATATTTAGGTGCACCTAAAATGACACAGATAAATTAATTCAAAGTTGCTCACAATATACTTGAAATCAGTTTGCTCATGTTTGCCCGTGCAGATTTTAACTACAGTACAGTGAAGCAGCTGTAGAGCACCATAGTCCATCTTCTTACTTAAGCATGCAAGAGTTCAATCCAAGTGAACTCATTACTAAGAGCTTGTACCTAGAAAAGTAAGGATTTTCTACCCTTAGAGATTCTCTGACATCAGCAAACATACTAGACTCTCCAAATCTCCTATTCTTCAGCAAAAAATACAGTACCTATCAATTAATCTAAAAAATAAAACAGCATTTCACATCCAATTTATGGAATATTTCAACTTTCTCTGTGCTTTTTAAACACTTGTCACAGATACATAAATACAGGACAAATGAAATCAACAGAAATTATACATATGATCAGTGAAAATAATTTATACTGAAATTTAAGAAATATGCATCAGACTTACATTTTCAATTACTCCTTTTTTGTAAAGGCAACTTATCTGATAGGGATAGAGGTATTGCAGAGAACTCAGAAACCTTCTCCTGCTGAGAGGTTTGTAAAGGGTAGTGGAAAAGGGTGAAAGTCAAATGCTGCTCAGCTGTTCAGGATGCTTCCCACTACCTCCCCCCCAAAAATGCTGTATGTAGAAACACAAAGGCTGGCACTCAAAATGACTAAGGTTAAAATCTGCCAAGAAGTAGAAAAAAATGCAGTTAAGGATACCAAAGCTGAAGAATTTATGTAGGGAGCAAGAAAATTTGGCCTAAAGAGATCATTCCCACTTCCAGTTTCTAACTGCTCAAAGATAACCAGTGGTTACATTCCATGCCTGATCTCTGTTGTTTAAACCTTATTGTGTTTTTAACGACTGCTTTTTCAAGCAATTTTGTTGACATTATCAAACAGTGGAAGTAATTCTGAAATCTCTTTCTGTAAAACCTACTTTTGCTTTACTTAGATTAAGAAAGAAATAGCCTGCCCTTAGAAGTCAGCAATAATTTGGATGAAAGCAGGATAAGAAATAATAAATACTTTCCTTTGTAAACTCATTGTGACTTGCATGTTCTTGGCGTAGTTCATTAAAGTTTCATAAAAAATAATGACTCATCCATAGAAGATGAGTCCTTGCTATAGGGTGAATCTTTCGAGCTTTTCAGCTGAATTTCTCAAAGAAACAAACCTAAGTATTACTGATTTAAAGCCAGCAATAACCGTGACGTAGATACAAAGCAGATGACAGATATTGCAGAGTGCTGTGGAACATGATTGAAAAATTATATAGAATATAATTCAGCAGATATTTATAGCATGTCAGATATACCGGAAGCACTGAGGAAGTTTCAGATTCTTCCCCGCTGAGAATTCCTACTAGCCACATACCTGAGCAATTAAATGAAATAAGTATTTAATTAATGCTGCAAGGAGAAGAAAAATTACCATGAAAAGGAAAAGGTTGTAATAAACACCTAAAATATGAAAATTGGCCATGGTGGATGGGAGCTTTATTCCCAAGCCTGAAACACTTTAGGGATCTTAGAGGTGCTTTAGAGGGACTATAGATGCTCCCTTTCCAGTAGGAAAAAAGTTCTTTCAATAAATCCTGCATGCATTTGATCTCAGAAATCTGTAGGCTCAAAGAGCTGCTGTGATCAAATGGTAGCCATAAAGTATCTACGTCAGAGAGTGATCTCTCCTCCTTACACCAGTGTCAATTAATTACATGATCATACAACAGGACATACTCATGATTATTGATACTGCTATTTTCCTCCGTACAGCAATATTGAGAAGAATGTACAGATAGCAAGTAAAACGAAAATCATCATAACCTGCAGCTAAGAATCACTACTACAGTTGTGTGCACACATCCTGTTGTAACAATTCAGATGAGGGCATTCTAAGATTCCTATACTTTTTATACATTTTAATGCCTTCAAATAGTGATCTGACTCTTCTAAATAATTTGTACAGTGCTTTGTTTATGAAATTTCTATTTCAAGGGTAAGGATATTTCTGTATCTAACCATCAGAAACTATGGCATCTCTGCAAAACTATCTGCCCATCAGAATATTCTTTCACTTATAATTTGGTACAAGTTGATAGAATCTAAGCGTAACTAGAGATTATGACATCTCCAAAAGGGATGCAGATAGCTGTCAATTTAAGCAGAAAGTTAGCTACAATCAGCATGCATCTTCCTAAAACTACCAGATTGGCAAAACTAAACACGTATTTTGCTTTAAGCCTTGTCTTTTACAGATGGTCTTAAGTAGAATCAGTCAGTAAAGACAATATCCTTCCAAGGTGGTCTTTCAAATGACCATTGGGAGTTTACATTTCTTCTGGTGGTGGGCACTCCTCAATCCTTCTTACAATATCCTCACAATTACAGAGAACTTCACTCTTAGAGTATTTCCATTCAGTTTTGTTATTAGACTAGAGAGATACAAACCTGCCCCTCCTGATCCATCTTTTTTTGTTTCAATCAGAAAGTCAGGATTTGATCCTGCCAGCATAGCAAACATGGTCAGGAAAACATTATTGTACTGAATCTATACCATGTATCACCTCTAAGTCAAAATTTCACACTGAAAGAACTTCACTTCTGCAACATCCTTTTTTGCTATGTGGAAATCCTTCAGGGTTTGTTAAAATGAGAATTAACAGTGCAGATTTGTAGTGTTTTTACCAAGAGGAAAGAGCACTTCCTTATTTTAGACGATAAGCCCCTTTTTGGATATCAAAGGCTTATATTAGTTTCAACTCTCAAAACTCCACAGACACTTTGCATTCATGCTGGTACCTTCACTGCATTCTAGTTCTGTTTCTACCTCAAAAAAGTTTTCTACGTTGCAATATTAACCTGAATTCCCTCTCTGATTCCTTTTTGCTTTTGTTTTTGTTGGACATTATAGCACATTTGTCTACAGACAAATTTCACATTCAAATAATTTAATAACCTTAATACGACCTAATTATCTTCTAAATTGTCAGTCTTTGCTTCATCAGCAAGCCTTCTTCACAAAGATTTTAGCATTTATAGTGTTGATAATAATGTCAAACACTATTACTGGAAGAAATTCCTGAGGATCTCTGTTAATAAAAACCTTGCTTGTTAATAGGTCTTCACTGACAATTGCATTCTGAAAGGGGTCAACAAGTAGAACTAGCATGGATCCTGTTAATTCTACATAATGCAATTGATCCACATGGTTTGTGTTCGTAGGTCACATGATATAAAATTATGTCAAAGCAATTTAATATTCAATACAGCTCTTTCTTTTTTAAATCAGACTTGCATTACTCTAAAAGCAGATAACAGATTTTTTTAATCAAAAATTTCTTCTCATAAAGCCATTTGATTGACATATCTTTTTAATCTTAAATTGTTTGCTGACATTCTCTCTTTAACTGTTACACTTCCTATGCCTCTGTTTGACATGTGGCTACCAGCTTAAAACTCCCCGCTCTTCAAAATCCTTCAAGAGTTTCCCCAGCTTTCTCAGATACATGAAAGAAATAACATTAGTGTTCACATAACATATTTAAAGTCTCTTTCTTACAAAATTCTTGTATTTCTGAATGTACATTTTTTTAAAAAAATCCTGGTTTCAGTAAGTGCTAGCATCTTTAAAAAAAGAAATTAAGAACACTTTTCTGTCCTAAATGGTCTAACTAGTGAATATTCTGTTCTCTCAGTATCTGCCTCCAGCACATGTTCCTGCTTTGTTCCAAATATAAAACAGACACTGCTGTTGACATTTCTTGCTTCTTTTCCATCACAATCCGTGGTTTAACCATCTGTATCAAAGAATCGAATACAACTTTTTTTTTAAATCTTAATTATATTTTTAAATACTTTTAAAATTGTTTTAGCATTTGGCCAATGACACCCTTCCACTCATGTACTTTACCAGTGTATCTTTTTTCTAATAATGTGTGTTTTAGTATGGATTTTTGACCAGTATAATGTGCTATTTATTCAAGACTGCTTCATTTGTCTGTGATCTTGGGTAATATTTTTCACTGAAAACGTGTGTTCCAAACTGAAAGTATCAGTGGTTTTGAGTCAGAGTGCTATTATACCCGAACTACATTCCGTTGTACAAAGAAAGTCTGGCAGATCATCAAGAAAGTCTGTGGTCAGCACTATAATGATTATTCCTTGTTTTTCTCATGGCAGTAAACTCCGAATTACTCCCTACTCACTGAATTACTGGTGGGCTCAGAACAAATTTGTACTAAGTTACTTAAAATTAATAATAATAATAATAATAATAATAATAAACAAACCAGCAACCAAAGAAACTGTTAAGCCCATCCAGGAATCACTGCAGTTATAGTAACAAAGGTTTACTTCCTGTCTACTATAGATGGCTGCTTTACAGGTCATACTGTTTCATACTCAGTTTTCTGGGGAAGAACTTTGTAATGCTGACACAGTAAGTTTGCAAGTGTATTACTCTTACATATGCACTTAAGATCAGCATTGATCAGGATGCTGTATTTCTAAATTGGGCTAATATCATCTTAGCCAGTGATTGATGTAACTTCAGGCGATGATGATTATATGCAAAACTAAAATGGAGTTAGACGCCAAGGACTAACCCAAAAAAGCTTTTGAAGAATAGGAACAACAGCAGCGCTACTTTTTAAATTTAAATTTCAAAAGACACTTTGTAACACTTTCAGGCATCACCAGAACTGTGAAGTGGGGAACTGAGCACAGAAGGCTACTTCTAGATTTGGTATCCTATTTCCTTCGGTCCTTTTCTTACCCATCCTGTGTTTATCTTTATTCCTTCTGTCGGTCCCAGTTGCTTCATGTTCTCTGAAGAACATAAATAATCTTTCACTTCAGTTGATGATTAAAATGACTGATTACTTTTTTATTTTTTAATTATAAATAGAAGGGAGAAAGGATAATGAATGTGGATATGATAAACCTGGCATTACATAAAAGAAAGACTCTTCCACAACTGGTAGAGGTCACAGGCAGCGCACTGGCTAGTTTGATCACATTTCTTCTTTCAGTAAACCAAGCTTCAATTTGGAAGTTATCCTTAGGAAGTTTTTCAAGTTAGCAGCCTGGGGAAATTCTCCACCTCAGCAGCAAGCTGACTATTCCCATGGCCAAAGATTTCAAAGCTTGAAATAACAACAACAACAAAAATCATTAAAATGAGGCATTGACTGTACATAATTTCTATTCTCAGTGTACATTGGATGAGATGATCTAGAAACTTTGAAGTGAAAGGATATTGATCATCACAATGGTTGATGTAGCAAGACAGCTTAGGGGAGGTGGATCACCTCCTATAGACACCATCTATCCACAGGACAGAAATCAAGTCATCTGAAAGAAATACTGTCCCATTAATTTTTATCAGTATACTCACCACTAACCCTCAGGAGGAATTAATAAAATGGTTTATAACATTTTTATGGCAAAAATCATGACTATATAGTGAAGAACATAATCAGAATAATCAGAGTGACATAAAAAGAAAACTGCTTTTAACATCCACAGATAAAGAATGTAACGGGTTCTGCTAAAAGGATTCAGTTAATGTGAAGTCCCTTGAGTAACTCCTAATCAGACGATAAGAATAATTCAAAAGTAAGATTTGCATGATGCCCTGAAGTGTCATTGCTGATGCTGGACTGTATTAATTAATACATTGCAGGCATCAGCTAGATGATTGTGTTCTGACTTTATGAACAATTCCTTAAATTGCAAGCCAACGCAAGATACTGTGAAAATAAGTTATTTTTGTTTACTCCAGTAAGTCTTCAGTTTACTTCATTTATATAATAATATAACATCATTTGCATTTCTAATGATTTTGTGGCGTTTAGACTATCTGCTTCTACAATCTTAGCTGTCACAATTGTTCAAAGAGGATTCTCTCAAAGACAGTGCAGAAAATTCAAACCATGTTCACAGAGAGACACCTTTCATTAGATTTGGTAGCATACAGCTATGCTTTGTTCTTTAAACCACACTGATAAATACTTTCATCGTATACATAATACTGTATATAGTGTACAGGCTGGAAAAAAAAAAAAAGATATTGAATATGGATTAGTTAGACGTTTAAACTACATTGCAGAAGATGTGCCATTTACCGAAGATTTCTCTTTTCCTAACTAAAAATCATTCAATAAAATGTGTCATAATTATTTTTCTTAGAGAATGAAAACCTTTATACTGATATGAAAAGAGTGGAACAGTACACCCATTACAGTAGAAACTAGAAGGCATCCCAAGGGTGGTATACAGCATTACACAATGCTTCAGAAAAGAAGGAAAATCAAAGTTCATTATACAGCAATTAAGATTTTCAAGACGCTCCTGTCCACATTACAAGGTTGAACACAGAAAAGTCCAGACGCCTTCAAAGACAGAGAAGGTACCAGCACACAATTTCCGCTGGATGCAGAGATTACAGCCCTCAGACCAATTCATTCTGATGAGAATATTATGTACCTAGATGACTGCTCTTTGATTTAACGAGACTTTTTATAGATTTATTTAGTTGATTTTACTGAGTAGCAAGTAAGTAAGAGAACAGTACTTGGTTCTCACTCTACTTGCCTACGTGATGTATTTCCTGAGCTGTAGGACTGAAATCTCCCACTCCACCAGGGATATGGGAGCAAGACACAAACAACAGCACTGTAATCATTAGACAGACAATAGATTATATATAATTACCGTAAGTCAGACTTCATCTTTATAGTGATATTGGATTTTGGTCTTGATCTGCATGTAGTCATCACACTAAAAATTTGTATGTACATCTGAAAGTGTTTGTAACCTTAAGAAAATATCCTCTAACGTTTAACGAAATACATTTGTTCACTGTTATACCTTTGATTTTTTTTGTTGTTGTTGTCTAATATTCATTGCTGAACAAAGTATGCCTCATCTATATTAAAAAAAAACAAAAACGTAACAGTCTTGCTGATGCATCTTTTAATTATTGCAAAAGTGTTTAAATACCCTTATCATCTGGCCCACACACATTTAAGTTAATGAAAAAATTTAGTAGGCTTGTGACTAATCTATAGATATGCCAAAAAACTTCATTTTTTCTACTTCTACTCCCTGTTTGATGTAGGAACCACAGTAGAATTACATAAAATTCTAGCCAAGAAAGGACAATTTGCTGAGATTAAAATTCATATGATGAGTATAACTCAGTTTAGAGGGACTGAATACTCTTCATTGAAGTTGACCATTTGTTCAAAAACAAATATCTAAATGAATCTTAACAGATGTTCTAATTATAAACTCAAACTAAGTTTTCATATTTAAAACCTGCTGGCCTGGGTAAAAAATGAGAATACTGATGTTAAGCAATGACCCATGGAGAACACACAAGCTTTTCTTACACATACATTAAACATGAGAATCAATGTGAGGAGGCCAGAGTTGGTAATTATAAAAACAATTCAAATAATACTGAATGTCTTCGTTTTTCTTTCAGCCCCCCTTATATAATCAATAAGAACTACTAGTCTAAACAGCCAATATGCAATCTTAGAATATATAGACAAAAATCATATTAACCAACTTCATCAGTGTTTTATGAAACTTACAAGATCCATTCTGATATTGCATCTTAAATTGACTACACTTGATGAAACACTCAAGGGAAACCACTAATTTTAACTATTCCTACAGGGCTTCTGCAAAGGAAATGCCTTCTAACAGATAAATTACAGTCACAGGTTTCTATCAGTTTCTTTCGGGTAGAGCAATTGAGAATATTAATTGCTTAGAAGTATGAAATACAAATCCAAAGTTGGAAATGACAAGAAATCCAAGTTAAAATATCCCTCCTCTATATCTACGATAGTCTAATCAAAGCAATCACTTTTCTCACTGAGAAAAGAACACAGAATGTTCATTTTCAACAGCCACTGTACGAAGTGAATTAGTAAATGATAGAACATACGGTTTTAGGAAGATATTATTTCCTTTTTAAGCCAGCACTCAGAATGCAATTATATGAAACGGTGAGAGGAAATGGAACCACTTCAATCTTTTTCCCTAACTAGGTGAACTTGAAGAGTTAAAAGACTAATTAGGCGCTCGGGGCGTAACTAGCTGAACCTCTCCCCAGCAACAATACAGCAGCTGCTTCAGACTTAGAATTGAACCACTAGACAATGGATGAAAATCCACGTATACAGAAAGTAAGCCACAAAAACAGAACCTGAAAAAATCAAAAAGAAACAACTATATGGTGGTAATGGTAAGCATACGCCTGGGAGCTTGCTGGGCAGAAAGGAAGCCAGCAAGATTTACAATATACACTTTGCACTATAAGAAGGAGGATTATTACTATGCCTATAGAGGGGGAGTAACAGAGTCCTCCAGGTGCTCCATGACCTCTCTACAGCAGAAAGGAGACATGTCCTGTGCTCCCTAATGTACGCTTTTCAAGTACAGATTTAACCTCTTAGACAGATTATAGCCCAGAAGACGGGAAGCAGTGAGAATCTGGTGGCAAATCCCGCCAACTGCTATACAATCTGGTAACTCAAAAAATTCCTTTCAACACAATTATAAGCCCTTTCAGATGAGCAGGAAAGTTCTGCCACTAACAGTCTTCCAAATTGCTTTTACCACAAATGAAGAAGTTATGATGAAATTCTATGATATGACATACATACACGCACTACTCAACGTTCAGGGGAATCTTTGCATTTGGACCTTTACAGTGGAGAAAAGTTCTAAAACAGTAAACTTTTTGGTAGCTTTAATACTCCTTACCAGTGGCATAAGAAAGAAAAAGTTTCATATGCAATATTGTTACCCCATATTAACAAATATACTGTAATCAATGTGCAGAACAAGTAACTCATTAGGGCTTTGAAACCTTTGGAAACTAGGCACACATCTATCAAAATACCAAAACATATATCTTCTATTCCAGAAACTTAAATAATATTTATGAGAAGTCACAAAAGGGGAGAAAGAAAACCACAGATTACATAGTAGAAAATTCTATAATTGGCTTGATAAAGAACCTTAGCTGTCTACTATTTAAAAATACATAGCTTTAGTACTACATTCCAATCCTATTATCTTATCATGAAGGTATTTTCCTTATTAGCTTTTCTTCCAGACACAAGAGAACCATACGCTCTGAAAGAAGAAATGACAAAATATGGTAACTCAACTCAAGGGCTAACACTTGGAGAGTTATTCAGTAACTCTCCAGTTCTTCACATTTTGCTTGTGTCTGACAGTGGATTTATTCTAGATTACGAGGTCCTCCATACTACATATTCAAGGTAGTTTTACAGAACTGCACTTGCACAAGAGTGTTTTACTGTAACCATAAATAAGTATTTGTAGAATACCAGAGATAATTGATGTTTCCTGTAAGTCAGTTAATAACAGCTCCCTGCAATGTTCTAAATAAAATTTATTTATGGCCACACAGGAACCATATACAACACAGTATACGCATCACAACAAACATCAAAAACTGATTAAATAAATAATATTTCATTTGCATGTGGACATGATAAACACCCTTGCATTTACTAAATTTATACGAGCTTTACATCACACTCTAGCTCCTCAGCAGCATATAAGTATCTGTATTCATAGCAGAATTCTAGCATTTCCTGACTTATCAGAACTTTATGCATCCTAAGGATGTTTCTTCTCCCATATCTGCCCTTTATTGTTTACTGGTACACCTGCACCTATTCTCACTGCTGTCTCTTTGGAATAATGCAATCTCTGTTACCAGCCTCCATGTTTGCCTAAAACACATGTTACAATGCAAAGATTAAATTCATTCATGTTAGGAGCAGTGAAGACAACAGATTGCTTTCCATTGAAGACACATTCTCAACTCAGAGATTACAAAGAGTTAATAAAGTTCAAAGATAGAAAGTATACATATTTACAGGTGTCAGTAAAATGTGCAACAATACTATTAGCAAGAATCTCCAGATACAGCTGCACAAAGTACTGTACACAAGCACCTTACTATGTCATACTATTAACAGATAACTTCTGAGTTTAAATGCCATAGTTAAATTTCGTAGTTAAATTATGTGGTTAAAGATTTATAAACTATATTTAATTATAAACCCCAGTCATATAAAATTAATTTACTTTCACTGTTTGCCAAACAAGGGTGTTCATTTTAAGTCAGAGTTCCATCTCTAAGGATTCAGCATTCTGAAAACAAAATATTCCATGCAACTTCTCTTCATACAGCATCTCTGCACTGAAGCCACCTGATTTTATTCATATATTCAGGTCTGATCCTTACAGTCACGAAAATCCACTCCTCAGCCATCACTCGACATTTTTACCGCTATGTTGAAAAGCAACTCTACTTAGAAAAGATATCACTCTTCTCTATACTAGTTGTCATATTTTTCTTCTCCAGATATATATTCTACTCATTTTATCCCATTTACAACACAATAATGCTGTTATACCTCATATTTTTATAGCTATCTGTTCAGGAAAAAACTAGTTGTGGTTCCTACATTAGCAACAGACAGAACTAAAGATCAGCTGAAAGTTCTGAATTCCATTAATCTTATAAACCTTCAACGGGATATAAAAGTACTTCAGATACGTTGCTAAAAAGTAATGCTACTCAGTTGAAAGTGATGTTCTAAGAACATGTTTGCACTAGGAGCTTAAATAACTTTTAAGAATTGTGTAAATGTAGAGGGAGATTGCTATCCTGAATAGACTCCTTATTCAAACACTCATTCTGAAATGAAAACATTTCATACTGAGATGTACGAAGATACACTAATCAAAAGTAGATACTCTGCAATTGCCTTCCTTGCAGAGAAGTTCAAGTGAGCATTCCCACAAGCTCATGTAGGTCTTAAGTTTCCTGGTAAGTTCCTCTGGTTCGATGATTTTTATTTTTTTTCAGAATCCTCTAGATGAAATAAATGCCAGCACTTCAAAGAATCAGGCTACAGTAGACTGCCACAGCAGCAAATACCACTCATTGACAGCACAGAGCTTCCTGCCACATTTTCTTTATCCATACAGCCAGTGGAAGAGGTGCCACATCTCCCCCTCTGCTGGCTTGCTTCTTTATCACTCATCAAAAAACACAAGCACAGCTGTTAGTAAAACTATTGAAATTCAGATCAGAAAATTTCTCAGTTAAAACAAGCCTAAAAATGGGAAAGAAGGAACAAGTACGTATAGGCAGCAGAGGGCAGAAACCTCCTCTCGTGAAGCAACAGCCAGGGACCCCCTTGTTTCACGCCTTCTCCGAAACTCAGTGAAATCAATTAGTTTCTTATTAGATCCTTTAGCAGCACAGTTATGGCTTTTTAGCTTCATTAATACACATATAGAGTCCAAATTTGTCCATAACAAACTCATCTATGAAATTCTTCCTTTCAGATATATGGAACATCCAAATCTTTGAAGACAACATCCAACATGTCTGCTTAAATGTAAGCCTGTGCTCCGGGAAAAGGCTAAGGGGGAATGGTTTTAAACAAAAAGGGTGGGATTTAGGTTGAATGTTAGAAAGAATTTTTTTACTCAGAGAATGGTGAGATACAGGAACAGGTAGCCCAGGGAAGCTGTGGGTGTGCTGATGCCCAGGTTATCCCAAGCTAGTTGGGTGCAGCCAATGCGCAGCGGGAGTTGGAACTGGGTGGGCTTTAAGGTCCTTTCTAATACAAGCCATTCTACAATCCAATGATAACATTATACAAGAACATACAGGATTCAAAGTTATAGCTAGGACCCAAGGACAATCCAAGAACTAAATAGCTCTTTGGATAAAAAGACCCACTGACCAAATGGCCCATCCTTATTGTTCCCATCACCTAAATCCCACACACACACAAAAAAAAAAAAAGCCCCGATTTTTATTTATTTATTAAACCAGAGTTTAATTCCTTCAGAATCACTGTAAAGCTGCTGGTGAAAAATTTGCAACTAGAATTAGGAAGGGCAACCAGCTCCAGATGCAATGTGATAAACACATGATTTACAAGAACATATGTATATGAAATATACAAAGATTGACAGGTTTTCTGATTCATTTTGTGTACAAATGACAAATTACCATCGGGAAAAAGCAAATTTATTAACATAATCAAAAGACCATATAACAATGCTCTTATGAAACACATAACACATTCCTTTCACTGCAAAATACCTCAAGAGTTTTAAGCAGCGCTACATACATATTTACACAAACATATCCTCCCTTGCCCGTAAGCCTTGCAGACATATCTGGTTTGGTAGAACCACTACTGCAGAATTGTTTCCTGCGCTCAGAAGCACACCATGAAAGTGAAGTAATTCAGGAGAAAAGTAATATTGCCTCAAATTTTACATCAACAAAGATGCTTGTCAGTTCACATTAATTTGTGACATTTCTGACTGAAGTTAACTATGTAAATAATAGATTTTATTGGATCCACAAATATTTCATCTCTTCTTATCCACCCAAGGAGAAGCAGAATCCATAAAATGGTACTTCATTAACAGTACTAGGCTGGCTAACAGCATTTAATTATTTTCTCATTAATCGCAAGCAAAGGATAAAATTCTTGCAAATGAGACAATGAAATTCCTATGTTTCTGATCCATGGTTCTGGTAAAATTAGATTTACACAATACCCAAGTATCTAACCCTTAATTCAGAATTTCCAAGGAACTAGAAAAGAAAGAAATCAGGAAAGCTTTTCTAGTTAAAAACAAAGGTCAGGTAAAGTATTGTGTGATCTCAGAGCCAAGCAATTTGGCAAATACATTGCCTGAGAACTCATGCCTTAATTTACAGTTTACATGGCAGAAATATGTTTCATGTACATTGTCAATATCAGATATTTTTTTAAAAAGCTCTAAAACTGGTATACACTTTAAGGATACCCAAATGAGAAACATATACAAACATAGGTAGTCAAGGTACATTTGACATGAAATCCAGAATTCAGTGCATAAACAGAACTAGCTAGATCTCTTCATGAAGACTGAACAGGCTATTCCATCTTCTCGTTAAGCAAATGCAAATTAGTGATGCAGATGTTTGAGTACTGACAAAGTGATGACAAAGCAACAAACAGGAAGATCAGCATGATGCGCCACTGAGCAATTCATCAGAACGTTGAAAACAGTGAATATTTTAATTCAAAACTGTAAAACCTTAACAGAAAACCTAGATGCCCTTAAGTTGTAGGCATTTATGAACTTGTTTCATAATAAAAATCTCTAAAAACAACAAAACATTCCTTGTTATAAGGATTCATATGGAATGTGAAGCACTGTATGAGGAATACAAAGAGAACTTCAATCAGAAAAAAGTAAAAAAGTTAAATGGGTAGTTTTAAATGAAAGCTTTCACAATTAAGAACTATTCCATCATTGAAATAGAAATGGTAGTCTTTCAATTTTATATTGTAGATTTTTTTTCTAATTCCAGTTTAATTTTCATTAGATTTTATGTTTATACTCACTCCTCTCAGTCACGCTAGTGCTACATATCGCATAGCTAAGAACAGAATGAAAAGCCTTGCAAAATATTATTGGGAAGAAGTAGACAAATTCAGAAACAGAAGCACTGAAAGTAGATCCTTTGGAGTCTAACATGCAGACCTATGAAAATATTGATTTTTCTATCAGTTTTCAGGACAGTCCAGAATCATTCCCCATGTCTTCCTTCAGACATGGAGGAATATTTTATTACTTTTCCATATCAGCCCTATTTAAGATGTCTCTTCCAGACTCAGTCAGATAAATTCCTCACAGTTTAAAACAATGAGATAATCTGTTCTCCAGCAGTCATTTTACATGATGTATGGTCGTTTTACTTCATACATTTGAATAAATCCCAGGCCAGTGCAGGAAATACTATCACAATACAAATAAGACCTAACAATTTGTTTTGGGTGTATCTTGAAGATGCCGTAAAAAGGAGGAGCCATCACTTTATTTCATGGAAGTTGACTTTAAATTGGATCAAAAAACAATAGATCAAATCAAAACAGAGTGCTGATGTGTAACTTTTGCACACTTTCCAAGTTTGCCACAAAAGACCAAAATAGCTTTCAGATGACACTGACCAAGCACAATCTTGAAAAAAGACTTTTCCAGCTGTTTTTCACATTTTTTGTGTATTACCAAGGATTTTTTTGTACATTTAGGACAAGGAAGAGGAGGAAAGGAGATGCATTATTAGTCTTTCTGAATAAAATTATGTTGTTGGGCAGCCACTACTGCTAAATATTGTTCGCATTCGGCTCTCAATCCCAACTGGATTACGTAAAATTTCAGAAAGCAAAACAGTTAAGCTTGATGTTACACAGAAATGCCAGGATTTCAGAATTTTCAAAGAAATATCACTGAGGTCAAATGAAAGTTGCTGTTCCTCTCTCACACGTAGTAATTCTAGGTACATTCTAAAGCTAACTCATTTCTGACTGAAGTGATTTAGGAAATTGGTTTTATCAGAGTGTATTTACAGGCAAATGGAGAACAGCCTTGCATTTACCTTTTTCTCCTTTATTTATAGTGAACTTAAAAACTGTTTAGAGGTACTGCTACAATGCAGCTTTCCACACTCCGCTTCCTTCCAATCACTGTAGACTTTCTGTCTGAACAAGAAACAAATTCAAATCTGTTTCTGCTTCATAAATGACACTCAAGCAGAAATAAACTAAATCACAAAACAATTAACAATATGTTAATGAACCAAGCCAGAGGTTTAATGGAGATGAAAAAAAACATTTCTAGCTGTTATAAGTGAGCACATTATTTTAAACAAGGGCTTCCTGCAGCTAAACACATCACGTAAACAATAAATTTTAGTTTGTGATTGCAAAAATGGATTTTTATTTGCAGCGATCTGCACATTTAGAAGAAGCAGAGGCTACATGCATAACAAATCCTACTAAATATAAGATGGCAATTTTACCTTGAAGAAAGTAAAATAAATACAAAGCACATGCCTACCATGCAATTTTTTTTTTGGCAAGTGATCACCACACTCACACTTTGTATTACTGAATAAGACAGAAAAAGGCAAAATCCTAGCAGAATATGTAACTGTCTTAGGCTGAAGTTAATGATGTTACCTGTCTTTAGTACATCCCCAATTTATAATACCCAACATAACTTTAGGACTCACTACTTTTTATGAGCTCAAAATATGAAGTCTGCAATTACTCACAAGAAGAATTATTTCCCTGAAGAAACTTGTATCAGAAGTAACCAGGACTATCTTATAAATGTATTTTAATTCTCCAAGAAGTCTTCTAACAGGATTTAATATTAAAGCTCAGGAAATATCATTTGAGAACAAATGTTTCAGCCTCACAAAATTACAACTTTGATATTTTTTTTATCCACTATCATTTCATATAATTCCTTCATTCTCTCTATATTTTAGCAGCCATCTGCAATTATACACGCAACACATGAGGTAACCCTGGGTGACATCTGGCTGTGCACTTCTGTGTATGGAATTCAAAGGAGAAATGAAATTCATTTTTGCTTAAGCAGAAGCTCCACACATGCAACATGCTGACTTTCTGTGACTCACATAGGTAAAGGACTTCAGCTGCATACAGACCTTTTCCTGACCACCAAACACATTCTGCATTTCCTCATCACCATGCGATGGAGCCAAGCTCATCTAGGTATATCAGTTTTCCTCATTCCCAAAATGTCTTTGTTGTCCAAATGACTTTGTCTTCTTGTTAGAGACAAAGCATTTTCAGCCATTAATATAATTTATCTTGTTCATTAATGGATGTAATCCCATTTACAATGCTTTCTTTACAAGTGCCTTTCTTAATCTAGCCAACTCATTTGGCTGGCATCGATCTATCCTGTTTTTCTATTGTCCATATGCTCATCAAAGACAATGTATAATTGACAGTGTAGTCCCTATTTGCATGTCTTCCCATCTGTCCTTGTCAAGTAAACTTTTTTATTATTTACTACTGGAAAATTAACCTTCTGTGCTCTTGAAAAGCAATTCAGTCACCTACATAAGGTAATTTATTGTCCTGTAGAATTTGTCAGACAGATGCCTCTCTGCAAAGGCAGGTCCCATGGTCAGTGCATAATAAGGGAGGAGAACAATCACATGGGCTCTACTGCTTACCAGCAGGAATAGCACAGGATTACATCACCATTTGAAAATTTCAGATGTAGGAACTTCCTAAATGGTAAATGGCAGATAACATGCGCCCCTGCTCAGCTGTGCAAGACAAAAAAAAATATAAAATACTTTAAATTAATGCAATTACATGTATTCTAATCTGGTGGTTTGTGTTTTTTGTAACTAGTGTATGTTTAGTTATGTTATATTCCTTAATCTAGAATCTCCACAAGATACTCCACTGTAATTTTCTAACTCAGACTAAAAAAAAATTTATAGCACAGAAACTGTAGCCTCATAATGTCAAAGTCATCCTGCAATGATGTGTCTCCTGTCCATACACATATTTAATCCCCCTGTGACTACTAAGCATTTAACACATACAAAAATTCAGGTATAAAAATGAAATGGAATTTCCTTTCAGATTGTTTTACAGTTAGGTAACAAGTAGAATTTGCTCATTTTGGATCGAGTTCACCAGTTGCAGCTGAACCCCAACACTTTCGCCATTGTATGCATTCAAGACTACAGTCACACACACACACACGGCCCTACTACAGCGACTTACGAAGTTACACAGTTAACTCCACTCCTCACAGGATCTTCTCTGCTCCCATCAAGTCTTTACAACACTGTCACATGTCCAAAGTTCATGTACTTTCACTTATAAAAGAGAAAAAGAAAAGAGAACAAGTCTAATTTTGGGTCATATTTGAGACTTGCTTAACCATATCCAAGAGCAGGAACCAGAGTTCAGAAAAAGAGCTAGCTGTGCAGTTTGCACCACTCTGCTCAGTCCAGAGCCCTCCATATCTCTGCAGGACACCAGTTTTAAACGGCATTGCACGCACTCGTGAGCACTCCCAGTTCCCTCAAGGGGTGAAGCTGATGTTTCACTGTTCTTGTACACCTCTTTTTGGCCCATATTGAACACACAGACACACACACAAAAAATCCACCACGAAGGTGGAGGAGACAGGAACAGAAATTCATTCACCTACCTAAGATTTCTGAAAAGTGGTGTGGCTCAGGCCTGTGATCCTAATTAGTGTAGATACTGCCTTGTGCAATCATTTAAAAAGCAAAAACAACCTAGTGCAAGGCAGAATGGAAGCAAGGAGCATAGAAGAAAGCGTAACTCCAATGCTCCATAACACAGGAGAAGAGAAGAAAACCTGTATGAAGAGTGCTGCTGTACACAGCAGCACCCAGCTTACAAGTGTAGTTTTCATCAGGCATTTTTAGTTTTCTAGAAGTTAAAATTGGTACCTAGCTAAGGGTCTACTGGCTTTCAGTCTTAATAATGAGTGGTGTATGAAATAAAATGGAGATGAAGTAAAAATGAATGTAGGTATACCCGTCTAAATTTTCCACTACTTTTATAAATAGCTGGCTCCCATAGGCCTTTGAGGGAGCCCTGTGTGTGCAACAACTAACAAAGATGTTGCAATCTACCATTATGTGCTAGTAGATATCACAATTGATAAATATGATGTATAAATCTAAAGTATCCTCTAAGAGACTACAAACATCCAGAAGAAAATTGATTAAATCTTGTATTACTTTATTCTAGAATACTGGCCTAACATTTCAAAATTCAATTAAAATACATCTTTTCTATTGTTCCCAGATTTGATAAGCTACCTTCTTTGAAATACTGGCTACTGCAAATGGAAATGTTTTAGATATACTTACACGCACCTAAGCACAGTATAAAATAAAAGCATCCTATCAGCAGTGCTACCCAGGCAGCAGATCGATCTCCAGCAGCATCCTGCAGTCCTCTGCTGCGACTATGCAAAAGAGTTCAAATTCAAACCCCATTTACATAACCAAGACCATTCCCATCTCAAGCATATTGGTGTGTGGTTTCATAATCTGCCTTCAGGTTGATCTGTGTTGTTCCCCTGTGCCCAGCTTGGTAATGCATCTGGCGGTTGCCTTCTGGTGGAAAGGTCCCTGGGAACTCTCTGGGTCTCAGCACAGGGTGCTCCCATGTGCTCTCACAATAGGAGCAGTAAATCACAATTGATAATCTATCTCTGCAACAGCTGCACCCAGAACAATTAGCAGCATGTAAACTTGAAGCACAGCTCTAAAGCAAGTGCATTATACTAAACCTAGTATGAAATAGTTTGCTGCAGGCTGTTAGTAAGCTTCACATTGCCAGAATATGCTAAAGCCAAAAATCATGAAGTGATAAATACCACAGGATATGGTTCTAATCAAGAATTTACAGAAGCATGTCCTACCTGTGAATACTACAAGACATAGAATTATTTAATGGAAAGGAAATTTAAGTGCTTGAAATGAAATAGAGGTTTTATTATCTGTGTGTAATTGTTGAAGCATTCCCCTTCACTGTTTGGGGGAACTAAGGAGGAGCATGAACATTTTCTGTCGACAATTCCACCACCACAGACAAGTCAACTATTGAAGTCTCAAAGCAATTTTTATTTTGGTTGCACTTAACTGCAACGTCTTGTCATTGTAAGATATGAATTACCCAAGAAAGATCAACCAAAAAATAGAGAATTTAATGAAAATTAAATCAGACTTCAAAAATTTCCATTACATACATTTCCCATACTTTAAATGTGATCGAACTTCTCTGAAGTCTGATTGTAAGAGAAAGAAAATTAGGCCCTGCACGCTGAATAAGTATTAGAGCGAAGGAAAGATGTGCTTTTTATTTAGTTTTGTGACCGTATTGCTATAAACAACAACAATAATTTGGTTTAAGAAAAAAAGAGGCATGACTATAGGAGGACTTAAAATGTTACACTGAGAGAAGTTTGGTGGTTTTTTGTTTGGCTTTTTTAATTCTAATTTTACCTTTGTTGCCCAGCTCATGCTTCAGAGTGAGAAAGCTGATTATGTTCCTATTGCTCAGTACTGATAGAAGATAGAATTTATCTTTCTCTCAGCACCTCCAAGTACAGAGACTAACAGTAAAGAAATTGCCTTAAGTTTTCCACATCCTTGAATAGAAAAAACAATTAATAGAATACCAACTTGCAAAGCCTTTTTTCTGAATGACATTGACTTAAAGGCAAATTCAACAAGGTCATCAATAGGCTCATGCCAGTGTCAATCCAGTTTAATTCAAGCTACTTCAGATGTGCAGAAGCTGTGGCTGTCGTTCAGTCATTAAAGAAAGGAAAAAGGAAGGGAAAAAGAGTCAGGGCAAGTGCCCAACATCCACCTGGCAGTGGAACACATCTATCTTACCTGAAAAGATCACCAAGGGCACGTGGATAACCAGGAATCTAGGCATGAGACTCATCACTAGAATGCCTCTTCACAGACTGTTTGGGATGCCCATGCCACCCAACAAACCATATCATTCTGCTTTCCAACAGTCTGGAACCAAAGGCTAAACTCACTAAAGGAACTCATCACCAATGGATGTCTAGAAGTAAATCAAAAGGCTTTTCTTCCCTCCCTGCCCTATAAATTAGGGATTGTTAACACAAGGATTTTCAGGGGCTATATTGATTAAAGGAATCTTCCAAAAACATCAGAAGTCTTTCCAAAATTTATGTTCTGCATTTCTTTGAAATTTCCTGATTCCTGCTCAGGAAGTACAGGGTTCAGTAGGGGGAGTTTCTGAAAGGAACAGCTAATCTTTCCTGTTTCAGCAACATTCACCAATACTATACTACTCCTTCTGACCCAGGTTAACAAAAAATATCCCTCAGAGTTGAGTAATACAGAGCACTGTATATTCATTTCTCTGATCTCAGGCTACATTTTATTTAGGAACTAGAAACTCACGTATGCCATTTTATTTCCATGTATATTTATTTTTTATTATATATATACATATATATTTTTTTTGTCAGCATTATTTTCTCAGAAGTCCTTTATCATTTGCTCACATACTCAGTTTTGGTTTGACTTTGGCTCTCAAATAATCATTGGCCTCCTTTCACAGTCCATTACGTTAAACCAAAGCTGCAAGCACAGACTTATTTCAGTCTCAGAGCAGTTCAAAAACATTAAATATTTAGTAGGTTTTTGTTTAGCTGCTGAGTTACTCATAGTATTTTTTCTTCAAAAAAACACCATTTGACAGATGCAATTGCAAAGATTTCTTGGCATATGCAAATATTGGTTTATTTTGCACTCAGCTTCTATCCTCTTTTGGCAGCAGTGAAGTGACAAAAGACAGAAATGAAGCACCTGAGCTCTGGTATCATAAACACAGATGTTAGATCCAGTGAACTATGTGGAGCAGGTCAAGTGTACCCTGTCTTTGCTGCCCCTGGAGAGAAAGCATAGCCTATCTCCAGCTGTAAGGGCAGAGGTTTCCAAATGTAGCAGTATGACCTACATTTAAGTTGCACATAGCCTTTACATTTTCACTGAAACAGTAACCAGCAATTAACATTTCAAATGCAAAATAAAATGCAAAGGGGTGGTGCAGTTTAACCTACCCTGTCAAAAGCAATCATCGTTTCCCATTCTCTACGTCACCAAGAAGCATGCATAAAACATTTATCTGCTACCATCCTCAGATTTCCACCACTTTGCTGCATCTCATATCACACTGACAAACTGGAACCACTGACAACATAGGCATAAACAAACAACTCAAAAAAAACAATGAGGAGGATGACTCAACTCTGGTCTTGGTGCAGAGAAAAGAAACGTACAGATCTGAAATAGTAAAAATCTTACTATATGCATGGAAAGAAAAGCTTGAATTTTGCAGGTAACTAGATCCACACCCCACATTACTCTTGTAGCACTGAAAAAAAAAAATGAAAAAAAATCGGACACTGGAAAGACAATAACTTCTATGTTAAGGTACTGTCTGACAGTGTAAATCTAACAAATGGTTACCTGTTTTTTGGGCCAGCTACTGAACTTGGCTTCTGGTAGAACCAAAAAAAAAAAAAAAGGATCAGAAGCATCACAAAGGTAATTAGGAAGCAATCAATTCTCATTTTCACCTTGCACTGAAGTTCTTAATTTGCTTGGAAATAATTATGTTTATGTTGCTGTCAGTAAGAAACTTGCTTGAAAGTGTAAAGAGCTAACATGATTTTCAGATGGGGTCCAACATCTCCTTTTCACACATCTCTTCCCCTCTCTAATCCCATCCACTGAGTGTTCACTCTGACTCAGGCATTTCTCCTCCAGATCCCTGGACATCCAGGAAATGCAGAAACACTTCTTGAGCAAACTGGTTGCTTCCACTACCACAGGTCAGACAGCCAATCTCCATGACCACCCCAGACAGGTGGGAACACAAACTGAAAACTACTTATGCAACATGGAAGTAAAAGCAAACACTATTGTAAAGTCAAAGACAGTGAAAACCCTTAAATCCCTCAGTCTCCAGAGTTATTATAAGAAGCTAAAGGTGAGGACAGATTGAAAGCAACTACTGGTGCTAGAAATGTAATAATGAAGATCAATATTCATTGTCTCGAAGTCTTTTTGTAATAAGTTTTACAGTAACGCCAGAGCTGAATGCTATATGAAATGTGTTGAAGTGGGGCTGTTCATCATTTGGATGTTCACATTTACACAGCATTCTGGGAAGGTCTCAGGAAAGCAGGAAAAACAATGTACTTTAGAAAACAGTAAATGAAATATTGATAACCAGGAACTTTAACATGGAATTGGCAGCTAAGCAAAGAGAAGAATCAGATGGGTTAAAGCAGGCCTAGTTCAAGCACCTTTGGGATCTGTGCTACTTTGTTACATGATTTCTGTGACACAGCAAGTGCTGCATCTAAAGAAAATAGGACACTGGGTCAGACCCTGATTATACTGAGGAACACTGGCTTCATCCCCTAAAGTAAAATACTTTGCAAGTCTTTTACCTGCTTCAGGTATTTCCAATACAAATCACGCTAGCAGGCAGCAGTCCCAATGCAGTGTAGGCACACAAGTATTTGCTGAAACCTCTCCACCCAGTCACAAACACAGCCATTCCACACTACTAAGAGCCTGATCCACTCACTCAGAACCTCTTCAGAGGTGGATAAAGGCTTGGACTCGATGATCTCTAGAGGTCCCTTCAAACCCCTACAATTCTGTGATTCTGTGATTTTAGTGCAAGTCCTATCTACTGTGAGGAAACATTTTTCACACCACATATTGGCAAATACACTCCCACTCTTCTTGGAAGACTGTCTCAAGTGATTGCAGATTCCCAGTACTTTAAGCACTTCTGTGAAGGAGGAATAACTTCCTGAGCACAGAGCGATTTCATAAAATTGTACATGAAACCTGTACTAAAACTGATACCCTGCACTCCAATAACTTCTTGTTAAAAGTTACTGCTAAATGTCAAAGTGTAAAATTTCTGGTTTCTGCTTGATGAACAGAATATTTGTCAGAACTTTGATTCTTAATTTTCGTAATTGTCAGAAGTGTCAAAATTTCACAAACTTAAATAGGAGTAAAATACAACATTGCTCATCCCCTTGAAAAGGTTAGCACTGAATTCATACAATGTGAAAATAGATGGAATCAAATTCAAGGAATTATAGTGGTAGTGAAGCTAGAGATTAAAAGTCTCAAGAAAACTTGAAGTAACCTTGTCAGTAGCAAGAACACGCATAATGAGACACCGGGCAATGAAAGCATCTGTCCCCGAAGTGTCAGAACTCGTCATAAATATGTATATCCTGTTGCAACATGAGTCCCAATTTGAGGGTCATCTAAAGAAGATCAAGAACAGTTTGTTTGAAATCCAAATTTCAAATGTCTCTAGTAAAATGCTGCATTATTTCATGATCATCAGTACAGCTGTATATTTTATACTTAAAAACATATACATGCACTTATATATATATATATATATATGCATTTAAATATATATACATAAAATGATTTAAGTAAATAGCAAGCATCATTATCCCTTGGCTTGCGGGAAAAAAGATGGATGTTTCCCATTTTCTGCCTTCCAAACTCAAAGCAGCTTTCTCAAGGTTACCACAGACATCATGTTCCCTCTCTGTAATGAGCCTCAGTAAGAGGTGGGATCAAGATTTTTTTTTGCCTACTCATTCAGACATAGAGATCTGCAGAGTTAACTTTGGTGATGTCCGATTAATTAAACACATTTGTCCCACCTCAGAAACACATTCCACCAGGACCTTGGAGTCCTTCAAAATGCTTGCACAAACCATGCTGTAAACGAGCTTGTGTCACACCAGGTATTATGCAGGACAATTTGGAAGAGATCAAGTTAAGTAATTTTGAAAGTACGTCCCCGCCCTGTTGCCTATAAGGAGATACTCGCATTAGAAAGCTACTTGCAAGCCTCCGCCACAGAACTTGCTCTTCTGGTTTTCCACCCAGTCAGCACAGTGTCAAGTGCCACTGGTGCCAGGAGCATGCTCACTCAAGGCAAATCTCAATTATAAAGTACAAGGATTCTGAGATGAGAAAGGGTGGTTTGCGTAGCACCTGCAGGGCCTTAACTGCTCATAAAGAAGGCACTGAGCTTGCTGAGAACTAGAGCCAGTAGGAGCTTCTGAAGATATAATCCCAATTTCAGGCTATGAACAGTACCACTCCTACAAGTGGAGGCCCTGGACATATCTAGAGCACAAAAACCTGAAGACACAATCAGGACAAGCAAACAAGAAAACACAATGACTCATAACTGCTGTGTAATTGCTCACAGCACAATTCCTTCATTCTTTCAGCTACTTTCCCCATCAGCTGCTAACTCCCTCCATTTGCAGTAACTGATCACCTTAAAGAACAGACTGACTGGCTTAAGTTTAAGCATTGGAGGGGTGGGGAGGATAAGGCACAGAGGGTAATAAAGTTTTGTACTTTTGTTTTATGCCTTGGGGCTGAAGCTTTCTGGACCCCTAGAACAAGGCTGGGCATTGGCACTTGAGTCCTAAGTGTTAAGGGTTACAAAGCTGCACCTGGCCAACAGACACAAGACTCAAATTTAACAGTTTCCATTGACAGAAGTAATTTGCTGCACCATCTGAATCACCACATACATGCAAGAGTACAAGAAATACTATATCACAAAACAGATCATCTATCATATGAAAATACAAGATTTAAAAGTTTCATCATGCAAATTTTAAGTGTACCATATACAGAAGAAGCGCAGAAAACCATAAAAGGAATATGAGATGAGATGGGTGTCTGCTTTTGTGTGATGTTTGTAACTTTTTTTTTTTTTTTAAATCTAGTGTTTAGGCTGCTCAAATAGTTCTAAAGGCAGTTTACACTTTAAAAATTTGAATTGACACATTTTTCTTGAGACGCAAAAAATTAGTTTAGTAATATTGCTCAGGCACATTGGGGCAGCAATAGGAAGGCCAAAGCTTAGCTGTAGTTGAGACTTAAAGATATAAGAGAAAGTTCTGTAACTCCATTAGTGGTAAAAAGCTGACCCTGCCTTGGCTGGTAATCGGACTGAGGCTCGCTCCTTCCAGCATGAATTGTCCTGTGAAGTTAATAGTAATTTCAACGCTGATCGCATTAACGTAGTTATTTCTGTGTTTAGTACATTAGTAACCTAGTTAATTGAATTATACAGAAAAAGACACAATATGTTAATGAAGTGAGAATGTTATACATGATTCAGAAATCCTTTTTACGGGAGCATAAACTATAAGCCCAAAAGTTATTTTCATAAATATTCTCCAGTATTTGTCTAAACGTCACCATAGCTACAAACACTGATTTATATTCCATGAATACCCTAGTGATTGAATTCATCCAATATTCATTTGCCACTTTTGCATACATTCACAGAGTAGTAGTTACAAACACTGAGGACTGCTAGAATCCCATAAATTGGTGCAAATTTACATCATGTTTCAGAAGGTTTAAGACGTCTGCTCACTGTCCCAGAAGATACATTAGAATGTATTTCAATACACAGGGTAAAACTTTTGGCCTATTGTGTTATGTGGTAAAAATCCCATTAACATTAATGCATCTGTATTTTATTCCAAGTCAATGGCCAGTCAGATAAAAACGATGAAGATCTTCCTGCAAAGAAGCTAACTTCAACTAAGGTATAGTTCAGGGGAGAAAAAATGAACTAAGTATATAACAAACAAAGAAAAACTGTTAACCCTTGCTTGTCCCCTTTCCTTTAATCTATAGTATTTTTCCCCTTGTAATTAATAATGTGCTCTTTCCCCTACTCATATCAGTTTTAATAGAATGGGAATTACATAGCAGTAATTACTTCTTGCATTCTTCCACTTAAAGTGTTTCATGTCCTGTACTATAACATTACTGCTACATTAAGTGTCTTCATGACTTTCTGCTAAAAAACATATTTTGCAGGCAAATTTTTAAAACACTTTAAAAGAACTTTCAAAACTACAAATATCCCCACTAGCTGCAGACTTAGGAAAGTCAACATTCTTAGGTAGAAACAATAGCATATACGTGTACCAAAAAATTCGTTTCTGACAGCAGCCTCTGAAAATAAAATTCCTGATTATTATTTCCTGGTGTCTGAAAGTCACACTAGAACATGGATGACTGCATCAGACAATAGCTCCCATTTTGTTCTCAACCACTTCCACAATGGAACTGTTCTTATGTTCAAAGAATTCCTGCATTTAAATTGAGCTTCATTTAAAATCCGCCCCCCCCCCCCCCCCCCCCCCCCCGCACCCAAATCTGGGGAGATAACTATAGATCTCTGGAATAACAAATTTATGATTAGCTGTGCACAAAGCAGACACAGAGGCAGTTCCATACCAAGCACAGTAAACAAGTTTTGTATGTAACTTCTAAAACTTTCCAATTACTAAAGTAAGAAAATAAGCTTTGTGCCTTAAGATTGTTATTTTATTTATTTATTTACTTACCAGAAGTCAGCGTTCCCTCAGAAGTCTTAATCCTGATCCCACTGCAGTCACTATCTGGTTTTCCACTGATGGCTGTGCACTATACCACAGAGCCTAGACTTAAGGACTCACAGGAGGGAGAACTGTGAGCTCACCATCCATGTCCGACCTGAGACACAGCAGGCTTTTCAGATTTGCAAGTTACAGCCTGGACAGTTTGAAAACTAAACATACCAATAACACAAATACACACACAATCCTATTATGTAGTACATGGAAAAGAAAGCTACAACTTGAGCACAAACAGATAATCACTAATTTTCTGTATCTGGCATTCCCCTGACAATGTCTTCATTTTGCTTCCAGTATAATCTGAGGTTTTCAAATGGGAACTGAAAAACCTATGGCCCACTCTTCAATACATCAACTCTCTTCAGACTGGAAATTTCTATTCCTCTGAATGCCATTAAACATATTGCAGAATCTCATCAGACTCTTCTGTTTGCCAGTGTTTACCTAACCAGGAAAAGCTTTCCAGCAATGCACTCTTTTGGCATTAAACAACAGATTCTACCAAGTAAGAAAAAAAGCATGTATTTCTACACTTTCTGACAGTGAACTTACACTCCACAGACTACTTTAATCCTTTGCTTGATCATCCTGCTGCCATCCCATTCAGTCTACAAAAATAAATAATAAAAACTCAGTAGTATCTAAATCGTTTTACAGAAGAGACTTTCAATTTGGATTTCACATCAAATTTTCAGTTCTAATACCTTCCTTACTGCCATGGACTATAGACGCTACAATAAGCAGAGGCTCCATTCAGAATGAAAGTCTGCATACTGCAATGAAAGCATCCGGTATGATGCCAGATTGGGAACTGCGAAAGGCTGGCCAGACCTGTATGAATACAGCCTGGGCAATTTTCAACCTAGATATGCCTAACAGATCTGGTATCCATCAAACCACATATTTAAAAGAAAACAGTTGAATATTCAAGAGTATCTTTGATCTACTAAAAATTGTGATTAATTATTTATCAGTAGCAGTAAAGACTGTTATCAGAGCCACTGATATTTTCCAGAGCCCTTGGCATAAGCTACCTGTGAGCTCAAACTTATGTGGTAAAGCCATGGCTACTGGAAGCTACCAAAACAAAGCCCAAAGACAAATAAGATTAAAAATAATAATAATAATCTCTGGCATCTGTGTTTGAGGCCAGATCAATTGCTGAAGCCTATTCCCCCATCTTGCTCAGGGCAAGATAACAAAAATAAGGATATTATAAAGGATATTCCTTTATTCAAACACTGTGATTTGAGTCCAAGTACGACTTCCACTTGAGCTAACAACACAACAGGTACTAGCACTTCCAGAGTGATTACATATGGGAGAGTAAATAATTTAGATTCAGAATGCAGTATCTGAGTGTTCTTCACACATGTTGTTTTTCGCATGTTTTTAAATCAGATACTGTAGAGGGGGGGAAAAAAAAAAGCAGAAAAACTGTTTGTAAAGGTCCAATATTACAGATTTGTTCTTGTTTCTGAAAGTTGCTGATGACCAGCTGGCACATGAACATTGACCCAACTCAAACAAGAAATTGTCTGAACCAGGAGAAACACGAAATCATCCTACCAGGTAGGAACTCTAATCACTGTGTTTCTGACACTAATACAATAAACAAAGTGTGCAAGCAAACAGACACCTTATCGGAACACACATCAATCCATTCTTTAAAGGAAAGCATGTATTTTCTGACACATACATTCAGCTCTTTTCAAGTGTAAGATAAATTTTTTGTGCTAACTTTTAACTACATTGAGCTGGGAAACTAAACTACGTAGGAGACGAGGTGGAGTCTGCCTTCTACGCCTTCTCAGATGATTTTATGTAATTCAAAAGATAGATACTGGAAAGGAACACAACAATACATACACTGTTTTCTTATGGCAGAACTTCTTGCTTTCCACAAGCCCTGCGCTAATAACTGTCTTGTAGGTAGAAAAATGCTCAGAAAGCAAAAACAGGTTTTAGCACACGCTATTTCAGCAGGATATAGAAGTGTAGAAAAACCTCAGCTCTGAAGCAAGGCAGATATAAATTAGAAAAACTTAAAAATTTCTTGATCTACTTAAGAAAAAACAGCAGCCATGTGGTAGTACCCATGCAAAAGGTAGAGCAGCTACTGCAAGTAATGAAGTTTCAGTACTCTTGTCTATGTGCTTAAAAATACTTAATTGCCATTCACAAGAGTTCAGTCATCAAGTTCTTATTATGCCTTATTGCAGTTTGTCAGATTTCTACAACACTTGAACACGGAACCTCTTCAAACAGCACACTAAGAGCAGCAAACATTTTGGAGAAAGACTACATTTAATCTGTTAAAACTCTGGTTTTATAAGAATTTGTAAATCACATTAATATTTACCCTCTCAAGAGAGTTACAGAAATGTGATTGACCTCTGATATTAAGTCAATTTAAAAACACTGTCTCAAGTGGGAAGGTTTTTCTTCCCTTAAGAGCAGAATTTCAGACTATTTGAAGTACTTTTTTTGTTTAATATTTACTGCATCAACATGAATAATAAGTGTAAGTCTGGGATTGGCATTTTAAGTACTATTTCCTACCAGAAGTGGGAAATGAAAGCAGAATCATACAAATACACAACCCCTGTGGTATGTTATCATTCTTCTTTTAGGCTCATGGCTTCCAGCAACTTTTACCAAAACTTTCATTAAAGAAAAAAAAAAAAGTAGTAGTGACTGGAGAAGAGAGCGGAGGTACAGACAATAAAGAAATAAAGGTTGATTGCTTATGGAGAGTTTTAAGTCAACATAAGATCATTCCATTTATGTGAATTAATATGGAAATAAACATCTACCAGGTATTTATAGCAAAAAAGTATAATATAGAAAAAAATGTGCACACTTTGTATGAGACATTCAGTTGTCTGCGACAACTATGGCTTCAGAGTGCACCCACTGGTAACAGATTCAATTTCATTAAGATATTTAAATTATATTTACAAATGAAAGGAACATATGTCATGCAATCAGAAAGAACATTAATGCTGAGCCACCGATCAGCAGTTTAGGCAGCCTCTTTTGCAAAGGATTATTAGCAAACAAACTGTAACATCGCATGGATCTCCCTTACTAGTGAGAAAATCAAGGGGATCCTATGCAGACGATCAACAATTGGTCTGACTTGTGACCTGAAACAAAAATCAAGAGGACACATAGTAATTATGAACTCACAGTCAAGTATTCAGTTCTCTTTAGAATAGTCATTTCATGATTTATTTGACTCCTGAGCCACATAAAAGACATAATAAACATGTATCACACAAACTAGTTTAATTTTTCCTCTAGTGTTCCTTATCTGAATTAAGGAATGAAAGTCATTTTCAGCTGCAGAAAAGCTCAGGTATTCAGAAACTCAGTCTGCACTCTTAGGAACTTTTCTGGCCAAAAGGCTGCTACATCATATTTACCTCCAGAAGTGACAAATAAGCACTGCTTCAAAAGGAAGCACTCATCTTGAGTCAGAAATTGTGGATGAGAGGAAGGCAAGCAGTATAGTTGCTTAGCCATTAATACAGGCTGAGAATACAAACTATCAATAAACTTAATATCTCCCTACCACATATTCCAATTACAGCTACACATTTTATACACACAATGTATTTCCTTTCCAAAATATTCAATACTAAGAGAAATAACTATAAGAAGAATAGAAGCACTGGTATTTTTCATGTCTTGCCACAGAATGATGATTTTTTATTATTATTATTATTTTTTTTTTTTTTAACTCCACCAAATTCTAAGGCAAAAGGTGAGATTAGTTTGACTAAGATTCAGTGTCAAAGTGCATGAAAGCTGAATGAGTGAAGGAAAGAATGACTGTGCCTGCACCTTCAAAAATTCAGATGGGCTTGCTTTGTTATTTTCTTGGTTTTCAATCTTTTATAGAGCTTCTTGGCCACCATGAGAGGCATCCAGGCAGGAAGGGTTTTATGCCATCCTAATGACTGAGGTACAACTTCAGGAGTCCCTGGGAGCAGAGGTCAGGGATTTCTTTTCATTTTATCAATAAAGAGAGAGAGAAGACTAAAAGTGGATAATGACAAAAGATGATACATATTCAAATAAAGAGGGAAAGAAGAAACTCAAGCAGCTACAAAAATGTACATGAGAAAAGAGCTGGATTTCATCCCCAACTAAAATTTGTTTCATCAGTGCACTGAAAGAATTGAGGTTTCCTTGTTTGTATCACTGTATTTGTTGCTGCAGCATTTTTAAATAAAAAAAGTCAATGTATTCTAAACTCATTTCAGATTCCCCCCTTATAACTGTTCCTGTTTTCATAAGCAGAAGTTTAGACTACTTCAGTTAACTTGCATACACTTTTTCATTCTTCAGTTTAGTATCAAACGTAAACCTGGATGAAGACAATGAATCAAGGCTGCATTTGTGTAACAGTAAGCATGCAAGTTAGGGTCAATGCATAGACAAACTCTTGGGTTGTGCAACCTAACAAAAACTCAGGGTTTGGGAGTATTTTCTGTCAAGTTTCCAGGTCTGCTTGGAAGGCTGGCAGACACTGAACTACACAGCACTGAACTTCCAGAAAGGAAGTGGGGGTTGGGGTTGACATATCAAATGCACAGACCTGAAATTGATATTAGGAAAAAATTTTGCCCATATTCCAGACTACTGAAGTTTTCCTATTCAATTGCATTTCTCAGCATCCCCATCCACCAGACATACAACTGATTGGAACACTGTTGTTCCATGCTACACCACTGACTATTGTAGTAAAGATGGGATCCCATTATTTCTCATGGGTACTAAAATGGGAAATAAACAGTGGCCAGCTCAGGTGACAGTTGTGGTTATTTGTGCTGGAATTAGAATGTCAGCTTAGATAAGACAACACACTGATGAAGACAAGGCTAAATTATGTTTTACATGGGTTAGAAAAAAAATCTATGAAGTCAAGGCCAACTCCTCCCTGTCCTGTGGCATGCAAAGCCTTTATGGGGGGGAAAAAAGATTAGTAGTTCTTCAAAATTACATGAAAATTGAAGTGATTTCACTTAATTACTATCCTTGTAATGATTGTATGTTACAACGCAACTACATAACAGATTCTAATAAAAACATTGGTTTAATTAAGGTTTCCTGTTGACTATATGCCAATTGTTACAACCCTCATAAGAACCCTACAAAAAAGAGCAGTGCATGTAGTGCGGATCTGCATCAGGAAACAGATGAGTCAGAGCAACCTTAACCCAAACAAACAGGTAAAATGATTTAATTTAATGCTGATTTTGATTCACGGGCACAAATACAAACATAATCTTAATCCAAGCAAACAAGGAAAGTGATTTTGCATAATACTGATTTTAACTTGTAGACAAAATAAAAGAACAAATTATTTTGGTTACAGATACTTTGTCATTACTGAAAACAAAGCATGTCTATAAAACAAGACAGCATTTTCCACCCACTAAAGAACAAAAGAGTATATTATGATTCCCTTCTCCTTTCCTGCACAAATGATACTATAACCTAACAATCAGCTCCAGACACCTCTAAAGCTCTCTGAAGAGGTAAGCAGTCTGTTTTGTACTGTCTCGTATCACAGAACAAAGCACTACTTAAGTTTCCCAAAATCAAAGGTGCAGCTCAATATTATTTGCTATGTTCTACTTTAATCTAAGGAGATTAATGGCCTTGGTTTTTTTCCCCCCTATATATTCAGAGAGAATATATATATAGAGAGAGAAAAGACCCTCTTCAATGCAGTTAAAATGTAGAATACTTGTTCTGGAAGAGGTGTCTGCCATCACTATCATCAGAGAAGTATAGGGAAGCCAGGCTCCCCAGGCTAAAACTAAACTATGCAAAATCCTTCTGTTTCCTCCACTGCACACTCCACCTTCATCATACCTTGTATCTGTGATTGTTTCCAGCCCATAAAATATGTATATATTGATTAGTTTATTTTAATAACATGCCTTCTAGAGGTGGGGGAGTATTGTGTATGCTCATATCAACTTTTCAAAGACATTTCTACAGGAAAGTATGAATACAGCTTTGTTATTTAGGCTACTTGGCTGCAGGGAAAAGGTGGCATAGAGTCAAACCACAGCTGGAGGTCTGCCCCACTAGCAGGCTCTTGCTCGTGGTCAGTGCAAAGAAATAGAATTCTCTTTCTGGTCACACTTACTTCCCTCTTCTTGCAACTTCTGAACAAGTACATACGTATTTTCCAGATCAGAATAGAGGATGAATAGAAGTCAGAAAGAACTGAAGTTTTGAAAGCTAAAACACCCTCATTCTTTAAACCTGTTAAAGATAATTGCATAAAATTATGTCTATTAATTCAGGGAGCTGCAAATATACAACTGTTGCTAACCTTGAATTCCAGCAAGTGTTTATTTACACTTGAGAGCTTCTATACTCTTTCTGAATAAAAGCCTTTCTGTACTGGTTCAATCTGACGTGTTAATTTTCCCCTCAAATTATTTTGTATATTTCAGTGACTGGATAAATACACTGTGCTGTAAGCTAATAGCCATGTTAGGCTTCTGGAGAAGAACAAGATTATTCACAGACATTACAAAGCTGTATTCATGCCACATGTAGTGGTGTGTGATACCAATATACTCTTTTATGGAATTATTTTACTATAATTATTTTTCTAGAGTAGAAGCAGCATATAACCCAGTCTCAAATATAGCTGCAAATAGATTAATAATAAATTACTGAATATTCATATTTACCCCCCCCCCCCCCACACACACACACACCAGAATCTCTTATTTGAGTAGCTCTACCATCACTCATTAGTACAGCTAGAGAAATATGCCCTTCCCACACTGGTCTCGTTTTCTCCTGAATTGGGTATTGACAGAGCACAGGCACTTCTGTATTTTTCTTCCCAGTCATGGTGTTTGTTTGTCAGATCATGTAGATTACACATGGTTAAAAAAAAAAATTTGAAATACAATTGGCTTTTCCACAAACACCACGCTTAAAAGAAAAAAAAAAAATCTGATTTAATTTTATTTTACACTGGCTTATTTCTATTAACTATAGTTTTGAGCACAGTCGTATTTCCTGCTTCCCCCAGGATGGGGCAGAGGGGAAGAAAACAGTGCTTTTTCCTCAGTAGACCCTTTTTACGGTATTTAATTATCATTCTAGTTAAAATTAAATTACTGTCCTGTATTTCACATGTCAAGTCTCCCTCAGTTGTAATTACACCACACACTACACGTGTTCTGGAGGTACACATCTACTACAGCAAAACAGCTCAGATTTTTCCAGTTAGATGAAATCATGAGCCTGTAGAATAACTGATTAGACAAAATAATCATGCTTAAATAGAAGAACGTTGAACAGACAGCCGTATTTTCTGCGCGCTGTTTCAAATTTTCTCATTTTTTTCAGGTATTCCTTCCTTAGCCCCTTTTTCCGTTACATGAACAGAATAATTTAGACATGCATTAATAGCAACAGAGCTTCAGCTGTCCTATAAAAGAAAAGAGGTACAACAATTCTCATACTAAAAAGCTTTTCTAGATTACTTGAGACAGCATCATAGAATCAAAAGGTTGGAAAGGACCTACAAGATCATCTAGTCCAACCATCCTCCCATTACCAGTGCTACCACAAGCCACTAAACCATATCTCATAGCTCCTCATCCAGAATCATCTCTTCATCAGTCACCTTATATTTTATGATGATGTAATGGTTTGATTTTTAATTTTTGAATTAAATATAATTGACAGCAAGCTGAAAGAGAACTATTACAGTTGGAGTTATTTTCAGATCTTTTTAGACAACACTGCCATTTAGCCTTAAGATTAATACTCATGGATGACTCATGGGTTTCAGTATACGTCCGGTATCGTTAAGCAGCACAAAGCACTGAGTTCAGTATCTGCACTGCTGGAAGTCAGGCTAGCTCCTCAGCTGGTGGAGCTACCCTAAGCTTACACTTGCTGAATTGCTTGTTTTTCATCTGAGCAAACTCCAATCATTAGAATTTAGAAGCATTGTTCTAGTTCTGCAGGGGTACATACAATTATCTATCCAGCTTAAGGAAATTAGATGTGTATTTTACACTTCTAATTGTTTAACTTCAACTTACTTTAATGTGAACAAATATACAAGGTTAGAGTGCTGTAAAAACAAAAAGGGTAGAAGTTGCTTTAAACTTGAAGCAGGTAATCAAAGTTAAGATCTCAGTTTTGCTGAGAAAGCAAATTTTTAATGGACTTCTCTGATGGGGTTTCTGTACAATTAAATTCTGAAATACTGCCACTCTTAGAGTGTCCTCTCCCCTCAAGCAATTCTGAAAGCAGTTTCAAGAGGGAACTGAATGGCTGCAGGTTGACTGATTGATCTCCAGAGAGTGAAAGGGGTTGCATCAATCTCTACTAGAATGGGGCAGGAGGTCTTCTCTAAATAACTGGAGTTACTCATCCTGCTGAGTAGGATGACCTTCCTTTTATACTACATAATGTTCTGGGCATGAGCTAGCTTTTCCAGAGATAGCTATTCATCTGCTTAACCTCAGGAATGCATTAAAGCCCCTCCCTCCCCTATCATCAATTCCCTCACTTTTGCATCTGCAGTCTGAACAAACAGCATCATAAAATCCAGATAAAACAACAAGCGACTCCAAGTGCTGCACAGTGGTTTCCACAAGGCTCATACTTTTCCAAACAGCAATAAATCAACTGGGGAATATTATGGCATTGACTAAAAGCAGGCACCCATGCATACAGAAGCAGATTTAAAAACTGTTCCCTGCATTTTTAATATTGTCTTTGAAAACCATGAAAAACACTCCCTGTCACAGCCCCATGCCAGAGAAACTCATGCCCATTTTTGGAGCCTTAGAGAAAGAAGGTGGCAAATTAACACCACACAGAAAGTGCCTGGTTCTCTCCCAGGATAAACAAGCATCAATAGAAACACAGAATTTCTTTCCTACCTAAAAGCCTCTGTGCAAAATTACTATATTTTAGGTATTTGCCCTATCTTCCATCATCTGCTGCCCTACAAAAGTAGAGATCAACTTAGCCAAGATCTCTTTGATCTGTGCTAGCTCTTAAGGACAGTTCAGATGTGAGGGGCCATGGGTTCCAGCAGAGTCATTACCCAATCACCTAGGAAGCTTTTGCTGATAACCTACTAGTACTCAGTTATTTCAGAAATGCCTATGTGGACTACTGCCACAGCTTCTGCTGCAACATATTTCTGCTCAGCCCAGCTATTAATAGAGTTCTTACTCATGCTTGAAATAACCTTCTTAGTTCCTGAGATCAGTGAACTAGAAAAAAAGAAAGGGAAGTATTACAAAAGATTGCATATTTCTATAATTCCTCTTTTCAGACATGTCTTCCCCAATTATACAGTCACCACACAAAACTCGAGTCTTGTACATCTCTGGACCCAAAATGATACCACTTCAGACCCCGACATGCTTTTATTTCCTTTCTGCTCCAAGGCAAAAGCCATAAACAACATCTCAGTGTTGAGAAACCACTCACTGAACCCAGCTTTTAGCTTCAGTTTGTAAATGAAGCTCTACCATAGAAAGTCATTGGTTTCAGTTGTGAAGCTTTCTGATCAGTCCTACATGGACAGATTCAAACACTGTGATCTCAATTATACATACTTGTCTTCTTTGAGGTCTTTCCAAACAGATTTGTCCTCGGTAATAAGTCAGATATATTGGTCCAACTGTGCAAATTCAACTATTTCAGTTATTGGTCACTGCTGCACATCAGTAATCAAATTATCTTTGGAAAAAGTAGATCTGCCTGAAGCATCACTTTTTCCCCCCAAACATAACCAAGATCTATGCTTTCCATTAAGAATTATGCGGGGGGGGGGGGGGGGGGAGATCACTTAATTACCACATGCTAAAGAAACCTCAGAGCAATATCGTAGGAGGGGGGAATGAGGGGAAGGCAGTAAGACCATCAGACATCTGGTACAAATTGAGCATTTCTTTGTTTGAAAAAAGTAATTCTGTAACTGCAGTTCAGAGTACTAGCAGGTGACTGACTCCACAAATAATGCATTTTCTTTACAAAATAAAAAATAGCAGTTAAAAAATTCAGTAAGTCTTGTTTAAGTTAATCCTGAAACATTATTGTTCACAAATTCCTCTTACCTCAAGACATTCTAGAAGCCTCCATGTATTTTCAAGGGAAAAAAACATGTCGTCAAGATTATGGTTTTGGGACTAGCCTTCATTCTGCTCACTAGCTCAAAACCTAGTGATAATCCCATAAAATACATAAGTTTTATTTTACAGATTTCTCTCAGTATTGGTACACTTCTCAAAATTCTAATATTCTTTTAAACATTTCAACACAGAATACAAGGCCATGCGCTGTTCCTCAGACACCTCCGCACCTATGAAAACTCCTGTCTGTAGTGACCTTCAAATGGCTGGCATGATGCAAGTATCCTCAACAATTAGACTAGTTAAGATTTACAGTGCAGAAGTCTTCTAAGGTAGCAGCAGGAGATGCCCGCTTTGTACACTTAAACTGCCATTCATCCTGCTAAATCATTTTAATCTCCTAAAAGATGTTACTAGCTAAGTAACTTAAGAACAATTTTACCAGCTTAACTCTTAGAGTTAAGACTCCAGTAAGGAGTATAACTTGGGACACGGTTAGAGCACAAGATTATAGAAGCTTCAAGTATATGTTTTTATGACAGTAAACGGACACATGCACAGAGTGATCAAGTAGCATTAACTGACCCTCAAAATAAACCTTTTTCTTTCCAGAAGGATGCATCTTCATAGAACTACAGCACATCAATTAATGGATCTTACAAATCTTCAGTAAGAATCTAAAAAGCACAATAATGCATCCTAAATATGATGTAAATCATAATTCATCCAACTCCATCCAGCATTTTCTAAGGATTTATTTATGGGAACATTTTTTAATCTGTTTCCTAATAAGAACAGATTTTCTCTTGCAAGGCTTTTTCTTAAATTGTTCTACAAAATAAGTTGTCCATCAGTAAAACATCCCTTGAAGTCTAGAATTCTACACTATCAGAAGAGGAAGTAAGCAGCTGCTTCGATTTCCTTTCCTATATGAAAGTGTCTTCCCTGACACTTTATGCATGGATACACTGAGATTAGGTAAATTAAATTTACTATGTGCCAATTATTACAGAAGATACCACATTATTTGTAATCATAATTAAAAAACAGCACGTTAATTGCAAAAGTAAATATCAACAAGTGCAACAAATCTGCTTTAACTTTCCCTACTCCTCTTTATTTCACAATGGCTTTAACAACCCTTGTGCTCATTTCAGTGAACCAGAAAATCTGATTGGGGCAGCTAAGCAGATGGAGTCCCTGGGAGTTGATCACATGCATTTTTCTTAGTGATCATCAAGGCCTCTCTTCAGAGAGTCTTCCTCATCTCTCTTCAGAATGCTAGCTCTCTTTAAATGGGAAGTAGTTTTTTGTTTGTTTTTTTTTTTTTAAACGCAAAGCTGAATCATCACTGATAAAATTCTCCATTGTCTGAAAAAAAAAAAAAACCAACAAAAAAAAAAACACCTTTCCAGTTACCCCACCCTGAGATTTCATGTTTATGATTCCACTGATAGATACCTTTCTATGGGGTTTAAACATAATGTGACATACTTGTTTTAGGATCTCTCCTTAAAAAAATATTTTTCAGAACTTGAAATATGTAGTTTTGAAGTGGACTTTTCTAGGGCAATATCATTATCATATATTTCACAGCAGTTGAACCCTTTAAAAAAAAAAAAAAGGCAAACAAAAAACAGTTCAGTTACTGAGCTAAACAGCTCAACCACAGGAACAACAAAGATTAAAAATTTAATTGGCACAAAAGATTGACTATCCCAGCTGTACAGTTTTTAATGAAAAGTTATTTGACCATTTTTCTTCTTCCACAAATGAAAAGGAAACAGAATGAGTCTAACAGGTGCACTTCACAACTGCAAAGTTCTTGCACAGCTGATTTTCCTCACGCTACATTGCATCAGTGTTTGGAAAGGAACTCTGAGTAGTTAAGACTGTATCAGAGCAGAAATTGGCAAGTTCTTATTCCTTGTTTATTGTTCCTTTATTTTTCACATGAATTCAGTAACCAGAAAGAAAAGAAGAAAGCCAGGGGGTTCTGATTTATTTTTCACCATATACTAGGTTAATTCTCCAAAGTAAGGCTGGGCAATATTTCTTAACTGGGCAATATTTCTTAAAGAGATATTCTTGAGTCCAGCCATAAGAAACATTATGGAAGTAACTTAAGATCATTGCAGAAGTGTGTAGATGCCTTCTGAAAAAAAGCATTTGCCTTATTTCCAAATCCTCAAAATACTTTTTGAGAGAAAAATATATATATATATTACACAGTTGAAATTATGTATAAATATACATATATTTTCTAGTTGTCTCAATGTCTCTCCACAAATCAATACCCTACTGAAATAATTAATCGATTCTACTAACCCTCCTGTCCTACTAACTTGACTGATTGATAAATCAGTCTTAAGTAGATGATTACTTATGTCTACATCAAAATAATGAAATCCCACACTTAGTCTATGCTATAGACTAAATACTTGCAGAATATGACCAGACCCATATTTTGCATTTCAGCATTTCTAAGAAAACTGAAGCATTCAAGGTTCAAAGTCTGACTACCTTGAATTACTGTCACCTCATTGATCCACTGGTGCATATGCATCAGAAACACTGACAATCTAGAGAATTAATAGATTTTACTGGAATCTTACAAGGCATCTTGTGTCTAAACACTTTCTTTAATTATTTGGTGGTGGGCAAGGGAGGGGGGTGGGGGGGGCAAATTACTAGTTATACCTTTACCTCATTTATCCCAAAATATAAATGTTTTATGTATTTTAATGTAGTAGGCTTTTTGTAGTCAGCAAATTAATTTAGGATTATAGCTGCTAATCAGTTACTCATGTCTTAGTAGATTGTTCATTATATTTATAATTTCCTTAAATGAGGACATAAGAACAAGCACAACCTGTTAAGCCATAAGCTAAATGAAAAAAAACAAAACTTATTTTTAGATAATTTAGTTAGATAATCTATATTCTGTACCATCATTCTGAAACAAAACAACTTTTCCTATGATATTTTACTTAAGTTTTTTTTACAAACAAATTCCCTGGAACATTTGGAGGTGGGAAGAACAGAGGTGACCATTAGTGTGAAACTTATATACCAGAATCACACAGAACAGGTTTGGTTTTGCGTCAGGTTTACGACTAAAAGCAAGCAATGGAACACAATGAGATTGAGGGAGCAGAAGAAAACGTATAAACATATAGAAGAGTAGAAGTAGTGGGGATTTGTTGTTTGGGGGGGTGGAGTTTATTTTGCCTTTTTTGAGGCTTTTTTTTTTTTAATGTTTATGCGTTATATCTGTCTTTAGTATAAAGAAACTCACACAAGGCTTTCCTTTCTTGTACAAGATTTGGAAGAGAGATATTTCTTAGTTAAGATCCTTCTGCAGAAAAAATGATCAGAAATTTACAGAATCATATCTGACACAGACCTCAAAAGATTTGTTTGTAATTTTTCAGCTTTTAATTTTTGTGCTTATTGAAATTTCTGCTAAAATTTCCACTGTTCAGCATTCACGGAGCCAAGGTACATTACACAAATAGAAGACCAACAGAAAAGTTACAAAAAGCTTGCAAACAATCCTTTTTGAGCAATTACAGTACAAGAACCTGCATGCTTCGTGTCTTTCAAAAGAAGTTTCCTAAACTACCTTTCCTACTGATGTAATACACATGTTTCATAGAATATTAAGGGGTTAGTGCAATTGCTCAAGTTAGTGTGCTGCTGAACAACTGTATGACACAGGTCAGAGACAGCAGTCTGTTTGCATTGCATCATTTCCAGCATTAAGGACTTGTATTCGTAATAATATGCTAAATAGTTTTTGTGATTCTCCAGCTTGGAAAAATTGTACTAATTTATGGTTCTCCAAATACGCTGCAATAAGGGCTGTATTCTTGCAGTATGTAAGTGCAAGCTTTAACCATGTTCCCTGTAACTACTAGTAGATTGGCTTTTTTTTTTCCACATTAACTTGACATCTTTGGCTATGCGTACAACATTGATTCACTCCCACAAAATTGTGGTTATCATAAAGACCAGCTCTGAATATGCATTTACATTTTTTACGTACAAAGACAAGCAAGTTAGGACCTACCGTTTCCTCATTCCCCGTCCACCTATCCCATATTGTCCCCATTGATTAAGACTGCAATTTTAGCTACTGCAATCCTGCCTACCCAGCAAATCATTATGGGCAACAGTTGCATACCTCAGAATTATCTTCATGTCCCTTAATTTCTTGGAAGCTTTTAAACCACAAGCCCTGTGGGACAGGAACAGTTATTCACAGTATTTTTTTCCTCAAACTCAGCTCAGGCCGTTTGAAACCATGGCAACATTTAACCACAGCTACGTCAATCAGCAACACAGCCCTCTGGACTCCTCAGTCAAAGTCTGGGACTCCCAGCCTGCAATTATTGTGCCATTTTTTTCCTTTCAGAAGCATAGTTTTGACTCATTTCTCAAATTCCTAAATTCTGATCAGAACTAATGTAGGGCATTTCCCTCTGCCTCCCTTCTCACTTTATTTTACTTTTCTCAATCCCTTGTAGAAGAACAGAAATTAAAAGCTAAAATCTCACTGACTTGCAACACAGTTTCTTTTATTTGTCTTGTCAAACTTATTGCAGCTAGGCAATTCCCCTACTAGATTAAGAAGCCTCAGAGGCTGCTGCACAGATTAAGCAATAGCTCTTACTGTAAGCTTCTTATTCTCAGTGGTTCCATCTTCTACTCTATCCACATGATTAAACAATAAGGATATTATATCTTCCAGTACATCTGTCAACTCAAGTCCCATCACTTTCAGCCCACTTCTGAACAGTCCATACTGCAATGCAACTTGGTGTCTGTCCTTCACATTGACAGTGAATTTCATCTAATTTCCAAGTGTTCTAGAAAATCGTCACACTCTGTGATACCCATGCTATTTCATACACAGCTTGTAAAAGCAGTGATATTTGCTGCCATTTTCCATCACCGTTTTCAGTACAAAAGGTCTATAATGATGTACCAGGTAATTTCATTATTGAAATTACAAGTGACACTAGGTGGGCCTTCTCAGCCAAGAGTACCTTTCCTATAAAAAAAAAAAAAAAATGCATCATCCTCCTTCTGAAGTATAATGTGATCATTAAGACTATTACCTGTCACTGGAAATAGACACAAACCCATCCACAGTTTTCAGCAGTTCCCCTAAAAGGGTAGATTGACAGAACACTATTACCAGTTCTACTGAATTCAGTGCCTTCTGTAACAAGGAAAATAAAGTACTGCGAGTGTGAAGATTTCCTATTTTTTCCCATTATGGCTGAAACCCCCCATCTGGATCAGTGAGTTAAATAGGGTCTAATACAAAGCAACAGACCTAGGGAACAATTTATTAGGAAACATATCAATAGGATTAAAAGAATATTTGATTTGATTTTATTAATATTATTTATTTTTTTTTTGCTAGGAACACATGTATCCAAAAACAAAGATTTATTTCCCTCTGCTAGTCACTAATTTCAGGCATTTTATACGGTAGGTGTTCACTACATCAGAAAACTTGAGACATAAGCACATGCCATAATACTACAACTTGCAGCTACTTCAAAAATAACTGCCTCCTGGTGAGATTTTGCCAATTCAAGTTAAAGATCCAGAGTACAGATGGCATCTTTAGAACTGGCAACATGGGGTAGGACTTCAATAAATCAAAAAAAGTCTGAAGAGCATCAGAATATTTATTATAGCAAATAAAGCTACACTAAGTAGCATCTGGCCAATTTCTGGTATTCTACAGGGAAAGCCTCACTCCGCTGCTGCTGTCAATAAGTATAGCCAGAAGCAGAAGCCAGGCAGCCCTTGCCATCAAGGGGGGTGGTGAATTGGAAAATGGACCTTATTACTCAGGTTTGATCTATTCAGAGAATTCAGCCACAACTTAAATAAGAGGAACAATATTTAAAGCAGAAACAGCTACTGTATTTTGAAAGTCATACCGGCTCAATGTACAAACTTTCCTGTGCAGAAAAGATCTACCAGCAATTAACCCTAACTAGAGCTCCCTAGAGTTCTCATTTCCGGGGGCAGAAGGGAGGGGAAAGAAAAAAAAAAAAAAAGGAAAAATGTTAAATAGAAAATTTTCAGTTCAGTAAGATCTTTGTTAAAGGAGGTGAGTCAGATAGGATACAGCAACTGTGCTTTGGCTCTGTGGTTATTTACCTAAGTAAGTAGAATCCTAGTTCATGAGTAGAGCTCCTGAATAAACTACAGCAATGAAAATTTATGTCTTGCCGAATCTGCAAGGATTAAAAAAAAAATCCAGCAAAACAATTTTATTAGAAAAGCCCAGAAAGCGATCCTTAAGCAGCTGTTGGATATTTGACAAAAAAAAAATAATCAGACCTCCAATACAATATATTAAAAATTATTAAGTGTATTTAAAGAATTAAGCACATTAAAAGAAATCAAATATTACAAACTACCTTCTGCAATATAACTGGGGCCAAACAGTAACAATATGACAGTATTCAACATTCTGCATATCACTATTTTGATCTTACGTTTCATTATGTGTCAGGTATGATAAAGAGCATTTCTTAGAACAGCAGAAGAACAGGAAGAAAGGAGGAATGACTTTGTACATAACACTACTACTTTATGTTTTATTTTGTTACTTTTTGTTTTTTAAGTCTTAAGAAGTATTAGAACACTGCACATCTGTTTCACAGTTTCCAATTTCTACATTTCTAAAGGTGGCAAAAGTTGCTTTTAGTTTTAAATGAAAATTGAAATCACAGTCCCACATTCAGTCAAAAATCGGAACAGGCAAACTGAAAAATCTCAAGATTTGGCACCACTACAGGAAACAGCATAACACATAACAGCTGTTGGGAACAACTCGGCTTCTTCCCAAAGGGATCCAAGAAGCAAGATTGTCTAGAAAACTGCTGAATTCATTTATTTGTTTGCTCCAGTATCTGAGCTACAGAGGACTCAGGAAAAGGAGAACAAGCAACACAAGGCAGAACACCAACCTAAGACATGCAGGAGTGCTAACCCACCATGTTATCTCTAAATACTATCTCTGTAGAAAATAAGTCATTCTAAGAAATTATAAACAGCTTTTGTGGACTGAAAGGTTGCACGTTCATTTTCCTCCACTTAACCACAGCAGAGATAACATCTAATTCTGCTGCACTGGATTCCAGCACTTAAAAGATTAAAGCACACTAATTTCACTTTTTGCTGGGGAAATTTTCTGTTAGGCTAAGACCCGATGTAAGGGATCATGTCATGTATGCAGATGATTATGCATTTTTATTAGATATGCAAATACAGATATAAAATCAAATTAATCCCAAAGCCAAAAATCTCCAGATATCCTGACCTAGGAGGCTTAAGTAGCGTATGTGTGACTGCTGGTTCATCGCTGTGACTTCAGCTTGTTTCATGATTAACTACAAATAAGCTGCATATATGTTTGGTTTGTTTTTGTTGTTGGTTTTTTTTTCTTCTTACTGTATTTAGACATAATTATAGTAAAACTGGAAATATTTATTGTCAAGGCTTACTCTGCTAAGTCCCATTCAAAAACTGGTCAACCATCTCCTGATTTGCCAATCTATTTTAGCAGGCAGACACTTGAGCAGGCTTCTCTTAACTCCTTATTAAATGGAATGATCTGTCAATGCAGCATCTCATTACTTAGTTTTTGCCTGATTAGTCATTAGTCTGAGTAGTCATGCAGCAACAAGAACTTCCCTGCGATATGGTCAGCTTACTGGGAACAGCATATTGAGAATAAACTCTTACACCCCAACATACATAAAACATCATCTTTCAACATATTTGTGTGAAAATACCACACTGAATACACCTACTTAGCTAGTGGGTAACTGAGTTAGAATTGACTGAATCAACTTCTCAACTTCACGCTTGTGAACTTATATACCTCAACTCCAGAACCCACCCTTTAGACTGATGGGTGCCCAAAAAGAGAGCACAAAGACAAACTCCCTCTCACTGACAGCAGTCACAACTTTGCTCCAAAATATACCAAACCTATTTTCACAATTCCAGATCTGAGAAAGATCCATTTCTGTTTTAACTAGACTAGCACAGATTTAATTCTGAAATGGTAACTAAAATCTGAAGAGCACTGATAGTCAAGATAGATTTGAATTTCCCATGGACCAAATTTCATTGTAGAGACAAGGCTCTAGAGTTAGTACATTTCTTGTACAGACATGGATTTAGTATTCTTCCCAAAGGTGCTGTTTCTACAGGTTTTTGTTATGTCATATCTTTATATTTATAAGGAGCTCACTACATTTTAAGGTCCCATGCATCACTGGTGAGTCCACAACTATGATTATATTCTCTTCAGTGAATCTAAAATGGACATTGAGACCTCGGTCAATACTTAACATTCCTTAGATAAAGTACCATTCAGGTAATCATGATAGAAAGTTTGAGAGAATATTTTGTTTTAGTATCTTAAATTAAAAAGGCAGAAAATACATAAGCCAGAAATTCTTCAGCACCCAAGTATTCTTCCCTTGTTTTAGTTCTGCAGTTCCTTCTTGTTGCTGTATTTTCAGACACTTCACACATTTAAACACAGTTACCAGGTCATGGTCAACAGCTCAATAAGCGGTCAGCATCTCTTCAACATGGGTGTCACAGGGTGCAGTTAGTGGAAAAATTGTAATAAGATGTAGCTATTTATCAACTACGATAATTTAAGAATGATTTTGGTAAAAAAAAAAATTATGCTTCAGTTTTTGCACTTACAAGGGCTTGTTAGCAACTTCTGACACATTCACATTTACAGACAGATACTCTGAAATCTTTGAACTACTGAAAAAAATAATAATCAGGAATTTGAGGAAAGTTAGCAACACCAACTAAGTATAGAGCTATTATCTTACTTCCATTCCTGTGCTAGCTCAGGGTGACAATATGAACAGAGAGTAAACTGAATCAGCATTTCTCTAGTAAGTTCAATTCAAGTTGATGTAACTAATTTACATTTCTGTGAGAACATAAATGAATGAGAAACTGAGAAAATGAGAATGTTGAATGAGAAATTCAACAGAAAACATAAGGAAAAAATCAGTGCAGAATTACTGCATGAGACAAAGGACCCATCCTTTCCATCAATAACCAATAGCCACAACAAATCTTCAAGCACTACAGAAGTGTTTTGTTCTGAACCTTTCCATTGATGAACTTAGCAAAATTTAACAGACCTAGGCGGAATACTCTCCTAACACTAATGGATAGAAACAACAAATTTATCCAGAGTGCATCACTTCACCACCACATTCAGAAGCTTGTACCAGAACCACTCCTTGACATAGAGTACCTAGCAGTTGCTTAAGCAACAAGCACAGAGTCCTTGTTTAAAGGCTTCAGAATCCAAGTCAGCTATGTGATACCACTGAAATATAAAGGCTGAGTTAGAGAGATACCTGGATTGTGTTCTCCCTAAGCCTATCTTTCCTTGATAAAGACAAATCACAGACAGTTGTGAGCCCCTCCTCTCCCCAGATTTTTGACCATTTAGAAGGGCAGAGCTTTTAAGCCTAGCTACATTAGAGCTCTTTCTCTCACCACAGTAAGACTGTCTGATCACTGAATATTCCAATACCACCAGATAAACACATCAGAACATCTCCAGCTTTCCCCACAAGAAACTAAAGCACGCTGACAAAAGCAGGCTGACTGGATGTGCAACACAATAGTTACCAAAAATTGTCTAGCAGCAACACAACATTCGTTTCCTGTAACCTGTGTCTTCCATAGGTGCTTATTAAACATATTTATCCCACATCAGTGAACATTTGGAACTGATACAAACTGCTGCAACCACGGCAGAGGAACAGATGGCTGTGAAAGCTGCTCTTCATACACCTCAAATGTATGAGAATCTGTGTTGCAGTACATGCTGTTGGTGTCCCTACCCCCATATTTTACTCCAGTGTACAACTAAAATATTAAGAGTCCTGCTTTCTTCCTCTCACCAGAAACAGGAACAAACAGCAAACATGAACCTTCCAGGCTTATCTCATCCCTCAAACACCTCCAAATGTGAAACTTAAAAGACCATAACACCTGAGAGCATTCCACCATGCTTTCAAAAAAAAAAAAATCTGAAATATCACAGAGATAAAAAAAAAAAAAAAAAAAAAAAAAAAACTAGAATACTGGTTTTGTTCTAGTGTTAACAGACAGGCATTCCTTCAAGTTAGTCTGTTGTTGTTCCCCCCCCCACCCCCAAGACCCAAGCAATTCCACTAACATTAAATACCGAAGCTGAAATCACACATTCAGTAAGACCAAGACACGTTTGATTCAGTAGCATCTTTTAGAGAAAAACTGAGTAAGGAGCACGGTTCTTGTTCCCAGTAATAATACAGCGCTTCTAACACTACCTTAGTTATTGCACATCAGACAAAGATGGTTTTTACCAGTGACTGTTTTAACCTCCCACACAAACATACCAGTTGAACCACAACCAAGTATTTATTTATATGAAGACTGACGGCTGCTCTTGTGATTACTGGCAGCATTTCTAGCCACCAATATAGGCTACGGAAATTTTTACAAGCATAACGATGAATCTGTCAAAAAAAATGCAAAATGTGTTATCATACTTCAGGGGTGTTAAAAGTTTCAAAAATGTTGGGATCACCAATTTTTTATTTATTTTTTATTTCCTTTGAGTGAGAGAAGGAAGAGGAGCGATAAGAAGGCATTGCTGTTATTATTGGCTCTGGGTTACGTGGTTCTGGTTTATTTTGCTGAGTGCCGAAGAGAGTGGAAAACTACTTAAAGCTCAACAAAATAGCGTAGATCATTTTCTCTCATAGGGATTTGTCTGCATCCAATTTTTATAAATTTTTGGGGGGGGGAGCTGGGAATAAAAAGGAGATGCTTAAGCACATAGAGCCTGAATTGCTGAAGATACAGGCAAGTGATACTGCAGCAGAGACAGATGCTATTGCATTCAGCTCTTCAGCCAAGAGCTGGTGCTCCCACTGCATCCCATGAGCTCATCCCAGTCACATCAGGAAGCCTAGCCCAGAAGCACTGCTGGCAGCAAGGAGGTCAGCCTGCAAGGGTGCTCTGCCTGGGGATGTGTTCTCCAGCCGGCAACCTCAGCAGGCAGCTGGAGAAGGTCACATCAACCTCTCATTGCTAAATCTGCAATAGATTATTGGCGCAATTCCTTCATTTTTCTTTTCTTTCCCCCAAAAATCCAAATAATGCAAAAAGTTCAACCTTTCGGAAAATAGGTTCAAATGCAAGGACTGTAATATCCCTCACTTCTGCTAAGGCCACAGTATCGCTTGAAAAGATACTAACAATACGTCAAAGCAGAGTGGAAATTATGAAGAAAATTCCCCAGTAAATATTTTATGTTAATTAAAAAATAATGTCTTTGTCACATAATTACACTTAAGTCAAACTTCACTAGACAAAAGCACATCAATTTTGCTACTTTAGGTTAAGCAATATATGGAGACATTTGTTTGAAAGAATTGAAAACACAGTTACTGGGTAATCCCTCTAAGAAACAACAAGTGAAGTTCTGTAAGCACTTCTTCCAGCTGCAGTGCCAGTTTGAGTAGATCTTTTATCTGTTTATTATTCCCCCCATTTCTGTCATATATTAATTAAAAAAGATCGATTTGTACATATTCACATTTCAACAGCAGAAAAAAAGGCATCATCAGGGGCCACAAGAATTCCCCTGTGCCATCAGCAAAGAAGAAGCTAAAATAAACAGCACCGGTGGAAGTGTTCACAAGCACCTGACATCACATGCAACAGATCAATATACAAGTCAGCAGCACCACTTGAGGCAGCCCTCCTCAGGCTAGACTACATAAAAGGTGCTGAAGGACATGGAGTCAGGCACTGCACTGCAAGGTTTGTAAAGGAGGTTGGCATGGCAGTGGTTGTTTTTGGCTCAGAGGAGGTTTGGAATGAGCAGGGAGTTGTTTTCTTTGTTTTGATATTAAGCCTACCAAACCCTTTTGAAAAAAAGCACCAAAAGTTATGATGCATCCTTTCATGAGTTATAAAAAAACAGCAGCATATCTCAAAGATCTCCTGTAGTAGCAATAGTAGCTTAGTCCTTTCTTCCCTCTCTCCATGACACTAATCTTTTGTTCCTGTCCACTCAACCATCTGCTGTCACCTCCTGGTTGTGAGGAACCAGCTATTTGTTAACCTGAACAGTGAATTGATGAGGGTTTTGAAGAAAGACAGGAAAGATTCTGAAAGGATCTTTGACTTATATTAACCCAGTTACAATGTGCTGCAGCAGTGAAAACAAATGGTGGGAATCAGGAAACAGCACAAGGACTGCTTGAGGAAAAGGAATGCCAAGAAAGAGTTCCTCAGTATCGCAGCCTCCAAGCGCATGATTTAAGATAATTAAGTTAACAGAAAATATTGAGAAATAGAGTACTTGAGGGGGGAGGGAGAACACTGTTAGGAAGAGGATAAACACATCACCTACAGAACAGAGAACACTGTAAATAATAAGACCTGTAAATTTGTCAGGGATCTGACTGACAAGCAAATGTGCCGACCCAAACAAAATTAGAAATTATATATACAGAAAGCCATCACCTCTACCATGCAGACACAATAGGAAATGAAAATAGGAAATTAAATGTAGTTTAAATTTAGTTAATGTACAGAATGAGTGAGCTCCACTAGACTTCACATTACAGCAAATGGAAAAAGCATGTAAGTTTCAAGAAATACCACAGTAAAATCCAAAGTTTAATAAGAAAAATTCTCACTTGAATTTGTTTCAAATGAACTGATCTCCAGACTCAGTAGTCCAAATTAGATATTTAAACCCTTACATCTTTCTCTGCACCCATAATATGAAGCTTACTTTTGTGCTTAGTTTCTTGTGTATGTGTAAAATTTGAACTGTTGAAAAGGTGATGATCTTAGTGACTTTTAAAGACAACCTCTAAATAATATTTTCAGTGCATAAACTTCCAAAGTCAGGAAATCCTCAATAGCATAAAGAATAATAGAATTTACTTTTAAGATCTCATTTTGTAGAACTCGAGTAATACAGGTTTTCAGCACAAGTAAGTTATTCAGAAAATTATAACCATCTCAGATAAGAGCTTTTTAAGAAAGCTATTTGACTACTCTAATTACAGGAGAATAACAATTCATCCATCACTACAATTGTTTCAATACTGCAATTACAAAGCTAGAATCAAAGTACCCGATACTATTCAGAAGAGATGCATGCAGAGCAAACAGGCAGAATTTATGTCTGAAGACAGGTTAGTGGCATCAAGTAGTACCTACCTAATGATGACACGACCTCATGAATTGTCACCAGGTAAAATGTTATTTCTATGATAAGTGAGCTCTCACTCTCTTCTGACAAAGTAACTTAAAAAGTTTAGGTAAGAAGGATTAGGAAAAGAAGTTGCCTTTCCATACAAAGTTTATTATAAACCGGCCTCTTATGGAAGTTACCACATCTAGTGGCAAAGTAGAAAACAGGAAGATGGCTCATACGAAAATAGGAAAAAGAGCCTGGGTATCAAAGCAGGAACCTAGCTTTGTTTTTAAATATGTCCAAATACATGGCATTGGAGAATTAACAAGAACAGAACTTCAAAAAGCTATAAATAATTAAGGAAATTGTGTATTGCTCCCAGAGACCTTGGCCATAAGATATGTACAACAGCACTGCAGTAGCTGCAGTGCAGAAGTAACACGTAACACTGAAAACAGGTGTGTGAATGGTATGACCTGCTTGATCAGTTATGCAGTATCTATCCTAAGAGACGAAAACCAGACTATGATTTGGACTTGATTCCTATGGGTCCCTTCCATCTCAGAGTATTCTATGATTTTAACTGAGATTAACAGGGCTCTTCTTAGGAATATGTTACAACTTAAATTATCAAGAACTTCACAGTATGATGATGATTCTAGGAACAGGCTTACTGTCATTATTATCTTTAAGATTTAATACGTTCTCCTTGGCTTTAATCACCCACAAAAAAAAAAATCCACACTTGTGGAGGAAAGAAGCCAAACAACTGGAATTTACATTATTTATTCCCTTTTGACCACAGTTTCCAGCTATAACAGAGAGAAAAGTCAGTCAATCAAAATGTCTGTGAGACTCTCTCCTACTTCATTCAACTTCTATTTCTTCTACATAAGCCTCAGAGATGCACTGATACAATCAAATTACTCGCATTCAGTGACAGCATCTGAAACTTCCTTCTCTAGTGGGTTTCCAAAGCAGAAAGGCATGCTCTGATTTAGGGCATTCTAGTTTGAGCCGTGTAAAGCTGGGCTTCACATATAACTGAGTTCATTAAAAACATTTTTGATGGCTTTTATAGCATATAGTGACTTGCTTAATTCCATTAACCTACTGAGGCTTAAAATTATTGTCCTCACTGTCCTCATCACTAAAGGATAATAAAGATGCCATAGCACATTATTTTAAGAAGTTGCCATTAAACAGATGGAGAAATAATTGATCTGGTGCAGGGTTTCAAGTGTACCTACACTCATGTTAACTTTCAAGGGAGGTTCATATTTTAAAACTAAAAACATACCAAATTCCATAACAATCTCCTACACATTTTGCGAAGATAAGTAGTATGGCTTCAAGTATGTCCACAGAAAACCAACAGCCCATCCAGGGCAAAAACTACAGGCAAAGCCAGCAGATGATAGAGGATGCTTGCAGGAAAGCTAAATATGCGATAAGGAGAAATGGAAACAAATGGATTGGCAAACAGAGGGAGGAAAAATCACATAACTCTATTCACTACTCAAAATAGAAGTCAGGATTCTGTTGGTATGAGATACTCACACCTATCTAGCAGGGCAACTATTATCATCCAGTGGAACAACGACTTCATTATGGCTACTTTCTCTTATGCCAGTTCTAAAATCCTTTTTGTGTTATTTTATACTTCAGCCATCACAACCTGGCATCCATTCTTCATTCTACAAAAATAAAAACTGAAACAGCTTAAAAACAGCCTTTTTATTTTATTTTTTCCTTCATAGGACATTATTTATAGATGCTGACAAAGAGTGGCCTGCCTCCCCAAAACATGTTAAAAAAAAGTTCTTATGCAATGGGTAGAAGACAAGTCAACTCTCCAATGAAAGTAAAATAGAAGCAGCATAATTAAGCAAGGATGATAGTATGACTACTATTCTAGAAATAGGCAGCATATAGTAGTTTGGTATTTGCCATATTAAACATCAGCTAGACATGCCAGATTTAATACATGCAATTTAAACTTAGAATGAGTCACTGTTGTATGCTTGGATGCTATGAGTTTAAACTTTGCCATGCCAATTAAAACTTAGAATTCAAAGTGACTGAACTAAAAGTGTAATTCAAGAATTGATCTCTTCATATAAATAGCCTTAACTGTTAAAGGGAAGACAGTGGGTGGAATGAAGTGGGAGAGGGAAGCACAAACTCCAGATACAGTTTTTGGAAATACAGCTGAGTCATGAGCAAGAACAAGAAAAAGTGCTCTCCGGAAGAATACAGGTGTTTTTTTTTAAACTGAATTCACCAAATATGAAGAGAAATAAGGAAAAAAATAAAGATAATTCAATTATGCTATCTGCGCAGAGAATGCAGCAGATAACTTACCAAGAATAAAAGGAAAACTAAGTAACTGTAAAACTTAAGCTGTACTTGTGCAACACAAAGTAAAGCGAAGCAACAAGCATGGGATTCCTCTGGATTGCTAAACAGAAAAACACACTGTTGTCATTTCCTAACCTAGAAAAGGCTCTGCATACAAGCTCTGCCGTTAATAGAAACTTTCCATTTGGAAAAAAAAATACTGTTTTATAATTATTATTTTTAAAAGATAAGCTTCAGCTGCAGCTAGACAAACAACAGCCAGTAGGAGTTCAGCTACTAAGTCAATCACTTTATTACTGAGCCATTTGTCTAGACTATGCCGCACATTTCTATCAGACACAGGAATGCAAGAAAGGATGGGTTCCACATCTGTCGTGAACACTGTGACTTCAAGACTAGAATTAAGAAAACATGAATAAACACTGTCTTTATCAAAAGGAATGAGAGGTGGTGCCTGGTAGCTGAGCACAGCTGTGGTGTTGAACAGAACAGCTGGCTTCACAAGCCCTAGTATGCCACACACATTTAGCTTAGATTAGAAACAGCAGGGTTCAGGGGTTAAGAGACAAGTTTACATGAGACAACTTCCCAGAGCATTACTGGAATTTGCTAATGAACTGTTGCTAAGGGGAAGAACTTAGAGTTTCAGTAGAGGAACAATGCAGGCAAGTTTTCAAGCATTTCTGTTTCATAACACATTGTCCCGACAGTAAGCAGGCTGGGGAATAAGACCCCTAATCAGATGCAAGTTTCAAAGTAGGTATGGATGGTTTCCGTTTTTAATTTGATCAGTGTGACCCAGTGTTAAACTCATGCTAACACGCTTCTTAAATTTGAAACAAAGTGCTACATGGCTGACCACAGAAATAACTGTGACACAAATACAAATCTCTATAATCCTAGTGTCCATGCTCCTCTCAAGCTGCCCATAACTCATGGAAAACCAATGACTACTTCTGATATCTCTCCCCTGGTTGCAGCCAGTGTCAAGGGGTGGGGATCTGCACTTCACTGTCAGCAGAAACAGCCCACAACCTCACGCAGAAGACAGGTACTTCAGATTTAACATCAGGATATTTTAATGCACTGGCGCTTCACAAGTTTTGATACGCAAAATTTTGTTGTACCTTGTAGCTAAGCTTATCTACACATGAGAAGTCTATAGGTCATTTTTTGGAAGGAAGTTAAGTTTTGCAGTCCCTATCTACTGTTTGATTTTTCAACCTTACTAAAGTATAGGTTACAGAAAAATATAGAAATACGAGCACTCAAAAGCTTACATCAGCAATACTGACTCCGTAGCCTTTGAAGAGCATGTGGATGGCCATTACTCCTCCAGCCAAAGGCCTCCTGGAAGAAGAGAGCACTGCACTCTTGTGAACCTGTGGCACATCCTGCTGCAAATAGCAGGCATCGCTGCCAGCACCAGCACACCTCTCCCACTGAAAGTCCTTACTGATTCTCACAGGGCTTAGGGGAGCATCGTTTATGGATTCTTTTCCTACAGATACACTTTTGGACCCTCCAGCACTGGCATTCCACAGACAGAATGAAGGGGAATTGACTGCATTGTTTAAAACTGGCCTTATAATATGGGTGTCACTAAAAGTTATTTCAACATCACTCACACAGATATATCATAAGAACCCCATGGTGCAGCTTTCCTCGTTCATTAGCATAAAGTGGGTAATTAGCATCATTAACGTTCTTCCCAGCTAGAAAGAATGTGCTTCTACATTGCAGCTAAAATGGCACACTGTTCAGTGAGGCCTTTTCTGCCACAGACATTCAACAGAAATTTAGATTTCCCATTTATTCTTCTTTATTAAAGATTACTACATAAAGTATTCCTTAAAGTCTTAAGGAAATCAAAATATCATTCAAAAGAACAAAATCTGCAACAGGTATAAAGCAGCAATGACTATTTTGGCCTTTGAGCATGACAATTTCACATCCATTGCTAAGAATAAAAAGAAAAGCAGAATTTTAACTATTAGAAGAATATAACTGTAAGAAATCAAAACCACAAATTCCTTTATACAGAAGACATATGGTGGAAATTAATAGCAAGTGACAAAAGCTTTTTCCCCCCTCATGAAAGTTTATGCATGCTGTGATGTGTATGCCTATTTTTATGAAAAGCCAAGTTCTCTTTATATAATTAGAACAGCTCTTGAGGCAGGAAGAATATAATTGGTAATAATGACTTAGAACTGAGAAAATCTCACTGGAGTTATCACTACGTCACGGCCTAAGTGTGTTGCATAAGAATAGTCTTGTAAAACAAGAGACAAAAGCAGTCTGGGGAGGAGCAGCATTCAGCACAGACACTTTTCCTACTCCTTGGCTGTGAAGATAAATAGTTGGAAAGCTGACAAGTTTTCACAGGCATGACTGAGCTCAGTCCTTGATTCAGAATTAAATGGGACATAAGGCTTCGGCTGGCCAAGATCACTAAGCACAAACAAAAATTAAAAGTTACCTTCATCACTGATGTTACTGTAAGACAAAGTAAATAGGAATAACACTTTTTATTGTTTGTCACTGATCCATCATCACTGTGGACTAATAAAAACCTGGAAAAAAAAATCACCTTAGTCATGTTCCAGTCCAGATTATAAAAACAGGAAAATTTGTGCTGCCCAAATTGAAAATAACTGACTTTTATTTATACCTGTGCATACGATAGATCATGACATATATGTAAGCATACGCTGCCATACTTGGTGTATCTTATCTAAATTCATACTTGCAACTCTTGCTAGTGACAGGTTAGAATACACGTGGTGTACATACATATTTATCAGTATGCCGATTGAAGGAGTAACAGGGATCCATGAAAGTAGAAAGGTAGGGCTAGACTGAGAAGTTCTATATTAACCTCCCTGCCCTATGGTAATGTTAAGGTCAGGAAATGATGCTCTTCTCTATTGTCAATAGAGCCACCACAACAGTAACTCAAACAATAAAAAGAAGGCAAAACTTCAAGCTAGGCCTTGAAGGAATTAAGGAATCTTCTCCCTCAGATGCCTCGTCTAGAACTGGGCAGCTCAAAGCTCTGACTGAAGCTACCAACTGAACTATACTTCTGCATTCACTTGTGTCAGACAAGAAAAAAGAAAGCTTCATAGTATTTTGGACTGTGCTTAAATATTTCCTGACACTTGAAACTGTGCTGATTGGACAGAGCAGGTCCTCTAGCAACCCCCAGCAAGCAGCTGCCTAACACAGCTATCTCCTAACAATCAAGGACAGAAAACTTCACTGCAGATGCATTTAAAGAATAAAAATAATAATAAAATACGGTTCCCAGCTCATCCAGTCTCCAAAGAACTCTAATAATCTGAATCTGCTTACATCATCAGGGTTTCAAAATTCTCCTTTCCCACAGCATTCCATCTATTAGAAAATAACAGCTTAGTCATCCTAAAATAAAAATAACAGCTACTATCTGCTTAACGTTAACTGACACAAAAAGAAAGGCTCAAAATAATTGCTCTAAGCTTAAGGTTCAGTCTTGCAAAAAATTAAGTGGGCGAGTAATCCTGTACCCAGAAGGTATTCACATTGATTTTGTTACATGCAGATCAAAATGTTTCACCTGGATACATCTTACATGCATAGAAGCAGCTTCTACAAATATGTCTCTAATCCAGTGCTACTGAGTGTGTACAAATTGCTCAGAGAATTCATAGGAAAAGCTTACACAAACAGTTTTACAAATCATCTACAAATGCATAATCCGAGTATCAGTAAGAAGAAGTTCAGGTACAGGGAAATGGGGATTTATAATCCATTAAAGGGGACATGTTTGTAATTCTGCTGTTTTACTAACAGCTCTGCTAAATCCGGACCAATTGTAAGCAATGGGAAAAAGGTATTGCAATTTAGGATTTTAAAACAAAGCTGAAGAAACCAATGCTGAAAAAAAAGTGGAAGAAACAGCAAAAAGCACAGACAAATCTGTCAATCACGTTAATGGATTAACTCCAATCAAGTATTAGTACTTTGCTTCACAAGACTGCTCGTAAAGTATGTGGTCCATTTTCCCCATTTATTTGGCTTTCATTGCCAGCAACTCAGTTCTGCAGAACTCTACCATTGCTATGTTCTCCACAACTCACTCCATTCTCTGGATCAAAGCAACTCACATAACTATATGCAAGAGGAAGCTTCGGTGAGATTTTGACCTTACAGCCTTCGCAGCCACCAGATTTTAGCAAAGTGGTTTAAGAAGTTTTAGTTTGTAGAAATGAAAAGCCATTGCCTTTTATGTGGGACCAAGATAGTCATGGAAGACAGCAAAGATACTAGGAACCTTTGCTATTACATAAAACTAAAGCAAATCATAAGCTATAATTGCATTGGCAATTAATTGGTCACATACTGAGTGACCAAAGTTTAGTTGACCACTTTGTCACTGGCGTCCTCCTCAGAGGCAGAGACTGGATCATGACAGATGGCTTCCCCCCCCCCCCCCCCCTTGAAACAGAAAACTATCATATTCTTTAGCATGAACACTGCTTCCAACACTTCAATCTTCATCAGCTTCTACATGCACATTGCAAATGCATGAAAGGTCTCATGAGATTAGACTGTATGTCCAGCAAAAATAGTGTAGTCATTCCAAGTTATCACCTCAGCCTGTTTTTACGTTTAAGCTTTCATACCCATTGCAATTTCATTTAACTAAGCTAGCCAATATATCCTATGTATCAGCAAAAAAATTCCTCAGAGTTGCAACTATCAGTGAAAAAAATAGCAGAAAAGGGTAAGCCACACAAGAGCAATGACTTGTATTAGCCTAACTAAGTACCTAGAACAGTTCAGAAGGTGCTACAGTGTTTCTAGCTGGGATGTTAAGAGAAAGGAGAGGCAGGTAACACCGCTGAGCTGGTATCATGTTCAGTTCTGTTCCATCCATCAATGTAGGGCATCTCTTTGATGTAGGTGACAGTATCTCTTCCCAGCTCATTTATAATCTTTCAAGTGCTCCCATTTCCCCTCAGGAGTCTCTTATGAAATAGTCTAATCTCACTGAGCTGAACTGCAATATAGACTACGCTCCCTTGCTAAAGAACAGAAACAAGGTATGCTTTCTCTTTCATTTGGAGCTCATTTCGGACCTGAAGTTGTAGAACACGATTCAGCATGATACAAGTGTAAGTACTGAAAGAGCTGGGTGAACACTTGAGAGAAGGTTGGCTCTAGCCTTGTTTCTCAGCAAGGGCAACTGAATCAGGTCTTAAGTCAAAGCAATGCACCACAGGTTTGTAAATTATTATAACCCTCAAGTGCAAAAAAAAAAAAAAAAAAAGTTGTGACTATTTCTGAACTAATGCTGCCTGCATTCTCCTGTAGTACTTACAACTTGCTCAGAGTTTTGCTCAAACAAAAATCTAACTAAAACATAATACTACCACCATAAAGAAAAAACCTAAAGCACCACATTCTTACCTATGAGGCCTTCTGGCTTATTTCAATTTTTTCCCTTAGATTTTTAAGGCAACATGAAAGTGCTATATAAGAAACTATTTCCTCTACTTCCTGCATCCCTCATGTAACTATAGTCCAATGTGGCCCTAGCAAACATCTCAGAACAGTTTCACTTGTATGACTTCCTCCCAGCTTACCCTTAAACACAGTTTGAACCTGTCGGTTTCTCAGCCTTCTTCAAAACCTGAGCTAAAATCACTTTTCTGCTCATATATGCTATCGCTCTTTCTCTACCCCTTTTCCTCACACTGCCTATGCTTACCCTGCTTTCTCTGTTTTGATTTCTCAAACTTGATAGCTAGTTTTCTGATTCCTACCAGCTCACTTTCCTGATGGGATTATTTGCCAGTTTTCTGCCTTTCCATAAATATCCAATTTCCTGATTTGTTTTCTCCTTCCATAATGCATTTCTCAAATCACCAAGTCCTTAAAAACATCGTGCTATGAAGTTCAGCCATCAGTGCAGTATTTTGTAGAGATCTAGTCTCAGTAGGAGGAGTCAGGAATAACACAGTCTTAACTAGTTAACCTTTAAACATTCTGATAAATCCAGCCACAAAGGAGTGGGCGTAATAATCTCAGTTCTTCAGCTGAGGCTGTCATGAATGTTACAGTTGTTTTCGCTTAGTGGATAGGTTCATGCAGCAATGAGAACAGGTTGGGCTATCTGCAGCTATTCGAATACCTAAGTCTTCCCCTCCTGTTTTCTGGGTGAAAGACAGGAGGTGGGTTCTGGTCACACCACAAAATGGCAGATGAAATAACTGCTGCCGAGAGCTGCTGTTTACTTTGGACTGCCATTTGTTTTCACTTACGCAGTTCTTGAAGGACATCCTTCCTGCGAGTCACATGTCTCTAAAAAATATTTCAAATCTCACATCTGAGAACTCGTTCTTATGTCATGACAGTTTATCATCTTATAAGTATTCAATTTTCATTTGTGTAACTGTGACATTTGAAAAAGAAATAAAAAGCCCACAAGCACATAGGTTTGTCTACATCTGTGGCAATTAGTTTACAGCCTAGAACCACCATTTTGCTTTCTTTGCCCTTTCTGTGGTGTTGCAAGGCTACCGGACTATACTGCAGACATAAATTCATTAAAAAAATAAATAAATTAAGTAGAAAATTTAGTAAGACAAAGGAGCTAGGTGGTGGTCAGTCTGCTTGGTATCAGATGACTGGGTTTTATTTCTTAATTCTAATGTTGACTGTTTCAGGAGACATTGCCTCAGTTCTGTTTATTATTCTGTTTCTTGAGATGGAAAAATAAGTTACTGAAAAAAGTGATGTCACTAAAAGTGCAAAATTACATTAGCAGCATTACATAAAATCTGCAAACATTTTAGTTCCCTGTACAAAAAGTCTCAAGAGTTTAGGCTGACTTCATAAGCTTCAGGTCATAAGCTTCCATCCATTTCTAGAAACTTAGTCTGAACCTGTCTCTAAGATCCTAGTAGTTTTTGCACTTTCCAGTGGTCTCTGTTCTTTACCCTTACCACAAGGATGAGTGTGTATTGGAGGAAAAAGAAAAGGCACCATTTATTTTAGAGGCATTTCCCCATTTCCTAGGGCATTTTGCAATATTATAAAGCATCCCCATCAGGCTATTTTCACTGGTCAACCCTGAATATTCAGAACCAGTAAACACTCTTCATTGAAGAGTCAGCACCTGCAATCTGCATAGACCAGGCTGATATCCTTCATCCTCTTGCTCTGAGAGTTTCTCGGTTCACTTTTGTGAGATCAGAATGAAGCAAGGTACTAAGAGATGTGAGAAAGACTATTTAAAACTCATGCTTTGGAACTTACTGTTTAAAGTTAAAGCACTGAACTCGGAATCCAGAGAAGACTCCCAGTCTCTGATAATAACTAATTTTGGTACATGTTCTTGAAGATTTTGATTCAGTGCATTAGAGGAAGATTTCACTTCCTTCTCCTCCTCTATCAGGAGGATAATGGACCTGAGCTAGATCAAATTACACTACAATTTACCATCTTTCAATAATACCTTTAACAGCATTGCTTGCCATACAATACTCAGAGCCAAGGCTAATATTCAGGCATAAAACCTATTCTCTGACCTCCAATACTAAAACAAGAGTTCTCAGACAGCAAGATGTCTTTTTAAGCAAGCATCCTTCAAAAATGTATTCTTCTAACTACCTTGGCCCCGAAGACATGCTATATTCCAATTTTGCAGACACTGCTTATTGTTGCACAGTGTCAGTCACACCCTATTATGTCATTTTATATAGCAGGTCAGAAGGAACGGCCATGCTCACAGGTACCTGATATTTTGCCAAATCATTTGGCACATCTGATTCTCATCAATTTGAATTACTTGTAGATCATTTCAAAAAGAGTCAAAATTATTGGCAGCCATTCAGAAAAATCATAGATAGTCAACTGAGTGCTGTGCTAGCCTTCTCAACTACAAGATTACCACAAAACAATATTCATATCAGATTAATACATCTGCAATTCAAGCTTGCATTTACCATCTTCTAACAACACTTTGCAGTTCTTTCTAACAGTGAATAGTAGTACTTCATTCTACAGTTTCCCTAGAGGCAGCACAAAATCAGTGCTATTAGGAATAGCAGATTATAAACCAGAGGCTGAGTATATAATATTCGTTAAATGAAGTATTAATTCAACACCATATACTTTCTAAAAGCAAGCATCTTTTCCCATAATTTCAAATATTGAATTCCTACAGTAATTCTACATCAACTACCACACTTAAAGCATTATTTATAGTGAACTCCATATGAACTATTCCTTTTATGATTACGCACATCTATTTTTCTGTCACCTTAGTAAATACCATGTAGAAGCACAATAGCAAAACTGCTCCTCTTTATATAACTAGAGCCCAATCCTAATTTGGCACAATCTTGAAAACTTCATGGGTAAAAAGAGAAAAACAAAATAAAATTACAACATATGTATCCTAACACTGAGTTAGTTTTGAGGGATGACAGATCTCTGTGGAAAACACTGCTGCAAAATAAAGTGGAAACGTACAGGGAATTTTCAACTGACTACAGTTCAGTAACACAAAAGCACATCTATTTAGACTGGAAGAGCATTAATTTTATAGTAAAGAATCAAGACCTTCATCTAGCCACTGAGTGGGTTCCCATACACCAGGAAAATAATGCAAAGCAGCATTGGTTCAAGAGTAAATACATAAAAAGTTAAAGAGCTGTAGCGAGTTCACACTTAAAAATCCATGTGGGTAAAGCAGATAGACTAAAAACTGAAGGCCAGTATATCTGACACAGCATGTGTTTGGGGAATATGATGAAAGCTTCCAAATGCCTGCAGACTCATCTGAGAGTAGCCGCTGAGGTCCTAGACTGAAATGTCAACACACTACAGCTCTGTCGTGGCTCCTCTAAGCAGAGGACTGACATTTCCATGTGTTCTTTTGCATAACTGCTCCCATCAAGCATGGCTTCCTAATTTAAAAGCCTTCATTTCAATAAAACATTAATAAAAAAGTTCAATGTCCACAAAAGTATTGCTTTAATTACAGTTCGTTACTTTTAACAGATCTTACAAGCTAAAAAAAAAAGTAGCTAGTAATACAGATTTGGAACAAAGCAAATAAGATCACGATCAAAATTTGGTCTAGAAAGAATAAGGTACTGCATTAGAGGTCTTTGGCCCAAGGAGCTATAACTTTTGGACTGATGCCACAAGCTGTGCTGCACATGCTGATCTACCAGTAGGATAAAGACTCAAGCCTCAGCTGACTGCAGGGTGATTCTGATCTGAACTGAGAACTGTGGAAAAAGACAAAACTGAAAATAACATCACTTTATTATGTAGGTGGTATTACATAAACACCGTATAGACTGATGACTCCTGAAGGCACTAATTATCTCTATTTTAAGCAACATCTCCTGTGTGGATTTAAGCCACCATTTGTTCATACAGCCTGCTTGTTACAGGTATTTTATGGGAGTAAGTTCTCTAAGATATTTTTTCTTTTACAATAAAGTAACAATAACAGTTCCATTTAGCGATCACCTTTGTTCCATCCTAGTACTTGTTGATTCAGGCAATTATTGTGCTCGAAGTTAAGCACATATTCAAGTATTTCCCATAATTAAGCAAGAATAGAATTTAAAGGCAGTCCTGAGAGACGTGGTCAGAAAGACTCAAGTGGAACCTCCGTAGTTCACACAAACTTTCAATCATAATCATTACAGGAATATTTGCTAAAAATAAACCCACTTCTTACAAAATGCCTCTATGCACACACTGAGGACTTGGTAGGACAACGGCAGAAATAAGATCAGATGAAAAACATTTGTCAAAGTCCTATTCAAATATATCCCACACTCTCTCAGATGAGCTTTGTCACACAGAGCTGATAACATGGTTCTGAATGGGATGATGTGCTGTGGAGTTAATAAGACAGCACTGCAATGCCCCCTGGTATGGGGAGAGGCAGATGGCCTCAGCATGTTTTCATGCTTGGTCAGGTGTTATTAATTTATGACCAAGAGCGCAGGTGGCTGTCATAAATTGCATGAATTTTTCACAAATTGTTCAGCTCTCCAAAGAAGCCAAGTACCTGGAAGTGCTTTTATTATGTCTTTAAAAAGTGAGGAAGAGATTGCAGCCAAGTACTATTTAAAGTAATTGCTAAAATCAGACAATAGCACACAGAAGGGAGAAGCTGGAAGCGCTAAGTCCAGCAGCCTCTTCTGTCTTAGTCATTTTCCCATTAAAAATTATATGAAGCTCATATTCTTGATGCACTAAAGCTCTACTTCCAAGGCAACTGCAATTCAGGAATAACATAAAATGAAACGAGTACTTCACTGATGCTGGACTGCAAGTATTTTGAGCCTAGCACTGTGCTGCCAGCAAGCATTACCATTTATTATTTGAACCAGAACAGTGGCTAGAGGCCCTGCTTATGATAAAGACACACCCACGTAAAGAGAACATTAGTACAATCAAGAGGAGATCACCATCAAAATAGAGACCCTAAGATAAATGCTGGAAGTGTTATTCATCAGTAGAATAGAAAAGGCAGCAAATCCTGAAAGCCAAAAGATCAAATTGTGAAGAACTCAGCTCCTACTTTAACAGGTATGCTAAGGTGTCACTTCTATAGATGTACTGTTTTCAGCAGCCTATAGCAGTCTCTCTTGTGCGTATCCACAGAGAAATAGGAAACCAAGCTGGAAACTGGATCTTGCCACAAAGAGCTGCTCCTACCACTACAACAGACAAAAAGATTTCACAGAAACATGCTTCCATCTTACAGGAAGTGAAGAGGAGGGAGTAGAAGCAGTATTGTGGAAGAAGGTACCATACTGCTACACTTCTGTCTTATACATGCCTGAATGCAATTAATTAATGCAAAATATATTAAAAATCATCCTTTGAGTTGTTGGGATTCTGCATAGTTAAAAAGCTGTGACATTTGCACAAATGGCTCAGTGTTTTATCGACATTCCTTGCTTAACAGTACTGGATATTATTTTAAAAAATCCACCATGTTTTGCAGCCTTGATTCATTTTGCCCTAATTGTTAAATATTTTCTGCCACATTTTTATCAACAAAACCTCCAAGGCAAATAAAAATTGAATGTGAATCTTCCACTTTTAACAAACTGAATCTAAGCTATTAATACAGAGAAGGTAGTGAGTAGAAGGAGAAGGAAGAATCCCAGGGGCTCTTCGGGTAACAGGGTTATCTTACTGTGCATCTGCTGCTACATTTGAGGAGCTCTAAACCTCCAGAGTTGCAAGCCTAACTACTGACGCTGACATCCACTTACATGCAACAAACTGTGTAATACCACAGCAATAAGGCAAAAGCTAAAATATTGGAAATAGAACATAGGAAGCAAAAAAAAACAAACCAAAATACTTAAAGAAAACTAGGATAGATTTCTTTGAATTCAGGTGACCGAAGGGAAATAACCAAGCAAACTAATACACACAAAACCTTGTCAATATTCTTTTTGAGACATAATTTTTTTATAAGTGATATCTCAGTGAGATTTTTCCTACGACAACTACTACTAATAAATGCTAGCATCTTCCTTCAAAAGTTAACACATACTATTACCGTAATAGAAATAGTTCAAGGGAGCAAAAAGCAGTTCTGCTGCACAATACTGAAGAACAATCTTAGTATCAGGTTAGTTAAAGATCCAAAAATATTTACATGGCAATTTTTATAGAAAGCTAAAATGGTCTTACACTTCAGAATGTACTTCAGATGCAGACTGACAGACATCCATCCATTCTTATTCAGTGTAGTTTTTCTTCTTTTGTTGTCGCTTAGGGAGGGGGGCTGTTATTTGGTTAGGAGTTTTTGTTTGTTTTTATTAAAGTTCAAGTTCATACAACTCAAAAACTTTTCATGAAGCTGCTGTGGAAACAATTGTGTGGACAAAACTCAGGAGATATGATAAAGATGAGAACTAAGCCTATATCACCATTAAGAAAACTCCCAGATTTACATCAGTGTCAGTGACCCAAGAAAGACTGCATTGGTAAATAAATTAATTCCGCATTTGCCGGCTAAGCACCTGTTAAATATACATCAGAGAACATATCTGCAGGTGCACGTTGTCTGCTAACATAAACCAGCAGTGATGCCTGAAGTTAAACAAGTTACACTATTTCATTTACATTCCAGCTGCAATCAGATGACTGATTCCTTCCTCAAGCCAAAGGTCTTTAAAGAGGGCACATTAAACAAAAACATCACACACAAAACAGAAGAACAACCTCACTATCTTTAATTTTACTGACTATTTCTGTCAGCAAGGTCACTCATTAACTGCAGCCCAACAAGAATTGCCTATATTGTTTATTGCATGGGCTGCCCAGGACTCGGTATTCTATTGCAGCACTGTGGAATAGTAGAGAAGGACAAAGGTTGAATTACAATGACATCATCTGTTTAAACCATCATAAACGTGAATTGTTATTTCTTGTTAGCTTGTGATAACAGACTTACCACAGTAGGCATTTTCTAAAGAGAGACTAGCAGCTTTAATTTCATGTAAAAATCATTAAAATCTTGTTGGTGTGAACTTTCCTTAGAGATGACAAGACATTTAAGATAATAATAATTACTGCTTAAAACTTGCATTATGCCAGGCTACTTTAAACGTAAGAAAGTAGTACTGCCAAGGCAGTCACAGTCGTAGCACATAAAGTAACAAGATGAGGTCATTAGAGAGGAGCTAAGATAAGCTCCATGCAAGTCAGTGGAAACTATTGCAAGCAAACACCTGAAGCAGGTTTTTCAGTTTGATACAAGAACAAAGACAGATGATGACATCATTAATGACATCAAGGCACAAACAAATTTCTCAGAAAAAAAAAAGAGGAGGATGGGTGAGAAATGCCTATAAAAACAGATCTTCTATCTTTCCACTGCCTATCTTCTCTATCTATATTGTTTTTAAAGGTTGAAAATTTTCACTCTTAGCAGTTAGGGCTGCCATCTCAAGACAAGTCTTGTTTCACCTCAGACCATATTTCAATGTATTTCCCAGTCTTCACCTATGCCTTTGGATCTCTATGATGAAGCACAGCTTGCGCACCAGCCCCAATGTATACAGAAGCTGCTTATCATATTGTCAAGGAAATAGACAAATTAGAACTTAAAATCCTAGCTTTTCTGACTACTGAATCAGCTGCTTATTCTATAAAAAGCAGCAAAGATTTGTACCTTTTTAGAAAACAGTGGATGTGTGCAATCCTGTGCTTTGCACAAGCTACACACCATCCAATGGAATATGAGAAATCAGTCAATAGCGTATGGATTTAGCATGGACTATAACATATCTCCTTATATTGAGTACTATTCAGAAGACGCAACCCACCTCACCGAATATAAGATTTACACAACATGCACTTCACCTTGCTTGTACATAAGCTCCCATCTTCCACTCCTTTTTTTGCATGGGCAACATGGGGTTGAAATCTGTATTCCTGAACCCAGTATAAACCTGTGCTAAGTCTTTAAGAGCTACCTAGATATCTGTTCTTGGCAATTACCTGGAGTACTGCTTTAGAAACAAGCTTGTCCAAGATCTGACTTGGAGCATCCAAAACAGCCTATGGCCCACTCACACCTAGACAGGAACCAGTGCACTGGGAACAGATTCCAGAAGTGTTAAGTGCCCCTTTAAAAAGAGTTTGGGTCTGAGCCAGTGGTCACCAGCATGAAGTTACTACTCTGGCTGTCCTACTGCTGTCTCCATACTTGGCCACCTAGTTATTTCTGACACCCCAGGTGGGGTGTCTTGCCTCCAGCTGTCCCTCATTCTGAACAGGTATTGCTGAGGAACTGAAGATTGTTATTCTTACAATTCACAGGTCTGCAAGTCTTGGTAATATTAGAGTCATCATTTGAGGCAGTACTGTCACATTGATCTAGTGCTGCCCCTGAGCAAATGACCCTGACAGACCCTATCTGGCATAGTCCATGACACAGACAGTCTGTAAATAAATTCAAGTTGACTACCTTCTTTCCTCAAAAAAATTCAGTTCAGAAAATTGCATGCCAAAGTATTTGAGAAGTCATGTTGATATACTGAGGCAGACAATTCAAACCTATGTTATTTGGGCTGTTTTATAAGAAGAGATTAGCTCACACATTCAAAAATGTTTATCTTGCCACGTTTTTTTGAAAACAATCAAAATCTGTATGCAAACATATCACACTACTCCTCCTTGTAAGTTACTTTGGCTACCCTGTTTTCAGAAGGTCATCATTTTTACCATTCTTGCAATACATGCTTTTCATGCAAAAGCTGTTAAAAGGGCTCAGCTCTGTTAACATAGGCATTCCTTTATCTGACACCAATGATTTTTACCAGGTCACTGGTTTAATGCCTTTAAGCCCTTTATAAATTAATCACCAGTGCGGTCAAATGATTTTGTCAACTTCATAACAGTATCTGCAGTTTTGAATAACTGGCTCCCAATGGAAGATCTGTGATGAAAAGCTTTTAACAATTAAAAAAAAAAAAAAAAAAGATTAACCCTTATGGACAGGAAGAGATTTTCAGAACTGCAATGAGACTGCTATTATCACCATGCCATACCCCCACTTACAGATGACAAGGCCTGAGGAAGCAGGGGAGCTAATTACAACAGGGCAAGTGAGGCATTTTCATCTCTTAGGAACACATCAGGAGTTAAAGATTGCCTTCTGCAGCCTCCCCCTCCGGACCAAATCCAGAAAAACATTTCAGTCCAAGGTAGTCCCTGCTGATTTCAAGTAACTATATACATTTTTAACATTACTCATTGTTTAAATGCTTTATGGATCAAACCATATCACCAGCTCCTGGACAAGAAAAAACAACAAAAAATAATCATGAATTCACACAAATAAACAAGCATTAATTTAACACTGTACACCTTTCTGCTTAACACTTTTTTTTTGAATGGGTGTTCAGTAAGACCTGGAGTTTCTCCCAGAAGTCAAATTTCTTCCTACAAGAATTCTTAGAGCCCTTAATTGTGTTTAAAAAAAAAAAAAAAAGTTGACTACGTGAGCCTAAAGTTGCTAAAACAGTGCTTAGATGAAACGAATTTGTTGTACTGGTGGTTCTTACGACCTGTGAAGAACTTCTGATGTGAGGAACAATTCAAATTATTAAACCTTTCAGCACTCTAATAGCTTCTGCTTTTATTTGAAGAATAATACAGAATTTTGGGAGCCAGTCCTAAAACGACACCTGAAAATGCACCAGTGCAGGTGGCATACAGAACCCACTAATCTGCAAGTACTTCCGTTAGGGTCAGAAATCATAACCAGACAGAGCTGCAGATTTCCAGCCATTGAGAACACTGCATGTCTCCAAGGAGGATGGGCGTGGGCAGGATGGTTGTGTGATCTCAATACACCGAGCTAAGTCACAAGCCCACATCACAGGACTGCTCCAGGGAAGTCCTAATGTTATTAAAGCAAGACAACAGGAGAAATATTGCCAGAAGCGCTGCTGCTATAGTAGGGATTTAAGGGAGAGGGAAAATCAAAAGAAACAGAAGCAGCACAGTTGGCAGAGAAAATCATGACAGAGGATGTATAACCAGCATGGCAATAGGAAAAAAAAAACAAAAACACCAACAACGTATATATAAACAATTTGCCATTATAAAGGCAATGACTGAGTGCACGATCCGTGTTTTTGCAAAATTCCTGAAAGTCAAGGTACAACGTAGCTCAGGTATCAAGGAAGTGTACACAGATGGATCCTGTGTTAAACAGTTGGGCAGGACAAAGGTTAAAGTGCTTTTTCATTTTATCAGCTACAAATTCAATAACTGTAGAATTGTCTGTAAAGCTACAGGACTAAAAAACAATCTAGAGTGTTCCTACTTTGCTAATTACAGGGATCACTAGGACCTTACCACAGTACCTATAAAGCTGTGTAAGAAAAAAAATGTTGCTTTATATATAGAATAAGATCCATGCAAAAAACATTGCCTTCTGCTCTAACTGCTGTAAGATTCCAAGTCTGACCAGAGACTACCAATTCCAAGACACAATGCAATATTAGAAGATACGTGAAAGTTCAAGGCAGTTTATCTGATGCAAATCCCTAATCCTGCCCTCCCCCACACTCATTTCTACTTTTCTATTAGTTTGGCAAGGTGAAACCGTATGATCTCTTTCAATTAAAGAAAAGAACAGTACACAAACTTGTTTTTGATAAGTTTAAAAAAAAAAAAAAAGGTTTTTTTTCCATTCAAATACGGAATATTTCAGTACATGACCTCAAAATTCAAGAAGACACATCACAATGCAGTGGCACGCATCTGCACCCTTGTAGCTATTTGGCTGTCCCTGTTCAAATTTCATCTTTAAAATCCTATCAACCCGAGTGAGGTTAGCTGCTTTTCTTTTAGAGAAACACAAACGATATCTAATAGAATGAGTAGTAATATTTAAAGAGATGCAGGGAGTCAAAAGCTTTTTTCTTGACTGTAAGTTTTCATTTTTGAAAGTTTAAATCTCCATACAAGCACAAAGCTAGGAAAAGATAAGTTTTCAAACCCTGCATAAAATGAAATGCATACAATTGTTTCATATGCTTTGATTTCTCAGAATCTATTGAGCTACAGAAGTCCTGACACACAAATAAATCCAACTCCTGTTAGAGTCAACAAGAGTTGCAACTGAATAGGAACTACTATATAGTAAAGTGCCAGAAGGCATTTTTGCTTTCTATTTTAAAGTTTGCCTCAAATTTGACATGCCTTAGCAGGCTGTGCTTTCATAGGATTTAGTGATTTTTTTTTAAAGCAAAAAAATATTTGTAGATTTTGCAATTCACTGTCAGAAAATGTCTCTAAATTTGAGTGCACAGAGTATTAACAGCCATCACTCTGCAACTTACAGTCTTTTAAACCACAACAAAGTAACCACCACTTCAGAAGGATAGCTGTCTTACACCAACAGGAGTGGAAGATGCCTAATCACAGGGCAGTAAGACAATAACAAGCTAGCACGTGTTCCAAGTAACAGCACTGTTTCCTTAAACCCAAAAAGACAGACTGACTCTTTCTAGCTATTGAGTAAATAGCTTCCTCTCATTTGATGAGCACTCTGAACACTTCAGCAAGCTTGCATCCCCAGGGTGAGCTGCACAAATTATTAGCTCCATTTCAAACAACCAGCTTTCTTCTGCTCAGCATCTATGTCTCAGTATTGACAACAACAAAAAATCTTTGGACAAAAACCCCAAAAATGCCCTACAGTCTTTTTGAATGACTCCAAGAGGTCTTTGTATCCACAGACCTTCACAAGTGCAAGGGTTCAGCCTGATCTACATTTGTAAGTTTGCAGCTGTGATACTAGTTTACAATTTTCTTACCAACTCATATCACTGTCAGACTTACACTGGTGTACCATTATTCTCACTACAGACACTGTTGTGTAGGTGAGGCAAAGTTAGTGTGGAAGTACTCGCAGTGGCATTCTTATAGGGTAGAGAGCACCATAGAGGGAACCTCTTTCACATTATCCACGTGGGTGAAAGCAGCATTATTCAGAAAACTTCACAAACAGGCAGGAGCTGCTGATCCCTGCTCTGTACAAGACAGGCTCTGGCTAGTATGTGCAAAAAGCAGCAAAGGCAACATGCTGTGGGCAAAGCAACCACTGCAGGAAGGAGAGAAGCTACGCAGTTCACCTGTTGAAGGCAATGCGCCCCCTCAGTTGTCCCTCAGCCATTCATCCCATGACTAGATTGTACAGAAAAAGAACTTGGGCTGCATTACTCAGCCACTATAATTCTGCAGCCAGATCAGATCACTGGTTCAGAGTGATTTTCAAGTTGCTGGACTGGATACAACCTGTTTGCCTTTTTTTTTTTTTTTAAGCTCTATCTTCTTATACCCGCTCACTAGTAGCTCCTTTGCTAGCTTATTTGTGGACAGCATAATATATCATTTGACAGAGAAGGTTGTGTCCTATCATGCTGCAGAAAGTTGCTATGAGATTATCATCACAGCTGTTGACTCACACCATATTCTAGCTCATGCAGTATTCAAGCTGTTCAGGCCCGCACTGCTAGTCTGAGTAGCAGAGTCTACAGAGCTCCAGCCTTATATCATGCATTAGATTTGTTGATCAAATGTTTTTTCCTGTAGAAGCACACTGTACCAATTAAATTCTAATGGAGAAATATCCTGCAAAAGGCTCTTTCTGCATCTACCATGCCCCATCTTTTACTGTCAACTTCTCCACCTCCAGTTTGCATCTCTACTTCCCATGGCATTTCTCTTTAGGTTCACACAGCCAACTGCAAGCCTCTCACACCTGCTACCTGACTTCATCCCAGGGAAAGCGGATTACTGCAAAGAACTCTGCCCCAAGAAATTTCCCTTTGGACCATGCCCTGTACAGGAATTTGTCCCCTTTCAGCAGCTGAAAAAATTAGACTAGAAAGTGAAACAATCTCAAGAAAGTAAAATATATAATTTAACTTTATAACAGTTTATCATCCAGCTAATTGACAGGTTACCAATATTCACCATGCCTCCAAAGCAAAAAGGTCAATATTAGAGATCATCAATTGAGACACTTGGCATGACCACCTGAGTTATCCATGCAAACTACCCATGCGATACATGAGGTCAGGCAATAAAATTTACGTTCAAGTCATAGACAAGATTACCAGCTCATAATAATAAAGACAGCTTCCATAACACCAGAGTTGTTTTACAGATTTCAAAAGAAAAAGGCTGCCATGTGTGCTCTGCCTGCTCAGAATAGCTCAGAACTCTATGAGCTATTTCAACAGAAGGAGGGAGAGTTTTGTTGCAGTTGTTAATATTCTTTGTACAAATTCTGTCCAAGATTGCCTTAAGGAAAAAGCAACAAAACCCCAAGATTGGAGTCTAGATAGATTACCATTGGACATGCACAGGATATGAAATACAAAAGGTGTCTTGCTTGCAAAACACCACCCACAAGCAAAATAGAAGGGCCAGGAGGTGGCTGGAGTTCCAAAGAAATAAAATTTATTACCACCTCTCTAGTGATCCCTGCAGTATCATTCAAGCAGAAAATAATCAAGTATCTTTCATTCTGTTTTATTGCACCTAGAAGAGTCATATGCCTTCACTCAATAGTAGTCCTAACTTTTCAGGTCATGCAGTAACAGCCAAACTACGTTTGCCTGGGACGAAGAGAAATGCAGTGTAACCTAATTTGACATAGTTTGGGAAAAAACCCTGACTAGAGAAACTACATGAATACACAACAAGACAAAAAAGCAGGTAGGGATACTAATGTTTTGACATGACAGTAAAGCTGCTACTCTCACATGAAACTGAAATAAAAAGCATCTTTCCCCCATCCCAAAAAGTACATTCATACTGTGGCAATATCTTAAAAAAAAAAAATAAGGGAAAAAATTAAATAAAAAAAATGAAGCCTCAAGCACACCTGCAGGCTGCAAAGACCTTCTGGGGGTCATGAGGTAAAAATTTGGTGCCACTTTCACCCACAAAATGGGCATGTTCCACATATCTTCTACTGAAAAAAAAAAAAAACAAACAAACAACATGAATTACCTGAAGGCCTTCTCCAAAAGGCACCAAGTTGCCTCACACACTGCCAGCCTCCTCCTGCCAAGCACTCCCAACAGTCTGCAGCCCGCTGCCCTCTTCAGCTGGACTCCTGGCCAGTCATGGTGGCCCACCGATGCCATCACAGCACTGGCAGGGAGGGCTCTTTTCAAGAGGACCATCCTCATCCTTGCACCTGCTCACAGCACCCATTCCCAAGGATATGGGCTGCCAGACTGCATGCAGACAGGGTGAGGCATGCTACAGGCTGATAGCTGGGGCAGGTGGTAGGCAGTCTCCACAGCAACAGACATATTGAACAACAGCAGGGGAAGGTGACGCACAACCCCTGTTCCCAGATCACCATTCTCTAGCCAAGACAAGCATGCACAAAACATGTGCTGAACACTGGCAGGGTCACTTCCTCAGACTATTCCTTCCCACCTTCCCCCAGGCCACTCTGCCTTCTGTTCCCCAGCCAGCCAGGTCATTCCTCAGACCATCCCCTCCTCCAGGTCATCCTGCCCTTTGGTGCTTCCCACAGCACCCACCTCAGGAAAATCTTTACCGCTGCAAGGCAGGACCATGCCTTTTCTTACCCCCCATCCTAGTTCAGGGCCAGCAGCCATGAGGTGAGGAGCCACGTGTCCCTGAAAGCAGTTTTGTGATCCTAAGCCTCTAACTGGGCAGGGAGACTGAGACAAAGTCCAGTACTGCTGGGCCTAACCAGACTGCAGAGAAGCCACTCAACAATCCTCTGATCTCTATCAATGATCGTATTAGGCCATCCGCTTCAGTCATTTTCTGTGCTTTCAAGCAGTGCTCTTCTCCACAGCAACTGAGTGCTCACAACCGGACTTTTCTATAGGAAGAGCAACACTGAACCACTACAGTGAGGGGCCTCGCTCAGCAGGAGTCAGAAGAGGAACATGCAGTAGCCACATCAGAAACAAATGTAAGTGAATGGGAAGAGTATGAAAAGCAAGGTTCTAACAAACAGAGGGAAAAAGCAGACCTGCAACATTTTTTAGAAGCAGCCTGCTAGCAAACATTAGTAAATAGAGTAATACAAACAGTTTGGAGAAAACAAGCTATTACCGTTAGAGGCTTGAGACAGAAACAGCTGAAGACAGTCAAACAAAATTGCATGCAAATGGTTAGCCAGCCCGTATTAGAAGTAATGGCTCCTTGAGATGACCTGAACCAAGTGGATCCATGAACACACAAACATTTATTAACTAAGGACTTCTTACAAAATTCCTTTCTCAGCCACTCAGTTATCAAATTCTGAAAAAACAAAATTGGTGCTAGAAATGTTACCATCTCCAGAACCTGTTTATTTATCTATCAACAACTTTGACATCGGTACGATGTCAAAGAGTACCCCTCACTGATGTGCAGCAGCAGAAAAGCAGAGCTGACTCAGATCTCCAACTGCCAAGAGGTAGGACAGTTAACAACAAGGCCAAAAAGGCTGATTTGGATGAATAGGTAAATCTGAGAAGAACACAGTTTCTTCAACAGTTTGTCGGTGCCCTTTAAAGTATACTAAACTCATCACTCCACCTTTTGAGCTATATAGCTGCTGACTCAACTTTTACTGCAAATCTTAAAAAGCAATAAACCTTCAGGGAAAGTTTGCCAGTCCAGAAACTAGAGGAGTCATTGCACAATTAGCTTGTGAGATTAAGCTGTCACAGATTATGAAGAGGATTAATCATTACAGTATTTAAATATGTATTTATTTTGTTTAATCTTTGTTTTTTTACGTGCAGCAGGGGCATTTTTCTTTTCCTGCTCCAATTTTGTACTTACCTGAAATAAGCCAGAAATGTGTTATCTGGTACAAGAATAAACCTCAAGCCTGAAACAAAACAAGAACTTTCCCATGGGAGTTTTTTAAGCTTCATTAAGTATATTCTTGAAGAGAAGGTGGATTAGTAGGAAAACGCACAGCTCATTTCAGTAAAATCAGCAGACAGCAAGGCAGAAAGTAGGTTGTTTTGTTTTTAAACAGCAATAAGTATTTCTATAAGAGTTTCACAATTTTTCCCCCTTTCATATTAAAAACGCTGTGCAGCATTGTCATTTGACTTCACTCGGTTCTATAGAATAGCAGTGAGGTTACGCAGTCCTTGCAGTACCAATGAAGAAATGCCCTTTACACAGACTATTTTTCCTTATATTTCACAGTTCAGCTTTTAAGTAGATCCACATACAATGTCTACATCCAAACGGCAAACATACAAGCAAGGTCCCAGCATCACATACAAAAAAGTAACTAGCTCAAACAAAATCTTGGAGAGGAAAACTCTTGATAGGAAGCCACGGCTAGAAAACTTATTCAAAAACACACAGGCTTTACCCAGCATTTCACTTCCATAAATCATGTATCAACCGGTGACAACTGAACCACCTTTTCCTCACCCCCACAAAAAGTCAAGCACCTAACATAATGCTATTCCAGATCTGAATGAGACCGTGGCAACACAATTAACAGAACAATATACATAGAATATATACCCTAATAATAGAGATGTTCACCATTTTCTAATCATATGCAAGCTTTAAAAATATTACCGTATCTACTTAATCCTCCACCCCAGTTTAATACTGATCTGATCTCTTTCTCTGGAGATATTTAAGAGCCGTCTGGATGCCTACCTGTGTGCCCTGGTGTAGAGAACCTGCTTTGGCAGGGGGCTTGGACACGATCTCTGGAGGTCCTTTCCAACCCCAACGATTCTGTGATCTACAAGTTTTTCAGTATTGCTGAGCTGTATCCCTTGAAGCAGCCTCACTTCAGTAGGAATGGAAATTGCTTTTTGCACTATATAATAAAATTTCTTACACCCTTTTAACAAATGTAAAATAACATGCAGTTCCATACACAAAGAATCAGAAATCTAATGAATAATTTTAGAGAAGTTTTAATCGCTATTATGACCCACAATGTTTGCAGTGCAGATAGGTTTTCAAACCAATTCTGAAGAAGGAAAACAAGACTTGTAAAATATTAATGAGAATATTTCAGAGAGGAAGCTCACTGCTAGCAAGTGGCTGATGGGAGAACTAGAGAGAAAAGGCAAAAGGAACACGTGACCATTGGACTTGCTGATCTTGATTTCCTCTCTGCAGTCCATAAAATACTCCACTAAAGGGTCCACCAGACAACATAAGATCAATCTTACACAACAGAAAGCAGAACTGCATCTAGTATGTATTTTAAGTAGTAATCGACTTTGAAAACTTTTGGGCAAATAAACTAAACTTAATTAAAGAAGATACTATCTTTAACCAAGTGGCACCAGAAATGATGGAGTGACACAGGCAATTAAGCATACACATCACAAATAACAACCACCACCCTTAAGGTAGGCAAACCAATGGATTTTCTGCTTCTGAGAAGCTTAGCAAGTGTTTTTCTAACAAACGTGCCTCCCAAAACACTCTCAGACAAAGTACCATGCTGATCAAATTTATTTCTTCCATTTAAAACAAATAAACAACAGCAGCAAAAACCAACAATAAGCAAAACAAACAAAAACACCAGATGCTTATCTTTCAAACCTGGTATCATATTATCCTTATCAGACCTCTAAAAAGCTCAGCAGCTAGTAGATACTGTGGTAGGAATTTTCCTTTCACTCTCATCATAAAAGATGCTTCTAAAGATATTGTCAAACATAATATGATGATTAGAAATGATTGATTGGCTTTCTGCCATCATACAATGTACTTGCTCAAAATTTATTTCTCATGCAACCTTATATGTGTAATAAGGATAGACATATCCAGTACAGAATTGACAGATCATTTTTCCTCTTTGCTGAGCTAGCTTTTTTTTTTTTTTTTGCGCAAGAGCTATCTCACTAATATACAGCTGAACCATGCTGGCAGAAGTCAGTTTGCCTCTTCATGTGCTGCGTAGGTGCTTGCTATATTTAAAACAGATTACAGTCTATAATAAAAACGATTGATTTGGATCCTGTAGAAGCACACTGAGGCACACAGCATACTTTTCAAAAAGATTAATGTAGACTTCATTGATAAGATCCCCCTCAACTCTAGGTTTAAGCTTTAGCCCACCCTCTCCATAGGCAAACCAAGAAAACTCAGTGCTCGAAAGCACCCTCAACACTCCTCTTACACCAAGGCCAGCAAAAGCTAAAAGATGTCACAGCCCAGGAAAAAAAAAAAAAAAAGCAGTCTCTGTGGTAACCCCATTAGCTATTTCCGCTAAGTTTTAGACAACATCTCTAAGGTACTGTCAGAACTGCTCAGAGAGGTAAAACAAAGGAGAGAAGGCAGCAACAAATGGACTTGCCTAACCCACAGGTGAACCTCTAGTGAGTAGAAAAAAGGCTCACAAAACACCACCTGAGGAGGCTCAGGCCAACATGCTGTGCTCTATGGCAGCTGATAATTATCAAGAGAATTCACCTCAAAATATTAAATCGCCACATACATAGCATTTCACACAACAACAAAAGGCAAAATCTTTCTCAGCCTAAGTCTTACCTGAAACTACACCATACCTCTTTCATTAGTGCTATCCAACTGAACAGAAGCAGAGCCAGTACAGAATCTGAACTTCCTCTCCCAAACAATCTCTGGCAGAAATCAGTTACACAGCTGCCACAATCACAAAAGTGTCAACCCCTCCTCCAGCAGGCTGATTCTGCAAGCACAAATTACAACCCCTTCTCCTGACACTAACTTCAAGGCATAAACCAGCCCCTGAATTATAACTGTGTTTGAAATGGTCATTACTTCTCAGGTACCCATAATATAATTTTATCACTTAAGTTTAACTGAAAAAGCATCTCAGGCTGCCTGTTTAGGTAGTCTGAAAAGCTACTAAGCCTGTTTTGGATAAAAAGTAACTTTCTCAGAAAGACGTACTTCAGGTGAATACACTAAATGGGATTAGAGACTATAAAACAGACAAATATTGTTTGTAGATGTTGTGTACCTTTTAAAAGAGTTTGATTCCTGAAAGCACTCAGACACCAGACCCTGTGCTTTAACTGCAACTTGAGTTGAGAGCAAACAGTAATTTTTATTCCATTCTTTCACATGACATGCAGAAATTTAGCTACTGTAAAGTCAGGGAAACTCTAAGCTCCTTGTAGCAGAAGATATTAAAACAAAAGTGAAAAACAGTGAATACCTTCTAACTTGGAGAATTTAAAATGGAACTAGCCAAAACACTGAAGCCAATATATAGCGACCTTCTTTGGTCAGGGAATTGATTTAGAAAATAAAGAGAATCCTTCTGTTTACTGTGACTATTTCTTTCGTTTATACTAAAACTGTCCTTCAGTGTAGTTGAAGCAGTGACATGCATATTGGTTTGTGATGCTGAAAATGAACATTTGTTCAGTAAGTAACAGTAAAAGACAGATGTTCAGGTCATGTGTTGATTATATATTCATGTGTTGTCATCCAAAGTAGTATGAATTGCTTCAGGCCAGACTGTCCTTGGTTACACCTGTGCATATCCTGTTGACAGCTAATAGATTTGGACAACTTTGTCCAAATACGTTTTTCAAGAAGAAATAAAGCGGGCAAAGCAATTTAGAGAAGGGTGTAGTTTAACTTTCCTGCTCTTATTAGCAGTGATAGATTTGAAAATGAAAATATCCAGTCTGACTTTCTGATCTCAGGTGATGTTTACAGGGCTAGCAAGGATCAGGAAAAGCTACTTAGATATAAGCAGGCTATACCTGATAAAACTCCATGACAAAATAAAAAAGCCTCAGTGATTCACTGATACCTTCTTCTACAGAAATAGCACACCCAGGTTTAGCTTTGTGATTTCTGAGGGGGAAGATTAAAAAAAAAATTGTTCTTCTAGAATGCAAAACACACTTAGGCAGTCATCCCTGCTTCAAAACAACATACTCAACTCATATCTTTTGAGAAGCTATTTCTATTCACATCATAAATATTAAGAACTTGAAAAACAGTTCACACCACAAAAGCCAAAATGACAGATAAACACACCAAAAATTTTACAAGTGAGTTAACATTGTAAAGTGAAGTAACACGGTGAATGGGGCTTCTGTTCTTCATGGTAAAGGTGAACAAATGTAGGGATAACCAGAAAATCATAGGCTTACTCTGATTTGGTGATGGAGATCTGAGGTTAAGAACATCATAGTACCTAATCTACCACCACTTGAAGTGAAACTTTCTTTGAAAGTTTGACATGAAATTCAGCAAGTCAAAGTAGTAGTAACTTGGTCTTTACACTGCAGTGTAGAAACTACAGTGGTATCCTTCCACGAAAATAAAACAAAGACCTTTTTCCAGTTGTTTGGGGTCCTTTTTTACCTTCGTATTTGCTACATCAGTGAGCCATTTGATCTGCCTCACCACTTTGATATATCATAAGTTGATAGAGGTGATGACCTCTATCAAGGTCCTCCTCAAGAGGAGACAAGGAACAACTGAAGACAGGAATCGCTGATGACATAAGTCACAGACTCACCCTATTTCCTGCTCTGAGAGCACAGGGGCTACAAAGGAAGTTTTTAGTCCTGTTCTGGCTTGTGGAGTAGCATTTAGTCCACTCTGCTCAGAAACGTGCTTAGAAATAGCGTGCATGTGAACTGCCTCGAGATGAAGGGGTCTTCGCTAAGGTACTCTATAGAAAGCCAGGTTCTTTAGTCTTTCTCATACACAGGGACCTGACAGTACCCTTTACAGTAAAAACATATTCAAACTGTTACAAAATGGAGGAGCAGCAAAATAAAGGACGGTCTACTCAAATATAAGAGCAGTAGTGCAGAAACAGGGAAAGGATCTGCTTACCTTAGGAAGACACATACAGTCCTTAGGTAGGCAGAGATCACTAGACAAGATGGTCTTGCCTCCAATGCCAACCTGTAAAAGAGACCTGGAAAGAGGTGGATCCTAGATCCACCCCTTCTGGTCACTCAGGTACATTACATGCACCTGAGCACTCCTGGGTTGGCCCTGCCTTCTCACCAGGTGCTCAGTCACTGCTTAAGCCATGACTCAGTATTTCCCATGCACAAAGCCTTCCTATTTTTAGTTTTTTACTTTATCAGTATTGACCATTCATAGGAATTTCCTATGCTGCTGGCTGTTTACCTCAAGCTGAAAGATTTAGAAAAGCATGAGCTTCAGCAGATGAGCCAATTTCAAGAAAGATCTAAGGGAATCATATTTTACCATTAAAAAAAAAAAAAAAGAAGAAGAAAAGAAAAGAAAGAAAAGAAGGGAAGAAATAATACACTTAAAACCTCTATCAGGAGAAACTGAAATTTAGCAGTGGGAAGTACTGTTGCAGTGTCATGCAAAGCAGCAAATCCTCCCAGTTTTCGTTAGATTAAAAGCCTACAAAATTTCAGTTCCTACATGAACAATTATGGCTCTTGGTATAGCTTGACAGTAAAACGCTTTGAATGTGCAATTTCTACCCTGGACTTAAGGTTGTTTTTTTGTTTTTTTTTTCCTGTAATTGCCCACTTGCCTTTAGTAATTTAACATCATGCATGAGAAACAAGAGAACTCCTCCTCCTCCCTTGTTTTCTGTAGCTTTGTCATCCAAGATAAGAGAGAGCCAAAAAGAAATGTGGTGGGAGGAACCGGGAAAGCTAGAAAGACCTGACCGTAGCAACACAGTAACATGCTAGGGCAGAGAAGATAGTAACAAGGTCCACTATGGAAATCCAGGTAATTCTCATCAGAACAGATGACATACAAAACAAATGCTTTTTCTAGTACATACATGCAAACAATTCAACTCTCATTATTTATGTGAGGATTTGTGGTACTTTGCATCCTTTCTCCCTTAGCACAGTTGGCAGGATATGGGCTCAATTCAGTTCCTCTTAAGCATTTCATCGGGCTGTTTCACCTGCAGAAGGCTTGTAGTTAAGGAAGGAACAAGTAGATCAAGTATGTATTATACATCTTTTCTTTTAGCCCCTGTCACAAAAGATGGTGCATTTGGGGGGCTTTTGTGAGAATTCTAAAAGCAGGAAGCCTATTGCCAGATATTTAGTTGCATTACGGAACATTAAATTATATAATATTTTGTTCTCCTTTCAGAGAACAGGCTTCACTCTCTTCTCTTGTACATGTAATTAATTGCCTATTGCAGAGTATGACCACGACCAGTTAGATTGGAGGGTAACTGCTAGATATAAAATAAACATATTGTTTCAATTGGAAAGATTAACACAGTGGAAGGGCAATACAGAAGTGGAACAGCAGAAGAACTAGCACAGATGAAATGATGTTACAAAGAAGAAAGAAAGGTACTCACCCATCTCTGAAAATCTAGGCTCACAGGAAAGACTCCACAAGAGAAGGATCTCCAACCAGAGATTCTTTCCCAGTGGCAGTCAGCCCTTAAATGAAGTCTGAGAGAGGTGCAGCCAGGCTCCACCCCTTTCAGTCACACAGCTGCATCACCTTCACCTGTGCTCCCAGGGCTGACCAGGTCCTTTCCCCAGGTGCTCAAACAGTGGATCAGGCCAGGACTCAACAGTTACCATACAGATATATAATTTACAATTTTCAGAAGTCTGAGGTGGTTGACCCAGGTACACAATACATAGGGAGGACTGTTTTTCCTTTCCTCTGCTTTCTTCCAGAATATGTAGCAATGAAGTGCTTTCCATCAGTATGCTGTAAACCTTAGTCTCTTAGTCGGAGGCAAGACCATGAAGTGTAGGAGATCATTTATCATAGCTCATGAATTGTATTTGTAAAGTGAGTAATTTTTTTTGTTAGTATGATGAAGAAAGGAAGGGTAAAATTTGCCAATTGCAGTTATCAAGGCAATGCAGACTTTGCTAGAAGCATTAAATAATTAGGATGATGTCTCTGATCAAAGCAAGTTGTGCTCTTGCTTTTGGACTTATCCTGAGGAAAGGCTCAGTCAGCATTTTGATACAGTAAAACTGAAGTCCTGAACCATTGAGGTTATGAAAGATTTTACAGCATTTTTATTTTTACAGTGAAATCAAAGTTAGTTAATTCTTTAAGTACGCTATATTTGAGGTAAGTATTTTCTCTAAAATATTAACTAGATATTCCACTTGCTGTTCTAAAGCATTTTGTGAAGTTATAAAGCTGAGCAATAACCGCATCACATTGTAGCTTTTCAGTAGCTCCTGTCAACACAGTTCAGTCTATATAGAAGACAGCAGACTGGGAGGTATAAATTTGCTCCCTTCAGGTACCTGCAGAATTAAAAAATACACATGATTTTTCACACAGAGACATCCTGATTTACCCAGCCCTTAAGGAAAGGATGTCTGGGAAATTAGGTAGGTCATTTCTCCTACAGGTTCCAAAGATAACTACACTGGAGCCACAAGCATCAATACTGTCAGCAACTGCTAAACATAACGATTATGCTTGTTCTTGTGCCCTAGTTAGGAAAGAGGCACATTAGAGAAGCTACATCCTCTGTCCTGAGCTGAAGAAGAGACAGAGGAGGTTACTATGCTTTAATTACAAGAACAACTCCAAAGTCTGCAAGGTACTTTGCTGTAGGGATGGCACTCCCCACTTTTCTCACGGATAATTGATAAAATTGCGTTCTGGCATTTCTTTATTTCCGTTGCTTGGTTATTGATGAAAATCAGGTAGCTTTCAAACTAAATTAAACATTTAAATTGCAGATTTAGTGCTGTGGCAGTAAGGCTTCAAAGATTTGCTCTAAAACTGTGGTCAACTTTCACCACTTTGCTATCCTTCAAATAGAAAGGCCCACAAAAGGTACTGGTATTTTGGGTTCAGGCAGCTTCCAAAGCTGTTTTCTAGAATGCTGCATTGTTTCCATTGGTGTTATTAAAAACTTAACTAGTTATTTTTCCTCACATGTCAACTATAATTTTTAGCCAGTTCTTAATCCAAGCCCTTTACTGTTCATCACAGAGCATCCAGCAGCCAGAATCCATTCAGTTTCTAAGAAATAAACGTCTAAGATTTCAGCAGGATACTTTAGTATTCTTTAAGATTCTGTGTGTGAGATGCAGAACATTTATATTAGGCTTTAAATCTATTTTTAATGAACTTGACCAGGCAGCTGCTTTATGCTGACTAAGGTAAAACATACTGCAGATTTCTGACAGCATGGGACTGGAGCCAGGTGCTTGTTTACAGCTAATAGTCACAACAAATTTAGTTCCACGTTTACTCAGTGTGGTCTTATCCCATTTTCCCAACCTGGAAGGAAAGAAAAAAAGATAACAGAAGTTACCACAGAAATAATTCTCTTTCTTTCCTCTGAGGTCTAATGATTAGTCTTCTGTAGCAAAGGTAATTTGCATTTCACTTTTCCAGTAAGTATGCTGTGTTTATGCAGTTATTGCTGATAAATGCTAACAGGTAACAACAAGCCTCTCTACAGAATTCAACACTTTTAACTAGATTTTGGAGTTTACAAGCTGCCAATTGTGGGTAGCTGGGGTTATGGCATTCTTCCTAGCACTTGCTTATTTTTAAGCTTACTAAGATCATAAAAGTTTTTAAAAATCCTCTTAAGATTGTAAAATTCTTTTGAGGCAAGAGATAGTGGCAAAAGAGCCTCTATTGGTTTAACTGATCAGGTTTTTGCAGCAAATGACTGTGCTTTCAGATGCATTAGTAAAATAGAATGAAAGTATATAATATTTCATATATTTTCTGCGTGCACCTTTGTAAACTACATTGCATTCATTATGCCGGGTTAGTTAGGTACATACAGGTCTGCCCAGTTTTGGAAAATACAAGATCCCACTGTAAAACAATTTATCTTGAGAATCAAGTCATTTCAGAAAGCTTAAACACAACCTTTGCTTACTAATAATAGGGCACTCTTGACGTAGAAGGTATTAGAACACTATGGAGTCTTTAATGTTTCCTGACTCATTAATGTGACTGCAGTAAATTTCACACACCAACGGGAAGCAAAGGTCTTTTAGTTGCATAGGTTCACGATGGGAGATTAAGACAGTTAAACCACATTTTGGGTATTAAGGCAATATACAAAATCCTACAGTGTGTCTGAAAAAGACTACCAAAAGAATTGCATTCGTCTTGGCCATTTGACAGCTTTTGTTCCTCATTCCACAGTTTTAACGATTAAATTACTTTTACACTGACTCACTATTTAACTCAGCTTTGTACCCAGGAGCCATTTGAGATAACACTGCCACATGTTCCCTTACTGGTAGCATTGTATTACACACCTCAGCTTCCTGGGTTCCAAATTTTCAGCTCCAAAACAACAAAGCATTTACACGAACCTTCAAATGCCACCTCAGATGTACAGGAAAAATGGGATATTTTGCTAACTTCCTAAAGATGATAGAGATTTTTCTCAAGGTGTTTTCTAAGACATGTCAAAATTCGGACTTACATAACTTCTCAGTCGCACTGATTTGGTAGGTATATTTCCCTTACCAGCTGTATTTTGATAATAAATTACTAGGAAGAAAAACACTTTATTCTGTTTCGTGTATCCGCTCTTAAGTTTTCTATCATGTTACTAAAATCTTTGTTGCTAATTTATTTATTTATTGCCATTTATCCCAAAACCCTTTAAAATAGAACAAACAATTTTGGATGATTTAGAAATTACATTACTTTATTGCCATGTACACCAGAATCATTGCTGACCACTCACATTTGAGGCAGTGGTCTTGGTTTGACTCAACTCTACAAATTGCAGTTACTAATAGTACAAAAGGTATCATAGAAGTTATTTTTCCAGGTAGCACTTGCAAAGACACCTCAGTGGCTTAATGATTTTCGAAATCAAATGGGCTTTATTCTAGGAGCCAGATCTTGAATGTACAGATTTCAAAACCTAGATCTGCAGTTCTTTTTATCATATAGGAAAATGCTTGCATGATTTTAAAAAGCCTACTAGTTTTCTTACCTGGTCTTTCAACATCTAAATGCTGTTTACAATTTGGCTCTATGTCATGACTGATATTAAGACTTGGTTTGTAGGTTTCTTTGTTCCTTGCTCTAATTTCCAGTATTTTACACACTGTATCCTATGGGAGAGAAAAACAATATAACAGCCTTCTAGTGGAACACTCTTGATTATATGGGGAGCAGTGAAAGCCAGCTGAAATCAGTATAAGCCATTTTGCCATCTTAACACGTTTTGGATCTGACCACAACTAACAAAAGGCTCCACTGATTACTTTTAGTAATGGCACTTTTCATCTATTTAATTATTCCTCACAATAGCCTTTAAAAGGATTTATTTTCTACACAATGCATAGATAAATTATAATGATAAAGCATAATGTGACACCATTATTCTCCAGGAAAACGGTCATAGCTTTTGTTTTATTTTCTTGATGTTTAATGCAAGTAATTTTCCATACACATAGAAAGCTGTGTGCATGATCATTTCCAACAAAGATCAAAGGAGAATTTTATTTCGCGGCTTATCAATAAGCAAATCTTTCATTTTCCCAACTAATGTTTATATTCATAGGTTGGAAACTTGAGATAAACTTCCACAGAAGAATAAAAAAAAGTATTCATTCTCCTATGAAGGCTGCAGTCTGCCTGCAGATAGAAGAAAGCAACTCCTGCCAGACTGTTTGTTTCCCGGCTAGATGCTGGACAAAAAAACAAAGAAAATTTTTATGCTCTGTCTTCTGCACCAATGCACCATTCAGCACAGTGAATTCCTCCACCAAATAAAGGGCAAACAAGACTGAAGTGTGACTTCCTGGCTTGAGACAACCAGAAAGATGCTACTCAAGTCCCTGTGCTCGACTGCAAATTAAATCACTGCTATCCTTCAGTTGCCCTTTTGAAAAATGAAGAGAAGAATACTTACTTTACACAACATGTAGAAATCTGTATAGAAAGCACTGATGTTATAGGGTGCTTAGCAGTCCTACCAGATACAATATGCCATGAAGTCCAGGAAAGGTAGGGATCCTAACCTCAGAGCATGCAGCCTCAAAGAATTTAGCCGTCTTATTTTCAAGCTTGCTGTAAATAACGGCCTACTAAAGATAATTATGTGTGACTAGCGTATAGGTACAGAGTGAGATATTGCTGAGGAATATATATTAAGATGTCCTGAAGAAGAATTCATTAGCAAAATCAGAGCATAATTAGTTACTAGCCGAAGCTATGTCTCCAAGCATGACTAAGTATGACTGACAGTAATGCTCTGATTAAATGTATGTCCATCCTAAGAGTGAGGGAGCTGTGAGAAACATGGAATGCACAGAATCCCAGAGAGAATGACGCACATTCATCTTGTCTATGCTTGCAAAGTCATCAGCCTTGAGTAAGGAAAGACATATGATTACATTTTCCTAATAAAAGTCTGCGCTATATGAGGAGATTCATTACGTTGATAAGGATTTTAGCATATTCGTTTCAGTTAACTGTGGAAAGTCAGTCACAGACTATTTTTTAGACATTTTAGCATAAAGTATCAGGATGGGATGATCCTTGATCAACAACACCATAAAGCAAGTAAGCACACATTCAGTTGAAGGCATGTGATTAATCCCAAATTTCAGCAGACCACTTAGGCTTGTGTTTAAGATTCCAGCATAGCTCACGGTTCATTACTCAGACAAGCAGAGATAGCCTCAAGTGCTTGGCTCAGGAAAAGAAATCTCCAAGAATGTCATTTTGATTTGAAATCTACATTCATCCTAAAGAAAAAGTCTGATGTGAAAGTACATTTCTTTCACCTACAGTAGGCAAATGAGACATGTTCAGGTCTTCTAGCCTGCAGGCCTGCTCCATTCCTCCACAAGTACGAAATATCAACAAAAGTTTTTTGATGAGGTCAGCATGAATGAATTCCCTGTTCTCCAAATCACCAAGATTTGGCTGCAGAACAATCCTCTGCCTAAATTATGGAGAAAGAATGAAAGGAATGTGGGTGTTCTTCCCTCTGGGATTTAGTCTTGTTTATTTTAGAAGGCTAACATCTCAAAAAGCTGACATATGCTCCACAGCCACGTGTGATTGATTTATATAATTTAGTGTAATTTGAAAACCAGTTCTCTGCAACTCTTGAGTTCAGTAAAGCACAGAAGTATGTGCTTGAATGCCACTGTGAATAGGTCTTTTCCTAACACTAAGCTGGGCACAGTTGAGTAGGCAGTGGCACAATTCATTCAGCAGCCCAACATTTTATCCTCTTTTACGTCAGCATTTGTTCTGTGTTGGTTTTTGTTGTTTTTTTTAAAGAATTTTATCGAGGCTTTAAGTATTTTATTTAGAACAAGACTGCTGAAACAACAGGGTCTGCCACAACAAGACGACAGATATGTGTCACCAAAGAGAGATGCACAGGACCACCCAGGAGTAAGACACTTGTAGGCAGAAAAATCATCCTGATTTTTCTTTTATGAATGAGCCGAAGTGTGAAAGAGAAGTCATAAGAACTGAGAGAAGGAACAGCTACAGAATATTGGTGCTGTGGCCCAGAGGGAAAACTGATAGATGAAATTATGAGCTGGCAAGAGCTAGAAAGGAGTCTCTGGTACCCGCAATTTTTGCTAAGGGTCTAGAACATCACAAAAGTTGTGCTGGCAACCACTTTCACATAATAATTTCTAAATTTCTTCTACCCTAATGCACCAACATAATAATACTGCCGATCTTGTCAAGACTCAAAAGGAAATACAATAGAAGAAAAACCAAAAAACAGAAAACCAGAAGAGACAACAGTGAAAGAGTAAACATAAATAAGACAAATGCAACTTGACAGGCAAGTTTCAGGCTTTTTTCTTCCCCCTCCTAAATATAGCTGTGATTTCCTGAGGCATAGTATTGTTCAGATTTTAACCCACTACTGTTTATCATATAGACATCAATGTCATTCAGCCTTCACTCTGATTTCATTAGTCATTACAACAACTCCATGTTAGCGTCTACTCACCCTTCATTTCAGGTTTCTGGTTATTTCCATCAAAACCAGCAACATCTCACTTCTAGTGAATCCTGCTGAACATAAGGGAATGTAGCAATTAGTAGAAGCCAAAGGCAGCAGTATCGGAACTTCGTCTGCTGCACAGACTTCTCTCACATTACTGCACCATATATGAGTTCTAACAACTTTTATTTTGCAAGATCTTACTGTATGAAGCCTTATTTCATTTGCCAAGAAGACTTATTCCTCCAGGTAAGGTGGAGGTAGCCAGGCCTCTTATCTCTTCTGCATGGGAGTCCTGTTCGGTCATATCTTGGAGGACATTCACACTTCTATTTGAAACAAAAGAAAATTAGAAGCTAGACTGCATAGCTAAATTATACCAGGGAAGGAAATGTGACAAGGGCAACTAGGACACAACCAATTCTTCAAGGTGTTAAGTTTTATAGAACAAGTATGTTAGTTCTAAAGCAAAATTCAATGCCTCTAAAAATTACTATATGTCATAAGCATCGGGATTTCACAGCGGACTTAAAATGAATTCTTTATTTTTCTTCCTATTTATCATTCCTAGATGCAAAGTAAGCATGTTCACAGCCATTTCCCAGCCAGCTGCAGCTACACAATTTTCAAAGCTAAACTGAGATCTTACATGGACACTAGTCACACTTCCATATTCAGGATTCAATCACTTTAAAGCATTCTTGTAGGATTTCATGATAATTAGAGCTGGTGAAATCAAACCACTGGCCCCTGCTTTACCCTCGTTGCTGCAGCAGCTAGTCCATGACAGTGATTACACAAACTTTGTCAGAATTACTAGCCCAGGCCTCTCCTGAAACAAGCTGCATTTTGCCACAGGCACAAGTTACACTCATGGCACGGTCACAGACAACAGCATAAGTCAAACCAGTGACATAACATGCCTTTATACTGCCTTCCTTTCTCCTTGTGCTCAAAAAAGGGCAAGTTATTTTTAAACCAAAACATATCAGTGACCTTTGCGCACTGCTTTTCTTGTCTTTTCTGAACTGCTTTTTTTCGTCTGTTACTATATTGGGATTTTTGCCTCAAAACATTTTAACTTTAATTCTGCCATTTCTCACGCTACTTGAGGCGATACTTGTTTATAAGAATGTCATAATTTTAGTTCAAAACTATTCTCATGAAATTACAATATACACTGAAAGCTGAAACTGCTGTCCATTGTGTACAAAGCACTTAAAGTGTTCTCCACTTATTATTGCCTGTAAGAAGAATTTTGTGGATCTGAACTATCCATTATACAGTTGCATTCTTCAAGTCATTGAATGCAGAAATTCTGAAATTCAGGCTGGCTTTAGACTTTATTCTGAACTTTATTCTGGCTACAAAGGACAAGATATTACCCATTCAGCATAATCTAGCTAGTACAGAGCTAACTTGTCAACTTAATCTTATTAGAAACTGTACAGTGTTTTAAACAGATTCAGCATTTTTTGCCAATGTGACCAAAGCTTTTTTCCAGTGCACAGAGTTGGAATTTATTAAGTAATTAAAACACATCCCAGTCATACAAGCTATAGAGTACCTGGACAAAAGTGCAGTCTCCTGAACAACATTGGCCAAGCCATTTATCTCCAATTCTCCTTCCAAAGCTTTGTCATCTTGAACTCTTTAGTGCACAGAATAGTATGTAGTCATTATTTAACATAGAACAATGAGGTCTCAAAATCTGTTGACAAATCAAGGAAAGAGCATAAAACATATATATAAGGTGACAGTAAAGGCAGTGGAATGAAGCTGAATTTAACACAACCTCTGTTAAATTTTAATAGTACGAAAATAGTAAAAGGTCCGAAAATCCCAAATTTATCAAGCTTTTCAATGTTTGTGCTAGGTATTATACTGAACTACAGACAAGCACTGAATCTGTGTAGCAACAGAGGGTTGTCTCATTTGTCATCTGATGTATACACATTCAAATCTTTGTGCACCTTGTTCTCTTGCTCATTTCTTCACAGTCACATTAATCATGAGACACGGTATCACTCCACCTTCCATTTACATTTCACAATAAAACTCTAAATCCATCAAGATCCACTGGAGTTACTCACCTAACATTTCACCTTCCCCAAACCTGCTGCTCCCTTTTATGATTCAATAGGACTTGGCAACATTGCTCAGAGTAATCAAGCCATGCGAGCTTGCAGCTTTGAATGCAGTAAGAGCACCTAAGTAACATCGTGTGGTACCCTGGAAGGCTGAACTGAATGAGAAGTTTACAATAATAGCTCAGCACAACAGTTAAACAGTCCCAGATCTGTTACTTTAAATTTCATCCATAGCTTTCCATTTGGCTTTGATGCACACAGAGACCTCTACAGAATCGTCATTCCAGTTCTGCTTTGCATATAATTTTGTTTAGCATTCCCTTTTTTGTTTAGCTACCACTTGTACTACGTCACAGTTTTGACAGCTTCCTCTCAAGCTAACGGTTCTTGTCTATGCACAGTAGATTGAAAGCATTCTTATTAATATTTTGCCATAATAGCTCTCAACATTTCTGTGGTTTTTTGAGGACAGACATGAACCAAAATTGATTAAACTATTAGAAAAATTGCATTTTTAAAAAGAATCTTGAATCAAGCAGCATTTCTGTAAATGATGCAATAATGGTCAGAGTAAAGTAGTTCTTAAAACGTACTCTTTCCAGATAAAGTTATGTTCTCCTATCAATTAAATATGAAAATCTGTTACTTTGAAAAGCACTAATTTCTGCTATAAAACATATACTTCATATTTTAAACAATGCAGCAACTTCTTTGTTCTTGGAATTGTCAAGTCTGCGACAATATTTTAGTATGCTCTGCCCTATTAATTCTGCATTCTAAATATTTAAGCTGCTTGCTTATAATTAAAAAAAACACAGGGTATATGTTGAGAAATGATCAATCATTTACATTTTTATAATATTTTCCATCCAGCAAGACTAAGGAGAGTTTTATAGATTGCACAGGAGTCCGTTTCCCTGTTACAGTCTAACAGTGTTTCTGCAAAGCAGAATTTGAATACAAAACTAATTTAATAATAGATAGCAACCTTCTAGAGGAAAAAGAAAAAAGAAAAAAGTAATTTATTCAGTTGAAGTTGGAAATTCAACAGTTTAACAGCAACATAATACCCTTGATTGACTTTGGTGCACTGACTGATATTGGAGTGGAGTGCACCCCACAGCTAACCTCTAGGAAATCTCTACCTTTGGGCATACAAAATTTTATCAAACCAGTGTCTACTGACATTGGCAAGATGGATTTGTGCCCTTACTTAAAGCTGTCTATCATGGTATTGATGGAAAATAAACCTGAAATTTGAAATGCCATTTATTGTAGCAAAAATCAGGAGCATGACTGAGCCTTGGCTGTTATAATGCTAGCCTAGGTGATATGGCATAAATGATTTGTGTCAGCAGTACAGCTATACTTCTTAGTGTACATGATGTTCTTTCCTCCACTGCTGATCCCATATGCTTAGTCTCTCATGCATGTTTTTTGTAAGGAGCATGACAACTCTTCATATTACACATTAACTTGCCTGCATTTTCTTCTTTGAACAGTGTTTGGTCAGCTTGCTACAAATCTTCAGACAGGGCACGTATTCATCTTCAAAATGAAGCAGGACAAGACAGCAACCCAGACAGAATTTATGCAGAATCTGAAGCAGAGCAAGTGACCATTAACACATTTTACATAGGTTTCATAGCACGTAGGAACTACCTGCAGCTTTCCAAGGTGTAATTCTTGATCTATGCTCCATCAGATCTGCTACCTAGGAGACTGCCTCTGGCTACCAAATGCAGTGTGACAGCTGAAACTTTCTAGCCCCAAATCTGGCTCTACTCTGAATAAAGAAGAAAATGATTTTGCACTTTTTCTATGTTTTTGTCTCACTGATGGAAAAAAAAAGACTGACTCCTAAGACATGCTTTGAGGCTTTTGGTTTCATGTTTTAAAAGTGGTGAAGGGCAATCACGCCACAGATGCAGTGGTACAATTATTAATCATTGGTTCTTCATAGTTATTGAATTAGATACTTGGGAGCAGCAGATTTCTTTCTACACTAATTATGATGCTTATTGTCCATATTTCTTATTCTTTGAGTTGGTTGACTGAAGTGCCCAGAAAACTGATATTTCTGATCCTTTTATAAAAATCAGAAGATAAATGGACAATCATACAAAGTCAGTCTTCTCTGATATTAACCCACATTCAAGAAAAGCAAAGTACTTAGCTGTTTTGCAGCTTTAGTTGTTTAGTTTAGCTTTTCCTGACGCACAGTAAAAACCTAGCCTCAACAACTTGTTTCAAGATCCACCCTGCCATCCCAGGCCAGAGAGACAGTTGTGCTGGGTACAGAAGCACACACTGCTACATACTTTAAGAACGAGCAGCATCTCCTCTGAGATATAATTAAACACGCTGGCCAGTAGAGACTTAATTTAACTACTAGCCAACCTTTTGTGCACACTTAATCTGGTTCCAGGATGGCAAGACCTATAATCCATTTCACTCCCACCCATCCCTAGCTATCTTTTTCTGCAGTGATGGAGAGTGAACTGGAATGCAGATGCAAAGTGAACCAGTTCACGTAATTTAATCAGAAGTACAGTGTCAGATAAGCATGACTTTTCCTCAGTTTTCAATTGCACTGCATGGAGTGGCTGACCAAACAACTGCAGGCTCATCAGTTCCTAAATGAGGATGATAGCAGGAATATAGAGCTGAGTTTGCCAGAGTAAACAGTTGAATCTGCTGGTTCGGCCTCTTGAAACTTTCTTGAGTGTTATGTTGGCTTCTCACTGCTACAAGGGCAGGGGAAGAGCTCCAAATATCTCCCGCAGTAGCATCTGTACAAATCAAGGGGGATTCTTCTCTTAAATTTATTTCCTGAACATCTATTCTAAAATTTTTCCTGAAACATAAACCTGAATTTAATAGAAATACTTGAACATGAATTATAACCTCCTACTTTAAGGTCTCATCTCCATCTTGGTCATCAGTGAGCAGTGTAGCTAGGTTCTCTTTTTCTAATTCTGGACTAGCTGTATTTCTCTCAGATGCTCTCTTACATAGCAGAGCATAAAAAACAAAAAAAACCACAATAACAATGAATGCTCTCTCCAGGAAAAAAAAGACAAAGTTAGATAACTTCAGCGATTTACAAAGAGCAAAACAAGAAGATAAAGCATACCTCTGCAAAACCTGAAATCCCACCTCCTTATAATGCTGGCAAAGCTTGCCCTTTTTTTGCTCCATCTGCTTCTGTTATAAACTTTTTATGAAACCATTTAGAAACATTATTTTCCACATTGCCTCTGTTTTGTATTGATTCAAATGAAAAAGTATTATGCGTTTCAAATCATCTAGTATGTTTCAGCTATAAAACCTAAATTTCAAAGTAGATCTTCCTGTATGGTAAGGGCTGACAGCTTCATAGCAATGGAAAGCCCTATGAGCTTGTCTTCTTAAAGAAGAAAAACATGAAAAAGTGATTATTTTAGGTAAGTCTATGATTCTATGAACTTGGAGAGGGTTCTGAAGGTTAAGTGCAGCATTCCCTTTTGCCTGAAGCCACTGCACTTAATCACCAATGTTTACAGCATTCTGGATATGAAAATACAAAAACAAACAAACAATAGAACTAGTAAAGATTTGTAAAAGTCTCTGACACTTCAAAAAGTACTTTGTGCACACCTGATTTGCCATCCCCTAAATAATTATTTGTACAGCTTTGATATCACCTACACAATTAGGCCATGGCTTCACTATTTCCAACTTGAACTCACTAAACCTTTGGACTCATTACAGTATCACTCTGTTGCATACATGAAGAATTTAATTTAAAATCAATATATAATCCAATTACTAACCTTGTGAACAGGAGAGAGATCTCTCCCAGTATTCTTTTTCCCCTATTCTGGATGCATACTAAGCTGACACGAAGATTTTTAAAGGTTTGTAACTTGTTTCATGCTTGCAAAATTAATGCGATTTTTATTACCACAAGTGCGAAATATGGTTTTAGAAATCATTCACCACTCAGACACTTACATCACCTGAATTAAACACCCTCAAAATATTTGAACTGAAGCATCCATCTCACCATCACTTGAGAAGGCAGAACCATGTGCGTGCTGAAGGGACATATCCCATAAGTTAAGGCACAGACAGTGTACACAGCACAATGAGCTCTTTGGGGAAACAATTTTTTTTTTCTCTTTGGTTTGTAGAGCATCTATTTTATCACACCAGACTTTTCAGTTTGGCCTTCAGTGATGTACTGAAGATCTCGCTTGGGAATTCAGAATGATAATTTCTCCCCCACTTCCCTTGAACAATTAACTGTAATCTGCAATGCAGCAATAATTTTCAATGTGGCTCTAGGCAAAAAGCCTACTGCAGATTCTCTGCTAGAAATGCTATTAACACATCTAATATCAAGGTCATTCCCAAAGTCTTTCAAGTGCATCTATAGAATTTTTGCATTTGTTTGCCTAGGGTTAAGCTTTAAGGTCGATTACATTAACAGACACATGTAAGATCTGGTTTTACTGAATCTGTTGCAAAATTTATCGCCAAATGATTTTCATGTCTTAGGAAGCAGAAGCTCCAAACATAAATGCATCTCCAACAGAAACATTTATATACAGACTCATTTAGAAGATTGCAGAGTCTGTCTTGATATTATGACATCTAAATATACAGCTTTGTTGCTTTTAGGGAGTTCAAATTTTGACCTCCACATATTTTCTTACATGCTGATAAAATGAATTAAAACTTAAAATAACCTGTTATTTCAAGTGCTTGTAAGTTTTAGGCAGTTGGCAGTAAATTTACTTTTATATAAATAAATGTTATCTCATTACCAACAATCTCCATTAGAATCTAGCAGACCATGAAATAGACTTTGCAAGATCAAGCAATGTGCTAAGGCCCAGAAAAACATTATTTTAGCTCCCAGCTTCAGAAATTATGAGGGAAATGAAGCACTATATTACAGTTTGAGGCACAAACACTAAATAAGCCTTTTTAGTCAGGGGCATTAGGAAAGAGGAGATTATTTATAACTGCAAAAAGTACAGTTAGGTTATTTGGCACCTGTTCCTTCCTTTAATTTCCTACCGCTTTTAACTTCTTACAGAATGTGCTTTTACCAGACAAGAGGTTGTAATACTTCCAATATAAGGTAAGCTCATTTTAGGCAGCAGAGGAGACAGCTATATTCTAATACATTACCAGAAGCAACTTGCTTATTCAGAGCAAAAAACATTTGCACACCTATGGTATGAAAAAAAAAAAAGCATATCAGCTAAATGTAATACTGAGGCATCATATCTTCAGCTGGCATTTAAAGTCTGGGGGAGTCTGAATATGTAAGAGAGTCAGCTCTTGCACATGGCTTCAGGTCTGGCAAAGAACACAGAGAGAACTAGATGCTGATGGTTGTAGGTGATTCAAAGTAAACGCGAAGTTCAGGGAAGGAGACCTGTGGAGGGGTTAGGTGAACCTGGTTTCCTGAGAAGGTGACACTTGGCCACACTCTCAGGGCAGGTTTAATCCATGGCTGATTCTGCCAGTTCTGCAAAGGATGCTGTGACTTCCAGCTCCACTACAAGCCTAAAGGTTTCCTATAAATAGTGCCTGTAGGTAAGACAGACCCAAATTAGTATATCCAGTTGGACAACTCTGATGTTAAAGATTTTGTTTTTCAGCAGCCATTTGACTGGTTAACATTCTTCTCTCCTAACCTTCACTGTGCTGTCCTGTCCTGCAATGTAATGGAAAGCAGTGGAAAGGGCTTACAGTACACCGAAGTCCACAGAAAACAAGTCTCATTTAAGAAACAAGGTGTTCCTCAAAGGTAAAGAAATAAAAATACATTTTCCATTCTGTAAATACTACATTAAAAAAAAAATTATAAAAAGAGGAAATGTTGCAAGTCAAAATAAGAATGCTTTTAAAAATCTGTATTTAGCACTACTTCCAGCCTTATTTTTTCTTAATCCATATGTGAAGTTATCAGAATCAATTCTAGAACATGGAGATGCAGATGGATGTGGCCCTTGATCCCTTCTCTTGGCTGAAAAACAAGGTAGAGCTTTGAGAAACACTGAGAAAACAGCAGGCCATGTGAGGATACAGCATGTGAGGATACACCCAGCAGCAGCTCTGTGCCTCACCCCTAACCAATCACCGTGTTGTGTTCATTTTCTGTAACCTGGAACAGAGGATTAGGGCATTTTTTGTTTTGTTTTTGCTTGCTTGTTTGTTTTGAGAGAAGCACAAAGCTCTTTCCAACCTTCATCTCCCAGGATTTATTACTCCCTAAGTACCCAACTGTCTCCCCAAAGTACTGTGCAGGCAGGATAGGAAGAAGTGTAAGCAAAGGCCCTTAGAAGGCAGAAAAAGCACAGATGATACACAAAAGTCAGGACATGCTGAGAACATGAAGAAACATGCAAAGGCCTCTAGAAGGTGTGGGAAGCATAGATGAGGACTTTGGTAACTAAATCCAATTCAGAAAGAGATTGTGCAGGTGACAGCTCTAGCAAACCTCTCCAAAGCAGCCCCCACACGGCCTTGCATTCAAATAGCACAGTCCTTTCAGGCTGCTGAGGTAGGAGTTAATCAGGAACTTCTATGGGGAGCACTTTAACTGCTAAACATTCTGCTCCACTGAAGACAAATACTGCAGGCACTAATGTAGGTGCCTTTAAGAGACACAAGCTCACCCTCTGCAGGGCTCTCCCAAGAAGCTGCACCTGCTGCTCTTAGCTGGACTGGACTGAATTTTTCAGTGACTTCAAATACATCTCAGTTCTTCTATCCAGGCTGCAGTGCAGCTCCTACCTCAGTGCCTGGAGCAGTCTCTCAAGAGTTAACTTCCACTCATCCCCTCTTGTCATGGTTACCACAACCTTGCATCGCTCCTTCCTGCAGAGCTTTTCTCAACCAGTCAGAAAACAATTCCCATCCACACCATCACAATTAGGTCATGTTCAGTAATCTACTCATCAGCTGAGGTCAGTTTATCATCTCTCCTACAAAGACAATATTACTCCCCAAATCTGAGAGACTTAAACATAAATTGTTGAAATAAAATACAGTCCTTACATACTTGTGACAGCAACCTTTGCAAGTCCCTATTTTTCACGAGTCATTTTAGGACTGAGTTAACTTCTTCATAGCATCCCATATGGTGCTGTCTTTTGGATTAGGGGCTGGAATACTGTTTTGGCTCTTTATGGACAGCTTTAGCACCGCATCTCCTACAGCGAGCGGCTGAGGATGGGCAGGAGGCTGGGAAGGGACACAGCTAGGACAGCAATAAACACCTTCTTCTATTTTCCCTTAGCTGCTCAAAGCTCTTTCTTAAGTGCTTCTGAAGCCTCTGGAGATCAAGACCTACAAACGTTACTTAACTGCACGCATCTTGCCACTAGCCTGGGCCCATCTGAGGTTATGAGAACTGACTGCTCAGGTGCCACAGTCACTAGACATTTAGCACACATTTCTGCAGTGAACTTCCTTCCACTCTCCCTCAAAAAAAACAAAAAAAAACAAAAAAAAACACCAAAAACCTCTCAAATTATGGAATAAAAGTCACAGAGGCAGAGGGAACTTACTTTTCACCCCTGCACAACTTGCATTTGCTGTTTTACAAATATTTATGGAAATGCGTCTAAGAAAAAAAATACAGCTTCAGTGTCGTTTCACCTTACAGCCCATTGCACACATAACAGTACGTATAAAAGTAACTAGTGAAGTCCTTCCTTCAAAGCACTGAATGCAGCTGGGGGGAAGCAGACTAGCATACTACGAATGAATTAGCAAACCAAAATAGAAAGTACAGGGATCATATACTACCCGGCATTAATGGCTTAACACCCCATTTTTAAACAGTCACATTTAAAGACCGATTGTTCCATATGGCATGTGGATGATAATTTGCAGCTTCTCTGACAATGTTTACTAGAGATGTTAAATGAAAAAGAGACAAATAAAAACACAGTGTTACGGCAGCATCCTGAAATGGGTTTCTTAGCTCTTGAAGGCTTTGTAGGGGTCTTCTAGGAGCTTTATAGGAGGAAGTGCTACAGAGAGTTTAAAGCTGTTTTCCTTGAGGGCAGGTTTTGCTCAGTTTTGCTATGAAAAATATCTGTTTATCCACTAACAGGCAAAGTGTCTCTATGGAATAGAGACATGGGAACTCCAGTGACCGTATACGAACACTTGGTGAAAATAACAACTCTTTCAACAGTGCATCTTTCATCTACTATTAGTGCATTGAATCTGATATACATTTGTTGTACTGTAACTGCATTTAAAGGTTATAAGAAATAGGAAGTGTGAAATTTCATAAGACATTTGTAATCAAAGTTCTAAATACTGCAGAAGAATTCTAAGCAGTTCTACTCTCTGCACACAAGACCAGAACAATCATTTTTAATTTTTACCTTTTTAATCTAATTTGGGAAGATGAAAGTAGAGGTCCATACTCATAAATTACTTTTTTTTTTCTTTTTTAATTAATGCTGTAAAATTCGTTTTTAGAAGTGGGCTTTAAACCACACACTGAAAGAGCCTGTCCATTAATCAAAGCAAGACCAAAGTATATGAATTTAATATTCAGACTCCCTCTCATTGAAGGGGAAAAATAATAACCCCTGGTTACCATGCCAAGCTAAAAATGAGTTTTAGAGCTGCTAAGGCTAACATTTAAAAATAACTACTTGAGAGACTTTTCAAACAGCAACACTGACTGTGTAAATCAAGGATAAATCGTACTACAGCTCTTACTAAGGAGCTCCTTTTTTTGGTATGTCTGATTTCAAGCAGAAAGCAGCACAGAAGAAAATGAAATGGAACCATGAGCTTCCATGCTTCTTATTCAGTATCTGAAAGTAAAACTGTTACACTGGCATATGCCTAACATTTACAGAGCACAGTCCTTTTACTATTATAAAGGCCATTTGATTGCATAATCAGGTTGATGTAATATTGGTCATACTTTGCTAAATATTTCATTTGCACTTCATTTTCTCTTCCAGTCTTTAAAAACAAAAACTAATGGACAGCAATCCTAGTGCATATTTAGGTTACATCCAGTCTAGAAATAAGTAATTTCCTCTGGTGTCTAATAAAGCTTTCCTGAAAGGATGCACACAGATAATGGTCTTCAAGCATATTTTAAACTAATACAAATATAAACTCAATTCTGTGCGACTTGTTTTAAACTTCAGTTTGATTGTGTGTGTTTAAGTGTTTTGCTGAATCAATTTAGCAGTGCAGTGTGGGGAAAGTTTCAGTGCTTCAGCATTAATCTTCAGAAGCCTGATCAATGAAGACAGACTTGTTCTGATCCACTCAAGCTGACAGGAAAGCACCAGAATACACAGAATCGAGAACACAAGGAAATCTTTCTCCTCCGAAAGGGAACAAGAAGTTACTGCTGGAAGTCTTAAGTCATCTTTTTCCACAGAGGTCCACCTTATGAAACTCTGTACGGGCAAATATTACCAGATTCTGGTATGGCGTGTAAATGCATTTATTTCACAGTATTGTGATGAATGAATTTTCTTTTACATATAAAATCCTAGGAAACCTAACCCAGCAATACCATATATGCTGAAAATCAAAACAATAGTGCAGATTTTTCACATATTTTACATTTCAGGATTAACCAATTCTTTGCCATGTCTCAGCCTCTCTTCTGCACTTTACTTGCTTCTGCAAATTGCAAAGGTATTTTCAAGTCCACTTCGCAGCGGACTCCCTCGAATCTACACATCTGAATTTTCCTTCTGTGAAACCTGAAATGGGTAAAGGTGGGAAGAAATGGAGTGGAATATTATTATACCTCTCCTATCAGGCTTTGAAGTCTTTCCTATTTCATGTTTTGCAAGTAAATAAATGTACATGTAGTATGAAGCTTGAAAATCCACTCCTCAGACGAAGAGATTTCTGCAGTTCACTGGAAAGCCCCATTTATGGCACTTTACTTACTTAACAGGTTTGCTCAGCAGGCTTGAAGTTTCAGAAACCAGAATACTGCAGGGGGTGAGGATGGTGGGGAAAAATTTAGCCCTGAAAAGGCTACTTGAAAAACATGTCTTGTGCACCAACTGAAGTAATTTCTTCTACATCCTTCACTTCTGGAACCTCATCCTTTCCTTATTAAATCACAAAGTACCAAGAGAGTGCCTGCCTCCCTACTGCCACAATGCCTACAGACAGTAGAAGATTGTAATAGACTGGTGAACAGCAACGTACAATGCAAAAAGGGCTCATTCTGCTCTTACCTTTTCCCACACCTTTTGTTCATCCACCCACACGCAGTATTCTGCCTAAACAGTTGCTCTCTGGGTCAAGATTATCTACTTGCTGTCCTACTTCACAGAGAAATGTCTAGGTTCATGCAATTTTTCACAATCATTACTACCATATAATAATAAATAATCTTCTATTAATAATTATATTATTGTTATAAGCTACTATGATATAAAAAAATAAGATTTGTAACTGCATCATTAACAAGCCCAGGCTTTGCTTTGATGTATGTGAGCCTGTTCTTGAAAAGTCATTACTAAAATACAACTTTAGTACTTAAACATTACACACGTCTCTTGTTTACGGTCTCAGTGCAGTAGCAACCAGTACTGCTCTTTCTGAAACAGCTGTCTGCTAACACTTGTCTGCAAGAACTGGTAGAGTGCTGCACTGACTGATAGCACAACAGTAAGGGAAACTCAACTTGATTTTAAAACCGCATACATGTGACAACATTGTATGCCCTCACAGTTTTATTTTTAGTACTCAAACAATACCGCATGGGTAAAACAGATGTAGGCATAAACATGTGACCAACATATCTTTGCCTAAGACACAGTGACCTGCACTGCACTTCAGCATGGTACCTGTTAGCAGTGGAAGTGCTACCCAGGGGAATGAGAGTGGAACTAGCCATTATTTACTATTCTTTTGGTAGAGGTGTTCGTGCTTTTCTGTGCTCTGCTCACAAAACACTGCATTGTATTCCAAGGACTTTCGGAGGAAGGACTTCTCTTGTACAGAGAGGAATAGTACGAAAGGAAGTAAGTTAATTCAGTACTCACTTGGAGAGATCGCTCCAGGGATTTTCAAAGATTCCTGATCGTGTCAGTGCTCTGTTTGCTACAGAGCAAGAACGTCCCATAACTTCCTTTAACTAGAAAAAAAATCTCAACCATTCTTCCATGGTTCAGTCTTCTTCATCAGCTGTCCATGACGGTGGGTGGCATTCTTTTTCAATTTCTTCACAAATTCTTCTGCTTCGCTGAAAACCAAGACAATATCAAGATCTCATTTTCTTCCAGAAATATTACCACTGTGTGTCGTTTAGCTGCCATGAAAAGATAGTCTACCGCAAGGCATTATTAAAATACAAGTTTTATGCACATCAAATAGGGGAATTTAAGAGGTTCACTATCGTCTGCTACCTTAACTAACAATTAAGGCACCTATTATTTTATCTCTTTTTTCACTAGGAAAACAAGTCAGCAGATAAGAAGATCTAGTCTAGAATAAAAGTAGTTAAATATTACAGAACTTAAATAGACCTCACAAAGTAGTTAAATATTATTGAGTTTTAGGATTCTCAGCAAGTAAGCTATGTGCTACCCCTTCCCATACTCGGATTTGAAAAACGTGGTTTGGAAGTAATAAGAACATTCTCAACAATCTTGCAAGGAAAACAAACAAACGAGCACCTTCACAGATGTACAAAGTAGAATGATACCTGTGAACCTTTTAACTCAACATATAAATACGTATTATTTTTAGAAAGGCTGCCTGGTTTTGATGCCCTTGAATGCAGGCAACATTTTTCTTAAGAAGCCAAATTAGTTCCAAGAATTTCTGACATCCACTTAAAATTGAAAAAGCCACATGGCATTTTAAGCCTTTCATCTCATTTCCCTCTACACTTTGTCAAAAGGCTACAGATGTCAGGCGCTACATAGAGGTAGCTGTGATTCACCAGTTAGCCATCTCTACATGTTAATAAGGCAACCAGAAAGACTAGAAGTCTTTTCTAAAGGCAAGAGAAAGATGGGCCTCAAATATATCGTAAGAGGTGCAGATCCTTGAATGGCAAACACTCGATCTGAATACGCTGTCAGTTTTCTTTATGGGATTCATCTGACCATGCTGTTCAGCTGTGATTCACTGTGAATTACTACTCAGTACCGGTTTTATTACACCTATTTATAGACAGTCAGAGGGTGGTTGGAGGAGAAAGTTTCCCAGTAACCAGACTCAAGACGTGAAGGAACCCACAAGACACACGGTTATCCTCTGAGTTCAACACTGGCTTCTCTTCAGTGGAAGCCTGGTAAAGCTTTGCTGGCTAAAGCCTGCCATGGGAGGCTTCCTTTTGCAAGCCAGCACCTTGCATCACACTGAGCTAGGAGGCAACAAATCCCCAGCCCAAGAACTCTGAAACATTTGGAAGTGAACCATTCTGTCTTCACCTGCTTGCTGCTTTTGTTCCCTGGAGAGCAACTAGCATCCACCAACGCTCAGCCAAAATTCTTAACAAAAGAATCTTATTTGTCATTAGATAAGAAAAAGGAAAAGCAGGAGTCAAGTTTACTCTCTTTATTGCAAACCAGAAAACAGCTACCAAAAGGAAATCAGCTAAACAAAAGATCATCTACACGGAACTCGGAGCGATTATGAACAGATTGAACAGATTTCCTTCCGTGGACATCTCTGAGCTGCCTGCATGAAGGGGCTATTTCACAGCAAACATCCTCCTCTCATTGTTTCTGCTTTGGAAGAAACAACTCTTACCCCAGTTCACAGTCTTCTAATTATATTCCTTTTCTTTTTGCTAAATATTGAATACAAACAAATCTTAACAACAGATCCTGACTCCCCAACAACCTGCTCTTCCTGCAATTCAGTATGCTGATATCATCATATACCAGATGTGTATTAACTTTTTAGCTCAGTGGGAAAAAAAGCTCTTCTAAACATAATCTCCTCTCTCTGGGTGACTTTCCAGTCAGCTCGGGGTGTTTTGGGGGGTTCTATTTTGTTCTGCTTTTTTGTTTATTTGTTTGTTTTAAAAACATGGCTCACTCCCCCTGCAAGGCACATAAAGTAAGAGAAGTTTGATTTGCAACTCCAGTTTTATAGCATGTTGTGATTGTAAATTACCAAAAGGTATTTTTTTAGACATACAAATCTCATGGAAGTCTTTAATAGTCAGGTCCTGGTTTTATCTTCCACTTATCTTCCAGTTACTCACCTGTTCCCACAGACATCTTCCTGTCTGCCTTGCCATTTCATCCCACAAGTCAGAACTGTCCAAAGGACATGAAATTTTAAATGCACAGATTTGATAACATTTATATAATAGAAATAACCTCTCTACCTGGAAGACAATGAATTAGGAATATTTCCAAAGTATCAAAAAGATGATGAAAACATTGCCAGAGATAAGTGATTTTTTTTATGCAGCTCAGTTTTGTTTTTTTTTGCCTGCTCCAGGACTGCATGACAGCAATATGAGTCCCCTCCTTTACCTTACCTGCAATGCACTAGCAATTATTCTGCATTGAACTTAGGCTTAATTAGCAAAAGAGAGCACAAGTTTCAACAACTCACAGTTGATCCCTATGTACTCTGTAAAAACCTCTAGGATGAAAACCACATCCCTCTAACTCAGTTATCAGTTTCTATTTACCAGTTTCATCTTGCACCTGTAAAAGATCTGTTCTGTGTCTTCTCAAATACAAAACAAACAAACCATAGACATTTTCTATTTGCACCGTGCATGTACTTTTATTTCTCCTATATGATACCTGATCTGTCCTCTTATCATGATCGCAACGCAGCTCTGACGTGACATGATTCTTTATGTGATGGATAGCGCAAGCTATGTGAACACTGGCTAGCAGAAACCCACCTGTCACAGCTAAAACATGCCAAGCAATTTGCTGTATGGCGAGAGCAGATTAATCAGAGTGCCTCATTGCTTAGACAAACTCTAGCATGGCTGGGGCTTTGGCGTCTCACAGGAGTAGCAATAAACACATCCTAGCAAGGAAGCCAAAGGAATGCAGGCAGTCAGGCACTACTGTGAGATTACATTTGAACTTACGATGCTTTACCCACCAGGTTGTGCTTGCTTCCTCCACACAACAATACCATTCTTTGTTTCATGCCCCAAACCACCATTATCATTTCTTGGCTTCTTGAGATGTAGTTTTAGGTTTGGTGAAGATACTTTTGCTAAAATAAAAAAAAAAAAAAGAGATTGACAGCAGTATCTCCTTGGAAGCTCCTAATGTAGCTACAGCTTGCACTCCCAATTACTTTCAAGTCACACAAACGCACTTCACGTTGTGACTCATGTAACAAACCCACAGAATATATTTTTGTTTGTCTGCATAACTGAGAAGTTCTGATAATCTTCTAATAAAGTGCTGGACGGATATCACTCCAACCAAGGCAGGACAACAGTAGCTGCAATGGCATACATACCATCATCAACTGTAGAGATAATACCTTTGCAATAATAGATCATGGCAAATATATACATATACACGTATGCTTGTGGGTATATATGAAATCTGTTTTTACATATTTATACATGTAATAATTGTGTATATACATTTATATTTGTATGCATACATAATTTGCGTAATGGCACCTGTAAAAAAAAATAATAGATAAATGATGCACAGCCTTCAGAGCTGAGAAGAGGCTCAGTCAACACAGCACACAAAGCAGCCTACAGAGAGCCAAGCACAGCAAGCTGTCAGGGACTGAGCTTACACTCAAGTTTTGGTTGGGGCAATAAGGCAGGTTTGAAGAGAGCCACTCGATTGCATTCCCACTTCCAGATGAGGGCTTGGCTGCAGAGCAGTGCTGATGCACGTGAACCAGGTTCCTTGCAGAGAAAACCAAGCCAGAAGCACCCACCCGCATGCATGCCAAATGTCTCTCAAGCCCTGACAGACCCATGCAAGAACAGACTGCTAATTGCACATATACACACTGAAGGTGCTCAGCCCACAAGACAAGACTGGATTTACGCTGAAGCAAAATCTCAGACACACAGCAGTAAGGTTGCCAGGGCTTTGGCATTAGTGGGAAATGAGTTTCATAACCAAAAGCTGAAGTATGCTTTGCCATACACATGCAACTGCGGACAGGCGCTGTACAAGTACTGCCCTCTCATTCACTGAGTGTTTGCTGCTTATAGAATGAGCTCCCTTAAAGACAGCAGTGCTTAGAAGTTGTTGACAGCTACATCTGCTCTCTGCCAGAGCTAAAAATTTACCCTTAGTCAAATAAGCATTGAGCACATTAAGCTCAACTGTCTCGAGGTACAGTCTGCAAAATCAGTTTATCTAAATAAACAACCAGAATTGCTCTTGTTAGTCTACAAGACGTGAAATAATAAGGCCCGTTATTGGTAGATTCATTTCCTACAGGGTAACATGAAGTCAGCAAGTTGGAAATATCCCTGTGATTTTTTCTGTTCTCAGAATTTGTATCCTATTTATGGCCCACGTCAGGCCTGCCTAAGAAGCCAGGCCCCTTTTCCTACATTGAAACTGCAAGCTGATTTGCAACAGTTTTTAATATAATAAAATGTCAAAAATCCCCACAAGATAACAGTTCTCTTACTAAAAATATATTATAAAAAAATCTGTTGAAGTCCATGTGACATAATAGCATATAGATTAGACTTTACAGTAACCAGACATTCCAGCCTCGACAACCACAGAAGTTGAAAACATTCAAGTCAGAATTAAGTCATGTTAACAGTTGGCAGCAATGAAACCAGCTGCTTCACTATTTTGAGGATTTTCAGAACTATTCGTGGAGGGGAAAAAAAAACACAAAACTAAAACCAAGATAAAAATCCCCTGAACTTCGAAAATCTCATTTCTTTATAAACACACAAAGCTTGTATTCAGCTAAGCCACAGTTCTACCAAGGATGCATTAAATGGATACACGAAGCCTCCACAAATATCAAAGCTAGAGCCCACGGCAGAAGTTCAGCATATACAAAGGCATTGTGTTTAGAACAGGAAGATGCGTGCTACAATTTGACTAACAGCCACGCTACTCGAAACCCTGACCTACAAAAAATAACATACAGCTGAACACAGGCTGTATATTAAACAGTATGCTTTGCTTTGAAGTATGTTCTGCATTCACATTCAGTTCTCAGAAGACAGGAGTTAAACCAGCAAATATAGAAAACAGCTTAGAAACTTTCTTTTAAAGTCAGAACTTCCCTGCTCTGGCCTGAACATGCAAGTCAGTCCTCATGACAACTGCGCATTACTTAAGTTCCTTCTGTTTGTCTAGCTTTTGAACCACACAAAACAGGTACGTTCTCATACTTAGAGAGTGGCAACAGCAGACCAATCTGCTGCCAGAAGAACGGATCCTTCATTTTCCTAACAAAGTCATGCAGACTACAAACACAGACAGCCTTTGTACAGCTTTCTACAAAGAAGAGCCACAGGGCTTTTCTGCATCCAGCCAAAGCTTACTACTGCTGCGTACAGCACGCGTCAGACTACCAAAGATCTCTGCCTGGAAGACTAATGGAATGGGTTTGTAAAACTCAGCGTAACATAGAAAAAACCAAGACAATGCTCAGAAGTACCCTTAGTCATGTCTGGAGAGTTGCTTTAAAGATTAAAAAAAAAAAAAACAAACAAAAAACATCAGCACAGAAAATTATTTTCTTTAAAACACTTGAAAATAAAGGCAGAATTACATGAAGGTCTGTTCAAACTACTTGTACATCTTTGAACGTGATTAGGAATTAAGGAAACAGCAAACAAAAAGCTTGCAGACACTTAAAGTAAAAGTAACAGCAATGCTGATAGTGAGTGAACCGGTCACATGAATGCTATTCAGCAGGTCTGTGTGGTCTCTTCGGTTTTGAAGAAGAGAAAGTAGGTGGAATCAACATTAATCAAATCTCCATTTGATGGATGGGATTTTACAGGCTTGGGAGTATCGCAAGATTGAAAGAAGCTACATTTCCCTAACACTTCTCTGATATCCACCCAGACAGACGCATTTTAACTGATGGCTTACAGCGCAATCTATGTCACAGGTTTCATGCAACACAGGTATCTAACATAGAAGAACTTAAAGTTAATACAGCCTTCAGACACATCAGAAGAAAATACAGGAATCCATGAGCGTACCATAGTTGCCTTCTACAAAATCATAGCCAGACTATAAAAAACAACAAAAAACAAACCAACCTGAAATAATTAAGTGCCTGTTAGTGAGAGTCAAGGTCTTCACTCTAATAAATTTAAAGCAAACTGCATTTAAGCCAGTCTTTTGTGGTAAATCAGAGCAGTATACAAAGTTTAATATACTTTCAAAGTCTCATAAGAAAGTATCTGGAGTATTGTGTCCAGTCCCAGGCTCCTGCACTCAAGAAAGACATGGAGCTACCGGAGAGTGAAGGGCTGTGTAAACGACTGGGGCCTGCAGCTCCTCTTTCCTACGAGGAAAGGCTGAGATCTGAAACTGTTCAGTCTGAAGAAGAGTGAGAGGAGATCTTATCAATGCTCATATACACCTAATAAGCAGGAGTCAACTGGACAGGGGTAAGCTCTTTTGAGTGGTTCCTAGTGACAGAACAAGGGGCAGCAGGCACAAACTGGAACTGGAGAAGTTTCATACGAACAAAAGGAAAAACTTCTTTACTATAAGGGTGACACTGGAACAGGCTGCCCAGAGGCATTGTAGATTCTTGAGAGAAATTCAAAACCCACCTGGATGCTGCCACATGTAACCTACTGTAGGAAACCTGCTTCTGCAGGGGGGCTGGACTTGATCTGCAGAGGTTCCTTTCAACCCCTGTAGTTCTGTGCAATCTCATGATGAAAAAGTATCTGGTAAGAAAACAGCATGACTTAAACTTCAAGGCAAGCAGAATCAAACTATATTATACTCTGGAAAGCGCTGAAAGAAGCAGCACTTGTTCATGCCAGTTTCTTCTTAAGATTTAATGATCTTAACTGAGCTGGAAAATTCAGAAGCCTCAATTTGCTTGTTCGCAGTTCCTGAAGATTAGAGACAGGAGGACTGCAACCAAAATCAAGACCTCAAATATTTTGACAGTTCATATTTATAGACACAAATTCAGAAGAGAATAGTATTGCTGCAGGTGTTAGTTTCAAATGCAAATGCTTTATGAAAAAAATACAGAGTAAATAAGGTAGCATCAAAAGCAGTTATGTGTTTATATTATATTACCTGCCAAAATACTGTACTGAAAAGGCAATGTCATTAGCTATTATAACCTGTTCCAAAGGCAAGGAAAAATATGTTCCTCAAACAAAGATGGAAGATACCAACTTAATGTAAAAGTATTCAATCCTTCGTTCCACAAAACAGGTGGGTATGGCTTATCGGGCTGTTTCCAAGAAAACGAGTCCTACTCACAATAATCTTAAAGTAAAACATCTCTGACACACCATTTAAGCTTTCAATCAAACAGTTGGCTAGAAGAATAGCGAGCAGGAGAATGATGCTCCTGGCTGCTGTCACCAATGACTATGAAGCATTCCACAGCGCTATGAAGAACGAGTTTTGTCTATTTCAATACAGCCTGGACCAAGTCTATCTGGAAAGCAAAAAAAAAAAAAAAAAAGGCTGACAGACCTGAAAATGAGCATCGGAGATGAGGTTCTTTCAGTATTCTTTATTAATATCATTAGAAGTTGCAGAAACAACTTTCTTGTAATATAAAGGCACAGGGAAACAGTTTTGATAAAATATTCCAATCAAACAGCAACTTACAGTACAAAAGGACAACTGTAATGCACATACAAACCCCAAACACCTCATTCAAAAATATTTCACCGTGCTCATCAATAATAATGGGCAATGACTAAAAATATAAACTGTTATTGTACAATAAATATCTGATAGGTGCAAACTGACCAAAATTTATTGCTCTCCACAATGTTTTCCCTGTAGTATTTTATTTTTTCCCTCCTCTAAGTTCCAAATTCCTTTTATAATCTACTTTATCGACTTGTCTCCAACGGAACTAAATCCCAAAACGAAGCCGACAGGACATTCTAGCAGTGACAGAACTGCCTCAAGTAGTAACCAGAGCTGGTAGTGTTTGTTTCTTTTAAAACTTGAACAGTCATACCCCACTCTCTCACTGGGAAATGTGGTGGATGGTTTAACAAAAATTAAAAAAATAAAGTCAACTTTAGTAATAAGTCAAGGCTTTTATGGTAGTGTAGCTAACACTAGCCTAGCTTCCTCAAAGATGGGCATTTTATGATGAAAAATTATATGAATGCTCTGACAGCTTACGTCACAGCAAGTGAGTAAAACAGACTTTAAACGAGGGGAAGACAAATGAAAAACCACAAGTTGCATTGGTCCTTCCAACTTCAGAAAACAATTAAGACAAGAGCGAGGGAGGAAACCAGACTATATAAGCAAAGACAACTTAAAGTGAGAATTTAGAATGCTAACAAACCCTCAATAGTCATCTCAGAAATCAAAAGCATTCCGCATCTTTAGATGACAACAATTCTTAAGCTTTGAGAAAGAAGGACCCATGAGCTCGCTATTTCCCTCACTCTGCACTTGCAGCTATTTGGTAAAGCAACAATTTCTATCAGTCTTTCGATGCAGTATGAACAGCACACTGACTTGGCTCTTGAAAAATCACCATACGTACAATCTTGCTCAGAATTTTTAGCTTGCATGAAACATCGTTTTACACACACATTTAAGAAATGTTAGTTTTCTTCATTACTGTTACCAGAAGTAACATGCATATATTTTCTTAAGAGCAGTGTTTTATGAATATGACTTCAGGAAAACGATGCATTGTAGTAGTTAAAAAAAATTATAATCAAGTAATAAACTGAAAAGCAAGCTATGAAGTAAGATCTTGTAGCAGGACGTGAGGTTTTCATAAAAAACAGTAATTTATCAGAACAACTTCAGATTTACACACTTTGTCAGTTTTAACTGCACTGGAAATAGATAAACTTAGTTCAAGAAAATGCGTCTGGAGTGGGTATTGTTTAATCAACTTCACCAGTAAACCAAAAGATGAATACCCAGTAAACTCTGCTATACTTGAACTGAACAGGGTTGGTAACGGTGTGAAGCAAATTGCTAACCTTCTGCATGTTTTTATTCAAATGAGGGTTTTCTTCTAGTTTTAGAAGCTCTTCAAATAGTAAGGAGCAGATACGGACATCCGAATTTTACGAATTATTAGCTTCGGGGTAGTAGTTTTTTTTCCCCTTACAATTAGTTTAGGAACGGACAGACCAAACCATTTTCTTTGGTTTTTGCTCAACTACTCTGGAGTAGCAAATTCTTATTTTTAGTCAAGTTTCTATCCCCAATTTCAATTAATGCCGATTTTTTTTTATTAGTCTTTCCTTCATTCTCAAAGAATGCCTGCTAAATGAAGGTTTGCTCATACCGTGATTTTCTGAAGAACAGTCACATGAATGTACTGGTATTAAGGAGAAGAATTTTGTACAGTAATTACATGAAGAGAAATCTCCAATGGCAGGACAACAAAAGACATCAAACAAGCGTTAATTCAAATGACATCTGAGTTTAAAGTAACCTTAAAAAAAAAAATCTAAGCGTAGTAAACTACAGTGTAAAACCCTCTAAATTAGACGGTAAACATGTGAATCCTGCACTCACAGTAGGAATGTACTGCACAGCATTAACATGAAAGCCTGTTAAACTCGAAACAATGCAGACAGTTATATTTACCTGTAAGTAAATGCCACTTCAGGGTGTTTAAAAAAAACAAACAGAACACAAAAATGAGACCGTGTCAGGAAAAAGGCCTTTAAAACAGGCCAGTCTAACTTGACTTCCCAAGTAAGAACATCAGTTTCACAAAACTGTGATACTAATGCAGTTTTATGTAAAGTACCCTTTGACACGCAAGCTGTCAATTAAACTATCACAGTCTTTTTTGACCTACTCCCTTTTAAATAGTTTAGGAGAAGAGTCGATAGTAGCTCAAGTTTTAATTCAGTAAGTACCTTGTCTGTTTGCAAAGGAACATTACAATACCACAAAATCTTTATGGTATTTAGAAAACCGATAAATTAGTTTCACTTCTTCATTTTCTCTTTTGAACACACAAGTTCAAGACTTCACTGTACGTGTCTCTGCAATAGTGTTTTAGCCGGTGTTGTGGAAGATTTTCATTGTGGACTACCTCACGTTGTTACTGAGTTGTGCAAGGTATTCACGCAGTTCCTTTGCGGCTTGGAATCTGCCATATCGCTTCTTTGGGTTGGCACACTCATCCAGCAAGGCCTCAAGCCGGCCATCTTTGGCAATGTCAGCTGGGGGGTCATGAAGTAGTCCTCCAGAAGTGCCACGCCATGTGGCATGTCTTGATAAAAGGTTCTGACAAATAGCGTAATAATTGTGGTCCACAGTGACACGAGCACAAAGAATCTCTTTTGAGAAGGACAGACAAGCTTCTTTATCACAGTCATCAAATTTGCTTTCATACCACACATCCCAGTTTTCAGGTTTATCTGTGAAATAAGAAGACAGTTAAAAAAAAAAAGTGAGAGGAGGAAAGAGAGCATCAGGAGCACAATACACATGTACCCATCAGCTTTTTCATTGTTCAATTGGCCATCTCTGGGACTGAGCAAATCAGGCACGTTACAAAAGTAAGGTCTCACCTAATATTAAGAGGAGAGGAAAAGAAAAGTGTGTTTGCGTGGTCGTAAGTACTGAAGTACACGTACTACATTCAATACATGAAAATGTTTTCTTGATGGACTCAGACAATCTTTATGTAAGCTCTATGAAAATGTGGAATACAAAATCTATTTGTAAACCCATGAGGGTAAGGGTGAACAAACAAACAAGAAAACCAACCCCAAAATACCCAAAGCAAAAGTAGAATCACTTGGACTACTGCCATAAGCAGTTTTTATAAAGTTTTCCCCATAAGCTCAAAAGAAGCAAAAACCTCATACAGTGTCACTTTGACAAACATCTCCTGCTGCTACTGCTTTGAGCTTTTACGGCTAACACAAAGACGAACAAGTTTTCACTATTCAAATTTGGAAAGAGCATTAAAACTCAAATTACCCAGTCCTTCAATTCCATTATTACAGGGCACCTACATGAAGAACTGAAATAGAAGCAGGCTAAAAAAAAAAGTGCATGTCAGTCAATTTCAGGTAAACTCAAAGCTTCATAACATTGAACAACTGGTCAAGCTAATTAGTAACAACTGTAGACAAAAGATAACTTATTAATTTGCAGTCTGCTTGTAAAGCTAGCCTTTTTTCTTTTTTAAAGCACGTACACATACTATTGGACTCATAGAGAAAGAAGAAAAGAGATGAGTGAGATAAGGGGAGAGAAAAATGAAAGAAACTTACTCTGTCTGATTAACCTTTTGTCTGCTACCAGAACGTTCTCTGCATCCACAATGATGACTTTCCCATCTCTTGGTCCGACTGCAAAGTTGTCAAAACTGACATCAAGGAGGTAGAGTGCAAATTCAAAGTCATTATTTGTCAGCTGCTCAGCTATTTCCATCAGCTGCCAGGCCAGATCCACTCGTTTCTCCCATGGTGCATTAAAATAACTCCATAGCTCTTCTCCAACATAATTGACAGCCACCATTCTTCCACACGCTCCTAAGTACTTTGCGAATGGCCAACCCTCATCAGATGGGAAGCTCTAAACGTGAAAAGATGTTTTAGAAATTTTCGTTAATAAAAAACAGCTTATACTTGAATAGGCTGATAAAATCTAGAAGAGATACCTGTGAATGCTCAGCAACACTAGCAATAAATTCATTTCCACATACTTCTATGTTTTCAAGGGAAAGAAAAAACATAATAAAATATATTTGAGCAAGAAACGTAGCTTGTCTGTCAGAGAGGAAAGATTTGAAAGACCTGATAAAACATTATCAAGCTTTTCATATAGGTACCTATACACACACTTCCACCAACCATCTTCGAGACTTCATCTGCACCCACTGTACTAACAAGCACGCTCCCTGAAAATACAGTCTTGCTTCTGCTCTTTTTAATTAAAGCTCTCCTTTCTAATAGCCTAGGAGAACGAGCAAGGTGCATCTCCTCATTTCTGCTCGTCCCCCCTTCCCATTTTTCCCAGTTGATTGGATTCCCTCTGAGGATCCTCTCACTTGAAGATTTCACAGAAAGGATTACAGAACAGATTAAGGTATAAAAGAAAGATTAGGGTTTTACGCCTCTAGTAGTCCTTAACAAGCTACCTCTCGATTAATTCCTACATGTATATTCTGTATGCGTGTTACACAAAAACATATCAAATGATACCAAAAACAAGATGTCTCCATTAGTAGCTCTCTTGATGTTAATAAAAAAAAAAAACAAACAGTAATTGCACACTAACAGTAATAAAAAAAAGACAAAATATTTTCGTATTTCAGTTGTGCTGAAAGTGCCCTAAAGCTTCAATATAAGCAGACTAGCATTTAAACGATATCCTCTGCATTATGGATCAGAAAAAACCATAAAAATATTAAGTTTAATGTTAAATGCTGTGCACTCAGGACTTCTTTAAGAATACAACACACACTAATTTCAAATATTTAGAAATTCCACTGTGCGCCCACAAGGCTCAAGACATCCTCTACAGAATTCTCAAGGAAACTTCTGTGGCCAATCATGTATCTATGGAACACGTTAAAAAAATTAAAATCATAATTAAATGTTAGAACAGGCTGAAAGCTTAAGTATCTGGACTTCTGCTCTGTTTTGATCACACTTGTGCTACTCACAGAAATAAACCCAGTCATGAAAAGCCCTGAGGATGCTACAGAACTAATCTGATATGTCCAAGACTAGTATGATTGCTTTCAAGCTATAACATGTAATTGAGCAGAATTAAACCTCTCTCACTCAGTGAATCTGCTATGCAGTAAGGGTGACATTATCCAGTCTTCAGCTTTTCATCTGTAGCTTCAGGGAAATTCAAGAAGGTGGCAAGTTACATGCAAACACTCACCAGTTCAGCACAAATCAAGCGACATTCAACTCGAGAAGAATAGGTTTGTTTTGTGGTTTAAAAAAAAAGAATACAACATACCAAAAACAGTAACGTTCCCACAAGTAAATGTTTCCTTTCTTATTCTACAAAAAAACGGACACAACAAAAATGCATACCAAGAAATGCCTTCAAAACAAGGTGTACTTCTATCATTACTATCTTCAGTCCTGGATCAAAACAAACCCCAGTGCATCTTTGTATTGCACAGCGATACAAACAGCTGTTGTCCATCACGTGATATTGCTTACAAAGCAACACATCGTTTCACTCAAACAGAAGCAACAAGGAGTTGGGGCTAAGTGATAACCTGCAGGGAACTCCCAGTGAGTTTTTCCTTCCAGCGAGTGGGATCAAGGGGCACGACAGCAAATTCTAAACATGGACTGTTTGTATAAAGCTGGAAAAATCCTGATAGCTCAGGATCGAAAGAAAGCCCAAAGCTGTGTTATCGATCCTGCAAGCATGCAAGTCTACTACCCATAGACTACTCTTATAAAAACAAATTTGTACCTTGAATTAGAGAAAACTGACCATCTTCTCTGATCAACACAAATTTAAGTGATTTAAGCCAACACAAAATTTTCATGTTGCTCTATTTTAGCAGCAGTCATTGCAGTAAGCTCAACCGCTACAGCAATTATACCTAAACCTTTTTATTTAGGTATGATTTTGAACCACTCTACTCCTTTTCTTCCCTATCCCTCACCTCTCCTACATTCAGTCCTGCTGTTTGCTTCTGCCTCTCTTCCCAAATATACGTTCAATCACCAAGAGCTGATCATGGCAAAGGCCACGTCTCCATCAAAAGGTGCATGTTCCTCCCAATCCATCCAGAACAATCACTTCAAACCCCTCCTTTGCTTTCTGAGGAAAGCAATGCAGCTGGTACTTGCCGGGCTGATGCTCGGCTGGACAAGCAGCCAGATCCAGCTCATGACATCACGTTAGTACTAAAAAACAGATGGAGGCAGGCCTGAATAGCCAGGTGCAGCAAAGAGGAAGAGCTAGAAGGACTACTTTCCATCAGTAGCAGGGATTCATGTAATGGATTAAACAGATTTCAGAAGTATAGCATTATCCACATAGGTACACTTACCTTCAAAACACATCTACTAAGCTTCCTATGTTGCATGCGCTAAATTTCATCCCACAGAAGAAATTCTTGGAGCAGTTTTACTTATTTAGAAATAAACTTCCCAAACAATACCGCATGCCATACTGTTACACGGATGTATTTATAACTCTGTGGCAACAAAAAGATCTTTTGACATCAGGAGCACAGGGAACCCTGCCAACATCTGCACATGTACGAACAACATCTCCGCTTTGGCTCCCTTCCAACTGGCACGTAACAGCCACATCTACACTTCATTACACAGGCCAGTAGCCCAAGAAGGAGATAAAAATACGTACAAGTGCCCCATTCAGTACTTTCATATTCACTCCATGAATTTGACAGGAATATCAATGAAGAGGAGACCCGCCGTTTTGTAAGTAGAGATTTTTAACTTTTTATGCTTAAAAAGAAAAAAAGCACATTTTTTGCTGAAGACCACAGCTAACTTGTTTCTTTTTTTTAAAAGATGCATTACCATTCTGAAAGCCGGTGGGATGCAAACACAAAACTGAACAGTTGTTAAACACCGCTTCCACGAACCAGCAGCGCTGAGAAACAAGCAGCAAAACACACAGCAGCCAGAAATCCCACACTTTGGTGCAGCTACAGACAACACGGATTTTAGTTTAATTCACAAGCTGCTAGGAGCATAAATATTTGATCAGATCACTTTGTACTTGAACACGCTATCTGATGACATAAAAAAAATTGCATTTGACAATTAAGATTAAACATGCTTTTGCTCACAAGAAACAGGTATCTGATCAATTAGTCTATGACTCCAATGCACCTGCTGACATCTTGTCTTTGAATATACACGTAAATGCTGTGGAAACCACAACCACATCCCAGTGTTTAAAAACACAGCGCCGTATATGAAAACCTACAAACAAGCAGTTTACTAATTCTCCCTCATTAAAACTGTCATCTTACTCCATTCATACAGCAATATGAATAATTTCCTAATAGAAAGATAGAAAATAGCAAATACAACAAAACTCCTGATGTCTTCATTCCCTATGACACACATCAAAAAGTTTTGTCCATGCCCAGAATTGCTGCAACTCACCGAGCAAAACTGAACAATCCCTGCCAAAGGAACAAAGGGCACTTTGTCCCTCCAAGAATAATACTGCACTTCTGTCCTTAAGAAAGAACAAACAACAAAAAAGCTGCGGTCTAAGAAGAAATACTGAGGATTAATACGGTGAATTTATCATTTCGCTCAAGAAAAAAAACACTATCCAGGCATTTGTCTGCCTCGCTTCCATCTGCCTACACACAAGAAGACATACAAATGTGCTTTCAACACTCAGGGCTGTGAATTGGATCCTGCAGTAAAAGCTCAGCAGCTTGAGGCTGATAAGGCCCGCTACAGTCTGCAATAACACTCACTGAATTACACACATAAAAGAATAATAGTTTATCATAATCAAGCACATAATTCACCTTAATAATAAAATCTCACACACACACACAAAAAAGCTAAAACAGTTTGAGACGATTAAGAACTTGAGCTGTTGTTCTACAATACCATTAAAAAATACTACTTTTCATTTTCAGGAGTGCTCTAGAAGACACTGTACATCACTACCCATTTTTATATAGTTTAGCTTCATGTTTAAAAATAAGACAGTAACATACACAAAGAGCTTAAAGATGATAAAATGAATAGAAGAGATGCAAATATGCAATACAACGGGGAATCTTCTTCCTGCTTGCCATTACTCTGAAGATCCTGATGGCAAAGGACCTCTCTGTAACACCTTGGCTAGAATTATCTCGCTAAGCCGTGCCTGCCCAGGTATGAGCTGGTACAGCCACCGGAGTAATGTGCTGCTCCTCTAAAGGAAAAGAATTTGTTCTCTCTCACAAAGCCCTGTTGATTTTGCAGGGTAAACAGAAGTAGCGCTCGTATTAGTCACCAAGGCAAATAAGTACAGCTCTGGAGCCATGCAGACATGGAGATCAGACTGCACAACAAAACTGCTAAGATCTAAAGGAGGTTAAAAGCAGTCTAAAAACAGATGCTTTCTTCTGTCATGCTGTGATTTGCCTTTTAGAAGATCCGGACTCAAATGTATTTGTGAATGCTAGTGAGTGTAAAGAAGACCATTTACTACTCAACTGTATGCACATAATTTAACGTCTGAAGTTCCCAGAGTGGTTGAACATATTTGAGTGCATCTCACCATTTAACATTCATGGCACTGAAGGACTCAGCTAGCAGCATGGTGGGGGTGGAATGATGGCTAGACAACATGACCTAAGCAGTCTTCTCCAACCTTAATGATTCTGTGATACCATCTGTTAATACTAAAGACTAAGCACTACTGTGTCAAAATATCTGTATGAGCCAGGAAATCAATCAGATACTGGGAATTTCACTGTAGGACACACAAGGTAGCGTGGATAAGTGCCCTGAAACCACTACATGGTATTTAACATGCAATTATCTGTCAAAAAAAAACCACCAAAATTCAGCCATGACAAAAGCCTGAAAGGCATCAGGCATTACAACTGGATGGCACTGCAGCAACAGTTAGACCAGAACCATAGAAGATACCCTATTGCTAGGGCAGAGTCTGGGAAGAATCTGCAGAAATGCACTTTGCCTAGAGCTCACAGCCAACTTCTTAAGTGTAAATAAATAAAACCAACAACAACCAGCCCACACATGACTTACAAGCATTTTATTTACTTCTAACTGCAAAGTTCGCATAGGGTGAGTTTCCTTTGAATAAAAGCTAAACCCACAGCCCTGTTAGCTGGGCAGCTGGTGCTACAGGACTGGCCCTAACTGCTCTAGGGCCGCAGTAGTTATGAGAACACATGGGTCAGTTTTGATAGCAGAAGAATAAAGTGTCCTTCACAGCTCGGCATGCAATCTTACTGGGTAAACAGCCATTTGTACTGAAAACAGTTTTCTAACTTAGAAGCAATTTTCCAGCTCAGCAGTAGTGCTCCATCAGTTACAGCACAGTCAGTTTGTTGTCGCTGGGCTCTGTGTGTGAGACAACACGTGCTCCCTGCTCACAGCATCCAAACAACAGCAACTTTTGGTGCTGCTTTTGTCTGAACAAGTTGCCCACGTTTACATTAACTATCGCTTCAGGTGCATCAGATTTTGATTAAAAACAGGAACTCAATATTCACATGCCAAGTCTTAAAAGACTATATGCATAACCTTTCACATATAGCTTATTTCATTCCATTCAGACTAAAAAAGGTGAAAGGGACTAGATCAGTGAGATTCTACAAAAGGAAAAAATAATTACTGCTAAGGAAAGAAACGGTGCCAAACAGTCCTTCCACCTGCTTTATGAAGCAGAATGGCAGAAGGGGCTTTATTCTTCATTGAATACACATAGACAACTGCTTAACAAACGTTAACATGAAAGCCATCAAAAACATGTATCTAAAGACTGCTGTAAGAAACCCACACAAGGCTGCGATGTTTTATACCACTGCCTGCAGCCTTACAACAGAAGAACATCATGCTCCTCTATCAGGTGAGGTTACAGACCCAACTGCAAGCTTACCCCAGGAAACACTTTACACTAATTGCGACCATACGGTTCTGCGGGCACTGCCACTCAGGGGCAACCACGCTCCACGCTTCAGGCTTCAAGCTCAAATCCCAATCTCTGATTTGAAAAGAGTTTCTGATGGAAAAAACCCTAAGTCACTAGCTCTGACAGATGAGTAACGTGACTTTTCAGCCACTGTCTGCTTCTATCTGGCTGGTGCTAAAATTAAATAACACAGAACTTTAAAGCTATCAAACCTGAATATCACTCAGGTTTGCTCACTTGGAAGCAGCTGACTTCTAGAAGAAGCCTCTGGTCTCATTCCCATGCCAGTATCTGCCTTCATCAATCATGCAGAAAGCATGCGATGAAGCATTTCACATATCTTATGTATAAATGGAAGCAAACTCCTCAGCCATTTATCACTTCTAGAAAATAACCTCTCATACAGAGCACCCTGCATCTTGCTGCTGTAAAAGCTGCATAACACAGAGTTGTGTATAATGCGCTCCTCTGGTAGAGGCTGAGAAAGGAGTTGTGTGTGACATATGGTATAAATGAGAAAAATTGATTCAGCTTTACATATGTAAAACACTTTACTCCTGATCGAAGGAAGGCATTCAAACCTTCAGCACCCATCATCAAAGCTGCTGAACGTGCCTCTGCAGAATACATTAACTTTACAAAGTTTCGCAACACACAAAGCTGGACTGAAGTTGCCCCAAGAACGTTTTCCAGGATACACCCATCTATCAACATTTCCAATCCTCTGTGAAACACTTCTCATTTGATTAGAGGTGACAGAACCGTACCACGCTCTGGAGTGGCAAGGATTGCCTTGCTTCCCCACCAATGACCTGCTCCGCTCTCAGCAGCACTTTCAGTACGACAAACGGTGAGCAAAGCACTCCTTAAGCTCCGCATGCACGGTTTTTTCATCTCTGCAGTAGATTTGCCTGAAAACCTCAAGGCTCATCTACAGCTTGGTGAAGAGCCCATACAAACGAACCAGTGCTGCCCACTGCCTGGGACCCAGCCCACACAGTCAGTGACACAACTATGCCATCTCCTTTGTCTCTAAGGACAGCACCGCCCCTGCAAATTACAAAGCAGCATACTTTTTGCAGAAAAGAAACTCTTTACAAAGAAGCTTTATGCAGCCATCTAGGTGTATGATCGTTGTGCTGGAACATGTGCTCAAAGCCAACACCCTCAGTTGTAAGAAACACAACCAAAACATGATTCCCAAATCACTTCCAAATGCACTCAGCAAAGTAAAGCAATTTGCTCTTTCTTTTCTATGTGGAGTTTCCTTGCTGTGCTCGTGAGCAGCTACCGGCACACTGTGCCTTCCGTGCCCTGAAAAGCAAACTAGGAACTGAGGGGAAAAACAAACCAAGCGATGTAGATAGAAAGGCAGAAGGGAAGAGGGCATGCTACCCCGAAACATATTTTTAATTAAGCACAGTTCATAAATGCCCTCTCTAGAAATAAGCCAATAAATGAAGGTGCTGGAGGCAAAACCTGCAGCCCTGCTTTTTGGGGGCTGGAAGTTTTTTGGCTTCCTCACTAGGGAGAAAGCGGATGTCTCGGATGTCTATAACAGCAGTCACACAGTGATGGTCTCACACATACTTGCAAATATTCTCTTTGGAATACATCAGTTAGAAGCGCGGACAGCGCGGCTGTCAGGCAGCACAGCTCTGAGCCCAGCGTGTGCAGCAAGGGAGGGCCTGGAGATCCACAACAGAGCTAAAAGCCAAAATATAAGGCAAGGGGAGGCTGCCAGACACGAGCAGGTCTGTACAGCTGGGCGGTGCCACAGAATGCAGTGATATATCGTCAACTTTTCACCTAAAAATATGAACTTAATACAAAATCTAGATGACATACTAAAGTATACCTATTTGCCTACCAGTGTGTAACAGCACATAACCAGTGCTCTTAAATAAACAACCTAGCATGCCCAACCGCTGAGAAGTGAATGCTATCGCATTTGCTGCTCCATCCTTCAGCTAGGAAATACCCATTTTTACTACCAAAAACGGAGGATCTGTATTTAGCTCCGAGAAGAACACAAGGCAGCACGGCTCAGCTTCATAGAAGGCGAGCACAGCAGCACTACGCCAAGCAAACCCCACCGCCGCCGGCAATCCCGGCCCCGCCGTACCACAGCCCGCGCTCAGAGAGCCGAGGAGGAGGAGGACGAAGCCCCGAGGCGCTCCCGGCCGCCCTCCCTCCTGCCGGCCGCTCACCTGCAGCACCAGCGGTTCGGGGTTGAAGGCGAGGGTGATGAGGAGCTGCATGCGCTCCGAGTCCTTCAGGTTGCGCAGCAGGAAGCTGCCCGAATCCTTGGTCTCGGCGTAGCGGCGCACCAGACGGTCGAGCAGGCGCTGCGAGGGGCAGTGCACCAGGTCGGACCAGCCCTCCACGGCGTCGGGGGTGAGCAGCCGCACGTCGCCGTTCAGGCTGGCGAACTCGGTGGCGTGCAGCGCCTGCAGCAGGTCGCAGCGCCCCCTGCCGGTCGCGCGCCGGCAGATCTTGGCGTCGATGTCGGCCAGCTCCTGCGCCGAGCCCAGGCGCTTCAGCACGACGCGGCGGCTGCCCTCGCGGGGCTCCCCGTAGCGCGCGAAGTACACGTTCTTCACGTTGAAGAAGTCGAAGAGGCGCAGGCGGCCCCAGCTCTCCAGGCGCAGCTGCCCGTTGAGGAACTTGCGGCACCAGCTGGTGCCCCAGCAGGCCGGGCACTTATTGAGCTGCAGGAAGCGCCGCTCCGCCAGCTCGTTGCGCTGCAGCGAGGCCAGCAGCGAGTGCGTGTTCAGCACCAGCGCCGCCGCCAGGCTGCCCAGCACCGCCAGCTTCACGTAGCGGTACAGCCGCCCCAACTTCAGCGACACCAGCCGCAGCATCGTCCCGGCCGCGCCGGGCCCCCGCCGCCCTCCCTTCCTCCGCGCAGCGGCTCCGGCACCACTAAACTCCGCGCCTCGCCGCCCGCCCGATAAAAGGCGGCCAAGTTACTGAGGGGACGGCGGGCGGGGGAGGGGAGGGGAGAGGGGGAGGCGCCAGCGGCCCGCCGGCCCGAGCGGCCACGCCCCCGGACGAGGCCACGCCCCCGAGGGAGGAGCCCCGCCGCAGCCGCCGCCGCGGGCCTCCTCCCGCCGCCCCTCCCGCGGGGCCTCCTCCCGCCGCCGCCCCCGCCCACCTGGGGCTGCGAGTGACGTCCCGTCCTCGCGCGCTCTCGATGACGGCAAGAGGCGGGGCTCGCGGGGGCCGTGCGCGCGCTGAGGGAGGGGCGGGGGCGGGGCCGAGCGCCCCTCCCGTCTCAGTCCTCCCGCCCCGCCTCCGTTCTGCGCCGGCCGGGTCGGGGTGAGGGGTCGGCGCTGCGGCCGCCATGTGGATCGCTTTGCCCAGCTGCGGTCCCGGTGAGGGACGCTCGCTGTGCGCCCGCGGGGTACAGCCTGCCCGGAACGGCGCAGTTCGCACCGCCGCGAGGCCCCGCCCGCCCCTCACCACGCAGCGGGCGCGCGCCGTTCCCGCCCACCGCTGTTCGTCGCTGCCGCTCAGCGGCGCCTCAGGGATCGCTGCCCGTCCCGGGATGCCGGCCGGGACCTCGCCCTGAGGGGCGGCACCGGCTGACGGTGCTGTTGGAGGGGAGCGAGCGCAGAAGTGATGTTCGTGCGACAGAACGGGCGTACGGCGCTGTGCTTTACGCACAGCGGACAGCAGGCGGAGGATCGGTTTGCTGGGGCCGCAGGGCGGGATTCGTGATCGTTGGCCAAGTGTGGCAAGAGTGCTGTTTTCCACTGACTTCATTTCCATGATTTAAATGCGTAAATATTGGAAATACGTTTGTATTTCTGCAGTTTCACACTCCCCGTGTACTCTTTTGCCATCTGTGTATGTAATTTATAGAATTGTAGGGGTTGGAAAGGACCTCTGGAGATCATCAGGTCCAATCCCCTGCTAAAGCAGGTTCCCTATGGTAAGTTGCACAGAAAGGCATCCATACCTCTCTCGGCAGTCTGTTCATGTGCCCTGTTACCCTCACAATAAAGAAGTTCTTTCTTGCGTTCATTTGGAACTTACCATGTTCCAGTTTTTGCCCATTGCCCCTTGTCCTGTCACTGAACACAACTGAAAAGAGCCTGGCCCCATCCATTTCACTCCTGCACTGTAGATGTTTATAAACACTGATGTGTGTAAAACATTTTCCAGGTGTCCAGTGTACAAACTTTGCCACTAAGCTAAATATCTGCACCTCCGGAGGTGTGTCAGACATGGCTACATCGTATCCATTGGATGCCCAGTCTCATTAAATGCTGTTGTAGGGTCAGATCATTCCATCAGAGAGATTTAGCCTACAAAACCAACATTTTTTTTAATTAAAAAACAAACATGTACGTTGTTTAATTATATACATATATATTCTACACATACATATAGTTTACCCTAACTCAAGTCTTCAGTACGGGCACACAGACTAATGACACTTTTCAAGTAACAGATCCTTAAAGCTGAACAGACTTTCTGGATGTAAACTCCAAACTCTGCACCCAAACATGCTCAGTCTTCCTTACATGCTGGTAGTGGGTTTTTTAGTCTACTAGTATTTACTGTGTAAATTCATAGCATCATAGAATCACTTGAGTCAGAAAGGACTCTTAAAGGCCATCTGGTCCAACTCCCCTGCAGTGAACAGGGACATCGACAGCTCCATCAGGTGCTCAGAGACCCGTCCAGTCTCACTCACTTGATTCTTACTTCTCATGTGCTCTGTTGTAGTGAAACAGCTCTATCCTTCTGGATAATAAAATAACAAAAGATTTCAGTCTTAAATAGATCAAAACTTTTTTTTTTTTTTTTAAGAATAATCTTTTAAATAAGTTAACCTTTTTTTTTTTCATTCAACAATGTAGTGCTCTCTAGAGGCATTGCAAATCCAAAAATAAATAAATCTGCCATTTCTAAAACATTCAGAAAACTTGTTCTGAGATACAATGGTATTCATAGGAGTTTGGGGGCAGCGTTCCAAGAGCTGAAGGAAGGCTGCCTTTTTTATAAGTGTAGCTCTAATTCAGATTTACAAATCTTGCTTAAGACTGAAAAATGAAAAAGCTTAGGCAGATTTAGTAAGAAAAAGCAAAGGAGGGAGAGCACTTGGTTGAAAAACTAATTATTCAGTAATGATTTGTGTAGCTCGTAACTCTTATAAAGTGTGATTTGTGAGCGATCCGTTTCAAGGCGGGAGGGGAATCTGTTTCAAGATGCAGGGGAATGCACAGAAAACTAGATAACGCACTATAATGTATGTATTTCAAAATCTGTTTTTCTAGAGTTGCCTTCACTCTTCAAAGTTCAAAATAAACTACAGTAGTTTTTCTGTGAAGGCTTCATTATATATGACAATGTAATTCATCACAGATTCCAGTGACTGGAATGAGAACACAGACCGCTGACAGAGAGCAAGTGCATGAAGTTCTGTGACACAGCAGGTTAGTGCAGTTACACAGCTCTTTGCAGTAGCTCAGCAGTAAGGTCTCAGTTTGCTCCACGTTATGAAGTGTCATTCTAACAGTTATTCTGGCTTCATATATGTTTTGGGGTTTTTTTTAATTATCTTCCATAACAATGCTGTGTTGAAGTTAGGCACAGACCTTTAAAGTAAGCAGACATCATGTATTCGCATTGTTTTCAGATACATCAAGAGGTGTCACAAATATCACAGACTGTGTGGCTATAGGGATGACTTTCAATAAGTATCTAGAGTAGCAATTTGAAAGACTTGGGTAGATCCAAGCATTTTCTCTCCATAAGGATAGAGCCCAAATTTAAGCTATTTGGAATCCAACAATTCTGTGCAAAGGGCTAATAACAGAGTCTGGCATACTGGGGTACTTAATTCTGAGCTCTTCTACTTCAAACTACAGAATGAGCAGCTGTCCAAAATGACAGCTATCTCAAAATCCTTGCAGAGAATGGATATGGAGTGTCCCATTGTGTTTTCTAAATTGTTCTTTATAGGTTCATTTCCACACTGAATCACATAACCACCTTGCAGCTTTCAAAATCGAGATGACCATGACTTTTAACCAGACAAGCCTGAAAGACGTGCCCAGAAAAACAACTACTGTAAATTCTGCACATTTATAATCAGAGTTCACTTATTTCCATTCTGTACCTCAGACTTACTGCATAGATGTCATTCAGAAGTATGCGCTACAGGAATGGCTGAAATTACTGAGTATTTTGCCTCGCTAGAGGATATATTTGGATATCTATATTCAGTATCCCCGGGCATCTTTCAAATTTCCTCTCTTGTCAGAAAATAAAGTACATATTTGAAGAAATCTGGATATATGATTAGGTTCTATATGTCCATCTATATGTCCATCCAACTATCTGTTCCAGCTCTCTTAGAGACCAAGGGGAAGAGGTGCTGTTCACAGCTGCCTGAGAATATGTACCATACCATTCTGTATTCTACTTTCAGCAGAATCAAAAACTCTTTTACCACACTGCACTGCTTACAGTACAGCAAAATGAAATCAGTATGTGGTACTGGAAAAATATTACCCAAAAGGTGTTCTACATTAATCTATCCTATGAGAAGTGGGAGGGTATATCCTTCTTTAATCAACTGCAGTAAACTGGGGTTTTAATACAATTTTAATTCCTGCTTAGAGTACAAGCAAAAATGATAAATAAGCAACAAGGTTACTTTTTCTATAAATAATCAGCACATTTTTAAATGGCTTGAAGTCTGTGCACATAACACAACAGTACATGCGGGAACATAACACAAATACTGGCTCTGTACAATTCTTGCCTTGAGCAGCTTGGCATTTTTCCCTCAATTTCTTTTTCCTTCTAATTGGTAAATATTATGCTTAGAACAGCTGAATAACATTATAAGTTATTTTGCTGAGTCAACATCAAGCAAATGTGCTTTGTCATCATGACATGCACATTTGCTGATTACAGCACTGAACTTGAACATCAAAATCAACAAAAGGATTTTTAAATTCTCCTTTCCCCACATCTTCAAATATAAATCAAGGATGTGCATTATTTTCTCCCTTGAAAGTCAACATCAGTCTTCACTCTGATTTCATGCAGATTGTTCTTTATAATGGTGGATCAAGAAGGCTGCAGTGTTATTGTGTGAAGTTTATTTATACATTTTTTTCTCATGTGAATTTTAAAACCTCACAAAGAATTATTAAATCTTTTAATCTTCAAACTTCGCACAGCAGTTTTCCATAAAGACAAGACCTTTTCTTTCAGTGCAGTAGTTTTATCTTTACTTATAGATTGATTTATTTAGCTCTATGTATAAGTACTTGATAAACTACCCTGAGGTTTGGGGTGTTTTTTTTTTTTTAATAATTATTACTTTTTCTTTCTGTATACCAATTTGCAAGTTTTATGTTATAGTAATCAGAACTTTCATGGCATGGAAATTTGTTCCTGAAAGGTATTCTTTATACACAAAGAAACCTGATAGGACTGTACCAAAATTAATAGATTGCTGATTGGTCATTAACTAGGAGTCAATGATTTGTCCAGAGCCCGAAGTTAATGATTTCAAATGATTGATTGTTTTATGATTAATTACACAGACTGCAAGAAAGTAACCCTTCCTCTGCATGGGCCGGGGGGTGCCTGAGAAAATAGCCCTGGAGCCACAGCTACAGCAGCACAGCAGGCCTGCTGCATTATTTTTTGGGTTGTCTGACCAAAATCACTGCTGTGGTCAGCAGGTGGGCCTGCCCGCTGCCTCCTGGGAGGGAGGGTTAGTTACCCAAGCAGATAAACTCTTCCATTCCTCCATTCTTTTTTTGTTTTCTTAAAAAAGTAGCTTAATATGTGGAAGCAGCAATCCCAAGAGAGATGCTATGGGCACAGTCAGGCTTCTGGTTGCTCTGTGGTCACATTGTGAGCTGAGAAAGTATCGCTGAGTAAAGCTCCCCAGAATTGTTCTAAGTCATGAGGTGATCAGTGTGAAAGTTTCAATGGCAGTGATTCATAATCCAGAGAGCCTGGGGACTGCTAGAGAACAGGAGGTCTTGATATGCTGTGTAGTATTTCATTTATAAATGAGAGAATACTACACCTGAGGGCTGGCAGTAATTAGAGATTACCTGAACATTCTGCACACTGTAGTCCCTTCTGCAGGCATGCTGTGTGTTTGTGGAAGCTTCATGCAGAATTAATGATAGTCAGTTTCCCCATGCACTGAGTAGGATGTATGTGCCGGTCAGCTGTTGGGACTGGGGCAAAGCCACCTTTCTGAGAGTTGTTTTTAACAGAATCTGGAATTTTAAATATAACAAACATTCTCATAGCCGAAAACATTCATGATGTATTGGATATGGGTGGTCCTGCGTGGAGCCAGGAATTAGACTCAATGATCCTTATGGATCCCTTCCAACTCAGAACATTCTCTTCTAACACCGGAAAAAAAAGCCAACAACCAACTCTCTAATTTACTCTGTCATGTTCCTTCAGTGGTGACCGTCTTCTTGTAAATAGTGCAAATCTGTAATACAGGAAACCACATCAATGCAGTTGGCAACTTTTGCTTTCTCCTCTACGAAAGCCACTATTATTACAAATGAATCTCTAAGTGACTATGGCAAGGTATTGCTATGGCAACCATCATCCACAACAGCAGCTGCTCGCTTTTCATTGCGTTTGCATATATACATTAAAAATGACAATGTCTGTCCTTTCAGTTTTATTGTTTAACATTAGCATTTCAGAAACCACACGTGTAATGTCCAATGAAACCAATTTATGGGTTAGATTTATCTAGTCTATCAGTTTTAGTCTTAGAGTTGTTGAGAATTAGCTAAAGCCACAGCTTTCATATGATTTTGTGCCATGAGAAATTAATGCACAAATGATAACACAACAAAGTTCCTTCTACACTGCTTCATCATATACAACAGATGGAAAGATTTTCCACTAACCCAGTTTCAGAAAACTATTTATTCTCAATACTTACTGTTTTTATAGTAATTATAGTCAATAATTATGAAGTAGTTTTCCTCTCATGGCAACTCTTCCAGAGGAATATGTAAGGAATACATAAGGAATATGTAAGGAGTGTGTTAAGGAATGTGTAAGGAATGTGTAAGGAGTGTGTTAAGGAATGTGTAAGGAATGTGTAAGGGATGTGTAAGGGATGTGTAACTGGGGCTTCTGTTCCATAGGCCTCTTTTAAAAATATATTTTTTTAAGTAGCTAAAATTCAATTTACACCATACTCCTATCTAACATTTTCAGAAGTGTCTTTAAATCTGAGCTGTGCCATTTTTCTGTGCTATTTAGACACTTTCCAAACAAATAATTCACATTTCAGTTGAAATTTTGCAGAAGTCCTTACGAATCACTGATACATCTCGAATGGAAAAGGAAAGAAAAAAGGAAGTGGCCTCCCCAAGTCAAAACATCGATAGTTTCATCCTCTGATCTGAATCAGTTTCTACAGAGGCGAGGTCAGTTAAATTACATACTTTCTGTACTTTTCTCCAGCTGACAATCTGCTGGTTGTAATGCAAGGACACAAGGACTCAAATAGATTTTTCTGACATGGTGTGCAGTCTGGCACAAAGCAGTCTTACAAATGCTGCTTACCTACTCTGCTTTTGCAGATCCAGTGATAGCACAAGTGTAAGCCCTGCCAGTGTTGAGTAGCGTCATTAGCTTTATGCAATCTATCTGTAGGTATCAGAATCCCTTTTGCATGTGAATGTTTTGTGTTCCCAGACTTAAAGATCTAGTTACATTTCCATGCTAGAAAAGTTAGTACGGCAGTTTCCATCCTTCACAGTACATTTGGAAGCGTAGCAGGATTAAAACAAGAATAATGGAACGATGTCTGTGACTGTATGTTAAATGTATGTTGGTATTTAATGGAGTAATACCATAGATAACAGATGATTTATTTCAGTATTATAGGGCCAAATTGTGATATCATTTTCTCACATTCAAGAGAATCTACTTCTAATAAGCAATGCACTAGCAGAATGACACATCGCACAGTAGTGCTGCTAAAGTGTTTCCAAATAGCACTATCAGTACATCTCAGCACAGAAGCAAAGGTGCATACCTTTGCAACTTTGACTTCATAGCATTCTGAGTGATGCTATAGTGTGTGATAACATTGTGATGCTGCACAGATGGTGAATGGCATAAAATTATTCTTTCATTTGTAAACAAACTCAGTATTCAGCCTTACAGCTGCAGAAGAGAAAGGACATTAAACCCATTCAGTGACACTTTTCTTCTTTGAATCAATTTTAAAGTTACTGGCTAAATGCTTCTCTTGCTGGTGAAAGTTTTGTTTCCTAGACTTTAATGCTACAAGGGAAAAAATACTGCAGGGTTTCTAGCAAGAGCAGCACCACATCTTCAGATAAACAAAATGGAGTTTTGAAGAATACACACTAAGAGAAACCACCATATTTTTCCATACTTTTTCCAAGAGCACTAACTTGTGTTGATTTTGTCTTCAGTACATTATTCAGTGGCAATCAGTAGAAAACTCTGATTCAACCTATTTATGACATAGTATTATTCAGTGGAGCTAATACCCATTTCATACTGTAGAGGTACACAAGCACTTCTGAAAAATTAGAGAAAGCTATTTGGTGTGAATCTGATTTATGTACTCTGTCTTCAACTGAAGCAAAGGCAATTGCTACCGCAGATTTACAGAGCAAAAGACATCCAAAGCATTAATTATAGGAAGGGATTTTCTAATTACCCAGAAGACTCCAAACATATGTCATAGTTTTGCAAAAGTGACAAACAACATATCTGAACAGATATTTCTCAGTATCCCACTGTAATCCTTTAATACTTGGGCTTCCTTGCTGGCAAGTTCTCAGCTTTCTGTGATTCTGCAGTTATAGAAATGTGTCACGGGGTTATCAAGATCAATCTGGGTCCGTGACAGGGGAGGGGGCAGTAGGCCTGTAGCCCCCCGGCCCCCTCGGAAAAAAAAGGAAAAAAGGGAAGACTGGGAGCCTGCTTAAAAATCACAAGTTCTGTAAAATTAGCAGCTCCCTCTGCAGTTGTATACCACATTGTATGCAGGTACCAGGTAGGTATTTCTAACAGTGTTTTCAATTGACTATATATACTTGTAGCTCCATAGAGAAAAGTGGCAAACTTAATCAGGGCCCAGTATGTTTTGAGCATCAAAAAGGAAACACCAATGGCATGCAGTCCCTTGAAAAGCAGTTTTACAAGAGAAAGCATTTTTTTTTCCCTTTTACAGAAGCAAAATATCAGTGCTCAAAGTTTACAAATATCACCAGAATATTGGCAGTCCGCCTGGACTGTCAAGGTCAAGCTCTCAGTGAGCACCTGCAAAAGAGATAAACTTTCCCAACACAGCTAACGAAACTCTCCGAGAGCAGAGATTCGTTCTAACAAGCTACAAAGCAACTTTTTAAGAGCAGAGAGGGATTTATTTCAAAAACCAGAAAACAAGCCCCAATATCTTAATATCTTATCTTAATATCTTATCTCTGCCCGCATTCTCCACCAAGAACTGTCACGGGGTTATCGAGATCAATCTGTGTCCGTGACAGGGGAGGGGGCAGTAGGCCCGTAGCCCCCCGACCCCCTCAGGAAAAAGGGAAAAAGGGAAAAGGGGTAGGGAGATGGGAGTTCAAGGGAACAAGCAGAGCAGCGGCAACGATCTGAGGTGTAAAACTTATTTACTAACTATGATATCGGAATGCAAGATAACACACTATAATACAATATAATTAGAATTGAAGCTAATAAATCAAATATAATGAGAGAGAGAGGTTTCCGAACACCGAGAGGCCTACTTTGAAGTTGAAGGCGCCGTGGCTTGGAAGCACACCCACACCCGCTGCCAGGCAGTGAGAGAGAGAGCGAGCGTCGCTTCCGTGACGTATTTTCCCTCTCTGGTCGCGAGGTCCCCTGGGATGTGTAGTACTTCTTCTCTGTGCTCCACATGATGTTGTGATGTGGAATACCAATAGCAAAAATTACAAAACACAAAACCATGACAAAATGCCATTCTCCAATGGAAACCTGTATGCATTGTGGAAGTAACTTACAAATGGAGGCTCATGAGGTCTATTCCATACCTTAGCACATTGAGAACAAAGATATATTTTATGTAACAGAAATTGAAATGCAAGGCAGAGTAGAAAGAAAATATGCATCTTATCTACAGCTAGTGGCAGCTTTTTGTTCATAATAGTACTGCTGAACACTTGTATAGTAACTATTCAAAGATCCCCAAATCCTTCAGAAATATGAATAAATTAAGCCTCACAACATGATACCATATACCACAACATGATAACAAATGATACCATACCTACATGCAGTGTGTTGCAAAGGGAAGAAGGGCATTCTCATCTCTCAGGTTTCTGCTTTAAAAGAATCAGACTTCATCAATTGTATATTCACATTTTTTTTTAATTTGAGTTTGTCTTGCCAAAAAGATCAATCTCTGAAGAAAGCATTGTAGCCCTTGAGCTAGTCATGATAGGTCTAAAGAGGAAAGAAAAACCTCAGAGGAGATCTTGAGAAGTGACTTCCTAACAGCCATGAGATTTCAGATATTACTTTCTCTCAGTTTATAGGGTCCATGGATTTGATTTATGCTCTCTCCTCCAAATTCCACCTTAGCTCCTGTTTCAGCATTGGGAGCTCAGAGTTTTTCCTTAATTCTGTATATTAGCTGAATTTGCCTTTCTCTATGAGTTTTCTTACCAGACAGAATGTCTGTCCTTCTGAAAACTGCCTCTGCATGGGAGAGGAATGGGACCAATTACCAGGTTTATATGGTAGACATACTTCCATGAGCTAGCTGAAACATGCTGTCCAATGTCTCGAGAGCAGTACAATGGAAATATACAAGGCAAGGTGTTCAGTGGTGCTTCCTAAAGGAGACTTTTTACATTTTCTTTTAAGATTTCATTGACTATATTTTTTTGTTGTTGTTTTTTGATGTTCTGTTTTTAAGGGGGCTTTTTTTTTTTTTTTTTTTTAAATCATCTTAGTTACTATTTTCTGAAACAGAGGCCTAAATTGTCTAAGTATGTAAAAATCTGAAACAGGATTGATTTTTTGTAATAAATTGGGGCAGACTGGCACAACACAAGTTGCAAGTAGTTAATTGCTTCTTTTTATGGCAGTAATACCTTTATGAACTGCAAAACAAATGCGTCTGTATTGGATTTAGATTTCACAGAGAGAAAAACCAAGCTGCTCTAGAATAACATTAATCTTTGCACGAGCAGAGTACTTACTTATGTCTATTGTGCTTATCCACTATTTTTGTTATTTCTCACAATTCCACAGTGTCTTTCAAGTGCTAATCATTCCACGTAGCAATTTGTTAAAATGTTAAATCTGTGAATAGAATGGACTCAAATGGGTACTACTTTCAATGTCATACTATTATATCATATAAAATATCATACTATTTTCCTTTACAAAGTAATCATCAAAATTTAAAAAATGTTAAGGAGGGACATAGAAATTAAGCCAGTTCCCATTTGGCATGCAAATGTTGCTCTATTTGCCTACTGTGAAGGCAACTCAATTTAACGTGTATTCTTACCAAAGTTTTTGTTGTATCTTTTTAAATGTCACGTATCTACTGAAAATCATATGGAAAGTTCCATAACCTACTACTAAAAAAAAAAAAAAAGAGGTGCATTTCTCCATTTTGGAGATACGCTGATTTTTGTAACCTTAAGTGTATTAAAACTTTTTTGCTGACTTATTTGCTAAAATGCAAGCTCTCAGGTGAGATCTCATCTATGAAATTCCAAGTAATCAATTTCTATGGGAGATTTAGGAGGAGACTTGGGATTTTTCACTGGGAACACGCAACCCTTTATATTACCAGCCTATTAGCATAGTCTCACTATTTTCCACTACCACCTTAAGACACAAAAAATATGTATTTTCTTTCAGGTCCAGTAACTGGCTTTTTGCCCACTCATAATGTATCTCTCAACAAATGCTATATACAAAAACAGACTTACAAATACTCAAACAAAATAGTTTGTGCTTTTCTGCCAGAGTCACAAAGAAAACCTTTAAGCTTGAGCTCAGCCTGCCCGCTATGTCTCTTGATGTAATTTATCCCATTTAACACCCCAAAAAGCACCTCTTGGGTTTTTTTTTCCATGTGGAATAAATAAAGAATTACACTCAAATTCTATTTTTCTATAGTCCCAGAAGAAATAGCAAGAAGAATGCTGAATACTTACTACCTCCCTCCAAATCCAGTAAAATCCAGCTGGCCGGGAAGCTAGAGATTTTCTTATCTTCCAAAACCAGTTTGATTAATTTCAGTTTGGACTTATAGGATACGCGGATGCACAAAAGTGTTGGGTTTTGCTGCTACGAAAATAAACAATAAAAAAGACCTGCTGAGGACTTACCCTTCTATCTTCTGTATACCTGGAGGGTTGTACTCAGCAGGTAGAGCGTTGCCAGGTTTAGACTGTCAGACATGGTGGAGAGAACATTTTTCATGGAAGAACTCAAGCTGTGATCTCTAGAGGAGATCAAGCAAGCAGCTACAGTATGTAAATCTAAGTTCAACACACTTCTTTTCCTTTTTCTTTTTTTCCCTTTTTTTTTTTTTTAATTATTTTTTTTCCCCCTTATCAAATTAAATACTTCAGTACAATCATTTTGGCCTGGATTTTCAGAAAGGGATCAATGGCAGGTTTTTCAGTTACTTTCATTACTTTTTCATGTATTCCTGACTGCTTAAAATGAGCACGTTTCCATACTAAAAAAAGGTGTTTGTTGTCATTTCATACATGTTTTATCCATTCTGTAGTCATTATTCTGTTACTGAACTCAAACGCAAGGTTTGCGGTGGAAATTTGTAGGACATCCTTCAAAATCCGGTGTTATGGTTTTGTTCATTTAATTTTGCACAAGCTATTGAAGTGGGCATGTTGGAGATTTTATTCTGAGCATGTAGAATATCAGAGATTTCATAATCATGCCTATAACTCAGACCTTATTGAAGGTTTCAGTTGGAAGAACTTCTGTTCTTCTGAGATATAATCAGAGCAGATCCTCCCATAGCTCCATAAAAACAGTTGATAAAGAGGAGAATAATAATGAGTTCCTGAAAAGGCCACCAGATAAAGGAACCAGTAACTACAACAGTCATAACATGATAATTTTGGTATAACCCACAAAACAAATGTTAAGCACAAGGACACATTAGGTATATCATTTTCTAATCTCAATTTGTACTTGAATTTCTTTCCAAACTTTAAAATTATCTCCAGGATACCTTAAACAAAAGAAAAGTAGCTCAAAGGCAAAGCTGGTTTTTAGACATTCTTCGGGGATCATTCCCATCATGGAGAAAAAAAATCATGGAGACTACAAAGAAATAATGGTCTTTGGGATGAAATACATTTCATCTGCCTTTTCATTAGGGATATCCCTCCTATGATGTGAAGGTGTTTCCTTGAAAAAGTGTACTTTCTTGTCACTGTTTACACAAAGCAGTAATAGGTGAACATTTCTCCTTGCAGAAAAACACGTGATCTAAGACTTATAAAGATGTCATTTAAGTTTCATGATTCCTCTCATCCTCTCATCTAAAGAATAGCCTCCCCCTTCCCAAGAATTATGATTTTCTCTTAATCTCAGAATTGACCTTTTCTGTATACTTTAGAATATTATTTAATTCAGTCTTCGTTAAAATACAGTCACTGATAACCAAGATTTGGTACAGTGTTCAGATGCTACTAATAGAGTGAAACCAAATCACATTTATCCCTTTGCAGGAAGTCGATTCCTTCTGTTATTTATGCACGTGAGAGCTTAGAACCAAACTGTGGTCTCACTGAAGTTAATGGCAAAACTCCCACTGACTTCAATTAGAACAGAATTTGGCTCACAATCTCATTACTGAGGAAAACAATTAAAAGAAGCTTTTACAAGGCTGTATTGCTGTGTGAAAGGGCATGAACCGTGTAGCTGATTTCATTGAACCCGTAGCCAACAGTCATTGCTATAGCAACTGAGGCTCTAACAAAGGTAGTCACTGTCTCTGTAATCATCAGGTGTCACTATAGCAACTAGAGTTTCCAGAGAACAAGAGAAAAATGTTTGATAACTGTCAGTTGGAGAAAAAAAAAAAAAAAAATGTAGAAAAAAAAAGTCTGAGCACAAGAAGGTTGGAACCCGAAGCAACAGAAGGCTAAAACGTGGCTCACAGCGAAGAGGAATGATTGTCTGGAATGTACACAGACGATGGCAAAGGAGCACGGACAAAGGTTAGATTGGACATGCAGGGGGAAGCAGTTCAGGCTTCCCCTTGGATAAGGGGAAAAAAATAGAGCATTCCTAGCAGATATGTCCAGCTGTAAATTAGTTACATTTTGGGCATCTTTCTCTTAAATGTGGATTGCTTAATACAGGAGAGAAGAGCTAGACAAGAAGCCTTGTCTACAGAAGCATTTCAAGCCCACTGAGATTTTTGAAAGCACCTGCCTGCACTTCTTGTGTACTTCCCTTTATAAAGAGCCCAACTTCAGTCAATACTGTGAACGCAACCAGTGTTCTTGAAGTGCTGCTGCAGTTCTGAAGAAACAATGGTTAAATGTTCATAATGTTTCTTAATTACAAGTTTTTAAACAGTTCTCAAGTGAAAAAAGGAACAGCTGCTGTTTGGATACTGGCAGAGATGTAAACAGCATTACTCATCATAGGTCCATCTTAGTAAAATATGTTTTTAGGCTATCAGTTAGGAAGATGTCAGGGTTATCTCCACATAAGAAAGGACATCTCGTAAAAATAATCAGAAGAAAGAAAAAAGAAAAAGCTTCAGTGATACTGGCAGAAACTGTAAAACGTGAAATAACCATAGTGGCCTAATGTGAGTCCCACTAAAGTCAGGGTGACAGGAATTTGGATCGGACTTTTTATTTAAGCAAGATTTATCCAATTTTTTTTGTGTTCAGTGGCCAAAAATAATTCAGGTGGATGTTCTGTTGTAACCTGGGAGGCAACTAAGCGCCACACAGCCACTGCTCATTCCTCCAGGCAAAGGTGGATGGAGAAAGAGAGAGCTGGAAAAAAATTAAAACTCAGATGTTGAGATAGCTTTATAGGACAGAAAAGGAAAGTAAAATTGTAATAAAAACAGTAATAATAATAATAGCACATATACAAAACAAGTGATGCAATTGCTCTCTTCCCACTGAGTGATGCCCAGACTATCCCTGAGAAACATCAGCCCTTTCCTCCTCTCCCTGGTCTACTCTCCCCAAGTTTTATTTCTCACTCTGACACCATAGGATATGGAATACCCCTTTAGCTAAGTGGGTCAGCTGTCCTGGTTGTTTCTCTTCCCTTTCTTTTGCACCCCCAGTCTCCTCGCTGGCAGAGAAGCACTAGAAGCAGAAAAACCTGCAACTTCATGTGAACACTGCTCAACAGCAACTAAAACATCAGTGTGTTATCAACACAATTCTCATCGTAAGTCCAAAACATAGTACCACAGCAGCAACTCTGACAGAAATTAATGCAGGATAGACCAAAGATCTAGCACTGCTAGAAGTCGGGTTTTCTTTTTATGTGTGAAGACAGCCCTCTAGTGGAATATGCTTTCAAATTCAATTCATGATGAAAAATAGTCCTTGTACTGTGTTAGCTGCCTAAATTGGGTACTTTTCTCTCTTGCTAACCTCTTGCTACAACATACTATACTATAATTTTTATCTGAAAAAACTCTCTAAATTGCATATTTTTGAATGAATATCTAGGAAAAGTGAAAAGCACCACAGCCATATCCTTTGTCGGGAAGCATCGTGGTTTGGTTTTTAACTGTTTACCAGTCAGGATACTTTCAGACATGTGGAAGAATGAATTTATCTGAATCTCTATTGTTGCTGTTTTCCCAACACAATTCGACCAGTCATGTGATATTCATGAACTCGATGTTTTCATGGAAGGAGAGGTTTTAGTAAGACCAACAGGCTAGGCCAGGAGAGAACTGATTATCTTCAAAAACAGCTTTCTCAAAGCACAAAAATCTCCCAACAGGAAGAAACGAGCAAGTGTAGCAGAAGGCCAGTGTGGATGAAGAATGAACACCTGGCTGAGCTCAAATGTGAAAGGGAAGCACATAGCAGGTGTGCAGGAACAGGCAATCCAGAAGGAATATAAAGACATTGCTTGAGCACACAGAAGAACACTCAGGAAAGCTGAAACAGTTGGAGTTGAAACTTGCTATGGATATTATTATTATTTTATTTTTTTTTAAGACTTCTATGAGTACATTAGCAGCAAAAGATGCTATTGCAAATGTAGACCCTCTGCTCAGCGGGTCAGAGGAGCTAGTGACAAAGGATATGAAAAAGATGAAAGCACTCAATGACCTTTTGGCCTGCTTTTACTGGTAAGATTTGCCCTCACACCTCCCAGCATAGCAGCAGAGCCTGTGGGGCTGAAGCATTACCTGTTGTATTGGGAAATAGACTTGAACCAACTGGATAAGCACAAGTCCCTAGTTTTGCATACAGTGCACCCAAAGGTGCTAAGAAAGGTCCCTGCTGTCATGGTGAGGCCTCTGGCTATCAGCTTTGAAAGGTTTCAGGGGCTCTGGGAGATTTCTGATGTCTGAAAAAGGGCAAATATCACACCAATCTTCAACAGGAGTGTCCAGATAACTAAGACAGTCAGTCTGACCTCAGTATCTGTGAAAGTTATAGAATAAACTGTCCTTGGAGCCATTTCCAAGCACATGAAGGAGACAACTGGGGAACAGCCAGCACAGTGTTATCAAGGCTACATCACTCCTAAACAACCCGATCACCTTTTATGATGAGATGTTTGTTTTTGTGGATAAGGAGAGAGCAGCGGATTTTATAAGACTTGGATTATTGTCTCCAGTAGCAATACATTATACAAATTAGTGAGATACGAACTGGAGAAGTGAATTTTATAAGGTAGATGGAAAACTGGCTGGACCATCAGGCTTCGAATTGTGATCAGCAGTACAAAATCTGATCTTGCCCAATTGGAATAGAGTCACTGAATAGAATCACAGTATCCAAGAATTACTACCGATATCTCCCTGGGACTGATATTGGAACTAGTAATGTTTAATGTCTTCCTTGGATGATGAGACGGAGTTCACTGCCATCAATTTTGTAAGCAAACTAAATAGGGGGGAAGCAGTCCTTACATTTGAAAGGTTGGGCTGCTGTTCAGAGGAATCTCAGGTTGGTAGAATGGGCCACCAGTAACCTCATGACAGCAGTAGCCCATCCTAACCAAAATTATTCTAAGACTGTACAACTAGCTACTGAACAGTGTCTTTCCAATACATTCTTTGGTGGATAGGTATTTTTTCCCGTGTCAGGTTGCATGATTCCTACAATGCTTTCACAAAAGGACTTTCTAAGATAGGAATCAAGTCATTTTTTTTGTGTGCTGAGATTTCAGTGGATGAACATTACATGTCACAGTGCACCTCTCTCTCCTTTTTAGCTTTCCATAGAAGTCTCCCATTAGTAAATTATCATTTGATATTCAAAACCCACCTGGATGCTTTTCTGCGAAGCCTACTCTAGGGAACCTGCCTTAGCAGGTTGGACAAAATGATCTGCAGAGGTCCCTTCCAACCCTCACAGTTCTGTAATTCAGTGATTTATAAATCATCTTTACAGTTGGCATCCTTAGGTTATATCTTGCTATTTTCATATTTAATATGAAAAAACAGAAACTCTCAATGCAGCAGTTCAATCTGAAAATGAATGTTAAAATTAAACCCATAAGAGTAAACTCAGAACTTCATGATGCTGACATTTCTCAGTTAGGATTAAATTAAAGTTTGTATATCGGTGGTGTTATTTTCTCAGAATTCCATAAGAACTTGCATCTTATTTCTGAACCCAGAACTGGTTAAAACCATAATCTCAACTGTACTTTGAAAACTTACAGACACAAACTGTTCTTTCCTTAGAGCTTCAATTTCTCCAAAAAACATTGGCATTTGTCTTCTCAGAAAAAAAAAAAAATGCATGAGCATCAGCTTTCTTTTAATTGAGATTGGTCTGTAATGCTTGGTTCACATATGATTGTTTCAGTGTATTGAACTGTTCGTTACTATGTTATATCACAGTGCATACTGAATTCACTGGTGCTGAAAAGGGAGAGAAGATTTTCCTGGGTTGATGCAATGACTGGAGACAGTGACACATAACCAGAAATACCACAACCCTCTTGGGAGACTGAAACTCAAATTCTACTCAACTCAGTGTATGTTCATCGTGATAAGTATTGTGTTTTGATTAGGCAGTAAAACAGGCTACAAAGCAAGGAGAGAAAAAAAAAAAAAGACTCTGCCTTCTGGATAGGAAGATGCATACCTGCTAGTAGAAAGCATTTTTGAAGCTATTCTTTGGCTAAGAGCAATAGCTGTAATGCACTACTAAAGACTGTGTGACCCATGTAGATAAATTATCATCCAGACCAAGTAAGCAGGAGTAAAAGCAGAGTTTGACCTCAGGAAAAGTGCAGACAGGATCAATAAAAACCAGCAAATAAACTGATTTCATACAAAAACTCTCCTAAGCAACAGAAGAATGGATTTTGAAATACACAGATAACTGGTGGTTGAAAACTGACGCTTAGGTCACTACTGTGGGCTTAGTGGCCTTAAGTGGCCTTAGCCCTCAGGATTTCATTGGCAGTCATGTATCAGAAAAGGAGATGGAAAGGCAGATCTCCTGGCTGGAATGGATTAAAGAAGGATAACCAGTTGTGATCCCACTAATCCTGTTCCAGTCTGTCTGGGGATTTTAGGCAAGAAGGCTGTGACAGAACATTCATTATTTGGGCACTGGCAACGTGGTGAATCTCCCAGTTTCAGAGTTGATTTTGTTTCATGTTTTATTTACATATACATGGAGATCATCTTGGATTCAATGTTTCTTTTTACTTTTAGCTGTACTTCACATATGCTTGTGTAACAGCCAAGGTTGCCAAAGCATTGTCTGTGGTTACAATTCCCATCAACTGTAATCACTCTAATTAATTAAATTTTTTTAAATTTTTCCACTTACCTGACTATATTTTCCAAGATGTGGATCTCTCCACTGATTTGCAAGACTCCTTTCACTTTCTAGTCAATCCACATAGCTTTATAGCTTCGGTAACACCAGACTTCTACAGTTGCGAAACTAAGGGAAAGAATTACACTTGTTCTGTCAAACACACAAAGGACACTTCATAAGGTGGAAACAGGAAATAAATGAAAGTGCTACCTCTTGTTCATAAAAAAATGACTTGTCAAGAGAGATTAAAACAATATTATTTGTATTAAGAGCATGATGTTATTAAAATTGCCTGACGTACTAAGTTACACCAGAAATTTTATCTTACCTCTGTCTTTGGCCTGCAAATCAATATTATAAATATTTTCCCTATGAAGACTTTCTTCCTTCTGAGTAGTCTACACATGCCAAAATATCATCAGATCACTAAAAGCAAAAAGCATTCTTAGTGATGTCCTTTACCTCTTAGAACATTTTCCCCAATAATATATGCATATAACACCCACTTGCAAAAATTTTGATTCAGATACTTAGTTTGCCTTAATCATCACATCTTCATACTCTGTGGATGATTCAGATATTGTATAGTGGTAATATAGTGGTGATACTACAGGGATTGCAGCTGAAGCTCTCACCCATTCAGAAAGCACTAGGAAGTTAAAATTCAAATAGAAGACCTCTTTTCCACTATATTCACAGCCATTGTGGTATTTTTCAAATGCATAAATACACTAGCACAAGGGAATCAGCATTAGTTCCTGTTTGTAAAGGCTGTTGTCTGTGAATGGCAAAAGCTGATATCAACATTATTCAGATGGCATTTTTCACTTAATGATCTTAGCCCATTTACAAACAAGCCTTGAAAATTGCATAATCATTGATCTTCCCGGTCTTGAAATTGAGTAGCATGGTAGTATCTGTAAGGAATCCAGCTAAGTCAATGATGTTCTACACATGTAGGTACATTTTGGCAGCTCACTTTAAAAAAAGTCTCACGTATCTCATAGGGAAGAAAGAGCAACCTCTTGCTTTGTATCACCACATCACAGTGAATGAATGATGACAATAAATCAGAAAAATGAAAAAGAAAACATTATCTCTGTAGGCAAATGTGTCCTCCAATAGGAGACAATTATGTTGTGGAACACTAGAATTTTTCAGTTATACAGGCAGATAAACAGATTATTATTATTTTTTTTTTCTGTATTCCAAAATAGTTTTGAAGAAAATTATTTTCTCATGCAATCACAGATCCCCCTGTCTGTGATGGGTGGCTGCATTGGGAAAGCTGATTTAAAATTCTGTCTTACATTACTAGGAGAAAAGCCAGTCCTGTAACAGGACAAATACTATTTAGAAGCAAATTTCCCCACAACTATATCTACAGCTGTGCTAAGTCTTTGGCAGATTTTAAGCACTGAAGTTCAATACCTGCAATTTAAATCTTCCATAATAGAAAACACTAATTACAGCATCTCTTCAATATTTACTGCTGTGCACGCAGGAAAACATTCAAAAATCACCCACTGAAGTGTGCTTGTACACACAAACAGAACTGTTTAGCCTTGTGTTTAAAGGCATTATCTACAAGAGATAGAAATCTTACATCATTTCTCCCAACTCTTTTGTGTGGCTGTAGTAGATATTCCAATATTTTTAAGAAAAGAAAAAAACAAACAACAGAGAGATGTTTGGTCTTAGGATCCAACAGCAGTTGTATATCCTCAAAGGCTGCTTTGAAATAATTTAGCTATTTTCTGTAGTGGTGTGATTTTTTTTCTACCAGAAGAATTCAGCTCTAGGCAGCCCACAATATGAAAGCAGTTGAAGTGATAAAATACATAATTTATCCTTCATCCATTACAGCAATAGGCTCTTGAAGTATAAGCATCTTTTTATCAGTACAGTTCTGTTGAAGTTAAGGAGACTTACTCCTTTGACTATCAGTAAAGAAAAAAGCTTGCTTTGTGTCTAGATTAACTTGTTAAGCCCAAACCCTATTCAGTAAGTGCCCTGGTTTCAGCTGGGACACACGCAAAAGCCTTCATTTAGTTAAATCAACCTTCAAAAACTTACAGCTTAATAAAAGAGTAAATCCTAGAACAAGTTTGTGGGGTTTTTTGCTCAGTAGAAACAAAAGAACAAAAAAATTGGAGGGAAAAAAAAAAAAAGTATTAAGAAACCATAACATTTTCCCAAGTAGGGCAAAGTTTCGTGATTCTGAAGTGACTGCTAGTGTCTAAACCCTCCTTCTTGAGGACAGTGGTGCTATTGTAGTAAAGCTTTTCTTGACACAGATGTCTTTTTTATATAATAAAGGAGTCCAACAACACCTTCAGCATGATTCCCTCTGATGACCCCTTGGTTCTTTCTGCACTGATTTCACACACAGAAACATGAGTGATCAACCACTGCGTGGTTTCATTATTATCTATAACATATTCACTTTTAGAAAATTCTTCCTGAAGAAAGTCTGGTTTTTGTTTTCCCCTTGAATAACATTTTTCAAACAAACGCTTCGAAGCTCTAGGTAAAATTGTTTTGTGGGGAATTAAAGCAAACCGTACTAATTTTGGTCCACTAATGCCTTACCTGCCAATTTGCACTGCATATGCAATAGCCAGCATAACCCTTTTTCTTAATATTTTTCTGAGGATCATAGAAGCATAGGACCACAACCCCCTGCTATGTTCAGGGTCACCAACCACCAGACCAGGCTGCCCAGAGCCACATTCAGCCTGGTCTTGAATGCATCCAGGGATGCGCAATCCACAACCTCCTTGTGCGACCTGTGCCAGTGCATCACCACCCTCTGTGTGAAAAACTTCTTCCTAATATCTAACATAAACCTCCCTTGTTTCAGTTTGAGTCCATTCCTCCTTGTCCTATCACTGTCCACTCTCATAAACAGCCATTCCCCTTCCTGTTTATATGCTCCCTTCGAGTACTGGAAGGCCGCAGTGAGGATGTTCAGTATGTTCTAAGATGCTTCATGCTAAATGAGACAACACAATCAACTGGGAAATACAGAATTCCAGTTGTTTCTACAAGCTAAATTCTTCTCCCTTTGCTCCTACGCAATAAACCTTTTATTCATATGATTACATACTGGTTTTCTGATGTGATGTGAACAGTATGCAAATGGATAGGACACAGAGAACGCATAACTCAAATTACTATCATTTCCACTACCCATTACGGGGTAATAAATTAAAATGTGTTTATTATCCAAATCTAGTACTAAAACTGAAATTGTTTCCATTCCTGTTTGGGTATGGTGTAAATTGCTATAGTACGCGATTGTTTCACAAACATGCTGCAACTTATCTTGTGGGATGAGGAAGAATTACAGCCCTACTTGGCAATAGCGGAAGCGAAGCTTTGGGAAATTAGCACATAAGTGTTTTGAGTGCTTTATAGCACAACTGCTCTAACATTTAAGACAGAGGAATTCTATATTATCATCTGGTGAGAAATAGGGTTCAGGTGTATTCAGATAGAAGAAAGAGGAAATTGAACCTTGCCTCCAAACCTGATAGGAATATCGTAATCACTGAGATCCTCAGTATAAAATGTCCTCCTTCCACTGTTCTGTTCTTCTTTTCCTTTAATTTTGAGCACCTGCAAATTATTTATTTGGTGAGGAGAGCCAAGAACTTTAGTTTTTATTGTGATAGATACTGAATGGGGTTAACTTCAAATTATTTTTGTTTCGCTTTTGTTCATCTTCAATGGAGAAGTCTCAACCCGTCTTACAATATTTACTGAGGTCACTGTCATTTCCAAATTGTGAATGTAATATCCAAATCAAGTCTTCATTCTGTTTTCGTCCCTTGGAAAAGTTTTAAACTTCAGCCACATGATTCTTAATTTTTTTAGAAGAATTGAATCCTTTCCATTTATGATGAACTAACATCAAAGTTTTATCCTTATTTAAGATTGAGATGCATGGGTCATTAGTTTGGGATGGGCTTTTTTTGCCTACTTTTCATCTCTCAGAGACTCCATAGATAATCAGTTCAGAAATACAATTTTGGCTTTGTACTAATGAAGTTTACAAATTATCAGGTAAAATTACAAAAGAAAAAATATAAATAAGAGAAATAGAAATGAGAGAGAGGACACTGTAATGGCAGAGTAAGATCAGTGATAAAGAAAAAACACCTGGTAATTGAAGAAAAAACATGAATTAAAAAAAAGCCAGGCTCTGTTTAGTGGTGCCCAGTGCCAGGACGAGAGGCACTGGGTACAAACTGGCACAGGATGTTTCCTCTGAATACCAGGAAGTGCTTATGCGCTGTGTAGTAATATGGCACTGGGATGGGGACCAGAGAGGCTGTGGGATCTCACTGGAGATCCCTGCCCTGGGTGGTCCTGCAAAGAGCTTGGAGCAGATGGACTCAGAGCTCCAGCCATTATGTGGTCTTGTGTGATTCTGTGAAAAAGAACTGTAGTGAAAGTACTTTTCTTCACACAAAGTGAAAGAAAATCTAAACACATAAAATACGATGAAACTAGCTTAGTAGGAAACCAAATTGTTTGCCGAGTGAAAGTGATTATAAAACACTGTAGATTGAAGCAACAGTGCTTCCTTAGAAACAGTCATTCTGTTAAAAGCTACAGCCCTGAAATTACCAAGAGTATGGACATCTAGGCATTTACCTCAAGTATTTGATCAATACTTGATTTGGAATGAATACTCTATATCTTAATTTGACCAAAATCTTTTTAAAAAAGAAAGAAAGAAAGAAATTCAGTGAGATTGTGGAAAAGAACAGCGAGGAAAAATTATCTTCTTGTACTGAGAAGCAGAACCATTTTTTTCTTGATAGACTGAAGATGAATGCTTTTTTGGAATTCTTCCCTCCCGTACAGCGCAGTAGTGCAGCTTCAGGCCAGGACAGAAATCTTCCACGAGGATTAACTATTAAGAGTGATATAATTTCTGCTGTTTTCCTGTCTTGAGCAATGAAAACATGCAAACAGCAGAGATGATATAAAGGAAATTCTACTGCTTTTTATTCAGTTTGATATGTTTGGGGTTTTTTAATTGCTTTAAATTCTAAGTTATCTGACCTTTGCTTTTCCAGATACTTCTGTCTACCTACAGGCTGAAGGTGAGTTCAGGGCCTAAATCTTGAAATCCTTATACATTGTTCCCTGCTCAGGAGGTACTCCAGCGCTCTGAGGGCCACAAAGATGATCAGAGGGTTGGAGCACCTTCCCTTCGAGCCCAGGCTAAGAGAGCCAAGGCTCTTCAGCCTGCAAGAGAGAAGGCTCCTAAGACTTTATAGCAGCCATCCATTACCTAAAGGGGGCCTACAGGAAAGCTGGGGAGGGACTTTTTGTAAGGACATGTAGCAACAAGATGAGGGGAAACAGCTTTAAACTGGAAGAGGGTGGATTTAGTCTAAACATTATGAAGAAATTCTTTACTGTGAGGATGGTAAGACACTGGCATGAGTTGCCCAGTGAGGCTGTGGATGCCCCCTCCCCAGAGCTGTTCAAGGCCAGGCTGGATGGGGCTGTGAGCAACCTGGTCTAGTGGGAGGTGTCCCTGCCGGGGTTGGAACTACATGATCTTAAAGGTCCCTTCCAACCTAAATCATTCCATGATTTTCTTGAAAAAAATGTAGCACCACCTTCTATGTTTCTTACACTTAAAAGTGGAGAAGTGGAAAGATTTTTTATAAACTTCTAAGAAGTAGTGAAGGTTGCTATATAATTCTTTTAATGTCAGTTTTTCCAACTAAAACTATAAAGACCAAATATGATTTTTAGTTTCAGACTGTGTTTCAGAATGAAAAATTATGAATGCAGACTATATTTTACAACAAAATCTGGGAAATTGGCAGAGCCTGAGCTCTGCAGACATTTGTGCATTTACAGCTGGAGCAAGCACAGTGCAGTGATGCAACCATAATATTAAAAATAAGACAGGGCAGCTTTAAGACAGAAACAGGAAGCTGTAACTAGAATCCAGCTGAATTGTGAGCTGGGGCGCTTTACCGTGAGGCTGCAAATCAAGCAGATGTGCTTGCTGTGAATTGCTGCAGTGTCTGGACTTTTCTGTACCAAAGGTGATAACACCTTCCTTCTTCAGTGATTTTTTTCATTCTTTTATATTGCGTGTGTTCTCTCTAAAGGGAATGAAATGGAGAAGTTGAAGAAATATGCGTTGCTGAAAGATGAAGATCAGTTTTATCATGAGGGAGCTGTGGAGTTGCTAGTCTTCAACTTTCTGCTCATTCTTACAATATTAACTATTTGGTTGTTTAAAAACCACCGATTCCGCTTTCTGCATGAAACTGGAGGAGCTATGGTTTATGGTGAGTATAAATTCAAGTGCTGGGTTGTCATAGGACTAGTTGCATACTTATAACCGAGCACTTGATCTCAAGTGCTGACAAAGCTCAGAAAACATGCTGAATGAAGTGCCATCAGCCCCTTAAATGTGCAGTAAAATAAGAATGCAGTATCATCTCTCGTGCAGTAGCTACAGGTTGACTCACTGAGTGAATACCATGGGCTGTTTAACCTCAAGATGTGCAGGTTATGTTCCTGTGCAGGCAGACTGCCACTGAATGACACTTTATAAGTCAGAGAATTTACTATTTCTAAAAATACAAATACCCACAGTCAATGAAATGATTTAACGTTCCTCTTTTACACACTTTTTTTGTATAACATTCAAAGTTTTAGACTAAGAAGCTTTATGAATCCACCCATGTTATCTGATGAAGTTTAGATCATTTTGAGACTTTGGTTTTTTTTCCCCCCACAGCGCTTTAGAAAAGCAGACTACGAAGAATGCCAGCCTTGAGTAATCTCTGAATGGTGTCATTGTACTGTAATTTCAATTTGCCTGTCTAGTTCTAATCTTCTTTTATGCTGTTTTGCAATATCGTGTATCAGTTTCATGTAGAATCTTCTGCATTGCCCACCAATAAGAATTACTCACTAGTAATTCGTATGTGTATAAGGGTTTATCTTGCCATTCTCTCTTGCTACCATTTCATTTTTCTCATGTGTGATTTTTTACTCTGTAGCCATACAACACACATGCAATGTATGTATAATTGTCAAAATGGAAGAGAAAGATGTAAATCTACAGCTCTGTAGAGAGCCCATCTTAACTCATCTTAATCCCATGACTTTGCACGTTAAATACTTCAGCAGTGTAACACCAAAACCAATTTTCTTAAAGTTGCATATTCTGAAAAATATTTGTTTCACACCACATGCAAACGCTGCAATATTTTCATTGCATTCAGCTTGTAGACTATGGCAGGTGAGCTAGTCAACTTGTAAACTAGTGTTTTTATAACTGCATGAGTGACTTCTGTAATAGCATTTCCCTGCTTCTGTAGTTTCCCATGTACAGCTGATGACATTTGCTGAAAGCTGATAAAGGGGGAAATACAAATGGGGAAACACAATATTAGACAAATAAGTTGGGATTTAGATTTTTATCTTCTTCCACTTTGCTATCTGCTCTAGCTCTATTTTGCTGCCTTCCCAGAACACAATCTACACATCATGAAGCTTGTGATATTCTTTTGATCAGTAAAGAGATCAGTGCTCCAACAGGACAGAGTTTTTGAATTATTAAAACAGTCATGAACTAAGGAAACGATCCTCGTGGTTGCAAATAAGCTATTTAGACTTGCATTATTTATGGTGACCTTTAAACATGGAAACATTTTCATTCATAGAATCTAGAAAGCTGATCATGTCCCTTCTATTCTTCAAAATTTTGAATATGGGTTTGGGTATCTTCAGCATTATGAATCTGTGATCATGAAAAGAAAGTGTAATTTCTGAGATAATGATAGAGATATTAGATAAGCTGACAGCAACTTCAGGAGAAACATCAGTTCAGGAAATCATCATAGCACCAAGTAAATCCTGCCCTCACTCACAGTGCAGCTAAGCCTAAGTGACTTTGCTACAGCTGATCTTCTCCTACACAATTTGTGTGTCTTTATTATCAGAATAGTTATCTTTTCTATATGTTTTGTATTATAATACATCTGCGATGCAGTTTGCTTTACTGTAGTCCACTGAGCTGTTTACTAGATATGTGAATGGCAGCACAAGAAGCCAACAATTTTCCTTCAAGTGACAGAATATTGCCACTTATTTGCAGACTGTGTCCTACAGTATGATGGATGGGTCTGTATTCCTTATCAAGACAGCGTGCCATCAGAGGTATAACAATGGAAGGCATGGGAAAGTGAAATACAAGGAAGACCAGGAAGAAAGAACAGAAATACAAACTCAACAATTTTTAAATTTACCGCGAAATGCTGAACAGACACAACTTAGACACCGACAACATACTGATGGCACATTCTATTTAAAGCATACGTACATTTTTCCCCCTGCATGAGCTTCCTAGGTAAATGCATCCTTAGGCTGAACAGTTTCAACAACAACAAAAAACAACTTGAAAATAGTGTGTTTAGAAACACTAAAAATTGAAAATAATTGATTTCTTAATCATATCAATGTTTCTACATTAAACATAGCTCTATTTACACCAATAATCTTTCTATATTTACCAAAAAATAAAATAGAACACCTTTAGTTTAAGCTTATGTGCAGGGTTTTTTTTCTTCAAGCATTGTTTACCTGTAGATATAGTATAGGCAGTTATTTCAAGGTGCTTAGCTCTTTAAATTACTAACACTCGCAAGTTCTTCTGTTTCAACACCAAATAGAAAAGTCAGTTACCCACAAAAAAAACAAAGAACACAGACTTACTGGTTTTTTGTTCACCACTTTGTTCTCCAGGATCTTGGGGGACAGGTTTCTCTGTGTGCTGTAGCTTACTTTGACAAACCCCAAACAAGAGCCTCAACTTACTTTCTAGTTTCTTTATATCAAGAAAGCAGGTGAATATGAAAGAGCGTTGTTGCGCTACCTTGAATAGAAAGAGCAAAATTAACATATTTATATGGTAAGCACTATAGTAAGCACTTTCTCAAACACATTGAAAGTGTACACACAAAACTAAATAAGGATTCAAAAGAAATTGTGCATGAGTGTTTCCAAAGCCTGTTAGTCAGCTCATATAGGGCTGAATTTCTCTAGATCACTAAATCATAAACCAGGTCTGTTGCAAATTTCCCTACAGAACACATAATTCACAGCCCTTCATTTTAAAAGGGAATTGTCCAGAGCATGCTAAGTAAAAAAAAAAAATAGACTGTAAGCAGCCAAAGTTCTTATCCACCTCAGAATTTAGGTATCAGAGCTGAGGTGCAGGTGCTACCAGTTATGTGTGATTAACAGGTTAAAGCACTCTTGGAGGTACGCAACCAAAATTAAGCTTTACCAAAAACTAACAAAAACAAAACAAAAACAAAACACCATCCTATCAATATGGTGACATTAGTGGTGCTGGTTTCATTGGCCCTATCAGTTAAAAACCATTCTCAGTGTGAATAGTCCTCACGCTAGAGAGCACAAGTGAAGGTGAGGCTGACAATAGGTACGCCTGCTTTTAAAGCTGTGCTCCGCAGCACTGGTTTACCAGACTGAAAGGAAAAAATAATGACAAAGAACAGAATGCAGTCATTTCAGCACTCAGTAGAAAGAAATGGCCCCGTGTCAGAGGACTTTGAGCTGCTTCATGAAGTTTGGAAGGGATTGGATGGCTGAGATTGGAGGTCTAACACACCCTCCCTCAATAGCTCAACTCCTGACAGGTGTGCACTGAGAATACTGATGGAGCCTCGCCTATTCTGAAGGTTCCCTTAATGTCCTTATTTAAAGGGAAGCTGACCAGACAAAGTCCTGGAAAAAAAAATAACAAAAAAAAACCAACAATCTTGTTTAGCTCAAGAATTTGGCATGGGTGACTTAGAAAACACCTTCCAATACTCTTCTTTGTGATTAAGGTCTTTTTTCTGCTTACAGAATATGCAGAAGTTGGAAAAACTGCATTAAATTTAAAACATGTCTCAGGTCTTAGGAATTATTGGCTTTTTTTTTCATAGTAAATACATTAAAAATAGTTACCATGGTGTTTCCCAGAAGCCTTTTTTTTTTTTTTTTTTAAACAAACACTAAGAAATGTTCTAGACTATACATTATGAAAGCAGGATTGGAAGGTGGAGTAGAGAAGACTACATTATCCACCTACTTAAAAATGAATTATTTATATTAATAAACCGGACTGCTGAATTCTATCATTAAAGAGATGTTATGTAATAATTTAAAGAAGAAAGTGCATTCCATAAATGATATACCTACTGAATTATCAAATATAACCTTCCCAGATTTTTAATTGACCAGCATTTTTATCTAGGGCCTTTGGCACATTTATTATTACTGAAGGAACAACACTATTCCAGCACCTTAACTGATTCCTGCAGCATAGTGTAATGCCACAGCAATTGTCTTTGTCCAAACCTTCCATAGAGAATCTGAAAACATTCTGAAGCCCATCATTATAGAGCCCATTTATATTTTGTTCACATCTAGAACAAAATCGTAGAATTTCCTTGAAAGCTAAAAAGACCTCAGAGCCTCATTGATGCCCTAAGGATATCAACTGTTAGAATGTACTCTAATAGAAATTCTCTAATATGTGTATGCTGTTGATGACTCTCACAATTTCCCTGTACTTTCATTATTGTTTCATTGTCTTATTGCTCAGTGTATTATCCAAATCTGAACTCCATCTGAGGATAAGAACTAAAACTGTAGAAGAAAATCCAAAGGCTGACTTGAATGCCAGTTGCAGAAAATTTTTTTGGATGTTGCGTTGAGGGGTATGATTTAGCTGGGAAGTATTGGTAATGGTTGGACTGGATGATCTTCTAGGTCTTTTCCAACCTCGATAATTCTGTGATTCCGTGATTCTGTGAAAACTGATCAATACTGACTGAGAATTACAACTACCGTTGTCATATATTTAAAACAATCATTTTCTGCAGATTGATTTGTCTATAATCAAGGGTCATATTGCATGACTATGATCAACAATATTTGCATTTGTTTCCATTCCAGCAAATTCTTACAGAGGTAGCTTAAGTCAGCCACAGGAGATAATGCCTTATGAGAATACAAAAAAAAGAACAGTCCCTCTTGACTCCTAGTCTGAATTTGGCACTAAAGTTTGAAATATTTTTTCCCTCAAGCAATTTTGTGCGATTACATTTCTCATTACTGTAACAGAGAACACTTCTTATTTTTTAAATTATCAAACAGAATTTGGTTCAAGGTGAATAGTACATGAACCAAAGAGGTTCTCTGGTTTGTTGGGTTTTTTTGAGGAATTCTGTCTTTAACTACAGCTAGATTTATTATCTGATTTACTACACAAACGCTTTGTATCTTCAGAAAGCCTTGATGTTTTCTGCTGCATATATAAATCCTGTTCCATTTAAAGAGACTGGCCAAACAAGTATAAACGCATGTACACACAAAATATGCAATATAGATATCATTCCATTGCATCATCAGTCCAGGAATCTATAAGCTTGCATTGTGTCTATTCCAGAAGCCTGCAGTTCAGAGGTCTCTCTTAGTGGAAAATGTGAAAATAACTGATTATCCATGGCATCCATGGCACTACATAATAAAACTTATCTTTCAGATTCCTATCAGCTATTTCCCACAATTAATCATCTCTGGTAATGTTACATAGATAAATAACAGTTACTTCTCCTGAAGTAATCATTCAAGCTCCCACTAGTGCCAAGAGAAAGAAAGAAATGCAATTGTGTGAAGAGGTCTGTAAAATCACCAAGATGACAACTGCTTTTTTTATGCTCAGTATAGCACTTCAGTTATTGCATTCATACCCCTTCTCTCAATATCTACTGAACACACAGTACTTAAGCAAGTCAACTCCTATAACAGAATGATTCCAGCAACTGGATTGCAAGAATAGGAGTACAGCTGAGGACATGGCAAACCAACATCCGTATTCTAATGAAACTACCATTCTGAAAGAATATTTTGTGGTCCCCCATGAAGTACTGAGTTAAGTGTACATGTGTGAAGGTAGAACCACTGAGAAAATAATGTTCTAGCTTTAGTAGAGCAAGAGCAGGGAAGTTCATTTTTCCCCAAGTCAGCAACTGTGCAGCATCAAATGCTTAAACCCACCTGAATCTCTTTGTTTTGTTTTTATTTACTCTCCAGGCCTTGTAATGGGATTAATTATACGATACGCAACAAAAACATCAGATGCTGAAAACGGAACTGTTTATGAATGTGAAAAGCTGAAATCCGGGCCATCCAGTCTACTTATTAATATAACTAATCAGGTCTATGAATACCAATACAAAAGAGAGATCAACCATCACAATGTCAATGGTCACCAGGGCAATGCAATGCTTCAAAAGGTAAAAATGATTTTTTTTTTCATTTGTTCTGAATTGTGCAAAATATTTCTTCTATTTATTTTATTTAGAGCGCTTTGCAATGTTGTGGACTTTTCTGTTTTCCAATATTTAACAATTAAAATATTCTACTTATTTATTCTTTCTCCACCTTTGCAATATATTCTTCTCCTGATAGTCTGTTCAAAGAAAGGACAGGAACTTAAGGAATTCGTGAGTGCAGAGAGACTTTCCAAAATCCCTCTAAAACTTTAAATTGAAAGACATCATATACTCCCATGCAGATTCTAAGCCTTTACAAATGTCTTCTGATTGAATATTTCAATATATTATTTTGCTTTTTAACAAGTATCATTGTTTACCTACGACAGTAATACATACTCTTGTATATAGTAGTGGTTATAATTATACAAAGCTTTTAATTTATGCTTAGAATGTACACTGGGCACCTCAGCAAAATTTGGATTTAACCATCTGCTCAAAGTCCTTGCCTCGTATGCCTGCCTGAAGCTGCTGCTAACCTCCCAACAGTGTAAGAGAGAACTAGACTAGACACTGAAAACTGAGAGCTGTGGTGGGTGGAGACAGGAAAGTACTGTGGCAGTCACACTAGCCAGATTTTGCTGAGTCTTCATCCTTTTTCCTGCTAGTTGCGAGAGGTTTGTCTCGGTTCAAGTGTTTAGTTTCCAAGGCTTATGTACTCATCTATTACATTTAAACGTTGTCAAACTTGGTATGCTGAAGCTGGCTTATGCTATGGGAAGGGAGGACGACTAACACAGAAGTTCCTGTTGCCCTTACAGGGGATTGCCCATTCCTGTTTCCATAGTCCCAATTTGCAGGAAGATTCTTAAAAGTCTCTGCTAAGAATTGTGGGTTTCTCTAAATCACAGGAGAGGTCTGAGCCTGCTAACATTTTCAGTTTAAGAGAGCAAGTGCCCTATTAAAAAGAAAATAAGTAAGAAATAAAGAGGTAGACATTTGACTGTATTTAGGAGACAAAAACAATGCCTGGCAGCCTTCCTGGCTGGCAAAAGTACTGACATACAAAACAGAAAACACGATAACACCATGCTCTGGTTTTTGTTCAACTGAAATTCCCTTTTGACTTCAGTATATGAGTTTATTAAGTGCATTTATCAGAACTTACAGGCTGCCCTGTGTCTTACAAAGAGATATACTTCAATTCATTTTGAATGTAAAACATTCATTCAAGGTTTCTGATGCCTATGGAAGAAATATTTTAGCATGTTTGCTGAATTAGTTCCAAGGTCAACATTTGAGTTTGCAAGTGGATTCATTTTCTATCATGCATTCCATGAAGTAACAGCACATTATGTGCTAGCTAGTTTTTTGTCAAGTTTATACTTCTAAGTAAGCAGGATGGAAAAAAAAAAGGCTGAGCTCTCACTTCCTGTTTATCAAATGAAGCTATCTGCTAGCAAGAAGACAGAAGTCATTTTCTGGCAGCTCTTACTCTTCTAAATCTAAATAATTGGTCTAGTACATGTAGCCTTAAAATACCACTTTATCTGAACAGAGGAACTGCAAGCCATTGCTCTAATTGTGTTCTGTCTCTTGTAGAGGTACTGAAGTAGCACAGCTGCTGATGCAACAGTGAGCAGTACATAGGCTTATTAAAATATTGTTTTCTTCTCCAGCTTGAAACAGCACTCTGTTTATTGAATGTTACTTGAAGTGTGGCGACTAAAAATTGTTCTTGGTCACTGTCTGTACCTGAAATTGAAGGCAAACTTGGACAGTGTACTGACAGCTGCATTGCCGTTTCTGGCTGTGGTAGAAACAAATGTTTCATGTATATAAAATAGCATTAGGTGAAGAATGCACTTTATGTGAACTCTGGATGATTTTCCTGTTTCATGACACTTCAGTATTTGCACAGGCATTCAGAAAACAAAGAATAAGATAGGTTGGCTGAAAAGTTTTCTGTTTCCTATGGTGGTTTGGTCTTTTTCTACCACTCTTAGACCACCTCCATTCAATTAGGGGTAAAGTTCCCGGGTTTTATGCTAATTGCCCTTTTTATACTAAGCATTGATCCCACACTAGATCAGAAAAGGAGGACAGGAAGACAGCTGGTGGAGCTAGGTTGCTCTCTGTTAGTTTCTTGCTGAAGGACAATCCCAAAGCTTGCTACCAACTGGCAGAAATCAGTTTTCTCTATATGCAAGTAGAAATGCACCAGGAAAATTGAAGAAGCTTACAGTATTTCTTCTGTGGAGGATAAAATGAGGCTGAACATACTTTAGGCCAAAATCCCTACAAACACAGTTTATAACAGAAAAGATTGTTTGTCCTGCATTCATACTTCATGATTCTCAGTTTAAATATTTCACCTTGTAGCTTTTGATAGATGATGTGGAGATTTCCCACCTAACTTAAAGAGAAAATAATGAAATAGCTCTAAAATTCATATGTAATAATATAGTTTCTCTGAAATTAAGGAATTTAATGTAATTTATGCTAGCTGAAATTTAGGCCTTGAGAATTTTCCAAAGAAAAAATAGCTACAGTGAAACGAGGAGAAAGTTACTTTGGCTACTGATCTGCAAATGAATGATGTTCTTACTGTTATTAGTAACAATCGTGAATTAGCTTCTCAGGTAATGTTCACCTGACAGGCTGTACAAACATGAGTTTTCTCTGAAGCTTTTCAGACTTTTGTCTGTCTTGTAAAGCATTCTTGCTTTCTGAGTATCAAAAGTAAATTTTACAGTATTCTTTTTATCAATTAAAGATTTTGTCAATGACACAAGATAAAATAAGCAGAGTCAACTCAGAAAATGGCCATTGACATCTGATGTCAAATCTGTTGTCCAGGTATTGTAAATAAATTGGACCTCAGTCTGTTTGCAACACAGAAGCAAACAGTGTTAATAAGGAAGAAAACAAGTACAGCCTGCTGTGTGTGTTCACTGAAATTTAGTCATTAACCTGTATACATTTGGCTAAGGGATTCTATCACTGCTAATGCTTTTCAAGAGCTAAGGAGCTTTTTTTTTTTTAATTGGTCACAGGGAAGATACATTGACCCAGTGTCCTTCTGACCATCTTTACTCTAGCTCTAAGTAAAATTTATTATATTATTCATGAAAATCCAGCTGCTAGCAAATAGCTGTGAAGTTTCCAATGATTGAATGATCTGAAGTAGACAGGCATTCTAATTTATGAGTGTATCTGATTCAATAAATCTCTGTGTGAGGTGATGAGGCTTCAGAGTCTCCATAAATTACTCAGCAAGTTCCACAATTAGTTCAAACTCACCAAATCACAAAAATAAAACCTTGGAATACAATTACTTAGAAACCATTTGGGGACTTGTTTTGTAGGTAACTGCACATACTTGAAATGATACTGCCAGAGGAATTTAAGTAACTTTAGTAGAAAACAACATCCTCCCTCTGGAATTTTTATGGCCATTATTCTGTATATGGTTTTAGAGAGCCAGCATCACCCCCAACTTAGTACCATCTTTGTAATGCTAGGTACTTCACTTCTCATCAAAGTAAGACTTACATAACACCTTTAAAGAGTGAGAAATCCACTTCTTGTTCCCCTCATGATATAGGTACGTTATCTTAGGGAAACAAAAGCTACGGAAATTTGCAGAAACACTTTGTTTGAACATGCTGATCCCACATGTTTTGTGGAAGATAACTCTGCTTCTTCACATACAAAATACTGAGACTGAATTGGAGAGTGGGTCATTCTTGCACTTCTAGGTGTAAGTCTTCTGTAATGTTATGCTTTGACATAGCAACATCAGTACTGCCTTCACTCTCAATTCACAAGTACTTTTGTAATAAAATTGACAGAATATCTGAAAGCAGATAACAGCATTTCAGACTGAAGTCTTCCACTCCTAAAAACTTCTGATAGAGCTCAGTGTACAGCTTGGTTATGCATCCAAAAGACAAGATTGCTTGGGTGAAGTTTGAACCCTTGTTCTCTGTACAAAATTTCATTTCTCGGATTCTTGGCTGTGGTAGAATTGGTCTAGGAAGCTCAGGAAACTGGGCTTCTTCAGAAGATTACTGGTATCTCCCAACTGCTTTTCTTTGTATTTTCTCTCTTTCTTTCATGTGCCAAGGTGAATTGAGGTTACAAAAGATGTGATCAAGTGAGCTCAGTGATAACTGGTCAGCTTTACAAACAGTACTTCTGAACTATTCCTGCAGTGAATTTCCCATACAGCAGCTTCAGCTTTACACTGAGGAGGCAGTACAAGAAATTCTTACTTCTTACAAAACAAAGGAGACAGGTTGTCTTGTCCCTCACACATAAGGAGGTTCCAGATGCATCTCAGGCAGACTGCACTCAGAGAGGACCTGGCAATGGGGTTGTCACTACACAGCAATCTGAGCCTGCTGTTGTGCCAGGCAGTGGGATGGAGCAAGAATCACAAAGAGATCAGTGCCATACCTTCATCTACTTGAGCTTGTTGAGGTTAAAAGGAACCCCCTTCGCCTGCAAAACAGATACGAGACACAGGCAACAGGACAGAGCTAATGGCACAGTGGAAATGATGCTAGAGAAGCAATCAACAGATTTATTGAAAAACTTTTGAAAAACAGGTTTGCAGTTAAACAATTACAGTTTTATGAGTTATCTTGCATCTGAGCTACATTATCTAGCTGCAGACATATTCCTTACCTGTTAAAAATATGAGGTAAAAGTGCTTGTTATCACTTTTAGTTGAATTTGGGTGAAGTAATGAAGATGGTCAGGGTACACTGTTTTTATATGTAGTTCAAGAAAACGCATGTGAAGTGACAGCCAGTAGCTCATCAAGCAACTTCAGCTAGCTCTGTTTGAAACTACATAGGCATGTTTTGAAAGAAGCATTTGTTTGGTTTGGGCAATGCAGATCTTTTCTGTTATCACTGATGAGTAAGCAGGGAACTGATGTACAACATGCATGAGTCTTTCTTGAAGCAGTGCACAAAGTCCACACCTGAACCAGGAATTAAGCATGGGACTGTCCAGTTGGGTAGTACAGTAGTGTAATGACAATATCACAGGTAACACTACTTGTATGCTTAAAATATTCATAAGCAATTTCCCTCTTTAAACATTCAAATACATATACGAGCAGTAAGGAACTACACGTTAATATGTAAAACAGAACCCAGAATAGTATTCTGGCTCCTTACCCTCTCTTTTGTCCTTTTGACAGATGACATTTGATCCTTCCATCTTCTTCAATATTTTGCTGCCACCTATTATATTTCATGCTGGATATAGTTTAAAGAAGGTAAGTGCCTCTGTCTTAAATTACAGAAGTGGCTTAGTGTGACTGCTACTTTTTAGATCCAGCAGACCAGTAACAGAGAAAAAAAGTCAGTTAAGAATTATATTGCATGGTAAGAACTTGACAGGAATGGTAAAAAATGCAGTCTGCTCCCTGTCACTGTGCAAAGATTTGATTGTGCAGTTTGTAACGCAGGGACATTGCTATTTTCAGAAGAGGCCGCTTTGAATCTGGTAACACTACAAGTAGGCAGCAGCCTATCTATTTTTCATACACTGCATGATCAAAACTTAGTTTACTGAAGGGATAAGGTCATGATACAATTTATATCAGACACTGAAGCATTTGGCCTGAAGCATGAAAGAGAGGATTGCAAAGGCAGTCCAAGAGATAAAAAAAAAAAAAAAAAAAAAAAAAAGACTCAAATCACATTTTCCAAAACAACTTCTATAGCCTATAGTACTTCATTTTATGTCTATGGGTTGTAGCAAAAAAAAAAAGAATGGATGGACTGGCACTTCTAGATGCAACTCAGTTTTAATGTTCTTTTACTGACTGTATTACAAAGGACTTCTTTTTTTTTTCCCAAACTTTCTTCCCCAGAGACATTTCTTTCGTAACTTAGGATCGATTTTAACCTATGCATTTTTGGGAACTGCCATTTCCTGCATTGTCATAGGGTAAGTGAATGCCTCCTACTATATTGCTGAAGTCATAATTAGTGATCTGTTGTGGTTTTTTTTTAATTAAATACTATACTGTAAAAAGAATTGCTCATCCTCAATGATTAATAGAAGTCACAACGTCTGTAATAAAGTAATTTTATGTCAGAGAATGTGGAGGAGGCAAGACTGCTGGATGGTAAGAACTGTCTGAGGCACTCGGGTAGTTGTGTCCTGCACTTCTAGTCTATGACTGATAGAAACACGGCCTACTTTCTACAACCTCATAACCTGAACCACCTCTCCTGAGAAAAGGAACCATTCTTTCATTTGAAAAGCCATGCTTCTAACCAGAATTCATTCCATAGGAGAACAAGTCTCTAACAGAAAATGAAGGACTTCAAAGCTCACAAGGGGATGGACAGAAACATAGTGTATAATGCAAAATTACTGGAGTCACCTCTAAGGCCAAGTGAAGCCTTTTAAATGAAGGTCATGCTAAAAGTCTTATTATCACATCATGTGTGAATTGGATATGACTGAATAGTTTCTGCAGAAAAAGAGGAAGACAGAAGAACAGAGGGACAAAAAATCCTCTTTCACTTCCATAATTCTTAAGTAGAATGTTTCTAATTTTGTTGCAAAATTTGCCCGATTTACTAGTTGATGTGGGGAGGCATTTCGTGCTAAAATACTTGGCTAGCATTTACAGTCCACAATTTTTTTTTTCTCCTTTATATTTTTCAGTTTTTTCTTTTAAAAGCTGAGTCTTAAATGATTTTGAAAACCAAACCCACACGTACATCTATATATAAACATACGAGAGGGATGGAAAGAGATACCAGGAGTTAACAAATACCACTCCAAATATTTTTGAGGACAAAAAAAAAGACACGAGATTGGCTTTTCCATTGTAACTTTGTTAAGTGGACTCTTCACATTCAGATGCTTGGGGTATCAAGATTCAATTGTCATCCGAAAAGGTTTCTTCCTCAAATTTAACTGCGCACTTTCAATGGCCCCTCTTCGTGCCTCCTGAGGGAGAAATGGGTGGGCTGAATGAACAAGCGTTCCTAAAAGGAACAGTAGCAAGAAATGCTAAATTTTGTATAGTTTAAATTGACACAATGCATCCTGACTTAACTACCCAAGGATTTTTGTTCTTCCATCAGCGTACCAGTCCAAACTGCTCCCAGTAGTGAAAGTATTTTAAAAACTACAAGACAGAATCCTCCCACTGGCACATTGTTTAAACAGTCTATTTACAATTAATCATTTTCAATAGAAAATAGTTTTCCAAAACGAGCAAACAAGGAGAAGTCTGACTCCTCGTTGTGCATATTCGTTTTTTTCCTGTAAACTTACAACTTTTTTCTCAAAAATAAGTAGCTTCTTCTGGTTTCATAACGTTATGAGACAGAACTGTCAGTATTGATATACTGACACACTGACATACTCTCAGTACACACAGGTTCATTTCTCATTATGTGTTTGGCAACACACACCTGAGGAGTTCAGCATGTTTCCTGTGCACTGCATGACTGGGGATTTGACTTCTTTTTGTGCTTACAATTTCCAGAGATGTCTGGGTAGTTCAGCAAATATATGGACATTTAATTAGGTTATGGGCATGTTCTGTATTGCTTTCTGACTGAAGCTTTCTGGGATATACTAATGGAGTTGGCTGATGTGAAACAGCATTGAGCTTAAAATCTGATTACTCTTTCTCATCTGGGGGCTGCGGAAAGACTTTGCAGCTTGGAAACTGTTCTGTGCTTCAGCAGAGCAAAACCAAAGAATCACACAGTACTGTATAGTAGGCTGAAGCCAAAAAAATGTTTGGCTTGTATCTACCGTACTGTGAGACTCTTCTGGATTTTAGAAACTGTTTCTGCAAGGAAAAATGGGGCCCCATTAAGGGCAACAGAAAATATTACAGAAAATATCTCTATTACAGAGCACTCCATAAACTAAGCAAATACTTTTAAAAAGATTATCTGCGGTTATACCAACTAAGCTCTTACCTTCCCAGTGGATCACTTCTGTGTTAGTTCAGAATTACTTCATGTACAAGTAGTATTTTTTCCTAAAGATCGTTTTCTACCACACATTCCTACCAAATAATACAGGTGTGATTTTCCTTCATGCACCACCTGTAAACAGCAAATACTTAAGCTCCTCACAGGCAAGAATAAAAGCTTTATTTGGGGTACAAACAGAGGTGAGAGCAGTGTTAAAGTATCCTGTTGCTGTACAGATTAACTGAGAGAGAAATGAGGAAAATTATACGTAGGCAATTTGCCCTCTCCAGTCATAAAATATTCTGAATGTATTTCAGATGTCTGTCTTTAATAATTCACATTAATATTTTGAAGCTAGATACTCAGCCTATGGCTGGAAATGATGAAAAAGCTAATAACCAGACATTAATTTGGATGTAGTTTTATATATATATATATAGATAGATATATGTGTGTGTATATATATATACACACATTTTGTGTGTGAAAATATAGTACTTGTGTTGGTAATGTTTTTCATTTTATTTTAAGGGTTTTTCCTCTTTTTTGCTGCTTTCATGTCCCATTTGGAGTTAATGCAGGCATTTCCTTTCAGTCATGAGGCAGTACTGTACCATTTTTCAATGACCTGAGTAAACCTCAACAGGCATTATTTAAACTAAAAATCAAACTGCACCTCTCCAGAGTTCTCCAGAGAAGGCAAAGTAACACTGAGGCCCATCAGGAAAAGAACTGTTGTGCTTACTCATGATTGTGTATCTCTCCACCCCAATGTAGTAGCTTAGATTCTTTGGTCAGTGTGTATCTAAAATAATTCTGAGTGTGGAGTTACAAGCTGTAACTCACAGTTGCAGCTGCAAGAGGTAGTCCCTGCTCATCATTCTTGTTTAAAGATGTTAAACAAATCCCAAACAGGTTGGTAAAGTATCAGTTTAGAGTAGTTTGAAAATATACACTCACTACAATGGCTTGAGTGTAGGAATTTTGCAAAGGGAATGAAAAAGGGAAGAGACTTATTTTCAGATGTAATTCTGAGTTCCAGCATTTCTAAAGCTACAATGTAATTAAAAACCACTCTGATTTGAATGGTTTGTCAACTTGTGGACAAAAAGCTGAGTTAAACCAAGATACTGATATAAAACAGCAGTTCTCAGGTCACTAACATCCACTCAGAGATGAATGCTGCCAAGAGTACTCTAAAGCCTTCAAGTACATGTTGCTGCGAGTTCAGTCTTAGTATTTCTAGCCATTCTGTGATAAGTATCTGATGTTGTTTACTGCAGCAGAGTTGATCACGCAGAAAACACAGTTCTTCTCATAAACAGATGTGGCGAACAGCAGGGTGCAATTATTTCTGTCTTCCAGAAGAACCACTTAGCATACTAAAGATATTAAAAAAACTCACATTAAAGGGAAATGTATGTGGCTAGAGAAGCTAGAAAGAAAAATGTAAGTCATGCACTCTTTTGGAAAAAAAAAAAAAAAAAGCAAATGGCATTTGTTGCCAAATAAGAAAAAGACTTGAGTCTAGATTTTTCCTCAGAAGAAACCTGTCTAGGGGCAAGAACTTATTTGTTTTGTTGGCTTCTATTGCCGTTGTTTTATAAAGTTCCTTCCCAAATGCACTGGAAGTTTTTTCCTATAGAAATGAATACTTTTGCATAGATCTCCTAGTGTCTTCTTCCCTGATCTTCACAGATCATTAAACACCCAGTGTTGTCTCTAAATTCCATCATTCCCTGTTTCTCTAACTGTAGACTGCCCATACACCCCTTCAACCCATCCTTTTTGCTCCAACAGCATTTGGAATAGCAGATGATTCAGAGACAGATTTCTAATTCAGCCTACGTTGCGCATTGCTGCAGGCCATATAACACTGCATGGCTTTACTAAATTGTAGGACATGACTTACAGCAACTACGCTGCTTTCTTCTGAACCAACATGAGCAATAACATGACCTCTGTTACATACACGTTCTGCCTCTAGTCTACTACTGTCAGCCATTTTGTACTTTGATCTTCTCTGTCTTGTTTTCTATACATTCAGTTGTCTTAGACCCCCTCCTCCTATACCCAACAATTAGCTTCCCAGGCAGTATTCCTTTCTTCTCTCTTTCTTTAGAAATACAAATACTACAATAATAAAATTATACCATATAGCAAAAGAAGGCAACGACAGCACCTTCTAACAGAACGCAGACGCCATGAAACAGTAGCAGGTAACAAAGAAAGAAAAGCAACTCACCCCTTTCCAATGACCAAAGACAGCTCAAGAGAAGTACAATCTCTATGCAGAAAAATACTGCTCTCTTAGCTGCTAACCCTTAAATGAGGGTGAAGAGGGGTGAATCCTGGCTCCACCCCTTTCAGTCACTCAGATGCATTTGTTTGTACCTGAGCTCCCTGGGTTAGCCACATCTTCTCACCTGCTGCTTAACCATTGGTTCAGGTTGTGACCTGGCAATTCCTCTGCACATATTGAAGAAAAATGACTAGGATTATTGTACTTCCTGCTGCAGCAAGGAATTTCTGCATGTAGGTGGCTCCTGAAATGCTAATTAGTTTCTGCTCATAGGCAGCTCCATACCCTATGCAGAAAAATCAGTCACTTCTTAAATATACTGACTTGGCCCCTGCTTGCTCTTTGCACCACCACCTCTTCCAACATGATGAGCCTTTTTGTGAAGCTTAGCAGGAACCAAAACAGATGTGTTACAACACCACAATCTCTGCTCTGTTTTGGCCTCCCCTATACTGGGAGGATGAGTATCAATATCTGTTCTGTGGTATTTATGTGCGTACCACATACTGCAAGTTTAGAGCAGAATGACGGCACCAGTGAAAATAAAAACAAAAAACAACAACAAAACCAAGCAACTAACATATCATTATCCGTACAAAGACAATGACTAATAGCGAAACTCTGCAATAAGAATGTGAGGTCATATATGGATTAGATACGCTGACTGACCTAGAAGCTGCACACTGATACCTTTTTTGTAGTCTATGATATATGAGAAAATTGAACATTGGTTCAGATTGAAAATGCAAAACAAAGCATTTTTTTGAAATTGCTCGCCATCTTTCTTCCTTTCAGCTGTCCTTACAACCCCCTTCGCATGTTTGATTTTGGGATAAGAAAGAGTGTGTTCGTGTTATCTCTATGGAACATAAGTATCATTAAATTAAGTTTAGGAAAGCAGAAGAACTTATCTGATGTTGTTCGGTCCTCTTGCAAACCATATTATCTTGTTTATGCAGTTGCCCTCCATTGATCATCAGGATGTGGGTACAGCTGACTGCAGTTTCTCTCCCTTCAAACAAAATTCTGAGTGAAGCTGTTCTTCACCACTCTTATCACAGAATAATTTAAGGTGGAACTGACCTCTGGACATCTCTGATCCAACCCAACCCCTTATGAGGGAAAACTTTAAAGAAAAAGGAAAACTTGAAGGTTAGAACAAGATACTCTCAGACTTCTCTGATCATATTTTAAATACCTTCCAGTATCAATCTCTGAGGAATGCCATTAGTACCCCAGTGCTATATGGATTCCAAGCCAGTGTTCATTACTTTGTGAGCCCAGCAGATGAGTGGGTTTTCCACCCACCGTACCCTTCCATGATGAGTGACTTGATTCAACCAGCTTTCAGTAACCTTCTTATTAATGCTATTTTATCTGGTACATGCAGAAGCCCACAGTTAGCCCTGTATCTTACTTATTATATAGAATCCTGAAAGCCTAACATTATTACCTGTTACTGCAGTACTACATAGCCTCTCTCACCAGAATATTGTAAAATACCTTTCAAGAACAGATTGATTTCTATGAAGCAGAATACTTTATGCTCCTTAGATGTGGAAAGCACTTGCTGACAGGTTAAGGGATGGGACTGAGTGGCACAGCTGTCACACAACTCTGAAGGGCAGTGCCCTGCTCCAGCCAGTGGCAGCCATGTGATTGATGCACAGCTGTGGGTATCTGGAATGCCCCTCTCTGCCATGACCACACAGGTGACTCAGATCTACATGTGTAGTGGAAGAGAGAACGGCTGTGGTGAGGCCAGCATCAAAGTGCACTGCAACAGCCAGAGGGCTTACAAATGTAGCTGGGTTACTACAGAACCTAATTTCCTGTCCAAATCATAATCCCATTTTGGCACTTTTCCCAAACAGCCCTCTAATGTAGCCAGAATGCATCTGTTTGATCCTGAGTCAGCCATTTGGTGCAAGAGCCTTACTCATGGTTTTAATAATACCCTGACTGATCCCATCTTGCTGTTGAACTTGGTCACGTGTGTGACAGACAGCACGTTCAGTTGAACCTTCTGCACTCTTTTCCCTATGAAAGATACAGGCCAACAGCATTTACTTCCAGCTGACATCAAAGAGAAGAAGAAAAAAAAACCACACACACAACTACTGTCAAAATCACAGTGAGAAAAAATGAGAGAAACAGCAGATGGAACTATTTCACGTTAGCATTCAGCACTGCAGGGAGAACAATGTCACGCAAGGCAAGCTTCCGCGTACCGGACTGCTGCAGCGGATCCTCGGCCGGCATGGCGGGCTGCGGGCAGCAGGGGGCGGCCGCGCTCCGCCTGCGCCCCGGGCCGGCGCGGAAGTCGACCTCAAACCGCCGCTCCTCCGCAGCCCGCTTTAACGCAGAGTTCTGGCCGCCCTCCCTCCGCTCCTGCCGCTCGGTTCTGTGCTAAGGGAGGCGGAGGGGAAGTGGTGTCTCGAACACTCGTTAGCTCCCTGCCGGCGTCACTCCATGCGCGTCACCTGCCCGGGCAGCTGAGCGAAGAAGGTTCAGCTGAGCATCAGAGGCTGGAGAGACGTCAAGCTCATTTTGAGTTGACTTTTGGATTTTTAAAGACGAGACAAAGGAAGGAAAAAGGCATTTCGCTGAACCTCAAACAGACAATCAAACAAAAAGATTTTCCTTTGGAGCTCATCGCTATGCTAGCGGTGGGAGCAGCTGTCCACACCGCGGGCCTGATGCGCTGGATCCAGGCTCAGGAAGAGCCAGTAGCACCTCGTGGTGGGACGGCTGGGCCACTCGCTGCTCTTCTCTCCAGCTTGGAGTGCTGCTTGTGAGGGAAGGCTATGAATCATCAAACACGTGTCAGCCTTTAGGTGCTTCAAACATTGATCCAAGGACTGCAAATAATACCGTAAATTAAACAATTCTGATGAACAGTTATTAGTAAACTGGGGAGTTTATCAGCTAAAATTATTGGCTGTGATGGCTAATGTCTGAATGCTAACAATCAGCCTGGTTTTCGGATTAGTTTTCTTAGTTTTCGAAGTATTTCAAAGTAGTGACAAGAATTGTGAAACAACAATCTAGGCACATGGCCAACAAAATTACATTAGTTACAGTAACACTTGCAAGCTTGGAAGTGACTCAGAAGCCTGAACTAGTTGGCCCTTTGCACTTCTAGCAAAAGAAATAGACTGCAAAACCTGATACAGTTCCAACCTTTCACTGGTAAATTGCAGCTTCATTAGTACTCTTGGCAAGGTGCTGGGGGTTTTACATTACTGATCCTCTTGTTAGCCCCTCAAGTGTGTGACTGAAGCACTCTTTCGGGAGCAGTTTGTGGAAGTGAATGTTGTAAATATATTTCCTTTATAGGCAAACAGATGCTCCCTGTCTTTGGGGCTGTCAAACTGGCACATTCACAAATGAACAACTCAAAAATAAATGGGAAGAGAAGGTAGTAGTTAAGCCTGCCAAAAATTATCTAATGATAACTGTAAGCACATACATTTTGTCGTTGTTTTCTCAGTGCATCAAGACGCAAAAAGTTACTTCTACCTGCCCCCAAAAAACTTTATCAACTTGTTTTTTCTGTAGTGTGGATGGGGGTTCTTATATAATGTTTATATATGACATCCACACATACAACAAGGATGCTGTAAATATTTTTTGTTTTAATGAAAGAATAATCTATTAATGACATCTTGACCTGACAGGTAATCTGTAATCATAAATACATAAAACAGCTGACAGTGCTTACCTGAGACTTTGTTCCTTCAAAGTATTCACCCTCGTTCCCTTGTGAAGGACAAACATTCCCACGAACCTTCTCAAGTAATGTCTCCCCTGGTTAAAGAGCCTTAGTGAGAGCTTTTCTGCCGAAAAATACGCACACCATGAGGTTAGCTTGGCATGGGCGATAAACAAGGAGCTTCTAACTATACTGTTCAAAACTTTTTCTGCGCTGTATTCTTCCTCTCATTATTAGGTCATTATTAGCCGCCCTGTGTGGCTTCAGCTTTAAAAGAACTAATTATTCAAACTCTGCCTATATGTCTCTTTTCAACAGCAGCTTCTAGGTACTAACCCCAATGTGCTGCAAGGACGAAACCTGAGGTAACAGCTGGGACAGAGGGCTGAAAGCAAGTTACACTTTTCAGGGGTGTGCCAAACCTTGTGCTATCAAACCTGGTTTTATTAACAAACCTCTTTATCTTGGAGCTGCGCTATGGGATATTTTTATTATTCAGAAACTCATATTCTATTCATTTGTCGATGCCTCATCGTGAAGAGCTGGAAAATGTGATCCAAATGTAAACCAAAAGCTGCGCAATCCAAAGAAAACAAACTATGTCATTTAATGAAGATCTTGTTTGAGGACTTATTTTTCATCTTTTGCTGCTTTTTTTAACATGGAAGCACTGCCATGTTATTCAGCCAATATCCCTGCAGGAATGCTGTCTTTTATTTTTTTTCTTTTTTCCTGTAGCAGTACTATATAAGCCTCAGTCTTAAGGGAAGTTTTAACAGCGTGGTGCCAAGATGCCATGCAGATATATTTGTGCCTTCATACCTCCTTTTCTGCAGGGGTTTCTGCCTTTAAAGTGTGTCAGAGTTACTTTCCCCTCTTTTCCTTCCTCCTTTGATCCCTTTGATCATTAGATTTTTATGACTTATTTTTAATTTTCTCTTGACAGACAATATAAAAAGCCTCATGCATGATTTTCAGTCGATAAAATTGCCTTTAGGATGCCCTTTCTCTTTTTATAGCATTGGTCGTCACTCGAACAAATGCTGGGGAGGCCGATGATTTTTCAAGCGTTGCAAGGAAGACTATAAGGAGGGTGCCTGGAGGCAGATTTTACCACTTAGAAGCATGCAGTCACACACCATGGTGTTAGCTTGCTTCGGGTAGGGAGCGGAGTGAAAGCTGAACATCAAAGTGCAGAGGAAATGTAAAATCCTCAGTGCCATGATTTCTCCTTTCATCTGTGCTTTTTCTTCTTGTAAGGTGTTGCAGACAGCTCCGCTTTCTATGCCACCAAATAGATTCAAGCTTCAGTGAACATAAACTAAGCTTCTGGGTATGTTTTGTGTTTTTTTTTCATCCTTTGGAAGTCCTAACGCTCACTAAAATTACTTTGAGTTTGAAAATATTGTCAATCAGCAGAAGCAGGTACAAATTCTAGAAAAACAAGGCTATTCTTTAGGCTGGAGCTGCAAGAAGTTGAGGAAGAGAAGGAAAAATTGGGAAAAATCCATCCATAGGGACTCCTTAGGCTGAGCCAAAGTTATGTGCTGCATGACAGGAATAGAGTGGCTTGTGGGCCAGAGGCTTCCATGCAGAATTCTGCCCATCCTTTTGAGGCTGTGTCCCATCCCAAATGCAGTCAGCTGATAAGTTTCCAAAGAAGTGGCAATCAAAATGTATTGAAGTTATACTTACAACTCTTTTTCTGGGTTTGTACTGGGAGCTGGGAACATCCCAGAGCCAAGCTCATGTAAGATTTTCTGAAGCAGAAGGACACTGCAAGACAAATATAACCACTGCTTTAGTTCTAAGCCCAGAAAACATCATTTGCTTTGAACACGGTTTTGACTGGACAAAATGCTTGGATAGGGTTTGGACAGCAGGGGGTGGCAAAGTGCAGTTCATACACAGACTGGAAAGCGGTCAGAGCTGCTGATCCCACCCTGGACGCGGCCTCATGCAGCTTCATGAGACTGGGTGGGTATTTAACATTCATTTCCAGTCTTGAGGCTTCTTCATCTATCAGACAGGATCAAGATTTATTCTCCGATCTCTTATCATCAGTGTTTAACTGCAGACAGCTCTGCTGTGCTCTTCTGTCTTCTCTTTCATATTCTGTTTGCTTTTCACTGTACATTCATTCAATGGAAAAAAGCATTAACACTGTTATTTCCACGTGCAGCTCTGTTAACTTCAGTAGGTGCCCAACAAGTGCAAGTAGTTCTGTAAAGTCTCTAACACTGTCAGTGTTCTAAAACATAGACCAGTGGTTTTACTACAGGAGAAATCATCACGAAAAAGAAGAATGAGGGCAGTGTGCCTGTGCAGAAAACACTGGAGTGTAATTAGAAATGAAAATAATTAAAACAACAACAACAAAACCAATACTTAAGTTAGCATAAAAAGGATCCCAGACTGAAGGAGGTAGAGATCTTGAGGGCACTTTACTATACAGATTTGTCTATAAATTCCAAAATCACTTGTTAACTTAATTACGTGGCACTACGCCAACAGGCAACCTAGAACAGCCTATGTTTCTTTCTTTCTGAAGTGCTTCTCACTTTTGTGAATAGTTTCAAAAAACCCCACATGTCTGTCAAGGTCCTGCCTGCTTTAGGAAAGAGTTCTCTAGCATCATACGAGCAGTATTTTACACACTGTTGTTCAGCCTATGGTACACACAGCTAGTGGTAAGCGTTCCGGGTAATCCATTCTCCAGATGAGATTTACAAGACAAATAAATAAATAAATAAATAAATAAATAAATAAATAAATAAATAAAGGATTTCTGCTACTTACAGTTTACAATGAAGTCTAAACAGATGCTCTGTAAAACGGCCTTAGTGCATTAAAAAAAATAAATAAATAAAAATTGACTACAGCTGCTGTGTAACAATATCAAGAACAAAAGTTACCATAGTTTTTACCGAAACTACATTACAATGCTCAGTGATGTAATATCAGTGTCCTCCCAAGAAGGGAATGTTCAGTCTGGCTCATTTAGGAATGTAATCTTTTTTCTCTGATCTCTAAAGTCATAAAATGAACACGGAGGCAGAGAAATTAGAGCAAGAAAAGCGCTATTAGACCATATATTATAGCTCATTGTTCCCTCCCTAAAAGGCTACACTGCTGTATATTCATAGGTGCTTTGTCCGGTATACATAAAAACCTGGGAGCATGGAAATAATGAAAGAACAATCCTAGTGTGCAGAAATGTCAGTTCTTTACTCTTCTCTTTGATCCATCTATAGGATGAAGAAAAGCTGTAATTGCTGCCATTATGGGGAACAAATCTATTTGCATTTCTACAGCTCTGCAGCTCTAGCTGTGAATATCTAATCAGTCCTATTGCTGGAAAAATATTTTGCAGCCTGTTGTCAAGTCTGTGTCTAATTGCAGCACGTTACCACATAGATGCTTTACTCCACCCATGTCCTGGCCCACATCAGTGGCTGTGGAGCGAGTTTTTGGAGCCAATGCTGATATGTATGAAACAATGTATTTCATACAGCAGCGTCAGTGCGTCAGTAACTGCTCCTTCTGCCTTTAATAGAGTACTGCCTAACGGAGCCTGCAAGGCTATCTGTGCTTCTAGAAGAGCTGTAAAGCTGCTTGATGTCCTGAATATGCATGTATACAAATCCCACAGCACACTTTTGCAGGAATAGTGGCATTTGCCCCAGTGTCCTTATCAGCCTATGCCATAATAATTACACTGCATATTTCTCACCCAGACTTCTCCTGCAGTTTTGATGGCAGGCTTTGTTTCTCATTCCCTGTTCTACACGGTACTGTAGGAATGGTGAGCACTACGGAGTGTCTGCTCCGTTCTGATGTAAATGCAGCAGCACAATGTGAGTGACAAGCATTAATAATTCTAACCTGAATCTGAGTAAGCTGCACCTACTCTTCTCCCAGTTGGTAGCTTTCTGCTTTCTTCACAAACCTGGAAACTTAAGGTCAGTTTAAGTTTAGCATACAGTTTTTGTATCTGATATCCTTTTTCTTGTTGTCCAAGTGCTTTAACTTGGCTAAAGGTTAAAGGTAACTGTGGGAAAAGGAGGTGGCCAGAGTTGGACAGAATTGGCACATTGTCAGATTGCTCACATGAGCAATGGGCACAGTAGAGGTGAGGACAGATCATTCATTATACCTAAGTCACAGCTCTGCTTGCTCCTTTATAGCCCTCAGTCCAACTGCAGGAGCCCTAATATGCCAGGTAAAGGGAAAACTTTTGTCAGTTATAGACATAATGGGGAAAAAAAAAGAAGTGTAATTTCCAGTGAAGTAAGCAGCTTGCTCTTACAGGGGAAGTAGAGTTCATTTTCCTCTGTTTTATTCTACATTAATTTATATTTTATAAACGCTGTGTCTTGTGAAGAATTGTATCACAGGGATTTGGTTTGCTGATATGCAAATGTTTATGATTCATCTGATGGAATTGCTCTTACCTAGAAGAGAAAGGGAGACACTCTGAGCACTCTAATTACTCAAAGATCAGTAAAATATTTAAAAAATCATGTTGAGAGAGGTGTCTGGGACATACAATCATGCCTACTGAATAGCAGTATAAGTCCCATATTATTCATGAAGTTACTCTGCATTTACACCCTATGGACAGGAATCAGCTTCTAGTGACATTCAATCTGAGCAAGTGAAAAAGGGATACACAACTGATTTTTAGTGTTATTTTCAGTGAATCCCACATGCTTGCCATATTCGTCTCACTAATCTCATCACGCTTGGTATTTCATGTGGGTTAGGCAAAAATTCTTTGTCTCCTGGTGTGATGGTTTTACATACTCACTTAAGGTACTACTTACAATGTGATCCATTGTGACTGTATTAGAGTTGTCCCAAAGTTAAAATATTTTATACAAATATCTCAAACTTTTCTCATCAGACCCATTTATTCTTCATATATTTACAAAGTACATTTTCTATGTGAAAGCAGCCAATACCTCACAACTGCATTTCCATTTAATCAATTTAATTATCATTCATTTGCCTCACCCAGGAAACATTTAAAGCAATTTTCTGCTTAACCATTTCTACTAAAAGCTACAGGAGTTGCTTTAGATTTTAAAAACTGTCAAATCTCATCCTGTAGAATGGTGAATTTTATTTGTTAGTTAAACAAGATGCACAACCATTATGAAGACCCTACAGTGGAAGTAGTGCATCCTTCTTGAGACACATCCGGTCAGTTTGTCCTAAAGATACTACTTCAACAAACTGCTCAGATATTCTGTTGGAAAACTCTTTTATACAGCTGACTGTTGTGCCTGTTTAAGTCTTCTTAATCGGATTTCAGTGCTAATAAAATAAAGCACAATTATTTACAAGTTATTCTGCCTTCGGGGGAAAGAAAATGAGAAACTGGAGAGGGAGTGAAGTAGATTTATTGTAAAGGCTCATTCACATATCCTACAGGACCTTATAGGTTTATATCCTACAAAACAAAATGAATAGGCAATAATTTCCACACACTGACATTTACCAGCAATAACTAACCACGTTTCCTGCCAATCTCTAAGCTGTGGCTGGACAAGTACAGCGTCTGCAAAGCATTGAGTTTCACTAGAAATAATCAGCATCCACTTGTGAATGCACAATGAGCTCTTCCATGGGAAGCTTAGTGTCGTGGTTTAACTGGGCAAGCAGCTGAACGCCACATAGCCTTTAGCTCATTCCTCCCCTCCCAGTGGCACAGGGACAGAATCAGAAAGAAAGAAAAAAAAAAAAAAATTACTGGCATAAATCACTCCTTGTGGATACCTGAGGAATAGGAACTGGAATGGGCTGTGAACCTGGAAGAAGTCTTTATTGCTTTCTGTTACTCGGTATTGACTCTTCCCTGTTTCTGTGCTCCTCAGATACAGTAGCTCACTGAGGCATCTTTGCCACAAGTGTTTGCTGCATCAGAGAGAAAAGTCAAACCTGCAGGACAACATTAATCCTATCAAAATTATCCATAATTGAAGAACTGAACAAATCCACATTTGATAGATTTTTGGTCTCTTTTTCTTTTTTTTTTTAATAAAGATAAAAAATAAAGGAAAGAGAAAAAAGAAAAAGCTACAACAAAGAAAGAACTATGTTGTATGGAGCAGAACCAACAACAGTGAAAGACCTGATTACAACATTTGTGTACCCACTTAATAATGTAATCTTTATGATTCAGTAATGTAATAATGGTGGGGAAGATGCAACTCTCATAAAACCACAGATTCAGTCTCTTTATAGAACACTGATACTGTTTAAATTTATTTTTTATTACAACTTCAAAAGCCTCAAACCTATTAAGTATGAGCTTTTTAAAAAAACCAGCATCACAACAGCAGGCATCTTTGGGACTCTGTGACTGTGTTTTAGTGCATTAAAATAGTATTTCTCTCCAATGCACCAATTAAGAATAGCAGTGTAAGAAGGAGGGAACTTATTTGCAACAAGTTACAGCATTCTGAAAGTCATTGCCTGCTGACTCATTCTGAATCATATCAGGACAAAGATATTCACCCTGAAAAGTTATTTACTAGCCTGTGAGTTTCCTGTTCCCAAATATTTTTTGCTCTGGTTTCATGTCACATTAGGCATATCTGTTGATCTATTGCTTAGTTAAAGTCTTTTCCTTTGAAAAAATACAATTCGCACTTTGTAAGTAAACACCATTGCACCTCAATATTCATATCCCAGAGAATAGAACCTAGCCTGCACACAAGAAATCTTGACATTCTCTTCCTTCCTTGTCTACTATAGCAAGGATGCTGGCTTAGCCACCAGAGAAAATCTTTGGTCATAAACTTCTGTTAATTTCTAATTTTATCTGTATATTGTATCCCCTATTCCAGACAAAATGGGTTTGATTCATGTGTGGAAAGCTGTAGGTACAGAGCCCATCGAGAGCATGAAATAGGCATAGAGAAGTCAGCATAACACTAAGTACCAATTTAAAATGTCTTGGAGCAAGGGCAGAACATAGCCTAAATGAAGTACAAACGTGAGCATGCAGCTACTACCCAAATAAGGTCTTTTCTAGCCTCTCTACAGTTTCAGTTTTTCATTCTGTTTAAAAAGTAAAACCAGTCTGGACAGATGGGTTTCTTTTTGTGTCTGCACACTTACAAAGCTTCTCAGACTTTTAGGTATCTAATGTTTGGGTTTCAATTACTAAAGAATAAAAGATATAACCCTAACTTGGAAACACGAAATTCAAAGATGATATTCATATGTCCCTTCCTTTTTGTGTGAGACACTGAACCAAACACAGGTAGATAAATACCTGATATCTCTCAAAATTAGCAAGGTTCCTGTCTGTGCTGAAAGCATTCATTTGTTTTATCTAAAAGCATATTTTACATTTGAAAACTGCACTGTAAATTAAGTGTTCATCTACAATACCCAACAGTCTGCACCTAAGGTATGAGTTCTTTTTTTGTACTTCAGCACTTTTATCACTGTTTGACCGAGGTAGTCCAATAAAAATGCTAGAATGGTTTCAAACATATTCCTGTTCTACAACAGGTTACTCTCTAATTTACATTATACTGAAATCCCAATATGGTCATAATTATCTTTGATGGCAATACAAGCTCATTAACTTATATATAAATAGCTCATATTTAACAGGAATATGAGAAACCTATTATAACTGGTCCTTGCAAACGTAAGATCATTCTACACTGATGGGAAATATTAAATCAAAATATTTTCATATTTTAATTTTAGCATTCTTCAAACGTGGGCCAAAAATATGGCTGTTTCAGAGTTTCTGTTGATTTTCAGTCTGAATTTTTAGGATAGCAGCTAACTTACTCATGCATCAGTTCAGAGTGAATAGTAAACAGGAACATGTCTGTCTTCCACACAGACTGATAACATTTTAGCAGTGTTTCAGTACTTGGAAAGAAAGTGCAAAGCACTGATTCTCACCCTCTTGACTCTAAACACTTTCCTCAGAATTTCTGTTGAATTGGGTTTTTTAATTCCTTTTAATCACAGAATTGTTGAGGTCCATCAGCTTTGAAAACTTTCCCCCAACAGGTCTTTCTACTAACATTCTTAGTTGTCTTGAAACGTATTTCTGAAAGTAGGGTTTTGCTGTTACCTGGAGTTCTGAAGAAATCTCGATTAAAAGTTTTTTGACAGAGGGAATGTTTTTGAGGTAAAAAAGAAAAGGCAAATTGATCCTCATTTAATTCCTCTGTCAATATAATAATGATAGGGCATTCGAAGCTGATCGAAGGTGAAGAAAATAGATACAAACTTTTGCTCTTAGTCCATAACTAATCTGTGATACTTACTGCTATCAGACATTGCTAAAGCCATGGATTTAGCAGAGTCTTTAATAAAATCAGACATTTATATCGATAATGAGATGGGATTAGAGGTCTTCACATTTCAGAATACAAAGCACCCACTCATCTGTGGACCAGAAAGATACTTCTTTTATAGAAAGCAGTTTCCTGCTTGCCTGTAAGAGGCTTTCTTGAACTTAGGAAATCTCTTGAATGTTTTGACCAAGCTATATTCCTTAGGATATCAATATCTTCTGGTGTATAGAGAAATATTCATTCTATGACTGCTATAATAATGATAATCATTGAAATAACTAACTGGTGAACTAAATAGCTGCTGTCCAAATGAGTTAGCAAATTCAGTAGTGAATCTCGTTTACCTAACACTCCTCCTGCCTGTTCGATATGTGTCAATAGTTCCGTAGTCATCATTAAATCATGATGTTTTCAACTCCTACAGGGAATACGCTATCAATATCTTTTTATTATCTCTTCTGCAAACTAGGTATTGTCAGTCCTTCTCGTATAGAGGTCTCTTAGTGTTGTTAATATTTTTTCCTTAAAATTTCATCACCATTTATATAACAGCTATTTTTGGATTTCTATAATCATTTACCTTTAGGGTTTCTGGAAAATCTTACCTCTCAATTTTTACGTTTGTTTTTATTTTTACTTTCACGATGATAGCTGTCTCAAAATATGCACGTAATACGCATGTCAGTTATCCAGTATTTATTGTAAGGTTTCTTAATAAATAACATTGAGTTAAGTAAATCTCGATGTAATGTTTAAATCTTTGTAGTGCAATAAAATATTCAGTGGCAGTATATATTGGATGCAGTACAGCTGACAGTGTTTCATGGCTCATTTACCCAAGTAATTATGAGATTGTAGTCATCACTCAAAGACCAAGTGCAGCCTTTTCATTGCAAAGACATTCAGGTTTAATGGCTCTGATTTAAATGGAACTCAGGAACAGAGGGATCCTGGAGTTGTGCTATACTCATTAAAAGAATATTTTAAAAGCATTAAATAATATTGTGCAGTTGTAAACTGTGGTGGATTGGTTGGTATGACTTTAGTGCAAAATACTGTGTAACTATAGTACAGAAAGGACTGTTTGAAATCCTGTCTGAAAAAGAGTGAACTTTGTGGGAAGCTTTTAAACAAACAAACAAGTGAGTTGGAATCCTGTTTATAGACAGTTTCCAGCTATGTTCAGTGACCTCAACTGACTTTTCAGCTCACTTAGGCACACATCCCACTTGGAAATCACTGCAAAGAATGAGTTAGTAGGTCATAAAGTTAAAATGGCAGCACATGGCTTCAAAGCAAAGTAAAAAATATTCAACCTGGAGATATCACAGTTTAAGAAACCACTTTAAAAAATATAAGAAATGATTTTGTAAGAAAAAAAATAAAGGTTGTTCTGTTTTTCCAGTTACTTCTTAGCTAGATTAACTGACAGACTGTGACATAACATTAGTATGTAGACTGATTTACACGTGGTAAAGTATGATTGAGGACAGCTTAGTAATGTCAGAATGAGATGTGTGTCATTCATCTTGACTTACTTTTGCCACCTTGTCAGCATTACTTAGGAAAATTTAGGAAAATTAGGAAAATTGCACCTTTAAATTAAACACATCTTTGTATTACAACAGACATTTTCCATGGCCCATATGTATTACAGAAGGCTAATCAAAACACTGAATTATAGCAATTCCTGGCTTTCTTGAGCAAGACTCCATAGGAGAGTTAAGGAGGAAATATGGGATTATCTGTGACTACTGAAAGTCTCGGTTGCTAGATATCACTAAGGAAAAGCTCTTCTGGTACCATCTAATGCCTAGTCAGGAGCACAGCTGTGCTCATTTGAACTGTTTCTCTCAGGTCTATAGATACTAAATAGTAATGATACTCATCAGCTGAGCCATCATTGTGCCTCAGGTAACTAGGTATGCGGAGGATTGGTAAAGCCCATTTCTCTTCAGTTTTTCCAATCCTACCTGTGTGATTTATACAGAACACTTTAAGGTAAATTTACTGTTGGTTTACGGTTACGTGAGACACTTCAGTGAGGTTTACTCTTGCCTTGATTACTTAGCAGATGATTTATTGAAGAAAAGGTCAGGTAATAACTTTGCTAGTGACAAAACTGATCTAGAAGATGACAAAAAGAAGAATGTATTGGTGCAGACTGTATTTTGAAACAGTGAATCACTGTTGCCAAAACAATGGTGAGAAGAATTCCACTGTACAGTAAAAGCTATAGGAAGAAATAGAATGATCAGATTGAAGAAATGAATATTTCTTTTTCATCTCTACTATTTATGTTTCACAGTACACATTTTAAATTCTGACTCTTTTCATTACTGTTGCAATATCAATCAGTCAGTCACTCTCTTACTTCATACACAAGCAGGAATAAAATCTTTGTTCTCTTTTTTCATATTATCGGCTTATTAATATTGCTATTCGTTGTGAAAAGAAAGCAATGCCACTCCTCAGGTTTTTATTCATCTTTCGCTTGCGTGATTACAATCTGCAGCAATGTTCAACTGGCTTCGAGCGACAAGCTAATCATATCTAGATAGAGTAAGGTTCTTTGGGGAGATAAAATACGAGATGAAAAATTCTCTGTAGATTAGAAAACATACTTGGCAAGAAAGATTTAAATTACAAATCTCAGTTGAACTACATAGCACAACTGCACACACGTTTTCAATCTAGAATTATGCTTTTTAAACTTTTAACCCAATAAAAACATCTAGTAGTGATGTTCAGCTGGGATGCTACAATAAATAACCAAACTGAAAAGAAAAAAAAAGACAACTGCTGATGCAGTCATCAGGCAGGTGGGTCTATCTGTATTGAGGATATGGCATGTATTTTGTGCACCTTCATTTAATGGCTTCTGTTACATTCTAATTACGTTTCCTGCAGCTTTACATTGAGAATAGAGTCTTGTGGAACTGATAGGTTTTCCCCTTAGCCTGCATATGAGGATACAGTTTCTTATTAAAAAAGAGACATTCTATAAACCAACCCACCAATCTGTATGTACAGCCATTTATTTTTTATTTTTTATTTTTATTTTTTTCTGTATTGCAGAGGGACAGGCACTGCGATGCCACTTTCTGCAGCTGAGGATTTGGTCAGGAATCAAGGCTCAGCACAGGTTTTCTCTCCTGACTGCAGCATTCGGGCACATTTTTACCATGAGCAATTTGTTGGATTTATTTCAGCTTGCATTTGTCTCACTTCGCAGGTACCTAAGCTACCTCATGCAAACAAAAAACCCCAAACCTATACTTTTGCATAGCAGGCTGAGTCAAAGCTTAGAGATTGTACTGCTTCTCAGAATCTGTCTCTGGAAGTATGAGCAAGCAGAATATTGACTTCCTCTTGTGTGCTTATGTTGAACAAATCATCTGCTGCATCGATGGGACAACATTTGGCAGTTGCTCCTGCTTTTTCCCTTCTTTCTTCATTTGGATCTTTGTGATTCTGCTATTTCAGCCTGTTTTATATGTACCTGAGACTAGTAAAGGTGAAATGCTTCTACCACAATATCAACAGATGTTTGACAGTGATTCCTGCACAAGGTTTGCATCTGAACTAGCAACCATTTCTTTTGTGCTTTCTAAGTGAAGATAGAAACTCAGATGGAAACAACATATTTGCTCTTAGAAGATCAAAATGGATAAAACTAGGGGTGTGACAAGATTCTTCATTCAGCAGCGATCTCTGCCTGTCATCGTCACATTGTTCTCTAGTTTGCTTGCTGTTCATGCATATGTTGTCCCTCTCCACAGTGTTTTTGGACACCATGTGGTCTTGCATTCCCAGAAATGCTGGTAATTTGAGCTCCTATTTGTCAGCAGATTTAGGTATCGTAAAGCCTTTTTTTATGTGCTTAGTTATCAGGTATGCTGCCTATTGACATGTTTCTTATATAGCCTTTCTTGTCCACTCATATGGCTAAACTCTTGCCAGACGCTCATCTTTCCTGTCTTGGTGACTCCAGTATGTTTTCCCTCATGCCTTTCCTGATGTAATCTGACTCCATTTGTTCTCTCAGCTCCTTGACAGCTTTAAATCTTTCCTACAGCCTCCCTGTACATCAAACACACCATGCTGGCTTTTACTGTAAAACTACAAATATTTTCATATTTACTAGCTATGTGTTGGACAGATGTTTTAATATTCAGAACTTTCAGAGCTTCTCCAAAACCCCCAAAGCAATTTCAGTATCTCTTTTCACATGATTTCTTAAAACCAGCTGTTGCTAAAAGAAACTCTTTCAAACAAGTAGTTATGTGCAGCTATTCCTGAGCATTTAAATAGTTTTGGAGTAGTCATTACTCTGTAAAATGCTTAGGAGAGGGCTTTTTTCGTCCTCTACATTTAAACAGCAGCTGGTCTAGAATGTCCCAGTCCCAGACTAGACTTCCTTGAGAGCAGCTGTGTACATAAGCTCTCTGTAAACGTCCAGCAGTACTCAGATAGCCAATGCACTGTACATACTCCATTCTCAAAGGCACAGCAAAAAAAGGTTTGTAGCAACTGAACTGTGGCAATAAAACAACCACACAAAAACAAACAACCAGACCTCTAACAAACATATTATTTCCCCTTTATTCACACAGGTAAGCTTTAATGCAGGCCAGACGCTCAGAACCACAAATGCCATGCAGAATTGTTGTTCTGGTTCTTCAGTAATTGTTATTTACTTTTTGATTCTTTTTTTTTTTTTAAGTCTGAAGCTTGTGTTCTACTGAGATTTCATGTGATCTACTTGTTTATTCACACCAGAAATACTTGTAATGAAATCTCAGTTTCCCAGAAAGTGATTCTGAATTCAAGTCAAATATTTATATGGTGTTTCCTCTACTGTGCAATGACAACATTGTATGTAGCATATTTTAGAGCTGAGGCATTTTGTACTTGCCAGTCTTGCATAATTTGGAAAATTCTAAATTCCCCTGTGTTTCATTTACATTTCTGTTTTCTCCCTTTTCTGTTAAATGGCAAAAAATACGTGTTCTGGCTTGATGTGATACTCCCCATGCTTTCAAATAATATTCTGTTGGGTGCAGAAAATGTCAGGTCTCCTACAACACACCTGAGTTGTTTTCTTCTATTGTATTCCTTTATTAATATTCCAAATCACTGACCAAATCAGTTATTCACAAATATTTTTTGCAGCAGTGAACCACCACTGAGTCTAACCGAGGAGTCTTCAGTGACTGTTCATTACTATTCAGTTTACACACCTTTATTTCTAAACTGTTTTTCTTATCATCCAGTTACAGGTCATACAAGGAATGTAATGAATTTGCATATTTATTCACGATAAGAGGGCAGGGCAACCCAAAATAAATTCCCTGCTAAATAATGATTGTACATTGTTCCTTCAATATATTTCTAGATCCAAAACAGATATGGATTTAGACACTTTGTCACCTAGCAAAATCCACCTCTTCAAACTACCTAAAAAAAGCTGAAGGGATAGAGGAGAAAAGAATTAGACATCAATGCCTCATGTTCAGACTTTCCCTTACCCAAGATGAGGACCGAGGTCATCTGTTACCACATCAAACTTACATATTCATGCACTTCCCAGCTGTCTAATTTAATGAATAATGGCTAACGCTAAGCAAGGTGAAGCAGCTTCTAGGCACTAGGAGACTGGAGTCTCTCTGTGGCTCCCTCTCTAGTGAAAATGAAGAAGGTTAACCAGGTGAAGCAGGAGTTTGAATCTGAGGCTCACATGCCATAAGTATCAGAGAGCTGAGGAAAAGGGGAATGCAAAGTGGAACTATCCCTTTTTCATTCATCTCTGACCTTTGTGCCAGCAACTCTCTCACAGACTTCTGTGGCAAGACAGGTCGTTCGCCAGTTTGGGAATGCAAAAAGATTTCTGAGCAAGCAGTACCTTCATTACATAGTGCTGAAAAAGCCTCTTTCACCCCTCAAAGACTGGTAAGGAGTTAAGGAGCTTTACTGATGAAAATAAAGTGTAGCAGGGCTCTAGGCAGCAGCTCTGAGGATTCCTATTCTCAACATCAGAGTCTTGTGCCTAAGTTTTGTCTTAGGTCTGTTCCTTATATATATATATATATTTTTGTTGTTGTTGTTGTTGTTGTTTGGTGGAACTGTGCATGCTTCTTCACAATGGGAAAAAAAGAATGATATCTCAAGTGACTAATAGAGAGTTATAAATGGTGCATATTTCACAGTGTAAGTGCAAAATCCAGACTTATATGCAGAAAATAGCAGTTACTTTATATTGTTTATTATCAGAGAAGTATCGCTCAGGGCACAGAGCGAAAGGTCTCATAATTAAAGGGGCATCCACTTTCCCAAAGAATCTATAAGATTAAAATAGATTAGAAACATGTATATGAATTATTTTGCAAGTATATTTTATAGGCAAGATTTTCAAAGCTATATAGGAAATTAGGGTTATGTTGGTTGCAGCTGGGCCTCTATTTTCTTTATGAAGCCCTGGAGATCTCAGTTCTGATACAAAATTTAGCATTATAGATTAGTAACCAAGATTATTTGACAGATAGAAACTGGAAAAACAAGTATTGTTTTATATTGTTTGTTAACTTGATCTGTGTCAATAGCCTACTCTTTGTAAACAGCATGCACTGGACTGGGAACACATGCCAGTGGGAAAGAAACATTCTGGAGGAAATTCAAGAGTACTAGCATCTTATTTATAACTTTAGAACTGATATTTTAATAATACTTTTATTTTAAATGTATGCTAAATGGACTCTTGAAGATTATTAAGGCAATTGGATTTGCTGAAACTTCGTGGGTGTAAAAATAACATTACAAGTGAGAACAGCCCTAAAAATTAGTAAGACCATTTTTTTAGTTTGCGTTTTATAACAGAAACAGGAAAATCAGCAGAGGGTGTTTCCTTGGGATTAGTATGCTGATGTCACTGGTGTATGCTTTTCTCCTTGGATTTCCATTAAGAGCAGTTATGTTGTACAGCAGTTTATGATGTTTAATGTCACAGTAGTTGGAAGCTCAAATATCCAGCCGAGATCCCAGTTTTAAATATATAGTGGAAAAGTCACACTAGATTAATTATTTCTCTAAAGAGATTTGTTGTTAACATTTGTCATATATAAATTGCTGTAGTTATATTTGTCTGCACTAGACTGCATCACCTGAACAATCTCTATCAGCTAATAAAATGTTAAAGCAGGGCTGGCATTTTTGAATAAAAAATGTTGAGTAAAAAATAAGCTGGAACGCACAAGGTTAGAGCTTGGCCTTGGTTTGAACACTCCAAGATACAGAGTAACTTCTGTGATTTAAGAGGATATTTTCTTAGTTCTAACCTACAAAGTTGAGAAAAGTGTCTGATTTCTAATGGAGAATAACTGAAGTATTTTTGTTTAAAACATAAATCTGAAAAAGAACCAATCACGTTACGTGCTCATTGTGAGACCTATGGATAAATGCAATGAGGTAAAATCAAATTTATTAATAATAAGTGAACGTGTATTATGACAAATTTATTAAGTGATTTTCCAGAGTGCGAACTCTCACCCACAGTTAAATTAATTCTACATCAGAGAAGTGACTCCAGTTTAGAAGTGCCCTTTGATTTCTACTTTTCAAAATAGCCTCTAAGCCAAACTTCTTGTGTAGTCTGGAGAGATGATAAGAAACCGAATTTTGAGTAGAAAGCGACAAATGAAAATGAAAGAAATGTGTTCTGTAAGGTTAGGAGCGCTTTTCTTTTCTTTTTCTCACTCAGAGGAACCGTTCTGAGTGATGATTAATGATCACCGAATAATGTATAGCCTTTATTAAAAACATACGGCTTTTAAAGAAAAGATTAACAGCTAAGTTTTAAAAGTTCATTCACAATATGAAAGGATTTGGGTGCATGTTTTCAAATGCGCCCGGTGGATGAGGTGCAAGTGCAGATTCTTTGGATTCATTTAAGCCAGCAGTTTCTCACACAGTCCAAAAATGCTTCTGACCACCGGGGAATTCTGTGATGGCCTGTTTCCCTCTTATTAGGTTTTTGCAGCTGAAAATTTGCTCAGTCAAACAGTGTTACTGTGCTCCTCATATCAGTTGTAGTTTCTGTAGTTTCCATGATAATAAATAGGAGGCACTATTTTTGGAGTGATCTACATATTAACTAGATCAAAAATACATAATTTTTTAAAAAATCTACTACAGTTTTTAACAATTAGTAATTTTATTATTTTTTTAAAGATAAATATCTTCAGTGTTCTTAGAATACACATCTCTGACATCATTACTGAATTATATGAACCACTGATAACACTTTGTGTGAATCTATGGGAGATTTAGCAGTGCATTTTGAAGTGCGACTTTGTTGCCTCGCTGTCATTGAGCTGTAAAACCTCTGCCTCATTTAGAGACTCGTTGGGAATTATGAATACAACATCTGAAAGCTGATGGCAACGAAGATGATTAATTTAGAAATATTAGAAAAACCGCACAGCTGATTTGTGCTGTCTTTGTGTAAAGGCTCTATAACATTAGGCAAATCAGTCTTGATAACGTCTTTTTAAGCTTACGTTATCTTTGCTTCTGAAAACTAAACAACTTGAAGTATTGTCCTCAGCCAACAGCAGAGGGCAATTATTCATAAAAATCTTTGCATTTGAACTGTCTATAAAGTTTGATACGGTGCTGGAATAGCTTAATAGGAAATAGAATTCTTATGACAGTAGTTTATGTTCATTATTCAAGTGGTATCATTATTTAAAAGAAGCTGAAAAGAACAAGAAACTGCTTAATATCGTGAAACAAGCATGTTATATACTGTGTCCTAATGACTGTCTGATCTTTTCTATGGCAGGTTGATAATGTATGGTTTTGTGAAGGCCATGGTACGCATTGGCCAGTTAAAAGGATGGGAATTCCATTTCACTGATTGTTTATTTTTTGGATCACTGATGTCTGCCACAGATCCAGGTAAGAGTTATTATTTTCAAAACTCAAAAGAGTAAATAAGAAAATAATGTCTGTATATGCCATCAAAATGTTTGAGGTGTCAGTTCTTCTTGATTTTGATACCTAAAGTTGGTAATTATCTGATATTCTGATTATCGTAAGACAAAGTGCCTCCAAAGATCCCTAGTGTAAATTGTTTTAGTAACTGGTTTACCTATGTTCAGTTCACAAACCTTATAAATCCAGTGCTGAAGTGATTGAAGTAACGTTTTTCTCCAGTTCTCAAGACACCTATGTTTTTATTGCTGGGCCTGGTGCACCCAGTTGGCCCTTTGGGCTGCCAGAGCATAGTGCTGGCTCAAATTCAACTTGCTGTCAACCAGAACCCCCAGATCTCTTTCTGTGGGGTTACTCTCCAGCATCTCATCCTTCACTCTGTGCATACATCCAGGGATGCCCCATCTCAGGTGCAGAATCTGGCACTTGGTCTTGCTAAATTTTATAAAGTTGGTGATTGCCCAGATTTGTCAAGATCTGTCTGCAAGGCTTCTCAGCCCCCAAGTGAATCAACAGCTCCTCCTAATTTAGTATCATCTGCAGACTTAGTATGCATCCAAGTCCTGCATCCAGATCATTTATAAAATGTGTGATCTAACCCAGTTTAAAGATATAGGGAACTAGCTTTCAGATCTCACTGTATAAATATTTTTATAAGGGATCAGTTTAAAATTTGAATGCAGTGTTGCATGGTAAATACAATTCTGAAAAGACAGATGCCAACATGTTGACCTGAGCTTGAAGATGTTAGATTTAAAGCCTAAAGTTACAGTAAGCATCCAAGTGTGAGAGAAATAGATTCAAAATTTGAATTTGAAATTTGGAGTTTTAAAATGAGAAAATCATTTAGATTCAGAGAGAATTCTGGAGCTCTTACTAACCACCTTAATAATTAAAGCAGAGCTGACCTCAAAGTTATTCATAGACTTAGCAAGTTTTTGTTACATCAAATATGTTTATAGTGAGTACTCTGGCACTAGAATAAAGTACTGCTTTTTGCATCTCTGGAAAAACAGTGAAAAAGGAGATGAAAAGATAATGTAATACATATTATGTAATGTAATATCTTACGTACAATACAGAAAAGGACCTAGGCATTCTGGTGGACAACAGATTAGCCATGAGCCAGCAGTGTGCCCTTGTAGCCAAGGCCAATGGTATCTTGGGGTAAGTTAGAAAGAATGTGGCCAGTAGAGCAAAGGAGATGATCCTCCTCCTCTGCTCTGCCCTGGTGAGGACCCTCTCCAACAGCTCCACATCTTTCCTGTACTGGGGGCCCCAGACCTGGACGCAGTACTCCAGATGGGCCCTCACAAGGGCAGAGTGGAGAGGAACAATCACCTCCCTGTCCCTGCTGGACACCCCCCTTCTGATGGAGCCCAAGGTGCAGCAGCATGCTGCTGGCTCACATTCAGTTTTTCATCCACCAGGACCTCCAGGTCCTTCTCTTCAGGGGTGATCTCAAAGAGTTCTTCACCCACTCTGTATACGTATCTGGGATTACTCTGACCCAAATGCAAAACACTTTGCTATGTTGGACCTCATTAGTTTCACATGGGCCCACCATTCGAGGTTGTTGAGTTCCCTCTGGATGGCATCCCTTCTTTCTAATGTGTCAACTGCACCACTCAGCTTGGTGTCATCAGCAAACTTGCTGAGGTCTCACTCAAACGCATCTGGAATACTGTGTCCAGTTCAGAGCTCCTCAGTTCAAGACACAGGGAACTACTGAAGAGAGTCCAGCAGAGGGTTACAAAGATGATAGGAGACTGAAGCATCTGCCATATGTGGGAAGGCTGAGAGACCTGAGATTGTTCAGCCCAAAGAAGAGTGAGAGGGAATCTTATCAATGCTTATAAATATCTAAAGAGTGAGAGTCAAGTGGATGGGGGCAGGCTTTTTTTTTCAGTCATGCAGCAAGAGGACAAGGGGCAATGAGTACAAACTGGAACACATTAAATTTCCTATGAACATGAGGATAATATTATTTACTGAGAGAGTGACAGACCACTGGAATAGGCTGCCCAGAGAGGCTGTGGAGTCTCCTTCCCTGGAGATATTCAAAATCCACCTGAAAATTTCCTGTGCAACCTACTCTAGAAAAGCTGCTTTAGTAGGTTCACTACATTTCTGTGATTCTGTGAATACCATGTGAAAGAGATGAAGTAAAAAGAATAGAAATGTACACTAGATTTTTACAAAATTTTCAGTTCAGTAGTTAAAGGAAGTGGAACAAAAGGCATTTTATGACGCACATGGCATGCTGTGTTACTATTAACTATTCCTGACAGGCTTCTCTAAGAAATGTATGAAAAATCTTTCAAATTCACGGTTATTAGAAGAAGCGATAAAAAGCAACACTGTTCCACAAATTTGTTCCATTCATTATATGAAACCTCAATATTTAACAAAAGACTTTGACAGCTTATAATTTATCATTCTGATGGCTTAAAAATACCGTGTAAAACAATTTATTTGTTGTTGTAAGACTGCTGTAAAAGCTGCATCAAATTGTTATTCTCAAATTAAATGAAACATCCAGTATGCTATCATTTATAAAACCACGCAACTACTTTAATAATATTCAGCCCCATGATTGTAGCCCATCCTCACAGCAAGAGAAGAACACAGAAACTAAAAGCACAAATTAAACATAAGACAAATAATTGCTTCTGGAATAAAAAGTTGCTTAAAGCATCCGAGTGCATTTCTTGATTGTACTATGAATAGAGTTGTGTAGCTGGCTTAGTTTTTTTCCCCATTTTCCATTCCAACTCTATTTAGATTCCCAAATGAAAATGTTGATTTATAAGGAGATACGTGCAAGACAAACACAGTGATTTTGATTATAATAGTGTTAAATCACCACTGAATAATCTAGAATAGTCATGAGAGAAAAAAAAAAAAAGGGAGAAATAAATTCTTTTACTGGAAGGAAGTATAAGTAATGAGAACTACTTTTCCCAGCTAATAACTCCAGCTGTGAAAACATTTAGTTGGACAAACTATTAACTGTATCAGCTAATAACACTATTTTTAATTATAGTTCCTCCTATACAGAGTGCTTGTATATGTGTCCAAGAGTTGTTTGAATGTTCAGTCTCACTCTTTCCTTTGTCTATTTACAATATTCTAAGCTGTCACATGTTTAAGTAACCTTACAGTGAATTTCTCACCCACGTCTTATAGAATTTTACAAGAATATTTTTGCTGACCCTAATGGTAGACATTGTAGAAAATATTTCATTGTGTTGTAGGATTTGATAGCGAATTTATATCTCAAGCTGTACAAAGAGCTCACTGAAATTCCATGATCAATTCAAACATGGCTTCCTGGGGATTGATAGATGTTAGACCATATAAAATAATCAGTCTAATGATTTTATGTATGATATCTAGCTTTAATGAAGAGAATTTTCTGGTAAAATGTTGTTGGTGTCATGGAAGTAAGATAGAATAATGAATTACAGTCCTAGAGTGAAATAAGAAATTCCTGTCAGATACGCTACCTGATTTTTAATTTAATTTTTTCACTGGCAGGATTATAAACTCATTTCAAAAACATTTTAAATTTCCCATGGTCTCAAAAGGTGTTAAAACAAATCTGTTGACTAGAGAGAAAGGGTTTTTTTATAATCGAATTCCTTATCTGTAATAGTAAAAATGATGGTAGATGTTTACTTGTTAAATGAATTTTACTACTAGGACAGTAAACAAATATGCCAGTTAGAAGTTCCTGAAATTGTCAGGAAGAAGGAAATAAAGACAAAGTGTTCCACATGCAAGTATTTAAAGATCTTCAATGTAGATATTTTTGCACAAAATTGAGCAAAAAGTCTCCAATATCCTACAGGTTCCCTTATATAGAAAACTTGCACTTGAACAAAAATTAAGAAAATTAATTATGACTGGATATACTTTAGATTGGGTTTGAGATTCCTGTATCTAATTTCCAGTCAATACAGTTGAATTTTCACAAACTAATACAAATGCAAGTATTACAACAAATGTTCAACCCAAAAGAAAAAAATTAAAGACAAAATTGCTTCGAATGCTACATTTTAAGAATCTTCATTCCCTCATACATTTACTTACATTTCTACATTCTGAAGCATAGACTGTTATCCCTGAATGTCTATCATACTTACGGATCTCCCAAAAAACTTCAGCTTACTAGAAAAAATAAAGTAGAAACTTTTCGAGACAAAGCCAGGTTGCTTTCAAGTGAATCACTCATTAAAAAAAAATAAAAATAAAAATCTCCCTCTGATACCATTTCATTTTCAGCAGAAAAAACCTCATGTGAGAGATTTAATTTTTGTGAAACAGGATTTTAAAAGTGCATAAAGTTCGTCCTTCATTAGTCTTTAAAAAGTCAAACCAAAACATAATAGTTTTCTTTATTCTGATCAACAGGTATCATTTGTCACATATTTGGTGAAATAATGTCTTCTTGTGATTTCATCTACCTAAACTTAAATTAAATTTAAATTAATTAAATCTGCACAAATTTTGTTACTGCAGTGTTTTCACTGTTATAGGGTTTCCCTTGCGTTAGTATTTCATTTTATTTCTAATATAACCTAACGCTGGAGGGTGAAAGGTTTTTTGTTGTGATTCCTTCAGAAAGGATGGAGCAGCTGTTTATCCTTGCATTCTGGTACATGGCATCATTCATCAAGTGCAGCAAAAAGGCTGTGGAAAGGTGCTGATGTGGGGAGTGGAGTCCCAGCTCCAGATCCCTGAGTGAAATGAAACTGCCTCACGTGTGAGCCTGGAAAAGGTTATTCTGCCATCAATTGTCCTCCACGGTCAAAAGGCAGATGCAGCAGTGAGTCCCAGAATCAGGCTGCTTCAGGGTAGCAGGAGTCGCAATAGAATAATGTAAATGACAGAACAGGACTGACAGATCAACAAAAAAATTGACTTCTGCCTTTGCCACTAAAAAAGTAACTGGAAAGTACAGCTTTGGTAGTTCGTCTTTGTTGTTGTTATTAACACATTCTGCTCAGTGACCTTCCAATCCAAAGACATTTCATGTATCATTAGCACTTTTTTTTTTTTTTTTTTTTTTAAATTTCAAGCAGAGAAAAGAGATTTGCCTTCACAAGGTTTGCTGAAGCACAGCTATTTCTGAGCTACATGAACTCCCTTACCTTTGGTCATATTGACAATCATGAGGCACTTTTCTATTTGAAGTTACTATGGTTACAGCTGAACCTAGCATGTGAGTTACAATTCTGTTGTCATTGATAAAATTGGATATTTGTTGGAAAGAGCAGTTCTTGCTTCACACAAAATCAGAGGATTTTGAACTAAAAAAAAAAACACAACAGTTTATAAGTACAGCAAGGTATTACATTTTTGCACTGGTTGTATAAGCCTATTTATAAATGTGTTTTTAATTAATGTATTTTAATGCTTTCTTCTTGTTCATCCCTGAACTAATCCATGAGTGGTGTGACGGATTAGTAGGGAAAGGAGTCTATAATTAAAATTGGAACTGTTATTTTTAAAGGAAACATGATGGGTGACATAAGTGAGACTCCTCTTATTTTCTTTACAGTTGATAGGCTATGAGATATTAATTTTTCTATTCAGAATATGAAGGCAGTATAATACCGGAACTTTATGTAATGGTTGCATTTATTTTCTGAGTTTCCTTGTACTTTTCAAATACAAAACAAAAATACATTAATCTTAGAGATTGTTGAAATTTGCTGATATTTCAGTTGCACATTTTTCAGTTATATTTTTTACAGCTAAGAGCAAGTCAATGGTTCTATATATGCCAAAGGATATCATTCACAAACCAGCTCCACAGACACCAGTTCTGAGTTGGGTACAACCAAAAACATGCTACATTTGGCATCTAACAGATGTCACCTCAGTCCGTGGAATCAGGGAAGACAAGTATCGTGATACTGTTAGAACAAGTGCTGAGCAAATCTTAGATGCTTCATTATTTCAGGTTTCCCATCACTGCTTTTTTCAATAAAGTTCACTATCCTTTCCAAGTCAGGAGCTCTGATACATGTTTGTTTCTACTTGTGAAAATTTTCTACCAGCACAAAAAAAAAGTATGGTTGCTGCCATTCTAACCATCTAGTTCTTTACCTGTCTCCTTCTCTCTCTCTCTCTCTCTCTCTCTCTCTCTCTGTCTTATACGCCTAATCTGAAGTAAGAGTCCAAGAGTGGTTCTGTTGCTAAAGGAAATGTCTGTCCAGTGAATTACACAAGTCTTTGAGTAGTTACCACAAAAAATCCAAGGCCTACCTACTGTCCCTTCAGAAAGCCAAGGAAGCCACATTTACTGCGATGCGGTATTTAAAGACTAAGAATCTTTACTTAGGTACGAAAGTTCTCACAAATTAGATATGTTACTGTGATATATAATGGCAAGTACTCAAGTTTTAAATTCATTCTCTTGAGAATTTTCAAGTCATCCATCAGACAAAGCATGATGTGAGTGTTTTGGACAACATCCACTCACAGATAATTCATAGATAGGATCTTAGTGTACGTAGAGAGCAATTTAAATTAACTTTTTTCCATTACTGAGTATTAATGTGCCCATTCTGAAGTATGTTTGTAGATTCTCATACACAAATAAGTCAAATGTGAGGTTGATTTAATGACTAGATGGTGTTTGACAAAACAAAGTGAAACTGTTCTACTGAATTCTTAAATGTGGTGGGTGTGCTAAAGATTCTGTAGTTCTTTGTTCTTGTGCAGATACTATTTATCATTTTCATCAACTAATTGGATAATGCAGTAGATGATCCTTCTTTAATGTACAATACTATGCTGAGAGGAGAAAGAAAACACTTTGAAATGTAAGAAATAGAACTCAATGTGATTCTTGCAATAGTTTGAAATCAACATTAAATTCTATATTTAGGAATAATCAATGGAAGATGAGAAATCAGCATTTACTAGCGAAAAGAATTTTAAGTTTATAGCCTGGAAATGAGTAATTGAGACCAATACAGGGCAAAAAAAGGAAAACAGGGTTTATAAAAGTATACTTCTTTTGCTATCATTTGGAAAGATCTATTAATAGATTTTTGGGGTAGAGTTGGGAGTGAATGAGAATCTGCTTCTCTGAAAAAAGAAAACGCGTTGGTTTTGTAGGAGGTAAGAAGAAGGAGAGGAATGCGTAGCAATCTAATTTATTTGGCCTGCTATACTTCAACACCAACAGTATGCTAGACTTCAAGCACTATTTTTTCTTCCTTTTCGCATTTTTGAATGAACTATTAATGTAAGCCCGAAACAATTAACTAATGAGCAAAAGCTGGAAGTGGCAAAGTGTTTTAGAGAATAGGTCTGTTGTTACACTAATGACTTCAGAGAATGGGAGACTAAATTGGATCCACATTTAGCACATTAAAGCTGCATCACCTAATCAAGCAAAAATCTGAATATAGATATACACAGAATATCCTGGGTTTTGGGGTTGGTTGGTTTGTTTGTTTTTTGTTGGGTTTGTTGGGGTTTTTTTTGCCATTTAGAAATTTTGCAGTGCTAGGTAGGTCTAGGAAGAGATTGTGGTCACCTGTTTACAGGTTAGAAGACTGTGAAATAAAGTAACATAGGTGTCCTTTAAAATTCATAGGACGTAGATACCAAATATGAAACAAGTATCTCAATACCCTTACAAATGTATGTCTAAGTGATTTGCCCACTCATCTTAAATTTGACAGAGTTTTCTTCTAATGTAAGAGAAGGTTAAAAATCAAATATAGCATATCACAATAGTAGAGTAGAAAGAAGCTTGAATTGATTGAAGGAACTAAAAATGGTTTGTAAGTATCAGTTGTCCTAATCTGGATGAGCAGGCTTCCTGACTATGAATGTGTTGCACTTGAAGCAAAAGTAATTGTATTTTTGGTAGGACAGGATGCGAGGTTATTTTTTCCTTTGAGTGTTTCTTGATAAATACATGTTACAGATAGATAAACATTACCATAAGCATCTTGAAATATGCAGATCACTACTCTCATCACCCACAAAGCCAATGGCAAAACCTAAGTATTTTCAGCATCCTTGTTACTCTCTGGCAACAACACCTAAGCCCTCTGTGCACAGTAAAGTACGCTGTGATGTTTTCAATTGTGCATGATTCTTTGTGTAAGAAGGAAAGTATTTTCCTAATTAGCTGGAGAAGCAAAATACATGGTTACCAAATTTAAGGATATTATACATACCCCCGTTGATTTCGTTTAAGTTATTAACCCTTCAGGTAGTGAATCAGACTAGACTTTCCAAAACCCGAATACTAACATTGCTTTATTTCTTGAACTTCCAGAGGAACATGAAAATAAGAAATCCACTGTTTTGTCTCCATACAGTGACAGTCCTTGCTATTTTCAATGAGCTGCATGTGGATACAGATTTGTACACACTTCTGTTTGGAGAGAGTGTCCTAAATGATGCTGTAGCTATTGTGCTGACATAGTAAGTACAGCCACTTCAATTCTTTGCTTGATGAGGTAATTACAAGCTTTAATTGATGATATAGTTCTCCACAAACTGAGAAAGTTTGTGCAAGTACAGATATACAGCATTTGAAGATTTCATTATAGAGATTTCATTCTGGAGTTTTTCTTCATTTATTAAAGACTAGAATTCCAATATCTTTCAAGGCAATTGTGTATCCATAATGTAATTTTTCCCTTTCCTCATTTTAGAAAGCAGTACATTCTGAAAAATATGTAAATTTAATTTACCATGTGTAACAGTCAGAAAGATCAACACAACATAACAGCAGTACAGGAGATGTAATGGCAAAAGGACCAGTGCAATGGAAAGGTGTTACAAGGGGAAAAAAAAGAGTGCTCACCTAGCCCTGAAGATCTTGACTTGCAGGAGAAACACCACAAGGGAAGGATCTGCAACCAGACATCCTTCCCTAGCGGCAGTCAGCCCTTGAATGAGATCTAAGAGAGGTGCAGCTAGGCTGCATCCCTTCCAGTCACACAGCTGCACTGCCTTCACCTGTGCTCCCAGGGCTGACCGGGTCCTTTCCCCAGGTGCTCCATCAGTGGTTCAGGCTGGGACTCAACAGTTACCATATACCATGATTTCTTTTTCCACCTTATATCTTGAATATTGCTGAACAGGCACCTAGGACATAGGGCAGCCTATGGAATCTATTATCATCCAGGATTCAAATCACAAAGTGGCACGCCGTAACTCAGTTTATCTCCTTCCACCTATGAAATCTGACAGAGTTTCAGATGGTAATATTATCTTAAATTTGTTCATAGCCTTTTCATTGTCAAGAATCTGCAAGCATCACAAATGATGAGCAAAAGTCATTTGTTTTCCTAAAAACACAGATACTAAATACATGATTAATAGGATCTCAAGTTAACTCTGCTCTACATGTATTACATGCTTCCAAGAGCTTTGCTAGAAATACAAATAATTCTCACAGATAATGTTAAAGTAATATAATTCTGTTAAAAATCAAATTCAGTTTTCTGGGATGCTTGAAGATGCTGCACAGTAACCCCCAAGTTGTCGCCACATTTTTTTCTTAAAATACAGCTTCTTGAACTAGGATTTATCCTATCCTTGAGAAGAACCTACTGAGATTAGTCTTGAAAAAATAATCTTACATTTTGTCTGAAACACCTTAGAGAATCTTAGAGTAGTGAATTAAAATAATAATAATAATAATAAATTCAAAAAATAGCATTTCTATTTATCATTCTCTATCTTCAATTATAAGCCTAGTCACATTTACCTACAGTAAACTTCTTGCATTGATTTTAGAACAAGAATAATATTTTCAAACGCTGCCAGATGTCTGAGCACATCTGCCACATTCAATGATTGTGGATGGAAGGTGTCATGTAGCAAAGCATCAAGTAAGTCAGACAATAAAATGCACAAAAGGAATACTAAGCAAAGAATGGAAACCTCAGTGGAGAGAACAGATAGAAAAGTACCCATTAAAGCTGCTGTCAAAGTTGGAAAGAAGCATGTACATGACCAAAACTCTTGAGATATTTTTCTGTTTTTAATTTGGTTTTGTTTAATAGAGACCTAGACATGTATAGCTCATTTAGACTCTTCATCCCTTAGTGCAAGGTGCACAGACCATGGAAAAGTTAGCTATAAGCAGCTCAAACGCAGAATCTATTAACTGTGTCTGGTTTCCAGTCACTGTGATGTCAAAGCACATGGATCTGTTCAGCAGTGAAACTCAATTGCAAAGCAAAACTAGGAAGAAAATACTATCAGATGGCATGTGATTAATGAGTTTCTAACCTCTGCTCTTTCATGTACTCAGACCTTGGTTAGGACTCTGCCTGTAAACTGATAGCAAAATCAACAAGAAGTATGTCTGCCACAAATGCTGGTTATCATCTGACATCTTTGCTGTAAATGGAATATTAGAAACTTCTTTTTACTAAAGAATCTCTTGTAATTGGGAAACTATTGTAGTGCGTGTATATCCAGTATGAATAATACTTACTTTGACTTCTCTAATAGATTTGGTAATTTGCAGACACTGAAGAGACTATATGTCATAATCAGTTTCACATTTCATTAATTTCTGGCTTAAATAATCAGTTTCTGCACAAACGCTATGTTTCTGCAACCTAAAATGAACTTCCTTTCTGTAGCTTTTTAATTAAAGCTGCACTATTAATAATGTCAGTTTCAGTGTTTTAATACCCTTGTAAACCAAACTGAGTTTAAATGAAGAATACTATTTTTCTGTTGCTATCAAAGAACAGCTACCTTTTTTCTCTGTAACACATACCATTTTTTGGGATGGTGCAAACACAGTGTATTCATAATTACAGTAATATGGGACTATTAAAAAAGGTGTGAGAACAATGTTTATGAATATGGAAAAGCAATAACAAGTTATGTCGTATACTGTGTTAAACAGAAAGCAGAATAAGAGTACACAGTGTTTTTCATCAATTAATAGATCCAGCTCCTCCCTCCAGCCTCTATTTTTCATGTCCTGTATGTCATTAAGGTTAAAAACAGCAGCAATGGCACCAGTTACCCTTCATTTCACATTTCCAAAATACAAAATAAGTAATTTGAAATCCTTTTTCATATAAAGGATTCAAGTTATTTAAGAAAAGAATAACAAAAATAACCATACTCACTAGGTGACTAAACATGCCTGCTTTTGTACGGAAAAACATATGAACAATTATGCCATGAATATATACTATGTACTTTGTTTTCCAGAAAATGGACTTCAGCACCTGTGTCTGCTTTCTCTATTTACAGCATAAGCTTTATCTGTTAAAGTAGTTTATGTATGCTAAAATTAAAACAAGCAAACAAGACATACATGGGAAGATAAAATATTTGAGTTTCTCTCGAGTGTGTTTAAATATGCTAAATATAGTTTTTGTGTTTAGAGAGTGTTTCAACAATTTGGAATCTCATTTTAAACAACAGATCATGGCAACATTTTAAGAAAGCCATATGATGCAACACTCAAGGCAATCTATTTCTTTCACAGATTTCAGACCCAGGAATATTTATCATTGCCGAGGAATGTTATTGGTACAGTACAGACAAATGTAATTGGCTGTTTGTGTGCTTGGGCACTTACTAGCTGTTACTAACACATTCTAAAGATCATAACTTCAGTTGGAGTTGTGTGATGAAGACTGTTGAATCTGGTTGAAAATTAGTAATTTAGTAATATTTCGGGGCAGATTTTGAAGACTAAACTTTTATTTCACTTTCACTCCTTTTCATTGTTCTCTCTTTTTACATCACTTGTTTAATTAAACAGTCGCATATATTTTGAGTGCACATGCTGTAGCTTTTGAATTCACATAGTTTTTGTTCCATTGCGTAAGAATTTGCTGAATAAAGTGTGTAAGATGTTGAAACAACACTAAATAGCTTGAGATGTGGCAGAAATGTAGCTGAACAGGTCATTAGAATTGAGATAATATATTTAGCTTAACTATTTAATCTTTCTCATGCTGAGCAGTCTCAGAGTGCAGGATGTGGAAAGCACTAATGAATATTGGTACATTCCCTGCTAATAAATTTTCTAGGAGAACATTGCACGATAAATGCTTCCCTTGTAATCAATGTCAGAAATGTTTGTATCATCATTACACAAAAGACATACCTCCATTTCTCCACTGGCTCTTGTACTATTTATTGCTCAGTGGATCTCATGGGTTTCTTTTCTTTCCTAGAATAAGTAATAGTATGGAAATCACAAGGCATTTTAGCTAGTATGAGTAACAAAACAAAGGATCAGAATATGACACACTATTTCACTGTGTTCAAGGGTAGTTGTGATGGGAACTTGGGAAACCTGGACTAGTGAAAGGCAGGGAATTGGAACTAGATGATCTTTAAGGTTCCTTCCAAAACAAACTGTCCTATGGTCTATGATTCTGTGATTCTATGACACTGTGACATGTAACAAGAAATTGATTTATTATAGTTCATGTCCCCCCTCTTATATGCAATTAAAAACAGTTTGATAAATGGATGAAGTGGAAATCTTGAAGATAAAAAGCGTGGAGAGAAGCCAGAAACATGTTTTCTTTTATATTTTTATCTTCAAGAATCCGAAGCGATCTCTGTTGTTAGAATACTAATTTCCCTACAAAGCTTAGAAGTGTGGATATTTTGAAGCAGAGAAAAAAGTAACGCTGCAAACATAGTTTTCTTGTAAAGTTTGACTTGCCATTTTTAAGTACCTTAAATGATGTGTAAAAGAACCAATTATATCCTTGGAGGTTAAGTAGAAGGTGAATTGGAACATCGCTAAAAAACACTGGGTTGTTTCGAAATGTGCATTCTACCTACTTTGTAAAGTACAAATGCATTGTATACATTTCATAAAGTTAGGCTATGGGAGGCTTGGATTTTGACCTAGTGAGATTTTGTAAGGACCCTCTTACAGGGAATCTTAGACTGTCTCTATTGGCTAGATAAAATGGAATAAATGAGTAACTTTTTTTTTTAAATTTATGCCAGTAGGAGGATGTTTCTACGTGTTGTTTCAAAGATTTACCAAGCAATTTGCCATGATGAAGAAATTTCATTTCCCAGAGTTCTTGGAATATTTTAACAGATACATTTCAAGTGCTTTTTTCTTGATGTAACTCAGCATATGACACCATACCTGTCCTTGACAAATTAATTATCCTTAGAATCCAGACCCATTTTTAATAGTTGTAAAGACTTGAAATGTATGACAAATAATTTGGAGAATGCCCATTTCATCTTTCCTTCTTCAGACCAAACAACAGAGGTTATCCACTAGATATAGTACAAAGAAGACACTCCAATTATTCAATGTTTTTGTGACAGCAGGGCTAGTATTGAAGGGAATGATGGAGGACTAATTCATATAGGTGATGATCAGCTTTATGATGCTCAGTAAGGAAGATCTTTGTAAAAGAAATTTCACGGCTCCTCTTAAATATTTTCAGGGTGGACACTTACCAACATTTTTCATAGCGCAGCTCCTCTCTGCTTAAAAAATGCTTTCATTCTAGTGTAGTATTATCATATTCAAATTAATGTCGCACTCAAACCATTCTCTCTTGTCTATAGTCCTCGTGCAAACTCATATGGGGCTTTCTAAAATAACATGGCAGTGGTAACTGAGACAAATTTATTGAAAAACAGTATCCATTTCCCAGGAAAATAACTTTGAAACCAGAGTTCAACTCAGTTTATGCTAGCTCCTTCTAAGGCTGACATTTCTCAGACAATGATTTTTGTAATTGCCTTAGGAACTCAAAAGAATTCCTTCTGTCACACTGATGATTCTTACTGATAGGTACAGTCATGATATAACTAATTTTAGTCTGGTTCAGATCTCTTCAAAATAGAAGAGGACCTCAAATGGACCTCATCTAGAACCTTTAAATCTTACTGATTTTAGTTACTTTCTTGTTTACCCGTATTTTTACTTCTTCTGTGCTTTAAATCATGTTGTAAAATTGTTGAACATGAGGCTAGTTTACAAAGGAGGAAAATATAATCAGAGACTGAAGAAACTAAAGTTTCACAAACACCAGATATAGGTACAAATATTCATTTTATGTTTCACTTCACTTTTTCACTGGTTTGTTCACATAACAATCCCTTATTTGCATATGTTACATTCCATCAGCAGGCTTTCTAACACATTTTCTAATTGTGATTCCATGTTTTGTATATTGTAAAATCAGCAGTCCTATGCAGGATGTGACAAGACGCTGTAACGATGCTGCTGAATAATGAAAGTGGGAACTGGAATTTGCAGGAAATAACATTGGTATTGAAAGGAATGATGCATGTCTTCATCATGCATACATCTCACTAGATGTGAAGCTACCTTCACAAGCATTTTAAGCTTTCTCCTTTTGTCATGGTATGTCCGTGATTTCGTTGCTTTGACATTCAATTTTTAGAGCATTATTCTGGATACATTTTGCCACATTTTGATCCTCATACACACTGAATAACAAATTAACAGAGGAAAGATAGCTGAATATTCTCATCTCATAATTTTCAATTATACTGAATTGCAGTTGGAAAGTGGCCATTAGAAGTGACACCGTGGGTTTCCATATTTACTATCTCAAAACTTTTTGTATTGTATGCTGCCATAAAAGGCTTTCCTATACTTTGTTTCAGTATCCTCATATCTGCAGCAAAATGGGAGTTCAGTCAGTCTAAGAATGTGGTGACATCTGTCAGCCCATATCCCATATCTCCTGTTGGGATTTATTAGGAACTGTTATGAAGTAGCAAAAAATATGATTACTTCACTACTGAGTCAAAGGAAGTGAGAAAGAATGTTTCTCCATTGCCCTTGTTTTTTAGCCATTTTAGCCATACAGCTTCTTAGTATCTATCACCATATAATTTTAGCTACTGAAGTAGAAAATACACCCACCTCATTTAAGTTCCGTTTGTTTCTAACGTGTAATATCTCTGCACTTGTATACATAATCTAAGTAAATCAGCACGTAATTAATAGTGTAAACACTCCCTCTTCCCCCTCCCCCCCCCCATTCATAAATGGGCACTTATCCACACACAATTAATAGCTTTAATGTACCCACATATAAAATTGTCACCCTAGTTCATTCTTTTTCGAAAGTGTATATGCCTCATTCATTGCCAAGTACTGTACAGAGACACATTTCTGGCCTTGGAAGTAAAGACAGAAATAGAAGCATCTGCGCCATCAGACAGAGGAGAAACAGATAAAAGGATTAATACATGCAGCATTTTCCTCCCTTAAGAAAATAAGTAGCACAAATATTTCTAAGGGTGGGAAGAGATGGTGAAGTGGGGATGAAAGAGAAAGTTTGAAACTGAACTTGTGAAGGCAACACATGGACTTTGTGAAAATATGGTTAGAAAAAAAAAGAAGCAAGGATGAGAAAAGACAAGACATTATAAGAAATCTAGATGTGGTATGCTATATAAGTACAGATAATGTTAACACAAAAGCTGTAGACTGTAAACTCTTAAGAGGGAAGAAAGCTTGCTCATTCATAGGGATACAGAAAAAAAACTTATTTTTTATTTATTTATTTATATACAGTCATATTTTTCTTTGGTGCAAAAATTTATGTTGTTTATTAGGAATATCTGCTTTTGAAATTCTTAAGAAGTACATGAAAAAGTACTGAAACTGAAAAGCACAGGAATTAGGTCCGCCAGTTCTAACAAACAGTGCATTCTAATCATGTGGTGAATCTGAAATTAGGAAAGGTGTGAGATTCTACAAAGGGATTTGTTCCCAGACTCCTTGGAATTGTTGTTGCATAAATAACTTTGGCAGAACTAGAGCTTTTATGAGCTCAGCTTAGCAGTGACAGGCTTAGACAGGTGACTGGTGTGAAACTTGACCTAGAACTTGCAGATCAAAGAAGAACCAGCCCTGCCTCACAACAGTCAAAGAGTTGTTCCACTGTACTGATTTGCATGACCCTCAATCCTTGACAAATATCTGGAGGTTGTGGAAAGTCTGTGAGATAAATTTCTGAAAAAATGACCAAGCACATAAATCCAGGTAAATTACATTTGTGATTATTCCCACAAAGATTCCTAGGAAGGGATAACTGTTATTCTGCAGAAGGGAATAAAATAGAATTTGCTGAAATCTTGTAAGAGAGCAAAATGCTGGATGGAAACTCAGCCAAACATTCTGCTTACTGGTTCCCCTTGGACAAGATAAATTTGGCTTCTATTCATACTGCTATTAGAAAGCTTACATACCAAGCAGCTACTCAACCAGACAAATAACAGAGTAACTGATGAATTAAAACAGTAAGGAGTTCATTGTTCAAAAAGTTAGTGAGTGATTTTGAAAGGTGAATGAGGAATCTTCTCAATCTATTATTTCTATAATAATGAAATTACGGTTGCCCATCTGCTCTTTTTACCTTTGAGGGAGGGCTTAGTTCCCTGCTTATTTTGTTGATGATAATTAGAGTTTCACGTCACTGACCATCTGGAACAGGAGATGCAAGCACTGGGAAGCTGACCAAGCTTGCTATTAGCAGGAACTTTAAAAGAGCTGATTTCCTAGAATAGAGGAAATCCTGCATAACATAGCGGTGTCTTTGCTTAATAAAAATTCCTTTCTTTTTTGTCCATGAACATTACTGTACAGAACAATTCTGTGCTTAAATTGGGAAAGTTCCTATGGAATTTCTGTAAATTCAGTATGGAAATGTACATTTGGGACAGAATTTTTTTAGGAGATAATCCTCATCACTGTATTTCTCTCACTTTCAAATATTTCAAATCCCTATTTCCAATACTAGTTCTGTATTAAAATTCTACTTAGCTTCTCGTTATTACATGATGAAGGTCTCTCTAGTTACAGGTTATCTAATTGGCTCTGTTTTGTTTATGCAGTTTATTTGAATAGGCAGCCTTCAGTTGTGGTCTGGTAAACTAGAATAGATTTCATTAAGTACTGTTATGGAGATTTCCCTCAGGGATGTACGAAAATGTAACTTAGCTCAAATCAGCTGGGAATGTCTGTACTTGTCATATCCAATCAAATCACACTAGCTGCAGGTATTTCTGTCCATTTATACACAAACAAACTGATAACATTAAAAAATATGAAATGTAAGCTCAGAATGGCAAATCACATCTAAGAGGCAATTATTTAGATACATTTTCCACACAGATGACTGAATTGACATCAAAGCTTCATTTCAAAGATTCCTATTGGGAACTCTTCAGAACTGAAGTACACCCTTGTACAAGTGAGCTTGTTTTCTGAGCTCTTCCAGATGTTTCTTTCTTATCCAAATAAACTTTCTCTAGTGAATAAGACAGATTTTCTGAGAGGAAGATAATTACACGCAGAATCTAGTTCCGCTTACAGAGACAACTCCCTTAGAGTTTAAAATGAATGTACTGATGCTATTTCTCTCAAACTGTTCCAAAAGAAAGCTCATCTAGATGAGATGCTGTCTGCAAGAATCTGCCTGGTTCTCTTGTGGTAGATCAACATGTTTTCAAGTCTTCTTAGATGGGCAGATGGAAGAGGAATACGTGTTGGAAATGTGAGGGGAAGTTGGCCTTTTTATTTACTTGGTACCAACCAATACCTGTTCACTGTTAAAAACCTTTCCAGAAATGCAGTATTGAAGAGTATAGACATAGAAGTTTTGTTGCACCAGTATGAAACCTCATGAAAATTACTTTATTCTCTGTAGATGAGGTTGTCATTATGTGAAAAATATATAGGAACAACCTGCTCACACTGTGTTAGAGTGCACTGCATGTTTCCTGATCCCACTCCCATGAACTCTCCACAAGCTATGTGCTACTTTCATTTGAATTTTATCATTCTAACCTGCTCTAAATCCTATTTTTCATTTGACTAGCAGCAGCATCAGGTAAACTGTTTCCAGCTGCAAGCCTTGATCTTTTAAGACTCAAATCCATAAGCTCCTAAGTGTGTTAGAGTGAAATGACATCACCCTGCATGAAATTCTTTTGCATCTGTACACATGTACATACATGTTTTTGTTTGCGTGGGGAATTATCCAGAAAGTACATCAAAATAGCACAAATGTTATCAAGTACTCAATAGTTACCTGATGCCCAAAATATGTTTTCATATGTTACGGAAGACAAGTTGAGATACACCTTCTGTTAAAATTTTAACACAGAAAACCTTCCTTACTCCATACTCAAGGCATTACTTCAATGTGCATAGTGCGACATTAGAATTAGAAACTTTAATGTTTTCAAAATATACTTTTGTCACTTGAGCAAAGAGAATAATTGATGGCACCAGCGTGCACCTGCCTTGCCTGAGTGCAAGGAGGAGGACTATGTACCTGTAGCAAGTACATTTTACAGAGACTCAGTAAACTTCTGTTCTTAGAGTTTATTTCAGTGCTTATGGAGTTCCAGTCTTTCATTTCCACCTGATTTTTTTTTTTGGTCCCAGCCTTCCTCTTTCTCTTTCTTTCATCTTTTCAACAGACAAAGGCCACTGTGTCTCTGTTTGCCCATTCCCCCAAACTGCATGATCAACACCACTAATGCTGCAATCACCAGTCATTTTGTCTCTCATATTGCATGGATAGAAATTATTTCTAAAACATTATCTAGTGCTCTTATCTGTTAACCCAATCTCCTTCATTCCCTAAAGCCAAGAGATAACCCTTCTTTATTTTTGGTAAGCTGATTGTTCTCTACCTTATTTCTTCGTGAAAAACAAAGAGAGGAGGACAAGAGAGTGGTGCTGCTGTTCACTTCTGAAGGCTGATGTAACAGCAGGTGGCAGAATTTGGGGAGTAAAACTTGCAGGAAAAAAAAATTACACTTAAGTTTTAGATGCCCAATGTAAATGAGGTCTTAGAAGGCTTTTAGCTGATGACATTTGTCAGATCCGTGCTGAAATTTGTCAGCTAATATTTCACAAATCTTAAAAATTTACCAGATTTAGACATATATTCTTAAGGATGAAAGAGGAGTAACAGATGTGTAAATTCTTCTTTCCTTTCCCGAGGACAGAAAAGTCTAGCTCAGGCAAGGATTTTATCAAAGACAGACAAAAAATATATTTAGCTGCTCTATGCTGCAAGGAAATGCATTCTAAACACTATCGGTTTGACAAACCAGGAAAAACAAACGCCCAGTTAAAATAAGGGCATTGCTTGCAGGTATAAACTAGGCTGAAAGATGTCAGGCAATCAGGGTGGCAATCAGGTGGCCCTGAGAGAGTCCAGCATGATAAAGCTTGATGGTTTCTACTCTGTATAGGGAAATGGGACTTAGGAAGTGCTGCAAAGACCATTGTATTAAAGTAAATAATCTAGTCTTATCAGTTTTCTCTTAATGTGTTTGGTACTTTGATGTTCCCCAACTAATTGCTAATTACAACGATCTACATATTTTGAATGTAATATCCATATTCATATGTTATTTATAGTTCTAATGAAACTTCAATGCATTTCTGAGGAGGCCTAGTAACATGAGCAGAGGATCCGGATGACATAAGGGATGGAGCATCTCTCCTGTGAAGAAGGGTTGAGGGAGTTGGGTTTGGTTAGCTTGGAGAAGAGAAGGAAGACCTCATTACAGCCTTCCAGTATTTGAAGTACTTCCAGCTTACAGGCTGGAAGGAGACTGACTTTTTACAAGGTCTGATAGCAGCGGTGCGGGGGAGAAAGGCTTTAAACTAAAAGAGTGGAGATTTAGGTCAGACATTGCTTTCTTACAGTCAATTAAAAAAAAATCAATTTGTTTTTCCTTTTCTACATTGTTCTCCTAACGTAGTGCAAAGACAGCCAGAAATTATAGCAAGAGGGATGAGAGTAAGAGCATTCATAGCAAACCACTGTTCTCTGCCTTAAACAAACTGGAAAATGGTTATGGATAGATGTAAATATTCCTGAAGATGATACTTCCATCTCCTGAACTACTTTTATGGTATATTTTTTATAACAGTATTTTATTCCTACATAATGATGGTAAACACGTTAGAATCATGTTAAGATACTTGTTTGCAGCTCTTTGTCCTATTACTAGAGTTGGCATGACTGAGCCCATTGCTAGAAGACTGTTTCCATTGTGTATTTTTACAGTGAGGTGAATGCATAAGTTTGTGAGGAAAGACTATTGTAGTATTATTGTAGTAATTCTGAGGGTGATGAAGGTAGAGATAATTATTTTCATTTTATTTAACAACTATATTTAAGCCTCACAGAAATGCCAGTCTGAGGAAAAAAAAAAAAAAAAAAGGTGACAAATAGTGTGTTGTAATAAATACTTAGCCATAAATCCATAGAATCTTTATAAATTTAGAAGCAAAAATTGTTTGGTTGAATATAATTTCTGTGAGATTTATCCACATTGGATCAAAGCCACAGATGATAAGCAGGGATCTTAATTTTAAACCAATGGAGATCTTCCTTAACTCTTTAGATCTTGCAGTTAAGAAATAGTTCATAGAATCATAGAATCACAAAGTTGGAAAGGACCTACAAGATCACCTAGTCCAACCATCCTCCCGTTACCGTAGTTACAACAAACCACTAAATCATATCTCGTAGCTCCTCATCCAGACGCCTCTTGAACACTGCCAGGGATGGCGACTCCACCACCTCCCTGGGCAGCCATTCCAGCGCCTGACCACTCTCTGAGAGAAAAAGTTCTTTCTTATGTCTAGTCTAAACCTCTTCTGGTACAACTTGTGGCCACTTCCTCAGGTCATGTTTGTTGCCTGGGAGAAGAGGCCAAGTCCCTCCTCAACATAACCTCCCTTCAGGAAGTTGTAGAGTGCAATGAGGTCTCCCCTGAGCCTCCTCTTCTCCAGGCTAAACAATCCCAGCTCCCTGAGCCGCTCCTCATAAGACTTGTGCTCCAGACCCCTCACCAGTTTCGTTACCCTTCTCTGGACACGTTCCAGGGCCTTGATGTCTTTCTTGTAGTGAGGAGCCCAAAACTGAACACAATACTTGAGATGCTGCCTCACCAGTGCTGAGCACACGGGGATGATTACCTCTCTGCTCCTACTGGTCGCACTATTTCTTATACAGGCCAAGACACCATTGGCCCTCTTGGCCACCTGAGCATGCTGTCAGCTCATGTTCAGCCGAGCATCGACAAACACCTCCAGGTCCCTTTCCTCTTCACAGTCATCCAGCCACTAAACCCCAAGCCTACAGCACTGCATGGGGTTATTGTGGCTGAAGTGCAGGACCCGGCACTTGGCCTTGTTGAACCTCATCCCAGCAATCCAGCCTATACAGATCCCTCTGAAGGACCTCCCTACCCTCAGGCAGATCGACACTACCTCCCAACTTGGTGTCATCTGCAAACTTACTGAGGGTACATTCAATCACCTCATCTAGGTCATCAATGAAGATATTAAACAAGATGGGCCCTAGTATTAACCCCTGGGGGACACCACTTGTAACGGGTCACCAGCTGGATTTAACTCCATTAACCACTACCCGTTGGGCATGGCCCTCTAGCTAGTTCCTTACCCAAAGGAGGGTATACCTGTCCAGGCCACAAATCATGATCAGATGTGTGTCCAAAAACTTTAGCATATGTACTTAAGCAGATTGCATGGTTGTGGAGAGCCAGCTACAATTCAGAATGAGTTCAGCCGAAGTAGTCTTTTGCAACTCCAGGCAAGGAGAAAGGCAAAATAGACTGAATCAACGCCACTTTTCAACCAGACTGCATCCAGCCCAACTCCTATATTCTGTCAGACTAGACAGTTTGTCTCTAAACTCCTGCTCATGTTTTGAATGACTAATTCCTACTCTGGGATTTTCAGTCAGCATGTGCTAGAAATTAAAGTCCGTACTCTTTTTTTTTTTTTCACTTTGAGTAAATTCAGAGTTATTTTTCTATCCCATTCTTTTTTTTTTTTTTTCCTCTAGAGTGACTTAAATGGACTGTACCTAACCAACACTGAGCAGTTTTCCCATATCTATCATTACTTGTATTGGGACTGGCTGGATTAGACCTTCCTTGCAGTGCACTGTCTTGTGATTTTGAGATAATATACTGTGTCCAACATTAAATGTGATTTAAAAAAACCTCAGGATACAGAGTGATAAGACAATAAATATATAAGATTATAATAAAAAAAAATTCTACAATTGCTTGGATTTTTTCTTTTTTTAAGTTGCAAATACCAAAAAGGTTTGTGTATTATCAGAAAGGTAAGCAAGGATCAGTTCAGGTCTACCTTGCTCCTACAGAATTATTACCATCATTCTCTGTTCAAGGCTTACCAGCTATTGTAGCAAGTGAAGTGCATTTCCCTAAGGTAAATTTCATTCTGCTCATTTGCCATATTTGGTTCACAAGCAGAGCCCTACAATTCAAAATATCCCTAAATCCCTGTCCTCATATATCAAGACGACAAAACATGTAACATGTTTTGTTTCTGACATTATTACTGCCAACATCAAAGCATGCAATTCACATCTGGATTTATTTTAGACTTTCTTATGATAACAACTGCATTTCTTGTTTTCACTTGGACACATTTTTTAAAATGAAAATTGCCATGGCAACAACTGCAACCATTTATTATAAAGCAATAGAAGTGGAACTAAGACCTGTGAGAGAAGCTGTTATCAAGATAGTATTTCATTCAGATATCACCAGAGCCATTTTCCCCTAGTCTTTCCACTTTTATTTTTTTTTAAAGAAAAATATAGAAAATATTTTCAATAATGAAATGTAGGTGGGATTGAACAGCTCAGGCGATTATAAAGATTTTCTTCTTTAGATTACTGGCTCATCTCAAATCCAGATTAGCAAGAGCCCAAAATTATCATCTGTTTGGTGAGGCCTTGAAAAAAATTGATCGGGTACCGAGATGTGAAAATCTCATTCCTATAACAGCTATGATCTCAGCTGCAGCATAGAGACAGCAAACAGTACATATGAAGGGTATGTATTCACTGAGAGAAAAAGGATTTTATCCATCCTCGAAACACACTAATATCTAATGCAAAGGAAAATTTCATAGGCAGTTTAAAATATTAGCACAAAATAGTTCAAAATGAGCTTCAAGACTTTCATTCATACCAGTTGTAACCTACTGGGTTACCTGTGTTAACGGACTGCAAGCTCCCCTACTGAAAAATGGCTCAAGAGTATTGCTCCAAATCTCAAGCTACATGTTGTGCCAAGTCAGGGTTGAAGTATGGTCACCCAGTGTATGCTCCAGTTACTTTAGGAATCACAAAGCCCATTTTTTTTGTGTGTTTCCTAGATAAGGAAAAAGTGTTGGTTTTGTTTTGTTTTTTTACAGTAAAGTTAGGGAGGCACTGGCACAGGTTGCCCAGAGAGGTGGTGACGTTGGAGACATTCAAGGTCAGACTGCACCAGGCTCTGAGCAACCTAATTGAACTGTTGGTGTTCCTGTTCATTGCAGAGGAGTTGGACTAGATGACCTTTAAAGGTCCCTTCCAACTCAAACCATTTTGTGATTCCATTGCTACAAACAACAGACAATACAGACACTCCAGCAGCTACACGCATTCTCAAGCAGCTGACTTAACTCTGTCTAGGATACAGTGTTTTCACCAAGAACTGTAGCTTATAGACCTCTTAACAGACAAGGAATATTCATACTTTACTGCTTACTTTAAAAAAAAAATCTAGATTTTCTTTGAACTAAGATGATCACTGAATCTAGATTTATTCAAGTACTTCTGCGTCATAGACAGTTTATTTCAGGGAGGTAACATTAAGGAAAAATGGATGAAACAAAATTATTTCTACTGTTACTGAGATAAATTTGCCAAAGGAAATCCACCTCTAAAGAACGGATTTCTTTCCTGTTTTCGTTCATGCAGAGGAGAGAAGCAGTGAAAGAACAGACTATTTGTTTTTCCCAAGCCGAGAAGCACTGAGCACTCAGAACCTCATGCTTTCTCTGTGTTCGCTGAGCTGCACGTCTCCTGTGAACTTGGAGTGCTGTCTGGGAGAAAAATTGGACTCATCACCTCAGAACACCCCAATATCAGGATCTCCATAAGCAGAAGCCAAAGAAGAGAAAAACTCTGAGTACTGAATAAGAACATATGCAGTATGTTCTTTCATTGATCAGCTAGCAGTCTGAAATTGCCCCTTGATCCTTCATTCACATTAATTCAAGAGGATTTCCAAGCTGCTACAATAATATAATGTGAGTTTCTGAAGGATAAGGACTAGCTATTACTACAAATGGAAGTCTGCTATACATTCCTCAGTACTTTACATTGCAGATAGATGTAGTGAGTTCTGCAACAGTGTTATGACAATGAGTCAAACCCCAAATGAAGCTACCATTGTCTGCATAAAATACACGTCATTTTCTGTTATTTCAGCTTTAAGCATCTCCTGAGCAAAATCATAGGCTGCGTGATTCTAAGAAAGAAAACTACAATTCAGTAAGATTTTAGTGCAAACCGCTTCCCCTTAATCTCTGCTAGTAGCCCATAAGGGCAAAGGATTTGTTATGGCTAGCCAGCCTCTTTGAGAAATTTCACAATGTGCTTGGGTCATATTCTACTTTTTTATGACATTAGTGCAAATCTGGAACAATTACATTGAATCAGTGGAGTTACTTCAGATGCTCATCAGCGTAATAGTAGTTTGAGGCGGATTCTTGTCTAGAGTGTTCAAGCAGAATGACAGTAAATCTTAGTCATTTGAAGACAATATGCTGTAGCATTCTACTGTATCTCTTCATACAGGCAACCATCAGACTGTATCATTTTACCAACAGGAAGGCAGAATTTAATTGACATAGATGAATGTCATATTTACTTGCAAGAGTGCAGTCACTGTAAAAGACAAGGATCGTTCAGTGTCTTCGTTGTCTCACCCTGGAGATATCCCAATAATTTTAGTACAAGAAGGTTAATTAAGACGATCCATCCATCCAGCAGTTACCTCCCTTCCTTCTTATGGACACATTGGTCAGCATCTTGTTAGCTGTGATGTTTTATCATTTGCACTCCAGGTGTACAGATTAAATTAAGTCCGATAGTGTCACCTTTTGCAATTTTTTGTACAAATAAAAAAGGTCTGCCGATAGAATTAAGCCTCCAAGAGCACGATGAACTCTTTGCCCTTCGCTCATAGAACATTTGCAATTACACTTGAATTCAATTTTTGTCTTTCAAAAGAAACGTATCATTTTCATTGAATACTCTTATTTCATGAATGCATCACCCTGGACTCTCATAAAAACTGTCACATAAATGAAAGGTTGCGTAAATGTTTCTGATAAATAATTATCAACTCTGCTCTAAGTAACTTTGGATGCTAGTGCTTTACAGGCAAGAAATTGAAGGACAATACAAAGATGAAGAACGATTTAATAAAGAATACTACAAAAGTAAAGGTCTAGTCACATACAAAGAAAGCAAGTGCCCTGCATTACCATATTATTCAAGAAATACAAATCATTAGACCATTTAAACAAGTTTGGAAGGTTGGGTCTAGGAACATGAAATCTGTGAGTGGACAATAACTATTCTAAGTCAGGCATCAGGAGTGGAGTCTTTTTCTTATATCCAATCTAAATTCTCCCTTCTGAGGAGAAATCTTTTCCCATCTTCCTATAACGACAGATTCTGCTAAAGGATCTGTTCCCTTCTTTCTTACAGCCCACCCCCCTTTAAGTACTGAAAGGATGGGTACTTTCTACATGTCTATATCCATAGCGATAGTCTGTAGGGGCCTACTTGTAGGACCTAGGGTTAGTGGGAGGGGTTGTTCCCAGTACCTCTGTCAGGAGGAGCTTGCAGAGATCTTCCTAGAACTCCAGATTTAATACCATCGAGGTGGGTGAGCTACTAACTCCTTTAAAGTCAAAGGAGGAATTTTCAGGGCAAGGATGGGATCACCACAATAGAAATGGAACCCAGAGGGTTGTAAGGATACAGTAGGCTCTCTAAGGGTAATGGCCAGGGGGGAAAAGAAGAAAGGAGTGTGACAGGTTTTCTGCAGACCCTGAAGCTTAGCAGTAGATGACAATTACAGAATGTCAACCTGGACTAAGACAACTTGCTTGTTAGTTGCTCTGACTGCAGTGCAAGCTGCTGCTTTGTGTTTTATTGGGTCTGAACACTGAAGAAAACTGAAATACCTATCAGTGTAGAAATTATCAATAGCTGCCAAAAATGATTCCTGATGAGTTAAACTGATTTCTGACTGCCCAAGGTAAGGGATGGAGTCATTCAAATTTTGCTGCTGCTTTTTAATTCCACTGGTGAATTTACTGAGTTAAATCCAGACTGAGAATGCTTCACGTCACTTAAAAAGAAGCTTGAATCTATCAGTAAATCTACTTTATGATATTTTCTGTTAAGTGAAAATCTAGCAGAGAGCCTGAATTCCTTTCTTATTTTCATGCAGATGTTGCTTTTCCTCATAAATGGGAAAACTTATGTTTTCCATAAACCCTGCAACAGCTTTAGCTTTCTAGCATGCCTGGTGCTTTGATATCTGCCATCTGCTATTCACTTTGGAACTGATAAAAAATCCATTTTGAGAAAGGTTTCCATAAACAGTAAACGTCCTAGGTACTACAACAGCAAGTGTTAGTTTGGTTTGAAGTAATCAAAATAAAAAGTTCTTTAACAGCTCATAAAGTCTGGAAAAGCCTAGGAAGGAACAAAGGTGCAGACAGAAAAAAGAGGAATCAAATATGCCATTACGCAGAGAAGACTGGATGGAGTGTAATCCCTGCTATAAGGTAGTTTCTAAAATAGCTGCTAGAACTTTTTCTAGAATTAAAACCAGTAGAGCTACTAACAGCACGTGGAAACCATGCTGTGAGTGGAATAAAACCACAGTGTGATGAATTGCAAAGAATAACGCTTTGGACATCCAGAAAACCGAAGGTTTCAAATGCTAACCACTCAAGCATTCATCTGCTAGTAACTTTTTCTGCAGTTCTTATACACATGATAATAGAAAGACAAATTTGTTTATTTTTATGAAATCCTTGCTTCTGGAGCCCTATTTTTCTAAACATTCACAAATACTGTCAGGAATAAATTCCAGGGAGACAGATTTCTCTAAGCAGAAGGATGTACAGAAGACTCATCTATGTTCTTTTAGTGCACATTCCATGCATTTACTTTGATTACTGGTAGCCATTCTACGTTTGTCTGAAAATTACATTAAGTTTGGCTATAGAAATTTTCACCTACAAGATCTCCACATATTTGCCTCAAAACCACTTACTGCAGTGGTTTGCCTCTCCCTTAATCATCTACAGAGCTTGTCTCTACTTCAAATACACTCTTATTTTCTTCCAAGACTTTTAGGAAAACTGTATAGTTAGAAAGTTTAGAGGGAACAGGAACTGTTAAGTTCAATCCACTCCTCTGAAAACTCTAAAATGATACAGTTACTAATCAGTGGCTCATTAAATCACTACATAGTTGAATAATTAATCACTTGCAGAAGATATCATTCATTCAGCAAAGGTAATATCTGAGATTTCTGTATTTTCAGGCATGGTGTTGTTTTTTTATGTATATTGCCTCTGATTCTCTTCTGTTTAGTATTATGTCACACACCTCAGAGGTGAGGTACTGTAAGTTTAATTATGTTTTTCTCCAGTGTTAAACTTTGAAATTTTGCTTTTAGGTAAAATAATTGACTCAGTAGGAAGTAATGAAATAAATGGTAATAAATCCTGTTCTATTTAAATATAGCTTCTGTAGGAAAATTATCAGGTATATTAGTGTGTATTTTGGATGTTTGGAAGGGTTAAAAGACAGTGTTAGAGAAGAAAAAAATTCAGAAAAATCAATAATAAAGTTAGTACAGGACAATGTAAAATCAAAAATAGAAATAAATACTTCTAAAACTGTAGGAAAAGGATACACATGGAAAACCTGAGTTCTGGAAAGATTTAGAGCAGAAACTATACCTGCCATAATGAGCACACATTGTGTTATTTTGGTTAAAATTGTGATATTTCTAGGGGGCATATTAAGTAGAAAAATTTCCCAGTGGGAATGAGTCACTCTGTATTTGTTATTGAAATAACAACACCAAGTATAGGATTTTGTTTCTATACCGGAAAAAGCCCTTTGTAGTTTGGAGGGTGAACTGAAACCCTAATGGTCTTAACAAAGTCATTGTTTCTTGTCTTAAGTTTTACATACTTAAAAAGTCAGTTAATGGCTATAGCTGAAACTTGACTAGTAAACTTTCACTCTGTCAATACTTCTTTCATTTTGCTTTCTATTACTGAGAATTCTTTTTGTGACCAGAGCACGTAAATTTAACAGAAGAGTTTTTGCTTGATTTTAGGATGTGGTCAGGTTCACCTCGAATTCACCACTCAGTGGTGCTGGTAGTATTTGTGACATAGAAGATCAATTCCTAATTTACAGTTCATTAATCAATATATACCAGCAGCTACAGCCTCTGAACACTTATTAAAGTCAAATAAGAGAGAATCAAGTGGCTGCTTAACTGTCAAGTCATGCCTAAAGTTTTAGTTACAGCATTTCTGGTCACATTACCAAACACATTCAACTCTAAAGGACTAACTAAAGTGAAGCACTTACAAAGTATACAAAATGTACTTCATAAATTACATTATAGTATCACAGAATCATAGAAACAAGCTGGAAGGGACCTTAAAGACCACATCGTTCCAATTCCGTTGCCATGTGCAGAGACATATTCCTCCAGATCAGGGTGCCTAAAGCCCCATCCAACCTGACTTTGAACACTTCCAGGGCATCCACAATTTCTTTGGACAACTCATTCCAGTGCCTCACCATGCCTTTCTCCATCTTTCTTGGAAGCCTCCTATAAATACTGGAAGGCCACCTTAACATAATATGTGATAGAATAGTAGAATATTGCCTAGGGCCTTCACTTCTGCAGGCTAAACATATGCAGCATCACAGCCAATAGTTATGTCTATTAAAGGGAATTCTCTCTTAGCCATAAATGTATTTGCTAAATGGATTAATACAGTACTTTATTTCCTATGGGGTCTAAGACAACAAATATTCAGTAGGCCAGAAATGACAAATATTTCAGAAGTTATCTGAGGGCAAGAAATTATAACTGATCCCTGGTCTAAGAGATTCACAGTTGAAAGACTGTCAATCAGCATTTCCTCTGGGAACAGTATTTGTGCAGTTATATTAATGGCATTTTGCACAGCAAATCATTTCATTAGTTTTGTGGCAATACATCAGCATAACTAGACATATCAGATTTTGGTGATCAGTTATTTCTGTTATAGGGGTATGTATTCATCACCCATATTTTGTGGTGCCCCATCATGTGCTTTCAGAAACCTTGCGCCTTTTTTACAGACTGAAAATGTGAACTCCTTTTTCATATGCCTTCATATTCCACGGAAATTCCTAAAATAATTTAACTGCTTTGAAAATCCTCCATACAGATCTGCATTTCTGAACCCTGTCTCCAGATGGAAGACATCACACTGCTGGGACCAGATAGTTACTATGCAAAAGCATAAAACATTCAACGTATTTTAAGAATTCTAAATTTTTAATGCTTAAAATATCAATAATTTCCCAGCAAACCCAAGCTACTTTCTGGAATCCAGTGCCAAGCTCAGTACATTTTCTTTGACAGTATACACGGAAGACCTACAGCACTGAAAGCAAAAGAACCAGAAAGATCCGAAATGTAGCTTAATTAGTGTTTGGGACACTTAGAACTACTGCGTATCTGTTAAGTTTCATGTTTTCAGAAGCAAAAAAAAAGGTATACATACTCAGCATTCCTAATGTTGTGGGCAATGACTGACTAGTGGCAAATACTAAACTTGAAACTCTTAAAAACATTTAAGTGTGCTCTCTCCCCTCTGGTAACAACATTTTGCATTCAGATATAGTCTTGAGGGATGCACTTAAAAGTGGAATATGGGAGATGACCTTTGACAACTTCAGCAATTTCTTTCTGTGGGACAACATTCATCCTGTTCGCAAGGTTTCCCATTGATTAGCTCCTGCTATGCTTTCAGTTCTATTTATGAAGGGTTACACCAAGAAGGGAACTACCAGGTAGTTTATGACAAGATTGCTGCTGCAGATATTTGGTAACTACTGTGATTTGTATCACCCTTTTGAGCTTCAGCCATAAAGCTGCAGTTTTTATCAGGAATATTTGTGAATATATAACTGCTCTGAAGACATATGGTCAATAAATAATTCAGTTATCTATCCTCCCTGCAGATTTTTCATGCACCTACCACCTATTAACGTGTACTTGGTCTGGAAACAATATTCTTTATGGCACTACTGGTATAAAAATGTTTAATGACTGGCAGCAGACTGTTGATTTCTATTGTGATACATTGAAAATAAACTGTCTCCCACCCCAATCTCCATCTGCTATGCTTTCCCATCTGCTGCCAGTCCAGAGATGCCTTGTTTTATATTTTGAATTTCTTAAAATGTCTATTTCCAGTTATCAATTCCAGTATCATAACAGTGTGATTATATTCATGATTGTATTTTCTCTCCCATCCCTGTTTTCTTTTCAGCTCTATATCCATTTACAGTCCTAAGGAGAATCCTAATGCATTTGATGCTGCTGCTTTCTTTCAGTCAGTGGGAAATTTCCTGGGGATCTTTGCTGGATCATTTGCTATGGGATCCTCTTATGCAGTTGTCACAGCTTTAATATCCTTTACAGTTCACTTGGAGAAAGAAAATCTATGTGTGTGATATCCGAGACTGTCTTTACTTTCAGACTGAACCTTCCCACTGTTGACTCAAGACTTCGCAAACAGTCAAATCATAAATTGACAAGTCATTTAATGTCAGAATCCACAAAGAACTTAAGTCAATCTCCAAATGTTACGCAAATCTCCTTATCATTAGGCATGACCACTGTCTTTATTGTTTGTAAATAATGAGATAGAGGTTTTGAGGTAATTGGAAGTTAAATTACGAATTTACAACTACACTACCGTATTTACAAACTACACGCTAGCAGCAATCATAGAAAATATAAGGCAAACTCCCAACTACAAAACAAGACAGAGTCTACCTAAAATAGAAATAAAAGGCATATCTATTGCCCTTCGCCTTTTGTTTTATTTTACAGTTACTCGTGTAAAACCTTATAAAGAAGGAATAGCAGCTACTTTCATCTTTCTTGCCTCGATATAAATGTTAAACAAATACCAGTCAATGAAGAAAAGGACAAAATTAGTTTCTTCCCCCTTTTTCCAGGAAAATAAAATAAAATGCAACCAATTAGGCACTAGTTCAAAACCTACAGAAATACTTCAAACAGCAGACTTGCGGAATTAAGTAATTTAGAAGCAGTGTAGTTTTTTCCTCAGTTCACTTTGTATAGATGAGTATGGTGAGTTTTCTTTATTTCAACTTTTTTTCTTTTTCTTTTCCTCCAGTGTGGGGACAATTTTAGCTTACAAAATAGTTGCTTTTACCTTTTCCTTAGCAATGTTTCAGCACTTGACAAAATTTACAAAGCTGTGTGAGTTCCCCATGTTGGAGACGGGTTTGTTTTTCCTTCTGTCTTGGAGCGCCTTCTTATCAGCAGAAGCTGCTGGTCTCACAGGTAAGCATAGCATTTTATTGAATAAAAGGAGTTTCATAACATACCACTAACATGGGAAAATGGCATGTTTATTTTGGGCGTGACATCATCTTAGATAAAGCTTCTAAAAGCAAGTTGCTGCTGTACTGGAGGTTGCTTCATCCTCAAGAAGAAATTTGTATGGACACTGAACAGTTCTGCAAGAGAAAGACTCAGGCTAAAGTCCTCAGTCTTCTCTCCTGTCTATCTACAATTTCCCATCACTCTATTAGTCTCATTATTAATCCACTATTTACAACTGCTATAGGGCCAAAGATGACAGTAAACATGCGGAACAAAACAGACAGTGCTGTGTGACATTCACTGTTAGGGGTGATGAGCTCCTCTTCATGCACTGGCTGTCCAGGTACCTTCCTCCTTGTTTCCTCACTGTCAACGACCAAATGGAGGGCAGGGCTGCTCCAACATTGCCAGCGGGGTGTAACCACTTCTGGATTTTTCTAAAGAATAATTCATCTTGTTTGGTGTACCTTTTACAAAAGGAGTAAATTACTATTACATCCCAGTGAAAGGTGAAAAGACAGACCTGATTGCTTTGTTTTTCTTTTTGGACTACAAAAGAAATCATGCAATCATAGTCAAGTACATACCCAGGGACTGCTTTTAGCAATATAAAGAGTCCACACAAATTAAGGAAACAGTTCTAAATGCACATAGCTTATCTAGATAACGAACTACTGTGCAATGTGATTTGGAAGAACAAACTTCATAATAGCTTGATCATTTTCATGGTCTTGATGCTGTCACCTTTAAAATCTAGTGCTCTAATTAATGTCATGCAAAGCCAGGGGAAGAAAGCTGCTTAATGAAGTGTTAATGCAGCCCATGCTGTTTTGTTTGCAAAACTATTCAAAGCCTTTCTGAAGTCAAGAGCTATATTTCCACTGAGTTCTGTGAAACCTGCAAGCTACTTCTTAAATCTTAGCCACACAATTAAGTCACATTCAAATTGGTATTCCACCTGTATCTGCTGACACCTTTAACTCATTAAATATAAAATTCTGAGCTCTGATTCCCGTCAAAATATTCAGGCCAATAGATAATGTGGAGGGCACATGAACTGAATGAAAGTGGTATATTATATCACATGGAGAAAATCAGATACCACATGGATTAAAAGCCCATTTTGTTTCTTTATGCTTAATGACTCTTTAAAATGCTATATGATTACTAAAAATTGCCAGAGAAGGATGATAATCACTTGCCTTCAACTGGAGGTAATGATTTCCTAAACCACTGACTTATAAGGAAAGATGCTTTAAAATACCATCCTAGCTGAGAAGCATACTGTGTTTCATCAAGGAGAAAATGCATACTTATTAAGTTATACATTAAATCAAAAAAGTGGATTTTTAAGGGAAATAATATTACATTTTATAGTCTTAGGTGCTCCATCAAAGGTTACATTTGTTGCACATAGGAACAAACTGCACATCCAGAAAAAAGAAAAAATTGTCATATGTCTTTTGCATGCTGCAAATGTGATGACAGTGTAGTCTCTCCTGGTAGTCAACGTGAAGAGTGTTTTATTTCTCTTTTGTTTAACAATATATAAAATACTTAAAATAAAAAACTTAATTTATTGAACAATAGGAAATTGTTACAACTAGCCTTGGCAAGGAATTTTAAACATACATATGTAACTACACTGCTGTGAGGAGGCAGTTTTATCAATTAAGTTTTGTCTCTTAGTTTCTGTGAAAGGCTTTTGTCAGAAGCTGTTAAGGTGGAAAAACCTCATGGTTTTTCTTTCCTGTAGCTTCTTAAACCCTAAGCAACATTTTCTAAGTATGTTTGTGTATCTTAAACAGTTTTGATGTTCCTTAACATTTCTGTCTCTGTGAAATACCTCTAACTCCTCCTTTCGTAGCACGATTTTAAACTTACAGTTCAGCAGAATTACTGTATTGCCTAATAAATTTTCAGGTGACTTAAGTTCTATCGGAGGTATAGATTCCAGGGGAAGCAGACTCTGATTTTCTCATACCCCTGCTAATGGAATCAGTAAAATGCTATTTTTTCACTCAATATCCCAAATAGTGGTATGTAATGCACAAAGCACCTGTTGAAGACACAAGGAGTCTGGGCGTAAGCCAGCTGTCCTCCAGAACACACTCAGCTTCTAATGCGTACTCTATTATTTCCAGTCTTCTCCAGCTTACTTGCTTTGCCCTTTTTCCTACTTGACAATAAAACCAGATATTGTGTATGTTAGGTGAGTTAGCCCTCAAAAGTAACCATTAGAATTAGGAGATGTCATACCATGTGGTGGCTGTGGTGGACTACTCCGTTCAAAGAATTTAATTCCTAGTTTAAGATCTTTGTCTTCAGCAAACTTGAAGTATTAACTCAGTCCACTGTACATCACTTATGCCTATATTCTTCATTTTCCCTGGATGCTGTGTTTCTTCTACTCAGTTTTTCTGAATGAACTTCAAAGGATTTCCACTACACATCACTACTTCCCTGTAGCTATTAAGTAATGTAACCTAAAACTAATTTTATTCTTATAATGCTTTCCACACAGTCTCTTCAATCACCAAGCATCTTTTGAAGTCTAATACCAAGGTATGTCATAACTTATAAGTAAAAGGCTATGCTGTGTTTTGTGTAGGTATAGTGTAGGTAAAGCAGAGCATTAACTTTGTAGATTTTTTCAAACAAAATGAGAATGAATAGTATAGGTTAACACTTCATTAAAAAAATTATCCCATACCTCCAAGTATCCCATGATATATAACAAACAATATACAACTCTGATCCTACTTGTAAAATTGATGCAATCAAATTAGCGAAACAAAATGCAAGTCTGAAATGGCTACACAATTACTACTGTACAGATAACTGCAAATTGTAAATCAATGGAATAGTTATTAATCTTATAGCTATACTGTCAAGCTATAACACTTGCATGGTAAAGAGATTCTTAAGCAGTAGAACCTTAGCAATTAATGTATTTTCCAATTTGCCCTGAAGTGTATACCACTCATGACTGCTGAGTAAAGTCATAATAAGGGAGTACTACAGTAAGGCCAGTGTTAATATAGCTGCTTTCTAAACTCCAGTATTTACATGAAGACTATAAAAAAGTAAGCATAAATAATTTGAACTAAATACTTGTCAAAATAAATGAGGATAATACATCTTGCTTTTATCATGCCCCATCCCTCAAGGCATTCAAGGCCAGGCTGGATGTGGCTCTGGACAGCCTGGTCTAGTGGTTTATGGCCCTGCACATAGCAGAGGGGTTGAAACTAGATATTCATTGTGGTCTTTTTCAACCCAGGTCATTCTGTTATTCCGTGATTAATTGCTTATTCTCCGTCTCATTAACAACATTTTTAACTGATCAAGAAGTCAATAGTCTATGACAGACTCCATGATACATGTGGGTATTTAATATCCACCTCAGTTAGGCCCTCTGTATCTATAGCTGTTTTAACTAAGTAGATACTCAAACTGATATATATATCTTCAGAAATGCATTCAAATCTATGTATGTATTCATTTAATGCGTACTTAGAAGTCATACAGAATTGAGCAGTGTAAAAGTATCAGAACCAACTGCTTTAGTGTCTCCTGAGCAGGTGTGAGAGATACTGAATGAGTTGTGTAGGTAAAGAAAGAAGGATTTCTTAAAACCTTTTCAGCTTTTTAGATTACATGCCAAACAAAGACCTACTCTATGAGCCTCAGACAACAGGTCTCAAAGGGAAAAATTTTGGAGGAGATCATCTAGACCAACCTAAAATGTTTTCTGATCATTATGAAGGAAATAGTTTGTGATAACAAGTTATTGTTGCTCCCTCATCCCCTGCAGTTCTTGTCTGAGTGTTTCATGATGTATCTGACACCTACTTTCTAATTCAAGGGCTAACATGAGATTACAGTCTACCTAGTGAGGAAGGCTTTCCTCCAAAAATAAGCAAGCAGTTTATTTATGACAGGTGTATCTAGTCCAAAAAGAGACTCCAGAGGAGCTGGCCCACTGGGTGGTTTTGAGCTATCTTGGTATTTAGGACATAGCAAGAAGAAATGTACCAATTCCCACTTCCATTATTAGTGCTAAGTGCATTAGTCCCTGTGGCTATTCACTGCTCCCATCTGTTTGCTGTAATTTGTCTTAGATCCATCCTCTACTTCATTGCTTTATTGAACTGTTGGGACCAGTTCTTCACCTTTTATCCTTTTCAGAAGGGATCATCATATATCCTTCCCTCTGCAGTTCTGAGCAGTGTGAGCACAATGCAGTTCAGTACCTAGCTGTCTTCAGACATTTTTAGACATTATTCCATAAAAGGAGGTTATTTGGGGTTTTCTTTTCTTACAGTTCATAAACAATGTGTCATGTTGTATCACACAGGTAAGTAGACTCTCCCAGTAACAAGAGAAAAGGAATAGTGTGGCTTCTAGTTCAAAAGGAAAGTGACTTTGTCTTTCTTAAGCTGCAGTTCTGCCACTCCTAGTAGGAGTGGGCAGACTTTCCACTTACTATTAACTCATTACTTGTTTACAGGACTTCAGAGGTGGTCCTGGATGATCTACGCGATACACAAGGGATGTCAGGAATGAGCCCGCTACTTGAGAGGATGCTATAGACATACTTTGCTGACATAAATGCTAGATCCAATACTCTGCAATTTCAGTTGTCCCCCTTACCCTTGTAACAGCCTCACCTGGCTAGACTGTGTATATACTTCAGCCTGTGCTTGGGTTTGGCCAACATGGGAGCTGCTGTTGGTACAGCCTTTCAAGGCAGTAAGAGAAGAGGAGAAAGGTGTTTGTTTTTACTGAAAAGTGCAACATGTTCTTGCGTGGCATTAGGCTGAGACTGATGATCAGCTGCCTAAAAATCAAAACAATAACACTAAGCTGAGCGTAAGAATCCACATTAATTTGAGGTGTTACTGCTAGACAATATTGTAAGGATAAACAAAATAATAACTCCAAGCATGTCTAGAATAAAACCTAGCATCTCTCACCACAGGAGTTCCAACCTAAAATCGATGCAGTGACACTTTTAGAGTTACAGAAGCACAACATTGAAGCTCTGGCCATATTTGAAGTAGACAGGAGCAGCATCGTGGCTTATTCCTCAAATGAGAGCACAGAAGATTCTCTTAGCTCTGTCTTTTGTTGTTTTCCGTCACCTCAAATCACTTCAACATAAAATTTATGACAACTCCAGAGATTAAAGCTCTGTGAACAAAGCAGGAACTCTGGTCCTGCATTGGTGTGGGTCCAGCAAAAGAAGCCTTAAACCTTTGCTTCAGGATTAAGAAAATGATTAGTGTCACTCTGTACCCTCATTGAAAACAAACTGAATAGGGATATTATCGCTGTTGGGTTTATAGACTTATTACTACAACAATTTGATGCAAAAGACAGTGTCTCATTTCCTGTCACTCACAGACTCAGACTGCACTGGAATACACCCTCTGGGCAGTGTGGAGATTTTCTGACATAAATATAACTCTACATGGTTTGATTTATATAAATTCTCTATTATCTTGTGCTTAGTATTGTCTTTTCCTACATTTCTCTGCCTTTGGTGCAGGATTGGTTCCTCTCACTTGTACTTTGGCACATGAATGTTGGGAGTCATTATAGAGGCATCCCTGAAGATCTGGAATGCTTCAAAGTTATGATGAAAACCTGTCAATTTACCTGCAGGTCTGTCCACAGATTCTACATTTTATCTAGTCATTCCCTCCTTTGTTTCCCCAGAAGGTAGGGCATTGAGTTTTTTTGTTTGTTTTCTAAATTCCTACTTTTACCATTGAAGGACCTGACAGCTAGAGACACAATGACAGGCTTTTTTCCTCTCAAATTAGCAAATAATGAAATTTCAGTTTTGACCAGTCACTTCTAAACTTGCATAAAAAACACACCCCAGACATGCAGTCCCTCTCTGACAAAATACGGGATTTTATTCTCCATTATAGCACCAATTATTGAAAAATGAGGGTATATTTCCTTTGCCTACTTGTGAAATATTATACAATGGACATTTATTCTCTTTTGCTCATAATAGAAATCATGTTAAGATTAACATTTACTTATTTTTTACAAATGTTAACATTCAGCCTTCCTATATTATACCTGCATATTACTGGCTTTTGTCTTAACAGGAATTTCAACTATAAGCATTCAGCAAAACTAATGTAAGACATGAAATTACATTAACAGCTAATAAGCAGGTCCTCTGTTAGATAAGGAGCAAAAATCAAGCACAGAAGTATGCTTTTATGCTTAATCAAACTTCTTCAAAGAGATTAAGCTGGAGATGAAACTTCACTAATGTCTGTCAACTGCATTGTGAGGTTTCTCATTTTTTTTTAATATCAAATGAAAATTGTCAGTAACTTTACCTACAGAGAGACAAGCAGCTATAATACACTCAACTGCTCTTTTCCCATTCCATCTCTAAACTTCTGCTCAGGCTAACGTGCACTGCAAGTGTAGTACTAAAATTGTCTGTAATCACTGACTTTGCCACTTAACAACACTGAAAGTGAGCCAGACCCCAGACCCCCTGAAATTACAGCACTGGCTGCCAAAGGCTGGTGGAAGGGACTGTCTCACTTTGTCTGCCTCCCTGTATCTAATAAATACTCCCTATTTCAGATTTCAGCATTATCACATTTGTTCTCCTCTATTTCTCTGTAACAAAAAAAAAAACCTGCAAAAAATTTGACAGCTCAATTTATGTTCCATATTGTATTTCGCAATCCAGCTAACTTCAGAAATCAGCTTCTATAGTCTTACAAAGAAAGAAATCCAGATTTCATTCATTTTGTTCCATCTAACTAATAAGACCCTTGTTTGCCTCTTATGGTACTGTGCTCCTTTATCCTTTACAGCTACACTACCATGTAATTGATCATTACCCTTAAGTAATCATTTTTAAGAAAATGGAATTTTTTGCAAGCTTTTTAAAGAAGCGTTCATTGTGAAAGGCTGGAAGGCTAATACATATTATGCTTCCAATTGTAGCTACTGAAATATTTCACAGCATTCCTGGGTTTCTGGTTTCTACACTTGCGTAATTATGTGGTTCAGATCATTTATTCCTATTGTAAAATCAGATATAGGGCATTTTACTCCTTATGCCACTCTCTCAGTTCACTTGCTGCCAATAATTAACAGGTTTTTTTTAGCAGTCAAAAAACACTGCTTAATCACCACTGGATTTAATAGTCAGTTTTAAAAATGTTGGACTTGGCACAATGATGATTCGTATAGAAGAAAGTGGATCACAAACTTTTATCTCTATTTCATTCACTGAGCTCCAAGCTAGCAGTACTTCAGAACATTACTGATTAGCTATGAATTTTTAACTCAAACTTCATTGTTTGAGCATCCCATTGCATGCAAGAGCACCCTGAGAATTTACAACACCTCAGGTTATATCTGCACAATAGTGCTTTTAGTGGGGGAAAAAAAAAAAAAAAAAGATTTAGTCTTAATTTAGAGATCAATTACACCTCAATAAGAAAAATGAACTTTCTGGAATGTATTTAGATGGATACAATCTCACCACTACCAACATTATTTACTGCAAAGAAAGGCCTCAGTGCAGTTAGAACAAATAAATAAATATCAAAACTGGCATAAGAAAATAAGAACGATAAACAAAGACAGCAGCTAAAGCTCAGTATGATTTATCTTGGCTAGAGAGACTGTGTAATGTAGAAAAAATACGGGTAAGTTTACAATATAAAGAAAGCCCAAATGCAAAAAAAAAAAAAAAAAAAAGCATTCACGCTGCTTCATGGGGAAGAAAAAAGAAAAAAAAAAACAAACACGTTGCTGTGTTCTTACACCACACATGTACTTCCCTGAGTGCAATAGACAGCACTGTCCTTTTTCTTGTCTTCTTATCTCTACCTTGATTTAGAGGAAGAGAATATTTCACCTACCACAGAGACCCTAAAACTAGAAGGCCGGGTTCAAACTTAGAGGTTTGAATAAACCCTTTAAGAAACTATTGAGCAACTATGTTAAGCTTGGCCTACTTCTATTAATCCTTTTGAAATAACAGATTGCTTTACATCTGTTTTACTGTACTAAAGTCCACAGCACTGTAGATTCTGTCCTCCTGAGTCCCTTCTAGCCAGTCTTTGTAACTTCAGGAGCCACAATGCTGGAGTAGATGAAGGAAGTCTTATCCAGATTCAAGTCTGAGATTAATGGCACAGAAGTGGGTAATTTTCACAATTTTAGTTCATGTTGTTTGTTTCCAGTGTAACTTGTTGAATTCGCATGATCTGAATCATATAAACACTGTGAAACTCTAGAAAGTCACTGTGTAGTCACATTGTATGACCCTGGGCTGGCATACAGTTGTTTGCTTTGTTGCTTCAGTGAGTTTTCCAGGATTCACCAGTGCTATTTCAGTACATGTCAGCATCTATGAGCTAAAAATTACCTAACAATTCACGGAATAGTCCACAGGGAAGAACTTTAGTGCCAGTTCGGACATGTTGTAGATCTTAGACAGGAGGCAGCAAGTAGAAGGGCTAAAAAAATCTAAAATATTTTGGAATAGATGGCAGAAGACTCCCTGTATCAGAGTCCTAAAGATCACAGGCCTGTGACAATCATCCTGCAAGCTAGCTCTGTACAGAACCAGTGGATGTTACGGAAGTGTGTGTCAAGATACCAAGCAGAACTCACATGCTCTATGTGCTTCAAGAAATGTGGGTGGAGGTTTTCACGGAAATGGTGATTGGGATGAACATGAACAAGCCCTGAGCTGTGGTGCAAGTAATTACCAAAGTAGACATGCCCCAGGTTTAAGGAAGATACACAGTTTTCTTCTCTGGGCATTTACGTATGGTCACCAGTAGGCATTTATTTCTGAATTTCTATTTTCCATGTTGATTCTTTCTGCTTTTTCTGTTTCCAGAGCTTAAAAGTATTCAAAGCTTAAAGTATTCAAAAATCTTAGCCCTTTCTGTTCCATCCCTGCCGAAACTTTCATCCAGTCTGAAATCCTTCATATTGTAGTTACATTAATCTTGCCTAATGGTGAGATTATGATCAGATATTGTCCAAACAGGTTATGACATTTGCTGGGCAAATTCGCAGCAGTGACAATGCTATAAATGCATGATAGCCATCTTGAAGAATCAAGATCTCCATGATTTTTAGCAGAGAAAAAAAATCTAGTTTGAAATGTGTTCTTACAACGCATATCTTATAGTTCTTATGTTACAAAAATCCTTTTAGCAATCTAGTTACCTTTTTTTTTTTTTTTTTTAATGCAGCCTTTTGAAAAAAGCTTAAAAGGGAAATAGAAACTGCTAACCATCTTTTCTTTGCATTTCAGGTATTGTTGCAGTTCTTTTCTGTGGAGTCACACAAGCCCATTATACCTACAACAATCTCTCATCAGATTCCAAAATAAGAACTAAACAGGTAAGATATGGAAATAACAGACTGCCTTCAACATGTAAAAGGAATAGACAGAATCTGAAATACAGCTGGATGGAATTCTGTGAGTGCAACTGAAAAGGTCTGTGTCTTCAACAGTGGAAAGATAAGATTTTCCCAGGGAAAAAGTAACAGTTCTCTGGCCAAACAAGAAAGTAATAATCTGTTCTTCCCAAGATAGCTGAAATGTCACTCAAGGAGATAAAGGGTAAGAAGATAATAGTTTAGATCAGTTTCTGTAGAAAAAGACTACAAGTTTAAGAAAATCCAAGAGCTCTGCTAAATAAGAACAGTGTTCTGGAAGGTTAGATCCATGTGGATTTTTGGAAGAGGACTAAGAACTGTAGTCCAGCCCACTGTCTTTCGTGATGACATCACTTAATTTCTACTTGGTTAAAAATCTGATGTAATTAGAAAAATAATTTCCATTTTGTTATTTAAAGTCTGAAGATGAAAAGCTACGTGACCTGTTTTAGCTTGAACAAGAAGTACGATTGTTGGAAAGCATGGGGCTGTCCTCACTAGCAGAGAGGTGGCATCACAATGTTGAAAATACTTTCCAGCACAAGGATTAATGTCAGACTACATAGTTGCTCCCCAGTTCCTGTGACAAGTCATTTGAATGTTGTTTGCTTCACTTTTAATGTTGATTTATATGTCCCAAATACCTCAGGCCATAGAAAAATCCATCTCCTAGAACAAAATGGAAATGTATGGTCCAATGCTACAATTTCCATTATGCAATCCAGTAAGTTTTCCAGCAGTTCCCCTGTTTTAAGCATTAGAAATGGAATACAGAAACTTTTACCTCTTCTTGCACATCTCAAAATCAATTTAATCAAAAATCCAATTTTCTATCAATAACAGTTTGATAGAAAAAATACTGGCCGCAGTATTAGTTCAACTGTCAGACTCTTACAGATTTTAAATCAAAACAAGTTTCTGGTCAGTAATTCCAGAATGAAATGTTAGCTAGTGAACAGGATAGGTCTTCTCAATTGCATTTCTTCATACCAGGGGAGGCTGAGAGGCTGATGCTTTGAGAAAATATTCTAGCAGAGAAGGGGACCTTCTCTCTGGTGAATGTATTATAAGAATAGCATTTATATCTACTACGAAATTGCTTTTATTTTGCAGAAATACTGAATTCCATATACCATTACTACTCTTGCGTATAACTTAAAATCTGAATGCAAGGCTGTATCAGGGATTCATCTGCATGATTTAGTGATACATAGCCAGAGAAAGATTGGCCATTGAAATTTTAATTACATCGGAATCTTATCAACTACAGAAATAACCAACATGTAGTTGAAATGCATACTGGCTTTGTTTGTTTTCATGCTTTTATTTCCAGTCATTCAGCAGTTCCAAACAGAATAGTGAAAACAGGCTGAATCTATGCTTGAATGCCCAGAAAAAGAACTCCATATTTCATTGTGGGACTATGAGTTTTCATGGACTCCTTCTATTCTGCTTTTCTCTTCCTTCTTAAGCTCCAAATCCTCTGCCCCTCTGACAATATTACAGTTCAAAAATTCCTTTGAATTATTCTAATTTATTTTTTAATCCATAGATCACCTTTTCACACATAGCTGTTTCGGTGAGATCTGCACTCCCCTTTTCTTTCTTTCCCCCCAAGTATTATCTTGAAAAAAATTTACTAAGCCACACACTTAGCATTACCATAATTATGTATGACTTTACTGCGTTATAAATGGATATTGTTGCTAAGACCGATGGCCTCACTCCCAAATTAAATCATTCTTATTGCTATTTACAGGCCAAAAGAGGACTTCTTAGTTCATTTATATAATTACTCCGGGGCACTCTGTATCATTTTTTACAATATGACAGGCCCTTCAGTATGAACTGGTGAGCTGTAGCGCACACTGACGTGACAGTGAGTTGAGAATGAAGCTAAAACTAATAAAAAAAATTGGAAATGAGATATAAAACTGTAAATCAGGCTGCACAGTTATGTTATTTGTCTAAAGACTAATGCTTCTTCCTCACTGTCTTGCATAATTTTATTTACAATTTCTACTGGCTGTTAAAATTTCATAGCTCAATGATAAAATTCAGTATACAATGACAGTGTTTGAGGCCATGTTGCTGAGTCCTGCATTTCTCATAATACCTCATCATTTGCTCTAAGGAGCACATAAGAAAAAAAAGACAGGTATGATTTTCTTCATATACTAATGTCGAATTGAAACTTATCTTTGGTTCTTAAACAAGAATTGAGAAGTCTATTAAGAACATCTGTTGAAGGATACCATATAATTACTAGTCCCCATGTATTCTTAATTATCCAGTCAATCACTGACTAACATTCAATAAAAGAGAAATACTACATTCTAAGGATCTGAAACTTACAGAAGCTGAAAGTAGAAGGTAATGTAGATCTTGTCAGAGACAACAGATTATTTTAACACTATCATAAGATGAAAGAGATTTAGTGAAAGTAAAGAGTTTCCATTCAATCCAAATGACCTGAGTCTCACTAAATATTGATATAAATTCTCTCCATGTTCTTATTGTTTACTAGCATAAGTAAAGTTTAATGGTAGTATTTTAAAGTCATCATCATTGACCTGATTACAGTCATAGTGACTGTAGCATTAAAATTGACACTCTCTTCCATGCCAACAAGATTAGGTCAAACGGAGCACTTGAGTTCAATACAGATAAAGTTTAATTTGTCCAGTATATCTTCAGTGAAGGAGAGAAATACAACTGCTAGCACCTTATCTTTGATTCTGTGCAGTTTTTGCTAGAATTATTTACAGCCTCTAGTATAACATCACAAAAAGCTGCAGGCAAATATCTGCTTCTAAATCTTGGGACACCATAGTCCAGATTTTGCATTGGGTTCCTCAGAGATACAGTTCTGTTGGGCTGCTTTGCTCAGGCACAAGTAAATCAGTTTCTGGGCAGGATGTTGCTATAAAAAGAAAAACTACCGGTTTGCTGAAAGAGGGCAGACCATAAATCTCTACAAGTCAGCTCTAGTAAGGGATTCATGAGCAATACTATATTTTCTACAGGAAGATAAGATACTCTGCACTGTTGTTTGTTTTTTTTTTTGTCTCTGCACTCCAGCATTTTCACTCAATTGCCAAGCACAGATCAGCACCATTTCCTAGTGATGAAGTATTAAGAGAAGCCTCTAACGTTCTCTAATAGCTATAAATATTATCCAACATGCTTATGAGTTACTTCATTTGCTAGTTGTTTTTGTCCCTTAATTCCATGGAATAGTCACAATGAAGAGACGATAGAACAGAACAATGCCTCTCTTTGGATAAGTGTGCAAAGGTCTTTGCTTTCAGACAAAATACTGTGCCGGAAAGTTATAAATTCTGGAATGAGAATTAAGAAACTCATCTCCTGTGGAAGCAGAGAAGGGGAATACCAGACAGTACAGCAAGTTACATCCAGTCAACAAGGGATTATGTTGCATACTACCCTACCTGTCTCCATTTATTCCATCAGTCTAATCCTTGTTTATTTAGTGACCTCTGAAACAGTTGTGTCTATCAAGTTCATGAGAGCTGCTTTCTGAAATTAAGTGCAAGAGCCTTTCTTACTGCGTTACTTGTTAAACAGTTACTGTTCCTGATAGCAAACCATTTGGGGAACACCTGCCCTTATAGAGAAAAGCTGCTGGCCTGATTGTTCAGCTGCTCTGGGAGTGCAGTATGTACAAGATGTAGTGTTAAGATTTCAGTGGCCCTTCACCTTCAAAGTCTTTACGCAAGCTTGAGAATAGGGCAAAGGTAAAAATGAGAACTCAGTACTGCATAATTTCAGAGAAACTTTAAAGAAGCACTTGGTGCTACTAGGACTACTTCAGCAAATTAACTGATGCTGGAGGATTGAAAATTTAGACTGTGATCTTAGTTCTTTGCCCAGTGATGGACATAGTACTGATTTATTCAAATTTTCATCTCCACACTATAATGCAGACATGATTATCTCTGATTGTGGAAAGTCATCACCTTGTAGAGAACTAGCTGATATCGTCTGAAAATCTCTTGAAAATACATTTAGTTCGCAAAATTTGCTATGCTCATTTATGACATAGCTATATATTTTTCATCAAGTTAGGGATTAATCAGCTACTTTCTACATCATAAATTGAGCTGTATTACAGGCAGTTGGGTGTAGCAAAAAGTGTTTTTTTAATTCATCAATAACTGTGGCTTTGGTATTGCTATTTCTATGAGTCTTTACAAAGTAAAACAGTTACAACTATGAATATTTCTCAAGTGTATAGCCTATATTAATTTATCTCTGGTTAATGCGTACTATTTTCTGTTATCAGATATTGGATTGTTTATAGACAATTAGTTTACACTTCTAGGAAGAAAAGGCCACAAAAATGTCAGGATGTAATGGGTCTTACAGTTCAGTCTCTTGACTTTTAAATAATTCAGGAGTATATCCAGACTGAGGAAAACCCTACTTAGAGCAAAATGTCTTTGATAATTAGCTAAGCAGCAAACTCTACAGCACATAAATCTCATTTTGAAATGAACATCCTAATTGGCAACTGTTGTGATTTGTTGAGAAATGCTACTTAGGAAAAAATGACCTTTAAAGCACTGAGAGATCAGATATATCCACATAAATGATTGGCAGAGACTGAAATAAATTTATTTTGAAACAATGCCACCACCAGTACCAAATTCGAATCAATCTTTGCATAAGTGCTGTGCACAAGGAGGCATCCCACAATCACAGTGCCTATGGGAAAATTTCTTACTAGAATGCTTTTGTTAGTTTCTGGGGTATACAGTATCATTGAAACATAGTACTGGCTGAAATAAGATGACATTTGATGGTTAATACTGAGAGAATAAACTGGAAATTCTGTTTAACTAATAGACATGACACTCAGGTCTGGCACAGACAAACAAAACAAAAAAAAAGAGGGAGAGATCCTAGCCTAAAGAAGCCAATAAAATGCAAGTTCATGTTCAGCATTTAACAGGTTGCATGCATAAAGTACATTGTTTCATTTTAGTGGAGACTGAATGTAAGAGTTAGGCCTGATGTACACTGTCCCCTTGTTTCTCATGGTTCCATTTCCGCAGTTGGACAGTCGCTGAATCCCAGCTTACTTGAGACTAAGCAAGTCCACACTCAAAAGCATTAAAGACAAGTCTGGGGCTTCAGCCAGTGTTGCCCAGGAAGAAGTCCAGATGACCTTATTACAGTGGTCAGTACAAAGGTCCAAAGCACCTATTTCTCATAACAAGAGTGAGCTAATTTTGATCAGAGTTAACACTCTGGAAATGTTACATTAGGAAAAAAAAACTGCTCTTATTCTTATACTGCATGTGCTTTTTTCTTTTTTTTTTTTTCTTTTTTTTTTTTTTTTTTTTAAGAGACAAAACATACAGCAAAGCCTTCATCTTACAGCTACTCAAAATGAACAGGGGAAAGCAACAGTTCTGCCTTTTCCCTAATCTGAGATTTAATCAACACTCAGACACCGAAATCACAGCTGAGGAATGTATGAGGAATGTATTGGGTCTCCATATTACTTGACCTTCTGGTTTTTTTCTGTCCTCTTCATAGAGAGCAGGGGATCCTTTCCCTTTAAGTGAGAAAAACTATAAAACATGAAAAGGCTGCAACACAGGGAAGGGAAGAATAGCTTAAGCTGCATTTAGCCCACAGCCATTAGGAGCAGATATCAGAAATTATTTAGGTGTTTCTTCTAATTTTGAGACACTTGAAACACTCTAGGACTCAAACTGAAAACATGAGAAGTCCTAGTAATAGAACCTACAGAAAGTTCAAAAGCTCATGTATGCTTAGGTATTCACTATCAATACAGCTTTAGCCTAGCAACCCCTCACTCTCATCTTGTGCTTTTTCTCACAATTTAGGGGTTTACCTCCTGAGCCACTGATGAGCTCCAGCTGCACCACCAGCACACTGCCTTAGCAGCGTGTTCCTGAGATGGACAATCGCTTGCTAACTGAATGCATCTGTATGCAGCCAGTGGGTCTACTACAAGCAGGCTGCCCTAGTTTCTAAATTGCCTTCTTATCGCAAATTGAATATGCACCACATGCATAGTGTTTGAAATAATTATTACCTTTAAAATGGATTGGGATTGACAGGAAGTGTACAATGAATTCCAGTTCTCCACAGAGTTATTTTCTGTGTTTAGCAGAAAAAGCTGAACATTGGGCATGTGCCAGATGCATTATTTGACCAGATGCATCATAAGATCTTATGGAACCCCGCGGAACAGTATAATGCTATAAAGAAAGCCAAAGCTGCTTACTGTATGGGTTTAACAACAATGATAACACAAGAAAAGCTTGATTTCTATAAAAGGAATTTTACTACCACATCTTTCAATCTGAATATCTCAACAAAATCCTTCATTATCTGACTGATGTTCCTGATTTCTTAATCATGCTAGAAGAATGTTAATCTTTGGTCTCCTTACACGCAGTTCCTCTTAAATTTATGTGGAGACACCTTTACTGTTTTCTCTCTTTTTTACCTATGAGCTACAAGGTGGATGGCAGGCAGCTAGGAAACTTGACTTCAAGTAGGCTGAGAACAGTAGGCCTTATAACTACAGTATACGAGTAATTAGCTAAAAAAAAATCTTTATTTTTCACAAGAGGAAATGAAAAATACTGCTATCCTGGTTATAACTCTGAAAATATTCAATGGTTGCATACAGAAATCTTGTCTGTGCATCCATTCTATATCATATTTAATCTCCACTTTACACTGTTTTTTGCATACCAGATTTAGCATTTCCTTAACTCAGAATGTGCAGATTTACCCTGACCTCATTAGATCCTATCAAATATATGTCTTACCATTCATCAGTATTTTATAAGGATTAATACCTTCGAGCATCTTCCACCCACAGAGACCAAGGAATAAAAAATAATATTTTGGATATATGAAAAAGAGACCTTGTCTTGAAACACAAAGCACAACAGTTTTCCCTCATTTTGCTTAAGCACAGAAACTGGAAAATACAAATGCTCAAACGTAATTGTTACCCTGAAGAAATCCAGAATTTTAGTGAAAGCAGTTCTACAGAGAAACTTGTCTTCCTGAAAAATGATGTTGTATTTGATGCTAGTAGGATAAGGGAGCACAATGCCGTATGCAAAATAGCTTCCAAAGAGTTTCATTAACATATGCTTAAACATTAAACATTTTCCTTAAATTATTAATAAAGTTCTTTGATTGTTGTAATTTACTCTTTACAGCACAGAAGCAGATGCCAGCCATTAGCTAACATATTCCAACTGGAATTAAAACCTATAGGCCAAATTCTCATTGGAATGGAGAAGAATACATAGGGGAATACCAAAATGAGTTGCATCAAAGGATCACAAATGAGTCTCTCAATCTATACAGAAGAGCAAAACTGTATGGGGCTATGTAAGCTACTGCAAAACCAAAAAGCTGAGTCATGTAGCAATGCAGGTCATGCAATTTTACTTCATGTCTGTTATCGCATCTCTTAATCTTTTCACAAGAGCTTTGAAGAACGACCTCTAAAACAGTTTCCCTTACTGTGAATAGCTAGCACTTATCTCCAGTTTTTAGGCCTGTGCCCTGCAAAGATCCAGCCTTGGGTCTCAGCTCTGTAAAGCACATCTTCTAATGTTGCGAAGAGAACTTTCTCTAAGCATATTGACCATTGAACCAGGTCCCTTCCTAATTATTGCTGCTTCATCATCACTGCTAGTGGTGAATGCGTAGAGAGGGAAAAAAAAAAACAAACAAAATCAATCTAATACTGGCCTACGAAGACATTATGCCTCATCATGTGGAAACATGATCATCATCATGATGATCAACAGACGAGAGTGTGGCTTGCCATCACATCCTTAAAGTATATTTTGTTATTTTATTTTTAAATTACAATTTATTTCAATTCCTGCGGCCTCTCCTTCTGCCAACAATAACACTTTTGCACTGCACAGATGATCCTGGCGCAGTGGGAGGCCTGAAGGAATCTGAGCTGTTTTGTGATTTCTAGCATTAATAAACTACTGTTGACAAAGGTCCACTGCAATCTCAAATATTTTGTTCATCACTGCTTTTCAGTTATGCCGACATAACACTCCCTGAAAAACTCAGTATCAACTAAAAAACTGTACAAAAGAACTGTTTCAAAGCACGTAATGCTAAAGCACTTGTCAGTATCCCATCTCTTTAGAGACTGCACAGCTGTGTTTCCATTACATGATTAATGGATTTTATACCTTCAAAGGAGACATTTTTACCAAATGGTAACACAGTGCAAGAAATACTAAACAGCTAACTGGAGCTCATCAGTTTCTCATGCTGCCATTTTGGAAATCATCAAGGGCTAAAACACCTTTAGTCAGACATTTAATTTTAAAGGTTTTATGTCACAACTGGGATTCAAAGTGTCCTTTTATTTCTCAGAATACATATCTGCTTCCATTCAGAAAAAAAATACAAAAAGTAACCTCTAAGCTTAAGAATCGATTTCAAACTTTTGACTTTTGCTTACGTTTGTCTCACTGATTTCGGGGCAGTCAAAACTTTGTGCCTCCAGTCAGCTTCAGAAGAGTTCTGAGTGTTTGATAATTCAAAATAGACATTTGACATCCCAAAAACTTACACTTGCATGCAATGACTAATACTTCTCTCAAAAAAACATTTCTCTGGATGAGGCACTAAATGATACTTCTCTACTACACTCATCTTCCACATTCTTGCAGGAGAACTGAAGATTAAAAAAAAAGCTCTTCTATGGTTGTTTCCATTTTGTGAACCAAATAACTTAGGAGTTTCAGGAGCAACAGCATCATCCTTTCTGTTTTGGCAATGCTTTCCATTAAGGCAACATTCCCAGGTCATTTTTAGGAACAACTTAATGACCAATTTATAGCTGTAAAAGCTGTTTCTAATGCAGGGAAGGGAGACAAATGCCTAAAAGTCTCCCTGTGTTGCAAACGTGTTCAGAAGAAAACAAAGTTTGCAGAAATCCCCTTCCTAGGCAACTTAATTACAAGAATAATGATAGAATCATTAATTTTTCTTTAACTAAATCTGAAGTTTATTGAAGTCAGCATATGAATTCTCATGAGGTTCTGAATCTGGTTATATTATCACAAGTGCATAACAACATTTCTACTGCTCTTCATGCTTTATTCATATAAGTAACAAATATATTGAGTTTTCAATTTTGAACAGTATCTCTCGTCAATTAATTGATAAAAGAGAATAACAAAGTTCTTTCTGAAGGCTGATTTTAATCATGTAATTAAAGATTTTGGCAGATTCCTTGTAAATACAAACCATCCAATGCTTGCTTTCACCCTGAGGTCAAACTTGTTTTTAGAAGTTCTGTACATTTTACCTTAAATTATTGTCTGTTGCTATCACAAGAAAAAGATTTGAATTTATCTTCTTAATTTTCAACATTTTTTGGTTTAAACTTCTTTTGTTAAGCAAAGCCATTCCAGACCTTTGAATTTTTAAGAAAGGATTTGCCTTAACGTCTGGAACAAATATTTTTCCTTTACTGTTACTAGTCAGAAGTCAGCATGCGCTATGCCAGTAATATATCCATCTTCTTAAAGAAGGGTTTTGGCAATAGGGTGTAGATTATGCCACAAAGAATAATCAGACTGTATAAATACATAATATTGTTGACCTTTCCTCTCCCTTGATGCTGACATTTTCTTTATTTCTTTCTCTTTTTAGTTTCCCACTTCTTCCACAGGCTTTAGGAATCTTTTACATCTCCCAGCTTTACAGAGAAATAGAAAGTTATTGTGTGTCTTCCACAAATCTGTTGGGATTAAATTTATCAAATCCAAAAGCAAAGTCCACTGATTTAAAAAAAAAAAAAAAAAAAAAAGAAGGCCAGAACTTCTCACCATGACATTAAAAGGGAACTTGTAAGAATTTGCCTCTGTTAGTGTTTGTAACCTCACAGTCAAATATGCTCAGATATCAAAATTGTTACCTAATACAAGTTATAGTCTATCATGAATTTGAGTTAGTTTTACTGATTCTTCATTTAAATCTGTTATTCTAGAGACAAGTACTGTGCTATGAAGATTCGTTGCAGCTGTATAAAACAGTTCAGGCAAGAGCTTCAAATTCAAGCATTCTTTTTCAGATTTTGAAACCTCTAATCAAAAGAGAAAGATTAAGTAAAGCAATTGCACTATAATGAAGACTTCTACAATCTTAGAAAAAAGATATGATAGCCTGCATACTCACAGCACTTTAATTCAAAATAGGGAAAAGCAATTTTCATCAACTATTGATTTATCAATATCCTTGACTTCATGGAACATTTCTGACAGCTGTGTTCTAATTAAATAGCATTATTCAAATATCATAAATTTTATAACCATCACTCAACACTGACGGCTTGGGATTTCTTAATAGCTCTCTGTCACCACCAAGTCTTTCTTACAAAGTATAATCAATTTTACATCTCAGTTCCCCAGCTGATCTGGAACCATTGCAACTTTCCCTGTTTTAATGTTATACAAGGATATATTCCTGTAAGATATAACCCATATACAGGTGGCATTCCTCCGTGTTCTAGCTAAATCGTATACCTACAAGAGGTGGATGACATTCCTTCAGCAGGTATTAAGCGGAGGAATATAACATTGCCATGAGGGAATAAAATCCACTGAGGTTTGCAGGAAGTAAGTTCTTGAGAATGTCATTCAGTTTTTACCCAGTACTCTCATACTAACATTACTCCCCTGAGATAAAAGAGCACAGTTTGTAATTCTGCTCTTACCCAGTACTCTGACAATCTTTACTCCCTTGAGATGAAAGAACGCTCTTTAAAATATTAATATTTGAGAAATGTTACATTTTCTATCTCCTCAGCCATTAAGGGATTGTGGTATAGAATATGTTCATTTTCTCCTTCAAAGAATTCTATTTTTATTACAGCAGAGATGGAAACACAGTGTGTTCCAACTTCCAGGTGCACTAATTACTTACGAAGATAATCTCTCTAATGCTCAGTGAAAATTGAAGTGGTTCTATAAAAATGGATCAACTCGCAAAACCTGTTCTGGTGTGATTTCTCTATCTGAGAATCACACTTAACTGTGAGGGATAGAGAAAAAGAAACAAAATAAGTCGCCTGAATAAACAGTATCTGCAGTAAGACCTGCAACGTAGATAATTTCCACTCATTCCTCTCTCTACCAGTAAGAACTGAACTCTAAGAGACACTTCCCAGAAGACTATGCCAACTTCTAATAGATTTTTTTTTTAAACATCTCTCTGTGCACTTACAATGGCTGAAAGTAATAAAAAACAACAGGATATTTATTGAACTATGGGTCTTTAAATGCCTAAATACTATCTTAATTTTGATATTTTTCATATCAATCTTTTGTTAAGATCCACTCATTACAGAAAAAAAAAGAATTAAAGTGAGTGAGACTGCTAGTTGCTTTATTTACTGAGCTAACACCTAAATCCAGTGCCCAGATTATGCTCATATTTTTTTACTCTGAACTAAAGTCTACTATGAGATGTGTTGACATTACTTCAAATTTATATTAATAATTTATTACAAATATTTTTTTTAGAGCTATAAGCAAATTATAGTCTCTACGGAGAAGTTGAAATCGCACATTACAAATGAGAGGTTATTCTGTTTTATACAGAAAAATAAGTTAATGCTATGTATATATTAAAATGGTTTCTAGCATAATTTTCTGGTAGCCCTAGGGAAACTAATGGCAGCATGCAATCATTTTAATGCCAATTTCATTTAAAGTAGAAAGAGGTTAGTTGGCTGTGTGGGAGACAAGGGAAGAGAATTTATGGTTATGAACAAAATACTTAAGGACTCTGTCTAGACAAGTTTGCTGAGAGAAAAGGATTGAGAAGTCTAAAATCAATAATGTCATAAAAGCACTTCAGGCAAGAGCTAAGAGCATGAACCTACCGTTGAAGACTACTGAGAAAATGTACAGCAAAAAACAACAATGTAGCAAATCTATTTTCTTTCAAAAACTATACAACAAAAAAAAATTCGAAACTATGAGAAACTTTAGTCTTGGAAACTACTAGCAGCAGATTAATTTTACGTTACTTTAAGTCTAGAATACAATTTTGTAATGAAGACTGAATCATCACCCAGCTTTGAAACCTCTGGAGAAACTTTATCTTTTCCCAGCAATTAAAGCATACAGTGCAACTCCTCACAGTGATGCCCCTTCCTCGAAAGATTTTTATAGGTACACGTCTTTAGATAAAGATATGTAAATCATGTCACGACACTCCTGCAAGACTACTTAAACGATTAGAAATATTGTCAAGAGACGTGCCCACAAGGAAACAGGTCCATATTTACCCACTGTATGGAAATGCAAAGATATATGATAATCCCTATTGGTCTCTAGGTCTCATAATTTGAGTCTTTTTGACAAGTAGCTTCTCATTTAAATTTAATTTAAATTTGAATAATTTAAGTCTACTAAATTGCAAATATTTCTTGTGTTTGTTCTCATGTTGTTCATCAGTGCTGCACTAAATGGGGACTATAGAGTGTGAGCTTGGGATAACTGATGATGCTGCCGTGGGGTCCGCAATATCCTCCAATATACTCCTAGGCTTTTTACCTCTTTTTTCCCTGTGAAAGTTGTTTTAAATAATGATTCTGACAGCTCTCATTTTTCCTTTGTTAGATCTTAGTGACTGCTATTAGATATTTATTTTTAGAAGCACAAACACATCACACAAAGTACATAAGACCATGGAAGATCAAGAAAATGTCTCCATAGTAACATTCCTGGTAGAATGATTTATGACTGTTTGTAGACAGATTGACAAACTTTGGCCCTAATTCTGTATCTCCTGAGCCCAAAAGTGATTTCAGAAGTGTAAATCCTCATCGTCTCTCCTCTCCAGATATTCAGCAGCAATGATTTATTTTTTTCCAGATGTGAAGAAATATGAAAACTTATATTTGATATTAGGTTTTATATAATCAGCTGCAAGAGCAATCAGGAACATCCCCTCACGGAAAATGATTGTTTTGGCTTTGTTTATTCAGTGAGGTTTTTGTTTGTTTTTTGTTCTGGTTTTGTTTTTTTTTTTCTTCCAGAAGAAATCCTACCATAACATTGTATTTTAGGCTTCTTTTAATGAGCACTTCATACTGATGTTCAAATAATACAATAAAATTTTCACCTACCAGATAATATTCATGATATTAAAAAAGGTTATGCTGCATTTTAAAGGCAGAGGTTCTTTAAAAATTCACTCAGGAATTTTTGTTTGTTTGTTTCTTGGCATAACTGTACCATCCCCATTACTGTACTGCGCAGTCACTTTAGCCAGGTTCTGAGCCATTCACAGGTTTACCTGTGTAAACATGACCAAAGCTAAATCCCCTCAGCTTCTCTGCAGTTTGTATTGAAGGCTGCATAACTTAATTTCTGTTCCTGTGTTTGACCAGTATCTATACCAAGCTTAAATACTTGTGTTTTTTTCTGATTTGTGTAACTGCGACTTTTAAAGCAAAGTCACTAACTAAATGTAATGCTAAATGGTTTTAAAATTCCCCCATGAAATGGACTGATTCCTGTTCCCTTAATGTAAATGATTCTGTATTCCAAGATAACTTTGTGATAAAGAATGATTAAACACGAGTCATAATTATGTTCTCTCTTTCAGTTGTTCGAGTTTATGAACTTCCTAGCTGAGAATGTCATCTTCTGTTACATGGGACTCGCACTGTTCACCTTTCAAAATCATATCTTCAACCCCATTTTTATATTTGGTGCATTTGTATCCTTTGTGCTAAAGAGCTCTTCGTCAAGTACATACCAAGTACATTCATCTATCCATATACATACCTATATTTGTGTGTATGTATAAATAATGTGTGCTCCATGTTTAAAAATAAATAAATAAAAAGCCTACAAGCAAACCTGTCGGCTCCTCAATCAGATCCCCAAAAATCTGATTTTTGTCAGGTCCAGAGAAATCACCTTTATTATGTGTATCTCAAAATCTGGCTTGATGCACATATGTTGGTGGCCTTAAAACTGCTGCTGTTTTGCAGATATACTGCCTCCACATAGACACGTGCCATAAGCAGAACTTCCCCAATGCTACCTAAATTATATTAAGTCCCAAGGAATAAATTAACAGCTGAGCATTCCTCAGGTCTTTCCTCCTTTGTATCTGATATTTCTAGTACACACAATTATTTATATCACGTGTGCTAGAGGTACAAGTAGGAAGTTTTGTGTCTTCATTTCCGCCATGGTTCCTCAGTCAGTCCATTACCCACTTACACAGTGGTATTGCTTCTTTTCACTTTAATCATTCACATAGTGATTTTTCTTCAACTCAAAGCAGCATCACTTTTGCTCATCACTTTTTAATGAACAGTTGAAGCTTTGAAATTTGGGATTACACAGTTTACTTGCATTAATTTTTTGTATAATTTCCAAATGATTAAGATCTGCACCACGGTTCTGGTGGCAAAAGGTTGCTTGAGATGGTAGAAAGGGCCCCAGGAACCACCCACCACCACAGCACAAATGAATCCTGCACTCAGCATGGGGAGAAATTAGAATGCAAGAGCAGCTCTCAGCAGCCCACCTGAAAGCCTGTGTTGCAGAGCACCATCAGGACCTCAGCCTTTTTCCTCTCGAACTAGCCTGGATAGTACAGGGCAAGTGAAGCAACTGCTGCTAATGCTTGTTCTCCCAGGTATGTGGGAGCTCTAAGCAAGCACTTGGCATAACAGATACGATGCACTCAGACACAGCCACTCAAGTGCTTTATTGATTCTGCAGTACACAGCATGTCTCAGACTCTTACAACAATAACTGAACCCTAAGAATCACAAGATGGAGGAAGAGGGAACCCGCTAAACGCATGTATAAAGCATTATGGGTAGTTTGTTTTAAATTTGAAATAGCCATGTTTCTCATTAAACAGCTTTCATGAGAGTTCCACATACACATAACAAAGAACTCCCTTAGAAAAAATATCCAAAGAAAGTGAAAGAAAAAAAGTGCTGGATATAGGCAATAGGAGCTGTCAAATTGCTGCTGAAGGGGATAATGCCATCACTGCAATCGATGGCAGTGATTTGACTGAAGAACTGTAGATGAAGTCATGTGATACAAATGTGATGAGTGAAAGTAGTGTGATTGAAGTGGGATATGTAATGATGAATTTGAAACCAGGATGTCTAGGGAAGACACCCTCTGCCACTGCACAGTTCTATAATGCAATTGAAACCAGAAGGAAGTGATACGTAAAACATAAAGGGAGATGATCTCATTTTTATTTCAGTTACACATCTAAAATAACTATGCAGAAATACTAGGTTTAAGTTAACTCCATTGTTTTGGCTTTTGTTTTTCCAGTAGTTCCTCCACTATTTTCCTCAACATCTTACACTTTAGCTGGCAGTCTTTGCAGCAAGAGCTTGCAACATATATCCACTTACTTTCCTTCTGAATTTTGGTCGAAAACAAAAGATTCCCAGGAATTTTCAACACATGATGATGTTCTCAGGTAAGTGCAATTTTGGTATTGTTCCTGTTCCCATCAGTCACCTTTAGCTAGTAGTAGTAAGTCACAAAGTCACTGTCTCAGAATTCAAAATGCCTCCTCAAAGCCGCTGAAGGAAATAGATATAATCTTAGCAATTCATTTTGATCTGGAACTATTTTGGTTAACTTCCTTGAAAACATTACCCAGAAAGTCTGTCTTTTAATCAATTGCCAGTTTGGAAATACCGTGCTTTTATGTTGGGTTGTTTGAGAGGCATTTGTAGTACAGCTGGCAATACACCAAGAAATAGATGCCAAACTTTGAAGGTGTTAGTACTGATACATCATGGTTTTCAGCAACTTTTTTTTTTTTTTTTTCAGTGAACAGTTTTATTCTGAAACATGGCTAGGAGACAGTAATTCCACAAGCAAGTTTTCCATACGTATTCCAGCTGTTACCTGAGAAGTTTACTCTCTAAACTCAGGTTTATTTTCAAAACTGAGGTTTTACTCTTTTTTAAATCTGGTTAGCAGTGTAGAATGACAAAAAAAATCCAAGAGAGAAAGCCAAGTTCTATTCTCAGTACATCACCCACTGAACTGTTAAAATCTCAGCTGGAAAATATATTTTTGGACTTGCACAAGCTAGAAATACCTCCACTTGATTTTCTGAGGCAACTTAAAAAAACCTCAGTCTAAGTAAGAACACTTGAGAGCCAAGAATAGTTTTCCACTGAAAGACCGAAAAATGGTTCTTCCAATGACATTTGTGAAATCATTTTCTAAGGTTAGAAATTCAGCCCTTCTTTGTCTTTCTTGCTTTTTGTACAAAAAAAATTATTCCTACTTTTATAGACTTAACTTCTTGATTGACAGCCCTGCTGTACACTGATCCATTTAGCCAGGTAACAAGTAGAATACAATGCACCACATTTGAAGCTTCCTCATCAGGAATACTCCACATCAGGGTGCCTCATTTATGCCTGTATAATTCCATGTATCTAGAGAACAGCACAGTAGTTCATTTCTATATCTCTTCAGTACTTCTGCTGAAAGCTGCCACTGAAAATGTCAGTTAATGTCAGCTAGATTGCAGCCTGAAATGATGACATATATCCATTAGGAACTGGCTTTCAGACTGCCTGCTCATCTACAATTCTTAGCAGTGTAAGATATCCATGTAGATCATCCAGGTAAAGATAGCAGGTGGCTAACTAGACAAAAGCTTGCAATCATTGCTTATCCAATTTCTAGAGACAGTTTTTTAATTTTTCTTCAGATAAAGTATGAATTTCAGGATGTTCTAAAATATCTTACTCAACAAATTTTTGTCCTCATTCTCTCATCAGATTTCATTCTCCACAGGGCTGGAGGCAGAAAACAGCTAGAAACTGAATAAGAGAACTTGCACACATGCGTTTACTTCTAAGTACAATCTAGCAGCTAAACACTGAAAATGGTAGTACTGAAAATGTCTAAAATGCAAACGTGAAAACAGAAAATATTTTTAACTGTTTTCAAAGAAAGACTTTTTTAGTGAAGAGAAGTAACTTTAAAACGTCTTTTAAAACTAAACTGCATAATCTGCAAGACCACCAATAAGGACTGCCAGCCTTTTATACTGCCAGCAGCCTCACACTTCACTGATCACTTCACAGATGTGTGATTTTCCATTTAAATTGCACTTTATAGTTGGTATTCTGTGCTCTGTTACCAATAGTGTTCTTCCTTACTACAAACATGTAGTATGGTGTCTAGTCTGTGTATGATGATAAACAGAAAAGATCACCAGAATAGACATATTCTGATATGAATAAACAAGACAATGAATCTTGAGTTCGGAGGAACATCATCAGCAGAGCTCTTGAAGCAACATTTTGGCATAGCATCAGGTTTGAGTAGCTCACAAAGAAAACTGGGCTTTGCACAACATGCCATCACACACACAAGAGATAAAACAAAGAATCTGGGATTACATTTGTTTTCAATCTTATTGTTACTGAATGCACACATTTACTATTTTTTACTAAGTTTTTACAACCAAGATCACCATGAATATCAATGTCTGAAAAAAAAAAAAAACGACAAAAAAAACACCAATTAAGATGGGTGGATGAGTTAGGCTTGGAAAGGGATTATGTAGCATTTTGATATATTACATTTTTCATCTGTTTATCTTAGGCCTCTAGCAACTCATTATGAAGGGTGGATTCACTTTTACAACAATTTTTAATCATGATTCCTGATAAAAATCTATTGTAAATCAAAACTAGATTAGTTCTTGCATAATTAAGCCAGAGCTTCTCAAATGAAGTTCAACATCAGCTAAAGCATGGTCAGCAGTATCTACTAGCAAGAAAAGGAAATATTAGAATATCTAAAATTTAATTTGAACTATTCACCTAGATAAGTACTTCAACCACTGCAAAATGGCCATTTCAATGATGACTCATTCCTTCCTCCCTTAAAAGGAGATGGTTTCTCCTCCCCCCTCCCCCCCCCCCCATGAGAAAATAATAAAGCATGAGTATCCTTGGACATGTCTTCCACATAAAGCCTACTTGTTGAATGCTGTGTCATATTTGTGAAAGTAGAGCTTTTAAACCTGCTGCCACTGATTCGTGTCAGCTGGTGTAACTAGTTGGGTGCTTCCTTGCAGAAACAGCTTTGTGTCATACTCTGCTTAAACTGTATATCTTCTACACCAAATAACACACATTCTAGCTGTGCACTCCTAAAAGCTTTAGAGTTCAACTACAAAAATAGTTGCTTGTTAGCAGTTGATTAAATGACTCAGTATAAGCCATCAGTGTGAAATAAAAGGTTTAGTTATTAGGTTTAATCTCTCGCAGAGTACTTTTTTGATTCAGTGCGTATTGTGTACCTATAATGGCTTTGCTTTCTACACTTTGTACAATTATTATAGAAAACAATAAATTAAGTTTAAACAGATAAATGAAAAGCATTGGAAAATACGGAGTGTTATTTGCAGAACACATCCTGAAAGCTCGAAGCACTGATGGCTTTCTACTCTTTTTTTTTTTTAAGGATGTGTCTCTGCGCGAGTGCCTATTTAGCAAGCTTTGTACTACCCACAGGGTTGTTTTTTTTTTTTAACCTCACTGTCAGCAGTTTTCACTACATTGAAGTTTTTCTCTCTAGTAAAACTACATACCTACAGAAATGGACAACTATCATATTGTTTCAAGTATTTTCAAGTTCAGTCTACAAGTACTCTGCACACCCTATTCAGATACTTAAAAGTATTTACTCTTTTTAAATCATATTTATATGACTATTCTTAGAACATAGAGATCTTTTTCAAGAAATTAAGATTTCTACTGCTTCAAGCAAGAAACGGATATTGGGTTTGGCTACAGATTGTTATACCAGCCCTTTTTTCTTACCTGTACCTGATTTTACAAGTAGTTCTACTGGAGTGAATAAAACAATGCAGGGAATAGATTCATTTTTAACATGTGTAGAGGCCAGCTTAATGTTCAATATGATATTAAAGACAAAGAACTCAGGGGATAGAAGACAAATGTGTGATTATATATGAATATGAGAGACATTTTGTTGTCTACATCTGCAAAATCACTCAGACTTGCATTGAACACCGCACTTTCAGTTGTCTTGTGTCAGCATATTATATATGCAATCACAGTTCAAAATTCCATTTGCCCTTGGAATTGGGTTTGGCCCTGGAAATAGTAAAATCATATTTCTCCATCAAATAAATTTCACTATTTTCATCTGTCTTACAGGTTTACGTGGCGCAATAGCTTTTGCATTGGCTATTCAAGACACAGAATCCCAACCCAAACAAATGATGTTCACAACAGCACTGCTTATTGTGTTTTTCACAGTCTGGGTATTTGGTGGAGGCACAACGCCAATGCTCGCATGGCTTCAGATCAGGTTAGTACTCTTTTTACAGTAATAGAAAGCAAAACATAATGTAATCACTATGATCAATCACTACATTCCTACAGCTTTCTGAAACATTCTTTTTAATAGTTGGCAAGTACTAAGCAAGTACTTGGCTACCTGTTAGAGGTAGGTTCAGACCACAAGAAATAAGTTCTTCCCAATTTTATTAAGGATTTGGACCTTGGTCAGAACATCCTTATTTCCTCAGAATTTTTTTCACTGGTGTTGCAAAAAAAAAAAAAAAAAAAAAAAAAAAAACACACAAAAATTCCTTATACGAATTTAGTTTGTACTTCACAATTCCTTATCATTCACTCTACATATAACATACACTTTTGCTTATTTATAAAATGATTTCTGATTAACAAGCCTCTGCATCTTGCTTCTTGTTATAAAATTCCAGCTGAATATAACTAAGTTGAAGCTTTAATAAAGAGCAAATATAAAAGTAGACAAGAAGTAGAACAGAAACACACTACATAAACATAAAATGTACCATATAAACATAAAATGCAGGCATCCATCTACAGCAAGGGGGGCTTTCTATTTCTTCAATGTTCAATTTTCTTCCTTATATCTCTCTTAAGCACTATGATGTCAATTAAATCAGTTAGATTTGGATATACACCTCTACTATCAGCCAACTTTCTGAGATTAGAAATTTATCAACTGCCAGCAACAGAGTTACTCTGTATGGAAACAGAAACATGAGTGAGGAGGAATAATCCTACTAGATCTTGTGAGTTTTGTTGCGATAGTAGGAGGTTAAGAAATAAGTTAGAAAATATAAGGTCCAATTTAAATGTTGCCAGCTGTATGGTACAGCAACATAAATTTTCTGAGCATAAAGGTATATGCACAGTCTTTGTATTACCAGCTAGCATTCTGAGAGAATAATTGATTACCTACATCACTAAATAATACATATGTTTGTTTATCTGAGAATTATAGCTAGAAAGAAAAGCCTCCCTTTACTCCCTAAGTAAAAGGGCTACAATATACTGCTCCAGCTAGACAATGAGTGAACCTGCTCCAGTGTACAAGAATAATATTATGACACATCAACAGCAATACAAAGATATCTATTTAAGCATGAGCTCACAGTCAAATTGAAGTACTCAATAAAAGCGCCTTCAGAGATGTTAATATTATCTACTAATGCTTTCGGATATATGTCTCCCCTCATTCCTCATATTCTGATTGAAAATAGCAAGCCACATTTTACAGTAAATCTGCAACGAGTGGTTTGGAGATAAAGGATTCTCCAAACAGGCAGAAAAGAAATATAAAGCTGTTAATAAAACGTGTCCTGTGAAACTATTGTTGTGCTAGGTATTAGGGCTTGTTTGTTTATCATCACCTCCTGCACAAATGTTTGTCAAGGGATCTTCAGATTCTTTGTGCATCTTTTCGTAGCAACTCTTCAGTGAATAAGGAGGTTCTTAATCCATATACTAAACAAACACTCAAACACTAAGCAGCACTGAATAATAACTTTGAACACCATGACTACCAGGCCACTGCCTTTGGTATGTATTTCACAAACTGACTATATCCACATGCCTGGCTGCCCTTGAAATATGCCATACTGAGTTTACCTAGAGCTTCGGCTCCAGACCTCTTTCTCTGAATACCTTTGCCAGAAGTGTGGTATACCAGATACTTTCATGACCAATACTGTGTAAATTCTTATTCTCACCAGAAGCACCTCCTCACTGAGCTATTCTAAAAAAACTCCAACCCAGGAAATGAAGTTTATCAAAAGAAACTGTTGTTCTAATATTGAATTATTACCTTCTCAAACTTCCATTGGACCCCTGTAATGCAATGGAAAGCACAGAAATGACAGCAAAGCAGCAAGGTCCTAGGCTACATCAAGTAAGGATTTACTCAAACACAACAGCTGTAAGCACAAAAATAAAAAAGCTGCTTACCTTTGGAAGGCCTCAAGTATGCAGAGATCTCCAGAAAGGTACCCTCACCTCCACTGCCTCCTGGCTTCACCCCTTCTGGTCACTCAGGTACATCACATGCACCTGAGCTCCCCTGGGTTGGTCTTGCCTTCCCACCAGGAGCTCAATCACTGCTTCAAGACATGACTCAGCATTTCCACTACAGAGCCACATTTTTCAGATTTGCTCCCAGAGGTTTCCCAGAGCTCTGCTTATTCTCTCCATTGCTCAGATTTCAGCTTTTCAGCTTTATAACTACCTTCACCTATTTTTTATTGCACGTCTAATCAAAACTAAACCTAAAAATGCCAAGGTACACTTTCAAAGCTTTCTTTGAATGGACAGAGGCAGAAGATTCATATTGTGCTGGCATAAATAAAGCGTAGCTTACCGTAATCAAGGATCCCAGACTACAAAACAAACAAACAAAAAAAAAACCAGTAAAAATAATTTAATGGTTCTTACAAGAATAGGAGGTGAGAACTCATGTCCTATAAACTGAATTTCCTCAGACCTAACTGCTTGAAGTGAGTAGATAAGAAAAGGGGCTATCATTGCTACAGAGTCTCTTCTCTGTTTTGTAAAGTTAATCTTGTTGAATGACTACAGGAGCAGTGTGCAAGTAAACCAGGAGAAATATTGTTATCATTAAAAAAAAAGTGCTATCTGCAATGTTAAGAATGTACTCCACCATCCAGACTTAGAGCCCTGAGGAAAAGGACAAATCTGTTACAGATGTGTAGATAAATCTCTATCAATTACATGAAAACACTGAAGTCAAGGGCTCTCTCAATTACGCATTTGGTCCTTCTGTCCATCCTTTCTATGTTGAATCACTTGGTCAACCCGAATATATAATGTATATTCCTTGTAGGGATTTATCCTTATCCATCTTTACTGCAAATTTGCGTTGAATAACACTAACAGAATATAACAAATCAGAGTAAGAATTGCAGAAAGACCTAATTAGAGGAATTATCACCAACTCATGGTATACTACTATGCTGGCAAAACAAACTTTTTGAAGTTTTAAGGTTTTTTTCTTTCACTTTCAGAAGTTACAATATAAAACATCAACAGTATGGATTATTTTGTGGAGTTTTCCATGTGGCATGGCTATAGCAATGTTTTCTAAATTAAAAAATTATAGATAAGGTTGCATCCAAAATGTTTTGAGAATCTGATTTAGCTGTTTATGCTTTTAAATACAGCCAACTATTTGACTGCATCTCATCTGAAACATAGAATTATGACATTTACTCAGTGCTAGGGTTTAAAAGTAGGAAGATCAAAACACTGCTAGCTCCTAAATTCCCACCTATTTCCATATATCACAAATCCACTAGATACAATAGGAAATGAATGTTTAATATACACAAGAAAACAAAAGACGTGAACCGGAAGAGTACAATGCCATGGGAATACTGATTTATCTCTTTACAATTAAAATATTTCTTGGATCAGTTAGTATTCCAAAAAGTCAAAATTTTGGATGCTTCAGTAGTCTAATCTTTGATTCACAAAGTCTGAGAATCATCTTCTTGATCTACAAAAATGATTTAGGAAAGGCTAATGCAGTCTGGGCTTTTTTTACCAGAATATCTCATTAGGGATGCAGGTGAGCAGCAGGGTGAGAAAGTGGGCTAAATGCTGTGGCTTGGCATCTTGTAACCATGGCAGTGTCTGTCTACCATAAAAAAAAACTGCTTGTTAGAGTAGGATTCTGTGCTTATCCCAGCCCTTTATTAACTGGTTATAAACTGCTAAAAGAGAGAACTTTCTGACGGAGCAACTGGATTCACAACATGACATTGGCCAATATTGTAAGCGCTACTGTTTCAGTCACAGAAATATTCTTTTCATTATCCCAAAACTCTATGGTAGTGTTTCCATGCCTAGAAGCAGCTGTGTTCAAAGAGATGCTGCAGAGAGGCAGTTTATAATGCCACAGTGGAACCAGTCCTAGCTGCCAAGTGGGTAGCTTTCATCACATTTGGTCAGTATTTTAAGCTTCCAATACTATTCAAAGACAACTTGTCTTTTTGCTTCTCAGCAGAGGCCCTCAAGTTTAAAACACAATACTGTGGGCAGTGGAAAGAATTCCTCCTTACCTAGAAAGACAACTGCTGTGGTAAGAAATTTAGGGGCTGAAATGGAAAACATATGGCTGAGCCTCGGGACTGTTAACAGGCAGTGATGAGGAGGACCCTTTTTTTTTTTTAACACAGCCTAAGAATGAAGAAGAATGCACATTTTGATCTAAGAATTTACAGACATTTAGGCAAAGTTGATGATACTGCCTAAATTTGCTGTGCTGTGGGCACACAGCTGGAATCATGTATTACTTAGCACTGTGCCAGTGACCTAACCATTATCAGAACCTGCTCACATTCACCTTTAACTTGATAGAAAATGAAGTAAGGTTTCTTCCATCTCTATCCCAGCTGGGGTTCTGCATCTTTACATGATAATGAGGAAGAACCTTTACAAAGAGTGAGATAGACACAACGTGCAATTCTCTGTTCTGTGAGTAAGAGATAGACAGCACCAGTCTCTGGTATTTGCAGCTTTAAGATGGTCTAACACAGCAAAATCAGGCAGAAGTCGCACCAATCTCAGCCTTAAACTCATCTGAAAGCACTGGCATGTGCTTGACAACTTCTTATCCCAGTGTTTTAAAAGCAAACTCCACTGAGCCCTTTTTATTGCTCGACAGCTGGTCACTGAGCACCCCGCAGCTCTGGAGACACACAAGTAATGAGAATCTCAACTCTTCTGACCACATTTGAACCATCAGAGTGATAAAGTAACTATTTTCTGTAGATTCCCAGATTATAAAACAAATAATAGTAAATCTAAAGTAAAGTCCACATTCCACATCAAATTGCAAAGTCCCATATGGTAAAGTGGCTTAGAAACCTGAAGTGCATAAAAGTTCAAGAGAGCTGAAGTTCCTAAGTTACTTTCAAAAGTTTGATTTTGACTGCTTCATGTGATGCACAGTAGAGCAATGCCTTCTCTAATTTTCCTGGTGTGAGGATCATCTCCTTACAACAGGTCTTTTATTTACAGAAGAGAAAGATGAAACTAGATAGTAAACCAAAGCTTATTCCCAGTTATTGATATATGAAGAAGCATCAGCTTCTGCTTCACATTTCTCCTTCTTGCCCCCCACATTGCTTTGGATGCTCCCTGAAGGATTGCAGAAGCTGCATGCTCTCTATGGGGAGCATCTATGGGGTTTCTACTACTGCCTCTCTGGAGACAGCAAGAGAGAAGGCAATATGTGGAAGGAAAAACCAGTCATGTGCCTACTGATGTGTCCTGACAGCCAACCCAGGCCAAAGGACTGCAGTCAGCTGAGGTAAGGAGTGATTTTTAGCTTGATCAGCCTGACTATTGTGCTGTCGCTGACTTCTACACAGCTGCCAGAGAAGAGATTGAAAGAGTGAATCTCCTTGCAGCAATTGATCATGAACTAGATTCATGCATAAGTATGTTTTTTATTCCTCCTCATTTACTCCTAAATTAAGTGGAAAGTTTCGCTCTGAGTAAATGCATTTCAGTTTTCGTTTTTAAGTCTCACATAGGCCTGCAAAGATTTTCCCTCCTGAAGCACAGCTAGTCTTTGAGATACTCGGAAACCAACAGCCAAGAGCATGTGTTCATATCTTCAGATGATCCATAATTCCAGAGCTATAAATTATTACAAGCCTTCTTAATTGTTTTGCTTGTATCCCTTTGAACACATTTCCCTTACACCATTTGTCAAGAGGAAGGAAGTTCTGTTTATAAAAGGAAGTTTAATTAATTTTTTTCTCTTGACCTTGGCACATTCTCTCTCCTATATCTGTATTCCTTTGGGTCATATTTCCTCTAAAGTTCTGGAAAACAATTTAGTGAAAGCAAAGAATCTGTTGATTTACTATTGAAAATATAATGTCAGCCTAAGTATCTTCAACTGTGATTTGCTAGTGACCACAATACAGAGATAAATAGTTAAATTAGAGGCAATATGTTTTCAAGTGCTGTTATATTTGTGTACATCATACTGCTTATTACTTTGTTTTGTTTTTAGAGTACTCATTTCAAAATGAGTACTGTACTTGGTTGGCAGCTGTCTGTACCTACATTCAAAGGACAACATTTCAACAAGCATCTTTTATACTGATGATAAATTGAATGTCACTGTGCTAACAAACATGAAAAGCAGGCAAACACATGAGAAGCCACACTTCTCTCTCCCTAGGCTCTCCTCACTATGAAGATATTGCTCATTTATGTACATTAAAAAAAAAAAAAAAAAAAAAAATTTGGGCTTTAGCTAGTTAAATGTATTTTTAACAACAAAGTCTTGCTAGATGTGATTATTTTCCTTTGCCTGGTATTCTTTGCCGCGGGTTTTGGACCTGTGCATTTGTATACCTTTAGTAATTATGTAGCATCTACAAGAAACAGGGAATGGTGTGGTGTTCCTAACTAAACACATATTAGGGAACTGTATTCTGCTTCAAACACTAAAGTGAACAAAGAAAACTCTTCTAGGGGTGCACCCACGCTGAAAGTGTTAATACAATTGCTGCTTTAATAGAAGTAGCTAGAACAGGATTAGGCTGGTAAATGCTATAAATCAAGCTGCAGTATAAAATTAGATATTAAACGTATTGAATGTTATTATAAAAAGAAAAAGTGGATAATTTCCTGCCATTTCTACCTGAAAATGAGAAATCATCCAGGGAATGAATCTCAATGATCTGCTGAAATGCCTATTATTCATTTGCAAGGTACTTTTCTGCTAAAGTAAGGTGTGTATTTGATCAGTTGAAGTTATTCACCATAGCAGTTTGCCTGAGTGATACCAAACAAGGTTTATAAACATTTGCACTGTAATAGTCCTTGTTAAAAAAAAATACAAAGAACAAAACACACAGGGCTTAGGCTTTCTGACTCTGACTGTAAAGGCACACCAGGGCTGCTGGTGAATGGGAAATTTCAGATTGCAACTGTGGACTGTGCATGAAATATACCTGTCTCCTGCTGTCAACTCTGTTGGTCCTTATTGGCCAGAGGGGTCTAATTTTGGGCAGAGTCTCCTAAAATAGCAGACTGATCATTAAATCTCACATTGTATTTCTAGCTCCGCATAGCTATTGAAAACAGAAAAGATGAAATATAAGCTTTTATTGCTAGAAAATTTGTTACAGGAGAGGGGGAAAATTCCGTAATAGTAGAAAAAAAGTGCCTTTCTGTGTATGAAGAATAAAGGATATGTGAAATTTCCACATCTTAAAATTCCAGAATAGTTTATTAATATTTCCAGGAAACTATAAATTACCCTATAGCTTGGAATATAATCTGCCTAGAGCATTTTAGGATTTGTGTCAATTGAAGAATATATTTTATTTGCTTTTAAAATACTGTTGTACTGATATGTCTGAGTAGGCAAAAATCTCACTTCCATTTCATACAGTGATGTTGCTCTTCCATTAAAATGTATCTCCCTTTTGCACAAGGTAGCTGTTGTACAGCAACTGACATGATAAAACTGTACAATCTACAAAAGTGAATGAATCAAGCCATCTACAAATGCTGCTAAGGAACTTCTTAATTACCTGGGACTTCAAAACAAACTGCTGATTTATTGCTTTATGTCAAAATATGCCAAATTTGGACCTCTGATTAGTTCACTGAAATTAAATTAGTGCAAGTGTAAACCCAGTTGACCTCAACCATATGCAAAAGTTGTTTCTCAGAGTAAAAGAGAAAATAGAGAAAAATAATTCAAGCCTTTAAAAGCTGGAGATAAATAAGTGATAATGGATCCTGGCTCTAGGAAAAAAAAAAAAAAAAAAAGATCAAATTTTACTGAGCTACATCTCTAATCTCTGTTTTGTAAGTATTGATCAAAATGCCTCTTAACTCTCTCTGCTATTGATCAGCTACTGTTGCTTTTCATAAAATAATTCATCTGGAAACTGGCTGAAATTTCTTGGTTAAAGAATAATCATGCAATTGTTCAAGTTGGTTTTCCAGGGCAAATTAGTTATACAACAGAACTCTGCAACTTCATCTTGGTGGTGAATAATATGCAGTGTTCCCTCCAAAGAGGCTGGCTGCTGCTTAGGATCACAACTTTGTAGCTTCTCCATTAAGCTGTCTTATTACATAGGTCACGCCAAAAGTAACACCTCCTATCAATTTCCTTGGAAATGACAACAGATGCAAAGAGTGCAATAACACTATTGGATAGACAAATTCTCAGCTACAAAACACAGTCACCACCATTAGTCATGCATTTTTGCCAGTGATGAACATGAGCTTGCATGCCACGCTTGTTAAAATCTGCACCAGTGGTAACCCACCATCACCACTGCTGAACGCACCATCCACTGCCTCCCTGTGCTCACATCCACTCTTTGCTCTCCATAAATATTCAGCAGAATGCTAATGGATGCAATTTTTTCCACATGGAGGAATTCAGTGTCACACTTCATATGCACTTCTATGTCAGACACCATTTTGTTGGACTGCCCCTCTGCTGCCATCTGTCACACAGCAACAAAATGTAATGGAATATTGCTGAGAAGATTCAATCTATACTGCCATACCACCAGCATCTACCTCTGACGTCATGGGCCAACCTAATAAAATAGGAAGCATCACTTTCAGAGCAGCCCTTGTACATAAACAGTGCACAACAGAAGCAAACCTCAACTGTCACAAAACATTCCACCTGAAATTTTTAACTTTATTCTTTTTATTAAATGCAGGTAGAAGGAAAGCTATGGCACCTTTTGTAGAATCATAGAATCATAAAATCACCAAGGCTGGATCAATTAGTCAAACCATACACCCATTACCAATAGGTCTCACTAAACCATGTCCCTCAACACAACATCCAATCATTTTTTGAACACCTTCAGGGTTGGTGTCTCCACCACCTCCCTGGGCAGCCCATTCCAGTGCCAGACCACTCTTTCAGAGAAGTAGTATTTCCTAATGTCAAGCCTGAATGTCCCCTGGCGCAGCTTGAAGCTATTCCCTCTAGTCCTAGTTCATAAAAAGTCTAGCAATTTTGTGCAGAATTAGTTGAATACGAAAGGTAAATTGAAGCAGATATTTAATAACCTAGGCTCTGTATAGCAATTTGGGCTTTTAGTGTTAGTAAACAGCTAATTATACCAGAATACAGGCTTTTTAAACTAAATTATCAGTGCAGAAACAGCCCGACAGTGATTTGCTAGTCAGTACATCTCTGAGATTTAAATGAGAAAATTACCTCTTAGCTTAGCAAGAAGTAATTGATTTCAGTGTATTTAAAAATACATTATCAGTTTTTGTTTTTTCTTTTACTTCTTCAAAGAGATATACCATTTTGTCACATAATGGCAATACATAAAGCAATCTTGAAATTGCACATTAAATTATGCTCTTTTAATAAATCCAAGATATTTTCTGTGTAAATAAAAATACATAACAGATGTCAAACATCTGAACTCTTTGTTCAGGTCACTGCTTGGAACATTGTTTGTTAGACTGTAGGTTTCCTTCTGTTTGATTTTTTTTGTGTGTGTATGTGTTTCAGGATTTTTGTTTTGTTTTGTTTCAAATAAATATCTATATTCAACCTTCCTTTTTTTTCCTTAGTAGTAGGTCTGATTTAGATAAGCTGTACACTTACTCTTTCAAACATGTTATCAAAAGTTCAGACAGACTTCTAAACAAACTGTAGCCAACTACAGCTAACTGAAAGACAGTTTGCAGTACCTGGAAGCATGTTTAAATGCAATAAGCTAAAATTTGTTATATATTTAAAGTTTTCTTACAGAGAACCGTTTTCCCTTGTTATCTACTTGGGACCCTTTGTCGTATAGCAATATTACTGTATCCCAAAGGTAGCTGAAGCAAGAAAATAGAGGAACAACACTTACGGAAAGTCATATTTTGCCTTCTAATCTAAATTTCAAATTAAATTGAATTGATCAGGTAAACACAGCTGACTTGCTGTTGATGCATTTGAGTTTCTTTACCATTTCCAATTCACTGATAAAAATACTTTGCACCTCAGTCAAGTTGGATTTGCATGCATTTCTGCCACCTTTCTGGAGGACTCCTAGCCCAAACCTCACCATGTCATAGGCAGCTCCCTACACATATGCATATACACTCATAAGATGAGGAAAGTAGGAAGTAATTTTAATCTACTGAACTAGAAAATGAGATAAAATTACTGTGTAGACTAGTGGTTGTTGTGTTCACTAAGGAGGTTCCATCTCTTGTCCAAGTAAGTATTTCTGTTTTATGTAAAATGAATCATCAGCTAAAGTACTGTAATCTTCTGGGGAGGAAAGATCAGAAAACAGGTCCTTCTTCCAGTAACCTATTCAGTAGCCTACAAGATAATGATAGCTCATATGCTTTCTGACCTGGTGACCAACACATGCAATTTGAATTCACTTAATATCAAGTTTTCAGAAAAGATCAAAGATCAGGACTTTTTCCTCCTGAAATTAGTGGGACTGTATAATACAATAAATCAGACTGCCCTTTATTGGTCTGAGGACCTCATGTGTTGGGTGACTAACTCCCATTTTAAATGAGCACCACTTAGGCTCCCAAGTGCTATGTTTCTTTTCAAACTGATGCTGAGACATGGCTTTACATTTCAGTTTCTGGAAGTATTAAGTAAACTTCTCAGTCCATAAAATAAGTTGCCAAAGGTGCCTCAGTAGCTATGTATTTCTTTACTATATGATGGTCTTTGAGGTCCCTTCTAACCCAAATCATTCTACGACTTCACATCTCCAAAAATCGTATTTTAATACTTACAGATTGATAACTAATAAAACCATCCATTCATCCAACTTGATTCTAAAAGCCCGAAGCTTAAATCCTTCCTTGCTTACACTCAGTACAATACTGGAAAAACAGTGTACTGAACCCAGCACCAGAGCATGTCTTTGCATTGCTATATCGCTTTCAAATCTAAATCAAAATGACTGTCTGTCATTTTGCTATCACTTACACTGAAAATCTGAAAAAATCTTGAAAATTACAAGCATGTGACCATTTGTCCAGTTTACATTAAGCAAATGCCACAGCTTTCAACCTGATTTATTACGGATACCTCAGCTTGCATTATGTTTAAATAAAAGAAGAAGGATGCATGTTCCCAGAACAGTAAAACATTTAAAATGAAAAATTAGTCTTTTAGTTTCCCAGCATATTTTGCCTTTCTGGATTTGTAGTTTTGATAGTAAGCTCCTGTGTTACTACAAACTCTCAGTCATACTAAGCTAAACAGAATTTCAGCATTCATCCTAAGAAATAACTACATAAAATCCATTTCAGAATGTTTAATTTATTGATGATTTTGTCTGTAAGTCCTCTCTAGACAAGGGCAAAGTTTTCTTTTATAGGACTTTTTGAAAAATTAAACAGCTTTTATAGTTTAAAAAGCAGCTCTCACGTATATGCTCTCCCTAGATCCCAGTGTTACATCTCAAATATTCAATAAATCCTTTTGACTTAAGAAGTACTATCTTACAATATTTACTGACTCATTAGGAAGCAGGGTATATGGAATTTTAAGCAACAGACTTGCCTTTCAGCTACCAAGTTTTCTTGCTCTCTTCACTAAAGTGTGAACATGAAGCCCAGGTCAAAGTATCACATATTTATGAATACATCAACAGAATTAACATATGCCTGAAGTCACTAGCCATAGAGAATTACTTACGGCCCCAAGGAAGATGAATGTCGATGGATAATTGAGGGACAGATCCTCAGCTGGTGCACACTGTCAGCATAACATTCATTTACATTCTTGGACTGTAGGCAGAAGTACAATATGCTTTGGGGATCTCTGATTGAGGCAGTCTCTTACTTTGTACTCTTCATTATTTTCTGCAAGCTATTGCTTTCATTGCCATCTTTGCTTGAATTCTGATGTTAGTTCATAGTTGCAACATGCAAGTTATTCTTACTTTTACAATATAAAAACACCATGGGAGTGAAGTAGAGCCTCTGTCTTAACTACAATGCAGCAAACATCTTGCACAGAAGGATAAGAAAAACTGCTTACAGTACACATCCTGTCTCTTCCATCCAGCACTCCTCTTCCATCGCAGCCAAACTGAAGTGCTTCAGACTTTATACTCAAGCTACATTTGCTTTCGAGTCCAGGAAAATAAATAAATAAATAAACATCTTTGAAGAGCATCTCCAAATGTTCTTGTAAAAAGAGAAAGATTTTATTTAATTAAAAATAGAATAGGTTACTACTCTGTCACAGATTATACATACTATTTAACAACAACATTGTGAAAATGTATAGCTATCATCTAAATTTCAGCAACTTAAAAGCACCCCACCTGAGCTTCAGAGTCAGTCATGTCTACTTAAGGTCCTGTTCTCTTCAGATGAGTGAATTCTTAAACATGCATAGCTTGCCAATAATGTGAGAGAAATAAAGCCTAATATTTGTATTTGGGGTATTTTCTGAACTCTAGAGAGGGACTTTACATGCTTTGAAATAAGGACAATATCTATAGCTTTGGATAAATGGAACAGCTTAGGTAAAAGCAGCTCTGTTGTTGTTGTACAAGTAAAACAGTCCTACACATTAAAAAAAAAAAAATTAAAAAGGAGAACATTTTATGACAGCTGCATATTACTCCATGATAACCATGTGATAAGCAAAAGTTGCATTGTTAAGGATAACATTTTGTCCAGTTTTTTTAACAGCACTTAAAAATATTTTTCTCCTCTGGAAACTGTCGTGCAAAGTGTCAGAGAATTTGTATATGAGCACGAACATCTGTACACACCTACATTAACAGTATTAGCTTTTGTGCTATCTGACATTGTAAACAGTGTTGCTACAGATCAGTATCTTTTTTATGGTTTTCTATGAATGATCCTAGATGTTATTTGAAACAGCCACAGGAGAACTGAAGGTAATGCCTGAAAATGGTGAACATAGCCAAGATGAAGGTAGGATCATACCACAAGTGCAAATTTAAAGTCATCTATAATCTACACTAAATTGAACAGTGCAATCATCAGACTAAGATTACATTGGAATGAAGCAATTCATGAATTAGAAGCAACATGGAGTGAGATGAATACTAGATCATGAAGGGGAACATGCTTTTCCAGCACTTGCATAGACTCTGACATAAAGATGTTTGAAGTCTAATGGGAGTGCGTGATATCAGAAGCATAAAATTTATGTAGAATTTTCATTAGAATTGTGGAGTAAGAAAACTACAGGTAAGTAAAACGTCTCTTTTTGAGTCATTTTGCTACTCTTCATTGTTGAGAACCAAACTGTGGCAAAAGATGTGAAAAGCTGAATTTTCCATTAAGCTGTGCTTTTGCACGTTGCCTTCACAAATGACACTGTAGTTTGGCTGCATTTAGAGCAGCATTTGGGAATGTTTCAACACCAATGGGTAGAGATGTTTCTCTGACATTAACGCTGAAACGATAATTCTTGTCAAATAACAAAAAATTATGCAATGTTCTTCCTTTCTAGCACACAGTATTTTGCCCAGTTTGACACTTTTCCCTAAGATTTTCTTTCATAAAGTTTGACCTCTCCTTTAAAATATAAAAAGGTGAAAGCCCTGAGTTGGCAGAATTTAATGTGTGCAACTGATCTTTTACACAGAACTGTGCATTTTTTAGTTTCATTATTATTCTTATCTTTGTGTATATGACCGAGTTGCAGCCAGATGAGCACTCACTTCCCTACAGTGTTTACTCCTCAACAAGGAAGCATGCAGAAATCCTGTCAGTACTTACTCAGATTGCCACCTGCAGTGGAAAGGCTATTGTGCATATGTAGTTAAAACCACATCAAGATTTCAGAATCATCATGTTCACTGACCCTTTAAAGCAACAGTTTAGTGTATCTTTGAAGCTATGTTCTCATATACCATTTGTTTCCTTTTTACAGTAATGAGTACAAGTCCTTAGTATCATTTCCTGCTCATCTGAGCATTTCAGACATCATTTGGGAAACATATTTGAAGCTGGGAAATATGTATGAACTTGTACAATGCAGCTGATTTCAAATCTGCTTGTGAAAAGAGCCACCTAAATGTAAAGATCAGTGACATTGATAGCCTTTGTACAAGGCAACTTTTCAGCAGTTTTCAGAAGCAAAGCCAGTAGAATTTACGCAGTAATGTTTGATTATAACACACATTTAGTTCTGCCAGCTTTGTTCCTCACTGACAATGGCTGTGCAAAATCTGTTCATAATACCAGCTGTGTGTGACAAATCTCCAATGCCAATGAGAAAGATGAAGTGCATGGTATGTGTCTCCCCACAATGAGTCCAGGAGAGTTGATCATCTCATTCTTCAGACAAATGCCTCAGGAGCACTTAATGTTTTACTTTACCTTAATCACATTTATAGTAGTGGAATACATATAGAATGGTTCAAGCTTCTCTCCAAAGTTTTTCTGTTACTGTTCAAGTAAAATAAAGGAGGAGACACCTGTAGACATCATGCTCACACCATGGGGATAGGTACGGTAATGCTGAGTTTCTTAAAGCACGAGGAGGCTGATCAATACCGTGCTTCGTGCACTGCCTCTTATTAAAGGATGATACAGAAATGCGCTTCTATGTCTGCACCTCTCCATTTTGTAACATCTTAATTTTAAAGTCAAACTGCACCTACCATCACTAGAGTAGATCCTTGTTTCCACATGATCGCTTTTCCTTCACATGTTTAGGTTGATATCAGTGCCACCAGGTGGTAGTAAAAATACAAGATCATTTGGCTTAAGGTGAGGAAAATCAACATATAGATCTTTTCTTTCTTTTTTTTTATTTTATTTTTTTTTTTTTACACTAGTTACAAGATAAATAGTTTGGATGTGAGGAATCACAGTCAACTCATGACATCCTTGCCACTGCGTGCTGTGACCCAGTAATATTATAAAAGCTGAGTTTTGTTGAGATTACAGTAATTACAGATTGAGGTAAGCAGTTGCATCTGGAAGATCTGATTTCCAGAAAAGAATATAAAAAGGGTAAAGAATGTAGAAGTTTTCTTTGTAAAACAAAGTCTATTAGTCTAAAGTTTATTAATCTAAATTCAGACTGTTAACCATAACATTTTATGAAGGTTTTTCTCCTCCCTAAAGCAAGTGTAGAAAAACAACACAAGTTACTTGGCAAATCCAGACCATAAATGGAAAAAAGTAAAGTGATAGCTCTGCCATGTCCTGAAATGCAATGAAAGGTGTGGGAACAACGTGACAATAAGCACATATAAATGAGAAAGCCAAAACCAAAGAAAAACTACTGAAAAAAAACACCCCACAATGTAAAAATGGGGGGAATTTCACAGAAAAGTTGTAAGTGCAGAAAAGTCTCCTTCTATTGACAGAATATTCTATTCTGCAGTAAATAAGTAGTATATATTAGTATATAATTTATTTACATTGTTACTATATATAATGCTCATATTAATAAAGGATTTTAATATAATTGTAGGTATATTGATAAGTATAAAAACTGGCTGTCTTGGTGCAACTAACATTTTGTTCTTTAGTAATTTATGTGTTTCCAGCTGAAGCACTTTTGTACTGAGACACTAGTACAGATAGAATCTAGCAGAGTTGAATCCAGAGAGTACTTTCAGGAAGACACAATCATGAATAAAAATAAAGTCTTCAGCTGGTTTCCAGCAATTTTGAAGCATGTGTTTAAAAAAACAGAGGAGCTGCTCCTTCATACCTCAAAGATTTAAGTCCAACTTCAGTGCTACATGGTTTGTGGCATCTTGTAAATTTAGCAGTTAGTAAGATCTGGCTAGTTTGCTGCAGGTCATGTGTCATAATCGCCTGGTAAGAGTGCAGAGTGGGTTTCGCATTCTGATTTGACATATAGTTCAGTGTAATTCGTGCAATCGCTGTGTCTGTGGAGATAAACATTACCCATGTCAACTAAGATTTGGTAATCTATGGTGTAGCAAGATGCCCATGTGTTACAGCATAATGAATCATGTAACATCTTATTCTCAACTGAGAATCTACTGCAATGATCTGAAGACAAGCTCCAGCTCTTTCGCTGTCACCACACGTAATGAAGATCATTTTGGTCACTGCCAAGCTTCACACTCATTTTATTCCTGTTCTATTCACATGCACTGAAAATAATATAATGATGATTCCCAGAAATTCCACAGAAGGAGTTGAGTTAAAATGATGCTCATTTAAATCAGCTTTGGCTGGTACTTATAAGCAGGAGGCTTGATTCCTCACTGCAAGTACATCCACATAGAGCAATGACATTCACAACCTATCTGACATACCAGAAGCTTTACTGAGACATAAATCACTGCTTCTCAGATTGTCATGATTATAAGACATCCAATATTGTGTTCTGCCACACAGACATACCATACCTTGCATTACTTCAAAGTGACCAGACTATTTTAGTCTCTCTGGTGATAGCAAGATAAAGCAGGATTAATGGAATAGTGAATCAGACACCTGATATTTAAAGATCCAGTTTATCATTCTGGCTACTATCTGCATAAGTACATGATGTAAATGTAAGCCAAAATCTACTTTTATGTTGTAGAATTTTACTTCACACAGCTGCAGAGCTGTAGGGAAGTGATTTGTAAAATTTTAAACAGTGGTATTATCCACACTTCACTCTTACTCACATGATTTTACAGGTTTTTAATCATATTCTTTGTTCCATGATGTATACATGACAGAAAGTATTAGCCACGTGACAAACAGCTGTCATAACCACTTAGAAAGTATCCTTTGCCTGATAATCTACTTTAATCTTTCTCAGTATGAAATTATACTGCTTGGTTGTTTCTGCTGTGAGACGCAAGCAATTATTCTTGCCTTGAACTTAGGCTAAAGTATATTCATTTATTAATAAAATCAGCTTGATCCGAACATTGACAATCTATACTCCTGTAGTAATTCCAGAAGGAGTTTCTGTCATTCAAAATATCGTGCTACAATTTTGAGGGCAACAGTCCCCAACAGCAGAAATATAAACCAACAATGCAGCAATCTATAAGTAAAAGCACATTTTAGGTGTCATTTTGTTAGGCATACACATCACAGTTACTACCATCTGGACTAGAATCATGGCCTGAGTAGTCATTATTTACCCTGAAGTTTTTTTCTAAATTTCAATTGTTATGATTTATTAGAGTTGGTGAAACAATCTTTTGTGTATTCTGCTCGTGTTTCTAGTATTTTACAGGTAATAATTTGTACTGAATGCAATATGTGCTGCTGATGATGGATAGCCACAAGCTTCAGATTTATTCATGCAAAAATATTCAAGACTCCTGTTGCAAATTCAGTTTAATGGCCAGCTTTGAAAATTGGGTTATAAATCACTTATTCAAAAAGCCTTTTGTGATATGGACAGGTTTTGAGATAGAAGTTTACAGACTGTTTTAGTTGCACCGAGACAGCCAGGGGAAGACTGAGACAAGTGAACTGAGAAAGTTATTTCTTCCAGTGAAACTTCTGACAGTTTGGGAAATATGCCACTATTGTTATCATTTTACAGCAGCACTCCTAAGGCTCTGAACAAAACCACAGCTCTGCTGAGCTAGAACTGGTCCAAACACAGAGTATATTTGTACAGCATGCACTTACAGCCTAAATACAGAAGACAGGTGAGCAATGGTGTGGAGCAACTATTATTATCTGCATTTTGTAATAAGAGATCGGACACAGAAAGAAATGCCAGACCTCACTTCTTGAATTCTGTTCTTTTTCCTACTGCAGAAGTAGTAAATGAGACTTAGCTAGTTCTGACCCTTATCTGACAGTTCTGTAATATCATGTGTGTGCCATCAGGTACACATTCACCATCATACACTTAGAGCAGGGACAAGACTCTTACAGTAGGAGTCATTTCTCTTGTAAATTTTCCCAAGCCTGATGTTTTGTTCATTGTATCTCCTACTACGTGATTTAATGCAGCTTTTGTGTGTAGTATTTAATACACAAATTTATAAAACTGTTTCCTGGGGCTTCGTCAGTGCTTGAACACTGTTTGATGCAGCAGAACAGCCTCAGCAGGATGGTGGACAGTGCCACCACCTGTATCACTCTCAGACCAGTATTTAAGGCACTTCTAGGAGGTCCGGTGTGGAACCATCTCAGGTTGAGGTTATTGATAAAAGCTGGCCTTCTAGGACACTCTAACGCATTAGCCATAAAATTAAAAGGGCCTAGACAAAAATACTTGCTATCATGTTTTCAACTTAAAATAGTCCTGATTTCTTCAAATGGGGCACAATTCACTTGTGTGAGTGTATGGTTGGTGCAAACTGGACTAGCTGGGACTGCAAACATGTTCCAGCTTGCATAAACCAGGCACTGGACTGCTTCATTCTGCAAACGCATAAAGACTAAACAGGCCCCAAAATAATGCTTCTATATTTATAATTCAGATTTGAGAGAAATATCTCTATTTAGAGATTTCTTGGCAGCTTAAGCGAGTGAGGGCTGAGAATTCTAACTGTAGGTGTAGAAACCAAAAGCTACCCAAATTCTGCTCTACATTCTGAGATCCTTATGAAAACACAAGTTTAAGTTTTTTCTGTGCCTTTATTGTAGAAAGTAGAGATCTAATCCTAGAGCATTAGCTTTGTGGTAATTTGAATGTGAGAATGAAAAGTTTGCTGACAGAATAGTAATTTTCTACTCAGTATTCCTATAGATTAGTTTTGGGATTCTTACTAGTGGTTCCCCTGACAAATTGGGATTTATCTCTCCATCTATTTTCATAGCAAACCACATCATAAAAGATGTTATTGACTGCTTTGTATTCAGCAACAAAATCCACTTCTTATAATCAAATGCATTCTGATTGTTGATAAAAAAGTGATGCACTTGATAGCACACGGGGATTTAAATACTGAAAACTGCAAAGGGTACTTCTGCAGGCTAGTGCACAGTTCCTAGCAACGCTTTGGCCTAATTGCTAGAAACTGGCTGCAGTCACAAGCTTCAGTGCCAGATTTTGAATATAGAAACTTTGAACAATGTCTGAATCCGGGTTTTGATGCAGCCATTATAAAAAGGCAGAAAGAACAACATAGACCGGTTTCCAGGACTTTTAATTCCTCAATATCAAAGATGTTACTAAAGCGCACCAAAATACAGTAGTTAAACTGCATGACAATGTAGATTTGATTAAAAAGTATTCATAGCATTTCTTTCTATGTGAAAAAAAAAAGTGTCTTAAAATCTAAATCCTCCTTGTAATGTGCACATTTCAGCAAAAATGACTCTTAAAATATCCTAATAAATTCTAAAAGGAAAGCCTATGCAAAAATGAAAAAGCATACTAATGTATACTTCAAAATCTAAAATGTTTTTTTAACCTAACTCTGTGCAATCATGGAGCAGAAAGGAAATGATTCATTGTGATTAGCAGCAACCGGAATAAATCAAAGTGCAATCTGAAATTGACACATTATCATGTTATTTGTCAACATTACACCTCAAAACCAGAAAATGTTTAACAAATACATGAAAGAGCATATACCAACACAGAAGGAAGTATTTGCTGGGGAAAGGAAACTTGCACTGCCCTACAGCTACCTTCAACCAGTCCTGTTGGCCTCTCACTTTATCTCAGGTTACCCAAGAACAAAATTGTGCTGAGAAATCTGTTCAGTAAAATGCCATATCTCGTATTCTTAAAACAAAGGAGTAAATCACCTTACACTATTATAAAACTAGACTGCTTTATGAGTTTACAGCTGAAGTAATCTCAGCTGGTTCTGGGGCTAAAGAAGTCCACGCCCAAACAGAGAGGATGAGATTTCCCTAGTGGTACAAAGGGGAGGGGAAGCAGAACTTGTGGGGGCTGTTTTAAGTTATCAGTGGAAAAACAGAATAATCTTAAATTGTGTTTCTCTCAGCACACACCAAATTGTCTCTGGCACCATCCTGAACCAAACCACAGCTCTTGAAATGATGTTCCCTATTTGAATAGGTAGGCCTGTTTCACAGAAGTGTGCACCTGTGATCTGCAAAATACTCCAACCATATTTACTATCTTCCAACCCTATGTAGTATTACATACTGACATAATCTGCCAAGTACCGTTTCTTTAAGTGCTATAAAAAGAAATTTTTCATATTATACTTCTGTTTCATTGTATTCTAACCAGTCAAATCATGGTAAACAAAGATTCTTGCGCAAGAAATCATCTTCAGTAACATTTTAACTGAAAGGGAGGAAAAAATGTAAAGATCACAGTGGTATTTTAATGAGAAAAAGTGGTTTTAATGAGAAAAGCTAGATTTCTACCATAGAAAAAGCCATCTAGCCTGCATTCAATCTAAATAAATTGATGTAGATGTCATCCTAAATGTTCAACATATAGAATAAGAAGGTGCAAACCCAGAAAGTTGGAAATAAAAACATACAATGTTTAGAGGAGTTGAGAAGAAATGAATAAGGAATACAGAAAAAACAGAAAGTGGGACAAAAGGTTGGGAAAGGGATAATGCAAGCCATAAAACATGGTTACAGGAGAAAAGGGACTAAACTGTCAGCAAGGAAGGACAAGTAAAATAATAGTTAATGTGGAAAATACATTGCTGCCTTCTCACAGAAATGGAAAATTGAGAATGTTAAATGGGGAGTGATGCTTATCCCAACATAAATAGTAGAATATTTATTAGAGGTCTTCATAGTAATTGATTATGAATTTTAAGTTTGCAAATTCTAGATGTTGCAGCTCTGCAGTGGTCAAGGATAGAAACCTGAAGCACATAACGGCTTAATTTCAGTTGTCTTGACTGTCTTGTGTAATTTGCTATGCTTTCTTTTCAATATTTGCCATTTAAAAATAGCATTCTAGTTCACATCAAGTTCATCAGAATTAATTGCTGCAGACTGTGATTTTCAATGGTAGATGCAAGGCTTCCAAGACTATGTTTAGGTATGAAATAATCAACTTCGGGACTGACTGAACTGAGACTGCCTAGCGCACACTTAATGGAATCACTAACATTCACATTTTTACAATCTATTTTTCATTTTAATCCTTTAAGAAACTCTACACTAAAATGCAAAGAATGACCTTTTTTTGATATTTTTTTTCCTCAAGTTATTTTGCATCAGTGGATAAGATAATGCTATCCACACTAATATCCAATAGTGAGATTCTCCTTCACAAGAACAGATTTCATGTGAATATCTTCATATGTTCCATATTATCATAATCTATTGTCTACAGGACAACCAAGGTGGAAGTGCTAGCTAACCCTATAGCCATAAGGACTCAACATAATACATGTTCATACGGAGAAAATGCAGCTTACCACAAGAAAGAAATATCTGCATAACTCTTTAAGCCTGGATTTTTTCTGTGCCAGTGAATTCCTGTTGTTCCTGATTAGTTAATAGTTAAATTACTGAGACAGTCCAGCAGCCGGAAACTGGTTCCTGTTGATCCCACTGTTTTTCACATTCTCTCTTAGTGTTCTGTTAGTCTCGGGTGAAACGTTTTCTGTTGTCTTATCTCATTCTGTAATAAACTCATCACAACTCCAGCACACACAGTCAGTCAGAACTGGCAGTTTCTCAACTCCAGTAAACTCGGAACTGCACGAAGGCTAAATTACTTCTGTCCCAGGAGACTGATTCTTTGAGGTCAAGTCAAGCTCATTAAGGAGAACAGAGCGTGGGGAAGTTTGTGCTGGAGTCTTTTAGCTATACCTATCATGCACAAATGCTTTGAATTCTCTGTACTACTTCTTTTATATAATTTCTAGAACTATGTTGTCCCTTAACTATTGCATTACCAGTGTTTTTCTGTGTCAGCCAAGTGACACTGTCAGTGAACACATCCAGTAAGTAAGCACAGTCTGAAAAACAGGGTATACAATTGGGTTTAGGAGACTTGGATTCTCTGATTCTGACCCACTTAATGAGCCTGAGATGATCACACCTCCACCTGCACCACTGTTTCCTGCTGTAGCAACCTCCCTACCCTGCTGCAGTTAAGCCATCCACTGCAGCACAGGACTGTCTCACGCTGCTGAGTTTTACAATGTTGAGCATAGATAAACACACCAGAGTTCTGTTTGTGACAATAACAAGGTCAGTGTCAGGCTGGTGGATAAACCTTCATGTATGTTCCTTTTCCTTTTCCCTTGTAAATTATTCCATTTTACTGGAATGAAAAATAGCAAGCTTGCTTTACTCCAAACTAATGAATAGGTTAGTACTGTCAGAAAACTTCCCTAGCTATTCAAGGAACAGGACATGAAGAAGCAAAATAAATAGCTATGCAATCTGTTTCCTTGTTGAGTCTGCACCGGATTCACTATTTTTAATAAAAAGATTAAAGTGGTCAGATTCATTGAAACTCAAAAGCTGTGATAGAAACAAATCTTTTTTCACTCTTGCATCCAGTGTTTACATACAAAAATTGCCTACTCTGGATGTAGTTCCTGCCCTTGTCTCTAACTGAAGAGCATATGCATAATATTTACAGAAAAGAATACTGAGTATGTAATTGTTAATATTAAATATGATTTTAAAATTCATATTTCTGAAAGCAAAAATACACTCAAGGGGTAAGACCATCAGAAAAACAGTATAGTGGCTTTAGATGAACATCTGGTGTAAGAATACATTTTCTTTGCATCAATAAATTCTGCACTAGCTGAGTGGTCCCGATACTGTGTGGGAGCTTGTGAGGCACTCAGGGGCTGTTGGCTGTGGATTTCAGATTCCAGTGATAAGAAAGCTTGTTATTAGTCACCCCTTGCTGCTCTCTTTCCTTTCTTGGTTTGAACATCATCAGAAGCTTTCGTTCATGATTCAGCTCACAACACCTTTCAATTGCAATTTCTATTCCACTCTCAGCATCAACCATACTCAAAATATGTCAGTTCTTCCATGTCACTTTTCTCATACGATTTTTATCTTCTATTCATATTAGCAAAATGCCACCCAGGTTCTCATCATCTTGCTTATCACCCACTGCAGTCTCCTTTGCTCCTTTATGGTTTGTTTGCAAAGCAAAGCACTTTCCAAATGCTACAAGCCATGCACAATCAAGAAACTGCATAGTCCTACAGTCTTCTCGTCCATTTACCTCTTTAAACTCTAACTCTTCCTCGGGTGACTTAACTGTCATTTACAAGATACAGTGAAGATTTAACCACAGTGTCTCATGTTCATAAGAACTTATTAAGAACTGTCCTGATCTGAAAAGTAATCTCAATGTTTTGTCAGTTCTTCTCTGTTTTTCTCACCTGATAGGAAATGAATGGCACAAGAGAAAGATTTCTTCCCCCAAAGCTCTCAAATATACATCAGACCATTACCACATTGCTATGACTTTTTTTTTTTCTTTTTTTTAAACAGAGTTGGTGTAGATCCAGATGAAGATATGAAAGCAGAAGCTGCAAACCAGGTATGTTATGATTTCAGATGTATGTGCTGCATAAACCTGAGCCAGTCAAGAAGGAGAACATTTGACAAAAAAAAGTGTTACAGCTGGAAAATTTTTAAACCAGTAAATTATAAGTAAAGAGAAGGAACTGCAAAGTGTCTCTGTAGTACAAGGTACAGAAAAGGAAATGTTTTTCATGAATATTTGGTAACTAAAGGTGTTAGAGAGCTTTGAAGTATAAAGAGGTGCAAAGATATCCTGAGAATTCTGATAAGCACAATAGTAGAAATCGTAAATCCAGCTATATATCACCTTCCAGATGTGACTTTTTGGAAAATGCAATATTTCAGAACAACTTTCCATTTCTTGGAATAAAAAAGGAAAGCATGCAATGTTCTGTCCCAGCAGGTCAGGTTTCTGAAAATATTTTTAACGTAGAAATCTGTCTGTATTTTGAACATTAAAACTTTAAACTAAAGGAGTACATTTAAAAAGCTGCAGCAGGTCGTCTGCCACCCTCCCTCTTTTGTCACACCTGTATAGAATGCTTTCAGATACAGCATTGTCTGCAACTGTGTTACTCTGTAGGAGTCAGTGACATAGAGGTATGGTGTCCTTTAGCATGCTAGGAGGGGTAAGGAACATCAGCATGAGAGTTGGCAAATTCTCACAGCAAAACGAAACAAAACAAACCAAAACAGGTAAACAAACAAGAAGTGCCAAATACTGTGTTCCTGTTTCTGGGTAGTACCATCCCATGCATTCCTTCCAACTGCACAACTGCAACTGAAATCACCCAACCGTTAGAAAAACGTAGATAAGAAGTTAGGGCAAGAAATGAACAAGATGCTCTCTCCACATGGAAATACATAAAAGATATTATGAGACTGAACATCTAAACTTTACCCACTTGCATATATCAGGAGTCATTTAGGGTCTCAGCTTTCACTGGGCTGAATGGAATTCAGGTGCCTAAATGATCTAAAGTTTCTCTGAAAATAATAGAAAATTAATAGAAATTAGAAATTATTAGAAAATTATTAGAAATCAGATCTCTGATCATATCTTTGGTTTTACATCTCAGTCCCTAGCAAACGGCTGGCACAGCACTCTGTTGCACCAAGCTGTGATACTGATACATTCTGAAGCTGAAGGCACAGGTTTACAAATATCACTCTCCTAAAAACTTGGTAGTTATTCATGCAATGAAATGCCAAAATTCTGGCCGAATACAGGACACATAACTTTGTGTTGTTAATCTTAATCTATTCATGCATGAATTTCAAAACCATTTAATTTCAGAACCGTTCTCCTTTGCAGCAGTCAGGAGCTATCAAACATAACACAACACTGAACTGAGCGGTAAAAAATTGACTGAATGCACATGGTTTGTGAAAATTTGATTTCTCCAGAAACCACTGGGCTCCTAGTTTTCTCCTTTTAATAAAAATGAAAATAATTGTTTATGAATAACAAGAACACATCAAGTGCCCAGCTGTGCCCTGTGAATCAACACCTATCTCTGTTGACAAAACTCAGGAACGCATTCAGGAGGTGTAAATAAATGTAACACATTTCATGCTCTGACATGTTCGTGGCAGTAATCCTTATAGTATAAATTTTACTTTGAAAAATTGCTTTGCTGCACTGATTTCTTCTACCCTGTGGTCTTCTATTTTCATTTCTCTGAGTTTTTTGTATTTGACGTCTCAATCTTTTACTAATGCAGATCTCTACTGCATTCTCTGTAGCCCTCTTTGCTTTGACTCAGTACCTATCAGAGTGGTTCAATCTATTTCAGGTTATTTCTTTAAATTTTCTCTTTTTTCTCACATCTCTTTCTTTTCTCTTCTTCCCCTTTGTTGTCTTTTTGCTTTCCTTTTATTTCTAATATTTATACTTTATAATTTCTGTATTTATATTATAATATTTTAATACATTTATCTCATTTACCTACTTTATATTTTCTATGTTGTGTCTCTTCACAGTGAAACAAGTTGTTTTATTTATACTGGCACGAAACTAGAATACATTTCTGCTTTTCATAAGTATTACTAGCTCATATCATAGTTCGATCTGAATCCTGCACAGCGCATATTCATAAACCTCACACAGAACTTGTCTAAGTAACATATCAAGTGCCACTGTCTCTTGTTGCTTCTTAAATCTCACCCAGATGAGCTGTGAGCCACCTGCCAACTCTTAGTGCCATTAATTGGAGCTTCAGGGGATTGTACAAGAAGGACTGAATCCACTCAAGAATAAGATATTTAAAAGCCAGTAAATGTGTGAAAAGTAAGCCTCTAGAATCCCCCCTTCTTAGCCAGAACGGAGAAGCCTCCAGGTCTGCTGCAGAAATTTCTGTCCATCTCTTTTGTGACCAAAGTTCCCAAGTCCACGATGGCCTGGAACTGGACACTACAGCTTTAAGGATCAGAACATTGATATAATTATCATCTGCCCATTTACATGCAAATTATTACAGGAAAATAATTTATAACGTATTAGATTAGAAGAAAAATAATTAGATAAATTGGTTCAAAACTGCATGAAGAAAAGCATTCCTATTACAAAGAAATCTAACTTCAAACAAAATAGAAACAAGAAAATAAGAAAATATCCTTTAGAGGACTGACAGTCCCATTCCTGTTTCCATCATGCCACTGGTATCGATGCGATGCCCAGAGCAAGACCAAACTAGCTGTTTTTGCACAGAAGACTCTCACAAATATATTATTCCAAATTATGATTCTTGGTAAAAAGCGGTATTTTGAGTCAGTGCATTTTGGTGCTTATGACTATCCCTACTTTTCCAATATTTCTGTGTTCCTCTCACCCTTGGAAAGCAGCACCGAAAGCAGTGTCATGGTTATCAGAATACCACAGTCCCTTTGGAAATGACATTTGGTTAGCCATACACAAACAGCATCCAATCTTGTAGAAATAAACTGAAGTAATCCCACAATAGCAATTAGGTCAAAATGTCATTTTATTGATCTTAGAATATAGTGCTTCTCAGCTGCTTAATAAAATTGGAATCATTAATAAAACTAGATGCTGCATTCCTCCATTGAGTATACAGCAATGAGAAATGCGCTATATGAGCCAAATTGCTCATGAACCAATTTGCAGAGACAACATTCCTGTAACAGAGGCTTTTCAGATTAAAAGGGAAAAAAGTGCAGTAAAATGTAATTGGTCTGACGTGTATTTTTAATATTGGAACTTCATATTTTTTGTCATAAAAAATGCATTTCACCTTTTTATTTATTTGCAGAGTGCATCTAACTTGGATAAAAATACAACCAAAGCAGAGAGTGCTTGGCTGTTCAGAGTTTGGTATGTATTTGATCACAGGTATCCTTTTCTGTTATAAGCTGCAGGTGATAGTTTCATTACAACTGGCACTTTCATAATACCCAAAACTGGTTATACTTTCAGAAACAAAAACTAAAGACATTGAAATCAATTACACTTTTGTAAGGAGAAGAAATATTGAAAGTTCAAATACAAAGTTCTAGAGAAGCAGAGCAGTGCAGTGGTGAGGCTGCATGTGAGAACCAGCTGAAATGCAAAGCTGTGCCTTACAGCAGGATTTCCAGGAAGTTCATAGTTCATATTTCCTGGGTTTCTGAGCCTTTGTACATCCTTTCACATCCATGCTGCTGCAACTCTCATATCCACATTTCCCCAAAGCAAGGGTGGAGCAAATTCTCTTTGCACCCATGCTCTCTTACTCTTTACATCAGCATTAATGGTCCTTGCTGTCACTAACACCTGTGCAAAAAGATGGTAAAAGCAACCATTCTGATTTATTGCCATTTCAAATTGACTCTGGAAAGGCTCTGTGTATGTCACTGAGATCCCACCATAATAATCATGCCTAAGCCATTAACAGAAAATAAAATGACTACAGTAGAAGTCCTGAAAATATCCATGCATAGTAATTAAGGAGCTAAATGGGCAAAGCTTTACTAGAAGTCTCCATTATTCAGTAGCACATCTACTGATTATTCCCTTGTCCTGCACTACTGAGTAGAAATTAACATTCCAGCTATATGCATGTTCTTTCTGATATGATCTGCAATGAACTAAGATGAAACATTTCAGCTTCCTAAAAAAAATTCTAGTGAAGTTATCCTTCAAAGAGCCTTTTGACGGGGGAAAAAAAAAAAAAAAATTAAAAAAAAAAATTAAAAAAAAATCCTTCTGGTTATAAATGAATGTATTGACCTAATTTATCTATCAGAGCAGTTTTAAGGGCCAAAAAGCTCTTAGTATTAGAATATTTTCTTAGAATAATTACTTAAGGATGGTTATAAGTAGTAAGTAAATGCAATATAAAGCAGGAAACATGCTTAAACATTAATGCTGGGTACCAGAACAACTGGCTTTAACTACCACCCAGGCCTCCATTTTTTTCAGGAGGAATAGCCTGTGGTTGTGATTTATCTTAAAAGCTGTAGGTTGGAAGAAAGAGATGAATGGGGAGGAAGGGGAAGGAAAAAAATAATTGTGCTCTGAAAAAGAAATAAGAAAGCAAAAGGCAAGAACTGGACAAAGGTATGAGTTAGAAAAAAAGAATGAAAGAGACAACAAGGGCAGAACTACAAAACAAGGGACAGAGGCAGAAGGGAAAGAGAGAAATCAATATGAAATAGTTGGACAACAGGGCCTGCAAAGTGAAACAGCTGTAGAATTCAGCAGAAGTGAAAATAATGGTCTTATTTACTACTGTCTTCCCAAAGGTTATCTGTATGGTAGAGATCTTAAATCTTGGCTTCTGGCATTTTATCTAGAAAGTGATTTTGAATCTGGGTTTGTGATGCTTTTCTCTGCAAAGTCTAGTTTCTAACCTTTTTGCATTTCAAGAAAATATTATACCAGTGTGATTTTTTTACGAGTCATAAAAAGAACACGTTCTTAAGTATCAACCTAAGTCATAATCTTCCTTCAAAATTCAGATTTTCAAATATTACAACCATGCCTTTATCCTAAAATGTATTTCTACTACAAATAATACACCTCCAATTTTACAAATAGTAGAAATCTATATCCATACACAATAATGGTTCAGCCCACTAATGCTGTAACACACAGCACTGAGCATTTCGTCAGTATGGCATTTTTTGAGATAACACTCTTTTTGTGGAGACAAATTATCCACTCAGACTTTCTAGGTTTGTTTTTCTCTGTCTAACATTACAAAGCTGTGCTGCTAAATTTAAAAGAAGAAACTGTCATATTGCACCACATTTGTGCCCAGTAAAAGATTGCACAGAGGATTATGATATGGTTTCCAAAGATAAGATAGTGAAAAATAACCGTCTATCTGGATATGTACTTTGAAAGTATACATGACTGTGACATTTCTATAGTTAGGAATTTCCTCTTATGCATTAACACAAATCTGCTGACTTTTCTGGCAGTAACATCTCTTACCCCTGTTTATTTTGTGGCCAAAAAGCAAAAGGGAGGAAACATCACCGAAGAAGTCAAAAAGTTGTGGGGTTTTTTTGCCATCATTCTGAATGATTTTCACTTATTCCAGTCAATTTAGATGGTGAAAATATGCCAGACTAGGGTAGAATTGTACCAAAAAAACAAAAGATAAAAAAAGACTTTTGAGAATCAAATTTTATATTTGCTCCGAATAAAACAGTAGGAGCCTTATCCAGAGCCAGCTGGATTCAATAAGGATTGTTTAAGCAAGTATCTTTGAATTAGGTATTGACACCTAAGAAAAACATACCGTTCTCTAAAATCTAGGCTACGAAATTTTAACATTGGAATAAGAAAAATGAAGAGATCATTTAAACCATCTTAAGTAAGCACACCAAGGTATGCTCTTGGAATTTCATCTCAATTATTTAAACAAGTAAAATGCAAAGCAAAATACTTGGTATCTGACATTGGGTTAATTCCACTGAATTTATTTCAGCTTCCTTGTTTTTACAACTTAGAGTGAGTTATCATTTGAAGCTGTGATATACTCCTAAGGGCAAGTGGAGATGTGAGGAAAGCAACACAAAACACTTCATGAATTTATTTTAGGAAATAAACAACACAATACACATACCTTTGTATTGTTTTTGTCGTTTTTTGAAGGCAGATGTAGCCATGTTTAGCTGGTGAATAAGTAAGTCAGTGGGAATTTCATCTTGCAGGGACAAGACCTGAGTACATAAGGGCAGAGCTCAAACAGGCGGTGAGCCAAGATTTCCCATCCCAGATGCATCCCACAATGAAACTATAACTTTGCTACCAACTGGCAGCAATCTGCTTTAACTCTTCTCATTCCCCTACCTCTTTACTTGCATATGAGCACTGCTGTTTTTTGCTGCCTAATCGTAAAAGATTGTGTACCTGTCTAGAATTAGAATTCTTTCTTTATTCCTGGTCACAACCTACTCCTTAAAATGAAGGTAAAATGAATCTAAGAGTGTCCTGTAAACAGCCTTTACCTGCTTTTCCAGCTACTTTGAACTACACTTGTTCTGTTATTCTTGGTTTGACATGTTATTGCACAAAGCATCCTCCTCCTGTATTCATGGTAATCCTGACTTCTTCACATGGGGTCATTGTTTCTCTCACTGATTGTTCTGCAGCATCAGTCAGGAGGGTAACTTCACTGCTCTCCCACTTCTTGTGGAGCACTTGTGTTGAGGAGAAAGTATTTGGGACTGCTACACTGAAATACACAACAATGCAATAAAATGCAGAAACAACTGAAGATGAAAAAGGGAACATAATGCATCTGCTAAGGTTTTTCCTTCCATAAATGCTCACCTTCTTCATAAGGAGAAGCTCATATCATGTTGCAGGATAATTATGCGAGCTTACTCATCACACTCTAACATGCCCTGAGAAAAAAAATTCTTACTTTGTAAAAGGAAAATATGTGCAAGAGTATAATAAAGGAAAGTAAGAAGCACAGGAAGAGAGGATGACTTCACACGCTCTTAAGTTTCTTTTAAGAAGCATTAAACTGCAAGAGATAAGCCTTGGTTCCACCTACAGCCAAGTCTGATCTTTTCTGGCAATGGGGTAAGATGAGATTGTGTGCTGTGGTCATCCAAGACCAAATGAGCAGAGCTCTGCTGCTGCCTATTTCTGGCAGACATAAGGGCTGATAAGAGGTCAGGCGGGAATCAGTTGGCAAAGAGTCGTACTGCAGGTCTTGCAGTGACATGCCTGCTGCATCCCTTGCACTGAGCTACCAAACCCGCACAGGAACACAGCTGTCTGACTTCCTCAGAGCTTTGTCTTTTGATACCCTCGTGCACATCGTCACAAATAGAGTAGTAGGAGGGGGTTTCTTCTTCTTTTCAGATTTCTTTTGACTTTGAGGAACTAACATTCAGTTACGCTGAATAGAAACGGGAGTCTGGTTCTGAGTGAGGCAGTTCTCCATGTAACAGCTGCCAAAAACATTTCTACTTGAACTGCAGCTATCCGTCATTCAGATGTATACCATTCAGTTAAAGAAAAAGGTTGTTTGTGTCCTCTACACTCACCTGAAATCAATCAGCCAAAACAAACCGTGTTATTTGTAGACTTCAAAAGTTTCTCCTCCTTAACTTATCAGGGCAACTATCTTTTTACTTCTGCTGTCCTTTTACATGGATAAAACAGCCATAATGACTGCCTATAAAGCAAGATAAGTGCTTTCCTATGCTCATGAGAAAATGGAAAAACTACTAAAGACAAAATTCCATTCCAGGGTGAACTACCAATCAAATTAAAATTCCAAATGTTGTGGCTTTCAAATGAATTTTCCTTAAGGGTAACTTGCCACTGTCATATCAGAGACAGACATATTGGAAAGAAAAGGCGAGAGTCTGTAAGCATGCACGTGCGTACCATCTTCTTTTACCTGCTGAAGAATTAAAGCTTTTTTAATTTCTGCTACTGTTATTTGATTCTTTTATCACTCTGGTAGCAATGGTAAAATGAAATTCAGTGTTCTAGCTTTGGACAGGATCTTATTTTGCTTGAAAGCTTCCAAACTGAGAAAAGACAACCCTCTCTGAGAGACTTTAGTCTCATTACCAACCAAAGAAGCATCAAGCAATTCAATGCAAGCACATTCAGGTAGCTCACAGAAACAGTAATGTAGAATTGGCTATCAGAAAAGGTAGGATTCATAGCAGAAAGATGCTGATCAAGCACAGGAGTCTGTTTTGCAGATTTTACAAGCAGATCATAAAAAAAAAAAAAAAATCTGAGAGTAAAACACAAACCCCAGCCAATGGATTTTAGTGGACATCATAACACAACAATGACACAAGAGCAGCTGACTATATCATAAAACTTACTCAAATGCTACAGACATGAGAAGGACAGGAAACCAAAGGGCACTTTATTACTAGCAATAACTACCCAAACTTAGTTCAAAACTTATTAAAAGAGCAGACTTGTAAGCATCTGATCCATGAGGACTCTTTTCTCTTTCTTGCTCAATTATTTCTACATGAAAGTTCAGGGGAGACCTTATTGCTCCCTATAGCTACCTGAAGGGACGTTATTGTGAGCTGGGGGTCAGCCTCTTCTCTCGTGTAACTGGTGGTAGGACTAGAGGGAGTGGCCTCAAGTTGTGCCAGGAGAGATTCAGGCTGGACATTAGGAAATATTATTTCTCTGAGAGAGCGGTCAGGTGCTAGAATGGGCTGCCCAGGGAGGTGGTGGAGTCACCGACCCTTGGAGGTGTTCAAGGAACATTTAGATGTTGTGTTGAGGGGCACGGTTTAATGAGAGTTATTGGTTATTGGTCGATGGTTGGACTGGATGATCTTGCAGGTCTTTTCTAACCTTGGTGATTCTGTGATTCTATGCTTCCATTACTAATTACTAATTTAACTGCCAACTAAGTTAAATAGAAAGAGATAAAAAAAAATGTGGTTCTTTTGCAGTATCTGATGCACTCTCCCTTTCACCTTTCCATTGCATAAAGACATGCATAAAGACTATTTATGATAGTTTCCTGGTGGTTTTCCTGCACAATATGAATCTTTTAACTAGCCCTTTCTCCACCATGATCCTGAAGGAAGAAGAGAGCTGCAGGAATTTTGGTTCCACCAAAGATAATCAGAAGGATCAGAAGTAAGGAGCTGAAGTTTGAAATTTTTACTATTTAGGTTTTTCATCCTGACACTGAAACTCATACATTGTGGAAAGACCTATTTATATGTTTAGAGCTGAAAAATATAGCAAAAAAATAGGCTAAGTACGAATTAAAAAACGACAAAGGAAGATAATAGAAAGATGAGATAAGATTCTTTCCTGTATTCTATCTTCATCCCTTGGAGCAATACAAAATAATATACAAACTAAATAATTCTGGAAGCAAACTGTTGTGGGTTTATTTCCTCCAAAGTCTTTACTTCTCTGGTAGCAAAGCCGTTGTTAAAACTTTCTTTAAGGCCTTTGTACTTCGCATTGTTCTTGCCTATGAAGGAAGGAGTAGAGAAACATGGGGGAATGGGATTTCAAAAAATCAATGTTCAAAATAATGATTAAACAGTGCAGGCACAGTACGAGTGAAAAAGGCAAGCATGTCATTGCTACTGTGATTTGAGAAAAGAAGTGCTTTTGTGTGAAAAGAGATTCACAGTGTCCAAAAAAACGTTCTGTGAGCTGTTATTGAATCCTTGTTGCCATCCTTTAGAGACATGCAGGGCTAGGTTCTATTTTCTGTACTTTGTGTCAAATAGTCATTGATTTTTGAAGGAGTTTTGCATGGTTTCTAAGGTAGAATCTGGGCTTCAGCTTATTCGAAACAACTCAGTGTAGAATCATCTGCTTTTATATGTAACATCAGCTCATTTGACATAGCATACCTTTTGTTTTTCTTTTCAAGGGGTTCTCTCAATTTCTGATAATAAGAATCACAACTGAATAAAAAGAATGTTTCACAGAGCCTAACAGCCCCAATATAAATGTATGAGTCTTCGTGCAACTATAACACTTTCTTTCATGTAAAAATATATTAAAATACATGAAAACCTGCAATAACTAAAAAGTACAATCCTTATTCCACAAGAAGTTCTAAATTTTAAAAGCAAAATTATTCATAAACAAAACATGACATTTTAATCTTTTCAGCATAAAACAGCTCCAAAGCTCACTTTAAAAGCCAAAATGTTATTTTTTGAATGGTTCTGAAAGGTTTCCAAGGCTCATCAACTGCATAGGGACTAGCAGCCCACCAAGTAGGACAGAAAACTGACAAAAAGTTGAAGTGGAACTGAAGACTCTGGAGTCTGCCTTTTGCAGGGTGCTCGGCACAGGCTGTTAATTTGCCTTTCACATGGGAGCGGAAGGGACAGGAAAGGAGTTAAAGCTCCTGTCTAGTGTTCTGCCAAAGCTTTTTGTTGGTTTGTCTTGCTCTGTTATGTCACTTAGCAAGCCCTGTAGACACTGAGGTAACATGTCTGAAGGTTTTTGACTGGATATGGCCAATTTCCTTTTCTAGCAGCTGAAATTAAAGAATCCCCTTGTCCTCAGGCACCAGTCTACTTTGAGCTTGTTGGTGAGCAGTCTGTGCCCCAGCCTAAGCAATCTTTGCCCATCACCAAGAGCTGAGACACTCAGGCCATTCCTCACAGATTTACCAAGTACACAAGCATGGCACTTCATACAATCACAGTCCCAGTTAGACAATCCAACCTACAGAACCACTTCCATTTTTCTGTTAATGCTTTTTTTTCAGCTGCATTAAGCCACTGTAGACAGTTGTAGCACATTAAATCTTGACAGCATCAAGATTTAGGCTTTAGCATAAAAGAAATTCAGCAAATACAGTAACAAGATAGAGCAAAGTTCCAAGGATTTCTTTTACAGGCAGATTTTATGAAGGAATACGATGTTAATAGCTGCAGTCAAATACTCTAGCACAGACAAAATTTACAAGTAGAAAAATTCCTACTTTAAAAAAACACTTTGCAGTTCTGCAGCTTGCTTCTACCTGCATAGCTGTCTGTTACAGCTCCTATCAAGTCAAAGTACAGAACTTGAAGGAGTTGCTCCAAAGCTTAGTGTACTGAATGGAATCCCAGCGTATTTACCAGAACAATATGCTGCTCAAGCTACCATAGTATCTACTACAGTAGATTTTACTGGTGGATATTGATTATTATTCCTTGTGACAATTTTTAATTCTATTTATTCCTCCCCTTCTCACCTTATTATTACAGCATAGTGCAGCGTGAACATAGAAAGAAGCAGAATACTAGGCTTTTATCAGTCCACTCAAGCATGAAATTATAGTTTGTTGGCTGACAATACATAACAGTATAGACAAGACCTAAATATGATATAAAGGTACTGGAAGCTAATATTGTAGACATAACCATAAGTTAAATCCTTCTTCCAAGGCGCCTGTTATTTCATTTAAAGCCTTGAATACACAAAAAATATTTTACATCGTATCTAAAATGTTTTCAAATGTTCTTATGCATGTGAATCTTTCACTGTTGCCTTTCCATGCACTTAGCATATATCAGGATGGTTGGATGTGCATGCATTACACGCTGCATACATAATACCATCTATAAATGGTACTTCTTTTATAGCAGCAATTGTCACAGCAAGATGTTGCTAATTATAACATTACCTAAGCAAGAAATTGATACTCTTTCCTAGGAAGGGTCTGTTATTAATGTTAAATCACAGCAGTGTTGTTGTAAAAGCCATGGGACTATAAAGGAATTCAGAATGATTAAAGTTATTACCAGGAATGCCAATGGGCACGTTAATGACAGGTCGTGTATTAGAAAGCACTGTTGAATTGAACTCTTTTATGGAAAGCTATTATTGGGATAAGGTCATTCACAATGCCTTCAGAGGGGGGTATGGATCAGACCCTCAACAGGCCTTGTTTGGAAGCTTTGTCTGTACACTGGCACTCTTCCCACTTCAGTGATTGCTGTAGAACAGGCACTGTTGGTATTGGCTCCAATAGCTGTAAGCTGAATTCAACTATTTCAGCATCCTCAAACACAGAAACACCAATAAGGCTAAGGCAAAAGTACAAATGATCGGGGAAAAAAATTTAAGAACACTCCAGTAATCAGCAATTCAAAATAATGCAATTCTTGATAGCAGAGAAACTCAAGAACTGTTTTCTATTTTATGGTGTTGAATTAGGTGTCTGATTCACCATAACATGTGCATCAATCAAATATGTGGTTAATCAACCAGTCTTAGCATCATTTCATAGCACTTCCCAAAAAGAGGCAAAGGGAAGGTGGAGGGGATAAATCAGAAAAAAATAAAATATTGATTTATGGCTGATTGTAGGCTTGCATGAGGTGATGTAGCACTACATTTCATGAGTTCACAACTGTCGGAGGATGCGTACGTCCCAAACGGGAGAGAAAAAGGTGGTCTTTTGTCCTAACACTGTTCTAAGAGCTTCAAGAGTACAATGAAAGTCAGAACAGAAAGCCAAGAGGAATACAGCCTATTAATTTACCTGCTTAAAAAAAATTTGGCAGAGCCCTTCTGAAAATGGAGGCTGACCTTTTATTTTTCATAAAGACATACCTAGAACTCAGGAACCTCTCAACTTCTGTACATTCAAGTTATCCTAATAGAGGGTGGTGGACTTTGTTAGAGTAGCTTTTGTTTTATAAAACTAGCATCATTCCTCCTAGCCAAACACGCTCATGGCCCTCCTAGTGAAGGCTATTTGACAAAACTTATCATCTTGACCTTCACTGCACAATGGGATCTGCTTAGTCACTCAGCAAATACAGGTTTGACATTTACATAAACTTTCACAGGGTCAGAGGAAGAAAATTCATTGACAGTATTTTCAATACTTTATCAGTAGATAGCTAGTTGTCATTATCTATAGGTCAAATTGGACTGTAAGAAAATCCGCCTCAGATCCCAGCACAGCACTTGTTCTACTACCATAAAACCTGCATCACAGCCAGCATCACAACCACAAAACTGTCTACTCTCTATTTTTAGTGGTAGAGAGGAATAGGAATATGCTATGACTTAAAGAATTTGATCTGTGATAGAGAAGAACCCAATTCTTTTACTCTGTGAACACTTTTCTTTCTACTATTAGAAAAAGGAGGAATTCCTAAAGGTGGGCAGTAGAGGAGTAGCTGGCTGCACAGAGCATTATCAGGTATTTTCTTTCTATGTCACAGCTGGTCACAGAAGTAACCCAGAGGGAGTGGAATGATAATTGACTGTAATGCTAACTTTCACAGAAAGTATTTGGTTTACCTAAGGGACCATGAAAATCATATAAAAAAATGTGCAGGTCCGGTGTTTGTGGGGCTGCTATTTCAAAATGTAAGAAATACTGTCATGGAAGGTTAAGAAACGCAGATTTAATCACATGAAAGTATAAGCGTCTTATCTGCTGAGTTTGATCAGAATTTTTTTAACTTCATGCTACCCGATGGAAAAAAAAAAAGCTTTAACCTGTTAAATACATATTTATAAGTTATTATAAAGGATGTTTTATTTTTTTGAGGTCTTCCATGTAATTATGTAATAGAGAAGGCTATGAATAGGCCAGGCTATGAATGGAAAATCTCTCACACATTCTTTGAAGCTCCTAAACAGCAATGATGGACTTGGAATGTTTGGCCATTTCACTAGAAATGCACATGGTGTGTTCAGTTCAACCTCCTAAAAGTAACCTGCTGATTTTTCAAACTGATTCTTTACCAGATTGTTGTAATTTCAGAACTTAATTTTGGATGCAGAAGTAGAGAAAAACAGTTAAAAATTGAAATTTTTCCTTATGATTCTTTGAAAGACAGTATTTTTAAAATATTGCAGTGAAATACATCTTCAAATGTTTAAGCAACAGTAAATAGTTATTTGCAAAGGATTCGGGAATAAAAAATCATGATTGGATCTTTCATTATACCATCATCGGGCAAACTTAGTTCAGTACCACCTATTTCAAAGAAAATCCCCAACTCTTGCTTTGCAGTGTCTCTAAGTAGATCAAGTAGAGGCTCCTCCCTCCCTTCATTTTCATATATTATTGAGCATCTGTGGTCTGAACTCTGAGATGACTTCAGCTGTGGTTATAACATCAGGGTAACAGCACAAACTTCAGGGCAGTCTGTTATTCTCAGTTTATACCAGCACAGAAGCTATTGAAATATACTGTCTTTAACCCTTTCATTATACATCTTTGACTTCAGTCTAAGAGCCACATTCACAAACCTTCCATGTTAATGTCCACCCTTTTCTAAAGTAGTTGGAAGAAAATTCCCTTCCATTCTACATGGTTTCAAGCTGGATTCCTCAGTAAGAAAATATGAGGGAAGTAGATATTTCCTCAGCTGTCACACTACCCTACCTAGCCTTGGTCATGAAGCTGCTTATGCCATCTCATTCCCCAACAGCCAGCTGGCAGGTGGGAAGGGGGAGCACAGCCATAGAGTACAGAAACCTGATTTGCACTTTAACTGTCGACAGAACATCTGAAATCAGTTTCAGGAATTTTGAAGCGTACTGATAAACCCTAATATTTTCAATATGACTAAAATACGAATTGATAGACTCTTTAATAGGGAAGCACAGACATGGTTTTTACTCATGAAAAGCCCAGTATGACTTATTCAAAACCTGATTCTTCATTAAAGATACAGAAAAGTGCATGTCACAAATGGTTAAGGTTTTGAAATTCTTTGTGGATTATTCACTGAATTTGCATTGCTACATGGCACAGACTATTTTTGGATTCTGCATAAATAGAATATCTAATATAGAATTACATTATAATGAAATATGTAATAATTCAAGTACTCAAAGTGTTCTTCATGTACTGCAGGCATCCAAAAGTTTCAAATGCATAAAATATGATTACATTTGCTGCACAAAAGACACATATCAGGTTTGTTCAGAGTTAATTAAAACTCAGATTGGAAAAAATATATATGCATGTATATATAGTATGCTAAGACACAGTTAAACTGCTGTTAATATTTTTTATCATGGCCAGTGGGAAACTGGGGCAAATAAAGATGGGATTGTTCTATAGTGCTTGGACCTTCCAGACAAATCAAAGGCTGGTACTTTGTGCTACTCAGAAAATGCTATTTATTAATAGGCTATGAAAATGCAGATAAAGCAACACTGGATCTGATTGTTCCACAGGTCGCTACACAAATTCGAAGAGAAAATGTGAGAAAACATAAAAACAGTATCTTTATCCGCTACTACTCAATTCAATGAAAGCTTAAATTGTAAAAAATAAGAAAGTAATATTAAAAAAAAAAAAAATTAAAATTACGTGAAAAATAAGTAAGTATAAAATACAGAGGCACTCCATTCGAACTATTTCAACCTCTCTTCCTTCACTTTCTTCTCAGTTACATAATGGTGCAGCCTCAACAGTACCGCCTCACCAAAGGTTGCTCTGTATCTTGTCTGCTAGGACATTCTCTCAGGAAACAAAAGCAGTTGATTCAATCCCTCTTGGGCCAAGAGAAACCAAAGATCCTCATTTTCACTTCCCAGATTTCAGGCTATTATGTAAGAAAAGGCCAGTAACCCACCTGGCAGCTGAGATTTATTGGTTGAGTTCACTGCTGTCTCAATGAGTTAGGGTTGGTACAAGGACACCTAACTTATCACGTCACTCTAGGAAATAAGGCATAAATGAAATACCTCCACAATCATCTCCAAACTACAGTGATTCCAAGCTGTCTGCCTCCTTGGTGCCTCTCTCCCCAGCACCCTTTGCTTCTGAGTGTGCACAGGGAAATGATTAGGAACCTACAGAGATTTCTAGCTAAAAATGCAGGTGTTCTGTGGTTTGTTCTTAGTGTAAAATGCCAACTCTGCTAATTTTAGTGGATTACATAGCTCTCATTAACATAAAGTGTAGCTGAAAATTACATTTTTATTTTAATTCTTTATTTATAATAAATACATCTTCATGTCAGTTTTTTTGTTTGTTTGTTTGTTGTTTTTTTTTAAAGACCGTTGCCAGACATTCAACAAGATAGCCATTTATTTGTGGTTATTTTCAAGCATAGAGACATGAAAGCTTACAAGTTTAAATGTAGAATATGCATTATGCCTTAAAGATAATGCTTTCTCAGTTTTCTACCCTTACTTAACCATCCACCCTCTATCACAGAACAGTAATCTATTAATTATTCCAATAAGAGCAGATTGATAATGTTTTCTTAACATCTGATATGCCTGATCAAAACAATCAGTTCCTGGACCAGATCTTCCCACTTTCAGTCCATATGTGTAGTGGTTCTTCCAAAAGCACACAGCTAAACTTCATGGGCATTTACAGCAATATCCTTCATGACAATCTGGCTAAAGGCATAAAGAAGAATTAGGGTGTGATTTTATGCATAAAGTGGTAGATCCACTCAATACAAATAAGCAAAATGCCTACACATTCACTAGCAAGCAGACACATGCTTTTCCTGCCTCCACGTGCAAGGCAATTGCAATCTGACAGCTACACTGAACACAAGAGCAGTGCCACAGCTGAGCAAGCATCTTCTGAGTGCACATGGAAAGGAAAGACCGAGAGGGTATGCTATGAAATACAATGAGTAAGCTGTGACAAATACCCATTGATCAGATCATGCTGGAAGTTCAGGGCAAATGCAGCACACGTTCATGAGCCTTCTCTGCAACTCCTCCTAAAATATCCAGCAGCTGGAAGTAGCTCCCAGGGCCTTCCCTGAAAGACTCATACTAACCTAGGGTGGGGAATTCCCCCAGGAGAAGCCTCAGCAAGACCCTGATCCCCTAAACCTCCCTTCCCCAACATCTGAAGCAGGCTGGGGAGATACAGTTATGAGCTTGTCACTGCCGAAAGATACTTTCTCCGCAAACTGAAAGGGATATACATTAAAGAAAATTCAGATTCTGTAGAGCAGTTAATCAGCTGCAAAGCAAATAGCTATGACTCAGTTTATCACAAACAATAACAGAACAGGAATTAACATGAATAAGCTAACGCTTCATCTGATTGTGTTGGTTTTTTTAATCTTGTTTCTAATTAATTTTGACAGTTTGAATTAAAATACCTATTTGCTTTGCATTTCATGTGTATGGGGCCCTTCCTGATCATTTCCTCTCATAAGACTGTATGCTGTCAGAACCAGACTTTGTGAGTGCTTTTTCATTTGAACACTAGAGAACTAGGTGTTTATTTCCATTTCTTAAATATTTTTGATCTATTAAAAAGCTTCTGTTTTTTGGGAAGGGTTTTCTGCTTTTTGTTTTCAGTTTTTCAGATGTAAAAGCTTTACTTTGACTTGAATATAAATGCTTAAGTTCCCATTTTGGCTGTGGGGCCACATCCCCATATTCCTTTTGAACAGCCTTCCCGTGTTATTTCCAGTCGCAGCAGCACAGGAACAGGCCTTCGATCTTTCTCTGTACTTTCTGTCGAAACACTTGCAAGAAACATTTCTGAGGCATTTCAGCTGGAATTAACAAGAGAAGACTGATTTCCTAAGGTATGCATTCCTTCTCCTGACAGAGTCAAGGAGACAAGCTGCTTCAGGAGAAAAATGACTTTTCTAGCATCCTTTTCTCCTTGGGATATATGAACAGTTCTCATTAGCATTAATTTGGATTCTAGTCGCTTACTGGGTGGGTGTAAGCTCCTCAGCAATTAAAATTTTTTGGAGATACTGTGTGCAAAACTATAGCCATCAAACAATGCTCGGAAGAAATTCTAAAGAGCTCCAGTCTATCACACACACTCAGATTATTGGATTCTTATGTTTCTGTACCCTATGTCTTAATAACTGCAGTTTTGATGACTGCTGTTACAACGCACACATTTCAGGAAATGAAAGCAAAAGAGAAATCTTCTAGCAACAAATTTCACAGTAAATGGCAGAGAGAGCTTAGAAGGTCGTGGGGTATGATGATTCTGCACAGAATTTCAGCAAGACCCCTTGGAACTGTGCGTTAATTACATTTGTAATGGTTGTGTTATCTGAGCATAGAGGTGAATTTTATTTATTGTTTATACTACCCATTTTACATTCTATTTTAAGACTAGCGTTACACAAATTGTTATGAAAATAGCATACAGGAAAAGTATATAGATGAATTACATGCAAAAGCAGCACACATTCACTGCCACCTTGTATTAGTGTCAATAAAACAACACACCATCCAAAGAAAAAGTAAATCTAAAGTAAGTCCCTTGGAATGAATGGAATTGATATGATGCCTGACATAATTTAGTTCTTGTGCCAAACACTAAATCCAGCACAGATGGAGTCAGTTACTCTGCGTTAACACTGCTGTAACTGAGGGCAGAATTTTCTTGTTGATACGTTCCTGTTGTTTCACTGGGTTATGAAAACAGATGTCATGGTGGTACCAAGCAAGGATATCCTGTCTCTAACAGTGCATGGTTCAGCTATGTTTTCAGTGTTTATCAATAACTGTTCACTAGCTGGGAATGATATCCAAGATTACATGCATGCTGCATGCTGACCAGTAAAGGAGTATATGCCTGGGTGGATCTGTATGCAAGCTCTGTTCCTTCCTTTCACATGTATGTGCTTTTTTAAAAAACAAACAAACCAAAAAAAAAACAAAACAAAAAAAAACTATTCCTGCTCCCTTCTCACAGAATGGTTGTTGGCCCCAGAACACAATTAGAAACATACAAAATAAGTTTCAGTAAGCTCTTCTGGTACTGCAGCGATTGGTGTTTGCATCCCAGTCCTACTAAAGCCTGAGATGCTTTTCCATGGACTGCTCTGAAGGGTCAAGTAAACCCTAACTGAGCACAAGGAATCTGAAAGTATCCTTCTCTAGAATCCTGCTAAGCAGAGGCACAACCTTTTTGCATGTGTTTTTTCACAGTGGCTTCAAGTTCTGCAACCCAATTAAAGCCCTAGTGATCTATGTTCTCATGAATACGCACTAAGTTTTAACCTAATTTACACATTCATTATGTGTAAGTTGTGTGGACAAGCAGAAAAGAGAACGAGTGATGTAAGGAGATAACACATACGAAGGAGAAATATTTCTTCAGACTGTGTATGTAAAACTTACAGTCTGTGAGAATATAAGTAAAAGCGTCATTCAGCGTCAGTCTTCCCTTAAGTTTCGTATACTATTAAATAATATATCACAACAAAATCAAAGGCAAATTATTACTGATATATTAGGCAAAACACAAGAAACCTAACATTTGAAGCTGTATTTATTCAGTTATATTTGCTCTACTCACAGATATGATGGCATTTTAAAATAACGTGACCCAACTCTTTCTGAAATGCCAAACGATGCTAATTTACAGCAATGGGAAAAGAGGGAAGCTGAGAACACTAATAGCTACAAAGCTAACCTGCAAATTACAAGCCAAGACCAAGCAGTGCAGCAATGCAAAGACAAAGTGAGATATTAACTGTGTGAATCGAGAACAGCCACCTTCTCAGAAGGAAGTTAACTCTAGAGGTTTGTCATTGCAATTTCCAAAGAGGAAGACTGTTCATTGGGAAGTAAATAGATAATCACGATTTTTAGGTTTGCATAAAAGCTATTAATGATGAATCAAGCTTTGAACAATCATTAACCATCAATTTCAGTTTTGTCCTTCCCATGCAGAGGGGAGTTAATCATTTCCAGTTCTCCAACTGGTGTACAGGGAACTGTTTTGCTCTCCTGGTAAAGGAAAATCTTCACCATTTCTCCTTGGCACCTTTATTTACCGACTCTGGTTGAGTTAAGATTAACTAACTAATGAGTTTCTGAGTATGTATGCATACAAAATACATGCACGTTAAGAACTGGAGCAGAAGAGCTATCAGGTTCACTCACTCCCTTTTCTGCCTTCTCTCAGCACAGCATGTGCAGCTGGTGCCTGATAGCTCCGTGTCCCTCAGCATTGGGCCTTGGTAAAGGCCACCTGCTCCCTCTGCTATCGGGACACTCCATGCTTTCTATGCTCAGACCAGGTAATTCCCATGACAACTGTTTACCCTCTGGAACTGCCATGTCTACAGATAGTGGTCAGCTTGAATTACTTACTCTTGATCCCAAAATTAAAGGTAGGATACTTAGATTTTATTTTATTTTTTTTCTACTTGGTTTGGGATAATCCCAGATATACAAGTTGGGAGATGAACTCCTGGAGAGTAGCCTTGCTGAGAATGACTTCAGTGTCCTGGTAGATTGAAAACTGAACATGAGCCAGTAGTGTGCACTTGCAGCCTGGAAGGTCAACAGTAACCTAGACTGCATCAGAAGTGGTGGCAGTGGGGCAAGAGGGGTGGTTGTCCTTCTCTGCCCTCATGAGGCCCCATCTGCAGTACTACGTCCAGCTCTGCGACCCAAATGCAGGAAAGTTGTCAAGCTTTTTGAGGGGATCCAGAGGAGGGCTATGAAGATGATCAGAGTGCTGGAGCATCTCTCCTAAGAAGACAGGCTGAGGGAACTGGGCTTGCTCAGTCTGGAGAAGAGAAGGCTGCAGGGAAAACTTAATACAGCCTTCTATATTTAAAAAATTATTATCAACAAGAGGGAAATCAACTTTCTACATGAGTAGATAGTGATAGGACAAGGGGGAATGGTTTTAAACTAAAGGAGGAATGATTTAGATGCCAGGGGGAGGTCTTTCACATAGGGTGGTGAGGTGCTGGCACAGGTTGCCCAGAGAGGTTATGGATGCGCTATCCCTGGAGATCTTCAAGGCCAGGTTGGACAGAGCCCTGGTGCTTGATCTAGTAGTTGGCAACCCTGCCTGTGGCAGTAGGGTTGAAACTAGATGGTCTTTGAGGTCCCTTCCAACTCAAACCATTCTACAATTCTATTTTTTTTTATTCTCCCCATTAGCTATGTCTTATTTTTCTTTATTTACATGTTCTATTAACATATCTATATCTTCTGTGATTACAATGGAGTAGAAGTGCTATTTTTTCTATGCAAGACATTTCCAATATTTTGAACACTGAAATCTCTCTCAGGTACTCTTAAAATTGGTCATTACTGATATCCACACCACTGATTCTATGCCATGTGGCATCAGTAGATATCATCCACTCCCAAAAATGAATCACTTTTCATAACGATTGGCATTTTCACTAATTAGCAATCCTTCCATGAGAAGCACATGTCAAGACAGTATGCAAGTTCATTTTCATGCTACTGCTATGTGTCTTAATTTTGTTAATTCTGCCTAGACATAAAAAGCAAGGGTACACCAAAATACTTATGATATTTTTCTTTAAGGATGACTCTTATTTTAGGAGGTAAATTTCACAACATTATTCAAGAGTTACTGAATTAGAAATTCCCTGAAATTACAACAGGAATCTTTAGTAAGCCTCTATTTTACCACCTAATTAAGTGCATGATAGACATTTGCAAGTTTAAGGCTTCTGGTCCAGGCTGCACAACAGTTTTGGTGTGCAACTTCACAGACATTGCATGGGTCATGATCAGCACCACTGAAGTGAAGGTGAGCTTTTCTACCCATCAGTAATACAAACAAGCCTGAGCTTTTCAGCCCAATTTTCAAGCCAAAGCACTGTCATGCACAGTCCAAAAATCTGTCAGGTGTCAGAACAGGTTGCAAAACAATACTCGTTTTTCCAAAATCACCTTTGGTGTAAATATTATCATTCCCTTCCTGCAGCCGAATAAACTACAATACATAGTAGTTAAGGTAAAAATCGCTGACCCAGATGTCAATTTCTACACACAGGGCAACAATAAATTGCACCTGGAGCTTTTCATTCACAGGTGATTCACACTATTTAAGAATTTTCTATCTTTTTATTTGAGTTGTGAATGTATTAGGTGGAGATGGAAAAATGTTTGTGTTTTGATAGAGTCTGGAGAGGAGAAATGCTTAACAATGATGAAAGGAAACAAAACATTAACTTGACAACAAAATTATGCTTTTCTTTGTAAGTATTGGAAAGATGTAGAGACATTAAAATAAAATTGGAGTACTCTATTCATTACTAATTATATCTGCGAACACAGCAGAATAGCAAATTATACCATTTTTTATCTATAACAAAAAAAATAATTTCAAGACATTCCCAAACAATTTCGTTGAAGAAAAAATAAAAAGACTGCATGGAAACATTTTGCGAATGTTAGACATCCCTATTTTGCTATTGTTCCAGCTCTCATCAAAGCTCTCTCATCAGATTTGGTATCATTGGAGAGAAATGCAGCAAAACTGGCTGGTGAGCATTTCTTACGCCATCAGTTTGTGTTTGGCAGGCAGAGTTAAGTGTTCTTGCTATGAAAAATGTAGGCTAATTTTTAGAAGAAACAGTGCAAGAAGCATGTTTTAGAACTCTGCTTTTGTGCAGTTCCTACATAGTTGGAAGAAGAAAAAAAGCCATTACCTTCATACAGATGAGAGTGATGAGAACATTAAAACCCCACAGTTATGTAAATGTAACTCATTGCATAAACGAGAAACTGAAAGTTTCTCCCTATACAAACATATGCTACTCTGTCTAAAAGAAATATGTTTTTTTGCAAACTGGAAGAGAACTAGGAGGGAAAATCCAATGAAAGCAACTGATACAATAAAATAGTTGGAAGAAAATCTCATCAGAACAGGAAAACATTGCCACTGATATCAGCAATGTCAAGATTGCACTGTACCTCCATAATTGGATTGAAAGCTCTTCTTTTAGAATGCTGAGTAACATTAACAGTGAAATAGATTTCAAGTGACAACAAAAGGCAATTTCCTTGCTGGAGGGATTCTAAATAAAGGTCAAAGAAAACTGCTCATTAGCTTGAGGTCAGGTTTAATGTAGCCTTTTGGATATGAAAATGAGAGAAAATTTCCTATTTACAACTAATAAGTACAAATTTTGGAAGTGTCTTCCTTGACCTACTTGTGTACAAGAAGCCTGATGGTTTCACAGGACTTCCCACTGAGATGAATGCTAATAGCATCTGTCTTTTCCACAATGCCATACTTGCCAACATTACAATATCTAGATTTTTCTATTGCTGTTTGCTACAAATACAAACTACATTTTAACATTATGCAAGGAACCACCTTAGAGTAGCTAAAAATTTATAGGTTCCCCTAAAATGATAGCCATTTGATGTACCATTTAAAAAAAAACATGTTGGTCTTTTATACTTTCCACAGGTTATTACATTTATCTTTTCCCCTTTTTCCACCATAAGAGGGAGAAACCAATGTGTATGTTTTCTGAAGGGAATGATTCCCTGGTTTCTGCAGCTGGAGTGCCAACTTTGGTTATTCTTGGAATACCCAGATGAGCACATACGCTTATTTGTGAAGTAACGTGCATGTCTGTCACTTCAGCTCTTATCAGGTGATATCACTTGCCTTTGCAGTCATCTAATTTGAGGGAAGTTGTTCTACAATCTTAGTTACAATTAGTAAAATGGGACTAAAGTGCATCTTCTTGCACTGTTCAGATGACTAAAAATATTAACAGTATTTTGACTTTAAAAGTTGACAACTTGAAAAATGTTGAAGCTTGTCCAGAATGCTGTTCTTAGATAATCTCATTTATCTCACATATCAAGTTGCCATTTAGAGGCTTCATAGATTAATCTAAAAGATTCAAGCCCTGGCTCTTAACTAACATTCCAAGATCTGAACAAATTCCAAAAGAGTCCATGTGATACAGCCCTGTGCTTTGTTCCTGATAATATGTATTTCACAAAGTTATCTCTATTTTTCTAACTTTTAATCCCTTTTCAAAAAACACATCAAATGCCAAAAAGGAATACACTACATTTCTACCAAAGCAAAATTTCTTGTCCAGTTCACAGGGCACAATGCAACAGTACCCAACACTGCAATGTCATAACAGCCATACGCACAGTTGTCTATCTTGAGCACAATATAAACATCCAAAGATGGAGTTGAAGCCTTCCTTGCTGCTGAATAAAGTCTTGACATGCGCAAATCTGAACCTTTCTGACTTATCCCAGTTAGAGTAGCCACATGCAGAGCCTAGCAGCAGGCTCAGTGCCTATTGTGCTCATGCTGCACCACTGCTTCCAGGTTGCACCGATAAGGGCAGTTCCAGTACATAAAGGAAAAGCATTCACTTTCACTTCCATTACACATATGGTCCCCAACTCTAATCCATAATACTGTGGTTTGGGCTATTTTGGCATTTTTCTGGTCTCTCTGTGATTCCACCAGGCTTTGGTACTGTCTGCTTGGTCACATTATGCTGATGAGTTCTAGGATTATAGTAAGTTGTTCATGGTCTCATAGAGAAAAGGCATCAGTAATACCAAAGGTATATTCTGTTCCACTGTCAGCTAACTGGCAGGAAATCCTACAACAAATAACATCTTTCAGTAATTGTTGACGGAGAAAGGGTATAAAACAATTGAGCTGTATCTTTTGAGAAAAATTCAGCTTTTAGTTGCAGAGCTGTAAGCCTAATATATTTTAACAAACTTCAGAGGGATTTTCACTTTTTGCTAGCACAATTCAAACTGAAGTCATGCAGCATATTTTACTAGGATCTCTGTAAGAAGCAACTCCAGTGTCTGTACCAGAGAGCTCAAGACGATCCAAATTTCCCAAGATACCAGACAGTCTGAATCACAAGTTTCAGAGAAATCCATACCATGGAAAATAACATGGTCAGTAGAGTGTTCAAGGGTATTCAGAATGCATTGGTCACACTCCCAACTGTTAGAAAACTTTTGTTCATCTTTCTATCTTGGCTATATTTCTATCTGTCTCTTTCTTATTCTGTCTATACGTAGCAACCAGCAAAATGCAGTCAAGACCAACTTGAAGACTTCCAAATGTTTCTATAAAGAACACTATAATACAGAACCACATATCCCAGTCCCCTTCATACCTAAAGCTAATCCAGAATCCTAAAGTAAACTCATTAACATCAATGCAGTGTTCGAAAAAAAATCTTGCATAGCTCTTACAGAGATTCAAACATTGTCCTTTACTATTAGAAGAGACTGACATGTGTCTGTAACCCTAAATTAAGATTTAATAAGAGTCCACTAAGATCGGTTGAGTTGTTTTTTGTGTGTTTGGGGTTTTTATTTAAGAAATTTGTCATCTGCATATCAGTCAGATATTTAGAAGTTTGGATTTTTGGGGTGTTTTTTTGTTTTGTTTTGTTTTGTTTCTTTTTTTAGTTTCCTCTATCATTTTGAAGGTGTTCTCCTGTCAGGTGATATGCCTATAGTGTACCATCTTCAGACATCTTTGTCTTAGGCTAGATTTAGCCTTTTTATTTCCCATACATGTGTGAAACAGAAAACACTGCCAACCAGAGACAAACGACCATCAGCAGTGTTGGCCTGGTAACATTTACCAACCAGGTTGAGATGACTTCCTTGAAGATAAATTTTGCTTTCAAGCTTCCTAAGGGAACTGTGTCCTGACACTGTATCATAATAGCATGTCTGTAACTACAGTATCATCTACCACACATGGAGGATGAAGCTTCCATTCCTCTGGTAGGTGCGAAAGATATTTGACTCGTGAACTTAAGAACAGAGAGTGGATAAACAGCATCATTCCACAATGTTGCAACCAATCACTTCCAGTTTTAACAATGCAGGCTTTTTATGAAGATGTAGATAAACCATCAAACTAATTTAATATTTCTGATGAGTAGAGGTATTTAAATGTTCCTCATAAAAGAATCAGAATGTCTCAAAAACATAACAATATATATTAAACAGATAATACTAGATAAAAAATTTTAAATGGTTTACACACAAACCACTCAACCCCTAACATTAAATGCAACATCTGTTAATAAATCCAAGCTAGAATGAAAAATGAAATACATCTTAGTGCTCTACTCATATTGTACTAAGTGTTAAACTGCACTCAGGAATTTTTTTTTCAATTGGGAGTTTGCTTTCAGTACAGCAGTAGGTTAGTAAACATGTTTTGGTTCACAACTAAAGAGAATGTTTAGTTGTAGGAGTAGAAAATTGAACGTTTCCTGCTGTTCTTTGTACAGATATCAAACAGTGACATCAATTCCCGTTTTTCTAAAAGCCAAAGTAAATTATAACTAATACACAAAATAAACCTGCATTCGGTACCATGCAAGAGATTTGCAATGTAATTCCCAGACATAATTCAGTCATGACATTCTGTTGATGGAGACAAGCAAAGAGCAAAAACAAATGTTAGGCTCAGCGATCACAGAGGTCAGACATGATAGTTATTTTTAAAGTATTTACAGGTTAAGATACAAAGAGAAATGAAAGGAGACATTTGTTACTGATTTTGAATTACAGTGTGCTACATCAAATGCAGAATTTGGGATATAATGCTGCATGTAAAAATGAGACTAGTTATCTGTATATTAAAAATTGAGACGTGGAAGCAAAGAAAAACAGCTACTAAAAGACTAAAGAATGTGTCTGAGGTGCAAGTGGTGATTACAAGATATTTATTTTATTTGTGACTGAAATGGTGACCTGATAATACACAGAAATTGCCTTAGACTCAATCTCAGCAGTGAAATGAGGAATATTAGAGGAATCTAAGTGTAACAGTTACTGAGGAAGGAACTCAGCCTACTAAACAGTCCCTTCCACTCTGTGTGTTTGTACACATCTCCCACACTGCTCTCTCTCCTCCTCCCTAGCAGTGGCTCGATTTAATTGCCATGACTTCCTTTCCAAAGCCCTGGCTACTGGGGAGCACAGCCCCAATCAGGAGAGGCAGACAGCATTCACTTATGAAGGAACAGTCCAAGATTGAATATGTTGAGAGAACAGATAGGTAGATCTGTTAATTTTTTTATTAGTTGGCAAAGCACTATTACACATCTTTAAAGATACAAGTGATATCATAGGTATGATAGTTTTGCCAATTTTTTTTGTGACGTTTATGTCATTAAGATCTCCTAAAAATTGTCCTACAGAAGAACTGCTTAATGCTGTCAAAATCTGGTTGCTGATTTGTTTCTCATGATACTGTTTCTTTTCTGTGAACGCCTTTCATTGCTGACTCCACAAGCCTCATTTTTCACTGTCTAGCCTCAGATACAGCATCTACATATATCTGAATACTGAAATAAAAAGTGTTAAAAACCTGGGGAAAGGTCCACTATATTAGGAAACATTGCATCCCACAAACCTGGCTTTTTCAGTACAGGAAATCCTTATCGTGACAAGACAATAATCCTCTGGATAAAACCTCAGCCCGCAGAAAGCAGTGCATCTCAGCAGTGGGCTATGCTGCATTAGGAAGCAGAGAGGAAAAATCCCAAGTTAAAGAATAGATGGCAATTTTAGAGTAAATACCTCAGGTGGCTAAGCAGGGTAAATGGAATTACATAAATTTCCACTTTGCAGGCAGATTCCTAAATAAAGTTGCTAATTCTAACAATAATTCTTAGACTTAGTATAATATTTCTCTCCTTCCCATTTCGTCTTTATTTAGTGACCCAAGGATATCAATTACTTGCTGCTTTTAGTATATACTGACTTGATTTGCACAGACATCTTGCATGAATTACTCCTCCTATTATTGTGTGTCTCTGTGTAAGTAATTTTCTCAAATGGGTTGCAGTACTGAAGTAAATTAAAATATATCTTTTGCTCCTGGTGTACTTAGGACTCTAATCTTGTTTCATGTAATAGCCATAGCATAATTTGTAGGATAAACCCAAAGAAACAATACCATTGAATTGAAAAGGCACATTTTCAGTATATTCAACTGCTATAAGAGCATGAAAAACAGCATACTGTAATACTTCTGTGGAAGTATCCAGAACAAGTAAAAAGCTTCCAAACTCTTACATACTGTGACACCAACCTACACAGCAGACACAATACTTTTTGTCTGTGAACCCAGAAGCACCTGCATTTTGTGGTGCTAAATTTCTGCCCTGGATGTCTACATTCCCACCTGGGGGACAAACAAGCGATGCAAGTGCTACGGTCATCCTGGAGCACAGCTCACTACATTGTAACCCCCCCCCCCGCCACCCCCCCAGCCACCAGTCTGCTCCAATTCTCTAGGTGTGCTTAGACTACAAGACTGTGCAGGTTTTCCCCATACCACAGGAGCTTGCTGGCTATGTAAGTTATACAAGAACATACAGCATACAATTGAAAAAAAAAAAAAAAAAAAAAGTGGGAATTCCTTCAGGTGCTTATACCTCTGTTTCTGCTATTGCAGTGACTTTATCTTGTCTAAAGTAATGAAATACTCATGAAGTAGAGAGAATAATGGACTCTAAAGACCCAAGCATACCTTGTGAAGGAAACTGAGGCTCAATGCTATGTCCAAATGAGTAAATATTAAGAACATTAGACGGCACAAACTGATAGCCACCATAGAATATTACATCATCCTGGCTGTTTCGGGCTTCAGCTCTGGATCTCACAGAGTAAATCTGAAGTCTTCCCAACGTGCTCTAGACCCTCAGGCCATGAGGTGTTCAGAGATAAGGGAAGGGGGCATTATTTTTATGAAAGGTAACTAACACCATATTCCAGTTCAAGGCCCCAAGCAGAGACAAATTTGCTATTAGGAGCATCTGCCAGAGAAGAGACCTGAATAAGGGGAGGCACTTATGCTCCCCCGTCTACCTTGGCATTTCATTCATCTGCAGTTTCCATAGCTTTTCACTCATCTGAACTCTGGTACATCTTTATGCCTAAGTCTGTTTATTACAGAACCCAGAGCTCATGATCCCCATGCAGCATGCACTTGGGGATCTTGGAGTTAGGTGGTACGATACTGAGCATTATAACACCAAAGTACCCTGAAGTATCTCAAAACCCTGGAACATGTTCCAGAAACTGTTGTGATAAGGACACTGCAGTACCTCGGCAGCAGGTGCTGCAACTCCTGTGCATGCGCCTACCCAAATAAGAAAAGTCCAAGGAGCAATAAGAAAATGGAATACCAGCAAGGGCTATAAAACTGAATCCCCTGACCTATTGTAACAAAACCATATCATCGCAACATGTAAATCCTAACATCACTTTGAAAAAAACACTATAATAATAACTATCACCACACTTGACTGACAGCTAATTACAAAAATGAGGTACTTCTTTCCCTGTTCTCAGAGACATTTCCGTCTTTGGCAGTGGCACAGAACAGAACCCTCTGCCCAACCACACTGGCTAGACAGGATGTAAGAAAGGGAAACAATCTATTTTTAGAGGACTGTGTTGCACAAGCTTGCTAATTCTTTTTAGCCTACAGCTTGCTTTATGTGACCATAGGTCTGTCGGCATTACTTATTAAAAAAATCTCTCTTCCCCTGTTCTCAGCATTGCCCAATTAAGTAGACTGGGGAACTTATACCCAACCTTTATTTCAGTTATACTGGCTCAACAATGATATTTTAAAACTGATTGAAAGCAGAGCAAATCTTTGAGTGGACACCTGTAGTTCACTGGGCACTCCACAAACCTAATTTATGTGAGAATTGCTTGATTTAAGATTCAGTAGTACAGCTCTGAATGCAAACATGCCCTGAGCTAATAAATAAAGTAGCAAAAAACAGCAAAAAGTCTGAGCACTACAGTTATTCTTTGGAGAGAGAGCAAAATTTAATACCACAAACAGAATAAACTTTACAAACAAATCAATTTTTCAGAGTTAACATCTGTGTTTTGCATTGGCTCCTGGTGTGCATACATTTGTCTACACATGTGCACAAACAGCCTACAGGGGATTTTGTGTATTCAAATACCCATCAGCAAGTGATGACTTCATTAAAAGCAGCAATATGAATAGAACTCCAAAGTCTGTGAAACAAACTGGACTTTTTACATTTGTCCTTGCAACCTTTTTTTTTCTCCAATATAATCATGTCAAGTCCTAAAATCAAAATGTGAGAATGCTCCTGTGTTCCTAGTAATATTTTTGCAATCTTTCCATACCTACAAGCAAAGATACTTTAATGAAATTTAGTTACCCAGATCGAGAATGCTCTGAAAGGCTTTGGAGAGTAGGTGACATTTGGATGTGCTTGTTGCAAAGAAGGAAGAAGTTAACTCCATTTAAAAGATAAAACTTTGGAGGACTTAGTTTTACAAGTACATCATAATAGGAATTCCATTTTGCATAATGGTGCCATCCACCTTCTCTAATAGTTTACTTACTGCCAATTCCTCTAAAAGAGGAAAACAAATGCACAGATTTTAATTACAATAGACTAAAGACCATACACCTATATGCCTCTGTAGGAGACTCTCAATGGCATTGACTATATTTCACTGAACAACATAATAACTACTAGGAATTGTCAATTTCAGTCCCAATAAAACTCAGATCAGCAGCTGTGATTGACAGTAGCATTCTATAATTCATCGCAGCCAGTTTCAGGGTCTGATCACATTCAGTGGCAGAAGGAAAATCAGTGCATTCATGCCCCAAAGCTAAAGGGAAACTCATTTTGAAGAAATTTTTCCTGCACTGGATAAAAGGATACTGTGTAAGAGCCATTTGGAAGACAAAATGAAAAGCAATAAAGGTATCTTATTTCTTATGAGTTTAGTTTTTCAGTGGTTTTGTTGTTGTTTTTAATTCTCTAGTGCAATTTTGAGCTTTGACTGAACAAAGTAAAATCATATGAATAGAAATCATTTTATAAAGAATCATTTTAGCTGTAAAATTTGAGGGCAGAGAGTAAAATGAATGGGAGTGAGGGTATAACTGCGTGTATGGATATTGTGTTGGAAAACCTGCACAGCATAAGGGCAAAATCCTGCTTTATATTTTTACTATTTCTACATTGCTTCTCAGAACTCTCAGTAACAAACTGGAGACTACAGTGTGCTCAACACTGCATTAAAATCAAACACAAACTCCTGTATAGCATAGAGGACAAACTGCCAGATGCTACCACATGGACAGAGGGAGAAACAGAATGAAACTTCCAGACAGTTACCTGACAGGAGAATAGGCTGAGGTAAGGGAAGGTTAATTATTAATAATATTGCACCTTATCTGGGCATTTAGGGATTGTATTTGATCCTGGAGAGAGTATGGAAGAAATGGGTGACTGTGTCCTAGCAGCAGCAAGCTTTAAGAAAATATTTTAGGTAACATCACATATTTCGAGTTTAAATCGCTAGTACTTTTCTGAGGTAACTCTGCAATGTAGGAGGCAACACAAAGAGCATGCTGTCTGAAGATTTAACAGGTTGATAATGTGAGTTAGGATGATTCAACAGTGGCAGAAGCAAAACTCCTAATCCAGAGGGAGATGAATGATAAAGTTGGGCAAACCCATGAAAATGACGTTAATCAGACAAAATCTGAGGAAGTGGGGAAAAAGAAAAGAGGGAGGACAGACTGTGCAAATGAACACTCGTGGCATTTAGCATGCAATCCCTTAGTAGTATCCCACTAAACAACAACAACACAGCAAAATACTTCACTCTTCCTTCAAAGCAGCAGTGTTACTGTTCAAAAGTTAGAAAATTACTATTGTCAGTCCCTCCCTTCTGCATGCAGTGTGCACTGATACAAACTGGGTAATCTGTTTGAGACCCACTTCTGTCAGCGCACAGAAGTTCTTGTTCTGACTGTCTTTCTATTGCAGGGCTTTCACCACCAAACACGAGGAGTTAGCGAGTACAGGGAGAAGGCTAAAGCTATTGAGCCTCCTTCTCCCACATTTAGTTTGCCTAGCAGGCGGCCAGGTAACAAGAGAGAGGAAAGTGAATTACAAGTCTTTCCTAAAACAACTGTCCCTTCATTACTGAAAGAGTGCTCAAAATTGGAATGATGAATTCAAATTTAGCTGCTTTCCTACAGCCACAGAAGCGCCATGAAGGAAAACTTACCAGCACTTGTAACGAACACAAAAGAGCTAATTTTCCACCATTGTGTGGATATTTAATTTCCTTGAAATTAATTTTAATTTGAGCAAATGTTTCATAACACATACCGTTTAGGTTGCAATATACCATCTACTGTGAGTGGGGTGTGTTTAGATAGCACCATATTATCAATAAGAAAATCAGAATTACATTATTACTAGTACTGTATATTTGAATTTTTCATCCACATTAACCCTCATGGTTTCTTACACATACCTGCACACAGTGACCTACTGCTACACCTTAACACAAAACTAAACTGAAGGTAAATATCATGCTATAGAGAGCAAAACAGAATGACATCATACAGAGGGCCACGAACACTCCCTGGGAGTTGGACCTGCCACCTGAAGCCTCAGTAAAACCACCAAGTATTTTCTGGGGATTTTTCAAAACTGTAAGATCAAATAGTTGTCTGCTATTAAAAGTTTCCATGTCTTAAATTCCTTCCCCTTCCTATGTCACCATCTCCTTTGGGTCAGCTCACCTGACAAGGCTCACAGAACACCTCACTGACTATCCCAGAGTGACAGGAGGGGAAGCACACGCTTCCTAGGCACCTTGCTTGCACTGTCAGTGCACTTTACTGCAAATGACAATCAGCCTGATGCTACAAGAGGAATGACTAGAAATAACAAACTCAAGGAGGGAATTATACAACGAGAGAATGTAACTTCTGATTATGCCTGCAGTAAACGATATTCACAAACACAGTGAGGGACAGCCCTGTGTTGTTGCACTACACACTACCTTACCACGTTCTAATGCAGAACAGACACATTAGGCAGAGTGTCTCAGTTTCTCCTCTTGTCCACTCCTTGAACTCCTCTGCAAATACCTGTCAGAAAGGATAGCTAGGAGTTATGTGACACATTTTTTAACCGCAGATTTCAAAGTTCTTGCTAAGATGACTGTCTTTACCACTAATCTTAAAGATTAAAAAAAAAAAGGGGGGGGGGGGGGGGGGGGAGAAGCGGGGGAAAACAGGGTGGAGGAAATATGGAAAGATAAGCAGCCCATCAAATATCACAAATGTAGCCAGTAAAAGACTAGGAAGAACACAGACCTTTTATTTTCTTGTATCATATACCTTCCAATGCACCTCGCTACTTTGTGGATCATATAAAAGACAGACCAAACATTCTTTTCCATGTGGCAGACCTGTGTCACCTTGGAAACCACAGGAGCTCACTAAACTGTTTGCCATAGGACACCAAAACATCATCAGGTATCTCATTACCACAGGGTCATATTATTCCAATATCTGCCTCTGCTAGTTTAAAATAGTTTCTAAATTTCTTCTGTCCTTCGTTTTTCTCAGTTCCAACTCTCTTTCAGTCTCAAATAAAAGAGATAACTAATATCAAGGTTTTAAAACATAGTCTCTTTAAAATCTCATTTGTTGGACTTTCACAGTGTGAATTAAAAATAATTAACATTATAGAAAAAAACATTCAGCAAGAACTGCCAAAGTCTTTTGAAAAATCTGTCTATTTATCCAGACTTTGAACTACAGAGACAAAAGCCTCTGCATTTCAAATGGTACCTCTTTTTGAAGATATTTTAAAGGAACTTTAAGTCAGAAGCAGGGAGAGTTGCATTAATAAATTCTGAGAAATAGAGCAGACTACAAAAATACATCACCTTCTGAATTCAGAACATGGGAATCAGCTTAGTCAATAATTTGCTGGATTAAAATCATAGAATCCTTAGAGTTGGAAGGGACCTTTAAAGGTCATCCAGTCCAACTCTCCTGCAATAAACAGGGACATGCACTGCCAGATCAGGTTGCTCAGAGCTTGGTCCAGCCTGGCCTTGAAAGTCTACAGAGATGGGGCACTGACTACCTCTCTGGGCGACCTGTATCAGTGCCTCATCACCCTCCTTATATCCAACCTAAATCTCTCCTCTGTAAGTTGGAAACCATTTCCCCTTGTCCTGACACCATACACCCTGTTAAGGAGTCTGTCCCTTTCTTTCCTGTAGCTCCCCTTTAGATACTGAAAGGAAACAAACTGAAGTTCACGTTATTTCAAGAGTTACTTTCTTACAGCCAAATCTAGGAATTACAAAAAATATCCCAAAAAACTTGAGGAGTGATGAATCTCCTTATGCCTAAGTATTTTATCTAAGCAATTCTTGAGAAAATTGCATCTGTTTACAGATGCTCAGAGCCATGTTGCTTTTGCACTCCAGCTATTAAGCAGCTTTCCTTCCCTTACAGGGTGTTGTTACTGACTATGTACTTGTCAGCTAAAGAGGAAAATGTATTAAGCAAGAATGCTTTACTGCGTGTTCTCATTTTATTAGTCACTGGGTGCTTGATCATATTTGATACTATTAAATTTCTTCCCTTTCGATTATTGTTGTCTCCAAGGTTCTCTTTTTGCTAAAGTAATCTAATTGTCTTCTGTACTGGCGATACCATCTAATTTGCAACTGTTTATAAAATCCATTTGTGAAAACTGCTTTCATGCCCCACTTACATTTGAAGGTCCAATCACAGGAGCAGGGCCCAAGACACACCTCACTCAACCTCTCTCAATTCTTGGATACCTTTTGTAAGATGACCCAAGCTGCCTACAGGGAAAATTAATCTTGTAATGTGTTCTATTCCCTTTTGTCTCTCTTGAATATTTTCCCCATGAGGCATTGTACCTCACATGTTTTACTTAAACCTACATATATTTGATCTGCTACCTTGACCTTGCCTAACAAATCATTTATCTTATCAAAGAAAGATACTGCTCTAGCCTGACGCAATCTGCTTTTGTTAAAACACACTGCGTTTTATCCAATTTTCCATATAACTTAGTGCCCTTGATTACCCTTTTCCTTCAGTATTCAGAGACTATGCTTAGTACTGTGGACAGACTAGTGTAGCTCTCTTACCCCAAAATATTTATAATCTTCTGTCCTTGACAGCTATCCTAGGTCAGACAAAGCTGTATTTGTACATATGGTCAGGTCCTAACTGTGCTGGTCAAGTACTTTCTCTCACAACTTCCTTCAGTAGGAAAAAAACCTTTCAACTGAATAAAAACATCATTGGAAAATTCTGACTTTTCCTCGAAGTGTTAGGCATCTAAACCCAGAAGCATTTTTATCTGAGAAATCTAAGATATTTACATTATAAATGCTCACTTGCCACCTCCCATGAAGTGTTTTCTGATCAGAAGGGGCTTCCCTTCTGACATGCAATAGTCAAGAACTGCTATGACAGAAACCAGAATAATTTCCCACTGTCATGCTTAGATACAGAAATTCATATATGTTTCTGTCTGTTCACAAGCTATTGCCTGCAGTCTGTGGAAATATAGAATAGCCAATGGAGTTGCTCTAATGGTAATCCAGTAGAAAACAATTAGCAACACAGGCAAAAAAAGTATTTGCAGTAAAGTTATTATAAGCCTTTACCTGGATCATGGCAATGCCAATCATCCAAGAGGAACAGACGAAGGGAAATTTTCCTTCTTAGATGTTCCTTTGGCTGAAGTGAAACTAAAAAGAGGCAATTGCATTTAGGTCCTTCATGATACCGATATTGACAGGTCATCGAGCTCCTACCAACTACTGTCATACTGGATAGGGAGCTGATCCTGCTTCTGGAAACTGAACGTCGTGTCTCTCTCTTTCAAAATCTCACCAATTGCCCAGAAGATTAGCATCTGTCCCTGGGAGATGAACTGCCATGGGCAGAGGCACTAGAAATACCCTACCCCATCACAGCTTCCTTACTTCCCCGTTTTCCTAGATCTGAGTATCCCCAGCTGCTTGCTCTCTTTCTTAGGTATGGGTAGCAGATGAATAAAGCAAGCCACAGCATGGAGAGACATTGGTCTAAGCTATCCAGGGTGATACAGGGCCATGTACAAAGCTAGTATTATAGATACTACAATAAACTAGCAATTTTTGTATTATTTAGCATCATACTTATATCTAAGTACCTCACAAAGTCCTCAAGATGCCAGATTATTTATGCGTCCTCTGCATTTTGTTGTTGACAGACTCCAAGCTAATGATTATAATTGAGTGCAAAGGCAATACAGATTTGTCAAACTCATTCAATAACTACAGGTTCACACGCAAAGATAATGAAATATTTATTCCACTGGCAGAGAACAAAGAGGAGCTTAGAGGACGTGCTTGCACAGAATGTTACCAAGCTAAGTGAAGCAGAGCTAAATAACTAGAAAGACAAGGATTAGCAATTAAGGTTACACAGACATAATTTAGGACAACAAGGCACATAAGAAATGAAGAAAATACAAAAAAAAAAATGTGCTTAAGTTGAAGACTAAATATTTCTTGGATACGAAGCTAACTATCCTTTCAGAAAAAAAAAATGAGAGCACTTCTTGACTTTGCTAGTGTCAAAGTGCTTCTCACATGTGAAATAATTAAATTTAAAAAGAACAAATTTTAGCACAAGGAGTCTCTAAATTATTCACTCTAGCCTGCTGGATGTCACAGACTCAGGTTTTCTCCTGTATTGATCTCAGGAACACATACAAGCACATACCAAGGATGTACCCATTTCTGACCATAAAAAAAGTCAGCAATGGAGAGTTTACTGCTTCCCTTAGGAATGTTTCCCACTGGCTAGTTGCTGCTAAAACATCTACTTTTTTTTTTTTTTTTTTAATCTTTTAGCACAGATATAGATTATCATCCTCTATTAATTTACTGAAAATTTCCAGTATCAGGGTTGTTTTTTTTTACATAATGATACTCAAAGGGTTCATTACGTCACTGGCTTATTTTAACTTTTTGTTTCGTTTTAATATTTTTAAGGCAGAATGAAAGGGATTACAGATTTTTTTTCAGATTGAAAGAGATCTTACATCTTCCTCAACTTCTTCAAACCACTTTAAAACAATGACCACCACACTGGGCATAAGTTCTTCAGCACTAGTCTCACTAACGGTCTTTGTAGTTCTTGACACTAGTTTTATTCTTAGCTCACTGCTTACATGCATTGTTCCCCCCACCCCAGACATCCTTAGCTCCAGTTCACAACTGCTGCAGAGACTTTTGGCTCTTCTCATCTGTTTGTTTCCAGGAGTGCAACTAAAGGAAATATATTGGAGTGAAACCAACTTACGAATCAACTAAGCTGTGACTGCACTGCCTTTATGGTGATTTAATCTATATCATCCATACGTACATTTTTTCATCACCAACAGTGGTGAAGTTAACAATTATCAAATTTTCTACTGATTGCTCTAAAACCTGCATGGAAACACCAATCCATGGCAGTTCTCCACCAGCAATTACTGTTTCTAGTCTATCAACCAGCCAGTTCTTAATCATTTTAATGCATGTCTTACTGATACTGTGAAGAGCTAATTTCAATCATAATGCCATTCCAAATGTCTTACACAGCTTATTAAATGCAGGTCGTTTTTATCAATCAAATTTGTAATTTCTTCCAAGGATAAAATTAGATTTGTCTGACAAGTTCTATTTTCTATATCTACAACTCTCTACAGTATTATGAGTAGGTTAAAGAGATACTACCACTCTACTACATTTATATACTTCCCGGAAAGTTGCAGATAAAAAGGTTCTGAATGCACAGTCTATGATTGTCCACCTCGAAGTTATACATTTATAGACGCAGGAGAAGTTTCTAGTACCGTATCTCAGAATCTAAGATCTTACTTTAAAAATTTATATCAGGAGATTTAAAATTATGATTCACCAAGCCTGGGCAGATCCTTTTGTTTTATTATTTTTTAAAAACTATTTGCAATGTTAGGCCTCTTTTATACTTAGACCACAGATTCCACAGTAAGTAGGGGGAAGATAAATGTTGACTAGTTTAAAATCATGTCTTCAAAGTTTAGATAATGTCTAGTGCAAAACAGCAACAAATTGCAGGCCAAGATAAGTACATTTATTGGAGCCTTTTTTATTTTTTTTTCCCATTTTTTTCTGAGAAGAATGCGACCTTTCAGCCAGCTCACTTCCTGCTAGAGCACTGCTAACTCTATATCTTCTCAGACGCTGCATAAATGTCAACCATTTGTGTAAATTTCATTAAGTACTCAAAGTATGACTACATGACTACTACTACTAAGACATCCGGTGGGCTCCCAAGTATGTTTTAGGTTTCCTGGTTTCCAAACTCTCCACAGTTCTTGTCTACCATCATAGATTTTAGAAAGCAATTAAAAATTGTCATCCTTCTAATAGGAGTGACTTCATTCTGGATTATTAATTAACAAGACAGAAATCTTGTGTAACTGGTGAGGAGTTCAGAGCAAGGATTCTGTCAGATAGAGGAAAGAAAAAGAAAAGCAGCGATCTCCGTGAATATGTTTCTTACACAAATCACAGTCACGGAACTGCTACGCTTGTTTGCGCGCTGTATAGCTGGCTTCTGTTTTATGGGTGACTCATGGCTGAAACCCCAGTAGCTGACTTCTCAGGCTATGATGAAACACCAAGAACAAGAAAACCTCATGCTCATTCATACTGCACTGTACTTTTCCCCATCTCTACTACTGTTTGCATTTGGGTCAGTGCCTGCATTGGTACATGTGCAATGCATTGCACCAATTAACAAAGAAGAAAGATGCCAAACTAAAACAAAAATGAATTTCATATTGTGTCTCCAGAATCGTCTTTTGGAAGTATAATGCACTGTGAGATGTGAGGTAGGCAAGCCTTAACAAAATGGCTTAACCTCTCTGAAACTGCTGTCTAATATCCGCAACATCTCTTGTAACATGTTAAAGTTATCCTGTAAAAAGGATTACAGAAACATTTTATGCTTCAGCCAAACACAGCAATGACAGCATTGCAAGGACACAGATTTTCTCATGCTGTGGCAGATCCAGGTACCACTCTGCTGATTCTCCAGCAGCAAATAAAATAAAAAACTCCTCCAAGGAAACTTCATAGGTTGTGGAGCAGGAGACCTAAGGTCTAGCACCCCCTGTTGTCTCAGCTTGCAGAGCTCTAAGTATGTTATGGTACCAGATTATACGCGCCTTTCTCACACAGCCTGCGATTCCTTCAGGAAGTGATTGTCGCAAGTTGAATACCCGCTGTAAAACTACACATCTTGTTTTGCCTGAAAGTGAGTACCTTTTCGTTTTTTTAAGTCCACACATACTCTTAAAAAAGTAGTAAAATAGCAGAAAGTCTTATATATTCTCACTGCAGTTTCTAATCTGGAATGCCTACATTTGCAAAATGATATCCCTTCTAAAGCTTCAGTCAAGCAGAAGTCATCCTGTTTTCCCACATTCATCCAGCCACATTTCCAACTGTGCGTCTCAAAGGTCTCCCATCACAGCACACTGCTCCCAGTACTGTTCTCTAGCATTTACAGCCTCCCAGGACACTTTTTCATGCAAAGAGAGATATTAAGAGTTTGACTATTGCACTGCAGACTAGACAGGTAATAGAAAGTATGAGATCAGCTATCCTAACTGGAAATAGAATGCTAGTTTTTAGGTTTTGTTTCTATATTTCATAAATTTCTCCACTGATCAAAAGGCAGTTTAATCTCTTAATATGGATCCTCTGTAGTGTTATTTTAATCTGCCATTATTCCTAAGCAAAATACTTCATTTAACCAATTTAGAATTTTAAACTGCAATATTAGGATAAATACCTCACATTTATTTCTCCTTGCATTATTAAAGCTGCTATTATTCTTGTTCAGTAAAAATCTTTCTTTTGCTAGGATCTCTGTCATCATTCATTATCCTCAATTGTTCTTCACTCTGAAATTTCCATATATCTTCATGAATGTTACATTGTGAGTATTTTCTAACTGCTCTTTTTCTACTTTAAAATATCCTTTCAAAAGTAAAGATCTGGCTTGCCGGAAGGCTGCTTTCTTTGGATTACAGTGGAACCTATTCCTGTGCAAAGTCTTCCCTTCTTCAGACACTGAGCCCTCCACCTCTTAATGTGCTTTCTTCGCAAACCCATTAGAGACTTTCAACTTCATCCAGCTAACTAATTGTGCACATAACATGGGTCACACATCAGAAAAAGCTGCAAGAGAATCTGCAGACATAATCTTTGGGCCAATCTGCTCACAGGACTAAAGGTTCTCAGAGGATATATTAAACTAAACAAGCTTTCTATTAACAAGGCTTTGCAGAAGCTATCCTGCTCTCAGCAGCTCAGGAAGATTAAAAGACTTTTTTTTTTCTTTCTGACACTCCCAGCAGCTCCCTTATTTGTTACCTAACTACCCATAAGCACAATATGTTACCGGAGTAAGTAGAACATTATTCCAAAAATAGTGATAGAACATGCCCCATTTTTTTACATGGTCTTTGAATCTACTCCCTCATCTGGAACGAGTATTGTTTCACACAAGTGTACAAATAAGCAATAATAAAATTATATGACTGCATGGTATGTTATTTTATTACTATCGGCTTTGCCACAAACTTCACCCAAAAACGATCATCTTGGTGCTCCGCCTTTATATTCAGTACGGATACACACATCTCTGATCACAGGGTAACTTGTACATTCATATTACTACTGACCTGTCAGTCTCACCTCTGTGCCAGGAATGATCAGGGCACAAATCCTCCTGGAAGTTACACTATGGCACATGGAAGACTGGGAGGTGATACAGGAAAACCAGCATGGCTCCACCAAGAGCAAATCCTGCTTGGCCAACCTAGGTAGCCTTCTATGATAGTATAACTGCATCAATGGGTAAGGGAAGAGCCACTAACTGTCTATCCAGACTTCAGTAAGGCCTTTGACACAGTACCCCACAACATCCTTCTCTGCAAATTGGAAATATATGCATTTTATGAGTGGATTGGCTGCAGGATCAAATCCAGAGTGGTAGGTAGTCAATGGCTCAGCGTCTGCATGGAGATCAGTGACAAGTGGTATCAATGCTGTGACTCCTTAAAATCTTCATCAGTGACATTGACAGTGGGGTCAAGCGCACCCTCAGCAAGTTTGCAGATGACACCAAGCTATGGGGTGTGCTCAACATGCTCTAGGGACTTAGACAGGCTGGAGAACTGGGCCCAGAAGAACCACATGAATTTCAGTGAATCCAAGTGTAAGGTCTTGCACCTGGGTCAAGGCAACCTCCACCACCAATGCAAGCTGGGGCATGAAAGAATTGAGCACAGCCCTGCTAAAAGGGACCTGGAGGTACTACTCACAGCTCAAGAAGCCAACCATATCCTGGGCTGCATCAAAAGAGGCATGGTCAGCAGGTCAAGAGAGGTGATCCTGCCCCTCTACTCTGCACTGGTGAGGCTTCACCTGGAGTACTGTTACCAGATGTGGAGTCCACAGTGCAGGAAAGACACTGACTTGTTGGAGCACATTCAGAAGAGAGCGACAAAAATTATCCAAAAGATGGAACGTCCTCCCCAGTGAGGGGCTACAGACTCTTTAGTGGAGTCTGTGGTGATAGGACAAGGGGAAATAATTTCCAACTTTAAGAGGGTAGATTTAGATAGGAGATAAGGAAAAAATCTTTCACAGTGATGGTGATGAGGCACTGGAACAAGTTGCCCAGAGAGCTGGCGAATCCCCCATCTCTGTAGACTTTCAAGGCCAGGCTGGACCAGGCTCTGAGCAACCTAATTTGGTTGTGGATGTCCCTGTTCATTGTAGGAAAGTTGGACTGGCTGACCTTTAAAGGTCTCTTTCAACTCTAAAGATTCTATAATTCTATGATATTGAGCCAAGAGATTAGCTGTCTGGTCTATCTTTCACTGCTTTACCAAACAGCTTTCAAAAACCTTCACAGTTTTCATTCTCTTTGGAATTACTGATTTCTTTCCTTCTGGCATGATATCCATTTCTTTATTTGCTTGTCTTTATTCCCCAAGCTTATGATAGAGAAAAAGATTGGGTGGTTTTTTTTATACATGTCATTCTTTACTTTTTTTCCTTTCTAAAAGATGTATGAATCATCACTTCTGTTCCTCAGTTTTTTACAACATTCACAAAAAAAAAAAAAAATGCATATAAGATGCATTGCTCCTCCAAGCCTTCCTTTCACATACGTACCTCGTTCTTTTCTTACAAAATTTTGAAGGGTTTTGTTTGTTTTTTACAATGCTTTCTCAAACAGAATCATATTTCCCTTTCAAGAAGCACCTCCATAACCAGAATCATTCTTTGCATCTTGGCAAAGCAAGAAGCTGGATGTTTGGCAGAAAATATCTCCATAGACCTGCGGACCATTTTAAATGTAACTGTGCAGCTGTATCTATAAAGATAAAATAACAAATTTCCTGAAAAAAAAATGCCAAAGAGTTCTTTCCCTATTTGAGCATAGCTTTGATACACTGGCTTCAGTTCTCAATCCATGTCACTAGAGGACTATAAGCAAGAATATTATTTCAGCTACTTCTTGCAAAGTTCTAGCTGTCATGCCTTGTTTTCATTGTAGTATTTTACTTTGAGCTGAATTACACCCATCATGATTGGAAAGTATTGCTCACATTACCTTCTTCCTAGCCATTCCTGCTTCCAGCTCTCTCCTGGTCTCTTAACGCTCTACTCCAGTAGCAGAGGCCACGCAGTCAGTGATAATCCCTGTAACAGAATACTGAAGAAGTGATATCATCATACCTGATATCATTTCTTTGTAAGAGGTTTCTAGAAGCTTTGTAGCTTTCGTTTTATTTGAATCCAATCTTTTCTCAGACATGATTGAAGTCATTAGATCAAAACCAATTTATACTTCACTAAACCTTTAGGTTTAGCCTCCCTGTATCTTGAAAATGACTGGGTTTGTGGGCCATCAGTATTAGCAATGTACACAAACAGAGGTAGTTGTCATTTTTCACACATCCATTTCTTGGGTTAATTCTCAAGCAGGCAGTAATGCCAAGAACATCTTCCTGAAACACCGTCTTCCACGCAGTGCGCAGAAATCCCTGCTAACTTGCTTGCTCTTCTGTACCTATTCCCTCTGCCAATACTGGGGCTGAAGTATCTTATACAACAGATGTGCTTCATGTGAAGAGCTTGAAAGTGATCTCATCTGAGGCAGATGGCATCAGTCTTTTTAAGGTGTTAAGGTTCTAGGCACAGCCAGGTCACTGCACTCTTCCTCCTTTCTAACTCACCAGTTTTGCTTACTCACGTCAATGCTATTTCTTGTTTTGTAACCAAGCTAAAAGGTGTCCCACAAGCAAAAGTTTCCTTTCTGCAGGGAAGATTACCATTCACAGCACAGGTACTATACTCAAGCTACACATATAAAAGTTTTCAAGGGTCCTGTGAGATTTCCTACTTCTTCAAATACACCAGGACTCTTTTTATTATTATTTTCTGAGAGGAAATTCCTCCTATGAATATTGTTGCCATTTAGGTTTTCACAAGCTTTATTATTTAAAAGTTCTTATTTCTGTTGTTGACTTTGACATCAAAATTGTTTCATAGCAATCTACCTTTTGTTTTACCTTTTTTCCTCTTAATTTCCCTGATATGGAAGATGCTGTGTTTGGTTTCTTACATTTTGCCTCAGGAGCCCCGTTTTTTTATGTCCTGGAGTGAGATTCATGACATCAAACTTTAGATACCTAATTATTAGCTAAGTCTAATCTTGTTGTTAAGACTCTTCTATAGTCAAAGGGAAAGAAACTCATCTCAGTTTCAATTCCAATTAGCTCAGACACTGCAGGACAAGACTGCCTTGGGATTTGCCTGTGTTTCTTTATTGATGAAAGACTGCTACATTAGCTTTGTTCTGCATATCCTGCTATAAAGTGTCTGATGGTGGGGAAGACAGATCCTATGAATGATGCCAGTTGTGAAGCATGCAGTTTTCTCTGGAGAAAAAAAAAAAAAAAAAAATCACATACACCACACCAGTAATACCCTTTATATTTTCCCTTTATATTTTTCTTTCTTTTCCTGCTCTGTAGCCCAAAGGATATCCTTCTATCTTACTGTTGGTTTTTGGGTTTTTTGGAGACATTTACTATAATATGCAACTCTGAGAAGGCACTCAGGCATTATCCAGTAATAGTGAACATCTCTTTTGCATTCTCCTATACAGTATCTCATTGAAAGCTGCCTCTTTGACTTTATTGTATGCCCTCCTATAATGAATTGGACAGCTGTTGTCATAAGTACCCCACAGTCTTCTCTCTTCATTGTATATTATCAAGGTTTCATGGCGTTCATCAGTATTCCACATCATAACCTTTACATATATGTAACAGACTTCATTCTCACTGGGGCATTTTAAAATGTAGACACGCATATGATTATTTGGTTGCATTCTGATGAGAGGGGTGGCTGTTGTTAGACAGATGGTCATTTCCTTGTTTTCCGCATTATATAAATGATGTCTGGGAGATTCTTCCTTCTCTTCAGTTACCTCATATAGTCTGCATCTTCCAGAGCTTTCTAATGCTAATTCGCCTGACATTCACGTTCGTTCACATATTCCATTTGAGTATTATACGAGCATTCTCCTACCCTTCCTGATGTCCTATCCTTCTCTTTTCAAAAGTAGGTGCATTATCCATTCATCAATTATCTAAGCAAGTTTCCATTTACATCTCAGATTTTTTTCTTTGCATGGAAGCGTTAAATTTGGGAAATAATAGGCTTCAAATAACTTGAGTAAGATGTCTCAATTTTCTTCCTTTCTATGAGCTCTCAGCTAGAAACCCATGGTCTGCAAATACACCAGACATTTTACTCAGTACATACCTGATAACAAGCCACTTATCTGTCAGCAGCTACTTATCTGTAAAAAGACTCAACTAAGATTAATTCTATCAGCTCTTTCCATTTTGCACACATCTCTACAGGTCCTCTGGTTTCAAAGCTGAAAGCTTCAAAATTCAGTCATATTCTGAACAAAAGCCAGAATTTGTTCTTCGGGTCTGACTTTACACCTGGTTTGGGAACCTTACTGTCAGACAAACAGACTTTCCTGTGAGGATGCATTAAACTAGTTTTTATTACCCCTGATTTTCATCCACCCTCCCTGCCCTCAGATGTGGCTAAACATAGTAATCACTTAAAGAGACACAGTAATTTGGCTTTGCAGGTCTGCACTACAATTCCATTTATCCTCAGTTGTTTAGTACTTCAGATTACAACAGTGATGGAATAATTTTTTTAATCCATTCCACAAAAAAAAAAAAAAAAAAAAAGAGAGAAAGTCACAAACAGACAGACAGAATTCACTAATGTTGACTCTAAATTAAAATATCACTTAGAACAGACGTAGTCACTCCTCTTTTGCTTTCTCCACAGTGCAGTTTATGTTATCTGTACAAGTTAAATCACCTTAAATCTTGTGGTATTTTCAAAAAAAATACTTGCAAGTCTAATGATTGAATTTCCTATAATCATGCTCTGCTTTTTTTTGAACCACCCTACACCAATTATTCCCCATCCCCCGAAGAAAGTTTCGTCGTACAAGAGGAAAAATCATCCTCCCTTTTAAGGGTCAGGAGGAGAAACCCCTCTTAAACTTAATCTGCTGTGTATGCATTCAAAACCTGGAGATGTCTCTGTGCCTCACCAGCTCAGTCATGCACACAAGCTGTTGTATAAAGTAACCAAATAATCTCAGTCAGCTGTTAGCAGCAGCTAGCCACGTGCAGAACTTAGCCAGATAATCATAGATTCGTGGTTTGCTTGCTCCTATGCAAGCATTAAAAAAAAATGGAAATGTTTGCTCTTTATACTATCACATAGCTAATGTTGAACTCCTTCTCTCTTTAAAAACTGAAACACTACCATGCTGCAAAATAAAATATGCCCTTTTTATGGAAAACACCGAATGAACAGAAATAATACGTTTTCCTTAATGTATTCTATATGTTTCTTTATAAATACAAAAAAGAAATAATAAACTTATAACTAATTCACAAACCACAATTTAAGTATACACAACAGGGTAACTTCAAAAATGAAAGCTGCAGTACTAAAGAAACCTTCAAAACACTGTACAATGGAGAGATCCTGGGAGTGGTGGTATTTGACTCTAGAGATTTATGCCTACAGCAGAAATGTAACACCTAGCACTGCAGCATTTAAGGGCATACTTGTAACAAATGTGTACTTATAACACAGCTTACCTGCTTCAGGAAAATAGTCTTTAAAAAAAAAAAGAAAGAAAGAAAAACTAGATGTAATTTTTACTAGTATCACAAGAACTCCTGCACTTTAGGGCTTTTTAATAGTCAATATTGTAGTGTGAGAGCATTTGCCTCCTTAGGGAAGGGTGGAATTACATTGAGTTACACAGCCACCATTATGTTAGGAGGCAAAAGGCAAAAAACACCTCCTGAGCTAAACGCAGTACTTCATAGAGCTGAAGCTGAACTGCCATATGTATTTATAACTGTGGCCACCTCTGCTCGTGGGATTTGGGGGGGGGGGGGTTCCCCTCTTCAAACTAGAAACTAGTTTTTTCTCAAAAGCTCAAGTCGAGCATACAAAAAATGAGGATATGACAATTACTGCTTTGCTCTTTAGCAAAGCCATCAGAGTTGGACTTGAACTTGTTTCTTGAGCAAAAGAGAAATGCATTTCACAGAATCACAGAATTGTAGGGGTTGGAAGGGACCTCCAGAGATCATCGAGTCCAACCCCCCTGCAAAGCAGGTTCCCTACACCAGGCTGCGCAGGTAGGCATTCAGGCAGGTCTTGAATATCTCCAGAGAAGGAGACTCCACAACCCCCCTGGGCAGCCTGTTCCAGTGCTCCATCACCCTCACCGTAAAGAAGTTCTTGCGCACATTCATGCAGAACTTCCTATGCTCCAGTTTCTGGCCGTTTCCCCTTGTTCTGTCTCCACACACTGCTGAAAAGAGTCTGGCATCACCACTTTGCCCCCCACACCTTAGATATTCATAGACCTGGATCAGGTCCCCTCTCAGTCTTCTTTTCTCAAGGCTAAACAGACCCAGTTCACTTAGCCTTTCCTCACAGGGGAGATGCTCCAGGCCCTTCACCATCTTTGTGGCCCTCTGCTGGACTCTTTCCAAGAGATCCCTGTCTTTTTTTGTACTGGGGAGCCCAGAACTGGACACAGTACTCCAGATGAGGCCTCACCAGGGCAGAGTAGAGGGAGAGGATCACCTCCCTCGACCTGCTGGCCATGCTCTTTTTAATGCACCCCAGAATGTCATTGGCCTTTTTGGCCATGAGGGCACGCTGCTGGCTCACAGCCAACCTGTTGTCCACCAGGACACCCAGGTCCCTCTCTGCAGAGCTCCTCTCCAGCAGGTCATTCCCCAGCCTGTACTGGCACATGCAATTATTCCTCCCTGGGTGCAAGACTCTACACTTGCTTTTGTTAAACCTCATCTGGTTTCTTGCTGCGCAGCTCTCCAGCCTGTCCAGGTCTCACTGAATGGCAGCACGGCTTTCAGGTGTGTCAGCCAATCCTCCCAACTTTGTATCATCAGCAAACTTGCTGAGGGTGGCCACTATCCCCTCGTCAAGGTCATTGATGAAGATGTTGAACAAGACCGGTCCCAGCACCGACCCCTGGGGAACACCACTAGTTACGGGTCTCCAAATTGACTCTGTACCGCCAGTGACGACACTCTGCGCTCTGCCAGTCAGCCAGTTCTCAACCCATCTCATTGTCCACTCGTCTATCCCACACTTCCTCAGCTTTGTTATAAGGATGCCATGGCAGACAGTATCAAATGCCTTACTGAAATCAAGGTAGACGACATCCACTGCTCTCCCCCCACCCACCCAGCCAGTGACAACATCACAGAAGGCTACCAGGTTGGTCGAGCACGACCTCCCCCTGGTGAACCCATGCTGACTACTCCTGATAACCTCCTTCCCTTCCAATTGTCTGGAGATGGCATCCAGCACAAGCTGTTCCTTTAAGTCTATGAGTTCCTTTAAGTTTCCTTTAAATCGATGAGTCAAAACAGTCACAACATTTCTGCCTTGCTATTTTTCTCTTTGAACAGCCTCATATCATTAAGTTAAAAACGGTGATTTTACCAACATTCTCCAAATTGTGTCCGATGATGACATTTTAACAAAAACATTGTCATTTCAGCTTACTGATTGAAAGAAAAATTGAAATTCCAATTTCTTCATTCCGAAACTAGGCAAAAAACTGTTTCCAAATCTCAGAATTTTCTGCATAATGGAAATTATTAATATATGGCTACTGACATTAGCATTTCTCATCAGGATTACCTGACGACTCTCATTTGAAAATTTAATTCACATTGCCTGTAATTTTATATATTTATTTAATTTTTTGTTTCTTCATTTGTCTGGGGGAGGGGGGTGGAGACTGCTGGGTAAAAGTCAAGAAATTCCAAGTTTTCCCACCGAAAAATCCTCAAGAGATCTTCTCTAAATTATCTATACTTAAAGGAAAGACCTCATATTCCACCTTGGAGATCTGAAAGCTCAGTTTGAATATCGCATTGTGCAGCTTTGAAAAGTTTGCTATCCATGTGCTTTCTACAGAAACAACTCCTATTTCATGAGCAACTCTCTGAAGGTCCTGTTGCTTCTGAGCATGCTGCACCCTCCAGCAGCCCTTGCTTCACTTGTTCAGCCTTGTCAGCCCCAGCAAACCTTCTGTCTGAGGTTCACTTCAGGCCACACTGGCCAGACACATCTGCAGATGAGACCCAAAGTGCTGTCTTCCTGACTATCTTCTCTGCAAAAGCATTATCTTTGCTTATTGCTGAGCAAGAGGTAGTCATATGATTGAAACTCAGAAAAGGAGAAGCAGAACCAGGGAGCAGGCAAACACTGACTCAGGTGCTGGGTCTGGTGGCAATGAAGAAGGTAGAGAAACTGTGCCCAGTCAGTGGGGACCGCAGACTGGAACTGTCAGGCCAAAGGGATGTTCAAGTAACAACAAGGGCTCCCAGGGTACAGATTTGTGAGAGTAGAAGCCTGGACATATGAGGACTCAACAGAAAACTTACTATTTGATTACATGAGCAAAGGCATGCTATCATGCCAGTACTGTACACTGATTATAAGATGGACCACACATGTGCTTACACAGGCATATCAAACTCAGTTTCCCAACTTCAAAATTATCACACCACTTTTCCAATAATAATAATGCTCCATAACACAGTACGGTATCTGAGCCACACCTGTTCTGCTCATGGAGAGCTGAAAGGCAAGTCTAAGTGTAGGCTGTCTGAAACATCTTTCTGCTGTCTTTTCCCCAATCCTGTATTAGGAAGACATAGATTTGGTTAGGAAATAATTTCTTAGTTCTGCTAGGAATTTTACACTTTGGGGTTTTTCTCCAATTTTTAAAGCAGCCTTAGTGCAAAATCCATCTTATTGCTGTATTTAAATTATTTCTCCCAGGAGATGCAACCAGAGCAACTGGAGTGTGATAAGACTTTTTTTGCCAGCCTTAAAATGCTACAACCCATGTCTGATATACTCTTGAAACGCCAGCATCACACATGGATTAAAATTCCCCTTTCATGCTGCACTGAACAATGTGATTACGTCTGTAATACTATAAAGAAAGCGTGCCAACAATAGAGAAAGCATTTACAGCACAGGTCATTAAAACATGACAAATAGGCCCAGCAACTTAAGCTCTTTCAGTGGACTGAATAATTAATTACTAGTTAACTAGTAAGGAACAAGAGGTAAATAATTTATTACAGAACCAGAAGCATCATAACAAGATCGAAAAAAATGACTTCACTTTAAACAGCATCTCCAGAGACTGAAAAGCAAAAGCATGGACAATGCACAACAAATGTGAAAAGGAAAGGGATTTAGAAGATCTATCACAGCCCAAAATGAAGTCTTCATGCAAGTTTATGCATAGCAATAAAATATTTGCTGCAGTTAATCCCAAAAGCAGTGATGGCTCAAAAGATTGGGGAGAGGAAAGGAGTTAGGGTAGAAATCCCCACATTGAAGATTATTGCTGTCTGCCTGTTTCAGCATGCGTCCCCTATTCCCATCTGGTATGATGCTGGGCTTCATGGAAGCATGTGCTTTCTGAGCAAAGCACAGGAGGTAAACAGGACAAGTTAGACTGAGGGCTGTATAGTTTGCTATGAAGTTATAAGACTGGTTAGACATGAGGCCTCACTAAGAGATCATAGTTTAAAGAGGAAATGCAGAGAAATATTCATCTTCTGTTACTTACTCTGGAAGAAAATAAAAGAACAGAATGGTAGGACTTAGTATAATCACATGAAGCTTCCATTAAAAGCCTCTATTTTTCACACTGGGTATGACAACTCAGTGCAAACACTTCAAGTTGTTTGTACTAACAATGCCAATATTTCCAATGATGAAAATTCTAGAATTAGGTTCTTATTTGCAGTTTCGTCTTTTCTAATCAGGTTCATTTTTTGTTTTTTGAAGTGCTAAAAACAAAACAGTTCAAACTGATAGCTTCCATACATTGCATTTTAAAAATTGCTCTCAAATACTTGGCACTTGGGAAGTCTTTTCCTTCAAGATTCAAAGAAAACTGGGTCAGGAAGGTTTCTTTTTTTTTTTCCCTACTCCTGCAAAAACAGAATGATGTAAACTTTCCTACATGATCCCATCAGATTGCCACTTCAATTGATCCCACCTGGATTGTTGTTTTGATCAGATTTATTTATTTAAGTGGATTCAATATTCATCTTTCCCACTAATTCAGTATACAACTTCATCTTTGGATGAAGGAATCACATGATCTTCCTATAAATGCAATTAAATTTTTTAGAATTGCACAGAAGGAAATACACATACAAGTAAAAGACTCCACAGAACAACTACTATGGCTGTAGGATAAAAGACAGCCAAGCACATAATCTAGTCTCTCAATCTGTAACTGAGATTTTGAGGGTGTTTCACCTGACACAGTTTCTTCATTAGATAGTTTATATAGGGTAGCGCCAGACAGTAATGAAGGGAGAGATGGTACTGAAGGACTAGGTCTAAGACATACACTGTTACTGAGCATTTCTACAATATTTCTACAGAACTCATCATTCAATTTTTTATGTCTACTTTCCTCTTAAAGGAGGGAAAGGGAGAGAGCTGGGACAGAAGTAGAAGACAGAGGGACAACAATCAATAATGAAAATTTTCCCTTGCTTGCAAAAAAAAAAAAATCTGACAGACCTGTTTACCAAACACCAAAAATCACTTGGCAAGTTAAAATAGCAGAGAAGCTTGAGGGAGCTGCTATTGGCAGATACAAGGATGATAAATTTGCTTAAGATTAGCAGGTTTTTCTTTCATCTCAATAAAGCACTCCTGGATGAAAAAAGATAGGAAAGACATGCGAGACAATAACATAAAGCCTGTTCTTAATGTATTTGCATGCTTCTATGTAAAGATGCATTGATGCAAAACATATGTTGAATGTTGTAAAACAGTGCAAAACAAATGTATTCAATGCTGGAGTATTACAGAGAATAACATATGTACGCTCGTCAGGATAAAGAAACTTGATATTTGATGAAATATTCTTTGCCAGTTGAAGAAATGCATTGATCTTGCAGAAAACTTAGTATGTTTAAAAACTGTTAGCTACCATTTTTACAGAAATAGCTGATACAATTGCATCTTACACAATTATAACAGGAAATACTTTTAAAAGATCACACTTTTACAGCAAACAGTGGATGAGAACAGAAAACAGGATAATCTGGTGTGTATTGCATCTCTTCCAATTCCTTCTCCCATTTATGTACTCCATGACATTCACTTCAGCCATTCTGCTATACTTCAGGACGGATTTTGAGCATCACATCATCGAGACTGGTGAGAGGTAAAAGTCAATGCAATAATGGATGAGTAAATAAATGCTGTTTTGTTTGTTTCCATCCAGTTAGGTGATTGCCCTTATGCTTTACAAAGAAATTTCCGATAGAATCATCTTATTATCAAATGCATACAGGAAGCTTTCTTTAACAAACTTCACAGATACCTAAAACCTATTTTAACACATGATGGTCCACCTCTCACAACGACGTTACCTGAATGGTGTAATCCCGTTGCCAGACTTCTGACCAGCCCCAGTGCATATGGCGTAAGTACCTAACTCGGTTAATGCTATTTAAAGTGTACCCCAGAAGTCACTGTACTCAATGAAACACTGGCACAGTGCTTTTCCTAAAGCCTATTATTTTTACAGTGAAGGACTATAGGGATTTTTTTCAGGGTTGTAGAGAGGGGTCCCAGAAGGTGCCATGCAAGAATGTCCACGCATACTCAGCTAATGAGTCAGATTTTAAGTAATTCAGTCAGATGCTGAAAGAAAGTATTGGCTGTTCCATTCCACTAATGTTTGTGATATTTAAGCACTGAAATTATCCTAGAGATCTGAATTGTAAATTACACTTCACAACTCTGTCCAGGAGCTGAACATGGTAAACAACTATTTGCCCTAATCATCATCAAGATTTCTTGAAGATCGTAAGTTAGTAATTGAAACAATAAGAAAATAAGGAAATTAAGTGACAGGAATCTAACCTGCCCTTCATTTAAACCTTAATAAAAATCCTCTTCAATGTTCTTTCACTGGTATTTTTCCTTGTTTGAAACATACAGGATCAGCGGAAGAATGAGGACACAGATTATATCATAAATAACGATGAGCTGACCAAAAACTATGAAGCATCTGCTCACACACCAGTGCCTGCACAGGACAGAACAGGCTGCAGCCAGGCTGCAGGCAAGGAAGATATTTGTGAAGGAGACCTCGGATTAGGAGCATACAAGCTCCAGCTTGAGCACACTCCCGGTCAACCTCAGCTGAATTCATCGGCATGAACAGTGTAATTTTAGATCATAAGAAATAAGGAAACCAAAGAAATAAAAAACATAACTACATGAACAAGAAGCAAGAAAATGTACTAAAGTTTCTTAGGTTTTTTTGGTTAAGACGTTACCAAGTAAGTTCTGGTTCCTCCACTGAAAAAAAACAAAAAATATTATTATCTATACAACTACAACAATATGCAATTTTTCTTTACTGCAGCACTTCTCATTAAAGAAAGATAGAGTACTGCCAGCCCACTGTAAATCCATTACAGTCACATGTTGTCTCAGATGGCATTTGACTGCATCATGTCCCTGACACACGTGCACTTTCCTTTGAACATTACTTATAATCTTTAGTCTTCTGGGATGAAGACAAATACCTTCCTAACATGCTCGGAGCACGTATAATACAAAGCTCCTAGAATCTCTGTATTAAGACTGGATTCTCCAAGGTAAAATCTCTCCTTTCCTGTATTTATTTTACTCTGTTTCATCCTGGTAGCAAGGTCAGCGGTAGTTAGAAAAACAAGAAGAGAATTTGGGTATGAAAGTATTGATTATATCCACATAAATGCAGCAATGAAATAAACAAGGAGTCAATCTCACAGCTAGATGCCATATCCCTATTATTGTGTGCTAGCACAGATGAGCATTTGTACCTACTGAATAGGTAGTGCAAACACAAGGAGAGAGCCAGGCTATCACTAGGTCACGTGCTTTTTCTCACCTTCAGAGTTTCAACAAACAGCACATAATATTCCTGACTAAGCTTTTTAAATAGGGTCATCCTTAATACACACCATACATAAGCAACAAATTTGTGATCTCTGGGAAAAAAAAAAAAAAAAAAAAGAATCAAGCCATCTTCATGAATGATCATAAAAGCAAATATATCTTGATTTCAACATAGATGGAAACTGAAATATAAATTTAAATATAACCAAACCTCAGTCATTCTTTTCCAGTCTAATTAATTAATAGGTGCAACAAGAACAGCTGCTTTAAGCATTAAATTTGAACATTGGAGTTCTATATGATGTTATGAAAGAGTGGAAGCCTCGTTTGACATTTTATTTTCCCCTAAATACTAACCAAGAAATTTCAAAGGGTCTTAGTTCACATGTGGTTTAAAAAAAATAAATAAATCACAATAGGTTCTGAGAAAAAGTGATGAATTGCCAACTCCCTGCTTTGCCTTCGTGTGGTGAAACAAACAAAAAAAAACCCACAAGTAACAGGTTATGAGAAGGGATGGAGATAGGATGAGAAGATAAGATTTTATAGCCTAGTACTGTGCATCCAGCAGCACATCATCAGAATGGCAAAGAGAACAGCAGACAGGACAAACAGGCTGTTACAAGCTGCACTGAGATTAATATGCAGGAACACTGTGAGAAAACTATTACCGCAGAAGGGTAGAAGCACAGTCCTGATTTCAGTAGCCAGAGTTTCCAATTTTGATCTTCACAAGTTCTGAGCACTTCTCCCAGGCTTCCTATGTTCCATGAGGAGCATGGAGTCCTGCCCTTAGCCTATAGCACAAATCAATAAGCTGTTGCAGAATTTCAAAGGTGCAAAGCTGTTTTTCCCAACTGATACACATACTGGAAACGACAAGCTCTTAACCAAAAGTTCTGGTCTGCGGCACATCCTGCAGCACACTCTGCGGGATTTTTACTGATTTATTTATCGTATCTATGTCCAAATTTCTCACACTTTTGAGAAACATGATAAATGAAGAACTCTGGGGTCTGAAATTGTATTTATTCTAAAAAGAGTCAGTAGTGAAAACACTCTTCACTGTTCTGTCTGCATGCCTAAAAGGCCATATTCCTTGGTAAAGAAAGTCATTTCTTGTAACAGAAGTGTTCATTCTTCATGTCTTCACATATCAGATTTTTATGCTAAGCTTGTCAAGAGGCTGAATCAGAGGTCCCAGCAAGATGGGTTTTTGTCCTTTAGGGCTATGTTCAGCCAACCATATCATATCACTGTTTTTTTTTAGGAAAACTAGTAAAGCGAGTTGCAAGGAAACATGACACTTCTCCGGAAAGGCAATTAAAGTCTTGGTGATCCATTACGCTATTCAGCCATGCCATTTTTTAATTTTGAGATGTTCTTTGGAACACATGCATTTCAAGAGAGTTAAGACTATGGTAGAAGAGATGATGTATCTGTATCCAAGTAGAAACTGCTGGCAACTATTAATTCTGCACCTTTTAAACAGCATAATGGATGTTGAGAGGCCTCTAATGTTGATTTATAGTTTGTACTCCAGAGACTTATACTATTCAATATCAGTGTTTGAACATGCAAGCTACTCATGATAAATGTGAAGTTATTCTTTCTATCTGAGTTAATCTAATAAAACAGTACTTGTAAAAATAAAATGTAAAATACTGTCAAAAACATAGTGACCACATATGCAGTATGAAGTCCAAAGTGCTATGAAACATAAAAATCTGCTCAATCACTAAACCTTTTACGTTTCAGAAGTAATAACTGAAGTTTTACACTTAGCTGCTGAGAGTGTTTGGCAGACATTCAAAGCAGCAGAATGACTCCTGGATAGGTAGGAGAGCCAGTCCCAAAGACGTTGTACTAAATATATCAGGTCACAATGCTAACTTCCACAGAGAACTGCAACATTTAGCAACCTCACTGAAAGCAGGGGCCACTCAAAGCAAGCATTTACATCGCTGTGCTAAAAGCTCTAGCTTTTCCATAGTAACTGTGTTAGGGCTAACTTCAGCAGACCAATTACATCTGTGCAGAACTTCAGCTGTTAAACTAACTGAATTGAAGCCAAAATTACTCTTTCCACAGAGCAACTTAAGTGCCTTGCTGGGCTTAGGATGGTCCATACAATAGGTCTTTCTTTCCTTTCAAATACTGGTACGTATTTTGCTATCAGCCATCAAGTAACGCAGGAAATCCTCTACACTCTTCATGTTTCCAATTATGCTCTTCCAGCTTTTCCACTGTTAACAGCCACACTGGCTTCCTCCCATACAAGTCCACCTTTGCTCTGGACCAACCCTTGCTCTAGGCTGTCTTCCCTCTGCACACCAGAGAAGGCATGGAGTGCTGCACAAGCTCTGCTACATGATGGCTATAATAGCAACAACTCTGTTCCCAGACAATTTTTCCATCAGAGCAGAAGAAACATTTTCCCCACGTAATTTACTGTCACTGGTCACTATTATTTCCTTTCAAAATTAGATTTGAGGCACAGAAGAACAAATACTGTTTCAGGCCTCAGAGTATTCCCAAATTTGAACAAGTCAAATTACCGTCATCCTTCTGAGGACACAGCAGTGCTCGAAATCTTGGTGCCAGAAACAGTAGGGAATGCCCAGGAGTGATTTCCAGCCCATGTTCTACATCATTCTTTAATATACAGCTGTCTGCTTCTGTATGTCCATCAGCACAGAAGCAGATGGACATAAATAAAACGCTACTCAGTAAGGATTTGAAACTAGAGAGCAGTATACCTAACAATCTGAAACACTGACAAAATAACTTCATGCTATGATAGTAGGCATTATGTAGGTCTAGGACAAGTTATACACAAGTGAATTGAAGTAAAAAAATATCCCACAAGCATAATGAGATTTCTGACTCCAGAGGTACGGTTCCATCTAAATATAACTCAGTACTTCTGCACACATGCCTGACTGGAAACAAAAATAAGAGAGAAAAGGAAATGAATAAATTAATGATGAAGTAAGAAAGAGGGTAGCAAGGAAGGGAGAAATCAGTGCCAGAGAAGATGTTCTGATTGAAAAAGATCACCAAGACATTCTGTAGCAACTACAGACTAATGAAGTACTGGCCAAGAGCACAAGAAATCAAGAACTTACTTGAAGAACGCTGCTAAAAGCTTTGCCAGAGCCAAAAAACTATAGCGCTCTACGGGCCTAAAGGGAGCTACACCTACCAGATGAAGATTGAACAAATTTAAAGAAAATGAAGGAAAAGGGCTGGGGTGAAAGGCTAATCCTTCAGCAGCACTAATAGCAAACCAATACCTGCCTGATATTTGCACAAGTTTGAATAAACAACTGAAGATATAAGTTCTTCAGTCTTCCTCATTTCTTCTCTCCCTCTTTTACCAGCTATTTATTTTTTCACCATTTATCTCTTTCATCTTCTCTGTGTTTCAGAACGAAATTTTGATTTCCTTAGTGCTTTGACTAGAAAAAAATTATGATGTTCTTTCCCCTTTAGTGTGGTATTGACAGCCAAAGTTGTAATAGTTCTTCAAAAAGAAGTCAAAACAATGTCTCTCAACTACATGTCTACTTTCAGTACAGACTGTGCCCAAAGAGATGGCTCAAGTACATTGTGGTATACTTCAAGTACTTCACTATGGCTACCAAAGTTAAGAGCAAGCACTTTAATTACGGGAACCAACAAGGGTAAAAAAAAAAAAAAAAGGCAAAAAGGTAAAAAAACAAAAACAAAACACCTAACAGAAAGAAAACAACTTATTTTTAAAAGAAAAAAAAAATTGCTGAATGCAACAACATAAATATGCAAAAAAAAAAAAGTCACAATCACAATTCTGCACCAGACTGCTTAGTTTACTGCAGGAATCAATCTGCAGACACTGAGTCCCCAATATTTAGAGTTCTGAACACCAATAATGGAGAATCTGACAAGGACCTCTGAACTCCCTAAACTTGGTTTGAAACAAGCATCCTCCCCACCTGGACAAGCTCCTCACATACCAGCGTTTGACAGGGTATAACCAGAAAATGCAGAACGCTATTCCTGAGATGAGGTTTTAAAACTCTAGCAGAGGATTTCATTGCAGACAGGAACGTGGAGGCAGTGCCCTTGACTTTTAGTCTGGTTTAGATGCTCAGAGAGTAATTTCAACCACCACTTATCTTTCAAAAAAATATGTATATATATTCATCTCAGAATCACAGCCTGCGCAAGTTTGTAACCAAGGTAGCCATCCCAACTAGATTTCCCAAGGAAGAACACTCATGATCATATTGCAGAAGCTTTAAACTTTCTGTACATGTAGCTAGGAAGTTATTAGGAATTATTTGAAACACTCATGAAACACAGTGAATACACAACAGACTGTACACATTCCAAACTAGTCTGAATGCTGGCATATAAACAAAGTAATAATATGAATTTTTGACATTGGTTTTTATGTCTCCTCTTATTCAGAAGGTTGAGAAGAACTATTCATTTCACAGACAGTTGACAACATTTTCTGAAACTATTTATATCCTGCCTAACAAAGTTTATTAGAGCAAAGCGGATGCATATTAATAGGTGCCCTCTGTTGAAATAGCTACAGTTCCTCACTGATATAGTGCAACTCTTCTAAAAAATTTTAACTGGCTGTATCACAGGTATTACCTGAATGACTCAGAGACTTCCACTAGCTATCTTTATTCTCAAAAATCCTATAGAACATGAAGAAGGAAGGCAGAAACAAATTCTGCCTTCAAGGCTTTCCAAATAACTTCTACCAATGTCTCCCAGGTACTGTAAAAGTTATTTCAGTATCCCTAAAAAACATGGGTGAGCCGAGCCAGCAAACGTAAGCACTCACACTGTTCCAGCCCCTATGAGTAGGGTATGGGAGATCTAGGTGCTGCCAGTCGTGAACAGGTTCCCCTTTGCTCTTCCACTTCCTACAGTAACCTGATAGAGGATAGGCTGGAGCAGTAAATAACAACCCTTGCTACATCTTCATTATGAAATTCATTTTTGAAGAGTCCAAGGTGGTTCAAAGCTTTGCTTCATGTTAACCTGAGCTGAGATTTTTAAAGCAGCAAGATTAAACAGAAGATCCTGAATTTATTGGCTCCTAATTAAATGATTCAGTTTTTAAAAGCGATGAATACACAGCAGCTTACTCTGAAGCCCACTGCAGTCTTCAAGTCACATTGAAATTTGTGCATAGGAGGTGCCAAAACACTCACTGCTCCCAACAGAGCTTTTAAGTAAAACAAAAATGCAGCACAAATGCTTTTTTCTTTTTTTTTCTTTTTTTTTTTTTTTATCAACGCAGTAAGTTCCCTACTCAAATAATGAAATTGATTTCCATATCAGCATGACTCAGCTACAGTTTAAGGAATAATTCATAGATCTAAATGGTTCTGTACTACTCCCTTTCATTGCTTTCTCCTTCCTCACTGCATATCCCCCCAACTTCTCTCTCTGCGATGATCCAAGCTAAGACCTGGACAACCATGTGGGGTGGTGATCTCTTGTTTACTGTCCCAGTCTGTCCTCTGAGTCATGTTGGAGCAATCTTCCCTGCAGATGGCAAACTGTCCTCCTGCACTGGCCCACTCTTCTTTGTTTCTTCAAAAGAGGCAGCTTTGCCTTAACACCTTATGAAAATGCTATATGCGTATGCAGGTGAAAGCCAGCAAGCATCATCCGTTTGAAGATGTTTAAATGTTACCTCCAACCATCTTGCCCCCAGATTTGTTACATCTTTTCTCTCTATACATATGCATAAGATATTGTCTTCTCTCAACAGTACAGGCAACTGGCAAAGCCAGTGCAAAAGTTCACAGGACAAAATCAGAGCCCTCTATTCTTGATGTTCATTGATAGTTCATTTTCTGTACCTTATTATTCCCTTTCTCATTGGACACTTTGCCTTGACTGCTCTGCTTCAGGACTATATGTAACCCACAGGATTCAGAGTGACTTGAGCATAGTTACATCAGCCCTCATGAAACATTTTGATTGTTGCTTTGTTTTGATTCAAATTTTGAATACTTATTCCCTTATTGCATCAAATATTAGTATAGAACTATATTATTCAATATTGTATACTATGCCTAAGTTCAAAAGTAAAGCTTAAGAGATTAAAGTTATGAAATGATATGGAATCTTATAAGAGAAATGTAGTTTTGTTTCAGTTCAGAATGGGAAAGCAGTATCAGAAACTGGGATTTTCAGTTCCCCATAGTTGGGCATCATACAATAACATCAACATGCCATCTTGAGCCCTGGCTAACAGCACCTTTTTTGAGTGCTACCAGGCCCAGAGCCCAATCTCCGCAGTCAGCAGCCCAGCTGGGGATTCAGGACACGCACAGAGCTTCCAGATAGGGCAGGAGAAGTATCTCTTAGCTCCAGCAATGGAAGGGTAGTAAAGAATGTCACATATCATACAAACTGTAGTGCTCCCAAAACAGCTCACTTCCTTTCTTTACCAGTTCAGGGTCTGCTTCACCCAACTCAGTTCCATCCCCCAACATTATTCTTTTTCCATGACAAGGCTTCAAAACCCCCAGAGGCTTTGAATGGGAACACAACGACAAAGCCAGGAAACTCACACTAGTTAAAAGGAAGGAGAACTATCTATTAATAAACTAAGGGGCAAATGCATCTGTTAAACTGGTGTGAAGCCTGAATTTAAGAATAAGTTTAAAAAGAATTTATGAACAAAAAATTTCCTGCATGAATTGTTCAGTATGAATTAAACACCCAGCTGCATGTAGCTGGCAGATTTCTGTTCAAGAAATCAAATCAGAAGTCATTCATAAGCTGTCTCCCCCCCAAAAAAAAACCACACACCACATTCCTTTTATCCTCTTACAAAGAAAACTGAGATGTTTAAGCACCATGACCTTCAATGTCAAAAGAAAACCTATATGATAACAGCTACATATCAGGAAGAACTTGGCAAATTGTCTAGCTGTTCTTCAAAGAAATGTTTGGGAAAAGAATGTGCGATGATATTCACACTGAAGTAAAAAAGTTTATTTTAAGAGAAAATTCACAAATGTAGACTTTTCACAGCTCTGTAATACCACATTTTAATTCTTATCAAAGCTTTTCCTTTTGACTTTTCTCCAAACTAGAAAACAATAATTTCAAAACAAAAGCAAAAGTTGATTACTTTTTTCTACAAAATCTGTTACCATTCATGAGAAAGCTGAGAGGATAAAAGATATAAAAAAAATAATAATATTCAGTTTTTCCTGCAATTAGACCATTTCATTTTAAATGAATTAGGGATAACACGAAACTTCAAATCTCCAAGTTTGAAGCAATATTTTGTTTCAGGAAGGTGAGGGGAACTAGCAGATATTTGTGACAGTCAGGGGAGAGAAGGACCCAGCAAGGCTCCCACCTGGGCTGGGCACCAAGGATGGGGAAGGAGCTGCTGCACTCACAGCTGACAGCTCTGCCTTCTTGGCACATAGGGTCAGGAAAAGCCATCCATCGGCCTCCAGAACTAGGCCAGCCAGGATCCGTGCAGCTATTTCCCACGTGCCACTCATCTTTATCTCCAGCACTGACAAGACAGATGTCACTGGTAATGTTTACGACAGTCCTGAGATGCATGAGTTTAGACACTCTGTTTTGTAGTTGCAAGCAAGGTGGAAATCATTCAAAGGGGATCGTCCTTTAGAACATGGGTAAGCTTGGAGCCTCCTGTGATCTTAATTTCACATCTACCTGCTGAAATCTTATTCCATGCATGAGTTCAGCTACAGGTTACCATTAGGTATGAAAAGCTTAATCCCACGCTAGTTCCCCAGCGGAGTTATTTACTGTGCTAAGGAAAGGGCTTGCTGTGCATTGCAGCAATTACCCCATAAATGCTTACTTTTTTGTGGAGTTGCTTTTCCCTGTCTTGTAACAATGGTTTGAATTCAAATAACTAAAATAGATTTTACAGCAACCTGAAGAGCTGAACAGAGCTTATATCTGGACAGTGCAGCAAATTTATCTCTGTAATGCACTGTAAGGACTGTTGCGTTTTCCCTAGAGAATAAATCCCTCTGAGTAGCAACCCAGTTTGTCTGTCTGTTTTTGAGAAGGATTGTGAGACTTTAGCGTTTTTAAAACTCGGAGGGTAGATATCAAATGATGGCTCTGACCTTTGAGCTTTAAGGGGATATCATCAGAAATTTCCAGTCTGCCTTCCATCTCCAAGAGTGAGGCAATGGATGAGTTACAGAGCCTCTTTGCCTTACTTTGGGGAACATAGTGCAGGAAGTTACCAGGACTGATATCTCAGCCGCATGCCACTGTGCACGCACCCACCTCCTTGCCAGTGCTGCCAAGCCAGCTGCAGAAAAGGTTGCATTGCCCTTAGCTCCCTTATACAGGGAGGCCAGGCTGGGAGAGCTAGCAGCTTTTCTGCTAAACTGGAAGAAGGACCTGAAATCAGCACCTCAATGAGTGAGAGGGCTCAAGAATTAAAGGCACTGTGTTATACAGCTGAGAAAAGTTGGTAAGAGCAGATAAGTAAAAATATTCCTGAGGTGTGGTTTATTCACAGCTATTTTCTTGACAGCTGAGCCACTGACACTAAAAACAGTCAGCTTGTTGCATTCCTGCTCTTCCAGCCTTCAGCATGAGTGGAGATGAGGAGCAGGTCACTATCTGTCTTAAATAGCCTCATTACTGGATAATAGCCACTGTTTGTTTGATTATTTCCTATTCCACTCTTCTCCCCCCCAAAAAAAACTTGACGAAAATCCTCAATTTTATCCATTCTCAATTCAGTGAAGCAACAAATTGCATTTGCTGGAGAAAAAAAAAAAAAAAACATGTAAATAGGCAACTGTTAGGTAACTCCAGCAAGAATATATTGCTTCATTGCTGTTATATGATAAGCTGCAGATAGGGAATCTAGTCTTGTCTTCAGACAGCATTGTGGATGCAAGGCTGCACTTGGAGCAGAACAGCCCCATGCTATAGGCCCTGCCCCAGCAGCTAAAACCTAAATTGTCTCTGACCAGTGTTTGGAGAGGCTACAGATCCCTTCACAATTCTTCTATTGCAGCTGTCTCCCTCATCCCATAGCTTTGTCTCTCACACAGGCAAAGTACCCACTCACCAATCTAACACTCCAAATCTCCTTAGAGCTCAGTTTGCCAGTGACAGAGGAGAATATGCTAACATTAAAGTCAAAATAAGTTATTTCATAATCTTTACTGATCATAATCAGTGTTTCTTAAGCCTGAAACTGCAGATGCTGATGTACAGCTGTGGCTCAGAAACCACTACACTGTGGTTCTAGGGAGTGCTGAAGTGACCCATCTCTGCCATGCACAACAGCGCTGAGCACGTGAACACAGTGGCAACCTCATTCTTCCTGAACATGAAGGGCTCAGACCTTCATGCCTTCTCCCAGCTTCTGCCAGAGGACCAGCAGCTACACAGCTCAGTGTTTCAGCTTTCCTGCTTAAAAGAGCCAGCAGCTGGCCTGCTCTGCCTCAGGAAGTGGCCCAGTAGCATGTAGGCTTCATGGAAAGACAATGATGAAAAGTCTGAATTTTTCTTCCCTTAATTTCAATCTGTTGCTCCCAACACATTCCTCATCATTATGAAAATGAAGCATTTTTATTCAGGTTTCTGAGGGGTGAAAAATTCAAGACTTAAATGTTTCCGCAGAAGATGAGTTTTCTTTTTTGTTTATCTCCTCTTCATAATGTCTGATCCAAACTTCACTTAAGCTGGGAAGAAGAGTGGAGCATAAATGAGAGTTTACTGTTAAAAACGTAGGCAGAGATGTGGCACTTTCAGCCCTTATGTATTCACAAGATGAGAAAAGCAACAGACAAATCCCTTTTAGAGCAGCCTACATTTTTGTTGCTAGAGGAACTGATCCAACACACGAACCTAATCCTTTCCTCCTCAACACCAGGAAAGTATCAAGGCATCCTTTCTGTCACAAGTAACTAAGCATTCATGACAACCACTTGCCTAAGCAAGAGCAGAGTTCACCTGGCCTCATGGTGCTACAAGATTTAGTCAGGGAGAACAGTGCTACATATGGAATCAACAGGATTGCTTCACACAGTCACTCTGTTGAAGGCTGTTTATCTGGGTTTAGTGTAGTACTTGCTTAGGTTTAGTGTAGTACTTGCTTAGGTTTAGCTGTCACTGAAGAACCCTGAGTTGAATGTACTATGAATTGTAAATAAAAAAGGGATTATTACTACTACATGAGCTTTGCACCGTCTTTCCAAGTGTTTGCCTCCCAAAGGTAGGGGAAGCACATAACCTGATTGAACATTTTCGTTTGTTCAGAGAGGCTGTTGGCTGCCTCCCCCTGCCCCAGACAAAGGGCTGATTATTTCCTCCCACATTAATGGTGACTCCTCTAAGCAGGTAGGCTGCCATCTATCAGTCTCATCAGTACCTTTCACTTCATGAGAAGAAAGATCCCTCCCTGTGGCACTGTGGGGAACACAGAGCCCTTTGCACCATCTGCAGTACCTGGCTGGCAAGAAGGGCCAGGGCTTTTACTATACTGAATATCCCCTCCTGAGACCCACTATATTGTCAATTCATTTCACCAGCCACAATAATGTCCCCTTTGTGGAGGTCTGAAAGATAAATCCATTTGTGGTGTAATGCTACTGCCCTCAGTGGAGTTGTAGCACAGTTGAATTTGGACCAACCTCTTTACTTTGATTTGCTTTAAAAGCTGCTTTTGCCCATGTGTATAATTAGTTGAGGCAGATCCCTTCTCTCCCAATATCAAACCACTTCTCTGTACCTTCTAGTTCATCTTAACACAGACATCTGAGTTATAGGCATGCCTACGTGAAACAGATCGATAGATGTTTTCTCTCGCCCCTGCCACTATTAATTCAACATCAGACGCATCTCTGCCACTTGTCTGTTTAATGTTTTTGTGTAGGAGGTAAGGGGGCTGGAAAGTATTTTCATTAATTTGGTGTCTTTGTTTATGACAGATGGAAAGCTTGCCAACAACACCAAATGCTCCCAAATTAAAGTCAGTTCAGTGGCTGCAATTAGATGAATTCTGACTGACTTCTAAACCCTTCACTTCTCAGCCATAAATCCCTTCTGCTCCCTAGTCACCTGAAGCGATGACTAATGCCAGGTTCCCCTAGCTACACAGCAAAAGGGGAAAGTGCCTGGGGATTAGACACAAAAGTGCGCTGCCTCCAGCTTGTTTTCAGGCTTTCATCCCCATCAAAAAATTAAACATGACGAGAGAAGCCATATTAACTATATTGCCTCTCTCCTTTTCATCCCTTGCTGGATAGTGCTGCACAAATAGCTCATTTTCCTTTCAGTTGATATTATCTGCCATTTCCTGACTGTTTCCCTGATATGTTCCTCTCCATTCATTTCCTGATTCATTTGTCATTATCGTTCACACAAGGAGACTTTCACTACAACGGCCCATATCATCAATTAAAAAGAAAAAAAATAAAAAGCCAACAGAGATCCAATCCCCTCTCCCTGTAACTACAACCATGCCAGAATACTAAGTATGGGTTTTTACTCCTGATTTACATCGGCGAGAGAGAACTAAATATCGTACCCAGTGCTGGGCATTATTTCTCTCACCGAGACCTCAAAAAACAATTCTCATTAGCAGCACAATTAGCCAGGCATGACATGCAGCATATTAAGCCTTCCCCACAATTTGAAGCACAGTTAGCAAGATGAAGTAATTCTTGTAATATTTCTATTGACCATGGGTTACTGCAGTACTAATAAGCTTGTCTGTTCTCGTAAATACAAGGCCCTATTCCTTTATAAACTGAAGAAATAATCATGTATCTTCATGTTTACTAGCTGTAGGGAAATTGCCTCCTCCTCTCACATTTCCCCTCAAAATGGTTCCACAGCACAGGAAGCGTTTGTTACACACAATTACTCTTCCTGAAGCTGAGTGGCTTTAAAGATCAGGGCTACAAAAGTTTTTTTTAAAAAAAAAAAAAAAAGAAGAAGAACTTCTCATGGAAACCACACATTGGATATTTTAATGTATGATTTTCTCTGGGAAATCCCATTCCTATCATCCACCCAAAGGTAAAAATTTCAGTCTAACAAAGGCAGGCATAACAGACTGAAACATTGTACAAGTTCCCAAGTTCCCAGCACAGAAATGTTCACCAACTAAGAACTTTTTAAGCACAGGATAAAATTAACTCTTTGCACACAGTAAACGGGGCTTGTTAACAGAAAGCTTTCCCTGTTCTGAGGTTCCGCATAAAGGTTTGGGCTACTAGTTGCAACAGGGATCCTTGAGTGTCTGAGCACCACTGTACTCACTAAAGGCTGGTTCTTCTCTGGTTTCATTATTGTTACAAGAGGGTTAAGTAAAATTTGCTCCTTACAGTTTCTTTCTTCAAAGTAAAATGATCCAAGATACTAGACAGCAGGGCTTGGCTTGTCTTTTTGCAGCTGCTTTATGACAGATTATCCAAATCATAAACTCCTCTTCATGAAGAGGAGAAATCTGCTCGGTTGATATCTTTTTCTTGTTCCAAGTACCAAGCATAGCATTTCCAACAGAAATCTTTAACCTCTGTGATATGTTCTGGACAATACCAGCCATAAACACTGGCTAATAAATCGGCCACAAAGCATTTCATCCCAGAGTGCACTGCAGCTCTGAAAGCCAAGGTACTCACAGAAACACCATTTCTCAGTGCCCCTGCCATCTGCAAGGCAGCTGCTGCCTAACCGTTCAGGCACACAGTCCAGGCTGAAGTCACTTTCTGCCTCTAGCTGCGAGTAGTGCCAGGAGAGAGCATTCCAAGGCAGGAGGACAGCATCCCTGTGACACTGCTCCATGCTTGCCAGTCACAGTTGCTAGGGGACCTCATAATGGCTAAAGTGACACAAACAGAGCTGTTTTCATGGTGCTGCTGCTACCCTGGTTCCAACACAAAAGCCGAACTCCTGCCCACTTTGAAGGAAACTCCCACTAGCTTTGACATCCTGGAGTGACATCCTCACTAAAACCCAGAGAAAAAGCTACTGTATTCTGAGGCACAGAACACCAATTGCCAGTTGTTATCTGTACTGCATCCTTCCATACAAGAGCACTGAATTATTTCTTAGGTATTTTTGCTTTTATTAAGACATTTAAATTACATCTTCACAGGACAGTCAGATCATCTCATTTTACAACTTTAAGTCTACATCGTACGGTAGCTGAAAGCCTTATAAAGGATTAAAAATACGTACTTCTGAGAGAGAAAGGACATGCACTCCTTCAGACAAAAGCGGACAACATGGATTTGAAGCTTAATGAAGAGGGAAGGTGCACCACTACAAGGGTTCCATATTCTCAGTGACTTCCACTGATATAAAAGCTATCGCATCCAGCCAAGCCTCACTTCAAACAGTAACTTGTAGATTAACAATCTGGTTATTAATTTTCCTTACAGGTGTAGCAAATCATCAGCTGGGTGGGAAAAGAGATGTGGGGAGGAAGTAAAATAAAAGCTGCAGCCATTCCACACCCTCACACATAGTTTCTGTTCCTTTAACTGCAAATTGTACCAAATGCCAAATCAATGGTTCCATGACCTTGCACTAAGTGAAAGGGCAAAACAAGAATCTCTCCAAATGATAAAGGTAAGCTATCACTGCTTGTGAAAATGACAATCAATAAAACACTTCCCATTTAACAACCCTACTTCTAACCAGATTGGGATTGAATGCACTCTGCCTCCACTATTCATTTAGAGAAAACCTTTGGTCCAACTAAATGCATACTGAACACTGAATAATCATTTTAACTACGAGTTCAAATGACAAAATAAACAGCACATACATTACCTAGCCACATAAATTACAGGTGATTGTAAATAGTCTCACTATACTCTCCTGGCAAGAACAGATTTGCGTCCAACTCCTTTTACCTAAGTATCTTAAATCTTATTTACTTTTAATCTTGATTGGAACTGAAAGGTCAAGAAAGAGGGAAGAATCTATTCTCAGTTCTGCCAGATACTGGAAAATCTGTTCCCACTATTTTCTGACTACAACTAAGAAGTACTGTGGTGTGAGCTTAATTTACTTGATTCTTGCCGTTTCTCTGCTATTCTTTGCTTCCCACCTATGTCCTCCTTTTTCAAGTCATAACATACTGCTGGAACTTGTACAAAGAGCTTCCCTACAGTGATACATAAAACTTAAACTGCAAATGAATTATTTTTAAAACTGTCTAGGCTCTTATGATGTTTACAATGACTACGCCCCCAAATTAGGCTGCAGAGTATTTGTGTCTGTAAGAAAAAGACCTTTGGCACGAGGAATTTACTTATTAGTCAATGGTTACGAGGGTCATCTGTAGTCAAAGCTGATACCAGAAGTATCTCAGGTGATGCTGCCACGGCCCTGTCCTTCCCACACCACCTGAACCTGGAAACCTCTCCCTCAGGCTGCTCCTTTTTGCTGGCTTAGCTGCTGACCTCTGGCTGCCCCTTACACCGTGCACATACACTTCAGGCAGGCATCTCAGCACCTTCGTCACAGAGCAGTATCATGTGAAGTTGTTCAGCAAGGCTACTATTTGAATCAGCACAGGATTTCTAAAACAACATTTTTGTACTACAGCTGTAGGCTTGGCCTTAGGCACCACTGTGTCCCAGAGCTATTCTCTTCCTCTCTGAACAGCTGCCATTCCCTCTGGAGACCCAGCAAGCTGCTTTCCTTAGACAGACCATCAACTCCCTTGCTGCATCCAGTAAGTGCCTCTCATCATCGGCAACAGCAAGAGGGACTTAAATACCAGCCAGTCTCCCTCAGCTGCTGGTCTCTTAGAGTGAACTGCAGCAGTCCGCACTCCCTGGGCACCTGCCAACCAGGCAAAAAGCCCAGTGAGGAACAAGCAGAGCAGTGCAAATGATTCCCATTCTGGTGCATCATCCTGATTTTAATTCAGTTTTCTGTGTATTATCCAAAATATTACACCCAATTATCCAAAATTATCACGCCCACCTATGCAGCAAAGAGGAATTTAGACTGCAACGGTAGGTCATTTATTCAGGAAAAAAAAAACAAGCCAGGAGGCACCAGGTCACTTGTATTGCTTCTCTAGTTTGTTGACATGTATGTATATTCTTGGAGACAACCCGACCTGGCAATAAATATTTGCAGCTTATAACACAGATGTGGAGCTGCTCTGAATAACAGCACTGTTTTGCAGCAGCAGTCAGACTGCTTCTCTGGCTCTGCTTCTTCCAAATAAAATGTGCAGTTTCATGAAACCCTGCAGACTTAATTCACAAGGTCTTCTTTTGTCCAAGGCCTGAACACGCCTTGTTGCATGAATAAATAACTGAATACATGAGCCTATGGCATCTCTCCTTGAGCAGTGCAGACAGAGCACACAGTATGCCTACAGACAAATATCAAGTCCTAACAAAGGATTTGCTCCCCATCTGTTACTAGACTCAGAGAAGCAGAGTTCTGAGGAAAGTGCTTCTCAAAGCCACATCAAGTCCAGACAACAGGTTTTGAGCACTAGCACAGAGGGAGGTTCTCGGAGAGGTTTGAATACTTCACTTCGACATTTTTGTACCCATACCAAGTTGTTGGTTTTGGGGTTGTTTTTGTTGTTGTGTGTTTTCTGTTGTTTTTTTTTTTCTCCACTTGTAAAACGTAAACCCTCAACTTCTTGGAAATTACATTTGTATGAATCAATTCTAATGAGGAGGAAAACAGAGGGGATCTAAAAAGCAACTATGTTTCAGCTTAACAAAAGTTTCGCCACTGAAGTGTTTGCTTTTTTCCCATTTTGTTGAAAAAAAATAAATGCACAAACTTTGTTTGACCTAAACAGGGGATTTTTACTTTTCAGTTTTTCAGTTTGTCTTTCAAATAGGAATTCTATTTTTGAGCAGTTTATTGTAGCATCAAAGTTGACCAAAACCCCTCAAGCTCAGTAAATCTGACAGATTCTTCTCAACTGTAGAATTACTAAGCAAGTAAATACTTATTTGCAAAAGCTGAGCCCGAAACAGCACTAGGCTACAAGCTCTTCAAGCTTGATTCATCTCATAAATGTATGGATACATCTAAAACCATTGGATTCACTGCTGGAGCAGCCAGATGAAATTGCACAGAGCAGCTTGAGATGTTACACCACAGAAATCTCACCATTTACTGTGGACAAATACTCTCCCCCACACCTCTGTCCCACACAACCCTGATTAAAAATAAAGTGTGATCCTTTCCGTATTTTCAAATGTACATTCCAGCCAACTGTATTTCTTCCAGGCTATTTGATAAAGCCACTAGAGCATTGAAAATGCAGTTCAATTCCCAAGAAAATATTATGTATTTGAGATTGGATAATGCTTCAGCAAACAAAGGAATACTCATATTTCCAGAGAAAGAAGCCCTACAAGCTAAACAGTTGGATGCCTATGGCACATCATTCGTAACAGCCAGCCATGCTACTTCCAGAGCTGCTTTCTGCATACACTGCAGGGTTAGATATCTGACATTGTTTATTTTTTTTTCTAGTGTTTTGACAGTAGCTGTTCTGAAGCAGTATCTAAGTTTAAAGGGCTGTTTTGCAAGTCAACCAATTTGAAGTCAGATCCAAGATCAACAGAGCTAAATCCTTGAAGGCACGTTTTTCCCACTGACTCACAAATACACCTTCTTTTCTCTGTCGCTAATTAGAGCCATGCCGAACTTTAAGTTCTGGCATGTCATTGTGTGCTCACAAACTTCAAAGAGATGGAAAAAGGTACAAGTTTATTTGCCCTGAACATTTGGTTAAATTGTTATTTTCCCTGATGGTTGCAGGGCACTTAGCAGTTTTAGTTACAGATCATGGTACTATACATGGAACTCCACAAATTACTATTGTCTCATATTTGATCACTGCTTTGAAAACAGATGGAAATTGTAGTTACACTCTCAAAAAACTAATGACACCATACTAAAGGAAGCTTGCTTATACTGCTGATAAGATTGGGCATATACTATCCTCTCCACTTGTTAGTTGAGGTGAATACAGTTCACCCAACATTAACCAATGTGAGGAACTCACACACACAGTGTTAGTGTCGCAGGATGCAAAGAAGGATGTGTCACAGAAGAACCACCACTATTATTAATCCAGGTAGATCTGTCATCCATTCCCTGGAGGCATTCAAAGCCAGGCTGGATGTGGCTCTGGGCAGCCAGGTCTGGTGGCTGGCAACCCTGCACATAGCAGGGGGCTTGAAACTAGATGATCGTTGTGGTCCTTTTCAACCCAGGCCATTCTATGATTCTATGATCCACAGCCATGAGAAAGCAGATTATTCATGTCCTTCAGGATCTGCACAAGTTCATCCAGGATCACACATACACTCTCAGTAGCTTGGGCCATGGCCCTGAGATGTGGCTGCTTTTAGGAGGGTGACAGCAGTGGTCAAGATCCACCAAGTCTTAATGTGAACCAGGTCTACCTTAGACTGTTGTGGACTTACTCCAGATAGCCCCTCGATATCTACATCTGGCTTTTCCTCAGAGAAACAGGTACAGACTCATTGCCACAGCCACCCACACAATACAGACACCACAGTTCACTCAGACTGACAGTTTAATACCTCTGCCTGAAAACTCATGGAAGAATTTTGCATTATTCCTTACAAGATGCTGCACATTCCCCTGAAAATGCTCTAAAACCTCCCAGAAGCACTGATATTAGTGGTAACAAAATCTGAAGGCGCAATGCCTCATGTGACTGAACATTCATTAGAGAAGAGTTTTTAATAGTTTTAAAATTGATTATTAAACTTAGAAATTGGAAAGAAACATTCAAAAAAACTGGATTCTGTACCAAACAATATTTTTAATGCACTTTCTATCTCCATATGTTATTCCATGAAATGTGTACTAGCAGACAAGAAAATTCATATAGAGAACTACTGTAAAACACATTCATACCCTTGGATGGATTGTAAGATGCAAAACAAGCGTTCTGCTATGTTTTTCTAGGATAGAAGTCACCTGCACATTGGACAAAAACTCAAGTGGTCACCAGCCTATACATCAGACAGCAATTACAGGAGCCTAATACACTGCCTTATAGGCAGAGCATAACTCCACAGACCACCACTGAGACAGCCTTGCTCTGCTCCAGTTATCCACAGGGCTAGGACTCCAAGTCTTTCTAATTGCTTAAACATAAATCTTTGAGTACTAGCTCTGAGCATGCGCTGAAGTATGTTCAACATTCTCAGAAGCCACACAGAAAGCATTAGAGAGCTTTTAAAAAAGAAATATTCTCTGAAAGTAATACACATTTTATATAGTTCTATAGGAAAAGATAATCCTTTGAAATCATTTTATAATGTTGTGGGTTTTTTGTTTGTTTGTTTTAAAAATCAATGATACTTCTATCACTACTTCCTGTAATGCTATCATTTGCTCTCAGAAGTCCACAACTATTTAGGCTTATTATCTATTATTCTTCTCAGTAATTCATGACCAAGTTCAGCTGAAGTTTGATTCACAAGATCAGATTTGAAACTGGCAAGCACATTTTGACACTTTCAGCTGTCCTGGAGATTAATTTGCACAAACAAATCTAGAAATATTTTCAGGGAAATATTTTCTGGTGTAGCTGCATAATCTTCTGCTGTGTGCAAACAGCTATTTATGTAAGACTTTAATAAATAAGGGTCTTCTAACACAAATTATATTAAGAGGAGAGCATAGTCAAGTTAGTAGAAGGTTTACACTCATGGAAAGATATGAGGATTGTGCATATGATGAACTTACTATATGATAAAACAACAGATCCTGTTTATCAACTAAATGGATGTATTTGTGATTGCAGCCGACTTTTGCATATCCAGTTACACACAGGTTGATGAGATGATCTCTGTGAGTTGTAAAACTCACTACTTTTTGTTTAAGCAAACACAATATTCCAAACAATCAAATTCCAGATGACTAAGAACTCTGATAGCCAAGAAGTAATTTAAGTTCCACAGCACATGTAGGAGTAAATACTTGCATTTATTCCTAAATTCATTTCATTATCATCAATAATTAACATCACAAGCTGGAAATATTAATAAAGAAAGCAAACAACTTCTCATTTACACTGACTTACAAACTGAGAGTAACCTTGCTGAATTATCCTGGTATGAGATGGCAGCCAGACTTCCCATGAATAAAAGAATAGTTTACAACAGAACACAATGCCCAGTGATGAAAAGAATATGTGGAGAATAAGTTATCAGAAATTAGAAACAGCCATATCTTTAGGTGAATTCATATAGCCTTAACACTAATTTGAATTAGAATTATTTTAATACCACTGAATACAAAATCATCCCCAGAAGATGAAAGGGCTTTGTTCAGGGCAGCATTAATGCACAGCAGCTCTCCTCCTTCAAGCAAGAAATGAACAAAAAAGGGTATGCAATTCTTAATGTTGGCTGGGTTCAACTCTTTCAGCTTTTCTGAGAGCGCATTCGGTCTTGTGGTTTTTGAGCTTGTTGTGGCCTCACCCCTCACCACTTTCTCTTCCTTTGTGTGTAATTAAGTGCTTCCCACAGATTATAACTTATATTTTGAATTAAATATTATTAAATATTAATATATTTAAATATTAACATTAAATAAATTGGAGGAGAAAGAAGGGAAAGCAAAAGGGAAGACATTTAGACAGTAAAATAATGCATGGTGGGCAGAACAACTGAATGTGGTCTAGTAAATCACTGTTGTTTTAGTAGCACTGTAGAAAGCATATTGAATTCTGACCTAAGATACAGTAAAGAGGAGAGTAATAGAAAAACATGTTTCCAGAAACATGAGCAGTCAAGTAACAATTTTCAGTCTTATTTTTGATGTTCTACATGCAAATAATCCCAAGAGAACCTCCAGAAAGTTACCTATCTCTCCTTGCTGCATCTTTACCATAAGAAAGAAAAAATATTTTTGTAGCCAGTCCTTCATGTATTGCCAGGAGTCATCTGTTAGCAGAGCAAGTTATTCTTCTGGGGCAAGTAGCACTTCCTCTGTTATGCATTACTAATTAACTCCAAGCAGAGGGTTGGGGTTAGCATAGAAGATTGGCAATGCAAAAATATTCTGACAGAAATATTCATTGAGCCGTGCAAATGACTGCTGCCAGCATGGAGACAATAACTCCATTGTTCTTAAAAGTGAATTGATTTCAGAGACATCTCAGAGGGTCAGGAAAGAATTAAAGGTAACACTTTTGCAAATTCAGCTCGTTATCTCCAGTTCAAGAGAGGTGGTCTTTTTTCTTCGATTTTTTTTTTTTCCTCTTCAAAAGAAGAGACATTGAGCAAAGAATTGAAGCTTAACAGTGTTATTAGTAATGTTCAGTGAGAGAGAAGGAAGAGAGTCATTGCTCTCAAACTGCACCGCTACATGTAAAGATCTGCTGTTCACCAGGCTTCCTGGTCAGTCAGCAATTACTCTTATTAATACTGCAGCCCCCAGCCTCTTCAACTTGATGTCATTGCTTCCATTCTACTTTATTATTCTTATCCCAACTTCTCTCCACCTGTCCTTCTAGGCTGTCTTTCCCTTGCATACATTTCTGCAGGTGCCAAACAAGCTCAAATGCAGAGTCCCCTATGACACTGCTAACATTACATGAACAGCTTTTTGCTAAGAGTTTTCTTGATTTAGAGAGACTGGGCCTAGATTCCCAAGTGAAAAAAAAGAATTAAGAATATAGTTTGAATTGGATACAGTGAAATATGTAACAGGGGTAGGTTTGAACTGGACAATATACAACTTAAAGATTCTGACCTACCTCATTAATGCCATCAACTGTTTGATTTAATTGTTGTTGTAACTGTGTTTATCTGGGAAAAAGCATTTTAGAGTTTGCATTTGAAATTTATTTCCTGCTGACATTTATTAAATACTCAAGCAAATGTCTTTTCATGTATGTAAATGAGCTCACACAGGAAACAGAACCAGGTACTATTCTGACTTCAATTTTTGTCTAGCCTAAATCAATACATAGTCATGATTTTATTTCTCCCTCCTTTACAAGAGCAAGAAGGCTGTTAATGCCAGAACTAGCATATGAGTTAAATTGCACTTACTTTACAAGAAAATTTAACGTTCACTGGAGTTGTGGGGAAAAAGCAGCAAAGGCAGAAGCTTCTGATAACATGTAGCCTCTCCTGACACATGCTGAAACTAAAGATTTGTCTCCAAGTGTCTCGCTCACTCCACCTGTGAGTGGATTCAACAGATCAGACCCCATACATCCTTAATGCTTTCCCCTCTTTGGAATCATTCCCATTTTCCAACAACTCCAAAGTTTAACAACTGTAAGAACAAAAAAAAAAAATTAAAAACTGACTGACAATTTAATGTGGGATTATTGCCTCCAACATTTATCCTGCTGTTATTACAGGCTCAGATTTGTCTGAAAAGCAATTTTCCCAGAAGGTACAAAATTCAGGGGTCACTTGAAGAGCCCTCTGCAGCATGGCAAATTAAACACGGAACATTCCACAGAACTCCAGTTTCAGCCAACAAGTCTTTTTTGTTGACCTATCCTGGAACAGCCTTATCATTGAAGCAGCCTAAGATTCTAGAAAATAAGCTGAAAATTCATTTACCCGGAAGTTATTTCTCCAGAAATCCTTCCTACTATAGCCCTTTAGAAAGTTTCGTGAACAGTTCCGCAGGGAGGGCAGATGAAGGAAGAAACCACCATTCACACATCTACAGTTATCCATACATTTCTCTGAAATTCTTCAGCTGAGTGATACAGCGAGGTTATACTAAGCAACAGCTCCTTAGCTAATGTCCTTAGCTTGAAGTTAAATTTTGCCAAGCCTAATGAAGGGACCTTGTGCCCAGAAGCTTTCCTACTTATTTCCCCATATAATTCAGCTTTCCCATAAAAAACATTTTCAACTTATTCATTCTGCACCTCAAATCTAAGTGACTGCAGGATGCCTACCAATATCCCTATGCAAGTTCCAACTAACATATACTATAAAACACAAAAAAAATGCACTGAGGATGCAAAATTGTCAAGACAGAAATAATTTTAAATATAACTGAACAAAAGAGTGAATTTCCAAGACTACATTACCATCCTCCTTTTGACATAGCTACTGTAAAACCTATAATTTTAAAGGATGTCAACAGAACTACATTTTCACCATGTTAAATGGTCATATCGACAAAAGAAGAACTTGAAATCACATTCACATCTCAGGTATTCAATGCTTTTTTCTCCTTGTAGGTCCCCCCAAAAATAATTGATCCCAAAAAGTTTTCAGTGACAGCAGATATAATACTGCATGCAAGACATAGCCACTGCACTGCTCCAAGACTGTCAAAAGAAAGCTTTGGTGCGAATAACAGAGGGCACCTGGGTTATGACATATTGTCTTGTTAACATGCTATAAGGCAGGAAAAACTAATAGCTAAATATCTCAAAATGAATCTGAATAGGCTATAGCACAAGAGCCCAACCCTTGCAGTTTGCTTGTCAGGGTAACTCTTCTTACAGTTGCCAGTAATTCACCAGTATGTAACCCTACAGACATACTTGAAAGAAAAAATTCACCATTAAACACTATTAAATATAGACTGCTTATTTTGTGGTGGCCACAATGTCACTATACAAGTTGGTTATACAGTTCACCAGAGAGATAAGCCAGCCTCGAGGCCAGGACTTCCATGCTTTACATACAGGTTAGCAGCGTCCTGAAAGTACCACTGACTGCTCTTACCGTTTGTACTGCAACACATCCATCTACTAGATTAAGGATAATTAAATTCACACCCAAGACTGCACTTACTTTGAAACACATTTAAAGACCTATGCAGCATGCACCTGATGTAATTACACTCTACGTCATACTAACAACCCCCATCATCTTCCCACACTCTCATTATCAAGAGGCCTCCTAGTACAAATGTAGGAAGGTTCAGTAAAGTGCATTAATATTGATGGAACAACTTGGAAGAGAGGAATTCTGTAACTCTTTAACAGCAGTTTTTGAAAAGTACTTCCCCACTTTCGGGGATGATACTGAGAAGAAAGAGGAAGAATAAACTAATGAATAACATTTCATTTTCACAATTAGGTTCATACTACAGTACTTCATGAATCAACATCACAAACATTGAAAATTATCACTGATTTCAGTGCAAAAAAAAAAACAAACCAATCTTTTCTTCTTAAATAGCAGTGCATTTGCACATGTGTTATCATTATTACTATACAACCTCTTAAATACTTAACTAGCCAGAAAGTTACTACTGTATCATAAATCCTCAGTACTTTCATGAAAAAAACTTGAACATGTTCGACTACAATTAACTTATGGTGAAAATGTTTATTTTTTTGGTGTTGTATGTGTCTGCATAAATGGACAAAGACTCTGTTTGGTTCTGCTACCAAATCTCTGCAGTTCCAGCCTCTACGTTCTGTACAATGGGCACACAGTTCCTACCTTTACGTAACTGCTGAAAAGCTTAACTTTTGTAAATTACTCCCAACTCTTCTAACAAATAATTAAATAATTAATTGAAAAGCAAAGTCACAATTGACATGTGAAAAACAGTTGTGAAATTGGTATTACTCTTTCATTGATAAACTGGTATCTGGGAAATCCTCCAATAGATTGTACAGGGATGCACAAAGATGAAGTTAACATTAATCAATTAATTTACTCAATTTTCTCATCGTCTTTCACAAAGGCAAAAGCAGACAGGAACAAGCTTCAGGCACACTCCTCTTTGATAGGCCTCCAACAAGCTTTCAGCACAGTCTAACTGCGCAGCCTTTAGCTTTTGCAGTTATGCTTCCACTTCTTATTTTGCTTTCCCAACGCCTTACCAATTCACAGGAGTTGGTGAACTTCTCAGCATCAGGCAGGGGGTTTGAACGCCTGTATGTACCATGAAGTACTGCTGCTGTTGAAAGAACTGTTAAGCTTTGAAGAGAAGCAGCAGGCAAAGTTGTTAAAATACATACTTAATTCACAGCTATGATTGCACTGCAACTCTACAAACTGAGACAAGCCAGCAGGAGAAACAGCCCCTTCACCCAGACATTGCAAGAAGTGTTTTGAAAAATTTGGTTCTATATATCGCTTTGAACAATGTAGAGGTGCTTAATTTTAATTACCACCATGGTTCTGAGAGCACAGATGGATGCCTGTTAATTGAAGCTACCATAGTAAATCAAAAGAATAAATCAAATATCAGCCTCCCACAAACATTCAAAGTATAAAGTGGTAGTGGGTTTCAGCAGCAAGGAAGGAAACTGTTGTCAGTGAAAACAGCCACTGAAGATAAAAGACCTCTGCTGGGAGACAAGCAGCAATAACAACTGCCTTACCAGGAAGTAGCTTGTCAGCCCAGTCCGTAGATCAGAAGAACAGTCATAAGCCAGGGAGGTGCACTGTATGAACCAATCAATTCAGTCGGGTATTGTCTTAAATCCAGTAGTAACACAAACAGCAATGCAAGTTACATTTCCAGAGTGAGAAGCAAGAGAAATTTAGTCAACAGGTATGAAACTGAAGATTACTGAGAAAGATCAGTTTTCAAGCTGTCTTGTTTACAGGCATGAAATGGGAAAGTGGACAACTAAACGTGAACCGCTAGATAAATCTCCATTGGCAGCCTCTACTAGATTTCAACAATAGATATTCAAATAATTGATGGTTGATTTAGTAGTCCCTTCTGAGAGACAAATTCACAGCCCTGAATACTTAAAACATGAAATACTGAATATTAAAATAATTTTTGCAGATGCTGCCATGTGATTTCTTCAACATTAACAACAAGGACATCAACCATAAGGATAGATTCTTGCTAAAGTCAGTACCCACAGTCATCAGCATCTTACTTGAAATATGCCAGCCAACAGCCACGGACTGTAGACACTTCTCATAAACACAAGCCTGAGATAAGCTGAAAAACCCCTCACAATCTCACTCCTTGCACTTGGCAACATACTCAAGAAACCACCCCACTAATTGCTCTGGCACGTGCTATGTCAGCAGCGTCCTGTGATAGCCTACTTGTTTTGCGCCTTTTGCTTGGTTTATTTAACAAGACAAGAGCAGTGCTGTTCACAATATACCCCAAAGCAAAACTCTCCCTTTGAGGCTATTTTATTCAGAGAACAGATGTGGCAGCTGCAGCTCAGCTGCATTACAGGATCTGGATACGAAGAGAAATAAACCAAGAAAAACAGACTACAGATACAGAAATTGATTCACAAACAAGACAAGGTTCCACAAAAACCCAACAATAACAGGCCTATCTTAACAAGACTCATTAATTGTGTCCTTAAAATACAAAGCCTGAGTAAACAGCAGTGCTCAGTGTAGAAAAAGACAAAGGATTCTTCGAGTGAATATTTCTTGTTACGGAGAGCACGGGAAAGACAAGAAGAATAGCAAGTAATATGGACAAATACCAGACACATGATTTGTAAACTACTCTATGCAAGTTACTATTCTACAGTAGGGAAAGATCCCATCCTGTTCATAAAATAGCTGCATGGCTTTATTTTCAACAAGAATAGGGAAAAAAAAGTCTTCAAGGGAAAGTCTGCAGATAAGGCTCAAATACAATATCATCACAGTGTCTTCAGAGGAAAAAAAAAAAAAAGAGAAAGAAACCACCACATAAACTGCAGAACCTTAAGATCTTAACAGAAAAGAATATCTGTGCAACTAAGCTTAAGTACAGCTATTTTAATAGCATAGGAACTCTTGAGCTATAGAAGCAAGGCTGAGCAATTACATCCATTACATTACAAGCATCAATACATGGAGCATTAATATAGAGACCTTCAAAACCACATTGTACCTACTGACACTACCCATAAATATCCTCTCTAGCCTGTGTTAAAAGTTGTCAACTGGAGAAAGAAAGGAAGATACTGGTAACAACAAGTACACAGATATGCAGATGAGAAAACTTACTTTAAAAGGAAGAGAGTCAAGGAAAAGATGACTAGGTTTGCATTACAAAGTATAGTCAGACCTCTCCAGTCCTGGAAACAGTATAAACACATCATTGCAGCTGTCTATTTAGGCTAATTAGCTCTGTTGAGGAGGAGGGTATATATGCAGAGGTGAAGCACAATGTTAATGCAGTTATGCTGTTTCTGGGACCCACCTCGTTAAGCAATGTACTATGTAGATACATGCAAAATGATTCTGGATAATAGCCATTATTCCTCTTAGGTGTGCCTGTGAATGGAGCTGAACTTTCACATTTGGTTTTTAACACTGCATTTTTAAAATCTGAACAAACAGAAGCAACCAAAAGTATCTCAAAAGGTCAAAGCACAAAAAGACTGAAATCCCACAAATTTCTGCAGTTAAAGGACAACTTCAGATATTTCCAAACATCACATCTGTAAAGTCTTTTCTCATCTGTTTCCAATTACAAAGTTACTGCCTTCACAGAGTAAGTAGATTACCACCACATTATTTGCCGGTCAAATATTAAATACTCTGCTTGGGGTGTATTTTTAATAGAGATATATATGACACTCTGCAGAGCTGTGTATGTCATTAGTTTCAGCTGCATCTGGATGTCTACCTATGCAATTATGCCCACAATTCCTAGAATTAAATACTAAAACAAAAAAAACCACACCCACAAGTACCCAAGCACTCTAATTAACTGTTCTTGCCTTAGGCTCAGTCTGAAGCCCAGTTGCAGATGGCTTACAAATTTCAATTATTAACAGGAAGAAAAAAAAACTTTATTTATTAGCCTATCCTGTCAGCCTCCCCACATCCCATTAACTACTTATAAGCTGCAGAGCACTAGCAAACTCAAAGCAGTGCTGGGGCAAGAACTCATATGTGAAAAGCAACCCAGAAGACATGGCTGCTTCACTCCTGGGATTATGAACACATTTTAACTTCTGCTAAACACAGTCCTTAAGGCAGGGGACAAACTCAGTGCTCTAATTAGTAGGCTATGAAGCCAAAATATTTTTTCACTTACCCTCCCTCAGTGCCACAATTAATGTACTCTTTTATTTGTTTATTTTAAGTCCTGTCCTAGTTTTAAGTAGTCATATGAGATATTGGAAGTCAAGACGGTACCTCTTCAAAACCTACTTTAGACTGATGGTTAGAAAAAATTCCTACTAAGAAGGAACTGACCTACATTCCCTACTCCCCCCCCCCCCCCCCCCCATAGGTGCTCCAGCAGCTTGGCTATCTAATGAATTACAGACTGCAGTACTGTTCAGTATCCTTGGGAATAAACAAAGCATCTGCCCAGTTTGCACACCTGACCCAGCTTCTAAGAGAAGCAGTTGATATACAGCTTAACCCTACCACTTTCAGGGGGTAGCAAGGCACCTCCCCACCCAGCCTGCCAGAGCCTGTCTTGCTCAGCCCTTTCTTCCCACTACAGAGAAGCTGCACATCTTCACATACAGCACAGGCACAAGCATGGAAAAGGAAGGGATGCTGGAGCTGTGTGAAATGTAGGGTTACTGCAGAGGACATGAACTGCAGCTTCAAAGATGGCCAAGTTTGCTATAATGCATTTCTGTTCCGCCCATGCCTTACTTATATATTTCTGCATAACCCAGAACAGCTCTGAGTTCCTCAGAAACACCATTTCTGGTCTCCGCATTACAGCAATTTATTTGCTTCGCTCTTTTTCTCCAATATATATCAAGCTTCTTCCAATAAGCCAGTAGTCAAAAAATAAAACATACTTCTCCCTCCCTGTTTCTATCACCTTCTCTTACAAATCAGCCACTCTCCCTGCAGACCAATCCCCTAATGCCAAGCCGTGAAGATCTTGAAGATCCACAACATCCTTCTAAGAACTCCAGTGGAAGTAACTAAAGCACTGCAATTAAGCCCTCCTAGAACTAAGGCCCACATCTTCACTGGAAAAAATAGCATGCTCAGATCCACATACAGATTGAGTTGAAAACCACTGTGTTGAGTGAACAAATCTAACTGATAGCACTAGGTCGGGCTGCAGATCAACCTCAAATTCTGCTAACACCTCGAGCAGTGCCATTCTCCCTACCTGCCTAGATGCATAAGCAGTTTTATCACTCTGCTCTACAACTTCATTTTTTCGTACAGCTTTTACCTTAACTCGCTTACTGATTCATGGTTGCAAGAGGGCAGACTGCAGACAGCACACAAATAGGATAGACATCAATAATGGGAATCACTGCAGGGATCTAGTTAAGCTATAAGAAAATTGGCCAGAGACAGTTTCTGACTCCAATTAGATCTACCGAAATTATGTATTGGAAACTAATGCTCGGTACTCAAAATCTCAGCTAAAATTACTAATGTAGTACTAATGGAAAAAAGCACACACGCCCACTGTTGAGTATCAACCTGCTTGCAAAAACGAAAATCCAAACTCAGAACATAAATATGGGCAAAGAGAAGTAATCTTGCTTACCAATTAAAAGATCATTTGCATAATCACCATCTGGAATTCAAATGCATTTTCTCCCCTTCAGAGAATGGAGAGAACCTTTCCCTCTGAACAGAGTGAATATGCCTTCAATGGCTCTTAATGGTCTTGCTTTGAGTTAGATCTAGAATGATCTCTACTTACTACTCTAAATCAACTCCAAATGCGCTCCCTGATGGGACTGTTCTTACCTGATTGCTGTCGTTACTATTATTTTTCTGTTTCTATTACTTATTCTGAATCTTGTCTTCTATTAGGCACAGATAAGTTTTTCATAGATACCAGCAACAATATAGTGGAAAAAGTCATTAGACAACAAAGCATCATCTGAAAGTGCTGAGTCACAAAACCCAACAAAAGTCCTTCTTGCTTCCAAAGATGGAACCAAACTGTAAATCCGGATTCTCAGTCTACACTCAGCTCTGAACAATGAGAATGAACTTTCCATAACGTCCATCATGCAAGAGCAGAAGGACTACTCCGCAGGAGACTGCAAGTAAGATATTTGCTGTAGGAAAGCAGCAAGCATCATCTCTTTAGATGAGTCATAATAGGTACTGCTAAGGCAGTCTGTTCCAGTTGTACTCTAACCCCACACTCAATCTGCATTTCCATTCTGAAAACTAAATTATTTTACCTCTTCAATTTAGAATTGTCCAAGGCCAAAAGACCTGTATTTGTTGACTCCAAACCCCATTTTTGGACTTACATCCCTATGACATCAGCTAACCAGGAACATGTAGATCGAACAGTATTTAATAAGATATACGGTGAACAAATCCATACACTTCATGTCACTTCTGCTGGATGAATAACTCTAACGGGCACTTGCAAGAAATCAAGTCAGCTATGAAGTTATTAGTAATAGCTTTGAGAGTAAAATTAAGTTTTACAAGCCTAGTTTAACCCCTATGTATGTGTATGTATATATTTCTCTTTTCTAATATAGATGACAATTACTTCAATACCTAAAAATACCTAGGCCTTCTCAAGAGATGACTTCAACCCAGCAATTCTTTTATGTCCCCTTCAGGCTTAACAGCGTTTCAAAAGAACAGAATTATTTATCTTGAACAGATATGAACCCTCTCATAAGCCTGTTACAAAGAAATCAGATACTAACGCTATAGTTGCTGGGGTATCTAGTCCATCCATTGCAAGTCAAGTATCCTCAATCCTTCACCTGAAGTATTTTCATATTCAGCACATTAGCACAGGTTTATTCAGATGCTGCCATTCAAAATAACCTTCCCAGTAAAGGAAGTCTCAGCAGTTAAGTTCTCAGAAAGACCAATGTTTCCCCACTGAGATAGCTTGATATTTTCAAACACTTTGGAAGTTACACTTATTACTTGAAGAGTAATTATTCGCATTGCTCTTCACCCACAAATGTACATCATATGAATATGAGTACTGTAAAAAGGTAGTTGCAAAGTACATACAGGCTTCTTTATTGGAAAACCTCAACACCGTATAGGAAGAAGCAATGTGTCTTTAGGCTTCACAAATGAATGAGAAAGTTTGCTGAAGTTCAAGCTACTTTGCACAAAAAAAGTATTATACAAAGAGCTACAGAATCAAGTTTCAAAGCAGATAAGCAGGATTAAAAAATAATAATAATAAATAAAGAACTAAAAATAAGAACTTTTAGCCTTAATACCAGATAAAGAAAACCAAAATTTATTATAACACAAATACTGAACACCACAGATCTATATAATGCATTTGGATTTGATCTGGAGCCCAGTTCTGGAACATACGCTAGATTTGATTTAGTGCACATTAAGTAGATCACTGATATAGTTCAATTCATGTTATTTACAACTGGGAGAGCTTGGTGCTAAGTAGAAAGTACATTATACAAGTTTATTACACTCTCACTTATACCAATAAGTAATTATAATGAGAGTTATAATCACGGAAGACTAAGAGAGGTGAACAGACAACTGCATTGCTGGTTCAGCATCCAGAAACACAGCAGATATCCCCCATAGTGACGAGGTACATTATGCACAGACAGGGTTGTCTGAAGAGTACTGGCATGGCACTATCCTGGGCTTCCCCCTCCGGAAGTTTATCAACATACTGAACTTCATAACTTCTCAACTCTCTCACTGAACGCTTTCTATCAGGGCAGCTTGCCACACAAACAAGGAGCCTGAACTGAGTAGATAGCTGTTGATTCTTAGAAGATTACGTGTTCCTATGGCTGGCCCTCAAGATGCATTCAAGACTATTTGAATTCACAGAAATTTGGTTTTGCACTGTTCATTAGGCTGCCATAGATGTTCAGTACCTGTGAGCCAGAAACAGCTTTATTCCACAGTTGTGTTCCTTAACCATTTTTTTCCTCCCATAACAGTTCCAGTGATCTTTGTTATTTATAGCTCTGGGATGGTGTAGAGCACATCATGTGGCTGCCTTGAATGCTACTAACAAATCAGCTTGGAATAAATGCTAACCCTTTCTTGAAACTGCTCATGCTAGAGATTTCCAAGGCAAAGAATCCATAAATCAGCGCTTCTCTAAGAACCGAAGTGATTACACAAGATTTCAACTTCATTATTCATAGGAAAAATCTTGATGTAAAGATCTACACATTACTAGAATCAAGTTAATTGTTCTAAGAGTAAAGGAAACCTACCAAGGCAATAGTGCCTATCTCTTAAACATTCAATATTCTACAATATGAACTTCATAAACCCCTCACTTAGAAGTTGCACATTTGGGGCAGTGTCTAGGATCAGTTTTTCACAGACATCACAGCTTTTCCTTGGGAAGTTTTGTTAATCTTGAGATTCTTTAAATTAGCTTTTATTATTATTGTCAATTATACCCCACTAATACATTTGATCATCATTTTTGTACTAGAAACAGACATTGCATCCAAGGTTCTGAATGAGCACATTGGGAGTTTTCTGAAAGCTCACAAAAAAAAAAAAAAAAATGCTTTTCAGAGGAAATTCATCTTTCACTTGCCAAGGGGATGTCAGCCTCAGAGAGGACTGAGTTGAAGATGCTGATTAGGCAGCTGGCACCAGGAGCTCACACACAGCGCTTTGCTTCTCCTCTGCACTACTTGCTGAGTCTCCCAGGGCAGCCCCTTCAGGCACAGTAAGGAAGAGCAACGTCCATTGCTCACTGCAGAGCAGGAATCTCAGTTCACATTTACTTAATTGTAGTCATTTCACCTAGAAAATAATGGTGTTGTACAATCAAAGGAGCATCACAACAGCAACTATCCATTGTGATGGGCAACGTGCATTCAGTAGAAGATTATCCTTGTTTTGAAATGTTACAATGGCTCTTGGCCCAGCGCTGCACTTGGCAGAGCCCTTCTACTGCAGTAAGAAAGCAGTCAACCCCACGTACTCAGTCCTAATCCCAAATGCTAAGCAGGAGCCTAAGATCCTCTGCTTAAAGCAATAGGGTTTGAGCAAATGTGTTGCTACCAAACCTCTGCAATTCTTTAAGTGGGTTTCACACATTCCCAAATAGATAGGCTTGGATTTGGCATTACTACAAATCTGATAAACATCATCCAGAAATATTCATCCTTCAATGAACTGAGAGGGCCATTCATTTCTCAGCCCCATCAGATAACCGTCTGATTTTGCTATATTACCTACTGAACATTTCTACTTCCTATCAGAACTAAACATCCCACTGAAGCAGATGCACTCAGTAAAATCAGATGCATTGTCTAATGAGTCAGTGCATGGCCCATTACAGCTGAAGCCTTGCCTCTCATTTTGCATTCCGAAATGCAAGACATTTTGTGCTGAATATATTTAAGAATAAAATACACAATCAAATCTGAATCCTGATTCACAGCAATAACGGAAGTATCTTTAATCATTTCTCTCAGTCAATCTGCATATTAAAGGCTCTTTTCTGGTTTTTAACAGCAAGAAAAAAAAAAAGTAAGCATATTTCAATACCAAAACAAATTCTACCCCTACCCACATGTTCATGCAACTGACAGCCAACACTGTAGAGAGGGAACAAGGAGCAAGCTGCATCTCCCGTCTTCACAGCCTGACTTGCTTATTTTCCCAAGGAGATTTTGACACAAACATTTCCTCTTGTCCAAAGAGATATTCTTAGCACCAACTACCTGATAATAGCCAGACTGAGATACTCCTTAGGAAAACACCAAGGTCATTACTTAACTGGATCACAGGCTGTAATCCATTACTAAAACAAATATTGCAAGTGAACCTGATAAATCAACTCTTTAGCTGGATGCATCCACTCCCTAAGCAGTTGTAGCTCTTTCCAACTTCACCGTATTGACTTTCTGACAAGAGATATCACTGCAGTGAAATCATGATGAAGCAGCAGATAAGAAAGCAAGAGTGCCAGATAAGCAACATGAATCCCTACAGTGCCCTAAAAATACCAGTAGCATTCAAGGAAACTTATTGCTTCTACAGAAGAAAAAAAGTAACTAAAATACTGCTGGAAACACACAGCAAAACTTCTTCTTACTTTCTCATAAAGCAGGCTAGATCATGTTAAATTTCCTGCTAGGACTAAAAGCATTTCACTGTCTCCAAAGAATCACTTGCAAACACTATTCCCACTGCATGGGCACAGATGACCATACAACTCTACAAGGTGGGGGATGTTTTGAAACAATTGCATGCTGGAGATACTTCTAGGATACAGCATATCTGCAGGTTGCTGCAAGTACCATGGTACAAACCGCCCTATACTAGAGTAAGGCACCGTTCAAAGGAGCATCGACAGCAACAAACTGAAGAAAGCCAAACATCAAGGAAAAAGTTAAGGAGGCATACATGCGTAATGCCGTAAAGCTATGGATAGCGCAGCAATGACAGCAGCAAAGTCTTAGGTTGCAGCAAGTGAGCATATGCTCAAATGTGGCAGCCATGAATACAAAAACAAAGAAACTGCTTACCCTTAGAAGGCCTCAAGTACACAGGGATTTCTAGTAAGATACCCTCACCTCCACTGCCAACCCTTAAACGAGGTCTGGGAAGGGGTGCATCCTGGCTCCACCCCTTCCAGCCACTCAGGTACATCGCATGAACCTGAGCTCCCCTGGGTTGGCCCTGCCTGCCCACCAGGTGTTCAATCACTGCTTCAGGCCATGACTTAGCATCTCTGCTATAACATCTGAAAGCACTTATTGTAGATTTCAACCCCACTTCAGGGGGTGGGAACATATACTTTACAGACTTCTCAGTTTAACAAAGAGGCGAAAGATTTATGCAAAATGCTTCATTAAAAGAATAAAATGAGCAATCTATACAAAGAGAATATTTGCCACCTCTTTATCTAGCCTCCATTACAAAACCAAAGCGAGCTCTGTCCACACCTCAACTCCCAGCCCTCACCTTCAGAAATGTATTTTGATTTGGCGGCCCAATAGGATCTTACTGTTTCACACACAAATGGAAGTGATCTTACTGTCTGCTCCTCACACACCACATCTTTTGTGTAGCTTCCCAGTGCTCCCCCCATTCCCTGCTGCTTTGCATAAAAATAGGAAATACTCCCTTTCCTTTCTAAATTACCTTAGATACAGTTTCTCTCTTTTACTCAACAGGAGTTTATGTGAGAATTAAGCATCTATGAGTTAAGACTGAATTCTAGCTTTAAGGCAATCATATTTTTTACTAAGTATAGATTTCAAATTAAGAGTAAGTTAAATCAATGGGCTTAAGTGCCCCATGTGCGTGACTGTCTCCTGCTGCTCCAGCCACTGAGCAATCTCTTACACTTCAACACCTGCCCATGTTCTGTACATCCCATAAGGCTGCCAGTGCACTGCATTTTTATTATTTTTTGGACACATAACAGTTCGCTGGATGCAAACAATACATTGCTTTCCCTGAAGTACTGGAGAGTTGGGTTAGAAGGAGTACGTTTTGTATAAGGAGATACTTAATATTCAAGTGAAAATGATCAGCTCTGAAACTAATTTTTTAGACAATGCTATGGTCTGTTCTGTCAGGCACATTATCATCTCCTCGCTGCCCCACTTGTTCATTGACTCCCAGAGCACTCAGTACAGCCTGGTGTTGCAGACTGCTACTGCACATGCTCATGGCCAGCCGCTATTTATCGTTTGGTTATCATGGGATACTCCCTTTTCCCTGCAAGCCTTCCTATTTAAATGGAAAGCAAAGTATTGATACTGACACTTAACTCCAGGCACTAACAGCCTCTAAAGACAGCATTAGGGAGCCCTCTGCTCTCCTCTGAGCATTTTACATGTAAGTCAGATAAGAACTAATACTGGGCTTCTTGATTTAGCTTCAGTAACCTCATGCAGAAGAATTGCTGAGAACACTTGACAGCACTTCTGTTCTTTAATTAAGACAATTAACTGAGTAGTTTTGAGAGTTTTTAAATGCAAACCATTTTAAATGCATCATCTGCCTGCACAGCTAGCTCCTCTTTCTCTCAAGTTATGTTTAGCTTTCTCATTTTTCCTTATTTCACCTTCCCACAGGGTGAAATTCAACAGCTACCCAGAAAGCTGCTCCATACTATCTGTACACTAAAACCAAGACCATCCAAGGATTCAGTGCAAGACTGATTTGTGCCCAACTCGTTGTTTCAACAAAGAGTAAAAAATTATCAGGACACATATTCACAGTGGTCAGAGCCATCAATAAGCTATCAACCAAGCCCCCACACACATCCTCAGTGTCTCCCATGTAAACATCAATAAAAGAAAATGAGCCATTATTAGGCACAGTACCAAGTCCATCAGTTTCTTGATATGATTTACGGAACCTGAAGTACAGTTCACAAGCTCTGCCATAATGAAAACTGGAACTGGGAAGCATTAAACTCCAAAATAGTCTTTATTTATGTGAAAGTGGCAAAGGTAAATGGCTGGTTACCACTCACAGCAAGGCTTTTACCCCAAATTATTAATTACAGGAGAACTAATTAAGCAGCGTGGAGTCTGATAATCTTCGGAGGCTGAATGACAAGTGAGGAGATGAGAGCTCACCTGCACAAGAGGACAGACATGTCACTGCAGCTATCTCAGCTAACAGCAAGGGGAGAGGCAGAGATTTTCAGAGTTTCATCTGGGACAGGACTGCCAACAGGTCCTCCACAGCCAGCCCCAATAGGACTTAAAAACAGCAAGGAATCACAAGTATGTTTTTCTTTTTCAGTCAGTACATGCTTGTGTGAGGAACAATTGACTCCAAAGGTTCTCCTTACCTGGAGGACAGTTAGTTCAGCAGCAGCACATCCCTGAAGAGATGAAGATAATAAGCAGGAGGATGTGCATGTGTGGTACAAGGCAGGACACGGCAGCGCCACGCAACCAGCAGCAGCGTGCTGGTGGATCATGATGCAAACAGGAGCTCAAAGCTGCATGCCCAGAGCCGCAGTCCTGCTCCCCAGCTTCTCAGGCCAGCAGCACCTTCCTGCCATTTCATGGGGCCTAAAGCCAACAGCTCTCAAACACTGCTGTTCCAAAGGGCCTCAGCTCCCAGCAAGCAGGGCTCTTATCATAAGTCTCCATCCCCTTCAGAACTCACTCAACTACAGTAAGCTTTCATGCCATGTTACCTCACATTAACAACTACTCAGTCTGGCTTTCTTCAGGCTTCAGCTCCTCAGTTACCAGCCCTAAAAACCACCCTCACTGTCCCTAGCACTCCTCTCCTCAGTTTGGGTTAGGCTGCACTCCCAGACACGCTCCACCTTCACCCACAGACCTCACCAGATTAACACCCCATACCACAGCCACCCTCACCCACCCCACTGCCACAGCACAGTCACCTCAGCTTACCTCCATCACGGTGAGGTGCCACACAAGCTTCCCCTGGGAGGTGCAGGGTTCCATGCATCCACCTTGCTTCTCATTTCTTGTTTCTCCGCACTCAAGAAACAGCTGTGTCCCAGCCAATGCACTTTGAAGGTTTTCCATCCCCAAGGGGACCTTCCACAACACACCTGGGCACAGCAGCCTTGCCACCTCCATCCCTTTGGTAGGGCAGAGCAGCCCACCGCACCCAGACCTCAGGGCTGAAGAAAGTTCTTAGTCACCTTCCTACCAATTTTCAGCAGTCCAGAGGCTGCAACAAACACGCCCAACCCTAAAGCAGCTCTTCCTTCCAGAGGGGCCAAATCCTCATCATCCTACAAACCAATTTCACTCCAGCCAAAAGAAGAACCACCCAACACTTTCCCTCTCCAGAGACTTCCCTGAGGAGAACTGCCTCCCCCTCTCCTGCTGGGCCCAGCACCCCTACCTTAGCCAGCTGCTGCTCATCAGGCCAGTAGGGTAGGGCAGCCCTGAAATGATTGCAGCTGGGCCAGGCCCCTGCACCCAGCAGGACAGAGACGCACAGGGACACAAATAAAGGATGGGGGAAGGGAAGACTTGTAATTTTGTCCGTTTTCCCAAGAGACTGTTACCTGCTCAGGATGCAAAAGAGTTAAACAGCAGGTTTCCTCAATTGCTTCAGGAGGTCCTTCTCCACCTGCATTTGATTCCTAACTAGTGCTTCTGCATCACTGCATCCAAAGGTCAGTGGTTACTTCTCTGGTACGATACTAGATACGCTTCTTTGTTAAAGCATCTGAGAGTGCTCAAGGATGTGCGAGATGGGCCCTATCAGAAGGTTTCCTGGATTAAAGCAATGTAGCAGATCTCCTCTGAGCAGTAGCCACAGCATTAAACTTTTATGCTGCATATTTTCACCTCGTCTCAGCGTGAGAGAACGTGGGATTAGGGAGCAGATGTTAAACTCCTACAAAATAAAATTGTTAAGGTCAGCGCTGGTTGTGTCTTCCTCATTCCCACAGTGAAACAGAAGAACACAAAACTTTTTCCCACCACTTCTACATTACTGCTGTAGCAAGATCTTTCTGAAATGGATACCCTTTATCACTGCCAGCACTGATGCTCTGCGCTGGAGCTATAGCAAGCAGAGCAGGTGAAAAGCACATTACGCCCCAGAGATCAGCATCCTTCAAGGCCCAGCTCTGCTCTGGCAGTCAGAGCTTCACAGGTGAAAGACATCATGTCTCCAGTCACCTCAAGACGGCATTCGTGGGATCAGATGTACGTATTGCGTTTTTGAGGGGGAGAAGGCTAGCAGATATAAGGAGTGTTCTGGGGAATCAGTCACCAGCACACAGACTAAGTTAGTAGTTCTAAAAACACCTGCTCGCTGAGTGTGTCCAGTTTTAGTCAATGGTTCACATAATGTGAGAGTTAAAGGTTCGATATCAGACCAGTATAGCAAGCATGCATAGAAACAACCAGTGGCTAACAATCAAATACTGAAAAATGATTCTGGAAGTTATATGAACACTAAATATGTCCTTTTTCCATTTTACAAATCCTATGATAAAATGTTATGAGACACACATGGTTTGAAACAGATAATTACTGATAATCCTGGCTGGTGGGAGAAGCGACCATCTGGCAGATGGAAAATAAGAAGGTGACAAGAATTTAGCAGACTATGGCTCTTCCTAAGAATTCATGCATTGAAGTCTGAATAAATATTTAGACAAAAGGTCAACAATTCTATCTAAATCCAAAACAAATTAGGAAACCAAAAGTATCCAAATAATTATGAAACTATTCCCATTTGAAATTCATCTTAAAATAAATCTAAGTTGGGAAATCTAAAACTGTCAGCATTAGAAGTGAGGAACTCATTCCACACTCAGCGATTAATAACAAACGGTTACAGCACACAGCATCAGCACATTTTATCTTATATACTCTAAGTTTTATCCTCTCTGTTTTTGGCATGCAAATGCCTTTGTTCATCCTTGTCTGACCCTGTTTCATTGTACCATTTGTTTCCTTCCATTTTCCTTAACGGCGTCTCTTCTTTCTTAGAGAAAAAGCAACTCCTGGTGGGCTCTGCTTTGCATTCCTTTCCTTTCTTCTAAATGAATTTCTTTGCTTCTACTCTCCTCTTTATTGCTCATGGGTAAAACAAGGGACATTGCTGGTTGCAGTGTTCTAATTGAGAATCCACATTTTTCCACAGATCACTACTCACTAACTGTTTTGCTGCTGGCCCTTTGAAACAGCTGAGCAGCAGCCAACAAGAAGTTTATGTAACGTAATTAGCGATCAGGGGACAGTTGTGCCAAAGCATCACGGTACATCATCAGGACAGCAATAGGTTGCTCAGGGACCATGCAGTCTTCCAAGACCAACCAGGGTAGAGCCTGGAGCAACCTGGTTTGACCCTGATCTAAGCTGAAGTTTGGACCTGTAACATTCTGAGTCCTCTTCCAATGTGCATTTATAAGCCCACCATTTTTGGAAGCACCCTGAAATATTGCTTCCACCAACTGCTGCGGGATACTAGCATTCCAAAGAAAATGATGTGAAGGCATTCTTGAATGTCCTACTCAAAGTTTGCTAGTATCTTTAGAGCCCTTACAATTGTAGCTGTAGGGTCTGTTCCAGTTAGCAACTTCAGTTCCCACTAATGTCATCAGAAAAATTTGCTCAGCATCAGCTACCAGCCTGCCTTGCTCAGAGTGCTTTGTTAATAATTTCTCATTTGGAGAGTTCCTCCAATCCGTTCTTTATCTTTTTTTCCAGCAGGAAAGCCCCATTTTCATTCAAAACTCCTTGGAATAATGCTATTATATTCAGCCGGTGGTACCCGCAGGCTGTCCTGGCTACTTACCAACTTTTATGATAGGAACAAAGAGATGGTAATCTACTGCTCAACCTCAATTCCCTTCCCACCACCTCGTTTATAATAAGAATATTCTTATAGAAGACATTGAAGCAGGTGCCAAAATCTCACTCGCATCAGTGGGTTGAGGAGGTCCCTCCTTGTGCTACATATATCTTTATATGCATTTTACAGGTTCTGTGTTTCACTGCATAAATAGATGATGACTCTTCAGTCCTAGTTCTCCCATTTGCAACTCCGTTTATAAACTATTTATTTTCATACCTTTTGTGATATTGTGGATTCTGGCTTTTCATGCATCAAGGGAAGACAGAGCACCTTAACATTTCACATTGATCCATATGCTAAACACTCAGTTAGGCAGGTATATTCCTGTGATCCTTTCCTGATCTCCTGATGCACAGGTGTAAAGAGCCCCAGCCACCTCTCCAAAAAATAAACACATGGTAGTTTTCCAACTTGCAAAGTTACAAGTCTGTATTTTACAGCCTGTATGCAATTTCTGTGCAGAGCTGGTAACTTATGTGAAGAATCATGGAAATCCTGACAGCCAACAGCTCTTATTGGAACGCATCAATAACTCACTTGATACCACTGAACATAAAGACAGAAGGTAAACCATCTTTTTTCCTGTACATGTACGTAGTATAGTGAATACTGCTGAAATACAACATGTATTTTTGATTTTATAATGCACGCCCACATTTTTCTTAGGAACTCTGATACAAAACGCAAACTACATCCAATGACCATCAGGGTAATTGCTAGAGCACTATCAGAGATGGACACAACAAGGGCAGACAGTCTCTCGATCGCCTATAGCTTTCATATTAAATCTGCTTGCTCTATTCACACGCATGATTCCAGCAGAGTAATATTTCTCCTGGTATAACACCTTTGATTGAAATGGCACTGGAGTGAGAACAATTGTGATCCACTTGATGAGGGCAGGCAGCATTTGCCCGCTGTTCCGTCTATTCACGTTAAGCAGCCCCGCACAACACAATTGGTTTTCATTGGTCTAAAGAGACTCACGTCTGCATCTTGAGGGAAGCACAGGAGTAAAACTGAAGTACTGTCTCTAAAACCACCCCTTGCAGAATGCAGAAGCTCATGTGAAACCCCCTTTGCTTTCAAAGACATTTAAAAACACACTACAGAAATTAAAAATTGAAGAGAGAAATAAAGAATTAAGCCAGTCTTCTTCTCATGGCCTAAGGGATGAAAAATACTTGTTTCAGAATTGATTACAGCCAGCAGTAGTTCATCTCTGGAGACCCAAGCTCAATTCGTAACTGAAAAACAAGGTTTGTGGTTTTAAATTAAGGCAGTTCCGTTCCTCTTCCCAGTCACAGTGTGAAGTTAAACACCTGACAAAGTGCAAAGCGGTCAGAACGAGTACTTCCTCCTTTTGTTAGAAAGACCCAAAGATGCCTCATGCAACCATATTTTCCTTTATCAGCATTTAGTAAGTTGCAGTAACTTGCACACTTCTACATGTCTTGTGTTTAAAACTGATTCAGAGGGTTTTCCCATGCTTTTTGTGCACGCACCAATCATGACCATTAAAAATGCTTGTACAGTTTTCTGCATTTGTCAAAAGCAGAAAACAGCACATAGTTAAGTGCTGACCTTTTTGTTCTATCAAAATAACATGCCAAGTCCTAAAAATGCTCTCCCTCTCAACTCAGTGCAACTTAGTGCACTCAGCATCTCATTTATGCTATTGATTCTTCACTAATACAAGCACTATCTCCAGCTTAAGAAGCACACTGTAATTAGATCAGACCAAAAGCAAGCACAGGCATTATTTTTAAGCATAAGAGTCGAGTGTTATTTAAGTACTCCAACCTCTGCTAGACGTCCTCCCAACAACAAGCAGAGATCTTTTGGAATCACGTCCATAATCTTTCTCATAGTCTATTTTTCCTCTACCATTTTCTAAATTCAAAACTTTTTTTTTTTTTTTTTTTTAATTCATCTAATCCTCTTTTCTGAATATACAAAATAACTAAAAATGGCCTCTTTTAACCGCCAGTTGTTTATACGTATTCAATAGAGCAGCATACAGGGCAGGGCTCAGCCCAGCAGCACTGTACACAGGCAGAGCCCCTCTCAATTCTCCTGAAGCTTTAACTAAACAAAACTGTAGTCCTTCATTTCAGCAAAAGAAGCTTTGCGCTACTACTTCTGTCCACAAAACATGCCCAGGTACAGTTGGAGTGCGTGCTGGGTAATTCCTTGCTGCAATGTAGTAGGTGGAGCTCAAATTATGGTCCAGATTCAGATGGCATAACTCTACTGACACACCGCTCGTATCAGTGAAGTGAAGCAGATGCTTCTAACCCAGTGTGAGAAGCACAGCCAGCACTCTCTCAGAATGACAGGAAGGGCTTTGTAATATATATATAAAAAAAAGAGACTTTTAGAAGCTAAGTTAATCGGGCTTACCTATTACATACTCCCAAAGCAAATCCTGATCACTCAACCACAAAACTTTCGCAGAGGAGAGCAAGGAATTCTGCACACACACACAAACCCAAATTAAAAGAGTTTATGCTGATGGTGCTGCCGTGTGAAAGCTCCATTTAGAAACTGCAGCAAAGCTTCACACTCCAGACAGCAGATTCAATGCCACAGACACAGTGCCCACCCCAGCAGGAGCCAGGCTCCCTGTCCCTGCAGGAGCACACAGCTCTGCAGAGGCACTGCAGCCTTCCCAGGCGCTGCTGGCAGCGCTGCTGAGAGCACTGTGCGGCTGCTGCCACAGAAAGCATGGGCACTTCATGCAGGAGCAGACAAAAAGCAAGGGACGTGCTCTATTAGCAGATGGGATTTTCAAGCACTGTCCCAGGGCACTCCAACAGGGAAAATCAAGCAGGAGACAGCCTAAACCCAATCAGTCTGAGATTCACTCGGCATCAAAGCAGAACACATAGAGTAGTAACACAAAGCACCACGTTCCACAGAAGGCCACTGCACCTTAGCCTGTATTTCAAATACCAAATTAACTATCCCTTCCATTTTTAATGCTTCCATCTGGAATTTGGGAATATATTCTGACAGGCCAATTCTAACATTTCCCAGTGACCGGTACCATTAATGTGTTTAGGCTGATGGTGACGAACTGAGGGAATAAGCATGTGAATTGGTAATTCAGCAAGGGTACAGGCAACCTCATGCAATGGTCTTCTTACTAATTTATTAAACATCTATTTCCTTTTCAGAGCAAGTTTAACATCTAATCCCAGAATTTCATCAAGAATTCTAACAGCACAGCAGCCAGTTATCATCTAACTTCAAGTCAAATATAGGAAATAGACACTTCACACATCACTAACATTTGCACACACACACACTTATTGCATTCTACCTGTATACATTAATTTTCACAAATCTATTTTGCTTTCCCTATCCATACTCACATTTGCAGAAAGCACAACACACAGGCAATGTGAAACACTTCCCATAGAAAAGCCTATGGGCTCCTATGAGAACAGTGTGGCAAAACCCACTTTTGTTTAAAATCTCAAGTTCCAAAATGAGCCTTCAAAGAGCACCAGAGACCCACCACCCAGATAAAAAAGTACTCGAGGTGACCACGCTTCCCATGTGCAACCATCACATGACCTTTATTCAACCAGGACTTTTTCAGGAAATTATAAAAGTAGTAGCAAAACCTCGTATTTTTCATCAAGTTTAACAACAGGACGGTCTCTCTCGGCAGAGCTCCCACACAGAGCCAGACCACCATCTGGCTCCATCGCGGAGCAATGACAGTTCACACAAATGAGCACCTAACAGCGCTCTGAATGCAGGCGCTCGGTTGGCTCCGCTCAGCTCCATTACAGCCATGAACACACAGCTGCACGCGTTCTCCCTCCTCAGAACAGAAACACACCCTCAGACACTCAAACAAGGGGAAAAATACAACATTTTATGCATTTTTCTATGCTTCCCTGCTACGCCTGTTACCAATGAACGTCAAGAAATATCTTAAATATCTCACTGTATTGTTAGCACTATATAATATATATAACTTTAATTGTTTTCACACATGCTAATGTTTCCAGTATGATAAATGTCTTTTTAAATCCTGCAGTTTTGTCACATTTCTGTTTGACGGCAACTCCCAGGCATACACATCAAGACAAAAATAAATACTGCTCTGGTGGCAAACACTTCAGAACTCTTAGGACGCTAATACAGTGTCACTTAAAGACTTTTGAAATACAACAACAAAAGACAGTTGTTAAATAGAAGCCTGCTCTGACACAGCCACGGAACCCGCACTGCATCTGTGAGTCCGTCCCTGTGTGTGCACGAACAGCTTCTGATCTTCGGACACGTCAATGTTACACTCCAGCCCTCTGCCCGTAACCTTAAAAAAGCCCTCGGTGCTATTCCAAGCAAGCCTCCCCTCTAGCTGTACATCAGCAACACTGTAATTCCCAAACAATTGAGGTAATTATAAAAATGAATATCATTTATTGTTTGTTACTCTCACGTCTTAACACTTACTTCCATACAAAAGCCTGATTTTCAGCATCGCCTCCCAAGGGCATCTCCTCTGCACCCGGGGAGATATGAATGGACAAGAAATTGTGCAGGAGTTTTTGCTACCACCTTCCAGCCCACACGAACTCCATAAATAAGGTTTTGGCAGGGAGGCTCCCCCGGCATTTTAGAGAAGGGGAAAGGGAGCTTCCACACATTTTCAGTTCCACTTTATTTTCTGTTTTATATCGCATCTAACCCAATGCAAGTGAAGAAAAAAAAAAAAAAAAAAAAAAACAGAAAGAAAAAAAAACCAAGTCACCACATTACTACTGCGTGTTACCCTTCAGCAGTCTTTGGAGGAAACCAGAACCCCCTCCTGGCCCCCGCCCTCCCACCAGCCCAGAGGGGCTCAGCCACGCGGCACTGCCCGCTCACAGCCGTGGCTTCCTGAGCAACGTTCTGCTTAGGTCCTTCACCTCCTCGGGGCTGCCGACCCGCTCGTAGCCCAGCAGGGCCATGGGCTGCTGGCAGTACTCCTCCACCTGCTTGATCTGCTGGAAGCTGAGCGCAGTCCTCCAGGCGCTCAGTGCCTGGGTGGCATTCCGGGCCGATACCACAAAGGGTTTGGAGGAGTAGCCGGGGCCGCTGGTCATGTTGAGGGTGAACTTCTCCATCTCTGGGCTGACCGCCAGGTTAACGAAGCCGTACACCTGCCGCAGGGTCTTGATGGGCTCCATCACCAGGTCCTCGTAGCGCACAGCCATGTAGTTACCCCGCAGCCAGTCGGGGGGGTGCAGGGCGGTCTGCAGGGTCTTGGCCATGCTGCTACAGATGACCTCCATGGCGCCCAGGGCATGGTAGTCCGAGCCACCCCCGCCATCCTTCTTCCCGCCCAACTTGTGGCCGGCGTCGAGGAAGGGCATGCGGTGGATGCGGGGATCGCGGCTCCTTACCACCTGCAGGCTCTCCCGGATGAGGCCGTGTCGGGATTTGATGCGGGAGCTGGCGACTGCCCGCGGGTCCCGCACCAGGTGGATGACTTTGAGGTCCAGGGTGGGGTCCCGCATGAGCGGGGCAAGGACAGCCAGGTCGAAGACACGCACGCCCTTGATGACCAGTGTGCGGTACTTGTGGCACTCCTCCTGGAAGCGGCTGAGGCGCTGCGGGGGACACTTCTTGCACACGCGGTCGTCCACCATGCCCACCACCTCCTTGCGGTAGGCCGGGCACAGGGGTGACGAGCAGATCACCTTGTTGGTGGCCGCCCCAAAGATGCCCAGCGTGGTCAGGTTCTTCCCGGCGCCCGCCGTGCTGTACAGCTGGAACACGGAGAGGTCGCAGCGGTACAGGGAGCTCAGCATGTCGCGGGCCGCCCCCTGCAGCGAGACGGCGTCCCCGGGGTACAGCTTCTGCCAGACGTGCCACACGGGCTCGTAGAGAAAGAACACCTCAGGGTTCTGGTTGAAGAGCTCCCCGAAGAAGGACGACCCGGAGCGCCAGGTGGTGAACACGTACACCAGCTGCCGCCGCCCGCCCTGCGGAGCGCTGCTCCCGGCCGGCGGCGGAGGGGGCCGCTGGCGGGGGACGGCCGGGGGCTCCCCGCAGCGCCGCGGCTCCCGCCGCCACTTGTACTCCAGCAGGTTGAGGGCGGCGAGGAGCACCAGGAGCGCGTAGCCCAGGCACAGCGCCAGCGCTTTCCGCCGGCACACTTTCATGCTGGGCGGCGGCGGCGGCGAGGCCAACTGTTGCTCAGCGCCCCGGCGCCCCGGGGCCCGCGGCGGGCATCAGGGCGCACCGCCCCCGGCGCCGACTCCCGGCCGGCCCCCCGCGCCCGGCCCGCATGGCGCAGCCGCCGCGACGGCCCCTCCGCCGCCCCCGCCCCGCGCTGCCCTACTTAGCGGCAGCCGCGCGGCCGCCCGCGCTTCTTCCGCGCCGCCATCGCCGCGCGGCCGCGGCCGCCGGCGCGAGGCGACACCGCGCTCCGCTCCGCCCCGCGGCGCGGCGGGCGGGGACCGCGCAGCGCATCGCATCGCGTCCCCGCCCCGAGCGGGGGGAGCCCCGGCTGTCGCCGCGCCGCCGAGAGGCCTCGGAGGTGCGGTCCGGAATGGCGGCGCTCCGCCCCGCGTCCCCATTGGCCGCGGCCGCCGCAGTGCCCCGCAGGGCCCCGGGCCGCACCGTGCGGATCGGGCTGCGGGCAGAGCTACGCGCCGCTGCGGTGTTCCCTCCGCTCTGTCTCCGCCGTTCCGCGGCCCCGCACCGCGCCGGCACCGGCCGGGACCCGCGGCGCCGGCCGTACCCAACCACGAGCTCCCGTCTGCGGCTCCGGGGCGGCCCCGCCGGGCCCGGCTGCACGGAAAGCGGCGGCCCCGAAGTTTTCTCCAAGCGCCGCGGCGCGGGGGTAGAAGCGGGAAGGAAAGGCTGAGCGGGAGACGTCGGGTTCTGCCTCTGCCCTCCGCGTAGTCAGAACCCCGCTCTGAGCGGAGCAGGCTGCGGCTGCTGTACGGTGCAGGAGGTACATCTCTGGAACGGGTGAGGGATGAGGACTGGCATGGAAGGCCCCCTACTCCGTTTCCCATGCTTGTTATTGTAACAGCTGCGGAAACTCAGATCTCCTTTTCCCCTGCGACTTTCCCAAAAGCAAAAGACCCCGCTTGACTTCCGCCCCCACTGCTTCAGGAACGCGTATCCTCGTTCAGTTCTGAACGACGTGTGTGACTGCTCCTGACCCGGCCTCGCTCCCATGTTTTGTCCCTCTCCAGGGAAGCACACAGCTGTGCCCCCACACAGCGCTGCGGGCAGAGAGAGCTGTACACACAGCCCTTCACATTGGAGAGAAGCCCACATTTCATCAAAAAGCAAGGGGAAAGGGAAGCTTTTTATTTTTAAAACCTACAGCAGAGGGAACGCGCAAAGCCACACTTTGCACAGATGAAGCATGTCTGGTTGACAAAGGAAACTGCAAGTTTACACCTGATGAGCGTATAACGACTGACCTGCAGCCACTGACACAGTACATAATGCAGCAGGGTGCACCTCTGAAATAGGCTGCACCTGGAAACCTGCAGTTACTTTATACTTCAGACCCAAACCTAGAGTTCTCTGCATGCAAGAAAGGCCTCTGCTTTAAAAAAACAAACAAACACACACCATAGCCCGATTTCTAGGCCAGCTTCACTCTTAAACATTGCATCTTGTTTGCTTTGGTGGACCCAAATCCCACCCTGCATCCCCTGTGCAGGTACACCATAACGGTACACAGAGGGATGGTGTAACTACAGCACATCCTTTATCCCGTGCAGATTCACTCTGCAAAATCCCCTCATCCTTCAGCTACAAATAAGCCAGCTGCACTTATCTCACACTGCAGCGGGCTGAGTAACTGTGAGTAAAATTCCCCAATTCAAGCTACCAGATAAAAACATTTCTTGCATTTAACGCTTAAATATTTTATGCTCCACTTTAATATTTTATACTTGGCAATTATATTTAGGCTTTTTATATGCAATACTTAGGCAACCCCAGTGTAAAAGCTGGGTGATTGCCCACCCTCCCCTCCGCCCCCATGGAACAGCCCCTGGGCAGGTCTGTGAGCTCTGCCCACCAACATGCTGGGCTGGCAATGCACCACGCTGCAGCACTTGCAGCTGGGTGTGACTTCTGATGCTTTGGGACCTCCATGTGTTCAGAGGGTGCAGTGGGAGTGAGGTGGAGGAGATACCTTCCTGAGGTGAAGCTTCAGCAAGACGTGATCTGTTAAGGCTGGTTAATTTGGGATGAAAGATGGAGGCTTGTGCTGCTATACATCTAGAACGTGTAAGTCCTGGGTATTAATTTAAAACTCCCGTATCTAGCCCAATCTATTCAAGAGGAACATTAATGCCAAATTCCTCAAATGCTGTTCCCAAGTGAGATTCTTGAAACTGAAGTGAATGATACGGACAGATTGCCAACTGAACAGAAGCTATAGAGAAGCTGCCCAAACTGGAAGATCTACCAATTTGTTTAAGACTATTTTCACATCCCCAGATGGGTGAGAGAAGACTGCCCAGCAGCCTTTAAAGCTACAGATGTTTATACTTTGCACCCTCCCTTTCAGCACCGTGCTCAGCTTCCTACAGCCCGCGCCATCCCACACAGCAGCAGCAGTGCCCTGCAGAACACACCCATTTCCAATAGCGCTTCAGCAGCCATCCCATTAATGGATGGAGCAGCACTCAGCTTTTACGGTGCTCGTTTGATTTTCAGATGTTCCTTCTGGGCAGCGTGTGCAAAAGCAGCGCAGCAGAAGGTGCTGACGTGGGCCAAAATTAAAGCAGGTGTCGTTCAAGTCATAAACAGAAATAGAGGGCCAACTGGAGAGCCCATCTGGAGCAAGCTGTGCCCTGCCCCCACGTTTCTCCGCTATATTTACCTCCACTTACACAGGTGACATTTTCAATAAAGTTAATTTCAATAAATATTTATAAATTCCTGTTTGTGCAGCTGAAGGAATCCTAGAATTTTATGAGTGTCCTGAGGACATTACGGCGCAGTTAAGTCTTCACTTGACTTTTATTAAAATTAAAAACCCTTTCTCGGCTGTTCTGTAACCGTTCCATGTTACAAAGGAAATTAAGAGATTCTAGTCTTATAACCGCATACCTTACACAACATCACCGCACAGTTGCGCATCAAAAACCTCAAACCCTTTGGCATGGCGCACCCAAGAGCCAACTCAGCCGCACTGCACCAATGCACTGCTCTCTCCCAAACCCGCATTAGGGTACCCCCAACCCTTCCACAACCAAATCCAGGAACCAGAGTTAATGGTTAAATAGCATCATCACACCCTCCAACCCCAGGGGTGCATTGCCCAGGCACCCCTCTCTCTCTGGTCAGCGCAGCTCTCCCTTTGGTTGGCAGCCCCATACCGGGGGCCGTCCCCAGGCCACGTGGAGGTTCCACACTTGCTCGCAGCTAACCTCTTACAGACAAGGGCTTGAAGAGCACAGCTGATGGCCCGTCTTTAGGCAAGCAGCTAATGGAAGATTTCCAGGCCACACAACAACAAAAACTGAGTAAGCAGTTCCAGCAGCGTTGCAACATACCGTGTTCTTGCCTGTGAGCTTTAAGCGAAGATTTAATAACCGGAACATTCATACAATCCCTCCCAAGTGATTACTCTGGGCTCTAACATCAACACGAGATCATTCATATTCCAGCCTTTCCTATCACGTGGGGCCACAGGAACTCTCTTCCCCCTTTTCTGTCTCTGGCAGATGTTGCAGGAACTAAATGGCCTCAGAGCTGTTTGCGCGTCCCACAGCTGATGGGCTCAGACTTATGGGAAAAGAAGGGAGACAGAGAGAGGCAGAGCCCATGGCTCACTGCTGCCCAGAGATGGCCCCGCTTCATTTCCCCCTCCTGGGTGCTTCATGGCATATACACTGTCTGCCCCTGTGCTCATGCTGTCTTTCCACAAGGAGACTCAGCCTACTGAGGCAATGCACGCGCCCATTCAGCTTGCTTCGCCAGGCTGCCCTTCTCCAGGTGCAGCAGGATCCTGCGGGTCTGCAAGCAGCCGAACAAGTGGGATGCAGGGTACAGCATTCACTCAGACCACCTTTTCGACACAAATAGTCCAGATGATCATCGTCTGAAGTTGATTGTTAACAAGTGACCCATTATTAAGAATGAGGAACATCCTGCCCACCTCTGATTCTTGCACTGCATCACTTTAACCCATCAAGCCAGCAGGAAGTCAATCACATGAAAAACTTAAGAAAAAGCTTTTTCTCTTAACAAACTGGTTAGTTACAGGGCGTTAAAAGCACCAGGAAAGATAGGCAGGCATCAGAGCAGGTGGCACGGAGAGGCAGGAACAGGACCATGCAGCAGCAAAAGGCTGTGACAGTGGCTCAGCCGTAACTCACGCCCTCGTACAGCACTACACAGGCCTCGTTTCCTTCACTTGAAGTTCCTGCAAACAATTTCAGGGGTTGAAGAGCTGCTCATCACCTTAATACCTAAGCAGTTCCTCCAAGCGGGAGGATTTCTGTTCAAGAGAGGATTATAGGAGCAACTCCAGTGAACAGCCCGTGCCTTGTTAGTGGGGTTCTAAGAAACAAGGTCACTGCTAACGGCAGGAGCACAGCAGCAGCATTACAGCTGGACAACAACGTGGGCATGATCAGTCGGCCACCAGACGAGCTGGAAAAAGCAAGAAACTGTTGTTTGCAGAACACGCGCGCACAGCGCGTTCTACTAGGTTAAAAATGAAACCATTTCTGGATATTGGCAAACTGACAACTTTATTGTCACCGCGTCATTTGGGAAATTTTCTGCATAGAATAAAACAAAATAAGACCAAAAAGTTCATGTGAAACTACCGTTTCCTCTTTAGGTAACCACTAACAGAAAACTTTCCAGCTTATGACAGTCACACATAAGACATCCCTGCACAAGGTTAGACATCAGAAGAGTGACAAATGGAACGAGCTTACCCGGGAAAACTGACTGTGCTGACAGAAACGAGTGGAGGAAAAAATACATGCAACTGTTTAAGATTTCTGCATCCTGCACAAGGAAAATACACATGGACAAAATTAATTAAAATCTGAGTTACAATTCTCACAAGATTAGATAGCAGCAGTTACAGCAGCGTGAACGGATGGCACACTGAACGCCCTGCAGTACCTCACACAGTAATGACAACAACATGACATTTCCAAGTATTACTCTGTTGAAATAAAACAGTTTTAGGAACTTAACATCTTAATTAAACTATTTCCCGGATTTAAGTGAAGTTGTCAGATTTGTAACTCAACGATCTCACATTACTGAACAGCTGACTTTAGAAAAAGTGAACTATGAAGTTCTTGCATAGACTACTCCATGGTCACTGTCTTCAGCTGCAGAGAATTCACTTCTCTTGTTGAACCTCTGTAACTAACCCCAAAATCTAGAAGTCTTTCAAGAAGGAAAATACGGAAAGCAGACCAGATTAGGTTAGGAAGGCAGAGATTCAAACATTCATCAAAAGCTTTTACCTTGATGCACCCACGTTCTTGTAATTACGCAGCACAGACGCAAAAGTGTTGAGCAGCACCTCACCCCAAACCCTTCAAGGGGCTGAGCCTGAGGTCAGCAAGCCAGCAACCTAAACCTAGGCACAAAATTCAGACTTCACTCCATCTGCAGAAGTATAACAAGTGCTTCAAATTCACATCTGTTAGAAGCATGAATTCCAAAGGACTGCAAATACGTGTGGTCAAAAAAAAAAAAAAAAGATGAACGATGATCAAGATGGATTTGCCATTTTTGGTTGATTCGCTTTTCCTATCACAAGATTCTTTTTTTTTTTCCCCCCCCCTCCTTTTATTGATACAGTTCAGAGACATGAGAAGTTTTTAATATGCAAAGAACACACCTCAAGCAGTGGTTGACCCCCAAGGAGCTTCGAGCACTCCATGCTTAGAAATCTCAAGCATTATTCATGCCACATTAGAGTACCAGCATAATTATCACAGTTCTAGCTTCTGCTTTGAAAACACATTGAATAAAACCTGTACAAATTGAAAGCTATCCCATGCCGGGGTCTGGAGCCAACTACCAGTCCACGTCTTTAAGGCAGTTCAAGTCCTTCTTCATGGAAGCACACTATTTTTTTCAAAAGCACACACAGTGGAGAAACATTAGAGGATATGCATGCCAATATGTATCCTCACAGCTTAAGGCTGGGGGAGAGAAGAGCATTTCAAGGGTTCGGTTTGTTCCAAAAACTAAAAAAATAATACAATCAATCAGGATTGAGTTTGGGCTTAACTTCAATTTACTGCATTGGTGTTTTTTTTTTTAAAGAAGTTCGATCTAGGACAGCAGCAATACAACCTCAAGGATCGTCTGCACAAATAAAACTAGGACTGTTGAAGATATGCTATCAAGGTAACAACTACAAAGTTCACAACAGAAGAACAGGAGTGGTTCTGCACGCGAAGAAACGCACAGATACCGGCCCAGTACTTGCGCTTGGGCACAGCTGCTAAATTACTACAGGTGATGTATAAATGCAGAAAGTAATACGTTCTATTTCACTGGGACTGAGGCACTAATGAAGTCTTTAGGTGATGGCAGTTCTAAACATATGCTCTGGAAAACATTCATGTTAGCCTTGGTGACAAATGCTTCATTCTCACACTTCTGAGCCTCCAAGGGGGAGGCAGCACATTTGCACAGCATCCAGTGCCTACATCTGAACCTCAACTTTCAGAAATCAGCTCTTCCTCAAGAACTATATTGCAAAGGGTATTTGCAGCTGCTGTGCAGAGGAGTCAAAGGAAGTCACAGGGTTTCTAAAGAAGCTAATTGTGAACGCTTCCGTATACTGATACGGAAAGCATGTGAACCAGGAGACTGTACACAGCCAAGCAGCTTTTCACCACTGAGGTGGGGCCCACTCACTCCAAGTGTGGGTGCGATTCTTACAAAGGCTCACAGAAGATAGGACTGGTTAGGAATTAGGAAAAAAAGGATGAATTGCAGCTCTGAGCCTAGAAGATGTTTGCACAAATACCAGAATACTCCATAATTCTCAGTGTCATATTGAGCACCGGGTTGGCTTCATCTAAGTCTGTCACCAGGACAGCTGCTAGTCCCTAACTGGGACTAAAATATACTCAGTTTCCAAGGTGACCCCCCCCCCCCCCCCGAGCCCCAGTCCCATGCTGAGATGAGCCCAAAGAGCTGGTATTTCAGGCGGCAGGGCACTACTCAGCCACACCACAACTCGGCAGCAGAAAGCTACATTAGTTTCCGTGCTTCGGATAAACCTCATCACCTAAGCATGAACATTTTCCTTTGGTACCAGGGGTGGGAGGAGACAAAAAATCCCTTATCTACATTCACGGCTCCTCTCCCTCCCAAAGCAAAGGGTCAGTTGCTCACTGACCATGGAGTGTTAAAAGATAATGGGCTGTCTCCATGTAACATCTGAAAACACTGGATTACATTTCCCTCGGGTTAGAGCTTTTTCACAAGGCTTCACATCAACCCTACTTTCTGAATCCCAGATCAAAACTAAAAGATGCCCACCCCATGTAAAGCAGAAGCTTTTTCACCACTTCACCCCAAAGCGGCGCAGAACATCAATCAGTCAAACACAATTCTGCAGTAACAGCACACAGTGACCACCCCCAGGTACAGCATCATGTGCCACTTTCCCCTTTTCTTTGCAGAAAAGCCAAGGTATGAATAAGGCTACTTATAAGACCATGGAAGAAAATGAAGAGCAGATAGGATCAAAAGCTGCCCAACAAGGGGGGTGAGGGGTAGTAACTGAACTGAAAACCAGCAAAAAAAAAAAAAAAACCAAAACCCAGCAACCACATATTCAGATTCTTAATTGCTCTGAGTAAGAAAACAGCTTTTCTGAAGTCAGGGATATGAAGAAAACAGCAAGAGGTGATAAACAGTCATACAGATAGCATTTAGACAACAAAGATGCTGATAAAAGGTATCATAAAGCTGCTACAAAATAGCCTAACAAGCGTGTTCCTGTAGCTCTGCATTGCCTCAGTTTGAACCTTTTATAATCACTGATGAAAATGCTGCAAAAGCTGAGATGAGAACTAATTTTTGAAACCAATACACTGAGTGATTTTCTACCCTCAGCACGTTGCTGCTCATCACTTCTCCTTTACAAGCAGCTCCAAGATGAGAACAACAGCTTTGAAGAAGTCAATCAGATCTGAACCTGATTTTAATACTTATTTTTTGCTCTAGAAAATTTGACTCACTCAGCGCTATGTCTGAATAGAATGTATTTAAGAGAAAAAAAAACTTAGTTCATAATAGTTCAGCTGCCAGGATCTGTACATCTGAAATGTTGTTACAGAAAGAAAAATGCAAGAACAATAAACTGCCTATTTCTAAAACCAATTCTTCATAATGTAATATAAAGGTGCACTCTTCTCATTATTTAGGCATCTGTCCAATGCCCCTTGTAAGAAACCTTTCATGGTACACATGCATTCTTCATGCTTCCAGTACTGCAGATCATCTCTCAATTCTCATTAGCAAAGTTTTCAGTTATTTTTCACTTGGTTCTTACATTTAAAAGAATTCTTATAATCCTGTAACAAAATCCCCCAGCAGGAAAAAATAAATGGGGAGAACGTATCTTCTGTCTGAATGAAATTTGTATGTTTTTCAGAAGATGCTTTAGATCCCACTCCTGGAAGTGCCTCCAAGGCTACATAAATACACAACAAAAGATTTCCCCCATCATATTTACAAAATCCTAACAAACATAAAACCTCTAAATCCAGAAAGACAATAGCAGGCATCATCCAATGCTCCGTGCCCGTATTAAGTGCAGCTGTTTACTTTTAGGAACGGTTCACAGGAGGCCACATCCCTTAAGCGTTATGTTTTTATTACAATCTGCCCACACCTTCAAGTATAAACATGGAACCCTCTCCCTTCCTCATGTCTTTCCCATTCCCACATCCCTCCGCCCTCAAAGGCTGCATGAGAGACACCAAGGTGAAGTGGTCTGAAGCCTAGACGGCCTAATGCTGAACAGGTTTGGAGAGGGGAAAGCCTATCATTAAAAAGTTAGGCAGCCTCTTGACCCCAAAAACAATAAACTACATAATTAAAAATTCTGTTGCTTGGATTTTCTTCTTATTTTGAAGAATTTCTGCAAGAGAAGAATAAATTCCATGGAAACAACGTAAAAAAAAAGTTGTATTTCCAGAGTAAAAACGATTTTTCATTTTTAATTGCAAGCTGATATTACTGTGCCTATACTACAGGAACAAGTCTGAGCCTCAGGCTTGCTATCCTTCTATTGATCCTCATCAATGCCATAAATACAACTCGCTGATATATCATATATGATACACATACACACAATGCATCTCTGCAGCCTTTTTTTTTTTTTTTCCTTCAATTAAAACAACCACATTACTCTGCTTTAAAAAATACTGCCCAGGATTAAAACAGCGCAATACCAAGCAAAGATCTACTTGCAAAGCCATTCCTGTTCAGTACCAGACTGCTCAACTGTTCTAACAGTAAAATATCATAGCAGAAAGGACAATCCACCCACTGGATTCAAAAGGTGCTTTTATCTGGATAGTCAAGCTCGAGGAAATAGCAACAGCTATTACTACACTGAAAACCTGTGCATCGTAGTATGCCTGAAACACACAGTACTTCCAAACAAACTATGAATTCCCTTCTAAATCTGCATCCCCAGTGGGGCAAGAAAACAACATCTTCATTTTCTGTTCAGATTTTATTTGAAATCTAATTCAAATTGTCAAAGCTACAAAAAAGGGGGAACATTGGAGTTATTTCTGCTATGTCACAACATTCTAAAACAAAATATCACTACTGCCAGCAGATCAGTTACACACATCTGATGAAACTTCTAAACACAAAAATGTTTCATTTGGGAAATAGTCACAATGAAGATATTTTGTACAATATAAAACAATGACGGGTCTACAGATGCAGATACTCATGAGTATACACGTGCATTCACAAAAAAAAAAAATCAGGAATGCTTTTTTGTATTTTTTTTTTCCTTTCTTTCCTTTTTTTTTTGCTTTTTTTTTGTTTTTTTTTTTTAAACAGACTGTTCAGGCACAAAAACAGAACTGCATTTCCAGTAAGTGACAGCATCATAAAAAATATCAACATTGTCAGTGTTTGCTTTTCTTTGACTTCTTGTGAGATCTGTGAGGAGAACGGGACTGAGACCTGGATTTTTTCCCTGACTTTTTAGGGGACCTTGATCGTGATCTTCTTGATCTTTTGGGTGTCCTGGAACCAGATGGTGACCTGCAAAAAAATTCCAAATACAAACACTTACAATATGAAGTTTTATGTTGAATGCTAACCGGTAACATCAACTTATTCTACAGTTACCCGGCATTTCTGTTTTGAGATCACTTAAGTAGAAATCTTTCTATGTTGAAGGGAAGTCACAGAATAGTACCTTGCCTTTAAAGGAAAAGGTAATTTCTGCATTTTAATGTTTTAGATGCATTTTGGCTTTTACTACTCAGAAACCAGAAGAGTAAATGACATCTAATCATGTCCTTCTTATATCAAGATATGGAATTTACAGCCTCCCACAAATGCCTCATAAAATACCCTGGCTCTTCTGTTTCTAGCAGTCGATATCCACATAGACGGCCTCAGAAGCAAAAGATTATGAACTGTGTTACTCTGAAATCCTTCTGATTCTTGTTCAGCTCATGATGTAACCCGAGAGAAGTAGAATGGACACCATTATGTAATCCACACCTCAATAATGCATTTCATATAACCTCATACGCTAATCTCATATAATCTAAACTGAATTGCCATCATATTAACTCTAATGAAAAATAAATCTCAAACACCTTTCTAATTCTAATTGAATTCCTTACTTCTAACAAAAGAATCTGATTAGCGTAAAAAAGCTCTACAAGTTTTCTCAAGAGCATCACAGGAATTTCTCCTCAGCGCATTTGTGCAATAAAATACTCTAGACCTCTAAAAAACGTGACTGAACTAAGACAGAAACAACCACCAAAATACTTACAGCAACAAAAGCGCCAATAACAAGATCTCATGGTAGCCTTAACATTAGCTAGAGGCTAATATTTGTACCACTCTGGAAACCAGGCAATACAAACTCTTATAAACAATAACCCATAATATGTACCTAATCTCAATTTTATCCATGGGAAAAAAATTTTAGAGAGGATCTTCATGCACAGAATCATCAGTGAAAGATAGCATGCACACTCTAAGAACTACAATTCTATGGGCTACACAAGACTGCACCACAAAAAGGAAAAGCTACTGAAGGAGCAGGTAATTTTAAGTAGTATTTATCAGTAAGCAGGCAAACAAGAACACAGAAGTGAACAGTCTTGAGGCTGAAGGACACACACATTTCAGACCCGAAGCATCCGAAGACATTAACCAGCAACCAGCAGTATATTCCATTAGGAGAAAAAACCGTGTGTATTCAGTGTGCTTAGCTAAAAATCCTAAAAACTACGTACCTAGCTTTCACACAAATTGAAACAGAACAGATGCCAGCTTACCTTTTGCCTTTTTTACTGACATCTCTTGGAGAGTCTTTATGTGATGACCGAGAACGTGAACTCTCTTTGTGGGATCGCTCTGAGCGCTCCGAGCGCTCTGATTTTGGTGATGGGGATTTTGCTCTTCTGCTGCCGCTGCTGCGAGATGGGCTGGGGGAAGCACTGTGCCGTCTTTTCCTTTGAAAAGGAAGAACGTTTGTTGAATATTACACACACACACACACAAGTAAAAATGTGTATGAAGAAGATTGATTCCCTTTCTTTTGCCTATGTAACATTAGACACACTAAAGTAACTGGCTGGAAAAAAATTAAGACCTGTGATTCACCTTCGTTTATAGCAGCATAAAAACATCCTGTCGCATATTCTTGAAAAGCAAGGCACTTCACCACAATGCTTAATATTACAGAAGATATGGCTAGACAAATATTAGAACATTATATAATCAATTACTCTAACCTTGCTACTTTAAAGAAATTTCACAAGATAAATAATAATTAAACATCCACAAATTTATTCTTCATTAGAGCTTTCTGAAAGCGGCCAATTTACTGATACAAGATTTCAGTTGGTCATTTTGTTATGATGTTTCCTCAGGACTTAAATAATCAGAAAAAGGGTTCTACTCAAAAGGGCAAGTCACTTGGGACAGGATAGAAATACCAATTCCTTTAAAACATGTTTGAAAACGTTCGTATCCCAAGTGAAAAAGAAGATGTTTTGTGAGGCAACAATTTCAGGGCTGCTGTTGTAAACAAAGATACTAACTGTGAGGATTGGATTTTCCTCCCAGCTAACTGAATCCAAGGGAAGTCTTACCTCTCTTTTCTTGTTGGTGTACATTCTTCCTTTTCCTTCTTTTCTTTGGACCTAGAATCAGACTTGTCTTTGTCCTTCTTGTCCCTTTCTCGTTCTCTTTCCAACTCTTTTTCTTTTTCCTGAATAGTTAGAAGAACTCATTATTTCAGATGAGGTGCTACTATTAAGTACAGAAATATTTACTGTAACACAAGCACAGCAGAAGACACAAGAGATAATGGCACCCAACGTGAGGGAGTTTATCTGACTATCCAATCAGAAATTAATACTCTCCAATTTTACAAGTCTCAGGGAAAAAATATAGCCATAATAAATTCTCTAAGTCAAAGCAAGCATGAAATGAATACAATAAACCTCTTCCTACTCAAGCATACGTATTGAGCTCCATGATTCCAAACAGAAAACCGAGACATAACTATCAGACACCTACCAAGAAAAATACCAGTCCGGTTCTTCTGCAACTTCCACTCTTAATCATAAAAACCACAGTCCATATTTATTGATGAGTAGGACCATTTTGAAAGAAAATATACTCTACTCTAGGCACTGTGTCTATCAGAATGTTAGAAAATTAGCTACACAAAAGTAAACCTAGAATGTCAGCAAGTCTGAACAGAGAGACAAAGAAGTGTGCTTCTCTCAGTCTAACACAGAAAAAAAAAATCCTTCCTTGGCAGAAAACAGGCAGATAGCATACCCTGTATGGAATGGAAGACCAAAAAAGTTGTCATTTTGCTCCAGAGAAAGGAAGGAAAAAAGCAGAGGGGAGGAAGTTGGATAATGTAACTGCAGGAAATCGCTGAACAGCCACACTTCATCTGGTCTCATGTTTTCTTTACACTATTATTAACGTTTTAAAATGCCCATTTCATTCTGACCATTACAAGCTATTCTTTGACAAAAATCAGCAGGCTCTTGAGGCATGCATTTGGTAGCATAACTAATTATTTTACCTTAATAAGTACAAATAAACAGTATTTCAAACAGTCCTAATTTCCCACTCTGTTAAAAATATAAAATGCTACTAGAAATTTCACTCATCAAAAGCTCATTCTACAGCAAGTTAGATGGATGATGAACTACCAAGTCTGTGGGAAATACAACCAAAACCACTATTATTTTACTAGTAAAGCTCATTTTAGAATGGAGCTAAAGCAAAAAAGCAGAAGAGGAATTTATTCCCCTTAACAGTGGGCTTAAGACTTCAGAGAACATCTGTTATAACTATTACGAAGTACTTAACTAAGTATCATCACCGAAGGCAAAAGCAGTGAAGTGAAATAATTACTAAATAACCTAATTCTACACAAAGGTATCTAATGAAGTTATTATGATTATTATAATTACAAATTGTGGGTGTTGTTCTTTTAGGCAACCGTAACTCTAAACATTCCGTGTTTGATGTACATCCATATCACTTCTTTCTTCAACTACAGAAAACACTGAGAAAGCAGGAAGTTTTAGGGTGCAACTGCATGGAAATGAGAAGTTATTTATAACAAAATCTTAATTGCTATCATCAACTTCCAAACACGTAAATCTGTTCCAGGATCAGCTTTCTTGCTTTTCACAAATCTCTTTTGAAGGTACTGCAAAAAATTACTTTAGTGAATTAGGCAGATATTGAGCACTAAATAACCCAAAGAATGCATGACAAACACTAGCTGTTAAGTGCAGCATTTGTATTTAGCTTCCAAGAAACTGCATGTGCATCTCTAATGTCATCACCGCTCTGTCAGACTGTGAAAGTACATTACAGAAACAACCACCACTTACTCTCTCACTAAACATACTGTCCAAACAGGTTATTTTCTTTATTCACACAGACAACACTGATTTTTAAAGCTGCTCTGACTACATAGTCCAGATAAGACTACTAAAAATAGTAACAGTACAGAAGTATTCACTTTTGGGTGACAGTGTGAGCTGGAATCATCCAGAAAGATCTTAGACAGCAGAGAATCAGAAGTGCATTTCCCGCTTTGTACTGCTCCTTCTCTTCCTTCAGAAGCCTCTAGCACAATTGGGCAATAACAAAAAAACAAAACTGAAGTGTGATGAAAATCTTCAATGGGCTGCTCTTCCTTTCTCTCCCCACACCTAACAGTTCACTCAGAAGCAACCTCTACAAGGTCACAATAAATTCCAACGATACTTATCTACACAGTGTGAAATACAACATTTACTTTGATTTTAAAAAAGAAATGATATCCACTGTGCAGAAACACTCGGATTTCAGCATGCAGTTCAACATTACAGTACAATTTCCACAAGAACCATTTGTCATTATACTTACTGTCACCTTACATTTGATAAAATTCAATAAATGCCTATCACAGAATCAGAGCCAAACAAAGAACAGTTCTTACCCTTTGGAGCAGCTTGTCTCTATAGTGTTCAACCTGTTCCTGAAAACTCTGGCCTGGTTTCTTGGGTCTTTTCCCAGACTCTAACTCATCCTGAAACTTCATCACCTTAAGCTGTGAAAATAATACTGACCGTTAGGTTACAGGGCTTATTATTACCATCCAGTTATGCATGTCACTGAAAATGAAGGTTCTGTAATTTATAACACATTGTTCATTCTTTCCATACAAGTTTGTGCACAAGATACTACCTTTATTTAATTATATCAAAGCAACAAAACCACATACTTGTCCGCAGACACCTGCAGTTGTTTACAGACACATCAGGAACTAAAAATAAAGGGAATTTTTTCTGTCATTCTACACATTCTGTTTTTTCATTAGAACGTTAGGCCTTTATATTTCTTTGAACATCATCTGTCTTTTTTTTTCCAAAATGAGACCATTTATTGCACGCTTTAATATGTTGTTTCAACTTCTGTCTACTAGAAGTTTTTCTTCAGAAACTGATCGACTAAAATCAGATGAATGACACAGGACATTAAATGACTCTCCAGGGCTGTTTGCACTGAGTGGCTGATTTGGAGAGAGACTGTTTTACTGACATGATGCTCTTTCACGTGCTATCAAGTTTAGTAACAAAGTTCAGTGCTGTGAAGTTTAACTCTACATTTATTTCCGTAACATCCCCACCTCAGTCACAAAGTTAACCAAGTGACAGAGTTTTTCTAGGGGGATTTTTTAGTCTAGATATACTAACCCCTTCACCAAGTTGATTCACAGCCTAAAAACTTTACTCACATTCCTTATAATTTGTTAATTCTTGATTGTAACTTTGATTTCACAGCTGACATGGCCTATCACAATCCTCCAATTGTTTTGGACAGGGGAGGTGTCATTTGAGGTGTGGGAAGGAACTTGGCAACAAGTCACATGGTACTTGTTAACCCTCTTCCAAATGCTTATGCTGACTCCCAAGCGTTTCCTATTTTATTGCTGATCCTGCATAGCAATATACACAAGAGAACATTTTTTCCAGCATTAGAGACTTCATTTTGAGAGAAAACAAAACTGTAACTATTTAAAAAGGCTTCTACCTCATGCACCAGGGCATAGCATTAGACTGCGCCATGCAGTTGTTTACAAAGCCCAGTATGCTAAGTTACTAACAAGAGCACAATGCAAATACACAAATAAAACATGCTAAAATTTGCTTTAATCATAGTTAGCGAGGACTACAACCAACTTGGAGTTGATGCTCACACAAACAAGCCTGCAAGGAAGGCATCACCATCTCAACAGGATACTGAAAGATGGCTGGCTGGGCACATTACCCATCTGAAAAAGCACAGCCTGTGAGATCTCCACACAGGAAGATAAGAGGCAGCAAGGATAACTATGCATCTCTGAATCTCTATGCATCTCTATGCATCTCTGCCACTGTACTGTAGGTCATTAAGTAACTTGGACACAAAAATAATTAACTTCCAGCAATTTGTCTTCCACGCATGCCAGGGAACAAGACATTTGAAGTGCCAAGAGGAACTATTTGAATGCTATCCCTGAGAACGTGGGTGAAAAAGGAAAACAAAAAAAAAAGAAATAGATCTCAGCAAGTGACTAAAGGAAGAGAGGAAAAAAGGAGGAAAGCCTATACAATAATCACTGACACAACACTTTGTCAAATTCTCACTTTGTTCTGTAAAAGATCACAACTGTTACAGGAAACCTTAATATTTTAAGGGTCATCGACAGCGCTGTTTTCCACATCGTCCCATTTCCCTACGAATCCACATGAACTTCCTCTACCCACAGCATCTTCCTAAAATAATGAAGTCAGTTGGGCCTACTACGACTCCTGGCAAACAAGCACCCACGTGTTACAAAACACTGAGGTGATAACAACAGCTCCCTACAGGAAGGTTATTCTTTCCATCCTGCCCTCTCCATTCCTGAGCTCCAGCCAAAGGGCTCCTCCTCCATCCTTTCCTTACAGCAGCTGTAATGGTTGGCCAAACCTTCCACGAACCATATGAATTCATTAATCCAGCAGAATCCCACCTCACAATACCATTTTCTTCCAGCATTATTAAGTTGTGTGGGCTCACAGAAACGATCAACCAGGGTGCAGGTAGGCAAAGGATATTCCCTTTCAGGGGAGGTGAGCAGCTGCATAGCTGCATAGCAGTCTCCTGATCCAGGAGAGAGATCCTTAAAACTCAGGTTTAAATCTGCTTTAAAAAAAAAAAAAAAAAAAAAAAAATCGAGATTGCTGTAAACGCTCTACTTCCATTAACTCGCATTCAGAAAGAACTAACATGTTATCACTGAAATGTTTTTACGTTTTTTGTTTTTTAATTATTTATTTAGCTACTCTTGGGCAACAAAAGTAAAACTTACAAACTCCTTTAATTTTAGGAGCAGAGATAGCAACTTTATCTAGGCCATCTCTGTAGTCGGTAATACACACGGTAACATGGAAGAGGAAAATTTTTCCTTAGGAATGCTATCTATTTGCTTGTGTTTTACCCACAAGAGCTCCCCCACAACCTTGTTTGGAGGCTTCCATAAGCAGTACAGCTCTTAACAGAGTGCAAAGCAGAATGCAAAGTACCACTGGAGTTCTTGTGAGTTATCTTTACTGTATCCTCCAATGTAGGGATCGCATTTCTCACTAAACCTAAGACAGTACATGATGCAAGTTCAAGAGAAACAGCTCCACAACATGTCTTTTCTCTTCTACCAGTTCTTTGAATTCTTTTTCCCCTCCTCAAATTGCATGAAAGACTCATTTTAAAAAGACTCTGCTTTTCCTATAAACTATGGTTTTAATCACTGGATAATCAGTAATCAAGTCACAGGAAAGGTAACATCTTACTACCACCATTCATGCAAAATGCAGGCTGACATCAGCCTAAACCTTTTTTTTATTTTGACAAACAGGTGCACCTCCCTTGCTTAAATACATTTTCCAAACTGTTCTTGGTTGTCCAACCTTTTGCTGATATTGAATTCATACACAGTGATTTCCAGGGAAAAATGCTTTCCAACAAGATACTATTGCACACACACCAAGCCTCAGAACTTAAATGGTTAGGTTCAAACAACTTAATTGAAGTGACATATATTAGTATTAACAATAAGTTAATCACCAGACAATTGATTAAAGGTGGGAATTCCTTCTTAATGCATAATTGCATTGAAATCTAGAGGTATTACTTATAGGGCAGTCTTCTGAGCAGCATAAACTGTCTCGCTCTTCCTTAAAAGAGACTCACCCCAATAAAGACTGCAAGAAGTCCTAGCCTCACAAGAAGCAGAGCAAAATATTGCTTCGGAAGCCTGTATTTTCCAGCAAGCTGAAGCTACTATGATTTCCGAAGCTACTGTATTATTAACAACAGATGACAGCTGTACTGATGTGCAGATCTGAAATACCTTTTCAACCCTAACAGAACCCTGACATACTCAGTCTCACACACAGGATGCCACATGTCTTGGAGCTAAGCAATTCTTCACTTTTGTTCTTCTGTAAAAAACGCAGTAGATTCAAAGATTTCAAATAGACCAGAATCTCTGCTGCATTATGATAGTCGTCATCATCTAAGGAAGAACTGCTATAAATAGCAAAACGACTGGTCAAGCAAAGGCGAATTTATCTCATCTGTTATTATTAAGTCAGAAAGAGTTCAGATGTTTATTATGTTATCTCTGCCATTTTGCAGCGGCCTCAAATAAGCGATACACAGAAATCTCCTCAGACTGCAGAGATTAAGAAATTATATTGATACAGAGATAACAAGCCTCAAATAGATCCTATGACTTGATAAATAAATATACAGAAAATGAATATACTGCACATTAAATACCATAATTCACTGAAAGAAATAATGGAAACCATACGGAAATTCAGTTTCTTAACAAAGATAAAGAGAGCCTTTAAATCCAGAATAGGCCTCAGATGCAATCTTCTGTTGTGGATTATGTTTAATCTATTCTTATCTCATGCCTTCTGCCTTCTCCATTGGAGACTAAATTCTACCTAAAAGAACCTTCATCTCATATGTTCAAGAAAGTAAAGACAATAACTGTTTTCCTTTATGACACACAGGAAAAACCTATTTGGCTCTTGCTAGAAAAATAAGTTGTACAACAATATGACACCTTTCGCTGGTGAAAAATGTATGTCCATAGGCACTGGGCAGGAGATTACTGACAGAGCACAGACACAGAACTCTGTGACAGAATTCTGCTCACATCTCCTGCGGTGAAAAGTCTGAACAGGAAGACTGAAAGCCATTAGTCTTCTACCTCTGCTTAAGAAATCAGACATAGCTTTGAGGTGTTAGTGGCGACAAAGACAACCTTCTCCAGTTCCGACCATTTTGCAAGGACTGATAAGGCTGGGTTTATGAAACACCTGCTTTCTGCTGCAGATGAAGCCTGTACTGTGCTTCTTCAGCACACACCTGATCTGTAAACTTCAAAGGAATTAATCACCTTGTCATTTTGTTCACAGATAAGTTCCTGCACCTTCCAAAATGTGCACTCCTGTACTAAGAGAGGTTAAGATTACAAGTTACCATAGAAAGTCACAATCTACAGTATCAAAAAAATAGCCACTACATAAGCAGCTGCTGTTCCAAAGGCTTGAAAACTGGTATCAAAGTGATTTGAGTTTCTGAAACTAAGAAGATCTGCACTGTCTAGGTCCGCCAGAAATATCTGGTACACATATAAACAATGAGAGGATGCAGGCTTAACATGAAACAATACTTGAAGTCTATTTTTGCAAGGATAGATGCAGGCAAAGGGTTAATAACCTGAAACCACTGCTATATCTAGCCTGTGCTGACAGGGCCAAGGTTCCTTAAGCTTCTTTGTTACTCTACCTTCCCCTCCAGCCAACAAACGTAAATAACTGTGCCAAGAGAACGTGCCACAGCAATTGTGGTTTGTTTGGGGGACTTTTTATTGTTATTTTTTAACATAGTTCCTGTCCTTGAATTCAGTAATGGATGTGTCCTTTGGCAGGAGTCAAGTACGTACCCGAAAACTTTCAGCATGAACAACTTAAAGTAATACAGGAAGTACACATCTGTCAATGTGAAATTTACATAGAAATTTGAAATTTAAGAACATCAGCATAGTGCCTGAAGTGTTTTGAAAATGAAAATAATTACATTCCTCTTCCAGTGATTTGTGGTAATACAGAAGGCAAGAAATTCAAACAACTCAAATGTTTACTGCCTAAATCTGTTATACTTCTGAACACTTTAGTATGAAATCAATAACTGTTGAAGTAAATCACTTCAACAATTGCTGAGGTAAAAATATTTATATACTTTATAAAGGTTAATATTTACAAGAAGATACCCTCGGAATGAGCCCTTTCCATAACTGCTACAATAATTACAGTAAAATGAAAACTCGTTTTGCTTGTACTTTCATTACACTAACATGGGTTTTCTATAAAACTACTGCCACCTTGCGTTAAGTTTAACTTCCATATAATTCAAAACTTACTACAAATGGCCACAAGCTATGAGCTTTCACATTGCTGTGATAAGCAAGAGACACATAAGTTCTTAGTAATAATCCATTAATTTTGAAAAAATGAGTTTTTAAATGGAAACACGTTCATGATAAACAAAGAGCATGATATAACACTGCTTGTATACCCTTAAAGAATATTATGGAAGTTTGCTAATGTCTCATATGCTAAGCAGTACACTGCAGCACAAACAGGTAGGCAGTTCAATGCCATCTTCAGAATTATAGACTGTCACCTGGAGATACCGTAACTGCAACTGCAGCTTAGCAGCCTGTTAGTATCATTTTAAATCTCTGAACAGAGGGTACAAAAAACAGCAGTATCAATACATTACAGATTTCAATACCAAATAAAGGCTGGAAATTAGCATGTAGTTTTAAACCTGATTTGCATAGCAATGTATGAGACTTAACCGCTAATTTTTTCCTGTGTTATTTTAAGTCAACAAAAGCAAGGCAATACTAAACCAACCTTTATAAAAAAATACACCAGACTTTAAAAACCTGTATATAAGAACTGTGATATTTCAATATATTTAAATAATATTTCAAAATAATTTCCAATAGTACATAAAGAATTTATGGGCAGGGGGAATTGAAAAGATACAGAAGGTTGGTGCAAAATACCACACACTGACCTCAATCTCCCGAAGTTTGGCACGCTTCTCTTCACTCATTTCTGAGTATTTGACTGATGACTTGGACTCAGGCATCTCTTCTTTAATAGGATTGGAATACATGTGTTGCTCTTCTGACTTTGAACTCTGAGTGTCTTCCTCATCTTCACTTTCCTCTTCTTGACTTTACAGAAAGCAAAGAATTAACTGGTTGGTACACACCAAAGACAATCTGACATAAAATTTACCTTCTCTATTACTAGTTTAGAAATCTGCTACATGTAACAAACTGCAGTTACAAAGATGTCTCAATCTGTGAGGCAGATACCTTCATATTTTCATTTAATTATATCATTAGCTTTTATTCTTCAGATAATTTATTTTTTTCATAGAAACAAAACACAGAAGAATTCCTGAAATTTACAGTCAGCAAACCCAGATGGAACTCAGTTATAAGACAAGTTATTACTTCAATCGAATCTGTAAGTACTTTAGTCATTTTTCTCAGACATAATTAGTGCTATTACAGAACCAAATTACCTACACCATCTATTTTTGGAAGCAAGCCTCAATCATGACAAATACTCAAAATGATATTCCCAGATTGGCCGCTAGAGTGCTGCAGCACAACATGGCTGTAAAACGTTGAGAGCATTACTAACAGATGCTCTCTATTTGCCTGAAGAATAAAGTAGAAGACTGCTCAAAAACAACAGATGGTACGAAGTCTACTAGCATCTAAACATACACATTAGAATATTATTCATTCTTTTGTGTTCAGAGAGAAGGCAAAGTTTTAAACCCCTTCAAATAAATCTGACATTCAAGGCTACCAAACTGTAAACACTACCCCAGTCCTAATTATTTGACATTAAGCTAACAAATCATTGTCGTTTTAAAGAGAGTTAACAACTCCACCAAGAGAATTTTAAAATGTTTACAGGGGCTAAAAGCATGCTGCAATGAAATTCTGACTCTATTTTCTTATATTCCTACTTCGAACATTTCTTTCGTTCCGCTCTTGTAATAAACATCTAACATAAAGGGATTATCAAGACATTCAATCTCAAAGGTAGAAAATAAATAATTTTTCATACTGATGAAAATGTCTTCAAGTGCCCTCAATTTTTAATATTTTAAGCAAAAACAACTTGAAAAGTAACATGCAAGCAAGTTACAATGCCAATGCAGATACGTGTTTAAAATGTTTCTATAACTTCAGTTGCATCATAGTTTTCAGTAAAAATACTTCTTAATAAAGGGAAATGCTAGGCAAAGACTAGAAGAAAAAATCCAAATATTTACTTCGGTATTTCTTCCTCCTCAGATTCTTCATGTTGGTCAAAAAGCTCCCATTTAGAAGTGGTAACAGCTAGAAAACACAGTAAGATAATTTCAACCACAGAAAAAGTTATCACTTCATCTCAAAATTCCTATTTGTAGGTATGATAACAATCACATGATAAAATCTTACAGCATCTAACACTTAATACAGACTTCTTAATTCACAAATATTCCCAATTACAAGTTATCAGAATATATACTGCTTACAGATATCCACTTATCACCTATTGTGTCAGTAAACCTTTCAGAAGCAGTGAAGTATTTGTTAGCTTATAAAATCTTAACTGTCACAAGCATATTTGGAAAAAGACTGCCAAAATACTCGAATTTTTCCAATACTTACTCTTAATGAATCAGAAATTCATTTTAAAGGCTGGCAGACTACCAAAGTACATAAATAAAAACAAAATTAACCAACTCCTTCACAGAAGACATAACCAAGGAAAAAAAAAGAATCACAACTGATAACTCTGCTGCATTATTACAGAAATCACTTAGCACTATTACGTATTAGCACATTCAAACAGAGCAGCTGAAAAGAATCATTAAATCAGTAAGTGAATCTAAATTGCCAGCTTACTTAGGAAAAGAGCCTTTAACAGATACTTTGAAAACTAACCTTGAGCTTCCAATTCAGATTCATCCACTGCTTCCCACTTTGAAGGAGCAACTTTAAATATGGGCTCGTTCTTTTTTGAGTCTTCAGCTGTATCCACTGTTGGAGAAAGACCCAGAAAAATCATTTCCAAAGCTCTTCAAAAATTCTAACTTAAAAATTCTTACTTAACAGTCTGATGCTAATTCTGAAGTTTATTATATCACTTCACGAATAGCGAAGAAAAGAAATTAGTACTTTATACATAGAAGCACCTCAGCTTCCATGTATCTCAATAAATTACAACCTAAAATAAATTTTTAAACTAATTCCTCCTAGGATAAACTGAAATTAAGCAGTTACTAAACTACATGAGTCCAGGTTGTTGGAGGGGTCTAGAGGTGGCCACGAAAATTATTAAGAGGGCTGGAGCACCTCTCCTGTGAAAACAGGTTGAAGGAGCTAGGCATCTTTAGCTTGGAGAAGAGAAAGCTCCAGGGAGACCTCATTTTAGCCTTCCAGTACTTTAGGGGAGCTTATAAACAGGACAGAGATCAACTTTCTACGCAGGCAGATATTGACAGGACAAGGGGGAATGTTTTTATACTGATGGGAGATTTAGATATCAGGAGGAAATTCTTCACTTTGAGGGTGATGAGGTACTGGCACAGGTTGACCAGAGAAATTGTACACAGAGCCCTGGGCTAGTCAGTGACAACCCTTGCCCATAGCAGAGGGACCAGAACTGGATGGGCTTTAACACCGCTTCCAAACCAAGCCATTCCATGACTCTAATGCCAGGATGCCAGGTTAATTTTTGGCTCTTGTAAAAAAAAAATAATAATAATAATTTTTGTATCTGTAAACAGGAAAAAAAAAAAAAAAAAACTACAATAAAAAAAATTGAAGTTGAAAAATTTCATACAAGGTACTCCATCCAGATCATCATCCAATGATTTAATAGGAACTCCATCCAGATCATCAATAGGAGCAGCATCAATAGGAATTCCATCCACATCTTCTAATGGAGCACCATCAAGCTCTTCCTCAATGGGAGCACCATCGAGATCATCTGGTACTTCCTGAAAGAAGATAATAGCAAATAAATCTACATTAAGACTGAATAAATTGAAGAATAAATCTAAGTTGTCTTTCTTTATTTCTCCAATTATTTATTCATTTCTTTTTAAGAGAATAGCTTGGAAAAGACTTGGAAAACCCTGAAAACCCCCCAAATTTAACATAACGTTTGCTACCAACTACATTTGCTTACTGCAGAGTAAAAGTATGACAATGTCGTCCCATGCAAAATGATAAGCAAGAACCTGGAATTTGTTCACAACATACTGGAAACTCTGTAATATCATTCCAAAGAATCTTCTGATTCACATAAGACATTAAACTGAGGGTTACCTCAAAACGAGTCAGTTAGTCAGACAGATTACGCTTATTACATATGAAAGATCCCCTGAGAACCAGTCATTTGAACCACTGACAGAAATTAAGCATTTAGCAAGAAATGTCAGATCACATGTAAGTGAGAAACGTATCTATATATAATTTCTAAAACATCAAGTACAGGCACTGTTGTTCGCATGCACGCGTTTTCTTAGTTCTACTGTGAAGGGCAATATCTACCTTTCCAATTACGGCAATTCTCCTGCTACCCTGAAAGCAACGTTTCTGAAGAACTACAAAGTGAGTTTATCCTATAAGAACATCTCTCAATTTGTTTAAATATTATTTAAAGAGAATCAAGACAGGAGAAACCATTCTTTAAAGAAATAAGTACACATTCATTCAGTGCTAACGGTACTCAAGAATTTTTAAGCACTGAGCTTCAAAATACTGAACAACAGTTGACATGACACTACTTGAAGCAGTCAATAAAACTCACTACATAGCCTGTTTAAAATAACCACTACTCAGGGAAATAAAAAGATAAAATAACAAATAATAATAAATAAAAATAACCACTAGGCCAGGAAATAAAAAGAAAACAGATACATGCTGTAACATAATTAAAAAGTTAGCAACTGTTTTGCACTAATACAATGTAAAGATCAATGCAGAATACCGCCAGGACAAGTGATCTATCACAAGTCTTTCCTTTCAAATTAAGGAAGATGAAACGGCTCTTTTAAACTAACCATGACACTCACGCAGAAAGAAAACTGACGGCTCATTTAACTAGATCTCAAGTGTTCTGCTTACGAAGAAGCAAATGTGCTTCTGACAGATTCTCGGCAATACCAGGCAAAGTATTTGCAAGTAGGCCAACAGTTATACACAGACGGAAGAACAAAACTCACCCATCCAGTGAAGGGGCTCTCTGGCCATGCAGCACTCCTTCTCAGAAAGCCGCCTAGGCCTGAGAGATGTTCTCCCTTCAGTGGCTGGCCCTTACATGAGTCCAGGGTGGCTCCACCCTGGCTTCACCCCTTCTGGTCATATAGGGAACACAGGTGCAAACAATTTGCCTGTATTTCCTGGACCAGCCACACTCCTTCACCAGGTACTTAATCACCAGCTCAAGCCACAGTCTAACAGTTCCCCTACACCACATTATTCAGAATTCTCAAAAACTACAACTAATAGTTGAAAATCTAACTCAGAATTCACAGACACTACAGAGCATTGCCAACACATAGAAAACGTATATCATTCTGCACTAGTCTTTGCTCTGAAATGGTTGCAGAAAGCAATATGGTACAGTATCTTAACCTGGAAATGCATTAACACATTAAACAATATTTGCATCTGAGAACACGTTATGCCTGTCTTTAAGACAAAGGATTTGACAAAAAAAAGCTGTGATGCTACGTAAACATGTTCATACCACAAAGATTAATCAAAATGTATAAATTACTTTTACAAATAACAGCTTTATTTACCCTAACAAAGGTATCAAAATATTCCTTGCCAGTTTTTCTATGCTTACATATTCTCTCACCATCTGCTTGCATCACTACTAAGGACACTTACCTCTGTTTCTTTGTCTTCCATGATATTTACAAGCCCCAAGAAAATGTTCTGTAGTTTGATCAAAAACGGTTCCGGATAGATTGCCCAGTCTTCCCATGCTCGGAAGCATGTCATTACCCGTTGCTAGAAGCAATAGGAAAAAAAAGAGCTCATAAGTTTGTATTAAGGAATCGTAAGTGTCTGAAAAATACATCATGGAAAGCCACTATTGTAGAAATAGTCCTAACAAGTTCCATACTAGAACATACAATAATGATACTATACTGGCAAGGGAGGTAACAAAAAAAATATATAAAGACATTAGGATTTTTTTCTTTCCTCTAAATCTCACTTGAATGAGAAGAATACGATGGCTTTATAATAGCAGATAACTGATTATCAGTCTAGAGCAACTGGGAATGAAAGTAGAAGAACAAAGATGTAAACCTTAACACAGAAAAGCCAGCTACACTGTAAACTTCATATTTAAGCTTCGCATTTTTTAAACAATAACCAAAAAATGAAAAAAACTGCATCACTGAAACAGTAGAAGGAATAGAAGGAAGAGCAGGGCTAAGCATATGGAATGGAGAAGCTGAACACTACCTGAAAAAATTATTCTTAATTACCCGTGGTCAGATCGCTTATCACATCTCAAAAAAAACCAAAACAAAACAGGATACTCATCTAAAATATTTAAAAGCTACTTTATGCTTCTTAGTCCAGAAATGTCTTTCAACACAAAGCAGCAAAGATTTATTTTTGAAAGTGAAATATGGGTGGTCCTAAAGTAATTAAGAGTCTAAGAAACCTCGCTGGCACTACCTAAGTACCAGATATACTCTATGCTCCACTACTAAATGTACCGCTAGGTGCATAATCTCTCACACACTATTGTCTTCCTAACATTTCACTTATATTTCTCTTCAAAAGAGAAGTCAAGAAGTGTGAAATAGAAAAGCTGCTGCTTCTTCAATAATTTCAAAAGACCAAAGTTAATTTCAAGGCTACTTCTGCAAGAAAGGAAACATTTTTCTTTTGGTAAAGCTTAATCACGAAGCTTGAGGTCTAAACCACCCATCCTAGTATTCAATGGCTTGTGCAGGAACATCTGTGTATTTGACTTCTATGTCATATAAATAACAATTAAATACATACCTTGAAATTTTCAGACTGTAAATGGCCTTGTATTGTACGGTAAGTAGCATTGAGATCAGAGAATATCTGACATAATTTTGTTTCAAAACTAGAATTAAACATATACATTTCTTTAGTTAAACTTTGTAATATATCTTTTCTGGACATACATAAGTCTTGAAAGTACCCGGGACACAGGATTCAAAAGCATAAGATTCCAATCCCTATATTTGGTTTAAACTGAATTACAAGGTAAATATAGTTACTACATATTAAATCAGCTTTGACAACAACAGAGCTATGAAGGGAGATCTTCAGATCTGCTGCAGTCTTTTTATATAGCCTGAAAAACTGAAGGAGGATAAAAGGTGTTTTACAATCCTACATAGTATCAAAGAATTCTCAAAAATCATTTTTTTAAATTCTTAGTTGTTTCTGTTCTATCAGTGAAAGGCCCTCAATGAAAGCAATGAGTAACAGCTGCTTTGCTTCTCTTTGAGTTTCCCTTAACATGCAAAAAATAAACTAGCAAAGCAAAGACAAGAAACATGATTTGCAATCAATACACTTTCACAACATGTTGAATATTCCCCATCATGCTACAATAACAGTAATGATACTCCAGCCAATAAACACAATCATTTAACTGTATTGAGCAAAGGTTCTTTCCCTTGTACATTTTTGGTAAATTCTGCTCAGCACCTTAGAAACAAATACATAAACCTCTCGTAAGGTCTCAAAACTTGGTGAAGAATTGGGAAGAAAAATACAAATTAAAAAAAAAAAAATCACTACTTAAATTATAAACTCTATTTCTAAAACTCATTCCTTTGCAAAGACACTTTGCTATACCATACCTGGAATATTATGTACAGCCTCTTTATAGAAAAAGATGCACGTGAGTTATCCCCATCTCTACAAGGTTCCAAGCAAGCCACTGCTTGCATAGAGCACATACAAGGATTATGGTCTTTTGGGTTTTTTCGTTTGTTTTACAAAGCATCCTGTGCATTGATGTACTGCACCTTACACAGTTTTAGGTAAAGAGATGTAAGAACTACCAGTATTGTAACGGTATCTTCAGAGACACTTGTGAATTTCTCTACTACCACATTTATCCAGAGATGCATAGAACTGAACTTAAGGACACTCCTTCTTAATCAGCAATCATCTAAAATATTGTACTTACAATTTTCTATAGTAGGAAGCATTGGCAACTTTAGCTGAAGAGTTGTACAACACATCTGACACCAGATATAATCTTGCGATCTACAAAAAAGAATGCTCAAATTAAGATAACATTAGAGCTTAATTATCTGGAAAATGCATATATTTTCAGGATATGATATAAGACGGTCTAAACCATCTAGAAGTATGAAATTAGAACTAACTAAATACAATGCAGACATGCCGTTAATATACATACTAATATGCGATTACCCTCGTTATTCCACAGGCTGCTAGCCACATTGTAACAATGAGCATATTCCTTAACTAATACTACAAAAGATAGATTGCAGCATTCCAGTTACTATTTCTTACTTTTGAATGGATTGCTCTGCAGTTTTCTATTTCAGAGCAAGGTAGAACATTACTCATAAGTGATTTCAGAAAGGAAAATAGGGTATTAAAAAATACAACAACCAACCATACTTAAATTCAAGGTCTGGTCTTACTATGAAGTCTTAACACTGCCTAAAACTTACAAAATAGTGTTTTTCTATTACACACACACACAGTTTGTTAACTGAGCTCTTCCCCAAAAACCAGTTCAATTACACAAAATCTCCACACCTTCTTAGGAAGAGGAGTCTTCAGAATGGACAGCGATTCTGTAATGCAGTCTACAATTTCTTCAGCAGCTTCTGCATTATTTAGACAGAAAACCATAGCATCGCCAATATCATTCTTTCGAGGCGTTAATCCACGCAAAATTTCCTCTAGCTTGTCCCTCTGTCTGAAATAGAAGGATTACAATACTTTCAATATAAAATTAGCAGTATCGGGGGAATTTCTATTTAATAAAATGTTTTTGGTTCTGCTGTCTTCAGGACTAAAGAAATTTGAAATACTTTTCAGTTCTACTCGTGAGGTTTTTTTCAGTGACTCATAATATGCACCAATAAGCCCATGTTCATCACATAAATGAATAATACTCGAAAAATTCACTGTTCAAGTATAGACTATGAATGGAAATGAAGAAAAAATAGCTGACAAAACAGCTGATGCAGAATATCAATATATCCAAACACATAACAATCAATTTGAACACTGTTTAAGCCTGAATGAAAAAATGAATGAATGGAAGCTGTGTAAGTAACTTAAAACATGGAATTAGAATCATCAGATAGAGAAAGCTAATAGAAAGCAACTCTTCCAGGTTTTCCTGGAAGAAATCAATACAATACAAAGAAATCACTTTTAAAAGAATGTCTTTTTAACCTTTCCAAAAGAGAAAGTGATTTACATAATATGTAATACACATGTGAAAATGTGTAATTATACCTAAGACTTCAGAACCACATCTTGTATCATAATTATGGCGAAAAGGACAAAATGAGAAAAAAAAAATCCACAGGCTATGAATACACTTGGATCAATGACAGCAAAATTTAAGAAATTGAGTATTTCCAGTATTGTAGCCATTCCCATCACACTTAAAATTCACTGCAAAGAACTCTGACAGTCAGTCTCCTCCTTTCTGCTAATTAGTAACTGCTCTCTATTTTAATTTCAGAATAACTTCATCAATAAAATGAAATAATAACAACTGTTTAGTTCATTCAGTTCCTACATTGCTGAGATCAGTGTTCTATAACTTCATTAAGAGACAGGAACAGAAAACAAAAAAAACCTCTTCTCATACTCCCCATCCCCTTCATACAAAGGCTTAACATCCACTCCACTGAAAGAACTCGTGGTTCACTGAAGACAAACCTAACAAAATCCAGAATGTATTTAGCACTAAGTATCATCAAAAAGGCACTAATATAAAAAATAACGAATGAGAGTTCATACTCCTCCTTAAGTGCACCCTTCTTGTTCGGTTCCTCCACGAATGCCTCTGTTTCTTGCTCTTCTGACATCCCATGTAAGTATGGATTTAGTGGTGGCGGCCTCCAAAACGATCCATTTTTGAACATACGGAAATCTTCTGTCCTCCATTTGGTTGGAGCATCTCCCTGCAAAGAACAAGTTTTCGATACAGCTTTGTTTTGTTTGTTTACTTCATAATTCTTAAAGTTACAAACTGACACTTAAAACTTTACTTACCTGAAGAATTGAATAAAGCTTCCATCTATAATACACATGGGCTGGAGTCTGGTTTTCAAACAGAAACCTAAACCAGAGAAGAGAGACACACAAAACACACTGGAAGTTAATTATCTGAAGAAAATTCAAAGGAAGCCATCACAAATATATCCAACCCCTGTTCACAGTCCCACTCCACTGCACAATCACTGTAGGAGCTACTGCAGCCTCAGCACAAGCTGAGGAATTCATAGCTATACAGTCAAGCTACCGAGACTGCATACTAAATGACCTGAAGTTTTCCACCCGTAAGCTGTCAGAACACTGACAGGATCAGACAAAAATCTACAGTGTTTTTAAACGGACAGATATTTTACTTTGGCCTGCTTATTTTCCTCCATTTGTACATTAATTCAAAACGAACACTTCAACCTTACCACAAATAAAACATTTTTAATAGGTCTTTTTGTACTTCCATGAATTAAATTTTTCTGATTGCACTTCGAAAGAAGTTTAGAAATATATTTTAAATTTTATTGACAACAACAGCAGGAAGTTCTCACAACTTCACTATGCCAGCTCAAGTTTAACCCTGTCTGTACTGGCATCAAAGGAAATTCTTTGATTCCCGGTTCTTGCTACAGGTTAGAAATTAGGCTCTAGAAATCAGGCTCTGGGAAGATTAGTTTCCATTGAGTTACTCTGTTTGCTTTTGAAGAGATTCTATTTTATTTAGTTTGCTTCTTTTTTAAATGTATTCTACTGCCTCCACAGATGACACTGAATTTCTCAGATAAATGGAAATTAAATATTTTTAATACACGTGCAAATACTTCATATTGTATATACGGGATATTTTTACACGTTAGTATTAAAATTGAAAGTGTATTCTTCATAAAATGACAACATAAGCATTAGCTTGAGAAGTACAGTTTTTTGAAATTTAACAACTGCACACAAAAATAGACACGGAAAACCAACTCCTATTAGCAGTTCAGAAATGCAAAACACTAGCTATAGCAAAAGTAGCTCACACAATTTCAAATCAAAGCAATGTAATAAGCACCTGAACATTGGGTTGTTGATTTCTCGGTTCATGATCATGGCTTCAAACATAGGCCCTTCCCGTACCACAAACTCTATCATTCGATGTATCAGTGCGAGCAAATTCCTACAACAACAACACAGTTAAAGAAAAATTGATTCAGACCTAACACTATATAAAGCTACACTCCACCTAAGATACTATAACTGTGCAGGAGATTATTTTGCTGTATTGTTATGGACTGTACAGAAGATAAGGTAACATGGAACGAATAATAGCCTTGCATCACAGACACGGGCACTCCAAAATAAAAACATGCCTAAGAGCGCTCGAGTAACAACTGAGAAGGAAACCTCATTGCTGAATTTCCACAGCTTAGCCTATCACCATCTCCCACATAGGAGAAGCTCAATAGTCATTATGCATAAAACGGGCACCTGAGCACCAAAGAGCAATTAACTCTTAAAATTTTAGCCCTCACCTAATATATCTAGTACTAAGATCCAAGTGTTAACTGCAGTTTTACAAACGTACAAATGGCTGAATACTGTGTTCAAAACTAAATGAAAATGGTTTTGAATATTCAATAGAAACTGCATTCAGCTTTCAAACTATTCAAGAATAAATGGAAAAGCAAATAGCCTTCTTGATGCCAAACAGAGCAGTGGTTCCATTCAATTTGGGTAACCTCCTTTTGGTCAAGACTCAAGGATGAGATGCTGAACAAAACTGTTCATCATTCCATGTCATAGCACTCAGTGTTTCCTTCCTACCACACTCAAGAGAACCAAATCACAATTAAAGAAAAACATAAAAATCTGTATTCATTTTATTCAGCACTACTTCCTGAGACAAGCAAGAAGCATGTTTGAATTAACTGCATGTTTTCGAAGCCGCATTTGAAACTGTGAATTCATTTATAAATGTGCTAATGGCTTATGTACATATACATATAGTGTTATATAAGCTTTCTAGATAACAGTTCTTTCAGTTTCCAACCTTTTTGTTCTGTGGATTTTTTTTCCCTAGAAACTAGTTCCCAATTTTTCAAATACAGATTATCCACACATATCAAAAACTTCACAGCACGTGCCTTCTGAATGTGATGCAAACAAAAAAAATACAGATTTTTACATTTTTAAATAAATTTTCTCAAATGTAACAAACTGATATGGGTCTTTTAAACTAAAGCTCCCTACAGTAAATTTTCATTATCAGAATTCAAAATAGCTGCATTGGAAAGCTGAATAATTTTCTATCAGTTCTTGGTATTTAGGTGATTATTTTCCACCATGTGTAATCAAAAATCTGTCCCAGATACAATGTATTAGATAAAAAATAAAAAATTATATTAAAATACGGTAATAAAAAGCCTGTCCATCCATCTGCAAACTTGGCAAATGTTTTATGCCAGCTAGCATTAATCTCTCTTTCCCTCTCATATCACACACACAAAAAACAAACTGATATTTATAGCTCAACTGTCCTACACTCTTGCTTTTTATGGTATCCTAAACACTCTAAGGAGGACAGTATCAGCAGTTCTTCAGCCATTTTATTTAAAGCAGCGTTCTGAAAGTCTAAATCGCAAAACTGTTCTTGTTACGTGAACCATATTTGAAAACACAAATAAGAAAAAAATTACAATGCTCTTTTACATCCCTGAGCTATTACAGCATTTGTTTATTGTAAGGCGAGTTCAATTCTGGCTTCCTACAGAACTGTGCTAATGGACTTCACCTAACTGTTCGTTCATCAAGCACAATAAAACTGCTTAAGAGCAGCTCATGTTTGGGTAAGTACATCTGCTTGAGAAAGTCCTCCAGTGTACAAAACGACCCAGTGCATCCCACAGCTGAACAGCAAACGTAACGTGCATTCCGGTATATAAAGCATATATATATATATATCAGGAAAAAACAACAAAACATGACTGTATTTATGTAATGTTTGCCTTTTAGTAACTGTCAAGACATAACAGATGTTAAAAATTGGCATTGAAAATCTGCCAAGGAGAGTAATCGAGTGCAGGATCCATTGAAGTCTGTCAGAATTTGTACATAATGCAATACACCGTGTAATAGTCCTAGTAACATTTATCATTACCAACTTCAGATACCAAGCCAAGGAAAATGAATGTAATGTATTTTCAAATGCAATTCAATTAACACGAGCTTTTCTTACCAATGAGCTTTCAGAACGCTACAATAAATAAAATGGAAGCATACTTCTCTCAGAAAGCTAATTACTATGAAGAACTGAACGGTTATACGAGCACTTATTCTTCAGTACGGTTTGCAAATTAAGACTCCTCCTGGTCACTCTAAACATTCATGCCTCCACCCAACAAAAACTGTACCATCCTAAGGCTTAATAGAAAATTTTCCAGTCAAAATGCACTTGAGCATTTAATGACACATGTTAATTAACTACTGTAACTGGCTTTACAGATCCTTCCTCCCCCCACACACGCAAAAAAAAAAAAAAGGGGACTTGGTGACAATTAAAACAGTGTTGTACAAAAAGATGATAGTTTTAAGTGCATTTAAGATGTCATTTAGCTTAAGTTGGCCAACAAAAAAAAGTTTTTCAGTTATAATAAAACCACATTTATTGGAGCCGATCGTACCAATGTCTGGTCAAAAACTGTATACTTTCCCAATCCATCCCATGATGTTTTCCTGGTCCCCCGCTGCCGCAGACAGTTCAGCTGGTGTTGCTCACCAAGGCCAATGTCAAAGAGAATTTGGTAATCTTTCGTGCTTATTTACTTTTAAAACAGTGTTGTGTTCCTATGTTTGGGAAAAGGTTTTAGCTTAACTGAGCAAGAGTATACCTAGACTGGAGTGAACGTAGAGGCACTGATGGAGAACAAAATGCAAAAATAGACTTGCACTATGGAACTAACCATAATTATTGACCGCCGTACATTTTAAGAACAGTAGAAATTAAAACCTATTACTAACTGAATTAGTTACAAATTGTACAACTAAAAAAAAAGGAAAAAAATGACAGCACCACATCGAAGACAGCTGCATCCTAGCCATCGAGTACTTAAGAGGTTTATTTTTGGACTCTAAAAGCATCACTAAAATAACCTATTTCTCCCTAGTGCTCACTCACAAAATTATCCTCCAACTATTTCTAACTGAAATTGCTCAAATACAATGCAAAAGATAATTACTTCAATCTAGCCTCACTAAAAAAAGAGTTACTGAGATAAGGATAATAGATTGTAAAACACATTCATCTCTCTCACGCGTTATGAAAGAACCATTGCTCAGTCAAGCCGTTACCTTTTCCTCAACATCACAATTTTTCTTTAAAATTCCGAAGGGGAAATTTTCTATATTTAGATCAGTAATAATAAAGAAAAACATGTACCTTTCTGTTGGGATAACCACTTTGACTATGGCTTGCGACAGAGTCTGTATATGAAGTCACATCAGATAATAAACATAGAATATGTGAGTATTGTTAACAAGTAACAAGCAAAAATATACATATGCAATGAAAATACTACACATCTATCACAAGTTTTGCAGGCAATCACTGCTGTGAAGTTATAGATAAGCAATTACACAAAATGCAAATGGTTGTGACAGCGAACCATAAAGGTTCACTAACTGCAAAGTATCAGAACATTCCTGTCAGAATGTACACTGATGCACTGAATAGCTACTACACTGAATATAATAATTAAGAGAAGAGATCTTAAGTTTATGAAATGATTCTAAGCTATTTGACTTGGATCAGGTTGGTATTACTTTATTTCCAAGTCTTAGAAAAAACAACCCTAACATTTAAGTGTCATTCAAAGAATCAACAAATTCTTACAAACGTAAATCAAGTAGGTTTGTGATTACAAGATACTTACCCCTCATTTTTATCAGCTAATATTCCAGAAATAAGAGTTTGAAAGCTGACTCCATAAGTAGTATTAAATACTTACTCAATGTCCAGATAAATTACCTTCTACACACAATCTATCAATTCCTCTAGTGTAAAAATAACACTATTCAAATTAAAACGTAGTAGTTTGTCTAAAGAAAATAATTTAGATAATGCAATTTGGCAGCCAACAAAAAGGGAGGGGGGGGACGTAGGAGAAAAATATCCAGGGAGCCTGGAGGGGGAAAATGATAGCTAGATTTAAAGCAGTGCTAAAATTAAGTCAAGACCCAATACATTGTACCCTAATGCAGACAGGAGACATCACTTCAGAAATTAGTCAGGTTCCCTTGGGCTACAGCAGGGAGCCAATGTGTTTGTACACTGAGAGCTGCCAAAGTCAGCCTGAACAATACTAATCTATGAAGCCACTGAAATACTCTCATAGATGTAGTGTTTAACAATGAGATATGGCCCAGGGTTCTATAAGTTACCTTCTCAAAATCTTCCTTGTTTTTTGGTGGGGGTAACATTGGAGCATTGGGATTCTTCAACCTCTCCCTAGGCTGGGCATTAAAAGGCAGACCTGATGGAGGAGGCGGGAGGGTATGCTCCATCATTGAAGGTGGAATGTATATCGGGTGTGGTGGTATAGGAACAGCTTTGCCCCAGCCTAGCTTCATTTCGAAGGACATAATCATCTTGCCTGAAAAAGGTAAAAACACAGTGGTTATGAATTGACTCTGCACTGGACCAGATTCTCCTATGTAAGTGCAATAGTTAGGTTGCCCTGTCATGGTTTATTTTCTTCTTAAGTTGTTGATTAATTTATCATATTTACCAGGGGCTGTATCATACGCAAATGAAAGCCCATTACACAAACATTTTATTAATCCTCCCTTATGTACACGTTCAGGAGACTTCAATATACAATTACTTGAATTGTTGCGCAAAAAAACTGAAAAAACTTGATATTCAACACATCAGAATGAACAGAGCAATTTTTAAGTTACATCATTGTTGCACTGTAATTGTTCAAAATGTTTTCCTTTCCTCTCACAGTAACAAATTTAAAATGATGTTATTCAAAAACAAATTTAATAAGCCATCACAACTCCTACATACTGTAATTTACTTAGCAATAGTCTATTATTTTTGTCCAGGATGTAGATTTCTGATTTTTGGCTCTTCCTGACCTATGAAGACACAGCTTTCCCTAACACTTAAGATACTTTTTCCCTTTTTTTCCCCCCCTCGACTGAAGATAGACAAAATAGTCCATACACAAAAAGCACATCTGGTGTACTAAGTTACCTCTTTAGTATTAGAAATTCAGATACTACTCAAAAGAAAAAGGACCTAATTATCATCAGTTACTGAGAATTATTTCCTGCATGCTAGTCACATTTATTCACAAAATGTACCACAGTGTTCCTAAAAAATTAATTATGACCCCTAACTGAAAAATCTGTTTACCATTTAAATTCTTTAAAGCTCTTTCAGCATCTCTCCTGTTCATAAATGCAACAAAGCCACAATTTCTTTCTCTTGCTCTTTCTTCATCAGTTCTTGGCCACATAATTTTAACACTTGCTAGTGGTCCAAAGCGCCCAAATTCTTGACACAACATCTCTTCATTCATCTAAATGAGATCAAAGTAAAAATTAGCCTCTCACAGCAGTAGTTCTAAGATATTTGTTCATATTACTGTGTAAATGTGAAGATTCTGATTTCATGGAGAACAGCACTTAATCGACTCCTCACCAATTAGATCTGCTATAAAACAATAATGAGACTGAATTCTAAATTAAGCACAATCAAATTTCTGAGATAATTCCTCTCAGAAGGAAATATCCACAGAAGAATTGTTTCTGTTCAGCATTTTTACATCTAATAACTGATATTTTTAACCTTAACTATTTCAGCATCACATGCAGCACATCTATTTTCAAATGAATACTGCCTCTACAGTTGCTAGCTGTACCTTATATATGCATTTTAAAATACACTACTGAAAAAAGCTACTGTCAGGATTTCAGCTGGACCCAAACATGCTAATGCCGCACTTCACAGGATGGCTCCAAACTTACTTGAGGATTAATGTTTCCCAGGTACAGATTTGTCGTGCTTGGATCCCCAACATCATGTGACCCTGGTGCATAATCATCCAGTACTACAGTAATGGAGAAGAAAATAACAAAAATCACAACCCTTACTACACATTTAAGCGGCATTACATTGAATGAGAAAAGAATCTGTATTACCACCAGATGATCTGTTTCTTCTTGAAGGAGCATCCACTGAATAAATAAACAAAAAATAAGTATTTTAGTCAAGAAATTTTGTAGACTGAACAAACATAAAGGCAACATCGACTCACTTGAACGACGCTGACCATCTGAATCCGACTGGGGCGGCTCAAAACGACTCAATCTACCTTTTGTTTTATGTCTTTCATCACGTTCTTCTTGTATCCTACAAAACAAGTTGAAAGTAAGTAACACCTTTAACATTTCAATGTTTTTATTTTAAAGTATCATTTTTTGAAATAGGAGAATGTTTAATGCTTACTGAACAATGGACTTGTTACAAACTGGAAGCAGCACACTTTCAATCACGTGGAATGTAACCACAAGAATACTTGCAGCTGCATGCTTCCTCATTCATACTGTCAGGGTATTTTTGACTCAAAAAAAAAAAGTTTGAGAAGTAGTTTGCAAGACTAGAAATAAAAGCTATGCTTTGACACAGTGACCTGAATTCCATATTGGACAGAGATCCATAAACTTTTCAAGATGCACACAACTATCAGCATCTTTCTTCTCCTACTTTTCGCAGTCATTATTCATATAAGCTGTTACCTTGCAGGGTGACATCTGAACATCCCCAGCACACACAAGACCCTCTCACTGTTTATACCTCTGATGATGAAAGCCCTTACACAAGTAACTACTATTTGGTATCTCTCTGCCTTCCAATGTCATTTTTGGTTCATTTTATTTATTATTCTTAATTATTCTATATTACCTTACATTCCTTTAAATTAGTTTCTCCTATCTCAGTCAGACTTCCTCCTCTTCCTTCTTGCCCTTTCCCCCAAGAGGAGGGAGGGGGGGGAGTCATGTAATTAACTCTTCAAACTGTAACATTCACATTAACTAAACCAAAAATCATCTTAAAGTAGCTCTAGAAACATAACAGTAATTCATTTATTCTGATGTCTGACATATATTGTTTGCTTTTGTTGTGAGTTTTTGGGTTGGGTTTTTTTTTCCCTACATCTTTAACTGCTCTGGATATTCTTCTGATTAGGAAGGCAGTACAAAACCTCAAAGGTCAGACAAACACCTCTGGTATGGAAAGAAATCCACTCATGTTTACCAGCATACTTCAGTGTTTGTTCATCGATCATTTTTAAAGTCTGTGATTCCAAAATAGAAATACTCTTCAGCAGTAGTGGTAAACTCTTCTTAGTATCAATCAGCACAGTGAAAGGCAGAAGCATTGAGGACACCAGAATACTAGTTAGATGGGATTATCCACCCAAGTCACATGGACGTGTACCACCAAGCATCTACCAGCAAAACTTCATGCTCCATTTAAAAGTATGATTGCCAATGCTAACAGGAGGGGCTGGGAGTGGAGAGAGACTTTGGGGAAGAGCTTAGCAAGAAAGATTCAAAATACTGCCTATAGAAACAAAGTAGACGTACTCTGTGTCTTATTTACAGTAACAACCAAGGAAACTTACTGCTTTAATTCTTCTTTAAAAAGTTCCAGATTGCTCTTTTTCTTTTCCTTCTCTCCTTTCTTCAAAGGCTAAAATTAAAGATATATCAGCCAACATTTGAGCAGGTACAATGACACAGAAAAATGGAAATGGTATTTATGTAACAAAAATTTAGATAATTTCCATGCATTTTTACCCTCAGCTTTCAAACCAAGTAAACTACAGGAGAAAAATAAAAGAAAACAGACTTGAAAACATTAAGAATGACTGCTACCAAACACAGCTATCAAATGTAAAATTAAGGATAGCTTGAGCTAAACTTACTACTTCGGATTACTACAGTACAGCACACGTGATCCAACACTTTCTCTACAACACACAAATTTAAAATACCTGTGGTGTGTTTTGTCAGTTTGGTCCACTCTGTAACTTATGACAAAACTGGTAACTGCCCTAGCAAACCTTCACACGCCAATTAAATTGATACAGGTGTGTACTGATTGAAAATACACACACATACATACACAAAATATACAGTAATAATTTACATGTGTATATATGTATACTCGAATATTTTATCCACAGGCAAACATTCTACATGAAAGGAATTTCCATCCCTTATTTCCTTTATAAATACAAGTCTGAAGAGTTACTGTAAATAAAAGATCCTCAGAAAAACAACTGAATGACAAAGAAAATGGATTTTTTTTTTTTAACTGCACTATATGCACCTTAACTAACTCATGTGAATCCTTCTACAACATCGCTTTTAAATAACCAAATTTAAATGAAAACGTTTCCAATAGGCAGACATACAAAATATTTGTGTTACACACTACAGCTTTGGAAAAACTGGACTTCCTACTCACCCCAGGCAAAGTTGTTTGTTTTTGTTTGTTTTTGGGGAGTGTCTGCCAAATAAATAAAATCATTTTTACCTCATTATCTTCAATCACCATTGGACAGGGCAAGTGAGTAAACTGATTGCATTATCTGATAAGTATTTATGACAAATTTGAAAAGCAGCAATATTCTTACAGTACAAATACTTGCATATGATAACAGAGCTCAGAGTGATTAAAAAAACAATTCATTCCTGGCACTGTCAAGCTTTACATATGATGAAAATCAGAACTGCCATCCAGCACCACCCCACTATTTAAGGTTCGAGGTTTGCTTAAAGCTGGAGGAAAGTTAGGATGGGATTATTCACAATTACCACATTCTATCTCATTTCCCATCCTAGCAGGCAGTATCACATTGTTTTAATCTAATTTTAAGAACTGTAGTAAGCACTTCTAAAGACTTCCAAGACATCAATTACACATTACACATATACAGTAGTCATATGTAACTATCACCTGACTTGAAAATGAAGCCTGCTCATAAAAATTCCAGTAATTTTTATAACAAAAGTCAGAGTTTAAGAACCAGAAACTGCATCCAACCATGCAATGGTCAAACTAAATTAAATAAAAACCATGCTGTTCAGTTTCAGAAACTCTCAAGCTCTAAAACGTATTCATTTGGTAGAACTTAAAGAGCTGAAGGGAACTGCTCTAATATTACCACCCAAAACAAACAATTGTTTTTAAAACAATGACTCAAGAAGAATTTGGATCAGTCCAAAGGCATTGTCTTGTTTGGTTGGTTTGCGTGGGTTTCATTTCTTGTTTTTGGGGTGGGTTTTTTTTCATTTGTTTGTTTTTGGGGTTTTTTTTGTTATTTTTTTTTAAGCTACAAAAGACTAACAACAGATGGTAACAAGAAGAACTGCTTCTAAAACTTCACAAATCCTCCAGACTAGAGATCGTTACTTTAAGACAATCACCAAATCTGTATTCATAACTAGCTGGAATACAGTGAAGACATTCAATACTGGAGGCAAAGCGTAGCACCAAGTACACAGCACTGGATACAGGTCTACCAGATATCTGCATTTTATCTTCTTGTTATTTTCTATGGAATTAAGCAAATCAAACATGTTTCCAATTTCTTTTACTGTTTGATAAATGGAAACACTACTCTGCAGGACCACACAGACTTTTTGTAAGCTCTTCAAAATAATTCCTAGAACAAAGAGTTAGCATTCAAATTAGAAACTTACAGGCTTTTTTGTTTCTATCATTAAGAGGGATGGAGGCTTCTCATTAGATGGTTGACTTGGCTGGTTTTTTTGATCTGAAAATCGTGATGAAGGTTTATAGATTTTACCCCGTTTTTCATCTGTTTCATGTTCCTCTGAAACCAAAAGCAAATGAAAAACAAACTATATTAACGCTGCACAATAAAGTTCATCAGGTTGAACACTTCTTTTGGTAGTTTAAAATCATCTTTTAATAAGAAGAGCAAAGATCAGCTATTTTCTAGGAAAATTTCCCTGAAATTTAAAAGGATAAGTCATGTGTCTAACTACCTTGTGAGTTAAAGCAAGAAGTAAGTTTTAGCATCAAATTTCCATGACGGTTTATAATGTTCATAATGCAATGTATCTGGCTTTGAATTGCATTTTAAAACAATCCTCATCTTTACTCTAAGATGAACAAACTACCACTACCACCCAAAAAAAGAATAGTTATACCTTTAGATGCATTAACAATTCCTCCTCTTACAAACGTTTTCACTTTATTGCCATCGCTTCCCTCAAAGGCAGCAAGGAATTCTTCATAAATTTCTGCAGCAGCCTTCTCATCCTCCTACAAAGCAAATGTCAATCATTACTATCATCACAGAACAACCTCCACTAGATAGCTACTCTTAAATTAGCTATATTACATCCCTTTTTATTTTCTAGAGTTCATACTATGAACTGTATCAAATGAGCTTCAATTTTACACCAAAAAAAAAAAAAATCTAATTGCTGAGATATGTGGGAAGAACACAGCAAGTAGTATTCAAAGCAAATAAGTTTGTTATGCTCAAATATGAGTTCATTTGGCAATTTAACATTTGAAAGGTGTTAAATTGACAAGATGATATGAAAAGCCAACATAATGACTGAAGCTTTGTTAACATAAGAATATGTACTGCTGACACTTATCCATTATCATCAACTCATCTAACTGAAGGAGACAATCACCTTTACACATTTCCCAGAAAAGTTAATTCAACTATTTAATAAAGTTAAGTAAGATAAACTAAATTAAACACCATTATATGCTTCTCTGTGCTAGCATTTTCAGGAACCTGGCAAGAAAAATCCCACTGAAGTACAGTACAAGTCGAGTTTGTAATGTTCAAAGACCAAAAGTTCTAAACTTCCTCTTTAGCAACTACATACTACCTATTTCCCAACATTCAGATGCTCCTGAGCATCCCAAAATTTAGTTTATTAATGATCAAAATGATCAAAGCTAGTATCTAACTCATCAGACAAAAATACACTTTGAAGAATAACAAGGATGTGTACTGGAACAATTTCAGAGACAACAGGTATGCTTTCTAACTACTGAAATCTAAGGTTAGAAGGCAAACAGAAAACAGAAAATAACCTAAGGTGATATCTGTCTTCATTTTGAGAAGCACAATAACCAATGGATTGCTGTAATTCAGCATTTCAGGTTGCCAAAAAACTTGCTTTCTCACCTAGATAAGCAGAGAAGCAAGCCTCTAAACACCACAGACAACAAGAACAAATTAAACATGTAAAATATAATTCTATTCCATTCCAAGAAAGCTACAATTCTTTAAATCAAAATAAAGTTCTTGAAGCTATTTATAATCTAACAAACTAAATCCAGGCCTGCACACACAATGAAATTTTGTTGTATATTATTACCTTCTTTTTTAATTCTTCTTGTTCCTTCTTGCTCAGAGTCCGTTTGGCGGCACTCATTTTGCCAATGCTGAATGCTTTAAGTTTACTTTCCATTAAAGGCTGCAAAAGGAGTATGAAAAATAATAGAATGTTTGCAAAACAATTAAAGTAATGCTACTCTTCGATTTGGCCAAGACCAGAAAGTTTCTAAGTAAATTACAGGTAGCAACTGGTTTATATGTTTGGAAAACAAAACAAAAGGCTTCCCATACTTCTCTCTGAACTTGACACTACCTGCTACAATAAAACAAGTTAAATCTGTGTGTCAGAAAAATGAACGGTCATTGTTTTAATTAGGAAACTCTTACTACATCGTTCAAAGACATCTCAAACGATTTGATGGGTACTTGCTGTAAAGCACTGAGAGAGCAAGGACAACAGGATGAAGACCATGTTCAGAAGACAGGAGGAATGGGAAGGAAAGGAGATGAAAAGAATGTTCTGGAAATTTCTAGTTTAACACAGTAGCTCATAAAGAACCAGCGTAAGAAAAAGAAAAATATCCCCAAAGAGTAGAAGGTAGTTTCATTAGCTTTTGTCTTAAGATTTTTTCATGCTTTGACATAGCTGACAGTGATTAATTGTTTTAAAAAAACAGTTCAATATAATAAAAAAAAAAAATATCAAGACAAATAAGGTGTCCAACCTCCCTGTTATATAATTAAAAAAAAAAATCAGATGCCAACAACAAAGTTTCCTCTCGGAATAATTTCCTGTGTAAAAACATTCATTTCTAGTATCAGCTTGCTATTCAAAATCTCTTTACCTAATACAAGAACAAAAAATTGAACAACTGTTAGAGATATTTTCAGTTTATAATCCTTCTTTAGTAACTCAAAAACTTCTTAGATTTGTACCAAGCATTCGACCAAAAAGGTTTTTATTTCTTTTAAAAACATTTCCTAGTTCCTAATTAAATGGAACATGACCCATTACAAATTAATGCAGTGTTGTCTATGGAGTCATCTGCTTTATGACACTATGTTTGTCAACATGAGTTGCTGCAACTTGTTTATCAGCAGTTTTTCATCCATCTACATGTCTTCTAAGTTAACAAAATCACGTTTTCCTGTTGTCTGAATGACAGCTCATATTTCAGTATGACAAGCAATGCAGAACCTTGGCACAGCAATGCTGACAAATACAAACACCGCACTCCTACTCAAGGCTTATCCTGCCATCCACAAATCATCTCTCACAGCACTCATAGCGGATACACACAGATCAGCCACAGAGCCTGTGTTCTACTCACATCATGGAAGCAGCTGTAAGGCAACAACAGATCTGGCACTAAGATCTCCTCTCTTTAGAAATGGTCTCAGGGAAAAAAAAAACAGTGCTCCAAGTGGCAGGAGCAATATCAAATGAACAGGATTGAACTCATTTACTCCTGCAGTTCACATTCCAGGAGACAGTTACAACACTACCCATATGCAGCTTCACAAAATTACTAACAGCAGAACTGCATAAAACTTGAAGACCTTCTTCCTTTACTGAATGGAAATGATACAAGGAAAGGAGTAAAGCAAATGATGGAAGCAAAGCAAAAACTTCAAGTAACCAAAGCACTGCATGAAAGTAGATTCACACTGAACATAACACTGCCTAAGATGGCATGAAGGACTGAAATCCCAGTTTCACAAGACAGTAAAAACATTTTCAAAAGGGTTTTAGGAATGATTTTCTAAATTGCATCAAGCAAAGCAAGTCATGAAAAATAACCTATTTCTCCATTAGAAGTTTCTGCTGTCATAACTTGAATAATGCTTTCATTACAAGCAAGTTAACTTGACTTCTTCATACACCACACGTACATATATTTATGCATATATATATATATATAGGATAACTGAATCAGAATGAATTGTCTGACATTTATACTATTTGGCTCTTGCTACATATTTCATTTTGGGTCAGGAACAGGCAGGCCTTCCTGTGATGTGCCAACCACAAAACCAGGAGAAGGTATCTTCAGCACAGAAACAAAATAACATTGAAACAAAGACCAGATAGCCATATGCATTTTAAGCATTTTCTATTAGAAAGAAAAACGGAGGGTTGAAATAAGGCCACCTCTTCCCTCATTTTTCTGAGAAACAAACTGCATACAATAAGAAAGTCAACTTTAACATCCACTGACTTAAAATTAACCAGCCAGCACTTCGAACTACACTCGAGTATAAGAGAAACATTTAAACACGAAGCAGCAGTGGAAACTGTATGCATCTGTTATAATGCAACATCCTTCAGCAGACCTTCCTACACTCCCGCTTGTTAAAAACTTGCAAGAAACATTTTTCTTTTTTAATACAAACATCAATATTTCATTTACAAACACCTACAGACAGTGCAACAGAGTTTGTCTGCAATAAGCAGTTTTCTTTGGGGAGCAACCCTCTTTTATTAAAAAAAAAAAAAAAAAACAAAAACACCATTTTGGCCTTACATGTGTATCAGCAGACCCAGCGTTATGTACCGCATCTGGAGCTCTGACCTGGAGAGAGAATGAAGAGGAGGTGAGACACGGAAAAAGAAAACCAAACTGCTTCCTTCTGATTCAGTTGTTGCAAGTGATTCTCTTTCCAGCTTCAAGGTTCACATACACAAGAAGGACAGTATGCACAAAGTATTTCAGTGACATATCTGAATACTGTCACAGCATTAATGATTCCCACAGAAGTCAAACAAGGGACTACCAATAAAAATACCTAAATTTTCACAGCTCAATTTTATACACTTGCCATTAACACCATTTCAAGAGAAAAAAAAAAACAAAGTCTGCCAAAGCTGTCATTAGACTGTTACAGATTACATTATGCTTGAATACACATGCCTTATTACTGTAAAATCATGTCCAAACCTGCTCTCAGTATAGCACACACAGATGCAAGCCATCTCAAGAACATTAAGTCCAATTTGTGAATATTCATCAATTAACTCTATTACCCTAAACTTAACAGTGACTCAGGTTGAAAAAACACATAGTAGTCATGTATGCCCAGCTGTCAATTTCAATGCAGTGTCATAACTATGAACAAGAATTCACGGACCTACAGCTTTACATCTTTTTTTAAACACTTCCCTATCTTTTCAGACAATTATGCAATATTCTGTGATCTAAAAACGAGTTGCCAAGGCCCAGAGAGACAGCACTCAAGCTGGATGATCCTTAACAAGTTTTAAACTACACGTCTCATGCATACTAAACGTTCTGTACTACCATATACACTGTACAAGACATCTACTTTCATTTTGTTGCTGTTCTGTATTTAAACTCATTCCTCTTTTTTAAAAATCAATTCTAGGCTATGGAACATGTCTATAAAATCTGTGTGGAGGTGGAGTTGGGCCTTTTTAAAATCAATCTGAAATTCATTTAAGTAATACAAACTCCAGCAAACAGAACTGAGCAAGTTCTGAAGTTATGTACTGTCCAAATTCCAGAAAGCCTCACTAATGTAACTTTTACTGTTAAGACAGAACTGCTTGATGCACAGCCCACATGTAAATTGAAATTTAATATCAAAATAAAAGATTTTCCTTAGCCAAAGCCTACTCATTAGTTACAAAACATCAGCATTTGTTACCAGGTATTTACAGTTTCTATCAGAACTAGCACACCGTGATCATCTTCAGCCTTCTTGTTCAGAAGTCAAGGCACGACAAAGCATGAGAGAGGTTGGTTGGGGTTTTAGGTCATCAGAAGAATGAAAGTAACATTTCTCAATTCTCTTTGTATCACAGAGGAGTCTTAGAAAGCAACAGCATCCAATGAGGCCAGGTGCTGGTGTACTTCCACGGAGGACAGCAAACAAGGCAGCGTATGCCATAAAAGGCAGCACCCAGGCCCAACACAGTGATGTTTAAGACACAGCACATGACATCCTGAGGAAGGACCCATGCAATTCCCCAGGCATTGCCTCCATTTCTCTAGCAGCCCAGCAGGACAGCTCTGGAAGGCCTCTGATGCAGGCCTGGTGACCAGCAGGCCGCCCACAGGCACCCAGAGGCACAGCGGCTCCCAGCCCACCCCATGGCCCTGCACCACAGCACCACTTCTGCACTGGTTGAGCTTCTGCCAAGGAACATCACAGCAACTTCCAGAAACAGCTCTAGCTTGCTCCAGGAAACACACAGAGCCACAATATTCTCCTCCTGACAGCGTTCTTATTTTTAAGGCCTATAAATTTAGCTCATGCCTTTGACCATCCAAGCAACTGTATTCACAAGGAAGCACAAAACTGAAGTAATTCCTGACAGAATTACACATCGCTATCTGTCAGTTTCTAAATAACAGCAATTAAAGAAGTCTAATTTAATTCTCAGAGCACTGCACTCCACATCCAGCTGCACTGCCTCGATGTGAGGGGCAGTGTTTTCCTCCAGGAGTGACATCAGCTGGGTTGATTCAACAGCATAACCGAGCCCTGCTAACATGCTCGGAGACAAGCAGTTCATGTCCTACCCGTGTTTACACCCACAAGAAGATTCTTTTTTCCTCCTTTAATCAGGTTAAGCAGCGCAACTCAATTGCAGGAAGAGCCACCCTGCAGCCCTCTCTGGCAGCTGCTGATCTGAGAGATGAGGGCAGCTCCTCCATGCTCACCACACTGACAGAAAGGCTGGGCTGGGTCTCCCTTTCCATAGCGCTGCCAGCATAAGCAGCTTACACAAGTCCTTATTCCCAGTTCACCACCACCGACACTCCACACGAAACTGTTTTTCTTCAAAAACATCACAATAACCAAAACACAAGCAGATTGTTTTCCAGTTGGACCAGCCTCATTTCTTTCTCTGCACAGGTCCCTCAAAGACCATCGCCATCATAACTGAAGCAGCAATGCAGGATGCTTCAATGCCATTCCAGAGAAAGAGCAGTTCTGGAGGTCAGGTCGCTCAGAGCTCCACCCCAAATCTACCCAACTTCACTCAACCTTCAAATGGCAGAAATATATATATTAAAAGGACCACGTAAGTGAAATTTGCCATAAATTCCTACCAGGAAGTCAGCACTGAGACCCATCTCTCAGATTTTGATGCTTGAGTTTTATTCCAGCTTCACAGCAGCTTCCAAAGAAAGCACAAAAGAGATGACTGTTCATTTTTCCTGTCAGCAAGCTAAGAGCCCACAAATGCAGCTCTTCACACTTACCCCAGATTTAACAACCAACCTCTGGGTAAAAGTGGCATGACCACATTATTTCACAAATGTTTAAAATACGCTGTACTACATAAACGTCTAAGCTAATACTGGTGCCATTTTGTAAAAGATCAAAGAACAAAAGCTGCCCATGAAACACAGCATACGATCCCACAGCCATCAGACGCTGGATGCTATCTTTAGAACAATAATGGCTGCAAGCCTGAACATAAATCAAAGTCCTGCTCCTGCAAAACTCACAGCCCAAGGATAAAGTGTTTCTACACAACTCCGGTGTTACATCTCACCCCTGTTCTGTTCCAACACCCTCCTTTCATTCTGCTCCCAACCAGGCAACTGACCACCAACACAGAACAAGATCACTTCTCCCAGACCAGCTGATCACCTAGGAACGAGATGGCAGGAGAGGGTCAGCCAAACCAATTTCCTATTCATAACAGGCTGCTCCCCCAATTCCATCCCCCCAGAATTACACCAAACCACCTAGAGAGGACAGTGTTTGGGAAGGAAAGCATTGCTAAGGCTGGGAACAGCTGGTGTCAGCACTACCACCAAGGAAATGCCAACAGAATCACATCTTCAATTCAAAGGTTAACACCCAGCAAGGGCAGGGAGGTTTCCCAAACCAACTTGCCTCTTTATTTTTCCCTTCTCTATCAAACAATCCAGGAAACAAATGCATGCAAACACTCATTAAGTCAATTTTATAGCTAATCTACTTACTCTTCACATTTACTAGAACAGTACATACCAGGATTATTCACTGTTTAAACAGGCGTCACTTGCACACACAAAAGCCAACAGAAAGTTGCAAGGGATGCCCTTCCTTCAGAATTGATGAAGGCTGGCCTAGCAGAGATCAATATATTAGCCTAAGGACTAATACATTAGTTTAGCAAAAGGAAATAATGTGTGCTAGCTCTAGAACTTTCCAGTTTAGCTTCACTTGGTATGCAAATGGTCTTGTTTTTCTGAACCTTAAACAGAGAGGAGCAGCCAATATTCCATTTTCTACTGCTAGGGAGGAAACTGAAAGGAACCTCCAGCTACATATCCATCAACACAGGAATGCATTCACACCTCTCCTGCTCCTCCTCACAAGCTGAATACCAACACAGGAGAAGCTGAAGACCACAGGTATCACCATTCTGCAGAATGGTGCACCTAACTGGAACTCACACTTGTACAAACTTTTCAGTGCTGCTCCTCATACACTTCGACTTATCAATGAAGGCTGTCCAGTCACAAGAATCTTGGTTCTTCAATGTTTTATTAACGCATAACACTACACAAAAGCTTAAGAAATGCACTTAAGATTAGGTAACGTTCTTAAAACTTTTTCTTTTTTTTTAATGCAAAATGGGAAACCCAGTGGATAATAACCTCCTCTGCCATGTGGTACCCAAGTGGTACCAGAGTACATGCAAGAACAGCAGATGTGCAATAGTTACTGCTCTTAGAAGACATAATAAGAAATTGGCAGAGTCATCCAAGCAGGTAATATTTCATTATATCAACATTACTGAACAGAATCGGAGTCGGCCATTTTAGAATTACAGCCTACAACAAGCTCCCATGTAGTCTTTGGCAATCTCCATTTCCTCTTCCTTCATTTTGTCCTTCATTGCCAGTTATACTTCTAGAAACCTTAGGCATACTTTGTTATCCTAACCTTAACATGACAGGTGAATAGATAATGCTCTTACAACACATTTTATACAAGAGACTCTCAAATTTATTTAGGTTACAAAAAGCAGCTACCACCACGGCAACACAGGCATTGGATGCTCCTAGCCGCAACCATCTCAATGGACGGCTTTCAAACAGTGAATCAAACAGACAATACTAGAGTGAAATAAACCTGATGACAGTCTCTAAAAGTGGCTATATATTGCAAATCAGTGCTTGGACACAAACACCAGAGAACAAACATCACATGCTGTGAACTGGAGGAAATGCAAGTTTTAAAGCCTCCAGTTGCCAGGTCACCGGACTTAGAGCACATAGGAAATGCATCACAGCGCTCTTCCCAGAAGGCAGAGTGGAAGCCAGCAAGTGAACATCTCGAAATGGCCAGAGAAACACATCCTATGGTGTCTATGAAACGTCATAACTTGCAAACACAAAGCACCAATGGCATCTAAAACTCTGACTTTGCTCCATAAGTAAATGAATTTAAAAAAAAATCAAAACATTTCATAAATAATTACTCGTAGAAAGCAATCAAAATAGTAATAAAAACATTCTCATCAATCCACGTACCATTATTTTCTTTGCCACATACAATATTGATGAAACAAGGTCTACAATGTATAGTGTGAGAAAAAGACGACTGGGAAAACAGAACATGCCTTTGAAGTAATGGGAAACTGAGAATTAAGGTGGAACTGCGGGGAGATGGCAAGGCATGGGGCCTCCTGAGAACTCCAGGCCTTGAAAAATTCACACACCTTTGTTCAAAATTACCATCTGCCATTGATTTCAATGGGATGACTTAGTATGAAGTGTCCGCACATACCACTGCAGAACTGAGAACAGAAAGCGGCTTGTTGTTTTTTTTAATTATTATTATAAAATTGAAAAAGGGTATCAGTATAGATGTAATACACGGATACAATAATAAACAAAAGAAGCATAACTGTAAAAAGAAGGATTGTATGCGAGCTGCTTTGCACACCATGCCATTGGTTGCAGTAATCAGCAAACTGTAATTCAATGCCTAATTATACTTCAAATCCCACAACCCCTGGTCCCCTGGAAGCCTTTCCACATAAACTACAACCTCTTCTGCTCCTGAAGTTCTCTATCCAGATCCTGCTCACACCTCCAAGCCAAAGGCAAGATCCAAGAAATGCTTCCTGACAATATTTGGAATAGGTCATGAAAGGGAAGCAAAAATAAAACTCTCCCTCTAACACAAACACTCTCGGTAACAAACTTCCAGCTGGTTTCCAAGCAGGAAAATAAATAAATAAACAAATCGAAATAATTAAGAAATCCTACTTTAGCTGAATAACAAAAAATGGGCAAAAGAACATTTATCTCTACAGCACTAGAAATTGCTGCACCAAAAGGCAGATTCTCCCTTGACTAGTTTGCACACACACATTACAGAGGGAAGAAAGAAATAAAATAAATAAATAAAGAAGAAGAATATTCAGGAGAAGGAGTTTTGCCCTTCTGCTCCAAGATCCGTCAGGCTGGGGGAAGCAGACAGCACCTACAGCCCCAGCGCACGGACTGCATGCAGCCCGGACCGCTCTATGCCGCGGGCGGGAGGGACCACGAGGAAGGCCCCGCTCCGGGCTCGCGGAACGCGGCTGCAGACACGCTGTCCGCAAGGCAGCACTGCTCGGGCTCGCGGCCCTCGCACCCACCACAGCCACTACAGCAAACGGAGCGCGCGTAGCGAAAGGCACGGGGAACTCCGCAGCGCTCCGGGCCCCGCGCTCCCGCCCCCGCCTCCCGCGGCCGAGGAACGGGGACCGCCGGCCCGTTAGAAGCCCGTTTAAAGCCCGCGGCCCGGCGCCGTGCGGACGCTCCGCGAGGGCTCGGGCCCCGACCGCGCCGCGCCGCCCGCTTCCCGCCTCTCCCCGGCCGGGCCCGCAGTCCCGCCGCGCAGGAGCAGGGCCGGGAAGGGACGCAGGGACGCGGCAGGCCGCGCTGCCCGCGCCCGACCGCCCCGCCGCTCCCGGGCCCCGCCGCCCCGCCGGCAGGCCGCGGCCGTACCCGCCGGCGGCAGAGCGGGATGCCGGGCCGCGGACCGCCCCGCGGAACGGCCTCACCTTCCCACTGCCTTTCTGCGAGCCGCCGGGCGCCTTGTCCGCCATCTTGCCTCTCCCTTCGCTCAGCCCCGGCGGCGAGGAAACGAGCGCCGAACCGCGGATGGCAGCGGAAGGGCCCCGCCCGCTCAGGGCGAGCGGCCGAGCGCCGAGACACCGACGGTGCGGTCGGCGTCTGGCGCGCGCCCCCCGCCCGCCATGCGCGTGCCCGCGGGGTGGGCGCTGCGCTTCGTCCGCCGCCCCTGCCCGCGAAGCTATGAGTCACCGTGCCGCTGTACGCCCCGGAGCCGCGTGCCGCGGTGTAACCCTGCTGCGGACGCGGGGCACGGTCCTGGTCTGAAAGTGTTAAGCAAATTTCTTCTCGTCCTGCTGAGGGACTAAAGCTGGTGTGGCTTTAGTCTCTGCCAGGGTAGGCCTGTGGCAAATGCCATCTTCCTGGAAGTACAGCGGCCGTCACAGGGCTCTGGCATCAGTCCTGTCCAAAACCCCACTCTATTTTCATTGCAGTCCGAGTTGATGCTGTGGCATAGGACAGTTACCCAGAGATGCTGGTGAGCAGCACCTCACACCTGGTGCAGTGGTGCAGACACCCCACCAGGCCGCAGCGTGGGTATTCTACAAACAGCATTGCAGGAGCTGTGTCAGAACCTGAGTCGTGGCACAGCACAGCCACTGCAGTGCTATCCGCCTTCCATCAGCCTTCCCTCCGCCAGCCCCTCAGGGCAGCACCGGCAGCAGCAAGGCTGGGTGGGACGGGCCCAGCTGTGTCTGTCCTTCACCTGCTTCACCCACAGCAGCACCCCACCGCAGGGAACCCATGGCTCCCCGGGCCTCACCATGCCAACAAGGTGAAGAGCATCTCGGGTGAAGGCTATGAGCTGAACCTGTTCCCATGCCACCACCTCAGTGGAGAGCCAGGAGCAGCCCAGGCTGCACGGACACGGCTGCGTCCCACCCCACTTGCAGTCTTTGGTCTGAGTGCTGTCTGTGTCCCATCTGGGGCTCCTGCTTTCACATTAGCAGAGAAAAACCCAAATGAAGTCGCTAGGCAACCCCAACCTGCTTAGCAACCAGCCTGAGAGGCAGTCAGTCACAGCCAGCACCCACCTGACACCCTCCTGTCCCTAGGCAGCTATTCCTGGGCACACCGCTGCGTTTTCAGGAGGCACCAGCAATCCTTACAGCTGCTGTGGAGGACACACAGTCACACATGATGGGAGGGGTCTCTATTAACATAAAAAACACTGTCCTGCACTGCCTGATCCCCTGGGAGGAGAGACGAAGACTGATCGTACAGGGTCTTTTCCAATCGCTGGGTGTTTTCCCACAAGACCTTCAGAGAGGGCAGCAGGAAACAGCTCACCTACCCACAACCAACCTACTCTCTGCGGGCAGAGGACGGCAGAGCAAATCCTCTGTTCTTGGTCTTGATGCCACAACGCCATGGCAAGTGTCTTATTAATGAACACTGCTAAGTGGACATTATGACCAGAGGTCACATTACACTTTACATGAATCTTGTGTTCCCGTGTTCCTATGGGTTCTCATCATAATGCAAAAGATGCTGGGTTGCGATAATACTTAAGGAAAAGGCACGGAGATGAATGAAAGCTTTAAATCCACCAACTCCTAACGCCTACAGTCACGTGAGCCACAGAAGAGAGCAGCCTACGCTAATAACCACATTTGACAGTGCAGATAAAAACCAGTATGATATGTTTAGATTAGATTAGATATTAGGGGGAAATTCCTTACTCAGAGGGCGGTGAGGCGCTGGCACTGCTGCCTGGAGAGCTGTGGGTGCCCCATCCCTGGAGGTGCCCAAGGCCAGGTTGGACGGGCCCCGGGCAGCCTGAGCTGGTGGGGGACATCGATCACTTCGGAGCTCAAGAAAAGAAGAAACATCTCATTCAAAAAAAAAGAAAAAAAAAAGAAAAAAGAAAATCCTCATCAATATGTTCGAATAGAAACGCAGAAGTAGAATTACCTGCAGCCCTCCTGCGTGCGGTGCACAGCGGCAGTGCCCAACGACAAGAGCCACCCCAGGGCGCAGCGCAGCGCCCGCTCTCCAGCAGAGGGCCGCGCGGGGCCGCAGCGCACAGCAGAGCCGCCCGCCGGCACCGTGGGGTCAGGCGGGGCTGTGGCGGCTGCTGGCGTTCAGCCGGCCCGGGCGGCGTTGCTTCAGGGGCGGACTCACCCCGTTGTGTGCTACCTGCTGCCTACGCTGAGCAATTATAAATGGGGCAATATTGCTGCTGGGAGGGGCAGCAGATCCGGCAGCCTGGGCCCAGCTCCGAAGTGCTGCTTCCACTTGTAACTGGCAAGGGGAAATAACCTGAAATCACGTGCAGGGGAATCCTGTACACTCCACAGTTGAGCTCCCCGCTGCTCAGAATGGGCAGTGGTATTACAGAGATGATATCCCGTGATTTCTGCTTCCTGAGTCACACAAAAAAAAAAAAAAAAAAAAAAAATGGAAACCGACACAAATAACTACATAGATACAAATTGCTTTACTATTCCAGCCAAGGAAGTGCTTGGCCAGACAGTGCTACTGCAAGTGAGAAATCCATAAGGCAGACAGATGGGGGTCATGTGGCAGAAATATGCACATCTCCCTCTACCATTTGCAAAATAACTATGCAAATGATCCGGCGATGGATTGGGAGTAAGGATCAAGAGATATCAGATGTTTAATGAGCTCCCTTCAGAAGGGAACTTGATTTAAATAGCACAATGAGTGTTTACCTGCCACTCCCGCAGCACTGTAGCAGCTCCCTCCCACCTCCACCTCCCACCCCGGTGGATTCCTCTCCATTTCTGCAGCCGCCTCCACCGCCTGCTGAGCCCCCCCTGAGCTCTGCTCAGAGCTGAAGTGGAATCACTGCTGGTTTGGGAGCAGGAGAGAGAAGGAAAACCCAGACGTTGACAGCAGAATTTGGGGGCAATTGCATCAGTCCTTCTAGGCTGTGTTGTGCTCCAAACTTGCCCATAGAGAAGCCTTTCCGCAGGAAGGAATGCTGTTAGCCAAGAAGCTTTAGGGGTGGATTAGGCAGGCTTCTGTCGTTTGAGAATCCCGGCAAAGTCCTTTTCCTCCATCTTTGTTAAAGAGAAAGAGGTTATTAAGAACCACTTCAGCAGATTGAGGAAGCACAGGATTAGCGTCATCCATTACATCCTTTGAGTTTTGTCTTTAATGTGGTAGTGGAAACAGGTGCAGCACTGAGCTGAAAGCAAACCAGATGGGAACTTGTACTGGACAGAAGGAGCACTTTGGGCCACAGGAGGAGAGACAAAATCTGCTCTGCTCTCCTGGGAATGTGCTGATAAACCTCATTTGAAAGAAAAACTGACACTTCTGGGTAAAAGCAAAGATCAAACTGGAAAATAGGAACGTGCCCTTGGATACCAGGAGTTTGGGGCCACTAATGTTTCAAAAATTTGTGCTCCATTTGGCCTCAATCCCTTTATTTAATCCACCTCATTAATCCTTTTTAATTATCCACCTCATTGTAGAAATCCTCTGCTAACCGCTCAGCTTCTATGCTCCTTTGTAATTAATAAACTGCACCAAATTAAGAGCATCATGATCCACTGCATGCTGTGAAAGGGAAAAACAAGAAATGCATAGTTAGTATTCCAAAGGTCATCTCTACAGATACTTTGTCAGAATGAACCACACTGAAACTGTGCTATTTATAACACATCCCAGTAGTACGGTAGCAATCACATACTGTTAGTGAATGGCATTATACCCTGGGCTGGATGGGATGGAAAGGGAAGAATGCAGTGAGATGCATAACTGCATGGAGAACTCATGCTGGAAAGGGTAGATGATCGTTGTAAAAAGGAAATACCAGACATTTTTCATTATAATGAAGTAGATCTGGTTGTATGCAAATGTGGGAGTTATTAACTGTTTTTATAATGACAGATATAATTAGGCAACGATAGGGAAAATCATGAATTATCTTAAGTAATGAACACTAAAGTATACTCAGTAAATCACACGCTGCAGTGCGCTACCCTGGCTGTTTTATCCCCACTTCCACAGGAGCTCTCTCACCATTTCCACCCATCCCTCTCACCTCAGGACAGATCACAGTCCCCTGCTCCAATCCTTTCACTAAGGCGGGTATGAGGGAAACGGACAGGGAGGATTTTGTGTGCCATGAATGTTCCTTACCCTGTAGCAATGAAAGCACACCTGAGGGCATAAGGATAGCAGATCAGGAGTAGGACAGAAGTGTAGCTACAGGGTAGACAGGTTTGTAACCCTATGTTTTTGTACTCTCAATAGTGGCTCACAGTTCCCTAAGGCCACTGTCACTGTGTGCTGTTTTCCCATCGCATAGGCAGCAGCTTCCCAGCTTCTTTTTCTTTATTCTACCTCCTATGTCCTCCCACCCCTGAGACTGAAAAATACTAGGTAAGGGTTCCCAAAATAGGCAGAAGCATCCTCCCCTGCATATTCACTGTTGGAAGCTGAGTTTGCAGCATGGGAGGAGAGCAAGGTGGAGAGGAGATGCATCAGTGCCCACAGCCAGAGCAGCTGCAGCCTGGGCTGCTAGGAGACACTGGACTGCAACTGGGACCCCCTGAATAGAAAAAAAAAGAAAAGAAAAAAAAAGAAAAAAGAAAAGCTGTAGAAGGTGGCTGAGTGAGAGCAGTTTGGATCCTAAATTCCCAGCAGCTGGGACTTGATGCTCCTGCTATCTGTCACCTGGCTGAAGTCTCCTCCGTGTTGCTTTATCTCCCAGCCCTGCTGCACTGCCTTCTCTCAGCTTTACATCCCGCTCTAGTCCTGCTGCTCTGCAGCTGCTTGCCCTTCCCAGATCCTGCTGCTCTCCTGGGAGATGTGCTTTATTGTTTTGAGAGTTTCTTCTCTCTCTGGGACCCCTCAAACTGATCATGGGGGCAACATCAGACTTCCGCTATTTAGCAGAGAAAGGTCAGTAATTTGCAGTGTGTTCTTCAGTAAGGCTTAATTCCAAAAGTTCTTCTGCAACTTCTTGTCAGAGAGAATTAACCTATGGGGATGGAGTCCAGATGTGAAAATTTATCAGCTGTATAAAACCATGGAAATTCAAGCTGAGTGCAACAGCAGCCTTTCCCTTCTCCATACCAAGAGTCCGTTCTTTGAGTTTACCAACAGTGATATCAATCTGTGCTCTGGAAAACTCCCTAGCTTGGTGTTTGAGTTAGCTGTGCGCATGCAAACAAACAAGTTTTCCTTGGCCATGCATTTTGCAAGTGAGGGTTCAGCCCTGCAATCCCTCCCAAAGGACAAGCTTACTTTTCTCTTGCTGTAGGCAGCCGGTAGGTAGGGCAGTGGTGGATTCTGATCACGGGAAACATTTGTGAATTATGCATAAACCCAGTATGCTATTCTTCAGCACGGTGAAACTAATTTCACTGCAATACTTATGTTCAGATTTGCCACTGTCCAGAAGAACACAAAATCTACCCCAATCTTCAAAAAGAAAAAAAAAAAAAGAACTTAAAAAAGGCATTCAGATAAATTTTCTTAAAATGTGTTGGGATCCAGAGTTTAGCAATCGCCTTCGCTATTTCCTTTACCATGCCTATCCTTTCTAACCCCAAACTGAAGCTGAGGTTTTAAAATACAAACATCACTTCCACTTTTCTTATCTATTAAGGAATTCTATTTATAAAGTATAATTGGCCCTAATTAGTTACTCAAGGAGAAAATGATGCAAGGATTCCTGTTTATCCAGTCTGAACATGATAGTGGGGTAGATGGCTAAGGGCAAGTTAATCTCTTCAATATTAGATCAAAGCACTATGCCTACTCAATTATTACAGAAGATCACATTCGCTACAGTACAAAGTTACCCGTCAAGACATTATTTTCAAGAGACTGGTACACAGTTGAGAAGGGATAAAAAATCGCAGGAAGTAAAATGTTTGTGTGACTGTACGTTCCACCAGAGAAACAGCAGGCATGAGCTATAATATTAGACACAGTGAGATGAGGCTAAAGCCGCTCTTTCCTTAAGGTCTACTCTTTTAAATAAATGCAGCCCAATTCTGCCCTCACTCATGGTCAGTGGGGTTCCATGATGGATGTCAGAACAGAGTCAGATGTACTGGAGAGATGTTAGTGAAGAAGGATACAATCCAGGGCACACAGGTTACATGTTTCTGCTCAGAGAAAATTTCTTACTAAGGAAGAGATTAGTAAAATCTGTCTTGAAGGTGGAAATATAGAAAAGGCAAAAGAAGTGAAAGAAAGAACATTTTATGGCAAAGGATTACCATAAAAGAGATTCCTTCTGATTAATGTTTGCCACTCTGAGTGGGCTCAGTTGGATGAGGCTGAAGGTGTATCTCCAAAAGCACTGTAAATCTTCCAACCACCACAGTGTTTGCTAACATGCAGACTTCCTCTCTAGTCATAGATTTGATTTCTTTACTCGCTCAGAAAGACAGTGGATAACAGGAGGGCTAAGCAGGGCCTCCCCCCAAGCATGCTGTATAAATTAGAGTGCAAAAGATGAAATCCGCTTCTTTTTCTATCTGAAAGGCATAATTTCATTGTGGATGACTGAAGTAACTCAGAATATTTTACAGGGCTCGTGGTATTTTAGACAAAATGATACCCTGTGAAAGGACTTCAAATATGAATAAAATGAAAGCATACTACAGAAACAAATCCACATTTGGTATTTTGGGAAAACTTTTTCTTTGAGTCTTCATGCCAGCACTGATCAACACTGCCTCCCATTATTTACCTCATTAGACAGTGCCTTCACCGGAGTTTTAAGGGTCTTCTCAAAGGTTAATTTGAGACAAAGCCTGCAGAACATTCTACACATGCTAGAAGAAACTCTGCTATATGCTCATCATGCCCTTCTAAATATAAACCCTCTGGTTTAGAGCAATGCACTGAGGCTTCTTCACACTCTACAGGCTGTGGACTCCTCTCTGTGACCTCCAAATGCCCTGACTCCCTTCCCTACCACATAATAGTCAAGTAATACTAACCTTGATGGACTGCACACAAATAAGAGGCTATTTTAAGGTTGCAAGTGCTTTAAATTGTAAGGTTCCCAGCACACTACTCCAGCTGGCTTGCAAACAGAATAACTAACTCTACGTAAGATGTATACGGTCATCTTTATGAAAGCCCAGTCTGTCCTTGGAGATCATTCTCTCCCGTGTAACAGCAGGCCTGGAAAAAAAGGAACCAGATTGCTGGTGATTAATTTCATTACCGTAGCTCCTACAGCTGTGTTGGACTCACTCGGAAATGACATGAACAGTGATCTTTAGAAGCTCTGGGATCACCATGGCACTTCTGTCCAGACAAGGAGACCCAAATCCCACATGTGTGACATTGCCTAAGCACCTGGCATGAGCCCAAGCTTGTGCCCACACAGAGGCGGAGAAAAGGAACTTGCAATTTATCTGTAGTACTGCTTGCATTTATATATAACAGCGTTAACAGGTAGACCCACAGGAACAAAGCAAACAGACAGCGACCAAGACCCCGTCCTTCTTCCAAAGTGTGATATGTTCAAAAACCTCAAGAGATGCCCAGCTCCAGGCAGGGCTTTGCAAGGAGCATGGGGCAATGACTGCTCTTCAACCGCATTGCATTTAGCCCACAGTACAGGCTGCACGGAGACACAGCCTAGAGACACACGGCAGGACAGAACTGGCTGAGCTCACAGCATCCTTTCACGTATTCCCAAGGAGCACAGGGAATGTGCAGCATCTTCCTGTCTGACCCCAGCACTGGAAAACTGAAAGCTTCCATCCCTCAGAATATTATCTTAGGGCATTTTAAAATACTACAGGAAGACAAGAACAATAGGGGGAAATTTCCAGGCGTTTATCTTCACTGCAGTGACAGCAATGCATATCTTCACCAGCGCCCAGACAGTCAGGTGCCACCGTGGATCCGGGACCACCAGCAAATTCCACGTGCTAATCTCCAGCAGGGCTGGTTCCCACCAAGCCACAGACCCAGTGGGTGTTTCTTGCAGGAAGACGGAAGATAGGCAATATTCTCCAAGGCAAGAGGACTGAATGCCTCCTGCCTGTGAGAGTCTGAGGTCGTAGGAAAGACAGAAGTGCTGAATGAGCCCTGCTGCTGCTGCTGCAGCCCAGCACTTCCATCAGCAGTGGATGCTGCTGTTGTTTAGACCATCTGTCACAACAGCTGCTGGTGCTTTTCCAGCAGGCTCTTCAGTGCAGGTCTGAACCACGTGGCTCCCAGCAACCTCTCTGTACCTAACCTTGAGGAGGGAGGCCGAAGACCATGCTCACTTTGGCCTGATGCCTAGGGCCTGCGGTGGCATTCACTACCAGAGATGAAAGCATCCCTTAGGAACCACACAGCGGGGTGGGAGCAGGGCAGGGAGGAGACATCTGGCTGCCAACCACCTCACCAATGGGGACAACCACAGTGACGCAGCCCATGAGCAGCATCCAGCCTGTCTGCTCCTGGGGGCCTCTCCAGCACAGAGCAGCCCATCAGAAGACGCTGAGCAGCTTAACCCCAAAGAGCCTTTCTTCTCCCTAAACATCACATTGCAGAGCCAACAGAGCACCCTGCTCACCCGAAGGTCTGTTGGGTGGGTATGTCCCTGCAGGCTGCCAGGCTTCCACCTCCCACCCTCTCACATGCATGGACATCAGAACATGTTAGGCCCGTTATCTAAAAAATAGGTCCCTTAGTTTAATATTTTACTCTACTCAGTAACTTCCCAGTACTGTTTCAGCTGTGTTTATTTTCCTAGCAGGACTTTATTTTTGTAAAGATTACAAGCAGTGCCATCAGTGTGCCCTACTTTGGACCGTTCTGTAAAATCAATGTTTGCCTGTAATGAAAAATGCACTGAACGTCACTTCCAGCAACACATTTTTACTGCTTCTTTCCTGCCAGTTTTTAAAGACGTATTTCTGGTCACCTTTAGGCTCACCGAATCCTGCACATTGTCACAACTCACCACTCAGTAGATGATTTTGATAAAAATCGTAGGGTATGGTGCCCTAATTATGCTGTACTGAGATTATACTACAGAAGCTTACATATATATCTGAATATTACAGTGCAATAAAGACATGAAAATGCACAACATGTTTAAGACCATACATGTGTGCTGAAAACAAGCTGAATAGAAACACGTGGAAGCAGCAGAGAACAGCCCCGTGCTCCAGCTGCCACCTGAGCCTGCAGGTCACTTCACTTTCTGCACTGTCTTCCCTTTACCCCAAACTTGTTACCTCACAACAACACGCTGCCACTGCTTTCCCTGGATTTCCATATTCTCATTATATAACCATGCCGCTTGCATAACCGCATGGCTGCTAAGTGTGGGATTTGTGTAAGGTTCAGCACCGCGCCGCACCGCGCAGCCCCGGCGGTCCATCACTGCGCCCCTGCGGCCCGCAGCGCGCCGCTCGCACAGCAGGGAGAAGGTGGGGGGCCGGTGTGTCAGTGTGACACACACCCTTCGCAGCCCGGGCCGTGAACGTTCAGCCTAAAACAACTTCTGCGTTCCGCATGACAGAACGTCACCGAAGAACCCGGCCTCGACCGACCTCGGTGTAGCGCACGGGGCAGAATTCGCATCCGCCGATGACCCCGGCTCGGGGGCACCGCCGGCTCCGCGCTGCCCGCCGGGGCACGGCGCGAGCCTCCGGGGTCACCCTCCTCTTTGCGGCGCCTTCCGCCCCGCCTTTGTCACCGGCACCGCCGCAGCCGATGCGCCGCGCTCGGCGGAGCCACCTCGGCAGCCGCGCGGGTAAGGAAGGCGGTGCCGCGCCCGCCGCCCGCTCTGCGCACCGGGAGCTGCTCGGGACAGAGCCCCGTGCCCGGCGGCTCGCGTGTCCCCGCGCCGCTGTCCCCGCCCGCCCCCCGCGGCGCCCGGCGGAGCTCCGGCCGAGAGGGGGCCGCTGAGGGCCGCCCCGGGGCCGTGCCGCGGGGCACCTCGCCGCGGCCGGGGCTGAGCTCCGCCGGGCACCGCCGCGGGGGTTCCCCCGGGGGTCTCTCCCGGGCCCGGCTCGCAGCCGCCGCCCCCCGCCGGGAAACGCGCGCCGCGGCCGCATCAATCATTAACCGCGGCTCGGGTGTCCGGCGCCTCCCTCCCCGGGAAACCGTACCCGGGGCGGCGGGGGCGTCTCTCCCGGCCCCCCGGGCGCGCTGGATGCGCCGCCGGTTTCTAGTTACCGCGATGCCGGGCGGCGGGGCGGGAGGAGGCGCGGCGGTGCCGCCGCTGCCCGTGCTGCAATGAGTGATGCTGCCGGGGGCGGCGGCGGAGGAGGAAAAGCGCAGAGCCACCGCGGCTCCTCCGCCGGCGGCTGCGGGAGCGGCGGCTCCACCTCGCCCGGGCGGCGGCGGCGGCGGCGGCGGCGGCGGCGTGCGGCGGGCGGCGGGCCGGGGGCTGCCGGGGGCCCGGGCGCCGGTGGGTGCAGCATGCCGGGGGGCGAGGGGGACAAGGAAGAGGCGGCGCCGCCCGCCCGCCCCGCCGCCCTGCTGCGCTGGGACGAGGTGCCCGAGGACTTCGTGGAGTGCTTCATCCTCTCGGGCTACCGACGGCTACACTGCTCGGCGCAGGAGTGCCTGGCCTCGGTGCTGCAGCCCACCAACGAGACGCTCAACTTCTGGACCCACTTCATCCCTCTGCTGCTCTTCCTCAGCCGCTTCGGGCGGCTGCTGCTGCTGCGGGGGGCCGGGGACGTGCCCTTCCACCACCCGGCCCTGCTGCCCCTCTGGTGCTATGCCTCGGGGGTGCTGCTCACCTTCGCCATGAGCTGCACGGCCCATCTCTTCAGCTGCCTCTCCCCGCGCCTCCGCGCCGCCTTCTTCTACCTGGACTACGCCTCCATCAGCTACTACGGCTTCGCCAGCACCGTGGCCTACTCCTACTACCTGCTGCCGGGGCTGAGCCTGCTGGATGCCGGCGTCTTGAGCCGCTACGTGCAGCAGCAGCTGGGCTGGCAGCTGGACTGCAGCCTGCCCATTGCGGCCTACCGCGCCCTGGTGCTGCCCGTGGCCCTGGCGCTGGCCGTGGGCTGCACGGCTGCCTGCTGCCGCAGCCGCGCCGCCTGCTGCGCCTACCCCTTCGCTGTGCGCACCTTTGTCTTCGCCATGCCGCTGAGCATGGCCTGCCCCATCATGTTGGAGAGCCTCATCTTCGACCTCCGCACGCGCAACCCCACGCTTTTCGTCTACTTCTACCGCCGCTACTTCTGGCTGCTGGTGGCCGCCTTTTTCAATGTCAGCAAAATCCCGGAGCGGATCCAGCCAGGGCTGTTCGACATCGTGGGGCACAGCCACCAGCTCTTCCACATCTTCACCTTCCTCAGCATCTACGACCAGGTGCACTACGTGGAAGATGGGCTGGCCGAGTTCCTCAAGGCAGCCCCGGCCGCTCCCACTTACCTGGGCACTGTGGGGTACATGCTGCTGCTGACGGTCTGCCTGGCTGTTGTCGTCAGGAGGTTCCTCAATGTCGCAGACCTCTGCAAGCAGGACTGACCGTGCCGGTGGCCTCCGTACCATCGGCTCTTGAGCTGGAGACAGTTGAGCTGGTGACCTTCACACTGGCGATGCTCAGACTGGCCCAGCCATGTCCTGAAGATGCTGTGAATCTGAAGGAAAGACACCTGTGGAAGAAGGTTTCCAGAGAAAATGATGGTGGTGAAACTGCTCGTACTCTTTAAACTACTAGGTTACCAGGGGAAGCAAGCAAACGCTTACTGGTATGTTGCTGCTTAGAGTATAAGCTGAAATAATTAAGCTCTGCTACTAGGAAGAATGCATGAACTGTGAATGCCACTTACTAGTTCATAACAATTAGGTTTAAACTAGCTGCGTGTATACATATATATATATTTATATAGAAAGCTATTTATTTCTTAGCTACATATATATATGTATATATATATATACACCTGAAGATGCACTCGTGCAATGATTGCTGATAGACTTTTAATCAATTCCTGTGTGAAATTTCCTAGCAGATTATGCACTGACATTTATCTTCCTCTGTGATACTGTAACAGGCCTTTGCAGCCACATACTGGATTTTAAATGCAAACAAATTAATAGCTGTCGATACTTTTTAAGGCCTCGCGGCCTTTTTCAGCCAGGGAACATAACAGATTTAATAGAGAGCAAAACCAGCTGTGAATTATTACAGCATTACCAGTTGACGGAGAGACTTTAATTAGACGGGCAGTGGAGCTTGAGTGGTTGGTGTAGCTGCTCGGATTCTACAATAAAATACAGGGATATGTAAAAGAATTGAACCAGAAAGAGGTCAGACGAGTTTAAAGTGGGGGCAGGGGAAAAGAAGGGCACTGCATAATGGCACAGCTCTTCTCCAGCATCTGTCACATTCAGGGGGTTGCTAGGGGGTCCCTTTATCTTCCCCAGTAAATCACCCCAAAATCAGCCCTTCAGAGCCAAGGTCAGATGCCAGACTTTCTATAAGCCCCTGCCAAGCTCGGTGGGAGTTCTTTGGATGTAAAGAGTGTAAGTGATGCATGAGATCTTGTTCTGGGTCTTTTAAAGAATTACATGGAACTGGTGTCTTCTGCTCCTTAATTAGAGCACTCCGACAAATTTACCATCCTAAAATTAGGTGCAGAACAAGGTACTGCTGAATATGAGTTCAGGACCCATGAGCACTGGATATTGACGCTTTCATGTAATTCCCTGCTTTTTCCTACGCTGATCAGTTTGGGCTACAGCTGGGTGCTTTGAAGTCCTTCAGGGGGTTTCAAAGAGAAGAATTATGAGTTATTTTCCAAAGCAGTGTTTTTCACAGCAACCCAGGTAATATCCTCACACCACAAACAACTAACTGTAGATTTAACTTACTCTTCATATAAAGAGAAATTTTTAAAACTATATGCAGATTTTAAACAGATGCATTTTGATTTTGTCTGACAGAACAAGTAAGAAGCATGCAATAATATTACACAAGGGGTAACAACTTGAAGTTCAGGTGTGAAACTGCTGTATACCCCGTTGAAGGGTGGTACTTCCTTGGGAAACACTGATGTCATAGCGCACAATAGCACAGTGCTCCTTTAACTCAACCTCTTTGCTTCTATTGTGGAAATACTTCTGCTTGTGTCTTCTGCATTTTCATGGACTTGGCATCCAAACTCCAAGTGTATGTTTTGAGTCCAGTCCCATAGTCTTCTGCAAGACAAAGTCCCCTTTGTTTACAACAGGAGTATAGGAGGGACTGTAGCTTGGGATTACGAGGTCATGTCCTTAATATAGGTCAGAATCATCACAGAAACCAATAATTGATATGTCCTGTACCAATGTCAGACTTGTGAAAATTTCCCTGTGAAAGCGTACAAGCTAAAGGAAAATACAGGTCTGCTTCATTTTGCCTTTTATCTTAACCCATTTTAAAAATAGTGGATTGGATCTTTTAGATTTTGGATGAATAATGAGAATGGCCCAACAAAAATATGTGTTCTTTGCCAGCAGCAATTCTGTGATTTGTGGTGAGGTCACATACGGTCTCTCAGAGAGACTGGTTAGAATCTTCAGAAACAGTGGCTCTGGAGGTCTGTGACCTCCTGTGTTACCACTGATGGCCCATAAAAAACAGCATTCTCTGTGTGGCTGTCTGTGTTTTGTTTTCATTTGCCAACCTGCACTGAAAGGAAATGAAAAATACACGAAGTATTGTTAAGGTTGAATATTTTCAGTGATTTTTATCACAATTGTGGCATTGCTTTATTCAGCTGCCAGTAAAGCAGAAAACAATTTGCACCATAGGAGAGGCTGGTTTATGGCACTGTCGTGCTTTGACGTGTCTTTTATAACATGAAAAAAAAGAAAAAAAGAAACACAAACAAACAAACAAACAAAAATCCTGGAAGCTCACACCAGAAAGCAAATGGATCAAGACCTGCAACCATGCTATGCTATGAATTTCCACAACTTCAGAAGAAGGTCGGTATCTCTGAGATGTACTGTATTCAAGTTAAAATAATAGATGCATAATAGTTAGAGCCCAAATGACTCATCCAAGTTTCAAAACTAATTATTTAGAAATTGCTTGCCTGGGAGATGCCACTGGCACGTACAACCAGCAATTAAAAACTAGGAAAAAAATTGAAAAGGCTGGGGACAGCAAATCTCAGCACAAGCAGACAGCTTAGAAACAAGCGACAATAAAAGCCGAATGTAAAAAGAAGGCCTTTAAAGCATACTGCATAATGAATTATAGTTGTGCTTGTCACTCACAATGTAGAGGACATCTCAAGAGGCAATGTCAAAAAAGGCTGCTGCTAACTTGTAAAAATACATTTGATATTTGCAGCTAGGCCACACAGGGTCGTCTATATATATCTCAACTACAGATAACAGTATAAAGGTTGGATTGCAACCAACTGCAATTTTACTGGAATCTTTGAGCGTCATAACAGTTGCCTGAGAGGCCCAGTTGCACTGCAGATTTGGTACCAGGACCTGATATTGAGAATACTGATTCATTTGAAACATTTCTGTTGGCAAAATGTTGAGGCACATGAACAAGCCTGAGCACTTTGTGGAATTATTTGCAAATGCTGGTTGCAGGTACTGCTCTCTGAGCCTCTGTAAGCAGACCGCGTGTATCAGGAGCCAACGCGTGGAGGGAGACGCGATTCATTTTAAGGCATTCTAATGAATGTATGTTTGTTCATTTGTCTGTTTGCTTATATGTTGTCTGTAAATTAAAAAGTTGCAGTGAGTGCACAGAATATCTAGGGAAATGCTTCGTGAGTGTGTATTTATTCAGCGAAGGACAATATTGTGCAGATAATTGCTCCATTTGCCATGTTCAATAGCAAGTCTGTATGAATAAGGAGAAACAAAACTTGAGTTAAAGAGATTAAAAGTGGAACAAGACATCTATATTTATAGTGCTTGAATTTGCTCTTGTAGAAGTCAATGTCCGCGTTTGTGCGGCTTGTAAGGAGGCAGGATCTCTGATTTGAAAGCACACATGGCTGAATGTCCATAGGCAGGTCCAGAGCTCAGTCAGGTCTGACCTGTGGGCCAGATGCATAAGGACATCCTAAAAACAAACTTTTTTGCTTATGTACCTGTCATAATATTTTTATCATCTGGGTACTTAACATAAGGTCTACGCTGTGGTTAGGGAGCAAAGGACTCCATAGCTCGTCTTTAAAACCAAAAAGGCTTTTCAGGCTTTTTGTGGTAGAATCTGAAGTACAGGGTGAGTACAAGGGGACAGCCTGGAAATGCGCGTGTGTTTGTCCTTCTCTGGCCAACGCTGACCTTCAGGCTGACATACCTGTGCAATACGAACTGACTGTCAGTGGGGTCAGTTTCCAGAGTGTTGGTTATGCTGGTGATACAGTCGCTCCCCTTTGTAATTAGCATGTGCTTAGAACTGCAGTCATCATACTGGCAGATATTGATGAAGCCTAGCTCCTGGGCACTTCGGAGGTACCTGTAAGCTTCAAGCTCATCTTTGTGTAAAATCGATATACCTGGTCTGTAGTTATTATCCCATATTCTGTGGTGGAACGCTGTTCCTTCTTCTCCAATGTATTCATTTGAATGTCTGCACAGCTGTGAGCAGCTTCATTAGCAAGACTGGAGCCTGCACTCTGGAAACAAAGGGGAGGCTTTCATCTGCATGCTGTGCTTGTAGAAATTTAACAGTTAGAAGTAGAAACACACTGGTTTTTACTCAAAACTATAGTTTTGCTTAGTTGTTCAAGTGTCATTATTTATACGCTGAATCCAGATACTATGTTTCTGTCGACAGTACCCTGACAGAAAATGACAGTCTGAAAGTTTTACTCCATATTTAAGTAAACTTTCTGAGGCAGCACATTCATAAAATATTAAATATTTAATATTAAAATATTATTGCACTTAGTTGATTACCATCCACATGCCTTACAGAAGCAAACCATAACTGTATTAGCTGTCCAGGTTATACTGTTTTCCTTTGCCTATGAGTGTAATGATGACCAAGTGGCCTGTAACAAGCTGAGGAGTCAGGCACTCCTGCTTTCTCATCCTTGCTTTGCCACTACTGTTCTGTAATCTTGGGCAAGTTATTTGAACTGTGTTCATTTTGAATGAATTTAATTCATGTAAATCACTGGAATTGTACCAGGGTTGAATGTGACCCTCTGTGTCTCAGTTTCCTCCTCTGTAAGATGGGGAGAATATACCTTACCTACCTCGCAGGGTTGCTCTGAAGACTAGCTAATGTTTGTAAAGCACTTAAAAATGCAAAGACCCTCCTAGGTGCTAAGAAGAAATATTGCTGAACTCCAGCAGAGAGAATGTCATATATCCAATTGTTCCTCATCTCACTCAGAGAAAAACATGAGCATTACTAGACCATGAACTCTTGGGACAAACCCTTATTGTTGTCATACTCCTAGGAAGTTCATATCCCATGTCCTTTGGAGTCAATGGCAAAATTTCCTCTGGCTTCAGGCAGGGGGGCAGTTGCAATTTAAAGCAGTAGCAAACAGGCTGACTAAATACATAAGGGTCAGGAGTAAAGAGAAAATATATGTGAGCTAAGTAGTTTTCCGAAATTCTCACTGGTAACTTGTTTGCGCTGAAGGCCTTGTTCATTTAGCCATGGGTTGTATTCCAGTTACTGTGAAACAACAGAGCAAGCTTTCCTGTCAGTGTCTGTAAGAGTAAGGTTATGGCTCAACTGCCATTGGGAATTCAATCAACTTTAAGGTACTCCTTATCAGAGTAAAAAGACCTTAAGTAAATCAAGCTTGTAAAGAAATATGTGTAATCATTCGGGAATGTAAACTTATATTGATCATACAGACAACTTTTTTTCCCCTCTCATTTCCCAAACTTAACAACATGGAACCAATCCTATTCTTAAGCAAAACTGAATTTAGGCCTTCTTATCACTTATGAGTACTCTACCATGGAGTCCTGACTACTCATCCCACTAACCCACACTGCCCTTCCCTTGTAGCACCATTGAGGTAGAGGGCAATGTTTTTAAGAGCTTTCCTAACTGGCAGTGGTAGTGAACACAAAACCAACAACAACAACAAAAACCAACCACAACAAAAATATCAAAAGTTTTGAGTGATTCATTAAGTCAAAGCCTCTAATCATAACGAATTCACTCTATCCAAATAAATTCCTAGCGTCTGTTACACATCTGTAAGTCAGGGCTACACAACCAACACCTAAGTTACACCTGAGACTGTACCCTCTTCTCCTCGGGTGAGATGCAAGATGCTGAGGAAGCATCACATGTGCTGAAAGATACAGATTTCTATTCAAGATGTTTAATGTTTTGGAGCTGGATGTGGAATCAGTTATTTTCACAACTTGATTAGACAGATGCTGTTTCATTACACTGAATTCAGTAATGAATTATCGACTGAGGCAGAGGAAGCAAGCTTTTGCTCAAAGTTGCCTGTAAGGAAACACCAGCAGACTGCTGCTTTCAGGGCAATTGCTTCCTGGCTGACTGTACTCACAAGATGGAGGATTCTGAAGTAGTGCTTCACTGTTTTGTGTGAATGCCTAAGGATTTGTGTTTGTAGCTGGGGGGGGTAATAGTGTGAAGAAACAGTTTATAGCAAGTCAATTTTTTCTGTCTGCTAGAGATTCGAGCACGCTTTAGTAACAGGTATCACATTTAAGGGTCTGTGCATGCAATGAACAAAAAGTGTGAGTTTTATTTGATTCTGTTGGGAGGGGTTGAAAATTTACTCTTTGTACACTTTTGGATGCTGACAACGGTGTATGTAATGACTATGCATTTTTAGCAAAAAAAAAAGTGTGAGCTATAAATAAAGTTGATTCTGAGTACATTTTTTTGTAGAAATGCATTTATAAAGCTTCATTCATTTCTTAATATACGATAGTGTGACATCTGTAGGATCCAGAAACGTATTGAATACAGTTATCTTCAAACATAGATGTTGCTAGCTTAACTACAGGAACTTCTAACTCCTGTACGGTGATTTTGGTATTACTGAAAACTGTACCACAGCACAAGTATCACTCCGATTTTACTGCCTTTCACATTACCAAGTAACAAAATGGCACAATAGGGTTTTTTTTTTTTATTCCAAAATCTATGCTAACCAATCCATAGTAGGAATCTCTCTTATATTAAAATTCATTGCTATTAAAGTATATATCAAAATATATACATATTAAATGTGTAAGGAGATCAGTGTTCTGCCAAACTGTGCTCACTGAAGCATCATGAGGTCAGTAGCAACAACTATGTGAAGAATCACAACAAAATATTGACTGTGAAACAAAGAGTTCTATTTGGCATCAAATAAAAGTCTCCCATTTGGCAGACTAGGAATGTTCCAAGTGGCAGAGTATCTTTTCCAGTCACAGTCAGGCACCAAAAAGCACTCAATGAACTGCTATTACATAGCGTATCTGCTGTAAGCCTTCTGTCTCAATATTTAGCAGGATGTGATGCAGCCCAACATAATTGCAGGCACCTGCTGATACTGTTAAAACACTGAATAACTGATACAAAATTCTTTGCAAACTGAAGTTTAGAGAGTTTGGGATACAGGCTCTGGTCATCCAAGCACAAACCATTCTGAGTATGATTTATATAGAGTATACATTCAGGACTGTAGGATCTTACAGTGGAGTTACTGCTGTTATCATTTAAGACCCTTCATAATGGTAACAGTAGGCTCTGGATCTAACTGCTGGACATGGATATGCCGGAGGAAAACCTCACAAAATGTATGGAGCCAGTGAGAATCTCAAAATACTGAGCAGAACAGAAAGCACCAAAGTCACTGATAGGGCAAGGAACTCATTTAGGTTAGGACCTCATCCTTCAGCTGAGATTACTCCATAGTTGTTCTGATATCAAACTGGAAATCTGAAGACGATATATATATATTATTACCATAATATCACTTTTCTGACAAATGGCCCTAAAAGTCTGGGGTATATGTACAGAAACAAAAAGAAATCTGATAGACAGCTCAGTACATCTGCAGGATAGTGTACTGTTAGTAGAATCTATAGATGGAGACAAAGCTCAAAGACATAGACTTGTTAGAGCAGATCCAGACGAGGGCCACAAAGTGACTGGAGCACCCCTCCTATGAAGAAAGACTGAGAGAGATGGGGTTATTTAGCCTAGAAAAGGGAAGGCTCCAAGGAGAATGTACAGTGGCATTCCAATATTTAAAGTGGACTTCCAGGAAAGATGGGGAAGAACTGTTTAACAGGGACTGTTGTGACAGAAAAGGGGGGTAATGGCTTTAAACTTATAGAAGGTAGATTTTAATTAGGTATTAGGATGAAATTGTTTACTATGAACGTGGTAGGAATTGAATCTGGCAAAAGTGATAAAGGATAATAAAAAAAGCTTTTTTAAGTATGTTGACAGTAAAAGGAAGACTAGGGAGAATGTGGGCCCCCTACTAAGTGAGGGGGATGTTCTGGTAACAGGGGATGCTGAGAAGATGGAGATACTGAATGCCTTCTTTGTTTCTGTCTTCGGTGAAAAAACTCTCCCTCAGGAATTCCAGACCCTGGAGGTTAGTGAGAGGGTCTGGGGAATGGAAGACTTTCCTTCAGTCAAGGAAGAGGTGGTCCGTGAGCAACTAGGCAACACCAATGTTCATAAATCCATGGGACCCAATGGGGTGCATCCATGGATGCTGAGGGAACTGGAAGAGCTGGGCGGTAAGAAACCAGATGAGGTTTAACAAAAGCAAGTGTAGAGTCTTGCACCCAGAGAGGAATAATTGCATGCACCAGTACAGGCTGGGGGATGACCTGCTGGAGAAGAGCTCTACAGAGAGGGACCTGGGTGTCCTGGTAGACGACAGGTTGGCCATGAGCCGGCAGTGTGCCCTTGTGGCCAAAAAGGCCAATGGCATACTGGGGCGCATTAAAAAGAGCATGGCCAGCAGGTTGAGGGAGGTGATCCTCTCCCTCTACTCTGCCCTGGTGAGGCCTCATCTGGAGTACTGTGTCCAGTTCTGGGCTCCCCAGTACAAAAAAGACAGGGATCTCTTGGAAAGAATCCAGTGGAGGGCCACAAAGATGGTGAAGGGCCTGGAGCACCTCCCCTATGAAGAAAGGCTAAGTGAACTGGGTCTGTTTAGCCTTGAGAAAAGAAGACTGAGAGGGGACCTGATCCAGGTCTATAAATATCCAAGGCATGGGGGCAAAGTGGCGAGGCTAGACTCTTTTCAGCAGTGTGTGGAGACAGGACAAGGGGAAATGGCCAGAAACTGGATCGTAAGAAGTTCCGCACAAATGTGCGCAAGAACTTCTTTACGGTGAAGGTGACGGAGCGCTGGAACAGGCTGCCCAGGGGGGTTGTGGAGTCTCCTTCTCTGGAGATATTCAAGACCCGCCTGGACACCTACCTGTGCGACCTGGTGTAGGGAACCTGCTTTGCAGGGGGGTTGGACTCGATGATCTCTGGAGGTCCCTTCCAACCCCTACAATTCTGTGATTCTGTGATTCTGTGACACTGGAACAGGCTGCCTAGAGAAGCTGTGGGTGCCCCCTTCCTGGAGGCATTCAAGAGCAGATTGGATGGGGTTTTGAGCAACCTGATCTACCAAAGTTGTCCCTGCCTATGGCATGGGCGTCATAACTGAATAATCTTTAAGATCTTTTCCAACTGAAATCATTATATGTTCCTATGATTCATTAGAAAATGAAAAAGCTGGTGGAAACAAAAAGTAAACCAGTACTGCCACAAAGGCTAGAACTTGGTTTCAGTGATGAGTGCTTCTGGGGCAGATGCTACAGATGCATTCTTTTGCATCAGAAAGCTCTGTTACAAGGCAGGTTTCTTACCAAGAGGGTCAGTACACTTAAGTTTCAGTGGGGAGCTAAAAATATTTCTCTTCCCAGGGAGCACAGCCTTTGGGTATTTTATACATGCTTTATAGGAGATTAGAAACAACAATACTGCACAGTCCTTCTGAAGAATGAACATTTTTGTAGAGTTAATTCTCTAATTTCTGTCTCTCTTGCTCCCCAGATCTAGTCCTTTCACGGTCCTCTCAACTGGTCAAAACTGAAAATAGAGTCATCCTTCATTTTTAGCGTTTAACGCACTCCTCGTGTTATTCTTTCTTTGCTAGGAAAGATCTACTCTTTGCCACTCTCCTGTGTTGTCCTGAGGAAGTGGTCTATGCCATTTGTACAGGAAGGAAAATGCTGATAAGCAGGGCTTATCTCCCTGCATCCCCAGTCCCCCAGGCTATGGAATTCAGTCACTGGCACACAGCAGTGTCCCAAAAACAACTCTGAATTGTCATCAGGGTGGATAACAAGCAGCAATATTTGAAGCACTCAGAAATAAGATAAATAATTAGAGAAAGGTTCCTGGAATAGCTTCTCTGATACCCTTGTACACACATGCAATCCCTTTCTTACTATCCCAGATTCAGCAGGGCTCCTAAGCACATGCTTAGCTTTACTATACACATATGTTTATCTTTGTTCCTTCACAGGGGCAAACCTTTCCTGATATTTAAGCACACTATAGAAGCAGAGCCCTAATAAGCAGCCAGTGCCAGGCAAATGCTGCCAGCAAGAGTCTGGCACAGCACATTGTGCCATTCAGCCCAAGGCAGCATCCTGTCCTCCACCACTGAGGGCTGGCCAAGCACCACACACAAGGTTCATGTTCCCTCCTCTGCTTCAGCTCTGTAAAATTTTTTTGTTTCAGACCATTGTCTGAAAGATTTTAATACAAAACAAAGGACAAAATTCATATGTAATAGCTAGAAATGCACCAATTTAGTCATTAAATAGAACTGCAAATTTTCCAATTGTAGCAATTACAGGAACAAAACACTGTCTCTCGTAGCGTGGTAGAAAAAACATAGCTTGGAGTTTGGAACAGTAATCCCATTTACTGAACACTACAAAATACATTCACTAGCTAGCTCGGTTTAAAAGAATGTGTTGTTTTGGGTTTTTTTTCTGCATTAGACAGACTCAAAGATTTGACAGAAGTCAAATACACTGTGTAGAACAGTTCTCAGCAATACAGCTCATTTCTTCAAACTGTAAGTATTCCACTCCAACGTGGATGTGCCGTATCCTTTATTTTAAAATTGAGATGTACTTTGCATAACAGAAAATAATTGGACATAACTGATCTCAATGAAGCACATGGAATTCAGGGTATCTGAGAATGGGAAACCTGCTCAAATGCAACACTGAAATGGTATTATGAAGATCACATCAAATCATGGCCAACTTCATCATTCAGCAGTCATAATACCTCAGAAGGAGTATGCAGCCAACACACGTGAAGATTTTCTTCTCCTGACATGATTAGTAATACAGAAGATATAGTGAATATATATTATGAATCTGAAATAGTATAGACCTCCATCACATTAAGCTGTGATGACTATTCCTATATGTAGACATCAGGCTGAACTACTTACATGGTAAATGAGTTTGAACACTAACTGTTTATAACTAACTCTGTAGTGCTCCACATGCCTTGGATGAGGTCTCCAGCAGTTACCAACAATACATCTTAAAAGTCTCCCTTGCTAAAGGAAAAAAGGTGAAAAATGAACTCATAGAGTTGACAAGACTTGCTGACTTTGATTTTGCTGGCACACAGGTTTACACAAGACAAGTGAACTAGTGGACTTGCAAATATTACCATGTAATCACTGCTTACCCTTCAGAAAGTCACAGTGACTTTTTCCAAGCAGACCGATTAAAGACCCTCAGTGAATTTGTCCATCTGCCCTTTACACCGGTAGCACAGGATGCAAGGCCTCCGTGGAAAGTACTGGATGTTCACCTATCAAACACAGTTCGATGCTTTTAAATAACCCAAAGGAGTGTTCTTCGTTAGCCAAATACTCATACATGGCTAGGAAATATTTATGATTTCCAGGTACTGGAAGTGTCATGATTTCTGGCTTCAGTGTCAGGCAGAGCTGCCAGCTATACCCTAGACATGAGTGAATTCCAGCTTATTATGCAACATTCAGCACTCTTTGTTTTAAAAGCCATTTTGGAAACTCAGTATCTCATGAATGAAACAACCCACAAGAAATAGGCCAGCAAATGAAGTCTCCAGAGGGACATCTTCTCCTGTGTACCATAGCAGATTAGCAGTAGAGCGGTTTCCTTCTCAAAAGGTTCATGAACTAAACTCACAGACAAGCACCAAATTCAATTCTCTTCCCTTTTGCACATTGCCTGGAAGGAACAAACAGGCAGGAGAATAATTCTGGTAAAAAGCACACTTATTCCCTAATCACACTGCTCCAGTACAGGCACAGAGGATGCAAAAGGAATACAGAGTAGCATAGCACGTCTCCTCTACGCTACACTGGTCCACATGTGGCACTACCCCCCATGATCCCACAGGGGTTGCCTTCCAGCACAATGCAAAGCAGTCTGAGAGCCAGGCAGTTACAGCCCTGTCTGCTTGCAGAGACAAGTGAACTCCAAACAGCCGAGATCCACACCTGCTGTTCAGAACAAAGTTTTGCAACATCAGTCTGTGCGCAGTAGACCTTTGGGGCGCACTGAGGTCAATCAGCAGGAGTTTCCTAACCAGAGTTAATATTATTCAGTTTTAAGAAAACAAACCTGAATTTTCAAAGTCAGCTGCTGGCACTATGAAATCTCAGTGTTTGATTGAACCTTCATATTTCGCAATCCTGAAATTTAAAAAAGATGAAAGATATTATACACATACAGTGCAAAAGGCCAGCTAATCCAGAGTTTATCTGCTCCAGTCAACACATGGATCCAAACAAGAGCATGGTGATGTGTGTAAAAATCAAGTGAAGTGCAGCACAGCACAGCGTCTATTTTAAACAGAACAGGCTGCAGTGATTTTTGGAAGCTGGCCGGCACGGTGCTGGGTGTAGCAGGACAGAGGCTCGGCAACAGAGCCGCCAGGAGGAGCGCGCAGACCGCTCCCTGGGTGCAGGGATGCCCTCCAGCCAGGCCAGCAGGAGGGAAGCTCTAGGGCTCCAGCAAGGACACGTTTTTTCCATGGGAGCTAGCCACTGTATTTCTCATTTTCAGAGCACAGAGGAGAGCAGAGGAGCACTCACCAGGCACCTCCGCCCACCGCCCTGCTTTCCTTGGACAATGCACAGCTGGGGAAAGCGCTGCCCTCCAGGGCTGCCCTCCGCTGGGCACCAGCCCCAGCTGCTAAGCTCTGCTGCCCCGGGGCCCCTTGGTAGGGATACCTTGTCCCTGTAGTGCTTTCAGGGAGAAGATGGCACAGATAGCCTGATGGTTTGGCAAAAGTAATGCCTTAGAGGCAGCTGCTTGCTGATATAATCCCATATGAAAAGGAAAACTGTTTTGGAGGGGATGACGCTGCCCTCTTAGGCAATCCTGGAACCTGCGCTGAGAGTGAGTCAGTCAGAGCAGGACTGTGTGTCTTGCTATGTTTACTTTGTATTTAAGCATACTGACTAAAATAAGGTTATTTCTTCTGTTTCCCTTACCAGATATGCACTGCAGTAGACATAGATTAAGAAACCTATTAAATTTACATATCTGTTGAACATTCACATGTGTTAAACAAGGAAAGAAATGTGCAGTAGGTCAAAAAGAAAAATTCTGAGTATTCCCCTATGCAGGATTTCAGCCTAATGCATCTCCAGCTAATGTCAAACTACGCACATATATGTCTTGCTACAGCTCTCAGTGGGTCCCTATCAACACCTAAAACATTATAAAGTACTTTCTGAAACATTGCTGTTCTCTTTTTGGCGCTAACTTTGAAATGTCAATGGAAGTATTACAATAGTGCTATCATTCAACCTCTGCTTTGTCAATAAATAGCCTTTTTGACTCTTTTTTCAACTGCAGAATATACACATTGCCCCCGGCTTATAGTTTCACCCTTGAGCTGCTGCACTGGCCGTACATAAAAAGCAGAGCTGACACTCAGCCCTCATGGTTAGCAATAAATATAAAGGCCAGCTCTCGGCTTGCCAGGACCTCTGAGCTGCTCTGGGGAGCTCTGGTTCGCTTTGGTCAGTGACACTTCACTCCCAACATGCATCCCAAGGTCAAAGGGCACCTCTGAGACAGCTGTGCTTTCCAGTTCACATCTCTTCCTTGAAACAGCCCTATTCTGGGCACAGGCACAAGCCAGAGCCACCTGAAGGCAATCGGATAATCTCCACAGCCCCTGATGAAGCCAGGGTATAAGGGACCCTGGTTCTTTTCTTTCACATTTGTCACCAATGTATGGGAAAGTGTTTGACAGAACGAGCTCCTGTGCAGGCTGCCTGATGACCCTACATCTTGTGCTGACACTAGGCATGCAGTTCAGCAGCCTCATTAGCATCTCATCAAAACATTTCCACATTTCTTTACTATGTTATATTCTTCCATTGAAAAATGTTATCTTCAGCCATTTAATTCTTCTCACTTCCTAATCCAATTTCAGTAGGTCATCACCTTCTCTTAACAAATTTGAAGCCAGAATCCACATTTCCTTGGTCCTTCAGGACAAGTCTGAACTCTGACAACTGCCTTGAACATAGGTGGAATTTATCCAGCACAAACCCAGGTGGAGCAGTTAGCAGGACTGTACTATGTGCAGGGTATTTCTCCCTGGCTCTGTGCTGTGTCAGTGACCTGCCTGAGACTTGCTCACACTGGGTAGCTCCATGTATTGCTGTCACACAGACAGGATATACAACTGACTTCCTAACTACCCGTGACCTTTCAGGACATCTGGAATGATTCATAGGAGCAGAGCCCTGTTATCATCAGTCTTGCTATCTTAGTGCAATTATACTTCATGCAAATTTGTTAGAAGAATAGAAATGTTGCATTTTCTTTGGATGGCTTACTTGATTGCCTTCTCTTCCTGTCTTATACCACTTCTATTAACAAGAGTAAATAAATGACCCCACATCCCACCTGGATGGTCAAAATGCAACACACAGTCATGCGTGTACGTTCAGTTGAATCCTATAATAATATTATAGTCTACTTATTCCCACACATACCACTGAAAACTGAATATATTTATTTCATCATGCAGCCTATTTATTTAAGTAAAGTTTGGATGTTTCAGAAATGGTATTTAAAATAAGTCTACGCATAATCTATCCACGTATAAAAGTCCTTCAGAGTAAAATTTTAGACTCTGAAGAATTCACTTTAGTAATAGCACAGTTTATTGTATTTTCTCATCAGATTTTGCTCTTAGGGTATCAGTCATCCTTTCTTTGTTGACAGTTGTTTTGCATATCTCAATATGACTGATAGATTAGCAAGTTTGATCGATGAGCATGTGCAGGCCTGACCATATGTTCTGATAACAACTGTGAGGATTTTCTCTCCTCTAAGAGTCAGAGAAATGTTCTGGACTAAAAGCCCCATCTATTATGCTCAATGGCAAACATAACAGGATTCTAATATTAGAACCACCACAATCTGTTCAGCTATTCCAGCTCTGGATCTGCCACGGGAAGCATTGCATTAGATTATAGCTAATGCAGTAAACAGAGACTTAATGTCATCAACGGTGATGTTAGTGACATGGTAAGAACAGAAGAGTTTCACATGGTGAACAGTTTTCTCATCTACAATGCCCTTTTAGTGAGTTACGGTGACATATTTACAATTAGCCTTACATGAATTATCAGAGTGGATAAAAATCTCTGGATTTTTCTCAACGCCTTTTATAAGTAGAGAGGATTTGCTGATGTTATGTCCTGAATTTTAGACTTCGCTTGAAATTGTGTTTTCAAAGATTTTTATTTTTTTTTTATGTGGAGGACATAATGGAGAAAATAGGAATGTAACAGGAAATTTAACTTTCCCAACATTGTCCCTTAACTCAAACAATTTTGTTGGAAATTCCCACATTCCCTTAAATTACTTTCATGCAGAGATTAAGTTGATGGAGTATCAGTAGCTTTGGGACTAGCCATTAATATAACAAACTAAAGATTTGAGAGAAGATGCTGCTCAGCTTTCCTTACTGTGGGTAATATTCCTGACTTATTTCTCTAGTCCAGCTGGCATTACAGTGCAATGTTCTTAGTACTGCCTATTTGAATAGTTACTTCAAGTCTATGCAGAGTTCGAGTAACAACACAGATTTCCTGGAGGGATAAGAGTTTTTGCAGAGGTGTCAGGCTTCATGGCTCTCTGAGTTATATGCAAAATTAAACTACAACATATTCAGAGTAGATAGATGTATACAATTGACCCTCCTTTTCTTCTCTGTAACACAGGGTTAACTGTGTTCCTTCGCCTCAAGGAATTTAGTAACGTAATGGAGAAGCATTGGGACACATTTGAAAGACACCCTTGGAGTCCTCACACTGAAGTTCAGTAGGAACATAGTGCTGGAAAGATGTGTTAGCATCATGTTTATGACCACTGCAATTGCTTCAGACCCTGACGGAGTAACTGACCTCTTACAAGAGAAAAGGGCCTGAGTTGCTGACCTGCCCCACACAGGAAAGCTGCCAGCTCTAATTTGCCCTAATTTTGCATTTCCTTCCTACGACTTTAGAATTACTAACACTTTTTTATTATTTGTAATAATATAGGTTTTGTTCATCCTTAGTTCAGAATCCAGACATACTCTCCTAGTTGAAATATTTCATTGATCAAATCTTAATAAAGATTCTGCACTGATTTGCACTTGCTCAGCTGCTCTATCAGCTATACATCACAAATCCAACACAGTTCTTGCTGCTCAGTCATTCTCCTTCCATCTGCCAGAGAACATATAATATTTAACTCCTTAACTTTTGAGTGTTCATCACAGAATCCCTTGGAGGATTCTGTATCTTGCTGACACCTGCTTGTTCTTTCATAGTTTTTACACAAGACTTATAGATAAATAAAGGATCTGCCCCTTCCATCTCTGAATTTCAAGACTTAAACTTCTCTGATTTTACACCGGCTTTCCTTCAAAAGTTTTGTTGAAAATCTTTCATCCAAGGTTTTCATCTTATCTGATAGTACAGCCTTAAAAGATTAAAGGTCATGTATTTTTCTGCAGTCAATAATTTCCTTCCAGATTGTCAGATGATATTGTGTTTTAATTTCACAGTCCCCCAAAAGACCTTCCACACTCTGTGAAGATTTTTGTTTTGTAAAAGGCATTATACTGACAAAACAAATGACTAACAAAAGGGATGTGACTCTAAGGATACTGTAATATGACTTATTACACTGTTTACAACTGAATAATTTTCAGACAGTTCTGGCTTAAGTGACTAAAGCTTTAAGCCTCTTAGCTTTTTACTCTTTTCTTAAAGCCAGGTGCTGGGAATTTCTAAGTCCCTGTGCCATTTTTTGTCAATCTGGCCCACAGTCAGACATATACAGTGAATTCATTTGCATAGGAGTCCCAAGAAACTCTATTCTCTTTCAAGTTCTTCATTTTGATATCTTATGTAGCTTCAGTCAGTCTTGAAAAGCTTGCTGGGGTAGCAGCAATTCTCTGTTCCTCAGCTAAATTCATAGAGCCAAACGTCACTCGCCAGAGGCCTCCAGATGTTTTTGGCAACAATCCACTTGTGGATTTGGGAGATGGTGGAAAGAGGGAAACCAAAAAGGAAGTTTGTGCCATACTCCCCACTGCCGGCATCTAGTGTTTGACTGTACAGAACCAGCACATACAGCATGACAGCCCGACTGGAAGAGAACGGAGACCTGGGGGAGATTAAAAGCAGGGTGATGAACAAGGTCCTTAGCACCAAAATCTCTGGGCTTTGGGCAGAGGAACTCAAAGATGTTCATCCTTTGAAGCAAAATCCCTCCCGCTCCAGCCTGAGCTGGTGGGGAGCAGCCAGCCCACAGCATGGGGTTGGGACTGGATGGTCTTTAAGGTCTCTTCCAAACTAAGTCATTCTATGATTCTGTGATCCCTCAGATCTGAACAAAACACCACTACTTGCTATAAGCAGTGAGGAGCTCCCAGCACTATTCTTATCATACATTGACTGTTGTTGTATATTTGTCATCAGAATAATTTTGTCTCTCTTTGTGTCAGTACCAGTCACATCCATGTGCTAAATGACCTGTCCAAGGTTCAGACTATAGCAAAATATGCATATTGGGAATGCAACAATGCACAGGTTTTGTCTACATCTTTTGTGAGTTCTCTAATGCCCACTCATACAGACTATAAGAAAATGTTAGAAAAGTGTATCACTAATCTCAAATTGAGATAAAGGCAGTTCTCCTCAGCCTGCATGTTTCTTGAAGTCTGAGCCTTCTTGTTAGCCCTGAATAAGGATTCGTCTGCCTGAAATGTTGCCTGTCTTTTCTGTTGCTCCAAAGAAAACTCATCTGTACCTAAGAATCTTGTCTCACTTGATGCCTTCAGCAATTACACTGCAAAAACATTACTGTTAGAGCTCTGTACAACCTTGACTATTCAACTGGCAGGCAGGTCTCAAGAGTTCTCTATTCCTGTCAGTCACAAGCCATTATAGAGCAGCATTCTCCAAGAGACAGATCTGCTTGTGGGACATATAAATACTGTTTTTCCTTCCATTGATGTCAATAGGAGCAAGGATAGAGCTATGATATTATGAGATGCTAAGAACTTAAAATATGCTCTGAATGATTTCTATTTTAAGAGCTGTTTTGCTTTGGAGGATGAAAGGTCTGTTCACTTAATATAAGGAACAAGGCCTGTCTCTGAGATGTGGAAGAACATCTATTCATCCAAAAGCTTAGCTATTTCAGGAATAATCCGTAAATTATTTTAAGAGTTTGTTTAAACTGTTGTTAACTCTACTTGGCAGACTTCTGGCAAATACATTATTGTTTCTTTAGCTTTCCTTATTCCTGCAAGGAAATTTTGAGGGGCAGGACTTGTTACTTCTTCTGTTGACACTGTTCTACTTTGCACAAATAATTACACATTCACTGGAACTAGAACTAACGTCCCCACCCTCCCCAGGAGAGTTACTGAACCACCAAACTAGAGCATTGTGTTTTTCTATCACCAGTTAGCTCCATGAATATTTAAGTACATTTTACAAAGTGGGACTGTTCCAGTGAAAGGGGCTGATGCTGAGGTCACTGCTGTGAGGCAGAAATCTACCCTGAATTTTGAGAGGAGGGAAAGGGAGTGAAGGGTAAGGAGAGAGGGGAGAGGTGCCCAGTCCCAAGTGTCCAGTCCCTCAGGTAGTTTCCCAGCCACACCATTCAAAGATGTTCAAGGTAAAGCTATACCCAACATCTTTTGCAGTTGTTCCACTTTTATAAGATGCTTTAACCTCTTCACCTCATTAGCATCACCCTGTGCTTTGCCAATAACTCTTTATTGCAATAACTGAGTAAATCTATGTAATCTAGCTGATAGCCAGCCTAACGTTGCTCACATTGTTAAGGTTTGAGTTCTACAAGCTGGATATGAAAAGTCCTGAAAAGAGGCTTTTTTATCTCAGAATTAAGTTGTTTTTCTACAAAATTTAACAATTCAATTTTTTAGCAAAAAAAAACAGATTTTCTGTATTCAGCTGTGTTTTGTACTCCCAAGCTTCTTACAACTATTGAGCTTTCATTCACTTTTTGATGGTGTTTAGACTGACTTCATCTCTTCTGGGGATATGTGCGACTTTAATATTGCACATGGTTTAATAAGCAGGTTAATATTTTGAGGGTAGCTAAAACACAATTCTAAAGTAAAACACACAACCTGAGATGAGGAGTGGAATGGAATGCTTAACTGTCTGAATTTGAACGATGGGTTTAACTCCTGGTTCTCTTATCAATACAAAGTATCTGAGGGATTCTGAAATGGAGTCACACTGTCTAAATAAATTCTGAACACAATTAGAATAATAGAATCATACAATCATTTGAGTTGGAAAGAACCCTTAAAGATCACCCAGTACAACACCCCCAAATGAATGGGGACACCTCAGTCAAGTTGCTCAGAGCTCAGTCCACCCTGACCTTGAATGCCTCCAGGGATTAAGAATTAGGGTGCAGCATGATCAAAAGTCCTTTCCAAATAACTCCGCGTTCTTATTAGACTTCTGATAATTTTGGATAGCTATGAACTTTTGGTTTAAGCCTTGCCTTAGAGCCTGACTGGGAGTGCATGGAGGATTCTTCCTCTGTAGTACAGAAAATGTAGAAATGATATTACAGATATGAATTCATCAATTAACAATCCAGGGCAGATCAGAGACACAGCAGTGCTTTGGAAGATACATCAAGCTTAGAATCCACTTAGTTTAATTAGATGCATTTGGATTTCATTTACATTTAAAGAAGATCATTGAATAATGGTATTTAAGAAGAGACACTAGAGTTAATAATATCTGAAAATGATCTTTAAATGTTTAAAAACATCAGTGGAAATCTCAATACAGAGATGTACTGGATAGCTGGCATAAGAACCATGATCTATTACTAGGACTTATAACTCAGTCTCTATATAAAACTACTTTCATTCTTTCCCAAAAGTCTATATACCTAATATCACATGCTTGCATCCATACCTATTTGCAGGCTAGAATTCACAGCAAAGAATTCCTTACTATTTGACTCTATGCAGAATAATTATGATCTGTGCACTGCAGTACTGGAAATATAAGGGAATGGTGGCTCAGCATACCTCAGGCAAAGTTCTACACCTCTTAAAGAATAATAGCATACATAGAACAGGAGCACAAAAGCCTGATTAGTCTTTCAGATGCACTGAAAGGCAGGAATAACTCTCTGAAGTGGAAGGAGCTGCAGTGGTATAGCTCTCCCACTGTAGAGAAGGTAACAATAGAAACTTACTACTTACCAATCCTTGTAAATTTATTTGATTTCTTATTCAAAGATGCTGTGCATCCATCAGAAAACATACATGGTAGAGGCAGGCATTCCTGATTCCTTTCCTGCAAAAAAAATTATGAAGAAACTTCACTGTAATCTCAAGAATGAGCCCAAAGACACTAGGCTAAGAATATGGAGTGACTTTTCTCCTAAGTACACCTTCAGTGAGGGAGTTGAAGCATTTAAACATAAAGAGTCTTTCCAAACAGTTGCCTATATCCAACTATCCACCTTCAAACTACTGTAACTATAGTTTTGGAGCAGTGAAATTGAATGACGTTCTCACAAAGCAATATCAGACCTAGCTTGGCCTTCATGTTGTTTGGTGGATACAAGAAACTCATTGAGAGTCTGGGGCTCTTGAAAAGATCAAAGCAAGTAACTCACAGAATACAGAAAGTATACACTGCCCCTTGATATTGGCCCTGCACCTTTGATTACAGCATACAAGGGGACTCTTGCTGAGTTAGAACTGCACAGGGATTTCATGCTATTGTTCCTGTATACATTGAGAGTACTGAGGCATTTTAGATCAAACATATATCCAACTTCAGCCTGTACTGCTTTTTCAGTTACGTTACTTTCATGAGCTATTTTCTAAACCAAACTGATACTTTCAGGAACTCTCTGGACATGACTTCTGAAATTTCCATACAGATGCCATTTTATAACCTCTGGCTTTATACTTGAGCATTTTAACAACCTGTCATATTCTGCCCTTAGCAAGAAGCACTGATCTTGCACTCAAATGTGTTGCTCTATAACATCATGCTGAAACTGATACTGATAGTGACCTATCTTTATATAGTAAGCAATGATGATTCCATGAAAATCATTACACAGCAACATAATAGAACCCAGATGTGTTTAAAAAACATAATATTAGGCTAATCTCCAAACTCTGGCCCGGAACGCCTGCATGCATTTCCCATGGTGGTAATTCAGAATTTAGAAGTAAATGTACCATTGTAACACACGTGGCAGTCAGCTGAATCCCAGTCGTTGTTCCCACTGAAAAAGCTTGGCCCCAGTTTTGCATTCTTTGATCCTCATACTCTGAGGGGAAGGAGTAATTGCAGCTTCCCTACTCAGAACTGCCCAGCCCTGGTACAATTTACTGCTGTGCAGGACCAGTCCTGATTTGCATCAGTGGTGCAACACCACACTTCTTGCCAAAGGTGCTACACTCCAAATTGTTAATAAGGACAGCCAGGGACAAAGCATAAACAAGAATAGGAATGTAGCCTGATTTTTTGTATCATCTGATGCAGCACCTGGCAGAGAACGCCTGTATCAATATGTCTCCTCCCAAATACTTCTTTGGCTCTCCTGCTCTAGCCTGTCTGCCAAGGGAAGGATATTTCCCTGTTCCTGATTTTTGTCTTTGAGGAAGGAAGTCCTTCAGGCACAGGTTTTCCTATCTTATAGTTCACGTGTAGCTGTTGAGACACTCAGCTAAGCTAGGGCCTACTATTCCAGTCAAGAAAACAAATACCTGATGGTTATTTCCTTGTATTCTCCCACATCTCTTTGCACAGACTGTCGGATCAGTTGCATGTTTGTAAAGGGGTCATCTCTTATCATTCCCTTCCCTTATAGTTTGTGGTATTATGAATAAATGAGGGATTTTTCTTCTCAGTACAAGTAGGAAAACAGTATTTGATCTGGCTGAACTAAAATTGTCTACAACACTTTTCTTCCTAAGAACAGTTGATAGTAAATAAATTAGATCAAACTATTCTCCTTTATAAATATAGGCTTATAATGAAGAGTAATGGAGGGAAATTCAGGGAATGCAAGTGGAGCACTGGCATGAAGTAGTTTCTTACAGGACTTACTTCTGATTCCCAAGCTTCATTGCCAATAACAGTAAACTAATTATAATATGTGAAACTGCACCGTGAGATTCAGACATCAGGTATCAACTGTGCAATAGCACAACTGACAGCAGAACATATTTGGTGCTCTTTGCATGTCTTCATTTTTCAGCAAAATAATTCAGAGGATATGAAAAAAAGGAACTGAAGTTGGGTGCCTTAACACAAACCTACTTACTTGCAGAGGGTGTAGAACCTTTTCTTTTTTGAACACAAGAGCATTAAACATACACAAAATATAGGTAGTGTCTTTGCTCATGGTTCCAGTTTTCTTTTTGACAGCATTTTTCCTAAAAGAGCAGACTAAACTTCAAAGGGATGCCCCAGGAGCACCGTTGATGTCTCTTCCAACTTCTGTTTCTCTGCCTCTGCAAAGGCTCTTGGTGCAGTCACAACCCCTGGGAGGATTCAGATGCACCCGACCCTCGGGCCTCCGTGGCCTCACACCCAATGAAGGGAAGATAGCTGTGATTACCAGTTCGTTAGCACCACCCAGCGTGCCATGTCACATAGCAAACGGTCCACGCGCTCACTCACTGCCTTTATTCAGTTTAGAGTTGAGCTGAAAAGCTGCTGACAGTGGCCACAGTGTTTTTGGAGGACAGAGGATGCTGCTATGCTGTATATTGTTCAAAGCAGCATTATAGGCCAACATAATTAAGTCTAATTTGTCTATTTTAGTGACAACATTTTCTGACTCCTCTCAGATTTTCTTCCCTGAGCATAAGTAATGATCCTGTGTTTCTTTCCTACCTCCAGCAAATCAAGGCAAAGAGAGCCTGCTTTGGAATCTTCTTTCATAACGTTAACTACTTAAATATTTGCTGATTTTGACTGCATCAAGGCTGGGGTAATGGCCAACTGGGCAGCAATCTATCTTTGCATTTAGCACTTCCTAGATAAGAACAGCAGATACTGACACTTGATGATGCCCTGCCCCACGCCAGGGCTTGAAAGCGTCCTCCGTGACTGATGCGCCTTGCTCTTCTTTGCCCGCTGCTACAGGACTCACCCACGGGACTGCCTGTCACAGCTACCTGCAGGCATTTCAGGAGTTCTGCCTTTTTTTACTTCTATGGCCTTGCACTCCATCATTTTTGCTCCTCTTCCTTTTGTGTATGAAATATTTTCTTGGTCGAGCATCTTTAAAATGCACTACTAGATACTTCCAGATTGAAAAAATTCTAAGAGATCCCATTTATCTAATCAGTACGTTAGCAATTTCTCCACCTGCTGTGTGTTCGGGTCATTAAAGGTGCCTGCCCTTGGTTAATGGACTCTGGGATGTTTCAGTTTCACTTACACAATGTCCTGTAGGTTGGTACTGTGACAGAGTATCTGTGAACACCACGAATCTTTCAAGCATCCTGCTTAATAGCAGACACACTGGTTAATACTTAGTAGAGCTCTGGTTACAGGAATATTTGCAATTTAGCAGTAGTAGTCCAATTTATCATCTTTATATTATGACAAAACCAATGACAAATCAGCCCCATTCCCCTTAATCTGTTCTTACGGTGGCAAAGTCAGAATTGGCCAAACTGACAAACAGAAGAATCAGAAAATAATTTAGAAAAGCCATGCCGAAACAGTAGAGAACACTTATGATTAATACATCACATCTGGCCTCTGTACTAAACGACAATATGAATCATGAAGTCCTGCAACTGCATTAAATGTGTTATTAATTGAAGTAAAGCCATCAAAGAAAAAGTTAATTAAGGCATGCTAGCTCCGTTCCTGATTTCCTAAGGTGTGGGAGTACTGTCAATGCTGCATTTGCACTTGTTACCTCAGAATTAGCAGAAAGCAGTGAAGGAGATGTCTTTGAGTCATCACAGTCATCTTCTTCTGCAAAGCCAGAAAACACGTCAATTGATAAATGAGCCGCAAGAGAAGCCTGAAACACAAAAACAGAGTGGAGTGGGAATTCCTTCCTACGGAAGGGTGGGGACCGAGAGAGTTTTCCAGTGGCAACTCTCATGTGGTTTTGCTTTTTTTTAATTTCTGTGAAGTAGCAGATTCAACCAAACACATAACATGACAAATGCTTTCCTTACAAACCAAAGCAACTTTGAGATTCCTAAGAACTGTGTGAGCCAAGAGTCAGCATAGGTGCTGGGGTTATCAAGAAAGTGAGGATGATTCTCTACTGCCTGTACAGTACTGCTCTACTGCTCTGAAAAGGGACAACCTGAAATTCCAGGAAATTCCAAAGCTCTTTTGGAAGTGAACACACCAACATTTTGGCATGTAAGAGCAGATCAAACAAAATAAAGAGCTGTTGCTGATAGCAGTTACAGTGCAAGTTAAATTCAAATAATTTTACAGGATCAGATGAACAAGACTTGTGCAGAAGCACTAAGAGAGGGAACTATGTCTTACACCCTTTTTTGTCACAGCACAATGGCCCTTACACAGATTGCTTTCCACAGTGGAAAGCAGATCTGGTCAGCAGTTGTAGCATAAGGGCTTAGAAAGTCACCTTTTCAGTCAGACCGGCAGCCGTTCCACTTGTGCACAGCCACATTAGTAGCACATTTGTCCCGCATCGCAGATTCAGCGTTCCAGGCCTCTAGATTTCAGGCCTCAGGGACACACAGAACACCCCCTGTCTCCCTCTCCGCCCAAAAAAGTTTTTGTTCAGTGTTCAGAAAGAAACTACATTAGAAAAAAAAAAACTGTTAGAAAAGAAACTTACTTGTTTTGCAAAATTGCCCATCAAAAGTTAGACATCCACTGTGCACATCAATATAGACTTCCTCCTCATTCAACTCCATGCTATTTTCGTAACGTAACCTATGCATCTTTTATGCAAGGAATACGTACACAAGGCAGCACAATTAAGATTACATGAGAGCCTGTAAATCTTCTGGTTTGAGCTTAAAACCCTTCTTGTACACGTTCCTTCTGTACAGTCCCTACCTGTGCCTTCCCCCCTGTGCAGTCTTACCCTGCAAACACCAAGGTGCTGATCCTGCAAATTGCTGACTTCAGAAATGCAGTGTCATCAGTTTATGAAAGAGTTTACTTATTTGGTAGCCTGAAACAGCAGGGGACACTGGGCTTGAAAAAGAAAGGTCATTCCCATTTCTATATTTCTAATAGACGTTTAGTTTAATATTTATATCAGTGCTAACACCTTTACTTACAGGTAACTGCTTTACTTTTCTGACCCTTCTGTCAATGGAAACCAGCCAGAATTCTGGCTTAGTTCATGGCTGACTTCTCTCCAGCACCATCATTTACATTTGGTAAATACAATTTAATTCAGACTGAGCGCCTTGTCTGCAGTCTGTAATTCAGGGTTTGCTTCTGGACAAGGCGTGCCAAGGAGTGATGCTGCTGTGTCCCTGAACTTGAGAATAAGTTAAGTCTGCAGCAATCACACAGAAAAGGTCCCTGAACAGGTAACCCATTGGAGCTCACCCTCACCGGTGGCTCTGCGCAGAGTCCAGCGCTGCAGTGGCTGGAAGGCCTGCAATACTTGGTATTTTTAAACAGTGGTTCTTCTCTAGACTCTAAAAATGTCGACAACGAGAGAGGAGCAGCAGGGAATATTTGTGTCTGTGGCACAAGGATTACACAGCTCACTGCAATACACACTGATTTCCGCATATAATAATTTTACAAACGTTAAACTACCTTCATAACTAAAATCACTACACCTAGTGGCTCTGGCTGCTAACTGTGAAACCTGTCGGTCATGGACTAAGTAATTTTCTGCTTTCTGGCTAACTTATTTCCCATTTCTGCCATTTCAGATCAGTTCAAAATACAGCTGCAAATACTACCTCTGTTCTGGTTGCATCAAGATCCTCCATCCCTACATCTTGGGGATGGCAACTTCCTTACCCAGATGTGTCACACTGCTTCTTCCAGTGCCACAGGGACATGTGGGGCTGCCCCTCCCCAGGGCTGCAGGCCAGGCATTCCCACGCTGCTACAGAGACGACTGTGCCTGTAACAAACCCGAGCCTCTGCAAAATCCTCACACACTTCAGCCTCTGCTCCTTGCTGTTTTCCATTGCCTCCCTGAATGCTGAATGCAACAGAAGTGCTGTTGGTTCCTCTTGCCAACCACTGGTATTGGATACCCCAACAGAAGCTGCATTTCTGCTACACAAACCCTCTTGGAAATTCAGCACACACACATCCATGCTATCCTCCTACTGCTTTCTTCATCCAGCTCTACAGAAACAAGAGACATCCACCACCTTGCAGCATCCTTTTTTTTTGTTTAATTCTCAGTGTATTTCATGTAAAACACAGCACTACTTCAAAGCCGTGGCAGTAGGAGCAGCCTTTTGTGTTTTGCAGGAATATGAGCAGTGAGCACGTAACAAACAGTGCAGAAATGAGAGAACAGGTTCCTGTTCTGCCCTGCCTCATGACAACTGTAGAGCCTTCCACTGCTCAGTTCCTGCCGTCTTTGCTTCGTGCAATCTTTTGTACCTTTTCTACAGGAAGAAGCTCCTAAAGCATAAGGAGGTGCAGGCTGCTCTTCAAACCATCCTTAAAGGTAAATGACCACTTAACGGCTTGACAACCTATCACAATCCATCTGTATTAACACTGCTTCCAGAGACTGGTTTTTTAATGTCAAATTTTCTGGTGTTCAGTGAGACTCCTGAGCTGGTATCCCACTTCTTTCCGAAACATCCTGGTCCCGAATCCCACAAACACACAACCACTGAGCTCATCGCTGTGAGCTCTGCCACAGCCCTTTAAAGAGCATCTTTCACAGCCAGGATGAAAACGTTGCTGAAACGGGTCAGGATTACCAACCGGTGAACAAGTAGAACCATTTAAAGTTTGCTTTAGAATTTAAATAAAGCAGTGTTTTACAGCACGGCTGTCTGAGCTCCGGACGAAGCGGCTCCCGCACACGCGCTGACACCGTCCTCACTGCCGCTCGGGCGGAGCAGCGCCGCACCACCTGAGAGCAGAGCGGGCGGAGCCGGGGGGGCCCCGGGTTGGGGCCGCAGTCCCTGGGCACTGCGGGGCTGCTCCGGGCAGCGGCCCCGGGGGAGAGCGGGGCCGGCAGGGGCCGCACCCCGCGGAAGGAGGGCGGGCGCGCGGTCCTGCCCGGCACGGCCCCTGCCCTGCCCTGCCCCAGGGGCGGAGGGCCGCGGACGCCTTTGCCTCCTCCCCGGTCGCGGCGCACGGGAAGAGCAGGCGGCAGCCGGAGGAGCCCTACCCCAACCCGGCCCCAACCGCCGCCGCCGCCGCCCGAGGATGCCGCCCGCCGCCCCGCGGCCGCTACCGCTGCTGCTGCCGCTGTTGCTGCTGCTGCCGGGGGCGCGCCCCGTCGCCCCGCCGCCCAGGTACCGGCCGGCCCGGGCCGACCCATCCCGTCCCGTCCCGCTCGGTCCCGGGTCCACTGCGCGCCGCGGGCGCGCCGGGCTTCTGCGCGGAACGGCCTCGTGCGAGAGCGGCGCCATCGGCGCGGCGCAGCTCCGTCCTTCCCCACGTGCGCAGCTCAGCCGTGACCACAGCGGCAGCGGCGCGGGGTGCCGTGCGCTCCCGATCGCGCTGCCGCCTGTAGTGCTGGGACAGCCGCCCGGCGCGGGCTGAGCCTCAGGAGCTGCTCGCGGCTGGTTGGTGGCCTCGAGCTGCGGGAAACTGCCAGAGGGAGCTTTACATGGCTGAGTTCAGAGCATCGCGGGGTGGAATAGATGAGAATTACTACTTAATTTTATTATCTAAAGACTTGTTAATAATTACGATAATTAGAATAGCAGTTTTCTACAGTGTATCATCACCATCTTGCATACTAGAACATGCGAAAAGGTACCAGTCAAGGCAGTTGAACTGCGCGCAGTGTCCCTGCTGGCATCAGACAGGCAATGAAAAGTTTGTCCGAAGTTACTGAGAATTTTAAATATTCCAGTTTTAAGTTTTCAGACTGTCGGCACCCCTTTCTTATTATACAAACAATAAATGAAGTATAGTTAAAAATGAAGTGCTGTTTTTCCTGTTATCCTCAGGCCTACATTTACGTGTGGAGGAGTTGTATCGGGAGAGTCAGGGTTCATTGGAAGTGAAGGATTTCCAGGAGTGTACCCTCCTAACAGCAAATGTACCTGGAAGATCACGGTAAGAACTTTTAATCTCACAAAGGCAGTGCTGAAGGCAGTGAATTGCTGTTAATGCCAGCGCTTCGTAGGGGTGCAGTAATGAGCTCAGGAACTCAGCACAGCTCAACTATCCAGAACTCTTTAGGATGGCTCTGATATATATGACAAGAGTGGCTGAAGAACACAGTAAAGAACAGATCTTGTGTATGGTCGGATCAAAATGTCACTGGCTTCCATTGATATGTTTTAACTGTTTTAAAATCAACCGCCTTGAGAGCAAACCTCTACAGTTCTCATCAGCAAAGAAATCAGCAGTTAGGTCAGAAAAGTAAAAGCAAAGCTTTGAGGTCTAAGCAACTTCAAATATCATGAAAAGCAAAACTCATTGGCAAGAAGATGCAGAAGTTTCAAGCCAAAATGAAAATACCATGAATAGGTTTGCTTGTAGCGTGCGTGTAGTAACGCCGTTTTGCCAGGAAGGACAACTGGAGTATGTCACACAGCAAAGCAGGAAGGAGGGGTTGTTACGTTTACCAATGGCCATGGGAAAGCACAGGGTATGACTGATATTTTGATGCTGAGATGAGGCCGTAACGCAGAGGCACTGTACTCACAGACACTATTAGGCAACAAGGCCTGAACAGTTCGGTGCTGGCTGTGTCCTAATTCACAGACTCAGAAAAAGAGATCTGAACAAACAACTTCACTTTCCTTCACATCAGTACAAATGGAGCCTTCCACATTTGCACACCAGATTCCCCTTCCGTCTTTTTATGCACAGCTCGCTAACGGCTCCTGTGGCATTCAGCCCTAGAGTATGGACTTTGCAGAAGAAAAAGTAGTATTTAACAAAGTGGTCTTTGTGTTGAAGGCAGCAGTAAAGATGGCCTTAGTTCAAAGCCTGCACTCCAGGCTGGTGATGGCAGCCGAACAGGATGTTACAGGGTAATTGTCTCCTGCTACTATAGAGATGCTGACGCAAAGCAGGAGGCATTGATCTGTTTACAGTGTTTGGTTGAAACAACTCTTGTACCAAATGAGTGATGTAATTTTAAACATTTTGTCTGAAGGACGGCAGTGAAGCTGCAACAGCTGCTTTCTGCACCTTCATGCTGCCTAATTATTGGGGCCGAGTTAAAGGTTACCTTTAATCCGTAAAGGGCATTATCCCAGACGGGTACAGTGTAAGATGTATGCTTGCAAATAGACTTGCTTCCCGCTGCCTGAAGAGGCTGGGATCCCAGCAGTCAGTATGGCCCACCTTGCAGTTTGAACAGCAGACAATTCCATTTGGAGTCATAGGCACACTCCTTAAATAGAAGGAAAAATAATCCAAGTTAGTTTACCAACATAAATCGGTATTAGATGTTCAAAAGTTCAGCACTGAATCTGGAGGAAAATAGTCATCTTGATGAGAAGAGCATCATTTTTGTTACCATTAAAACTTTCAGACTGTAAACGGAAGCAGTGCTGAAGAAGCATTTACCAATGAATCCCCTGGAACTGCCATTCAGCATCCATTGGAAGTAACAGGAGAACAGTTGGTTGTATTTAATGAGTTCACAGCATGTTTTCATGGCAGACTTAAAGCTGCTGTTGCCAACAAGGTGTGATCACCCAGGTTAGCCTTGCAGGTGTGGGCAGCCTTACCACAAAGCCATAGCAGAGCTGTGTCTGCACTCAGGCCCTGTTGCTCATGGGAGGGAAGTCAATGGCTGCTAGCATTTCATCACCACCCTCACCCTTTGCAGCTGTGCTGCCATTTGCCCCTGCTCTTCTGGCTGATGCTGTCCTGCCCTCTGCAGCTCACCCAAGGTCAGAGAAGGGCTGCATGACTGCAGTAGCTGAGGCTTCCTTGTGTCCCCACGTCATTCAAATCCAAACAGACACTGTTCACTCTGCCAAGCAGATATTTTCCCCGAGAACTGAGCAGAACACCCTGTCTTTTGGAAGCACAGGGAGGTTTTAGGGAAGGTAAAGCCTATCAAACTGCACAGCCTCAGTCTGTAGAAAGAGTGATTTACCAAACTAAAGGAAAGTGGTACACTCAAGGATCTGGTTTACCAGAGTTTAAACAACAAATTCCTTTCACCAGATATGCTGAGGCTCGAAATAGTTTACAGAAACACCCAAACAAGAAAGCAAGTTACACTGCCATGAAGAAATATGCATGCTGCAGTTACTCTGTTAAGCTTCCTCATTTAGCAACTGATCTTGGAAGGTGAGTGTGGCTCTTGCCTGCCCATTTTACGCAATGGCAGTGAGCATCTTCCTGCAACCCACTGCCTAGTGCAGGATCAGGCCAATCTGCAAGGCTGGGAGAGACACTGATACTTTCCATCTGGGGCTCAAGGAGCACAAGGCTGTGTTTTCTCAACTAGAGAATCTCATCACCTAGAGAAAAAATCCCCAGCAAGGCAATGGCAGCTAATTCATTCTTTAGAAGAAAGCAGGTTTGGAAAATGTATGGGTAACACAGATAAAGCAACATAGCAGTGTATCAGCTGAAATCCTTCCAACTGGTTTGCTGGAGCTAGAAGAGTCTCTCTAACTCAATTATGGTTCTGTTAGTTCAAGAGACTGGGACTTTTTCAGCTGGCTAAAGAAAACAGCTCCTCTATTCTAAGAGCTCTAAGAAGTGTTCAGCTCATGCTTGTGGTCCTATTACAACCTTGGCAGACTACCCTGCAGCTTTCTGTTGGCTTTGCTAAGAAGTCATTTGTACAGCTATTTCCTTTCCTATAGTAATGTATATAGCTTTATCTAAAATATGTCACATACATTTACTTTTAATGCTCTGTAATCCTTCTTGGCTATCACCTCACATAAATGTGTCACACGGTCCAACAGTCTGGATCACTGTTATGTGTTTTTCTGGCAGATTGCAGTTATTTTAAAAGTCTCGCAATTTTACGTGCAAAAATAATACTGAAGACTGTCAGAGTTATGTAAGGTTATGTTTTTATAGGTTCAGGAGCTGTCCTGGCAGGATTGCTGACAATAAACAGAGTCTGAAAATGTTACTTATCAGGGAAATTGGGAATCTGCTCTGGAGAACTGAAATACTTAAAGAATTTTCTCAATGTTTTAAGCCTTAGTTTGCCCATTCAATGTGCAGCTTCCTGCAGAGAATAGGTCTTTCCTCATGGTTGCATGGACTGCAAATAAATAGTTTAACAGAATCTGGTGGCTTGCCAGGGAGAGCAAACTGATATGAATTTCTTCAATCGTTCATTCTGGCTGGAGAGGATGGAGCTAGGGAAAGAGAGACTGGGCTCAAACTGTGGCTCATCCTGGGATGTCATTCCAAGTATCTTTCATGTTCATTCTCGGTAGAGACAACTAATGTGTTTGGCTTGAAAATAGCTGCTATGTTTTTCAAGTCTACCTGGGACTGCTATGGCATAACATACAATCAGTATTTTGGTATTAAACATTTGCAGCATAGGTTTAAAAATCAGCCCAAATATTTTCTCAGAAAGTTAGTATCTCAGGGTTTTTCACCAACAGATGGTTATTTCCAAAGCAAACAATGTAAAACAAATAATTTAGAAGAGTGAGATGATTTGGGAATCCTCCCCAGAAACCGAAAGAGGCATAATGATGAAAAAGCTCTGTTGTGAGAACAACAGAAAAGTAGCTTCATTACTTTAAATGTGAGTGAATTTTAATTAACGTGACATTAAATACCTGCACTGAATGATAACCAAAAAAGATCTAGTAATCTTATTTTGTGGTAGGTGGTATATATAAAATAATCATGCTCATTCCAAGAGGTTAATATCCTACATGGATGATTTATGAAAATTACACTCTGGAACAGCTTTCCCCAGAAATTCAGGGAGCACGCTTCTCCTTCAACCTTCAATAGGAATAATGCAAATTCATTAAAAGAAGCAGCATCCTTCACAGGAGTTCAGTACTGTAATATCTGATCCTAGAGAAGCTCAGAGAGCCACGTAAGTGAAGCAAAGGGCAGGTAAGGGTCAGTCACCCTCAGTATGACAAGGAGAGGCAGAAGTTGTGGCTCTGCCATTTCAGGATACCAGTTGGACGGATAAAACAGAATAATAAGGCACACCCTGCAAGGAGGCATCACATCATTTTCTTCCTTTGACTTCTTTATCTTTCATGTGAGCAGAACTACAATCCCTTCCAATTCCTCCCCTGAGGTATCCCATCTTCTCACTGCATCAGGCTCGGACGTGTCTCAAACAAAACTGAGTCACGCTGGCCTCTACTTTCTCCCCTGAGTTTTTCATGGAGCAATATTTTAAGTGTCCAAGGATAAACATTGGCAGGTTTTAACATGTTGGCTTTCGACATTTTAAAAAGGAAATGGTAGGAATTAAAGAAAAGTATTGTTTTCCAAAAATGCATGTATTCAGGGTGGGATTCCTTGGGAGTAGCTGCAAACTGGTGTGGCTGTTGCCAGAATGTGGAACTGCCATCATCTGCACTCATGTTTGTCATATGGTCAGCCCGGAAACTTGTAATTCCTTTAGCATGGTAGAACACATTTGTTATTTTTGTGAATAATGACCAATATTATTAAAATTAGTAATGACAGTAATATATAAAGTAATGACATCAGTATATAGCGTAATGACAGAAAGTAGTACCTGTTATTAAGGGACCCAGTTCACATAAATGTAAATAACTTTTCTTTCCAAATTCGGCTAAATGCGAGCAAGGATTATTCTGACAACTAAGGTCTGCATAGGCTTCTTGTTAAACGCTTATGACCATGGAGCTGAGTACACCAATGGGCAACAGTTTCGGCCAAGATGAAGTAGACTGAAGGCTGGAGACAATAAAAACTGTAACAAAATATATAATGTCATGAAGTACACTATAACACAGTGGTGAAGAAAGAAGGAAGCATATAACAGTGCGTAGAATTCCTCTTACCATGAAACAGAAAACTCAAGACTGGAGTGAATGGCAGGCTGGCAATTCAGTCTGGATGCTTTGCCATCCTCCTCTCTCTCTTGATGACTGGTCAGCCCTATGTGCTGGTTCTCGATGCCCCACCTGGGGCAGTACGAGGGAGTGGGAAGCCTGGGAAAACGTGTGAGTGCTGTGGAAAAACAAAAATCCTCTTCCTTACCCCCCAAATCAGCCAGCTCCCACATTTCAGCTTCCTTTTCTAAGCTCCTGAAGAGACCAGGTGTCTTCAAAGAAGAAACTGAAGCTGAGAAAGTAGGGAAAATCTGATAAACGCTGACAAAACTATTTTCTCCAATATGATGGAGCAGCTCAACTTTCAGAAACAGTGAAAGGAAAAGGGGAAACTCATTAAAGATGAGTAAGTTGTAGCAAAGCTGCAAGACATTGAAAGTGGGAAATACTGGACAAAGAGCCTAGCCTGTGTTAAATTAAAACATGGTGGCTTCAAAAGGTCACCTGGTTCCTGTTGTACCAGGATAAAATTAAAAATAACAAGCATTCCAACTCCAAAAGATCACACGTTATTTTACACAGCTGTTTACAACTTCTGAAAAGAGGATGCTTTTATTTAACTGCCTAAATCTGAATCGATCTGACTAATTTTACAGCCAGCATTTTTCTTTAGTCACAGAGAGACTGTAGGATGACTGTAAATAACTTCCGTTCTTCTGACATGAATCCCACATTCCTCTTAGACTTTTCTCTGTTAGATTGTACATGCCTTAATGCCTCTCAGTGATCCAGACCAGGAGACAAGTGAAAGCAATAACGAGAGGTTTAGTTACGAGATCAGCAATTTAATGAGTCATACTGCTTTCACAGAAATTCTTACAAAATGCCCCCATGTCTGCATTGGCCTCATACTGAATAAATACACATGTGGGTTATTTTCCTGTACAGGGCTTGCTCATTTCAGCAGCATGAGAGCTAAACCTAACATCTGACCTTAAAGTTTTCTAAAACATAGTCATTGTGCTTTGGAATTTCTGGGTAAGATTAGATGAGCTCTGTGGTTTTGATGTACTACTGGTAGTAGTAATAACATGCGTCAGCACAGGAAAGCTGAATGCATTTTTGGAGAGAACTTTGAACAACGATTAAAGGAACGTATTCTGACAGTATATTCTGTGCAACAACGTGAACGCAGCAGGGCTGATCAGCCAGCGTGTGCCCTGGGCAGACGCGATCAGCTTGTGTAAAGTCTGCCCTGCAGGATCAGTACTGGCACTGGACATGAAAGTAGCTACAGAAACAAGTAACCTCAACATATAAGCAGCACATTTTTTTCATTACATTTGGTTACTGCTGCTTTTATTAGCCTCTTCTGTGGGTTAAGAACTCATTTCCATCTATCCTCTTCCATCCGACAAAGCATTTTTAACAACCGAGACTCAGAGAATTCAGAGATTGTTTGACAATTTCATATAGAAACAGTTTAGGTCCAGTTTATCTCAAACTGGTGTTTTAAAATGAGTCACTGTTAAGGAAGGAAAAAATTCACAAGCTGTGAAATGGAGCGGTGTAAATATGGAGTTACTGCAGATATATTAACTGTGTGTTATGTATTTAAAGCAGAAAACAGCAGTGTCTCAGAAAAACAGGACAGCTGCAATTATTTTAATTGGTAACCACTGTAGTGGACTATGAATTGTGCAAAGATACTCACATTCTGCCTATCTGAGGTCACTCAATGCTTTAAAATACTTTTTCTCTCTGTCCCGTTAAGTAGTACTGAGTGCCTGTTAGAATAGTTTGCACTTCTCAGTGTGCTGCTTATACTCTGAAAAGCTTGCAACTCTGTCCTAGGGAATGTTCTCCTCCTTGAAAGCTACTACCCTCTCTTAATTTACACCCCCGTCAGTACTCTCCCGTCTTTCACAATGCCCACAGACACAGACATATGAGATGTACCCTGTCTTATGTTTTCTCAAATGCTTCAGAAAACAAACCTTTTGTGTATTGAGGACACCCACTAATGGTTCTGTGGAACTCTTTATAGTTTTACACATGCTTTCCAAATGTAAGCGCAGCCTTCAAGCTGAATGAACCGACTCCAATAGCTGATATTAGGGTTGTTCAGAATTAGCTGTAAAATGTAAGTTATGCTGATAAATAAATAAATAAAATCCTATGAAACTGTATGACAAATCAGCAACATAAGAGCAGCCATTTCATTTCCTCAAAATTATAACTCGCTTGTTCCATATTTAAAAGAAACTACCCCCATTCACCTCACCCTGTAGCCTCCCTCAGTGACAGGGGGCTGCCTGACTGAGCACATACCTCCAGCAGGACTAAGTGAAACATGCCATGCAGAACTGGGAGGTGACAGCACATAACCAGCAATGAGCATCTTGGTAGAGGGTGCTGTGCATCAGAAGGAAGATAACAGCAGCTGAGATGGCCAGAGCTTTATTTTTACAGTTAACCCAGTAAGATGTTAAAAACCGTTGTTTGGGCTATAGTTGGCAAAAATAACTTAATAGGCAAGAGGAGAAGGATGTGAAAATACTCGTGCACACAGATGGGATAGGTATGTGCTGTCAGTCACACCTCAAGATCTGTGTCTCCTTCCCTCTCTCTCTGCAGGTTCCCGAAGGAAAAGTGGTGGTTCTTTCTTTTAGATACTTAGACCTGGAAAGTGACAATCTGTGCAGATATGACTTTGTGGATATATACAGCGGCCATGCCAACGGACAGCGCATCGGAAGGTTCTGTGGTACAGTGAAACCAGGTGCCCTTGTATCCAGCAGCAATAAAATGTTGGTGCAGATGACTTCAGATGCTAATACTGCAGGAAGCGGATTCATTGCAAAGTTTTCTGCAGCAGAACCACATGAAAGAGGTAATTGACAGTTATGTACGTGCTGAAGACAAATTTAACTTTATGGAGAGCTACACTAAGATGTGTTGTCAGAAGCAGTATGAGTTGTGGTGCTCAATATATTTATTAATTAACTTCCTTAGCAAACAGCAGAGTACAATTGCTTACCCATAACAGCTTGTTAATCGAAGTGGTAAAGAAGAGGAATGACTGTACTCTAAAGAGTTGCAGAAGGGGCTGCGTCTAGCAGCAATATAGTAATAGCTTGTCAGTAAAATGGCAGATAAAATTCAGCACAGAAAAATGTTGCAAATAAGGGAGAAAACATCCTAACTTGCTATGCTACAACAGGCTCTGAATTGATCATAGATGATAACAGAAAATAGGTAGTAGAAAACAATAGTTGAGAATCAATCCAATGTTCAGTGGGTATAAATAGTAACAGAAACTTAATAATTTTTTGAAAATGATATAAAGATCAGGCCTTTTCATGGATCTCCTCATGGAAAGCAGTTCCACAAGAGCATAGGAGACAGCTCTAAAGTCAGGACCGAGGTGGAGAAAGCAAATGGGTAACACAGTCACTGTCACTTCTAACACACAAAGCAAGTGGCTGCAAAGGAAAGGAGATGGCAGTTTTTTCTCAGGGAGCTCTCAAGTGGCTGAGGTGCTGTGCTATGCGACATTGGGGGTTTTAAACTTGTATGTTGGTTTAAAAAAAATATGAAAGAAAGATATATTAGAGATAACTGTAGTCAAAGGCTATAGTTTTTGCTTGGAGATGAAAGGGAAGACGTGTCACTGCGCTGTTGCCCTGCCAACTGACTCCTCTTGAAGGCGTTTGCTACCAGCACAACCAGAATATGGAGACAACCACAATGTGATGAAATCCCTTTCATAAAGACTCATAATCTTAATATAAATAAGGATTACATACCTGGTGCAGGTCTTTGACTTGGGGCTGAGGAGCAGACACAGAAGAACGCCCCTGCTTGTGGTGGGTGCCCCACAGGGCACAGCTCAGGGAACACCTCCAGCTCCACATGGCTCCGAGTGCTGTGAACACCCAGCTCCTCCTTCAATCCTGCTACTGTTCAGAGGGCTGCTTCTCCCTTTCCCCATCTTTCTCTTCTCTACCTCTGGTGTTCTATGCCCTTTCTTCATGGTATTTTCCCTGAGGAGCCTCCAGCATGCTGCTAGGCCCAGCTCTGTGGCTCTGGGGCTGCTGGAGCCAGCAGTGCACAGCATGGCGCAGCCCGTCCTCTCCCCACAGAGCCTCCGAGGCCCCAGCAGTACCTGGGCACCAGCACGCAGCACAGCAGGGTCAGCTCCTCAGCTGGTCACCCACATTATACCATGCATGGTGTGCTGTATTTCCAGGTGACCAGTACTGTGGGGGACGACTGGAGAAGCCTTCCGGCTCCTTCCAAACACCCAACTGGCCGGAGCGGGACTACCCAGCAGGCGTCACGTGCTCTTGGCACATCGTGGCCCCCAAGAACCAGGTAACACGCTGCCTTACCTGCACCTCCCTCCCCAACAGCCGCACGCAGTGTGTCACTCACGCTGCACTCACAGTAAAAATACTGCCTGGATGAAACTTGAAGGCAGGGAGGTGAGCAGAGTGCAGAGGCCCACCTGCACTTCATCTGTACTCACCTTTCGGTTGAGTCTGCCATGGGGCAGCCGAGAGAACACAAGAAGTGCTAAATGCCCTCTCATGCACGCTGATAAATTCCCCTGTATTCAACTTCTAGAGCATCTGTGACTGATGAGGATTTAAAGAAGATCTTTTAAAGATGTCTTTGTCAAAACAAAACATCGTGCAAAATAAGCTAGGGGAAGTGATCATCTCAGGACCAAACATGATAATGATGGTGATAAATGTTCAACTTAAGTCTAACGCTATTTGTAGCATTTTCAACTTCACTTCAGTTTGTTATTGAGGTAACCAGGCATACCTGGTTCAACTTATTAAAAGCAGAAATTGTTCTTGATTCTGCTCACAGCGCAGGGAATATATTCAGATGAGCCTTACACGGGGATCTTCAGTGTATGTTTCATTAATTTTGTCTTGTTTTATATTTTGAAGGCTTCATCTCATAACACGCTTAGTTAGCCAGATGCCTTCACAGTGCAAGATCTCATTTTGTTAAGGCCTGAATAGAGCTGAGAGCAGAGAGATAAAGGGTTTGTTTGCCACTGAGCCACGCATGGCTAGAACCTGTTGTTCCCTATGCTGTAGAGCTCATCTTCATCCTAGCTTCACATTTTCTGGCTGTTGCTGAGCAGTCTGCTCTGTAACTTGGCACAAAGTCAGCAATCGTGGTCACTAAGCCCATTGGTAGGTTGCTTTTCTTAACTATCTTCAGTAGTTTTAGTAAAGAGAACTACTCTTAGTCACCATTCATGACCATCGTCTCACAAATAAAAATTGAGAACAAAATATTTTGTAGAATATTGAGGTCATATTTTGAACTATTTCTCTACTGGAGTGAAGTTACATGAATTAAAATATCAAATCCAAATTAAGTGGATTGAGGAATTTACCCTTATAGACAGCAAAAATAAACCGACAGCTCATCTGAAGAGGCCACTTACATTAAGAAGCACTAACAAATTTTGGTTATCAAAGCCTTACTAAATTACTTGCACTTTCCCTGCAGCTAATAGAATTAAAGTTTGAGAAGTTTGATGTGGAGAGAGACAACTACTGCAGATACGACTATGTTGCAGTGTTTAATGGTGGAGAAATCAATGATGCTAAAAGAATTGGGAAGTACTGTGGGGACAGTCCACCAGCGTAAGTAACTTTCTACGATTATGAGCTTCACAGCACTATGTATTGCTTTGCTAACAGTTCTATACTTGGTTCTTGATTTTTTTTTTTCCTTAATAAGTCATTTTCTACCTTCAATTGTATTTCTAGAAGTTGCTTAATAGTATCTCATTTCTTCCCATGTTTTTCCTTTTCCCTCACATACCCATGACGATCCCTGTTGCCAACCCAAGTTCTGTCAAGCCTCAAGCCTCATTATAGCACTCTCTAATGATACCCATGCTAATGCTATTGGTATTGCTATGTATATATAATACCAGTATTAACGCTAGCTGAATGCTAGCTTCACTGTGCTTTGATTACAGATACTAAAGTGCAAAGATCCAGCTGACCTCCCTAGTCTCTTGGCTCTTTACTCTGTTTCATTCTACCCTCTGCCATACACTTCTGCTCATTGCATGGCTGCTCACCAGCTCTTCCACTTGTGCCAAGCAGTGCCCCTTCATGGCACATGAACATACTGGGTACCGCCACAGGCTTTCATTTCAGCAGCTTTGCTGCCAAATTGCTGATGCCACACACAGAAAAAACAACCCCAACCCATCCAAACTGCCGTTTCACTCAAAATACTACCAGTATCACCCCTCTGGCTCAGCCTCCCCCCAAGAAACACCTCCCCCCCCCCCCCAACATAAACAAAGGCACCATCAATATATAAACAGGTCTGGCAATAGTAGATCATAATCATTTAAGAAGTGTATAAATTTTCTTGCGAGGCTAGTAATTTTTAGCTTTTTTTTTTTTTTTTTTTTTAACATCATACCTCTTCCATTAAGCCTTTTAAAAAGGAGTAGCTTTACAGATTGAAGAGGACATACAAGCGAGTAAAACTAATGTAAGCGTGTAAATAGACTTAAGTTTCAAAAGTGACAGCTAGTTTGATTCCCAAGAGCAACTAACTCTGGTACAGGGGAAGGAGGTGCATGCCTCAGCCTTTCTAGGGACAGTGCGCTGGGCTGAGATTTACTGTGAGGTTTTTGCAGTTTTGGTTGGATGTTTGTCTAAGGTTACACGGCATATCCTCTGGAGACAAGAGGGTAGGCAGACATTCTGCAGAACTCTTACAGACTTTTCTTCTCCATGCAGCAGCTTCACCCTCTCTCTCTATTTTTGATCATTACCTAACAGCAGGACAGTCCTAGAAATACAGTGAATAAGCTCAGCCTTACACAAATTTATTAGAAATTTGGTAAGGATTTAATTAAGGGTAGGTAGGGGTGCACCTAAAATATAGTCTCCAGTTTCCCACAGCCACCTTGAGCTTTTGGTGTTAAACTTTAGTAAGTTTCAGTTTGGAAAAGATGTGTCTTTTCAGGCTTAAGATCAGTGCAGCCATCTTGTAGTTCAGTTAAATACTGAAATATGAAAAGATACTGACACTACAGTGCTACTGGTAAAACATTCTTTAGGTGCTAGGTACTTCAGGGCATTAAAACAACGCAAGAGACTAAATTATAGCTGTAGTTACATACATAATCACTTCCTTGTTTGCAGGAAGGACTTCACTAGCAGAACTGTCTTTCCATATTGGCTCCAACCAAAAAGCTGTGAAATGGAGGGATACTGTGTAAGGCAGTTAGTATTAAGGAGTCCACACGGCAAGAGCACAGTCAGAGTCTAGTTTCACTGTACGAAAGTTGTGACATTGCAGACTTTTTCCAACTCAGGTAAGAACTGAACTCCACAAGCTCTTGTCCTTCCCTTGGTTCTCAGAAGGCAGCAGTGAACAACACCCCTTAAAAATGTAGCTGGTGGCCTCCAGTCCCTGGAATGTAGTTTCTTCTTTCCAGCTAAGACCTAGGCCAGCTGCACAAGTACATTTTGAACCATCGGGATCTGATCTTGGCTGACAAGGCAGTGCAAAAGAAAGAAGTGCCAGTTAATCCCCGAGAGGTGGCCAGAAGTAGCTTCCTAAACCACCTCTCAGCTGTGGCTCAGCATCTAACCCCACAGCAGGTCAAAGCTGTACATTGGTCTGCCAAAGTTCTAGCGGGCTTCAAAATGTAGACATTTTAGTATGGACTTTGTGCAACAGGCAAATAAGGGCAGAAGTCTGGGCTCAGACCCAGGCCACATAGCTCAGAGATGAGATTTCCTGTTATAGAATGTTGGAAGTGTACTGACAGCCAATTTTAGGACAGCACTGCTTACTAACCTGATCCAGTACAGAGCTTGAACACTGTCACTTTCCCTTGCAGAGTAATATATAGACAACTTATGTATTCAGTGAGAAGAAGGAAGTGTGTCTCCTGGGGGTTTTTCACTGGCTGCAAAATGCTCACCATTGCTTCCCAGAAAAACACTATGGACCAAACCCCTGTAGCAAAAGAAAAGCAAACCATAGTGTGTGAACTGAATAATGAAGGAAGCCTTCTATAAAGAGTATTAGTTGCTTATCTATCACAGCAATTATGCAAGTTGAAACTCATTAATGAGCGGTTACAAATAATGTAACATGGCATTCTATAACAGAAATGGCATACTTAAGTATGAATAAAGTGAATACCTTGAACCCATTTGATGGTTACAGAGATGAACTCAGATCCAACTGTAGACCAGCAAGCATATAGTGTAACCACGTATCTGATTCCTAATTACAACTAGTATGAAATAAAAATGAATAGTACATGTAATAACATTTTATTAGGAGAAATAATTGCTAAAAACCAAGCGAACAGCAACAAAAACAGCACCTGAGATAAAAAGACACTTAAAGTATACAGGTCAAATTCTTCAGATTGTTTGGTTTTTTATTTTTAGTATTCAGCAAGCAGAACTAAGCTTTCTTACAGCTGGTAAGCACCCTCCTAATTCCAAAGCCTTTATCAATGCTGTGGTAAGAAAACAACAGCCTGTGCATTTACCACAGCAAATGTTAATCTACAGAATGTCACTTTTGTGTCAGATTCAGCCCCTAGTGAGCAGACTTCTGTAATACCTGCTGAAAAGGAAAAGAAAAAAAAAAAAAAGAAGAGTTGATCACAAGTTTTTCCAGGTATAAGGTGTTATAAAGTGCTATGAGAAGTTTTGAACAACTTCTGCTGGAAGCTCATGAACACTGTCATAAAATCTAGAAAGAGGCAGGACGGTCATTTTAGTGAAAATACGTCTTATAACCATTTTCTACTTTCTTCTCTCAAGTTCCATCTGCCTCTATATTCATTTTTTTTCTTCTTTCCAAACAAAATGTTGTCTTGCTTGAAAAAATTGGTGTTAATAGATATTAATCAATATTGAGACAAGGTTTGTGGGATGCTTAAAAGAATGAGTGATGTGCTCCTCTGCTACAGTTGCATGCCATACAGTTTTCTCTAGCAGATGTCTTCAACAAAGTCTATATCCAGAGGCAGTCAGCATCACAGTAGATACTACAGTTTATGAACTAAAAACTAATATGCGGACAAGCACTTGTTTATGACATTTCAAATCCTAACAAAATAACACCACTAGCTCTGTGAGGCCTCACTAATAAAAATCCAATCTCTGGCAAAATACAGCCACATAGAAGTAGCAGCCCAAAATATTTTTAGTGGTTTTACTGAAGAACTTCAGAGTCCCACATCAAATTCATTTCCGTCAGGCCTTCCAAATACGCAATATACTTTCCATTAAACAAAAACAAACTGAAACACAAAAAGATTTATTCAACTCTGCTATCTACTAAGGATTCCTTTAACATATTTTCTCACTGTATTAACCTAGCCCCATGGAATGAAATTCCATGGAAGTGAAGTCTGCAATGAAGTCACACAGAAGAATTTAAAGATATTTATACTGACATAACCCTTAGGAGTCAGAGGTTTTTGTGATTCAACAGAATGAGCTTCACAGGCATTCACATCAGTGTCGGACACACTAGCAAAAGGAACATGTATTTCAGTAGTAGTCTGGGGGCAGATACTGCATTTATGTCAATCATAAGCTCGAAGCACAATCTGTTTTCTTTTGTGTGAGAAGAATGCTACTAATGTTTTTTTGGCTTTGACATTAAAACTAATAAAAGTTATTTTGTTTTTCTATTCCAGGCCTATTCTGTCTGAGAAAAATGAGTTGTTCATTCAGTTTTTATCTGATTTAAGTTTAACAGCTGATGGTTTTATTGGCCATTATAAATTTAGACCAAAAAAGTTACCCACAACTACAGTTCCACCTACTACCACAACAGTCCCTGCTACATCAAGTAAGTTTTTTGGCTTTATTTGATTATAAAAGTAATTTATTCCAGGAAGAGAGGGTTAGAAAAATGTAACATGAAGCATATTAAAATCAGTTTTGTGGTTTGTTAGTGCTTAAAAAGTTGAGAGAATTAATTAAAAATTAATATACTCAAGAGAGCATGTAGAATCTACTTCATATTATTAACAGGAAATCTCTTCAGTTCACTGTAACAGTTGCTCACTTCAGATAAAAGAATATTATTGTCTCTTCTCAGCTTTTTGACAGCTGATGAGCAAACACCTTTTATCAAATGCCACAGAATAATGAGCAATCATTGATTCTTTTCTTATAGGAAGGTCCACATATTTCAATAGATAATTTTATTTTTGAAAAAAAGTTCTTCCAGACAAGCTGATTTGTAAAAGTCTGGCCATATTTCTCTTCATCCATTTACTAAGATTAAGCTACATTGCTATTTAAGCCATCCGAGCCCTCCTTACATTTTCTGAACACCCTATCAACATGACCCTCTCTCAGAATTGTGTTTATTCAATAATTTTCAGGGGCAGAAATTTATAACAAAATATGTCAGACTAAAAATAAGTTCCCTTTATATTTAAGATGAAACAGCACATATAAAAGATCAAAGGAGGATTTCTCTGAAGGCCTTGCCAAAACTACCTCACTACTGAGGTTCTGAAGGGATAAAGTCTTGCAGTTTCCATAACCTAAATAAGAGGTTTAACATACAGTTATAGCACAAAACCGAATTATTTATGATGTTCTGCATCACAACCTAATTTGTACTTAAAACACATCAGAAGTCAGGAAAGTAATGGCTTTCCAGAAGAAAACAAAGAAGCTATAATGCTTAAATACTGAAATATATTTGAAATAGATGAAAATAAGTATTATGAAAATGAATTCATAGTGAATTGTAAATGATTCTGATGGAACCGATAGTTTGATAATAAATAATTCAGTTCTTTTTCATCATAAAGCACTTCTTAAAGTTGTTACTTCCAACACTTGGTCTCAGTTAATCCAGGCTGTCACCTGGTCTCATGCTGCAGCCTTTCTAAAGGGCCCTATCGAATACCAAATGAAGATCCGATCAAGATGAAACAAAACAAAAACAACAACAAAAATCCCACATTGCTAAACGTAGTTCAAGTATTAAACTTGAGATTCAAAAAGCAAAATAGCAAATATGAAGGAAGATCTAACCATCGTGGACCTGCACTGAAGACAAAATTTCAGTGTCATTCATTTGAATTTTAGAAATCTTGTTTTTGAACCAGTTTATACAATTAGAAGTAGAAACATAAATAATAACTGGTTGGAAAACTGGCCAGAAGCTCTTTTTCAGAAAGAATAGACTGAGTAAGACTTGTGCAAAATACTTCGTTCTAAAGTAAAAAAAACCACAAAGATGTTCTTCACCGCTATTTCAGGGCATTTTTGTTTTTAAATAAATACATTTATATGGGTTGTCTGGGTTTAGTATAGTTTTTAATCTCTCCATCTCTCATCTCAAACTTTCCAGTAATTTGAATAATCTGAATAAAATGCAGAGGCTCTTAATGCCCACTCCAATGGGAGGCAGGGAAGGAGAGAGGGGGAGTGTATTTACTTGTCTTTAAACAAAGCACTCAGCTTCAGAAAAGAAACGTAAGTCAGTGTGAAGCAGCTGTTGCCTCTCATATTAAATTCTTCATACATTATATTGTGTTTCAAAATGCCATCTGTCAAAATTGTACAAAATACTAACTACATGTCATGAAGCAATGCGAAAAATTTAGAGAAAAAGATAGGAATTTGAACTCTGCTCTCTTTCATCACAGTACAGTAATTTCAGATGCAAGTCCACCTGCTCTCTCTGAAGTAAGCATTACCGTAATATAGTAAGACTTTAAATGTACTACTGTGGCTCTAGAGCAATATGCAACAACACTAAAAACTTCCACATTTAAGGTCACACTACAGTCAAATGCAAATGTTCTGTAAAAAATCCCACTGTATAATGCCATTAATACACAAACGTAGCTGAAACATGTGGAAAGAAGACTGGGGGTGATGGCAGAAAAAGGGGACACGCATCATTACTGTGATACTCATCCCTTGCATTATCAGATCTAGTTAATGTGTACATGTTTTTAAGCATGCTACTTGCATTTGTTTTAAAATATCTTGTAATTTCTTCTTTGTTCTTCAAAGTTTCAAAACCCACAGTTGCCCTGTGCCAGCAAAAGTGTAAGAAGAGCGGGACTCTAGAAAGCAATTATTGTTCAAGCAACTTTGGTAAGAAAGCAAATTTAGTTTCTTTTTAATTAATCATCACTTGGAAATATATGTTTACACTGCTGGGATTTTTAACACATGTAGCTATGAATGATCCTTAATACACTGGTGATATTTTTACATCCTCTTACACATGTATCTGACATTAGTATGTCTATCACTCAAAATATTGGAGATACTCCAAAGTAGGCACTGTGTGTATGACTGAAACAAGTGCATTTGCTCAATCTAAAAAGCACATCACTAAATATAGGTCAGCCTCCAATAGGAAATACTGATTCAATTTCTGTATTGTCGTCTCATTTGTCTGCAATCAGTGAATAGACATTTTATGCCATACCTGCTGGCTATTTCACAATTCAGTCTACAGACTTCCAAAATATGTTTAAGACTTCAGAAAGCGTGGAAACTTAAAAGCAATCACTGATACAGCAAACAACCTTCTTTATATTTGGATGGCACTGTCACTTACAATTTCTTATGTGTCAGAGGCATTTCCCAAATTAATACCGGGAGCTTCTTTAATCCCTTATTACCTTTACTACCTTATACCATCTTTGATAGAACAGCTTAATCCCCTCACAACTTAAAATAATTCTCTGTAAGGTAAGATAAGATAAAATTAATTCTCTGTAAGATTCTCTGTAATCTTATAACTAAACCCAGGAGATTGGAGGTAGTCTACTGTTTCAGGAAAGTAGGGGCAACTTTGTGTCATTTTTGCAAGAAAAACAGTTTAGAACTGTGACTGTACCTTGAAGCAGAACAGAATCACTGCAGCATGACCTCCTCACCACTCTTGACCACCACCTTGTTTAATGCACAGCCAGTACAGGCTGGCCCAATGTCAGAACAAGCAGGAAGAAAAAATCCTACTGACCACACCTGAGCTGTTGTGGCTGACAGTCACTGCCACTATATAAAACTTGTTCTTTCTCCCTTGGCACTGGGGTAAGAAATCACCTTTTGCCAAATTATTGATGACACCCACCTTTCCAGTATTGTTTGCATCATTTTTAAGAGCAAATATGCTTGTTTCTATAGTCCATCAAATTGTAAAAAATGATTAAAATGTATCAAATGTCATTTCTTCTAGTAATAACTGGAACTGTAATCTCAACAATAACACGGGCTGGAAGCTTGCATGCAACAATATCAATCATTAATGTATACAAGGAGGGGAACTTAGCAATACAACAAGCAGGAAAAAATATGAGTGCTAAGATTATTGTAGTGTGTAAGCAGTGTCCTCTCATCAGAAGAGGTAAGTACAGCCAAATAACTGCTTTGTGTTTTTGTAGAATAGTTTTGAAAACTGCTGCTTGAAATACAACCACAAGAATCAGTAAAATTACAGTAATTGACTGTATAATCAGCTACTTGTATGACACAGAATCAATTGAAAATACAAAAAATCTTACAGGTTTACATTACATTCTTAAATTTTACTTATAAAGTATTAGGCTTACTTAGATTACAGGAGTTTGAAAAGCTATTTTAAAAACTCACGTGATATAAAGTAAAATCTGATTTTACTCTCTCAGATGAAACTCAGTTCTATTTTATTTTTACATGTATGTATTTTGGATCATACGCAGTTATTCAGAGTGGAAAAACAACATCATGCTAAACTTGAAAGAGCAGTATGACACAGCAAATGAAAATTTAACTACTTCTGCTGCTTCTCTCCTGTATACCTTTACTCATTTTACATCTGCAAACAGCTAGTATTTCTATAGCTATCAAAATCTTTGTTACACAGAGTGGAACAAAGATTTCCAGTTGAACATAACAAAGGCTACTTATATGATATTCTAAGAAATAGACTCTCTCATTAAAGTAACTAAGCAAAAAGTGAAATAGTAGTCAGTTCTGCTTCCTGAGTAAACAGGTAGAACAGGAGACAGAGCCATAGAAGGAAGCAGTCAAAATAATTTAATAAGCATCCAAAAAGACCCCATCGCTGCTGGTATTTAAGTATATTACTTTTAAGTGAGCAGTATCAAAGCGAACATTCCTGTCAGAAACTTCCTTTTGCTTTTACCTTTGGTTCTTCAGAAATCAGACATTTGTCTGGGAGAAAGAAGAGTATCCTTGCTGGAACCAATTGTCTCCTTTTAGGCAGATTGGCTCCCAACCACACACTTCAGTTTCTCTACCTAAATATTCTACCTCTGAATTATTTAATAGCCATTACTTAATATCTAAACTTTCTACATTTCTGTTTACTCCCCCACAACATGACTCTTTCCTGTCTGAGGCATTGCAGATCTCTAACTCTTTTAAGCCATGCCAATACTCAAATCCATCTAATTGCCTCAAAGCCAGGTCTCATCACACACTGAGCCCACCTTGCTTACCTGACTGCCATTCTATATTCTTAGAATATATTTACACCCTTGAGGAAGGGAATGAAAAGGCTAAAGAGCATTATACAAGCTGAGCATATGAGAAAATATCCAAAAATTAATGAGACAAATTCTTCTCCAGATGTTAAGAGTTAATTGATCCAGTGTTTATTCTGCATTTCTAATGTTTCTCAGATTCATTTGACAGTCTGTATTTAATAAACATCTTCAGTATATTTAGCCATACAGTAGATATGTATTTAGCCATGGACCGACTTGCTTTTTATGTAATTGTAGTTCATTACATAAGTACAAGATGGATAAGAAAGTATGTGTATGCCTTGGTAGGAAGGAAAACACAGTAAAGACACTGGCAACAGAATATAGACCACAGAGAACCCAACCATGTCTTGAAGGTCTGTTCTGTAATATCGTACTCTCTTTTGTAGGTTTGAATTACATCATCATGGGCCAGGTAGAAGAAGACGGCAGAGGCAAAATCTTTCCAAACAGCTTTGTTATGAGTTTTAAGACTAAGAACCAAAAGATCCTGAATGCCTTGAAAAACAAAACATGTTATAACTAAACTCTTCATCTGCATTCTATCACCTCTCTTGGAAAATAATTTTCACTTAGTTTAAGTCATGAAAACACAACCACCAGCACTAAGACCATGCTCACCCTTTCCACCCTTCTTCCATCCCAACCACCAAAGCACAATTCTGACTCAAAGTGGCATCAATTACAAATCCTAAATCTGAAAGTTGAAGATCTGCAGCACAGCCATCTGATTTGAAACATACCAAATTTCTAATTTGGTTAATTTATAATTGTCCGTTTTTTAAGAAGTATATATGTAAAATAAGAATTTTAAGTGCAATATTTATAGTAACTCATTTTAACACTGCTTTTTTCTCTTAAGTTGTTTTATTACATAGATTCTTGCATTATTATCTGTGCTTAATAAAATATTTTAAGATTAAATCATAAACCAACTAGTTGTTCCTTATGTGTAAAGTAGGGCAGTCTAAACACAGAAGTCATTTTTTAATTATTTACATGTTTTTGATGTTCTGGGTCTTGCATAGTATGACTGACTACACCTTCTTGATGATTAAGGGACTGAACTTTCTTCCATGGAAGCCAGGGAATCACGGATTTGACTAGGACCTGCATTTACTTTTCAACTGTTCAACAGTACCATGCTTTTCTCTACTTACAACCATGCTACGCTAAGTGATGTCACTACTAAGTTCTGTAAGGTAATTATGGAAGAGGACAGAATTAATTCAGTGGCAGTAAAGTACACCTGCAAATAGTTTCAATTTTTGTCTCCGCTGTGAAAGAAAAGACAATACAGCAATACTCAGTCTGGCACCATTAGCTTAAATAGCAGAATGTATGTCAAGAGAGATTTGTCACATCTGACTGTATACAACAGACAGATGTTATTCTGAAACTGAAAGGCTAAATAACCAAAAAGAGGAAAAAAATAAACCTGTTTTTGTTAACAAAAAATTACAGGTTAAGATTAATACTGAGAAATTGAACATTCTGATCACAAACATATGAAACTGGGTAAAACAAAAAACTAAAAAAGTGGAATGGAACAGAATCATGGATCCATTTAAGTATTTGTTTTCCTTGTGTGCAATATCAGAGTTCTTTTGATAATCTGTGACCATGTACAGGAAACTGCAGTCCCTATTAGAAGCACTCGTTGCTTATTTAATTAGGGCAACATGGATTGCCATTCTCCTTCAATTACTGACTCTCATATGAAATGCCAAGAGGTACTGCCACGGTGCAGCTTGCTAACGCAGCCATGTCTGTTGTGAAGATTTAATGGGTAGCTAGGCAGAAGACAAAAGAATTGCAGGGAGGCCCAACTGTACAAAAAAGCTGTGCTGGCAGCTGATGTCAAACAGCTCAGGGCTGAAACCACATTCTACAGACTAAGATTTTGACTTACTAACTGAACCAAACAGCATTGCACTGCAGAAATAACATTTATTTACAAACCAGGCACAATTCTGTAATTTTCAAATTGCAGTCTTAGGCCTTGTTTTCCATTAACAGTTCTTATCCAAACTAAGGGGCTTCACACATTGTTCTCTCTGCATTTCCCAGCAGCAGCCTGGGGAGAAGCAGTGTGGAAATCATGCCTAGAACTGTGTGGAACTACAATGATCTATTTTTATTTATGATGACAAGACCATCTGTCATGTAACTTTTTTCAGTGCAGCAAGAAGAGTCCGGCAGCCTGCTCCTCCTCTCCAAAATGGTATGCAGAGAAAGTTCCTGCCTGCCTGCTCTTCTCAACACTCTCCTTAAATTCCCAATCTGAACACCTCCTTCTACTGTAAAATGCTTCACAAAATAAAATATATCCAAATGCTGTTTAACTTTTTAGATGTAATTAATCTATAATATTTTCCCAGACTGGCAAACGTTGCAGTTTAAGGGATATGTGAAAACCACTTCAAATGCACTCTCTTCACCTGCACTCACTGTATATATTACCTAAATGGATTCCTTCTGGTACACGCTCCTGTTTAGAAGGCCCAAACCTTACAGAAGTCAAAGCTCTGACAGCAGTAGCGCTGGAATAGGAATCAGGAGCCAGGATTCAGGAAGCGCAGAGCAGTGCCAGTTCACTCAAGGGAGGATCAGTCACAAAATAGAGCTGGCAACTTTCCAAAAAGACAGTTTTTTAAATCAGATGTAGTGACTGGATTTCATACACTTGAATTTTTACAACCTGCAAACAAATCAAAATTATCTAATAACGATATAATTTCTAAATCACTTCAACAGAAGCAATGTTCAGTAACCTATTTTAGCAAGAGAATAAAATAGGCAGACTTTCCTTAACCACAGTTAGTCCTCATCAGTTAAATCTGTTAGGAGCTAAAATTGATAAGATCAGGACCTAGAATACTATTTGGGGTTGGGTTTTTGTTGTTGTTGTTTTTTATTTTTTGCCTCATTTTGCTGCTGCTTAGTCTTTGACATCCCAGTTCAAATAAGTACCTCAGACAGAGTTTTGTCTCTGCATGTGTCTAGAACTGTTCTATGTGCATATGGGAGATCTCAGAGCTCCATCATCTGGGGACTAATTCTGGAACAGCTAGTATTAAAATGCCAAATTAGGACAGAAACATACATGTTCAATACACTTGTATTAGGAAAATCTGGAGGATAAGACAAGGTAACTATGTAGTATGAAGCACTCCATACTGATTAGCATCCAAGAAAACATGAACCCCACAACAGCTTTCAAACAAGATGCAACAGATGAAGGGTGTCATACTTCTAAGGTACTACAGGAAAAAAAAAACTTATGATATCCTTCACTTTACAAGTATGTATTTCAGGAGCAAAGAAAAAGTCTGGAATCCACAGGTTTTATCTGCACCCCAAAGAGTTGCCTTGAGTTGTGTCAGTGACTGCGTAACGTAACAAAAGCAGTTAGAAATAGTTGCACACCATTAAACATATCCAGCTTCACAGAAGAACTAACCAGAATGAGTCGAGTGCCAAGCAGCTAATACTGCAACTAGAATCCAGTCTACTTTGTTTGAAACTAACTCAGGTACTGCTTGATGGCATCGCAGGGAGCTGTTCACACAACTTAGAAGGCTAGTTCTACAAAGGAAAAAAAAATAAAGTAATACATTAATACTAGCTGTGTTCCTTAAACTTACCATCCTAACGTGGCAAAGCAATTACTTTCAATATGTTAGTTAAAACTGTGTGTTTCAAATATGACCAGCATTAATAAAATTACACTTTTCAAAGAGCTTTTATTTGTTGGCTCTATCTCAGATATACAGAACATGTACAGCACAATTTATATGAAGGTGTATTATTTAAACATGAGATCCCTATCCATAAACAAAATTCAGTCACCCTTTGCATTCAAGACAAGAGGTTAGATTCTTATTCATGTGAAGAGATGAGAGGCTCTTCAGAATGCCATAAGACTTCTGGATGCGTCATATTAAACCCTAGTTTGGATATGCATATTTTCATAGTACAGAAAATATATTACCTTTACAAGAAAAAGTTTTATAAGAATCCCTTCAAGAAAAAGTAAACATTTACGTACGCCTCCACTTTCTATCAGCCTGGTCAAAGACCATTACGGCTACCTGCGCCTTCTGGACGTAAGACCATTTTCAAAGAGCACCACCAAAACGGTAACATTCTGAACGAATCCTTCAGCTGTCATAAATATACTTATTTCATAATTAAAAATAAAGGAATCTCACATTTCTCAATTACAGCTTGTCAACTTGAATTGTACGTAAGCATATAAACCACACAGGACCCTCTAGCACAGAAAATTAACAAAGCCCTTACGGTCCATTGTAAATGAAGTTAAACTGTGTTTTTGCAAAACAGTACTCCTGACACACACCAAAGTTTTAACTTTGAAACAACTGCAGTTAGGAAGAAAAAAAAAAGGAAAAGTAGTTTTAAAATAGATGTGTAAAATCTGTGTAAAGCAAGACCTTACATACTGCATCAGTCCAACACTCAGATACATTGTATGTTCTCACAGAAAGAAGCATACAATGTTTCAGATAAGAACTATTCAGCTTTGCAAAAAGCATTCACACCTCCACCTCATTTTTGTTGAACTAACAGTTTAAGTAACTCAAAATAATCACTTTAATAACCCAAAACATTAAAACTTTGAAGATTACTTTTAAAATCCCCCTCCTAATTTTATCATACACAGTTAAACATACTTCTGAGGCACTGCTGAAAAATCCCAGTAGAAACTGATTGTCTTACATAAAGCCATAAACATTCTAGAAACATTTGGTCTATTTTGAGTCCCAGCTTTCACCCTACCCATGAATGGAAGTCTTGATTCCATTTTCTGTATTCTAGAAACATTATCACACAGTCAACACAGCACACAAAACCTGGCATTTCAGTGCCACGCAGATTTCGCAAGTACTGTAACCTACAGTCAAACACGATTTCCATCTATGCTGGAAATTGTTTCTTATTCTATATCCAACTTTTCTATTAAAAATAAACATAGTCTGGATTTTCGTTTTAAAAAGTCCATCTTCTCCCACAAATTAAAAAAGCAAGTATCAAAAAGGAACAAGCAGCAAAAATAGAAGAAATGAACGTATTGTGCTGGTTATGAAGCTCTGACACCTGACAGCCATGGTCTGAGGAACATTAAAAAAAATACTTATATACAGATTTTATATACACATTAAGTTTAAGAGCTTAAGAAAACTACTGTAACTATTTTTGCATTTATTTCCTTTACTTCCTTAGCTAGCTGCAGCTCACACAAATATTTTCCAATGTACTGACTGCTGTGCAACAATCTCCTTTTCCCTTTAGTCTAGCAATAAAATTAGGTCCCCACTTTCAAATGAGGTGAACTTCTCATTTGAAAAGTTAGACCTTAATTCCTTGGATAAAACATAGCATATTTGGAAGTTCGAAAGCCAAGTAGGTCTCTCATTTCATTCCGGAACTTTGATAAGTCTTGCCTCAGTTCATTCAGGTTTTCCACAGTTGCCTGATCTGTGCTTTGCATCTTCTGCCTCATGGACGTCAAGTAACGGTGAACTAAGCAACACATCACCTTTTGATAATTCTCGTCTCTCTTTTGCTTCAGATTTCTCCATTCCTTTAAAAAAAAAAAAAAAAAACCATTACACATTCACTAAGCATAAGTAAATGTTGAGCCCGAAAGCCTGTATACAATTATAGAGTAAAAAGGAACAAAATAAGCAAGAAATTCTAATATATACAACCTGATGTGCAAAACTGTACAATGCAAGTAAACTGTTGGAATGATTTAAATTAAATAATAACCTGCTGTTCTGTCTCAACCCAGTAGATTGGTTACAGTCCCACGAGCAATTTCAAGTTCCGTAATCCCTGATGTTTTTCAGCACATTCTATAAAGACTTGGAATTTATTTAATACTTATTATTATTTTGGCCAGCAAGACACAAAACTACAAGGTACAATAAAAATGTTTATTTAAGAAAAAGTCCCCTCCATTCCCCAAAATGAGATGTTTCAGTGTTCCTGTCTGGTTATTTACTTTCATACTGCTTTAGTAAGTTTAAAAGAAATGACCTTCCTGCAAGCATACTCTAACCTCACAATTCTTGAGATCAGCACATACTTTGTGGTTTCTGTAAGTTTTCAATCAAAGCACATCTCCAGAGTGCTGCAGGAGGAACTGGGTGGTGAGGCAGGGTGGAAGGGGTACAAAGAAAAGGGTTGAAATTCCCCAAAATGAAAGTTCATAGAATCTCATTTAGTATAAACAGCTATAACTTGTTCTTCATATTTTGGATGCAACAGACATTATCCTAGCATTCTACTAAATAGTAGCATTCACCATGTGACAGGCAGCTTCATACAGCAATTTGCTGACTCATTTTAGTAAGCAGCATCTGTCCATCTTCAGAGCCTACGACTCTCCTCGTCATTTCTTACCTTAAGGCTGTTCTGACGTTTCACTTTGCCACTTGATGTATGAGAGCAAATCCATTTACTAAGACTGTTGAAGAGATAACAGATAGTCTTGGGAGATGGAATAACATTGAAAGGTGGAGGTAGCGTGCATTTGTCATCAAAATAGCTAAGCCAAAGTTTGGCACGAGCAAATTTCCATTCCTTATCTTCATGATTCTACAGCATCAGAAAGACAGAAGCAGAATAGTAAGGAAGAGAATAAAAATACTAAAATGCTAATCGAACATTTTATTTTTGACAATATTAAAATAGATTCCTTACAATTGCATAGTATTTTAACACAGAGAATCACAGAATCATTGACATTAGAAAAGACCTCTAAGATCAACTCCAACTATTAACCTAGAACTGCTAAATCTACTACTAAATCATGTCTCTGAGCACCACCATCCATGCATCTTTCAAATACCTCCAGGGATGGTGACTTTTCCCCTGGACAGCCTGTTCCAATGCTTCACAATCCTTTCAGTGCAGAATTTTTTCTAAATATCTAACCTAAACCTCCCCCAGAACAATGTGAGGCCATTTCCTCCTGTCCTATCACTTGTTGCTTGGCAGAAGAGTCTGACCCCCCACATGGCTAGCCTCCTTTGAGGTTGATGTAGTAAGTGGTAAGCCTTCCCTGAACCTCCTTTTCTCTCAGCTAAACAACCCCACTTCCCTCAACCATTTCTCATAACACTTGAGCTCCAGACCTTTTACCAGCTAGCAATCACCAACAGTTAATCAGAAAACACTTACTGCTATCAGCTGAAAGCTCTTATGAAGCATCGCCACGAGGAGTTTAGTTAGTACTATCACAACCACCACATTATACGTGCCAACAATAACAGCACCCACAAAAGACTGTAATTCTTCACCATAGCTAAAGCGCGTGACAAAGATTGCTACGTGTGCCAGTGAGAATATATACCAGAATAGAGCAAAACATGTGCCGATAAACCTACAAAAACAAGAAGAACGTTGTTAGGTAAAGCAAAATTCACATGAGTTTAATAACCATATATTCAAGTACAGAGAAAAATTCCAGTTTTGTTTAATTACTGGGAATTAAGGGTCAGAACTATTCAGGTAATTCACAGGTATCAACTCACGAATGGAATGTGTCATTGCTCTGCTTTTCACAAAAAATACCCGCACAGTCCCTTTCTTCTTCATTTACAGTAAATCCTTTATCATAAAGTTGTGTCAATCCAATTGTGAATGAGAACAAAACAAGGAGGAACATGCCCAGAAATTTTCCAAAATCTTGCAGCATCTGTCCCATTGAGATCTGTAAAACAGATTTATTGTCTGTTTTAGTACAACGCGTAATTACTGTTTTTATCCTCCTTCAGACTTCAATCAATAACAACAAAAAACTAGGTATTTCAGATGCTAAACATGAATAAGTTAAACAGGCCACATAATTGGAAGATATCCTTGCATTATTTTTCAGTGACAGTTTCTAGCTGTTAAAAGAAAATCTATGCGATATGTTCATAGTTTTCAATATCACGTACATTTTACACTGTATTCATAGTGTTAATGTTAATGGTACTCAAGAGCTCAAAAGTCAATAGATAAAAGCAATAAATTTGATGCATTTCAACACAACTGCTACAATAGAAAGCTAAGAAAACACTTTATGAAGACACTGAGCTAATCAAAGCATTTGGAATCACAATTCACCACAAATCTAAACAGCATACCTAAAACCATCTGCAGAACAGAGAATTAATTCATGGCATGCTTTATGTAAGATTTAAAGTGTACACATTAAGTAGGTCTGTAAGCACATCAAATCTGAAGTCTGTAAAGAATAGAAGATATGACATTAAATTCAGATCATTGGTTTCCATTTCAAAACATCCCATATAGAATTTTGCAACGATATAAATAAAGCATTAAAAAAAAAAAAAAAGCATGAAAATGTTTCCAGTGCAAGGACCTGGACTGGTTTTTGTTGTAAACACACATTTTTACACAGACATAATAAACTGCTCACAGTATTTAAATTACTCTTCCCAAAAATTATCATGTGTAAATCCTAATACCATACAAATCAATCTCTACCAAATCATACTCCAGAACAGTATCGCTAGCCAGGTTCTTCAAGTACAAGTTTACTGTGAAACTAAGCGCCAGCTCCTGCTCTTGCTCCTATGCTGCAGGAGACTCACTGAGTATCCCAGCTGCACAGCAGATTCTCTCAAATTGACTGCAATCTGCCACAGACGTAGACTTAAGGAGAATTAGCAACAAGACAGAGCTATGCAGTAATTACATCATTTGATCAGGAAGAATCAACCCCCACCCTACTGTTTTATCACATTCATCCTGTTAAAACAAACAAACAAAAAATAACAAAGAACATTTACTATCTAACTGACTCACGGTCCCACAAAAGAGAGTCACAAAGCAGATGAAAGCTAAAACAAGTACATACAAAATGAATAAATGACCCCAAACCTTTTCATTTGGAATAAATAACACAAACCAAATAACAGTTGCTTTCTTCATACAGTTATGAAGTTGTATCCGAAGTATTTAGAATTACTAAAAACTGGAAATCTAATGAGACCAACAAACCTAATGTAAGGGAATACTATTCTGTGTTCTGTTAATCAATCAACAAATCAGTCAAACAAACAAGAAACAAAACCCACCACACACAGCCAACTTATAAGTCTGTGTTAGAACATGGTTTATGAGTCAACAAGTAAAGCAACCAAATGCTTAAAAATAACTCTAGCAGCCAAGAGAACACAGTAGCTGCCTTTCCCCCCCCCCCCAGTGCACACTGTTGGGTTACCATGCCATATTTGATTACCACTATTTGAACTTTGTGACCTACTTTCAGAGAATACTGTAAGAGCTGTTGCACAAGCTGTACTGGCCAACAGTAATAACATAAGCTTCAGTGTGTCACTGAATGAAGTGACTGTTGACTGTTTTTATTTACTCGGAAAATTTCATAACATAGGCTCCTATTAAAAAACTTGTGAAAGATCTAGTACATAAATAAATATGCACATTAAACAGTGAACCTCTTTAAAATGTGGAGACTTCAATGCTCAAATAATTTGTACAACAAGCTTAATGCTTACTGCAACACCAAGACTTTAAAAAAATTAAGTGTATGAGTAGATTTCCATTAAAAATATAAATAAAATAAAAAATATAAAAATAATTAACAGCAACATAATTAAATAAAAGGGCAAGAAGAAAAAGTAGTGCCTTCCAGCGTTATTTAATTGGTTACAAGAACCAGGAACACACTGGTTAAAGCCCGATTCAAGATTCAAGGTGATTTCAAGAACTGTAATTAAACAAGCAACTATTTTTTCTTTTGACAAAGGGATTTTTTCACTAAAATATTCCAAACAATAATTACTTGTGCAGCAAGATTAAGTACTCCAAGTCATTAAAATGAATTGGACCTTCAAGTGGAGCTTTTCACCTAGATCTTGAAACCTTGATACAAGAACTATTTATCTGACCTGAAGTTACTTACTCCAGAACCACCTCTGTGTAGCTCTCATTGAATAGCAAGAACTTAAAAAATTTTTTTAAAAATTTAAAAAATTAATGCTTCTCTCAAATATTAATTCCACCTTCATAATTACAGGATCCCTCCAAATCACACTTGATTGCTATAAGCTCTTAAAATTAAAATTAGTTCTGTTCATTAGGAGAGAGGTAAAAGCACTGATTCGATTTATTAGGACAAATTCCACCGGTATAGTCACTAATTTATTCCTAGCATCTGTTCATTCAGCAGACACTTACAAACAGAGCATTGATTATGACAATCAGCTTTATTAAATAAAAACCATAAACAAATAGCATTGCCACCCCCCTCTAAGAAAAAAAAATCACATCAGGATAAGAAAGCAGTCTGATCTGATTTGTTGTCATAAATCTCCCAGGAACTACGGCCAGAGAAGTTGGAAGTATACCTAAGCACAGGTTTTTTTTCATGAAGTTGTGTCTTTAGAAAAAGAGGTGCCCCAGTTTGTGAGGGCTTCAGCTTTTCAAAGTAAAATGAAAGTAAAGGGGGGAAAAAAAAAAAAAAAAAAAAAAAAAAAAAGAAGCAGTCTGCACTGAGGACTGAAGATAAACAGAAAAACCGGGGAAGAAAATGTTGCCGTATATTATAAGTATCACTAGACTAAGACGTGACTTCCAGCCACAAATTTTTTTGGAAGAAAGCTGTCTTCCTCCTTTCAATCAAAAAAGATTGAGTGAGGTAATTGCATCCTAAATGTGCTGACTTCACAGCTTAGATCCCACCCCACTACTCCCCAGGCACTTTCCATTCTGTACAGTGCCACACTGGGCTCTTAAGTTCACTCAATATTATTTGACTTTTATCACAGTGAGCATCACCATGAAGCTACTAGGATGACTGGATCTGTGCTTCAAAGACAAAAACAATCAACATCAATAAAAAAAATACATGGCATAAATTCAGTACAAATCTCAATTTCTGCTCTCAAACCAGGAGAAGAAAATTAAATTCACAAAAACAGTTTAAAATGCAACTTGAAGTGAAAAAAAATATGCATTTAAAATTGCTGTGGTTTTTACTGTTCCACCATCATACACAACTGTTAGTGCTTCCCTTCAACCCCCAAGATCAGTGAGTTAAATGTGTTTACGTACATGTAATATTTTTCTACATCATCACTATTATGCATGGGAATGCTCAAGAAAATCCAAAGGAAGAAAGAAGTAACCTGTTCTCCCTGGCTATAAGATGATGATGATGACGTTCAATACCACTTAACTTCACTGAGAAGACCAACAAACATAAATGCTTTTGGTTATTCTTCAGTGCTACACATCTCATTCCTTTACCTTTTAGCAACAAAAACTCAGGACTACAATTTGCACAAAACTTTATAGGAATGTTCTTATCCTTACAGTTTTTGAATTTCAGACACTTAACCAAAATGTTATGGTAACAACAAAAGAGAACAAAAAGACAGTATCACTACCATTATAAAAACATTATAAGTGAACTATATGTCTTCCACTCTCTTACCTTTTCCCACCTAAGCCAGTGTATTTTAAAAGAGAGATTAAAAAAACAATGAAAACATCAATGCAAGATCATTTCTACTTTCTGCCCTTCTTACTTTTCTTTCTTCATCTTTTTTTAATAAGAATCTTCACAGTAAATTAAGACGTTTAATATTTCCCAAGTAGTGATGATATTTACCTGGAGTGGTCCCAGAATAGAGCTGGTTGTGTACATGAAGAACAGACGCAAATAACTCAGAACATTAGCAAATGCAAAAAGGCCTTCTGCCACTAGTGTAGGATGGAATGCATCCCAGTCCTTTCTTTCAGCATAATCATGAAACTGCAATGTAAAAAAGACAAAGTGACTCAGACTATAAATACAGATATATACCTATGCACCACTCTGTTTTTGCCTCTAAAACAGGTAATAGCATAAAAGAAATAGACACACATGATACATAGATGGATCATTTCTTTCACCTATCTCCTCCCTCTTTGACAAAGGCAATTTAAAGTCATTCCAGAGGAAGACAGAAGACAGGCAACTTAAATTCAACCCCTAATTCTGCTCCTCACTAATTGCTAAGCAAGTATTTATTCCTCTGTTCTGCTTCCCCTTTCACTTGGTTTTGCATGGTTGATAAAAACAAACTTGTATACTATTAAACACCATGTGCATTGCCTAGTATAACAGGCCTGGTTAAAAACATTGGGTTTTTTTTGTATCAGGATTTTATTAACGACAACAACAACAAAAAAAAACAACATTAAAAACCTTCACAACTAACTAGATTATGTCTTAATCAGTTTCAGAAAGATTTAGAGAGAATTAGGACATGAGACTCCTACAACTGATTTTACAAAAGACTACAGAAAATGGAAGTCAGAAGAAAAAGGTTGGTGTGAACACCTGTGAAATATATCCGCTGGGTACTATTCAACTAACTACCCACAGATCCCTAACCTTCAGCTTGGCTGGAAACAACCAGTATTCAAATTCAGTATTCAGCTTCTACTGTCTCAAAATGGACACTAAAAGACAAAGCAACAGACAGTTGATTTAAATTATTTGCCCAATATTATATTGCACAAAGATCACAAGAAACAAAGATAAACATGTCTGTATACATTGCGATTGTATGTGAGTAAGTCCTGCTAAGGAGACTCTCATTTCTTACTGCTTCAGTGCCTACAATATGGAGCTAAGAAAGAGGCATTTTTGTTTGGTTTGCTAAATTATATATAAATAATAAAAAGAAATTTTGCCATATAAAATTGGCACAAAGTCACCATGTGCCTCTTACACGGTGACTTACAAGAGTCTTACATCTCCAAAAAGATTACAACTTAGCAGCAAAGGGCTCTTAGCAAAGGAACTGCTACAACACGTGGGTTAGTTCCAAACTGAGTGGTTCTGAAGGCAGCCCAACATGGCATTCTCTCTCCAATTTTTACAAGAAGTAGAGCTTTCCTTTCCAAATGATTACCATTCTCTGAATCAATAACATAAGTACAGGGTAAATAAGCCAAACACCAGTCTGGGAGGGAAATAAACTGGTTCAGTTCTCCTCAACTGCCAGACAGCTGTCAACTCACAGTTTGAAATACAAAATAATGGTGCTACTGCACTGGCTTGGATTTTACTAAAATATTCATATTCAATTGGTCTGGCAGCTTGCCATATGCTGTGCTGTTAACAACACATGCAACAGAATGGAAATGATCATATTCAAAACTTGCATCTTCAATCAGATCCAGATGGTTTTACCAAGAGACAAGGCTCTTCTATAGCCTTGGGGCTTTTCCTCCTCACTTTAAAAAACAAAACAAAACAAGAACAAAAAAAAAACAGTGACCTGTAATGTTTGAACATATGTAATCAAAAACTAAAGAAAATTCTGTTCCAAAAAACGTTACGCTATCTAAATACATAGGTTAGTAACAGCCTTCTGCACAGGTACTGGCCTATGAAATCAGGCTAACCCAAATGCCAGATCAGAAAAGCTGTATGAGACGAGTACCCCAAATGAGAACAGAGTTCTTAAAAAAGGACATAAAGCCTGTTTAGGGTTCCTGAATTCCTGACGCTGTCTTATGCATTCTCTAACTCTCTTTTCAACTTCTCCTTCAAGACACTTCTATATTTGCCCAGTCCGCCTCAGAGGAGCTTATGTTTTATGGAGATGGGTGCTCACCTTGTTATGGGCAACTACTTTGAGAGCAAAAGTTGCCAAATACAAGGAATTCATGACAAAACTAAGCTGATTACGTGACTCTTCTAAAAAGTCTTCTAAACCATCATACCAGAGTCTTTTAACATCTGACCACACCATTCCTGTAGTGGGAAGGAAGAAAGAAAAAAATTAAAAGGCAAAGTAGTTGAGCTATTGTACTCAATAGATACTCTAGTACAAGTAAAACACTTTAGACTGGGTTTTGTGAAGGAGGTCTTAGCAAAGAGAGAGAACCACGTACATTTACTAAAAAACAGTGCATGGAGTGCATGCGTTACTCATCATGCAACAAGATGTTCAAACCTTCAAGCCTGTTTTCCAAACTAAGAAATACAGTCAACAACAGAAAGTGCGTGAGAGAAAATGAACTGTAGAAAAGATGTGTACAGCAAAAACTCAGATTTCATAAAAGCAGAGGGCAAGAATACTTTTTTTTTTTTTTTAACCATGAAGGGAATGTATTCACTGCTTTCCAAAAGCACCATACAGCCTCACATTCCCATGAAAAACATCATGTATTTTTGGAGGTGTGTTGTAAAATTATTTTTAAAGAATAATCAGCTCAGTAACTGTCACTAAAAAGATCCAGTCAGTAGAAACATTTCCTATCCTGACATTATAGAATAAAAGCAGAGAAAAGAGACTGTGGCTTAAGACTGCAAAAATGAGAAGTTTGAGTGACAGGCATGTAAACATCCAGGATCATCACAGCAAATTGATTTTTAGCACTGCTAACCATATCTGGCCATACAGAAAGAGAGCGCTGATAAGAACTTTACCAATTGAATGTCTGGAACAGGCTAATATTTTTATAAATGTTGAAAGGACTGTTAGATTAAATATAACGACATCTTTGATTTTTATGAATAATCAGTTATTTAATGCTCTCAGAGTACTTCAGATGCATGCCTCTATATGCAGTCTGAGAGAAAAGCAGTATGTTTGTTACTGCTAATTAAAAACTGTTAAGACTTCAGCCCAGCATGAACAAGATCAAGCAAATGGTAAAGATAAATAAATAAATCAGATACCTACATGTGACTTATTTGTTCAATCAGATTTGCAGCTATGTTGATGGGTGTAACAAAAAAATGTGCTGTGCACCATTAATTGTAAGACTTCCATAAATATTTTTCTTCCTCGTTACTAAGAAAACACTTCTGAACCAGAACCTTTGCACTGCTCCATATGATCACCACGTATCTTACATTGAAATTTTTAAAGAATCCACAAATGGAGTCAGCGACGTAGAAAACAATTATCTACACAGACAACAATTTGAACTTTCTGTATTTTGATGGGAAATAAGCCTTCATATTTCAGGCTTAACGATTTAGAAAGAAAAACTACACTATTTAATCTTACGTAAATTAATCCATTGAACACAAAACTTGCTGCTATCTCTGTTAGAAACTCTCAGCCATTATTTTGACACTGATTTTCAGAAGTACACTAATAGGGTTCTAGAAGACCATACCGTTAAGTTCTTGCTATTTGGTTTTTCTATTCATCACACATTTTCTAGATACATTATTACTGAATATTTGCAACAAAATTCTAAAATACATTATTTGGAAAGATGCGCTTAAGCTAAACACAGAATTAGTTCAACAAACTTAGGATTCAACAATGTGAAAAGCAACTGGATTTTAGTGGTTGATGTTAACTGCAAATAATTTTTCAATCCCGTCTGGAGTCTGCATGTTAAAATATCACATGAAGAAACCAAAATGTTTCGATACATTTTCATTCAAATTTCCACGACCACCTAATTACATATCTTCCTTCCACACTGGATTTGATGGAGTAAGAGAATGTTTAAATCAATGATCCTCAAAACAGGAGGAGTCTGTAATGCCTGGACTCTGTACTTGAAGCTTCCAACTTAAGGCTTGCAAGTGTTTATGGGGGAGATTACTGGGGATTTCAAGAAAATCTGCATGAATTACTCAACACTTCTTACAGCCAACAATGAAAATAATCATAATTACCAACAAAATAAACAATCTACACACAACTACTTCTTAGATGAAAACTGTTTTCAACTATACCACTTTTTAAAATTCCAGCCAACTATGTATGTGTCAATGATAAATATCTAATTACCTCCTATTAAGGTATAAATTTCAGTGGTTCGCGTGTCAAATTTTAATTTAAAAACAAAAAGAAACAAAAATCAAGGAAAAACAAAAGTTCATGAGCAATCTACTCAACAAAAATTATACCTGTGCTCCCTCTACTGCATAAACCAAAATTAACAAGGACCACTTCAGGTATGGTTATTATAATCAGTGACAACGACACAGAAATGGAAAGTTGTAAAAAGGGAAATTAGAATTGGAAAAAATTAAAAACTTGATAGATTGTTGGCTGATGAGATAACAGGGAGTCGTGACTTGCAATGATTAAACTATTGCCCATTCATAATAACTCCTTGAAAAAATTTAAGGCAACATCTGAACTCAATTCATTCCTCAACTTAGCACCAGATAAAATCAGTAGAGCAACACACAGCTTCCCCCTTGTACTATTATTACTACCCTACATTTGAACTTTAAAATGTCCTAAACTTAAGAAGATGTGCCGGGAATAAACCCACTTGGCCAGGTAACCTGCTGATAAGCCTAGGGAAGCACACCAACTCAGCGTGAGTGAACAGCTTCCCTAGGCTTATCAGCAGGTTACCTGGCCAAGTGGGTTTATTCCCGGCAAAGATGAGCTTCTACATTAATTCCTTACTGTACGACTGAATCTCACTTGCGTCACTCAAAATGCTACCTGTGCTTTTGAAATAAAAGTCACCTTCCCCCTATTAGATCCTCCAACATTCTGACACCTCACCTTCTGTGATAACTAGAGATCGGGGTAACATATCATTGTGCTTTTCAAAATGCCCTTCTTCCCTTGTAATACAATCCTTCAAAGATGAAAATTCTGTCAAGCAATTAACAACATGATGATTTCACAGAGAGGTAGAACAAATCAGTATTGTTCAGTCAATGTCAGCAATTGTCACCCAGCTCCAATCATACCTACCCATTAGCCATATTATCAGAAGATAGTCTATTCTCTCAAGGGCTGGTCCCATCGTATTCTTCTTATTCTCATTGTAGACAAGGGAGTACAAATTAAGTAACAGAAGAAATGTGAAATATGAAGCTCCATGAATAATAAACTTCATAAATGGAGTGTGAATTATACGACCTACTCTTGATTTAGGTGCTATTAAGTAACACAGGGACAGAACTGGCCAGAAGATGCCAACCATCAAAACAGTCAAAATTTTTTTGCATGTGTGCTTGCGTCGATAGCCTGCCATCTGTCCAAACCACACAGTATTGAGAAACTGCTGACAGTTAGACTGAGCAACAAACTAGAAAAAGAGAAAATAAACAGGAAATCAAACTCACATTTCTTAACAGTGGCTATTAAAACTACTTCTCCAACAATGAGAAACCACCAATGAACAGGAAATGGGAAAAATGTTAAGTTGAAATAATTATAAGATAATAAAAGAGCTACGGGTCCGCTATAATCATAAACATTGTTTAAATTTCTCTCTAAAGCCAGCAACTAAACATGAATTATATAAAAGACTTTTAATAGTTTCCATGTTAAAAATAAGTTCTGATTTTCAATAACTTAAAAATTTAGCATATAAATAGATGTCATACCTCGGACAGCTGTATTATCTGAGTTATTACATAATACAGTAAAGATCTTGTGAAGAACAAGATAATGCTATTTTAATATGCTATCCACACTGCAAAATGCAACAACTTCGAAGGCTAGGACTAAACACAGGTAATCAATTTTATATACATCAGTACTTAAAAACCCCTATGGATCTGTTTGGCAGGTTTCATGTTAGAACTGAGTAAGCTTTTTTGACTCAGTCTTTCAGAAGACAGTTTTGGATGGAAGGTTACGTAGATCATGCAAATATAGTTTCAAATGTCAGGTGCTGATTTGCATGGAGTTACAAAAGAGTATATTTGCACTAGAACGTGTTTCGTAATTTAATTTAAAGAAGAAATCAACAAAAAAAAACACTAATATTATCATATTTTAGATAAAATGTCTTTATATTTAAGTTGCCAGCAATTACACATTCTGCAAAGATACCACACAACAGATTTTATTCTCCAACTACTGTGATAGAAAAAATAAACTTTGTTGAAAACCAGAAATAGTTCATTATGTTGTTAAATTCATACCAGGAATGTATAGTGCTAGTTCTCAAACACACCATAAATGTGGCTTGTGACTTAGACATCATGTATTTTAACAGTTTCACATGCAGTTTAAGCTTATATACATACAACAAACAGAATTATAATGCCTTCTGAAAATGCCATCTATTTTTCTTGGAAGTTTTCTCTCAATCCCTGCTCTTTGCACTAGAATCCCAACAAATGCCTATCTGCTACTAGCACAGCAAAACTACAGTTATAATTTGTCAATAGATAAACATAAACTTACAACATAAATAAGTTCCATGTTGATGACACTAAAAGGCACTACTGTTTATGGACACAGCTGAACACAGCCTAAGTCTAACACAATTATTACAGACCACAGTTAAGGGCTGAGCCAAAACTGAACAGCCGAAGACAAGAAATAATGTATGGGACCTAAGGATCCATTCTCCCTTACATAAGGATTTACTGGGGATCTGAACAGATAATTACCATTACCAGAGTTTTTCATTAAAAAGTGAGAGTCTATATTGGAATACTGGAAATACCACATTTTTCCCCCCCAAAATAAATACAGAGGAAATACTCGCTATCCTGAAATAATATTTCTCTATTCCCACGCAGATAATGTTCATATTACTTCTGTAACTTGCAAATTTACTTGTGCTTCTACATCTACAGGCAGATCAGTAAATTCAATGAATCACTAGCAAAATAAAATATATAAAGCCTACCAAACTACAGCAAAAACAAACCTCTTTCTGATTATACTTGATTGCAAGTTTTAAGCGACTTAGGTTCATCCTCTCTTCCAGCAACCCTCGTTTGTCTACATGTTCATCACTAGACGTATGATTCAGAATAACTTCCAGCTCCCGTGAATTCCTTGCTTGTGCAAGTAAGTCTTTAGCAAAGGTTTTGCACTGCTGAGCTAGCTCCTCATAATCATTTCTGGAAGACACAGAAACAGTAGATACTATTACACTGATAAAAGAGTTTCCATTAACTATCCTTTTTTGTTGGGCTTGTATATTATGCTACGAAAAAAAAAAGTCACTTTTAAAGACCAAAGCATTCTCAAGACAACTCTGAGCAGGTTTCTCTGTAGCATAATTACAATTAGTTTGCAACTCCACTAGACAGAATCAAGTAATTAACCTGACAAAATGACTGTGAAAGACACATAAGTCACTTTACAAACTTCTAAAATAATCTCTAATCATCACTTTAAACGTGGAAATTACAAAAAAAAAAAAAAAAAAAAAAAAAAAGCAACAAGAACAAAAACCACAATTTTTTTACTGTATACACAATTCCATGTATGTCATTTCATACAAGTATGGAAGTTCATTTGTACTTTCCAATTCCTACCTGAACTCAACCTCAACAAGACTTAATTCTTTCAAGTCTGCGCTAAGTTCAAAAGCTCGCAGAATTGGATCCTCCTCCGTCAACATTATCAAAGCAGGACTGGCCAAACACCGGTAAATGTCAAGACGAAACCTGTAACAAAATACCATCAAGGAAAATGAAGATGTTTCATGTGATTAGCAGTATTAAATCACTTCCAGAGTGTGCAGAAAATTGCTTAAGGACAAAATAAGAGGGTTTCCTAAAACCAGAAAAAAAAAAAATCATTAAACGTAGCACGTGAAGAAATGTTGTCCTTCACGTGCTTTTAATCCTCATTATTCTAAGTAACAAAAGTTAGCTGCCAAACTGGTACCCTCTTCTTTTCCTCACTATTTCAACTACCACCAGCACCTTATGCATAAGGACATCAATTAAGGAAATACCACTGATAAAACGTTCACATTTTAAAAATGTAATATAGTAGCTCTGAAGGTTCTTCAAGGGTAACTGAAAGGGAAGTAAAGCATTGAAGGCAATAATCTGTTCTAACAAACTAAATTAAGAACGGTGGAGAGCAGCAGGCAAAAGAATTTGTATTTCAGCTACTTCAGATGGGTAAAATTATCCCAGCCAGCTAAGGAAAAGAGGTGAGAAAGAGCCTATCTACTTTCTTCATACCCCTGAGAGAAGCAAAATAGCAAACTCAATTCAAAATTCTCCTCACTTCAAAACCAAATTTGCGCCAGCTCCTTTCTGAATTCCATGCTCAGGCTTTTCTGCACAAAGCGTGTTACCCACCTAATCAGTCCTGCCAAGGAAAGCAAACCAGAACATGCAGAAATGTTTTGGGTTCCTCATTCCATTATATTAATCACACAGTCAAAACTGTGGACTGTAACGGAGACGAGTTAGTGAACACTCTCCTCCAGTCCAGAAGCAGGAGATCTGAGACAAACTTACTCAAATGGTTTTCAGTTCTGTTTTGCACAATGCCATTATTTTCAAAGCGCATGCACTGCTAAAATGCAATGTCAACAGGACCCCATGCACTGTATCTCTGAAGATTATTTTCAGTGTGACAGTTTAAAATACAAATTTCCTGCCATAGTTAGCTAATTATTATTAACTACAATTTAAAGTGCAACAATGCTTACTCTGTGGGAGATGCTTTTAAAAACAAACGGGAAGAGTGCTCGCTCTCTGAAGCAGAAATATTTCACTGGGCCTTGCAGACCAACTATGAGTCTATTTACTACACTAAAATCCATTAACATAGACCAAGTGCCATGTCAAAACTTCAGCATTGCTCCTCAGTACCTGTACAACTTTTTCACAGCTTGTCCGGGCACCTTTACTTATCACTGCATGTACTGTTTGTTACAGGTTCATAGTACACTGATAGCTTTCTTCTGCAGACAGTAATATTTGTGACAACCCACAGTGCTGATAAAATTCAAGCATCAGCTACAAGGTATCGTCTCAAACATTTCCACTGTTTGTTTACTTAGGATACAGTGACACCCTTTCCCATCCTGGAGTAAATTATGCACTGTCAGCTGGATATCGCTATGACAGGACATGGCTTGTAGCAGCTGAATTGCAGTAATAACTACCCTTTCATTTCCCTTCTCTTTCTGTGACTGAGATACACACTGAAATAAGTAAGTAATAATCAACTGTATGTTGCGATTGGAGTCCACTCACAGCTTTCGAGCTCTGTTTTTTTTTCTTCCCCAAACTATCACAAATTAAATTACATTCAGCCTTCAAACATGTTTTCAAGTTAACAAGATAAAATATTGTTAAGATCAGTAAAAAACTCTTTCCCTATTTACATCTTTGGAAAGAAAGTTTTCTACTTTCAAGAATACTGGAAAAATACATCTTTAGTTTACATTCATCAAGCCACACTACATACAAGCCTTCTGGCTCATAAAAAAAAAAAAAAAGGCAGTATAAGTAGAATAAGAGTATCAAACCAAAATGAAAAAAGCCACTACCTTCCATCAGCCTATTCAAGCATACTCCATCCCCAAAAAATGCCACAACCGACAAAACAGTACAATAAATGGAACCGCTTCTAAGCTTCACCTTAAGAGGAAAAGGAAATATACTGAATCTGACCCAAGTAACACAACAGAATGATGACAATAATTTCTTTATTTTTGTCTTGTAATTGATAAATCCTACCTGGAATGCCGTAGACTGTCTTTTTTGTTTTTTGCAGTACAAAGTGTGCATTCACAGCCTACAGCATGAGGCTTGGGTAACGATATATCTTGCTTTAACAGCATAGTGAGAATTTCATAGTTATTACGATGAGCAGCTAAGATGACAGGTGCCACATCCATGGTTGTTGAGTATTCTGGGTTCTGAATGCGTTCCATTAGTTTCTAGAACAAAAAGGAGAAAGTATCAATTTATTACATACAGCTCTATCACAGAGTGCTTTCGATGCAAGTTACTTTTCACTGCTCAGCATTAAGGAAGGAATTCATTGGGATCAAAGTATGTTTTTCAAAGTTCCATAGCATGAAAAAAGAAGAAAAAATGTATAACGACATCCAAACCCTTCTTATATAAATACCAGAAAGAGAGAAAGCGACACAGGAACGTTTCTGGTTTACTTGCAAAGAACACCAAGCATTCATTGCCTACCTTCTCCTTAATAACACATCTGCACATACTGGAGTGCATTTTGCTCTAATCAAGGTTAAAAAAAAAAAAAAGAAAGAAAAAAAGGAGTGTATTTACTACCTAAGCGTACAAAAAATATGCTGACTGTAACGCACACTGCTACACAACACATTATTCCCTCCCTTCCTTTCTTTGCCTCTACTTATGAACTTTTAGAAATCTGTACTTCAGCATCACCAAAATAAGTTTCAAGTGATTAATTTCAAGGTGAAGATTTGGTGTTTATGGATTTGCCTGAAAATTCTAAGAAGTTTCAATGCATTTTCTTTTCTCTCGGCACCTGTTAGCATTCGGAATGTATAAAGCTACCGGACTCCTACAGGCAATAAAGCAAAATAACATAATCTATCATTAAGACAAAAGATGCCACAATAATCTCTGTTATCCAAGTTCTGTCAGCTTAGTGATGCAGAATTTCATTTAAGGACATTGTTTTAAATATCACAGTTACCCTGAACCCACAGTCCCCTACTGTCCAACCACACAAACACAGAACTACACCACTCAACTACAATGGTTGGCCTGGAGGATCTTTTCGGCCGGTGATTGAGTAGAATGTCAACAGCTCCCACCACTTCCGAGTCAATAGCCACCAAAAGTGCGTCTGATGACTAAAAAAAGAAAACAAATTACAGATAAAAATAGCATTACCTTAAATAAAGTGAAGACTCAACCTGGAGCCAAACTAAATTTTAAATACATATATACATTAAATTATATAAATGTTATTAATTTTACTTACTCAAAGTTTAGTACTGAAAAATGTTCTTCATATGACCACATTATATTCAGGCTGTCATGCCAGGAGTTAGCATAGCGTTACTGATAATTTGTTTTACTGCCTGAACAGCAGAAGAACCAATTGTGAAACTTACTTGTCAGCAAAGACGACATAGGATACTAAAAAAAAAAAATCAGGTTTTAAGAGACAGACTGTAAGCAAGGGTTTAAAAGCTTAAAAATGTAACAACCAAGTGTCTGTAACATAACTCAGATACATCACATACTTCAGCCCTGCCTTCGTAGCTCTGTCGTAAAGGTGGAAATATGAACTTTTTTCCTGGGCTCATGACTACCTCTGAGACTTCCCTGAAGTTAAGCTAACAACTTTCCACTTTCCCTACAGTTGACAGCATCCTTTTAAACTCACTTCAGAAAATTCAAACGTTTACTTAAAATTAAAAGAAAAAAGACAGATTGTAATATTGCCACTAAAATAGAAATCCAGGGAGGGGAAGGCTGCTTGTTTTCTTTTTCTGTCTAGTAATAAACAACTTCACAGAAGATTATTTTTTTTGCCTGTTTGAAACGCCATCATAGCTGCAACTCTCCTGGCAGTAGCAGAACACACAAGAACACAACAGAGTCAAGCAAGTACCGCTGATATGAAACTGCCTCCACTCTGTGCCTCAGCACAGATCAGGTTTTACAAGAAAGCATCGTGGAAATGCACGCTTGCCTTAACTTGAAATCATCTGTGACAAAGCACATTTATGTGCTCCTATTTAAAAAATTATTGTGCCTCATAGCCAGTGAGATCTGCCACTCTAAATATTTTAATGATATGCACTGACTACATACTACGTATTTTACTTCATGATACTACGTATGTCCTATTTAAAACAGGAAAAACATTTAAAATAAAAATCAGAATTGCCAGCATAATTAAAAATGTTAGTATACACTTGCTATGTCAACAAAACCCCATTAGAAAAGTCAATTAGTGAGAAGAAAGCAATCTTTACAATTAGTATCTGGAAAAAAAGGCTGAAGTGCCTATAAAGACAGATTCTATTTCTTCCAAATTCTGACACATCAACAGAAAAAAATATAAATGAAATAGACTACGCAGATCAATGACTACGCTCCAAGTTTCCAATAATCCATGTGTTGTATACCTGGCACCCATAATCCAGAAGAAGCTGTAATATGTCCAAATTTTCATTTTCAATCGTTATGGTAACAGCATTTCTTCCAAGCACATCCACGCAATTTATGTTCATCTCACCCGCGCTGTTTTCTTCTAAGAGTTTCTTAACCATGTAATAATCACCTGCGTGAACAATGTATGAATATATCTCAGTGTTCTTATTGTAAAGCAGTAAAAGCATGTGAACATGTTGAAGTACCAGCTACAATCCATCACAGCTGACAATATAGTGAGTATGTCAGGCAATTAAGAAGTCAAGATAGATGAGAATTCTCCCACCAGATGGAAAACTGAAGATATACTGAGAGTTCTCTTTCAGGGAAGCACTAAGACATGTACTTTAATCCATCCCCTTAGTTCCAATCTTGAAAACAAACACATGTAACGCACGAAAGCACACGTACTTTTCAAAACTGAGGCAAAGCTGCATACATAACCTCTGAGACACTGGAAACATCAATTACAACAAAGAAGGCTACTTGGTGCAGAAGAACCATAGCATCAGAGCAGCCCTCTGTACAACACCACGAACACATCTACGTCTCTTGAGTACAAGCCATGTCAGCATTTCCAATTTATTTCCAACTTTAATGTACCAATCATGAAAGTCAGGGCGATACGATGCTGCAATGTTACAAAAATCAAGGTAGCAAGTTTGATGAGCAAGTAAAACTAATTGCGTTGTGCAGACGTCTGCACTTTCCAACTTGCCTGAAATACAGATGCAGCAGCACTGACATTAAACAGCACAATATTATTCTGTTTAACCGCCCCTTGCTGCCAAGGAGAAAAGTTTTATTTTTGCCTCTAACAAGCTATTTCACAGCACAGAGGACCACAACAAAGACAGATCTTACTGTACAGCACTTACAGAAAGTTCAGATACAGCCTCTAAGAGTACTAAACCAGATGCCAGACACATCACAATGGTTGTTTTTTCTTTTATTATTTCAAAGATCTTTTTGCTGTTGTTTGATTGCGCATCCTTTAGCTCTCTGAGCCTCTGTTTACACTTTGAGAGCACGCTGCCTGGCTCTAGTCTCCAGGACAGGTTCCACCAGCAGCAGAGCTGCAGGCAGTCTGTCCATCTGACAGCAAGGCACCGACCTCCCAATGAGCATCCCGGCTTCATAGACCGCCAGTTGCCTCTGAACCGCTGCCCAGCGCTAACCCAACAGACAGCAGTGGGCAGAGCTGCACATAAACACATTGGCTGCTACACAGAAACACAGAACCATTCATCACCTGAACAACAGCCTGTCTTGGGGTCCAATGCTTCTAAAGTGTTAAGAACCGTTTGATTTAAGACTATCTTTGCTCAAGGTAAATAAACACGTACTTAAAGTAAGCAAGCATGATATTTTGGACAGGAAAAATCTCTTCCCACCCACTGCCATAGGTGCCATACAGCGCCCCACGCATTTCGTTGACGCCTAGGTAAGTCGCCCACTGGAAAGGAACTTTAAAAGCGACCAGAGCAAACGTTTACTGACTTGGCTGTCACAACGCCAACTCCCTCGCACACCGACCCATTGCACACCGCTACAAGGCGCGGCCCCACGGGACCGCTGCACGGAAAGCGTACAGCCCCTGCCCCGCCCGAAGCACTGCCGCTGCCCGCGGGGAGAGAACGGCTCAGGCCTCGGAGCAAGAGGCCGAGCCCCCCGCTCCCGAGGCCGCAGCAAGGGGCTCCATACCTTTGTCACAGGCCAGCAGGAAAAGCTTCTCGTCTAGCGTGGTCTCTTCCTTCACCTGCCGTACATCCTTCAGTGCCAGCAGCTTGTTGGGCGAGGCCGAGGCGGACGGGTCCGCGCTCTGGTACAGAGCCGCCATGGCGCCGGCTCCGCCAGGCCCATGAGCGCGCGGGCGGGGCGAGGCCGCGCAGCAGGAGGACCCCCAGCGCCCGCGGCGCCCCCGGAGGGAGCGGGGCGGCAGCACCCTGCACTGCCGGCCGGCCGGGGCAGGGCAGGGTCGGGCGGCCGCTCCCCGCTGCAGTGCGCAGACTCCAATGGCGGCCTCGCCTCTCCGGGTGGCAGCGAGAGGCAGGCGGGGAGGAGCGCGTCCGTGGGCTGTGGTTCGGCGGCGTGCAGCACCAAGTTCTCCCGCACCGTCGTGCCCCTCGGCGGTTTAGCGTTACCCCCCGAAAGCGTTTTTTAGGGGGCCGGGATCAGCTGCGGAGGGGCCCATGAGGCCCAGCCGGAGTCGTACGGCGCGGGCCACAGAGGCAGGAGCACAGAGCCCAGGGCCTGACTGCATTGTACTTCTGCACGTACGGAGAGAGCATCGACACGTTTTTAATCAGTTAACTCTTAGGGAAGTACTTCTAGACATCACAGCTATTAACTCTTCCTTTTTATGTTAAAATTACATACCTTTTTCAGTTTAAAGACAACAAATTTCATATAGTTATAGCTTGCAGCCCTAGCTCCTGCTTGTGTGGTTTAGTGCAGAGGTCTTATCCCCAAATTCTTCCCCTCAAGCTGCAGGCAGTCATCCTGAGCTGACCCCACTGGCACAGCTTTATTCACTTCAGCTGAGCTATAAGGATGGATGCTGTGGAGAAGCTGGTGTACCCTGAAAATCCATTTCTATTTCAGAATTTGTTCAAGCCTATTTTGATAAACATAATTCCAGTTGATTTTTTTTTCTAAAATACACAAATCCAAGCCCTTAATTCTCTGAGACACTGAGTATCCCAGTACATAAGGGAAATCAAATGGATGCATCTTCTTTCTCTTAATATGTTATGCAAGATAACAGAAGCTTGCTATAACTGCTCACTTGTTATGATGCTTGGATCTTACCATGCTTACTGTTTCCAGAAGTGGAGAGAAAAAGCAGCTCCATATCTTTAAAAGAGAAAAGTCCAATTGTATTTAGTTTTGCCTTTCTTACTGTTTGGCTTCCGGTAAAAATTAAAAATCCAGAACCTTTGGTGTAAAACTATGGCTGCATAGAAAGGTACAAATATTAGCTTTAAGATCAATATGAAAATACCTACGGATTTCATCTCACCCAGACAATGTACCCCATACAAAGCCTCTCCATATATGCCATATACTCCAGTAAAAATCAAAGAAACAATCCGTAAGGAAATGCAATTCATTCAGGTGAACCCCCAAACTGGACAGGCCAGGCTTTTATTGTTCACTTTTACAATATTTCATGATTTAAAAAAAAAAAAAAATCTCATGTGCAGTTCAACTGAAAAAGGTAACATATATGCAAACCTAATAACATGATTACATTTCTGCTTACTATGCTTTTTTCTTCAGGACACAGACCATAGAAGTTCTTGCTCGATAGCAAAGCTACTACATTTAAAGATGATTCCCACAAAAAAGTTGCACCGGCTTTATGAATGTTCATTAGCTTCCAGATATCATCATTGGCCTTCACTTGCTCTGGCTGAAGTCAAAGACAAGACTTTGGTTTCAACAGGATTTAAACTCCTAAAGAATAAGGCAAGGATGATAACTTGTGAAGTTCAGGGTAGTATAATAGGAACTAGAATGCATCTTGATACAGGTATGACTCAATTTAACTAACAGCCCACAAAAAAAGGAAGTTTCTCAATAGGCGCTGGGGAAAAAAAAAAAAAAAAGGTAAAATGATGAAATGATACAGGTGGTTACGTGCTAAATAAATTGATGCTTGATTGATGCAGTTGGGTTGGTTTGTTTTTGAAGCAATACAGATTAGATATTGATTTTATAATGAACGTTCTGAAAATAGTAGCAACCATAAATAATCAGTGTATTAGAACTTCATTCAATCTCATAAAAACACAGTAGGATGTAATTAATGAGTAAATCTGTGCATACAATTTCTCTCATTTTGTACTAAGCTTCAAAATTCTGTAATCTGTGAAGCATTTGTCATGTTTAACGTCACAGGAAGTTGTGTTAAATCTCTTGATTATTTTATTTTGTTCAGTCCTCTTCCCATCAAACATGCAAACACTGTCATCACCATTTTTGGCTTCACTTCAACCAGATCATCTGGGAGAGCATATATGCGAGCACCAATTTTTCGAGCAACTGAAATGGCATACCTTGGAAAGCAAGAGAAAATACATATTAGTTAACTAGCATCTACTAACGTGTGAAGATTCATGGCAACAGCAGATTTTAACATTAGGATATGCCTGTTAAATCAGCACCTGGTGAAAGTGAACATTATTGTGAAGAAAAAAATTTGTTAACCATACCGGTAGCCATTTTGCTACTGGTTATCATAGCATTTATGTATCTCAAAAACTTAGGGATTATGGCAGGTTATTATTAAGTAGAACATAAACTATGAACTCAAATGCGCAGCTGTTAAGTCTGCTAGAAAAACAGCTCTCAAATATTAGAATTCAAAACATTCTCTGATGCAAATCAACTAACATTAGTGTAATTCCTCTCTGAAATTGATAAATCATATTAAACGAGCCATGAATTCATGCATTTCTGCACTTTATGAAAATAGAAGGTATTCATTTAAAACTTACTTGGCATTATTCAATTTGTCTTGGTAAGAAAGATCTTCTCTCTTGACCATTTCTTGGCGAACTGCTTTTGGTGCAATTGCGTCTATTAAATCTAGGACAGGTAAACTAGTGCTAATTGATTTGTCCTAAAAGAAAAGAGACTTGAAAGATCAGTATAAGGAATTTATTGGCTTTGATTATTTTGCTTTCATAATGAAAGAAATCTTGCCTCTTCACAAGGTCTAAAGGTTTTTAGCACATCAAAATTACAATGTTCATAATCTATATTATTACACAAATATAAATGGTATAAATTGGCTAAATCTAAGAAATGTCCCATTTCCCCAAGGACAAAAGGGAACTTCAAAAGAAGTCTGAGGAGCAGATCATCAAGACAACAAATAGGTTTTTGCATTCCCTGACTTGTCTCACTTTCCTCTTTTTCTCATAATGCGATTCTTTTCTGCTATAGCTCATGATCCACTGAATCATTTCTGCATCTCAGATGGTGTTCTGAGCTAGCATGAGGAGTTCATTTAGTCTTTAATACATGGACATGTTTTCCTCGATTTTTAAAACAGAAAATGCAATTGCTGCAATTATTTCTTCTCAAATGTCACGGCACAGAAACAGCCTACTACGAGATGATGTTGAACCAACTATCAGAAAACTGTTCCAGTGAGGCAGGCACTTTTCCTTCAGAAGTTCAACACAGAAGACAAGTGGCATTGCAGCCTTCAGCGCCAGAGCTATGATTTCCAATTCAGCCAAGTCCCACAAAGCCACCACCCTAATTATATATTCAGATATAGTAAAAAATTTTAAAAAGCAACCTCTCTACTTGAAGACATTGAATGCATGGTTTTACCTCCCCAAAAAAAACAAAAAGCATTTTTAATTTTTGTTGTTTGAACTAATGCTAATTCAATAACACTTCTTGTGTACTGTAAAAGTGAAGTCTCAGGGACCTCCAAAATCTCTGCTACACAATGTTTGCTGTAGTTACTCCAAAATACGGACCAAAGCTCAAACTGGGAAAGACAATACATACATGAATGTTGTCAAAAAATCAGTAATATGACAATTCTGCTGAAGAATGTCTCCTTATACTAGTAGTTCCATGTCTGTATCACTCTACCATCATTTCAGTTACCTTAAAAATAAGCAACCTCCCCCCCACAAAAAAAACCACAAACATAATAAGTTCAAGGTACTGAGACAGTTTATCTTATTTTCAACTTATTTATAATCAACATTGCTACAACATACATAGAAATAAGAGATGAAGCAATCCCTCTTAGGGAGATCAATACCAAGCTTCCCTCCTACAATCAAAATTTAGTCTTCTGTTGAATACAAATAATTTGGTATTACCTTTTGCTTAACGCTTACCTAATTCAATGTCATAACATGGGAAGCTCTTAAATATTTAACTTGCTAGGTTCTTATGTTTCCATTGCAAACCACATTGACACAACTGTTTCAGTACATACAATAAACCCATATATGAATGCTACATTTGTGTGCAAGTGCAATCACTTAACTACCATTTCTAATGCATGAGATTCACACAGCATGATGCACCTGACATACTTTGTTCATTTTAAACACTTCTTAACATTTTAAGTATATGAAAGGAAAGCTGCATTTATCAACTTGTTCATATTTGCCAAAAGGGCAAGTCTCCAGTTAGCATTTTGAATTATTTCTGGACAATGACCAATAATGACAAAATTAGGCCTGTGGCGTATCAGCAGTGCCATTCAAGACACAATAGGTTGCTGGTTAAATTGGGCTCCCTCTGGTGGCTCTGTCATACACTCACTTTTGAGTGGCCGTTATTAAAGAAAAAAAAAAAAAAAGAAAGAAAAAACACTTTCCCAGATTGTTAGGTTAAAAATCCCAAATATGATTATAGGTGGAAAGAAGAAAGGTTAAATGTATTTGATTACCTTGAAACTGGTAATTGAAGTTTTCTTATTTGCATTTGCAAGTGTCTGATTCACCCACTTAATAATAATTTCATCATTAACTTTTTCACCCTCTCCAAGGTCTGATAACACATTCAAAGTATACCTTGAATGAAGAAAATAAGTCTGAATTAAAGCTACAAGCAAAAGTAAAATATTACTTGAGCAAGTAATTACTTGAACAAGTTCTTATCTTCATAAGATACCCTTAGAAGTTATTTTGCTCAGGAAAGCTTTCTCAGTTGTTAGAAGAATAACAATAAACATTATTAACACAGGAATTTTATTTCATTCTATATTTCTTACTGAGCACATTAGAAATAATCTTATTTTATAAGCTGAAATGGTTCCCTTGCATTCAGTCACTTTGACAACTGAATTGCAGTGGCCCAAGAAAGAAAAAGCACTGAGTGTTTAAGAGTAGATGTAAGAAAATAAACTCATGGAAAATACATGCCAAAAACATCTTTTACTGAAATCAATTTATATTATTTGTGGTCAGTGCACAAACAAGATGTTAATTTTACAAATTATTTACTGCAGCTGTGATGGCTTAAACAAATTCTCCCTGTTTTAATGCCTATTGCCCACATCATTTCTTTCTTGTTTTTAGAAATATTTAAATTACTCCCTGCTTCCAGGAAAATACATGAAATTAACATACAATAATTTACATACTTCTATGTTTACTGAAAAATATGAGATTTTAATCATAATTATTAGTACGTAATTTTTAATTCTCAATGTATAAATCGACGCACACACAAACACACATTGCTGTTGTTTCAATCATTACACATTATGTAAAAATAAGTATATATACTTACATATAATATTATATATAAGTATATATCTATATAGTATATAAGTATATATTTATGACAGATTATGGGGATTTTAAGATCTACGATAGGAACGCTTAGAGATGACTCTCCAAAATGCCCACTTTAAATATACTGCATAATCACACTTGGTTCATTGCTTAAAATTTTACTCCTACTTATGAAAGCATATCTGTATTTCACAGATTAATATTAAAAATAACTATTTAAAAAAACTGTTAAAAAAATTGTTAATGTTCAAACAAAGTTAAAAGTCACTTTTGCATTTGTGAAAGTTTGAAATGGTTATCTGATTGAAAAAATTTCAAAATTACTTGCAATTTTTATGTTCAAGTGTGAAATTTCATTCAGATTATGAAAACATTTGTATCAGATCATAAAAGCTGCACAACAGTGAATACATCTGTCAAAAGCACCATGCATCAGTGCACCTGTTAGACAAACTGAAGATTTGCTTGCCTTCATTTCCTTTGATGTAGAAACAGTGGCAAATAAACACACACGTATACACCACGTGTTATGTCTAACTTACCTTCTCATCAGCTGCCATATCAAAGCCAAAGTCAAAGTTGGATTGCCCTCATTTAGATCATGTCCAGCAATACCAACCAGGGAGAATTTAGCTTTTGTCTTCCCAAGTTCTACTGCATAATTGCAATTCTCAATCTAAAAATAAATGCGTATACAAATAATGAAAAACAAAAAAATCTCAATATTTCTATAATACAGACATAGAAATTACACAGTTTGAATCAATTTGGGTTTCTGTTACATTTTGGAGATAAACATTTCCAGCCTTTCTATACTGCGCAGTTTCCACTACTCTTGCAAATGTAAATACTATTATATAAAATTCAAATGATAACCTTATTTTGCACTGGAGAAAAACAATTTCTCTTTGTTTTCAACAAAATAATAAATACATCAAAATGCAACTTGCAAAAATACTAGAAACAGATTCTTTTAAGACAAACAGTATTTTTTTCACCTATATTTCTAACTGAAAAATGATCTCAAAATGAAAGCTCAGGGCTTGCACAAATTCTCCTGGCAAAGTAACTCCTCATGACACAAGAGCATCAGACAACAAAAGATGTGCCAGGCTTGCTTTTTTTTAATTAAGGAAAACATAATTAACTAATTAAACCTTAAACATAGTATCGCTTAATCATGTCCTCGTTTTTAAAGTGAAGTGATATTGAAGTGAGTTTAATTTCTTGAGATAACACCTGTAAGATTTTTTTTTCCTTTTTTTGGGGGGGGGGGCCAGAATTGTCTCAGTAGATCTACACAATCCAGCTTACTAAAGCAGGACAGTTAGAGCCTGTGAAACCAAACTATATTTGTAGTGTGTACCTACCTTTTTCATATTACCACCAAGTAGAGGATAAGGGCGTTTGTTGACATGAGTCCAGTCAACTGGCACACGAGTCATTTCATACAGTTGGAAGATTATTAAAGCATCAGAGAGGTCACTAAAAGAGAGTAAAACAATATTTTTTAATTACAAAATTTCACAGAATTGCCAAAGTTGGAAAAGACATACAAGATAATCCAGTCCAACCATCCACCCATCACCAATAGTTCTCACTAAACCATGTCCGTCCCTCAACACAACATCCAAATGTTCCTTGGACACCTCCAGGGTCAGTGACTCCACCATCTCCCTGGGCAGCCCATTCCACTGCTTGACCACTCTCTCAGAGAAGTGGTATTTCCTAACGTCCAGCCTAAATTTCCCCTGGCACAGCTTGAAGCCATTCCCTTCAGTCCTATTCACCAGTTACACAAGAGAAGAGGCTGACTCCCAGCTCACTACAACCTCCCTTCAGGTAGTTATAGAGAGCAATAAGGTCTCCCCTGAGCCTCCTCTTCTCCAGACTTCCATACTCAAAATGAAAACCTTAAGATTTTTAATACAGTGAGACTTCTGAAAGTATATATTACATTGCTGAAAAATTCCAGTCACCAAAATAAAGATTTTGTCAGCCTGTGGAGAAACCGGTCAAAATCATTATTGCTTGATCTCTGCCACTATTTCAGTTAAATTGTGCATTCAATTTCATTATTTCCACAAATCTCAGCAAAGCAAGCAGAGCAATAACAGTTAGTTTTACCAGCTGCAGTTGCTTTTATAAAGTACACCTAGATACAACACCTACGTAAACAGTCTTCATTTATTCATGCAGTTTTCCTTTCCCCATAGCTTTTCAAACTGTTAAATACTTACGCTCAATCTGCACATACAGATTTATTTTGTTGAAGGCTATTCTAAACCAATATACACCTCTTGTGAAAGAAGATAATTAGCAAAAGTATTATCTTCCCAACTGAAACTGCATTCCTGATAAACCTTTTCAACTACCTATTAACAGACACTTTTTTGTTGTAAACTATCTACAAAAGAGTATTGCCTCATAGCAGTTGTAAACTAGAAACAACAAATGGTAACAGCACATCTATTTCTTGATCATGAGTATAATATCTGAATCAGGTACTACTAAGTGTGGCTCTGCAGACTAATCATACCATAGAGAAACTTGGAACTCACCTTCAGTAGCTTCCTTGAATTCATGTTGTTACCATATTCTTACAGATAACACATTACTACACCCCAGTGAGAAGAAAACATTACTTAAGAAGCCTTACCTGTACAAGTGATTAACGTATGGGCTTACACCCAGTGAATTCATCCAGTTTCTGAATGTCCTTTCTTCATTACTTTCTCCTACAGTGACAGATATAATTCTGTATAAATTACTTAGAGAAAACTTTTCAGTAAGCAACGTTTAAATAACTCAGCAGCATACAAGTTCCAGCTCCCGTACAACGTTTCTTTCCCTCAAAAATGAGTTCATCCTTTTCATAATAATCATCTCTATTGGCCAATAGAGCAGAGGCTTATCAAATTCAGTCTTATCAAATTCAGGGTCCCTCAATTCTGGGCAAAGAGTACAGAGAGTGCTATCAGACTATTTTATTTATTTATTTTTTTTTTAAATAAGTGTCGTTTCATAAAATAAAGAAATAGATTGTTGATTGGATTTGTTTTAGATAATGAATATATTATGGAGCAGACAGTGACAAATAACTAAGCTAACAACTCCTAAAACCAAAACATCAGTATCCAGCAGTATTATCACAAGTTTGAAATGCATTTTTCATTAAAGGTTAATACTAACACTCTGTAACCCCACAGCTCTACTCCCTCTACATGTACATTTTCTGTATTAATTTGTAAACATCCTCCAAAGCAACAGACCTCACCTTTTCAGTTTTTAAGCACTGGAGGCTCAGCAGGGCAATATTATATTGGGAACGTTAGTGATGCTGTTTATACTGCCAAAGGGCCTAATTGTTCTTGCAGTTTTAACTGGCAATGCCAGAGCAGCTGGAAGTTTCAGCTGTGATTGATATTTTCCAACAGAATAGATTCTATAAACGCATTCCAGTCATCCTACCAGCTACTTTCCAACTTTTGAGAAATGCAAAAAATCCAATAGAAATTTCTTGACTTAGATTGTTCTTGCATATTATAATCATGTGCCCCTTAATTTGTGCTGTGTTAAGGTTACATTAATACATAAATCTCCTATGTTCAGCATTACCTAACAATGGACCTGTGACCAATTGTTTGTGAATCAATGCTGCAAAAGCCATTTCCTCCTACATCAAAGAACATTTCATTTCAATTCTCTGCAAAGAATGATAGAACAGATTTCACCAAACTGAAACACGCGCAAATCTGAAGAATGCTTTGCTTTGCTTGTTCCTTAATGTATAATGGTACTGAGTTCGTCTAATGAGGTTTATGTGGTATGAAAACAGTTTCATTTTGTTCTGTAATTCACACTGACTATAGAAAAGCAAAGCAAACACATCATTAGATTAAAAAGAAAGCGCCTCCTTATTGTTATTTTCTACAAAATTGATGTCATAGCTCTATTTTCAAATAGAGGTTACAATTTTAACCCAAATATTTTGTTTTATAGAAAAAGTCCTGGACTGCTACATATACATATACACACATACGTGTATATAACCAAAACATAGTTTAAATTCAGATATTTCTGTGAGAAATTTCAGTTGTAATTGGTATGTTGCAACAGCACTCAAAAAAACCTGAGCCAGATTACTTGTTACTTTCCAGTTAATGATACATTATATTCACTCTACTGCTGTATTTCCTTCCTAAATTATGAGATCATACATATGGAGTTCAACCTAAGATTTTGTTTCAGAGATTCACATGTAAAAATTAACAAAAATTAATTGATGAACACATGTAGAAAGAAAAATACTATTCTGTGAGGTCTTCAGGCAGTCAGCTTTGTTTCCCACAAAATTTGATATACAATGAAGGATTACATTGTCTTAAAAGCACTAAAAACATCAGAATTTTTCTATAGAAAAGAAAATCAAAGGAGATGACATATAATTCAAGCAGGTTACTTAATGAACTCTTACTAAAAGTGTAGCTACAAAGACAGATACTTGGCAACTGCACTCAGACAGAATTTTACAATGCATGCTTAACACTGACAAAAGAATCTAAAGTAGGCAAGCAGGAGTAAGAACACCATTTTGTCTATCAGCAACTCAATATAAAATATTTAATATGCCAACTTTAAACTAGTGTCTTCATCATGCAACACAAACGTTCTTAAGTTTTCCAGATGGCTGAGAACTGACCAAATTTTTCTTTCCATTCTTTTATTCAAAATATACCTTGTGATCCTACCAGGAGCACATCTTCTGCTGAGTGGTGCAGCAGATAGCCAAAATCATAGGAAAACTGCAGAAAGGGGACAGAGCTACATAAAAGAGAGAGGAGCAAATTTGGTAGTATCCTTTATATTTATAGCCATCTCTTTCTTCTCTCAGATCACTGTACTATGGAACTGAGTGAGGAGTAGTCATAAGGATGGTCAAGATCCAAAGGGTTCCAAATACCTGAGATCCTCTGAAAGGTAACAGAACAATGCAATTTGAGCAGGCCTTGAAGGCTGCCAGTGGAGTAAGCAACAACCTCAGAGTACAGGCACACTGGATGAAACATGGGAGGACATAAATCGATGTCGTTTTTCCCCAAAAAATGGGAAGGCTTTCTGCAATTTAGGGCCCAAACTCTGCTATCTTTCCTACAGGTGAGAACTTCCCCAGAGCAACAGCAACACCTGAAAGTCATGTATTTACCAAGGACCCCCTTCTCCTCCCACCCAACATAGTATCAGATGTTCTTCCCCCCACCCTCCCCCTCAAAGTTCATCTAAGGGATACTTTCTCTATGTACAAATGCATGTCATCAGACTTTTTAAGCATTTTCAGCCTAGACTGCAGATTACACCTAGAATTCATCATCCTGAACACAAGAGAACAGCTACGTGATACTTTTTAGGTGGAACCATCATAGAAAAGATGGGATTTGACTCAGGAACACTTAGTTTCCTCTACTCACTCATATAAAAGTCTACAGCTTTAAGTCTTGGTTCAAGGAAAGCCACTACAGGTTAGCTCCCCAGAAAGAGCTACATGGTATTTGACTTGTTCAAGCCTTGTCCCCGTTTTAGATGCATATTAGAGCTATGTTTTTTTCTTCTACTTACGGCGGCATATTAAAACAATAGAAAGAATAAAATAAAAATCAACCAACATAAAAGGACAGAAATGATTAAAACACTAGAAATAAAAACACAGAGAACTGCAGAATAAATACTTTCACAGAGTACAGAAAAGTACTAAATACAGTACCTACATTAGGAGGGGTCAAATCTGCATTTCATGAAGCAAAACAGGAAAGCATTATAAGTCATGAGTCAGATTACAACAGACCATCTATGATGAAGCTATAAAGAAATGAACGTTTGACATTTTGTCTAAAACTACATTAAGAAAACATTAGTCAAAACACAGGACTTTATGAAAAACAAACAAGCAGAAAAACACATGAACAACGTTGTCTTTTGATGGTTGAAATCTATACGACAACACAGGAGTTATTATTTAGGGACAGAGAGAAGTCTTCTACTTGCCTTTAAACATATAACAATGGCACAGTTATCATCCATCCCTAAAATATTCATTCACTTAAATCTGGCCATTAAAGAACAGTAATCCAGCATGCAGGTGATTAAGACTCTTCCTAATGGCTTTGGCTGAAACTTGGATCTCATGTAAGTATTTTAACAGAGTTCAGAAAGTAGTTCATCTGTTTCTTTGCAATGCTAACTATAATTCTTATCAATTTGACCCATCAAATCTCAGCTGCAAGTTAATATTCAGAACAGAGGAGCTGAATTGAATATATCCTGCCTTCACACAGCTCCCATACACAATTTCAAAAGCATACATTTCCAACAAAACTGCAGTAGAGGAAGAGCAGGGCTTTTCATCAATGATTTGTCTTGGACAGCAGGGACTGCAGACACTAGGGATATCATGGCTGGAAGACTACCTCCTGTGCTTTGATACTTCTACCACAGCTGGCACCCATCAAACAAGAAAAGCAGGAAGCCTGCAACAGGAGTAGTTTGAGGGACACAAGATTTGTGAAACAGGGATGCAGCAGAGCAGGCAACTTATGAAAAAGTGAGAAGCAAAGGAAGATGGACTCACCTAGATGGAAAGGAAACCTGATAGGAACAGTATGAGGAAGGCAGGAGTAGGCAGTGCAGAGGAATGTGCTAACATTGTTGATGATTCTCCCAAGTGCGTCAACCCTCATTCTCACCTTTCCTTTGAGATCAGTGAACAACTGTGAAATACACTGGCAGGATTGTTTCATTATCCTAGATTAGCTGGTCCACAAAAAGGGTAACAGCCAAAGACTGCTATCAATTATTCCTTTATCTCTAGCATGAGGGCTCTGAACAGTACAATTAAAGTACAAGCTTATCGATACACAAGGATCAATATAGGTAACTGATACAGAAGCTTTTTAAGTTTCCTCTTTTAAAAGGAAATCAACCATACACACATGCAGGTATGTGTACAAAACAACAAAACCTGTGAAGGCATTTTGAAAGACTATAACATAGTAATAGCTTTCCCAATTAGGAAAAGCTACAATTTGTTCATCAGCTAAAATATAAACATTATGGCAAGAAGAACACAGAAAGGGAATAAGTGAACAGGTTTTGTTCCTGCAAATGAATGACAGAAGGTTATTCAGAAATATCCTTTGGTCAGGCTAATGGAAGCAAATCAAAATTCCACATTCCAATATTTGCGATTATGGTGACTTCTTCTATAGGCTTATATTGAAAGCTAATAAAAAAGCTCTATATGCTGGTGTTAACACAGGCACCATCACACAGGGATCCTACATCACAGCCTAGAAGGAATACTTAAGCAGAAATCACTAACATTCTTATTTCCTATATTCTTAGTAAGTTGAGTACCTTCTAATAAAGTGAGATCATAAGATGAATTGTCAGGCTTGTGTAGGGCTGGATATGTGTTAAAGAGATTTGCAACGAAAGCCAAATTGAGTTTAGGGTTGCCTGCAACCACATCAGCTGGAGTTACAAACTGTCTGCAGCCCAATTTGTCTGCCTGTTGGAGCATGTATTCAGCCCTCCTCAAGTCATTTTTATCCTACAAGAAAAGAAAAAAATTAACTTGTAACAAATACTAGCACGTTCCAAATCTGCAGTCTAGCAAATCGTGATTTGTTCCTCCAAAGTCTGAGCTAGCTCTTCCAGTGTGTAACAATTCCCCTTTTCCTTCCACTTCCATTCTATTCTTCGCTTTTGTGGTTGTCTGCTCAGCATGCCTCATGAATCGCAGCAGCCAGAGATTGTTGCTGTTTTCAGGCTGTTGATTCCCCCACGATGCATTCTGAAACATGGGCCATAGTTTCATCATCTCTGCTTTAGACTAACATTCTCAACCACAGTAATTACATTTGATCTCCAAAATCCTCTTCAAGAGACTCTGGACTTCTCAGAACATCACCTTGTTTTCCTTCAAATATTCTCCCTCCAAATCTTTTCAGTTGGTGTGATGTGTAACGTGTATGAAAAGATAATTTGTGTATAACTGTTTTATCTTCAATATTAATCTAGATAGAATAACAAAGACTTCAAAACCGTGTAGTATATACACTTTTTACCTCTTATCTTCATGGCGCTAGAAGGTAATACTTAGAGGGAAATTAATAATTGATTTACTGTGGAAGTCAGTAACTCAACATTGGTACGCTCAACCAAAACCTTACTGTAGAACAAAGATACATGTTACTGATACTGGTTTATATAATCATTTTTCTGTAATGAGCTATAAACTATAGGAATTTACTGGGGAAAAAAGCAACAAAACCCCACCGCTCTCTCACTACTCATGACCCCACCACTCTTTCTCACTACTCATGAAAAATAGATTTGTTGCTTTAGTTTTAACAGATCACTCCTCTTGAAGGAATTTGAGAGAACTAAAACTCATTTATAATGGAAAATTATGCATGCATAATTTTCAGTTGAGTTTTCATTGTTACAATGAACAATGAGATTTCATTTAAGATTTATACACATATCATAGGCAGTCAGTTCAATTTCGTATCCAACACATTCTCCAAATAAACCTTCCAACCAGCATCACTAAGCAGCCTGAAGAAAAGTGTTTTCAACATCTAGATAGGCTTTTCAGCAGTTCTATCCCTTAACAACTCACAAGGAAACACTTTGCTACACTTCCCAGCTGTTTATTGGAAAGGCCGGCACGTTCTCTCTGAATGCTATTTAGTCTGAGGAAAGATTAAAGTACATGAAGCCTACCCTTTCTTCCTTGCTTTAATTCCAACAGAACTGAAGCAGGATATTGTAATACTCATATCAGAGGACCCAACCCCACAATATAGCTGTACACTAACGTAAGTAAAACAGCTCAAAAATTTAGGCTGGAGGATGAACAATCCTGTTTTAGCAGTGCTCCAGAACTTTACTAGAGTCTTTTTCCTTTCACCTTCCATGGCATTGTGGAAACTCGCTGAGGTTGCATATGCTTTACAAATACCAAATGGGATTCTGAGACAGCCTTGCCATTCGGATGCTGGATTAGGGTTTGGGTTATTTTTTAGATTTAAGGATACTTACATTAAACCCTGAAAAGTCAATTTCAACTTGCATTTCATCGAAGTCACCTCCTTTGGGTGCAATCTGATTTAACAGATGGTAGTATGCTCTGGAATCCTACAACAGAAGCATAAAATTAAGAAATTGAGCAAATATGTAGCTTTTCATCACTATTTACTGCTATTTTAGCCTTATTCAAAAGCCACATAAGTCTGAAATATGTCACTCTAATTACAGTGAATATGGATAAGGTTTTTGAGCCATTTTATTATCATATTCACATAGAGCCTGTTAAGCCAGATAAAAGAACAGTAATGTCAGCTAATTGTTCTGGACAGTGCTAGTTATATTAATTCTGCTGGTTGCAAACGAGGGATCTGCAATTAAGGGAAATTTATATATGTTACCCACAAAAATAGGAAACAAAGAGCCTGGATTTTTTTTTTTTTTTTCAGCGTTACTTTATTCATTCACACTTTCTTTAAACCAACATTTTCTTAGATGTTTCTTCTGAATAGACTAAGAAAAAAGAATTAAAAATAAGACCAAGTGGCTCTTTCAAGATTAATCTAGTGACAAATGCAGTTTTTAGTATGCTTCTCTTTTTTTTCCCCACCCACTAAGAAACTAGAAAAACCAATGACCTACTAGTTTTGAAAGTATTTAATACTTCTCTTACATAATATATAACATCTCTAATTTACTAGCAGCATTCACACAAAACCCTAGTTTGCTTTAATATTAGCCTTCTTAGTGACATCCAAAAAGCTACTAACTAACAATCTAATTTTTTCTTCTGTGAGTAGAGAAGGTGTCTTACCACCATAGGGAATCTGGCTCCTTTTTTTTTTAGTTTTAAAATAGTTTTTTTCCATGTTTCTTACACCGGACTTACTAAAGTACTACGCATACCTCATGCAGAATGACTGAAAATGAGCACAAGGAACCAGCATGTCTTTCAGTACCCTTAGGTCATTAAATTGGAACATCAGCTAAATAGTGATTGAGAGGGGTTGCTCGATCCTTGTATCAAGGAATAGAAGCTACCTCAAAAATCTTTATGAATTATTGTTCTTTCCATAAATTGTTTCCTCTGTACTCTTCCGTGAAATACTAGGTACAAAATGCAATAAACATTAGCACATATGCACCAAGAGAAGCTTTCTTTAGTCATATGCTTCTTCCTTAAAACAACAAAAGACAGAAATTATGATTTCTGCAAATCCAGGAGCAGAGAAAGATGGCCAAGTAAAAGGGCAACTAATTGGGTAATGCAAATTGTCTTCAACAGTTCTAATAAAAAAAGCTTAGAACATTGGAACTTGTATGAATATGGCCTTGTTGGAAATGTTCACTTTGCATTGTGGAGTGAAAATATGCAGTACGAGCAACTGAACGGAATGAGAGATCAAAATGTTCTTTCATTGCTGAAAAATGTAGGATTAACATACATATAGAAAAAGCAGATGACTAATGATCCAAACACTCCTGATCCAGGTCATCTGTTCTCTGCACATAGTATGCTTTAATACCACTATATTCAATTATCAGTGATAACAACATACCCTAATGTCTTGACTGAAGTTATTGATTTTCTGCCACCCTGCATTGGCCAGATGGTAGTTCACCCATCGTAACAAGAGCTCTTCTGGGGAAAGCTTCATTAACTGATCTAGTTCTTCCCCTTCATTTAGCAAAGCGATGAGAGCTAAAAAGAAGTTTCAAAGAAAACTGAAATCATTGCCACCATGGTTTCAGAGCACTTAATATCATAACTCCATGTACTGCCAGAGCTGGCATTACTCTTACCTTCATTTCTAGAGATCTCAATATCAGCAAAAAGACCAACTTTAATTATCTGCCACAGGAGACCTAATACCAAGTGTGGTTTTCCTTCTTGCAAATCTTGTGATCCAATATTGACCACTGTACAGCCAATTGCAGATGCTGAGTTCAGGGCCAGGTTTAAGTTTTCCTATTTGGAATAGCAATATTTTATACATTTATGAGGATGCGCATCTTAGTAGATTTGTCCGTATTAAAACAAAATTTTCTAAAAGTTTCTGAAGCTATAAATAGTAATGATTAGTTCAGTGGTGACCATTGTACAGCAAGAGATTTTACATGGATTGATACGTCTCATCAAAAGATAATTGAAAACATTATTCACACTGATTAACATGTACCCACTAAAAAATTGTGAATCATCTTCCACTGCTTCAATCACTTATCAAAGCCTTATTTATAGTGCACAACAATCACATATACAAATCAGAAAATATTGTCCAAAACACCAGGGACTTCATACTATGGAGAAATGTGTTAATATGGAATTTTGTCCTATGAAGGAAATTGTTGTCATAGTCATCTTTTTGGCTCTTACACAGAGAGACATTTATTCAAGCAACTCAGACTGTAATTGAACAAACAGTATTAAAAAAAAAAATAAATCACAGCAATTCAACACGTTGATACTAAAAGTAAAGTCAATGACTGATTAAAGATAGATGAAAAATTCCAAGGAGGAAAAAAAAAGACAGCTGCCATATTACTTTTTTTTTTTTTCCTTCCCAGTACCGTACTTGATACACCGCATGTGCTTATTCTGTCTCTGTATGCCACCTTTGCTGACACATCTTCCTCAATTAAGTAGAGATTACAAGACTCAAGTGGAAGATTTACTTACAGAAATAGTGAAAGGAGTGAGTTTCTTCTTATTAATAGCCCTTTCATCAATTGTATCTGGTTGTGAAAAGTTAATCATTTTGCTAAGGAAGAAAAGTCAGTTTATTCATTTTTTCACTTCACAGAAAATATTTCGCTATTGCTTATAAAATATTTATAGCTAGTTACAAATATTAATGTCTGACAAGATTAGAAATAAAAAGACAGCCTCATCTCTACATCTTTTCTCCCTAAATAATTGTACATTCATATAGAAAACTCCCACATAATACCTACTTAATTAAGCAATTAGAACAATTAGGTTTTAGACTTAAGTAACAGAGTACATCTGTATTGTCAAATAAAGATAGTGGGAGATTGCAACTGTAAACTACTCAGAGTCAAATGGACTCAAGAGAAAATATTTGTACTAAGTAATTTTTCAGGACTGCATTCCTACAGTATTTTGTATCTATGGATGATCTAATGCCTTGCTACCATCATGCTAAGAATTATTACTCACTAAATACAAAATTACAGCAGAATAGAATTAAAAGATATGCTTTGCACTCTTTGCAACAGATTTAATTCTGATTTCTGTTCCTCCCATCCTATGATTTAGTACATCTAGTAACTTAACAATATTTCGAGTTGCAAAGACTTCTATCAGCTAATGAATAAGTGAACTGTGTAATTATCTCCATTATAAACAGCCTGTACATATCTGGCATTTATGATTATTGATCTGAAGAGGAAAAAGCTTCTATAATATATGCACTGAGTCACATACAAGTGTAGAAAAAAAATTTCTACAGGCAAACAGATTTTTCCCCATTCTACACACTGGTTAAAATATTTATTAGCCAAGTCCTGAATGTTAAAGCCTGTCAGAAGCTTTTCAATTCACATCACTGTGATCAGCACTTAACCTTTGAGAAGAGTTTCTTCTCTTTTATGCAGCCCCACACTCACCAAAGAAGAATGCCATCTGCAAGGGATTTAAAAAGGCTAGCATCTGATGGGTTCATGGGGAGAATGTGCTTACAGTCTGGGTCATCCTGTAGAGCTTTATTTATCCAATTAACAAAAGCAACTTTTTCTTCCTCTGAAAAGAAAAATATCATTGAAACAAGTTATTTTCATTTCCATGAACAAGTGCCACTGATCACCAGATTTAGATGAAAGAAGTTCATATGCAGTAAAGCTCCTTTAGCTCCATAGGAGCTAGTCATGGAAGGGAAAATGGTCATAACACATTTATCTTTCCCTTATTGCACCCTCTGAATGACTGGTGATTTTCTGAAGGACAGCATGAAAATTCAGCAGTCTCCTTTTCTGCAGAGCTCCCCTCCAGCAGGACAGCTCCTAACCTGCACAGATGCAAACGGTTATTCCACCACAGGTGCAAGTCCCTACACTTGCTCTTGTTGAACCTCATCACATTCCTCAAACATGAAATTCTAGTGCGCAGTTCATCTTCTCGTAAATTAGACAGCTTATGAGCCAGGTCAGATGAACTGTACTCTAGATGAGTCAGTTTCTCTCCACTAAAACTGAAAAGGAGTCTAAATTTGTTACCTGAATAAGAATGCTGTGTCCCCTCAGTAGATATTGAGGATGTTCCTCCAAGTGCTGTAATACCCAGCTTTTTATTTATCGATTTTCGGTAAGATTTACTAACATCTTTACTTTTCAATTCCTGAATTAACTGCAATAAGAAAGATAGAGAGCACTTTGTGATTGATAATTCATGATTTGATATTTAAGTAGCTGTTTGAAATTAAGTCCTCAAGAGTCAGTAAAGAACCTGCCTACCTTTGTAACAGTAACGCCTGAAAACACATTTTCAACTAGAGCGTATTTCACCTACTTCATTATAAGCTTTGTAGTAAAAAAGTTACTACATCATGTGCAAAAGTACACATGCCCTTAAGCAAGTGGACTGATTTTTTCCAAGGGCCTACAACATAAACCTCATTAGATATACTGATTCATCCTGAATTTGTCCTAACACTGTAAAGGTCTCAAAACTGACAATGAAGTATAGGTAACAGATACAGCTCACTACATTACAGATGTAGTTCAAAACTTGGATGTAAACAATTGTACCATCTACGAACCAGTGCAAATTAGAATCTTGTAAAGAAAGAACAATAACTAGTTAAATAAGCAACCTGCTGCAATTAGCAGCAGTACTATAAATACAAAACAAAAACATCACCAAATGCACACAAACCAACAGCTTCAAAAGTTTTCGGTTCTCTTAAAGTACACACACAGACTGTAACCTACACTAGAAAAAAAAAATCTAAACCCTTCAAATTTGTTCACTGTAATTTTGGTCACAAAACCTTGTCCTTTTCCCCCTAAAAACTAGCGATTAAGATATTGAACATAGTAGCATAAACATTAGTCTATCCCTAAATAGATCTCAAGGGCTGGTATCTCATGAACTATTACCAGGGCAACAGTTGACCAACAGTTTCCTAAATCTGTAGTACAGCCCCTAATTTTTAAGGAAATTGATATTAATAGATTTTGGATGGTACAGAGACTCCCATCATATTAGACAGGCAAAATAACATCTTACGTAGCACTATGATTACAGGGTGCACTGTAGAAAGAACTAATGGTTGGGTATTTAAAGGAGCTGATGGTAGAGCAGCAGAACATTACCTTTGCATTTCAACCTAAACATTATATTTGTTATGATGTTAATACCACGTCTCTTAAAGGGCACTTTCTGCAAAGTTGGAGAGAACCACTGAAAGAGACTTTCCTGTATTCCTGATTAACATTAGACAGCTTCTTTCCAGCACACACATCTCTTTAATACACTGTAGTTGCGTATCACATGTAGATTTTTAAGCATACTATACATACTAAAGAACATCACATATTATTCATAGAAAGTAGCTTAATAATTAGTTCATATTCATTTTCTAAAGACAGGTTATTAAAACCAAACAACTGAACTAAAGAAAGTCGAAAAGGAACATCTTACAGAGACAAATTCTTCAAAGTTTATTTTCCCATCCTTGCTGCTATCTGTTACTGCAAAAATCTTTTCTATGATCTCCCGGACTTTGTAACCAGGCAAGGGTAGGCTTGCTTCTTTAAACAGGTCCTGAAGCTCATAATCACTGACATACCCACTGTTGTCGATATCTGCAAAGTGAAAACAAGTTGGTTTTATACTTATGTACTCTAGTAGAATAACTGTTGGAAATAAATAATGTGCAAGAAATACAGCTGTAGGAAAAGAATATTTCTTCCTGTGACTTCATCGCATCCACACATGTAAGCATGAAGGAATACTTGTGGATTATACACAACCAGATGGGAGATGTGACATCTCGCTCTGTATTTTCTCAGGAACTATATTAAAATCCAAAAGCACAGATATGACAAAATAGCAAATTTGTAAATAGCAACATTAAACCTTTAAAAAAAAAAAAAAAACAACAACAAAAAGACTAACAAAGTTCTGAAGAAAACCTTATAGTGAAAGATCAATTATTATATTCCTACTGTCAGTATTATTCTACCTGCAATTAGCAAATTCAGATCTAATGCAAATGTGTGTTAAAACATACTCACAAAAAGTCTACATGACTTTATACTTTGTTTCTTATCCTATTACCTGATAGACATTTTCTGTCTTGAAAACTTTTGATGTGATAAGGCCTAATTGTGAAGAATAAATCCAGGATGATCTGTATTTATTTACTAAAGGTGACCTTGCTTAATCTATTGACCATCTCTGTTGGAAGCAATTTGCACTGCTTCCTTCGCTTACACTGGGCTCCCAAAACCACAGCAACAATGTCTGCATACAGACAGGATCAGAATGTTTTTTTCAGTGAGACGTGTGGTACAGCTCCACAATTGTGTAAAAAAGGGAATGGCCACATCACATAAAAACACAGATTCAGTGTAATTCGTATTACTCACAATGGACAACACAACCAAAGAGCAGAAATATTAAAAATTCTCTGATTTTTGGCCAATCTGAGTACAGAAAGCTGTTGAATTCTTAATACAATAAAGAAACATCTTAAAGACCTAAAATGTTCTTGTCCAATGTATTGCATAAATAAACACATTTTAAGTAGTTGTTTTTTGTTTTTCTTTTTTTAAAGACATGTATCTGTAAACACCTACCTGTAAAAGCAGAGTTTGAGTGTGTCTATCAAAATAGTCCTACTCGTAGTTCAAGGCCTACTCAATGGAAAGAAGTACATTGACAAGCAACAAATCTGTTGTCCATTGACTACAAAGTTCAATGAAGTATAAGAAATCATAACCAGCATAACTAGTGGTGGATATAATGTCCATTTTTTTCATGTTTAACAATTTTCGGTGTCATCAACACGTTAAAGCTCTCAAAAAATGTGGATTAATAGCATATCCCCAAATGATCTAAGTAACTGAAGGGAGTGTCACAAGTAACACAAATCAGAAACAGACTGAAGGTGAACTGGCCACTTCTCTAATAAGTCTGCGCTTCCACCTTTGTTTTTCAGATTCACTAGTAAAAATGCCTCTCATTTTTTTCTAATATCAGAACTCAGCCAGTAATATGAGAGTGAATGAATATATATCACGTTAAAGAAGGGCAAGTAGAGAACTATGCTCTGATCTCTGGCCATAGCTAACTATTATTCACTAATTTCCATGCAATCCAAACTAACTAAATAGCTTCTGCACTGCTTCATAAGGAAGTCACATTTCAGTGCTAACAAGAGATTTAAAAAAAGGTAATAGCAACTGCATTTTTTATTTGGGATACAACCCACAGTTCACAAACCACTGTACAGTGAAGCTTTCTGTGTATGTACTAATCCATCCACTGTCTGGCTGACCCATCAGGCACATAACACACACAATAACAATTGTGGTCTAAAGAGCAGAGGACACGCCCTGATCTCAGTCCAATTAGTGGCCATGTTAGTTCCGAGTTCATCTTTCACTGAGGGTAAGTTTCCATGGTGACAAGCAGAGACATAAATACATTCATTTCCTTTTAGCTTACCAATTCTGCTACAAGCAATTCATTCACAAAGGTACTGAAATGAAAAGATGAAAGTAAAGCTGCATTTATTATGTTTTACAGAAAGCATATATTAGAGTAAGGAAAGAAATGGTTTTTGGCAAGTAGAATGCAGATGGTGGGAAACACCCCCAGTGAGCAGCTACCTACCCGAACAGCTGCCCTATACTGACAGACATACACAAAGGTCTTTCTTTGGTCTGTCCTTTCAGCTCCTGGGAGCTATAGCTATCCTGAGCTACAGACCGCATCAGGATGATCACGTTTATGACAAACTCAAAAATTATCTTTGAAGGACACATCTTACTCCTTTAGCATTTCTAGACATTTTTTGCCCTCAAAAACAGTGTCAATCTGTTCACAGTTTTATTATTTGTCATGAATGAAAGTCACTGGTTCTTGTTTTAAACTTCCTTGTGCTTTACTGGATACCACCTGACACCTGCATTTGCAGAAACAGAGTAATACCCATTTTATCCTTTCCATACTACTCACAAAGGTACATATTTCTAACACACAGCTTTCCAGTAGTCTCCTTACTGAACTGGAGAGATCTAATACAAAAGACTTCTTGGCTTAAGCTGTTTCAGTTTTTAAATCAAGTGATTCCCATGCCTTAACACTACAAGAAACTTTTCACTTGTTTAAAGTAGGATTATTTTCTCTTCTAGCACATTATTTTGGAGGTACTGACATCGATTTTGGCTGCTGCTAAGACAGCTATTCTTTTATTTATTTATGCTAACTTAAAACACAAAATCACATCCAAACTAGAAGAGAAATTACTATTTGAAAGAATGCAAGCCAAGCAGAAACTGAGAGTCAGTTACCCACATCAGTAATAAGGATGAGAATTTTTAAGTTTTAGTCAAAGCAAAATTTTCTTCCGATTTAACAAGTTCCAATAACTGAATTTGGAGACCTACAATGCTGCAAATACAATAACACAAACATTACAACCGTTCAGCATGAAAAGTTAGATTAATTTATGTGACTTAATTGCTGAAATTCAAAGATGTGAACAAGCATATAATTTCAGTGAAAAGAAGAAGTTTTAAAGTAAGCATTTCTATTTTCTTAGTCATTACTGGCAAGAGAAAAAAAAACAGCGCTATCAAAATAAAATGAACCACAAAGATTTCTTCTCCAAAAGCATATATGGCACTGCAGTGTTATTGGCAACCTTAGGATTTTCTTAGTCAAAACATACCTATCTTATTGAATGCTTCTCTTAGTTCTTCAAGCTCTTCACGAGAGATAGTAGTCACGTTGTTCTCCATCTTCTAACAGCAGGAAGCGTTGTCCACAGTTGCTTATACCTAACAATAATGGATAGAAAATACTACATGATATCAGTTCCAAATACATACAAACAAAAGGGACTCAAATTTTCAGTATGAGGCACCAGACATGAATGGCAGCTCCAGGCCTGACACATTTGAAACACCCAGGAATTCCCTCTGTAATAGCAACTGAGGATTTACAGTAGCAACACCAACTTTCATACTCTGGATGATTTCACTCAAATAGAATAAGTATTAAACAACAATCAATTCCCAATATTTGAGTATTCTTCCAACATGAAAACCATCACCTCACATTTCAAAAAACAGGTTTTAGATAAATTAATTTTTAAGTACAATGCAGCATCATTGCTAATTAGTGGTTAGCATTAAGATCTGGTCCTGCAAAGCACTAAGCATTTGCACAGTAATTCTCAGTGGGACACATTCAAGTCGATGCCTAGCAGCAGTGAACACTGGTGCATCCTTCCATAGCTGCTACAGAAGTTACCATCTCCTGACAAGCCCATGACCTTGTAATACCCTCAAAGAAGAGAATAAAGGACCTTAACTTAGCTCAGTGACAGCACTCTCAATATGAAGCCGCTCTCTCCACCCAACTCCATAAAAAATGTAAATCCAAACTGAAAACACTTGCCCAAGGGCTGACAATAACGCCCTATGACAAATACTTACTTGTTTCCTCTTATCTATACTCCCTACAACAGAGTGATTCAGCCTTTGGTTAGCCAGTAGAAGTCTGAGCAGAAATTGCACCCAATTACCTTAATGTGCAAGGTTATAACTGCATTAGTCTTTTTCCACTATGCGCGTGCTATGTGTGCATACAATTAAGACTACTGTGTCACTCATCTTAGCATGGCAGAGCAGTGCATGCCACTAGGCTGGTGCACAGCTTGCTACAGATGGTACTGTAACTGACTTCACAGGAGCTTTGTCTTTGCTTTTATTTTCTAAACAAGCACTGACAACATTAATGTCCTGGTCAAAGTTGCCCAGTTGTGCACTTCCTCCCCTCTGTTGTGTAAGACCAGAACAGTGGAATTGGAATTTGTTCAGAGTAAAGGAGACTGCTATCATCAGTCTGATATTTTTGAAAATAATTCCTTCTCCATTCTAGCCACGTCAGTTCTCTTTCAATTCTTCACCACCTGCCAGTAAGAAACAATGCCTCTGGAGCCATCACAGAGCAGTAGCACGTAGGAGAGGTGGTGGTGGGGCACACGCAGCTGAGTGGCACCAGCAGGCCTGGATTCTGATGGGTTTCCTGGAGCCCTACTGAATGCTGTGGACAAATGCTTACAGCACTGCTGACGTGCATTACACAAATGTCTAGAAATGCTCATTTTCTTCAAAAAGAAAATGGCTTGGAAGTTATGTGAGAATCTCAACAACTTCAACTGAAGCCGTTGATGTTAAGGTGAACAAGTATCCAGAGACTGAAAAAAGCTTTTATAACGTAGCAGCTGCATTGCCAGACCACTCAAGCAAATAACTTAAGAAAACATTTGTCACAACAGTGAGTGACTGTCTCAAAGTACAAAAGTGAAATATTCATTTGGGCTCTATCTGCAGCATAGGCATTTCTTTATCTCCACTTGCACTACTGTACAAGAGAACAAGAAAATCAAGTACCACCCAACTGATTTCACCTCAGCTAAAGTTTTTGCTTTTTTTTTTTTTTGCCTTTTTTTTTCCCCAAGTAAACCCACACTAGTTTAGTTTTCTTCCATGATGCTAAAGAAAAAGAGCTCTTAAACGTGTTGTTTTAACTAAATCCTGTCTGCTTCACCTATCTTAATATTTTCTGTCATTGCTGAGTCTGTTCTTGTGAGTCACACAGGATATGGCCTTGAGTGTGGGTGGCGAGTTAAGTCTTTTTCCTTCATGTCACTCCATCTTACTTAAGTACTTGATTCAAAATCCCACTCATCCATTTTGCTCAGCTTACTGGCAGCACACACTGGTCTTCATACTAAAGCAACAAACAAATGAAAACTTCGTACACGTGCTTTTGGAAGTGCAAATACCTTGAACAGAAATCTGATATGGCAATTAAGAATGGAGAAGCAAAGAATGAATTGAAAAAAATGCAAACACTGAAATCTAAATTGCTAAGGAAACGTAAAGGGCTGAAGCTGCAGGGACATAGAAGACAGCACTTCAACATACAAAAACAAAATGTCAAAGCCTAGGTGAAATATTTAGCCACTCAGATGCAAAAGACAACATCTGTCATACTGGTCAATTGCTTATTTTTACTGCAAGTCAAAATTTATCAAACAGTTTTTCAAAAGTTGCAATACAGTTTATGCCTCTCTTCACCTGTTATGATTACTAACTTAGATTTCCCATCACACTCTTTCAGAAAACAGCACTCTTGGATTTCCAAAGATACTGGTTGCTTCAGGAACACTGTAGCAACATCAATGCTACAAGGAAGCAGATAAATAAAGTTAATACCTCAGCTTTAAAGAGACAGTCTTAAATACCTTATTACATAATTACCGTGTAAATTAGCTGGTCAGTTAAATGGCAAAAGTGCTGCAAGTACTGTTCTGGCATCCAGAACAGAACAAGTTTGAGCAAGCAAAAAATTCAGTGCCCAGAATTTTTAGACATATCAGTTGATTTCAGTATTGAACGAGGAAACTACTGAACCCACGCTAACACATCCCTTTCACACATGTGTCACCACCCAGGGCAATTCTGACAAGACAACATCAAGTCTACAAAAGTACACATCTACTGGAACTATGGCCACCTGCTAATAATATATATCCATTTACAGATAACATTTATCTATCCCCTGATAGTGTTCATATGAGATTAAAACACTCTGTACCCTTTACTTACATTAAATCATCTCTTTCTGCCCCAGGACAGGGCTTGTACCTACCCTTTTTTCTTGGGGGAAAGGATCCTTGATGCTCTCCTAAGCCTTAGCCATTAGCTTAGCATGAACTGCCAATATTGCTCTGTTCATAGCCTACCTTCTACTTCTCCTGGAAGGCTTTCTGAAGACAATACAATGGAGTCTGGAAACATTCCACATCCAAAACTAATACAAATTACTTCTGGTATCACAGCACTACTTTGTGCATGGAAGCGCATTTGCAGCTGTGCAAAAGCCAGGGACAAAGTAAGCAGCCCAAACCGCAATTCCCTTCTCTTTCTTACCTATTACCAAAGCTGACAGAAAAAAAAAAAAAAATGACCAACAGATATAAGATCAGGACCAATGGTTTCCTTCATCCCTGCAGGCAACTGGCAATTTCTTCTCCACCTCTTCATTTCAGATTCTATTAGCCCTGTTCTCATGCTGCAGCTGCTTCCACAACCACAACAGACATTACAAAAGCTGACTCAAGAGCTTATTTTCTTTTGTTATTGTTCTTTTTCTCTGGTATTAAAAACATACTTCCTCTACCCCTGGTGCAAATACTGCTCTCTTTCTGCATCATCCTTGGGTCTGTAGTTTCTAATAGCAGCCAAGCTACTGCAATTACCAAATACAGGCTGCGCAGAAGGATTACTGCTTTTATAACAGTACATGCCAATAACCAATTATTATCTCAATTACAAGTTATTCAAATTCTTCTTTTCTCATCAGGCATTGACTCAAGATAATAGAAAGTTTAATGCAAAATTAGTTTATCTAGGATTCCTAAAACCAACTTTTAAGCTCTCGTCTGATTAAATTAGGAGTTTTGTTCTGCTTCAGCAAGAAACAAAGGTGTAAGACAACAAAAAGGAACTTCATAATGAGGATATGCATCAGATATTCTCCTTATTCAGTATGGAGAGAAAATTGTATATTGTCAGGGAGGAAAAGAATGGCAAATATATTGGAACCAAGGAAAAGACTTGTGTAAATAGCAAGCACTAGAATTAACTGCCATTGATAGACAGAAATTCAGCTTTGTATGAACATATAAATACATATGCACACATCTCTATTGTCTTCTCAATAATGTAAAACTCCTGTCCAATCTTTTTTCACATCTTACACTGAAAGATCTTTTTTACTTACACCAAGATCATTCTTTACCTTCATATTTGAAGCTGATTAGCAGCCAACTAAATCATTTAACAGTGTGAAAGGGCAATTCATTTTAGGTATTTCAGTAGAAGCCCATAAAACTTTTTAATGTGGTCTTTTAATCTTGATGAGAAAATAAAAAGTCGCTCGGTAGGATTCAGTGATTTCATTATTTTTATATTGTTAGAGTTAAAATTTGTGTAGGAGACAAAAATAGTTTGTCTTGTATCAGAGGAAGGAGTCGCAGGAGAGAGACGTGAATTATGCACGGCACTATCTGAAGTGAAAGATGACTTAATTGTTCTCTTAGGGTAGAGTGGGGGAATCCAATACACCTGCAGAACAATGGGCTATCAGCACTGGGCCTTAGAAAGAATACATATATCCATTTCCGTGCAGCAGAGAATGCTTGTATAACTTCAAAACAGGAGACAACAGAAAGACAATTAGTTCTGTGAACACAGATATAAATGGATGTGCATACGTGTAAAAAAAAATAAAAAAACAACTGCTGAAGCACGATACTAATTTTTCAAAGAGAAGAATAAGCAGCGTATCATTTACCAGGTACAGCCTTTAACAGGGTTAATGGCTTTTAGTTCATTAACATGAACTAAAAAGTGCTTACTTGAACTTCTATTTTGTTACATTAAAAAAAAGTCAAACTATGTAAACAAAATAGTTCCTTAAAAATCATGCAGTCAGTGTGAACCTTCATTACACCAAACGGTCTGAGAACGCGTCTTTCCTGTCTTGATTTATAAACATCACTAGATTTATCACTAGACATTTATGATCATCAAAAGTATTTAGTAATTACTGTAAGTTTATGTGAATTCAATTAATATAGAAATAAATTTAAAAAAAAAATCACTTAGAATAATTTTGTGAGACTTAAATCAGGATGAAGAACCACTTATTACAAAGCAGATACATTTCGTTTAGAGTGCTACCTTCTCAACCAAACAGAAGGTCTCTGGCTTCCTTTGGCTGCTGAGTGCACAGAACAGCCATGCAAATTCATCCATGCTATCAGTTTCACCCCATTTCCTTCACATACATCATTCAACACGATCTCAGCCTGCCTGGGCTTTGTATTGCTGTATTCAGCACTAATAAAAACATCAATGGAAAACCTACCTATGCCAGAAGGACCACCTCTGAAAAAGTAGTTCTGAAACAATGCTATTGCATGCTGAGTTCATAGAAATAGCTTTCCAAAAACATTCTAGAAACCCTCAGGTGTTTGTAGTTTAGCTACATGAATGGTTTGGGCTGAATTTGCCCAAAGAGACTGTCTCAGGCCATAAGTGACCTCCTCTGCTTTGGCTGTTTTCCTAGAAGTCTGACAGGTTTCATCCGCACTGAGAAAAAAAACGGAAGCATTTTATCCCCTCTGTGTTCTGGAACAGGGGCTTCAAACGTGCCTACCCCATACCCACAGGCCAAGCAACATCTGCTCATCCAATGTTAACCCAGATACAGTCTGATATATAAAACTCCTTAAAATTCCTGCTTCAGCATGTTGTGTCAAGGTTTCCTTGAGGCTGTACTCCTCCATTTCACCTGCAGTAAGCATGTTGTAGTGCAGAACAGAGGGCGGCAAGCAGGAACGCTCCCTGCCAGTGCTCCACACACCTGCCCCCTAGCTCCAAAGGTCCCAAGCTGAGCACAGAGGTGATCCCCAGGCTGTGCAGTCCCACAACAGACTGCACACCAGCACTCTGCCTTTTCCTTGCATCAGCTGCTTACCTACAGCAAACTGTGCTTTTAATAAGCACATCATCCTCAAGAGCAAATCTGAACTCTGGGAAACTGGGATACTGAAATAATACAGATCAACACCACTGGCCCCACAGAGTTGCGTGCACATTAACAAGGATTTTCTGATGTCAACACTGGTTGCTAACAGTATTTCCTCATGTTTATAAAACACAATCATTGAGAACACGCTAGTTTCAGTTAGAGTACAAGTAGCACAGAACAGTAAGAAAGTAGAAACTGTGTATCTGCAATGCAGGGCATCCTGGGCTCCCTACCTGCTAACAAGCCATCTCCAGGTCATGAATAACATGTACATGCACAAATTTGCTTCTAAGCAAACAAGGAGTTTTTGTGTAGTACTTGAAAATACCCAGTGTGTCAGTATTGGCAGGAAATTTAAAAAAAAAAAAAAAAAAAAAAAAAAAAAATATTTCCCATAGGTCTTTGGAAAAGAAGCAACACTTTTGCTTTTCAGAATTTCAGAATTCAGAATCAGCCTTTCAGAAAAAGGCTGCCTTCCAAAACAAGACATCCCCTCACCTGAAGCAAAGTCAAAGTTTTGAGAAGATACAGGAACTACACTACACATTTGATTTTATCAAAGCTTCCAGATTGGGAATTCTCAGCTATCTGCATGTCATATGTAACATACATACATCAGCTTTCCAATAAATTAGGATGAAGAGATTCAAAGTACAGTATCTAACAAAATACTCAACAGCTGTGTCATAGTAAGAAACGAAGGGACATCAAAATAAATTCTGTACAGAATCTCTGGCATGGTTAAACTCAAAGAACTCTGATCCAAACTAAAGGTTGGACACAGTGACTCTGCTAAAGTGGCACTTACTGAGATTTATTACACATAACCTTTGTCTTGGTGAAAGTTCATAACTTCCGCACGTACACGGTATTTAGGTTTTGCCAGGACAAGCACATGCACATAAGGAAAATGAAAGCACTGTGGGAATTTGAATGCACTCAAACCATAAATCTCAGTTACCTGTTGTGTTATCTAAGCTTCTCCCACGCTCACTTTCAAATATTTTTACATATTTGCTTCATTCCTCAACAACATAAATATTTGATTGGGAAATTACAGAAGACATAAGGACTTCATATTTCACATAAACATAGCAACTAGCCACCAGTAAGATACTGCTTTCACTAAGAATATTTTTAGGTCTTATAAATAAAACAAGCTTATGTTCTCAAGAAAATGAAACAAAATAAACAAGAACATTGCTAGAGTCTGCAAAAGAAAAGGAGAGCTCTATTTTAACCTTTTAAGACATTTGATTTTTCTTTTTCCAGACAGAAAGTTCGGACACTGAGCTAGAGGTATGCAAGGTTAAGTGTCTTCATGGCTTTACAAGATACAAAAATGTGCCTCTGCTGTACAGCTTCAAGCTCTGAAACACTCTATCTGAGCCTCACAGTTGGTATCAAGATCAGTTACTGCCACACGCACTTAGGGAATGTCTTCCAGAGGATCACAATGCACCCGATCAGGTATCACCCACAACAGAGGTACCAGAGTCACTACAGACAAGTTGTTCAGGCTTGGGAATACCAGCAACTACAACTGTTATCAGCTGAATTTGCTGATTTTCAGAACCTCTGACAATCACACCATAAAATAAAACAGAAACTACTGAAAAAAAATTGTGTTCAGGCTACTTGTTTCTAGTGATCTTCCCCCTTCCTCCCTTCTACCCCATTCCCCAAGAGAAAAGAAATCAGCTCTTATTTACTGCTGCTATAGATGTGCCATTGTTAGCAAAAACACAGATGTATCTCAAGGTTTCAGTTACATAGTTCATTATACACATGGAAAAATCATACAGACATAGAACGTTGCACTTTAAAATAGACATTAGGATTTTCAGATAAGATGCTCTTGCACCCATTGATAAAATCTGCATGCCACAACTACAGAAAGGGATAGGGAAGAATGGGCAAAAATTGCATCTAGAAAACTGGGACTAGGGAAATCCCTTGGCAAATAGGAGCTCATGCAAAAGAGCATCCTTTTGTTTAGGACTCACTAGAACACTGCAAATTCTGTCCACTGTAACTCAAAATAACATTAGCAGAAGCAGAGCTACCCCCATTCAGCTCATCTTTTTTTTTTTTTAATCAAAGAGGAAGACTTGTTTGCTTTTTTAAAAACACAAATTAAACATTTAAAGGCACTGTTTATAAAGCCAAAACCTTGTTTATTTATTTTACAGGTGGCAGTGTCTGTGTTTAAAGTAATCCATAACTGCAGAGCTAGCTTCAAGTTAATTAGCAGGGCAGTAACAGTTTGCATGTGGGTCAGAGTAGATAAAGGTGACTTGGTGGAAGAAACTGCCTCACTATCAGCACCACCATTAAGTTGTTTACAAAGCATAACCACAGTCATATTTACACTGGTCCAGGGAAACAGACTGATTCCTGAACAGAAAACATGTACGCCTCTTACAAGAAGTTCAATAAATTTAATATATTATTGCAGTTCATATGACTTTCACTACTATCTCTTGTGATATCATCCACCACATAGATAGTCCATTGGATTCTCTCCAAAAACTACTTTATTATACTGAAACCTATGTCCCATGCTGACTACTCACCTGGATTCCAGCACACAGACGTGCCAGGCCTCAGTCACTATACCCCTCCAGATCCTCCTACACCCCATCTTACCTCACTGGCCTCATCCCTGCACTCACTGTCTTCCGCCATGTGAATGAACATCTCTGCTTGCACAACACTCCTCACAGCACCCACCCAGTAACCCACCAGGCAAATGCACATTTCCAGAAGGCCAGAATTGGCAAAGATCACACTTTCTAATTAGGAGATTAACAAAATGACACAGCATGTGGTAAGAACATCTGTGCAGCCCTCTGCTAACCAGGGTGCTGAGAACTCGGCACAACCAACAGAAGGGAGGAAAAAAAAATCTGCAGTAATTAACAGAAAAACAAAAATGACCCTTGGAGAGGGAAGCTGGTACCTCAGGTGGTGCCACCAAGAGCAAGAAAACATGGTGGGCTGAGCTAGCAACACAGTCCCACAGCACAGGGTGCAAATCCACACGCTGCCCAGCAGGGACACTTCGGCAAGATGCATCAAAGTAGCACAGCAGCTTTTCCATGCAAATACACGTTAGATGCAAAGTATCCATCATCAACATAAAATGTGGCAAAAAAATTAGGAAACAGTTTGTGATTAAATCCATCTGATTGCCATTCACAGCTATGATAAACAGATATACTTTTTAAAAGTCCAAATTTGATTTAACTGTTACATTTCCCTGAAGCAAACCTCACTGAAATATAAATGGAAAGGATACACTAACAAAGCAAGATAATTCAGGCACTCCATCCTGAAGGTGTTCTTTTGTGCCTAGGCTGACATTACATATCAAGTTTACAACAGCAAAAGGAAGAGAGTTAAAACACACGCCAGTTAGTGATACTTAATCTCTTCTTTTCTGGCTAGGTTTACACACATACAGCTTTTGCTAACATCGGGCTGAAATTATCAATAAAAACAGCAGTATATTATAGAAAATTCCCACAAATATTCTGCAGTACACATCTTGTCCAGCAAACAAAAGCTGAAATTCTTACTGAAACAATTGTATCAGTTAAGACCTTTGCCTATGCAGGCAGCCAAACCTGTGCTCAGATCTCACCATGCGTTGACAAGAGGCTGATTCCATAGAAATGGGCAGAGTACTGAAAAGCTCCATCAAAATATGAGAACTGATAACACTGGAAGCCACTGACTCAGTCTTGTAGTCTTCCTTTAAATTACAATTGAAGTATTACCCTTCTGAAAGTGATAGTACTGCTATAGGCAATCAGTTGCAACTTCAGTGTGATACCCAGCATTTATAGTGGGGAAGTAAAGGTAGTCAGAAACACAAAAATGTAACAAGTAGCACAGTTTTTCTGCGCTAGGTACCAGTTTCTAGCACACCAACTGCCACCCACAGTTTCACAGGCAAATTCCTTTTACTAATAATATGCTCCAGTTTCCCACATTACATGCCTCAGTTTGTCAGAGTTTGCTGGGTTTTGCATTTCAATAGCTACAACCAATGTGTACTCACCTTCAGCTGTTTAATCTTGTAATATTTCACAATGTCTCTTACAAGGCTGCCAGTGTTCCCAAGCCTCTGCTTCTTCAAGACTTGGTGCTGTTTAAGAGGTGAAATGAAAGATACTCATTGTAATTCAGTAATTACTTCTCCACTAATACTAACTTGAAGCAACACATCTTTTTCTCAGGTCAGCTGGAACATTATGGATCATTTTTCTCTTCTCCAAGTGTTAAAAAAAAAAAAAAAAAAAAAGCATTGAGTTAGCACCTAATTTATAATGCAAACTTAGGAACAAATCTACCAATGAACAAACAGCCCAAGAGGCAGAAGAAGAGGAGATCTTAAAATGGTGCAGCACCCAACAGAAAACCACCGCCTTTAACTCTCAGCATGCGCCCTGCCAGGCTCTGCAGCAGAACCCTTCAGCTGCTACAAATACCAGAAACCCAACAGAGAGAAGCTGGCTAACTCTTACTAATGAACTTAGTCTTAAGGTCACCCCAGAAGTTAATCGTGTGAAGATCATTACGAATAACAACAAATACATATTCATTCTCCTTAGCAATCCCATTTCCACCCCAGTATGTTTTAGATGCCAGTTAATTGCAGTCACTAAATAGCACCCTACTATTCTGAGTTTCTAGATTATTTTAAGTTTTCATTAATTATCAGAGGGCAAAACAGCTCTCTGCTACCTGCTAATTCCTTGCTCAACTCTACATGGTTCAAAAGATTATTAGATTAGTCTGATCAGCTACTACACTACAACCACGCCAGGATTTTCTGTCATGGAAAATTCATAGGTTATTTTTGCTTTTCTTTTATCATTGGCCAAGCTGGAGAGAAAAGGAGGGTCTTCTGCAGTATGTGACAAAAGTAAAGCAGCCATGTAAAGCCTCCCAGTTGCTGCAGTGGCCACGGATGCATAAGTGCTGCCCATCTGTGAGCTCAGAGTCTTACAGAACTGTGCTGCTAAAGTGCAGGGGATAAAAGGAGCAAAGCAGAAAACTGGACTGACCAGAACCGAACAGAGTTTTGTCTCAGCTTCTAAACTAGAAGAGTATCTGAAGCACACAAAGTTTGTTTGCTCTTACTGCTGTTCTTAATTAGGCTGGAAGAAAACATACAACTCATTTTAAATCACAGTTGGAAGAAAAAAAGAAAGATATTTCTCTGCAAAGTACAGATAACTAAATTATTCAGAACCAAAGCCATTGGATCCATATGGTTAGGAGAGTTCTGATTTAAGAATAAAAATTTATTTCTGATGCTCAGGTAAAAACTTCTTTTTCTTGGGCTTAGACAAATTCTCCAGTTGTTTTTCAATAGTTTTGGCTGGTAACATCCCAAGCACCTAGCTCTAACCCAAGCCGAATAAAATTCAATGCAAGATACAGCTGTATTCCAAAACAAATGCTTAATATTTTTTTAAAAGGTACCTATCCCCTCCTCAGGAGGAAGAGTACTCTTCCAACCTGGCCAATTGTGCTAGGATGGGTGTCTGAGAAAGGAAATGCTGGTAGGACACCACTTTTCCCTCCGAGCTCTCCTCTAACCTTATTTCCAGGACTTTCCTCTTGCTATTTGGTATCATACTTCTGTAATACAGAAGAAAGTTTGTCTCCGACTTGCAAGTCACATAGGGTATCATGTGGAAGCCTACATTAACCCAAAGCTGGCAAGACAACAGACTCCATGGGAATCCAACAGGAACAAGAAAAATTCTAACACTTTCCCCATCCCAGTTTAATGTAGCATACAGATAACAGACAGATAAAAGCCTCTGCAAACCATTAAGCATGTACCATTTACCTCATACAGCAGAATACAAAATTAACACTTGCCTATGTATTCACAGTTAGGTTGTTAGGCATTTTAAATTGCCGTACAGCAGTAACGGCTGAATGCTTCACTTTTTCCAGAACTGCCAGATAATGTTCAGTCTTTTCAAACTGTGACTGATGCTTTCCAAGTAAAATATTTAGTATTTCTTTTATTGCAACACTTTTGTTAGCACATGGAGAGCACATTTCCACACATTCAAAAACAAAAATAGTAGCTAAAAACTTAATTGTGATCAACACTCCGATACATTGCCTTGTGATCGATCAGTTCTTCTACAGTGGCAAAACACATCTCTAGAAAAGAGCTTTCAAGATATAATTTTTATTTTATCCATGTTTTACCTAAATAAGCAAACATTCAGGATTTTAAATTAGCTGCAAATCTGCGCTGAGTGGCTTCTCCCCCCTTGACCCTCACAGAAGCTGTACAAGCCTGTCATGTTGTTCACTGACGCACTGCACAGCATGAGCTCACAACAGCTCATTTTTAAGCTCCCCCAAATTTTTGCTCCAAAATTAAATAGCAACCTATCCTTAAATTCTATTTTTAAATTGCAAAACATAGCACAGAAATATTTACTGTTATTATTTCTCATTCACATACTGAGGGAGAAGACTTCCTGCTCTTTCACCACTCTGTCCTGTGGCTGAGGAGTCCAGCTGGAAGCCACACCACTCTCAGTAACACCTGACCCAAGCATTTCTGGGGGAGCACAGACTACAGCAGTACCCAATTGCATGCACAACATATGCTTAGTTTGTTGAGAAGGGATTAGTTGATTAATCCTCCTGAGTTTAAGTGCCTTGATCTTAATTATTTTACTTAGTAAAAAGGAGACAACTGAAAAAATACACTGAGCAGAAAATTTGTTACTGATCCATCAGTACTATTTAATGATAAAAAGAGTAAGAGCATGACGCATGTGCAAGAAGATGAATGCGGTTTTCCTGTTCACATCAAATCTTGTTTAGCCCAAGATCTCCCTCCTTCTGAGAACAAGATGCAAGCATTGACTCTGTATCAATAATTTTAACAACACATTCTGAAATGTATGAGGGATTATTAACAAAATGAAAAGATGGATACATTTTCAGCAAAGAAAATTGGATTATACTGGATCCAGCACTTTTTTTTCACTACTATCTATTGTTATTAACAACATATCTCCAAAGGAACCCCATAAGTAGGTTGATAATCCCTTTTCCACCAAAAGCATGCACGTACAAGCACATAGTCTGCTTTACGCATTATTTATTTTCTGAGGCTGAGCAATACCAGTCTCATTGATGAGCTGTTGTGAGGTACTGCCTAAATTCTCCTCAGAAACCATTAATAATAGCAGTAATCAAGCAGACATGTCCAAAACCATCCAGAAATTCATCTACTAATTTACATTTAGAAGAAAAGGAACAAATTAGATATGTAATGAGGACCTAAGAGACACTTAGTATGAATCAAAGCTGGAGTCATGTAATAAGCCATTTTATCATAAACTGAATCCACTGGATAACAGAGAAGTCACCCTTGCCATTTAATTTTGCATCCGTTCTTTAAATGCATAGCTACAGTGATGATTTAATACACTTTAATAAGTGACAGGACATGACGACAATGCAGAACTGGTTTTACCAGTAACCAGAACCCTTGATCCCTACTCAACTTGGTCTGACTAACGATAGTTTGTTGGGTTTCTTGTTAATACCCTTTGCATACCACATTGCAACCATCAGTCAACTGTTCATTCACTGAATGTCAAGGCTGAACTTAGTCCACGGTATGGCATCCTACACAGAATACCCTCAAAAGTAATTTTTAGATGAGAGGTACTGCTTAGCTGTAGCAGCTGGAGCCACTTAGCTAAATATCGTTTCCAGCACTACATTTACCATCAATTGTTTCCTTATTGTCCAGCACAGCGCATTAAGAGCCTTCTGCAGTAATAATCCTGTTTGCTAGGATCAGATCCTTTTACTCACCATACTCCTATTCTACATTTGTTTAATCCATTTATGTAGACTTAGCGAGTTTTTAGAGTTTCCTTGGGAAAGTTATCACAGAAACAAAGCATTCCACACATCCTGGCGTACGCCATGAAAATATTTCAGTTAACTGCAGTAAAATGGGAGGCAACTAAGTATTACACATTTTAAATTTACATGAAGCATTAAATGCAAGAGTAACTGGTACGACCTTTTTGGTTTAGATGTTTCTATATTACATGCTGCCAAATTCTGTCCATTCTGTTGACCCACAGAGCAGCAAAAGCTCTAAGTAATACAACACTCAGCAAGGAACATACGCTTCTCCAAAAGGAACAGTGCTCCAAGATACACAGGCATCAGTTATTTGACTTTAAAAATAATAAAGATAGTTAAAGTAAAGAAGGGCAACTCCCCTTCTCCCCTCTTCCACTTTGTTGGTTTCTGCACTAAGTTATGGAAAGATTATTGCTGAAAGCTGACAAAAGCTGTCCACGGTACTGCTGAATGTCAATATTCTCATACAAATTTAGTTTAAATTACATTTTAATTTAAAACACTGCTGTTCCCTCCTAGCAAGACTAGTACAGATTTCTGCACATTAGCTTAAAAATACTTTAATACAGATTTAAAGAATTTAACTTGCACAGACAATTAAACCACAGAAAAAAAATTCCCCAAGAAATTATTACAGCAGTTACACCCTCATGTTCTGGGTTTTTGTTTTGTTGTCTGTTGTTGTTTTTTAAATGGCATTTCAGATTCTGCAAATTTTGCCCTCCAGAAGTGAATTCCAGGCATCTTGCTTTCATTCGACAACTATCAGATGCCAAAGTCTCAATGTTAAAACACTGGTACAGGAAGAAACACATTCCCACGAGTTCCCTCATGTTGCTAACTTCAAGAATAATGCCTTCCTACAAAGCAAGATATAAATATCAGATATACGTGCAGCTAGCGTGTAGTAGTAGTGGTGGTTGCATACAATGGAAAAGCACAGTCACTGCTGCTTTGTTATATGACCAGATTACTAAAGAATGTATAATTAGCAACGAAACATGGTTTAGGTTTGTGGTAGCAATAGTAATGGGAGGATGGTTGGACTAGATGATCTTGTAGGTCCTTTCCAACCTTGCGATGCTATGATTCTGTTCAAACATATTCTCTCCAAATTGCACCTATATTTAACTTTGCTATACTAACAGTCTTAAGTACGTAAGAACATTTATCCACGCCACAAAAAAAATGCTTTCAGGACTAGAATCTGTCCAGCCTAGTCCTTAGCAGTACTTGCTACTGCAATTCTTTTTTAAGTTAAAAGTTGTCACATCAATATTGAGGCCTGATATATTTCTAACCTGCTCCCCTTCACTCTAGACAAGTTGATTGTTCAGCACAGGCGCATATTAAAAGCAGAGCTTTCCAGAATACTCATTTTTATGGCGTGCAGAAACAAGGCAATACGTTCAAAGGTCAGCCATCCACTCTGACAACCACCTCCATGACTATATATGGAAATCTGTCTTCAAGTAATCATACAGTCAGATGCAATTACAGCAGCCACACATGTGATAAGCCATAAACACACCTTGATATTGCATGAAACCACTCAGCCCAGCTCAAGAGGAACAGCTTGTCACATTTCCTCTGACCACCACACACAGCCTGGGTAGTGTTCATGTTTCACAGTTCATGCAGGCAGCATTAAATACACACAGGTGTTTAAAAGTCTAATTATAATCACTTATATCTGCCTGCAAGAATCAGTTGAGATTTAGCTGCAACCCCTGTAACATCAGAAACATACATCCAGAGAGATGAGCCCCGAGACGAATTGTAAATATACATCAGAACTTGATTAACAAAAGGAATTAAAGTGCAGCGAACATGCTGTTGTGCTCTGGGATCAGCTGCTCCCAGGCAAAGTTGCATCACTTGGTGTCTTAAAGTAAGATGCTGCAGTGTCCTACAGAGGAACCTGATAAATTGAAAATGAAAGCTAAAAAGAAGCCTGGGTGTGGAAGTACCTTGCAACTAACAAGTAACTGGGCAGTCCAAGGGTAAAGGGAAGTCAGCCGGGCATGAAGCTTGTGAGTGTCACACACACTGGTTCAATAGTTAACTCTGCCTTCCTGCATGGATTCCCTGAGTTCCACAAGCTGCGAGCTCAGCACACGTAAGGCTCATTTCACCAACACAAGTGTTACATTGGAAGAGAAGGCACAGAATAGTCTAAAAGGTATGCTGTTTTCAATAGTAGTGAGTCACTCTGCTGCTGGGAAAAAAAAACAAAAAAAAAAAAACAAAAAAAAACCCTTCCATTTCTCCTGAGAGCAAAGGCAACATAAGCACCATAGAATAATGGGATAAGGAAGATGAATTAAGAGTTTGAGTTACTCACTGCATGCTCCAGCAAAGTGAGGAGGAAGGTTGAGTGTTGAAGACTGCTAGGTTATGCTAACACCTAGCAGAGTATCTCATAGGGTGCACCCAGAAGACTCCTTACATCTTTATAGCACAATACAGTTGGTCCTATAAGACTCTCCAGTGCCCACATCAAGTCAGTCAGAAGGAGAAACGTAGCAATATTTGTCAGAAAGGAGCCAATGGAGCTTTGCAACAGGAAATAAGGAAAACCTCTCAGACCCACTCAAATGAGGGGTGAGAAACAGATTTCTCATCAAGGAATTGATGAGCACTTACTGCAACTGGGAAGAAAGAAGTCTGAATTACCACTTTGGTAAATGCTTGAAGAAACCGCTCCGTGAATTTATATAGCATTCTACCTATGACAGATGGAAATGCTGTCACAATACCTTTATTAGTAAGATCTCACTGACAACCTGGAGCACTTAAAGACAAACATACTTTTAGTTTTTCCATTAAGCACCACATGCACCCAAATTACGCTTTATAAACAAAGAAATGTTACTATATAATTCAGTAAGTGTAACATACTATTTCTTTAGATTTAAACCTGAAAAAAACATACCCTCACGCACCTCTACAACCCTAACAGGCACCGTGCTATCTTTCCTAAGTTTATCAGCTATGGTATCAACAGGATTTAATTTGGCAAACTAAGAAGCAGTGCGGTTCACACCTTTCTTCATATCACTGCTGTCTCAAACTTGGAAGCTGCTATTCAGAAAGCTACCTTCGGAGTAACAACACAAGGTTTCTTATTTAAACTAAGTAGGAAACACTTGGTTCTAAATAAAACCAGCAATAAAACCCAGACATGCCTGGTCCTCCTGGGCCACTGCAGCTCCTTTTACCAGAGCACACACAGCTGTGGAGCATTTGGTTCCTGGCTAGCAGCTGCTCCCAGAAGGCTCTCAGAACTTCATGAAAACAAAAATATTTGTTGGAAATGTTTGTTGGAAAACAAAGATAAAACTCAAATACATTCTGTAAAGTGTCTTAAAGCATTCCAAATAGGTCCTCTTTATGTCAGCTGCCTTAGAAACATCATCAGGCTAGTTTTATGAAATAGCCTATGTATGTTTTTCAGGTTAAAAACTATTTATTAAAGAGAAAGTTCATTAGCTATAGGTTCCCTAAAGACATCCATCAGTAACGAATCATAACACAACACACACAATTTCCCAAACCCTTTCACACACAAGACTCGGCCACATCCGAGTACAAGTGGGCAGCAGAACCAAAACCCTCTGAGAGGATTTTATTTCAGCCCCAAAGCAACGAAGGGCGAAGCTGACACACACGCGGAGGACGGGAACAACCCGCAGAGAAGGACGGGGCTGATTCCGAGTCGGCTCGGGCCGCCCTCCTCGCAGCCCCACATACACCCCACAGAGCGCACCGGGGTCTCGCAACCCCGAGACACCAAACTGCTCTCAAAGGACCACACATAGAGAGTAACAAACGCTAGAAATAAAAGACAACAGCATCTTACACGCACCCCCCGCCGCTACCGTCAGGAGCGATGAGCACCGAGTGCCGCGCCGCCAGACACTCCCGCCCAGCACCCACGCACGCAGACGAACGCCCCGCTACTCACCTACAGCTGCCGCCTCCCTCAGCACAGCCACCTGCTGCCCGGAGGCGGGGCAGGAGGGCGGAGCCCCTGCCGCGCACCTCCCGCCTGAGGAGATGCGGGGTGTGTGGGCCGGTGCCGTGCTGCTGCAGCGTGCGGTGGGGCGCGCGGCAGGGATCCGTGCGCTTGAGGGTAGCGGTGCCGCTGGCAGCCTTGGGGTGGCAGACGCCCCTTGGGGTATAGGCTGCAGCCTGGGGACGAAGCGGTTAAACGTGGCAGAGCCGCGGGGTGGCGCGGCGGAGCACCGTGCTGACGGTTGACGGAGGCTATTTGGGCCTTGCCGGCCGCCGTCCCGCGGTTCCCGCAGTTCCCGCCTCGGCGGCGCTGTTCAAAGCCGGAGCCATGGCCGATCAAGGCCTGGAGATGGCTTCTATGATCCCTGCGCTGCGGGAGCTCGCTAGGTAGGCCCACTCCGCTTCGCTTATAGGTGCGGGGACCTCAGGGAAAGGCCTTGTTCTGGGGGAGGGCAGGGTTCTTCCCCACCGCTCCGTGAGGGCTCTGGGGCTGAATTCGCGTCTTTCTCCTGTTGTCTCTTCGCCCCCGCTGCATGCCTGGGACACTGCCTCCCTCCTGGGCCGTGCCTGGGGGGAGCAGTAGGGGGGTTTGTCGAGGCCCTCCGTGCTACTTACGGCGAGGTTTTGTTGACAGTTAAAGCATCTTCACCTGGAAGTAGCGCCAGTACCATTGCACAGATGCCACACTGGGGGGAGGGGAGGATGAGCTGAAGCTTGCATTCTTTGCTTCTTGAGGCAGTACACTAAACAAAATTGATCGTCTGTGGTGTGTTGGTAGAATGCATGCAAGTTACTACTTTGGTTCACTGTTCTTCGGTTTCTAGGAAAGATAGATTGATTACAGTGTTAGATGGATGTGCAAGTTACTCAGAAGCGTGCTAGGCATCCAACCAGTGTGCCTTCTCTGGAGCTATTCATGGTCCCTACTCTGACTGCTATCTGCATTGTATAAGGTGGAATGAACGTACGTACCTAAGCCTTCTAGGTACTGCAGTCATGTACTACACACGTTCTCACAGATGGGAAATTGCTGTTGTCTAGCTCAGTTGACTGAAGCTGCTCTAGGTTAAGGTGAAAGCAACGTAGGAGCTTTTCATACCGGGGTGTGTATCTTCTCCATCTGTGTAGAGAGAATAAATGTTTGCCTCTAAAGTTTTAATGGCACCATCAGGACTGCAGCTTTGTTCTGTGCTGGGCAACTAGGTGACGTGGAGGTGTGAATATACATTGACATTTTGATCTAACGAAGGTGCTTACATCTCAGTCACCTGAGACGTGCTGCTAGCACCTCTTACCCTGCATATCTGCTGCTGGTCTGTTGAATAATTTTGTTAATTCCAAAAGAAAAACAGGCTCTTAATTTTATTTTTCTGCACTAAATCTGTTTTGCTTGTAGCAGTGTGTACAGAATTGCATAACAAAATTAAATGGCTTTCAGCATTTCATACAGCTTTCTACCTAGGAAAAGTAGGGAAGAGCTTGAAATATGCTGGTCACTAAGAAAAGAAAACCAGCGGCATTTCTTTTTGAAAACTTCTAGAAGAAAATGATTCATTTTGGTGTTTAATGCTGTGTTGTTGAGATGAACATCAATTATTTTGTATTTTAAAATAAGTAAAATATGCTTTTAATTTTAGTGCTAGTCCAGAAGAGTACAATGCAGTTGTTCAGAAACCAAGACAAATACTCTGCCAATTCATTGACAGAATTCTGACAGATGTAGATGTAGGTGAGTATTGCATATCTGGTATCTCAAATGGTAATCTGATGTATGTTTTAAGTAATTCAACACAGACCCAAGTTACAACTCATTTCAACAAAGATTAGCACTCGAATGCAGTACTGTTTATGTCTTAATTTTTTAATAACCTCTGTGTTTAAATATTTGCTATGAAGTAACTTAAGACAAATGTATACGATTATTATAAATAATATACATAGTAAATTATAAATTTATAATTGTAAAAAAAAAAAAGTGAATAAAAAAGTGAATATAAATGCTCAGAATTCTTTTTATCTAAAGTGATTGCTCATTGAGTAATGTAGCTTGTAAATCTTAATGTTCACAAGGCCTTCAAGAATTGCAACACTTTGATGTAAAACCTTGATTTTCATGTAGCTGTCTCTCTAAGATGTATTTTATCTAGTGAATTTATCATTTTAAGTATTATGTTACTGTTCAGATAAGATATTTGTTAATTCTTTTCTGTTCCTGAGAAAGAATAAAAATGAAAACCCAGACTATTTTAGGTATTGCTTTTGAGCATGCAAGTATTTTATGTTTATGATGTAACTTTTCCTTAAGTCTTATCTAAATTTCAGATAGCTTTGTCCTTGTGCTCTTTACATAACTGTGTGAAAACTGGGTAACTGAAGTGATTCAGTTATCTGTTTTAAGAGAGCAGTATAGCAGCACTTCGGATTCTTTGATTCTGTAAGCTGACATTCCAACTATAACTTGCAGCCTTGTAAACAATGCTTTTTTTTTTTTTTTCTAGGACATAAATCTAGGGAGAACCAACTGAAAATTAAAATGTTATCTTTCTGCTATTTTTCAATAATTGAAGATCTAGATATAGTACTGAATTAATGGATGTAGTGTTAATGGATAATACGTGCACTAATTTTATATTTTCTTCATGCTTTTTGTCTTCTTGTACAGGGTTTACAATAACCATAAAATCTTTTTCCTTGAATAATAAGGTATACTCAGAATTGCTTGCTATACAAGTTTGATACCATATCATAATATTGTACATAGTAAATTTATGATTTCCTTGTTTTAGATACGACCAAGATTATGGAAGTTGATTTCATTGTAGTATTAATTCAGAATTGTTTTGTGTTTGTTTTTTTTTTTTAAGTTGCTTTGGAACTCATAAAGAAATCAGATTCACAGCCAAGTTCTGTAATGCTACTAGATTTTATTCAACATATCATGAAATCTTCCCCCCTTATGTTTGTAAATGTCGATGGAAGTCAAGAGGAAACAGAATGCAATTGCATTGGTGAGCTTGAAGTTGTCAATATTGAAAATTGGAATTTCCAGAACTTAATTTTTTTTTGCCAATGGGATCATATGAAAGAACAAAAATGTAGAGAAGAGAAATTCAGAAGATAACTATTACGTATCTGAATCTTATGATAGACCTCTTTTCTTGTAATTTAGTTTGCTCTTGTGATAATTGATATTTACCGGAACAGCCTTTGACCTTATTTGGTACTGTTGCTTAATCTCATGTTGCTGAGCTATCCCATAACATAGTTGTTGCCTGAAGACTTTTTGTCATGGAGCAAAATGTCTCAAATAACCTATTCTAAAATCAGTCTTTTTTCCTTCTTGCCCCTTTTTCAGCAAGTTCTCCTGCTGAAGAAAATGCTTTATGCTTACTAAGCTTACATTCCTTTATTTCATCACCGTGTTTATTTATTTATTTTTTTTTACGATGAGTAACTTTGCTCTCAAGGAGGTACTCTTTTATTAAGAGGCTTTGGCTTTCATCTTAATAATTTTCTGTGTACTGTTTCTTTTTATCGCCCTAGAATTTAGTAATTGGATCATAACAAGACTTCTCCGCATTGCTGCGACTCCAAACTGTATCACGTTGCACAAGAACATCTCTGAAGTCATTTGCTCTTTACTTTTTCTGTTTAAAATGAAAAATTGCTCCATCTTTGAAATACTAACAAAAGACTTGCTGCAGCTTTTCCAAGATTTAATCTTCCTGCATGAAAAAGACACACAAAAGCAGCGCTGGGGAGATATGCTGGTATGGCCAGTGACTGTAAAGAGATTTTCAAGCAATGCAAGTGACAATGTGGGATATTTAAGATCAGCACCATTACACCTGATGAGTATGCCCAATGTAGAATGTCTGGAAGTTATGTTATTGTCTATCCTGATGGATATTGTTGCAGATGTATTTTTTGTAAGACAGGATACTGTTCTCTGGGGAATAGGTTGCTCCCTCTTGGAGTATGGTTGTCCAAAAGTTAAAGCTTTGGCAATGAAGTTTTTAATAAAATTAATTCATTTGGGAGGACCTCCGGAACAGCTGGCCAGTGTTTTCTTCACAGTCTTTTTTGGAATTCTACATTCAGCACTTGAAATGGACACTGAAGAACTGGAGCTCTGTGGAGAACCATTCTTACAATTGGTGAAAACATTGATGCCTTTTGAAGAAGATTCTTACAAAAATATTGAACCTGTGTATTTGAGTATGCTTCTAGAGAAGCTTTGCGCACTGCTTGAAGGAGATATGTTTACGTGTATTCGTTCTGAAAAGCTGAAAGCTGCTTTTTGCCATATACTGCAATACTTTCTGGAGTTTGTTCCACCTGGCTATGAATCTGCCTTACAAGTAAGAAAAGTCCATGTCAATACCATATGCAAAGTTTTTGTGAGTGTGCTTGGAACTCAGGAAGAACAGGAGGTAGGTTAATTCTTAAAATTATGTATCTGTACAAAGAAAATCCAGGAAATATTGTGTTATTTGGTTAATTAGATTGATACTGTCCTTGTTTTTCAACTGTTTCGTGTATTTTTGCAGGTTAAAGATATTTAGTTGGATGTAGCTGGACCCTATCTTTTTCAGATGTGTTGAACTGTTGGAAAGGCTGTGTAGACACAAGAATCTGTTTGCAACTGTAGTATTAAAGGGGAATAAGGCACAGAATAGGCTCAAATAAGAGCAGCTTAATTTAATTTAATTTCCATTAAACAGCTGAGCTACTCTTGCTCTCTGTGTGCTTTTAGTTGTACTTATTGGGGGCAAGGAGACAGGATTATATTAAAACAATGAGGTGTGGATGCACTGAGTCTTCTGTCTACTTGTGCACCCATGTGCATATTATATCTGTTGTCTCTTAAATTTGTGTGTATTTTAGCAACTTCACTTGCCAGATACTAAGGCAAGAACTAGGAAACAGACGTCCAAACAAGCTGCATTCCTTCTGGTGGGAATGCAAGAAACTTCTTTACTTCTGAAAGTTTTCGTCATGTAATTAAGATTGTTTTATAGAGATGTCTTTGACACCTTCAGTGTTTCTGTTTAATTATGAAATTTTGTGTCAGAAATAGTAATATAATGTATTTGGGAAGCAACGCATAACACACATTGTGGTACTTTTGTTCGTATGTTCTAGTATCTGGTGAGTCCACTTTACACAGTGTTAAAAACACAAACAGAAGAAATCATTCAGGAGCTTCATCAGAGCCAACTAGATACTTCTGATACTAATGGGTGGAGCAGCAGCAGTGATGAAGTTCCAGAGAAAAGACGGCGACTAAGCGTACCAGCAAAGTGTCCAAAGAAATCACCTGCACCAGCAGTGTATGCTGCTCATTCAGTAACCACTTTTGTAGTCATTTGGAATAATAACTTTGAGGAAAAAGTTTCTTTGTAACAGTCATGGTGAAGGAGTCTCCTTCTGGGAGAAGGTTTAAATGATGTTTTGAAGGATTAGAATCAATGGGTGACTTTTAAGCTAAGCTTGAATTAAGAACCTGCCTTTTTATTTTTAGTATGTACTGTTTTCATTTATACACATTGAAAACAGGAAAGCTGAGAGAATACTTCCAGAGTGATGGAATTTGGAACTTATTTCAGGTGAAGCTTCCTTTGTTATTTTCCTAATCCTGCAGTCCAACATGGGTTAGCTGTTTTTGACGTAATGACTGCTCTTTTCTGGTGTTGTAGGGGGCAGGAAGTAACCACTGAAAACAGCCCTTTATGTTTGAAAATAATCAATATGATCAAATTACAGAGTTAGCCCTGTAAATATGAAATTGAAGAGCCCACTGTGGAATGCCATCACAAAGAGAACTACGTCCTTATTATCTGTCCTCGAGAAAGAAAGTCTGACAGCGAATATTCTTCAGACAGCAGAAGGAATTGCTGTAATTCTGCAACTAGCCGCGTTGTGCATGGTTCATTGTTCTCCCCCAACAAATTCTAGCAGGTAAAGCTTCCAAGGTGAAACCATGAGACCGATAGTGCTTTGTAATTGTTACTATGATTTGTGTAATTACTTTAATACTTGCCCATTTATCAGTGCAAGTCCTGCTTGTTTTGAAGAGGTATAATAACATTTATAATGTAACAATAACATAGTAACTTCTCTTAGAAGCATTAGGATGTTAAATATTTATACTCTGTTGCATTGATTGCATGATTTCTATTTTTAACAGTAGGGATCATAAAGTAACTCATCTGTGTAACACTGACACATGCAAGAATACTCCATGCTCCTTGGATTGTGTAGAGAATATACAGTTCACATGGATTTCCTCTGACTTTATCACAAGAGTAGTAAAAGTGTGTGAGAGCCTGTTAGAGGCTCCTACAAAGATGGTTAACCTGGAACAAGTGATTGACAGAACAGTGAAAATCTTCGATGCTTTGCTGTATGCTCAAGGTAAGAAATCCTTTAAGTAAGCACATCTTTTGTTGGGTTTCTAAACTAAGAATGTATCTGAATAAATTGACTTGTAGGTGTATTGGAATAATAGATATTTTTGTTAGAATTCCACTTTCAGTACAAAAGAAGCTTACATTGAAAAGAGGAAAAAGGGGGACAAATTTCTATTTTAAGAGCTTTGTTTTCATTATTTTTTGAACATGATTTACAGGTCTGTTTCTCTGTACTTCTTTTGATGTCATCTCAACAAGAGTCTGTGTGGAATAAGTGAATATGTGTAACAAAGTAATCTTTAACCAAAAAATAATTTTCTTTCTGAAACACACAGAAGCGGCCTGCTGCACTACCTCTGTTTCACTCAAAAATTTCAAAGCTTCTGGTTACTTCAACTGAAACTTGGCATGCTAGCAGTGTACCAAAAATATGAGGAATTCATGTAGGGTGGTCAGTTGTCTCGTGTGTTTTTTAGAGAAGCTGGGAGTATGGAAAAGAGTCAGTCTTCTGAGATTCATGTGGCGTTGTGAGTTCAGCTTACTAGCCATTCCAAAGTCCATCTGAAAGTCTTCGTACAAATCCAGAAATACCAAAGTTGTGTATTCTCCTGCTCATGTATTACATGCTGCTGTTTCATGAGACTTTTATATTATTTTGATATAAGACTACATTATTATATGTAGAAAATGTAGAATGTCAATCTTTGGGAGTAGCAATGCTATTCTTTGTTGATAAGAAAAAAAAAACATTCTCTAGTAAATTAAAAACATAATAAGCATCTTATTCAGCTTACATAATAGATGTTTGTGTTTTTTTTCACCCTTTCACTAGTAAAAATTCCACTGAATGACCAGATTCTTGATAATATATGTGGATTGCTGTCTCTACCCTGGATTTGCAGCCATCCTGATGATTCTTCTTTTAAAACATCTGCTTTTGGAACTGATCCTCTAGTTTTGAGTCAAAAAACTTTGCAAAGTTTCTGTAAGTATGTTAAATTATGTAAATGTCTCTCAGAAATGATCGCATTACAGTAAAATTGCTTTCTTTGTCCTTTCAAAATCAATAACAATAACGGACAATAAATAATGTTTTTGTTTGGTTTTTTTTCTTCAGCACCTCAAACTCAGTCACGTTGTGTATTCCTTCTGTCTCTCTTCCCAAGAAACATTCATCTGGATTGGCGAAAATCCATTTACTATTGGGCGCTACAAAGTCCCCATGAAGTGGTTCGGGCTACATGTGTTAAAGGATTCTCTTTCCTGCTTCATCTATCAAGCGTGCAGTCTTTCAGTACAATTCCGAAGGCTCTTTTGTATGTGTTAATGTATCTTTTCTCTTTTCATGCATGAAGAAAACAGCATGTATAAGGAATTAATTATAAGCGTTGAAATAAACATTTGTATTTCATCCAGAGTTTAGTAGACTTAGATTTTAGAACTCATAAGAAATATCAGTAGAATGTGTATACATGAAGATATGCTAGCATTCACTTACCAGATCAGTATACAAGTTTCTATGCTACTTGAAGGCCCCATTTCTAAACAATAAATTAAAACTTATGAGGGGAAAAGGAATGTCTTTGTCAGTAAAATATGTATTTGTACATATATCTTTTAAAAATCTTTCCAGTTTCTCTTCCTTTTGTGTATGCTTCTTGCCCTCTTCTGTTCCACTGTCTTCAGTCTTTTTATAATGTTCCAAGCACACTATGGCCAGTATGGCTTCAGACATTCTAGATAAGCTTGAAGTTAGTTGAAAAGGAAAAGTATTATCTAGTAAAGCAGATCCTTAAATTTTCCCATCACGTTCTCAGTGTGGTTAGGGAAACCAGACAATGTAGATATATAAATTAATAGATTGCTTAATTTATTAAAATGATTTTGTTTTTATGTCAATTTCAGAAATCAAATTCAAGATGAATCTGATCTAGTCAAGGAGGCTTGTGCTGCTATTGTTGGGAAATTATCTTGCTGTCTTTCTGGTACATTCAGTATACAACCTCCTTCAGCAGACTCTGCTGTAAAGCATGTTACCTGTGATATTTTATGTAACAGCCTTATTGTGCCTTCTGCTCATGAAAAAACTTGCTCTGTGCAAGCTTGTGTTTTTAAGCCATTTCTTATTCTTCTTGAGAACAAAGTATCCAGTTCAGTAAAACTAGGTAAGATTTTATTTTATCATGTTTCTGTACATGTACCGTGTGTCTGTGTGTGTGTGTGTGTGTATATATATATAAATAATATATATATAAATTTTATATATATATATGTATATATTGCTTTGGGTAGGTGGTTTTGTTTTGTTGTTGGTTTCCTTTTTTGTAGCTAAGATGGTGCTTGAAATTTTGTATTTCAGTTGAAATCAGTGACAATATTAGATGTTGTTATGATAATCCTTTTAAACTACTGTGGTTAATTTTAGTTTGTGGCCACACCCAGGAATGTAATACTTGATAAAATCTAAATGTTGATTAACTTTTTTTAGTTTTTCAATATTTTCAGTTATAGGCATGTGCTTCAGTGCTTATTTCTATCATTGTTTTATTTAAAAAATAAATTAAAAAATAAACTAATTAAAAGTATCTTTTTCTTTCCTCCACCAACCCATGCTGCATAGCATTTATAGAAAACATACCTCACCTTTGCAAACATCTGGATTTTAACAGCGATGAGTCAAGTGTGAAGGTTCTCATTGGGTCTTTATTAAATCTAATGGAAGATCCAGACAAAGATGTACGAGTGGCTTTCAGTGACTGCATAAAGAACATTTTAGAATCCTTAGACTCTGAAGAAGGATTCATAAAAGAGGTGAATTTATATTTACTTTTTGTTGTTTTTCTCAGCTGCGTTTACTAATGTGTTTTGTTTTCATGTGATCTAGCTCTTTGTTTCAAGAATGAAAGAAGCCTATACACATGCCAAAATATCAAGAAATAATGAGCTTAAAGATACCTTGATTCTCACAACAGGAGATATTGGAAGGTAATTTTTGACAATACAGTGAAAAATGCAAAGTACTCTCAGTTTGTGAGGCAGAGTAACTTTTTAAGTTCACTTAATTGGAGATCAACCTTTGGACAAAGTCCTTTGCAACTGTAATAAGCTTCTGAAGCATATAAAATTTGCATCATTCTGTTTCTGTGGTACTGTGGCAGGTACAGTCTAGCCATTCATATACAATGAAGAGTTGTTTAGCATTACGGTAATTACCTACTGTTAAGCCATTTTATTAGTGCAATGACTGTTTTTCTTTCTAATTACTTTTTATTTGCTTGCTTTTTAAGGGCATCAAAAGGAGATTTGGTACCATTTGCCCTCTTGCATTTGTTGCATTGTTTGTTGTCCAAGTCAGCTTCTGTGGCTGGAGCAGCGTACACAGAAATTCGGTCCTTGGCAGCAGCTAAGTCCATAAAACTGCAAGCGTTTTTCAGCCAGTACAAGAAACCTATCTGTCAGGTAAAAATAAGAGTTGGTGAGTTATAAAGACATCGATTCAAATTCTTTTTGTGTGCTCTGAAAATGTTACTAAAGGTAAATATTACACTATTTTACAAGATGAAATCTCATAGGGCAGGAAAGAGATTATTTAAAAAGAAAAAAAAAAAAAAAAAAAGAAAAACGTTCTGGAAAGAATGGCCAATATTTGATCTTGTCATTAGTCTTCTCCCTTCACCAGCATTGCTTTTGTCTTTTATTCCCTAGGTGCCTTAATGCTGACATAGAGGAACCGTGTATGTTCTTGCATTATATGGTGCCATTGTCATTGGAGGCTAGAATGTAAATTTGGAATTTAAGTCAAACTTTATTACAGGCATAATAATGCCATGGTTAACATTTCCTAAAGGCAGAAATTCTGCTTAAAGTGCGAAGTATTAAAGTTAGATTTCTCTAGTTTTGAATGTCCTTTTTGAGGTGTGTGCAACATCTGAGCCCATGATTGCAAAATGAAATGCCATCATTAATCCAGTTCTATCATGAAATAATAACCTTGGATCTATGTGCAATACATGAGAAAGAAGAACAGATGCATGAAAAGAATGGAACTCTTAGGGAGTGAAAAACGAGGGGAATAATATTTATTATCTGTCTCTTCGTGCCTAGTTTCTAGTGGAATCCCTGCACTCCAGCCAGATGGCAGTATTAAGTGCTCCATGCCAGGGTAATGAGCTGCACAAACAAGAAGCTGCTCACCAGAGAGAAATGGCTCTGGACATGTTGTCTGAGATTGCTAATGTGTTTGACTTTCCAGATCTAAATCGCTTTTTGTCAGTAAGTGTCAGTAAGTTGGTTAGTCCCTTTTACTGTTTTTTTGTTGTTGTTGTTTGTTTGTTCCTTGGGGGGGGATGGGGGTGGTGCTTGTATGCTTGTACATTTCTCTTTAGTCCATATTCCTTTTTGATGCGTGCTACAGGTCTGATAATTTTTCTCTAGTTGCTGTTTGTTATATTTAGAATGATTCTGGATTGCTGGAACTAAGAGCTCAAGTATGGAGGAACTGTTTTATTAAAGAAATACAGTGATGGCTCAGCTAATTCAAGTATGATGTTTAATGAACTGTCTGTAGCCCAGAGTACTAATTGAGTATATCTACATTAATGATTTAGTGCACTCGAAGGGATTCTTTGTAAGGCATGGTTTGCATGGTGTCTGTTTTCCTGTTTCAAATGAAGAAATAATTGTTCTGTGGGTAAATATTCTTGATCTGAATAAGTAACTGCTTTGTATTTCTCTTCTACCAGCAAACAAAATACAAATTTAACAATCTATGAAGCTATGTAAGGTTCAGATAGGCATCCCGCTTCTTATTTGGATGTTTTAGTACTGGTTCGATGAAGCAGTTCTGTAAAAAAACAAAACAAAAACCCACTTATTTCAACTGCTCTTTTGATGAAATGTTTCTATCTAAAGTTCTTTCTTTATAACTCTGGCCATACATAAGAACATATATCTGTGTTGACCAGGACCTGGATTTGGTGTTTTTAGAGGGGGATTTGGTCTGTATGTGTTTTATTTATGGGTTATTTTGATTTGGTTTGATTTAATTCTGGGTTTTAGTTTGCTGTCTTTTTGTTGTTGTTGTTGTTATTTTTATTAAGTGTTGTTCTTGATTTACCAGCGGACCCTGCAAGTTTTGCTGCCTGACCTTGCAGCCAAGGCCAGTCCTGCGGCCTCCATCCTTATTCGAACCATAGCAAAACAGCTGAACGTAAACAGAAGAGAGATTTTAATCAACAACTTCAAATACATCTTCTCTCATTTGGTCTGTTCCTGTTCTAAGGATGAGCTTGAGCGGGCACTTCATTACCTCAAGGTAAATTAATATTTGCTCTGTTACAGACACAAAGAGCAATGGTGGATAAATAGTGAACTTTCTTCTTTCTGTTTTATTTAAATAAAAGTATTGCACAGCAGAGCTGGGGAAATAGATCAGGTTCTTTTGTTATTATTTATCATCAATTCCATTGGCTCTGAGTATCTTGTGAGATCTTTTGTGAGCTTGAAAACTCTTGGATTATGTGATGTTGACCTGACTGGGAGCTTTCTCTTTGATTCCTGTGGTAAATCAGTCAGAGTCCATTGCTTCCTGTCTCTGTGTGTCAATATCACTGTGGTGAAAGTAAGACTTGTTTTCGTTGATTATAGAATGAGACTGAGATCGAACTGGGCAGCTTGTTGAGGCAGGACTACCAGGGACTGCATAATGAATTATTGCTGCGTATAGGAGAACACTATCAGCAAGTATTCAATGGTTTGTCTATATTGGCTTCATTTGCCTCTCATGATGATCCGTATCAGGGACCTAGGGAAATAACGTCATCTGAGCAAATGGTAAGTCCATCAAAATATTCATGTGTTTTTGTTTAATATAAATATTTTTAATCTTGAGTCTGGGAGACAACGTGAGTTTTTAAAGTGTCCCTTATAAGTCCTATTTGAGACAGAATTGAAGAGGAAATTCTGTCATTGCATATCGAGTGCTCCTCTGATACAGAGATACGCAACAAGAATGCATTAAATAAAAAAATAAAAATAAATAATAATTTTTTTTAAACCAACAAAAAACCCCACAACGTAACAGGGATGTCTTTCATGAACACTGCTACTTCTTAAGGAACAGTACGTGTGTTTAGGAATCTTTCCATTTGCCAGAATTACCTTTTCATACTTGCTATTTCCTTACTTAAACTTAGCGAGTTAGCAATGTGTTAACAGTAATTCTACTTGGCTTTTATTTTTTCACTTTTTTTTTTCCCCACCTCTACAGGCTGATTATCTGCAGCCTAAATTGCTTGGTATCTTGGCCTTTTTTAACATGCAGCTATTGAGTTCCAGTGTTGGCATTGAGGATAAGAAAATGGTACGTAAAATGAATATGAACATTAAAACAAAGAAGTAAGAACTACTTTGGTACTCCAGGTTTGCTTTTGTGTTTGGGTAGTTGTCAAGGAAGGCTCGAAAAATAATGAGGTTTACACATGATTCTTTAATAGTGATGATCTCACTGTGGGCTGAACTTCTGTGTAAGCTCAGAAGTATGCTTTTCTTTTCCTCTTTACTGGTCAGCTAATGCACATAATTGAGTCACAGTAATTATAGAGAAGGATTTCAAGTGTTTTTCACATGCAAAACAAACAAGAAAGAAACAAAGTGGAGGGGTATGGGAGGAAGCTGAAGTCAAGGATTTGAGGACCTTGAAGTTCAAACCTAAAATTACTGCTGAAAGAAAATAGAGTGATGCAAATCTGGGGGAAATTGGGCTTGATTCATTTTGCTTCTCATAGAACAGCTCCTTTGAGCTTAAATAGAGAGACTTGAAAAATGAGAACTCAGGTTGGCACTTAAGACAAACTCTGCAAATTGTGCTGTGCTGAGTCTGTGTGCTTCTAACCATAAGGGAGACCTTTTAGCTACCATACAGAGGCAGTGTAGGTAATTTATATAGGCAGTTATGCAGTCCTGGAACACATAACCTTGATGTTGATAGACTTGCTGTATTTTCTCTGTTGGTATTATCTTTCTAGCTTTTTGCTTCCGAGGTATTCTTACTGAATTACTGTCATTTATTAACCATTTATCTTGATGCTTTCTGAATTTCTTCCTTTATGCATCATTTCTTATCTCGTACCTGCTATTATTTATATTTTTTCTTTTTGTTTGTTTTGTTTTGTTTTTCCATGAGTGTACGAGAATCTTCCCTCCAAAGACCTTTCCTCAAGCTCTGCTTTCTTCCTCTGATAACTGATGTGTCATGCTGGACATTCTGCTGCCTTTGTTGGACACAGTGTGACTGTGACTGAAGTATCTCCTACTTTTTTCTTTCTTGCATCTTACTATTTCTTTTAGATCTTTCATCAGTCTCAGTGACAACTGACCTGTAAACTACTCTGTGAAGTTTGCTATCACTTCTGCTATAAGCTTTATGTCAATTCTCCTTGTTTTTAAATGCAAGTTTGTTTTTTTTTATGTTTTCTAAATGTCTACTTTACAGCTTCTCAAACTTTGGATGTATAGTCAATCATCATATAACAGATTTCTGTAACTTTTATCTCCATTGATGTCTACAGTTCTTCCCTCATCGATCTGTCAACCATCTAAACAGTTAATTTTTTATTGTAGCCCCGTCATTCCAGATCTCATTTCCTTCTCTTTTTCTCTAATCCACAAATTACTTTGCAGTGTGAAACTGTATGTTTTTTAACTGGGATTTTTAAAGTAATATATTTTGGTCTTGGGATAGAAAGAAGGTGCAGTTTTATTACCTCTTACGTTTAATGGGTATATGATGTCTTAATCCATGGTAGCTTGGTTGTATTAGAAGTGGTGGTTTGTAGGTGTTTTACTGAGAATCTAATACACCAGAATGTGTTTCTTTTCTTTATATATAGGCCTTAAACAGTCTTATGTCTTTAATGAAGCTTATGGGTCCCAAACACATCAGTTCAGTACGAGTGAAGATGATGACTACACTGAGAACAGCTCTGAGATACAAGGATGACTTTCCAGAACTGTGTTGCAGGTGAACTGATCGTGTTCCCAAGCAGTGACATACTTACCATTTGTCCTTGAATGCATTTGTTTTGTTTTAGACAGTAATCCAAACCGCAGAGCTGAAATACTTTGCAGTACTCTTCGCAATTCACCTAAAATATCTTCATGCAGTGGAGAATCATTGACTACTACTGTTTTTGTGTATTTTCTTGTTTAGAGCCTGGGACTGTTTTGTTCGAAGTCTGGACCATTCATACCTTGGCTCCCTGCTTAGTCATGTGATAGTGGCGTTGTTGCCTCTTATACATATCCAGCCGAAGGAAACTACAGCAGTATTTTACTTTCTCATAGTTGAGAACAGGTACCGTATAAAATATTTTCACTTCATTAACTCTTGTAATAGGAATTGCACTGAATGAAATTTGTCCAGTACTGAGATGAGAAAACTTAGCATTTTTCTGTGAAGTAATAACTTGTTTTGTAAAATTTCTACTTTAAAATTTAAGGAGATTTTGAAATTTGACGAGTGATATCCTCATCCGAAAATATATTCTTTCATTGACCTCATTAAAAATACATGATTGTGTGGGCAAGTTACAGCCTCTTCAGAGTGCTTCCCCTGCCATCGCCAATGAGCTTGTTTTCAGATTCTGTGTTCTTTCTGTTGTTGGAATGGAAATCAATTTGCATCTACAGGTCACACAGAGAGAATAATGACTGCTAGCATTTATCCTAAGGTGGAGAGAAGTATACATGCAGGGTGGTAACAGGAAGGAAATGAAGTCTATATTTGAGTATTTTACGAATTAGAGTCATAATTATGAAAAGCACAGAATTTATTGCATCATTTTTGCGACTGATCACACCACCTAAAAAAATCAGTGCAATACTTTTTTTTTAACTTCTTTTTTTTTTTTTTTTTTGAAGATTCGAATTGTCATGACTTGAACTTCTAAGCACGATGTTCAGTCTTAATTTTTATTCATGTTATCTTTTGTAACAGTATTCTCTAGGAATGGTCGGAGCTGATATTTGATTGCTTTTGTTGGGTTTTCATTTTCCTTGCATTTATCATACCAACAGTTTGCAAAACAAAAGGAAATGCTGTGAATAACAAGGTGTTTGTTGTAGCCTGTGACAGCAAAATTGAAATAGATTCCTTTGTGTTAGAAAAAGAACATTCAATTTTCAGTAGTTTGTTTTCACATAAGAAAAAGTGAAATTGGCTCAAAACCAAATGGGATTATCCCACCCTTTCAAAATAAGGAGTATGGGACCTTCTGGAGGTGAATGGCAACTTTGAAAGCAGTGGGAAGAATTAAAGAGAGAGTAATTTAAAGCATGGAGAAGTACCACCTGTATTGTCTTTCAGTAAAAAGAGAAATAGTTTTATATGCATACTTGAATGCAAAAATATGTGGATTTTTCCGCTTTTGAAGTTTTTTTTTTCTAGTTATTATAATTTATTGCTTTAATTTAATGGGTTTTTATGACTTTTCAGATCCAACTAATGTTTGAAATATTCTTTGCAATCTTTCTGTAACTATTAGGGATACAGTACGAGACTTCTTACATGAAATATATTTTCTGCCTGACCTTCCAGAACTGAAAGAAATTCAAGTAGTCCTTCAGGAATATAGAAAGGTATAGATTCTTTTATTCATTTGTTTCTAGTGCCTCAGATGAATTCCTGTGGCGTAAGAGAAATGTTTTTAAAATCTGGTTAAGCAAGAATAAAACAGAACTTGTGTATCAGAGGAATGTTTTATAGCTTCTCTGAATTCCAACTTTGCATCTTTTTGAGATAAGAGAATTCATAAGGTTAAAAAAAAAAAAAAAAGGTTGTTGACTGTGGAAATGAATTTGTTGCAAAATTCATTACTTTTAATTTAATCACACATCTGTATTCTCTTAAGAGGTAACTGAATCTGTTTATTATTATTTGGTAGTCTGTCCCTTGTGCTTATCTTCTGAAGGCAAGCTAAAGAGATAGGAAGTAGTAAGTACTCAGTAGAAATGTTTTTGTTTGTTTTTAAGCACCAACATAACACCTTTTAGAGGAAAATGCTTTAAAAACATAGGAAAGTGGTGGTATATGGGTATAGCAGAGCATGTAGGTAGAAGAATAGATGCTTGTATGTCTCCTGATTTTCTTTGAGATGCTGCTTAACTGTGTTCCTGTTAGATTTGACTTGGATTTCTTATGTCATCTCTTGTTCAGGAGTCCTCCAAAAGCACTGACTTGCAGACAACGCTGCAGCTGTCCATGAGAGCTATCCAGCATGAGAATGTGGATGTGCGTATCCATGCACTTACCAGCCTGAAAGAAACATTATATAGAAATCAGGTATTAAAACCCTCTTTAGTTAATTTCAAAGTGTACTCAAAGGAGCATCTGGGCCATCAACTTTAATGTTACTGTGTGTTTGCATGAGCTGTGTTATTCTCCTAAATTTATTAATCTAGATGTTACTTAATCCCTTCTGTCTTTCATATTCTTTTCCACTGTGTCACCGTATAACAGGATTTTCAAATCCTTCTTTGTATGATTCTGAATCAACAAGGATATTGGTATATTTAAGAAAACAACAATATCTGAATGACAAACCTAACATCACAGGCAAATAAAATTTGACATAAGAGATGATAAACGTTGTATAAAAACTCTTCTTTTTTTTTTTTTTTTTTTTTTTTCCCCTTAAACTTACTAGGAAAAATTGGTGAAGTATGTAACAGACAGTGAAACTGTGGAGCCAGTCATCTCTCAGTTGGTAACTGTACTTCTAATTGGCTGTCAGGATGCAAATTCTCATGCCCGGCTACTTTGTGGGGAATGTTTAGGTGAACTGGGAGCCATAGACCCCGGCAGGCTGGATTTTTCAACCAGTGAAACTCAAGGAAAAGATTTTACATTTGTGGTAAGAAGTGTTTCTGTAGTATTTTGTTCAGTATTAAATGTTTGTGGGAATTGATTTGTTTATTTATTTTAAGTGTGTGGGAGTAGGAAACCTCTTAGCTTTAGGCTCTTAGAAAATCTCTGCCTGCTATTTCATCTAAACCAGCTTAGAGACAGACTTCAAAGTGACTATCTGGAGATTAAAGATATGGCTATTACCTTGTTGTAATAAAATTGACTTTGTGTTTATGATTGAGGCTGGTGTGGAGGATCCAAATTTTGCCTATGGATTATTAATGGAACTGACTAGAGCATTTCTTGCTTATGCTGATAATGTTCGTGCTCAGGATTCTGCAGCATATGCCATTCAGGTAAGATACGATGTTAGATCTTCTTTTGTCTTCATAAATTACTTCCTATCACACTGAACACAGAATTATGCGATTTTAAATACGTTTTGAAGTATGTGTTTAAATATTTGAAACATCATCAGGTACAATTTTAAATGGCATTGTAAAAAATGATACAGGAGAGTGATTTTTTTACTTTAAATTCCTCATTGCTCACTTGCCCATTAGTATTCAGGGGAGCTGACAAATAAAAGTATCTTAAGAAAAGCATAAATTTGCTTTTGTCGTGTTATCCTAGGAGAGAGATGGTATTTCATAGGTTGCAACAGTATATACATAGTGATTCAAGGACATTCCAAGACAGCTGAGGGCTTCTGCTTACTATTGTTAAGAGGCAACAGAAATCAAGTATGCTCTAACTTTATGACAGTAGTCTTCTGTGCTGGTTTGCTAACCCCAGGCTGACTTTTTTTGTTATTTTTTTTCTTTGTGAAAGCTACAATTTCACAAGCTTTGTGGAAGGACAATTTCCTAGCTCCAGTAGAAAATGGATGTGGTCAGTGGATTAAATTAGTTCCTGCACCAGAAGGATTCAGACTATTTGTTTGTTGGCAGATATGAAGAAAGTGAGATAATGTGGCCCAAACACCCATTGGAGAATCTGGGAAATCAATAGTTAGTTAAAATCAACCCGTGGTTAGTAACAACATCTGTCCAAAACTGGATGAAAGTTTTGCAGTTAGAAACAAAATTCTGTAATTTGTATTTCATTAATTCTGTGTGTAAACCAGTTCTCTATGTTACTTTGGTCATTAAATATTTTAACTTATTCATGTAAACTATGTCTTTACAGGAGTTATTGTCTATCTATGACTGCAGAGAGACAAACAGTGACTGCCCAGGCTCCAGGCTTTGGAGGAGATTTCCTGAGCATGTGCAGGAGATCTTGGAGCCTCACTTAAATACACGGTATAGGACAACTCATACAATTTCTTTACATAACAGTTTTAAAACCACATTTTTTTTCTTGCAAGCAGAAATCAGTTTTAAGACTGATTTTTAACAGCACTTTGAAGTATACTTTAAAGTCCTGGTAGCATGTTAGATTGTTTCATTTCTAGATGTTCTAGAATAAAAACAGGTTGACTACTGGAAGTGTTTTTTTTTTATTTTCTTTAAAAATCTAGTAGAGGAAATCTTAGTATTCCAGGTGGGGAGCTTCATAGTGAATTGCATGCTGTTGTTGTTGGTTTGGTTTTGTTTTTTTTTTAATTGTGTTTTTTTTTTTTTTTTTTAACTGTATGTATTTATTCAAGTATTACTTTGTTAAATAGATCTTTTAAAATTGCAGGTACAAGAGTTATCAAAAGGCTATAGATTGGTCAAAGATGAAGAAGCCTATTTACTTAAGCAAATTAGGTGACAATTTTGCAGAATGGTCAGCAACTTGGGCAGGTTACCTTATAACAAAGGTAGGAGAACGTCTGCTTAATATATGGGTATATACAAAACAACATTTTAACCTAATTTCAGTTTCTGAAAGTAAGGGATAGGTGAGAGAAATGTCCCTTTTGTCTGGAGGCCTTTTATAGCGCATACTGCAGGCTTCTTGCATCATCCCAGTAAAGATGCACCTTTCCTTCCCTAGCACTGTTGCTAACTGGACAGACTTAATGGATAGTGTGAAAGCCACAATTCTAGGAATTTTGTCCAGACCTTTGTATAGCTGAAGGCACTAAGAAGTGCCTCTGAAAAGCGTCTGAAATGCTTCTGGAAAACCTTGAGTTACTCTGAAAGATTTCTTTCCCTTCCCCACAGCTCAGTAGTCCCAGCACACAGAAAGTAATTATCTGTCTTTGTTGCTTTCTTTTCCCCTTTCCAACATCTAAGTGGCCTACGGTAGTTCAGTATCTAAACTTCTCTCTTTCTATATTGAAGGCAAGTTGGTTGTCTTTATAACTTCATACTTATTTCATGTTTTAAGTGCAGAAGAGAGGCTCCAAGCAGTAGTAGACTCTTAGTCTAAAGTTTTTTTTGCATGAGAATGAGAATGACGAGAATGCAAGTAGAAGACAAGGAACAATGGAACATGCAGGCAATACTTGCCTTTTTTTTTCGTATCAGCAATTCATACTTGCAGTGACAGCCATCTGGCATCTTTGTTGCAGGTTTAAGTCTCATTAATTTTTTGTTGGAGACTAGTATCTTAAATTTTGTTCCATCAAATAATTTTGTATTTGTTAACCAATACAAACCTATTAATTATTCAGGCATTTGTGATTATGTTTTTCTTGGAAATTCTGTTTTTCTGTAGGTACGACATGATCTTGCCAGAAAAGTTTTCGATTGCTGCAGTATTATGATGAAGAATGACTATAAAGTGACAATCTATCTACTACCACACATCCTTGTCTATGTTTTGTTGGGATGCAGTCAGGAGGATCAACAAGAGGTAAGATGTATCAGTTGTTCTTATTGAGACGTTTCAGGAACTGTTCTTTCTGAGAACTGATCAGCTCTGCAGAATTGCTGTAGAACTCCATGAACAAATTATTTAGGTATCACACAAATTTTTTATCTCTGTATTCCATGGGTTTATTTCTGTTTCTTGTGGTTATTTCAGCGGGGCTTGGGAGAAGAGCTACTGTGTTGTTAATTATGATTGCAGTAATATCAGGAGCAGGAGTAGTATGAAGAGGAACATAGTGCAATGAAACAAAGGAATGAATTGAACCCGTATGTTTCTGCAAATATAGGCCTGTAATTTTTTCTCTCCCCTGTATACTCTTAAAATTTGCTTCGCTACAAGATAAGTACAGACCAGGAGTCATACATGTCTTGTAGTAGACCAGAGATAAGGACACCAGGTATCATCCAGGAATTAATCTTACCTTTAGTTTGATTTAGCAAAAGTTGAAGGGACTGAAAAAGTTTAAGTTATATTCTATTAATTTGAATTTCTGAAATTAAAATACCTGCGTTGTAAGATTCTGGTTGTGTAGAAGCAACTGGGAATGCAGTAATCTTTCTTGTATGAATGAGTAAATCAGTAGTAAGTGTCTGTTATGTACGTTAACTCATTGTCTGCTGACTAAAATGATCAGGAAGCATGTCTTTCAGCATGTTATGTACTTAAATAAAATGCATGTGTAATGTATTGTACTTGCAGCAGAATTGCAGCAGCATTCATTGTGTTTTGAAACTAAAATTCCAGTGATGGTGATATTTTTCTGAATCCAAGGGTGTGCTTTTCAAAGAATTTATCATTATGCAGAATTTTCTGATGACTGCTTCTTCGTTTGTCATTTTTTCTTCTTAAGGTCACAAGACTAACTGAGTTTATAAATAAAACCAAAACTATTAAAATATGCGATTCAGATATTTAGTGCTTTCATTTAATGTAATGTTAATTGCAGTTTGCTACTATTTTCATGTCTCTATGGCGCTTCTGTCTTTTATCACGTTAATGCCTGTGTAGGTTTACGTGGAGATTATGGCTGTCCTGAAACATGATGACCAGTGTAGCAGGAGAATTCAAGACAGTGCATCTGATCTAAGTCAGCTGAGCACGCAGACTGTGTTCTCCATGCTTGATCATCTAACTCAGTGGGCTAGACATAAGTTTCAGATGCTCATTGCTGAGAAAAATACTAGCAAGTCTAGCAAAGACAGAAGTGATCTAAAAAGTAAGTGATGCTTATTTTGTTTAAAATAGTATTTATGTTCTTCAAATAAACTTCTAGATGTTCCACTTCACATTATGGCAATGTAAGAATGCAATTTTGTTGTAGTGTTACTCTTCTTTATGATTTCTTACTGTTATATTGTGATTTCCTCACATCTGTGTAATTGTTTTGAGTATCTCTTTTAAGAAACATTGAAATTATAAAATGAAGTGCTAATTTTTTGGTAGCTTTCTAAATATTCAGTTTCATTTACTGCACACTGTTTTGCAAGGAAGCTCAGCGGTATTGTTTTCATGAATTTACTATTGACAGAAAAATGTGTTAAATTAATCAGTTTGTCTCACTAACTTTTGAAATGAATTAAGTAAATGCTGATGCGTGAGGTAATTCTTACAAATAGAACCTTACTGACAGACTTCTAAAAACAATTTTACGTTGTAGCTTCAAGTGAGGACTATGGAGAGTATCAGAACGTGACCCGCTTTTTAGACCTGATACCTCAAGATACTCTCGCTGTGGCTTCTTTTCGCTCTAAGGCTTACACAAGGGCTGTGATGCATTTTGAGTCATTCATCACAGAGAAGAAACAAAATATTCAGGAGCATCTCGGATTTCTACAGGTTCTGTAGTTCCTTGGAGTGTTTGTTTTATTTTGGAATTAAAATAGATATATAGATGAATAAAATTTTGTCAGATTATTCTTTGAAATGGGAAGAAGATAAGATGTACTCATGCTTTTGCTGTTGAATGTATTTGTGATCTTTCAGGAGTATGTAGCATTCTTCCTTTATATGAGAAGTAAGGAGGAAATCTAAAAGACTGCAATCTTGAAAATAGTTAGTTTTTTATTATTCTTGTTATTGAATGCATTTTTATTCCTTTTATTTAACCTTTTATTCCTTTTAAGCTTTTATTCCTTTTAGTTAACACCGTGCCTTTTGTCAAAGAACACGCAGCCAAGTATAAAAATAGTAACAGCAACAAAAAAAATTGAAAGAAGGCTTAAGTGGTTTATTATGAAGTAGAGAGAGAGCTAACGCTAAGGATGTTCAAAAGGATGCCAACTCTTTTTAAGAAATATTTTAACTCGTGAGATAAGCCTGTTGTTGTTTGTATTCTACAATGACTTCAAATTTGCTAAACTGTTTAGTATGATGCTTTTCCATCAATAATCTGCAGCTTCATATATAACTTTAGTATGTAAAAATAGGATACTTATTTTCCTCTTTTTTCTTAATTTGTATTCTTATTCAGGTATGAGATCATGACTGTTGCAGTACGTTTAACAAAAGTAGGGCTCATCACTGGAAATAAAAAAAGATAAATAAAGCAAAACAAAAAAGTACATCAAAATTGATGTTTACGTTGAAAACGTTAAACCTAGAGCTCCTACAGAGTAGTTCGCCTTCTGTTTTCAATAAGATGTGTGATTCTGAACATGTCATTGCGGAATACCTTCTTGCTGTCTAAGGACTTGTTTCTGATGTCCATTTCCAACTCTCTTTTTGAATGAAGAAATTGTATGCTGCTATGCACGAGCCAGATGGAGTAGCTGGAGTGAGTGCAATTCGGAAAGCAGAACCATCTCTCAAAGAACAAATCCTTGAACATGAAAGTATTGGCTTGTTAAGAGATGCCACAGCCTGTTATGATAGGGCTATTCAACTAGAACCTGATCAGGTAAATAGATGACAAATTGATATATTTATATATTTTTCCACAATATAGTGATTTAACTAATATATACTCAAGGTATTTTTGTCTTCGTATGTTCTTTAGAATGTTTAAGTAAAATATGACTATAAGAGTTTCTGTGACAGTTCCTGAGTGACGTGTTACTATTTGGAAGTATCTTATCAACTGAAATAAATCTCTTACTGGGTTCATACTGTAATTTGCAGGCTTTATTTAATAGTTGGTGTATGTTTCTTTTCCCGTTTCTAGATTATTCATTACCATGGTGTAGTGAAGTCCATGTTAGGCCTTGGTCAGTTGTCTACTGTAATTACTCAAGTGAATGGAGTTCTTGCAAACAGGTAATATAAGTGTTTAATACAATGTTTAATTGAGTAATACAAAATCTTGTATTAATTCTATTTATTGCTAGTCATCTTCATGCATTATCAAGCATTTAAGATTTATCAAGCATATCCAACTAGCAGTGTGAAGCTAGACAACTTCAACTGCTTTGTCTATAAATTGCTGATTTGAAGACTTTCACAGATGTTAGTACATTATCTGAGTCGCGTGCAGCATTGAGATGTACTTTAAAGAACAGAACCTCCATTTCTCAATATCTTGTTCCTTGTTCCATAGCTGTTCCATAGTCTAATAGGAGAAATAGTTTTAAAGATAGTAATTTTTTAAAATGTGCCGTAGAAGTTAAGTACACTACCTGGAAATTGAATTTGTGAGATGCTGTTGTACAGTTTTAATTTTGTCATCAATGTATATCCTTTGGTTTTATTGAATTCTATTAAAAGTAAAGCTTCCTTCACTTCTTTTGAAGCAAAACAGAATTCGTATAAGAAATATAGTAAATATTTCTAATATAAAATAGAAATAATGCGTAGGGGAGAAATGAAAGTTAGTTCTCTTGTTTTCTTTGAATAGGTCAGAATGGATTTCTGAATTGAACACATACAGAGTTGAAGCAGCCTGGAAACTGTCACAGTGGGATTTACTGGAGAATTATTTGGCTTCAGGTAAATTACATCAAAATAAGAATATTCTCTTGCATTTCTGAGGAAGTGTTTATGTTAGCCTAATTTTAAATCAAGGGGCAGCTATTGCAATTGTTCAGTTGTGGATTTTACTGGGAGGAGGGCTGGTCCTGACTGTCTTCTAGATTTTGTGAATTTATTTGATTGTTAACTGTATAGTCTTTGAGTAGGAATTTGAAGTGAGTACAAGACCAAATTTCTTACAAGTGTATTTGGGGTTGCAGTTGTGGGGCGGGATTACTGAGTGTTTCTAAAATGTATTTAGTTATTTCTGAGAAGAAGTTACTCTGAATATTTTCAAGTAGCATGGTAATACAAAGCAGCATGTTCAGGTTAAGATGCTAAAGAAGCAGAGAATTAAGAGACTTTTTTCTCCACAAAGATGTGAAGTCCACTGCTTGGAGTGTCAGATTAGGGCATTTATTATTATCAGCCAAGAAGAAAAATGAAGTCGCTTTTTATGAGACACTCAAAGTTGTTCGAGCGGAACAGATTGTGCCCCTTTCAGCAGCAAGCTTTGAAAGAGGATCCTATCAGCGAGGATATGAACACATTATCAGGTTTCTGATTTCCTTAATATATCTCTATTTTCAATGTTACAAATGACATAATCAAATTTATAGTACCGATACATACTAACTGTCATTCTTTTGCATGCTCGGCCAACTTGGTAACCTTTGATTAACTGGGAATTCAGTCTTTTCCCTGGTAAAATAAGTATTCACAAAAATAATATTGGCTTCAGTCTTTAAAAATCAGTAATTGAGTTTATGTAAACATCGGGTAATTTGAAAAATCAATAATTGCATTGCATTCTTGATGTAGTACATATAGGCCAGTAGCTACCATGGGATTAACTTCATTAACTTAAGAGCATATTTTTTGATGTATTCAAGGGCCTAAAAGCATTACAAAAAGAATTTTAAGAATTGAAAACCCATCCCTTTTAAGTAGCTTTTAATCAATTTTGAAGTAGGATTTTTTTATTAAATAAATATTTGCTGAATATTTTGAATTAAAAAAAAATAATTCCTTCGCACTGTTGATGGGCCTTTATGGCAGGACCTTGCATGAAACAAGTCAATTGACATACTTCTAGAAAGAAAATCGCAAAACCTATGTAAAACTTGTGTGCGTATGTATATTCGTGTTTGTACATAAACATGTATATATGTATAAGCAATTTTCAATGACTTGTTTTGTTTTTATTTTACTACCACAGGTTGCATATGCTCTGTGAGTTGGAACATAGCATTGGACCAATGTTTCATCAACCAGATGGTGAACACGGTAGAGATTCCCTGAATTGGAGTGCTCGTATTGAAATGACCCAGAATTCCTACAGAGCAAAAGAGCCTATTTTAGCACTAAGGAGGGCTTTGCTTAGTCTTAGTAAAAGGTGAAAGCATGACTTTTTCTTGTGTTGCATTCTCAATCAGGTTCTGGCTTTTTGTACACGTCAGAACAGAAAAGATAAAACTGTGGAAACTTGCATTGTAGACAAAAGCAGATCTCCTCTTATACTTGCGTTCAAAATGTAAGCAAGACTGTGTTGTGTAGGAAAGGTAAGAGAAATATAGGAAAAGGAGGAAAAAAAAAAAACAGAAAAAGAAGTGAAACATTAAAAGAAAGGTTTCAGACAGTTGCTGTATAGTACATAGCTCATCATGAAGTTGGATTTGTGTTTCAGTACACTGTGACATTGTAAAGCTGCATTTGTGACTAACGTTGACTTTCTACAAAAATGTCTTGGCAGCCAGGATTACAGTGAGCTTATTGGTCAGTGTTGGCTCCAGAGTGCTAGAGTTGCAAGAAAAGCTGGTCATCATCAGACTGCATATAATGCTCTTCTGAATGCTGGGGAATCTACACTCTCAGAACTTTATATAGAAAGAGCAAAGTGGCTCTGGTCCAAGGTAAACGAAATAAGAACTGAATTTACTTTCTTACATGCACATAAATTATTTTTAATCTTGAAAAAAAAAAGGCGCGTGATCAGTCTGTGTAAGACAAAGTACATCAGCTGGGACTGTCAGCATGTTCTGATTGCAGTTGAGCCATGGGAGGTTTTTGGCATCCAACTGCTCATCGGCTTTTTTGCTTTATTATTTTTTTTTTTTCTGCTTTTCTGGCAGCTGGATGTGAAACAGTTGGATTACCTGCTTCTGTCAGTGCAACCTTGAGGAATTTAATAGTAAATCACTTTCAATTTCTATTGTTTTTACTAATTAGAGAGAGGCAGAAATCGGAGCAATTACTGTGCTGGATCTAACAGGACAATAATGCAGAGATAAGAAGATATAAGGAGCATTTGAAGACAGAAACATCCAGTGACCATATGCAGAATGTTCTAGAACACTCAAGAACACGGTTTTACCTTAGTAGCAACTGTAAGCTGTTTTACATCTCTCTTATTTAAACTATATAAAATGTTTTCCTCTTTCCATAAGGGTGAGGTTCACCAAGCACTTATTGTTCTCCAGAAGGGAGTGGAGTTATGCTTCCCTGAGAATAAAGCACCGTGTAATACCAAAAATCAGCTCATCCACGGTCGGGCAACGCTGCTGGTTGGTAGATTTATGGAAGAAACTGCGAACTTTGAAAGCAATGCAGTTATGAAAAAGTATAAGGTAATTCAATATGTTAAGTGTTAACAGGGCAGTAGTTTCTAATAATACCTCTTTTATGCTTCTGATGATGTTGACCAAACATAGCATTACTGGGAGGAAGTGATACATCAGTGTGTAAATCTTGTAAAGATGTAACTATCTGAATTAACTTCAGTATAAAACATCAACCTGGGGAAATCTACAATACCAAATTAAGGGAGCCAGGGATACCCAGTGTAACTCTATTTCAGTGAAAAATAAATAAAATACAGGAGTTTGTGGATTTTTTATTTTTTTTTTAATGCCCTAAAATGCAGACTGCTCTAAAAAGGCTGTGTAATTCTTCATTGTTGTGGCTGTCTTTGGTAGTGACATAAAACTGCTCTTTGCTGAACTGTACAAAAACACTAATGCTTAGCATTCTCTATGCTGTTATATTGGCCTTGGAAACTAGTGTTGGGGAATGGATGTGTGAGTTGTTTTTGTTCTAATTTATGCTGTGCAGTTCTGGTGTTTCACTTTCTCAAAACCTTAAAGAAGCACAGTATTTAGTTGAGCAGGAATTTGATTATTTTTTAAATATTTTAGTTGAGGAATCATAAATCATCACGGTTTACATTACTTTGCTGTCTCTTGGTCCAAAAGGTGCTTTAAGAATAGATTTATGGTTTGCACAGGTATTGGTCCCAATTCTGGATTCACAATTAAAAGTTTCCTGCACAATTAGTACTTCTCTGCACATACTTTGCACAAAAGTAACTAATACAAGGATTTTGTTTCTCTGACAAAGCAACTCTTTTTTGTTACAGGATGTTACACTTTTGTTGCCAGAATGGGAAGACGGACATTTTTATCTTGCTAAATACTATGATAAATTAATGCCAATGGTAACTGACAATAAGATGGAAAAACAAGGAGATCTGATTAGATACATAGTTCATCATTTTGGAAGGTTAGACTACACAAAGATGATGATTATATCTAAAAAGCATGTTTGGGAATAAATTCTTGCAGCAGCTCAGACTGACTCCTAATTTTATGCAGCAGCGAAAGAAAACACTACATACTTGATTTAATAAACAATTCATTTTATTTCTGCCTTCTTATTAAGCAGTTGTTGTCTTAATATGTAGGATGGTAAGTTAAATATTTCATCTGCAGTTTTGATTAATGTAAAACATAGCCTGTATGCATTTGTAAGCTTTTAGTTGTTGCAGATGCATTAAAATGCTTAAAATAAATTTGTACTCCAGAATAGGATGTATAACAACTAAGGATGTAATATTTGTATTGCTTCTAGTATTTATCACTAACATATTGTGACTTCAACGTGTAATTATAGGTCTCTACAGTACGGAAACCAATTCATCTATCAGTCAATGCCAAGAATGCTGTCTTTATGGCTGGACTTTGGAGCAAAAGCATATGAGTGTGATAAAGGTATATCATTTTTTTATTTTTTTTTTCCATGTTGTATTTCCTGTATCATGCTTTTATATATGTGATTGAAAGAGCAGTGAAGTCGATTTCTGATGGGCCAGCTATCAGAAAATCTCATCTTCCATATACACAGGCAGTTTAACAACTGCGCCTCTTTCACATCAGCAATAGACCTCACTTCTCAAAATGTTAATTCAAGCTAGACTGAACTATCCATTAACAAAATGTATAGCTTTTGTAGATTCATTTGCATGTAGTGAAGGTGAAAATCTTTCAAAAAGATATTGAATGTTAACTAAAGCATGTCAAGCACTCAAGAATCCAACAGAACTGTTAGTAATTTAGTTTCAAGACTACTTGCCCATACAATTCTTTGTAGTGTTTTATTGGGTATTTATGGGTTTTTATTGCATTTTTTAAATGGAATATTTTTAAACAGTAATTAATGATATATGTGGTGCTTTTACAATGCCAGAGTCTTTCTTCTGCTGTTTAAGATAGTTTTCTCTACAAAGATCTGTTTAGAAATATTTCGAAGATAAATATTAAAAAGGAGGAATTCTTATACTCGTATTTGAACATCTTATTTTCTTTTGAGGTGTGGTTTTGTTTTATTTCAAGGGTGGAGAGCTTTTCCAGTATTGTTTGTACTATGTTTCTGTTGCCTGTGCTTGTTTATTTTGTTTCCATCCATGCCTTCTGTTATGCTTGTTAATGGAATGGCATATATATTATATTATTGTCTGATCTGTTAAAAGTAACTTTACAGTGGGGTTTTTTTGTTTTGTTTTTCTTATAAAAATTAGTTATCTGTTTTGGTATGCTTGACTTAACTTGATATTTCAGGTGACAAAATTGATGAAATCTTACTGTCTTGTGTTTTTCAGCAAGTCGTTCAGAACGCATTCAAATGAAAAATGATTTGGCTAAAATAAATAAAGTGATTACAGAGCACACAAATCAGCTCGCACCTTATCAGTTTCTGACAGCTTTTTCTCAGTTAATCTCCCGAATCTGCCATTCTCACGATGAAGTCTTTGCTGTTCTGATGGTGATTGTTGCTAAGGTGTTTTTAGCCTACCCACAGCAAGCAATGTGGATGATGACTGCTGTGTCTAAGGTGCCCTGATAAGTAAAGCTACGCCTTTATTAACTCTTAGAAACTAAGATCAAATTGAGTGTTTTAACTGCTGTGATATAGCTTCGTGGAATAGGTCATCATGCTGTCATAGCACAAGGTTTTATTACAGTCTAAAGTTCAGAAATTTCAGATTAAATGTTGCCAGTAAGAATTGCTGACTTGCATCCTGAATTGGATGATTTATTCTGGAAGAAAGTTTGAATAACAAAAAGCTGATGAATTGGGTGGTTATGGAAAATAGATTTTGTTGTTTTTAAACTGAAGTAGTGCTTCTGGTTTTATGATCAAAAATCGCTCCTCTGTGTTGATAAAAATGAAGTAAATATATTGCTTATTTCTAAGATGTGCCTAGCAGTAGAGCAATTTAAAAGCAATTTAGAAGGTATGGAGCATTCTGTTTCTGTTACGCTAGTTAAATAATATTCAGGATATGCTCATATTCTTGAATATTTTAGTCTTTATGTTGTGAGTCTCCAGGGAATGGTTTGAGAAGAGAATATGAGTGTGTGCACGCACATAGAGTATTTTACTTGAGTATTTGCAAGTTCAGGAACAAGACTTCAGATAGAGAACTTCCTCTTGAAGGTATTCAATATGACAAGCAGTGAGTACAGGAAATATTACTGCTATTACTAGAATTTTTGTTCTTCTAGGAATCTTTAATCAATTGTTTCATAAATTTTAACTCCTCTCTTTTTTCAGTCCTCGTACCCTATGCGTGTCAATAGATGCAAGGAGATTCTAAATAAAGCTATCAACATGAAGGAGTCCTTAGGAAAATTTATAGGAGATGCAACACGCCTTACGGATAAACTATTAGAACTATGCAACAAACCGGTACTAAAACTAAATAAATTCATGCATCTAATAGGATTATTCACGAATGTTTCACAACAGCTTCTTCCGATACCTTGCATTAACCAGTACATCACATTAGAGTAATTTCTGTTGCGTTGTAGCCACTTGTAAAAGATTTTGGGAATTTTTCTTAATAAAAATATTTTAATAGTAGAAAACAGATCTAAATGAACATCCTCTGAGTACATAGCAATACATTTCATAGTGCGTGGCCTTCCCATTATTTCATCCTTTTTTGTATGATTCTATCCATTAACTCCTAGAGTTTCGCTATAAATAAAAGCTGGCTTTGTTGTGATAAACATATGAACTTGATAATAAATGTAAAATTACATAAATGATTTCATTATTATGTATTTATGGTCAGAGTGAAAAAAGATATGCTGTAAAGTCCAGATACATTTATTTTGGACCACATCCATTTAATTTGGAATGAAATTTGTAATTTTTCAGATTATCGAAAGCTATTAGTTGGTGTAAAATGGCAATAATACTCTGTATGTTTATTTTTAACTTTTGAACTTTTTTTTTTTAAGGTTGATGGAAACAGCTCAGCATTAAGCATGAATGTTCATTTCAGAACACTTAAGAGATTGGTAGAAGAACACACATTCAGTCAAATTCTCATTCCATTACAATCTGTAATGATACCAACTCTTCCTTCAATTCCTGGTACGCATGCTAACCATGACCCTTTTCCTGGATGCTGGGCCTACATTGCAGGCTTTGATGATACGGTAAGCCTCTGTTCAGCACCTAACTTTAAATTTCATATTAAATAAATATACTTTCAGTTTATCTTCTCATTTTGCTAGGAATGGAGGAGCGAGTAGGAAACTTGATAATTATCTTCATGGAAAATGAGTGGTTTCTGTACTAATAATGTGAGAAGGATGTTGCCTCCTAGTATTTAGATGACGTTTTGGTCTGAGATTAATATCCTGTAGCACCATGGAAGTGCTAATATGACAGGTTAAACTGGTTTATTTAAAGTACATGTTTTATTTTGTATCATCTGATACGATGTTAATAAAAAAAATTCATCTCTTCCTCAGGTAGAAATTCTTGCTTCCCTTCAAAAGCCAAAAAAGATCACTTTAAAAGGTTCAGATGGGAAATCTTATATTATGATGTGTAAACCTAAAGATGATCTAAGAAAGGACTGTCGGCTCATGGAATTCAACTCTCTCATTAATAAGGTTTGAATTAAATAATCAAGTCCATTATGCATAAAATGCTGAACTATCAAACAAAAAAAAAAAGGCGGGGCGGGGGGGGGTGAAGAACTTTGTTCCTAATCTTGAGATAGGAGGAAGAAGTAAACTGTTGCAAAATATTTCTTTGATAGCTACTGGTAATGCATAATTTGTTACAGACTTGTGAAAACAGCTGTATTTGTGCTACTGCAGATAGTAAAGCTTAGAATTTTATATTATGGATTGTGACTGGAAAACAAATGTGAACAGGGTGGTTAATTTTTAATATATTTCCATCCTGTTATTTATTATTCTCATTTTTTCTTTTCTTCTTTTTTGTTTTTTGCCAACAGTGCTTAAGAAAAGATGCAGAGTCACGTCGGCGAGAACTCCATATACGAACCTATGCGGTTATTCCATTAAATGATGAATGTGGCATAATTGAATGGGTGAACAATACTGCTGGCTTAAGAAATATCCTGATAAAACTTTATAAGGAGAAGGGTAAAAAAAAATCCAATAATTATGTAACGTTCAACTGAGGGGAGGAGAGAGGAGAGGAGAGGAGAGGGAAAAAGAAGGATGTTTAAGTTTGGATGCGGTCCTGGGCTACCTGCTCTAGGTGGCCTTGCTTGAGCATGGCAGTTGAACAAGATGACCTCTGGCGTTCCCTTCAAACCTAAACCGTTCTGTGATTCTTATGTGGTGTGTTTTGTTTAAGTGCTTGTACCTTTATTAGTAAATGAGATAAACAGCAAGGAATCAGACTAGATTCAGTCACTGTATCTCTAACTATCTGCAATATATTATTATTCGTGTATGTACTATATTTTTACTCCTAAGTGGAAGATAATTGGCAGCTGCCATGAACAATTTCTTAATCAATTATCTGTTAATCATCTTAATATATTCCCATACTGTTGGCACTTCTGCTGAAACAATTGGCATAATTGTATAAGAGAATAGATGCAGCACTGAATAATAGAAGAGACTGTGGAGTTCTGCTTCAAATTTGATCAGTTGTTTCTCCTTTCTAGTACATTTGCATGATATGTTGTACCTAGTCTGCTGTTTCAGTTAGCATTATCAACTTTCATTTGCTTTCTAGCACCCCGCCAGCAGCATGTTCTGGAGATTGTTTTTCATTTATTCATTTTATCCAGATGTTTATCATATCTAAAATATCATATTGTAGTTGCATGTATGAGGCTTTATTTGGGGAGATTTCTTTTGCCTAATTGAGGAGGTCTGTTACAGGTATCTATATGACTGGAAAGGAGCTACGTCAGCATATGCTTCCGAAGTCAGCGCCTTTGCCTGAAAAGCTGAAAATGTTCAAAGAAGTCCTTCTGCCTCGTCATCCTCCTGTTTTTCATGAATGGTTTCTTAGAACATTTCCCGATCCTACTTCATGGTGAGTGACTGGGATTGGGCTAGCTCGAGAACATCTACTTGTCTATTTCACTAAAAATTAATGATGCTATTGAATGAAGACATAATCAAGGAGGTGATTTTGTGTAATGTATCTGATTCTTATTTGCACAGGTATAACAGCAGGTCTGCCTACTGCCGTTCTGTTGCAGTCATGTCAATGGTAGGTTACATACTTGGTCTAGGAGACCGTCATGGTGAAAACATCCTTTTTGATTCTTTGACTGGTGAATGTGTGCATGTAGATTTCAACTGCCTTTTCAATAAGGTGAGAAATGCCATCTTGCTGAGCTTGCTTTATGTTTTACTTGCATGTAATTTGTAAACAACTACAATTGTGTTTTCTTCTTTTCCTTTTCTTCTAATATGTTTGTTGCTTTCTGTCTTGCGTTTTGTTTCTTACTTATACGCAACAATATGTGACACATAAAGAATGCATGTACTGCAATTATGGAAGCCAACTTTTTGATTATGCCAGTATCAGATGAGCTGGTGGATATTCACTGAAATAGCCCCACATTTTATGTTTGTATTTTGTGACTCCCTCCACTACGGCCTTCCAGCCAAAGATGTAATTATCACATGCAGAATCTTGTTGCTCTGAAGGGTTTCTTTGTGTTCCTAATGTTCAGCGCAAAAAAAAAAATCCTGTAGATCTGTAAAAAGAACAGTTATGATCAGAGTGGGATTTGGAATTTTGATGTTTTGCTAAAAAACAAGATAAAAAAAGCAACCACAAGCTTTTTGTTCAGAACATCATGCGTATTCATATAGCATACCCTTTTGTATCTACTTAAAGGGAGAAACTTTTGAAGTCCCGGAAATAGTTCCTTTTCGTCTCACACATAACATGGTTAATGGAATGGGCCCAATGGGAACGGAAGGTCTCTTCCGAAGAGCTTGTGAAGTCACTATGAGGCTTATGCGTGATCAAAGGGAGCCTTTAATGAGGTACAGCAACTGTTTTTGCTTAAAGCTCTGAAGAAACTCTCCCTAGTCTAAACATCAGAAATTGTTATATGCCACTTCCAGCGTGTCTATCATGCAGCTCAGTCTTACATATATATATAAATAATAAAGTTAAATATAAACCAATAGAAATACTCAGCACAAACACTGACTCAGTGGTTTGTTGCTACGAGTAGATAATGCTTAATATATTAAAAAAATTATCCGTATTACTGAAGTTCTTTAACTTACCATGTAGCCTTTGTGGTTCTTCCTGGCTTCAGTGTACATTTGCACTTGACTCAAAGTAATCAGTGTTCTAATATTTGGCATAAGTACTGCTCTTGTCCAATGATTTCAAACCTTTTTTATTTTTTATTTAGTGTCCTAAAGACTTTTCTTCATGATCCTCTTGTGGAGTGGAGTAAGCCTGTTAAAGGGAATACAAAAGCACAGGTGAACGAAACTGGAGAAGTTGTCAATGAAAAGGTTAGTTGAAAACAAACACAGCATAAAGTATTCAGATGTTACATGTCCACTGCAGTTACAATTTGTGTATTATCTAATAGAAAGTTTAATTTTTCTTTTATTCATTTTCCTTCAGTTAAAAATTACTGTATTTTTTTCTAATTAATCTGCATCCCTTTTTAAGGATAAATATTGTTTTTATTGGTGGAGAATATAATTTATGTACTAAAGAACCAAGCAAAATAAAATTCATAACTTTGTCATTAGTATTACTAAATCATCAATAACATCAACAGAAAACACAGGATAGGCAAGGCTCTTGACTTTTCATATCCTAAGACATGCATGCACTCCAGAATTAAGTGATGGTAATACCTGAAAAGCATTCCACATGTCCTTTCCATGCATATTTCGTGCTTTTGATAAGTGGACACTTAGAAATATGTGCCTTGTTCTGTGTCAGGGAATACTTTATAAAAATTAGGATTTAATATTTACTGTTTATTTTGTAGGTGCTGATAAATACTGTTATTTATCCAAAACAGAGCTTTTACAAGCTGTAGTTTTAATTTTTTCCTTCTGTAAAAACCTGCGTGATTTTTTTTTTTTTGCTTGAAAAGGAATATTTAATGAAAAAGGCTGATCATATAATAGCAGATAAATCTTAAGAAGCACTGATAAACAGAGCAACTAAGATAAAAACAAACTAAGTAGGTCACTCCTAAAGTAATGCCTCCTATTTATTTCTATGGAAACTACAATGGATACAAAGAGCGTAATAACACTGTTGTACAGAGCAAGTTTTCAGTTGCAAAGCACTATTTTTTCAACATAGTCACCACCATTAGCAATTAACGAGAGCCTGCATGCCTTGCTTGTAACAATCTGCATCGTCAGAGTCACCAATGATGAAATGCACCACCTCTCTGTGCTCACATCCACTGTTTGGTCTCTGTCAGAGTGCCCCTCTGCTGCCATTTGTCACACAGCCACAAAGTGTAACGGGATGTTGGTGGGAAGGTTCAACTTCCACTGCAACAGCACCAACATCCGCCTCTGAAGTCATGGGCTGACATAATAAAATAGAAGACATGACTTTCAGAGCAGCCCTCATGCCATGCTGACGCTACATTCTGGCAAAAAGCTGAACTAAGTTATTTGAGCACAGAAAATCTCCTCGTCTTCAAACAATAGCTGACAAGGCAGTTTCCACGTAACCTTTCATTTTGTTGCAGGACCACCTGCACAGTTACGTATGTTATCAGTCGCTTTGGATAGGTGCCAGTGTTATGCTTGAACTTTAAAAGAAGATGTGAGTTTATTTGCTATGAACTGGTACTCTAAAAGAGCCTCAGAACAGTTTATTTTGAGTTGCTGAACATGTTATTGAACTTCATTTTCAACTGCAAGTAATTTTAGCCTAAATTTTCTAGTCATCTCCTTTAATTTTATTCAGAATTTGGGGGGGGGGGGGGAAGAGCTAGGAGAGCTTGCATTTATTTACAAGTAGTTCTATGAAATAAAACATTCTAACATTTCCCAGTACTTTTGTATAGCTTTTCCAGTCTGTTCTTTTAAATTTTATCTGTAAAATTGAAGGCAAAAAGTTATAACTTGACCAGTAGTCTATCCATGTTAAGCGATAATCCTTTCACTGGTGCAGACATTTGGGTTTTGTATTAAATTAGCATGCTGATTGCAAATATCGTAATGAAGACTTTTTAAGATGTGGAATTCCATGAACAATAGCAATACTCATTTTTCTTCCTTTGTTTCTAGGCCAAAACCCATGTCCTTGATATAGAACAACGGCTACAAGGTGTTATTAAGACTAGAAACAGAGTAAAAGGATTACCCTTATCTATTGAAGGGCATGTTCATTACCTCATTCAAGAAGCAAGTGATGACAATCTGCTCTGCCAAATGTATATGGGCTGGGCTCCATATATGTAAAACTTGTTTGCTTCAGAGAGATGCCATTCACAATTGGTGAAGCAAGCTATGATACCCTTCAGAAGGTATTAATCAGTGTTAACTGGTTACTTGTGTTTTCTGATTGTAACCACTGATACTGTCCTCTGATCAATCTAAAGTCTGTGTAGAATACGCACTTGCAAATATGAATGCACTTATTAAAAGAATGCATATGTGCTGCCCTGGATATGTAAAGTTAAATAGACTGTACAAGTCTTTGCAAGTTTCTTAGGTACATACGTACTCTGAATATATTCTGGGTGTTGAAAGGATGCATAGTAACTTCAAAAATATTGTATATTTTTGTAAAGATTTTCTCATTCAATTTGGCTGTAGATTAGGAAAGTTGACATTAAATTTCATACTGGCACAGTGTGAAGTGGTGCTTTCCGCTTCTGTGTATAGTTCAGAAAGCTGTTTGTTTTCTAAGTAGAACTTGAATCTTGGTTATTTAAACTTTATTCTGTATTGCTTCGTATCTGAAAAGAATGGCCCGATGTCTTCTTTCTTTTCTGTTAAAAAAAACCAACAAAAAAAACAAAAAAAAATGTGAGATCTTAAGACTTCTCCTGAATAAATAAATTAGGGATATGTTATTGTGTTCTGCGATGGTTTCCTTAGCCCTTGCTTGGTGCAAAGTGGTGAGTTGAGGACCAAAGCCACGTGGCTGTGACACCAGCAGGCACGATGGTAGTGCCTGTTATAACAACACCTTCGGCTCCTGAGAGTTCTGGACGAGAATTCTGAACAATCTTGAAGAGGGTGGTTATAGTAAGTGCTTTGCTTTCAGCGGGGCTCGCAGCGCCTCGTTAGCTTTAGAGGTACAGGGGGATGCGGGCGGGTTGCGCCGGGCGTCCGGCGGGGGGCGCTGTAGCTCGTGCCTCTGCCTGCCGCTCTACCCGCCGCTCTCGCTGGTCGGCTCGGGGCGCTCTATGGCGCGGGCGGCTGTCAGCACGGTGCGCCGGAAGGAGGGCGGAGCGGAGCCCGGGCTTGTTTGGGTCCGACGGGGCGGCGGGGTGAGGCGGCCATGGGGGTCCCTAAGTTCTACCGGTGGATCTCGGAGCGGTACCCCTGCCTCAGCCAGGTGCTGAAGGAGCATCAGGTGAGCCGGAAGCGGGGCTTCGCTGTCTGCTCGTGGCTCACCGCCGCTCCTTCACGCTACGGAGGGGGCCCTGGGGGGCGAGGGCCGGAGCCGACTGTTCGGGAGCGGGCGGGAGCGGGGTGGGCGGCTCCGTCTGCAGCCTGGCGGCGCGGGGAGGGCGGGCGGCACTCGGGAGCCCCCTGAAAGTTGGGGTGCCCGGTCCCCCTGGCCGTGGAAGTCCCGGAGCCCGCGACCGGAGGCAGTGACGCGGTACCCGCCGTCGTCCTGCTGTGCCGGCACTGCGGTCAGAGCACCCCGCCGCCTGTGCCTTTTGTTCCCGGCCTTGCCGGGCTGCGGGGCCGCTCCGTGCCGCGCTCGGGAACGCCGTTAGCGGCAGTGCCAAAAGTCGGGTGGGCAGACTCTTCTGAGAGAAACCGCCTTCTGTACCTGCTAGTTTCAGGCTCTCAGTTTCTTGTTGTTGGTTTCCGCCGGTGTTACGTGATTTTATAGCTAAATATAGACGTTCCGAGGGGAGGCGGCACGTTGGAGTGTCTGAACGTTGCTTCTAGACACGTAGTAGTTCAGGTGACCCAGTAGCTGTTGTATTAAGGTACCTACGGCTCTAGAGCGGGCGCTTGGCCCTCCCCTGAAGGGCCGCGGCAGCTCTTCGGGCTCCGTGTTTGCGGTGGGACCGCAAACGTTTGGGTAGCGTTGGGTAGCACACAGCGGGGCAGCGGCGGCTCTCGGCTCTGTTAACCCCCGCGCGGGGCGGCGCTCGGCGTGTGGAGAGCCGTACCGGGGCGGCTGGGGGCCTGGCTGGCGGGATGGAACCCTGCGCCTCCCTCCTCGGAAGAGAAACAGAAAGCGCAACTCAGGGTGGCTGGTGTCGCTCCGCAGCCAGTCTTTCTGAAGTCTCTGTGGCGTTACTTCCTTGTGTGAGGTGTATCTGCTGCTTATGGGGGGGGAGGGTGGAGTGAAGTGTCTGCGCTGCTGCTTATGACCTAGAACAGTAAAATGTATCTGTATTCTTTTCTTTCACGGACCACTTGAATATACAGCCTTATGCATGCTAGCAGCCAGATAAGGATTTTAAGTTGCTTCGAATATACTCATGTATTTTATTTAAAAGAGAAACCTGTCTTCTTCCAGCTTAGAAGTTCTGTGCCGTGGCATGAGGTATCAGCACGGCAGCAAAACGCAGCCCCTCTGGCTGATAACTGCTTACTCAGCATTTCCAGGGCTTGGAAAGTTTGCTTTCAGCTATTTCCTGCTGTGGCCAAGGTGCATCAGGTGGCATTTTTTGCCAGCATACATCTGATGTCCCGTTTGTTATGGATTATAAACAGAGCATTGACTACACTGTGCTATCATCATCGTGTGTCTGCATAAGTAAGAATTTGTTATTTCAACAGGAGCCCTGAAACATCCAAGTCTGACTTGCCTTGAGTTGATTTTGTAGACAGTGTCATGCTGTCTGGTACTGAAGCACCAGGAAACATTATTGAAGTACTTAGACTATCTGCTTTATCGCTTAATCTGGCGAGCATTTCTATCCTGAAGCATTGACCTTTGGTCTGTGTTCTAGGATTTAGGAAAGAGAGGATTTTTGTGCAGTTTAACATCTTTTGATTGGGTTCAGAAGAACTCTAGAGAGTTGGGGGACAGAATCAGGAGTGCATTGTAATTAATGCTTGACGTTTATTTCTGCTGATTGGAGTTCACATCAGCTCCATGAGCTTGTTAATGGCTGAACTGGTCCTTCCCTTTTTGACAAAATAAGAACAAAATAAAATTTGTGATAGTTGTGGAAATTTGCCATCATGGCAGTAAGAAAGTTGGTAAGTGCTAACAGCAGTTTGCTTGGTGTGGTCCTTCCTGAACCCTAAAAAGCATCTGAAAAGTGTTCACTTTGCTTTGTAAAAATAGTAGAAGAGTTGTGTTTCCTCTTAAGATGGTTGCTGTGTGACTTTCTGTCAGTCACATATCTTACTCAGGCTCTGTGCAGCCTGGATAGACTGGTTAGGCTGGCATAGTGATCCCTGGTATTCCTCTATGTGGTGTGCCCCACTGCTTGTTTTCTAAGTGTTTTCTTCAGTGGTGTTGTCTGAGAGGGATGGAGGAAAGCCTTCTGATCTGGGTTAGGTGGGGGTTTTTTTGTGTGTTTTTTTTTTGTTTCCTCTTCTTCTGCACACTGTAGACCATTTATCTAATCATTTATCTATCTATCTATTATATTATATATTTATTATATTATATATTTATCTATCATTTTTGCTTCTGTATGCTATTAAAGAAAAAGCTCCTCATAATAATAATAAAAGAAGACTGAGAGGGGATCTGATCCAGGTCTATAAATATCTAAAGGGGGAGGGGGGGGCAAAGTGGCGAGGCCAGGCTCTTTTCAGCAGTGTGTGGAGACAGGACCAGGGGAAACAGCCAGAAACTGGAGCGTAGGAAGTTCCACGTGAATGTGCGCAAGAACTTCTTTACGGTGAGGGTGACGGAGCGCTGGAACAGGCTGCCCAGGGGGGTTGTGGAGTCTCCTTCTCTGGAGATATTCAAGACCCGCCTGGACGCCTACCTGTGCGACCTGCTGTAGGGAACCTGCTTTGGCAGGGGGGTTGGACTTGATGATCTCTGGAGGTCCCTTCCAGCCCCTGCGATTCTGTCATTCTGTGAAAAGGCGATTTTCATGTAAAATACGTGTAATTTTTTAAAACCGTATTGTAACCATGCTCCTTAAATACATATATATCGCACTGGTGTACAGTAGATTACAGGGCAGTCTTCCACCTGAGTTCGTTTCCAGACTTTACTTCAGCCGTACTTTGTGTAGTAATTGCAATGCGTCATCCATCACCAAATAAGTACTAACTGTGGCTTTTTTAGATTCCAGAATTTGACAACTTATACTTGGACATGAATGGCATTATACACCAGTGTTCACATCCAAATGATGATGATGTTCACTTCAGAATCTCAGAAGATAAGATTTTTGCTGACATTTTCCACTATTTAGAAGTACTGTTTCGCATTATTAAGCCAAGAAAGGTTTTCTTCATGGCAGTTGATGGTGTAGCCCCAAGAGCAAAAATGAATCAGCAACGTGGCAGACGGTTTAGGTGAGAATATTCGCTCCTGCTCTGTCTTTAGCATAATAATTATTTCTTACAAATACTTACTTAAAAATATGTTATGAAAAATAAAATGTATTGTAAGTAGGCATGCCTTCGACAGTGGCTTTAATTTTTAGGTAAATGAAGGTAGCTGCTACTAAGATGTTAACAGTTAAAGTTAGGATTCCTAAGAAGTGAAGTTTGCTCATTACTCAGATGTTTCTCTGCACATGTCGACTTTGCGTGGAGAAGGATAGGGACTAATTTCATAAATTCTCAGTGAAATAAATGCAGTACAGCTCTTGAGAATATTTCCAATGGCTTAGGAATATTTAAGATTCTTTACTGTGTCTCTAGATAGGCCTTTTTGGTAACTAGTTGAATCTTCTTTAACAATCACAAAGGAGAATAAGTTTGGGAACTAACGAAACTCTAGTTTCCATTGATACTAGTTGGCAAGTTAACTCAAATATACAGCTGTAGGTAGGGTTTACAGTGCAAGGAACTTTGCATTCAATGATTTGGGAGACCCAGAAGTTGTTTGGAGACTGCTGAGGAAGGACATCAAATGGTCAAGACAGTACAGGGATGGTAAGTGAAATGAGATGGAAACAAAGGGACAGTGGAAAAACAGTGGTTTGTTGTTGTTACCAAGTCAGGGTAGGTTTTGTTAGTTTCTCCATTAGTGGTGCTAAATTGTTTGTTAACACCTCCTACCTGCACCCCTGTTGTATTCCAGACTTGCTGCTTTGCTCATTTAGATATATGCTCCACATTGTTCTGGGATAGCATTTTCAAATGCTTAAATCCCAAGAGTTTCCATTGTCTCAGTGTTAATTTGTTTTTCTTGTGGTGAGCCACTCAGTTATTTCTTGATAGCTGAAGTATTAACCGTATCTGGATAATGACAGATTATTATCATTACTGGAGGAAAAGCTATTTTTAAGAAGTCTTTCTATTATCAGATTCCATTTTGAGCTGTGTACAGGAGTTAAATTTCTCTCAACTATGTGTTTGGTCACAAAAGCATTACAGTAAGATATTTCCTTCTCTACCCCTTCTTTCCAACCCCATTTTGTTTTAGATCAGCAAAAGAGGCAGAGGACAAAATAAAAAAGGCATTAGAAAAGGGGGAAATTCTCCCTACGGAAGCCAGGTTCGACTCCAACTGTATTACACCGGGTAAGATAATTTGTTAATTATTTTAAATTAAGTGGTTAGATTTATGATTTTTTTTAATCCATATTTTGGAACTGTTTTCCTGTCGGCGAGGTTTTTTGGTTGTTGCTTTTTTGTTTTTAATTTGGCGAGTTCGGGTAACTTCTAAGATTTTTGGACTGCTGTCTCATTTTAGAAAATTTTTTTAGGTGCTATGAGGAAAATGAAGCTTACTGAAAAAAAATTCTACCCTTGCTCTGTTGCAGAATATTCTTTTTGGTATTCTTCTCATTGATAGTTCATATATGTAAATGTGGTTTGCAGTGACTAATGAAAAGCTTTGTGTTTAACTCGGGTTTCTGTTTTCAGGAACCGAATTCATGGCCAGATTGCATGAACATCTTAAATATTTCGTCAATATGAAGATTTCCACAGACAAATCCTGGCAGGGGGTAACAGTCTACTTATCAGGCCACGAGGTTACTGCTTTTTATTAAAGTTTTATTGAAGAAAAAAATGAAAAAAAGAAAAAGTGATCTTATGGAAAAAAGCAAATATTCTTTTTCTTACAGACACCAGGAGAAGGAGAGCATAAAATCATGGAATTCATCAGATCAGAAAAAGCAAAGCCTCATCATGATCCAAACACAAGGCACTGTCTCTATGGCTTAGATGCTGACTTGGTACGTGCAATTAAAGCAACAGGGGATTTCTGACTGTGTTCTCTTTCTTGTAAGCGTGCAGTGTTCTGAAATGCTATTCAACATCTGTCACTTTGTCTTCCTGCAAAATTTTACATTTGTAATAGAAAGAAAAATCTTGTGTAAAAGTTTTAAAAAATGATGTAAGACTTTTCTAATGTCTCTTTGTAATAGATAATGCTGGGATTAACAACTCATGAGGCACACTTTGCGCTCTTAAGAGAAGAAGTCAGATTTGGTGGTAAAAAATCTCAAAGGTGAACTGTTTTTAACTTTACTCTTAATTTATGTATGACGAAATGAAAGCCAAAAGGTAGTGCATAACTAGAACGATTCCTTGATAATTGTATATTAAATTAATGAAGTCTTAGTTATTTTATTAGAATATATGTGAATTTCGAGAAATCCAATTGTTGTGATTAAATTTGTTTCCATGGGCAAACGTGTGTTGTTGGGGCAGCCGATGAGAAAATCCTTAGGCCTTTGGTGTGTTGTGTGTTTTGCTTCATAATGTGAATTCAGCAGCTCGGGCTGTATGATATTGCTGCTGTGCTTCTTACAAGCACTTCTGAAAGGTTCTGTATCTCTTAGGTTTTGTGAGGTAAGTGCCTGGAATAACTGCTGAAATCAACTTGTTTAAAGTAGCTCATCAGTTGCTTTTTACTCTGGATTTTGCCATTTGAACTAACTGGTGTGCTGTCGTCAGTTAGAACCAGGTGTTTTGTTCCAGAATTGTGTGTGTACTTATTCTGAAGTAATAGATATTTTTGTAACTGTTTCTGTGGGTAGGTTCTTTGCTGGACCTTAGGAATGCATTTGATAGGTGAAAGGATAGGTGGGAAAGTCAGAAATATTCTTTGTAACAAAAAGGCTTTTGAATAACACACGTTTAAGTCACATAGTTGTTTAGATTGATGCATTAGCACAAATGGTGCTTGTATGTTTTTATTACCAAGGTCAGTGTGATTAACATCGAAAGTATTTGCTTCATAGTTTTCTACAGTCTCTTTGCTAATACTGGTCAAGTCTGCCTCGTTCTGATGGTGTTGGCATGTAGCGCTGTAGTGTTTTAAAAGACTCTATTAAATTTTTATTAAAGAAAAATGCCCAGTCCTCCTGTTTTTAATAAAAGAATGTAAAGTGTGACAACCTTTTGATGGACTAATTAAATAAAATATGAAATGAAAAGGCAGGATTTCCCAGGTGGCATTTTTTTTCGTCAGGTCTTTCCTCTAAGTTTAGCCTTTCTGCAATGTCTAGGTAGTATTGCTCATTACAGAAATTCACTTCTGGAAATTATGGGAATTGCCTTCTGTTGATACAGTCAATTTTTTTTTGAGGAAATATTAAGAATAGATACAAATTGATATCTAACAGTAGTTTCTTGAGAGAAATTCTTTGCTTCACAACAAAGTGACATGTATGAGAGGTGAAATAGTCTTAGAGCAGTGACTTGGATCTGCCAAAAGTCTTGCATACAGATTTGAAAATTTCTTTTAAAAAGCAACAGAATTGGGTCTGAAGTTCTTTATAACCAAGTGTAGCTTGGAGTTTGTGAGAGTGCTCTTCATATACTGATTTCGGCCTAACTTTGGCTTAAATATTAACTAGCTTTCATGATGAAGAAAAGAAGGCAGCTGACTAATTTATGCCATAGACAAGAGGTTGATTTGTCTTTTTTGTGTGTGTATATTAGTACTACGTGTTAAAACTGCTAATAGATAATGCACTTGGAGCATATTTTCAAGCTGAGTATATTCTTTCATTAAAGTAGCATTTCAAACAAGTATATACTTAGCCCAGCCAGTTTGGACATGAATCTGTATTCTGTATATGCTCAGAATAGTACTATAATACAATGCCTTAGAAATATATTAAATTGTCTCTTTGGAGACTGACTGGCTTATGAGATGCTCAATGCAAGATGGAACTCCAAAAGGCTGCCCAGCTTTCCTTAATCTAACCATTTTCCATGTAGTGCCGTCACGTGCTGTTAAGAAGATTCTACAGCAAAATTTTATAGTCAAAACAGATTCATCTTAAAATAGATGCAATCTTCACTGTTTTTGTTTTTAGGCAACCTTGAATTTATTAAATATTCATGTTGAAAGTGTGCTTATAAATAACTGACAATGTTTTGAATAATTTACAGAGCATGTGCACCAGAGGAAACCACATTTCACTTATTGCACTTGTCACTGATGAGAGAATACATTGATTATGAATTTTCACCAGTAAAAGTAAGTTCTAATGGAGTTGTTACTGCAGTGGTGGGGGGGTAGAGGGGAGGAATAAAGTCTTTATGTGAAAACTTCATAATAAAAACATTACTGCTATCTTTTTAGGACAAGATTTCCTTTGACTACGATATTGAAAAGATAATAGATGATTGGATCTTAATGGGTTTCCTTGTAGGCAATGATTTTATCCCTCATCTACCTCATTTACACATTAATCATGATGCACTGCCACTACTTTATAGAACATACATGGCTATCTTGCCAGAACTGGGAGGTAAGAAGTTGATTTGGGGAGAGGGGGTTGGTTGGTTGGTATTTAGAGACAGAACAGAGGGAGAGCTGTAAAGCAGGCTAACAGTAAAAGGTAAGATTAAACCAGATGTCTTGTAGATTAATAATAATAACAACATATGCAATAAGACAAAGTGTGATTACACTCTTGGATTGGTTTAAAGAGGGTCTTAAAGGAGTGCAGAATCCTGCATGTTGACAGTATTGTTGTTTATTTGTTAAAACTTAATAAAGAGTTTTGGAAGGAACGTCATGGAAAGTAGGAACATTAACACTCCTGCATTAATATGAGAGCTGCTCTGAAAGTAATGCCTCTTATTTCATTATGTTGGTCCCCGGTGTCAGAAGTGAATGTTGGTGGTATGATAGTAGAGGTTGAATCTTCCTGACAATATTCTGTTACATTAATTGCACCCACTGACATTCATAGATGCTTGCTGAATGTTTATGAAGGCCCAACAGTGGATGTAAGCACAATGAGGCAGTGAGTGGTGCGTTTCAGCAGTGACAACATTGGGTCACCTCTGCTTGTGCAGATTTTAATGAGTGCAGCATGCAGACTCTTGTTCATAGCTGACAAAAATGCTCAGCTAATGGTGGTAACTGTGTTGAGAAATAGTGTTTTGTAGCTGAGAATCTGCTCAATCAACTATTGTTATTGTGCTCTTTGTATCTGTTGTAGTTGCCAAAGAAATAAGAATGAGGTATTACTCCTGGAGTAGCGTACGTATTTATTGAGTTTTGGCAACACTGGAATGTTCAGCATTATTACCATTCTTTTAGATAGCCAGCAAGATTGTGTTTCGTTATCTGTGAGGCATTTAAGATACAATTTTCAAATTGTTAATTTACAAAACATACTTTATTTTCCCAATAGGTTACATAAATGAAAATGGGCATCTGAATTTAAAGCGCTTTGAGAAATATCTCACAAGATTGTCAGATGTAAGTATTCATAATTATGCTTCATGGAATGATATTGGCTGTTGCATATGAGCTCCATATGATGTCCTAAAATACACCATGTAGTTTTAATGAATTGCTGAGTAACTGTTTTACAGGCAGGACCATTAACTGTTTGATATGGGATCCAATCAGTTGCTATCTGATCTTACTGTATCTTAAAAGGGAGAAAGCTTGAGCAATTTGATGCTTTAGCCAGCATGTTTTAGCCCTGCAAGTCAAATGAGGATTCACCAGTAGAATCATGATCCTCGGTTATTGATGAATGAGTGATGGTATTGAGCAAAGTGTGCTGCAGGCAGTAATATTCATTTCTCCTTTGCTGGTCAGAGCTTCTAACTCTTTAATTTTTTTGTAAGTTAAGTCTGAATATCTTAGAGAATGAAATTTTTGGCACTTTTTTAATGAATATCGTTGATAAAGAGCAGTGAAGTATTACTATCTCTCAGGCAGGCATCAGTGTTCTTCATGAGCTAAATGGCATGCAAGAGGCAGTCCTATTAAGTGCCACCGCATTAATCCATCCTAGTGACAAGAAAAGTTGTAGTAGGGCCTTTAGAAAGGGAAATATCCCAGCGTTTCAAAGAACTTGGAAGGAGGCAGTTCATCTGTTGTTCTTGCTTCAGCCCCATCTTCAGATTTTCAGGTGAAACTATTAAAGGGTTGTATGTATACAAGACTGCCCCATACGCCTGTAGTACTTGTGGATTTGATTGGTAATTTTGAAAGTTATTTAACTCTTTTTGTAATGTATTGCTAAAAAAGGATATATGTCTTGGATCTTGTTACGTGTTGCCAAAAAGAAAGGTTTTTAATGTTAATCTGTTAGCTTGGTTATAGAGCTAGAGCAAAATGTTTATGTATCATTTAATTTACCTACCAGAAGGACATTCTAAATTTAGCAGTCTGCATTATTCATCCTATCGTATTTCTAAACTTTACTATTTCTGCAGTTTGATCGTGAACACTTCAGTGAAGTCTTTGTAGACCTAAAATGGTTTGAAAGTAAAGTAGGCAATAAATACCTCAATGAGGCAGCTGGTATTGCAGCAGAAGAAGCCAGAAACAATAAACAGAAGAAACGCAAGGTTAGTGTTTTACATGCACTGTTTTGGAAATAAGAATGTTGTTTTTTGCAAATGAATAGTTTGCCAGCCACAGTAATTTAGATCTTAGATACATTAAGTAGTATAAATCTCTCTTTTGAGCCTTTTTTGCTGTCCTTCAATATAGGCCTTCAACTGAGCGTAGCAGTAGCAGCAGGAAATTCCTTCAAGTTTAGAGTGTCACAGTGTATCGTTAGTCTTTTTTCAGTGCTGTTTGTGATTTGTAAGAACAAAATGTAACTATTCCTTTAATAAGAACTGCTTTATTTCTGTTTGTTTTCTTACTTGCTGCAGTATTTTGGAGCAGTTGTATAGTATTAGCTAGTCACTTCGTGTAATCCTTTGAATGGCACTGATAATCAGGAGCATGCATATCTTAATGAGTCTTCTTATTGGATGCTCTTCAGAGTGCTGTGCTCATTAAAGAGTGCATACTGTGAGAATGAAATGGACATTTGATTTCTGTCCTCATTTGAATAGTCTTAAGGTTTGCTGATGAAAATTTTGATTGCATGCTTGTGCAGTTACGTTTTAGAAATACTCGTGTTTTGGAAAACAAGCGTTCGGGTACTTTTTCTTAAAGTTAGTTCAGATTTTATTTGAGACTACTCCTTTATCTAACACCGATGTAATTTTACCCATTCTCTAGGCAATTACTCTGGAAGAAAATGTAGTGTTTCTGTACATCCTACATACATATTAATGCATAATAATTTTAGCATTTTAAGTTGCAGATTTTATGGTTATGAATGAGGAATGTGCATATTATCCTGTATTTTTACAGCATGTCAAATATTAATTTACTAGGCTCAGGAAAATTCTCTCTGTTTGGCTGCTTTAGAAAAAAATGAAGATGAAGTTGTCACCTCTAAAAGTAAGTACAAGCTTGTTTTTTTCATTTTGCAACAACAGAAACTTGTTAATTTGTGTAGAGATTTGGAAGGCTTGAAAGAATTTCATGTCAGAAATGACCTGAGTCTAAATGACAGGCTTACATACTCAGCTGTTGAGAAATGGAAGTACCTTATGTTCTTAGTTCTTATAATTGGGCTACAAAATCGGATGCCTATCTTTTAAAGAAAAAAAAAGTACCTGTTTTATTCCAGGCACTTTTATTTTTTTATTGTGTTACTTTCTGCATAAGGAAGGAGCAAGTACATGTAACTGTGAATTAAGGAATAAAGTTATGCCATCAAATCAAAACTGGATTTCTTAACCTTATTCTATTAGAGAGGTTATGGAATGTTAATCCATATTTTCCTCTTGGCTTCTTGTTCAGCTGTTTTGGAAGATGAACCAGAAGATGACGATCTGTTTGAAACAGAGTTTAGGCAATACAAGAGAACTTACTACATGACTAAAATGGGTATAGAAGTAGTTTCTGAGTAAGTGTATGCTTTTTCTTTCTGTTTATTTGGTGTTGTGGTTTGTTTGTTTGTTTTTTATGCCAGAAATAGGGTTTTTTTGCTTGTATGTAATACGAGACAGAATATTAATCCGTACTGAAAGCAGGAAATACATGGCAGCACCTAGAAGTGGCTATTGCTGGAAGTTACAAATCACATTTTCTGTAGTGAGTATTTGAATATTAGAGATTAAAAAAATTAAATACGTTAGTATTAAATGAATTTAGAAAACTGTGCTTAGTAGGTTACTCAAATACTGTCTTTGTTCTTATATAGAAGGGGCTATGTACTTTTTCTGTGCTAGTAAAAATAAAATTAAAAAAATGTATCTTTTTCTTTGAAGTGATTTCTTGGCTGACCAAGCTGAATGTTACGTCCAGGCAATACAATGGATTTTGCATTATTATTACCATGGAGTTCAGTCTTGGAGTTGGTAAGAAAAACTGTCAAATGAGAAACCATTTAAGGTTTCATTTCACCGTATATGCTGGAGCCACTTAATAAGGTTCTGTGTATTTCTCATCTATGAATATTGCTGTACTGTAATTAACTTGAGTAATGTGGGATTTTTTTTTTCCTGCAGGTATTATCCTTATCATTATGCACCTTATCTGTCAGATATTCGCAACATCAGTGAACTCAAAATCCAGTTTGAACTGGGAAAACCTTTCATGCCGTTTGAGCAGCTTCTTGCTGTGCTACCAGCAGCTAGCAAAGATCTGTTACCTACATGTTACCAGGTATCACTTAGAACTAAGTTGCATGTATCTATTGTTTGCTGATTTTTGCCTGCTTTATTTTCATGTACATCATCTTGACATTTTTACATATACTGTCAGTTATAGACTACCTCTAAATATAAAATAAATACTTATTGTTATTCATAGCACACTTTAAAACTAGTAAATAAAATTTTAACTTGCTGGGTAGTTTAAGTACGACAGCTAAATGGTAAAAGTTAACTACGGTTCAGCCTGGAGTTGTTTTCATGCCACATTTCTTCTGTTTCATCCTAGAATTAGTGTTGAATTGTTTCTTGCGGTTTTTTTTTTAATTCTTCTTTTGTTTTTTCCTAGCATTTGATGGTTAGTCAAGATTCTCCTATTATAGAATATTATCCACTGGACTTTAAAACTGACCTGAATGGAAAACAGCAAGAATGGGAAGCTGTGGTATTAATCCCGTTTATTGATGAGGTAAATTACTTCATTGTCTTCTGAGAGCTTTGTAATGAATCAATCTGTAGGTTAATTATGAGGAGTTTAGAAGAAGTACAATTAAATGGAAGTTTAGTCTCTGCTAAGGCCTTGGATAAACAGTCTGCTTCCTGGTGGTGAAAGCTAGATGAAGTTACAAGTGGTAAATGTCCTGTGTAAGAACTGTGTGGGCTTTTTTGTTGCTTGGTTGTGTTTTGTGATGAAGTATTCAAACACCGAGTTTCAGAGTTTTTTGGGAAATAATCTGTAGCCTAATATGTACAAAAGTTTGGTGTGTCTATAAGTAAAATGAAAGGAAGACACACACAGGGGAAAAAAAAAAAGTACCAAACAGTTTGTTTTCAAAAATCTCTTCACCTGAATCATAGAATCACCAAGGTTGGAAAAGACCTACAAGATCATCCAGTCCAACCGTTCACCTATCACCAATAGCTCCCACTAAACCATGTCCCTCAACACAACATCCAATCGTTCCTTGAACACCCCCAGGGTCAGTGACTCCACCACCTCCCTGGGCAGCCCATTCCAGTGCCTGACCACCCTTTCTGAGAAGTAATATTTCCTAATGTCCAGCCCGAATCTCCCCTGCTGCAGCTTGAAACCATTGCCTCTAGTTCTATCGCTAATGACATGAGAGGACACTGAGCACCAGCAACGAGCAGTTCGTAATAGACTTTAAGTAAAAATTGAGCAGTAGAATGTTAAAAGGACAGCAATGAAATAATACTTTCCATCTGCATGTAGGGTAACAATATTATGTATGTTATTCTTACACATGAATTATTATCATATATTTTGTCAGACTAATTTTGAGTACATCAAAGCAAGTAGGTGAAAATAAAAGTGCAGATTAGCTATCCAAGTGGTGGTACATGCCTTTCAGTTCTTGTAGTTCAGTGTGTGCCTTGCATTTTCATAGTGTACAGTAAGAAGTTGACAGAACCAACTTGTTACTTGAAGGATTTGAACCTTTTCCAATAGTACTGTGCAAAATTTGTTGATAGCCTCAACAGTCTTTGTAGTGTTCATGCTAAATGTATAAAGCAAAATATGGCTAGCATTTTGGAAACATGTTTGCAGAAAAGGAGACATTTATTCTTCAGTGTTCCACTGCAATTGTCCTATTTTCATTCTGGACTTGGAGCATGATGAAGGGAAGGCTGCACTTAGACAACAAACACAATAACTAGAAAAATACAGATATCCACTTCTGTGGTGTACACATCTGTGCTAATCTCTGTTGCTGGTTTCACTTATGCTAGTTTTTCTTAAATTTAGAAACGACTGCTGGAAGCCATGGAATCGTGTAATAAGTGCCTAAAAGAAGAGGAGAAACGGAGAAATGTTCATAGTGCTTGCTTAATGTATTGGTATGACAAAGACGCAGAGTTCCAGTACATGTCACCGTGGCCAGAGAAATTTCCCTCAATAGAAAGATGCCGTACCAGGTAATGAGGATGCAACTTTGTTGGAGTAGTCTGAAAGTAGTTAGGAAGTTAGGAAGTAGTTAGAAGTTCGCTTTGTAGCCAAAAGTTGTTTGTGGAGATACGTAGACTAGAGTATGTAAATTGTTGCGTCAGATATTGCTTGTTGCGGGCTGGATGGTAATTTCTTCAAGTGTTGCTTGGCAAAACAGATGAACCAATACTGTCAGAAAGAACACATTCAGGAGAATTAGTAAATTTTTTATGATATGGAAGATGAAAAACTGGTACAAATCTTTGATAGATGTGGTGATTTATCAACACTAATTTCAGACCATTTGTTAAACGTGGTAAATATTTAAATCCAGTGCAGAGTGTTGAATACAAATGTTTTTTCCATTTTTCCAATCATTGCAAGCAGTTCACTTCATTTAACACACAATGAGCTTTCAAGATGAGATTAAGTGGAAATATAACCTTAATAGTAATCAAAATTAAGATAAATTAATGGAGGAATGCCTGCTGTGAGTTTACGCTTGGTGGAAAGCGAATAGTTGTGAAGATGAATTCTACCTTGTGTAACTATTGTTAGTTTGGAATTTGACAATGGTAGTGAATTAAAATAGTGAGATTGTGGTTACGGCTAGATGTTCTTCCTTTGTTTTCAAGTCGTGTCTTTGCAGAAATGGTATGTGTTTCATAGTCATTTGTCTAGATTTCAAGTACTTGGCATCTTACAGGAAATTCAAAGCTTTTGTCAAGTAGTGTTTCTTGAAAGGGGAGGAATGAGAGGTCAGTATAAGCAAACATTGTGCAACTTGTTTTTTAGGTACAAAACAATACCTTTGGATGCTTGGCATGTAGAGATCACCCACAACAAAATAACTAAAATTAACAAGAGTGCATTATATTTTTGCGGATTTCCTACCTTAAAGCACATTAAACATAAGGTAAATTATTTTATTCTTTTGATGTTTTCTATTCTTTTTTTATTAGATCACTACGTCAGATTTCAGTTAAGTTTTATTTACTTTTTTGTTCTTGCCCAGTTCTATCTTAAAAAAAGTGGTGTACAAGTGTTTCAGCAAAGCAGCCACGGAGAAAACATGATGTTAGAAATCCTAACCGATGAGAACTCAAAAGAGCAAGTAAGTATTCTCCTTTAAAAGAAACTAGAAAAACCCCGAAAGAACAAACACAGCAACTAATGAACCCACAAACTTGTCCTAGAGAAAATGAGCGCGCTGAATTGTCAATTTTTAACATTTTCAGAAGAAAAAATTGGAGGGGGGAAAAAAAAATCTAAAAACTGCAAAAATCCAGCATGCATTTATTAAAGGATTAAAAAAAAAAAAACAACAAAAAAACCCTTCATTTATTTAGTAGGGCTTCGATGTCAAAATGAGCTTTGTGTATAAGCTTTTTAAATTGGATTAACCGAAGGGAACATGAAATACAGATAAATGCTCAAGGCCATAGAACTAATTGCTGAAGTAGCAATTATTTGCTATTTCTGGAGTTAATACCTGCCAGCCCAAAGTTTAGTCTGTTAGTTTATAATAATAACAGTACATGTTTTCAAAATAACTTTCAGATCATTTAAAGCATGTGCTGTATTAGTTCCAACAAAAAGCTTTAATTGGCTATTGGAGTAGATAATAAAAAAATAAAGTTTGTTAGCATTAAAATGCTAAATTTATGTGTAGAACAGCCTCGAATTTTGGGAAATTGCTGAAAGGTTTGATTTTGTCCTATCTTGGGAATGTTTTATGTTGGATGTCTTAATAAAATTTCTGGTATTTTTCTGTGGTCACCATCAAATGTTAGATAGGAGGAGTGAGTACTTAAGATAAACTGCAAGGAGTTAAACATGCAAAAATAATAGATTAATAAGTAGCTGAAACTAATGGGTAAAGAAAATGAGATTAAAATTACAGATGTTATGAAAGTCCTGGACAAAAGTGCTTCTGAGAGATATAGAAGTTCAATCCATTGTATAAAATATTTTACTAAGCTCATGTTGTCAGTTTCTAAGTGATTTAACAACAAAACAACAGAAAAAACAGCACCACCATTGGAAATATATACCAGATATGGACATCAGCCCCATTCCTATGACTGACATATACTAGATACAAAGACACACATTTGAAATTTGATACTCTTCCTAAAATTTCAAGTATGATTCTTTTCATCAATTCTAATCAGATTACATGTAGTATCTATCACAATATAGTAAAGTAAAATTAGTCTTCTGTTCTGCAAGAGAACGGTTCCCTAACTAGAACCATTTTTATTGCAAAAACAATATGAAGGTGTTTTTGAGAAACCATTTGAATGTGTTTAAAAAAAAAAAAATTAGTAACTTCTCCTTTTTTTTCAGACAGTGGAAAATGTTGCCAGTTTGGTACTTGGGAAGGTGGTTTTTGTTAACTGGCCACACCTTGAGGAAGCCAGAGTTGTTGCTGTGTCAGATGGAGAAACTAAGTAAGATATATTTCATGGATAATTAATTGCCTTCTTCATTTCTTTTTCATTCCAAACAAGATTACTAGGCTGTACAAGTTTTGATTTTGTTGTAATACTTGTTAACAGCAAATTACTCCAGATTTTTCAAACACTGTTTGATGGAGGAATCTTTGTGAATCATTCTGAGGTTTGGTTAAAGTGTAGCAGTTTAGCTCTTCAGTATTTCACTTGAGCTTTAAAATTTTTTTTAATTTTTAAATTAAAGAGCTCATTCTTAACTTTGAGATAAAAATATACATATGGAAATCCATATTGAGTAAAGTAGAAGAGGACATTTCTATACAGTTTTCCTTTCAGCACGTGCACTGCTATTTCTTATAAAATTACAGCGTGTGGCCTGTTGTAAAAGGAGCTGGTAAAACTGCAAGGTTTTCATGTCCTTAGAAAATAATTTCTAACTTTTTAAGTTTTGCTCGTGGTTGGTTATGCCTGGAATTGTCTTATTTGATTACATTTGTGTCTGTCATAATTTTCAAGGTTTTATTTGGAAGAACCACATGGAACACAGAAACTCTACATGGGAAATGCAGTGCCCCCAACTAAAGTGACATTTGTTGGAGATAAGGAACAAAGCATGTGGCTGAAAGAAGTTCAGGGTGTTTCAGAGCAGTAAGTAACTTTGAAAATCCAAGTGCATTTTATAGCTTAGCTATATTTTGTTGCCTTAGCATATGCTTAAGTAGCAGAGAAAAGCTGCTGTGTCCATAATCATGCATGTTAATGAGTCCGCTGGAAAAAAAAAAAAAATTAAAGTTTAAAAAGCATATGCTGAAATTTCAGAATATATGGAGTTAATTATTAAGTGTTCAAAATTAGAAGTTGTTACGAAAGAATTTTCAGTAGGTGAGCCTCAGTATTTACTCTCCCAATCAGTTCTTTGTTCTAATTTTAGTAATCTTCAGTTGTAGAAGGTATGTAGGATCGAATCATGTAGTAGAAATACGTAATTTCAATAGCTTAACATCGTTAAATCTGAATACAGCTCACATTTCTAGAGTGTGGATGCCCAACAGAACACATCTGAATTACAGTAGCTTGCCATTTTATAACCTGTAATTTGAACGTAACTGCCTTACCTACTCCTAATCCTTTCACTGTAAAGGTAAAATGTGCTCAACAAACTCAGCTACATATTGATGGCTGTGCAGTGATGGGTAAGCAACTGGTGAAGCTGTTGGTTCTGGGTACTTTTTAAATGGGAAACCATTAAAATCCCTATGTTAAGAGTAACTTTTATTTTAAGAAATTAATTCCACCATCTTGGTGAAGTTCTGTTTGTTGTAATCAAACTTAATGTTCTATTTTGTGTTCAGTTATCAGAGAAGAAAAGGAATAATTATTCATGAGACATCAGTAGTTGTGTATGCTCAGTTACTCACTGGTAATAGATATCAACTAAACCAAAATGGTCAAGTTTATTTGGAGAAGCAGTGGTCAAAACAAGTTCTTCCTTTTGTTTACCAAACTGTTGTCAAGGTAAATATACAACTTCAGTATCTTCTTGCACATAGTTCTTTACTCCATTGATGTGGGGGAGGAACATGCATACTTTTTATGCAAAAGAATGAACAAAAATAAGCATCTTCAATTAATGTCGTTTGGTATGTAAGAGATAATAATGTACTTAGGAAAGTATTTTGTCACAAAATTTGGGGCCCTATTGCAAAGCAGAGATGACTTTTATAGCTAATGGCATTTTGCAGGAAATACCATAGTGATGTTCTGCTACAAGGTAGCACAGCTGATTGTGTAACCAGCATTTGTAATTCAGCACTAACTTCTTGGCCTTTGAATTACTTCAGATTTTTAAAAAAGAGGCTTAGAATAAACGTCAGTTTGTATGAACTTCATAATGATTCTACTGTACTGAATGCTACGTTTAATATTATCTATTTTGTCTTTTTCATGTAGGATATCAAAGCCTTTGACTCTCGCTTTTCGAACATCAAAACTTTGGATGATTTATTTCCACTTGGCAGTACAGCCTTTATGCTGGGATCTCCATACTATGGCTGCATGGGAGAAGTTAGTTCCATGTTTGTTGTTTTTTTTTCCCTAGATTTCCTTTCTTGAAAGCTTAAAATAATCTAAGTTGTTGTGTGGCAGTTCTGGTTATTTTACCAGCTGAAATTCTAAATGGAATATTCCCCAATGGTTAGTCAAAATAGAGGGTGGTTCTGCTATTCCCTGTCTCTGACATCATGGGTGTAAAGTAGTGTAGCTTGAATGGGAGATTATTTTCATTTATTATAACTTTCAATACATGCAGGTCCTGATAATGACTGTTTTCAGTCCTTGATTCTTTCGATTTAATGCTCTTTGATGACCTCTGGGACAAAATGCTGTGAAGGTCAGGGAAAGATGATGAATCCTGAGGCATCTCTGTACATGCTTCAACAAAACTATGAATAAAGTAGACTTCTGGGACAGAGTCCCAAAGCTGCTGTTTTTAAGTAACACTTTTATTGTGTTGCATTTCTCTGCAAGGTTCAAGATTCACGTGATGTGATACCAGAAGGTAGAATTCGTGTAGTTTTCAGTATTCCATGTGAACCTCAGCTTGATCGTCTAATACAGAATCAGCATGTAAGTCCTTGTCCTGTAGTGAAAGCTTAAATACCATGTAAAGTAAATTTTACAATTGTTAACATCTTCAAAAAAAGTGTTTCCTTATTATTCATTTGCCCTTTATATGAAAATCCTTATCCTTAAATATTTTGTTTGTTTGTTTTAAAGAAATATTCTGTGAAGTACAATCCTGCATACATTTTAGCCAGCCGTCTTGGAGTAAGTGGATATCTAGTCTCCAGATTTACAGGGAGTATCTTTATTGGAAGAGGATCAAAGAAGAAGTAAGTTCATACACAAACCTGTTTACGTATTTTTTCTGTAAGGTAGCTTGTAAATTCTCACACTGTTCTACAGTTCTCTGATATGTTTTTCATGCTGTTTTTATTCTCAAAGTATAGAACTGATTTGTGATGTAAAAGTTTGAAGTGTATTTGCTGTAAATTATATTCACATGCAATGGTTTTTCCTCTTGTTGTAAACATAGAATCGTAAAATGGCTTGGGTGGGAAGGGACATAAAAGATCATCCAGTTCCAGTGCCGTGTCATGGGCAGGGATGCCATCTATTAGATGTGGCTGCCTAGAACTCCTACCAATCTAGCTTTGAACACCTTCAGAAATGGAACATAAACAGCTTCTCTGGATGACCTTTCCCAGTGCCTCACCAACCTTATAGTGAAGAATTTCCTTCTGAAGTCTAATTTAAACCCACTGGTTTTTATTTTAAAGCCATCACTCCTTGCCCGTCTCTGCGCCCCAAGAGTCTCTCTGGGTTTTGAACTGACAAATACTTTAGTTCAGTTGTGGCTAAGATTTATTCTGGTTTGGTTACTGTTCAGACTTCTAACTGCTGGTTGATAATTGAGTAATCTTAAGCTCTTTTTTCCCAGAAAAAGCAATGTTTAAAAATGAGGACAGACTAAGGTTGGCTTATCCTACAAAATGCTGCCATCTTCTGTCCCTCTTAGAAATTAGTGCACCAAATGTGTTGACACAGTGGTAGCACAGCTTCTATCTATTTCCATAAACACATAATGGATCTGAAAAACTGGAGAGGTGTTATGGGAACAGCACTGGGTAAAGCACTCTAACTGGGAAGCAGAATTGGCTAAAACTCCTCTGTCCTGATAAATCGCTTTTCTTGCTTGCCTGCACCTCTTAGCTGCATAAGAGCAATTCTCAGCATGTTTGTACAGCAAGATGTGCCAATCAGTTGTTAAAAACTGAGCTTAGCTTGTATCACTATCTGAATGCTTGTTTGATCATCACCCCAAAAAAAGGATCCCAGAATATAGGGAAGCTGCTTACATATAGAAAGTTTGGAATTGATCTCAGTACCTTAGAAAAGTATATTCCGAGTACATCTCTTCTGGGCTGTAGAAGCCAGAAATCTCCATTAATTGTGTAGAGCTTCTGTGTCCTTGTGTTTTTTGAGGAATCTTCTCTCAAGAAAGAGGTAGTAATCTCAGTATGTGAAATAAGGCTCTTGGCTTTCTGTTGTTGCTTTCACAGATAAAGGCATTGTTCTGAGTTAATGATTCCGGTTATTTTCGCAACAATGTCTTCTCTGTTTCAGGCGAAACTGAAGGACATTTTGGGGTTTTTTAAATTTTATTTTTAATGTTTAACGTAAAATCTAACTAGATCATTAGACTTGAAATACTCTTTTCTAGTTCTGAGTATCTATTTAGGTAGAACTTAAGTCTCCTCAAAGTCCTTTTTACAATCATTGTGTGAAAGGAGCCACCAAGACACTATATTCAAAATCTTATCAAACGACTGGAAAAGTTTTGATTTGATATAAATCCTTTCATGTAGGATAAACAACACACATTCTCTTTGCTGCACTGAGAATGAAAAGCTTAATTGGGATCTAATTTCATTGTACTTACCATTTCTGCTAGTATAAAGGAAAAATAATTGTACTTAATTGCATTTAAAAATCATACTAATTCAAACAAAAGCTGCTTAAAATACATAATGGAAGAAATTACTATAGTTCTCTGAACTATGGTTTCCAGGGACAACTGAAGATGGTATATGAGCATCTTCTTATGGTAAAATATGTAGGTGTGTTCCCCTGATTGTTCACGAACATTCTTCTACATCATGATAAATGATCAATCTATTGAGCAAATGACTCCTTTACCTTAAGGTTTGGGCATGCATGTAGACAGCTACTGCAGCACAGCCTGATAGTCTGTAATATTTACAGTTGTTACAGTGCTGACAAGTAAACAATGCAGTGAACATTGCTTTTCTGTGATTTAAGACTAAGAATCATATGGTTTAGATTTATGTGTGTGTGTGCCTATGCACACATTATAGCAAGCTAATTAACTTCTTCTTATTTCCAGTCCTCATGGAGATCACAAAGCAAATGTGGGGCTAAACCTTAAGTTCAATAAGAAAAATGAAGAAGTTCCTGGCTATACTAAGAAAATTGGAAATGAATGGATGTATTCTTCTGCAGTTGAACAACTACTTGCGGAGTATTTAGAAAGGTAGATGCTGGTTGTGAACTTGATTTAAACTGTCCAACTTCATAACAGTTGTATGATTTGTGTCCTCTGGGCACAGGTCGTCTAAGAACTGAAGAGTTTGCTTTTTGTGGTTGCTTGATGAAATTCTCTGCTTCCCATATTCTCCTTCCAGTAGTCTCTCCTTCTAAGGAGAAGCATATTTGAGGATAGAGGAATTTTGTCAGCGGCTTGTACTTGGCAGCTAAACAGAAAGTCAAAAAAATAATTTGTCTGGAATCCGGAAGTTTCAGTTCCCATCCAAGTTTATTTTGCTGAGTTTTTTGGTTTGTCTGTGCCGATACGAAATTAAATCTTTCCTCATTGTATTCAATTTTCAGGGTCCCTGAACTGTTCAGTTATATAGCCAAGAATAGCCAGGAAGATATATTCTATGAAGATGACATTTGGCCTGGTGAGGATGAGAATGGGTAAGCCATCTCCTCTTTTTTTCTAGAATAAGCATTAAGGCTGACAGTACTGATATTCATGGAGGCAGCTAAGTAACAAACAGTGCTATTCCTCGAGCAGCATGATCATCAGTGGTTGGTCTGAAAATATGATCAGAATGTTGTGCGTTTCAGTTGTGAACTCCAAGTATTTGTCAGACTCCTATGCCAAGAGCAAAAATAAATGAGACATGTAGCTTTCTGTGGCTACTTCAAAGCATTTGCTTTTATTGCTAACTTCAGTGTGCGTAGTTCACAAAATTGTGACAGTCACCGTGAGATCATTTTTGGAAAATAGGCAGTAATTATTTTAAGTGTTTAAGGTCATTTTTTATTTTAAATCTGGGTGCAAATTTTAGCATTTATTCAGTCAGTATCATGGAAGACAGGGATCAACTGCATTCCAGATGCAGCATAGTAACATTTAGAAAAACAAAAAAAACTTTATTGTTAGATAGGAAGACATATTCATGGGCTTTTCTATCATAAGAATTTCAGGTTTGTGCTCCATTTACATTCAGAGGCATGCCCTGAAGTTCTCACAGCACAGTAAAAATGAACTTGTTGCAGAACCTTAAATCACAGCTGGACACAGTTAGTTGTATAGGTGCAAACACAATTTATTAAATACTCTAATAACTTTCTGGGTTGTGGGATTTTTTGGTTGGTTGGTTTTGGTTTTTGGTGTTGTTTTTTTTTGAGGCAAAACTTTAAGATTAGAAGTTTGAAACAGTACTGCATCATTCAGTTAGACTTGGGCATGTTAATTCCTCTCGTTAAGTCATAGAGCACTCCTAGATCATTTATGAATGTATACAAGCGTTGTGCCTATGTCATCGTACTTCAGTATTAAAATCAGGGAACCTTGTAAGATGTCTAGGTTATACGTATATATATAAACCATATAAAGTAAATACACACACACATACTTGAAAGGTTTCAATTCATTTCCTCTTTTATTTAGAGCTGAGAAAGTTCAAGAAATTGTTGCCTGGTTGAAGGCACATCCTGTCTCTGCTTTATCTCGCTCATCTTGTGACTTGCAAATTTTGGATGCAGCTATCGTTGAGAAAATTGAAGAAGAAATAGAAAAATGCAAGGTATGCAGCTCAATACCACTGTCAGCAGTGAGGAACCAAAAACTAGTTGCTCATTATTTTCCAAGGTCTTGAATTAGAATAAGCAACTGGAAGACTACTTGTCATTCCAAAGAAAAAGCATATAAAACATAACGTAAGATATGAATTTGCAGTGTAAACTCTCACGGGAATTCAGAAGAGCTCGTTCTTGATCTTCCTAATGGATTCACTGTTTTTGAGGTGATTCTGCAACGTTAGGCCTTACTCTGAACTCTGCATTTGGGTGATTTCAGAAAGGAACAGGCATCAGTATATATTCTGAGCTACTGAAGTGCTATTTCCAAGTACACTAATAGGTCTTTTTCCCTTGCTTTTCTCTTTTGTGAAAACTCATTTAGTGAGGAAAATTAGAAGGCTATTTTCTCAGGACCACAGATCAAAAAAGGTGCCAAGGGAGTTACTAAAGTCAAAGGTGAAGGCAAAGATAGATGAAATAATGGGTTGATTCCTTTGAAATTACTTGCGGGGACACCAATTGGTGTGAGTTCTGGCATTAGACAATGCAAGGTCTTTAAAAAAATTCAAAAAAATTCAGTCACATTTTGAAAATTAGATTTAACCAAGTTAATTTTGCAGGTCTCCCAAAACTTTATTTTAAACAAAAGAACTCTACGTTATTTCTTCAAATGTTTTGTTGTACCTTTCCTTTAGCAGAGGAAGAGCAACAAGAAGGTGCGAGTAACTGTGAAACCCCATTTGCTGTACAGAGTAAGTGACATGAAAGATTTCTAATTTTGTTTGAAATTGATGTTATCGAGATCATTGTTACTTTACCTCAGCTTTCCAACTTTTAGAAAGCGGAATTGTAGAACAGCATTCATGGGCAATAAAGTTTCTTATGCCTCCTAGAAAATCAGCTTCAAAGTGGCAGTCTGTCTCTAAAAGGGAATAATTTTCTGCTGACTACAAACTCATTCGTGTATATATACTCATACATGACTTTTCAGTTCTTCTCTTTCTTCTGACTTTAAGACATTCACTTCTCATGGGCTGTATAAAGAAATGCACTTTTCATTTGTCTCCTTTTCCCTGTTTTCCTTTTTGTTTGGGTCTTGATATATGATCAGCCGCTCATCTTCCCTGCTGTTTCTCAGGTACTCACCTATGTTCTATCATACAGGGATGATACGCTTGATGGTTTTAGATTGTCTAAACTGGTCCCCTTGGTCTGTCTTAAATCACACGCAGCGCTGCTGTTCGTGAGGCTGAAGCAGTGAGTTGCAGTAAATAATTTTTAAAAATTGCGTTGTCTGGATGGAAAGGATTCTGTGTTTTGTTTGGTTGGTTTTTTTTTCAGAGTTTGTTTTATAGTTTGTTTCAGGTAGTGTTAGAAATGTGTTTTGATTGTAATCCCTTTTTTATCCTTTGCAGCCTTTAGAACAGCAGAATGGAGTTGTTCCAGATAGAGATGCAGAGTATAGGCTGTTTGATCGTGTCATTAATGTAAGAGAGAATTTCTCTGTACCAGTTGGTCTTCGAGGTACCATTATAGGAATTAAAGGAGGTAATATTTTCTTCATAACTGTAGCACTATAGCTATATAACAGTTAAGCTAGGGATGTGAAACTAGGCTTCGTAAAAGGTTTTGGTTTTTTTTGTATAGTAGTGGTAAACGTTTCTCACCTATGAAATGTACGCAGCTTGAAGCCACTATTTACTGTTAAATAAATCTACAGGTATTCCTTTTTAATTTCATGTGTTATCCAGCTGTACTTTGAATATGAAATTACTTCCCCTTTGTCCCTTCTTAAAATGAAGAAAGCATTGAGATCAGTGAGAAAGAACACGGGTTTCATAAAGAACTAATGGAAATTAAGAGAAGATGCGGACACAGTAAAAAAAGTAGGAGTAAAAACAATAGGAACATTACATTGACTGTACAATTTTATCAGATATTATTTATGTCATTTTTTTTAAATATGGATTTTAGTTTATGATATTTGAATTCTGCTAAGTGACGTGGGTTTACAGCTTCTTTGACAAGAAGACTGTCTATTTCAGGTAAATGAAAGGATTTACCTAAGCAGATGGGATGCAGAAGTTTGAGATCTAGTAATAGAAATTGTTAACACTGTATTAATCTATTATGCAAGAAATAATCACTGAAGGTAATGCTGAGGATGTCCATTTCTCATTGCCTGAATGTAAAGAATGCCTTGCACCTTTTTTTCTGATTGTTTCTGACAACTGTGATACGCTGTGAATCACCTGTAATATCAGTCGATCGTGCAGGTTGAAAAGTGCGGTATATTTCTGATAAAAGCATATCTAAAAGGGTAGCCATATATGACTTTCCCTGGTAAAGCATTTCTGGATTGTTGTTGATAAAATCCCTAATTTAAAGAACAAAGATTTCTTTTAGCTAAATGATTTGTATTTTCATTATTTACTGCATAACTGATAATTCCATAGTTTAAAGAGCTACTTGTCACAGACATAGTATGACATTGTATTTCATTTTCTATAGCCAGTAGAGAAACAGACGTGCTCTTTGAAGTTTTGTTTGATGAAGAATTCCTTGGAGGCCTAACTATAAGGTTTGTGCAAAGGGTTTCATAGCCATTTCATTGTTGGCCTCTGGTTTCAGTGGTTCAGTGGCTTTAGATGCCTTTTTTTTTTTTTTTTTTTTTTTGGAGATTTGTCTCAATTATATCTATCATTGTGGTTCTTTTTGAGTAGGAATCATTTTTATGAAGTGGAAATGCTTTTAAGTTGTTTTTTGTTGTTTTTCCAGAGTTCAAAGCTACTAATTTTTAAAAGATAGATATGAACCAGCAGAATAAAGTGCTAGATTGAACTGTCTTCTTTAAATCAATGTATATATAGAACATGTTATTACCAGTATGTGTTTAACATACAGTTAAAAAACAGACTTAGTAATCACTTGCTCCTCTGAAAAAGGGAATCAGAAATTGGTATTATTTTCAGGTTCATATATATATACACTTTTTTACAGAAATACTTACTACAGAACAATGATATAACAATTTCTCACTTTTAAAATCTGAGGTCATCGCTGAAAGGTGCAATATAAATTCAAATTCAGACAGTAGATTTTACAGTATTTGAAAGCCAGAGGCCAAAGAGGAATACAACAGATGAGTTTAATGTTGTGTGTAAAGGTACTAGATTTCAATATTGGCTATGATTTTCATCTTCTGATGCTCAAACTTGAGTAATCTTTTTGTATAGAGGCAACAACGTTGTGAAATCAGGTGTCTTGAAATGTCAACATTTAAATGACATTAAAAAAAAATGTTAAATTTGCTCTACTTAAGGTGCTCACCTGCCAGAGGTTATCGTCTGCCATCAAGTGCCTTAATTAATCTGTCTCATGGTGTTCGGTCAGAAATGGGAAATCAAAAACTGACGGCCATAGTTAAACCTCAGCCTGCTGTGAATAACTACAGTTCATATGCGTCTGATCTATCATCTGTATGCTCACAAAAAGTGCATCTGGGAGGCCTCAACCATTCCCCTCGCTCCCTTTTTGTTCCTACTCAAGTAAGACTTTACTTTCATTTATACATGGACGTACGTAGTTTTTACGTAGAAGCTGAATTGTAACCATGGCTGTTATCCTTATTGATACTGAAAAACGATTGCTTTAATGTCAGCGTATTGGAAGTAGAATAACTCTTACCTTGGATAAATTAATTTATTCAGTAATTAAAGAGACCGGAAGTTCTTTTCTGACAGTCGTTCTGCTTTATTTGAATAGTTTTGGCTGGATTTCCAAAAGGCAAATATTCAGATCAGAGCATTGACACTGCAGCTTGGTTTGGCAGAGATGCAGTTATTTCCTTAATGCTCTGTTCCTTAATGTTTGTTGTAGGCCAAGCTTGTACCCCAGCTCAGAAAGACAAGATGCGATTTTCTTGTAAATTTTGTATCTTGGTTATTATTACTTCAGAAATGAAGTAAAGCAGGAAAAATGACAGATGAATTGGGGTTCTCATCAGTTTAATTAATCTTTCATTTTTAATAAGTGACTTTAAAAAACATAAGCGTAATGGGTAATTAAATGTTGATAGATGTGTTGGAGGAGAATTGCATTGTATTTTCTAAATCTATAGAAGAAAGAGTACTATTCAAAAGAAAATGTGGAGTAATGACACACTTCAAATTTTCTCCTCTCTCTTGATTTAGCAGCTGAATGGAAGACAGCATTACAATCTCAGGGCTGAAAATCAGGGGACCTCCAACTCACCCCACAAAGGATCGTTTCTGAGTAGCAATCAGAAAAATAAAGTGAGTGTCCTCATTCATTTAGTATTTTGGCCACTGTTTATAGTGGCCTTTTCATCATATACAAACACCTCTGATGTAAGAAAACCAAGCTGTCTGAACCTATGTGCGGGCTGGGGCAGAATTTGTCCCAGTTCTTGCATAAATGAAAAAATCCTGTGTTACCTCATTCAGATTCTGGATTTTCAAAAGAGCTATTGTTTGCGTATCTAGGCTTTCATTTTGTGGTAATGTACCTGTAAAGTAATGAAGCAGTTGAGATCTTAAGGCCTTAAAAGTAAATCATTGTTCATAAAATGTAAGCATATTTTCAGTATGAGAGCATGCTTGCGAAGGCATTTTGAATTATCATCTGAATTTAATTACAGTCAGTGATCTTTTCTATGTTAGTAACTTCTGAAAATGGTGAGCAAAGAAAAACAATCTCCAACACTAGGCTTATTACAATTGCAACTGAATAGTGATTCTTTGCAAAATATATTGCATAAATACATTGTAGCCCATCAGGCATTAAATACCTGCAAATTCTTCTAATGTCAGTATGAAAAGTTCTGATGTCTGAGCTCTGTTAAACTGGGGCCTTAGCATTTCCAAAATTTCTTTGTATATGACTTTTAAGGCTGTTGAGCTTATTGGGTAATTGTTTCTTATTTTGTCAGGCACAGAATAAGCAAGATGATGAATTTTGCAGTATATGGCAATCATTGCAGGGTTCTGGGAAGGCTCACCATGTTCAGCAAAACGTACACGAGAAGGTAAGTGTGTGTACACTTTTAAACAAATCTCTGGATTCGAAATATGAAGGTTCTTAATTCCCTACATTATTTAGTTACATCAGAAGACTTCCTAGTTAGTGTTATAAATAAGTTCCATGGATCAAAATACTGGTGCATAGGATATACAGAGAGCTGGAAAGAGGCAATGAAAAGGGACTGTTATGTAAATGATAGTAGCTTTCTTATTAAGGTTTGATGTTTGAAATTCTAGGGTGCAGTTCTACCTCAGGAAATCAAGCTGGGATCTGGCAATCAGTTCTACAAGCCAGGTTTCAGTGATGGCAGCTTTAGAAGTCAGCAAAGAAAACAGGAGCCATATAAAAAATGTAAGTACTGTGATTAAAGACTCATTTGAGAGAACTTAGTTGCTTTATCTGTTTTTTTGTTGAAATGGCTATTTTGTGTCTTTGTAGTTACTGACAGGAAGAAATAGTGCATTATAGTTATACGAGCACTATTTGGTACATGTTATTGTCATACACTCTCTCTGGTGTGTGTATGCAGCTAATCCACATTTAATCCCAAACTCTTCAAACCAAGTTGTTCATCATTATGTTGAGTTTCCTCATAAGTGACTCTGAAGAACAAAAAGCAAACAGAAAAACAGCCAAACAAGAAAAACTTGGACTTTGAAAATACGCTTGCAAGCAATCACATTTGCAGAATGTAAAATTAAATGTCACCATGTGCTTCATTTTCATGTATTTTACCCTATAATATAAGCATACACCAAATAACCTTAAAAGTATGAATTGGAGACATATGATGCAACTGTTCAAATTAATGCAACTCTCTGTACTAGAATAGCTTTGTTAGGTTTCGGTTTGGCTTTTTTGAATCTCTGTTATTATTAGTTTTTAAGAACATTACAAAATATATTTTTTATTCTTATTCTCTATTTGTAGTTAAAGAAGATCCCAGATTTATGAGAGGTGAAAGTCAACCCCATAACAAAATATCAAGCAAACAGGTAATTTATTCTATGCTGAGTAAATGTTTTCATATCTTTTCACTATACTCTGGTCAGATTAATCATTTTATGGACGTACTACTTGATTCTTTCAATATATAAGCATTATTTTGGAGATTTTTTTTCTCTGGAGAGATTTTATAAACAGCGAATGAGAGCGTTAGGAACATGATGATGATAACAAATGACTTTCCTATTCATCTCAGGTTGTAAAAACTGTATTTTAATAGGAAAACACATTTTACAGAAATCCTTTAAGAATATTAGCTTGTAGAAGCTACTTGCGGATGCATTTCTAATTCAGTTGCATTATAATGAGTAAGAGAGTATGAGTATTCAATAATAAATACTGCAGTATTATTTCAGAATTTTGCAGGCATGAATAAGCACAATGTTAAACTTCTGAAGAGAAATGAAACTGTGCCTGTAATTCAGAAGGCTGCAAGTGATAGTCCCTGTACAGGTGGAAAGGTAGGATGTTATGATGATTTCCGTGTGCTTCTTTAAAAACATCAATTTCTCCCTAGTTTTGTTCCCATGATTTCTGTTCACTTGTGCTCCAATTCCTGTTTGTAACAGATACCAGACAAACTCAAATAACCTTGATCATTCTTTCAGTTAGCCCTTCATAGATTGCTTGTACTTTATGTGCAAAATTTGATACAATCTCTGGGTATCTGTTCCTTCTCTGACAAGGCATGCTGTGATCTGCCCCAACTCAGAGGGAAAAAAAATATCCCAAATGAGCATAAAATTCATTTCAAACTAAACATCTTTCCTCTTGCACCTGCTGGTAATGCACGGAGTTGATGTACTTTTTAAAATTTCTTTTTAGAAGGACGGTGAACTTGAAAGCCTTCTCGCTTCTTTGAAAATTTCCAAAGAAAATGAAGCACAGACTTCTTCCAAGGAAGCAAGAGCTACGAATGAAGAACATCTATCGCCACAATCATTTGCTATGGTCTGTATGCCGCAGGGAGCATTTTGTGGCAATTAACTTCTGCTGTCTTATCATCAATGCTTCTATTACAAGAAACTCCATGAAACCTCATTCAGCCTTCTTGAACATATTGATGAGCTTCTAATTATCTATTCTTAAAGAAAATTAACGAACAAATTTGTAAAGATGATGTTATCTGTGCTTTGTTAAAAATGCAACTGATAGAAAAACAAAAAGGCGGGTTTGGTTAATATTGATTGTAATATTTAATTTGTAATACTTGATCGTAATATCCAGAATGAGGTAAGGAGGCTGTGTGATCTGATTGCTATCATGTCCCTGAAAAGTTTGTTTTATTTTTACAGAAAGGAACACAGATGCTCAAAGAAATTTTGAAGATAGACAGCTCTGACCTGGAAACAAGGAATGAAGTGAAATGCCAGGTTAATGATGTTCCTGCTTCCCCTGGTAGACAGGATTGCCATGGAGCTGCATTGCAGTACAGGCAAACAAAAAAAATGGGTATGTTTAGACATCAACGTAATTGAGAGCTTCAGTATGTATTTTCAGAATGGAATAACTAAATGTCCGTATTTTTCTGTTCTACTTTTTTATTCAGCATTAATAATTACTTTATAGAAACTCTCCCATGTTTTGTTCGTCAGATGTGAAAGTACCAGAAAAAACAAATGTGATTCATGTAATGCTGATAACAAAGTTATTCTTCTTTCACTGCAGGAAATATTTGATACAGCTTTTTTTTTTTTTTTTTCTCTCAGCTGCTTATATGAGCAATCCTCATAGCACAGGAGGCCCTCAGAATACACCAGCATTGGAAACTGGAGGTCACCCTTTTGTTGGTCCACAGCCTACATTGTCTACTCCTGTTTCTGAACTTTCTCGTATTTGTTCTCTTGTTGGAATGTCACAACCTGATTTCTCTTTCGTAAAAACACCGCAGGTAAAACTTGTTTTCTGCAAAAGTTCAAGTTCTCAGCTTACTATCCATTGCCTGTTACTAAACATCCAGACTGAGTACTGAAATGTATCTAAAAATAACACTTAGCTCCTTTTGTTCCCATTTTTTTCAAAGCAAACAATAAAACCCCTGTTACTATTTCACTGTTTGTTTGTCTGCAGTACAAATGCCCTGAAAAATCTTGTCTCATTTTCCTAGACTATGACCGTTTGTCACATAAAATTATCCAATGGATTGTTGGTTCATGGACCACAGTGTCATTCTGAAGCTGAAGCAAAGGAGAAAGCTGCACTTTTCGCATTACAGCGTTTGGTGAGGACAGCGAAGAATCTTACAAAATGTTTATCTCTGTTGCATTGGGTCTGTTTGTAATCCATCATTCGCTTATTTTTTCAAAGAGCTCTGTAGGAGTTAACTTGCCTTTTCCTCCACCGGTGTTTCCAAATTATCAGCCACTAGGAGTTCCTGTGCCACCTGGATCTATTCCTCCAGTGTTTCCACAACCCCCTGGTAAGCATTTGACTAGTACACATTTTCAGATATTGTCATGATTGCCTGTAGTTGTAATAGTTGTTTGTGTGAAAACAGGTGCCTTCCAGAAAGCCCCATTTTTGGTCATCTTGTAATGTAGTTTTACATTTGAGCTGCTTTGCAAACAGTGCATGAACCTCTTCTCATCAATATGCAAATCAATTCAGAGAATCATGCATCTCCCGATTGTTGTTTCTTCTTTCTTTTCCTTAATAATGAAATTCTCCATTATGTTAGTAAGTTTTTCTTCCTTCCAAAAAAAAAAAAAAAGTAATCATTTCAAAGCTGATACTCCCAGTTGATTTATTTATTTTTTTAATTATTATTATTATGTGGATTTATTGGCTTTCGGGCTTGGTTTCCCAGGCTTTAGTAATTTTACTTGTTCAGAACAAACTTTCACTGAAGTGCTGCATCACAATCCTGTTGTATACTGCAAAACATTATCCTGGTAAATAACAAGTGTTACAAATCCTGGTGGCATTTCTGTCTCCACTGTTGTGTATCAGAGTAAAACTCATCCTTGCTGCTTGTAAAATAAGTCAGCACAACTGTAGTATCCTAGTAACCCACACAGCAACTGCGACATCTTTCATCCCCCGAGTGTAGAATCACAGAATATCTGGAGTTGGAAGGAACCCAAAAGGTTAATTGATCCCAACTCCTGACTTTGCACAGGACCATCTAAAAATTAAACCTTGTGCTTATGAGCGCTGCTGCCTAAATGCTTCTTGAACTACTTCAGGCTCAGTGCCTTTGACTCCTTCCATGGAAAGCGTGTTCCAGTGCCCAGCAAACCTCTTGGAGAAGAACATTTCCCTGATAGCCAATCTTAGCTTCCCCTGACTGGTATAGTTCACTTGGCTAAAGATGTGAAAATCTACACAAATTTTGTGCACTTTGAAATACAGATGTAGCACCTAGATGTACTGTGAAAGCAGAACTGTTTGGTAGTCGTTTTATTGTTTTTGTTGTTGAAAAATCAATAGCAACCTATTTTCAAGCAAGTATGAAGAAAAGAAGGCATTATTGGAGAGAGAATGTGTATACAAATGTCATTAGGATGCTTTGGGTTTGGGGGAGTTGATATACTCTTTATGAGAAAGGAAAGCTAAAAGAATTCATTTTCACAGCTAATATAATACCTCCATCATCTCACATGTTGGGTCCAGTGTCCTGGGGACCTCCAGTGCCTATTCATGGCAAACACTATTATCCTGGTTCCTATCCGGGAAATGTGTCTCTTGCAGGAACGATACCAGTTGGTTCTCACAACCAGTTTATACCTCTACAGGTAAGTTTGGCAGGTTTGTCTTAATATTTTACTTTTGTAAAACTATACCTACATGATGAATACGACACCTCTACTGTGAAGAACTGATTAGTGTTAGAAAACTGCTAAATATTTGTGTGCATGTTTTCTAATAGTGGAATATTTGTAATTTGTTTTAAGAATGCATTCTTTTAAATAATATTTATTTAATTTAAAGGTAACTAAAAAAAGGGCTGCTAGCAAGAAAAACTTTGAGTTCAAGGAGTTTCAGAGTTCCCCTCAAGCTGCACCACTAAAGAATGAACAGCCAGTGTCTTCTGACCACATTCAGCAAGATAGTTCTTCAGCTCCTTTAAAATCTCCTCAAGCTGCTCAGTCTACTGTTTCATTTCAAGACAATGTGGCTACTCCAAGCGTTCCTCGTAACAAATCAACACCAAATACTTCCAGCAAGCGAAAGCCGAGAAAGCTGGCTGTCAATTTTGGCACACCAAAATCTGCAGAATAAATATGGTAGCTAGGTGTATTTTATTTTTAACTCTTCCCCCAGCGTTACATCAGTTAAAAAAATCAGAAAGCTCTAATAAAAAGACCAGCCACTTTAAGTATAATATAGAGTGAAATACATTTTATTCGCTATGAATTTCAGATTGTTATGACAATTGAGAATGACATTAAAACTATTATTTTGACTTAAATTAGCAGGAAATGCTGAGCTAAGGTTACCATGCCATTCATTGTGCCTAGGTTTCTGAACAGTGGCTTACTGACTACACTGGGTAAGCAGCAATAACAGTGGCAACCTTAATTCAGAACTGCTGTGCTTTTTGAGTGGGATATGGAGCAGTAATAAGTTGGGCATCAAATATTGCTTAGCATGACATTTTGTGTTCTAGCTTATTTTTAAATAGTGTAACAAGATAGAAAGGAAAAAAAAATATTTAAATGCAGTTTTTATATTGGCTTTCCAGGTCCTTTTGAGATGAATCAGTATAACTAAAACTTAGCTACAGTTAAACTGCCAAATTTGCTTCAATTATGAACTAGTGGATTTTATGCCAGAGGGAAACAACTTCATAACTTTCAAAAATAGGTATTGCTCTATCTCTGATGGTACGAAGTGGTAAGATGTGCTTGCTGATGCAGAAACCATTCGAAGAGATCAGCTGATAGGATGTATTGAATAAAAATATTTTTACAAAGTAGAGACCTCTTTGGTAAAGTTTTTGTTTTCATTTGTTTGTTTTAAAGCTAGAAGCATTAAATTTCTTTGTTTTCTGGTGATAAAGCAACATGGATATCTACTACAGTTTGTATAGTCCCCTAAAATGCCAGTGATATCCTGAGATTTTCTACATTATAAAATCAAGTTTAAAGATGTCTATCTGTGTAGTATGGCTGTCAAAATTATGTTTACTGAGTCCACTTTTCCCTCCAGTGGTGTATGCCCTGAAACTTTCCCTACGGTATGTTATTTTTATGGCTAAGTGACTTTTAGTATTTATTTTTGGGTCTGTTATAGAAGTTCTGTGTAGCAAAGTTGTCGTTATGTTATCATAAACTATTACTGTTAATTCTGTAAGAATATTTATACAAAGTTGACTTGTATTTTTGGAGGTAGCTATGTTGTAGGAAGTAATTACATCATACTTAGTTCATGTGCAAAAAGAGGAGGCTCAAAGGTATGTACCTGTTCATTTTTCACCCATGCACTGACGTTACTCATATTAATAATAACTCTTCAGTGTAAGGATTTGAAGCCTCAGTTGGTGCTATTCATTGGCATTGATTAAATTTCATTTTTCTTCTTATTAGTCAAGGAAAAAATATTTTTTCTCTGAAAATAGAAAGCTGAGAAACAAATTACACTTTAGTGATTTATTTTGTTGTCTCCCAAGCAGTTTTTGTGTTGGATCTGCAAGTCTGTAGACTTGCTTTTCAACTCTATTAGAATCAAGTTTCACATTATTATCATTTTTTTGTGGTTTTTCTTAATACTTTCTTCAAATCAATAGCATTAAATCCCATAAAAAGGCTAATAGAGGTAAGAAATGTTTTATTTAGTATGACAAACCTTGTAGAATAGTCTATATTCAGTCTTAACAATACACTGATTTTTTTGTTGTTTTCTTTATATTCACTTAGTTTCAAAAAATTATAAAGCCATATTCCATGAAGGGAAAGTGACACATATTGGTGATTTATTGTCACTTGCAATGTGATGCTCACAGGATGTTTTCATGCCAATATTTCAAAAGTGTTTATATGAAATTCTGTGAGACAAAGATATCAGTCCCCCATGTCCTATATGAGTTACCTGAGCATCAGAGACAAGGTCTTTTTAGAAATTCCTGTGATAGAGATTAAACTGCCTTAGATTCTTGCGTCACCTGATCTCCCAGATTGTAGTCTGCTTTAAACTTTACCACAGGCGTCATCACAAAAGACTTAAACAGATATGATTGGTAAGGATTTTGGCCTTTCAGTTGAAATTCTGAATTTCCGTAAAATTACCAAATTTTTATGTATCTGGAGAGCCAATTTATGCAGATTAAAAATATATGTATTAAGGGTGCAATACTGCTAACACCAGTAAACACAGCAATTTTTATTATTAATCACTTCGTCCCTCTCTTCTGAAAACATTGCTATATTGAATCTATGTAGCTGGTTAAACACTTAATTTCTGTAGCTGCTGCATATCGTATTAGGCTCTGGGTTTTAGTATATATATTTATATTCTGTGATACTGCCTGGTGCCCAGTTAATTACAGTTTTACATGTCCTGGTACACGTGACATCTGCATTGACCTATGCCATCTCCCTGTGGCTTCAGTTTCATGTTTTAATGAGGTGATTGTTTCATTCGTACAGGTATCAATTGTTTTTCTCATAGATATAAAGTATTTTGTAAGCACTGGAATTTTTCATTAGATCTTATACAGAGCAGTATTTTACTAAAAATCAAAAAGGGAAGACTTTTATGTGCGCATTTTTGTAGTTTCTGATTTTTTTAAAATAACTTTTCATTGTTTATCTGCCAAGTGAAATGTTTTAAATTTGCATATGAATGGATACAGAATGTATTTTTTGTGCTGTTTAGTGTTAGTGTGCATTTGCAGATTTTTAGCATGTACTTGCACAAAGGACTGTGCAAAGATATTTTAAAATATGAATATATGATACACTGAAGGAAAACCATTAATAAGAGTCAAATGCTATATAAAACTTTAATGCAATAGAATAATTTTATAAATTGTGTCTGTGTCTGTTTGGATTAAATATTGAAACCAAAAAAAACATATTTTCACTGTTTTATTTTCGAATACTATGCGGGAACTTCTGTATGCTCCGAATGGAAATTTTAAGATAGAAATTCAGTCTCATGAAGACCAAGTTCTGTCACTCCCAGAAGTGGCAAATGCGCACCTCCTCAGAGCTATTTCTTGATGGCTTTCAACTGCTATTCGCTTAAAGATTGGAATCTTGTTTAAATGGTTGTTGGTCGGTTTGAAGCCAAAAGCATCTAACTATAGGTGGTGATCTTCCGAAATTTCTTTGGCATCTGTCACTTGTTGGATTAAGAAAAATAAATCTAATTAATGCTCTGCAGCAAGTTCAGTCCTAGGAATTCTTGTCAAGGCGCAAAAATAGCTGTCAGCTGAAAAGCAGGAGAAGCCATAAAAATACCCGATAACTGAACGCTGCCTTTTTCTGTACCTGGAACAAAATATTATGCTGATGCTTCTGCAAGAGTAAGTTTAGGTACCTTATTTGTAACAGGGCTTCTAAATGAAGCACACTGGCAGACTGCACTAAAATAATGTGATGTGACTATATTTGTCAAGAAAGAAATTGCAAAGTATGTTTCATAATTAGATTTCTCACTCATAATAATAGCAGGTTTCTAAAACTCAGAACTGCCAAATTAGTGTCATTAGATATTATTTTAGAGGGTAAATAAATGTCTGACTTTGTATAGAATATATGTAAAATATGCTGAATGTCATTTTTTTCTCTAAGTGTAGTATGCTCAAACTTTACTTGTTCCTTTGTAATGCATAATGAACACTGTAGTCTGTGTAGCCATGCTTATTAATTTTTAGTACCTCTGATTGTGACATACATGTTTTGTTAGGATCTGTCATTTGAAGAAATCTGGTGTTTTCCTTTTTACAGGTTATTATGTGAATTAGCATGATTAAAATGACTGGTGTAAAGATTGGAGCATACTCTTAACATGACCAACTATTTAATTTAGTGTAACTATATTCTGTGCAAAACTGCAGTCAAGTCTTGGTACATTCAGGTCACATTATTCAACATGAAGATGCCAGGATATGATCTTGCATTTCTTAGCCTGTCTGCAGATCAGTTGGTGGGCTGTAGGTACTTCAGGTGTCCTGTATGGCAGTTTCTGCCTTGTCCTGTCTCAATACACGGCACTGAAGAAAATGAGCTTACGTAAAGGGATAGCTTTAAAACATATTGGTTTGTGCATAATAAATCTTGCATAGCCATTTCCATTCAAGAATTAAGTTACTCTTGTTTGATTTAGTTTAGTTCATTTGGATTACTGCACACATGATCCCTGAGAGTGAAGAAACTCAAATCTGGTACTGGTTACTTCCAGTAAGGGGTGTCTTTTTTCCCCTCCTTTGTGAAGTGTTCTGCATAAGTGTTCCATAATCAGCCTTCCTTACTATGGAGAGAGTGATGTTCTTCTCTTTCTGCCTCTGGAAAAGAGATGCAGTGACATCATGGACACAGAGGCAGGTTGAGTACATGTCTTGGCCCAAGCAATCCAAATTTAGGTGCATGAGGACCCATGAATATTGGGACTGTAACTGCTACGTATTTGGAGGAATCGGATATCAAGAGGTAAGTAGCTTTTGATTATTAACAAAAGAATCCATGGTTCCAACTGAGGTTCCTTATTACTGCTGATTTTTACATTCTTTTCTGTGATTAAAAGATGTCGTTTTATTTCTGCTTTGAAGGATAATACAAATCAAAAAGAACAGAGGTAGTCCACAGGTCTAGTGTAAAAAGTTAACCTAAATTTTTGAAGGACAGAGAAAGTATTTTCCATTAAAACTAATTATTTTTTTTCTGATAAAATTTGGTCAGCGGTCATTAATGCATCAGCATTGCTTTATGAAAGTTGGTAATGACCCTTAGTCCTCTATTTTTTGCATCAGAAAGAGCAAGGCTGGCAATCCAAAGCCAGCATGTAATTTCTGTGCCAGTAACTGGCAATAAAATTCAGTCCGAAACCTTGTTGGGGTTACAGGGTGAAGCAAGAACAATTGTGATTCCAGTGCAAGTAAAGGCAAATGGAGAACTGCTGGAACTTCTGAGTTTACTGAGCCTATACGAAGATGGTTCTAGATTTTTGTGGGTTGTTTTTTTTTCTTTATGCTTCCTCATGCTTTATTTATAATTTTTTTTTTTTAAGTGGCTTGGTCTTACTGAACCAATACTAAAGGACATCTTCATCCTTATAGTGTCCAGCATACCCATTCTCTTGTCCTTAAGCTTCATCCGTGGTCATTTCCCTTTCTTTTTAGTCATTGCTTTGAATTTCCAAGCTTAGAAATCAGTGTCCTTTTAAAGAGCTGTTCCTGGACTTTCCATGTTCATTACTCATAGATACATAAATAGAAACGGTGCATGCACACAACACAATTTCCTTTGTTTTTCAAAACTGTCTGTAGTTCCTTAAGAGACATGCAGAGGGTGACAGACATTGTCTTACATAGACACGTAGCATGTGTCCAAACATGGACATCGCTTGCATAGGTTTAAAAGCATTGGCAAATAATGGAATGTTAGCAAGTATACCACTTCTCATTTCACTTACTTTGTTAAGTAAATTATTTTAAGACATGAGTGACTTAAAACTTTGTCATAAAATCCACCTTAGTCTCTGTATATACCGTCCTTGTGTGTCTTGTTCCCACTTGATTGTGCCAAACTTTGTATTGCTACATTATGAATCATATGAAGAAATTCATCTGATTGAAACTTTCCCTCGTGTTATTTTTCAGCTCGATCAGCTTGCTGAGGAGCCACAGGAACAGCTGTGTTGGTACAACAGTTGGCAGGGTGAGGGCAGGATTATGTAGTAAGAGTGGACCTGCTTAAGAAACATCCCTTCACTGCCTAAAACTCACTCGTGAAGCTAAAAATGCTGGATTAGCTGATGTGGTGGTGTTGTCTCTTGACTTCAAGAGGAGTGGTAAATTCTGGCAGGAGGACAGGAGAAGCTACCAAGAGCCATCATATGGTAAATTATTGAAGTAAAATTTGCCAGAATTTCATCACTTTCACTTTGGGTCATCTTAATTTCCCAGGAGAGGCTTGCAGAATCATCTATGTAGGATATACAACCAGTAGCAAAACAGAGGAATTCTTAAAAGCAAACAGACTGAGGACACTGAGGAAAATACATAACGTTAAAACTTCTTAAAATGCAAGAGCTAAAGAAATGGGTACGGAGTTTGATGAGACAGAATGCAGGTAAGGAAAGGAACAGAACTTAAAGGGAAAGAAAAAAGCATGAGTTACAGGCTTTGGGTCTTGCTCTCCTCGGTTCTGGTCACTGAAGTTCTGTTAGTGGTGCCAGTGCCAAGTTTGATTCATACTTGAAGCCTGTTTGTTTGTTTTTTTCTATTAATTCCTGCTGGCTCTGCAGCATTCCCAGCTCTCATGGCCTATTGTGGCTTGGATAACTGGAAAACCCTCTGGAGGGTCCTTGTTGCTGACAGAACCATGCTGAGCATGATGACTTCTCTTAAAAATTCCTCATGATGCAGGTGTTGTCTCTGTTGCCTGAGATAATATTTTGTTATCCCTGATGTTCTGCTGTTTGGAATAATAACTCCTTTCCTTTGCTTACAGTATTGGATGGGTTCCTGGAGTGCCTCCACTTCTTCACTGCGTTTGATATTGCAGTAAGAGATGAGAATAATTGCACTTTCCAGAGACCAAAGAAACTGAAGATTCCAACACAGAAGATAGAGAAGTGTGGGAAACTGGTGCTGCAGGAATTGGTGCATGACTCCAGGTGTGTGAAGTCTCTGCCATTTGGAACAGTAAAAAAAAGAAAAACAACAACCAAACGCATGCTCTCATTTACATATGAAGATGAGGATGGTAGCTTAGGGTGTGCAGGTTTAGTATCAGTGTTACAGTGCAATATAGAAGACCTTTGAAGAGTGTTAGTACATCCTTACTTCAAATTAATGTTTCTGGCCTCTGCTAAGATGAATGAGATGAATGTGGGTCTTCTGTGTATGCTGGCAATCAGATTTTGTCTCTAAAGGTAAGAGCTTTGGGATAAACAAATAGCACTTGTGTGGAAGTTATTATTTATGACAAAATCACATAAGTTTGTGCCAGGTAAGTCGTGTATGGGCAAGCTGCATCTGCCTGAAAAAACTCCATTGTCTCCTGTATTGCATTTCTTTTATCACATTGCAACTGGAACAATAATATAAAATTAGTATTTCATAACGCTCTTTTATAAATTGAGCAATTCTCTTACACATGCTACATAACTGAGATTATGTATGAAGAGCAGCTATACAAGTTGGGTCACTTTATTTTCTTCGCAGTATATAAACGATGGCTCTTTTCAAGGCCTATCTAAGTTATTGTTTAAATGCTAAATGGAATTTAAGATGATGGAAGCATAGATTGGCTTATGTTGGAAGAATTCCTCCCCCCTGCTGTGGGCAGGGTTGCAGGCAGGTTTATCTTATAGATATTAAGTACATAAGACTGAATAAAAGGCTGCTGTTTTCAGTGCAGAAATGAAGAGATTGTAGTTTTCTAAGGAGTCGTTCCCTGGGGAGGTGACTCCCAGCACTGCTCCTGGGTGCCTGAACCTTTGTCCCAGTGACCTCTGCTGCTATTGCTATTCCTGGTTTAAAGGTACAATAACACGAGGAAGTTATCCCTTTCATTTGTTTGCAATGCGACTTTTCTAAGTGGGGCCGACTGCAAGTTTGAGGGGGAAAATATTTTCAATGCTGTTTTCCTATTCTAATTAAATGAAGGGTTAAAACCAGATGACCAATTCTTCTAATTAAACTCTGAGGCTAAGACTACGTTCTAGTGTTTGTCGCGGGTTAAGTGTATCTAACAGCTCATTTCCGAAGGCTCTGTTTAAAAGAAGCCGCTCCATCTGCGGGTGCGGAGGGCACATTTCTGCCACCGCTTGGAAACAGCCGAGCAGCGGGCAGCAGCTGCACGCCCGCTCCGTCCCACCGCGCCCCGTGCCGCCCCAGGCGCGCTCGGCCCCTCCCCAGGCCTCAGCCCGCGCGGCCGGCCGCCACCTGCGGGGCCGCGCTCCGCCTCCCACACCGCCCACGCCCATAGGCTGGCGGGAGCCCGCCCCGCGGCGGGGCCTGACGGCGGTTTTCAGGCGCGCGGCGGTCGGCCGCTCGCACTCGGTGCGTGGCGGGCGATGCCGTGCGGGCGGACGGGTAGCGGCGCCGCCCCCGCGCTCTACGTAGTGGGGGTGGACGTGGGCAGCACGGCAGTGAAGTGCCACGTCTATGACCGCGCGGCCGCCGTCAGAGGTTCCAGCTGCAGGAAGGTGACGCGGGGGGGGAGGCGCGGGGCCGAGCCGCCCTCGGGCTGCAGGGCTTTGCGCGAGCGGAGCTGCGGGCGCGCGGTCCCGCCTTGGGTACCACGGTGGGGCTCCGGGCGCCGCTCAGGTGCGGCCCGGCCCTGCGCGCGGCCGTAGCGGCTTGGCCCGCGGTCGTAGGCGCTCCGTCGTGTAACGGCGTCTTGTGGAGAGCCGCCGGCCGGCCCCGCCACGGCGCGTGAGCTGTGACGGGAGCGCTGGCTCTGCGCGGGGATCGCGGTGACGCCGTGTCTCCTGCGCGCAGGTGGAGTCGCTGTACCCCCGGCCCGGATGGGTTGAACTGGATCCCGAAGTTCTGTGGAGTCAGTTCGTCGGTGTCATAAAAGAGGCTGTGCAAGGTAACGGCTCGCGAAGTCTGTGAGAAGGTTGTTGCTTATTTGCCAAAACTGGGTAGCTGATGAGCTGGTAAGTTGCAGTTAGCATTTATTTCTAAAATAGCATTGGAAATTCGCAGCTGAGCACACGCGTGTAGCGTGCCGTAAGGCTGTTCTGTAAAACAGCACCTCTCTGTCAGTTATTTCGTTTGGTGGGCCGGGCTGGGGGTGCAGCACAGCAGCAGGGTGCCCGCTGGGTGCCGGTCACAGTGCCCTGCTGCTGCCCCGCACTTCTGCGCAGAGCAGGGTGGGGCTGCTGTGCCCATTGCTGTGCCCGGTGCTGCGCAGGAACAGGGTACTGCGTGCATGCCCTCTGTCACAGCCTGCTCTTCTTCCTTTCCTACTCCTCTGTCCTGTGGGGTGAATCAGGAAGCAAAGGTTCTCTGGTTGCTGTTAGAAGGGGAAACTGCTGCTGTACGTTCTATCAACAGGCCACTTTTAAGCACCTGTGTAATGTGAGCCTGAGCCCACGGCACTGTCAAAGCATCAGTCCCACCCTCCTTTCTGCCGGGTGCTGAAGTCTATGGCAGTTTCCCCTATCAGATCACCACCGCGCCCTGTTTGTGCCAGCAGAGCTTTGCCAGCATTTGTGCCAGCACACAGAAGGGTGTGGTGCTGGGGCAGGAGTGACATCTGACGGCAGAGGGCGGGCACAGGAGCACTTAGTTGTGGAGCTGAGGTGTGGGTCTGCGTGTAGATATGAGCTGAGGTAGCTTGGTGTGCGCTGAGGTGGAAAGTGCTTCCGGCTGCACTGTCCCACTCCTCTCTGGCTGAAGTTTGGCCCCTTCCCAGAAGCAGCTCTCCAGTTGCCCATACCTTCCGTTTTTTCTCTCTAATGGATATAAGGCCAGTTCACAGAGGAACCGAGAGAGCATCGTGGTTGACACAGGAAAAACGTTGGGAGCAGCTCATAGCTCACGGTGGTGGGAAGAGCAAGACGTGCCACGCCAACTAGCAGTGAGCTGCAGCAATTCTGATCTGGTTCTGTCTTCAGCTTGGAGCTGATGCTGCTGGAGAGGGAGAGCTGCTGTTCCAAGCCACCCACTCCTAGGTCCTCCTTTACAGTCCTACTGCCAGCAGTGCTTGTGCAAGCAGGTGGAGCTGACAGTCTTGCAAAAGCACTGATTTGATTTTCAGCTGATTGATATGATTGCCCACATCAGCAGAACAACCACTAGGTCTGTGGGCAGGGGGGAGGACAGGGCAGAAGTGAATGGAGCGGTGGGCAGGTCAGGCGGGCCCTTTCCTTATGAAAGCTCTTCTGGAAATGTCACTCAGAGGCTGTCAGTTGTCAGGGTGAACTCACTGAACTCACGGTTTGCTCGAGTAGTTGGGCCGAGGGCCCTTCAGAACAGCAGTGCTTTGGCCAGAACAGCCTGTCTGATGTTTTCTTCTCTAAGCATATGTGGAGGTACTGTGGAAGCTGACCAGAGCTGCTTTGAAAATGGCTGGGAACAAATTTAAATACTTAACATCAATTTATATATTAGAAAAGCTCTTTTGCTGCCGTTATTTGAAAGTGAAGCGTAGCAACAAAATGTGCCTGTACCCAAATGAACGTTTTTCTACTTCTGAATTTGAAGTATATTTAGTTGCATTCAGTGATTAACTGGTGCAGATAAATTTCTTGTTATTAATTATAAAATCTTGAGGAACATAATATTTAAGATGAGAAATGTAATTACCAAAGGCTGATGTAAAAAATCAATCTAGTTTTGCTTCTCTATGGCATTTCTTTCCTTTTTGATTATCGGGGGTTTTCCTGTTTGTTTTTAAGCTTGTAAATATACTTATTCCTTATCTTTGTGCTTTTGTTCACGTTCATCTATGTGACATCCGCATTTTAATTGGTTTCTTACACGTAGACATGACAGTCTTAGCGCCTTGCAGGTTGCCTGTCTCTGGGTTTGCTGAAGTGAGGCACCAGGTGGCCTTTCAGATGGCACAGAGGGTCAGAGTGCCACCAGTAATTCTGTGAGCAGTGCAACTTTACTTGACTGCCTTTGCTATCAGTTGGTCTGGTTCAGAGTTCTCCATTATTTACTGGTGTCGCCACTCAGGTGCCCAGCCTGTGCAGACCTGTATTGTATTTATTTCCTCTGCATTCCGTAGGTTTTAAAGTTATGTTAGGCAAGTCATATTTTTGGTTTTTTCTTCAATTAATTGCATTTGTTTTCTCTTTTATTTTCTAGCTGCTGGACTTCACATGAAGCAAGTTGCTGCTCTTGGCATCTCAACACAAAGATCCACTTTCATCACATGGCACAAGTGCGTATACACTGTGTTAGTTCAGATAAATCCGTGTTCATTGCTGTGATCTGGACAGAAATGTAGAAATCCTGAACTCGGTCTGGCAGCCAGTGTCAGTCATGCTGTGTTGTGTTGGCATAGCTGCACTTCGCAGTAGCTCAGAATCTTTGTTTTGGTGCTTTGGAAGAAATTGATACGTATTGGTCAGACTTAATGATCTTGAAGGTCTTTTCCAACCTACACGATTCTATGATTTTATGGTTTTGTGATTTATTTTTTTTTTAAATTCTGATGAGAGCCTTGTGCCCAAACTGTCTGTGTGCCTATTGCCAGTTTCTCACACCCAACAGGAGGACGTGCGCTTGTGTCAGGAGTTGACTTGCTGTTAAATGTTGTGGTTGGAAGCGGTGTATCATGTTGACTTTTGAGGTGGGGCTGTACACGTTCTGTGATTGGAAGTGAGGATGTTCCAATGCTGTTTTTCAGGAGGACGGGGAAGCCTTTTCATAATTTCATAAGCTGGCAAGACTTAAGGAGTGCTGAGCTTGTGAATTCCTGGAATAGGTCCCTTCTGCTGAAGGTAACGCTTTGCTAAGCAGCATATTGCTTGAATGTATCATAACTGCTTCATCTGTAGGAAGCAGCAGGATGGTATATGAAATACTGCAAATACTTTGTGAATGTATTCATATGAAACACTGCAGCCTAAAGCGTTTAACAAGAAAGATCTATGCGTTTAACAACAAGATCTATGTAGAAAATGGTACTTAGAAGAAAAATAAAGTGCATGAAGTTACTTAACTGTGGGGAAAGCTGTCTGTTTATCTGACATGCATTCTCTTACAGTTCAGTCTCTTCGTTGTGTAAAAATGTCACATGCTAACACTGCTGAAGCACAGTTTTTGAACGTAGGTAATTTGTGGTTGGCAACACTTTGGGCGTTGTGTTTTCTTTTTAATGAGGTCATCTAAAGAGGATGCATTTTATGCTGCTCATGGCTAGTGCTTCTTTTAAAAGAAATGTTACTCTAAGAGGGAAAACTGAAGTTACTTTTCTGTAAGCGTGTTAGCGTAACAAAACCTAGCTAAAAACTGCATTTTGTTGTGTATTTTGAGTGGAGCTTTAATGATTAAATCTTGATTCCTCTGTTAAAACAGAATTGAGCTTGTTTGCTGTGGGAGAACTGTCAGGGGAATAACTGTGTAGCACTGTCAGCCACACCGTGCATTGTGCTCAGACAGGGGACCTGTCTGTAATACGGAGCAGTTGCTCTCTGTGTGCTAGCAGAAGTCAGCAGGACAGGCCTGCTTAGCACAGCTGCTCTTGTCTTTGGTGTTTGTTGTGGGTAGGCTGCCACTGAAATCGTACGTAAGGATTTTCTAACAGAACTTGAGCACGAGCATAGCTTTCGTCTGTATTGTCATCCTTTAGTACTAATTTATAAGAAACATTTAAAGGAAGAGATTGAAGAAGTAACTGTTTTCTTTTGAAACAGGTAATCCATGTTATTTTTACAGTGCTTCATTTCTTTACTGGAAATGATCGATATTTGGCTCCGAGTTTTCTTACCTTTTCAACGCAACAGACTTCTATGAAGTTGTCATGGGTTTTTAAAAACATACCTGAGGTAAGCTGGAAAAGGAAAAACAGTAATTTCCTTAATCCATCCTAATGGCTACTGGGTTATCCTCTGCATGTTCGGTTTTGTGTTCCTTTCCTCAAAAAGAAGTACTTAGCATAATTCTGCTCTTAGTTACTGTACTTCGTTTAAAGTTGTTTGCATATTTACTTTCTATGGCACGTTCCCAGCTGGCACTGTCACCTTGCCAGTCTGCACTCTCCCAGTTTTTATAGTTACCTGTGCATTACCATACTGAACAATCGGATGCTAATTAGTTGCACGTTTTGTTGCAGCTCAGATTGGAAAACATGTGTAAAATAGGTTGTGCTGGCTCACTCTAATGGAGCAATTACCACTGAGCTATTTCTTACTCAGTTCTTTGCTCTAATCCTTATTCTTTTCCTTGTTTTCTTACTGTATTTGTAACTTCAATTTTTTTTATTACTTCCGACAATTTTCAGGTTATTTTATAAGAAAATTGTGATCATCCATTTTTGTCTTTCCTGCGTAAAGGAGTCTGCGTGTGTTTGTTTGAGTTTGTCTGTTATGAGCCTAACTGTTGAGAAGGTCTCTGATAGTTTTTATGCGCGTATTTTGGTTGGGTCTGTTGAAAACGTGAGCTGTGAATTTGGAATATTACAGAATTAAAAGATCTGCAGCTGCTGGGGCTTTGGTGTGAGATGAATGTTCTCCATAGATTGTTCAGGCTCTGATATTTAAAATAAATGATTACCGAACCAAAAAGTTCAAAAACGTGTTTCTTGATTACAGAGAGTAATGCACTTGTTCATGCTTTCATATGAATTGATTTGTATGTTCTTTTGCTAAGTTCTGTGGCTGTACACAGTGTCGGTCAGTGGACATGAGATGAAACATCACTTTCCCATTTTAAAGGAGGAAAAAAATCTCAAAGAAAAGAGCAGTTTGACTCTTCACTGACCTTATAAACCAGAAAAAGGTTCCTCTGTTTTCACTCTTCTTGAGCACGTATTATAGAAGAGACATATTCCTTCTGTTCTTGTTATTTTGTTGTTAATCTACAGCGTGCTTTGGTCCTCGTTTCCTCTATTCACTATTCCACTACGCTAAGAAGATTAATTGCGGTTCTTTTCTTTGCAGAAGCTGTTAGAATTTGTCCTTATCCTCTGTTAAGATCGTGAACAGTTTTTCTGTATGATAATACTACTTGCATAGCTGGCTCGCGCTTCTTTGAAGAAATACTGGGTATTAGAGACTTATTTTGTAAGGATGTTATTGTCATTAACCACAAAGAAAAATGAAAAACAAGTCAGGGAATATGTTTTGCTTTATTGTATCCAATACGAAATCCTTTTTTTCTGTACTTGTTCCCAGGCTGATGAAGCTGCCAAAAAGAATAACTGCTGCTTTGGAACAGTGGACACATGGTTACTGTATAGATTGACTAAAGGTGGGTGTTACTGTTGTTCTTAAATGCTAATAAAATGTACCGGAATCTAACCCGATATTCATGACTATCACTGAATTTAAATATGTTCTGATGATGTATGCTTTTTTTTTTTTTTAATTGATGATGAGTATTTTAAAATATTTACTGAATTACTGAATTAATTTTTGAGCTCTGGAAGGGTAATCAAAAAGGAAGTGGTCACTGTGTCTAATCAGCCTTTTAAACATTAAAGATTTAAAGAAAATTATTAGAACTAACCAGCGCTGACTGAAGAAAAGTGTCTGTGAAAACAAAAGAGCCAAGAATTATGAGAAATATGGAAGCATGACAAGGTTCTGTCCCAGAACAGGTAGCTGCGTGAGGACTGACGATTCAGCCATTGTGTAGATGATGATGGAATGCAATGCAGTCAGTGGTCAGCTCTTTTCTGGGCATCTTCATGAGAGTAAAATGAAGCAATTAGGATACATGTGTTACAGGGAGCAGCATGAGTACTTGGTGTAGTGATGGTGTTCAGCATGACCTTGCCTATCGACATTTACGTTCTGTGGGAGCTGTGGAGATTTTTAAAGAAAAAAATGTTTCTAAAGACTTAAACATTTGGGCATCTGAAACCTTTCTTCTTTTTTTTTTTTTTTTTATGCTAGGTTCTGTATTTGCTACAGATTACTCAAATGCCAGTTCTACGGGCGTTTTTGAACCCTTCACGGTGCGTGCTGTTGACACCATATAAACGATATTGCTATTTGCTGTGCTTTGAGAGTGTTTCTGATGTTTTTGCTTTGTTTCTTATTGTTTCAGAAATGTTGGAACCCCACTTTGTGCAGTTTACTTTCCATTCCAATGTCTATTTATCCTCCAGTGAAAGATACAAGGTAACTTTGAAGGTTTATTTGTAAGGATATGATACCAATTAAATTAACTGCTTCTATAAAAGTATTGCATGACCTGCACAGGAGAAGTAATATAGAAATTTACTAAAATACTTTAAACTTCGATTATGTGTGTAAGTACAATTTTAACCCTACGACCAGAATTTTAGTTTTACCGTCTGTAATTCTTAAAGCTAGAAGCTGTAGTTTTAATGCTTTCCTTAAAGTAAAGAGGTAGCATTACCTTTAATTTATGTACAGACACAGGCCTTGTACGTCTAGGTTTTGTTTTAAAAAAATGTCAATTCGGGGTTGTGATGTTTCTCATACAATTTGTTTTAAGCTTCAATTTTGGATCAGCTGACTCTGAAATATTTGGGGTACCTATTCCAATAATGGCATTGGTGAGTGAAGATTGTTTTTTACTTAAATTTGTAATTCTGTACCTATATTTATCTGGCTCTGATTTAATATGTGCTTGTTTAGTAAGTATTCCCTTTTCCTTCACTGTGGCTTAACTATAGTAGAACTAGTTATTAAGTTTTGTTTCAGAAACTAAACTTACAGCGCAGAGGAGAGGAGTGGAAAGGGAGTTGTAGAGGTTATGGTCCATTGAAGTTAGATGACCAAATGATTAAGTACTGAATGTAGCATTTAACAGACCTGGGTTCTATTCTAAACTGTGGTAATCTCTCTTTAGCTTAAAGTCGCTTGTTCTAGATACAGGCTTGCAATGGGATACAGCCTGACTTGACTTCAGTGAGACTCTATGCGTGTCGTAGAATTATTAAGTTTGGGAAAGACCTCTAAGATGATCCAGTCCAACCATCCAATGTAAGGGTGTTTGTTGGTAGATCCGCTTGTGGTGCATTTTATTTTTTTTCCCTAAAAACAAGTGGAGAATAACATTTTACTGTCATAGTAGTTAGAGTTTGGATAGGAAAAACATGTCGTTGCAGTAATGTAGAAAAATCTGCCTGAACCGAGCTGAACGGAAAATATGTCATATCCTCTATTACGAATTCCTCCTGCTGTTTCTAAAACTGTAGTCTCAGCTGTAAATTTACTGTTCTCACTAAGGCATAAGCAGAAGTAAACAAATTTAACAAATCATCATCGTTGGGTAAAGTCATCATGGAATGATTTGGTACAGGAGGGGCAGCTGGTAAAAAGGGAGTTAAGAACCTCAGAATTTTGTGTTCAGAGAAATTCATGCCAGTCTGCTCTCTGTCTTCTCCCTGAGGCTGCACAAGCCCCATTTATCCTTATAAACAACTCAAACAATAGAGAGCTTGTATTTTCAAAACATATTTTTCAGCATTGCAAGTTCATATCTTGGAAGTTGGAACTAAAACATGGTTTTATTTGCCTCTAGTGATAAATCTGACTGTGTTAGAATGGCATGCAAATACTTGAGAAATTGTATGGAGATGCTCTCTATGCTCAGCTCCCTTCTGAATAGTTATTTGTGTTCAGTACACTGAAATGTTTACACTGATGTCTTAAAATCCAGCAGCCTTATATGTTGGTGGCTAACTTGTCAGTGCATTTTTGTTGCTATGGCAGGTAGCTGACCAGCAGTCAGCAATGTTTGGAGAATGCTGCTTTCAGCCAGGTGATGTTAAACTGACGATGGGTACGGGTGGTTTCTGGAACGTTAATACAGGAGGGAGTCTGTTTGCATCACACAGGGGTAAGCTGTGTTTTACATAATTTCATTTTATTTGGCAGTTGTTAATGATGGCAATACAAAATCGTTATGCTCAGCCTTCTGTTTTCAGCTATAGAAAGGCAGCTTAAAAACGTTTTCAGTACAGAGGACTCTGAAAATCTTTAATCAGAAATGGCAATCTTGGTAGTCCTGAAATACAATTCCGAAGAACAGAAAAACAGAGGAAAGAAAACAAATGGATTAAGACACCATATGTAATTACTAGTGATACTTGGTAGCATTATTGTACAGTACAGGAATGGAAATGTGTGGGAGTGGTACTCCGTTTTCTCGCTTCAAAATTTTCCTGTGGATCACCATAAGTTCCAGCCCTTGTGTCCTTGTACTTTGAAGTGTGTACTTAGCAATTACTAATTTTGTTTTAAAATACTAAAAATGTGCTCATCTGTATTTCTCTGGTGTTGAAAATGTTGGAGTTGTGAACACTGATGGATGGTCTGCCAAGTTCGTCAGTTTCTCATACGTGGCTATTTTAATTCTTGGGGGGAAATAATAAAAAAATACTATATGTTTTTAGTTGGATTCATTGTCCATGTTTCCCTGGAAGCACTGTAATTTAATTAGGTCTTCTGTTTTGTTTCATGGAAAATAATTAAGGTCTGTATCCACTGATTGGTTGGAAGATTGGGGAAGAAGTTGTTTACTTAACGGAAGGCTCTATGTCAAACATTGGCACTACCATAAAATGGGCTCAGGATATAAGTAAGTAGTTTTTGATTTTGTAGTAGGATGTAACATTGCTACTCGTTAGTCCGCTTTATAGGGCTATGGCTATGTTCTTGGGCTTCGTGTAATTATCCATAACTGAAGAAACTAGCCTACGTGTCTGGGACATCCACAGTCTTTGCAGGAGGTTCTCTGGTGAATGTGTTTAATGCAGATAGTTTGGATTTAGTAGAATTAATTTCTGTCCCCTTAAAATGCCTTAGATTGATTTGCACACACTTTGCATAATGATTTCCTCTTCAGATTCTGTCCGTGAGGTCATCCTTTATGTGTATTATTATTTCCCTGAAATGTTTTACTCCTGAGCATAACAAGCTTCTTGGTACGTTTTTTATTTATTTTTAACCTGGTATCCAGACTTAAGTAGAAATGGTATAAAGGAGACTTCTGTGGTGTTTGTTGTTTTGTGGTATTTGAACGTGAGAAGAAACACAGGAACTGACTGTCAGTTCAGTCTAGTTAACATAATTGTAGATGCTACAACCCACAAATATATTTGTTAATGATTTGGGGAGATTGTTAGCCTACATCTCAGAGTTAGAAACAGACTTGAAAATACTTGCATATCTGTTTAATAAAAGCCTGAGAGTATCCTAGCCTTCTAGTGGTTGGTGTTGAGAACTACTGATTGTTTATAGGAGAACTTTTCTCAGTGTTCTGATACACTGTTTGCTTGTCTCGCTTAAAAACTTGGTAAGCCTTACTGGGGTACAGAAAAGGAATTTATGACCCAAATTTTGGATTATCTGAGATGGGCTTTTCTGAAGCTTGCCACCAACTTGCACAATTGAGTTCTTGATTTCTGGTGAACATGTGCATATGCATGCAAATTTATACCCCCTTAAGTGTTGAGCAGGACTTGTATTGATTCTTGGTTCTTCATCAGAGCCATTAATCTTTTGAGGAAATTATTCATTTCCACACATAGTTCAGTGCTACGTAAGTTAGTTTACTACTTCAAATTTTGTGCTGCTTATCCATACTTAAAATGGAGATTATTGGAAATGCAGAGCAAATAGCATAAGGGTTTTTTAGTCGGCCAGTACTGAAATGGACATGAACTACAGTTGCTACTGTGAGCAAAAGGTGGGGAAGCTCTAGAAACAGATTTAAAAAATAAAATAGAAAATGCTACTATAAGAAGCTCAAATAAGCAAGACATTTGTTTTCTGGAAACAGTTGCAAGGAGACAGTGTTAAGGAACTTTTATCACAAGTTAATAGAAGGGTAAATCGTTTGCTTTGCTGAAAGAATTGGGCCAAAACAGGGGAAGGTAATGGCATCAATAAGGATGGTGAGGCTCAACATGGATGAGGTTGATATGTAATAACAGTAATGTTTTGGAAGTAGAAATTTCTGTTGCAAGGCCAAGTTGGTTGAATAGTTTTCTTGTGGTGGTATATCTAATAATTCTGAAAAAATAGTGTTTAAAATTGCAAGTTGAAGTGAATCTCACTCAATTTTTTTCACTCTCTATCCTACCATAGAAGTACTATATGGTTCAGAAATAGCAAGTGCGAGAAGAAGAAAAAGATATGCTTTAGGCTTATTAGTCTGGGCATAGTATGATCCAAAACTTTCAAACATTTATGGAGGTAAAATTGAAAGTCCTGGTAAGTTTCCAAGAGGGTTTTTTAAATTGAGTTAGATTAACCTGTTTTTGGTAGGAGGATTTACTTCTTAGACAAGATAAAACAGTAGGTAGCATTTATGTGGCCGCCTAAGGAATGTATATGAGTGAAGAATAAGCTCAAGAGGGGATGTTTGTAATGAGTTTTGAAAGGAGTCATCCAGTTACAGTAGCTTCTGTGAAAGAGTTGATAGTAGGACCTGGTATTCTTGTCAGTCTCCTGTTTAAAATAATAATAATAAAGGTAATAATATATATACATACAGAGATTGAGAGCTGATAAAATATGGTGGGTAGTAAGGATTTCCTTTGTAGTCACTTGGTGTTTAGCTTGACAGTAACAGCATCTTTGCAGAGGAAACAGGAAAATGTGTTTCATGTTTTTCAACATCTAGGGTTTTTTTAGCGCAGGTGCTGCTGTTAGCTATCTCAACTCCTAATTAGATCTATTTGTCTGGAAAGCTAATGATCTTTCACAGGACACAAAGATTAAAAGGCTGTAGCGTGACAGATAGGAGAGGGTCTTTTTAAATTTAGTCTTCGTTTGAATTTATATGACTGGACATGAAATACAGGAGACGTATTGATTTCCCATAGAAAAAAATTGAGAAATATTACAAAGGGACATGACTGGGAAGTATTACAAAAGAAGGTGGCCCAACTCTAGCTCTTTTTCTCTTAATAGTATTTAAAGAAATTGGAATAAACAATAAAAGCATATGTACTATGCATCTTTACAGATCTTTTCACCAATGTAGATGAAACAGCAAAAATGGCACGGAGTATTGTTGATTCTCAAGGCGTTTGTTTTGTTCCAGGTTCTCAGGTAAAATTATAGTTATTAACATAGTTAAGAATATGTTCTTAATAGCTCAGTTAAAATTACAACTTCTGTCTCATTTCAATGTAGTAATTTACATCTTAACACCATATTTAATCTCAAATATTCATGTTTTTATTCTCTGTCCCTCACCACATCATGTGAGGATGTTTGTGATAAGAATGCTTAAATAGAGCTTTCCCTTGCCAAGAGAAAAACCCTACTAAGTAGGAAATTACTTCCATTGTGCAGATGGTGACCTGACAGATAAACTGTGTGACTTGTCCACAGGAGGACAGACAGTATCTACAGACAGAGAAACTGAACCCATATCTTTTCTGCCTCATACAGAGCCTTCATTGAGATAGCACTTCCAAGTATTGTGCTAAAATAATTCCTTTTATCCTGCCTCTTTTCAGTATGTGGTTTGTAATTCATCACAGTATTTAAACATGTACATTAAATATGACTAGGATTGGAGGTCCTGATGTTATGAAACGCAAAGGTAACAATAGAGGGACATTTCTTGGTTACACAGATTTTAACGGAAATTAGTTTTTTTCCCACTGAAGTAGGTTTTGTGCTTTGTTGCTGTTGTTACTGAACACAGTGCGTATAGTAAGGATTTCCTGGCATTTGTTCTGCATTTTAGTCCCCTCCATATTCCAATAGGTTTATTTTATTTTCCTCTTTATTTGAGGAGCTTCCTGCAATTTCTTGGTCTCCTCTAGATCTCAGGCTCTGGATTGTTTCTTCTTGCTTTCCAGTTATGCTAAAGACTGTATATCCTCTTGTCTGTCTTTTCCTCTGTTTCATGATCCCCTTTGCGTTTCATTATGGGGGTGAGATACTGTTCCTGAGCAGAGGCAGCAAGAAGGGTGATGCTTTTTTGCAATTCACTGTAGCATATTAGGCTGGTTTGGGATTGATAGGAATTGCAGTTAATTAGATTAGATGACAAATGGTGATAGCTCGGGAGCTGACACGCTGCCTATTCAGCTGCAGAACAGTTGCTTCCAGTATGGGCTTGACAGTTGGCAATAATAATTTCTAATTTGTCACCACAGAGTGACAGAGCTGCAAGTCAGAGCTCCTAGACAGACCTTCATACAGAGTGAGAATGGGCAGGTCTTGCTAATGTAGCTGCTGACCCAGAGGCTGCATGGACCCCAACCTTTTTTGTCAAGTTATGCAACTTACCTGATCAGCATGAGATACTGTGACTAAAAGCACACTTCCTGCAGCATAGCTGTTCCTACGTTGTGGATTTGTCACCATGAAAGTAGCCATTTTTCTCCACAAAAATTATTTTCTAGTCAGTGTTGCTGTGCTGGAGAAACTTCGTGGTGTAGACTTGCTCTCTAAGTTGTCATTTGGAATATTAACTTCATAAACTTTACTGGACAGGTGGGCTGGGCACACTGAAAGGAAAGCTTTCAAAAGTCACCAGGTGTTTTTTTTTCCCCCCTTAGAAGTCTTTGTAATTCATTGTTTTGAATATGTGTATTTTGGATGGAATATTTTTGACAGCTTGTCTTTCTGTATGGGTGTAAAAGCTTGGGTTTTGATTTTTCACTGGTTTACAATACTCAGTTTGATCATTCCCAAGGTTAGTGTCTTTGAAATAATTACTTTCACCTACAGCTAGCCCAGTGACTTTCTGTCAAACATCTGCCCTAATTATTAGCTTTATTTTTAGCACTATAAAGCTTAATTAAGCTAAGATGGTTCCGTTTAGCATTTACTGTGAGAAATTGTGCTCTGAATAAGCAAGTACTGAGCCATGGCAAATTCCAGTGTTTGCAGAGAGGATTCCCAACACAGACAAATGTTAGTCTGAATCTTATGTTTGACCCTTTAATTCTAGTAATATTTAAATTTTGGAGATGTTGGTTTGTGTTCTTTTGCATGTGTTGTTTTTTTTCCCACCTTGCTGTCTTGACACTGTCTCCAGAATGAACCCCAGCTGGCTTCGTGGTAAACACCAAGAAGGTTCTGTCATCTTTATTCCTAGTTTGAATATTCCCAGTCCAAATTTAGGAGCAATACTTCAAAAAAGAAAAAAAAAAGAAGAGGAAGAAAGGAAAAGATGGCTGGATTTCTGTTCGTTTTTGACACCTGGTACCCACTAATAGCATCCTAGTAGACCAGCAGGGAGAGAATCTCTGTTAGTTTAGAAATGGAATGGATCAAATGGTCTGAAAAGGGACATGAACAGAGTTGAATTCATCTGCTTGCTGCTTAGCGTCACTGGCTAGATGCTGACACAAATGGTTGTATGGTAGTGTTTCTTAGACTTCGCAGTGATGGCAATTACAGAGGGCTTTCATGAAGCCTGTATGTTCATTTCCTACACAGAGTAAAATGGTTCTCTACTTATCCATATAAAGGCAGTAAGAACAAATTCACTTCTTACTGGATTGTACTGCTGTGATGCAGCACACTGAAAAGAGCATCATTGTGAAAGCAGACACGAAATTGAGTGAATACGTGCATTAATCATTCTTGCTTTTATTCTATCAGAATTGGGAGTTTGCTATGGTTGGTAGTAACAGCAAAAACAGAGCTCTTTGTTGGTCTATATGAATATATATGTACAACTGTCACTTCCTGGTTCTTTGGTTTGTTTTTTGTTTTGAAATGAGTAGTAATTTAACTGACTGATTCTTTCAAGACACTCACCCATACGCAGAGCGTGGATGCACACTTTCAGGTTTGTTTTATATGAAAATCTGTGAACAGTGAATCTTCATTATGTTTCTGGGTGGGCACAGATGGTTCCATTCTTAGAATGGAAAGGGTACGTATATGTATGTGGGAAAAGAGTATTTTCTTTGAGTTCAAATGTAAAAGTTTGTTCCACTTAGGAACCCAGGTTTTGTGGTAGTTGCTGATCATGATCTACTATTTAAGTGGTAGTTCAGTATTTTCCATTCTTGTGCTGTTGCGTATGTACCTGTTCATACCTAATTTTTCTCATATGCTAGCATTTTCTTCATTTACTTTGTAAATGTGTCCGTGCATTTTATAAGCATGGAATTCGAGCTTTCATTAAGTGTTGTCATAACTAATACGTAACACAGTGCAACTAGAAAGAATTGTTTCAAATCAAAAACTGCTGCTTGTAGTGAAAATAAGACTTAACATTGTCACAAACCAGTTAGGACCAGTGTACTAATTCCTTGTGATAAAGCTTGTCAAAGGAGTCGAGGGGTGGAGAGGAGATTTCTCAGTCTGTCCTCCAGTACAAAAAAGACAACTTAGCATTAGAATTTTTGCTGGAAACTATTAATCTGTGTCACTGAAAACAGACTGTAGTATAAGCTAATCAGAATGATTACTGTCCTTGTCAGCGTTCCTTCTCTAAAACTGTAACATCTGCTTGGCTCCACTCAGTAGATGCTGACACAAATGGACTTGTAAATCTGTTTTTCAAAAGTTTAGAGAAGGGGGTTAAAAAAAAAAATTGCAGTTTTGCCAGATAACAGCAGTATCAATGTGCCCTGTCCTATGTACTTCATGTGTATGCTGCATGAACTTTAAAGAGAAGGCATTAATGTTAGTGTTACTTAGTATGTCAGGTTTGGAAGAAGTCAACACTTTTGCTGTTGAAAGAAACTAAGACGTTCACTGAGTTAGCTAATAACACTATATACTGCTCACATATTGTTTTCAATTTTCTTCTTTCACTATGCTGCCTGTAATTGTCGTAAGTTACTTTTTTTCTTATTATTCAACTGCTTTCTCAAAAGCCTTCAAACATAACTCACCGAACTCATTGTGAAATCTTTTCTGCAGGTTTCTGCAAATAATCCCTACTTAAGTGCCTCTTTCATGGGGCTGAAACCTACTACTACCAGAAACCATCTTGTACGAGCTATCCTGGAATCTGTAGCTTTCAGGTAATTCCTCGCTTAATGTTATCACACTTGGTTTTGTTTTAACCAGCAGTATTAAATGGATACGTTTACTTCTACAGTTTGTAAAATACAAATTGTAGTCATCCGTTGTAGTAATGCTGAAAAGGAATTTCAGCTGCCTCTTTTCTTTTTAACACATTACAAATAAACCCGCATGTATTTCTTAGTTTGGAGTTTTTTGTTATGAAGTTGCCATATAGAGATCCTTAAATTATACTGTTTTTGACAAATTCTAAAAATACTTCATTGAAAATTTGTCTTTACTTTCCTGACAATGTTTTGTCAGGAGCTGTAGCCCACTCTTCTTTGCTCTTTGGCCGAAGTTTGAATCTTTGGTGTTTTATAAAACGCAGTAATAGGCACCTTAGATATGTTGAAATATTTGGAAGGACAAGAACTTACCAATGTAACTGTCAATGCTGAAAATATTGCAGTTAGTCACTGGTATTATCACATCTCTAGCTCACTGAAACATATTGTTCTGCCTTGCAATGCCAGCCAGCCAGCATGACTGGAACTGAATGTGAATACAGTTTGAGGCTAGTGTGTCTGGAGAAGGTAACAACATTCTGAATCACTGCAGCTGTCTCAAATGCAGTTTTTTCTTCCTTGTAAGTGAAACTTGAGATGCAGTAATTCCTGAACTGAAGCCTGCATCTCTTAAAAACAAGGCAGAGAGCCTTTGTGTTTAGGGTTCAGAACAAGTCGAACGTAGAGCTTTCAAATGTTCACTTTAAAGAACAGTTGGAGAAATTTCAGTTGACACTTCTGTCAGAGTGCTTTCATCACTCTAAACCGCTTCTTGTATCAACAGTTGCATTTTGTCCAGGAAAACCTGTAATCATTTTCAGCAGGGAATAAGTGTACATTCCGTGGTGCCATGCTTTGCAGTAAATGGGTTGTGGTTTAGCTATGTCTGTGCCTTTTTAATGGTATGTTGTGGAGTTTGTTTTTTTTTTTTCTCTTAAGCATTCTGGAAGCTTGTTAACTATGCAGTGGTTTTGACACAACTGAGGCATTTTTTGCCTTGTATTTTATTTTCTGACTATGTAGGTGCTGGAAGCACTTTATGGAATTCATAACGCTTAATTGAACTAAATTTATTGTATTTTATTTTTAAGAAACAAACAGCTTTTTGATATCATTGTGAAGAAGGTACGCATTCCTCTTCAAACTGTTCGGTAAGTTCCTTGCAATTTCAGTTAGATATGTGAGAGTTTGATACAAACAGGTGTAAACTTCCTTATGTATTTTATCCTACTGTCAGAATTCTGCTGCTGAGAAATGGACTGTTACCAACTAAAATGCTGATGTAACTTCAAAATAGGCACAGAGGGGTCCTTTATTAATAAACGATTGGCATTGGTGATTATCAGTGCGCAGTATTAAACTTCCTCTAATTTAAAAAACAATGATAAAATTATTTTCGTGCAGTGTTAGAATTATAGCAGTGACTTTTACAAAGATTATCCTACCCTTTATAATAAAACCCTTTTCTGCTGGAATTTTATATGTGTGGTCTGTCACAGACTTGTTTTTTGAAGACTTAGTTAGATCTAGACCTGTTTTTGAGGTGTAAGGGGAAGAATGTTTTTACAATTCAAATGGAAAGACATTGGCTTTGTTTCAGAAGTAAATCCAATTTTGTGAGGCAATAGTAGCCACAACCTTTTGGAAAGATTTAGCAGAATTTTGTTGCCGGAAAACTACGCTGTTAATTTTAGTAGGTACTTGGTCTGTACATACATACTCATTATCCTAGAGCCTCCAGCCTGTTGTGCTGAGAAAGCCTTCCTAAAGTTCTCCTTCTGACAGCCAGGGGTCATTGCAGTATCACAATCAAGACCAGCGAGGAGACTTTCTGACACTTCCCATGGGTAGCATAGCCATGCAGTGGGCGAAGTAGACTGGCAGGCATGTGGACAGATGAGAAATGAGAATTTTGAATGGTGGAAGAAAGGTAAAAGCACAAAGGTAGGGGAAGGTATGAGTTCGTGTGTTCCATTGCATACTGGAACTGAGTAGGTCAAGATACAGAAACAGCTCGGCTCAATGCCGTAGTGATGAGTAGCAGTGATTCCTTAGGAGATTCTGATTTCATTTACATTGGAATGTAAACTTTAAATTGTATGATTGTGTTTTGTTTTATTTATTAATATAAAATTGCTGTTTCATATAGTGACTATAATACAGTTCGCTAATATCAGTAGAAATTTACTTTGTGGATTAAGGATTAGAAGGTACTGACATACACTTCATGGTTTTTTCTATAGAGTGTAAATTTTACTCCCTTTTCTTTGTCCTCTTATCTTTACTAACAATCCGTTACTTCTGAATCTTGTTTTATCCTGCCTTGAGGCTACTTATCCTCTGTACGTTCATTCCTTTTTTAGCTAGTGTCCCATATCCTTTGTTCCCAGCCTCTGCTTCCTACAAGCTCCTAAAAAGGTGTTGTTTTCATTAGTCTTATACATTCCTATTATTGCTTGTTGCTTGTCTCAGCGCCACCAAGGAAAGCACTGAGAAGGCTGTCTTGTTGTGTGTTACAGCAGTCTGCAGCGGTCTCTACAAGGATGATCTTAGTGCTCTGTGGAGTACCAGAGTACAGCCTGTTCAGTTGTTTAGTGAAATAATTGCACATTGCAGTGTAATGGCATAAAGGAATGTTTTGGTAGAATATGTACTGAACAGATTGAATGTTCAGCATATCTAGCAGCAAAGCTATGTAAAACAGTATTTGCAAACTTCATTTTATTTTCCTGTCTTGTAGCTGGACTCAAATGAATGTTCTGTTTTTACAGAATGAGGAAAATGCGTGTCACTGCTATTAAGATAGTGACTTTGCAGATAGAGGTTTTTTATTCCATAGGGTAGAGGTCAAAATCCAGTTTAGTTGTATGTACAAATAAGCAAAATGCTGTTAACCTCACCAATCAGGCAGTATTTCATTATTTTACTTTCAGAAACATCCAGAATACACATAAACTTTCTTGAGACGTACTTGTGGTATAGAACATTCCAGCTGGTACATTTGAATTAGTGGAGTTTTCTAAACAGCTGAAGGGTTTTGTTACCCAAAAATTCCTCTGAAAATCCGTTTGTGCATAAGTAATGGAAAGATCTGTGCAAGGGTGTGAAACCTCTGAAACACTGGTAAATAAGCATTAGAACCAAACACTTGTATTTTTCTTTTAATCTTTTATTCTCCTCTCCTTGTAGAGCTGACGGAGGTGTCAGTAATAACAGTTTTGTCATGCAGATGACTTCAGATTTGATTAATAAGAAAATAGAAAAGCCTTCAAATACAGATATGTCTAGTCTTGGTGCAGCTTTTCTCGCAGGTCTTGCATCAGGTATGTATACAAATACATCATCTAAAGTTCATGTTTTCCTCTGATGATATGTATGTTTGTAGATAAGAAAAAAACATCAGGAAAAGAAACAATAACAAAAAACAACAATGTAGACTTAAAATGATTGTAAAATGTCCACAATGGATTACTTCACCCACTTTTATGGAAAGCTGCAGTAAAAATGCGTTCACCTTTGTACAGTCTTTTTTATCCAAGTGTTTGTTGTGTTTGATGGACCAAAGAAATGGGTAATAGGGCCATACATAAACAAATAAGGACCATATTTGTATTTTTATCACAATGTCCAAATTTGCTGAGCAGTTTTATCTTTTAGCTTTACAGAAATGAATAGAAACAAGAAGCTTAATGTGAAAAGTATCTGCATATGGGTTTTAGGGTTCATTTCCATTTAGAAGGATGGATACAGTGCTGGAGGAGAGAGGTGGACCCTCTCTTCCTACCTTCCTCTCTCTTCACTGACCTGGACACTATGAGTCCCTTTCCATTTTTGCACTGTGAAGCAGTGCTTGGTGTGGATGGATCATGTGACAAGGAGGTTGCCTTGCTCATGTTCAGTACTGTGAAGCTGTACCCTGTCATCTCTGAACTGAGCCTTTATTCTTTAGATTTTCACAGAAATAAGTACAATGGAATTACAAAATAAATGAATGGGGGTGTGGGGGAATCCAGCTTTGCTCAGAAAGAACTGGCTTATATAATTAACCTGACTTGAAACTACAAATTGTCAGTGGTTCTTTTTAATGGAGAAATACTTTGCAGGTGGATATGTATCTAAATAAATTGCTTTGATATGTAAATAGCATAACTAAGATAAAAATTACATGCTCAGGTAAGGTTTGTCCAGCAGTTAAAACTGTAAAAAGGTCCTTTGACAGACAAGAGCAATTCAATACCATACATTAATCTGTATATGTAACAGCAGCTGTTTTCTGCCACTTAAGCACTTTTTAGGGCACAAGGCAAACCAGTAGTGCTAAGTTTCGGTTTCTGTGGCCCCTCGCCATTTAGAGGGACCTGCAGCTGAAGGCACAGTGAACTTCAGTCTTCCAAAGCTGTTCCTTGGAAACCATCCCAGTTAAGCAGATGCGCTGTTGTCAGCATTCCAAACAAGTGGATGCTATTGGAAAGGAGTTCCACAATATAAAAAAAAAATATGCTTCCCTCTGAGAAAGTTGTTGGTTAAGTAAAGAAAAGCTGTCATGATTTCTTATTGTGTTTCTGGTTTGGATCTCTTGTAAGTAAATTAAAACAACTCAAAAATAACATATTTGTAGTTGAGCTTGAGAATGAACTTTCTGTTTATAGGACTTTGGACTGACAAAGAACAGCTAAAGAAGCTGAGGCAAATTGAAACAGTTTTTGAGCCCCAGAAGGACGTGGAGGAATACAAACCTGCTATGGACACCTGGATGCAAGCGGTGAAATGCTCCTTGCACTGGTAGAAATTGACGTTTGGGAGATAGAAGGAATCAAATCATAAAATTTTGTAGTTAACAGAATGGTTAAAATTGTAACTGCAATTTGCGATGATATATAAAAGTTACAAGATCCTTTGGTAACCTTCCTGCTGTTGGATAACTTACCACTCCATAATGAACCTTCCTATCATCCTCACACCAGCTGTAGTCCAGATGCAGCATTTGTGTCCCTTCAGTGACCCCCCTTTGGGTGGCCCAACTGCTTGAAACCACGCTTTATATGTTGGGAGTTTTTTCCTATGATGTGTTTTCTACTGAGGAACTCATCTCCCATCTGATCTTTAAAAGCTTTGATATGTTAACCATTGAGGAATCTAAAGAGGGACATACACTTCCCTAGGTATTTTTAGGAAGAGTAAAATAATTATTTAGAGAGGACATGGGAGATTGATTGTGTACCAAGCTGTTGTCTTGATAATGGCCTCTTAACGTATTTTGATTGACTTTGTAAGGCAGCATTTGACCCAGCTGTGTGATGGCATTTTTGTGGTGCCTTGGGATTAGCACGAAATTAAGATGAGAAACAAAAACAAATATGCTTTCAGAACTCCTTAAAAGATGCTGCTTTCCAGGATTTTCGTAGCTGATGTTTACTATCGATCCAGTTCGTAGCAGTTCGTAGCTACGGTTTTTTTTAATTTTATAAAGACAAAATCTGCATTATATGGCACGATTAATATGAATGTTAGCATACCTGTAACTACATGTAACTTGTAAAAGTTTGTAACATTAGTATTTTCAAGCCCATCACTACATCCTATTATTATTAGGAAAAACAGGGTTGAAAGTCTATTTTTGAAGTTACTACTTTTATATTTTTAAAATAAACTAATTAAAGAAACATAGTTATTTATGCATGTGTTCATCACTAATCTTCAGTTATTACAAGTTTCTCAGGACTATGTGTAAATCAGTTTCAGATCATAATTTCCTACTGCAGAAAACGTTACTGGCAAGAATGCTCTACCAGACCAGAAAGAGAAGGGTATCAGTCTGGCGTGAGTTTAATTAATCAAAGTCTGCCTAAAGATAATGTCCACCCATGATCCCCTTGATGAAGTCTCATGGCTTGTGTTCATTTTGTAGTTACATGGTTTTATAGTCTTGACTGGGGTTCCCATGCTCTGTTCCCGGTGGGAACTGTAATGGGAGCTGAATCTGATTCTGTTGATAACATTTGCTTGAAAATAGCTAGCTGCGTGCCTTATGTTGCACCTTTTCACGGTGCTGGTTTTCATCTTGACCATAGTACGGCCAAAATACATGCAATTTTTGATTTGGGTACCAGGTCAGTTTAATAGTAAATGTAACGATATAAAAAGAAGCCGCAGTTGCTAATTTTTAGCACTATCATTTTAAGAGATGCACCGTGTTGAGACTGCAAATGTTTTACTTAGGATTGGGCAATAATGGACCTCATCAGTCATGTGAAGATCAGGAATTCAGCTGAGAGATCCGTTAATGATCCTTGTGCATCCTGCCGTCACTGACACACATGGTGCTGATGGTTGGTCTGCCTAATTGGGATGCAGTTCTTAGCCATGACGATACAGAGTGTCATATTTTAGAATCACAGAATATCGCAAGTTGGAAGGGACCCACGAGGATCACCAACTCCTGATACGTGGGACAAGGTGGCGTAAGAAATTCTAGGGTTGTTGAGATCTCAGAGCTGTTGGATTAATAATGTAAGTAGAAAGGAAAGAAAAACAAATCTTCCAGCAACTGAAAATACTCTGAGCAGATGCAGTGTGAGTTTTCTTAAAAAACAATCAAGCCACTGATGTACAACATTTCAATGTAATCAGCTTTGGCACCGTTTTTTACAAATATTTTCTTCTCTCCTTTAGCGGTTTTATGAAAAAATTAATTCTCTTACCTGTTTTTGACAAGAATGTTCATACATGCTCTCCTGTTGGAAGAAATTACAAAAGGAAAATAACAAATTGCTGCTTCAGTCTGCTAGCTTCTTTTTGTTGTGGTCTGTGTAGCAAGATCCTTCAGCTAGTGCCATGTACTCAGGCTCAGGGAGCAGCTCGGACTCACCATCTGAACAGCAGCTTTGTGAAAATAAGGTAAGAACCATTTCTTGCCAGTCAGTGGAGCATGGAATACAGATAGGTTTTTTGGATGTTGTTGTGTTGTGTTTTTTTTTAATCTCTTACCGTTACAAACCCAGAGGCAGGCAAAGTTGTCATTTCTTCTTCAGACAAACAGATGTGTCGGTACTGCAGGTCAGAGTATGGTGGTGTTCTCACCCAGAGGTTCGGCCACATTTTGTACGAGTTCAGCTCACTGTTCAGGAGAAACGTGGGGTGTGGGGGTTATGGCTTAGTGTTGGTATCACAGCACGGGCTGTGGGCTCACAAAGCATAGAAATGAGCAAACAGTGCAAAGTAATGCATTATGAAAAGGGAAAAGGGGGATGATCTGGAAAGTATCAACCAGACGGAGCACAGCGTTGTGCTGAGGCTTTGAGACCACCGACCATTTCCAGAGAGCAGCATCAGAGCTTCCTAAGTGTGGCTCTTACTTTAAGAAATCACTAACCCCTGTGCTTTTGCAGAGCTAAGGAACCAGTTACTGCAAAGTTTTCGGTGTGGATCTCATTCTGAGTTTAGGATTTGTGTAAGCTCTGAGAGAGTACAGATTGCTTTAGAACCTTACACAAGTAGTACACTTACTGCAAACCTGTTTCAGCAGCTTCGAACTGAGCAGTGTGTGTGCATACAAAGACAGCTCATTCTGCAGGTGGCTGAAAGCCAATGCCAGCTACAACAGTCACCGTCCATCTCCTTTCCACAATGGTTAAATGCCTTTTTCATGTTTGTAATCATAGCATCTGACTTCAGTTTGTAAGCATTGCATTAAAATAACCAAATGAACTATTCGGAAGTTCTTAAGACATACATGACTTTTTGAGTTCAGATCTGGGTTAGCACATGTAACTTAGGAGGAGCACAGGAAACCGGGCACCCTGGCTCGCTTCTGTTCTGCTTCCTTTCTTTTCTGCGGCAGGGCCTGCTGCATTGCCTCTGTGCTGCCTGGGGCCTTGGCAGCTAGGCAAGGGAGTGCTCCATTTCACATATGGTTTTTTAATGCTTTCATTTAATTTTCTTATGTAACTGCAAGTATTGATAAAGGTCTTGTTGCATGTGACGGAGTATTTCGTAGAGGATGAAAAGAAACAGGAAGCACACAGTCAGCACATTCCTGGGCCTGTGATTAATAACCGGTTACGAGCTGTCCCACGGAAATAAACATACGGTTCCCACTCCTTAGTTTAGGAACCCTGTTTTACTGCTTGCTTCTGCTGTTTCTTTTTTTTTGTTGTTGTGCCTGTAAAGCAAGAACAACCCCAGCTCAGTGCTTTGTGTGCTCTTAGGACCATTCTGCGGCTCCCGGCTCGCCCTCTCTCCTCGCGGCGTGGCGGTGTTCGCTGCAGCCCCGGCTGCTGCCTGCGCGTGCGGCACCGCGTCGCATCGCTGCCCTCGCTCTTCCTGCTCTCCAGCGCTTCCCGTTCATGTTCTTTAAACATGACCGGCGCCCGGTCCCGCGGTCGGCCCCGGCCCTGGTGAGGATCGACGGAGCGGAGCCGCTCGGTGCACGCCACGGCCCCCGTTTGGCACCGGTGGCGGCGGTTCCCTCGCGGGACCAGCTGCCGGCAGGCGGGGCGGGCCGAGCCCCGGCCGCCGGGCCTCCCTTCCGGCCCCACCGGGGCGCGGCGCCAAACGCAGCCCTCGCCGAGGGGCCGCACGGGGGAGGAGGTGGCCCGGGCCCCGCCCTTCCGCTCCGCCCCCCCCCGCAGAGGCCTCCTCGCATTGGCGGGCGGCGTGTGTACACACACGAGGCGCAGCCAATGGCGCGCCGAGGGCGCCCGACCTCGCGTAAGGCGGTGGCCAATAGGAGCAGCCGCTCGCCAGACGCCGCCAAGCTTGTGCGGGGGAGAAGGACCCGGGCAGAGCGCGGCGAGGCGGCGGTGGGGCCGCGCGCGGGGCGGGGTGCGGCGGCGGCCGAGCTGGAGGCGCGGTGGAGCGCTCGCGCCGCCACGCGCCGGGGCTCGCGGCCTGCCCCTGCCGGGCCCCCTTTGCGGGGCCTCCTCGCGAGCAGCGGGCGCGCGGCGCCGGCCCGGCCGGGAGGCGTCGTCGGCGTGTGGAGCGGAGCGGAGCCGAGCCGCGGCCGGTAAGCGACCGTCGCGTCTCGTCGCCTCAGCGTCGCCGACTGGGCCTGGCCGCGCTGCCGCGTTCCTTCCCCTCTACTCCCCCTCCCCCGCCCGGGGCTTCGGGCGAGCCGCCGCGGGGTCTCCGCCGGGAGGGGCAGCGCCTTTTTTCCCGAGGCGCCGCTTCCCCCGCGCCTCGCGGCGGCCTGGCCCTACGCCGTCCCCCGGCCCGGTTTCGGCCGCGTGAGGAGGTGGGTGGGAGTACGGCGGGCTGCTGCCTGACACCTGCGGCGGCCGCGCGCTCGCCCAGCGCTGTAGGGGGCCCCGCCGGTGCGCGACGCAACGCGGGGGGCCGCAGGGCTGGGGGGGGGGCCTCGCCGCTAGGGGCCCGGTGTGAACGGGCGGGCCGCGGTGCTGAGCGCGCGGAGGGCGGCCCGGGGCGGCGGGGGGTTCGGGGCTGCGCGGTGCCCCGGGAAGGGCGCCGCGGCCGCGACGACAAAAGTTGGGAGCGCCGCTCGCCGCGCCCCGCCGGCTGTGGGCCTGCCGCCTGCCCGCCGTAGGCCGCACAGGCTTCGCGGCGGAGGTGAATCCCGGGGTGAATGCCGAGGATCGGATTTGGGCGTGCAAACAAAGGGAGGAAAATAGCTCGTAAGAGAACTTCCTTGGAGCGAGGAAGAAAACCGTATCTCGGAGGTTGCGTCCCCGCTGAACGCGGGGCTGGCGCTGGGCTGCGGGAGCGCCGTGCCGCGCCGTGCCGCCTTCACGTGCTGCTCCGCGCCGCGGGCCGCCTTCCCCGCCGGGCTGGGAGCGGACACAAAGCGAGGTGGTCGCATCTGTGTGGTGCAGCAGACACGGCGTGTGGAAAATTAAAATGCGATGGTTACGCAGTGAGTGTTTTTATTTTGGAAATCGGTTCAGTTATTTTCACACCTCTTTGTTAATATTTCTAACAGTTGGTAGGTTTCTTTCAGCTGCACAGCTGTAGCTTAATTACGGTGGTAGAAATGAGGTCAGAACTGCGGGTGCTTTTGTGGTACTGTAGCTAATCTCAAATAGATGTGATCTTGTATTAAAATATATATATATGGAGAGAGTGAGAGACTGTATAAATTGATGCTACTAGAAGAGAAATGAGTAACAACTTTTCCATTTCTTCTTCTGCGTAAAGTCCGGTTCTCCTGATTGTAGCACTTTTTACCTTATCCACAAATGGAGTGATGGGCACGCGTGGGGCAGACCCATGGCTGCTGCTGTAGTACAAAGGCAGAACTGTGTCTCGGGACATTTTTGCTGGCACTCTGTATGCATGGAGACGTTTTTTTTATGTAGCCAAGTACTGCATTTTTGAGAACTTCTGTTTGCAGTAGCCTGTAGGGCACTAGATGCTGCACTTCAAAGAAATGTGGAAGCATAAGTTCATGTCGCAGAAATGAACATACATCGAACAGGTGGTCAGGAGAGGGAGAAAAAGCATAAATTCTTGTTGGAAGATTGTTGTGCAGTGAGCCTGGTGCGTCTGGAAGAGCTAATGTAATAATAGCTCTGAAAATGGTTTAGTCCTGTACCAAGGAAAAGGTGGGAAATTGTTAGATATTAGTAGGCTTACCTCATGGCTGCATTTTAGACTGATCACATTTTACTGACAAGTTGTTGGGACTTCTTGTAACCACTTCCTGCTTGCACAGAAATCACTGTGCTAACAGAACAGAAAGAAGCTGTTTGACCTGTGCTAGGTTGATAGAATTAGCATTACTGAAATCATATGGCACTGATGGGAAGGCCCGCTGTTGCTCTAGAGGGTTCCAGTGGGTTAGCTCGCTTCACAAAGAGGTAAGGCACAGCCTTCTGTGCAGCAGCTAGAGCACAGCTATCCCATGTGGAGGAGCAGGCTGAGCAACACAGCTGGCAAAATTAGTGCTGGTTTGCCAGGGCTGTTCCTGCTGCAGGAGGACTCCTTGTTTGTTCCTGTTCTTGTGTGCATTGGACAGTATTGTAGGAGCCTCCTGTGCATCTGGAGCTGCTTGTAAGCAACCACAAAGCGAAGATAAGGCTTTGTATTTTAGCACCTTCCAATGGGTTTAGTAAAAAGTAGGAACTGTGGTTCCAGCTTTCCATCCTCTTCAGGAACATGTGATGTTGCTCATTTTAAGTTAGCAGAACTCACTGTGCCTTGGGAAGAGCCTGGTGCTCATCTCTAAAACGACCTGACAGGGTTAGGGGAGGGAAGCTGCAACCTGTACCAGGTAGGATAGATGCTAATGTTTAAGCTTCTTCACCCTAGTGAGGATCAGGTGCTCTTTAGTTACAGCTCTTCTCATTCTTGGAAGTCCATTTCTTTTGATGTACCACCTTAAAAAATATTCTTAGAACTGCCTCAGTAAGCTGCAGTTTCTTTCTTTGTATGTTTTTTCTGCATACTTTGTGGTGTAACGATTAAGAATTTTTTGTTTTCCTTTCCAATTGTATTCGTAGGACACGACTACTAATGAACCAACGGTGGGTTGTAAAATAGGGAAAATAAGCTGTCTGCTGCCTGGCCTGGTGCAGGAAATGCGCTTGTGGAGGTGGTTGTGTGTGCAGAACCAAGAAGCCACTGGAACCAATGAGACAGGCTTACAATTGCAGGTGTTTGGAGGAGAGCAATCCACAGTACCAGTGTGCGTAGGACATGGAAACCAATGGTATGAATGGCCATTGCAGGGTTTGAAAAACTCAGCACGCGCTTCTGTATGCTGGGAAGTAGCGCAGAAAGGAGCAGATACAGCAGTGGAATGCTGGTTTTAAAGCAGCTGCCTGTTTTGATTCTTTGTGTCTTTTTGTAGCATCCATTGTTAGAATGAGAGCTACTTGATTTTTCCTCGTTTCTGGATTTAGAGTAGCTCTTCTGCGACTTTTGTTATCTTGTCCTAATGGCTTCAGTAAATACATATATAACTCTTTATGTATATATGTGTATATATAACTCTTTTGCCGCTTTATCTGATCTCCTGCGTGGAATGATAGTTTCCAGTAAGGAGAAAGCAGTGGTGGTCTTTGAGGCTTCTCATATTCCTGGATAGGTGACTCCTTCCCAAAAGAGTGTCTGTGACCCTAAGATGAAGTTCTTGTTACCTTCCATAAACTGAAGTCCATCTGTGAAGGTAATTCTGATTTGTGACTCAGTGTTTTTTCTCTCAGAAGTTAGGGCGTGCTCCTCTGTTCGGAAAGTCGGGTTTCTCCTCTTCCTTCCAACTGCTGCTGGCAGGTTGGCCCTCATGGGGACACCCGTGAGCCGGAATGATCTCCCAAGCAGAGAACCTTTCTCACGTGAGCAATAGCTGTAATTACTGGGATAATTCTAACTGGCCTATATTAGAAGTTAGAGCAGTAACATGACCAACGGTTGTGTGTAAGGTTAGGAACTGCATTTTAAAGAGAGCTTATGTCCCTGAGAGAACTCCGAAATCTTGTGTGGGGGGTTCTCCTTGCATTGTAAGGAAAGAGGCAACTTTTCCCATAATTATCAACCTGAGCTTGAGAAACTTGAGGATACATTTCTGTTCTCTGAAACGTATGCTCTGATTGCTGCAAGCTTCAGTTTATTTAGAATCCAGCTTACAGGTGTAAATACACCTCAACGTTTTTTAAAACCTAATAACTTCATATATAAAATGGTGGGCTTGTAGGGTATGTGTTGGTTCTGGATAACGCAGCAGCCTTCTGTATATAGCAGAGCTCGTTTCAGAATTGTGCCAAATTGTAACCAAAAAGCTGTGGCTGGCTGGTTGTTTTTTTAGCTTTTCCTGCTCAGTGAGTCCTGTCGTAATCTTCAGTCCATGCGGGAGCAGACTCAGTGTTAGCTTCACACTGCAACAAAGCTGCTCGCAAACAGCAAAGTGTGGGATATAGTCATTAAGTCTCTCCCTGTCATCGAGTTCTTTATCCCTATATAACGTGGTGATCTTTAATTAACTGCAGACGTAGAATTATCTTGCGTTTGTTGGATGTTAAGACTCTTCCAGCTGCAGGGTATAGAGGGAAGTGTATCTCAAGGGGACATTTCAGCTGTTCTGTGTATCAGTCACTGTATTGATAACTCTGAAAATTCTAGAAGGTCAAAATTAAAATGTATTTCAAGACAATATCCAGAACATTCTCTTATGTATCATACAGCACATAAACTGGTGGTAGGTAGTAAGAAGCTCATATGAAACCTCAGTAGAAAAAAAAATATATGCTTTTTCCTTTTGCCCCATTGCTGGGTGTGCCCAGTGCTGGGATGGATGGGCACAGAGCAGCCAGCGCACGGCAGGGGCTGCGGCTGGGTGGGCTGAGGGGTCCCTTCCCTACAGCATTCTGTGCTTCACCTGAGCTTAGTTGAAAGAGGAGCTAATGCTTTACTGGGAACAGACTAAGACTGTCTTACCGAGGTATTTTACTGTCATTTGTATAGATAACTGAGTGATATGTTTTGTTTTGTTTCCAAATGTCAACCCACTGTTGAAATGAACACCTAGAAGAAAAAATGCCTTTGAAAAAATGGTATGTCCCTAACTGACAGAAAGCCTTAGTTTGTGCTGTTTGCTGACAGAAAGTGGTTCTACTTCAAGTGCCTTTCAATCTTCAGAGCTCTGGATGAGGTGATGCTTTGAAACTCACTTCTGAAGGTATTTTATGTTGTTAAAAGTTCTGATCCTATTTAACAGTCAAGTCATTTAGGTTTGTTCAGGCTCTTTAATCACATTGACTGTTATTTTGAAGGCATACTTTTTCTTTGTTCACAGTAAATGCTGGAGAAAAAACAAGTTGTAGTTCCTGACGGGTATTTGTAACGTATGTCATTGTTGGAGTTCCTAAGAGCTTCATTTTTGTTATTGTTTTCAAAATGAAAATTGCTGTGTGGTAAGTGCACCATGTCCCACTCCATGTATGTAGTGCTCTGAGTGCACCCCATAGGTGGCTTTTTGAACTTCTTAATTAAGTGATGAGCTGGGTGCTGTATGGACATTGATGTACCTTTTTTTCCAGTTTGGGGTCGTGTTTATTCCTCATAGAGGCTAAAACTGAGACCGTCATCTGAAGAGCTTCGGAGAAAGAACCTGTCCGATGGGATCTTCTTGAAGATGTACAAAATCCCAAATTTCAGTTTCATAATCTTGATACCAGAGTGGGGTTTTGTTCTCTGAAGTACAGATACGTTCATCTGATTAGCGTGTGCACGTTTTCATTTCTATTTTTTTAACTAAAATTGTAGTTCTTTTTTTTACCACAGTTTCTTCAAAAAGGAGTTGAATGCTGATGTGCTTTTCAGGAAGGTGATGCACTTGCAGGTGGATTTCTGTTCAGTACTGTGTGATTTTCAAGTTGTACTGGTCTGCAAACAGATGCAGTGAGGCAACGTGTGTAACAGGTGGTCTAATCCATGTAGATGCTGTGCATAAATTAGTGGTTTGAAACTGAGCTTGTATTGATTAACGAGGAATCTTTCTGCTGCTGCTGTCTTCTGAGATCAGTGTTGTAGTGCTGCAGCTTCCAAGTTAGTGTTACGAGGGGGGTGAAGAACACGAGCTATTTTCTGGCAGGCGTGATACAGGTTGGTTTTGGTGGTGTTGAAACTGGTGACACTTTCAGTACTTGTAGTGACCCAGCAGCTTGGAATCATTTCCACTTTGCAATACTCTCAATTGAGTAGATCAAATAAAGCATTCTTCGGTCATGATAAAAATCAGTGTTAAATATCTCTACAGCCTTTTCTGTGTTTCATGAAGACATTTCCTAAGCATTTTAGGTAGTCTCCGATAGTTGCCTTATTTGTAGGTGCTTGATACTGACATCATCCTGACATAAATTACACTTCGTGTTGTGGGGAGGTGGCCTGTGAGGGTCTTTGTGAAGCTACGGTATGCAAAGTGCAGGTCAGAATTCAAGGAAATTGAAGAAATCTGAGATGTTTGCTACAGATCTATTGTCAAGGGCTGAAAACAGACTGTTCTGGTGTGGGGTTTATTCTTTCCTACTGCTAGGTTTTAGCCAGCATATGTGTCTTAAAGGAATAATTTAAAGTATGACTTTGGACCGTAGAAAATAATGTACAAAGGAGTTTACATGTAGCATTTTTCTCAGATAACTGTTTTCCATTCTGCTGTGTTTCTCATACTGGAATTTTGCTTCAGTATCACGTCAGAATAGTTCTGTCTTTTGACTCGTGATGAAGGATACATGTAGAGAACTAAACTAACTAAACTGGAGCTTGATGATGTACATTTCTGTAAATTTACTGTTCTCAGTGTCTTTTTAATGGCATCAGTTTAAGTGATTGGGCAATAGAAGTTCTAGAAGAAATCACACCTTGGAGTGTACCTGGTTATACCGTTCTGTTCTCTCACAGAGCTGTGCATTACCTGACCAAAAGGTAAAATCAGGGGAGCGGTTTATGAACTGAGATTACATTATGGAGAGCTTCAGTTCCAGTAAAGCAGTGTGTGTGTGTGTGTGTCATGTGCTTTGGGCTTTATGCATCCTTGTTTCAGTAGAAACCAGCTCAGGAACAAAACGGTAGAGTTTTGTTTCTCTGTCTGTGTGGGGCAAGCTGTCAAACAGCAATTCAGAACGAAGAGAATCTCCATTTTGAGGCCATCTGTGTAAGTTCTTTTGTCTGGACCTGACAAGGGGTCATGGCAGATGGTGGGGTCACAAAGTCTGGCTTCTTGAGCTTGACAAAATGTGTTCATAAAGCTGGAAGAATACCAACTGTTTGTACTGTCTGAAAAGCACTGTGGCAAATGACTGTAATAGTTTATGGACGCTGCCTTTTGGATCACTAAGCTTGATGGCAAATAACTTGTCAAAGATTAAACTAGTTTGCCTATCTGTCAGCAGGTTGAAACTGCCTAGAAAATGTTTTCTAGCTATGTTTTAGTTGAGTAAATTACTTGTAAAGCCTCTTGAAGTGAGACAGGAAAGGCAAACTGCATCATAAATTTTGAGCCAGAGCTCCAGATGATGTACTTGGAAGGTGTGTGTGGAAGGAGGAGAAAGAAAGAAATGGCAGAATCCTAACTTTCAGATGTGATGCAAGTTGTCAGCGTTTGTTCTTTGCTGTGGACCATTGCCACTGCAAGGCTTTTCTGTGGCAACTTTCCAGATTTCAAGATGGCTACACAGATCTAGCAGTCCCTTTTCCCCAGGAATATTAATAGGTAACTCTGTATTCGTCTAATTATATCCTCACCAGATAAGAATGACTCTTATTTTCTTGGATGTTTTGTTGTGGAACTGAAACTGAAAGCTCTTTTTGCTACCGTATGTCTTAGACAGATAGTGTGGTATTCAGATACTGGAATAGCTGCTTGGTCACAGCTGCAGCAGATTGGGGCAGCAGTGGAAGTAGATAGAGCTCATTCAGTAGGGAAGGGAGAATGCTACCAAATTGAGTGGCATGTTTTCCTTTAACTCTAATAGCAGCTGAAGTGATACAGTATCTGAATAAAATAAGAGATCTGTAGAAAGCCTGAAGGAGCATGGAATGAATGAATGACTAAAAAAGGATATGGCAACTGAAAAGGTTCATTATTCAAACATTTATTCATCCTCAGAACCATTAAACAGATAAATAGATGCATAAATGAAAGGATGTGACAGTGTCTCCAGGTTCTCAGGTTTAGTACTAGAACGTCTTTCCAGAACTATCTCCCTAAGACCTCTCAACTTAAACCTTTAACAGGTGCTGCTGTCCCAGCTGCCAGCTGTGGGTCCCACACTGTGGTGCTGGCCCACCACCTGCGCGTGCCCCATTACAGCTGCAGGTGCCTATGGTGCTGCCCAGCAGGCAGCATCAACATGGTTGCTGCTGGAATGGCCTTTTTAAAGTATGAGGTTAGGAGTGCCCAAGGATCCTGCCGCTCTGCTGCTTGTGGGGGCTGGGGAGGCTCCTGATGTGCTGGGCCAGTTGTAAATCCACATGGAAGTTAGAGGAAGCAGAGGTGGTACCTAAAGTCTGGTTGTTGCTCGGTGGCAGCGGGGAGGGAGGGCAGAGTCTGGCGCTTCTCCCTCCCTGCAGCTCTGGCTTAGGTAGTGACTTTCTTCAGGCACTTGAGTGGCAGAGGCCCTGTGGATGCCACTGTCTCTGCTTTCTTCTGCTGCCACCAGGCTTCTCTCTGGCCCAGCAGCTGCTCCCTGCATGGCTTGGGCACCTCGGCTGCTGCACAGATGTTTCCAGTTTAGATCTCCTTGCAGGGCAGGGGCAGCCAGGGCTTTTGTGAGGGCAACTCTTCTCTTGCAATGTTCAAGCAGTTGTGGATTCTCTCTCTTTAAGTGTAAGTGGCAGTAGAAGAGTAACTAAAAAATGCAAAGAAAAAGACTTAGTTGCTATCAGTTTAGGACTGTAAGATACCAGAACCAAGGCTTTTAATTGCTGAAGACAAACATGGGTATTAAAAAGGTGTATCGGTCAGTTTAATCGTACAGTTTAGGCTGACTAAAACAGGATATGTTGCACATATATGGAAACAAGTAAACTTATCATATTCTGATTTATTTATTTTTCTGTTCCATGGCTTCAAACTTGGATATGATGCAAATATATTTTATCCGTATTACTACTACTCAGCAATGTTACCTCTAAAATACCTGGCAACAGCCAGAGAAAGAAATGAAGATCGGAACGCATCCTCATCTCCTCTATTACCAAGGCTTATTTTATTGCAACCTCCATCCCTCCCACCAGAATGTTGTGAGAATTGGTTTATGTGTGAAGCAACTGATGTACCTTCCTACAAGCAGCAAGTGCTTCTTCCTCTGCCAGGGATTCAGGAATGAAGGAAGGTCTTTTGTAGGTACGGTTTCTGGCAAATGCACTGTGATTCCAATAGCACAGCTTCTGCAAGGGGGTGGCTGTGTACCCAGGTGATGCTCTGCCGTTTCAGCTGTGTCCCAGAGGCTGCTCTGTAGGTCCAACCAGAAAAAAAACACTAAGTATGTTTTGCATGATGGCATAAACAGGAGATGTGCAACTCCTCTTTGATTCTTATGCTTTTATTGGACATTTTAGAAATTGAGAAAGCAGGCTAACAAAATCAGTAATGTTCTTTAAATGTTTTAAATCACACTTCACTCTTCAGGCTCAAGTGCTAAATCTCTAAAGAAAAGGCTTGATCTGGAGATGGTGTCTGGAAGCAGGACTTGAGTGTATGCTGAGTTTGAGGACAACAGTGGACTGGAGGAGCTGTAGGCTCCCTCAAGGGTAGAGAGGCCTTGCAGAGAGATCTTGACAAACGTGAGGGCTGGGTAATCCCCAGCCGTGTGAAACTGAACAAGAGCAAGTGCCAAATACTGCACCTGGAGTGGAGCAGTAAGGGATATACATACAGACCTGGGGACAAGAGGCAGGAGGGCAGCTGCGTGGAAAAGGATCTGGGAGTTCTGGTTGACAACAAGTTGATTCTTAACCAGCAGTGTGCCTTGGCAGACTAAAGGGCCAACCATACCCTGGGGTACACCAGGCCACCGGGTGAGGGAACGCGTTGTCCCACTCTGCTCTGTGTTGTGTGGCCTCTCCTCACGCTCTGTGTGCAGTGTTGGGCACCACAATATGAGAAGGACATAAAATTATTAAACTGTGCAAAGGAGGACAGGAAGACAGTGGAAGGTTTGAAGGGCCAGAGGTATGAGGAGCTGCTGAAGTCCCTAGGGTTTGCTCAGCCCGGAGCAGAGGAGCTGAGGGGAGCCCTCATGGCAACTGCAGCTCCTCACAGGGAGTGGAGGGACGGCACTGAGCTCTGCTCTGTGTGACAGTGACATGGTCTGTCACTGTTCCCAGAGAGCACGGGGCTGCGGCTGGGAAGGGTCAAAGGGTCTAGGAAAAGATTGTTCACCAGAGGGCGGTGTAGAAGGAACAGGCTGCCCAGGGCAGCAGGCACAGCCCTAAGCTGTAGGAGCTCAAGAAGCATTTGGCCACTTTTAGACACAGGGTTTCGATTTTTGAATGGCAGGGATTCAGACTCGATGACCCTTGTGGGTCCATTCCAACTTGGGTTCTTTGGTTCTTTTGGTCTGGTTCCTTATCTGCATTATCCATAATTGTGAATGCAATGTCAGTAGAGTCTGTCATGAGCAACATACACTACTGAAATCATTTTTGGTCCTTTCTTAGAGGGAAGGTGATGACATTGGTCATACTCAAAGCTTGCAGAGTTTGAATTTCAAAGGAAACAGCACAGGTTGTACTTGCTTTTGCATCTGGTGAGTTCTGCCATAAGTGGTTGTGACTCACAGTAATCAGTTCAGGTGTTTTCTAAGATTTTTCTGAATCAATTCCACTCTTGAAAGTGTGAGCTTTTCTCCCTGGTGCATCTAAGCACAATTCAGATATCTTTTTTAGTCCCATTTATTAACAGCAAGTAGTACTCACAAAGTACTTGAACATTTTGTCAAATTAACTGTGTCTCTAAATTGGTTTGTGCTGCCAATGTTTGTAATTCGTTTTCTTTTTTTGGTAAGGCTTCTGGAAGATTTGATTTAAAAAAAAAAAAAAAGTCACTTTAAGTATTCGTCAGTTTATCAGAACGTTTGTCTTCCCTGGACTTTCAGTGTAATTCTGATTACAAAGGCTTGAAAATATTTAAAAAGTGAATTTGACCAGGAGTGGGTTTGGGTTTTTTTGGATGTTCTGTGGATTTGCGAAATGTTTGCTGTGTGTGTGCGTTTCACAGTGTTTGCTGCTCCTTCTCAGGATCCTCGTGTGCTGTGACAGAATTAGAAGTTTTCTCAATTGAGAGTTAAAGACACAATGAGAAGATTAATTCTCTTTCAGTTTTTGGGGTCAGTCTATATTTGATGTAAATGCTTCCATGGCTTTAACTGCAAGACTTTAGTAACGGTATGATAAGCTGTGCTAGCGCAGTAATATATCAGGACTACATTTAAGATTCCATCGCTGAGTATTTCAAGCACTGTAAATTTCTAGTATATGTGCTGAACCTTCTGTTGTGGTGAGTAACTTTATTAAAAATAAACACGTGCAAAATTTAGCTGTCCTGGGGTGATGCAGGGTTTGGACAGAGAGCCAACTGAGAATGTATTTTCACTCTCATGTTTTAATTTACTTTCTTACAGGGTGTTGGTTTTAAAGATTCTGTGAAGATGAAAAGGGATATCTTATGGTTTTACAGAATATAGAGCAAGACCTTCTGACATGACGGCAAAAAATGTAAGTTTATAATTCTGTAACATGTATTCTTTTTTATGCCGATGTGCTGCCGGTCACTTTTGATTTTCAGAATTTGAAGCTCTTTGTGTTTGATCTCTTGAATGGGCATTATGCATACTACAAACATCTGCAGTATTTTATTCATGTAAACTAGTTGGAGGCTCCTTAATGATACAGAGTTGAATCAGTTATAGGTCAGGTTAATAATCAAGGCAGTAGTTTCTGCTGTTGTTTCCACTAACACTGCTGCAAACTTATCTGAGAGCCTCTCATTTTGTTGAAGCAGTGGAGTAAGATCCTACTGAGTCCCAGTCTCAAAACTGTAAAAAGAACAGCCATGTTTGTTTACCAATGTCTGTACGCTCCTGGTAGCTAGAAGACTTGGGGCTTTCCTGCCTGTTCATCTGCCACATTAGCTAGACTGTAGTGTGTTGTCCAGAAGCTCTTCTATTTCTCTGCCCCCAGTTCTGAGGAAGCTTATAAAACGGGTAGCATTAATTGTTGGCCTGATTTGTTCAGTGCTTCTTGAGGTACGCAACTTGTATACAGAGTAGATTTGATTAAGGTGGTCAGTTAGCAAACATCACTGTGAGCCCTCAGCAATTCATTGCCTTTGGTAAAACATCCTGCGGTTTAATTAAATTTAAACAGGCTTAGTAACCAACATGGCTGAAGAAGGAAGTACCCAGAACAAAAGTGCAGGGAGTGTTAGGATGGCTTTCAGTTCAGTTGTTCAGAAGCAGCGCAAGCTTTTGTGCATACTTTGATCAATGTCAAGGCTATAGCTTGGTTAAATTAATTCTCCTGTCTTGGAAAGATCTTTTCTGTTCATTTTATTAATAATTTTATTTGCTATGTAGTTCCAAGAAAGGCTTTCCAATGTCATAACTATTTGATTCCAGCTGACCAACTCAGAGGATAAATTAATGTGTATTACTTATAGTGTAGGCCATGTTCAAGTGTAGTATAAATAGGTAGTTCTACTGATGTATGCGGTTTTGACCTTTACTTCAGTGTAGTCAAAGGATAAACAGCAGTGCCAATATAATCCCTGGAGTGTTCTGCAGCATGGTCACATAGCCTGGAAGGAGCCTCAGGAGTCCCATCTATTCCAGTGCCTTGCTTAGCACCCTCAACCCCTTCATGCAGAGCACAGCTGTTTGAGGCTTTGTCCAGGGCTGCTCAGGGCTTCAGTTCTGAAAACCTCCAATGACATCCAGGCTGATCAACATACCTTCGTGCTGAATACAGAAGCGTATTTTTGCTGTTAGGTACTTTAACTCAAGGCTGTAGTTTCTTTATAGAGTAAGCATTTTATTGCTATGCATGCTATACTGTGCTAACCTAGTTTATATTTGTTAAATATACTTGTCCAAAGGATTTGGAAAAAAAACAAAACAAGAAGACTAAACCAACCAAACAACAACAACCAGAAAAAAGTGTAATAACAGGAGTAACGATATGCTTTCTGTCTTTATTTGTAGCACTCTTTCAGGATTTCCTAACCTCAGTTACTCGTTACTACACATACTGGCCAGCAGCATCAGCCCACAGTTATTCTATTGCTACTGGGCGGCCAAGGAGTGCTTCTAAAATGCAGAGCTGCAGGGCTTAGTCTGTATCTTTGGGCTTCTGTAGCCTGAAATCTGTTCTGAATGTAAGGCTGGTATTTGTTACGCTGTCTGAAAAGTTTTACTGACGTGCAGAGGTTGAAGTGAAAGATAATTTCTGGGCAGAGCTTATCTGCAGAGGTATCTCCTCCATCTCTTTTTATTCTGTTGAAGCATCGAGGAAAGAGATCTTGAAAGTACTGGAGTTTGGGCGTTTTTGGAGAAACTTATAAAGGGTGGATATCTCGCCAAGTAAGTGCACACCAAGACACTGTCACCTCTGTGTTCCAAAATCACTGCCCTGCATCTAGGACACAGTAGATTAGAGATATGTGTGCTCCTAATGCATCGAGACAACAAAGTACAGCGAGTTTAGGCTAAAATATCATTGTGATCTCACATGCACAACCAGGGTTGAGCTACTTTGTCTCCAAGGGTGCTTGTGCTTCAAATTTTCAGTCCACTGTACACGTAAGGAGGTTGAGAATAACATTCTTTGTTACTGTTTTTCCTTGTTAAATCTTTGAGTATGCGATGGGAGAATTATCAAAGCTGGGCATGGTGCTCACTTGAGGGAAAGGCAGAACACTTCCTAGTATCTGTTTGTGGAACGTTGCTTATGAAAGAATCCCAGCCAACCCACTAATGAATAACAAAATGGTGAATAAAAGTTTTGGATTCTCTTGGAGATTAAATGTTTATGTGCTTACAACACGCAGTGTACCCAGATGTCATTTAAGTTGCCTTATAATGAGTTATTTTATTCTTCTATCATGTCTTCTCACCTTTTTTGTACCTCCATTCTCATCTGTCCTTCAGGTAAGAAGGCACTAAAAATTGAGAAATGGGGAAAGCAAAAACAGCAAGAAACTTGGACTTTTAGGACAAAATAAATAATATGCCTCAGGAAGGTTATTTGAATAAGAACTGTTAGCTTTGATTACCTGATCTGTGTTTCTATGAATGTACTTGCAGAGAGTTTTGTCATTGCTTCTCGGAAGGCGATTGTCATGTCACAGGTGAGGTCAGTTAAATGGCCGTAAGAGCTTACAGGAATATAAAAGTAGCCAGTCCGTTATTCCCTACCCACGAGCAACTTCATTGTGCTCGAATCTGGAATGACTCCAGGGCAGAGGAAAAGAAACTTTTCAGGTTGATAGGAGAATGAATTTCTCGTATGAGAGGAAGGATTGCAGGGGGATCTTGGTAACTGGCAAGTGTGTCAAGCAGTGGAGAAGGCTGATAAGTTGTAAGTGCAACTTGTGAAGGTTTACCTCATCTGAAACTCCCGAGATCTTTTTTTGGTACATTTCTCAGCCCCCTTTGGAAACTTTTTAGTCACTTATTAGGAACTGAAAAATAAGTGCTGAAAGTATTTAATGGGATGCAAGGGCTTGCCAGGTGGTTGCTTTGTCTTATTTCATGGTTGGATTTATCTTGCTGCAGATAGAAACAGGAAGCCAACCCCTGCCATACCCAGTAGTGCAGACACTGGGGCAGTGTTACAAAGCAGGAATATCATGAGTCATACAAAAAGTAATAAATGATACCTGTGTAAGCTGAATGATACCTCTGTAGCCTGAAGTCTTTAAATATGGTCTCAGTACTTGTAGCACAAGGACTGCTCCAAAAGTAATGCCTCCCATTTTATTTTGTTGACCCACGATGTCAGGCGGGTGCTGGTGGTATGACAGCAGAGGCAGAACCTTCCCACCAATATGCCATTGTGTTTTGTTGCCATGTGACAGTTGGCAGCCTGACAGAATGGTGTCTGACATGGAAGTGCATAAGGAGCAAAGGCGTGGGAGTGAATTCCTCCATGTGGAAAAATGGCACCCACTGACATTCCTTAATGCCTGCTGAACATTTGTGGATACCAAGCAGTGGGTGTGAGCGCAATGAGGCGGTGGGTGGTGTGTTTTAGCAGTGGTGTCAGCGGTGTGAAAGACAAGCCATGTTCTGGTCTGCTGTGCATAGCTGTCAAACCACAAAACATGGAGTGCCTCCATCAGCACATCCACATGAAACAGCTGATGGTGGTGACTGTGTTGAAAAATAGCGCTTTGTAGCTGAGAATTTGCTCTGTCAAATAGTGCCGTATCTGTTGTAGTTTCCACATAGGAGGCATTACTTGCAGAGTAACCTACATACTTATTTTCTTCTCTTCCTAAAATCCATTTTGGATTACATTTAAAATCTACAGGCGGTTTATGTGAAATAGAAATTGCATTTCTTCCATTTGCCAGGATATAGGTCGCTAATGCTTTGATGGTTAAACTAAAAGATGCCTAAAAGCAATGACAGAAATGCAGATAACAGCGTGACCTGCAACCTCACTAACATCAAAATGAAACACTGTAAAGTTCTTGTTCTGCAGTAGTAGCATAATATTGCATCAAGTTTGTTGGGTTTCTTTGAGGAGGAGCTTAGTTACGGTCATTCTTCTGTGAGAGAAACGCTCTTCTTGACTTGTCACTTCTCATTTAAGCTTTCGTGAAATTCAAATTTGTTTTCGAGCTCTTCTAAACTTAGAGGTTATTAAATGGGGAGAAGTGCATGCGTTCACTGGGTGCTCTGTGCAACTGTGTCTGTAGGACCGTCATCGTGACAGGTGTGTTTTCTGTGCAGACTGAAATTTGTATTCTTTGGATCACAGAAGGACAAGACAAGGGAAAAAAAGCTCAGGTACTTCAGTTTTGACCAACATTTCCTTAAGTACCATATCCATCCATCGCCTAAATGTTCCAGAGAATACGATTTAAACATTTGAACTTTAACAGCTGCCGCAGAGTCTCATTGGGCTGACAGCACTGAGGTGTGTCATCGTCAGGGCTTCATTGAAGCACACTGGGAGATGATGGGGAAGGTACAGCCGTAAATCCTGAGCTGAAGTTCTGCCTTTGAAGATGTTCTTGGGAATCCTAATTCTTGCCCTTTCTTCTGGAACAAGTTGTGCCCTTATATCTAACACTTGGTAGCCAGCCTTGTTCCTTCAGTGAAGCTCTGATTTAAAATTCTCCTATTTGTGTTTTTCAGCTTCTCACAGAGGCAGGATGCCTATGGAGAAGCCAGTTCTGTATTCCCTGTGTGTAGGCAGTAGTGTGGTCAGAGGGTGCGGGCTCTTCATGGTGGCTTTGGAGCTGGAATGTCCTTTCGAGGCTCTGAGCATCACTGAACTGTCCAGCCCCAGTTTCAAAGATCCCCTTGGGAACAAATTGTGCACACGCTGTCAGGGTGAGGGCTCACCGTGCCCTTGCTGTGCAGGAGCAGTCACTGCAGCCCTGTGCTGGGCAGAGGCTATGGATGCCTGCAGGTACTGCTTGTCCCCACACTGGCAGAGGCGCTGGCGGTGGACCGGCACCCATCCCTGCTCAGCCCTGCCCTGCTGCGGTGCCACCATTTGATTTGCGTGCAATCAAACAGCTCTCTAATTAGATATGATTACAATTCTGCAAGTAACCCTAGTGAATGTCCTATTTTTACTGCATACATCTGTAAGATAAAGCAAATACTTGATCCTTGACAGCATAATTGTTTTTGCTTAACTTGGATACCTGACCATTTTGTCCCAGTTGCTTACCAAAGCACTCACATTTTATAGCGTTTTTAAAAAGATTTTGTGGTGGTTTCTGTAATTGCCTGCTGGAGGAATAGTTCTCCAAAGCAGCCACTCGGTGCTTATTGCAGCTTCCATCTTGGAAGCAAACCAAAATGCTTTGTTCACTCAGGTGCTACAGGTGCGGCGCTCTGAAACTGCTAAGTGCTGCATTGCTACTTGCTGCTGGGTGCACGCCTTACTGCCTGGGACTCGGGGACTTTCCATCTCTTCTCTCCCTGTCTAGAAGTGGTGACCTTGTCACCAAACTCCACTTCTAAACAAACACTTCTAAACAAACTCCACCTTTCTGTGCCTTGTGTACATGCCAAAATCAGAGATGCACCATTCTGAATATGACTGTAAGTTCTCTGTTTCTCCAGTAATTTACTCTCTGTGTAAATTATTTCTGAAGACCAGGAGATGTATATAAAATACATCAGTAGTCACATCTCCTCAAACCTGTGGGCTGTGTAGTGTTGTTGGTGGCAGCTGCCCTGTAAGACTCGGAGGGGACAGTGACTCAGTAATAATGTGCTTCTTGGGTCATGTGTAGTATAGTATGAGAATATACAAGGACTTGGTGTTTTTTTTTTTAGCTAAGAACTTAATTAGAAATTTAGTTAACATCTTCATCTGTACGCAGTCAATGTCTTGGAACCTTGCTTCACGTATCATGCTCTCATTAGGCTCTGCAAGGCACAGGATTATGATGTTTCAGCAGTGCAGAACAGATTACTTTCATAATACTGTTAGTTGCATACTGGGAAATGTGGAAAGGTCTGTCATATTTTAAGACTTGAAAAATGTTTTGTTCAGGTTGGTGTGACTTCCACAAATGGAGACTTGAAAGGATTTATAGATCAGAACCAGAGTCCAACAAAAGGTAAGAGAATTCTACTTGCATATGTAGTAGAGAAGCATACACTAAGATTTATTTCTCTCTTATGTTTACTAAATGAATATTGCTGCCGATTTCACAGCGCACTGTGTGATGTTTGGGAGGCTCAGAATTTAGTTTCTCAAAGTGTACTTTCTGCAGTCACACTGGTAGATGTGATGTGTTACAAACATCAGGTGTTTCTGGTGTTGAAGTTTACAGAGGCAGAATAGGGATGGTAGTAAAAGCAATTAAAGTGTAAAATAAGCCTTGTTTCCTTTTCTCGGTCACGAGTAATGTAACGGATTTCCTGATTTCTCGCCCTAAAATTCCTAGACTCTGTTGTAGTCATCTTCCCAAATAGGAGTGGGAGTTGTTGGTTTACTTCTGTAAGTGGCTGGACAGCTTAAAATAATAATTTTGTCCTACCCAATTTCATCTTACATTCTTGGTGAATCACCTGTGACCAGTGTGTTGGCAATCAGAACAGCTGTAGATTCCTATGAAGTACATCTGCAAGGCCTCTGAAGTACTGGAAGAGTTGGATTTATAATTTGTGAAATGCCTCACTGAATCCTTTTAAGTGAATGTTGTTTGCTGTTATGTAGCGCAATAAAGAAGAAGGCTAGAAGAAGGATTTTTGGCTCTTCACAACAATTTACATCTGTCAGAGTCAAAAAATGAAAGAATCTAGACATAATTTGTAGAGCTACGATAGCTTCCTTGTTTTCTAACCTGTACCACTACCAGCTGGTTTTAGGTCTTCGAGAAGCATTTGCTAGGTGGCAAGATAATTACCCTCTTTGTTTCACTAGTTTTTGATTATTGTATCGTGAGACTAAGAGAAAGACTGAAGTGCAATATCTTCAAACAATTTCTGAAGCAAGCAATTGATTTGTCCAGAGAATAACTGAGCTGAATAAATTCATAAAGCATAAGACGTTACTGTTAGTAGTGGTACCTCCACCTTACTGCTCCTAGTCTTTGTTATATTTTGCCTGTAGGATGGTCAGTGTATTATTTACCTCTGCTCTTCTGTATTTTCAAAAATATTATGCACTAATATTGTTTTATGTATTTATTTATTTTACCTTTAGATATAATTTAAAATCTCTGCTTTTACAGCTGCTGCTGTTCATGATGTGCCTTCACCATGGTCTTAGGCTGAAATATGATGGGCTTATGATGTGTTCCAAAGTAAAAGAGAGATCATAGAATGGCTTAGGTTAGAGGGGACCTTAAAGATCATCTAACTCCAACCCCCTGCCATGGGCCGGCTGCCCCCTACTGGATCGGGCTGCCCAGGGCCCTACCCAACTGCCTCCAGAGATGGGATATCCACAACCTCTCTGGGCGGAGCCTGTTCCAGCACCTCACCATCCTCTGACTAAAAAATTTCTTCTTAACAGCTAGCCTAAATCTCCCCTCTTTTAGTTTAAAGCCATTTCCCCTTGTCCTATATCTACCAGACTGTAAAAAGTAGGTCCCCCTTCTGCTTGTAAGCTCTCTTAAAGTTCTGGAAGGGTTGCAGTGAGGTCTTCCCAGAGCTTTCTCTTCTCCAGGCTAAACAAGCCAAACTCCCTTAACCTGTCTTCATAGCAGAGGTGCTCCAGCCCTTTGATCATCTTCATGGCCCTCTTCTGGACCCGCTCCAACAGCTCCACATCCCTCTTGTACTGGGAGACCCAGGCTTGGGCACAGTATGCCAGGTGGGGCTTCACGAGGGCAGAGTAGAGGGGGGCAATCACCTCTCTCTTCCTGCTGGTCATTCCTCTTTCGATGCAGCCCAGGATACTGCTGGCTTTCTGAGATACACACTGCTGTCTCATGTCCAGCTTTTCGTCCATCAGGACCCCCAAGTCCTCCTCCACGGTGCTGCTCAATGAGTTCTTCTCCCAGTCTGTACACATATCTGGGATTGCCTCAACCCAAGTGCAGCACCTTGCACTTGGCCTTATTAAACCTCATTAGATTCTTGTGTGCCCACTTTTCAAGCCTGTCCAGGTCCCTCTAGATGGCATCCCTCCCTTCTATTGTGTCAGCTGCACCACTCAGCTTAGTGTCATCAGCAAACTTGGCTGAGGGTGCACTCAGTCCCACCGTCTGTGTCATTGGTAAAGATGTTCAAGAACACAGGTCTCAAGACAGACCCCTAGGGGACATCACTCATGACCGGCCTCCACTCAGACATACAACCATTGCCAACAACCCTCTGGCTGCGACCATCCAACCAATTATTTATCCACCAAATAGTCCAGCCTTCAAATCCAGATCCTTCCAGTGTAGAGAAGGATTTGGGATATGGTTTGGGACCATGTCGAAGGCCTCGTAGAAGTCCAGATAGATGACATCAGTTGCCCTTCCATTGTCCACTGATGCCATTGCTCCATTGTAGAAGGCCACCTGGTAGGTCAAGCATGATCTGCCTGCTATGTTGACTGTCTCGGGTCACTTCTTCGTCTCGCATGTGCCTTAACATCTCTTCCGGGAGGATCCACTCCATCATCTTCCCAGGCACAGATGTGAGGCTCCCCAGCCTGTAGTTCCTTGGGCCTTCCTTTCTCCCTTTCTTGAATATGGGAGTGATGTTTCTCTTTTTCCAGTCAGCAGGGATTTTGCGTGACACACATAATTTTTCAAATAGGATGGAGAGTGGTTCGGCAACACAAGCACATCAGATGCTGTTTGCTGAAGTGAGGCATGCTCTAGAAAGCATCACACCCTCCCAACAACTTGAAGCAGTAATTCTGTTGCTGTTATTCCCATGTTTGATTGGGCTCTGTTCATCTTCCCTGTGTTGATCTGTAGTGCCTTGCACTGTTACTTCTTGATATTTTTCAGGTTTATTTTGTTTTACGAGAAATTAACACCGACACTGTTTAGGTACTGCAATTTAACAAGCAAGTCTGAAAGTTCTGCTGTGTCACTTCTGCTGATTTTTAAACCTTGTTTACCATTCCTGAATAGGTTGGCAGGTTGTTTGTTTTATTTGAAGGTTCTGCTTTCCTACTCCTTGTTTGCTTCCTGTGCTTATTGAATACTGTGGTGATCTTGCTTTAGCCTTTTCAAATCAGATTTTTAGAGTATTTTCTATAGTTTTTAATTCTTGTATAGGTGATATCTGTGGAAAAAGAACTTCTCTTATAGCCTAGGAGTATCTAAATGCAGTTGAGATTTACAGTGCCAGTTAAAGTTGTGCCTGGGCAATCACAGCTGCTTTTACACATTACCCTTTGCTCTGTGGCAGCACAGCTTTGTAGGTGGCTCAGTGGTTTACTGGACTGGGGAACAAGTTCAGTGGAAGATACCCCTTTTTCCCCTCTTGCAAAATAAAACAAAAAAGGCAAATTCACTGAGTAACCATAGACGTGGCTGTGCTGGCCTGGAACAGGAATGAGCATTGGTGATGAAGGAAACATCAGATGCAGTATTGCAAAATAGCCGTATTTCATAACTGTGAACTTTTTTCTTTGCTTTTGCTGTCAGACCACGGGCAATGTAATTTAAAAGGACTGTTCAGTGATACACTTTAAAATACCCGAACATTTCCAGGTTGTAAAGTAATAATGGATATTTGTTTCTGAGCTTTGAATGTGAAACCCAAATGACCAAAATTCCTGTTGTGTTTTGTCTAAAAATTCAAAGTCTCTTTTTGTTGATGGATGCTTTGTGTGTGACTGCAGCTGGTGGGTCTGTGTTTCCCAATGGCAATGGTTTCCTTCAAACTGGCTGCAGCAGACTCTGTACATTGTAAGATTCACATTGTTTCTGATGGTCTTTGCAAGTAAGCTAACAGATTTACTTAAACAGGAAATTTGCTGAAACCTCTTCAGCTCCGTGTTTGTACGGGATTGGATGTTGTTTCTGTGAGGTTACCCTGTTTAGAATGCAGTGTGAAAATGTAAAAGAAGCCTTGTGGGCCGATTAATTGTGTGTGATGTAAGCACGTGTGTCCATGCGCATGGATAATACTGCCCTGTAACTGCCTCAACTCATCTGAATTTCATTTGTGTGTGTGTGTGTGTGTGCAGGTAACAACACTTTGCACAGGCCACAAAGCACAATAGTTACGTAGTTATGGTTTTTAAATATGAAAGAATGGCAATGCTATTTTTTCCCCAGAATAAACAGTACTGGCAGTGACCGAGTGATGGAAAAACGATGTGTAGAAGCACAGTGCTCGTGTTGTGAGACAGTCAGACGTGTGTCCGCTGACAGATTTTTATCTTGAATTTGCTTCAGCGGCAAGCGTGCCCAGTTTGTGGTGCTGTTAAATATTCTGTACTTAAAGCCTCTCTATGGGAGCTTTAACTCGGTTTCTTTCCCATGTGCTCAGTTTTCCATAGGTAAAATGGGAATAACGGCATCGACTTCTTTACTGCTTTGTACTGCTGAGAAACACGATGTAAGAACTGAGTATTATTATACAAATCATTCTAGTTTGATCCATCTATGCTGACCTTTTCCATCCATGCTGTAAGATGACCGTGACCAGGAAGCTGATGGGTCGCATTGTGCCCAGCTCCCCACTGTATGCTCTGCTCTTTCGCAGTGATTCCGTGTACCCTTTTTAGTCGCCATTGATGGGCATTGTTAAGACGTGGTGTTTATATGGACACTGATGTTTAAAGCCTTTATCACTGCTGTATGATAAAGTATATATAATTTGTTTGGTGTTATTGCTTCCTCAGGTTGAATACAGAAATCTTTTGTGGCTTCTTTCTTATGCTTTGCAAACAGCATGACTTTTTTTGTACTTTTTCTGGGATTGTCCCTGTTGATGCTCACTGTTTGTAATGCAACCTTGCCTTCAGAACTTTAGAAATTACCAGATCTTCAGCAAGAGGAGGTGAATTAACCTCAAAAATTTGGTGTAAAACGCAGGTAGTTGTCTTAGGCAGTAGCTGAATTGTCTTGCTGTAGTTGAACTGACTGCGTGCAGTTAGTGGTGATGTTCTCACTGCAGTGGCTGCACATCTCTGCAGCAGCTGTTGGCTGGGCTGCTGCAGGGCCTGGGCAAGGCTGGGCTCAGCAGCTGCACCGCTCTGTGCAGGGGAGGAGGAGTGACACTGGTGACTGCCATTGCAAAATGTGCTTCGTCAGGTTGGGCTGCTGCTGTGATCGATGTATCTGGAGATGCATTCACTTCTTCTGTGAGAAGAGATGAAAATGTGTTCCCACTGTTAAATATTTGTAGCATTTTAAAATATCTGACATACTGATGCAAGTCACATGAGTGTTTGGACTATTATATTTTTTCTGGAAAAAAAACAAGGAGAAGGAATATTTTATTGATAATTAATTAAACTTCATCATTTTTCCAGCCACTGAGAAAGATGCAGAACGAGTGTTCTTACTGTGCAAAAGTTTGTTGTTCTTTGGTTCTGTCCATGGTGGCTTAGGAGGCCTCACTTCTAAAAAGAGACTGATCCCATTGTGTCTGTGTGGGTATGAAAAGAAGTAAGGTCTGTGTTACTAACTGAAGCCAGAAAGGCTCTTGTACATAATTCATATTTAAGCAACTGTCTTTGTAAAACCATGATGCGGTTATTCAAACAGCCCTTGTATGTATTAACCCTGCTGTGGCCATGTACATTTTTCTAGCTGATCTCACAAATGAAGATAGCGGTTACCTACTAGCTGTTAACCTGTATTTTTTTCCAGACCTGCTGCAGTACATCTGGCAGTTGTGTGTAGCGTTGCCTGTAGGTCTTAATTATTAAGCTACAGTTTTCAGACTGTGTGTGCACAGTACGTAGAATTGTGTGCCAACATGCATACACGCTAAAAACTATTGCCGGTGGCTTACAGTCTCCAAGCCATGTGCTGAGAAACACAAGCCGTGTGCACACTGATTGATTTAGAGGACAGGGAGTGGATGTGTAAATGTAACTGTACACCAGCAGTGCTAATTGCGGTGCAGTAAATCTGTCACATTTCAGCTTTGTGTTCTGAAATTTCACACGTTACGGTCCTCTGCAGCCCCAGAAATGGTGCAGGAGTTGACTGTGTGATGTAGCCCAATGATAAACTTGAGGCTAAATGCCAACATTTCAAAATGGTGCTGTGCTTTAGCATGCGACTTTATCAGAGGTGCCAAAGGAATAATTCATTCCGTGGTAAGGAAAGAGACGAGGAAGAGATGGCAAGAAACAGCATGAGAGCTCATCTTGGAGAAGGTGTGGAAATGTTCAGGTGCAGCAGTGGGAAAAAAAAAAACAAATTACAGCAGTACCTGGGAGGTGAACTGCAGGGCCACTGACTGCAACTCGCTGCAGTGAGATGGGTTCTGATGAGTGTGCCAGCACAACTTAACACATCCTCAGCAAAGTCCTGCAGCCAAAGTGAAAAGTGGTAAATAAGTAGTCAGGGTAGAGAGCTTTTTGAGCTCAGTATATGAACAGGGCGTATGGAAGTTGTGAACTGCTCTGTACTTCATCACTGCCTCACGAGGTATGTCGTACTGGAGCAAGGATTTACTCTGGGGTTTGGGTTTGCAAGTGTGTGGTTTGTTATTTTTTTCTTCTAGGTGAGTTAGGTGAATAAATTCTGAAGGTTCCTCAGATACAGATCTGCCTTTTGGAAAAGCAGTTGGAGAAACTTAGTAGCCGCGTTACGCCAGGTGCCAAAGGGATTTGCACAGAATATTAAAACATAGTCGTCTCATTGTGAACAATTCTATTATCTCTGTTCATTTTTAATAAAGGTGAAACTTTAAGTACAGCTGCATCCTTTTCATTTCTGTGCCACAGATAAAGAACATCCTTTTCTAAGTGTTTTGTTTTCCTCTCTTGGGTTGTTTCCGCTTTGTATTACAGAGCTGTTACATTGCTGAATTTACCATTACTTTTTTTCATGGCAGAATGTGGCTGTACTAAAAAAAACAACAACCACGGTTCGGGATTAAATGGAAATAGTGGGCAGTGGAGGTGAACAAGCAGTGTAAGAAAAGACATGAGTAACAGAGATCTTATCTGGGCTAGGCTCAATGTTTGGCAACCCAAGATTAAAAGGTAAAGTCTGGAAAAGAGGAGCGGCAGCAGCATTTGTGAGGTACTCAGCATACAGCTGTACTTCTTTGTGCGAAGGCAGGATGAGTTAGATCTGTAAGCAGTGCAGGATCATGGAGGTAATAAGCATCTTGTTATGAAAACATGCTGGGTTGGAGATGAAGTGGTTGGCTTCATCCTGACATCCAGCCACTTGCAGTTACTTCAGGTAATGGGCAAAGGTGTCAGTTATTCCCTCAGTGCCGTGACACAGGTGCACTTTTCTGATGTTTTAGATACTTCAGCGTAGTCAGATTAGAAGTGGTTAAGTCTATGAAGATGTGTAGATACGTACTTTGTGCATATGCTTGTGATTGTAGGTAGGATTAATAAATGTGTAGACTTGTTTCATTTGCATTCTGTCATCCTTATGAGTCCTTTTCAACTCAGGATATTCTAGGAGTCTGAAAGTACACCCTTGAGTTTTGAAGCTGAAGTGTATGGTGGGCTGCGTGCCCTTCGTCTTAGGCTAGAAGAAATTCTTTCTGGAAATAAAATATTAATGCGTAATTTTAATGGTAAATTAGAGAAGCTTAGCAGTTTGTAAGGTGCCCTTGTGACATCTGCCAAGAGTTCTGGTGGCTGTTCTGTGGCAGTGTGTAAGACAAAAAGAAGTTAACTTGATTCCAAAATGTAAAAATGATGTGAGAATTCGGCAGTGTTTTTTGTACATTACAAAGGAAGTCACTCACAACTGTCTTTTTATTGCCTTATTTTTCAGGTAATATTTCAGTAATCACACTACCAGTTTCCAGTACCAACTCCCCAACAAAGATTTTGCCAAAAACCTTAGGACCAATCAATGTGAATGTTGGACCCCAAATGGTAAGTTTTGCGATGACAGCAATGCAAACTTGTGTAACTAGATACATAACTTCCCATTTGCGTAATATGGGAACATGGAAAAAGTGAAGATGTGAGCCTTGGCTGTAAGCCTGAAGTATCCCACATGGATGGGAAGGTGATGACATGTAGATGCAGCTATCTGGGCATGCCAGGATTACTGCTCCTGTTATCTTTCTGGCTCTGACTGGAAATAGAAACAACTTCACCAGCTGACATTGCAACTATTATTATTCAAAAGCATATTAAGAAAAAAAATTACTAAGCATGTTAATGGTGCTCTCTAAAAATTATGGGCACAATAAATAATTGCCAAGAATAGAGGAAAGCAGTCAGTTAATGCTGCTCCCACTTATTACCACTTTCTGCTCATGGTTTTCTACGATCACCCTCAGTTACAGGTTAGGTTCTGTAGCAGGTGGAAGGGGCATAAGTCACTGCATGGTAGGAGAGAGACTTCCGATTCTATTTCACTCTCCCGTTTTGCTGAAAGAACACTGTGTTTTCCTCCCATTCTTTACAGAGTTAGATTTGAAGATCTTACCTGGTCTGACTGTGCTCTGTGATGCTGTTCTCCATGGTACTGCCACAAGCAGTCACTTACAAGCTCCACTTCAGTATTTCTGGTACAAATTCTGTCACTGGTTGGTGACTGCCAGTCCAGCATTTCAATCTCTGTTGGGTTGTAGGAAAATGGAAAAAGTTTCGATGTAGGTGCACAGCTCCATGTTTTCAGATTTCTGTACAGCAAAGCGAACAGCAGCAGTGAATATCAGTAGTAGACATATTGTAATCAGTTGATGCTGTCTGGTTAGAGATACCTCTTCAGCGTATTAGGAGAAGAGCTACTTTAGATTAATCTTAACTTAAAGGTACCTGAAGGAAAATGACTATTTCAGTTAAGGTTTCTTCTTAAACTTGTTAGATTCTTCTCTTGCAACTTTTCCATTAACATTAATTCTCTTGGGATCTCGCTTTGGCCAGGCTCTTGATACTTTCAAGTGAGGAAAAACACTATATAAATGTCTATATCCACTAGATGGCACCATGGTATAGAAAGAGATGCCTGTCTTTAAAATACACAAACATAATTTTGTACCTCAGTTTATTATACTGGTTGTCAAAATTGTAAGGACATTGGAGGTAAAATATTATTTTTATGATATATTTTCTTCTGGATTTAAAAGACATCAGTAGAGCAAAGTGAAACCTATGGGTGGGTGAAACGCGATGAAAGGAATTTCAGTATGCAAAATATTTAAAATATTTAACATTTAAAATATTTAAAATCTTTTCTCTCTGATGCCACATGCTGGCAGAGCCATATATGCTCACTTCTTTATCCACTTGCCTCTCTCTGTCAAGCTATTCGCCTAACTGTAAGACAGAGGATAGGCAAGATAGATGAATTTGTTTATTCAGTGTAAAAGAAGTACACAAATGTAATCATAGTTTGGTGTTAGCTGGGATATAAAGTAGTGCTTAGTGAATTAAAGAAGCTGGAAATTCTTCAGATGATATTTTTTTTTTCTAGTTGCTTAAATAATATGCATGGACACAAAATAAAGTGTCTGCCTTGTACTACTTGTATGGGCACTGCAGTAGTAAAGGAAAGGACTAAGTTTAACACAGTTGTTTCTCAGTATATCACTTAAAAAAAATTAAAGTTTAGAAACAAGGTATATGAGTAAAAAGCATTTTCCAAGAAGCTTTTGTATAAATCATGCCGAATTGGAATGAAAGGAATTTAACGTATTTATTTTAGAGATTAACTAATAACACTGTCCCATTTTTAAATTGTTAAAGAATTAACTTAAATGTGGATTAGAAGTTGAGAGCAGGTGTTTTACTGTTCTCAACTGTTGTGCATGGAATTTCAACAGCTTTGAACTGAGGTATTGTGAATGCTTTTTCTACAGTATAGACTTCATAGATACAGGCTTGTACTGTTAGCTTGCTAGAAGGACTGGAGATCTTGTGAATGCTGTGAACTGTGGGGAATAATTGAGAGGGATCTCAGATGATCTTTGGTACCAAATACAGGTGATTAAAAGAGGCAGACCTATTGGGAATGAGGCTTTCCTGATCTCAGTAATGAACAAATTACCTAGATCCACTCTGGAAGAAACAATTAGATGCATAAAGCTACAAATCCTATCTGCTCTACCTAGTAATTATTTGTTTGTCTAGTTCTTCTTCATAGAAGCAATACAGTAATAAGATACAATACTGCTAGGTCTCTGCTCATTGTAATTCCTGTCCTGTGTGAAGATCTAATGACACCTCTTCTGTGTATTTTATTTTCAGCTTACATCTGGTTTACATCTGGTACATCCTTCGTATGAATTCTAGGATATGCTAACCTCTGTTTTATCAACAATGATGTGTTTTTTGTTATTTTATTTTTAATTTCTACATTTTGTAGATAATAAGCACATCACAAAGACTGAGCAGTTCAGGGGGCGTTCTGATTGGGAGTCCATATAACACAGCTCCAGCGATGGTAACGCAGACGCACATAACAGAAGCTACTAGCTGGATTCCAGGGTAAGATTTTGACTTATTTATTGATGTTTGTCTATCTGTTCTGATTTTTTTTTTTCCTTTATTTATGCTTTTCTAGCTATGTGTTAGCTCACAGCTTCCAGTTCTTCCACGGGTAAAAAGAATACGCTCCTTAGCATATGAAGTGCTTCTGACGTCTTAAGCACGTGGACACAGAGTTGCACACACTGGTTGCTGCACTGTTTTAGTTTTGTTTTATGGAAATGTCTGTTCCTGTGTGACAGTGGAAAGAGCTGCACAGTTTTTAAGTTTGGTTTTCTTGCTGAATATGTTTATCTCCTCAAATAGTTTTTGAATTCATTTAGATTTGATTTTATTTGTCAGAGAGGACTTCTGCAATTTTTGTAAAATGTGGCAGCCAGACATAAGTTAAGTTCCTCCAATACCCTGATGAGGGAAAAACTAGTAGTGTCTGCTCACAGCTTGTTCAGCTAGATAGTGAACTTCCATTGGTGTTCTTTGGCTTCATCCAGACACACTGATGCAGATACTAAGGGATGAGCTAGTTCCAGTGCATCTTCACCAGCACCACCACAGAGAAGCAGCAACTTTTTGGTTGTACACTTTGAAAGTCTTAGATACAGTTATTCCAATGAGCCTAATTATTGTTTCACCCATTAAAAGGAAATAGATGTGCTCCAGACTGGTTGATGATTATTGATCCCTGCAGAAGACCATACTACAGGTCTCATTTTCATCTGAAGAACTGCAGTGGGAAGCATCTCTGGTAGTGCCTCACCTAAGCATTGAGACTTTGCTGAAGACAGTTCCAGAGGATTCCAAGCCTAGGCTCCTTGCTTTACCCGTGGTTTACCTCATTGTCACTGATTCCAAATTGTTTCCAGAGACAAATAAGATCATATTCATTCTCCATACAACCCCAGGCAGCCAGGCTTTACAGACCAGGGGCAGCTCTCCACTCACTGCCATTCCAGGTCCCTGCTGTTCAGTACAATTGCTGCAGCCCCTGCCCCACCTTGCTCTGATAAGCACCATGGACAGGGATTGCTGCTGTTGCTGCTAGGAAGATGTTTGCAGGTTGGGTTGGTCAGACTGAAGGTTCTGAATTGCACAGCCAGATACATGCAGGCTTTCACAGCATCTTCAGAGCTATCGTTTTAGTTCAGCTCTTTTCATTAACGCTGTTAGCTTTTTAGCTGTGCATGTATCTGCTGTGAGACTGCTTTGGATTAACATGGTAGCAATATGAAGTAATATATTATGACAGTTCCCAAACACTGTGTATTATCAGCGGCAAGAGTAAGAGACGAGGTTGGAACAAAACGTCTGAAATCTTCAAGATGCAGCTAATAAACAAAACTGTAGGGAAACTGGCAATGATTAGCAACTACTACTCCTGTTCTGAGCTCTTGTCGGCTGCTACTTCAGAGTATCTCTGCTATGATAAGTGTCAGCTCTAATATGTACGTGTATTTATAGTTTGTCTGTTGTTTTTTGTTTAAAGATACCAAAACATTCAGTATCAAGTAAATATAGGATCTGTCTTCTTCACTGTTTGAAAGCACTTTCCTCCACATGGGGCATTTGTAAGTAGGAATTTTCAAAGGAGTCCAAGTTCTCCTTTTTGATGAGATTTGGTTGTCTAGCTTATATCGGTGCTTCCTGTATCATGGAATCATAGAATGGCCTGGGTTGAAAAGGACCTCAAAGGTTATCTAGTGTCAACCCCCCTGGGGTCACCCAGGGATGGGTAGGGTCACCACTAGACCAGGCTGCCCAGAGCCACATCCAGCCCGTAGTTCCAGATGAAGTCAGTTCCCTAAAAGCATAAGGATAAAACATGGTAAAATTGGGAACAAAACTTGTATTTCTCACCTGCTCAGACAACCTCCAAAGTCCTTGTCTTTTTCTTTTAGATTCTGTCAAACTGTGTGCTGTCTTCCTTCAGTAAGCGTTGAATAGCGCATTATTTAGCTAGGCACCAAATACATTTGTTTTATTGATTAAAAAAAAAAGTTATTTTAACAAAAGTAAGCTTGAATTGTCTTCTCCTAGGGAAAGGAAGCGAACTCGAGAGTTTATAGAATCAGATTTTTCAGAAAGGTGAGTATTATTGAACTTACCTTCAGAGCCCTTCAGAGAGCTGGCTGTCTAGTTCCCACTTCAGTGAGTTTTCACTTCTCCCCAGTAAAAGCTGTGCAGTGTGTTATTCTTTGTAGTTACAATTCGTTACTCTTTGCTGTATCACTTCCTAGCATTAAAATTTGCTTATTATTTATATTTACTTCTGATATATTTACATTTACTGCTACAGACCAAACTGGAGTTTTGAAAAAGAGAGAAAACCACAACGCATCTTCAGAAACAAGAATTTTGGGTTTGCTTTCACAGCTTTCAGTGGGACAAATACTTGCAACCAGATAGTCGGTTTTTGCTTCCAAAACAACGTGGAATGCATTCAACTTGTTTTCTTTGTTTGCCTATCAGTGATGACTCGAGTAACTGCGCAGGTTTTCAGAGGGTTTTCTGTTTGTTTTGCTTTGCTGTTGGTTTTCTTTTTTAAATCTCGTGCTATTCTTTTCTGCTTTTTCTTCTGTCATTTTTTTTGTTATGTTTTCTTTAAGTACATTCAAAATTTTCAAAAGCATTCCTGTGTTTTTATGTTTTTTCTTAGCCTTTTACAGTCGTTGGAGCAAGGCCTACCTCTGTAAAATAACACCCTCCCTGAAACATGCTGTCAGTCACATCAACTTCTAGAACTGTAATTTTTTTTAAAAAAGAAAATCCACCTGAGCATGCAAATAATTCCAGTGTTTTCATTAAGAAATGCAATGGCAAAAGGTTTTATGATGTAAGTCTTGCATATTATTAGGTTCTGTTATGTTAGAATTTTGCTTCCACGTGTCCATGATGCTATCAGTCAAGACTGAAGTAAGATTTGCAGTCTTGCTCAAGCATCCCTTTTGAACTTACTGACATTTGTGGTGTTGTTAACGTAACGCCTCTGAAGAGCATCTAATTAAAAAGTAAATCTAAGCATGTAAAATTATAATAGCTAAATTTAAAAATTGATCTGAAAAAATACAGTGAAATTATATGCAACAGGAAATAAAATAGCCTTTGTAGAGTAAAACTTAACTTATTAATATAAAATATAGAGAATCAGTGAAAATAAATAACCTGAGCTTCTAAAGATGCGGTGTTTTGAAACAAAAAACATTCCAGCTTAGGTAGAGCTGAGTGCCTGCAGCATCGGCTTCAGTTGAAGACTTCCATAGTGGGGAGCAGCTGACAATGGGGAAAAGGCAGGAACTGGATTTTGAGTCAAGAAGCTGCCAGGAGTGCACAGTGCTGCACACCTCAAGCACAGGGCCACTCTTATGCTATTCCAGTTTGTCTGAAAAAACAGATTGTTCCTGTTCTTTCCTTTACTATAAGCTAAGCTCTTAGTTGTTGTTTTTTTTTACTTTTGCAAAAACTAGACATTTTGCTACATAACAAAGCAAGCTTATTAAATTTTGATGTATAAAAATAATTACTTTTCTCCCTACAGTAAAAGAAGCAAAAAAGGAGACAAAAATGGGAAAGGTCTGAGGCATTTCTCCATGAAAGTATGTGAAAAAGTTCAACGTAAAGGAACAACTTCATACAATGAAGTTGCTGATGAGCTGGTGTCAGAATTCACAAATTCCAACAGCCACTTAGCTGCGGATTCGGTAAGCAAATGTGGGGACATCTTTTTTTCTACCACTACAGAACTGGCTGGCTTATGAAAGAATTCTCTCCCAGCTGGCTTTGTGCTATCCTGACACATCCCATAGTCTCCCTCAGTTAACTATCTTATAAATATAATTACCTACTCTTACATTATGTATATATCTATCTAATTCTTTTTAAAATACAGAATTAAAACTGAGTATGTCAAAATTATCAGCAAAATAGAGAAGTCTGGAAAAAAAAAAACCACTGGAGGCTGCTCTACCCACCATACATGGTCTCCTCATGCTTTGCAACTGTAACAGACTTGCCCTGACAGCAGCTGCTGCTCAGAGGCTTCAAGGAGGTCTTAAACTTTCCTTTGCGCACAGACATGCTGATGTGATAGCCAAGCACTAGCGCAGATGACAGCATTGTTTTACTATCAATCTGGCTTAAAACTGCTCTTCTTGTCTTTTAGCTGTGAAGGATGTGTTTCTTGGTGAGGTTTCTTTTTGAGTGCTTTAATTGTTATCAGTGCCGCATTGTTCTCTTAGCAGGCTTATGATCAGAAAAATATTAGACGGAGAGTTTATGATGCCCTTAATGTGCTGATGGCAATGAACATAATTTCAAAGGAGAAAAAGGAAATCAGATGGATCGGCCTTCCTACAAACTCAGCTCAGGAATGTCAGAATCTAGAGGTAAAGTGAGGTAGATGCAGATTTCTGTATGGTTCATAATAAGTCATTATAATGGAGCTGCTGTAATTCAGAAGAGGTTTCTTATTCCTACCATTTGAGCCTGACTGGTTTTCATTCTTGCACAGTATGGAAATACAACTTCTGGTATTTGACTAAACTGAAACGATGTGTTTATTATCCATGTCGGGTTTGGTTTTATTTATCATAACTTGCACAAGTTTCAAAAAGTTTGTTTTACAAAATATTCATTGGTTGTATCAGGGATAGTTTTTAAGGTTTAAAGTCTGTAGTAACCTGGAGTAAACACAAGAAAGTAAAAAATATATATACTTAGTTTGTCAGAATAACTGACACCATCACTGGCCTACTGGCATTTGTACTGACAAAGTTGTATACACAGTTGAAGAGAGACCTATTTTGCTATTTGTATGCATGCTTGGAGGGGCTCTTAATATTAAATGGAAAAATAATTTTTACTGGGATGTCAGATAGTAGCTGTGAGCTAGCACCTAAGAAAAGTTCTAGTTATTGGTCATTTCCATTGTTTTTTCCAGCAGGCTAAGAGTTACCTTGTTTTTGCGGGGATGCCAGTATTTATATGCACAAATGTTGTTTCTGCTTCAGGCCAAATGTTCCATAAATATAAAGCAGACATTACTGCATTTACTGCAAAATCCCATAGTGGTTATCTGTGAATATATCTCAGCATGCATTATATTTGTAATACTTGTGACATTAGCTGTCCTAAAAGGGCAGGGAAGTGGTCTGTCCAGTGCAGAACAGCTTTTTCTTCAGGTTATATTAGTTGCTTTTCTAGATAGATACAATAAGAAAAATGGTTTTAATATTTTGGCTATTGCAGCAACTTGGAAAATTAATCTTCTCAAGCAATATGCTTTGCAAATAAGGTAATAAAATAAAAGCATTGTAAATAGGGGATGGGATTAGTCCAGGTAAGTTTTAATGTATTGTTTCAGTTGTTGAATGAAAAAGTAGTTTAAATCTGCGAGCAGAGTTTCAGCTGCAGTGACAGAGCTGGCATCAGTAAGGTGATGAGGAAAAATATCTTTAGAAGCATGATGGCTACTGCCCATTTTGTTAGTATTTTCCCAGAACACCACTTGGTTACATCTGCAGTGACAGGAGAGCAGGAATGGGTGGAGAAGAAATATAGTCTCATAGTGGCTGCCTCTTTACTGAAGGTAAAACTGTTGGCAGGGGAAGAAACTTCGGTTTCTCAGCCCTGTTTTTTGCAAACAGTCATGAGACAACATGATTTGTCTGAACAAAACAACGTGTGGTAAATATGTGGTATGTATGGTAAATGGGTAGGGCTGAAAAGATTTGAAATTTGCATACCATACCCTGGAATTGACCACTTAGCAATAAAGAAGGTGTTCAGCACACTGGTGTCACTGTAAAACCTGTTCAGTCTGGCACAACGAAGCAGACAAGGTAACTAATTTATTATCGTGATGCATTTATATTTTAAGATAGAAAAACAGAAGCGGATTGAACGGATAAAAGAGAAGCGAGCCCAGCTACAAGAACTGCTGCTGCAGGTATGTGTTTGATTATCTTATTTAATAGAAATGAAATTAACCAGTAAGAATCCAGTACTTCAGAACCTCAAATTCTTCAGCTATGATGTACTAGGGAGGAAAAGTTTCATACTTGAGACCTTTCAAGTTTCTAACTTGGGAACCTCTTACACTGAAGTCCTGGTTCATTTTTATCTATTCCAAAGGCAAAGTGCTGCATCTGTGTGCCACAGCCATTTTGTAACGTTTCTGCTGGAACTATGAGCATTGGTGGAAATTGGAACAACTCCAAGCCCCCAGTAACTTTCTCTGACTGGTTCCTACTGAGAAAAAAAACTCATTCTAAGCTATGAAATGTACAGCTGTATGTGGGTAAATACATACTAAGTTGTCCTAGGGAAGAGAATCATTTCTGGATCCTAATAATGAAAGACTGGCAAATGCAGCTCTTTTAGATTCTGAGAAGCACACAAGGAAACTTAAAGGCAACTTGAATTTTTGCTTTGTTTGCATAAATGTGTTTCAAATGCATCTTTATTTATAAAGTAACATTTTATAGCTACAGTTTGGAGCGCTATTAAATGTTTTGATTTCTGTATGAGCATTCAGTATTTAAATGTAGTCAAACTTCTACATGAAGTTACAGGCAGTAAGACTATTTTGTTTTCCCTGGTGCAAAGATAATAATATAGTTTTCAGCTCATATTCATGGAAACTAAATAGCTGATTTCCCCCCCCCACACCCCCCAGCAGGGAAAACGGTATCTCTATTTAGGGCACAGTTCTGATTGCAACTCACCTGATAAATTAGAAGCTTCTCTGAGTAATATAAAATTATCCTGGTAAAAATAACACAACTCAGATTCTCAAAGTATTGGTCTGAAAATGACAGTTTTGCCCTACCCTTACCATCTACAACTGTAATTATATCCTTAGTTATGTTCACTTTCAAGTGATTGAGCAGTTCTTAGGGGTTTTGTCTACCCATCTTCCCTCTAAATAAGGGTGAGAAATAGTGCCTCAAAGTGGGGGAGTACACAGACTTCCAATCCCTCATATAACATTTCCTAAAACCACATATTTTCTTACGTGGTCCGGTATGGCAAACCAGTAGAGAGGGGTTGGTGTCACAAACAACACCTGCTGAAAATGGAGAGGTTCAAAATAAAGTGTTTTGAGTTTGAGAAAAAGAGGGTGATGAATGAGAAGAGAGAGAGTTGATCAGGAGAAGGGCAGAATGCAGTAATTTCTGTTAACATTTGTTTCAGTGTTAAATAGCTCTTAGTCTGAGGTGATTACACGTACAGAATAACAGAGGAGATGTCTGACTGCAGAGCTTTTTCTAAAGGGGTGAGGAAACATTTTCCACTTCACTCCATTGTTTCCTGCCTGGGGGATATGAGGGAGGCACACAAAGTTGTAGTGTTTAACTTAGTGTCACTGTTAGTGCAAAAGGGAAGTCAGGCCTCAACTTACCTTACAAAATATTACTGGAGGCACTGAGAGTTGGTAGACAAGAGCTGTGAAGTTGCAGTTCCTGGAAGCACTGATGTCTTCATTCAGTGATTGTTTTTCCTTTCTTTCTACAGCAAATAGCATTCAAAAACTTGGTACAAAGAAATCAGCAAAATGAACAACAAAATCAAGGCCCCCCAGCCTCAAACTCCACAATACAGCTGCCCTTCTTAATCGTCAACACTAGCAAGAGAACCGTTATTGACTGCAGCATATCAAGTGACAAGTGAGTGTTTGTGGAATCAACTTCTAGAATTTCATTTTCTTTATGGACTTGAATTATTCTCTGAATAAGTGTGAGAAGCTTTCCCTACTTTTTGTAAAGTAGTAGTGCACTGAAATTTCCTACAGTCACTTCTTTCAAGGGTGTTTTGGCTCAGTTTGGTGTTTTCATTTTTATGTTTAATCCAACTACGGTAGTAACAGGAAAAAGCTTATAACCATTGTTTATACAACTACGAGTTAAAACAAGCTGACTTCCACTGTTGTAAAAAGGCATTTAAAGCTGACATTTCAAGGAGCATTCGTGCACAGGACAGAAGGACTTGAATCAAGTTTTATACTAGCACTGCACTAGCTTTTAAGAAAGCCATTTGGTAGCGCTTCTAAATTCTTCCTCCTAAATGTATTTAGTCAGAAAGGTGATGTGATCCATTAGGCAAAAGTAGCACCCAGAAGTGGTAATAACAGTGTTGAAAGAGATGACATCTCTTGACATTTTTCAATAGGAAAAGGCTTGCACTTAGCTCTTTGGGGGAAAAAAAAAGGAACTAAAGGATACAGAAATTGGAAATGTAAGTTGCACACTTCAGTTTACCTGAGAATCCTCCACTTACATACTTCAGGGTGCTTATGCCCTTCACGCTGTGAAAACGTGGCTGGTAGTGAAAGGTACTGTTATGTCACTGTTAATCCGATCATAAGTAGTTGGCTAGATGAAAGCAGGTGGTTTGCTTTTTTTCTGTAGGTTACAGAATTTGTTCTGATATATAAATGCAGTCTTGAACTGTACTGAGTCAGTTAGCATGCGGTGTCATGCAGCTTACCATCAACATGCCCAAAGCAGTACTATTAAAACGTGTAACTAAAAAATAGACATTGTTTTAATACTGACTTAAAACCTACTGCATAGTGCGAGTCAAACAGTTTCCCAAAATTACTATAGCACCAAAAGAACAGAAGGTGGCAAACATGACGCTGTTTTATTTCTTGATTTTGTGTTGGTTTGGGGATTTTGTTTGGTTTTTGTTTGCTTTTACCTAATCAGCAGCCCAAGTAATAGGTAGACATTACAAAGATTTAGATGTCCTGTACATAGGCTGGGTAGTATGATGTCACCTGGTGCACAGTACTTTCCTTGTCTCACTCAGCATGGAACAAGGTAATCTGGTGGACATCACAGGGCCACTCTACAGTAGACCTTAAAAAAATAAAAGATTAATTCATTAATTTAATAACAGGCTGAATACTAGGAGGGGGGAGCAAACCACATTATTGTTTATTCTAATGAAAGGAAATACAACAGATACTTACTACTGATAAAAATAAGACAAGTTGCTGACAACAGTTATTCAAGGAAATAAAAATTAACACTGACCAAATTGCTCGAGTAGTAGATGAGGACATAAAGAGGTGACATGCATGTAGCTGACGCAATGGCAGATGAAATTATTGTTGCTCAGATTCACACTTTCCAAGGGAGAGGTGAAGTTTGGAAATGTTACAGTATTGGCCTCTGAACCAGCCCAGTAGATCACTGTGAAGAACAGAAGTCGATTTCTCAGTAATGGCCAAAACATTGTTAGTCATTGTTAGGAAAAAGAGCAGGAAACACCATAAAACTTGAGGCAGACAGTACTTTCTTTACCTGGCTGGTTCTTGTAAGAAGTATAGCAGAACCAGGAGAAACGGGCAGGCAGCAAGGGTGACTGTAGTGATGAAAGGTCTTTCATATCAGGCACAGATGGACTGTTTGGCCTAGAAAGGAGAGGGCAATAGATTCACAGATGTCTGTGCAAACCTGGTTGACGGAGGGAATGTGCCCAGAATGCAGCTGTTCCCAGTTGCTTATTAAAGTTTAAATTAGAGAAAATGTAGATAAGTTATCAAGTTAAAGGTCTTTAAGTAAAAAGAACATAAGTGGTTTTGTAACAGTTTGTTTCTGCAAGTCATAGCAGTTAAGATGTGCATGCCAGAAGTTCATGTGAGTTCAAAGAGGGGCCACGTTAAGTTTCTGAACAGAAACCATCCAATTGCTATTAACGGCTAAAGTGGGAGTGTAGAGATTTCTTACACTGATGGGAGGTTGCTAGAAATAAAGGAGGATAAATATTGCTGTTAGTTTAGCGTGTTCCACTTCTTGCTAATATCCAGTATTTGGCCACAACATGTGGGAGGAAAAACGTGGAGCTATTAATAAATACAACCTTTAGTACTGGACCATAAAAGCTGAAATCAGTTACTACACAGCTTGCCAGTTCAGCATGACACTGGTCTCCCATCGCCTTTGTTTAAACATAGTTGCGTGACTTCAGCCACACCAGTCCTGACAGCAGGAAAGTACCAGTTAAAGGTACAGTCACTGACTGGATTTTCCCTTTCGATGCAGTTATACTTAAATAACTACAGCTGCATAAGCAATATAGATTGTACAGGTAATATCACAGAAGTCAAAGAAGTGATGCCTGTAACTAGAACGGCTGCATCTAGTCCAAAGCACATTTCTGCGTACAGCTTTTGTACATAGACACAAGGGACAACTTTTCCAAACTTACTCAAACATTTTTTTAAGAAGGCATAAAGTACAATAAAGAAAATCCACAGATGACGTAAGAGTTCAGATCAGTGAAGACTCACCCATCAGAATTACCTTTTAAAGATTTTATCACAAATTGTCTTACTGGGGATGGAGCTTCTGTCAGCAGAAAATGAGTTCCTTTGAACCAGCCTTTTATTGTAATCATTGGAGCAGCCAGCACTGTCCGTGCTTTTAACAGCTTGTGATGGTAGAGTAAGGCTAGTCTAAATACCCCTGCCGTCATTAAAGCTCACTTGAGTTTACAGTGTTATCTGCACTTGTACGTGCAATAGAAAACATTTTGAGAATACTGTAGCAGAAATGTTAGGCTTTGAACATACATGTCTGACCGGACTGCTCTGCTAGCTGCATCCAAAAAGCAGAACTGTAGCCAAGTAAATAGGTCAGTTCACAGGAGGAGTGTTGCAGATTAGAACAGAAAGTTAGAAATAAAAAAAGAAGTGAAAACAAAATACTTTCTATAGTGACTGAGCTGCAGATGACCTTTAAAAGCATTGGATTTAGTACAAGTGAAGGTTTGTGTTTCTTAAGACCTCCTTACTCTCCTTTGAATTTGTTTAATGAGGTAGAAAAGGTTAGCCTTTCTTCCTGTAATGGTGAAGTCATTTTAATTGACAAAGTACCATTTTAACCTTTGTAGGCATTCCTGTCACAGAAGCAGAAATTTTTTTTCTTAAAGAGCCTTTACGGATAATGAAGAATACACCCAGACACCCCCAGACACAGAGTGAAAAGGGGGGAAAAAAAGCAGGAAAAAGCAAAGCTGTACTTTTCTAAATCATCTCACTTCAATTTCTTAAATGCAGATTTGAATACCTCTTCAATTTCGATAACACTTTTGAGATTCATGACGACAGTGAGGTGCTGAAGAGAATGGGAATGTCCTTTGGGCTTGAGGAAGGCAAATGCTCAGCTGAAGACCTAAGAACTGCGAAATCTCTGGTGCCAAAAGCTTTAGAAGGCTACATCACAGGTAAGTTAACTGTCACTTTTAAATATTGTTCCTTATCAAAATCATAACATTAGCTAACCAAAGTAAATTTAGTGATGTTAACCTACATAGGTATGTTACATTTGAATGAAAACCAGTGGGGCTGGTGACAGTCAACTTTCAAGGAATCTGCCCTATGAAGAAATTATTTCTTAAGTAACTGAAGTGATACTAAGAAGAGTTTTTATTCATTTTAAATAACTGTGTATGTGTGGAAGAGCAAACTGGAAGAAGGGAGCTCTTCCTGAGTGAGGAAGGAAAAGGAGGAAAGGAGCATCTTGAATTGGTTGAGTTTAACCCTGTATGTGACCCAGCTGCATTCACACTTGGAGGTGGGTGAGCTCAGCTAAGACTTACCCATATCTCTGTCCAAGTAGGATGTGCTCAGTGTTGTGTGTGCGCTTAAGTACACGGACCGTGGGTTCTCCTGCTCTGTTTATTATCTTGGCCAGTCGTTCTTATACTCCCATTTACTATGTAAAGCTGTGATACTCAGATAAAAAGTGGCCGGTACATGCCATCTCAGAACCGAGCAAGAACCGAGTAAGTAAAGCAAGAGATTCCAAAGAGGAATGTCAGGTCCTTAAAATATGCGATATCAAAAGATTGCTGACAGTAAATCAGAATTCAGTTGCATTCACTAAAAGCAATGCATTTTATGTGGCTTAACATTTCAAACTACCAGGAATGTGCTTAAATTAAATCAAAACACACTTGTTTTTGCTAGTCCACTTGTTCTGTAGATTTTTAAATTCAAAATACATCTTTTAATTTCATTCACTCTTGAAATTACACACCTGTCTGATACTGCGCCAGGGCCAGAAAAAGAAAGAATTCACAAGGAACAAAGTAAGAATTCTTTCAGCTTGATTCAGCTAAGTATTATTTATCACAAATCACCGATGTCAAAACAGAGGAAAGGAGCAGAACCACATCTTCTAATCTTGCTAAAGTCTTTTGAGTTTCTTAATTGACCCCACCTATTGAAGAGCAAAATAATTTTCTATTCAATTTTAATCCTGCATTCATGCATATTCAGAGAATAGGATTTCTTCAAATTTGAAAGAGTGGTTTGTTACCCTCTTCTGTGCAAAACCAGCTTTAAAAAAAAAAACAAAAACAATCACTGATTTAGATATGTAGGTTTAATAAATCATATCAACTTGTTTTGTAAAAACATCAGCCGCACCAATGTACTGCTGGTGTGACTTCTTTATTGAAAGCATTGCAGGCAGACAGCCACAGCATTCCCATACAAGGAAGAAACAAGACGTACTCTGTTCCAAAAAAAAAAAAAAAAAAACCAACCCACTAAACAGCTGTAACATCATAAGATTGCATATTGCAACAATGCTGTGATTAGGGCTGTTTCACCAGTAGCAGAGCAGCGGCCAGAAACCTGCCTTGAATTTTAACAGGAAATGTATCGATCTGTGCTTTCACTTGAAATGCATCAAGGCGGATACTGTATTCCTTAGACATGGGTTAAATGTAGCTGCTTCAGCCTCAGAATATTCTAATAACACATTATTTCAATCTGTTATTGGCAACTTAATTACACAACACAAATGGTACAGATTCAGTTTATATAGTAGAGATTTCTAACGTTGCTGACAAATAAGGGAAAGATTTAAAAGTTTTGCACAATACTTGAAAATCCAGTGTTTGCCTGATCACACATCTCAGTTCAGAATAACCTCCCATTTTAACCTGGGCAGCTTTCAGGCATTGTTTCTTCCACTATAGGAGCAGTGGAATGTGAGGGTAATCACTGTTATCTGGAATTCATGATTTACTTCCAGAGTTCTCATGATGGCCCATTATGTACACAGGCTACAAATACAACTATGCAAGAAGAGCAAATCAAAAGCATGTCTCTTATTTATTCACTGAGCAAATTTATTACAGCCAAGATTCAAGTTTCCCTAGAGTAGCTGCCTTCATGAAAGCAGTCCTGTTCTGGTATGTCTAAAAGCAGTAACTTCTTGCCTTCTGGTCGTATTCAACATCCAGATCATTTGCACAGAACTGCTGATTTTTTTTTTTTTTTAATATATATATATAATATAAATATAAAATATATAAATATAAAATCAGCAGTTCCATGCAAATATATAATTACATTATACAAAATATATAATCACATTAATAATATAATTAATAATACATTGTTATTATAAATACACACACACTTTTTTAAAGAACTACAGTAATGTGATCCTCAAGTGTCTTGACTACCATTAAAATAAACAGAAGCTGAGGCATATTAACACCACGTAGAAAGAGAATCCATACATTTTAAGCTGTGTTTGTAACACGTTTTTCTATTGCTCTGTTCTTTGCTAACAATGCATACTTCTAAAGCTGACATGACCTCCTTGACATTTATTTTTTTCCCAAAGGGGAACAAAAGTAAAAAGTTAACAAGGAAGTGTTGCTTTAGCTAAGCAGGTAACCCAGGGAAAGTGATGGGCAGATAACAGAATGCACTACAACCACTTGCCAGCTTCTTATTACAGAAAGAGAAACATTATCTTTAATGCTACACTTTCACCAGCTTTAAGATAGCATCCCAAGGTCTCACACCTGAAAGGTTCTTCTTTGGCAGAGGAATTTCTGGCTGTTTAGCACATAGAACTAGCTACCCAAGGGCTTAGACCAGGACAATCTAAACTTAAAGAAGGGAGTGAAACACTAGTGGAAGGACAGAAATATGTCACGGACTGAGATAAGCATAAACTCTTGTATAACTGTATCCAAATCCTGTGCATTTTAAGCCATACAGACTCTACAGGCTGTTAATGCAAAACCAAAGGCCTGCTTTTGTCCCTTGGGTCCACACTTCTAGAAATGAGACTACAGATGAAAAATGGAAATAAAAATTCTAAGGCATCAACAGCTGTGCTAACAGCATCCCACTTGTGTTTTGCCACTAAGGCAGCAGACGGAGTGGTGTGATTTAAGTCCTCTGTATTAAGACACGTCTTTATTCTCCCCTGCATGAACTGCTTTGCAGTCTACATGCATAACAAACCTGGAGATGGAATGAAAGATGAGAATACTGACGAATGAATAAGCTCGTTCAGCTACCAGCAATTATCTTCTGCAACACTATCTACTTTTGCATTAACTACTAAAGGCTAGTGAAGGTACTCCTTTAGAGCCTTCTCATGTCAAGTAGAAATTTCTACCAAATCCATCTGCTGCAAGTACATGCCTAGTTCATAAGAAGGATGCCACTCTTAGACGAAACTGCATCATCTTAGAAAGGTTCTTCAAACTGATCTCCCTGGTTCGTACGTGCAGCTACTCTACCACATGTAGTGAGACACAGGCAGACTTCTATTTTGGCAGTCCCTTCCAGACAGGGAATTGCTTCTTGCATTCCCCATCTTGCACAAACTTTTTATTTCCCCTGTCTCCTCTGAGCCCAACTGGAAATCAGCATTAAGGAACACTAGGCAATGAAAGTACAGGGCAAGGATATGTATCCTTGAAGCTTCTTTCTGCCATATGCATTACATCTATGCCTTCCTCCATCCTGCTCTTCAAAAAGAAGGTAGCAATTATCCCAAAATGTTAATTAAACAGAAATTAACTTGCTGCTCTTCTGGAATATTAAGCGTGTAGACACAGGTATACCCTTTCAAAAGACCAGGAAAAAAAAACCTCTGTGATACATTTCTAACCCGCTTTATTAATCTAAATACAGTGCTGTCATTCCAAATGGTTTGGCCACCCCCTGCAAACACAGGAAGAAACTGTCAGAACATGTTCTCTGTAACTGTAAGCTTGCTTTTAGGGCAGTCTTAATGAAAATCATCCAGCTGCATCCATAATCAACCATTCTCATCTATTCAGGCCTCATAGATCACTCTAGTGCTGCCACTTAGTAGTCTTTTCTGTCTCGTTTCAAAGACCCTCTGAAGGAATATCAGCCTTGCCCTCCTTTGCTCTGTAATATCATTTAACCTCACTGCTACAGGTCTACACAGCACAACACGAGGGAGCCAGTGGATCCCAATGGATGGTGAGCCAGTTTGTGTGCCTGCAGGGAAGCAGACAACCTGCTTAAAACATACCCTCTGCTAAACAGGGCACTATCAAATCTCAAGACCAAAGCTTAACATGAATATGGTAATACAGAGGAGAAAGCATACATAACAGATTGTTATTCCTCCTATCTAGCTGCTATAAAACAGTTCCAGGCAACAAAGTGTCTTAGTGGCCTGCACTCCTAATGGCTACAGTTCCATTCATACCTTCACCAAACTCCATAGCAAAATAAAAAAAATATCTGTCACTGTAGTTTCCATAAAGGACTCCAAAACTGAATAGCTGTCCTATTGCTGCATACAGCTCCAGCTGGATTCCTACTGAAGAGCACATGCACTGCAGATGACAAGTTTCATACAAGTAACCTTGGTGAGGCCTGAGTGTACCTGCAAACACCGGGGGAATATATAGTCCAACACATCTACAGTATAAAAATCAATCTAAGCTCTTGTAAAATAAATGCAGAATCCTAATGGCAAACAGAACACAAAGTATAACACTATAAAAAGAAGAAAATATCTAAGTAGTCATAATGAGTGCAGCTGTTCTTTTTTCTAGATATGTCTACAGGGTTGTCATGGATGAACCAAGGATTACTTTCAAATTCAGCACAAGCAGTTTCACACTCAGAGATAGCAGGAGGCACTTCTGATTCAAAATCAAGGTAAATAAAATCATTTTTTATTCAGGGCTATTAATAGATTCTTGTGTACTTTCAGTGACCTCACTAGTTTGTACCATTTACATGCAGGACATAGGATGTTAAGCTTGATTTTCAATTGTGAAAGTCCTCTTTGCTGATCGTATTTGAAAGGTTAAATCTACGTTTTAAACATGCTAGTTATTTTATATCTATTGTTTCAGAAGAGTAGAATCACTTCTAAGCCCTTGTAAAACCATGTGAACCATAAAATCACGAGGTTGGAAAAGACCTCCAAGTTCATCTAGTCCAACCATCTTGTCCACCAGTATTTTCCCCACTAATCCATGTTCCTTAGTACAACACCTAAACATTTCTTGAACACCTCCAGGAACAGTGACTCAACCACTGCCCTGGACCGCCCATTCCAAATATCCAACCTGAACCTCCCTTGGTGCAACTTGAGGCCATTTCCTCTAGTCCTGTCACTAGTTACACAGAAGAGGCCAACGTCCCCCACATCACAACCTCCTTTCAGGCAGTTGTAGAGAGCAGCAAGCTCTCACCTGAGCCACCTCTTCTCCCAGCTCCCTCAGCTGCTCCTTGCAAGACTTTTGCTCCGAGACCCTTTGCAGCTTCATTGTCCTTCTCTGGACACACTGTGGGGCCTCAATGTCTTTCTTGTTTTGAGGGGCCCAAAACTGAACACAGCATTTGATGTGCAGCCTCAGCAGAGCTGGGTACAGGGTGACAATCGTCTCCCTACTCCTGCTGGCTGCACTGTTTGATACAAGCCAGGATGCCACTGGCCTTCTTGGCCACCTGGGCACACTGCTGGCTCACATTCAGCCAAGCATCAACCAACACCCAAGTCCTTTTTTCAGCTTGAACAATTCTACTAGGCAATTAAGGGGAGGGGGAGGAAAAAAAAGCCAATCTTTTTTAGGCTGTTTTCCAATATTTCAGCAATTTTCACAGCTATTAGCTTTGTTTAACATAAAGCTTTAGGATGTTTCTTTTTTGACATCATTTCTTGCCCTAGAGGCAAAATAGAGGCCAAAAAGAAAGCATTAAAATGCTTTATGAGAAATCTTCTAAACTTAACGTTTCTGTTGTTTTAATAGTGAGAATCCAGGGTTGTGTTTGGATACTGAAGTGGCTTTAGCAACTGGGCAGTTTCTTGCCCCTAGCAGTCAGCAGTCCAGTAGTGCAACATCACGCTACTCTGAATCACGGGGAGAAACTCCATGCTCATTCAATGATGAAGAAGAAGAGGATGAAGATGAAGATGATCCTTCCTCCCCAGAGTAAAGACAGTAAAAAATGGATATGCAAAATGCTGCTCATACATATATTCTTAATGGGAGCTCACGTTTGGATTTTACTTAGGTTTCTTGCCTTGGCTTGCACTGTGTTCAGTGAAGCAAAATGGAAGCTTCAAAACAAATTAATCCAAAGCTGAAATTGGAAACTTTTTATAACTGAACAGAGCGACATGCAGACACAGAGCAAAGTGGTATTTTTTATCAACTACTACCAAGGAAAAGAACAAAGTCCCTGGAGATTCGGCCCAGTAAACATCAAAGTTTGTATTTTCCATTTTGGGATGTTCTGTCTCAAGTCTCTGTCTTCATCCTATCTTTACCAGATGGGGAAAAAAAAGCCAATTCATGTGTTGTCTTTTGGATGTTCTACCTTTAAAAAAAAAAAAATTAAAAAAAAAGCGGGGGGGAGGGGGAGGGAGAGAAAGGGGGGAAGAGGGAGCACACGTGCAAAAAAGGCTATTTAAAACTATGAAAACTGTTGTAGGGAAAAGGAGCTGTTACAATATTTGCTTTTTTTTCCTGTTCAACTTGCTGTATTGAAGATTCTTAAAGTAATATAAATTGCAGGTTATTAAATCGATCTTGGATTAGATTAAATCCATTTTAGATACTCTAAAAGTAGCTTGTCTCTTTTGAAAGGTTCATATGTTCGTTTATACTGCAAACCTAACTTATTACAAGTGATTATCTGCCATTATTACGCAGTCAGCACAGAAACGGTATTCTCTGCACCAGCTTTTTTCAAGAAAAGTGGAAACAATGATTTATGGATTACAGCCTATCCCGTGTAACTTCTCTTTTACTGTTCCAATGTTATAATCCATCTGACTTTATAGCATGTATATTAAAAGAAAGAAAAAAAACCAAAACAAAGCAACAACGAGGCCTCTACGTGTTCAGGATCCCAGGCAGCATGTTTTCAAGTCAGGTAATGGAAAGCTCAGATTTTTAGGAAAAAATAAATTTTGACAATATGCAATTTTATGTTTTGCATTCCAGTCATCACGGGTTGTGATAGAGTCATTTGCTTTTAATGAACTCCTGCTGCACACACCTCAATGCGCCTTTGAAAAACATTAGTACTGAACAGGTTAAAATAATTTGGCTGAATTTATACAACATCAGTTCCCTTTAGACTGTTGAACTATACTTAAAACAGGAGGCTCCACATCCTGTGTTTAACATCGCATCCACTCACAGAGACCTTTTTAAAAACCCTCGCGTAACAGCAGAGCGCAGTAGATGTGCAGTTCTCACTGGTGTTCCAGCACCCAATACTTTAACTAGCCCCAAAGTTAACTATTTTTTAGTTTCATACTGTATGTCAGTAGATGACCTTTTTCTAAGTACCAGCGTAGTACCTGTCAGCTCTCAGTGGCGTTGTCTCTGTTATTTAAAGATTAGGCAGCTTAGAATGCTGTATTTGCTTGAGCAGTGGCAGCACGTTGCAGCCGCTGACTGCTGCGGCCGTTACTCAGCCACAGCATGGGCTGCATCCACCTCAGCTTTTACAAAGCCACGCACAAGCCAACGTGACCCAAAAGCACTCAGCCCGAGACAGGAAGGTGAACCAGCACTTCAGCTAAGGAGATGGCTGTTGTACAGCTGTTAGCATCCGACTAGCTACATACAGGACAGGTAAAACTGCAAGAAGCATACAAATACACCCGCACATTCACATTGAAGATCACCCACATCAAAGCTTTTTGTATTTCACATTGGGACAGCGCCGTTTCTAAGTCATACAGCTCTCCCTTGGGAAGGCAGAGCAATCTAGCTTACACAAACTATACGCAAATGCACAAATGAGAAGGAAAAACCCATATGCCTACCCTGATATTCACCCTCCAGGCAAGACTGTTAGACTGCCCTATGCACATGGCTTGCAGGCAACGGCAGGCTGAGATTTACACCACCTCGCTGCAACCAAATCTGTAACGCTACCTCTATAAGAAGAAAAGCTTTACAAAGAGAAAATGATATCCTCACAGAGAGAGTCAACATTCTTGACTAAAGCGTGAGATAAGACAAGTGACTGATGCTCTGGACATACCATTAGCTACATGAACGACGTTTCATTTAAACAGGCGGTTGCCTTTATTCTTAAAAATATATTGTCCTGTCAGCTTTCATTGGACAGGGCAGGTGGAAGATGCCCGATGTACACAGGACATCCTGAGGCACTTTAAGAGGGGGGAGCGTTTTCTCAAGTCATTATTCCTCACTCCTCAGTACATTATGGGTGAATCTACTTCACATTTCCCACTCAAAATCTGCATAAAAAGTTAAAACTGCAGAACATTCAACAGCTTCTGAAGAGCTCGAGGCACTTTGAGCTGAAAGGTGCTGGCAAAAAAAAAAAAAAAAAAAAAATCCTCTTGCCCAGAAATGGGATGTATTTTATTGTGTGCTTTATTGGTAGTCAGAGTGCTTTGCGGGAGGAAGATCTTCAGTGATACCTTGCTCCCAGTGATGTCCGTTTCCATCAGCACAGCACCCTGCACAGCTGCTTGCTCTCCAGCTAACTCAAAGCTATCAACTTTTTTTTCCTACTTCCAGTTTAGGAGCACGTAACAGGTAGGCAGTTAACAGGGATTTCATAAGCTATTTTTCTGAGCTAGTAGAACACAAAGGACAAAACAAGTTAGAACACTTAGAAGAAACTTCAAAAGGAAATTCTTGCCTTAGGATTCTTTGTGCCAAGTTACAGCTGAGGATGGAGTTCAACTACAGCACTGTGTTCCTGTGGTTACACCGGAGCCTGGGAAGTAGGAGAGCTCTGGGCTTTGTCCAACCATAGTCACTCATGTACAATCTCAGGCACGCCTTTCAGTCTTTTTTGTTGAGCTTAATTGACCTTAGTAAATACAATGAAGAAGGTGAATGCAGGACAGGACTTCACTAAATACAGGTGATGTTGCATCTGTCATTAGCTCTGAGTAATTAATGAACAACAAAGGGATTAAGAATATTAACCATCCATCCCCACTGCTCCCACTAAGCTAGTGGCAGTAGTGCTCAGCCGCTGCAACACAGCAGCCTTCCCCGTGTCAGCCAGCGGCTGGGATTTTCGACAATAAAATGGTCAGTAGCAAGGCAGGCTCTCCCATTTTCTAGTCAAGTACCACAATACTCTGCTTGCTTGTGCTGAGTACTCGCTGATACGAAGCAGGGCACAGCCGGCACCAGAAGGTGACTCATACAAGGCAGAATTACGATTTGATTTTTCACACAAATTCTATTTGACATTTTTCTGTCCCTTGGGATGCTATTTCTGAATGCTTATGCATTCAGCACTGTAATGCTGTGTATAAGCACTATTCTACATGTTGCATTAAAAATAAATAAATTTGACTTAAAGAAAACACAGCAGCATCACAAACTAGACGAAAAAGTCAGGAGCAGGAGATGGCATACCTTTTGGCATTTGGAACTGATAAAACGTCTAAGGATTTTAGTTTTAAATGTTACATTGCTGCATGTGAATGTTCTTAATTTGATGGCAACAATCCACCTAATCTAAGAAAGCACGTATGTAAAGGTTAGAGCCAACAGTACCCATTTAGCTGCAGTAACTATTTTATCTAATTTAAACTGCCGCACGCACAGCTCAGATATTTCCCTTCCGGCTGTAGCCCCATTCCCAGCTGGAAGTTGCTCAGTGTACAGCATCGCAACAGAAGGACTCGCGCCGAACAACCAAGTCAGCCTGACGCAGCGTGATGTGCATGGGCCGAGCAGCCCAGCATATTTTAGAAACGAATAAGGCTATGCCTAAAATGATGTGTGAATTCAGAACTCGGCAGTTAAGGCTATAGATGCCAAGTGCTCTTTCTACTGACCATGCCCAATACTTTAAATGAAGAGCGTGGCTGAAACTGAATCACATTTGTAACTAAACACTGGGCAGTACTCATTTTTCTAATTAGCTGCCTCTTTCCAGCTGTAAATTATCCAGGCACTTTATAGAGAAGACTTTACTTCTAACGAGTTAAAGACACACAGGCTTTGGATTCATTTAAAAACAAAGCTTGAGTGTTTAGTAAACAAGCCAGTTCTCTTCTGACTGACCCACATAATTTGCATTTTCATTAACCTAATTTTCATTGCAAGAACACCTCTGTTTCATATAGGAGCATATTTTAAATAACCAAATATAATGAAGCTGGGAAGAGACTGTGACTTTTTCTACGTTCTAAAAATCCTCATCATAGCCATACTTCAGGGCAACATCTTTCTGCTTCCTACCCGCTTACTTCATCGTAAAGGAAGAACAACTCTGCTGGCTGTTGTTCACATAAATCCCAGCACCCTGGAACTTCTTCAGACTCTCATTCCTTAGACTTAACTGAGTTCATAGATCCCCTCTCCTGCTTATCTGTCAGTTTACTTCAGCAAGTCTTTTTAAGAGACCACGTAGGACCGCTGCCAGCACACGGGCACCCTGCCACAACCAACCTTGTTTCCAGTGGTTCCTTACCACCCTCCCAGCTCCGTGGAGCTGCTCACACAGGTACTGCACTCTCCATAGGTTCCTAGCCAGGCGGCACCGACTGTTGCACCCCCGGTCCATCCTGCTCCATAGTTCAGCCAACCAGAACAAATGGGTTTTTCCTGCTTAGATCTCTTTGACAGTATCCAGTAATTTAGGATACCTGCCTAAGTCACAAACCAAAAATCCCTATTCAGATTTGGGCATCTTTGCTACAATGTGGTACCCCATTTAATTTTGAGACTTCACGAATACCAGTTTTAAATGCTCAACCCCTTCCAGGCTCAAGCACTTCAGACATAAGAGACCACAGGCTAACAAGAAGCAGCTACCTACAATTTAAATCCAGCTGTAGATTTAAATTGAACTCATCCATGCAGTATTCAGGGAACTTTTCCAAGACGAAATGAGCCTTTCCCTCCAACTTGTTTTGGTAATAACCCACACTGTTACCCAGGCTGAGTGAAACACACGAATTCCATAGCAGTGCTTGGATGACAGTGCTTCACAGATCACATGCAGTTATTCTGAACGGCCACAGAACAAAAATATTTACCAGAAAAGAAAGCCCACAAAAATCAGGCTCCATTTTTTTTAGTGGATCTTAATGCTGTAAGGTGACTATAACAATTAATCATTTGGTTGTAGTATTGCGCAGATTAATTGGGCCTCCCAGAACCTCCCTGGTAAAATACCAGCTGAACCAAAAATCCACCACACAAGCTTCAGATACACCCCCCTGTCTCTAAAGCCAGGTTGTGTATACAAAAAGTACTTCAGAATAGAGAAGTTTTGATAAAGACATACAAAAATGATGACCCTGTACTTCACAGGACCTGTGGTGAATGAAGCCAGGAATGCTATCCAGAACCAAGCCCAGCACACAGGTGGGTGCTGGCAGAGGCAGCCCCACACACTGCTGGCACTGCCCTGCAGGGCTCAGCAGTGTCAGCCATGAACCAGACACGTCCCCAGCAGCTCCCCGTCACTGTGCTGCTGGAATGGCACTTGCCAACACCTGATTGTTCTGCATGGAAGTGCCTTGTACCAACACTTACTTCTTCCACTGAAAACACAGATACCACTCACATGAAACCATTTTACGTGAAATACATGAAGGCTTTTAAGAAGGAAGCCAGTCAAGGACAGAAACATTACTTTTTAATGCTGAACTTAAAGCTTGTAAACTTGCCAGGGGTAAGGGGAGAAGCACTGACATACAATTCATGATGATGCAAACTGCAGCAAATTCTTAGTTTCAGTTAATTGTTCTTTATCCTGGTTCTCTTTACCATCTCCCTCCTCCCAACCACAGCCACAAAGCATCACAACTGTTGGCAGAAACATTCCTCCCTTTTCTTGTGCTCCATCCCTGTGTCTTTGGGAAAGCCCAACTTGTTGCTTAGTTTTCCAAATAACTTCCTGTGGATTTTCAAGTTCTCCAAATTCCTTTCAGTCACACAGTGACGTTTTATTTTCGCAGGACTACTATTAAGCTATCCTGATTTTTTTCCCCTGCTCAAATAGTGTTACTTTCTACTACCACATTGTACGTGGCTAGGAGTAGCGTAAAAGGAACGCGGTAGCATTACGTGTGCTTTAAACATTGAGAAAGATATAAAGAAAAACGCATATACAAAGTTCTACTTTCCTAATAGGAACACTGGCATTAGCAAATAGCATATTTGAACGATAGGAAATATTACTTTGTAGTAGCAAACACTTTGTAAATAAAAAACTTGTTATTTTTTTAATGGAAATTTTATAGAAGCTATTTCTGTATGCTCAGTTGATTCCATGTTTACTGAAAATGCTGCAAGTGGGAATTGTACATTGGAAATGGGGGTGGGAGCCATGGCTGACTGCAGCAGCAGCATCTGTGTGCTGGAGGGGAACAGCGCCCAGCTGCTGCGAGTGGGAAGTGCAGCCTGACTGTACAGGAACTGAATAAAAGCATTTCAAGGCAACTACAGCGGGCCTGCTTTGGTGTGGTTTTGTTTGTTTGTTTCTAAGAAAAACATGGGAAAAAAAGGCAATAAAAATTAAAGTTGACAGTAAATGTTCTTCATTCGTTTAAAAAAGAATAAATAAAAACCCCTTCATTAGTTTAATCTCAAGGCAGTACTGCATTGCTTGGCATTTTGAAAATAAAGGAGGGAAATGTATCAAGGGAGCCCGTGTTGGGTCGCCATTCCAAGACACTTTCCACGTTGTTCCAGATGGCAGATTTCTGAAGTTGTCACATTTTGACAAGCCAATTGGAAGCATATCTAGGAGTATTACTGCTTCTGTGTCACCAAGAAACGCACCCAACTTACGCCTGATTGAAGGCCTCAGAAACACCTACTGATTGCCATGTCAGGTTCATCCCAGCATGCTGTATTTCAGCACCCGTGTGCTCCCCTTGCATCTCACCCTACGTCATCTTTTACCTGCAGACCCCTTTCACACACAGCTGCAGACACAGAACACACACCCTGCCTGCCTCCCACCTGTATTCTGCCAGTAAGAACCCAAATGGTGAGATTTCCCTGTGCCTCCTCACTGTCCGTGCTGGTTTTCCAACTCCATCAAATTCAGAAATCCCCAAGCAATGTCACAGTGCTTGTTTTTCCTCATGCATAAATGATGCATCAATTTTAATCTCAAATCAGCACAAAAGTTAAAAGACAATAGGAAAAGACCGCAAAACCGAGCTCATCCCTGTGCGGTCACTGCCTTCTCACACAGCCCTGCTTCATTTAAGGGCACTGGCAAATTTGGGGAGGCATTTTCAGGTACAGATGGGCAGCCCCAGGTCCAACTGGTTGGCTGCACACTTATCGCATGGTTTCTTTAAGCCTGAAACACCGCTGGAGAAACATGGGAGCACAGTCCTTATCTCAGCAATAAAGACACTGCCTCCTCGAGGCGCAGCCTGGTGATCTGTATGCTCTTCTGTGTCAGTGCTACATAAACTGCCACCAGAAGGATTCTGAATCATTGCACTAATGGCACAGCTTGCTGGGATAAACACTGGCCCCTAAAGAACTTGGAAGAACAAGACTTGCTGCAAACTGCTTCATTTCTTGGTGGTGCTTCTTCACATTGGGATAACCTCCCAGCAGCCCAACACAGGGAAACACTAAAGCACAAAACCTCTTTTTTTATTCTAAGAATTACTCCGTGTGGGTCTCTGAGAAGGAAGAAGGGCACTGAAGAGCCCTTTCTGAGCTCACAGACGTTTTTGGTCAGAATCCCGCTGACCACCCAGTACGACCACCATGCGAGCTGAAGCTGGTTTACTTCTTAATTCACCGAAGACTGCAGGTCTTATAAATAACAACTTAGCAAGCAATGGTAGCTACTGTAGCACTGCCGTTCTCTGTAATGGTGGTAACAACAAAGATGGACACAAGTACTTTCTGTGGTTACAAAAAAAACAGTCTTAAATATTGCATTTGGCTGAATGACACATTCTATTAGAAAACAAAAAAGGTCTCAAACCATTCAGGAAAAACCAACCAACCACCCACGTTTCCGTAAGCTTGCGATCATTACACTCGGTCTCAGCCCCGGGCGTAGGGCAGGGCGCGGCGCCCTCTGTGAGCAGCGCCCAACCTCGTGCGCCGCCGCCGGGCCATCCTCGATGCTTGAGATTGCTCAGCGGGCGGGGAGCCCTGCCGTCCCTCGGGATCGCTGCCTCCTCGCGGAAACCGCCGCCCAAGGAGAGCGCAGCACCGCCCAGCACAGCGCTGCACACCGCCCCGCGGACCGCCGCAGTCCCTCCGTACCGCTGCCCCGCTGTCCGCAGCACGCGGCGCACACCCGTGCCGGGCACGCGCAAGTCCACCATTCGCGAAAGCTGCAGCTACGCAGCAATGGCAGCGCACAAACATCACTCTTAATTGAGCTACTCGACGAAAGTACAATTTCAAACATCCGGTAATAAGAAACCCTGTTTATTCTATACCGTATAAAAAGAAGTGGATGATAGCACGGCGCCCTGCGCTGCTGGCACCAGAGGAACAGCGACCGCGCTCATCGACCAGCCGCCCGGTCGGTACAGCACCGCCGTGAGCATCCGGCGCGTTTAGGGGCTAAAAGACTTCACGAACGGAGCGCCCCGGCCCGGGCGGCCTTCGCGATCTGCCAGCAAACAGAGCGGCCCGCGCGTCGCCCAGCAGTCCGATCCTCCGCCTCAACCGCCGCGGCACAGCCGCTCCACACCCGCGCGCAGCCCCCGCCGGGGCTCTGACGGAGCACGGCACGAAGGAACCTCACCGCAGCCGCTTGAGCGCTGCCACCCGCGCCGCAGAGGCCGCGTACCGCCCGCACGCCGCAGCCGCGGGCGGTTTCCGCCCCTTTGCCCACGCGCGCAGAGAACGCGGCCGCCGCTCCCCGCGCACCGATCCCGCTCGCAACCCCGCGCGGTCGCCCCACCCACTACTGCCCCGCCGCCACTCCCCGCCCCTCCCTAAACGAGGGAGCCTTCCTCCCTTTCCCCACCCACCCGTTACCTGTTCGCTCCAAAAGACCGCGACGCGCTCCGATCCCGCCGCGTCGCCCCGCGTCGTGCTGCGGTTCTGGCGCCCGCCGAGGTAATAACGGCCGCGGCACGCGCCGGGCACAGTGCGCAGGCGCGCAGGGCCGCAGCACGTGCAGCGCGGGGCGGGACGAGACGGCCGCGAGCGCACAGCTGCCGCTCCCTGAGCCGCGGCCGCCCGGCACCTGTGCCGGCTCTGCAGGAGGGCCACGCGTCTCGCCCGCCCCGCGCAGTCCGTGCGGAGCTTCTGGTGGACTCGGAGCCGCAGAGCGAGCAAAAGTAAAATCAGCACTTACAAACCTAACCGACGTTCGGGCGCTTCGCGACGAGCGGCGCTCGCACGGAGAGAGCAGGGGGGATGAGATGAATGAAGCGCCGGAGCCGCTCCCACGGCGAGAGGGGCGCTCAGTGCCCGGCACGCGCGGTAACACAGCGCAGTAATGAAACGGAGAACGCGTTCACGTGCGCTGCGCGAGAGCCGTTCGTCGAGGTGGGGAGGGGAACGATGCAATCAAGCGCTCGGTCTGAAGGCCTGCAGCTGCGCCACCGCAGCGAACGTCGATGGAAGCCAGAAGGGCGCCAACGGCTGCGGGCACGGCGCTCGAGCGGACGGGCAGAGCCGGCAGTGCCCTCAGTCCCATTGCCGGCACCTTAACGGCAACCTGACGTCTGCACGCTGCCCTACCAGTGCGATTAACTACTGTTGGGTAAATCATCGCAACTGCACAAGGAGCTGCTCCGCCTATTGCCGCTCAGATACCGTTGTCTCAGATCACCGAGCAGTGAGTGAGCGCACGTATGGGCTGCTCGCGGCCAAACAGCCTTTGTGTTTATGGATGTTCCTGCCGCAGAACCTTGGCGTCTTTGGCATTTCCTCGCTCTCTCGTTAGCATGACTAAAGCGGAGCTGGAAGCACTCCGAGCTTACAAACTTGTGTGTGCTCCGCCAAGCTTCTACCTGCGGCTCCGTGGCATCTGGCAAGATCTCAACGCCGAGATACAACGATAGCAGGTTGTGTCTGGGCCCGCAGGGCGTGCAGCAGGCTGCGGGCTGCAGCAACGAGCAGCAGCTGAGGGCAGAGAACGGGCCGTGTGCTCGCATAGCAGCTGGCAGCACTCCAGGCCCTGGCCCAGTGACCGGTTGCTCGGACACCTGGAGCTGAGCCCTCCATCTTATTCAGATGGAGGAAACATGGGATCAGCGTGGTAACGGGTAGGTACATCACCAAGCACGCAAATCCCAGGAAATAAAGCAGTGTTGGTTCATGAAGAAGAAACCCAAATAACTCTTGCCTGGCTCGGAGGTGAGTCTCATTAATACCTTTGATGGAGGAAAAGACCTATTTCAAACCTTTGGAAAAATGGGATGCTTTACAACTAACGTGCCCTTATGGAGTAAGTACACGGCACTAAAGAATAGTCACAGCAAAACGTATCTCTCTGTGATTGCTTACAGTTTTAAACCCTCAAGCTGCTAGGTTTGGTGCTGCTGTTTGTTTCTGCGGCACATAACTAGTTGAAGTCATATTAGAAAGAGCCAACGATAGGGAAATAGCAGCAGTAAGAAAAAAATACAGGAGACTGCTCTCAGCAGTGGTCCGGCTCCTAAAATAGATGCAAAACCAGAAAGCAGGTGGCCCTCCACCAACTTCCATCAGTCACTACTAATCATCAGCTACTACAGACCCTTAACTGTGCAGGATTTTCGCTGCGCAGTGCGTTTCTTCTCAAGAGCAGCTCGCGAGCTGGAAAATACAGAATGCAGCTTTTGCAATCCAGAATGAGTTAAGAACCTCATGCCTGAGCTCCCTGCAGACAGCAACGCCGTGACATCTCTGACAAGCCAGGCTGGCAGCTCCAGCTCAGCAGATAGCAGGAAAATAGACTCAAAGGGCAAAGACAACTCACAGTTCCAACAGCCATTCATGTCCTACGGAGATTTCGGAGAGCTTTCCTGTTATATTTTAAGTCATGACTGCACTTCTGTTTGTCAGAGTGCATTTGCCGGTTGCACAGCTGAGTTTTTATATGCAAGTCAGCCTACAGCAGTTTCCAGTAATGGCATCTTATGCAATTTTTGACCTACTTTAACACACTAGGACACTTGGAAACACAAGATCCACTGCAGCAGCTTTCTGCTCTACGGTTACAGTGCAGCAGAAAGCAAGTCTTTAGACAAATACATTAATTCACTAAAATACAGGTGAATTTAAAATAAAAAATAATAATTAAAAAAAAATCCAGGTATTTGTCAAACCATTAGGAGCATTCAGAACATCATACCTATTGTTTTCGAGACTGCACATATTATTTGAGCAAGATCAGAATCACTAAGCTGTTGCATATGCACTGACCTTTCCTGTGCCCTTCCTCAATCTCACTAAGCCGCTGCTTCCTGAAGATCACAGCTTAACACCTCAGATCAGGGCTTCTCTCATAGTGGAACGCTGCAGGTTAGCAATACAATACATTTCTATTGCCCCACCAGACAGTCATGGCTATCCAAGAATAGCTGCTGTACCTTATTTCTTTACCTTCCTGTACCTCACTGGCTTGCTGTGCTGGGCTTTACTCACTTCAAGTGCTGAGGGTAGCGGACCAGGAACTCTCAGAAAGTTCTTAACTTTAAACCTATGCTATAGTCAGCCTTAAGTGAACAGTTCACCTAATGTAGTGGCCTGAACAGGGAGTTAGGAGAACAGGAGAACAATGCTGAGCTGCTGCTGCACTGACTGCCTCAAAAGAAGGCAGAATCAGCCACTTTCGCAGCTGTTCTTCAGAGCAGATTAACATTTAGAACCTTATATATCTTATCTGTGGATTTGCTTTAAATAACTTTTAAATCAACCAGGCTGAAACTTACAGCCACTTAAAAATAGTATTTAAATAAAGAAATTTCTCAAACCAAGCAAGTTTACAGAGAATCTTACACAATTACAGGTACTGCGCTAACCTCTCCCTGCACCTAAAAGGCAAAGGAAGCATGAGGAAGTGAGCTGAGCACGTACTGTTCCCTACACTGAAACCTGTCCAACCTCTGATGCATTATGATTTATCTCATTAGTGAGATCACTTAACTTGGAACAAGTTAAGTACAGTCATTAAAATATTTACGGTGTTAAACAAGTGCATCAGTCCCATTTGTCACTAGGAGGGCAGTGGCAGCTCTTCAAGTTAGAATCCACAGCTATGGCAGGTTTACAGAGACCTTGTTAGGGATGATAAGCGCTACAGGAGTTACGGCTGTGGGGTCTCTCGTGTCAGAAAAGCAGAAATAGCATCAATATGCTCACAAGTCACTAAGTTACAGTGTTATATTATGTATAGAGGATTACAGTAGGCCATTTTTATTCCATACAAATTTAAAAGATTCTATTTGGATCTAATGCATAACACACACAGCCAAGTGCACTTTCAACATTTATATATATACCTTTAATTCAAAGATATTGATATTTTTCAGCCTTCCTAAGCAATTGTTGGCAAATCCACATTCAACTCTTAGCAATTTCAGTCATTTAATGCAAAATCGAAATGAACCGCAGCTACACACAGTACTCACTGTTCAGGGTTGCATCACAGAAATATCTAGGTACATGCTAACAGACATAACTTTGCAAACTCCATTTTTGGCTTCTTTAGGTTGTCGCCTGAGATTTAAAGACACAAAGAGTCTTACAGTTAGTCACAAATTCTATCTGATCCAAACAAACTACAGTGACATGCAAGCTTCTGAATATTCCTCATGTCACACTGATTTTACTTCAAGAATCACAGCCACCAGACTAACAGACTTCAAATCAGAATTTTTGGCTTAGCTTCTCTTTGATTTTCTTCCACCCCTACTTAGACGAAGAAAAAATGCAGGAAGGATTCCAGGGACTTGGTCTGATCTTGTATGTTAAATGCTACTTCTAACAAGACAATGACAGCTGCTGGATGTAATTTACCTGAAAGGCAACTGAGACTACTGTAAAATCAAGCCTCCGTGATACAATCTGTGCCTACAGCAACATTAATATTTATAGTCAGGCAACTTCTAAAAGTTGCATTTTTGGTTTGCAGCCCAGCATCTGCGAGAGAGAGAGCACGTGTGCACCTTATCTACTGCACCATCAGCATAAATAAAACCTGCAGCTAATACTGCCTCCTCATGATCTTCCCTTTACTGCTGTGTATTCATGAGCAGGGTTGGCTGGGGAGTGGGACTGTGGCATGGCAAAAAGAAAAGTGTAGATCAGCTGAACTGGATGTTGGTAGACTTTAAGGCTAGTTTGAAACAGCACCTGCAATAACTGGCAGTTTCATGATGTTTTGAAGTCTTTACTCCAGGCTTGAAGGCACTACAGTTACCTAATAAGACAAATAAGTATTTATTAGTAGACAAGTTAATCATCCCAGGTTTCTTACTAAGTTAGTAAATTTAAATCTTTAAGTCCACAGAGAGTTTACTTAAAGACGTACATGAAGAAAACAAGTAATTCTATTGCGCCCTAACAAGCAATATGTCTGTTTATAAGCTAGACCATTTACTCATTCAAATTCTGAAGAAAGAAGAAAAAAAAAAAAAAAAAAAGGTTCAATTACTTAAGGAGTTTAAAGTTTGACTCATTACCTACATCTATTTTGTACAGTATTTTTGGTAACTGAACCTTTTCAAAGTCCCATCCCTCCCACAACTATGATGATGCCTATGTGAATAAATAAAAAATACACTTCTACAAGATCTAGGGAGAACAGGAGTTTATTGAATTCTACCTGTCTGAAAAGTGCTGGTGAAGAATTGCCATTTCATGCTTTGTCTATATAAAGAAGTAGAAAGAGAAACTGTTGCAAGTATCAAGTCATTTGAAAACTGAGCATTTCTCTATAAATTCTTATCATTCCTAAGTGAACACAAATGTGATTTTATTATTATTGTTTGGTTTCTTTATACATGATGCTAGTATTTTTCATTTTCAAATGCAACCTCAACACTAAGTTCTGTTAGGCAGTATTAAAATACTTCCAGGCAGTATTAATATACAGAGAACCAATTAGTGATATCTTCAAGAACCCAGGCATCCCACCTCTAAAACTGCATGATTTATAACATTAGTAATGGAATATTTTAAAAGAACATTCTTATATTAACGCATGCTATCATTACAGAAGTACCCATGGCATATTGTGAAGAACACTTTTTCTTTTGTAGACAACAACAAAAAAGCATGCTAAATGACATCAGTCGCTATTAAGCCTATTTGTAATGAGGTTCAACACACCGTTAGAAGTCCCACTGAGAGTAGCTCCCTCCAAACTTGCACCAGTGTAAGCTTGCACAATTGTTTAAAAGAAGTTTGCACTAATGTGGTTGACACTGGCCAAACATTTTCAAAGCAAGTTATTAAGACCGGATCTTGAATTTTAGTAATCATTATTTTAATTTGTTTCTAATAAAGTTTTTAAAAACAACATAAGAATTAGGCATAAAAGCACGTTAGGTAACAAATTTAGGCCACAGTATTACTAACAGAACACAGAGGTATGTATACAAACAGTTTTGCTGTAGTCTCCAATATATGAGAATGTGGATCGTGTGCTCAAAAAATAAGCCGAACAAAAACCCTGGGGTAGAGCTTTGTAAACCCCATGTCAGCAAAACCACACGAGTTATAACCCAGTACAATGGGTCAGCTTGGCCTGATGTGAGCAGCAGTCACAAAGAAGCCAGGCTTTTTGTAGCCATCTTAACAAGTGGATTACTAAAAAAACCGTATGTCAAATGGCCAGTAATCCATACTCCCAGCCAACAGACAATTTGTATAACACAGCTGTGTCTTCTTTTTTTTTTCTTTTTTCAAAGGCGGATGGCAAATACACTGAAATCCAAGATTAAAGAGCAGAAGAAAACATGAAGTGTGTTAAAATGATGCAATGAAACAGTATATAAATTAAACAGGAATGTTTAATCAAGACAAACCCCCAACAGAGGTTCTTCAGAATTTATTCTTTGTTTAATTGGAAATACGAAAGTCTATTTCCACAATAGTGAGGCTGTTTCTTTCAAGCAGCTCTGTTGTACAACTGTTACCAGGACTCTATAAACAAATTTTAATTGTTTTATATTGATATTTCTGAACTAAAAAGTTTTAAAATACGGTATAGATTTTATTTGTGCTCCACGTATTGCAAGCAATTAACAACACAAAGAAAGATTTAATTCCTCAGCTAGAATACCAAACTCTCTACCAAGTATTACAAGTACACAATACTTGCACAGTGACAAGCACAAGAAAGTACTAGGTGAGCACTTACTTTCTGAAATCCATACCAATTCTTAAAATCCATTTTACTTCTCCCACACTAACCAATCCACAATTTAAGGCATCTCCACACAGTCATCCATCCACCCACCCGCTCCCATACACACAACTTATGTGAAGGTGTTTACTCTTTCAAAAGAATCACTATGTCAATCGGGTACCATTTATTAATTATCCCTATAACTGTGTCAGCATTGAGATATGACAGTTAAACCAGTGTTAAATCAATACAATATTTACATAGCACAGCACATTAAGCTTGAGACACTCACTTGGGGGCATAAAACCACATTTTAGAACAGGACAAAGGTCACCATTATTAAGTGTTTGAAAACAGCTATTTACAGGTCCCTATGACATAACTATGGTCTGTACACTGTTCCAATGGGGCAGGCAGAAGCATGATAGGCATTTATTTGAGGGATTTCAAACATACGATTTGGAAGCATATTATTATGCTACCCTGAATGCCATAAGCCACCTTAACATTCTCCAAGGTGGTTTCATATCCTAGAATGGCATGTCCAGCTGATACAAAACAGACAACACAACGTTTACTTTGTGGAGAACGTTTTTCTCCTGCTATTCAGTCATCTCAACTTTGAAGGCAATTCGTCCCAGAAACTTGTCACGATCGTCTTCATTTTTTAAATTAGGTGAGCCCAGGATCTTACACTCGATTGCTATTTCTTCGTTGGTACTGTTGGAGTTAATCGCTAGCTGAACAGCCACTAGAGGCTGTAAATAGTGAGCCTAGTGAACAGAAAGATGGGGAAAATATTTGAGATACTGGAGTAAGTGATCTGAATATAACGATTAGCATGAGCAATCAACATTTAGTCTATCAAAACAAGAAAATGAGATAATTACGAACCCAAGCTTTCAAAGCCCAATCTGACTGAGATAAGACTGTTTTTTCCCAGCTAGACAGATTGTCACATACACATTCTTCATATTATTTTTTAATCAATATATTCCACTTAATTTGAGTTAATGACAGTACTCAATATAAACTGCCTGGGGAGAGGAGTAAGAATCAGCATCCTCATTAAATGCTACAAGTTATCTGAAAAAAGGTCCATTCTCTAAGTCAGGCAGTTGGGTTTATCATGCAGAGCAGCAAAAAGGAAATAACCATTCTGGAGATGCTAGTACTTTCACAGCTTCTACCCCAGCACAACAACAGTCGTACACTCTTAACCCTTCTACAGAATAAAGTAATTAAAAAATTCCACACAGTAATTTTTGTTGTGTAGCCAAGAATTCAATCCAGACTCTTGAGACCTGTTTAAATACTCAACCTCAAAAGTATTCTTGCTGCTTTCTTTTCTACAACATACCAATGTTATGAGAACTGCATCTTACATAAGCAACAAACCCTCAAGCAAATCTTATCTCCTCCCACATGACAGAATGGACATGAAATGACACTAAACCACACTCCAAAAGAGAATATCAGTTAATTAATATAAGATTTTTTTTCAATCACCTAAATAAGTATTAGCATTGAGTTTTGCCTGACTTAACTGCTTTCTTTTCATAATCTCACCTTTCCATCAGTATAGCAATAAGACAAGCATTTTATCGGGAAAGGTCTTCATCCCATCTTTGGCAGAAACTATTTCCTGATATATCAAAATCTACCCATGCTGTATTTTGCATTTCTTAGAGAAGCAATGCTCTTCCGCTATTCTTTCATGCCAGGAAGGGTTAAAGTACATACTGAGTCTGCCTTTTGGAAGCAGAAGTTGACAGCCTTTCCCAAATCTTGTTTATCTAAGCAAATTGATGCTTTATCAGTTCAAGAACTCTGGCTGTGAAAGTGAAGACCTAGAACTGCACGCAAATAAGTTGAAAGCATACATTGAAGAAATACTGCTTCCTCGTTAGGAAAAGTTAAGTGAAAATTTAAAAAAAAGTTACATCAACTGCTGCAAGTTGGTAATAGAATAGTTAAGCAGAATACACTGGAAATAATAACTGACATGAATAAGTTAGTACCAAAATCACTTCAGGGAAATAAACAACTACTGCAGCATGCTACAGGCCTAAAAATATTCACATTAGGAGAGTACTTCACCTTCAGTGGTGAACAGCCAAGAAGTTTTCCAACCACGATTAAATAACTTGGCCAACAAGAGGCAATTTAATTTTGTATTTGATAGTTATCTCAAGCTGTTTCAAGAAAATAAAATATTAGCTAAATTTAAGTTTCAGGAGAAACCAGAGTCTTAACCCTGTGTATTCTGTGTCAATAAAATAGTTGTTTTGTTTTGAAAACTTAAGTGTTCAAGTAGATAAAATTTAAGTGAGAATCAAATGTGGATAAGGGAGGCAAGCAAAGAAAAAATAAAAAATAATAGTAAAACAGACTATAATCCACTACCTTGACGTGCTTCTTCATTAAACAGAGTTAAAAGAAAACATGACTGCAGAGACATACAGATGTATAAGCAACAATACCATGCTGAATTATAAATTGGATATCTTGTACACAAACCCTACGGGCAGAATATCAGAAACTGCACGGTAATCAAAAGAACCAGTTGAGGTTTTTTGCCTTTTCCACCGGAACACATAAGTGACCAAGAAACAGCAGATGTCCTTAATATTAATAATGCCTTTTATTCATTAGGAAATAAAGATGCCCGCTTTATTTCCTTACATCTGATAACGGATCTCTCTAATCTCATTAAGCACTGTACTTTATGAGTACACCTCACTAAAATTTTCAGACTTCACAGTCAGAATGTTTAGTAAGATGACCATCGTTAAGACATACTTACATGCAAGGTTTTCCCATAGTATGGAAAGTACATCAAGTCAATCGAGCCTCCTGAAGGAAAATAATTTATCTCAACCGCGCCTGGATCCTATGGTTGGAGATAACAAAAAAATTAAAAGTTCCTATCTGCTTGGATAAACGCTTGTACACCATTAGAATTATAACCCAATGATAAAGTGCAATTTATCATTGCACTAAATTAATAAAGTAATTTATCATTACTCCCCTAAAGGGAAAAACAAACAAACAAACAAACAAACAACTCCAAAAAGTAATAGACTAACTTTCAAAACATGAAGTTTTGGCAAAGAGCTACATGCTGCACACATCTGCTACAGTGAAGCTTACTATTAGCAGTACTTAAATCAGTAATCACATCAAGGCACTCTGAATTACAGTTCCCCTTACCAGTCAAAGGAAGTCAAATTGCAATGAATATAACAAAAAGAAATTGCATATGTAAGCTAAAATCCCATGTACCCACAAGCAACCCTGTATGTTTTGGTGAAGCAACAGCATATCCATATATAAGACAAGATGAAAACTTGACTTTAAATAGAAATTCAAATTTCAAATTTGAAACAATGCAGCCCCAACCCTCCACAATGGCACCTGATTCGTAGATTGTTCAGCTAGCCTTGAAAGACAAGCTACCTAAAAGGAAACCAAACTTTAAAGTTGTCACGTTTCTAGAGTTTGTACCATCAGCACCCAAAAGGAACAGTACACACATGTATCCCTTATCGCTAGAATTTTCCCTACAGCTCCAAATTTAGTAGCAAGATGCTACCTACAGAGCTGCTGCGTGATTTCTAAGGAGTAACCCAACCTGTAAGATACACAACATTTTGTAAATCTTCCATGTACGACTGTGTTGTCCCAGACATGCTGTCAGAGTATGACAGATTCATCTCCATGGATATAATATGCTTTGGGACTGTGCATCTGGGAGGGATAGCAAATTACTGCAAGTTCAAGTGGCTCGGAAATGCCCAAATCTAAAGTAACTTTCTGTAACAGCTAATTATATAACCGTAATAAAGAGTGATGCAACAAAACATTGCCAAAATGCTAAATACATCTACAGAATATCACTGCTTGTTCAGCGTAACTCACAAGTTTGAGCTGCATTAGTAACTTTCATTTTTTCCAGTATTACCATACCTGTAGCTGCCATTTTTAAAAGCTACACTACAAAGTTCAGAATGCAACTGCAGTAATAGACTTCAGAGAAGAGGAACACAAATAAAGATCAAGAAACAATAGGTAATAATCCACAGCCCAAGAACATATCCTTCTACTACCATACTAGTTTAGGATATTAGTCAGATGATTGTTCCTTTGAAGTCTAAATTATTGCAAATCCTCAGAATACGCTGATTAGATATTGTGGACCTTGAGTTAGCAAATTTAATTGCTAAGTAGAATTCTGTAGCATATCACCGTCAGTCTCTATTTTAGTTACAGCTCATGCAGCTGAAAATACTCATTATTGAAATACATTTCTGAAATCATAGTTACAAAACCAGAATACAGAATAACTGCAGATAAACAGGAGCGGAGCTTTCTCAAGCAGCTGAACACAGTTGTGTGCAGGCAGTCACAAATACATAGGCAGTTGTCTATCAAGAAAATAGCAGAGAGGTTCTTGAACATGCAGCTGCCTTTCTCATGCAAATACTGTGCGTTGCATTTTTAAATTAATAATAATTAAATCTAATAATTAGGATAATTAATCCCTACATATATTTTTTAAAAAGCCAAGCTAGCTGCATCTGCTGAAAAGTTTCAAGAGCCAACCCATGGGCATTATTTTTTTTTTTTGCTTACCACGGACACAAAGATTTACAGGCAGTCAGCCAGCAAATCTTAAAATCAGACCACTTAGATGGACGGATAAAGGTAGGCTTCTACCTCACTCACAAAGGTTTTATCAGGACTGTCTTAGCGTAATTGCACAGACATTAAAATAATGTACCGAGACCCAAGGAAAGAACTTGTGAAAGACCTACTTGTCACCAAGAAAAGAAGAAAGGATATTGTACCTATCCATCTAGACTTCTTGCACAGTTTAAAGCAAAATGTACTGCAACAAGAGCAATATCCATTAGTAGAGCCTTAAAAATAACGGAGTCCTTTCACATAAAAAAGGGTAAATCAGATGCTGAGTATGATGACAATTGCAAGGAAGGAAATCTCACTCACAACCATTCTTCATTCTTGAAAATTAGAAAGAGATGCCTAATACAAAGCGAGGATGGTCTCTGAACAGCAGAAATGCAAGTGAAGAATTAATTGTATTCGTCTTCTCTGTCATTTAAAAAAATGTGCAAACCTACGGATTTTTGTTCAGTGTACATAGTTCCAACATGAAAGAATGTTGCTGCAAGATGTTCCAGCACACTTGAAATTGCACACCTCCAGCCCCAGACTAAAGATCTAAAATGCTGACATTCAAACTTCTTCAAAGTACATTCCTTTTTTAGCTTGTTTCTCCTTGCAGAGATACTTAGGTCTACAACAGATCAGTTCCTTCTGGATGTAGGAGCAAAAACCAGCTGGAATTAGTGTCTTACACTGCAAACACTACCTTCCCTCATCTACACAAATCACAGCGATGACAGCATGGAGGTGTGGGGAGCAACCCCACCTATGAAGCATGCTGATTTTGATATCACAGATCTACCTATTTTTTTTTCTATTAAAAAAAAAAACCCAGGGGGAAAGCACAGGAAGAAGAAATGAGAGTCACTTCACAGAAGAAAACTTGGAAAAATGTGAGTTTTTAATACTAATTTCCACATGAAAAATTTTAATGATGTTTCCTTTGGCAAAGACTGGCAGAATCTGTGGGCAGAAACTATTAACTCCCTTTTGTATGCAAAAGACTTGCCCTTACAACTTAGGGTAACTTTTATTATACTATTTACAACTCAGATTGTGTAAAGTCAAGGCAGACACTTCTCCAGATTGCTCCCTAATATGTGTAAAATTCAAACTGTAGAGAATATTATATATTTTTTTTAATTGATCAACAGCAGATCCACAGATTAAAAATAATAGTTAAAGAAGGTCTTCCCTACACTGAAGAAAACGCGGCACTAGGATTTCTGCTCTGCTCAATAAAATCTCCTTTTAAGCTAAATCCATTCTTGTCACTCTGATCTTAAAGATTTCTGATGTAAAACTTATAATTACCAGCAAGTTGCATTCATGCTATGAACTGCACAAATAATACGCTCATATGTGCTATGAAGCTAATATCCAGTAAGAGGCTTATTTGGCTCAATTTCTGTAGTACAACTCACATTTTTTTTTTATCCAGATTTGCTGACAGCAACAGAAAAACAAAAACCAACCAAACAAACAAAAACCCTTCAACAGAACACATCAGCTATTTAAAGACTCAGTAAATACCCTGAATAAGAGAAACAACAGAGAAGGACAAACGACCTCTACACATCATTCCTGCTACGAGCCAATATTTAGGGAAGATTCAAATACAGTGGCAGATGCATCTCATTATAAATTCACCATAGCATATGCTTATTATAGTTTTTAACATCATCTCCTAGAACATCCACAGGAAAGCTGAAGAAATACCATGAATATAAAAATAGAATCCTCGGTGTTTTATATTTAGCTTATATATCTGCAGTGTTCTTAGCACATCCCTAGACATTCCAGGTGGAGATGAAGACAACTGGCCTGTGCTCAGTGTTTCAATAGGAATTTGGAAGAGAAAGTTCCTTCACTGATGACAGCAAGCTGTAAGAAGTTGAAGCTTGATCACAACAAATGGGGTGGGAGAAGAGGCAAGCAACAGAAAAACTAACAAGAAAGATCTAACTAGCAAAATAAAACAAAGACTCAATGTAGTAGTGTTAGAAATGGCAAATTCACCTCGGGAGACTTTAACTACTTCTGATGTGATGAGAGGGAAAAATTTTGTTGTTAATTGTCTCAGCTAGAGGAAAACTTGTGTCTGATTTGGGATATGGTATTACATAAGAAATGATAAATTGGAAAAGGGAAAGAAGAAAGGTGAAGAGTAAATATCAGAAGAACCTAACTGCATTATTCTAGAGAAATTCCTCCAACCGAACATTTTCTAAGAATGGACACAGCAATCAACTTTGCAATAGACTGCCATGGAAAGATCAAAACTTCCGTAGACTTGACAGAAGTGAAGGACTAAAACCTATGCCCACAACAGATTCCTCAAGTGAAGGCTCCTAGGAAGACCTGTGGTATTTGTCCTATCTATTGCTGAAATTCCCCAGCCTACATTTTTTCAGTCAACTCAAAGAGCCATGACTCTACCCCTACTAATTTACCAAGGCTTTCACAGCTCCCCAAGCAGTCTAGGAGAAATACACACAAGTCAAAAGTAATTATTATAACTGCCTTAAAACATTCTGAGCAAGCATTTTGCACACAACAAATATTTATAGATTAGATGTTATTGTAAGTTGCTTATATTTGATTTGAAGACAACTTTTACTTGAACGGTAACAATGTTAGTTTCCACACTTTGTCTTACCCATCATTTATAAAATTGTCTAAGGTGCACTTGCAGCATGGAGAAAAAAATAAAAATATAGGTTATGAAATGGGAAAACAAAACACAACTCACACTAAATAAAGAAAAGTAAATATGACTACAAGTTACACCTATGCATTTCCTCAGCTCTGAAGGAAATCAGGTAGCTCAAATACATCTTAAAACGGAAGAACAAAAAGACAGTATTTTTAATAACTATACTGAAGAAATTAAAGACAATAATATTAAACTAGACAAACAGTAAGATGAAAACAAGAAAAAAAGAAGAAAGTCTAACAGAAGACAGTGAAATAAGTGTTCCAACGGTATTTACATTGACTATTCATCTCAGTAGCAAGGGAAATTAACTTCATCTTTATCTCTTACATTCAGAACTGACCTTAGATGTACACTGTATATATGGTTCCCCTTCAGGCTTTAATCCAATTATCTGAAAAAGAAAGTTAAAGTATTTACAGACCTTCTTTCTCTCACCAGTTCTACATATCAAATTCAAACTTTCTCCCATTTAATAAGACAGAGTTGATACAGGGAGCACATCTGTCTAGTATTATGTTTAAGGACAAATTTAGCTTAGAATAAAGATGTAAAGTATTGTTAAGTTAAAGCTCAAATAGCGGCCATATCCAGGGCTACTTTCTTATTTTACATTAAGCACATAAAACTAATGGCTCAAAACAATTAACTGTTCAAGAAACGTAACATCACTGAAAAGTCAAACAGTTCTTCAGTCAAATTTTCATCACACTGCAAAGTTAGGAGTTATGGAATCCACGATATTCTAATTGTATTTCTAGAACACAGGCATGAAGTAAAACACAATTACAAGAAAATTGAATCCGTATTTCAGTCCTTTTCAACAGTGATATTTCATACCCTGCACTAAAAATGAAATTTAAAAGAAGTAGTCACTTACTCTATTCATTTTCACAAGCACGCAGGGAGTTCCTTTAGAATAGCCAAAGGTCTTATCTTCCTTCCCAGAGCATTGCCCAAGCTCAGAGAGGTTAAATCGACATGCTTTTTTAACAGCAACATCATTCTGATCAAAAACCTTTCCTGGTGTACAGTTTATATTTTGGGATTGCTTTGAATCATCATATGCTATGAGACATAAAAATAGTTTTTAAACCAACGGTACAAAGCACAGAAGTAGGCAAAAATTACAGAAATTATATATAAACAGCTGATTTACAGTTATCACTTTTCTAGGAGTTTTCTTAGAGAGTGATTTCAAAGTGCTGTGCCTCCCATTTTCATCTTACAGGCTTACCTTCTCAAAGCTTATACAAAAGCAGCATTGTGGTCAAATGAAAGAATACAGAGTATTTCAAAAGAAATAACATCCTGTTTTTAGGATCATATCAATAGTTACTAATTTCTGTACATAATTCTGAACTACGTATTAAAATATTAATAAGTTTTTACCTGGAAACTAGCAATTTTTCCATTTGTATTGCTAATTTTTTTTTTTAAATAAACACAAGAAAGCTTCAAGTATTTTAATAGCTAATATCCAACTGCCTTTACACTGCCATCAGGTAGTAAAACTGATGTTACAGTGATGTCCAGTTCTGGGGCCCCCAACACAAGAAGGACATGGAGATGTTGGAGCAGGTCCAGAGGAGGGCCACGAAGATGATCAGGTGGCTGGAACACCTCCCCTACGAGGACAGGCTGAGAGAGCTGGGACTCTTCAGCCTGGAGAAGAGAAGGCTCTGAGGGGACCTTATAGCAGCTGTCCAACACCTGAAGGGGGCCTGAAGATAAACTGAGGAGGGCCTTTTCATGAGGGCAGGTAGCAACAGGACAAGGGGGGACAACGTTTAACTGGAATAGGGTAGATTTAGACTAGACATTAGGAAGGAATTCTTTGCTGTGAGAGTGGTGAAGCATGGGAACAGTTGCCCAGTGAGGTTGTGGATGCTCCCTCCCTGGAAGCATTCAAGGCCAGGATGGATGGGACTTTGAGCAGCCTGGTCTTAGTGGGAGGTATCCCTGTCTATAGCAGGGGGCTGGAACTACATGAGGTCCCTTCCAACCCAAACCATTCTATGATTCTACAGTCATAAACGATTCTTGCACGAGTTTCACGAATATGTGGATCATATTATTACAGGTGCTCATCTATTCATCCCTTAACACTTTTTTTTAAATTTTTTTCCCCCTGGTAGCTAAGCATAAGATAAAACAGAAGCAGCATAATAAATGTTTGTTTGCAGCCTGAAAGTCCCCAACCCTCTGAACTGCAGGAGGCAAGTCAGCATCGAATACAGCATTCTTCCTAGGAACCCCCTCCCTAGAGCTCTGAAAGAAACACTTTCTAAAAGCTTTCAGATAGCACCACCACTACCCGCCCAGATAGGCTCAGGCATAGCTTGTGTATCTAAGAAAGCATCTCATGCAAAAAGGTGTGATTCTACAGAACCTCCTCAATTCTAAATTACAACTTTTGAGAGGCGCCATTTCCCTGTCAAATACAGGTATTTTTTTGTTACCTTTACATTTTTCTGTAAATTACATACCTTAAAAACATATTTGTCTAGAGTAAGCCTGAACTTTTAGCAGTTTTCATTAGTAATTACTAACTGCAAGTGAAAAATTAAATTAATGTACCAAACATTAAGATTCCTAAACTGCTTGGGTATCAGTAACTTACTTACTTTCAAGAAATTTTCTAAGTGTAGAAACGTATTCTGCATATGACTGGGCGTCACTCTTGTTAAAGTAAAATTCCAATGCAGTGTCTGGCTTTGGTGAAATCATAAGCCCTTAAAAAGAAAAAGTACAAGTAAGGACCTAAACCACTTCTCATCCCTGTATCACTCTAGCCTACTCAAAATTCACATCCATAAGCTGCAAAGTACCCATCTGTAAAGAAACACTGATGTCACCCCTGTATTTCACATAACTGGAAAGCAGTTTGTGTTTCAAGCCGGGTATTAAAAATCAACACTATTCTATGTGAATTAACACTTGAATTTAATCCAACATGACTACAATTCACAAACCAAGCCCAATTGATTAGAAATAGCAAAATCAGAAACTTCAATCACTTCCATTTAATTTTACCGATTCATTTCACATTTTCAATATCCCTCAAGTTAAACTAATTAGAAAAAAAATAAAAACAGCCAAAGCCACACTCAGAAGCCCTCCAGTTAAAATTAAGCATCAAAGCTTTAGAAAACATATGAGGGCTGCCCCGTAAGCAATGTCTCCTATTTCATTATGCTGGCCCACGATGTCAGAAGTGGATGTTGGCAGTACGGCAGCAGAGGCTGAACCTTCCCACCTATATTCCATTACATTTTGTTGTCATCTAACAGATGGCAGCAGAGGCAGCCGAACAGAATTGAATGTGGCGTGGAACTGCGTATGAATTTCTCCATGTGGAAGAAATGGCACCCACTGATATTCATTGATATGTGCTGAACATTCGTGGAGACCCAACAGTGAATGTGAGCACAGTGAGGCAGTGGGTGGCGTGTTTCAGCAGCGGCAACAGTGGACCATCTCCACTGGTACAAATGTTTATGAGCACAACATGCAAGTTACTGGTCATCACTGGCAAAAATGCACAGCCGGTGGTGTTGGCTATGTTGAAAAATAGTGCTTTGTAGCTGACAATTCGCTCTATCAACTAGTCTGTGTTATTGTGCTCTTTGTATCTGTAGCAGTTTCCATGGAAATAATAAATAGGAGGCATCATTTCCAGAGCAACCTATGTAGAATGAAGCAAAACTGTATTAATCTCGTAGACACACGCAAGAAACAAAGCTTCTTGTTTAAAAAAAAAAACAAATAACTTTATAATGCATAAAGATGGCTCTCAGTTTTTCCCAAACAAAACACACCCAGTTAGTTTTTCCTTTATTCCTTCCCCACAAAGAGAAATCGGATGTAGTCTCTCACAGATAATAATACCAGAGAGCACGGTAAGCCACTGCACACATGTCACTGGACATGGACACGGGTGGGCTAACCATGCTGAACTGTCTGACAGCTGCCTGCACTGGGCCCTGCAGCGGTCAGGGCTGCTCCCAGCCTCATTACAGCAGTGCTGCAGCCTTCCATCTGCTGCCCTTGGCTGGCTCCTGGTGCCAGTGCTGGAACAGGAACCATCTGCAAACCAGGGCCAAGGCTAGCAAGAGAATGGCTGCAGCATGCTCAGATCAGGCTTTGCACCGAAGGGTGAAAGAAGCAAACAATGACATGGAGTTTGGCCTCTTGATTGAGCTGAACTGTCCTTCTTCCCAGGATATGGGTAACATAAGGTACAGGGGTAATAATCTCTTCAGTTACAGCTGAGATCTAAGGCTGCAGTTCTACCCAAAATAGTGTTGTGTTTTTTGTTTGTTTTTTTAACCACATTAGTTTTCTTCTAGGTTAGAATACCAAAATAGTTAGATCAATGTCAAATTTGGCACAACAGAAGTAGTCCAATTGTGGCAGTGACTAATTGCATCTCCTTAGGATGCCATGTAGTTGCCTATCATCTGACAAAACTAATTAAAACCAGATTCCCAAGTGAATAAAAACTTAAGGCAAAAACCCTATCACCCAACGTTAAAAAACAAAAATAAAATCAGGCCTTCTTTATACAAAATAAAGATTTAAGAATACAACACTGCAGTAGAAAGAGAAAACCGGAGAATTTGTCTTAATGAAGGATTCTTAATACACCACAGTCAATCAATGAGTAAGCTCCTGGAAAGCATTCAGCAAGCACAATTAAGCAGCCCTGGTCTATGAAGGATTCACCTACAGAAGTGACTGGGCTTCTTATTTGATAGCAGAAATTACTACAAATACTTTAAACTAGGAAATAAAAAGACATATACTATAAATTTATCACAGACAAACATCTTTCAGATTCTAAAATTATGCACGAGTTTAACAATTTCTTTAATTTTTCAGTAGGCTTTCCAAAAAATAATAATAATCAAATTCTTCCTTCTACATCAGCAGCAGTTAAATTGTTTCCAGGAAAGCCACAACTAAATGCTTCTGGACATCAATTCAAAATACCACTTTTGACTGCCAATTACTCTGCACCATTAATAATCTTCAGAGCACCAAACTGAACTAGGATTCAAGAAAACACAAGGTAACTGGCAACAGGGCTGAAGAGTCGCTTAAGGTGTTTTGGGGGAGAAGAGGTTATTACTTATATATATGTGTGGGTATATTTATTTATTTATAGGTAATGTATATACATACAAGTAATACATATACATATATACACACACACACACACTTATACCGTAAATGAAAGACTTAGATGCTGTTTTTCAAAGTGAATATGACAAAGTAACTAAACTAGTCATCAATGAATGAAACGGTAATTCGAAGAGACTCATTGCTTCAGGGGAACTTCAAAAACATCCTAAGAGGAAAGGACTGCTCCAATTCTAGTTTGTCGCAGTCTGCCTAGAGACCCTAATGGAATGTCTGCAGAAAAAGCTATTTGAAGAAGGACTGAAGCACAGACCAGCAGAGATGCAGGATGTTGAGCCTTCAAGGAGGAACAGAATTAGAGGTTTCAACACAGGATTATATTGAGGACAGTAACAGATCACAGTCGTCAACAACTCCAAGAGATTTTTTTTAATATTTTAAAATCATCTGGATTTGATTGATTTTGTTATATCCCAGCACACGTTACAAGCCAAAAACCAATTATAAAACAAATCAATCTGTGAGATTTCCAAATATGTTTAACATGAGAAAAACCTTTAACCTGCGCCATCCAGGTTTTGTGTGTGTAGATTTTTTTTTTAATTTATTAAAGTTTTACAGCCAGGAGCATGACATGTTTCACTGCAAGTGAAAAATGACACAGTTAAGGCAAAACGTTAGAACAGAGATAAGCAATTTCACTGTCTTCAATTATTTATATATGAAAGCTATCATTAATTACAAAATAAAATTCAGAAATATTTTAGGAATTCCTAAGTTAAAAACTAATTGTGGGATAAATACTTCTCTAAACAATCTACCTCCGTGATATCTCAAACTAAAGGTGGATTAATAACCCAAACTCCAAGAGAGAAAATGTCCCTGGGTCCAGAACTGAGTCCTAGCGACCCACAGCTCCATTTGCTACCAATGCTCTGACTGTCATAGAGGAGATGGGAAGAAGGACAAATGGCCAAGTAAGCCACTTCTTTTAAACACGTCATTTTTTTTGTTGTTGTTGTTGTTCTTTCAAGAATTTCACCCATTCTTAGCTTGAAAGTGCTGTACAGATGTTAAGAATCCCATGTGGTATGAGGATACCTGTTACAGCTGGCCTGAATACCACATCAAAGCAAATCCTGTTCAAAATCCAGAGAGATTTGTCACACAGGCCCAGTTGCTACTCGCTCACACAACAATTACTGTTTCATTTTAAGTTCTAATGCAATTGCAAGGTGTTGCTGGATTTTATGTGTTTGGAGTTCAGAAAGATGAAAAACTCATTTAAAAACATACTCTAACTTTCACCAAAGTATTAACATTGCACAGCCATTTAGTTTGTTGATATTCTTACATAAACTTGGTCTCTAAGCCAAATCATAAGATTTGAGAGATATTACCAAATTTTCACGTGGCCCAATCATTTAAATTACATCTCCAATTCATTTAAATTACATCTCCATACATATACATTCAGCTGAAACAGTATCTGAAAGACATTAATCTCTTTGGTATTAAATAAAAGTAGATTTTCAATCTTTCACAGCTCAACCCCTCCTTTCTCCCCCAGCATACAAATACATGATTTATTTAAACAAGTCTAAAAAAACAGAAACAAAGAAAAAACCCACGCACAATATTCTCATTACCCATTTTTATTTGTGCAGGATTGCTTTTCTGTCATGTTTATCTCCTTGAACCAGCCCAGTGTAACAAGACACCATGTCTAGTGGAACCTCCATATTACATGGACTTGACTTCACTGCAAAGCCACACCCTCCCTTGTCAACAGACCCCTGCATAACAGGTCAACAACCACTGCAACCTACGGACATTCCATGTCTGCTGAAAGCCAACTAATATAAAACCAAAACTCTGAAAATTGTAGCCATAACTCTTCCCACTGTAGCCCTTACTCTCGAGCAGACTATCCCATAATAAAACCTTCCTGTGCTTTCTTCGAAGTATCAAATACTTATCACAGGTGGCCTTCCATCTGATGCAACAGAACTGGTTTACAATTGGTCGGTCGATGATCCCACCTTTACAACAGATTAGTGTCCAGATGAGAATGGAAAATTGCAGTCAAAACATCTGACAAATTCAACTGAAGAAATCATAGAGAAAAATCAGCAGCAGTTACCCCCTGTGCACAAAGGGCTGTTGACTGAATTTATACTATATATTATGTGCCTCGCATTGAGTTTTTCCTTTGAAACTTCCAAGTAACTGAATAATAAACAGTTTCTCAGTGGCAGTTCCTACTTAAAACGAAGTCACGAGTAAAACTTGGCTGTTAAACCAGAGCTGAGTTTTTGAAGAGATAAATACACTGTTACCTGGACTAGAAATCCGGTCACGGTATTTTGGAATGTCACTGCTCAGTGTCTGAAGCATAACCCACATAGTGAACGTGAAGAGTGCTGCTAGGAAGCCATAAAATACCAGATAGAATAATAAGATCAAACCTGTAAAGAAAAGGTAAAATTATTATTTTTGTTTCAGCTAATTCCTTTATCTACTTTGAAAATAAAAATAGGAAATAAGCAGCACAATTTGATTTTTTGGTGGTGTTTTTTTCACAATACCCCTGTCGCTCCCACTGGTAGCCGTCACTCACTGTGTCCCTGGCATTGACATACTGCCCTGTGCTGGAAAGTTCTCTTCGTACTTTCTGGCTCTCAGAACTCACAGGGTAAGAAATGGTATTTTGGCATCCTTAAGAAAAGCATTAGAAACCACTCTGGGCCCTAATGGGAAGCTAATGAAAATGACTAAGCAGACCACTCCAGTTCCATTTGTTTAAGGGAATTAGAGTTTTACAGCTGGAAAGGAAGGGGTGGTGGGGAGACGAAAGATCTGAATGAAAAGAAGAAATTGTTCCCGATCCAGTGGAAGAAGGAATAGAGAGTAATGGGTGGTTCAATAGCATGCTAGATACTTGAGAGTACTCCACACAACACCGTGCTTATTCACACACACTTCCTCCTACAACAGACTTCTCAAGGTGAAACACAGGCATTGCTGACTCCAACTTGACAGTCCCTGAAGAAAGAGCTCCTCAAAACCTGAGGAAATAGCCTCCAGGAGACTGCCTATTGCAACGCTGTGCTTCTCCATCGCTGAGCTGCAACCAACTGTTAAGTGAGAACACTATAGGAAAACGGGTAGAGAATTCTTGTCATTAATAATTGTTTTTTATTTCTCTTTATTTTCTCTCCCCATTTGTCACTGTGCACGCACAGAGGTGGGCTCTGGATACAAGCTGTTTACTGAGAAGACAAGGTAATGGGTCAAAGTTATCTATATTGTATCTATAAAGTGTCTATATTACATTAGAGACGAAGAGGACTCAGCCTGTCTTGAGATTTTCCAAGAACTTTGTCTTTCTCTGAGACGTGACGCACAACTCCAGTTTAACGACCTTTTAAAAGTTTGGACAGCTCATTAACTTCAGTAACAAAGCTTTCAGACAAGTTTTTATATTCTTGCATCATTTGGTTTTTGCCCCGGAGGGACTCACATTAGAATATTTCCTTCTAAAACTGAGTTTTACATGGAGACATCTCCTGATAGAAGACAAACTGCATTTGCTGTCTGGATGGAAGGCATAGTAAAAGTTGTGGAAGATTCTACAAAAATTTATTGAGTATATCAAACTAACCAAAAAAAAAGAGCACGTGAGTCTTTTTTAAGAATCATCACTTGAGACTCGGGGTATGCACAACTTGTCAGGAAGAGTGGCAGCTCGGGTACTGAGCGCAGGTACTGAGCAATTCAGGTGCTTACACAGAGAACCAACTACAGAAAAGCATCTTCAAAACCTTTTTAATCTAAAAAAGGAACACGACGACACAAATTCACCTTTAACCAAATATTCTAGCAAAGAGACTGATATGGGGAAGCCAAAGACACATAACACATCAAAGTCATTACCCAACATTCCACCACCAACACATGATTATATGAGAGGTTCAAGTGCGGTTTTCATCCACAAAAAAGGAAAACGTAGAAGCAAAAAGGACAGTGCCCAGTGATGAGTACTGTCTGCTGCGGGATGACTGAAGGAAGCCTAAGCTCTGGCTCCCGCTCCAGAAACCACTCATGTTTTGCCACCAGTATGCCGCGACGACAGGAGATGCAAGGGTGTGTATTACCGAAAGAATCCAGAGTACATTCACAGTGGTAATCAGGTGGTTCCCAAATTATCGTTACTGTAACTGTAACAAAAGTTCTCTGCAGCAACCAGCTGAGCATTACAGGATATTGATATTGTTTTTTCAGTTTCACATGTTGAGAAATTTGCTTTCCAACCTGTAATAATATGAAGCAATCAGCTATTGAAGACACGTTTGGGAACCACTGATGCACAACATACAACACAGTGACTTGAAGTTACATAGCAAGGTACCTGAAACAACACAGGAACAGCCTTGTTCCCTACTGAAGAAGCTAGATGTCTATTATAAACGATTTCTAAGGCTACTTAGAAGCTGAAATGACATAAATCAAGCAGTATATATCCTAATCAACAAAAACCCTTACAGAAATTGCACCTGTATTTGTGACACCGGTGATTTGCTTTATCTATAAGCTTTACAACTGCATCAACTGAATCCAAAACAGAGCAATGATCTGATGAATACTCAATGTACTTTGGGTATCTCAAAATGAACAAAAACAAAAACAAAAACCCACCCAAATCTTTGGTCAGCTCTCTTTTTCAGGATCTCTAAAATCAACTTAAAACCATTCTGGTCCACATCCCTCACCTCACAGAGCTATAGAACTCTACAAGCAAACAGCCCCCTGCTGCTCCTGTTTCACTCTCCAGGTGCAGCAGTAACAGGTCAAGGAAGACCCTATTTCTTTCACAGCCTGGAGAACACCACTAGCTCTCTCAGTACAGCAGAGCACATGTATGCACACAGAAAGACTACTTTTAATCTTTTATAAGGCAGCTTGTAAGCGCACTGCAGAACACTGTCCATTAGAATAAAGTAACCCATTTATGTTCTTTCGCCTCGTTAAAAACAAACAAAAAAAAAACCACAAAAAAAAAAAAAGGGAGAGAGGGGAAAAACGAATCAAAACTTGCAAGGGCACCAAACTAAGCATGCTGAACTTTGTGAGCCTATTAGTATTAATTATCTTAAGCTAATCACAAAGAACGAGCCATTACTTGTCAAAAAGCTCAGCCAAAATAACTTCACATCAAGCTGAACTTCTTGTCAGGAAATGAGATCTGCCCAGCTCTCAATGGAAAACACTCCCCCACAGCTGTCCCAAGTGCAGCCACCGCTCAGCTCATTCCATGGTTTGTAGGACTGCCACACACAGCTCTGCACCAAACCCTTCAAGGCTCTCACCAACGAGCACTAATACTAACACAGAAAACCACAAGTATCAAACCCACATTCTGCAGTGCTGGAAAACTGCTCCTTCTGAACCAGCGCATTGGTGTCAGTGTTACTTGGAGTTCATTTGCAACAATCAAAGCACTTATCCACGCCGCAAATTAAAATGTCTGACTCTAGGAAAAGGTCAACATATCCTATATCTGGCCGTGATCTCCACAACAAATACAGGCTTTCCAAACATTACGTGGCAAAGTGATAAACACCTTGTCAATGTGGCACAAACCAGCCTGGCAGATCTGCCTACATGTCACATACGGGTAGCTATTTACATGCATTAATATAAACACACAACAGACCTTGAAGCAACTATGTGACATTACCTGCACCAAGAAAATGAAATGCCATCTCTATGGCTGTATGTATTCCATGCTGCATGATCTCCTCACCTCTGGGACCGTTCTTCAGCAGCTCCTACTAGAGGTACTACAGGAGGCAAGTCCTGCAAGTGACTGGTGACTCTCACCAACATGAAGGTGGCCTTCTGGCCCACCTGCTTTATACCAACACACCCATACATATTAGGTAAGTACTAGTCACTTTTCAGCTCAACTGCCCAACACTTCAGAATTACTGTTTTCCCAGTCTGGGGAGCAGTAGGGGAAAAGAGAGAAGAAAGAAGGACAGAAAGAAGGACAGAAAGAAGGACAGAAAGAAGGACAGAAAGAAGGAAAGAAAGAAGGAAAGAAAGAGGGAAAGAGGGAAGGAAGACTTCAGAAAGAATTAAAACCTCGGCAGTGCATTGTGGTTTATGTGACAATGAACCAAGAATGTAGATATAACATGGGACCTCTTCAGGAGACAATAAACAGTATCAAGAATCACACTGCAGAGAATCACAAAAGCCAGTGCTCAAGTGTCCTGATCCAGCATTTAGAACACGTTATCAACACACACACCAGAGCTTACTGATACCTGCAGCAAGAAAAAGGAGGCTTGTTTTCCTCAGAGCTATCTGTGTCATGGAAAAGAAGATGGTTTATGATATCTCAAATATGTATTTCTTGCAATAAGTAGCATTATAGGAAAGTTAATTAAGATTTTGACTGTAGCCTTACTCCAGGTTGCAAAGGGACTTCACATGCACTGTCCATCTGCCATGATTCAAAGAACACCGTCCTCTGATTCACAACCTGGGTGCACAAATGTTCCAGCTGCAATGGCAGACAGCAGTACCAGTACTCTGCCTGTGAAGAAAGCTATTTGCCAACAAAATCTTCCTCAAAGACTGATTAAGAACAAGGAAGAATCAAGTCAGTAGAGCAGTTAAGATTTTGACACACTGTGCATCCCAGCAAGAACACAGTGAAAAACAAAGCAAATCTGGATCCTCTGGTTTTTGTTACTTCTATTTGTTTTGTGCCTTACCTTCAAGCACATCTCTCTGCTCTGAAGGATACCGCTAAGCATTCAAGACTTCTCAGTAGGCCAGAATTTGTACACACTGTCCAAGACAACGTCACCTCTACCTTGAACACCGTGACAGGGCTAGCTCCAGGCTTAACCAGACCTGACATCACATCGTGTGACCACAGCTTTGGTACTGCTGGAGTCTAGCAGTGATCTCACTCAGCATCTCGCTGCAGCCCCAGGCAGGCACAGCATCTTGTCATTACATGTAGAGCAGATACCAATCTTCTCTCTCCTTACAGGAAGGACCCTGTGGCAGTGCTCCAAGTTCTCCTCTCTTTGCCCTGCTCATTACACCCTGTGCAGAACCCCAGCACTGATCCTCCTTTTGAAGTTTTTGAGGACCTTGTGTGCCTTGCTGCTGAGAACTTCACAAACTTCAGTCATCCATCATTTATTTCCAATATTTCCTATAGCCACATAAAGCTACTAACTGACTTGTGGTCACAATCTTGATTAGCCTCCAGGACTGCCTCAGACCGGGGCAACACACACACACAGCAAATGGCTATTTAACAGTCTCTTTACTTATTTTTGAGACAAAAGAAATACACCAGGAAGAATCAGAGCCAGCTGAATTCCTACCACACTATCCCTGGAGACACCATGGCCCATAGGACAGGCAGCAAAGCAGCCAGAGCTGCTCCTGCCTCCCCGCCTCCCCCCAGGGAGCCCAGCAGCCGCAGGGGAGCAGCAGCCAGAAGGACAGCTCTCAGTGCACACAATGATGCAAAAGCAGAAGTGAAACTGAACCATGTGTGTTCTCCATTAGCAGAAGCACTCCGCAAGTGCTCTGCAATTAAAAGCAAAACAAAAGAAACACCCTACTTTGTGGATGCTAGGGGGACCAAGCTATCGAGTACTGCGCTCCCCAGAACACATACCACACCCTAACAGAGCCAAAATTATTTTTACATAATATATCCAGACAAGTAATTTAAATAAGCATGAAATATTACTTGCAAAACGTCAGGACAAATATTGACAAAAAAATTATAGTGACAGTTAATAATGTTGTTGAACAGACACCTCTTCATGTACACCGAAGGGAAAGTTACACCACAAACCACATGTCAATCACCTAAACCCCTTAAGAAAGCTCATTAAGTATAAATTATCTAAACTGCTATCTAAGCCTATGTGCGCTTCCTGGATGTAGAAAAGTATCTTTTATCAAAGAGAGCTGGCTGTGAAACAAAACAGCAGCTCAATTACCCACTGGTTCTATCAACAGCAAATGTTATCCATCGGCCTTGGACTGGCAACATTGCAAGTGATTTATCCCTCAGGTTTCAACAGAGAAGGTTGCTTCAGGATCCCCTTTTTTTAAGGGTCACAGCCATTAGTGACATGACACGCCATGCCCACGGCCTTTGCGCCTGTCACGTTCACGGCACAGCCTACTGCTCACCGCACGCCCATCCGCGCAGCCCACGCACTTGAGGAAACCTGCCTGCACGGGGACCGCTGCGCCCAGTAGAGTGGAAATTTCCTCTCCCTTGCTATGCAGGCGGCAGAGCAGCCCGCGAGCTCTTATTTCCATCTGAATGGAGGGCAGCTCGTGTCGGAGCAGGGCCCTCTCCTGACAGACAGACGTTGGCAGCGCATAGCGCGGCCCCGCGGCCTTCTCCAGGCTCCTCCTCGGATTTCGACATCAGCATCCATTGAGATGGTGTCAAGGCCGCGGCCGTGCTGGCCCGGCGCTGGTACCACGCTGCGAGCCTTGTTGGTTCTGTAAGCACAGCTCTGAGGCAGCCCGGCCACATCCAAGCTCTGTGAGGGGACGCGGCGTTTTCTCAACTCAGTAAATACGTCCCGTGAGGGCTGAAGCAACATCCCGATATTAAGCGCTTGTACAACCGTCTAATATGAAAAAACATACTGGGAAAACCCAAATATTTATACTGGAAGGAGCGAGGTTGTGACAGCGGGCCGGAGCTGGGGCGGGCCGGGGCGGCTACCTGAGCGGGGACGGGCGCTGGCCGCGGGCCGCTCCGGCCGCTCAGGGCTTCTTTTAAGGAAATCGGGGAGCGCGGCAGCCCCGAGCCGGGACAAATTTAGCCCGGAGCCGCACGACGGCGGTCATTTCGTTAGCGCTATAGAACGCAGCGCAGCAACTTTCCCGCTTCGCGGCCTCCGACCCGCGGCTCGCGCCCCGCTCCCATTCATTGCGGCTCCGCGGTGCCCGCAGGCGCGGAAGCGGCGGAAGGCCGTCGCGTCGGCGGCTTGCAGAGCCCCCCCCTCCCCCCCCCCGCCACGCTCCCGCGCCCCGCCGAGGCTCACGCGGGGAGGAGCCTGTAGGCTCGCTCGCCGCATTTGCGTACTGGGGCGGGAGGGCGAGGGTGAGTCAGCTCGGGACGCGCCGCTGCCCCCGGCCCCACCTGCCCCTCCCGGCCGCCCCCCCGCCGCCACGCGGCCGCGCTATTTTTAGACGCGCGGCGGCGATACCGGTGGGAACGGCTGTAACGGTCACCCAGCCGCGCGGCCCCGCGGCCCCACACGCAGCCGCTCGCCCCGCGCTCACCCCAGCTCTTAGCCGTGCGCCCCAGGAACTCGCCGCTGTTGGGGTTGTAGACGAACTGCCGCCACTCGGCCACGCTCTGCCGAAACGGCTTCTTCGTTTCCTTGCTCATGGCGAGGCCGGAGGCGGCTGCGTCGCGGAACGCGGTGGCGATAGAGCCCGGCAGGCAGAGAGCCGCAGCGCGCGCCTGCGGACAGCCGCTAAGTAACTGTCGCCGCGGCGCCCGGCGGGAGAGCGGACGCAGGGGCAGCACGCAGGGCCAGCCCCGCCCCGCCGCGCCTCGCGCCGCCCGGACAGCCAATCGCCGCCCGCCGCGCGCCTGCCCCCTCGCGGACGGCGGGCGGGCGCTGGCACGCGGCCCTGCTCGGGGGGCGCGCGCCGCGCCTGTGCGAGGGGTGCGCGGTGCGGGGGGGCGCCGCTCCCCCGCCGCCCTTTGAGACGCCGCGGCCGCCGGCGGAGCGACAGCACCGGAGTAACCTGCGGCACCCCCGGGCCGGCCTTCACACCTTGGAACTTCTTCTAAACGGGGCCACGGTGCTGAGGGCCTCGGTAAAGGAGCACACCTAAGCAAGGAATCGTACAAGATGCGTCGATAACACGGCTTCTTAGGGCACAAGACCTCCAAACACTCCAATACTGTCAGGTCAGCGCAACACTAAGAGGGGTCCTAAACAGGAGGAATTAAGTATTTATCAGCACAGTTACTTCTAGTCTTTGTAACGTTTGCAGCACAGTTAGAGTTAGGGTACTATGGTTAGGTTACTATGGTTAGGCTGTGGTTGGACTTGTTGATCTTTGAGGCCCCTTCCAACCTGAGTGATTCTATGGTTCACGCCATTAAAGCACATAATAAAGTGATTTGCCGCCTGTTGGATTCCGGTATTCTCTTCTGCTACAACACATCACCTAAACCATTCAGTTAGCCATAAAAAGCAGCAGAAAAATAATGCATCAAAACAACACATCACTCACTACTTACCCTCCTTCACACTGCACAGCTAATATACTCCTTGTTCAGAACAAAAATAAGTCATTTCTCTTCTTTCCTCTAAATGTCACCAAGCAGGAGACTGAACGTCATCCCATTCTAACAACTCCTTTGCCAAGTTATTTTTTCCAGTTTTCCAAATAGGCATTTTCTGCACTCCTAAAGAATAATATGTCAGCAGCTGGTGCCTACAGCCTTCTTGTGGACAGAGCACCACACCAATCCAATGGCATTCAGGTTTACCAGGTGCAGAGTCTGGGGGGAGGTGGTTCCCTCCCTCCAGACATCAGCAATGATCACACTGTACAGTACACAAAGAAACCACAACATTTAAATATATTAATCTTCACAAAACATCACAGAAAAGATAAAACTAGATTTCAGAGGAGCTAATACCCACCAACTACCTAAACTTCTTAAAAATAAGAATCCTTATGTGCTCCGGCTCACTGAAGTCACCACTACTCAGCAGCCTCATACAACCCAGCCTGATCTGGATGGAGCAGTGGTCCTCACTGCCACTAAAAACTCTTTCTGAAAGGCAAAAGGGTAAATATTTTGACTCACAGAAATACAAAGTCATTCGCTAGACAGTGACCCTCCCCAGACCTACATCACATCTTACACGCAACAGGCCGGGGTGCAGTGCAGGCCAGCAGTCCCTGGGGAGCGGCAGCCACGGGAACCGCGATGCTGGGAAGGCAGCGGGTCAGCACGGGGCCCAGACAGCCCAAGGCACGCAGTCCCTGGCACTGAGCAGTAGCACGGCCGTGGCCAGCACAGGCTGCATTGGGGAAAGTGCTTCCCTGGCAGACCCATCTGAGTGAAATGGGGCTCCTGGGCCACGGGTGTGAAGGCCAAGGGAGGCTGGTGAGGGCGATTAATGCCCATTAGCATGCTCAGGGCTCTGACAAGTAGGAACGAAGATCTTTATTTTTAAATAATTAAATCTTTAGCTGATAAAACTAATTGCGCTTCTATTTTAAACTTGGACTTCTGGAAGCCATTGGTTTAGTGCCATAAGACATTTCAATTCCAAACCCTTGATTTATATAGGAATAATCATCCTAAAAACTAGCTCACTGACATTTCAAAACGCTGTTGTCCCTGGGCAAGGTATCACTGAACTGATGCATTTCTGGTGGCATCCTTCAGGATGCTGATTCCAAAGCTGTAACAGCCCAGGTAGTTACATAAAGGCTTACAGAGGTAATGTTTAGAAAGGACAGAAAGATCAGTGGAGTAATAAACGAGGAGGAAAAACTATTTTTACAGACTTATCTGAGTCATATGGTTAAATCCAATACATCTACACAGATGCAAGCAGACATGTAAGGAACACGTGGGCTTTGGCTGCACGAAGAGTGGCTCAGATAAAGACTTGGGAGAATCACTGGTTCAGCCAAGCACAAGCAATGCTGAGGCAAAAAAAGACCTCATGCAACCCGGTGTGTATAACAAATCTGTCTTCTTTCTATTAGATCTCTGTGCACGCACTGGTGAAGAAACACAACAAAAAACTGCATGCACCTCTGATGTTTATACTTGGAGGAAAACTGAAATATCAGTGATGAGGAATAGTGCTGAAAAAATGATCCCAGGAGCAGAAAACAAGCCTTCACAATACCGAGTTTACATATTTCTGCTTATTCGGTGTCTGAAATAAATAAAACTGACAAGGGGCTTGATTACTTTGAACAGATGTTTATACATAGAAAAGAGACCTCAATAGTGTGACCTTTTCAACCTTGCTGACAAAGGCAGAATGGTATCCATTTGTTGGAAACTGTAGCTAGACAAACCCAATGTTGACATTTCCTGACTGTGAGGGCAATTAAATATTTACATAGTTTATATCAGGAGAGATACTGGGTATACCTTTGCTTGGCTTAGAACATGAGATTAGATATCCTTTTCCAAGACAGGTTTTGATTCAGCTTTTGAAGAAATCCAGTTGTGTACAGACAGGCAGCAAGACTTTGCATAACATCAAACTGCACCGCAGTGCACCATTCCAGGTCAAAAGCAGTATCACCTACTTGTAGACACTGTTCAGAATGCAAGACTGATGGCCTCTTCTGCCCACGGGTTGCCCACGTTCAGTCAGATGGCTACTGAAATACTTGGTTGCATTCAACAGAGAAATGAACAATTAACACCGGTTGTTCTGAGCACGGATATGCTGTGATTGTCAGGTTTGGGGTCTCACTGCTTACACTCACTGCCTCACAGAGCAGTCGGCGCTAGGAGTGGTCCTCAGTTCACTACTTCTATGGAAGGGCGGTTTTATCTAGACATGTGATCTTTGTAACAGTAGAGTTAGTAATACATGTTCTCACAAGTACAATGGGAAGAAAACCACTTTGACTTTGACCTACTACTAAGAGAATAATGTATGGTTACATTAAAATGGAAAATAACAACACCAAAAACTCCAACCTTTTGAAGATACCTGCTGAGTTCTTTTTCTAATTGTCAGGCGCAAGTCTAGGGAAAAATTAAAATACAAAAGGAGTCACATCTGCTATAGTACAGAAGACTCTACAGGGGGCACGCAATAAATTTGTTCAGTGTTATTAAAGGTCCATCAGACAGTTCCTGATAACTTCAAAGCCGTCCACTTTTCCAGTTGTGTGCCCAGGGTGTACGACACCCAGACAGAACACTGGCAAGTGACGGCTGCTGTAACTTCCACAGGGGCCTGTCCAGTTCAGTTCCAGTGTTTGAACTGCAAGAGTTGCATCCCTAAGTTAGACCCAAACCTGCTTCTTTATTCTTAGGTAGAATAAAATGGGAACTGGTATTTGACAAAGTCAGAGAGGGGACCAATTTCAAAAATACTATGACCGAGAAATACTCCACTCCGTTGTACAAAATACCGAGAAACATAAGACAAATTTTCACGAGGAAAAAAAAACAACACAAAAGACTTCCCACTAAAAATGAAAAAGAAAATGTCTGTCATTGTGAGAGTAAAAAGACTACAGAAACAGTTCTTGTGTTTGGTACTTTGCCAGTGAATCAGAAAGGGCTGGTAAAAATGCATTCATTGTGCAGAGCCCCCTCACTGTTGAAAAAACTCCTTTATTCACAGAGACAAGATTCTGCTCTCATATATAACTCCTGTGAAGTCAATGGGAGCTGACTTGCATTACGCAGAGGAGACTGTTGCCCAGATATTCGGCATTTGTTTACAGTAGGGGGAAAAAAACCCTCAAACTATTGTTGAAAACTATTTCACAGCTTATTTTTAACACAAACAGCTTGAAATGAGGAAAGCTCAGTTGGTAGGAATTTCATATCTACTAGGACATTAATTTTGACCACTTTTATAACACACGCAGTTAAATTTCAGATGCTTTTTCACAGCTGACTAAAACAGCTTCTTAAAAACTGTTTGAGAAAAGTTTCTAAAAATAAGGTCTTAATTGCCAAATTTTCTCCCACTTCTAGCAAACACTTTGCCAACAGTAATTGAGTGACGGACCATGGACCGTGCTGCTGAGTAGATACAACGGCTGCTGCAGGAGACCAGTGAAGGACTGAGGCAGAAAAAGATGTAGGGTGAGACGGCTGGCATCACCTGGTCCACAAATGAGACAGAAGCAGAAAGGACAAGGACAAATCAAGAGCCTAAGGAGGAGGGGATACAGAGAGGAGACGAAACACAGAAAAGGCACACTGAGGAGTTTGGAGCTGAAAATGAAGTTTAATGATGAAACTCACTTTAGTTGTGAAGTGCTGCTGAAAGAGATGGTCTGTTCTCACCCTATCCCACTCTCCCCCTCCAACCCTGGCTGTAATTTTTAGTATTGTTCATTTTACATCATGAAGTGATTAAGAAAGCTGATCTGAAAGACAATCAGTCATATAGTCATACAAGTTTACTTCCCTGACTCAGCTCACAAGGGAGACCAGGGGAGACAGTCAGAGGAATGAGAGTACTCCTTTCAGTAGTGGCCCACAATTAGATTGGCAGAACCACATCCTGAGTTCAGCAGGGGACTCGGGCAGCAAGCCAAGGAGAAAGCCAGCACGGGCCTAGCCAGGAGACTGAGCCTGAAGAAATGGGGAAGCTAGGAGGATGAAGAACTGGTGGAAAAATAATGCTGGAGGGAGTGAGAGGCCTGAAGAAGTGAGGTGTGATCTGGAAGAAAGGAGAGGTTTGAAACCAGTTGCAAGAGCCTCTGTCCTCACTGGAGTGCATTCATGTCCTGCCCCTGAAACCAAATTAGAATATGCTAATTTTTCCTATTCATTTACTACCACTAAACACTACCAGCAAATTCTGTGATGTTAATTATGAGCGCATGTGCATGTCTGATTGCCTTCTGTCACCACTGAAGATGACATCTTATTATTGCAACCAGCAATCTATGCATGCAACAGGCAAAAGCCATTTGCATTAATTAAACCTACTGGGGGAAAAAAAAAATGGCATCATACCAACAAGACAGTTCCATGATAGCACTGACAAAATTTCAGGCTCCCAAAAATATGAAAAATTAATTCAGGAAAAATTAATTAAGCAAAAAGCCAAATCAAAACCAAAAACCACACCAAGCTGAATGCTTGTAAATGAGAAAAATCCTACAACTGCAATTCACAAAGGCTAGTAAAATAAAGCTAAACATGAAAGACTCGTCATTCAGTTGAACTTTCCCCTTACAGTGACATCTACAAAAACAAATAGCTTTAAAAGACAAATTTTGATTTAACACCTGCTCTTGGTCTGATATATCTGTTCAGACATCTATCACATGAAGAGTTAACTCCTTTTCATTCAGTTTTCCTCCTGCATCCACATTCCTCTACCGATGTAAACTTAGTCCACACATTGCTGGTGGTTTGTGCAGATGACTGTGAAATACAATAAGTTATCCCTCTAATTTACTTAAGTGCTACTGAGAAACTGTTCTGCAATGGGAACTGGTATTTTCAGTTTTCCCAGTCCAATTTTTTTCTCCCAGTCAAGTCACTGATCCACTTAGTGATCCACAGCAAATCATTTATTTAATTGTACCCCTAACAAGCCAGCTGGATAACTAAGTGAAAAACAGCTCCACATTGAAAACCAAATGCTATGTCTAAACTGTGCCTTCCTGAGAAAACAAACAAACAAACTGTCCTATTTTCCCTTGGGGCAATCATGAGAAAGTCAAGCATTCCAAATTCATTTCAAAACCAAGTAAGAAGGGTTTAAGTTTGGTCTCAAAAGATGTTTTCTCTAATCCACTAATAAACATACTGTTTTTGCACAGAATAAAGGATCTTCAACGTTTAGCAGCATGTTACTGTAACATTTTTTAAAGATTCGCTATTTTTTTAAGACATTTTAGTTTACTTGTTCACTTCAAACAGTCCAGATCTCAACTATTGTCTCTTTAAAACATCTGCTGGCTCACTTAACGAATGCTTGTGATTCGTAAAGCCTATTATTAGTGCTGAGCATACATCAGCTAGAAAAATAGAGCAAGCTAGCTTTTATGTATTGCCGAGCAGAAAGTTCACTGTGTTATATAAACCACTGCCTTGTAGCAATCCTTTAACTGTTAAGACATATTATAAGCTACTTATTTAGGGTTACGTTTCATTTTACTTCCTAATCAAAACAGCATATATTACATGCGACGGCTGCATCAAGCTGAACCAAAAAAATACTTGACCAGTTGGCATTATAGGAACAGCTCTTGACTAACGTATTCATCTGGGGTTATTTACTAACTCTTCATACATATTTCTGCCACTCTATGAGAGCTGCATTTGCTAAGAGGCAAACCACCTTCATCTCTCATTAACCATAAACGAGAGTGAAGATGTTCAGCATTTTTTCAGAGGTGCCCTGCACCCACCTGTTTTTGATGGATTTGATCACTGGCAGTAGGCCTATAGTAAGTACAGTCACGGAATGCCCACACAAAGTCACAAGACCCACAAACTGAGATAATGTCAGCTTTTATGCCAATGTGTGTATTTTTATGATTACGTAAGAGGAAGCTGGAAAAGAGAGAACTTCTGAAAATGAAAAATGGCAGTCACCAATTTTACTGATTTTATTTTTTACCAGTCTGAATGTGTGGGAATTCCATCTCTGCTCCGTTTGTGGTCTGACTTCTTACAGCATTTTCCTAAGATTACGGTAGTCCTACAGCAAATATTAAATAATTTTAAACAAAACTATAAAAACTAAAACACTCAATTGCAAATATGTTAACTACCTGTAGTTTTGAAGGAGCAGAAGATACACTTTGTCATCTACAATATAGTTTTACAAACAAATACTACAGGAATAAGATGAAAGAGAATCAGAGCTACATGAGGCCTATACACCCATTTATTTCAATTCTGCAGGCTCCTGTAAATCTAATTCCCAGTAAAAGCTACCAGATTTTCCCAGAAGTACCACCGATGAAGTTTCAAACTGATTTTTAAATGGCATTTTCCAATTTCTCTCACCTCAGAACGAGCACATACGACAGGCCTCCAGAACACAATCTAAAAGCGTTCATTTTGCCTCCAACTCCTTCGAAAGAAAAACAAACCTAAACCATGAATTTTAACTGATCTCCACTCTAAGGACAACAGTATTTTCTGCTGGATGACAGTAAAATACAGATTTTTAAATACACAACGGCTCAGATAGATTTCTTTTTTTCCCCTCACATTCCTGTTTAAGATTAAAACAAAAATCCACAGTGAAGTGCTCATATAATTGCTGTGCACGCTCCTCATTCTGTTCTCCTGTGCCACCTCCTGGGATACCACCCATACAGGAATAGTTTTTGAGTAGGAGGAGCAGGGTTTAGTCCACTGAAAAAGTGAAAGAAAAGACTGTCAAAATGCAGTCTGTTATAGCCACAGAGCCTATGAGAACATAAAAAGCTTTAAAAAACTGTGTATTGAAATTGAAAAGAAATATTCTACATCCATTTCTCTTGCCATTTTCTCCAGCTGTAATTGTAATGGGTACTTGGTTCTTGTAACACCATCAGTCATCATTTTTTATTTATACGCTAAACTCTTTGCTAACAGAAGATAACTTAAGATAAAAGCTCATCTGCACAGATTTGTGCAAACATAATTGCATATTATAACACTGAGTTCAAGACATATTGATTATATATATAAGATCTATTTTTTAACAAATTTGAGAACACAGAAATAGATTTTTTTTAATAATGCCATAGTACAAATAAAGCAAAGTACTTACAGTCATCTTGGTTCTGACTTCTGGCAGAAATCTCAGGGCAGTTTTAGCCTGTGTGGAGGACAATTTACGGATCTGATGAAGGAACTGCATGCTGTATGCGCTATAAAGACTACTGCTGTGTTCTTAATATTTACATATACTGAGCACAGCTGATTACTGCACTGAACACAGCTATCGTTTTAAGGCTGCTGTAAAGCTATTACCCTTGTTCCTCATGTCAAGCTGAGCTACTGAAATTTGGCACATAGGAAAAGGTTACTAAGACCAATAGTAGAGAGGGATCACTGCTGCTGCCCTGTTGTGGAACTACAGCTGAAAAAAAAAAAACAGTGTTAACCCTATTTAAAACACCGCTGTCACTGAAGAGGAAATGGTATTTGCATAGTTTGTTTTGGAGGACAACAGGCAACGAATTCACGTTCTTAACACCATGTATGCTGTACAGCAGATTTCTCAAATCCATCATCCACGTGTTCAAACAAATACTACACCAAAAATACTAAATATCTACCCTACAAAATACAAGTACACCTGTGCAGTCACCTCTCCTTTGTTAATTTTAAATCGTTAAATCTGATCTCAAAGATCAGATCTTCTTTAGTATCCTAAGTCATTACATCAATACCCACAGCGAAGACCAACTATATACAAGCTTTATCTCATATACAGATATTCTGATTTTAAACCATTCTTAGAAGACTCAGTTTCATTTTTTCCCATTAAACTGAAGTTTTTCACTTAAGCCTTAAGAATTAAAATGATTGAGACATCCACCTTATCTAAATACGCTGATCTACATGTAACATATCCTTAATCATTAGACAAATAAGCCACAAATTGAGAACTCAGAGGATGAACTGTCTTCATGCTGCAAAGGGAACAGTCAATAACTGTTCCTAAATTGTGTTCTTTAACACAGACTTAAGAAATCCTAGACTTAGGGGAAGTCAATCATAATTCATGTTTTGCCATTAGTGCCATTTTTGCAGAATTAAGACACAAAACTTATTTTCACAGCAATTCTCAGCCACAAACTTCACAGATGTTTTTATCTTGCTGCAGAAACAACAATATGGTTTTCATCTCCTGCATGGTATTTATTTACAAAGTTGTGAGTATTCATTTATTTTTATCATTATCTTTACATTTTCATTACATTGTGGACAGATTTCTTATCCTGTGATTACAATACCGGTGCAAAAATAACACTAGGGCTAATGATAATTACAACGGGACAAAGACTGCATTTATTTGTTTCAACCTTACGCACAGATTCTACGCGTGCATTCCACCCGAAAGGAGTGGGGAGCAGGGTGGCAAACTACCTTTTCCCTCATTCTGGCTGCAGCCTTCTGAGCACAGGGAAGCTACAGGGAGAAGCAGTGACCTTTCTGGAGAAGCAGCTCTTCCGCGGTGGGTGGGAGAGCACGCGGAGAGGCACAGCAAGCAGGGAGCAGCAGGCAGGAAAGCTGAAACAAACAAAAGGGATTGCTTACACAAAGAAAAGGCTCAGATCCAGAGATATATGGGCGTTTCTATAGGAGCTTGAAGGGGAGCACTAAATTACATGCAAATTAGGAAACTGCTGAAACTTGCTTCAGTGGAAGGCAAAATTGAGTAGAGGGATTCACCCAGCAAGATACACTGGGCAGGTGGGTTCATTTGCAAACCTTTCAATCAGACTACACTGATGAGCCTCCGCTTCCTCCCCTGTAGACACCTCTCATGTTCTGGTTCGATAGTTTGCGTCAAATACAACCTGACTTCAAAGATGGGAAGCTTTTGGTTTCTTCCAGCACACTCGCTATAAAATAAGACAGAGTAGGTCTGCTTTGGAGATTCTGATGACTCAGGGGTACGTCAGCTAAAAGTGATAAATATACGCATGATCTATCATGTAACAACTATATATATTCATAGGTATATAGAACAATCAGCTAAGAATGATACATGAAATATATGATTATAAATCTTGTCAGGAATACATAACTCCTAATTAATTTAACCATAATTCTTTGGCTTTTTTTTTTTTTTTTTTACCCCCCTATTTTAGTACATCCTTTATAATTTGAGTTCTTCAACAGCAGTTTAATAGCAAGAAAAGATCAGTAAAAGGCACTTAACATCTAAACCCAGGATACATTCCTGGCCACCAGTTATCTTCTGAACTGTCAAATATGATCTCCATTGTCCTTTAATTGTACAGAAACTTTCCCTGTCTTTAAGGCTAGGATTGTAAACTCCGGGAAAAAGAAAGAAAAAAAAAACAAAACCAAAAAACCCAGAATATCTTGTATTCTAACTTTGTTTCTGTAATGACAACAAAGATAAAGTCTCATCCTGACACACATGCTCTGCTATTTCCTAGACACATGATTTCTACTTCTTTTGGGACATACATAATAACAATACATTCTACAGTAATCATACATAATGAATCAGTTTCTAGAGACAATTAGCTAATTAAGATTCATATTAATTTTAAAATCCTCTTTTCACTTCATTGTTTCATTTTTCTAAGGAAACGTGAAGAATATTTCAGCTCATGGCTGTTGCTCAGGTAAGAAAAGAGGCACTTCTATCCTTAAAGGTACGTGCAGTCCTAAACACACTTCTTAACGTACAGTTAAAAATGATTTTTCAAACCTTCTCTTTCATAGAACTTCTCCCTGCTCTAAGAATTGTTGACACTGAGCACAAAGACAACAAACACCGCTGTCTGAACTTGAAGCAGCAGAACAGCCTTAAAAAAAAAAAATCTGAGGGCATCACTTAGAATTATACAGATAAGCATCTGTGACCACAAAGACTCACGCAATAAAGATTTTTTTTACTGAGTTCTACCAAGCACATACACTGTGCTCTCAAGCTGTTCGAGTCTCTGTCTCCCTCCATCTTTCTCTCCATTTCCTTCCCTCTTTATATGAAATAAAAGCCCTTTGAGTCGATAAAACTATTTATATTTTCACAAGAAGCAGGAAACTGTACAAAGGATTTTACAGTAATCTTTAAATCATATGCTGAGCAACTAAGAACTTCAGAGGGAAACCATCCTTCTAAGGGGTGAATACACAGCGTTCACTGCAGTTAACTTAGTGGGCAAGGTTAAGTCTGATGGCTTAATTGTAGCTCTACCGCAGTAGGCTACCTGAATGGGTTTTGGTTACCAATGGAAGTGCACTACTTTGCTCTCAATGGTCTATCTGTTTTTGTATCATCTGCGTGACTCCAAGATATACGTCAAAGTCTGAAATACTGTTTCTTCATTAGCTATCACTTCTGCTGGTAGAAGCATTAAATGCAGATATATAGAAGGGGAAAAAATAAAAATAAAAAGGGTTGTTCTCCTGGTCTATGTGACTGCATTTGCAAGCTTGTTAAAAAGATTCAGACAGTATTTCCTCTCTTGCTATTGTCAAACAAAATTCATTGTTCACTTAAAATAATAGTTTTTACAGAATGAGTCTATTTCTTTTCCTTACCGGAAGACTGCAGGAACGAAACACAATTTATGGATTTACTGCCATTCTTGATTCAAATGAAGATTTAAAGCCCTGCACATCCTGTCTTAAATTAATGTAAAAATGTTAATTTTCCACATAATGTCAAGATCGTGGTCAATCTGGAATGACAGCTTATGGTCTGGAGCAACAACTGTTCCTTGGGACCATGAATAGCAAACTCTCTCTGGGTCCATTCAGTAAAAACAAGCTCCACAGAGGAGCCACCTGAGATTCAGGGACAGACGAGACATAGAACTCACTAATTACAATTCCTCCCCTCAAAAATAACTGCAAAAGCACTTAAATAACTTCTGTGTGGTAGGAGACGAACATTCACAAAACAAACAACTTCATCATACTTGAAGGAAAAAAGCAAACGGTGGTAATGATGATCTGAGAATAGCCCACACCTGCAGTGCTGTGTGTCTGCTGGTCCCTATTTAAATTCAGAAGGGAATCAGTCCCTATGTCAATTAAAGCAAGTTCCTACAGTGGTGCCATTCTGCTTCTCTCACTGCTGTTCATTTCAGAGATGAAAAGGAGCTGCTTAAGGTGAGGAAACTGCTTGTTGGCAGCAAAACAAACCAGCCTAGTAAGCAACTGGGAGGTTTGGCAAGAAATCAAAGTTTCCTTCCTTTCTTTGTCTTAAACACTCAATCCACTATTCTCTATACAAAGTATACGGAAAACTGTGAAGAGATTATCTATTCCTTTATCCCTTTCCCCGCCTAGAATGGGTGTAACAGGAGTCTGAAGTAAGACTGAATGTAAGAGCACTTACTCATTTTTAGTTCTCATGGGCAACAGATTCTGGATTAGCATTGGTTCATGAATTAAGAGGCCTGACACTGTGTTTTTGGTCACATCAAAAACAAAATAATGTTTTGATTCGGAACTGATGCACAAAGATGGGGAAAAAGCAAAAATGTGTCCACCACAGAGCTGCAAAAACGAGAAAAATCATCTGGAGGAACTTCAGAAAAGCTGGTATTCAAATGCTTATCTATTGCTTGATGTATCAGAAATCCTCATTATTCTCATAAGAGAAAAGCATGATGAGCTACTGGTTCTTAGGCTGAGGCAGAAAGTGGATCATTATCACATTATCTGAGCAGCATACAAACAGCACTCAGTACAAAGCACATTTTCTAATTTCTTCCACGTAATATGAAGATACAGTTGTACAACACTGCTATGGAAAACAGCTGCCCACATTTAAGTTCCATTATTTTTTCTAAATATCAGGACTTAAGAACACAGAATTATTGAATTAAAAATGAGAGATAATATTGCTGTTCTGTTTCTTAAATAGAATCAGACCTAAGTATCATTAGATGTACAAATATCTAGTCATTACGCAAACTTTTCACGGCTTCTCAGAGTTCGTACTTTAAAATGCTAAACCTTCAGCTTCAATTCTTTTTGCAAGTGTGCTCTGACAGCTTATTAGGTTGATGCTGGGTTCCAGATTTCAGCACCATCATTTTTCACTTTCAGTATGCTAGCACGCAAAATCAAAAGTCGACGTCTTGTCTGGGGTGCTGGCAGCACAGCTAACCTGTCTTCATCAAGCATCCAGATTCAAATCTTTGCAGTTATTCTAGGTAGGCTACTCACATCGATCTTCTCAAACTTCACTTAATGGATGCCAGTCCAAAGAGTCAATTGTTGATCCCTCGTTAAATTTTCAAGGTGTCTCTTCATTTTTATTCTTTTAAAGCAAATTCAACATCGTTTTGTGGTAAAAAATACTCTTATCTGTCCCCAGAAATGCATTAACATATCAGTGTTAATGGGGGATAATACAGAAATCAGACTACAGGAGGGATGAAACAGATACCTTCAAAACAAGTAAAAGAAAATTTAGCTTTCAAAACCAGCTTCATAGTTCTTGCATGATGAGTATAGAAGAAAACAGACCTACAAGCCAGTCACCATATAACTCTTCTGTCAAATGAATTTCTGCATAAGCTCAATTGAGAGCTTCCTCTTGTTTTTCCCAATATCCTGTTGGTACTATGCCTTGGGAACAGCAGCAAAATTCTTTTGGACTTGTTTACAAATCAGGCATATGTCTCCAGTTTATGAGAGGAACCAGCTAAACTGATAATGGGTGCTGCTCGTTCTTGATGAATGCCATGTAACTGTTACTGATCATGACAAAAATTACCCAAACTTAATTCCTTCATACAAAGAAGTACACAAACTGGAACGCTTTAGGGCCTCCTCGCTTGGTATTGTAGCACACACTGTCTCACTAGTTTTAGTCTAATCATAGAAGTGGCAAGATGCAGCTCCACAATCACTGGATACAGACAAGTATTCCTAGCAGCTTGACTGAACTGACCGAATGCAGCAAGCATTCTTTTCCATCTTATTTTCCTCCACCTTCGTATCCTTGCCTATTACATCTGCCTTGCACACTGATGGCATCAGAAGCAGGCTAAGCCCTCAGAAACAACCACTATGACTACACTCTGCTTTGCCTTCTCTTGAGAAGTCCAGGAGACTGGAACAATTTAGTTTATTGTAGCTCTACGAAGGTATTTCCACAGAGGGACGCGTAACTGATTACTGCAGACTAGCAGTGCAGCTACAAGAAAGCTTTCATAACTGGCTTTCATAATTGTTCGAGAGGTATCCAGTCAGAACAGCATGTGTGAACATCCAGTCAGAACAGCATGTATTTCTGTGTGAATGTGTGCTGACAGGACCACTCAACAAATCTGTTCTTGCTTGCAATGGAACTTTTACCCCAGCAATTCAAGTCACGAGACATGTCTAGCACATCCTATGTCATGCCTGCATGAAGTCTTGCAAAGCAAACCTAGCTAAACGTTCCTATACAATAGCTGCTTTTTTAAACAGTTACTCCACTATTGTTAAGTGAACTGCAAGTTATGACAACTGATATATCCATAGTCATCCCTTTGGCATTCTGTATAAAAACATGAATCACCAGAACATTCACCATGAGGAGCTCCCATCATTAGGATACGCGTACAGTGTGAGTTCAGCTGTGCTGTATCTTTCCATTCTGTACAATATAACTGTCAGAACAACCTGAATGAATCATATAGGCCAACACTTAGGCTTGGCAAAGAACAGCTCTGATAAAACATGTCAAAATTAATTAGTTATGTTTAGCTTCAAGCAATGTTTGTGCACTGAAGAAAAATGAAAATTTTCATTCCTCATAAGCCACTGTACCAAATGTTGTAATAGCACCCTGTTTACGTACATTAATCAGAAACCAAAACACTTGAAAGGAGTTGGCCTACTAACAAAGCTCAGGCATTGAAAAGCATACACAAAGACCACAAACAGGCTAGAACAACTACTAGAACCAACTGTGCAAGCACACGGGCAACAGCAAAGGGAGGAATTAACCACTTTAGCTGCTCCAAAGATGTCAGAGGAAAAGGAATAGACCTAACATATCCAGATGCTCTTTCAGGGATTCTCATGGTTTTTTCCTATGCTTTTTTCCCCCAGAGTCTTTCACCTGTTGGAGCACACTGAAAGGCTGTTGTCAGCTTTTTTCTTTTTTATGGCACATTTTGTCTGTCCAAGCTAGAGGACTAACTTCCCCTGAAAGTTACTGGCTTCGCTCAGAATTGTGCCAACCTTCTGTAGATGACAGATGAGGATACAACAGATGCGGTAATAAATTTAAGAACAATATAATGTCACGCAAGGGAAACAAACTCACGTGAATGGTGCAGCACACAGATGTCACCATTTATCTGCCCATTTACCATTGATCCAGGTACTTGCAGTTACACCCCTGTGTTTTTGCCTCTCCTCTTTTACAGCAAGAGATGCCTAAGAGACTTCCCCTCCCTTACGAACGCTGAGCATTTATTCAGAGTTTTGAAACTGAAAAGAGCGCTAACTGATAAGAAACTTACAATAGCTTTGCCCAGGTTCAGACATTTAAGAAAATAAAACAAACAAACAAACAAAAAACCCCCAAATTTCCCAAAGCAACAGTAAGATTGCCTATTTTTTAAGTGAGATATGAGTGAGCTTTGAAATTACTTGCTGTAATAATGCAATGCCCAATTATAAAAAAAGAACTTGACGCTTAATTGAATTTGCTTTCAATTTTTCTCCATGCATTCTTTAATGTGTCTAATGAAGTTCCCTAAGGCTACCGTAATGCAGCATTCAAAATGTGCTCTCTAAAATGAAATGATCATGGATGACCTTTAACCATAACAAGTTATATATCTTCTGACATAAAATGCCAGTTATTTCTTTTATCTTTAGATTTCAGAATTGATGGCTTGTCAAGTGAAAAAAAATAGGCTTTTCTTTTAGCAAAACAAAAAACTCCACACAAACAAACTGAAGTGGTAGGACCTTCAGCAGCTCTGCCATGCTATGAGCTATAGTTGCTGAGATCTTCATTCTTAATTTAAATCCTATTTTAGAGAAAAAAAAAACACTGTATATAATTAAAATTTTACAACTGATAATCAATAAAAGAATTTAAACCTTCAGATATTAAAAAACAGGTGACAAAGACTATAAATGATTATCTTAGAATAAAAGTAATATACATATTTATGTAAATGATATGAACATCCTTATCTTAGTCACAGACTTGGACATTCAGATGAGAAAAGTGCTGCATATAACACTAAAAGTTAAGAAAGCAACAGTGTTCTCAAGACAGGACCAGAAGCATTTTATTTCTACAAAATAACACCGACAGACTTTATGTAAAGTTGCCTGACCTGACACTACTAGACAGCCTGGAAATTACACACTTACTAAGTCCATTTCACAGTGCAATAGAAAGGTAAACTACTTGCTGCAACACAAGCAGCTTATTGACTAGCTGAGCCTTTGTGACAATACAGCCAAAAGTACAAAGCCAGAGTACACAGTTAGAGCTCTACTGCCACTAATAATCGTTATAGAATAGAACCATAGAATCGTTATGGTTGGAAAAGACCACTAAGATCAACTAGTCCAACCACCAACCAGCCCCCACCATGCCCAATGAGCCGTGTCCCTCAGTGCCACATCTCCACAGTTCTAGAACGACTCCAGGGACAGTGACTCCACCACTTCCTTGGGCAGCCTGTGCCAGTGCCTCACAGCTCTCTCTGAGAATATATTTTTCGTAATATCCAACCTGAACCTCCCCTAGCACAAGTGAAGGCCAGTACCTCTTGTGCTATTGCTGTTACCTGGGAGAAGGCTACCTTGCCACAGCCTCCTTTCACAGTGTTACACAGAGAGCAGTAAAGTCTCCCTTGAGCCTCTTCTTCTCCAGAGTGAACAAAACCAGTTCCCTCAGCCGCACCCTGTAAGACTTGTACTCTAGACCCTTCACCAGCTTCATTGCCCTTCAGTGAACAATGACTTCATTAGGTTAATACTAAAACTTATTTTGTCTCTTTGGGCCCAGTGAGATTGGTGGGGGTAATGGTACCTGGGAGGGCAGCAAAGAAAGTTTAGACTTTCTTTGAGGAAAGTGTTTCCTTTTACATTCTCTCTTTGCTAGCGGCCTTTCTTCAGTGTTGGCCAGGGTAATGTACAAGTTGTTCTAATAAGAGCAGCCTTTAAGCTATTATGAACCTCCCATTTCAGCCTACTTTAACTAAAACTATCAAGTACTTCTAATAGCAGTAGTATGTAAAACAGGGCAGGAAAGACAGCACCATTTGTCTTATAAAGCACTGTAACAACAGTCACTACAGAGTGACCAGGGTACTCAGTAGCCTTTGAGGGATGGCATTTAATCCAATAGAGTTCACAATTTAGTTTTTCAGATTAGATTAACACTTGAAATGCATTTTATATGCCTGGAAAAGAGGTAGACAAGTATGGTGCCATAAAGCTGGCAACGGAGGAGAAAGACAGCCTGAAGAAAAAAGCAAGTTCAAATTACACAATTTACTTTTGCCAGAAGTATCTCGCAATCTCAAGATCATTCTCCTCCCACAACTTAACTCCCCATTTGCTACTGTAAACTATCTACTCTTCTATTATAAAATGACTGGGTCAGTTCCTCTGACTTAGGTCCTGATCTCACACAATTGCACAAACATTTAAATTTACTCACACAAGTAGTTTCACTGGCTTCACTAAGACAGTTCATCGTAGGTGTAAACCCTTCAGGATTGCTGCCTTTGGTTTGTTAAGGTAAAACAAGATGTTAAAAGTAACTGTGTTCCTGAAAGCGTAACAAAGAATACTACAGTAACAGAAAGAAGCAAAGAATCATGCATTTCACAGAGTCCTAAAAAGAAGCTGAAATGAATTTTTAAAAGGTACACTGAAAATGCTAATACATTTATAACATTTGTTCTGTTCTACCTCTCCACAGTGCAAATACAAATTGTCCATGTTCTGAAATGGAGGACTGTAGAAAATGGAAACCAATAATGACAAACTAACTCATTTTCTGTTCTGGAATACAATGCCAAATGGCGCATTATCAAACTACTTATGTGCTTCTTCCAATGATTCATGGAACACTTAACATTATAGCATCTCACTGATAAAGATGCTGCCGGGATTCATCGACACTACAACTGTTCAAAAACTAGGTAACAAAATGTTATGTGCAGATGATATCCTGAATTCACAAACCTCAGTGTTGCAATATATTTTGAAAACCACAGTCTTGCAACATCTGGTATCACAGGGGATTTACAACTAGCATCACATTAAATTCTGGTTCTGTCTATACGTAACTTCTCTCCATATGGGAACATCTGTATACTGAAAAAAGTCATTTATGTGCTAGAAAAACTATGGTCAACTCAGAGTGCTGGTTTATGGCCTCAGAGAAGCTGTGAAGTGGCATCTGAACGGCTGTGAGACTCAGGACAAAAGCTTGATGCTTCATGCCACTAGCACCATTAGGCCTCTCCTAGCTGTAATTGCACTGCTGTCACTGAAATGTATACATAATGAAGTTTTCTGCCTGAGTTTCTTAAACTAAAAAATATTTTAGCTTAATATTACCCTGACAGATCCACATGGCTATCTTTCCTCTCAACCTCCTATGATTCTCACAGTCTTTCAGGATCATCCTTCTCAATTAAAACCCCAAGTCAGAATTCAGCCTGTATCCTTTTACACCATTCGGCAGAAAGTCTCCTTTCCAAAGGCAGACAATTACAGATTCACAACAATCTGTGAACAGAATTATCCACTAATGCTAAATAACACCCTTTTTCATGATTTTTTTTTTTCCATTTGAAAAATATAAAACACTGGAAAAGCAAATTTAAAAGGAAAGAAGAGGACAATTATTTTTCAGCTTAATCCTCTCTACAGAAAATGAAGAACAACACACCGTATTTCCAACACATTATTTAGCTGTGACTAAAACACTTAAAATATTAAAACTAAAGTTTTTTTTTTTTATTATTGCACCATTTGGAATGAGGTATTAGATTATTAATAATCAATGAAGCCATGTTTGCACAACAGATATAATTATAGCAGACAGCTTATCTATTATGACTGCTCTTTCTGAACAGCCCCAGCGTCTATACAAAATAAACAGCTGAACTGAGGAGGACGTTTGCTCTATGAAAAATAGAAAAAAGTATTAGCAGTCTCTGGGACTCAAACAAACAGAGCAGTTTCTACTTCCACTTTAGTCAGTGGAAACCATAGCTAGACAGATGACAGTAAGCAACATACATAATCAAATGTACAAGTTGTTAGAAAAAACCTACCACCTATTAACTTCTTACCGGAGAAAACAATCAGATGTGGTTCACAAGTAATAGACTTCAACATTAGCAAGTATTCATTTAAATGCTTCCAATCAATTCTATGTAGATTGTCATTAAATTAAAAATAAAAATGCCTCAAAATTTGCATAAGAATCAATGGCTGAAGATGAAGGTGTCAACTTGCATATATTTATTCTACATTTGTGACTCAATATTTGTATTATATGAAAATATATTTTTTCTAAAGAGCCAGTTACAAATTGCTTTAGTCTATTTGTACTTTAATTTATCAGCAAAATACATAAATATTACTAGGAGACCTGATAAAAGGTTGAAATTGATTGTCAAAAAGAATGAATATTCACTTATAAATACATAATACTTAATAAATGCCTTATTCAATTAAATTGGTGCATTCTTCTCTTTACTCTGTTAAAATCAGCTCTGAAAGAATTTGATCCTGAAGGTCCCGCTTCGTAGACACACGTAAAGCCTTCTTTTACATTTAATGACAATCAAACCAACCAAAAATCCAACAGAAATTAGGAAAACAAGACAGACTGGCTAACCAATAAGCATCCAGGTTTGACACAGTATTTGAGCTCCATTGTCTAACATGACCTGAAAATTAAAAAGTAAGTCCTGAAAACTGTAGAACAAAGAGGAGAGATTAGCCAATAAACTATTGTACTCAAAATGGTAGTCAGTACTTTTCCAAAGGAGATGCCTCTTCACTCTATGATTACTTTTTGTATTTCAGAATTTCTATCCGCCTAAGCTCCTTAGAGAAATATGGTCCTTCATCTTGATTAAGTCTCCAGCAAAACAAAATAATTATCTCCTTTGCTAGGACAAAGGAAAATAATATGGTCGGTACAACTTGTGGTCGACATAGGCTGTCAATGCCATATCACTCCGATTAGTTCTTCTTAAACAGATGCACTGAATTTCTGAAGCAGTGTCAAAATACGGAAAGTTCTGAGGTTGTTTCTAATCTTTTTGGTAACAATCTGATATTTACAACAACAAACAAACTCCTGACTTAGCTTCACCTCCATTTGCATATCCACCAGAATCTACCCTGTTAGGATCATTCAGTTCTTCGAACAGTCCAGTTTCAATGATTTCTTCCTGCCAGGGTATAGGGACAGCACCCGTCGCAAATTTTTTGAAGAACTTCTTGTCTTTGTCATCAAACTCAATTCCTCGTATTTCAGAGAAATCAGCAATGTCTGCAACATCTTTGGCATAGACAACTGATGGATCTGGCACAAATGGAGGGTCAATAAGGTTTGCCTCTAGCCTGTGAAAATTTATTGTTTTGAAGAAGCTATGCTTTCTTGGGTCGTCATCTTCATTTCTGCAACAAAGCAAAAGATTGTTAATTACCGCAGTATTTTGCTCTCCAGTAGATACAGTTGTCTGAGTTGTATACATGAGAGCATCTTAAATTAAGGATATACTATATATCCTTACATATGTATATACACAAAGCAATGCAATCACACACAGCTCAAGCATATTCAAACAGTGTTGCATTGAACAGTGTAAGCACAGCTAAGCAGCCAAAAAAATCCCAATCCCAATATTCATTTCTTAACTCTCAAGGTAAATTAGTCTGGGCAAGGTACCACACAAGAGCAGCAGTGCTGCTTCTGGCAGTACACTGAGATACCCATAGCCAAAGATACACTTTAACCAGAACTGAAGGGATTGCAGGATGGGGATAGGAAGTATTGGATTGAGTGTTCAACAATGAAAAGTCCAATGGTTGGCCCCGGACTTAAAAGGATAAGAATATCTAGTAAATTCCAGACTGAGGTAGCCTGGTTTAATACATCTAGGGACTGACTGATGAAAAACAGTCTGAACAGGAAACTGACAAATGGCATTTGTTCTCTTAATTTAAAGCAACTATGCATTTACAGTAAAAATATTCTGCAAAGCCCAGTTAAGTAGCTTTAGTGAGTTCAGTTAATTGAACTACTCTTACAAATATAAGAGCAAAGGGACTCATAAATTATGGCACCAGCAAGAGTATGTGCACTTCTGTCACAAACACACTTTTTTAAAAGTATCTTTAGAACCCAAGAATAAAACACATGTATTTACAGTGTCTGGATTTAGGTACACTTTAAAAAGAGTACCTCAGGGATGACTTTTGATGTAACAGAAACAGTGAATTCTTTCACTGTAGCATATCCTACAAAGCCTGTCTATGAGTCTAAGAATAATCTGAGCCTCAAAGGTACGGTCATTAAAGCATGATCCATGAACACAGCTTTAGATTTGCATCTTGCCCATAACATAACTCTAGCACCAAGTCACACAAAGTTTGTATTTAGAATTACTGTTAAAAGAGGAGCTGGGAAGATCGCTGCACTTCTTTCCTGCCTATGCTGTTGTTTTGTTGTAGTTGCCTTTGTTTTTTATTCATGGGTCTTGAAAATGACAATCTAAACAAATGCATTTTTTTCTGAATTTCAGCAAATGATAGTTGTTATTGTTCCTGTTGTCTTTCTCAATTTCCTTACAAAAATACTTAGCAAAAAATGTTTAAGTCCTCATGCATATCTAAAGAATGCTCTATGAACAGGATGTAATGCAAATCTTAGTCTTTTTATCACTGTAGATGTAAAGAAGCACCATGCAAAAGTAGCGGATCTGCATGACCACAAAAAAAAATCTTTAAGACCTTATAATATGTTTGCAGAACAGCTTCTTTGGCTTGCCTCTACTGCCATTTCCTAATAAGCCTCCCTGCCATGCTTCTGGTCTGCCCTGGTTGTAATGAGGCACAGCTGAGATAAAACTGCCAGCTGCCTTTTTCAGCTCCCTTAGAAAACCATAACTCTGTGCTTCTGCTGCCTGGTTTGTCTGAGAAAGTCACCGCCAGCCACTAAGAACTGTACTCCACCATGACCACAATGATGAGATACAGCCTGAAGAATGATAGATGCTGCCATCCTGGTACTCTGCCCAATGAAATAATGACATTTTCAACCAAAACGAGCTATATGAAGATAATTATTAAAGTGTAGATTAAGCCTCTGCATATGCATAATCTTGTAAAATCATCTTCTAGCTTAACTAGCTAGTGATAATACCATGTACTTGTACAGCTCTTGAGCTTGATGTGATTTATTTACATTTGCTGTTAGCCTGTAGGGCATTAGAGCTGCTGCTCAGATTAATTAGTGCCCTGTGACACCAGAGAGCTAATAGTGCTGGCAATCCTATTAGACAGATGTACTCACAAAAATTTCACTTTATTTTGCTTCTCATTTCTGTGACATAAACCAAAAAGCATTAGATGCTGGGGAAGGCTCCAGTATGGATTGCTGTGGTGTTTTTCTTCCTGATGTATTTTCTGTCACCACTAGAAACGTAAAAAGTTTAAAAACATTAAGCTACAGGAACGCCATCTACTGGAACCAACTGAGGCATCTTCCAACTAGCTGCAGATGAATTTGAGCTCTTCCTGTGTGAACTGCATGTTTATATAACTTAGAAGAAAGAACAAATGAGCTCATCTAAACTCTGTCAGTTTTGTGTTTCTCCATGCTGTACATGCAGGAAGACGTGGGCTACAGAGATGTCAATCCCCCAAAACTGGAGCACAGAAAAAGGGTTACTTTATTTCCTCAGTTAACCAATGGCATTAAGTCTTCAATAAAAAAAGTGAGGTATTTCAAAAGGTCAGGTGTACAAATTAAAGCTGTCCTTGAGCAGCTTTAACTTATGCAACAGGCACTTATGTAGATAACCCAAGGTCTTATTGTCCTTATTAGAATTACAGTGCTAATCTTTACATAAGGATGAGCTGTCCTGAATAGCATCTCCCTATTTAAGACGTACATAAACGCTTCTATTCTGTCATGACCAGACAGAATAGTTTGTATATATACAAACATTTTTACAACACATCTCAATAACAATATTTTAATAGGCAGTGCAATTATTTATCCTTGTACATTTCTGATACTGCTCAGAATTAATGCAACAGCAACCAGGCAGAATAACTGTTGTTGGTTAAGGAAACACAATTACTTAAGTGACTAATTTGTTGCTGCTTTTGCTTCAGACTTGTCGAATCAGACTTGACCAAATTGCTAAGTCAGGGACAAATCCATCACTATTCGTCAACTCAAAGCCACCACCGAAGCCCCAAAATCCTCTCTGTTTCACACAAATATGTGTCCAATATTCTTTTCCTCTCATGTGTTCCTGGAATGAGTCAGAAAAACCAGGAACCTCTACAAGATCTTTTAAAAGCAATTGAGTAAAGAGAACGGTCTCTTCAGTAAGAAGCCAATGACGCAGCCTTGTTAAGTTAGGCATCTGCAGGGCAGAAAATCTGTACTGCAGATCTGGATTTCTGCCCACACAATTCCTGTAAGTGATATAGCCAGAAACTCTGCATTCAGTCTACATTAGCACAGACTCAGGTATCTACTTAAATACCCTCCTGCCTTTAGGAAAGGAGATGCAAGAGAAATGGGCCGCTTCCATCTCCCAGAACTGCACAGACTCTGATCTCACAAAACACCAATAAAAGAACTCCTGTGAGTAATCTGGGGTGGAGATGGACAATTACAGTACTGCAACAACATTCTTTATTTCCACTTTATCTTCAAAAACTTCCACCTCTCTTCCTGGAAACCAAGGAGAAAATTCAGTACTCTGTAGAAAGGGTAGGTCTAACCTAATTTTATGTAAAATATTATTATTATTATTATTATTAGTGGCATTAATACATCTTTTTTTTTTCTGAACGTGAGAAATAAGGCATACCTGCTTCCTAAACGATTCTCTGGTTTCTTAGCCAAAAACAATCGGCAAATATCTTTTGTTTCCTCTGTAAAGTTGGCATGTTCAAATTTCACCTCATCTTCCAGAGTTCTTCGCTTAACCTCATCCTTATCGACCTTTTCTTTGAAATTCTTGAATGGTGTTCGCCCAGCAATCATCTCATAAATACTACATCCCATAGCAAACCAGTCCACAGGATAGCTGTAACTTTCTTCCTTCAGGATTTCTGGAGCCATATAACCATTTGTCCCAGCCTACAGCAAACATACAGACAGATTTATTACACAATGTCAGTAATGAAATACAAAGAATTAAGTAGTCTACAATTTAAAAAAATATTAGTAATACAAACGATAGGTTGGTTTTGTATCTCTAAACTGAGGAACGACTATGTTTTAGCACATGGACTATTTCTGTCTTTAAACATCTTAGCCCATGGAAAAACTTTTAAATGCATTCTTCAAAGATGAAACGTCTACACAATTTTTGCACAAAGGGGTTTCTTTTAAAATTAATCTTTATCTGTCTTCTTTCATCTTAACATTTTTCCTGCTAAAGAACATTGCTAGCTTTGTCTTGCAAATACACCTAGAAATCTTTGAAAAGACTGAAAAAGGACAAAAATTAGGCAATCTTTTGCCCCCTCCCTGTTCCAGTGGTTACAACTCAGCTCCAACAAGGGGATTGTTGCCAGTGAGAACGTTCTCCTGGAGCTGGCAGCCGAGCTGTGGTTGGAAGTTATCAGTCACATTCCCTGCTGTCTTCTGCAAGGAACTATGACCATCAAGGGCCAAGAAAAACTCTTAAAACCATTGTATGAAAGTAAACCAAAGATAATTGTAATTAGTACATTACTTCTATTTAGGTGAAAAAACTAGTTCATATTGCTTGACTGGAAAAAGCTCTCTGAATAAAGGCAAGGACTAATCAAGCCTCCAAAAGAAGTGGTGACCACTCTTTGAGAGGGGAATTTGTCTGCCTTCTCCCAATCACAGGCCTGGCACATTCCCAGCTGGGGGACAGACTCCACAGTATTCAAAACAGCTCTTGCTGCCTCTCTACTAAGCAGATCTACCTGGGAGGCGAGCTTCTCTATACAGTTTCTGTTGCACTGTTACATCACTCAGGATATGAAATTTCAGTCAAAGCATTCTCTCAACTGACTCTACCACATCGAATTCTAGACCTTATTTCACGTATTTACCAGATTCAGCTAACACTGACAACTATGTCAGAAGTTATTTGAACTTTAGTAGTATTACCATTTGAAATGAAAATACAATGCTTGTGTAAAACCCCCCCAGATGTACTCAAGATGGTCATTATTACTACCACCAGAACAGTTAGTGACAGAGATTCACCCTGAAACAAAACAGAGTGAGAAAGGTGTAACTAAAACTAGAGCTCATCTAGGCAAAATATGTTTGTGAAAAGAATAATAGCCCAAGAGATGAATTTTAGTTTACGAATCATGTCTCACTATGAACCTCAGCTTATGCCAGTTCATACGATGGCATGTATGCTACAGTAAATAATGTCTGCAGGAAGTTACATTTTTTAAAGATATAAAGCAAAGTCCTTAATTTGATTGATGTATAGAAGTGAAATGAGAAAAAAAAAACAACAAAAATATCAGCCAGGTTGAAAGCAAAAGGAAGGGTTAAAAGTGAACTGTTACCTCCCTCAGTAAAACCACAGAAGTTCAATGGAGCCATTACAGCAGCCCAAATCATTCCTCACATAATTTATACTGTTTGCACTGGATTCATCTAAGTTAATACTGAGAGATATCCTGACAACATTCAATTTTTATGTGCAATTACTCTGCCACACAGAAAGGAGAACTGCTCCAATATGACCTGCAGAACCCCAGCCCATCTGGCCAAAGATCAAGAAACTTGGGAGTGGAGGGGCTGAGAAATGTTGGTACAGAAGGACGGAGATAGCTCATAGCGCATTAGAGAACACAGACTCTGATTACTCTTCTGGAATATTTTTGCTTCTTGTTTCGGGAAGCAATAAACGTTCTTAGTTTTCCTGAGATGGAGCTGGTTTTAGGGCACTAATGCCTTGAACAACTGATGGATCACAGCATCATTAAAAGGTGCCCTAACAGCACTTTCTGACAAGACAATACTTTGCTGCAACTTAGCATCATCATACGGGAACTGGATAAATTTGTCATTTTAAAAGTCAGCATGTCACCCTGCGGCCAACAAGGTGTCTCAAGCTCCCTCCCAGACTGTCTCCCCTTTCTTTCCCAGTTGGCTTTTCAGAAGAAAAAGGTACAAAGATTGCTCTCTTCCATATGCATCTTCCACATATAGCCTTCAGTAAGTCACACTATACAGAACATTGTGATTTGACACGATCCTTAAAAACAGAGAAAGCAAGAGCATACAGACTAAAACACCGCATGAGAACATCTTAATAGAAAACAGAGATGGATCAACAAAAACTTTCCTTTGAGATGGTGGATGGGTTAGAGTGTGAATAAAAACTGAACATTCTACATTTGGTATCACTGAAATCTTCTGAGCCGTGATTGAGCTGATCCAACTCCATCTGAGAGAAATCATGAAATAAACGTTCCTCTGTTATGTCCAACTATTCCAGGTGAGCTGTTTTTCTGATTAATATTTATCAAATCTTGAACCTAAATTTAAAATAAATCTCTCTCCATCCTGAAGATTATTGCTAATTCTAGGATTAATAGCAAAGGAACAGGTTGAGAAATAGCCATCTAGTATAATCTGATGACCCCAAAACTAAAAAAAAAAAAAAAAAAAAAAAGAAAGAAAAAGAAAACCCAAAGAAAACCCACTGGAAACAGACACATTTCACAAGTACTGAACACGGATCTTTAAGTGGGAAGAAATACGTGTCTCGACTCATATATATATATTAAGTAATACAAAAAAAAAAAGAAAAGAAAGCTTTGGCAAAATATTTCATTTAGGAAGAACGTTGATAAAACCCTAAGTATTTAAATGCAGAACAAGGAACACAGAAATTATTCAAACCCTGGAGCTGAAAGAAAATAAACCTTTTAAATGAAGACTTACTTGTACCTTTAAGGAGTAGATGGCATTGGAAGGAAGCTACAACCTCACATCCCTGCAGTAATCATTACTAGGAACAAGATGTCAAAACTCTTATCATCTTACAAGGAAAAGAGATCCTGTGGCAGCACAAAGGACAGCCTCAGTGACTCAGGAAAGGTTTATTTAGGCAGGTATGTAAGAAGCATGTTCTCAGCCTAGTGAATGGAGCTATAAAACCGTACAACTCTCACTAGGAGCCGAAGTATTTTATAATATCCCACAGAAGGCAGAATCATATGCCACTGCAAACACACACAGCTTTTCCAAGTTCAGTCAGTGCAACACTGGCCATTTTTTGCTTACTCTCCACCTAACACTATCTTTTGTTACGGTAAGCAGAATGCTTTATTCACATACGCTGTCTGAAATACAAAAATATTATTTTTCTGTTAAATAAATTTTAATTGTTTTTGACGAGGATTAAAAGACCTACTTCCCTCAATCTTCCTGCCTTGAGAACAACCCAAAAGGCCAGTTTTTAATAATCATCTAAAATGTAATAACCAAGGGCTGTCCTTAGATACATTAGCAAAGATATTACGTTAGGTGGAATTGTTGCTTTCAGTGTGGTTTGACAGGACGCAGCAGAAATGAGTCATCTGAAAGGATACCTTGTTTCTTTAGTGAAATGTGATTCTGTAAAAATTTTTTAAAGGCCACATTATTATAGTCTTTGAACAACAGAAGATGTGATCCTGAGAAGCACTAAGTGCACTAGGTTCCCAGGACAGCCAAGGGTACTTGGGCTGCCAGCAGAATGTGGTGCACAGTGCAGCTTCTGCCCCTACATCCTATTCAGCTTACAGTCCCGAGAAAGAAAAGTATTCTGAACAACATCGCTAACCCAGCTTCTTAAAAATACAGCGAAGAAAGAAAGAGAGCTGTCTAGAGTTTTCATTATCACAGAAACAGGCAAATGGGGAGAAATGGGATTTAGATCCCTCTAGCTTTTCCCACAGATCTCTGCAAAACAAACTCAATTGATATCACAAAGCAAACAGTATAGCAAATCAGAACGTCTGTCCTTTGTTTGCCATGGCACAAGAACTGTTGAACAGAGGAAAAAAAACAAGCTGAGTTTAGCTCTATCAGCTGTTTCCTGGGGCTCAGTCCATCCTTCCTCCAAGGGGTGCCACTGACAGCTTTGTTCTCTCCTCCAGCTGTTCTTCTGCTCCTTCAGCACCGCCTGAACACACCCTGCAGGAATGCAGCGACCGACCACAGAAAACTCTTCTCTGCACATAACTTAATGGGCCTGAGATGCAAAGAACAACTGATATTCTTCTGCCATTCACTTTGCAATGTTCCTTTCTCCCCCCAGAATCACTATGAGGAGAATTAGGCACAGAGAGTTCCTCCATACTTTCTTACTACATGTTGATGCAGTGACGAGCCAGCTGACCAAACGTCTAGGCAACTATCTTCTAAAAGAACATAAAATTGGATCTAATTAGCATGAAATGCACCTCTGAAAAGTCTCACTGAGCAAAGTCCTCAGCATACTGTTAATGCTTAGCAAAGGGAAAGACTCCATTGACTTTCAGACAAACTGATGGGCTGCTGGTTCAGAAGAACACAAAGAAGTCTGTTCAGAGTACTAGGAAAAAAATGATGACGAAAACTGCATGGGAGCTTAGAAGTCCGTGAATCCCAAAGGTTCACATGAAATTCAACATTGAAGTTTTTTCTTTCATTTTCATGGAGGGACATAATTTTAGCTGGGAAAGCTCATCTGTCTTAACAAAATCCATACAGTTAAAACCAAAATGGGACAAAACCTAATTTCTGCTATACAGTAGGAAAAAAGGAAACAAAATTTCTCTCTGGGATCAAAGTCACTAACTGAAGTAGTAAAAAAAAGTCCACGACCATTTTTCATTAATTTAAGTTTGTATGACAGTGATCATTGATGTCATCACCACAAGTTGCACAAGTGAAAGAGAAAGCCTTGTGATAGGCTTTCCTGTGCTCAAACACAACAGGAGAAAGTAGACACAATGACAGCATGTTCTTCAGCTCTGCTTCATGCTGTATGAAAACGAAAGGGATAACAGCTTGAGAAGGACAGCTGCTCACTGACACCAACTGTATCTCTGGACTCCAGAGCATCTCCCTGTTGGCACCCTGTGTGAGAGCACACGTACAACATGATCTTTGTCACAGATCCCCACTGCCAAACCCACTAATGTACCTATCTTGTGAACCGCCAGAAAACACATGCAGACAGTGAAGCAGTCAGACATTATAGGGACTGAGCATATGGGATAGGCAAAATGTTTGGTACTGCCCCCCTGACTACACAATTAGTATACAACCATTACTAGGGTTCTGTATTATTCCCGTGACACAGTTTTCCTTCTAATTTCGTGCAATGCTCTGTTTCTCTTTCAAATTCTGGTGATCCTTTCCCATCTATAATGTGCAAATAATACTGCATTTCAGAGATGGGTATGCTTTTAGTTTTTTAATGATTGTTGAATATTATATAAACAATAATAAAACGAGAAACATTCCATCCACTTAGCTCCGTATATATTTTATGAAGCTCTTTCTAATTAATGCTCATGCAGCACAAGACGTAGGTGGCTTTCTCAAAGAGAGGACATCAAAGAGAAACGTTATGTTCAGCGCCTGCACAACGGCAGAACAGCACTGCAAGGCACAGGTAGCAGCCTACCACTGCTGGCGCAGCCTCCAGGTTAAGCAATGCAAATGACAGCAACCCCTGAATGGCTGCTGTCACTGACATCCACAGGACTTCAACCACCTCTTCAGATGAGTCCAGGAAGACTCGGCCCATACAGCCAAGTCAGTGCAAGAACGCAGTGTCATGTCATTACGTGTTTGTTAACTGGAACACTCCTCACAGTACGTGGAATTGCGCACATGGCCCACTATAAGCAGAAGCACCACAGCTTACAGTTGTGCTGCACTGCTTCTGGTCAGAGCCGTCAAACGAACAGCTTAAAGATAAACATCATCAGCCAAGTGTTGCATTTCTTACCCAACAAAATGCACATTACTGACTAAAATAAATCACTAGTAGACAATTTAATCAAAGGGATAATTCTGGAAAGAATTGGCTAAAATTAAACAGTAGTACTTAGCACTTACACAGCATTCTAATCTTCAAACAGCTTAATTAAGCTTTCTACCAGCTTTAGAAACTTCACAAGGAATCTCATCTCTTGCTTTTTAATGGAACACAGTGCAGTATTTATTAACCATCAGATGAAACTGAATGAAGAAAGAGGTTCAAAGTCGTGCAAAATGCCTGGATGCTCGGTCTCAAAAAGACCCTGACAGCTTTTCCCAGAAAGAAAAGCTACGTCTGGCAGGTGGCACACCTTGTGCAGAACTATCTGCTTGGGACACACCGCATTCTTGTCATTTGACATGACTACAATAAACTCTCTGCCTCCTCCAAAACTGCAGGATGCGGAAAGTTCTCACCAAATCATTTTTGTTCCCTTCATTCTCAAGTGCCAATGGCAGCCACAGTGGTAAGATTCCATTCCATAAAGTGTACATTTCAGGAAAAAAAAAAAAGCAGAAGTATCTATCATTGTAATGCACTTTGTAACAACTGTGATTATCAGAATTCTTAAGAACAAAGTCCCTCCAGTTAAATATAATCAGTTGCACTTGTGATACTTCAAATTACATCAGCTGTGTGGTGGTTTTGAAACTGTAAGATCACAGCAACAGTCGTTAACTCCGAACAAATGAGGAGCTGCCATTTTTACAAAGCTCAAAGAAAGGATTTCTTATGGAACTTTATCTAATAAGAACGTAATGTGACAACGATCAGAGGGCAGCTGCAGAAACGCTTCGTTATTTTTCATCTTGAAGCTCTGAACCCTCCTCTCCATTTCTCAACTGCCCTGAAATTAAGCTGCAAGTTTCAGGAACATCTAAATAGATTTCCTTTTGTTTTCCTAAGAAATAGAATCTTATAATAAACAAACATACAGGAGGGCAAAAGGACATTTTGAGTAAGATTTTAACCAAAACATGTTTTTACTATAAAAATATTATCATGTCCTTCAAATATATAAAACATTGCACAGGAAGACCATGAAGAAGCCCAAAACCTCTGAAGATACGAATGCATTTTTATGAATATTACAGAAATATTTTTATCTTGTTTTCTTTTATGCTGGATTTTTTTCCTGTATTCATCCTCCCTGGCTCATGCACACCTTCGCCAAAGAACCTCATAACTTATATGCAACAGTTGCTTTGTGCAAAAGCCATATCCAGCAAGGGCAGAAAGTCTAGTCCAAAATGAATAGCAAATATGTACCGACTGATGGAAAAAAAAAAATGGAACCGAGCCCCCCAGAGCTGGATATACTGAACATATGAAGGTATTATACAGAAGAAAACGCTTGCTCTTTTCTTACATTCTCAGGAAATTAAATACTGCTAATCCTTTGGATAAGGGCAGGAGCATTTGACTGACACACGCAAATTTCAAGATGTATAATGAGAAAAACTTGTACAGACCTCCAGAAAAAGCACCCTCAGTCACACTGTTCAAACAGAGAAACTTGGTGTAAGAGACGGAGACTCCTCGCTGTCATCTTATGCAAAAAGAATTAGTTCCAAATCAGCCATAAGCATTTAGCAAGCTCTTGAAAAAAACCACCTTAATATCCACCCTATAAACATTACAGTTTCTCAGACCAGACTCAAGAAAACCTCAAGTAAGTTCATGTGCACCGATGACTTGCATATGGCAGTCAAATGAGTACACAGCTAGACAAAAACACCTTGCTTATGTAAAAGCCAACTTCGAAGGCTCTCAGTTTCTCCTTGTAGCCTATTTCAACTTAAGAAAAAGAATGTCAACATATAAAAAGGGAGTAATTTTATCACACAATCCAGCTTTATACATTATACGATCAACACGTCAGAACAGATGTTGCAGGCACACTTGTATGGAAAGTCATGATGATATTTCCTAATGTCCTGAATAATTTTATTAACTCTGGCAAAGAGTTTATGTTTCCAGAGCTGTCAGTAACAACTCTGCCCAACTAAGCATACACACATTTCTAGGTAGACAGCATAGGTATGTGCGCATACCTGAGAGGAGAGGGGAAAACCTAAAGCTGGGTATCCAATCAACTCTTTAAAAACTTCTGCTTCTGAAAGTGGGGTAATTTTATGTATTATAGTTACAGACAGTTTGTACAGCTATTTCCCAAATGGAGCACATTTTGTGACAATACGTAAAGGATACCAGAGCTGCTACTTCAATTATATTAAGCTTTAAATAATGACCTACGAAGTAGGTTTGCTGTAGCATAATCACACGTTAAACTATAAGACTTGACATAAAATTCACAGAACCTTCCCATGCACAAAGGATATAATCTTTGGCTGGTAAACAATGCAGAAACATTACAGTTTCACTGAAATTTTCACTGAAAACTTGAAAATGTCTAAAACAGGAACTCGTTAACAAGCCTACCACTGGTGCCCCATGCTAATCTAATCACCTAACAAGATTTACAAAGGGGATTTATGGATCCTCCAGCTCATCATGGATGGTATGTATTTGTACATGAGATGGCAGGATTTTTTTTTACGATTTGAAGGTGAAGCAAATTTATCTTTTAATGGCTTCCACACTAATGAGAAGTATACTGAATTTTCAGAATGCATGGAAATATTGTATTTTGTAAAATCTTGAATGGAATAAAGAAAACGCTCAAATAAATGCATGTATTATACACTACTCAATCCTGCATAAGGAACAATGAAATTATTCACATCTTTCTACTTCATAATATGTAGCAAATAACAATGAAAAAAAGGCAGACAGCAGAAAACTGCTACTTAGTTTCACCATTTATGATGTATTAAGAGGTATTCTCATAACAGCTGAGGTACAGTTAATCACACGGAGATGAATGTTTATCAAGCAGGTGTCTTAGATTAGATGTCCACTTCGAATGCACACAGCTGAAGAAGTGATCCGATTTCAAACCGGACAGTCAACGCATTCCAGGGTGCTCTGCAATGCCGCCTTGCAAGCGAGCACACTTGACTCAATAGGGGAGAGGTGCTCAAATCTTTATAAAATCCCGGCTGACTTCAAGTACACAGAAACATACGGACAAAATCTCCCCTTTTTGCTGATTTGATTTAGAAAAGTATTTAAATGATCTGACTTTTATTTTTTCCAAACTCAATTTTGTCGAAGAGCAGGCTATTCAGGAAGGAAGATGCAGGCAAACGTAGTTCCTGAAACTGTTTTCTCATTTATATCTTCAAACAAATTATAAAAAAATGCACACAAGGTTTTTACTCAAGTAAATGCACCTGGCTAATGTATCATTTAAAGGATTTTATTAAAAGAAATACTACAGGCACTATAGAAAGAATATAGGTCACCAGCCCATTTTTAGAGTAATCAAGAAGAAAACGAAATCCAATGAACATTTACTTAGCTCCTGATGATATACAGAAGGTATGGAAGTCTTCCATTTTACTTTGCTTATCTGCAAGGAAGAGTCACTGAACAACTGAAGAACTGGAGATGTTAGGAAAAGATTAGCACCTAGGAAGAAAACCCTGAGTCACTGGGGAGAAAAGTTTTTGGCTGCTGAAAAAAAAACACCATGAGTTTCTTCAGTTGAAGCATGTTTTTAGCTCCTGTCCACAGAAACCAAACTGGAGGAAAGTGCTCTTTAAAAGTTACCACTCTGCCTCTTTTTTTCAGGGTAAGAGACTAAAGCAGGAGCCATAGTTCGAATGAATACAGTCTCATAAAAGCAGCTTTACTGAGTAATGGGATATTGCATTGTGGAAAACTGTTCTGTGGGAGTGAACTATTAAAATATGACCCAGAAAGCACATTATATTTCTTCCCCTGAAACAATACTTCAGCAAAACATGCTGATGCTACTGCAACTTCTGTGACGAAAACAAATGAAATGAAAGATCAGACAAGTTAAAAAATTTCATTAGTCAGAAGATGACTCCAGCTTGTTGTTTTTTTTTTTTACAGGAAGACTACAACAGGCACTCTGTCAAGAAAGAAAATATCTCCGTTCTTTACAACAAATAATCACAAATCTTCATTAAGACGTGTAAGGCTGGCTAAGTAAAATTTATCCAAACAGATGAAAGCAATAAACCAGAGCTTTGTACTGTACTGCTGCGATTCGCTGACTACCTTGAGGCAGTAGAATGGTTTACGAATATGGTTAAGGCAGAGTTAGATTTTATTCTCACTGTGCAATAGAACAGTACTTACAGTATACTGAAAAACCACCTCATAAAAGATGGTTACAAGGCATTAAAGTCAGAAATGCTTTTAAATGCCAGAGGTAGGAATGAAATCCAGGCTATTACAGCACCCCATCAAAACAGAAGGATTCTTCACAAATGAATAAATTGAAATTAAAAAAAAAAAGTTATTGATCAGTAGTGTTTTCCTTATGATTAGTGGCCGGCAGTTCCTTGCCCCATCAGGTCAAACTGTCACCCAGAATATGGAATCTGCCTGGAGCACAACACAGATTTGCCCGGGAGGAACGGGCAGATATTCTGCCTCAGCTTATCTGCCCCTATGCCCCTGTGTCCACAAAATGGTGCAACTGACTATATTCACAAATCTGCCTTGGAGCCAAAGTTGTCCATAAAAATAGATTCTCTTAGGGCTTTTAAAGAACTGATGATTTGGGAGCCATACTCAAAAAGCTTCCCAGGAGATGAGAATTCCCTCCATGTTAGGCCAGAATGTAACTGCAATTAGTAACCAAATTAATTAAACAGCACCATTTTTACTTTGCTACATACACCAAATCTTGTAAAAGTGTTTTTAGAGCTTCCTGTGTTCAACGTTCCTATAAACGTTACTAATTAGCAGCTCATATTTTGCAGCAGTAACTTTAACCTCCTCCTAATTACAACACAAAATGAAAAAAAAACCATCATAATATCTCTCTCACCTTTCACGTTCCCGACAAAAAGAAAACAAAGCTGCCTTTAACAGAAATTCCTTCTAACACGCCGCAGTTGCAGAGTATATCCACTGCAGTTCATACTGATTTAGTGTCCATATAGTGGCGAATGCTGCTACTAAAACCAGTGACCACCAACAGAACAACCTGATGACTTTGTCATGGAAAGCAAGGAGACACAACTATCTTGCCCACTACTGCTTTTGAGATTGTACTGTAACAAGTACAAGAGGTCATGTATTTCTGAAAACGGTTTTTTTTTTCTTCTTTTACCAAAGCCCACACATTTACAAGCAGTAAACACTGCCCCTGGACAAAAACAGATTTTGATCATAACAAATGTATGCAACTGTAATTCACAAAGCATACTAAGGTCTATAGATCAAGTATACTTTGAGCTCTCTGATCAAAATGCCATCTTCACAAACAAAACATTACCACTGCACTTAATTTCTACTTGAAAGTCTGTCCTAGCTATCACTGAAGCTGCATTTTCCTATCTAAAACTATGCAGCCTCATTTTAAAATCTCCCATTTAAAACATCAGTTTCTGTATTATCTTTTAATGAGAACTAAAAACAATCGTAACGTTATTTTAATTGTCAAAAGAAAACCTGTCCTTCCAAGTACAAATTACCGCATGAAGTGAGAAGATGTGTGTACCTCAAACACGATGGAAACTTTTACCAGCAGGTCCTCTCCATGCCACTCAATTTTTACAGCGCTATAAAGATGTGGGAAGTATAATTACTGCAGTTCATAATGTTGCTTCAATTTCCTCACATTCTTAGTGTACTTTACTCATTACATACATCTTTAAGTTCGAGACACTTCAGGAGTACATCCTTCCTGCGTAAACCTCGTGATACTGTTATAAATCGGGACTGGGGTGACCACAGGCACAGCTGAGGTGCTGCACAGAAATGCACACAGTAAAAACCGCTTGGTTATCTTTCTCTGTCTTCCTACACATACACACAGGCACGCACATTTTCAAACTCCCATTGAGTCTGCTGATTTTTTCAGGAATGAATTTCTAGGGGGAGGATTCACAATTGCTTATTGTGCAGCACCACGAACACCCACAGTACCATCAGTACCACCACTCAGGAGAAATCTGAGATCTTAGAATCTTTTAGGAACAAAAATTGAGAATGGGATTCTTCTCTTTAACTGATTTTCACTAAGCAAACAAGTCATCAGTTAAATCCCAGACTACGCACTATTACTTAAGCTGCGTTAGCATCTCTAAAATGAGTGGTTCAAGTGCTGATCTTAAGAGAAATAACAGATGAACTTGATTCTTCTGTTTTTGTGTAAGAGAAGTTGCTTTGCTACATATAGCGTCCAGAGACATAATTAACCAAATCTTCTTACCACCTGTCTCTTAGAATGAAATGACCACGTAAGGTCTTTAGCAAGCAACAAATCCTGGGGAATTAAGCCTTGGACTCAACGCATTAGAAATAGAACAGCTTGCTTTCCCACTGCCCGTGTTCAATGAATTTCTACTCACCCTCTGAGTGATGGATTTTCCCTCTTTGACTTGCACTGCCAATCCAAGATCAGACAGTCTGCAGTTTCCGTTATCATCCAGGAGGACATTTTCCGGTTTCATGTCCCGGTAAATGATCTTGATGGAATGAAGATGCAGAATCCCACAGGTGATCTGAGCTGAGTAATAAATGACCCTGTTCAATTCTAAACCCCTTTGTCCTACATTGTAGATGTGGTATTTCAGATCACCTCCATTCATGAGGCTCATGACAAGACACAGATGAGTTTTGCTCTCATAAGCATAAGCTAACGTGACTATGAAAGGGCTGTTGACCTTCTCCAGGATTTCTTTCTCCAGTAGCGCCATCTTCTCCCCACTTTTCTTTTTCAACCTTTTCTTATCTAGTTTTTTGCAGGCATACATCTTGCCAGTATTTTTCACCTGAATGGCACAAACCTAGAAGTGAGATGCACATGGAAAAGTAAAGAAGCAATGTTACACACACAGGTTAGAGTACTAAGAGCAGTAATAGGCAGGAACTGAGAAATGGCAGATGCCCAGTAGTAGATGCTGATGGCAACCTGCATGGCTGGGCATATTAGCAGAGAAAGAAAGGAAAAAGCAAGGATACGACCTGTTCTATTTCGAACTAGTATACAACTGTGGGAAGATCCTGAAGACTCCAACAATAGAACTGTATCATTCATTAAAATAAAGGAGGATCCATTCTCTGATCATCATAATAAGCAGTAAATATAGTTTGCATCTCTCTTCCTTCTCAGAAAAAAAATGTAATCTTATTCATATTTTTTTGGAAACAGAACTTGACCTGTGCTATTCTTTAAACTGTACGTAAGAATTACCTGGAAGTATATGAATTAGCACAGGCCAAAATAGTGACAAGACTAATAATTGACTGTATAGACAGTCATGTCAGCTTTTGTATAGAAGCCTGCATCTTTACTAATACAGATGCAGAATACAAATTTTTTAGGGCAGTTCTTCAATAACAGGCTTCTGGAGTCAATATGAGAGCAGATGTAAAGTGAATTTCTGAGAAATGAACAACCTGGAGGCTAAAGTTTTGCAAAACTTCAGAGTGTGTTTAAATTCATTATCAAGTTCATCTTTCAAACCCACCTGCTGATCTCAAAAGGGGAGAGATGACCCATTTTTGTAAAGGTACAGCTCTTACCTCTCCGAAGCCACCTTTGCCCAGCACTCGGAACTCATAGAAGTATTTATCAGTTACTGGCTGCTTCTCAAAAACTTTCCATTGAAGGAATTTGTCATAGAAGGGGCTAGTCTGGAAGTCCTGGAAGGGCTTGCCTTGAAGGAAGAGTTTGGTTTCGTCTCTAGCCAGCTGTACAACATTCTCATAGTCTTTCTCAGTGGCTGCCTGGCATTTGCTGACCAAGTCAGAGCTCATGAAAGACAAATAATTTTTGGAGCCTGTCTTTAGAAAGTTGGTGATAATATTCTCCATGGTACTGCTCTTAATGTTGTCCTCTGCCAACTCCCAATTTGCCACCTCATCCAAGAAGTCCCTAGCTACCAAATTTTCTGGAACTGTCTCTAAGAAGTCTCTGAAGAATCTCTTGCCAATGGGCTGCTGTTCACAGATGCTCTCGTAGTCAGCAGCAATGGACTGCCTAACCTCTCCACATTGATCAATCTTGGGCAGCGAGAGGCTCTTACGTCTCTTCTGCATCTCCTTGGTGTCTCCTTCTCCACTCTTCCTGGCCTGCAGGTAGGCTGTGTTGGCAATCAGGTTGTCGAGCCCCCCCATGTCACACATCTTGGCAAGCTCTTGGGGTGGCAGAGCCTGGCTAGACAAAAATCAGTAACTGGCCCAAGAGCTGAGCTGCAGCTGCCCTGCACTCCTTCCTGCTAGTGATGTGTGCGTGTTTCTCAAATGCACTGGAGAGACTAACTGCTTTTGCATTAAATACCTCTCAAGGATTTTCACTAAGTACCTTTAGGTACACGCACCATTTGTGGAAAGTGACTGGTAAGAGGTTTCTCTGTAAGGAGCTTGAGTTTGCTATCTATAGCTGAAGGATGACACCCTACACAAACCTTCTCACTGGCAGCACCAAAGAGACTCAGTTCAGCTGCAGTTTCTCAGAATGGACCCTGATAACCTTTAGATGTACCACAATCCCCTCCGTAGGCAGATGCTGGTTGCTGAGAACATGCAATGATTGCTGTTTCTAACACAAACAGCACAGTCCAAACGCAGTGGCACACGAGCCACAGTTAAGAGAAGACTCTTGCCACCCTTGCTCTTGACTCACCAAATGCTATCAGATTCTGAGCTTCTAATTTTCACACCATTCAGAGCTTTGAGCTGCCCCACTTCCAAACTCAAGTTACACTCAACAGCAACAACTCTGAGCTCCACAGATATGCCTGCAGACCTTGACATCTCATGCCACTCCATCTGAAGGAACAGAAAGCGGATTACATGCAGAGGCTCGGATCTGCTGCTGCTCTAAAAATAATGATTCCTACATATGAAGCAGCATGGAGCTGTGAGCTCATTTCCTATCCACAGAAAAAGAAAAAACACACTTGAAATGATAGGCCAAATCTTGCCAAGGCTTTCCAGATGATACCGTGGCCTCTCTTTACTTTCCTGCTGAGCTTGTCTTATGACAACAAGTGGCAAGATGACAAGGAGACAAGGTGGCAGTAGTGCATGGCTGAGGCAGCATCAATAAAGGCACAAAGCTGATTATAACCAAGTGAAGCCAAAATCCACTTGACTACACTCACAGGGCTACCTACCAGGAAGTCTGTGCCCTATCTTTATCCAAAGGAAAAAAATCCTGTATGGCATCTGTTAGGCCCTCTTCTACTGCGGAGTCTTGTGATTCAGCCTCTGAAAACAGTTCTTAGATAGAAGTATCACAGGAACAGGTGAAGCAGTTCCATGATTTTTCCAGTAGAACTGGGGAGCAACTACTCAAGGCGAGTTTCCTTTTCTTCTTGGTTGTTGTTTTTTTCTACTTTTGTAATTGGAGCAAGTTGAAGGGTTGAATCACAGATGCTTAACATCAAGTTACAACAGTTTTCAAAATCCTCACAAAAAGCCCTTCTTGGCTGCTTTCAGTCATTCTACTATTGTGTAGTAGTGCAAGTATAAATTTGCTATTATCTACTTAATCCTGTCTGCATTGAATCCATTTGACACGTAACTCATGCTTATTCTCTACAAAATGGCATTACAGATGTGAGGGCTTTTCTATCTGCGATTTCAAGAATCATCCATTGAAAATTATGTGTATGAGAAAGCTGCGTACTCCACAGCAGTGTATTTGACACCCTTGCTTGCTTAGCATGTCTAACTCTGACAGCTGAATGCATGCATAGGGCAGGAGCAGGTTACATAAAAGGCTGAGTAATGCAAGTAGCAGAACAAGGAAGACTGAAAAAAAAAAAAAATAGAGGAAATAATGTCAAATTCAGTGAGTGATTCTCCTGAAAAAGGTGTCCACAGCAACACATCTGTAATAGTCCCAGAACCAAAAAGAAAGGTGAGGGGGAAAAAAAAAAAAAAAAACAAAAAAAACCCTTTATTTCAGGTCCTAAACTTCAGCAGGGTCTTTTAGCAAAATGCCACCCTTGCCTGAACTTAGAGAAGTAGTATGGTTGGCTGGTAACAGGGCCGAACTTCAGCCTACACCAGCAATTGATCACACTGAAGCAAATCGAGGAATGCATGCAATGTTTATGCTATCTGCACAAGAAAGGCACATTTACAGCCTCAAAAATAATTCTGCTCTATCATTTAGAATCTTTCTTGATTTCTGTAGAACATGCACTGTAACGCACAGTGTTTCTGTAAAACAAGGCCACTTAAAACAAACACCTAAGTGAAACGGTATCATCTGTGCACACATTTGTTATTCCAGTCACTTCTGAGAAGACTCCAGCTAGATTTGCTGAAATTGTCCCAATCTACCCAGCACTTATTAAACAGAAGAGCACAGTATCAAGTAGATTCTTCTGCAATTATGATTCTCAGCTATTAGTGACATGCAAGAGACGTGAACAGAAAGCAGGGTGACAACTACTCTGCTGCTGTCCATATAGTCCCATAAATCCAAGTAAAATGAAGAAAAAAAGAAAAAAAGTTCTCTGGTGGGATCAGATAAAAGTAAAGAGATCTTAGGGGATGGAACCTGGCAGAGAAAAATAAGTATTAAATTATTTCCATACCTGAGAAGATATTATTTTAGGAAGAAAGTCTTTGCAGAAATAGAAAAGAGGAAGACAAAATACTCCACAACAAGCCAAATGCATTAGGCACCTCATTACTACTGTTAGTTAAATGTTAAGACAGACATCTCCTGAGATGGTAACAACGAGTACGATACGCTGACGGGCACACAAAAGCCCTATTTAAAACATACAGAGCATTTTAAAAACAAGATTACAACCACTGAACAAAACCCCAATAAACTCTGCACGGAAGTGTGATGACAAAAATCAAAGACTGCCATTGGAACTACTTTGTACAATGGAGAGAATTCTCTTTTAACATACTTAAACACACCTATACAGAAATACATCTGCTGAGAAATGAATTAACCTTAAATTGAGATTAATTAATAACACTGAAGTAAAAAAAAGAATATGCATATCATATTGCTTCAATTCCACCCAAGTTTATTAACCATTTTATTAAGTCTGAACTTCAATCTCTCTGTTACAGACATACATTTAAAAAAACAACAAAACATGTTCAGATTAATAGTAATTACTTCAGATGTTTTGGGTAAAGCACTTAAATACGCGCAGGAAAAATCACAGGTCTGATCCTACTAAAAAGATGATACATCGAGCATTTCCACAGCAGTGAAACCATTCTTCCTCTTACACCCCAAACCGAACGTGTACTCCAATAAAATAACAATGAAGAAATTTCCATCAATGAATTCTCAAGAAAGCAAAATTTAACATTGTTTTCCTAGATTTAATTGGTACCTGCTTTCCTTGGAACATTAAAATGGTTGTTTTTGTTTTCCATATTAGACAGCTAACCAACAACATGGTTCACACCACTAGTAAACTGATATCCAATATGTGTCTTTGTACCAAAAATGTCTGGGTTAGAAGTACTTGTGTCTATGAACTTTAAAAGAAATATAAAAACAGAGATGTGGTTAAATTTTAGTAACTATGATTGCAGAAAACGTGTAGAATATCATACAGCAAGACTTCAGAGATGTAACAAATTTTCTTAAGCCATGAAGAAAACCTACATGAGAACGCTAGCGTTGTTCACACATTACTCATTTTAGATTAAAAAACAAAATACTTGCTAAAAATCTTAATCGTGTTTTTGTATACAGCATTATTTAGAAAACAGTGTATTTATCCAAACCCAAAATAACTTATCAGATGCTAAACTATACAGCGTATCAGATTTAACAGAAAGGTCTCCTTTTCAAATTAATTCACTGCTCTAAGCAGAAACACTAAATCAACTGTATTTGGTGTATAATCTGCACCACCGCATTTCTATGCTCTCGATATAGTTAACACTCAAATTGTAACAGACACATTTATTAATGCAGTGCCTCTCTTTCTTCAGTTGTGGAAATACCTGCAATAAGACTCACCACTGCCTCCCAGTACAGCAAAGAGCGCACAGCAAAACCACACTGTCCTGTGCAGCAGATAAATTGAATACATCGTGCCACGATTGAGACGTACCACTCTTCTGTACGAGTGTATGGCATAAAGATATACACAACTCCAACAAGTCCAACAGAAAACTTCCAGTGTTTTTATTTGCCTATTCTCTGGACTACCCAGTCCTGCTGGCAGAGGGGACAACGATTATTCTGTTTCACCCACAACGACATGCAGCAATTGTGGAAGGAATGATTGCATTCTCCCCAAACCACTGAAAGAGAAGAAAGAACACGTTCTAGTCATGCTCAGATGTCTGATCAACACTCACAGCAAGGTCCAAGCTATTCTTCTCAGATGTTTAAGACCACTGCAAACTTAGAAAATCTTTAAAAAGACAAAATGTGTCATCACTGACCTATCCACTGAGTCTGGATGACTGCGGTCATTCTGACAGTACTTCTCAGCTCTCTGTCACACATCCCCTCACACGTGTACTCTCACCTTCCTGCATCAAGTGTCTGAAACAGACCTGCGAGTATCAATTCTGCCTTGGGTTAAGTTCTTCATTTTGACTGTCACGTTCAAAAACATCACCGGTGCGCTACTGATACTGACTTACTATCAAACAGGAGAATATTATCAAATTCTCATCTGAAATGCTGCATTTAAAGTGTGTGAAATCAAGGAAGAGCATCTGGCACTCTATATAGCCTCAAAACAGCTATACTGGCAAAATAAACCAGAAGTTACTCATGGGCTACAGTTTCTTCAACACAACAAAATGGTTACGTACTGCCCATGTACTCATAAATATTAGTTGCTCTGTTTTTTCCCTTATTAGCTCCCATTCTCTTTAATGAAATATAAGAGTGCCAACCAAAGGAGTGCTGTAATTTCTGTGTTGGTTTTTTGCTATTTTAAACAGGACACTTAACAAGGCATCTGAAACAGGAAATTCCTGTTCCGATTAAAACAATCATCAGAAACAACAGCGAATTAACTTTGAGACAATACACTTCAAAGCAGAACGAACAAGGGCGTGGAAGGCTTTCCCACCAGCTTAAGAGTTGACTTAAAGGTTTAAAGCAAACAATGCGAGCCAATTTTCACTGTTTCCGATTTAAATATATCGGAATTGAGATACAATTTGCTTTTGCATATGTTGGCAAGCAGTGTAAAGGATGTTCATGATTAAACAGCATCATAGCAAACTCAAGTGATTACGTTTTTTCAAATGGAAACTGGAAATAAAAAAAATCAAGCAACTGGGTCTGAATCAGCACTGGGAAAAATATCACTTTTAATACAGACAAAAATTTATTTGAGAATAGAATTCTTCTACGGGTAATACCATGGCACCCTCTGGCACACAGCCCAGAAGGAAGGAGCCATCCCTTCGCCCACTTCAAAGGCGTAAGTTATCCTCCGCTGAACTGCAGTCAGGATGAGAACTCAAACCTCACGGCTGTGTGCTGACACCACAAACGTGAACGCGTCCTGTTCTACACAGCACGCCTGGCACTAACGCTAATTTAGTAGTGCTCAAAAAATAAACTGTAAAGTATTATTGGTGTAAAGAGATGACACACTGTATAACAAAACAGCAGTTTGATTCTGAGCATTATTAAAATCAGTATTCCCTTCAAACAGGGAAATGCCTCCTACTGAGTGAAGCTTCAACTTAAAAACAAGCGAATGAAATCACTACATACCAACACAATCTTCTTGTTTGTTTTCAGCTTGACATCTAAGGCAGGCATCTAAAAGTAAACAAGAACAAGACTCAATCTGATGCTCAAGATTCCATCTTAAGAATATGCTTGACAGAGGGAAAAAAATAACTTTAAACACAATTTCAAAAGGTAAAAATCTCTAATTTTTTGTCCAATTCAGCCTTTGAACACTAAATAACAACTCCCCCCAGATTTCAAACAGTGAATGAGTTGATGACATATCTATCTGAAAGAGATCAGAAGGACTCCAAACTTCCCAACAAGTTTCATTGCCTGTATTTTCTCAACTTCTGCTGAAAAGAAGCCTTCTCCATTTTGCAGATACAACCACCAGCAAGTCTGTGCCAAGGCACTCAGGCACATTAAGAGCAGAGCAAGCACACAGCCAAACCCTAATTACAGGACTTTGTTTTTCAGATGTCAGCAGCTCCTTTTAAGGAAATCATTCGCAATTTTCATGCCTTTGGCCTCCACATCTCTCATCACAACCCCCACCTCCTGCTACCATTCTTTTATACAGTACCTTTACTTAATGGGAACCCGCGTGTAATTTTCAGAGTCACATACAAACCTTTTTTAAACACTGGTCAATTCGATAATATAACTCAAGAGAGAGACATGGAAAAATACCCAATTAAAAATATTTATTTACTTCATGAGCTCCAGTTCATGGCTACAGGGTTGGATGATAGATACAGCTATCAGAGAAGTCACAGCTTCCAGGCTTAGTACAGTGCCACACATACAGAGCAGAAGAATGGCTTTGTTTCTCCTTCGCACTGACACAAACTGCCTCAGACATGCAGGCACACACTACACACAACAGAAAGCATCCAGTTACTATGGCAGCATACGCAGTGGAAACCCCTCCTGGTTTCCTCCTAAGAGAAGGTAACAGTTAACAAGTGCCCCGCAGGTTGGACTTGACCTGCAGGTCACCAGCTGGATCACATTTCCCTGGAAGACAAAAGCACAGCATGCTACAGGAATTTTAATTTGAATATTTCTGCCAGATATTGCCAGTAGTTCTATTTTAGATTCACCTGCTCTGTCCTCATTTTCTCAGAACAAAGAGCACAGAAACTCTCAAGCAGCTGCCCCTTCCTCACTTAGATGAAAGTAAGGCAGCAAACAAAGCTTCCTGATGTCTGTTTCTGTAGTTCTAATTTCCACAGTACTGGGGGCCATGAAGGAAATATTCAGGTGCTATTCTATGGCACGTGGAAGCAATCTGATCTGGAGTCACCCAATATGCTGGGCAGTCAGCTGGGGGGGGACTGGCAGCCACTCCTAAGGCAGCTTTTCTATCTCAGCCCCAGGTCCACACTTTCAAAGAGACAGGACACAAACCACAGCAATGTCAACATAAGCTGTCCCCAATCCCACGCTACAATTCTAAGGGTGTCAGCTTGACAAAACTTAGCTCACTCACATCAGTTCAAGGAGTTAAACCAGCAGCAAATTATGCTGGCTAATAGTTCCCTCACTTCCACAATCAAACACGCTGACTTCAAACATGCAGAGCCAGCATAGGTCTGGCACTGCCTGCAGCCAAAGGGGGCTGTGCTGCAGTGGCTCTGCAGGAGCCAGGCCGGGTCAGTGCAGAACTGCTGAACCCGAGTCAGTAACGATCAAGTTTCACATTCTGGCAATCAGTTTGCTCCCAGAAATGATTACCAGAATTTTCTCTGACTTTCAGATGAAAAGCAGCCCCATGGCCTAATAACAAAAAAATGTAGGCTTTTTTTTTTTTTTTTTAATCAAATATCTGGGTAACAGTTGGACTTTTTTTTTTTTTAAACCATGCCACAGAAGAGAAACGTGTTCTTGAAGTTATTGCTTACTCACAGAAGATCAGGACAATTTCCTGTTTCCACAGCAGTCTCTGCTTGCTGTACAAACACAGAAAGTTGATCTCTCACTTCAGTCCACATCCCTGCTCCTCTGAACGTTCTCAGCACAATCACACACAGAAGACAACTGTGCTGTACGTTCTGCCTCTGTTCTGGGGAGCCTGAAGCAGAGCGGCTCTGCAGGACTGTGCCCGTGGGCCCTGCTGGGGACTGGGGGCTTCCACTGCGGTTGTGCCTCACCGAGCGGCACAACGGCAAAAAAAAAAAAAAAAAAAAAGGATGCAGGTATAATAGAAGAACTTAAACGATTTTCAAACACCCCAGGTAAATGCCATACTAGCCAAACACGTCAGAAAATACTGACGCCGGTCACTGACTAGGCTGCTTTCCAAAACTACTTTAAAATCATGTGAACTAAGCCCGCATTTTTCCAATAAACCTTTCAGTATATTCATCTGAGCTGAACTGCAGTAGAAATTAGGGTGCTCGGGAAAAGCGCCAAAGACGTCGTATTAAGATAAGCAGAAACGTATTTCTCTATACGCCCACAGCACTGCTTCAAAACAAGCGCAGGCGGCAGCACTGCAGCCCCGGCACGTCCGCCAGCCGCGCCGCGCCTGCCACCCACACGCAGCCCGCGCAGCCGGCACCGCGCAGGGCGGGCCGCGCCCCGGCTGACAGCCCCGGCACACACAGGCGCGGCCCGCCGGGCGGGAGAGGCCTCGTCGAGGCGGGAGCGCGCCGCGGCCCGCGCTTGCCCGGGGCCCTCAGCGCGAAGGGCGCCTCGGGAAGCGGGAACGGCCCTCGCTGCCGGGCGGGCGCGGAAGGGTGAAGGAGGGGCACGGCCACCCTGGGCCGGAAGCCGCGTCGCCCGACGCAGCCGTGGGGCAGCGCCGGCAGTCCGGGCGGGCACCCTCCGCCCCGCGGCGGAGACGGCGGCCATGGCGGGCCGGGCCCTGCCGGCTGGCGCTTACCCATGACCTGCACCCGGCAAATGGCGCAGGTGTCGCACTCCACATCCCAGCTCCACATGGCCACCGCGTTCCACTTCTTCAGCGAGAACATCTTGTCGGGGCCGCCCGCCTTAGAGACCGAGGAGCCCGGGTGCGAGTGGGGGGCGCCAGGCTCGTCCCCGTCCTCCACATCGGCCATGGCGGAGGGGCGGGGACGCGGCCGCGGCGCGTGGCGGCGGGGCTGCAGCGCCACCTGGCGGCCCCCGGAGCCCCAGGCGGGGTGCCGCGGGAAGGGCCCGCTGCTGGCGCCGAGGGGACTGCGGGCCGCGGCTGCCGGGGGCAGGGAATGGTGGCGCCGCCCGTCAGTTCCAACCCACGCTCCCAGGAACAGCCTTCCCCAGGGCTGCACCATGCCTCTGCCTACCACCTCAGGAAGCAGCGGTCCTTCCTCAGTATTCTCATTGCACACACTGGGACAGTTTCTCCCGGAAAATACCATGAGCAGAGATCACAAATGTCCAGTGCCTGAAAGCCAAATCATAGAATAGAATCATGGATTCCTTAGAAAGAGGAAGGGACCCTTAAAGGCCATCTAGGCCAACGCTACTGCAATAATCAGGGACATCCCAGTGGTCCATTTCAGCACCACAATGTGATGTAGGTACTAAGCTTTAAAAAACTAGCCTGCATTACTGCTTCATAACTTGAGAAGTGTTTCTCACGGCCATTTCAAATTAAAAAATCAAATCAAATCTATGCACAGCAGAAATGCTGCCAAATTCAAGTGAGGCTTCAAAACACTAACTTTTTGGTAATGCCAACTTTCCTTCAAGAATAATTGCTGTTGATTGTCACAGCTGGGTTATATCTAATTATACAGGCACAACAATAACGATGTACAGAAATCGATGTATATGAGAACACGGAGTAAAAGAATGAAGTATTTTCAAGGAGGGGCAGATTCTATTTCTTAACTCCCTTTCGCAATTCAAGATATTTCATCAAGAAATGTAATTTTCCCTGTAACAAATAATTTATCTCTGTTGCTCAGCTCTCACATGGCAACAAAAGTAATTTCGTACACGTTAATAAAAACATTAAAATTCAATAGATAGAGCAATTTTGGATAACCCAAACATCACCTGAATGGACTGGATTGCCTTCACAAAAGGAAGATGACCACCAAAAACATCTGGAATTCCAACTCGTGACCTGTTTGCCAAGACTGCTAACAGATGGAGATGTACACTTGGGCAGACTCGCATGCAGTGCTTCTTGTCCACAAAGATCTGGCCTTGGGTAGTAAAGGCATAAATATTCTGATCACTTCAGTTATATTCATCTTAAAAATCTCTTTCCATGCTTATCAACTCTTAAGACAAGATGGATGCATCTCCTAACTGATAATACCATTAAAAGGCAGATCAACAGAGGAAACAAAAGATCTTAAAGTAGCTACTTGCTAGTCAAACTTGTCATTAACTTTAATTCAGTTATCTGTATCTCATCATGCTTATATAGAGATTGATAAAAGAACCATGGCACTTCTGAACATATATTAGTAAGAATAGTTGTAATCCTGAAAGTTCAACGTGCTTTTTGTATACATTTCCTTCTCTTATTTGCATAATTCTACTTTGATAATACATTGCATTTTTATACCCTTTTGCACAGATGTTTATATATTAAACATATCTTCGTAGATTAAAAATGTCTGAAACCAAAGCATATTTTATTTCTCCTATGTATAATGCTAACTGCCTCTGAAAATAATTTAAAACAAAAAGGAAAATAATTTACCTGACGTAGTCCCTCCCTCCCTCTCATTTAACAAAATCTGTCTGGCCATCTCTCATTTTTCTTGACAGGAATGGGAAGGAAACCGGTTGTAGTTCTCGTTTAGTTTGAAAGAATTCCTAGGAGCAAACTGAGGCACAATGTAACTACATTTGGGTGCCATCAAAATGTAGCACGTTGGTCATATACTTGGCAGATGTAAAAACAACAACACTGACTTAAACAGTTTGGCAATACTGATATTAATCTGTAACGATTCCCTGAGCTTTCTCATTTTATGATGCTACAAGCAGTTTTTCCTGCACAACTGCTGTTGAATGGAGCAGGAAAAGAAGCGGCTCAAGCGCATAGGAACTGCTCTGGCATTGTCAGCGTATCTACAGAAAAACAACTTGAGGTCAGCAGAATATACAGCATGGTCAGCAATACGAGTACAATCCCCTCCCTCTGGTCTCTTTGCCTTTCTTCTTTATACTTCTTGATACAAGAGGCCATCACTTCGCTTTGCTGCTGAGCATAACAGTTGAAGTGAAATACAGCTCTGAGTTCGTTCTGAAAGGCTGTGAAAGACTGAGATGTCCTTTCGTACAAGTGAAGTTGCCAAGGTGACACGCTGCTTTCAGTATCAGGATGAAAAAATGTTTTGAAAAAGTAGTTTTGAAAAAGTAGAAAGGATGTAACTCCCCATCTTGTACCCTGGCTCGCTTTGCCTCGTCTACTGTTACAAATGAAGAACATGCACTTGTACTGGGCAGTGCAAGTTGTAGAGCAATTGTGATACAAGTACCCGTGTATATTTTTTTCTTCATAGAAAGACAACCAGTTTCCTATCTAGTAAATAGATTACTTTAACAACCAAAGAGTTTATAGAATCAAGATTCCAAGAAGTTTTGAAGAAATACTGTCCTGACACTCTGGAATTCATCTCTTCATATAGTTATACAACATCATGAAGGTAGTGCATAGGAAAGGGGCACCATTTCAATCCGCAAACAAAACATAATTATTTCACATAGGGTAGGGGATGACTGCATTGGTTCACATCATTCAGACTTTGCTGAAAACGTTCTGAATTGCTTATTTAATGGAGAGATTTGAACTCATTGCTCACTGAACTATTATAGATAGAATTATAGCTGCACAGGCAATTGAAATGGTGAAAAACCAACTAGTTTGGCAACTATGAATGGGGTGGTGCATAATAGCAGGTATAAAAATTTGGACTTGTTTTATATTATGCAGTTTATAATCAATCATATTTCTGCAAGAATTTTACAGTAAGATACGGTATCCTTCATCAAGCATTTATGCTAGATTCTGATTGTCTCTAAGTCAATGAAAGCTCCAAGTGTTTGACCCCTAATTTCAAAACAGAGAAAACTTGCACAGATTTCCTCGTATTGTCCTAATCCCATTTCAGCTGAACATACATACTTCCCCTTGTAAGATCATCTTCATCTGGTGAGGCCTCATCTGGAGTACTGTGTCCAGTTCTGGGCTCCCCAGTACAAAAAAGACAGGGATCTCTTGGAAAGAGTCCAGCGGAGGGCCACAAAGATGGTGAAGGGCCTGGAGCATCTCCCCTGTGAGGAAAGGCTAAGTGAACTGGGTCTGTTTAGCCTTGAGAAAAGAAGACTGAGAGGGGACCTGATCCAGGTCTATAAATATCTAAGGTGTGGGGGGGTAAAGTGGTGAGGCCAGACTCTTTTCAGCAGCGTGTGGAGACAGGACAAGGGGAAACGGCCAGAAACTGGAGCGTAGGAAGTTCCACGCGAATGTGCGCAAGAACTTCTTTACGGTGAGGGTGACGGAGCGCTGGAACAGGCTGCCCAGGGGGGTTGTGGAGTCTCCTTCTCTGGAGATGAAATTCAAGACCCGCCTGGACACCTCCTGTGCGACCTGCTGTAGGGAACCTGCTTTGCAGGGGGGTTGGACTCGATGATCTCTGGAGGTCCCTTCCAGCCCCTACGATTCTGTGATTCGGTGGTCTCCTATGCACCTTTTAAAACTGTAATTATTGCACAGACTGTTTTGGAAGAAAGTACAATTTTTTCTTTCATACATTTTATGACTTTTGGGAACGGAAGCATTTGAAAATGACCTGACTTGTGTTATTTTTCCTTTCTTCTTCCCTCATACAACATTTTTGAAGTTTTTTTTTCCCCCTGCAGCTTGCTTACTCTGAAACATAGAATCTGAGGTTATTTTTACTAATAACAAAATTGTTATGGAAATATCGGTTTTATGATAATGCAAAGAACAGTTATGTAAGCACGTGTGTATCTTGGCCAACTATTCGCAGGCTGAACTGTATCAGTACACTTGCTGTTTGCTCTGTCAATAGAATAACGTATATCAGAAGTCTTAAGTACTGCGTCAAATTAATTTATCTGCCAAAGAAAAGAATTCAAGCATAGCTCTCTGCCAAAATTGTTCCTTAAACTCTAAATCATCCATGCCTCTCTGTGGCCTTCTATCAATAGGAACATGCTCAACAGTGCCATTAATGCCAGTATTAATTATACTATTGTGGTTATAGACAAGACCTTGCTAAGTGCACCTGTGACAAAACCACCTTAAGGTTTCACTGAAGCTGCCTGAAGCAACTGCCAAAATGGGACATACTTGAATGATAATATGTAGTTTTTGTGACACCAGTCTGAAGCAGGCATCCAGATATAAAAACTAAATAAAAACTGGAATTTGGGAAACATACTGCATTCATGGAATAGATTGAATACCACTTACACAGTGAGAAGGTCTCACTGGGCAGGAGACTGAAGTCACAGAAATACTGCTACCAAGAGTAGCAAACTGACTTTCAAAAGAAGTACATTTTGGCTATTCTACCTATATTGCAGTGCTCATATGTGATTAAGCATAAATTTTACACAAGTCTGGGTAAGAGTTCAAAGATTAACAAGTACCAGAAATTCAGATTTAGTGCTTCACGTTATTCATATTCAGTGAAATGGATCAAAACCTGGTATTCAGAAGGGAAATCCTTAAGTTTCTACAGAAATAGTTAATGACTTTGTGTGGGAACCTCTCTGGAAATCTAGACTGAGCAGCTCCTGGCTTCATAGCACTGCTCCATTAGGTCTAAATCCTTGAGAAGTCTCCATTCTTCATACAGCACTCAAGCTCATCCACAACTGCCGAATCTGAGTCTCAAGGCCAACAACACAAAGGTCTCAGATGACTCAAATTCCAACAGATACTACATTAAAATCTTGTTTGCTAATTATTTTATTCTGTAGTAAAGCTCAGTTATTGCTATTCCCTCCATATAGCGTGAATTTTCAAACTCAAAGCTCATCTCATATTCCACTTATTAACTTTTTAACAAATTAGCTGTGAAGACAAAATTATACTTATTTTAACTGAGGTTAGCTGTTTGGAGTGGAACTACATTCTGAACTGAAAAGCAGGCTATCTTCTTGTGAAGTTATTTAGAGGCACTATTTAATTGCACTTCCATACAATGTATAGAACCTTGCTGTCACATACATGGAAAGAAGAGGCTGAACTGTACCTAATCACCCTTCCTTTGTAAAATACTTTATAAGTCTAAGGATAAAACTGTATCATAAACATTAGATCTGAGTATGATTGTAGATACCTTGATTTTTGTAGGGGAGTTTCCCTTTTTCTAGTTCTACAGTCTGCAGACTACTTGTCATCTGACGAAGGCTTGCTTCTCTGTCACCCAGCAGCAACATCAAAGGGTCTGGGAGCAACATAGCTGCAGACTGTGTTAAACACGCGGAGCTTCCACCCCCATGCTGCTAGCTGGCTCCTGAGGTAACCCTTCTGTAGGTACAGTGTCCTCCTGCTCATCTAGGAGGAAAACATTCCATCAACAATCCAGCTGGCTTTGAAGCCATCTGCTTTTTAGCACTCTTTGCTCCCTGACACAGCGCATTTTTTCCACTCAAACACCAGTCTGCACTTTTTTGAGAAACCATTCATCTGCAGTGCTATCTCAGCAGGACAAGGTAAGAAGTTTTTACCTTTAAATACTGAATTCAAGTCACAGTAAATTGAGCTGTTCTATGATTGATTGTCTTTTTATCCTGTTTAAGAAGAATAACCAAAAATAGAGGATGAGAGAGAATAAAAGCCACAGACCTTTAGAGCAAACTAATTTGTCCGATGGGATTAAAAAAGGCACATAATGTTTCTAAAACGTTTTTATAAAGATTCCTATCTTCTTTTTGGTGAAATTTAACTACCCTATAAACACGCAACCGCCACAGCATTTGCAATATTAAATAAGCCAAAATAATGATGACCTCAAATCGTTAAAAGCTTAGTCATTACAACTGAATGGAACATCATATCCAGCAAGATTAGAAATGTCTCCATATATCAGTGTAAAGGATAATTAAAAAGCAGTTTAGCAAGGTTGTGCAAAAATTTCAGTATCAGAAGAGAAACATTCTTACAGGCTTTGTGCATTCCCTCAATACAAACAAATAAAAATACGGCAACCACACATTAAACCTAATTCTGACATTGTAGAGCTGTAGGTTATCAAGTTCCAGTCCTCAATGCAGGTACATCAAAATCTGTTCTCACAGTAACTTTTATTACAGAATCTCACTAACTGACAAAGCATTCTGGCAGTAGTCTCAGCAAGACTGAACACACTTATCTGCATAAATCATACAAACCTGAAATATCTTTTTGCACCTGCTCATGAGTTCCTTGGTTAAATTGCATGCATTTCCCCATGCTGCTAGAACTTACACTTGTTTGTTTCTGGGAGCTTTTGCTTGCTGGTCTGATCTTTAAAAAAAAGAGTGTATATATGGAGTAAAAAAAAAAAAGTGAATGAGTCTATCATAAGTAAATGCAAAAAACTTAGTACTTTAAATTACGTACAAATCAGCATAAATTAATGTCACATCACACTCACATCAGCTGTAAATAGAACAGAGCGCTGCTAAAATAGCCACAGGATCTTTAAAATTTTGTTTGGAGTGTTCATGGAAAAAATTCTTCCTACGTTTCCTTTGTCTTGAACTTCCTCTGCTTTCTGAATCTCTGCAAACGATTGCAATGACATGAAGACTGGGCTTCAATACGGCTTATATGAGAATTAACAAAAACCTATTCCAAAACGTCCTGACAGTTTGTACTTTAACTCCTAAGAAGAACTTCCATATCAGCAATAAGTGACAACAGGTCAGCTCTCCGTACAAGGAAATAAAACATCAAGACAGTAAAACATACTACTATAAAGTTATCTTCTAAAAACTCCTAAAACAAAGGAAGAACAGTAGGTGACCAAAAAAAAAAATCTCTTTTCCATATGCAATCTATTTAAAATAGTTTTGATGTGTATATAGCACTGGTATACTAGATAAGTAATAATTGAATGAAGACAATTTATTATCTAGCACCAGAATTAGATATCCTTTAATACATCAGACTAGACGTTGTAAACATTTAAGAGCTGTGACGTTACTGAAGCTTCCTATGTACAGTGTTATGCTATTAAGAAGCACCTCTCTCTCCAGCCATTACCCTAAGGTAAACTGCAGCGATGCTGTAGATGACCACACAAGATCCCTCCGATTAAAGTTGTGGGTTTTTTGGTGTACTAGATGTTTATTTTGTTATAACCAACTCCTGTATGGAAACTGCTATGTAGTCAGTCTTCATTTTCAGAAGCCAGGCCTCACGGTAAGCACACAGCATATCTCAAGTTTGTTGAAATTTATTTATGAGTTATTCTCAAGCAATGTTACAAAACATTTTAATGTCTTGATAAGAAAATAAAATTTAAATAAAAATACATTCAACAATACATCAGCATAATACAAATTAAAACTAATGATAATTTACAATCCGAACAGAACTGATTACTGAATACCATCATGTTTCTAGACTAATCAAAATGAAGGCAACTTTTATTATTAATCATCCTACTTGTACCTAATTAAATTCTAGAACATCTACCATGTTTTGAAACATTATAAAAATGAGAAATTAAATCCTACTGGTCACAAATATTCAATGGCCTTTGTTCTTTTTCCTAAATATTCCAGTACCATCAAAGAAAAAAGTGCATTTTCTTTATTATTATTCAACTTTTCTTAAAAAACAGTTCCAAGTGTTTTTCCATAATTTGGATTATGAAACCTTTAAAAAATGGCCCCAAGGAAGACAAGCTTTGCCACAGTGTTAATCAATGTACAGCACAAATTAACCTTGACAAATAAAAGCACTTAATTTTTGTTTAATGGCAACTTTTTAATGGCAATTACATAGACCCAATTTACCTTGGCAAAACACATTTCTTGGCATTAATGATTCCCACCACTCCAACTTCAACCGTTGGCAAATGAAAGTCCCTTAAAATACATCAAAACTGTTTAAGTAAAGGCAAGAACAGTAGAGATGACTGAATATTGCGGCATTGCAGATACTAGCACTGATTCCCAGACGTTCTATCATGGTTTGTACTGTTTTAAAACAAATGGCTATTTTAACAATAGTTACATTCATTCAAAAAAAAAAAGTCAATCTTGTCTTGCCAGTGTGCTTCTATTATAGAAAACCTCCCTACAACAGTGTTACAAACGTGGAATAATTGAAACAGCTTACAGTTTTCAAGCATTGTGGATTTCTACTCTATTTGTACGTCACATCTCTAACTATTTTGGCCAAAATCATGATTGTAAAACAAAACACACCAACAAATAAACAACAGAAGATCCCACAGCAAATGCTCCAAAAATAAAAAGTACCACATATAGTTATTATTAAAAAATAGTATTCCAAGGAGTACCGTTATAATTAATACTGATGAAGCAAAGTTGCCATCTTTGCTTCCTCCTGGTTATATACATATAAATTCTTTCAGCAGAAACCTAACTTCTCAGATGAAATGAGCAAAAATTAATCTTCCTAGAGTCAAGAATGGCAGTTTAAAAGTTGTGTTAATTGGCAAATAAGAATTCATATAACTAAAGATATAAAAATATTCACTGAAGCATTGTTTAAAGAAAAACAACATTGATCATTGAACTGATCATAACAAGCAGATACTACAAAGTATCTAAAAATAATCTGGGATAGTCCAGATATCTAAAGTGCTTTGAGTGATTATAATAGAGATTACTTATTAGATTTGTAGTCAAATGGTGAACTGAACCTAGCTATTACTTTTTTTTCTTAAAAAAAATCATAAACAGGATGATGTAAATTGATTGGTACTTAACCGTAATCAGTTCACATTTGAGTTTGTTTGTTTTTAAATCTGTAGGCAAACTTATTTATGAAGGACGCTGCTACCCTGCATTTGTTTTCAGATAAAGAAAAAAAATATGTACCTTAAAAAAGTACCCTAGAGGAAATGGATAGTGGTCTCATGTCACTCCATATACTACTCATTCCAAATGTAAACAGGAGGCATAATAAAAGTTCCCTGATTTCTTCTTCTTTAGTACTTAAAAAACAACAAAACCTAAACTCTAGTGTCTGCTGTCCAGACTATTTGCAACATACTGCATGACTCTGTAAGACTTCAGCTGTAGTTAAACCAAGTTCTGACAGCACCTAATATAAGAAAAAAAAGAATGTCAAATGAGTTGAGTGTGAAACTTCAGATCTTTTCTATGACAGAGTATCTTGGGACTTCTATTTAAAGATTGTTATCAGCAGGGCAGGCACTCATGGTAAACTCATACAAGTTTGCAGTGCATGCATTAAGAGATGCAATACAACCAACAAACGTCATGTTGATTTTCTTCCATTCAAAAGCTTATTTGTTTAGAAAATTCTTTCTGATAAAACAGCAAACAACTCTTAGATTTACTCATATTTGTTACTTTCAGAACCTGGAACTTCAAGTTCTTCAGCAAAATGAGAACAAACTTTAAAGACCAGATTTCCAAGTAGCTAGCTTTCTATTAAATATTAAATAGATTGTCAACACAACTAGCATCTATGTTTTTAAATACTTTGTGAAAATGCACATAATGAACTACAAAATGAAACAACACAAAAGAACAAAACACTTGACAATGTTTCCAGTTTCTTTTTTATCCAAGTGTGCCATAGCTGGTTTTGGTTAGGAAACCTTCCCAATTGGATTTTTTCTGGAAAAAAAGAACACATTACATGTAAATATTTTTAATGGTTAACGTTTGCTTTTTAATTCTTTCATGTAGTTTTTACTCATTAAGAAAAACGATTTTTCGCATAATTTCTGGATGTCTGTGATTTGTATAAAGCCTTACGTACTTGCATGTGAAACTTGTAAATCAATTATCAATTTTTTGGAACAACCTGAACCCAGTATCAAACTAGGGGAATGAGATTGCTGTAGCGTTCTTTCTTCTGAAAATTTAAGCATTACTGATGCAATGAAGAAAACACAAAGTTTGACCAGCATTGTTCTGTGGACAAAAGCTTGGATCGAGGACAATTGAAACAATCAGCTCTGAAGCAATAATGAACTTGAAAAGATTTTTTTAAAATTCAATTAAAAAAAAAAAGTATTTATCATTGAGCATGACAAGAGAATTTAAAACACAGAGTATGTAATAAATGTATGTTTTCAGTATAATTTTTAGTTACATACAACCTGATAACTTAACTTTCTTAACTGATGCTTGATAAAAAGAATCAAAGTTTTTTTTTTTAAAAAAAAAAAGCACCAGAAGGTAGTCAGACAATTTAACTCCATTACTGAAATTTGATAAGACAACCTAATATTTTGAGGAGCATTAGAAGGTTAGCAGACCGTTCAGGTTAACATGTGAAGTGCACACAAACTTGAAACTGCAAGAAAACGACAGACTCATTGCTTATGGGAATCTTGACACAAACACAAATGAAACAAGATATTCTTCTGGCACGAGTTATCATCAATCAACTGGTGAAGAGCTGCAGTATTACAAATAAAGGAAATGACATCCCTTACTTTCCTCCACATCTTCGGGTTGTCGAAAACTAACTTTGGTTTAGTTATTGCTACCTGAACTTTTTTTCTTACGTTTTTGTTAATACATATTTGTATGTCAAAATTATTTAAAATACTTACTCACTACCATATTCAGCACTGGATGATCTCTTCTTTAGGTATTTTTCATGTGATTCATTCAGCTTTTCTACTGTATCTATTATCTGTTTAAGCGTATGAAAAGTTGCCACAGAATCTTCAATTGTGAAGTTAGAATAGTCATCTGGTTCTTTCCGTGGGCCCTGATAGACAGCTATGCTTCCGCAAGCCTCTACAAAAATAATCACAAACTCCCAATTAGATTTTGGTTATCAATAAACACATGTAACATGTAAATGAGGATTCTGAAATTCTAAAAAGTGATGTTACTCTAGCTTATGCATATAACAGACTGAGACAGAAAACAGTATCAGCTAGATGTATTTGTGGTTCTGTTGCTTGTTCTTCACCCTGATTATCCAGCTCCCTCCTAACCGAAAAAAAAATAAATCAATGCTTTCTTCTAACTCAGCTACATTACATATAATTCATTCCACAACCAGGAAAACGAGAACAGGGACAGAAAAGCAAATGACTATACCTGCCATCTTTGTTTAGACTATTTCAGAATTTTTTATATGCAAATTCCATTAGAATAACATGCACACCTGATGTCTACTCCTCTTAGCAGTATAAATGACTGAACACGTCTGTTACTAGAGTAACAAAGACTCAAACAATACAAGAACTGCTCTGAAAATAATGCTTCGTATGTTATTATACTGGCCCATGACATCAGAGACAGATGTTTGTGGTATGGTAATAGAAGTTGAACCTTCCCACCAATATCCCATTACTTTTTGTTGCCATGTGACAGATGGCAGCAGAGGGGAAGTCTGACAAAATGCATCTGACATGGAACTGTGTATGAAGCAAAGGTGTGTCACTGAATTCTCCTCCAGGCAGAAAAAATTGCACCCGTGGTCATTCAGTGGCACTTGCTGAACATCTATGGAGATCAAACAGTGGATGTCAGTACAGCAAGGTGGTGGGTGGTAAATTTCAGCAGTGGCTATGATGATAAATACTGTTTTGCAGTTAAGAATTTGCTCAATCAAATATTGTTATCACACTCTTTATATCTGATGTAGTTTTCATGGAAATAAATATGAGACATTACCTATGTATATTCTGTTTCCAGCCTGTTATTTTTAAGTAAATAGTTAAGACATCAAGTAGATGTTAGAGACAAAGAATTAGAGTCAAAAAACACAGTACAATTCTTCTGAATTGCTACTTGCGTACCTTCCAGCTTCTGAAGTTTAGACATGTTGATGGTGAAAAGTGAGTAAATTCTTTCCGTCTCTCTGTCTCCATCAATCTCAATTTGAGTATCAGCAGGAACATCTCTAAAAGGTGAAAAAACAAAATAAGTAATCCAAGTCATTCTCTAAAAGGTTTGAATGCAAATCAAAATTGATTATATTTTAATGGGCTTTTTAATATACCTATCACACCTATCACTCTGACAGCATCACAATTGCTACAGAAAATTCAGCATTCATTATAAGTCTCAAAGAAACAGGAGTAGTTTTGAGGGCAATGGATACAGCTGTTCTAAAAAACCCTTTTCTCAATAGAATTTATTATTCAATATATCAAAACTAAAATATTTTTAAAATATCCAAGATAAACTGTTATTAACTGACAATTTGATACAGCTTTTAAGATCTGTTTACCTTTCAATTATCAATAGAACAAGAGAACAAGGTAATTTCTAAGCCACAACAGAAAGACAGAAACAATAAGTTTTTTAGTAATGGGAATCTTTTAAGCTGTTAAGATATGTAATAGAGAAATGAATCAAATAACACAAAAAAGTACTATATACCTAATGAGCTGTTTCTGCATTCAACTTAGTGTCTGAACAAACTTGAGAAATCCCATCTCTGTCCTTATTTGGACTAGATGTAACAGCTCTCAAAGGAAGAATTACCACCAGCCAGAGCTTTAGCACAAAGTAGGTAACTACCACTGATGTTTTCTCTCCAACAAGCTCTGTATTAATTTTGCTTATTACAAGCATAGAGGACAAACAAGTAAAAATGCCAGTTTCAAAAGTGCTTTGAACAGCCAGTGTTACAGTACAGACCCACACAATACCACTTAGTTCACTCTAGTAGTTCAGAACACAGCCAGGAAGAGAAAAAAGGAACTGCTAATAAACAAACAAGTAGACCATTTCATGTATCAGGCTCTTTTTCAGCCAAGAAATACCACACATGGCATAAAACTGAACTGTTACGGTTTTTCCCAGATCACTATGCTACACACTTCCAGAACTACTCCTAACAAAAATTTCTACAGATGACCAATGTGGTACAAGCACACGAGGCAACCCAACTGTCAACAGAAGTTTCATGAGCTATAAAATACATTGCTTTGCATGGAAAAATAAACCATTCAGTATTTCCAATCTACAAGCTGAATTGGCTACCCTTAACATTACACAGGGTGGTGGATAAAATAGACTTTAGTAAATCTAATACTGCAGGTGCATGTTCTTAGTAACCTGCTAAAGCAGACAGAAAGCCTTGCCTACAGATTCTCGTACAGTGAGTCACCTGTGATTGGTCTTACGAAACCTACACATTTTCTTCTGAGAAGCAACTTACGCAGTGCAACGAGCACAGCCCACTGTGTTCTCTACTGTAGCCTTGCAGCAAAGCCAGTTGCCATTCAAAAAAGCCGAAGGGTGGTAAAAACTAAGTCTCTTCTGGTTGCATCTTGTTACTCGACAGAGAGCTTCTATCCACTCACTAGCTTCTACACAGTTATTTGCTTGGATATAGAGTGGCTTTTCTCCATGTAGTACTTGAAACATCTGTAGAAGTAATGCAATAAACACCATTCTGCTCAGTAAATAAAGTCCAATTATTGATCTATTTTGAATACATCCAAAATAAGTTTCAAACCTCATGCAATTCATCAAAGCCAAATTAAGACTAAAAGTGAGACAAGAGAGAGGGAAAGGACTTCTTTCCTCTCACATTTTACTACAGAATTCTAAAAAAAAAAAAAAAGAATCCAACACAAAACCAGCTGTGTTTGACTTCTTCATCCAAAACAGAGTCTTAAATAATAAGACAATGTCCTCCTCATTCAAATCTCTTTAGATGTGACCTCAGATTTTGTACTTTATATCCTAAGAATAATAGGAGATTCCCAGAGGTCTCTCTTTTAGTCATGCTCACCCTAAGTAACAGCTGTACTTCATCACTGCCTCAGAATTTTGGATTGATGTAAGGACAGAATGTGCTACAGGTCCAGAATGAGGCTGTAGGAACAACTGTCTCAGATTATTATTATAGAATTTCTCATCAAAAGGAATAAATACAAGTTAGGTAATATTACATTTTATTACATTAGAATGTAATGCAATACATACTACTACTACCTTACACATAAATGCTCTGTTATAAGGTCACAGTAGTTCTAACCTGCATTCTAGGTACTCAGAAAGGGGACCAAGTCATAAAACCATTCAGAAAAGTTGGCACAGAAATCTGAATCCCCAGGCAGTTCTGTACTCAGAAGAGTCAAAAGACTAAATACAACCTCTCCCCCCCCTCTAATACAACAAAGATATTTTGTTGTGAAGTTTAGGAGTTTATTAAGCTAACTAAAATAACAGTCTCTAAGATCACATCAGGGATTGGAGAGAAATCATCTTCTGACTTACATTTTTCTTATTGAAGGAGCTCTCATCAAGCTTCTCCACTGCTAGAATGTTTTTGATTGGAATAGTGAAAATTGGTTCCTTGTCTGTAAAATTTTGTAAATAAATAACAAATGTGAAACAAAAATGTTTCATAAACTCGGCGCACTGATTCTATTAAGTTCTCAAAGCATCCTTTTTATTATTGAGAAAAAGTATATAAATTATTGACTATCCTCTAAAGCTGCATGAACTTAAAAACTCATTTAGTCCCAGCAAGACATAAAAAGGCTTAGAAAATGTACCTGCTATTTATCACAGATGCATCTGCTTAAGTTATTATGCAACCCTAAAGCTTTGTCCAGGAACTGACAAAACAAAAAACTATCAAAAAACATACCTAACCTCACATTTTACCAGTTACCAGCATTCATGTTTACTAAATTCCCTACTGCAAGAATAGGAATAAATACTGCTGTACTAAACTGGAAATTCCCAGGATCATGGGTGGCTGTAACTAAGGTCTGAGAGCTGACAGTACTTCCAGCCTGGACGGTCTCTAACTCTCTTAAGGAGCTAAGAATCTCGCTGCCATAGCGCAGACCTCGGAAGGTTCTAGACTTTGGACCTCTCAAACTGCCAGTTATTTTGGTCTTCAAATCTCAACTGTGCACAGCTGAGTTCAGCAATCTGTGGTATAAAGGCTTTCTACAAGACAAACATGACTCTACAACTCAGTTCAGGAGCACGTGGTAAACAGAGCAAAAGGTAACAAATTCATCATCAAGTCCCGTATGAAAAAGTTTGAATTTTAAGTAGTCAAGTTCAGATACAAACAGAAAATACTGAAAAAATAAAAGTAACCGTAAAACATATTTAACCTTGCTGTTTGTGGTAGGTGAATTCTCTACTCGTCAGACAGAACCACCGCTTCTTGAAATTCTTCTTACCAATCCGAGTCCTTCCCTGAGCTCTTTTGTACATCTCTCTGTAACAACAGAATCAAATGAAAACACAACTTTAATCTTCTAGAGAGCTTTCAAAACCATGTGAGAGCACATCATTACTCATCATGCAACACAGTCGATTTCATTCTAATTAAAGATCTACTTGTTGGAAATGGGTCAAGATTACCTCCCAGTATGCTGACCGTGTAAAGGGTTCTATTTACAGGCTAAGAGTGTGAAGAACAGCAGCAAATATGGGGAATGACACTCACTTATTCAGATCCCAAATTCCAAATTTTCAAGAAGGGACTAAGATTCAATCAACTACATGATCATTTTTATTAACTATTTTAATACTCTTATTGTGTAAAATTCAGGTGCTTTCTTTCCACAGAAAAGTCTTTCCTTAGTATGTATCTGCTTCTCAGGTGAACACAAAGTTCTTTCCTCATAAATTGATGAATTTCTCAGCTTTTTTTTTTTTTTTTTTTTTAAATCAACACCAGAAAACAGCCTGCTCATTTCTTAGAATTAATGATTTTCACCACAACATTTATAAAAGCATTTTATAATCTACAGTTAAGTATTCCAATTACAAGGTAATCCTTTTCCCCTGCTATAAAGGAAGAAGATTTAGCTGGATGAGCTTAAGCATCACACAAACTAATCACATGTTATGTTATTTTAAACCAATTTTTCATTTTCTGAATAAATCATCATCAAAGCACCAACAAAACTCTAACAAAAATGCAGACTTTAAAATCTTTTAAAGTTGCTTCTAATTTTTCCCTCACAAGTGTTACAAAAAGTTTGTAGAATTGGTTTCCATCAGCAGCTCTAAACTAACAAAGAATTACAACCGTAATTTATCTTAATTACTACAATAGATCAGACATTTCAGTGAGTATTAATCTCGTGTTGGCATGAAGGAAAACTATCAAGTCAGGTCTTTTTCCACACATTTTTCTTTACCCTTCTTTTAGATGTACGGGCTCACTCAGACCACTTGGTTCTTTACTTTCAGTAGAAGAAACATCATCTAGGAACTTAAGGAAAAACACACAGGAAATTGATACCAGGCAGAAGCACAGAGCAACCAAAAGCTACTTCGAAAATACATAAATACAGCTTCTTCCAGTACATAACAATTACTTAAACAGATTAGCTGAATATACATTTCAGGGACTTAGAGCAATAAAAGAAGAGATGCCCATAAAATACAACAACTGTTATGTGTATCCTACTGCCATGTTTTTGTTGTTTGTTTTTTTAACAACTGAAATGCACTTTTAAAAGAAAGCAACTTGAATATCAACAAACCATTAACAAGACTGCTGAAACACATGAACTATAAGAAAACATACATAGTTGAAAGGTACCTTTTTGACAGACTCAGTGAATTTCTCCTCTTGAAATGTTTTAAAAAACTCGCACATAAACGTCTCCTTGAAACTTGACTAAAAGAAAAGGTATTGGGACATGAATAAGCTTTCACAGAATGCAGTCTATTAAACAAGAAGGAAATGCAGTAGCCTTACAAGTTTGCTTTTGGTCAAACTTCCCCAACTCCCCAAAGTCTGGATGGCTTTTGATATGAGAGTTAACGTTCTAGACGTCTGCGCATCCTAAAATAAAGAAACAAAAATAAGTTACATTTTCTTTCAAACAACTCCACATAAAATTGATTTAACAATGAAAATGCAATGCCAACTATTACATTGTATGACATAGCACATCTAACACCATTATTTTCTTCCCCCAAAGAAAAGGAATGTATTTGCTGTGCTGTCCTCTAAAAATAAATGTGATTGTTTTGAAACATGATTTTTGATTGAATACGTGCATTTTGCAACCCACTGCACAGTTTAATGTTATTCACTACCACTAGAATTTAATATTAGTGCACACAAAAATATTTTTCCGTATGGAACATCTCAGACCCCTCAAATCCCCCAACTATTACCACGCATGTTTCTAAACTATTCAAAACCAAAGACAATAAACTATTGCTGAGCAGACAGTATACATTTTCATAATACAAAGTGAACTTAAAACAATGTAAAGCCTTTGCCTCACTTAGAACCTCTGTGCTTGAATTTTCAGGATTATAAAAGCAGCCATAGCAAGGAGCCTTGTTGTTGCCTTTAAATTGTACAACACAAATAATAAATTCCCATCAGCTCTTTAACAAACAGAATAACATCTAATTCACTTGACATTAAGCAGACTGACATGAATTGATGCAATAACCTAATAAAATAACCTCTGAAGTAAAAGGCTTCATACATATTTCATATGTGAAAATAAAACGGTATTTCATTTATTTCCATATCACCATCTTTGATTTTTTTTTCTGTTTGCTTCTTGTTTTTTGTTACGTTCATCTAATTGACAATTTGAAAATTTGAAGTTTGACAACTCTGCAACTACTGGAGTCCTAAATAAATGTACAGATTGATTACAGACACTTCAAAACCTCTGATTAAGGCAAGAAATGAAAATACTCTTTGCAAATAAAAATGAGATCTGTTAACTTCCATGATGGGAGGAACTAATGCAGTTTGGCTACACGCCTTAGAAAACCCTCAGTCATCTTGCTGTTTCAATGAAGCAGCACTTCTACATCATCTGAGAATGCCTTATGAAGACTGAGAAATTCGATGCTTATAGAACTGCGAACACCTTAGTAGCTTTGGTAAGGCACAAAACTGAAAACAGCAACCTACTGACACAGTGATCTTATTGGCCCAGCAACAGGCTCAGTGAAACTAACTTCTGCCTTGCCAGATAAACAGATTTGGCGGTTATGAATAAAACAGAACAAAGCTCCACAAAACTTACTGGATGGTGAGGTCGTAAATGAAAAGTATGAGGTGAGACTACGGCTACAGCAAAGAAACGAAGGAACACAAAGCTGCTCACTGCAGAATACTGTACATGAGGGTCATCTGCAGAGAAAAATCATGAAATGTAACATGCACTAAGCTCAATAGGAAATAATGAGACAGTCAACATAAAACTCGTTAAGAAGATAACGTCAGAGAAGACATTCATATCTTAAAGTAGAATAGAAAAATCAATGAGGCACATGAAATGAGAAATGTGATCATGGGAAAAAGCATTCTACTAATAATGGAGGATTTATTTCCCTTAGAAGCTCTGTTCTCATAGAACTGGCTCATCAGCTCCACAATTAGGTGGTACATTGAGATCATCTCAAGCATTTACATATACTCTGTGTTGATTAGGTAAGGTTGTATACATGTCTAACTGCAAGAGAAAATACTTTAACTGGACCCATAAGCAGGTCAGCGCTCTGAATTGTAAGTATCTTTCAATTAAATCACTTCCTGCATTACTGGAGAAAAAAAAAAGCATAAGTATCTCATGCTTTTGTTGGTGGCTTTTTCACTCCCATGCTGCAGTGTATCAAAGAATACGCACAGTATCAGAGAACACAATTCTTGCTGACTGTCCACAAAGTTTTACTATAGCACACAGTCTGACCCCAAAACTAAACACCTGATTGGTAAGAAATTCAGAAGACTTTTGGGAGAAAGCAAAAATTTTAACAATGCCCATAAGAGAACTGCAGACAACAGGCATTTCACTCCGAAGACCATTTCCAAATTTATTATTACTTCTTAAAAAGAACACTTACTTGGAAATCTTTTAGCAGCCAGATGCCTCAAAGAATAAAAAACATCACACATTAGGGTAGGGCAACTTATACTCGACCGCACAATTTCACGGAATACTTTGTCTACATAATAGCGGAGATTTTCCTGTAATTATGGAGAAAATGTTATTTTTCGGACCATCAACTATGGCTTTTCCCTGAACACACACACACACACACCTCTACAACTCTTTTTCCAATCATCACTTGCCTATTCAATTATTCCATTTTATACTGTGCACATTTAAAAAGCTTTGTTGTATTAACTTGGGATTACTAGTGTTAACAGATTTTTTTTAAACGACACATTAAAACTCGTAAGCAGTGCCTGGCAGAATAAAACTACAGATCGAGACATTTTCGTCATTTGACAACATGAAACAGTGTAGTAGAGTAACTGCCATGCACCCCCAGCGAATGATAGTTTGTGGCAGCTACTGTTCCTTTTCACATTATCCTCTAGTAGCAGGCAAGCATCAAGCAAAAGCTCAATGAAATATATTAGAACAGTACTAATTACCTATATCAGCACCTGAATGTATGGAACGTTAGTAAACAAAACACCCAATAAACTGATGAAAAAGCATTTCATTCCCTCCCTGGTCCATTTGCAAATTGCTTTAAGTTATTCATTTTCAGATACACAGAGCTGCTTTTTAATTATTATTTTCTTTAAATTAGATTTTGAGATACCTTAAATTAGGAAAAACAGATTAAGAAACTCACCATATTAGTTTCTACATTATCACCTTCTCTTAATTTGATGGGATCTATTTCACAGGGTTTAGGGGACTCGCATATCTGAAATAAACAACACTGTTAAGAGTTCCATTTTTCAGAAAGAATGCATGGAAATACAGCCTTTTAAAACGAGACTCTGTCCTAGAATTAGGGGTAGAATTCTGAATGGTTCCGAACACAGTATTATGCAAGAATCATCCTAATTTTTGTATTTGCATTTTTTACATGGATCAATTGTATAAAGCATCATATGGGCAATTCTGCAAAGCGTTAAGAGGTTGGAGCAACTGCCACTGACTATTGCCAGCACCCAGAACACAACTGAAAAAAGCAACTCCTAACCAATAAACCACAACCAACTATCACTCAATTAAGTTTTCCTCTAGAATTCCTTCACGTGAGTCGTTACTGTCACACTGCGAACTATACGGATGCCCATCAAAGAGACCAGACACTCCAGCAGACTGAGTCATGCAAATAGGTTCACTACAGTAACCTACCTCATCAATAACTGGTTTCAAAGTAACCTTTAGGTAGTGTTTTCCCACTATTTTCATCATTTCATCTACACAGCGAGTTGCTAATGAGTTCCCTCTGAAGATTGTGTTTGCTTCTCTGTAAGAAAACAATCAATTTGGGGAAAAATGAACTCAGGTACAACAATGCATAATATTTTATCCTGCTATTAATTTCTTACAAACATTTCATCATATATTTCAGTCAGGAATTTCAGAACCTAGGAATCTAGGTCCATCATAATGGCACCCAGTGAAAAGAAAGAATAAGTAACAATACTATAGCTACTAGCAAAACCAGGAACAAATAGAAAGTGCAAGAAAAAGCCTAAGAAATTTTAGTCCAAGGAAGATATAATTCAGTGTTGAACGTGAGAAAAAACAACTGGAGAAAATTCAAATAATGAAGACTTGCACCTGACTGATACACTACTACTCCTCTGGTGCTCCTGGATCAGAAACTTAAAGCTATGCTGACAAATTCAATCAAAATATGCTTCGTTTAAGATTGTGTCACAGCTGTTCATTACAGCTGTTCAAAATAAACCTTTCCAATCTAATGAATTTAGTATAATCTCCATGTATTATAGTTAAAAATATAACAAAGGAACGTGTGTACCAAAATGCAGTGTAAAAAATTATTTTCCACGAGTCACCTCTTTCAACACAGGTGAATTGTTTTATCTTAAATTAAACCTTGCTTAAGTCAGCTTTGAAATTAACCATGCCGTCCGTGGTGATAAAATCCCCTCTGTGTCTACACAGGACATAACTCAGTGCCTCAGAAGACACTACTCTGGTCTACTCCATTTATTTCCTAACCACGGAGCGCACCTTAAAGGTTTTACATGAGATAATTAGATCTGGCATGGCCATTTATCAATGCTGCAACACGAAGTCCTGTGGAAATAAGAACAATTTTATAAGACACAAAATAAATTAACATAGAATACATACTGAGTGTCCTTCAGATCTAGTTCTGCCACTGCAGCAACAAACGGAACTAGCTTATGGTGGTGTAGCAGCAAGCGTACAAGAGGCAGAACAGCATCATACTTGTCTCGACAAACTTCACATAGTATGTAGGCAGCAGATGCAGAAATCGGCTACGGAAAAAGCAGAATTAAAAAAAATCATGAGTGAAGCACTGAAGCGCTCTACTTATACGTAGTAAAGTACAGATTGAGTCAAATCTAGCTAGATTGCAAATGGGCTTCTTAGCAAAAAGTTTCCATTCCCTTGAAATATTTAATTCAAAACTGCTTATTATCAACTCTATACTTAACACTTTAGAATGAAATTTACCCTTTCTACTCACCCAAGAGGATAAGAACGTGGTTTTGTCACAGAGACAAGAAAGAGGCAGTAAGCAGCTGCACAACCATGCCATATATCTTTACAGGACTTTCCACACTGTAATTATAAATTACAGTTCCCACACTCATAAAACGCTGTGAATTTTAATGCAAAACCAAGTATTTAATTCAAAAAGCCACTATCTGCCAATGAGCTGTATCCAGCTCTTCCTGAATTCCAGTGCATCTGTACTTGTGTTGGCTAGCAAAAATTGTTATCGGTCTGCTTCCACTTCACCTTCTTTTTCCTCTACTAATACTTCATCAATACTGAAATGAACAAATGACATAAGACCGAGGAATATAAAGCCTACTAATTGTAATTTAATTCCTGGCTCATAGTGCTTTGCTATCTGCTGTACTTGTCGCTTTGTGAACGTATCCAAGTGAAAAATCCAGTTATGCTTATTAACATATTGGGCTAGATGGAAACAATTCAGAAGAGGTGGAATTAGAAAAAGGTTCTAAAGCAGACCATTTTTAGCAAGGGTGATTATCCACGCCTTCAGTGCCAATAATGAGTCCACGTCCATGGAAAATCCCTAAATGCAGAGGCTGATAACAGCCAGTGGGAGAAGACAATGTTGAAAAGAGCAATCAATAAGAACTATTTTAACACTTCGAGTCACACAGCACCGGTTACTTCACTGTCTTTGCTGGTTCCTTTAAAATAAAAAGATGACTTTGGTATTTTGGAACACAAAGTGTTCTGCAAGTTGCTCAGTGAGTTCTGACAGAAGTACTGCACAGAAGTAAAGAAACTCTCTAGCTTTGCATATTTGCACACACGGTCTCGTACAGGACTGCATAATCCATTTCAAGTCTTCATTTGAAAAGTAATTTTCAACAGAAGTACCTGAACATCTGCCGATTTTAGCAGCAAGTTTCTTAGAGAAGCGTAGTATTCAGATGGAAGTACACAGTCTTCAGTATAACAAATATTTAACCTAAGTGATCCCAAATCATCAGTTTTGGAAGACTTGTTACCATTTTCTCTTGGTTGCAGTAAGTACCTGAAAAAAATAGGGTAATTATAAAGTTAGTGAAATTGATGAAATTTAAATCTCAGTATTTTAGAATAAAGCAAAATATCACATAGTACTATTTCAGTAATACAAGAACCCAGTCTGACAATTGGCAATAAAATTCACAGTAAGAAAACCTGAGACAAAAGTAAAAAAGAAACAGTATTTCATGCATCTTCAGCACATAACAGAACATACACTACTTTCCTTGTGTCTTCCCAAACAACAGAACAGACTTCCTGTACCCCAATTAGGATAATGCGCTCTTTTTCTACTTTAGATACATTTAAATCAATTCTTCTTTGACTTCTGCTGTAGTTCAATTTCATTCCAACAGGAGGTGCAGTCCCACAAAAGTTTTTTAACAACTTATGGCACCATAGTATAATTTCAACATTTGGCTGACCAACTTCAAATGTTTTATAACGACTTGTATTCGTACTTAGACAATCAGGAGGCTGGAATTTTTTTCTTCCTAATAATCAGATGCATTGCCTTGAAGGCACGCTAATACAATGCATAACTAATTTACAAGGAATGCCTCTACTTGACAGCATGGATCAGGCTTATTTTTCCAATACTTAGTACTAGTGATACTGCTTTATATTCTGTAGTCCCATTGCATTTCAAAACATTTAATGTAAATTAGTAATAAAAAACAGAAAAAGCAACTGTTTCTAAATCACAGAAAGATGTTTATAAGCAGGTTATAATTGGAACAGGAGGATCTTCACAAGCCAAATACATGTACAAAGTCTATTACCAAACAGAAGGCCCTCTACACTTTCAGTCACACGTGCATGAGCCATGTCCAATTCAAAAAGCTATATAAACATACTATGTGTCCATGCTAATATAACTTTTCTCTTGGCATGTTTTCAACTGAGGTACAACATTATGTTAATATGGTCATACGGCTTTACATCAGCTTGGACTGCTGGGCAAACAAGTCTGAATCTCAATTTTTCACTTAGTGTATTGCAAAATACTGATAAAGGACATGTATTATATTTAGGATCATACTCAAATGCTAAGATTAAAACCCTAGATATATCAAAGTTGAACTCTAAAATCTGGATGCTGTCTGACTTTACAGTCATTCTGGAAGGCTAACACAAATTTAATTACAAGTGATGTAGTTCTGAGAAGTTCCAGGTTTCCTGGTAATTTGAAAATCATACACAGATCACTGAAATTCAGCAAGCTGACAGACAGCTATGCCCAGTCTTCTTTTTCTTCACCCTCTGCATTTTCCACTCAAATACATTAAATATTTAGCAGTAGACAGACGTGCAAAATGGAAGACGTCCATGAACCCTCTGGTAAGGTTAATATATTCAGCAAGAAAATGTTCCAAAAGATTTTACACTTTGTACCTTCCATGTATAAAAGTCTAAGCTTATTCAGGTGAGCTAGACTGCTGTAATTCAAGCAAGATAATGTACTCCAATGAAAAATTAGAATAAAACACCCTTTGCAAGGGGAGATACGCAGCATAGAATGAAATTTACTTCTGAGCCATTATTTCTCACCATGCTTGAAAGGAATCATTTCTTAACACCTTCACAGGAACTTTAATTTCTCCTAGGAAGATATCTTGTACCAAATTCCCATTGTTCCATAGGTCCACCCTGAAAATAACAGCAGGACTTATTTGTTTTTCCTCTCCAAAGAAATAAAAATCTTCAGTTAATGGCACTAATCCACATGCACACAGACAGGAAACGTTAGAAACCTCACTCCATTCTAATTACAGCAAGAGGAATCAAACAAGTGGCTTATTAATCCATAAACAATAAACAAATGGTGAAAGTTAGACTTGCAAACCTCCCATCAATAAAAATAATACTAATAAAAACAGTGCTATAGGTAACATGTATTCTGCGCAGCCTCCACCCCCAAAATTGATTCTTCTCAAATAATTCAAGTGAACATTTTAACTGATAGATTCACACATCCCTATCTAATTGCTACAGCTGGGCACACTGCAATGCCACACCGACACATGCGCATGTTTTTCCAAAGAGCAACATGTATGTTTGCAATCTTAAAAAGGAATCACAGACTCCAGACATGCACATTGCGTTGTTTTATTGTTTTTATTTTGTTTTCTGTTACTTCTTACCTCGCTGACATTTCTGACAGACAGCAGATGTTAAGAAGAACAAAAGAATTAATACTAGATTTGTTGGGGCATGACTACTTTTCTAAATATATTTGCACATATAATGATATACACAATACCAATCAAGATATTCCTGAAGCTAATAGTTAAAAATGCACAAACTTAGTTCTATAACAGCTATTAAAACTAACCACTAAATTCTGATGTCTTTTAGAAACTTACGCTAGCCTTGAAGACTTGATCATTCAGCAAATCTAGAGCATGTATGTGCAGGAGTATGATAAAGAATTTGGGCACTGGGGCATTTGACTGCTCTAACTACATCGAGAAAATACAGATTGACTTCCTCTAAGGGTAAAGAAGTAGAAAAAGAATATACTCTGAACTATTCTTTACATTTGCAAGGAAAAAGAGAAACAAACATTTCTCTAAGAAGTAACGTGAAACCTTGAGAAGTTCTTAAAAGGCTTTTCTCTCTTTCTCTGAAAATACTGCACTTGTACCCGATGATAAAAGCATTCCTGATGTTCACTTACGGTTTCAAGTTCTCTAATAAGTATTCTGCCTAAACCAGTATGTATCAACAGGAGGTCCTCTTTATACCTCTTTACCCACAGACACAGGAAAGAAGTTGAGGCCACCAGATACACTATTACTACATAAGAAAAAAGCAAACAACCAAAAGCTCAAAGCCCTGGATGATAACCCAAGCTCCCTCATCTCCAGTAATCACCGTGCTACAAAACTTAGGTAATTTTCTATGTTTGAAGGATTTTTAGTGCAAATCTAACCAGCAAATCTCTATAACTACTCTACAATACAATAGCTTTCATTATCTCAAATTACAATATTTTATTGTAGTAATAACCTACTGAACTTACCTGACTTCCAGTTTCTCAATATCTTCTTCTTCCACTTGAAACTGGGACTTCTTGGTGTAACTGCTGGACCTCGTTACCTGCAAGTAAAATCTTCCTATTAACATAAAATAGCAAACCTCAAGTCTAACAGTGGTATATAATTATTAATCCCTTAAAAAAAAAATGTTCAGTTCACCAAACAAGTTGATTTTGAACAGAAAGGAAAATAATAGAACAAAAAGAATTCACACTGGAGTCTGATAAAGGCTGGCTGAGATCTAGGGGAACTATAGTACTGATCTATTAGAAAAAAACAAGGAGTAAGTGTAACATTAAACCAGCAAGAATCTCACTGGCTTCATCATGAGCCAGAAGAAAGCACTGAAGTGAAATGAAACATTTAAGGAAAAAACAAATAAACCCACTTCTCTTGCCTGAGTTACACCATCCTCTTATTTTTATTCTCTTATCATTTCTGGACTGATGCATGGCATTCTCTGTTTAACACCAAGAAATCATAAGACAATGCTATAGGGGTGCTTCTTGATTGTAGTTTTATCCAAGTATCCTACTTCTAAAGAAATGATGTTCAGTATCTTAGGCAGCTCAAGCAAAACACAAGCAATACTTGCTACTCTGCGCTCTGCACATAAGCAGAGAACAATTTCTTAGTGAAGGCATACAGCAGGATTAGGATCTATATAAACACAGTAAATTACACTACACTTGAGGCACAAGCTCCACTATTTTCAACAGTCAAATGAATAGTACTATATCTTTACATGCAAATATAGTATTTCATTACAGATAAAAACTTAAATTTGGCTTCTGTAGGGCAACTCAAATGGAAGTGAAATCAAATTCTAAATAAACTAACTTGTTCTTTTAATCTAATCAAGAAATATGCCCTTTTTTGTATAATCACTACATTATCTTATTAAGGAAATAAGATGTTTATTGTCTGTTTTCATTCTTCAGATGTTTTCAAGAGCATTGAGACTAAGTTGAATTCCACAGGACAGGTTTAAGTTATGACAGAACTCTGATAGCAGCAAATGCTATATAAAGTTTATAAGGAGAATAAGTTACCTTCACAGGTGCTTATAAGGAACATACTAGTCGCTGGCAGTCCCAAGCAACGTAAGTATGTCATTCAACCTGAGGAGCTAGTAAAGGCTCCTTTATTTGCTTGAACAGAGCTTTCTGCTTCAATACAGCTTCCTTTAAGTATTTTAAGCATTGCACAAAGCAGACAAACAGAATACCACACAAAGTTACCTCAAAATAAAACGTTTCGTTAAACTGTGGATTGCTTGTTTTCTTCTTCACTTTCGTCTTCTTTTGGTCATTCCTGTTCCAATGTGGTAAATTTTTTTTTTTAAAAGCAGAAACAACTTAAGCACACAATTATAAAAATATTCTATTGTCAAGAAGAGCCTATGCATTTAAGTTTAAACAGTTTTGCCATTTTTGAGATCACTTTGGTTAATGAAGGGATTCTTAATTCAAATTTATCTTCACCATACAATCTGAGATGCTAAATTCAAGTGCTTACATTTAGCCATGTATCTGTTCAGCCCAAGTAAACGTCCCATGTCATGAATCGAGTACAATATGCCAACAATTCCTGAAGCATTCCAAACTTAAATTTGAAGACAATTTCTCTACCACTGCCTGCAAGTTGTGAACACATTTTTCCTGGTCTTGTTCAACTGCCAAATTCTGCCAGGTTCTTTACAGATAGAGGCTTACACCCAAGCCACTGAATGTTTTCATTGCAAGAAACCTCTGTTAATGCTGGATGGCTAAACAGTGTTGGGACAAATAAAAGAAATACTCCCCACTCCCTCTTGGTTTATATAAGTAAAACAGAATTTCTTACTTTATGTGCTTATAAAAGAATGAAGTCTTATTTAGCTAGCAACAGACTATGATAGTATAAAATTGGAATATAAAAGGAACAAATAAAAAACGTGAGTGAAGAAAAACAAAGAGGGGAAGTTGTCTCCTAGCCAGTCGTCAACCATTTTCAGGAGGCACTACCCATATAAATACTCTGCTCATGGTATGCGAGTCACATGCATGAGACTGGAAAATTGTAACTTTCTAAGTTCTGTCAGAATTGCACATATACTCCCATACCAACAGGATAAACGTTGTGTAAGTTCAGTCTGTATCACTGAACTCACGCAGGAAGCACTTGTCAATTTACCTTCTTTAACAGTCAACAACATTCTTCTTAAGCATAATGATTGAATCTCACTAGTTCTCTTAACAAATTTGACATAAAAAAATAAAAATAGCAAATAACACTTAAATCTTTTTTTTTTTATATTCTTTACCAAGAAGGAAAAACCATCCCATCATCCCATTCATTCCCTTAGATCTTACTCAGGGACACTTCTTCAAAAGTATTTAACACACACAAGCTTAACGTTAGAGGTCTGATACTGTGCTCACAGTGATAACTCCCCTGCGCTGTGAAGAATGGGTGAATGTAGGCCTGAGGCAGCAGAAAAGGAAACAACTGATAGCTAGCTTATGTTAAATGTCATTGGAACTCGTGGATAGCAAATGCATGATATAAGATTTTCATAAATGAAAAACCCCAACATCTATTCAGGATTACTTATTTAAGAAATAGGAGATAAGCCGAATACTTGAAAAGTGGCATCCTGAAAGCACTGGCACTACATAGGTTACACCAGAACCTCTATTTTCATGCTCTCTCCAAGTTCCTAAGCATTTGCTGCGAAGAAATTCACAAATTACAAAAAACAAGAAACAGAAGGTGAGTGGGCAACCAGCTACATTCAGGAGCTTGACTAAAACTAATAGAAAGTACAGTACAAATATAGAGAAGCTGATCCAGCTAGTCCAAAAGCTGAGAGGTGTGAAGAAACTGAGCGACAAGGAGTTCTTGGCTTGAGCTGGTCATTCACAGAGATCACATATCTTTATAATCTCGGAAGCGCAGTTGGGAAGTGAAAAAATACAGTAGCAGTGGAAAATATGACATACACAGAAAGCATTAAGGTTTTTCTTAAAAAAGTCATCTCGTTTAAAAATCTATTTATTCAACACTTTTTGCTTATAACTTTCTTTTCAGTTTAAGATCACACCATTTTAGATTAATTTCTTATTATAATGAAACATTACCTGGAAGGACCCACAAGAGAGACAGTTGCATAAGGGTCACAATTCTGTCCGTTTATAAGAGGCAACCCATGGCACTCCTTTATGCTAAAATGAAAAGGCAATCAGAAAGAGCAGATCAATTTATTTGGGTTAAAAAAAATATATAATGCAAGAAATTCTTTTTAAAAACCATTTTTTTTCAGTTCCTACTCTATTTTACAGTTTTAAATTTGATTTATGAAGGTCCACAAAAAACTGTTGGCCTCATCCACGATGGTGGCAACTACATTTGTAAGGCATTAAAAATGGATTTCAGTGTTTTGTTCCTGCTCAATTAGGTTCTGAGTTGAGTAAGCTCAGAAATGCAGTCATGTCTTAAAATACTACTTAAAACTAACATCCAAAACTAATAATGATAGTTGGAGCACATCTTGGTTTCATCCATACTATCCAGCTACAGGAGGAAAAACAGTTTACCTTTGAAATTACACCTGCACAATTTCCAAACACTTTTCACAACAGCACACGATCAATGGTAAACTGCACTTTTAAAAAGGCTGTTTTCTTCCATTAATGCTTATAACACGATAATTAAGAGGTAAAAAGATGCACTGCCCTTCACTCCTGATACAAAAGGACAGGATGATTATCAAATTGTGTTTTCTGGATCAAGTTTGCAACCTTTTTGAATCACCACAGAAGCAACGTGATTAGCAGCAGAGCTGTGCCTGCAAGCCAGTGTGGTACACCTTCAGATGCTGCCCAAATACGAGGATTAACTATAAACAGATGAAACAACAGAAGTAAACCAAAGCAGTTCACACACTTGGAGCAAAAACCTTCTAGCAAAACAATGCAGCCACGCGCATTTTGGTATTTACAGGTCCAGAAACATTCAGCAGGTACAAAATTCCATAAGCAATTAAGACAGACAAGGTCTGAATGTTACATTCCTGCTTGATCTGTTCTTCTAAATTATCTTTTTTTAAAAGTAACAAATGTCTGGAATTGAACTATACTGAAGCAAGTAAGTTTTGACTGTATATTTAGCCAGTTTGAGAAAAATTCAAGATCTACATCATTTACAAAGAAAATTTACAAAGAAAATAAACTTTTCTGCCCTAAATTTGTGTATAATAGAATACATATTCTGAATACCATAATGTGGAGTTTTGGGCTACATGGTAGTTTATAACACAGCTGAAAGCACGATGTTTAAGAAAGTTGCAGTAGTTCAACGCTGTTAAGTAAATGTCTCCTGTATGTAGAAAAACAATGTCAGAAGACCAACAGGAGTTCTAAGCTGAAACACAAGCTGGGAAGAAACGGATACTAACACTCCTGTGCTGCCTCAAAACTCCACCCTCTCAGACCACGCACTATTATAAACCAGTGGCTATTTTCCTCCAAAAAGTCCCTTTGTCTCAGCCACTTCAGGGAACATCTAGTGCTGAGCCACCACACAATCATTTGTTATTTTTCCTCCAGTTCATAAGCACGCAGCCCTCAGCATTTCAATAATTTTTGAATCACAATGAACCCTACAGTGATTACAAGCCCACCATTTAAAGGGGTTCTTGAAACATCTAGTTGTTTCATGAGCATTAATTGATTCCTCCTCCAACACATACATGACATAGAAGAGTGGTGACAAAATTAAACTGTCTAAACTTCAGTAGTTTGAAGCAGTTGATGGAGACAGCCAGGACTTGATCTCTCCAACTATTAGGCATTTTGTGACGCTAAGCATACTGTATTTGTTTAGTGCAAGTGCCGAATGGTAAGTCAACCTCACCTGACCCTCAGAGGAAACACACAACAGGTGGATCAAGTCAGAGTGGATAGAGTTCAACTATTTCAACAAAACTTCTCTTTGTGCAGCCTGCTGTTCAAACTCTGGATTTCTGTAGTAAACAAACATGAGCAGCTACAGAAAGCAGATTTCACATTGTATGAAGTTCCTAACTCCTTTCCTGATCACTGTATGACCTGCACCTGGATTTCCAGATAGCAGGAAAGCATTCTCCTGACAACTACACAACCCCACAGCAGAACTAGAATCTCCAGGTTCAGCATCCAGAACTGTCCCTTTAAGCTAATTCCATATTGCAGTCAGTCTCCCTGTGTAGGCAGGCAGTTCCAGCCTTCCCTTTTCTCCTCCTGTCCAAGTCCCAGCTGGACTGCAAGCTACAGCTTATACAGCCTGCCTTGTTCCAATACCTCAAAAAAAAAAAAAAATAAAAGTACTACCACCCCAGTTCCACTAACAACACTCAGCACTCCCAAACCTCTCCTCTTCCAACCCAGCAAGCTCAGAATTTGTTCCAAATTTATGTGACCTCTTCTACTTCCAACTCTCAATCTAAGTAAGCTAGCCCATCATGACCATCCCCCTTCTTCTGGAGTGCCCAGAGCCTGCTACAAGCACTTTAACTCACAGTACAGCTAAGTCATCCCAGCCACACATTGATGGAGGATCCCTCTTCTTCTCTTGCTTCTGCCTTGCACCAATCACCAATGCTAAGACTGTTCACTAATTTTACAGAAGACTATTCAGGTTTTGAGCCAATCAGATTAGCAGCTTTAATTAACATAGTCATGCAACAGATCTCTCAAGCTCCAAAGGCAGCAAACTCAAGCTCCAAAGGCAGCAAAAGGCGAGCAGCTGTTACAGGTAGGAAGCCATTACATCAACTCAGCAGTAGCACGCTGGTTTCTTACTTCCTGGGGGCTGAATATTGCAGATGTTTTGAAGGTCCTAAACAACACCTACAGCAAACATATTATTATTTACTTATTTTTTAAAGATATTTGCAGTGATTCAGTTAGAGTAGGCTTACAGAACTGTACAATGCCCCCCCCAAGTTTAGCAGTTAATGCTTGCTTCATATCTCAGTAGTTTGGTATATAAGAGAGCAGTTTTAATAAAGGAAATACTAGCCTTTTAGATACAAATGTGTATATACTCACCTCTAAAGATTGAAATAAATCCTTGAAAAGAACCAGCCCTCAACAAACCCCTTCAATAATGACAGAGGAACTCTGTACCTCTGCCATTCAAGCCAACTGAAGCCCTCCAAGTGCAAAAGCTGAGTAGCTACAGCCATTACGATTTGTACATTTCATAAACATTGTTATGGTCCCTATGAAGAGCAGATATTACATTAACAGGATAGTAATAAACTGACAGTTCAATTTAAGATGATATACTGTATAATAGATTTATAAATGTAAACGCCAGAAAAGGCAATACAGCCATGATAAGCTACTTCTGCCTTTCAGTTATATGAGCAGTGTAAACACCAAACTTTCTTTCAGAGTTAAAACCCAGGCTAAACATACAAAAGGCAAACACCCCTACTCAAAAGCCTAATTTGGCAAAAAAAAAAAAAAAAAAAAAAAAACCATTCAAGTACCATGTGTTTCAGCAGGAGCAAATATACAAACCATGGTCACACAATCTCAGTTGTTTGGTTTTTTTCTTTCCCCACAGACTCACAGAAAGGGGAGGTGCAAACACGTATTTTTGACACGTGCCACTATACACACCACTGTGGTTTTGAAAAAGAGTGCTCATTGAGTCAGCAGTTAATCTACTGCCTTATCTTCCTCCCCTCCTCACTCACACAAAAAGGAAGCAACTAGAGACAGAGACAAAACAAACTTTTAATTCAGAAACTTTACGTGGGTGTATTTGCACGAACTTTAACAGTAAGTTTCCGATTAATACAAAAATACCTAAGTTCAGAGTTTAGCCCATTACAATTAGTTCTTAAGGCAACCTTTCATCAGATTAACTTGTTGCTTTTATTTCAAGAGAGGGGTAGGAACTTAACTGATATAATTTCAATCCGTAATTTCACTTTATCCAGAGAAACACGCACTGAAATATCTTGTTGCTAGAATAATTCCACAACCTGGAAGCCCCAGTTGGCTTCTGAAGCTCCTACTCTCAGAAAACTGGCCACAGTATTTATGTATTTTCTTTCCCTGTAGTCAAATAATACCAAGTTAGACACTTGTGTATCTTGTACAAGACTGCTTTATGTTTACATGAGCAAAAGCAGCAAACTTGCTGGTTTTAAGGGCCGTTGTTTGTTTTTTGGGTGGTGGGGGTAAAGCTTTATTGTACACGCTATACACAATCAAGTTTTTCTCCTTCCTGTATTAGCTGTAGAGGTTAACAACTTCAGCAGCTCTTGTCATTACACTTAACTTGTAAAAACTGCTTCCTACTGGAGACGCATTCAGTGTCTAAACCGAACTTCACGTAAATGATTCAGAAAACCAACAAAAACACTTCCACAAACATGACTACGGAAGAAAGGCAATTCACCTCCTAGTCAGGTCTAATCCAATCACTTGGGGTCAGCCACGGAAGGGTGACTAGTGGAACCCCAGATAATAATCAGAACCACAGCCCTTTATTACTTCTTCTTGTCTGTGTGCTTAACATGACCTTAGAGAAAGCTTAACATAGGCTTAATTATTTTCCATCTTCACAGAACTGGACCCTCGGGGAATAATACATAGTGGAAATGCACAAGAACCTACCTATGCACAGAAGTCAGCACAGGTATTCAGAGTTCTCTTATTTTATAAGAAAACGTAACAGTGAAAGTTTAGTAATATAGGGAGGCTTTTAAGTGTCCAAATTGAAGATCTCTTAGCAAGCAAAACACAGTTTTAAAAGGCACACAGTATAGCCCACACCTTAAGAATTACCCTTGCCACTATTTTTTTCTCTTTAGCCAATACTTGTTCAAGATTTGGACAGACCGAAAAAGGTAGGGACAGAAATATACATGTGTGGGTTTTTTTTTTTAACCTAATTAAAGCTCTGTTATTTACTATTTTTCAGCTTTGTTAAAGGAGTGCAATACACCAACTTCTCAGGGCCTGGTGACTGACTAAACCTAAGTGTATCACTAACTCACCTCTGAAATTTATAAAACACTCTTTTTAAAGGTTGAAATGCTCTATTAAAGAATTTCACATGCATTTTCTGTAAGTTCCTCACACTTAAAACCAAAAACATCTCAAGAATGTCCTCAAATCCATCCCTGTAGACTTACATCCCATAACGGATTTATTTCTCATACTCTCACATGTACAGAATATATTCACGTACAATCATCTCAAGACTATCGGTATGTCAGACAAAATAGTAAGCTTTTTTGGTTTAAGGAACTCTTGATCTTCTCATAATCTAGAATGGAAACAAAAACGCTGATGTAATTCTGTAGTGTTTTACGCAGTCTTCTCCCACATGTCAACAAGTGGGTGAGCAGAGCAACCATGACAGTAACCTGGCTTCCTTTTTGTCATTTATCTCCATCATAAAGAGATCCTAAGAGAGGGTAGGGTGAGTAACCCACTTCCTACTCAAAACTGCAATTTGCAACAGTAACTTTCTAAAGCAACCTTCATGATTGAAAAGTCAAAATATTTAAAACTTAAAAGCAATTTACCTTAGAGTGCACAGATATGTAGAAATTAACTAACAAATTGGACATCTAAAGGAAAGTAAGGTTGGGAATAAATCAGTTATAAAAATCCAGCTAGCTTCTGGTGTTAGTGGCACACAAGTTTTTTATTGATGCTGGAAGAGGGATACAAAAACAGGAGCAGCCTATAATAGCCTACAAAACATTACCAATTTCTCTGCCTTAGTTCTGTTACAGAACTAGCTTTCCTTTTCAGTATCAACTAAGCAACAGAAAAGCAAGAGGTTAATTTTGCTAAGCCTTGCTCCAACTGAATTAAGCTTCATAATGAAAACTCCACTGCAAAATAGGCAGTGCAATGGTTTCCCCTGTCCGCTTGGAACTGATCTGAGTAAGAAGCTCTGAGACAAATACCACACACAATTTCTTCCCTCATTGCAGTTTCTCAATACAAACATTATTTAACACTGAATTCTCAGACAGGGAACCTTTAAAAAAGCAAACCTTACTCTCTGAATTACCAGATCAGTTAACAAATCACGCTGGAAAGCAAGACTAGAAAGAATCAGACTGCCTTTTGAGTTTTTATTTTAAGTATCCCTTTACATTTATAACCTTCTGCCTGTACCTTTTCCTCACATGGCCTATCCCAAAACCTGTTAAGAGAAGTGCAAAAAAGTCTCTTTTCTCTCTGAAGTACTAATAGAATACAAAACTGTATTTTTAAACTGAAATTCTAGCTTGTCCTCCTGAGCCCCACTCATTCTGAGAACGTAGAGAGTCACAAGAAAATGCTGGCAATCTCAGAGTATCTGCAATCCACTGTTTCCACTGGACTTCTCAACTAAATAGCTTCCCAGAAGCAAGCAACATTGAAGGCTGCTGGACTTCTTCCAAAATGAAAAGACTAATTTCTTCCATATATCCATATCATACTTCTAATATGAATATCAATCAATACACTATATTTTGCATAGCTGCATTTGCATTAACTTACTGATATCCATCATTAAACATACTGCTTAATAGCAAAGAAATTATGAATGACCACGTGTGATTTCAGCCTTCTCTGCCTTAAGTCTATAAACTGTATACTCAGACTCCAAAAGTCTGAAATATAAATTTAAATAAATAAATTATAAAACACAGCTCTAGGAGTAACAGCAAAACTACAGACTGGTAGTCTGGTAACCTCTACCATTTTGAGATCATATACACCAAAAACGTATTATTTATATGAAGCTCTTTGATACGCTGTAATGTCTTTACATATTGGAGTCAAAATTAAGTTTGCTAGTGAGAAGTTTGAGTCCCAACAGAAGCGAGTACAGAGAGAAGCAGGTGTGAAGAACTTTTGCAGGAGTTCCCTAAGAGCATACCCATCAACTCCAGTACAGTAAGCTCCAAGAAAAGCCACATGGAGTAAAACAAACATTATTGGTATCAGAATGTGCAGACATTCAGTATTTAAAGGGACAGATCACATCATGCTGTAACAGACAACTGTGTATTTAAGGATTAATGTATTTTCTTACTGTACTACTAGTTGCTGGCACACAGATCCATTATCTGTAATCAGTTCATTCAGTTTTAATTCAAGGTGAACTTTCCCCTGAAAAAGACAGAAACACAAATAGTTTTAAAAACTTTTACTTTAGAAGTACTAACTAAAAAGATGATATACTTTATAGTTAGAAGCCATTTGAGGTTTGTTAAGCAGATACATTGGAGTAACATCTGAAGCACAAATCGTGCAAGTATCTTGGATATGCTGATTAATAGAAGCATTACCATCCTCAACTGTAGAACCGAGTCAAATCTCCACAGATCTCAAACAAAACAATTCTTCCAGCAGAAGGAAGTAACAAGAGCAAAAGTCCCTCTGAGCCCTTTAGTCCTAAGCATGGGATTAACCCTTGAACAAACTAAGAGCAAATTGAAGAGAATTTCAGGTAGAAGTTCTAAAGCGACCTTAGAATCTCAAGCATTCAGGTGTATTTAGAGAAGGTGAATAGTATGTGGTATACATATCCAGTAACCTTTAAAATCCAACTGTGAAATCCAGTCCAGTCACGTTATCTGTTAGGAATCTCATTCCACTGCAGCATTCAATTATATTAAGAATCCTGATATACTAATAGAACAGTAAAGAAAGGCAAGTATATACATATATATATATACAATATATATAATATATAATATAATAATATATATATATACATACAAGGAGTATCTAAAGTTATTTCCCTCCTTTCATTTTTTGGAGATGGTGGGGTGACATTTGGCAGTTACTAAGATGTACTTCAAAAAAAAAAAAAAAAAAAGAAGACACCATAAGCGATGGCATGGTATGGATTAACTCGGGAACTCAGCAAGGGCAAGCCTACCGTATGCTCTCCATACAATGCCTCAAGAACTCCAGGTCATAATATGCACCTTTCTTTGGATGATCAAAATTTGGCAGTAGCACCTTGCTCCCAACATCCACCACCTGAACAACGCTACTCATTTCACTGGCTGCTTGTGCTGGCTTTCACATCTACTGTAACAAGACAGCAGCGCTGTCTTTAATCAGTACCATGTTCTCCTCAGCATATTTGGGATTTTTCCATTTGCTAAATGGAACATCCGAAAACCATCTGCCCATGGTTATGATTCTTGTTCAGCAGTACAATGAATTTGGCAAGAGTCAGAATAGGGACCCAGAAGATGAGTTTGTAATTTTTCAAAGGATTGAAGCTATAGCTTCAACTACAGTTCTGCTCCAACAGCACCAAAATGGAAAGAAAACCCTTAGCTGACAGCGCACACACTTCTGATGTATGTATGTCTTGTCATGAAACTGAAACGTCATTATTGTCAATCCCCTGCGGCAAAGGCTGTATTCCTCTCTCCGCACATCACATGGGAGGAGAAGCGAGGTTTCTTTTTTAAGGAAACATAACTATTTTGGGATGCCTGCCAAGTGTTTTGCAAACTGTTACTACATGCATTGGAACACAGGTACATTAAGAAAATATTTGTCAAGCAGAGAAACTCAATTGCAAAAAGAGATTTACCTAATAAAAACAGGATACCGAGAAGCATGCCAACAGCCTTACAAGGCAAAGTTTCTGAATGAGAAGCGAAAGGACAAGACAACTAGTATTCATAGAAATAGCTGCCCTAACTACTTTTTAGTAAGCAGGCCTTATGAATGGCTTAAACATCTTTTTTGCTCTTAGAAAGAAAAAAAAAACACAAAACTCAACAAGAAAAGCCCCACACAAATCAAGAGCTCTGCATGGAGCAGTACAACAGTTTACTGCTCCTAAGAACAGTATTTAGAGCTCGAGTGAATCAAACTCGCACTGTGACAAGTACAGCCATCTTACCAAAGCTAAGTGATCACTCCTCTGACAAGTAGGGAGCATTTCAAGAACATTTTTGTTATCTGTTGAGAGCAGCATGATAGTTTCCTAAAGCTGATGATCTGCAGATCTGTATCATAGCTTTGGACATAATACACACAGTGAAGAGAAATCAGCCATCCCATACAATAAATAAGTATGTTTTATGTGAAAGCACTTTCCACCTGCAGATCTCAGGAATGTTCAAAAGCAGATAGGCACTACTATAATTTTACCAATGGATTAACTACTATCTTTCCTGATACTGACTAGAGGAAGATGGAGCTGTTAGGCAGTCAGACTTGCATAAGAACAGAGAAGACAAAAACAGCGTGTTCAAATCTCTAACCTGAAATTCAGAACCTCTGAAGCAATTCAGTTGCATGGTTTCGCTTTCAGAATTACTATTGCATTTTAATGCAGTATTTTGAGATGCTTTTCCTCCCCACAATTCCAATACTTCAATTAATTCCACATTACAAAAGATAAGTATCTATTACTAAATTCATGTTTTCTAAAGCTCTTCTGTTAAAACTGGGCTGACAAATGTATTTTATATACACCAATACGCACTTAGATACTATGCCCACATTTCACATTTTGTTGCAAGCTTACCACCAGACAATTTTAGACAGCGTGTGCTTCCTTCCTAACACCTTCTCTCCTTTCAATTTAAGAGAAGGATATGTACACTTGTTTGTCTCAGAAGCAGTCAACAACTGGGAGCTACTCTGATTACGTGGGTTAAACAGAGTTAGAAAGGCTAACAGTTATGCTCCGGTTCCTCTCCCAGTATCAGAAACTGCAGTATTTCTCTTGAACTCCGCCCTACACAACATCACAAACGACTGGACTTGCAGGAGTAAGTGAAGGAAAGCTGGGACTGTGGAGTATTCCACAAATTATATAACTGTAAGATCAGTGCATAATTCTCTATACATACCAGATAAAGGTTCTACCAGCTTTCACTGGTTATCTCTTTCTCAAATTAGAGCAACTTACACCACGTTTCTGAAATACATCACATCTTAGTGCCTTCACCACCAAGATCCTAGCACTATGCACTGGCCCACAGAACTAACAGTCTAATCCTGCATGGCTCATTCTACCCAGACCTTTCCTCTTTTTTAGGTTTGCAGATGTCAATCTATTCATGTACAAGCTGGTCTGAACCTCAGCCTCCATTTTTTCAAGCAAACCTATGCATTCTTCAGGAAGACCAGGGGAATGTATTGGAAGTACATTACTACAATCATTGTAAAACCTACAAAGCCTATCAATGTTATGAGATCAGTAAACACTAACGTTTACCTTCAGAAACCTTAGAAGTGTGTAAAACATCTTGCCCCTACACATTTTGCAAGCACAGATCAAATCTTACAAGATTTTTCTCTCATGTTACAAGTAACAGAACAGAATAAGGGCTTGTTTAACACTATGATCTTATTTCAAACCAGCTATATAAAGATTAAAAAAAAGGAAAGGCAAATAATCCCAAGAATCACCTTACTAGCAACCTGAGGCTATATGAATTTTAGAAAATTTGAAGGGTTTCTTTTTTGCTGAGAATTTTGTACCAGTTGCAGTTAAATGTGTACTGTTCTACTCAGCTTTTCAAATACTACTTTATTTGCTTAGCTTTCTTTCCTTTACATACACTTTTTGAGAGCCAATGGACAGCAGAAATTTCTAAGAAAATAATATCCATTTATATTCTTGTTACCAGCAGCAAAACAAACAAAAAAACCAGCTAAGAACATAACACAGAACAGATGCTGGCTAAAAATCCAAGTCTAGTCATTTTCTTAATACATTTTTCAATGTCCATGGGAAGGCCACTCCCCTCCCATACACACTGGAAAAGACATACCACCCCTTTATCCCCCCCACTTTTTTTTTTTTTTTAGGAAAAAAAACCCAAAAGGGTAAAAGGACAATTTTTAGCCTGAAATTAACTTTGTTTTAAAGAGGGATGCAAGATCTAGTCTATCAAGTTTTTACATCAATGTAATACACCAGATGCAATTATAGCTACCAAATTATCAGTTATGACAGTACAAAGATGTTTATCCACCAGTTTAAAGCATGTGGACCACGCTACTTAATTCAGGTTATTCAGCAAGGCAGCTTAAGTGGCATACTTCCATGCATCAGCAAAAGCAGCACAGCATACCAAACAAAAATCATCTAGATAAGAGTGATTAAAAAAAAAGTAAGGCAGCTGATAGTAACATCAACTCACTTACCAGCGTTATTTGGGTAATCTCTATTTAGAGAAGGAAAAGAAAGCAAAGGAATTGAAAAAGCTTGTGCAAGCATGTAAGATAAAATGATCTTGGAATTATTTCATACACAGCAAAACCAAAATCTCATATGAACTGAAGGATACAGTATTTTTACTCTGCTCGACTTTTAATCACCTCCACTTCTGATTACCAGTGTTAGTACGGAGTTGTAGAATCAGAATGGAAAAAGACACAGAAGGTGTAGACCTTCCGCATTAGGAGTGGATTGTGATCCTAGAAATCTTAAATTTACTACAAAGTATGCTGGTTTTAGGAAGTTACCACTCTCTAAACCCCCACATCTCCTCCACCACCATTTTATTGTCACTTCATAGGAACCAGCAAGTTCAATTCTCATTAATTCCAGAAAGGAAGCCAAGACTTGGGAATATCTGAAGAGAAGTTAAAATATACTAAATTGGATATCCCAGCAACAGGGCTAATGGATTCCCAAGAACACGGCTGTATTTACTTCAGAATAGCTGAAGGACAGCAATAGCTACAGCTATGGAGACATGGCGCTGTTAAATGTTCTTACGATAATCCCGCCTGAAGGATGTGAAGCACAGACAAAGTAGAACTCTGAGGCACAGCTTATTTAATGCTGCATGTGGAAAGTATTTGAGGAAAAAAATAAATGTATGAACACAGCACAAGTAACTCCTAATTTGGAGACACTGCCATTTCACATTACACAAACATTTCAGATGAAAAAACTACTCAGTAGTATCCTAAATCATTCAGCTGTCTACATTACATAGCTTCCCTTGCATCAAAGTTTCTCAGCATCAAAATACTGTTAGTCATTTCCCAAACAGCTGCTTCAGATCTCCTACAAGCTTTGAGAAGCATCACAAGGAACAATACTGTTTAGAAAAACTGACTGCATTACTCTTTAATCAAGCTGAAAGACAACCGACTCACAAGAATTACACAGATGTTAAACTGTCATAGTTCAATGAAATAGTCTAAATATAGATAAATACATGTAATGGTAATTTTAAAAAGTTTAAGTGTGCAATTTAATGGTTACCTGAACCTCTGAGTTAGAATCAACAGGCTGAAGCGTAAACCAGTTCTCTTTCCCTGTGTATTTGCATAAATCTTCTTTTTTGATTGCCACCTTTCCTACAGGAAAGAGGGAGATAAAAGCACACACACCTCAAGAGGACTGATCTTTGCTTAAAAACTTTCTTTCTGATGATGATGATACTTACATGAAAAGCTCACAGAAACAAACAACATGAAGCAGAAGTAAAGCAGCAAAAGAGTTCATACAAAGCCAATTAAGCTACTCCTGATGAATTATCTTGGATATCACTAATAACACGGTAAAGTAAAAGAACACACTTGTGGCTAAAAATAACACAAAGAAGATTTGAGAGAACAGTAACGGTGCTGAAGAACATTTAAATAGCAATTTGAAGACAGAGGCCGCCTGCTCTTCTGACTGCTGTTTGGAAGGCTGTTATTATACCAAATTATCTGGCATCCTGGTACAAATTATTTCCTTCCTCAATTCAAGTAACATGAAGTCCACATCCACAGCAGACTCTTAGAGCTTTATAGCAACTTTATACGCAACTAACAGCTGCGATAAAGCCATTAGACAGTGAAATTAATCCACCTCCTGTAATTTTTCAGTCATGCATTTTTTGTGCAACTTCTAAACACTAGGTTTACATGTTGCGCTGGCAGAGAAAAGAAGTCTACTTATAGGTTTAAGAATTATTCCACAACTACAGAGTCAATTAATTCTTTAAAGCCTTAAAAGTAGTGACAATTATTCAAATATTGCACTGGAGCAGAACTGGAGAAAAAAAGTATTTCAAAATGTACTGGACAAAACATACAATATTTTATATTCCCACTAAATGTATCCCATTAGCCTAGAAAAAATAAATACACAATTTAAATAATATAACTTGAAGTATAATAAAGCAAGAAAACAAATCCCATTTTTCAAACTTTAAAGAAATATTTAGGAGCACTACCTACTATGTTTTTGAAAATTCATCAGTTTAATAATTATATCCATTAAACCACAGTTACTGAAAACAAGTGAATGTTAGGCAAGATGCAGAGTATCCCAGAACTTACCTATACGCAGGTCTTTCTGTAGAACACTTTTATCATAAATGTAGAAGGACAACCACTGGAACGTTCTTGGAATCTCAAAGTAAAACTCTTCCCCAAAGTAAGGGCTGAAAAGAAAAACAGAACATTAAAGTAGGAAACACTTGGTGTGATTCATACAGCAGACATTGAAATGCTACATTTTTATTGATTTTTCTGATTACCACAATGCTAATCTGTCATCCAAGCTACCCACAATCGTTTCAAGACAGAACATACAATCACACTGCATGAAAACCCTTGGCATGTGTTCAAGAAATACACAGAAATTAGAGCATACAGAAAGTGTTGTCCTTCCTGTAATTTCAATTACATTTTCCTGTCTTTAAGTCATTCTAGCTGGCTCCCAACCCATCATCCTTAAACAAATGATTTCTGGAGATAGAAAAAAAATACATTTTTCTATTCCATACACAGTTAAATCACAGTAAAACACAACTCAGGAACTAATTCACTGCTAGCACGTTTTGCTCTAACCTCTGCCAGGCCTGATGCTCAAAGATTCAGACCTGTAAAAAGAAGCCATAAGCAGAAGAGAACAGTGAAACTGAAAGATAGAAAATGTTCATCTCAAACCCACACATACTTCCGTATGATGAAACAATCACTGTACTTCTCCACCTAATGAAATCTAATAGAATATTTACAACCATTCATCCTGTAACAAATAACAGGAATGAGTATTTGTAAAGATTTCTGTGTAAGAAAAAAGAACTGAGTTCCTCTGTATTCCAGAGCCATTTCACACAGTGTATTTGGTATCCTTCCCACTCAAGGGATGCATACACCCATTAAACTGAATGAAAACTTATGGATCCAGCCACAGCCAGCACTCAGAAGCCTGCATTTCAGAAGACTGAACAGAACCACAATGCTGTTTGCGCCACTGCAATTTGCGAACTCCGGAAATAAAACGCAATCACAAAAAGTCTCCTATTTCAGAATGACTGGATTCTTACAGACTTCATATACATCATTTACAGTGCCGTATTATCAGCACAGATGTGCAGCTTTGTGAAATGGATTTTAGCCTCTGCTTCCTCTCTACAGAAAACTATCACACTGAGAACTGGATCACACCCAAAAATCACGTTTCTGTTGTTGTTTCCTAGTAAAGTACCTGGCTGACGTTGTACGGTTAAAATACCAGTTTATTCAAGTAGCACAAACATGCTTACCTTTGAAACCATCGGTTGATAGTCAAATAGGATATCATACCTATTCACTCCGCCCCAAAATAATTAGAGAAAAGTCACCAAATGCTCAAGTTCCAACGCTTCATTAAATAAGTTAAAAACAGCTGCTGACCAGTGTCAAAAAACACAAGTGCAAAATCCACCATTCCAAATTATTCAAGTCTATTCTCAGAATGAATGGTTTTAACCCCAGGAATTCATTACAAAGCAGTTCAGAAGTTAAAATGTTCATTTTGTTCAAACAGAACTTTTACAATAGGCTCCAAAGTAGACGAATCACTATTACACCTCATATTATACTGATATGTAACCTAAAGATTCCCAGTTGAAAAACCCGCTCCTAGTTTTTCAGCTCCACACTTCTTTTCTTCTCATTTCACACCCAACAAATTCAACTCACTCAGGGAGCTGTATTCTTCTTGTCAGCAGCACCACTGAAGCTACAGATCCCTGAGCATTACCCTTAGCAGCAGTGCAGGCTTGAACAGCCTCAATTTCCTTATTACTCTAACTGCCTATTCTAACTGCATTGACACAATAATGAACCAGAAGATGAAATGAGAAGATGAAATTATTTCTAATTTAGGTCAGTTTCATGATGCGGCTCCCTGACTAGCTGCACAAGTAGTAGCTGCAGTTAAAACAAAGTTATTACAGTGGAAAGTGTGAACAGCGGATGAACAAGCTGGTACTGGTGTTGAGGGAACCTCTGCCACTAACTCAGCTTCAGTCAGGAGCAGAAGATGGCAAACAACAACTGCACATCACTAAGCGCTAACTCCTTACTTTCACCAGATCTACACAACTCTTCTGTGCATTACTACAATCAGATAACAGTTCTCTGTCGTGGGATGGAGACTATCAGTAGAGCTTTCTAGCAGCCTGTGTAGCAGCCATATCCTAAGGCTAAAGGAGAATGAAATTCACCAACACGGCAAAAAGAAAAAAAAATAGAAATCAGTCACTAACATTAACAGAAAGTAATGTGTCATTCTAATCACGTGTCGTGTTAACACGTTTCTCCTTACCTAGATTATCACTAATGCATTAGGAATCAGTTGTTGGATATTCTTTAGCAAAGCATGAGGCATGAGACCCGTTATTTTAGAAATGCAACAGTTACATCAGACGGCTCAATTCCTTCTCTAGCCTTGCATTTGCACAGAGTTCAACTTAGAAAACAAAACAATTTATTTTAAAACAACAATAACCAAAAAGCAACACACACACCACAGCCTCCCCCCTCATTTCCTCATATCTGACCATGGAAATTTGAGGAGGTTCAAACTTCTTTAACATTTCCAGGGAAAAAAAGTGTAACTTCTCCAAAATCCACAGAAACCCCTTGCAGTGTCAGGAAACATTACTGAGTCATTAGCCATAATCTCCTTCCTATTAATTCATATTTCGTCTATCTCTGAGAACTCATTTGCTTCTCAACTGTACTTCTAACCATCATCACGGCTGGTGGAAACCCAAATACATTTGCACATTTAAAAAATGCATTTCTTCCTTGGCTTTCAATCACTGGAACCAAAGATCATTTTAATTCTAACAATAATTACTTCCACAGATGTGTAACTAGCACATACTTCTAGAATATCATTTGGATTATATTCAGTTCAAGTTTGCAAGCTAGAACACAGTGACAAAAACAAATCATGAATTACTTGTGGAAAAAAAAACAAACCCAGTAAGTAATAAGAAGAAGAAACAAATACCATATTAAAAAGCTTACTGGAAAGCAACATATAGTTTTGAAGCTAACAGAGTGCAGAACTGTCACTTTCCTTCCAGTAGCCCTAGGTTACTGCGGTACTCTGGATCAACAGAGTAATAAGCAATTGGATGGTATAATTAAGCTTCCAGAACAAGTGGCAGCCTTCAGAAGTGCACACATCCTAGGAATACAACAGTAAGCATCCAGCTCTGGCTGCTGCTACCAGCAGATGCTTTACCTTCCTGTATCTCATCAGTTTGTATGGAACCCTATTCATGTTGTGTATTTAACTTCATACAGATGTCATTCAGAGGAGCAAAGACAGTTGCCTACATAGCCAGGAGAGACTAAAAGGCACCTACAGGCAAAGAGTGCTGCAGAACACCGACTTTTGGTTAGTAAAACATTCTAGAGTTGGGAATATAAATTTAATATCACCTGAAATCCGTCCATTTGGAGTGTTGATTAAGACACCCTCAAAACTGTCACATTATACAGATTTTTCTTCTTCCCTCTGTGAAATACTAGTGGCACCATTCTCAAGTTTCAGGTACATTTCAATACCGTTAAAAAAATGTAGCTGAATCCAAGGTGATTTCTTTTACTAATGTTTGACTATGCAGTTGCTAGCTCTTTTTCACATAGTTCAAGTGCATCAGCTTAACAACTCTTTAAAGTGAATGTATTTCCCTCCCTTTAAAGGGAATATAATTTTACAAAATGCATAAAAATTAAGTGTAGCAGGTATCATTTCTAAGCATATTAACTTCTACGAGTTCAATTAGTAATGCAACAGAAACCTGAAGGCAAAGCTAAAAAACTGATTTTAGTTTGGAAATCAAACAGTATTTCCTGTTAAATTAGTCAACTGCAACCAGGAACAAATAATTTGCTCATTCCCTTCATCTGTATTTAATGTAGTTGGATATAAAAATAATTTGTTTGTAATTTAACTGGCTGCATGTTTGTGGCGCTTACTTTCCATGCAGAAGTATAAGGCAACTTGAGAAAGGTGTTTCGAAAAACTCCAACTCCCTGTTTGAATGCACTGTTTGAGCACCATGGCTTTCCTGATCCGAAAACAACCAGCAAAACAACAGAAAGGAGCACAAATAACAAAACCACTGCAAACATAAGGAGCATAGGAAAAAAAAATATTTAAGCAGGCTCTCTGGGTTTTAGAAGAAAGGTTTGATGCCTCCATCAAATAAATAAAACCGTCACTCTGGTCTTCAGTGCAACGCAGCTGCAAGGATGCTTCAATATGGGCCATCAGAGAACTACATTTCAAGACTTTCAGATATTTCATTGTGACTTTTTGAACTGTTTTCAAAACTCATAAACCCCAGGAGAAACTACAGCTAAGCATTGCCTGGGGAGGCACAGCAAGCTGTTCTGTGAGGGTACAGGTTGCGGTTCTTGCAACAAAGCTTGCAGGAGGGAATGAGGCCTACCCAGGGGAACATCCCACAGCAAACAAAACTCTTATACATGGAAAAGTTCAAGTTCCTCCATTCTGCAAACAGGTTCTACAAGACAGACGCTAAGAGCAGAATTCCACCACTGCACAGTGACTACATGTCAGAAGTAGGAAACGACATGGAGAGCTGAGATGGAGCAGATTTCTTTCCCTTGAAAATAACCTGGCAAGGAAAAGAACGTTATGCTGCCCAATGGAACGAACAGAGTAACAGCAGAATATGTTTCAGCATGTTTCATTTTAAAAGCACTGTAGTACCCATAAGCCTCCATTTTGTCTTTTTTCCACTACTCTTACGATTTGCACACTGCTGTAACGCTCCTGAGAAGTCACCACAAGTCAGTTCTCATTTTAAAGAGGCAGGAGCAAAGCCACATACACACTGATACAAATCTTGCTTTTGTTCAGGACTCAGACTGTCTTGATTACCATTTCCATGTAAAAAATAAAGCTTACCTTAAAGATTTTTCAACTACCTGCGTACGAAAAACTTCTTCTTGGTCCAAATTTATGGTACAGAAAAAGTCTCTCATCTTGTTGGGTACCAAATGTTTGGCATCATCTGTAAACAAAAAAAAACCAACCAAACAACTTTAAGTACCGAGGGGAAAAAACAACAAGATTTTACACACACACAAGTTCTGTAGTTCTAAGGGACATCCAAAGTCTGTCCTTTCACTCAACACGCATTTCCATATTTGCTCTCTATTCGTAAGCACCCTTACGCACCCAGAAATGTTTATATCCTGTGTAACATGCAGAGAGAGCCACCAGGAAGTTGACACTGCACTGCCTCACCAGCACCGCTGCCTGCAGTACCTGCACCTCCCCTCCAGGCCTGACCTGCAGCTGAGGCTGAGAAACTCCGGCCTGGGGCAACCCAGCATGAGCTCCCAAAACAAAGACAATGTCTGAGCTACTGTTCACTCAGTAGTTTCTCCTTAAACATCTTGGTTGCAGGAAGCTGATTAACAAGATCCTACCCGTCAAGTCTACTCCGTTTTTCATAATGGACAGCTGTTGTTGATTGATGCATTTCCAAAGATTCAGCTACAAGTATTGGTGTTTTTTTTTTTACCCCTAATGTCTGGTTTAGTAGGGAAAGGGGGGAAAAATAGATTGACTAAATGCAACACATGTAAGAGCAAGAAAAGGAAGTTTCCAATGAGATGGGAGGAATAGAGAGTTCCTGGATGCTAAGTATAGGCCACTGCACCAACCTCTGCTGGACACCACACAGCCCTTTTCTGAAATAGTTACTTCTAAGTGGTTACAGCTAAGAATACTTCTTCCTGTATTCCAACTGCTTGTCCAGAATCCCAATGCTGTAGACACCTCCACATCTTTATGGCAATACTGTCCATTAGTTTAAGCAGTTACATCCCCTCTGGTGCATTCTTCTTTGAAGACAGGAATCGGTCCCCTGTCACCTTATACCCTGCTGATAGGCACGAGCTTTTTTGGTCCTCACTCCTACAGAGAGAAGCTCTTAATTGCTGTGTAGTTCTTCTCTGTCTTATGCCATTTCAATTCCGATCTTTAACACAGGCAACCAGAACCGTATTCAGGACTCAGACCTAGCCAGTAGCTCTGGCAGTCCTACTCACACTCCTACCAGAGATGTCTCTCCCCAGAAAACATGGAATCAAAATTATTTGAACTTCAGGTAAGGTACTGAAGAGTAACGTGGCCATAGCTACATGAATTACTGGTTTTCATCACATATCACATCTAAAAATCACACCACCTCCACCTACGAAGTCTGCAGCCTGAAGACAGATTTGTCACACGTGTGTGCCTTTTGAAAACATTGCAGATGTGAAGCATGTTGGAAAATAAGCTTCATGTTTACGCTGTTAAGATATTAAAACAGAAGAGCTTTGTGTTCTCTTTTTGCCTAATAATAGATCAGAGTCTGGTATTCGAAAAGCCACCACAGCACTGAGCAGAGCGGGATGGTTTAACAGAGCAGGCTGAGCCGCCCTGCTGCCCTTTGGAAGCCGGGCTACATGCACTGGGAAGGCATGGGCACCCCGTGTACACTCCAGCAACTCCCCCAGGTAAAGATCTGCTCTCCGAAGCACCAGGGAGCTTGTCATCAGCTTGGGTGTGGGAGAGAAGGAAGTCTAGGTATTATTTTTAAACGTCACCCTTAATGTTGACAGACTGAGGGATATGTACAGAACTGGTTTTAAATGCCATCAGATTTCAAAATGAAGCTAAACTGAAAGGGACCCATTAGTGAGACAGTGCAGAAAAAATTACAGAATTATGAGATGGAAGATCACCTTCAAACAGAAAACTCGTTCAAACTTATGAAAGAGAAAACAAAAGGAAATGGACAAGAGGCTACTCGTCTCCAGAGGGGGTCTGCTGCTGAAGTTGGTAATTAGCGACCACGAAGCGTACACTCAGTTACTTCTGGTCAGCATCTTATAATTTGGGTTAATACCCTGAAGGTCCTCCACCCTATTTTAAAACATTTAAGATATAACATTATTTGACGGGCACTATAAACCACTGGACAGCAGAGAGACAAATATTACAGATCCACATTTTCTTAAAAAAGAAAAAAACAAATATTTCTACATAATTCCCTTTTTCTTTTTTTTTACTCTACTACACTGCAGTCCTTCTGTATTAAAAACCTTCCTACAAAAGTGATGAGATGCGCACTTCTTGACTTGCTGAGTTGAAGGACAGGCAGATTACTTGAGTGGGGTTTGGGGTGGAAAGGTGCTGAGGATCTGCAGCTCTCAGCTCACCTATCAGGTAAAGCACACAACTGTCACATCTTCCCAAAAACCTCCTGACACAATCGCCAGAGAACTTCCAGCCACACCGATTAAAAATAACAAATAAAAATTATATATGAATAACATCAGATATTTGCTTGAATTTTTGGATTTCCAGTTTATTCAGTGAGTACACAATCCTGAACAACAGCAACGTCAAGACACTGTAAGCTCCACAACTCAAAAACAGAGGACAAGAAGGTAAGTGAGAAGAAAGTATGTCATGGAGATGTACAGCAGTGCCTTCCAAAGGGTTGCTCAAAAATGCAGGCAGTACGGGGTGCTCAGTCAGAAACATCTGAGAAAGCTTTCTGTGGAGATGGAAAAGAGACGCATGTTTACCTGTAGCCATGGAACTGCATCCAAGGCTTTTCAATGCCTGTCATTTAAAACTGTACAGCACGATATTTAAAAGCGTGGTTCCAGCAGTGAAACGCACAAGTGACCAAACAGCAGCAGTAAGGCCAACTCACTTCTTAGCATCAATCCAGCAGTTTCAGACACCAGCCTAATTTAGGACAGCTATTTTTACGCCATACTTCACGGCCCAATCCAGTAGCACAAGTACAAGATGCATCGCTAACAATAAACACTGACCCTTTTATTTTGAAAAAGCAAGTTCATAACTACGACTGACTAGCTGACTGTCTTTTCAGCTGTCTTTGCTGCCACTCAACAACCTGCTTGGGGAAAACAGCAAAAAATGACTGTAATAAAATAACTTTTGTTGACTACGCAGTTTGGTTTGGATTTTAAAGTACGTATAAACCACTGTTTGGGTTCTATGTGCAACTATATTCTAAAGCCTTACTTCAAAGCAAGATCAGCTCAAGCCTAAGCAAAAGGAAAAGGCTGTGATTCTAATAAAAACTCAGTGTTAAAGCAACAGGAATTTAGATACACAATATTCAATAAGCTTGAACTTTGCATACTACTTTCATGTTACACATTAGTTGTAACAGCAACTCGCTAAATCCCACAGCTCAGACAAGCCCTCTTGTCCTGCACATCATTTGTTCAACAGGTACGCAGTGTGACGGTAATGCGGTGCTAGCAGTGAGCAAGCACCAGACACTAGGGAGGAGACGGGACACACATGGGCTATTCACAGTGCTCCCCATCACATGAAGGAAGGAGCACCACCTTCAGCTTGCCATCACTTTTACCAGGTTGTGGACCACAGCAACATTCAAAGTTACTCCATAACTAGAGGAACCATGCAGCACACTTAAACAGGTCGACAAAAGCAGCTTCAAGCATTTTGAGAAATCTGGGGGTTCACCTTCTAATATCTAAGGCAATATTTGTGTTCAGTTCAGTATCACAGAACACAAACTCCCTGAATTGCTGCGCTGTCAGCTGCTGACCAAACCCTGAGGACAGCGGCCAGGCCCTGGAACTGCTGCCCAGAGCGGTTCCAGATGCCCCATCACTGGAGGTGCTCAAGGCCAGGCTGGATGGGCCTGGGCAGCCCCAGCTGGTGCCTGGATCCAGCAGCTGGGAGCCCTACACACGGCAGGGGAGTAGCAACTCCAACCCAAGCCATTTTGTGACTCTAGAACAGAAGTCAAAAAGCAGAGCAGCATCAGTAAATACATCAGCTTTTGACCTGTCTCAAAACCAGCCCGCGTTAGTTCCGTGCCACCTGCTACCAGCAGGGTCTCGGGAAGCTGCGCCCGGCCCCGCCGGCACTGCCAGCACCCTGCTGCGGCTCGAGCCCCTCCGGCCGCGATGAACTCAGCCCGCCGTCTCGACGGCCTCCTCGTTTACTGACGGCAAATCCGTCTACTCCGCACGGCGCGGTGTTTAAACAACACGCCTCCGTGCCCCAGCCGCACGCAGCCATTCGGGAGTCGCGCACCGCCACCCCTCGATCCCCGCCCCACGCCGAAGCCGATCCGCGTCTTTTCATTCCCCAAAAGGCCGAGGGGCCGCGTGAGAAAGGAACTGAATGGGGCGCGCGGCGCGGGGCGAGCCGCCGTGTGCCGCAGGAAGCGCTCACATCCTGTTTCTCTGCGCTCCGAGCAGCCGCAGCGCCGTCCCCTCCCGCCGCGTGCTCACCCACCGGCTTCCCATGGTACGGAACGCGGGGGTATTTTTAGTCAGCACTTCCTAACCACCAAAATAAAGTCACCGGCCTCTCTCTCTCACACACACACACAACACAAAGACACAGAAGCATTAATGACCGTTCCAGAACACCCTTCCACCACCGACTTCCTGAACATCAATAATTTCGCAACCGTCGCTTGACAAACAGCTCGGCGCGGGGCTCGGAGGGGGCGCTCCCACCGATAGGGCAGACGCTCCTGAGAGCCGCGTTGCTCCCGCCGCCCCCGGCACGTGCCGGCCACAGAGCGCGCAGCGCCCCGCCCGCCCGCACACATCGCTCTCCCCGCCGCCATCGCGCCGCCCCCGCCCCGGGGCTCCCCGCGCTGCCGTGAGGCGACGCCGCCCGCCCCGCCGCAAGGACGGAGAAGGCGCGGCGGCGGTACCTCGGCCCGGCACAGCACCCGCCCGCCAGACCCTCACGCAGCCCCACAGCGGCCCGCTCCGCCACACCGCCCGCACTTACAAATCTTGCCCCGGAGGCTCTGCAGCACCCGCACCTCACCGCCGCCGTCCTGGGCCGCCATCGCGCCAGCGCCGCCGCCTGCGCACTGCGCGCCGGGGGAGGAGCGAAGAGGAAGGAGCGGCCCCAACACCCGCCCTCCGCCCGCCCCGCCCCGCCCCGCCCCGCCTCGCCTCCCGCCGCCCTCGGGGGGCGCCACAGAGCGGCGCGCGGCAGCGACGCGCATGCGCACTCGGTGGCGCCGCCCCGCCCTGATCTGCCCGCGTTCAGTCCGGTTCGTTGCAGTATGTGCGGTTCGGGCCGGGCGCTCGCTTTACTGTCCGCTCCGACTGCCTGCTCATCTTTGTGCTGTGTGTTACTTTCACAGGAGCCAGAAGTTGTAGACGTGAAGCATGTTGGACGCCGGTACTTGTCACGCTCATGCCGCGTTCCGCAGCCGTTACTGAGTGCTACTTCAGTTTTGGTGTGCTGCAGCACCTGGCTCCAGCAAGGTTGCGTGATGGGCTCTGCTGGGCCTCCTCTTGTTCACCTCTGTGTAGCAGCATAAAACATGGAATGGTTCAGCTTTCAGCCTTCTATGAGGGAACAGGTGTACTGAGCGCTTCTTCCCTCAGTGAACCTGAAAGCAACCAGACATGCAGATAATGGAGCAGATCACCTGGAATGCAATCACAACATGTGATGATGTGAATGAGAGAACTGAGCACACCCTCAGTATGTTTGCAGATGACACCAAGTTGGAAACAAGTGTCAAACACCTGAGCATAGGAAAGCACTGCAGAAAGATCTGGACAGGCTGAGGCCAATGGGATGAGCTTCCATGAGACCAAGCGCTGGATCCTGCACTTTGGCCACAACAACCCTGGGCAACTGACTACAGGCTTGGGGCAGTGGCTGTGCGGAGGAAAAGGATCTGGTCAATGCATGGCTAAACATGAGCCAACACTGTGCACAGATGGTCATAATGGCTAATGGCATCCCAGCTTGCATCAGAAATAGTGCAGCCAGCAGGAGCAGGGAGGTGATCTTCCCTCTGAATCACCTCTGGTGAGGCTGGATCTTAAGTACTGTGCTCAGCTTCAGTGCCCTCACTACAAGAAAGCTGCTGAGGCCCTGGGGTGTGTCCAGAGGACAATGAAACTGTGAAAGGTCCGGAACATAAGTTTTATGGGGAGCAGGTGAGGGAACTGGGATTGTTCAGAGTCTGTAGGAGGCTCAGGTGAGACCTTATTGCTCTCTATAACTCCCTGACAGGAGGTTGTAGTGAGATGGGGTCAGCCTCTTCTCCCAGTAACACTGATAGGACAAGAGGTAATGGCCTTAAGTTGTACCAGGGGAGGTCCAGGTTGGCTATTAGGAAATACTTGTCCTCCAAGAGAGTGGTCAGGCACTGGGACAGGCTGCCCTGGGAGGTGGTAGAGTCACCGCCCCTAGAGGTGTTCAGGTAGATGTGGCACTGCGGACATGGTTTAGTGAGCAACATTGGTGGTAGGTGGATGGTGAGACCAGATGATCTTAGAGCTTTTTTCCAACCTTCATGATTCTGTGATAGTGCTTCAGCCTGCCCTCATCAAGAATTAATTTTTGTTACAGTTTACATTAGCGTTTCCTGAAGCTGTGGATCCTCATCTGAAACCCTGGGATCTCACCGCCACCTGGAATGAGCCCTGGTCCCAGCACCAGCGGCGGGTGTCTGCCTGGGCTCCACGCTCTGCCCAGCTGCAGCTCTGGGTGCAGAGCAGTCCAGTGGAACTGCAGCACTGACATTGCAGCAGCTGTAGGCCCCGCAGGCACACAATCTGACAAAACCCTGCAGTGCCTGTAGTCCTACAGCAAAGAGGTCATTTAGCTGGGCATCAAGGAAAAGGCTCCTTTAGAAAGTGAGTTAGTAGGAGACTACGGTTTTTCACCTTAGGCTCTTCAGTCTGCTAAAGGGAAGCTTACTAAGTTTTAAGCAAGCATTTATGATTTGTCTCTAGTTGAAGTCTTCTGCTGTGATTCCATGACCATTCATTTCTCCCACATGCACCTCACCATTATTATATGCCATGGAGCCCTGTAATTTGGCTGTCAGACAAAAGTCAGCCTTTTCACCTTGCTTGGTGGTTTTCCAGCAGCTGTGAAATTCCCTCTTCATTCCCATACTCCACATCAGGTTAAAGGAAAAGAGATAAAGGTGGCAGGAGCAGCTCAGGGGACAATGAGCCGCTTCAACACTTCGTAATGTGGGAATCTGTATGCATGCAAATCACAAATTTGCACAAAGACATGGGTTTGCATAAGCTGATTTTTACCTGCTAGAAGTGACAGCTTCCTCAATAGCACAAATTGAGGGATTTGATTATCTACAGTTGGCTTCCAGTAGGTTCTCTGCCCCTTCTGACCTGTGGGTGGTGAACCCAGGCTCAGAGTTGAGAGCTCTGGGATAGAAAACTCTTCAGCAGAGAAGGAAGAGGTATGGTTAACTGTGTTGCAACAATTTTGACATAGATATGTGACTTCAGTTCTTCCATAACACTCTTAAAGGTTACATGACAGCTGGAGTTCACTGTTTAACTTAACACCACCTTTCTTTGAAGTAACTTTTAATTAGTTTTTTAAATAGGTCAGAAAATAAATATATTATATGTAGCCAACTTCTGATTTTCTTTGTTTAGGTATACGTCTCTACTGAGGACCATCCCAAAATGCTCTAAATAATTTAGCTTAAATTTAACTTTAAATGCAAGTTACAGAGGAGTGACATCTAGCTGAAGGGGGTTCATACCTTCATATTCTCTCATGCAATTAAGAAACTATGCATATTGGCAGTAGTCCCAAATCCTTGGAAGTGCAGAGCATAAAATATGCAATCTATACTATCAGAATTTAATTTTAAGTAAGATTTTTAAAGTTTTAGGTCATCATGAAAACACGTTTAAGATGTTGCAAAGCATAGAACACAGTTTACCTGTCTTCCACTCCTTTAAGGTACCGAACAGGTAGATTCTGTTCAGCTCAGCACGGTGTACACCCATTACTGCACGATGCCAGCAGGCACTGTCACTTCCCTTCAGTTCTGGCGTGTTCTCAATTCACTGTTCTGACTTTAACAGAGGGAGCGTTTGGTAACTTTGTTGCTTAATCTTATAATGAAACACATGGTAGAAGATACATATCTCTGGACTGCACAGATTAAGTATTAACTTAAAAAATGGAGAGACTTACAGAAAAATAGGAAGAGGTTATTTTAATCAAGCAAAAACAGTTATAATAACTCTCTCTAAAAATAAAATTAGACTCTTTATCAATCCTTAACATCTGCATTTAATATTTTCTTCTAAACAAAAATACAGATGCAGCAAATTACAGTCTTTGACAACATACAGTATTTACTTTCTCTTACACTTATTTTAATTCTAATTTGGTCATTAATACTTAACTCATTACTTCAACGTGTTACTTGTAGTAAAAGTGCCACAATTGAACTATAAACATGACATTGCCATCTTAAAACTCCTTTGCTATAAACTGTAGATAATATACAGAGTTACAAAGTCATTGTGTTTTTATCAAAATATACAAACCCCCCCAAACCTAACACAAGCTACCAATATTTTTCTTATGAACTATACAGTTATATAAAATATCTGTAAAATTATCTTTATATGTATAAATATTCTACCTTATTTGCTTTGGTCTATAATTATCATCATACAAGTCCACTTAGAAAACATCTTCGTGTACTTTCTTTGAAACATCATCATACTTTCCTGTGTTTATTCTACTATTATCCTAATTGAAAATGGAACCAAAACTGCCATGAAACCAAACATTTCTCAAAGGGTTCACAGCGTTCATCAATGACAGGATAAATAAGCGGACTACATTATTACTTCAATCAATACTGTACTATAATTTCAATTGTAATTTTATCATACCCAAGCTATAATCTCCTTTAGAATATTCAGGAAAACCAAGTAAACAAATTGTGTACCATATTTGCACATAGAATTAAGTTGAGGTTCACTGACCTTTGTCCAGACTTAAAACACTTTTAACACTTTGTAACAATGAATGTACATAACAAATCAGAAGTGCAGATCGAGTACAACAGGGCCCTATGATATAATATGCAACTTGTAGACATTTAACCTCTTCAACTTTTTAAACCTCTTCATTTTGGTTTAAATTAACACCATTTTGTGAAAATGTGACTAACTGTACTATTAATTTTGGTGATGTCTTCTTTCAGAAGCTTACCCTCCTGATTCCTGGTGAATGCAAACTGCTCAGCCAGAAGGCTCACCGTAACATTTTGGTGTGGCAGGAGAAGGGAAGCAGAAAGGCCAGCGTGGCTTCCTCTGGCAACCCGATGCTGGCACTTCTCTGCTCTGGCCCTACTGTGCTTGGCCAAGGGACACTGAGATGAAGCTTGCCTGGGGTGAGACACTAGGACATACAAAGTACTGATATTGCATTTAAGGCACAGGGATGACAAGGAACCCCACAAATTGGCCCTATCCCTGTTATATAAGGAAACTGCCTCAGGAATATACATGGAAGCAAGAATCTGATTATCTACCTCCTCCTCCCAAAAATCAAAGCGTTTACTGGGAGCTGCACTGTCATTTGTTGTCCAGGCATTACACCAGGATGTGGAGGAAGACTCTCTTATCTCCTCTTCTTCTGCTGAGAAGAATGATACTTCGAAAAGACAGGAGTTTTCAGACTCACCAGGAGGTGGACGTTTATATTATAGAGTTCTTCAAACTACACTACTTAATGAGAACAACTTTCTTTCAACAGATGACCTGAATAACTTTACAGTTCAAACATTCAGAACTTCTGCCATTTGGAAGACTGGCTACTATGATTTGCACTGAATCTTTATTAAATGTTTCAGAGATGCCTCTAATCTGGCATACTTTCTGCACAAGCACTCAGAGACTTAATGCTTATTATGGTAACTACGAAACTGAAAATGGAAAGGAAAAAAGGTTTATACTTTTGTGTATGTTTTGTAAATGTTGAGCTACAGAAAAGCACTCCAAAACTCAATTGTACTTGAGCATACCCAAACTGATGAAACATTGCCCACCTTCACTGTAGAATACACTAAATCACGATTTGTTTATAAACACATTAACTTCTGTTAAAAAAAAAAAAAAAGCGACATATGATTTCTGCAGCAAAAATTCCTTCTATAGTCTATAATTTGAACCTACATATTTATTTTGTCCAGAATGATTCTGACTGAAAAACAGCACTGTAGAACAGTTCAGTGGCTAGTTTCTTCTAGCTTTAAGTAGAAGGAGTTTGGTTGGTCTTGTATTTTTTTCTTCTTCTTTCTCTCCACATGTATGCTAGAAGTCTGTTCTGGCAAAACTATCTGGGGTCTTTCAAATTAAGTCTGTATTATTGCAAATACTAGTTTTTCTTTTCAGTGTTATTTTTCTTCTCTTTGCATATATTGACATATGTTTAAATGAAGACCTTTGTTAATTATCTGTGTGGAGAATTTTCCCCATTCAATACATCTACATTTTCTCCAATATACAGTTTTGTATTTTTCTTCTCTTTTGCACAACTATCACTCAGAGTATAACTTCTGGAGTTACACTTCGTATGGTTTTCCCTTCACTTCCTTCTGAGCCAAGGAAATGCTGATTTTCCAACAACTGAGCACTTTCATTGCAGAACTGCTCTTTTCTATCCTGTGGACCTGTACTTTTGAATAGATGTTTCTTCTGGTGCATTCCCAGAGCAGCTGCCGTCTTGCAAATTTTGGGGCACTGAAAGCAAGCATATCCTTTTCCATTATGCTCACGTATATGTCTTTGCTCATGGTTCTTTTTGGTAGAAAGATAGAGGAAACTCTGTAAGCAGAACTGACAGCGGTAGCGTTTTTCTCCAGTATGAATTCTTTCATGTATTTTGAGTGTTTCATTTAAAGTGAATGCCTTGTTACAGTACTGACAGACAAAGTCTTTGACGCCCAGGTGAATACGTTCATGTTTCTGTAAATTTCCAGGGACTGAAAAACATTTACCACAGGTTTTGCAGGTGAAGGGCTTTTCCCCTGTGTGACACCTCATATGCATTTTTAACGTGGATGGACTTTGAAATTGTTTTTGGCATAATTCACAAATGTAAGGCTTTGAAGTAGATACATGCCAATGTACATGTTCTTGAGTTTCTGTAGTGGAGTTCTGATCTCCTTCACAGAGCTCACAATGAAGACTGGGCATTTCTGTGTTCTCTTCTTGACTAACTGTCTTGTCTTCAGGAGTGCTCCTGAGCACATACTCTCGACCGCACGTACTGTGACTTTCCATAATGGTGTTCCTGTTTCCGTGCTTTTTCCTCCATTTGGTCTTCTTCATTTTTCTTAGCTGTTTAGACTTCTTTTTTGGTTTGTAATTGTAATATGGTCTCCAGGGTTTATCACTGGAGTCCTGATCACTTACATCATCACACATTTCTGTCAGCTCCAGGCATTCTGAGCTATAGAGCCTAGATGGGCTTTTCTCTTTTATCTCTGTTTCTGATTCCTCATTTAGAGTGTCCTGTTTGGACTCGTGTTTAGATTTTCGTCCCCTTTTACAAAATAGCTTAGATCCTAATATATGCCTTTTAACAATAGCCTCATTACCGATTTTTACTGTTATTTGACAAAGAGGAGCAACATTGCTGTCAGTAGACGTTCCAGGTAAGGCAGGCTTTGCAATATAAGTCTCAGTTTTACTCGACTCCTCAGAAGTATTAGTGGTTTTGCTAGATGAACCTCCAGATCCTTGGATGTGCTGCGTATCCTCAGCTGCTTCTGCTTTGTTGCACAGCACTGCTTTCTTTTTCTCCTTAATAGGTTTTGATTTTGTACTACATTTTCCGTAGTTATCTGACCCATACTTACAATCATCACTTGCAGGTTGACTAGGTACACTATTAGAAGATTCTGTCTTACTGTTTTCTACAGAAGTGATTGTTTTACTGTGCATTATTACTGATGAAACTCTGCTACTGTGCATTATAACAGAGGGAGCAGAACTGCTGTAACTGATTACAGAGGTTGAATTTTCATTCACATTAGTTAAAGACACAACTGAGGAATCATACTCACGAGAACCAGAGTCTTTTGTAGCAGTGGGAACTCTTTTGTCAGCTGTGAATAAGTCTCTTTGCAGATCAGAATTTAAGATACCTACTCCCCAAGAGGAAGAGTTCTGAGGATTTGTGGAAGATGCTGTATCATTACACGAAGAAGTGTCCAAGACAAGAGTTCTGTTGTTTGTTAATATATTACTTTGAAAATTCAGTGGCGGTAGCTCAGAACTAAGAGAACTCTGAATGAAGCAGTTACTAGAAGCAGTTTCATTAACTTGGCTACTTGTTTGAACGTTTTCATACGTAGAATTTCGGTAGGACTTATATGGCAGTCGCCTGCACTTCATGGGCAGAAGTCGGTAAAGTTTATACGGGTACACACTTGGTTTTAAGCCTCCATTGGCTGTCTTCTTACTTACTGAGAGACGATGGTCAATTGCATGGAAAGATTTCTGATGATTTTTTAGTATATAATAAGTCATGAAAGTCTCTAGGCAGAAAATGCACTGATACCGCCTTTCTCCAGTGTGCCAGATCTCATGTCTTGTGCGATACTCAGCTAATGCAAATACTTTGTTGCAGTAGTGACACGGGTATGTTCTTCTCCATGAATGCACATTTGCATGTCTTCGAAGGCTCGACAATGTTACATAACTACGTTTGCAAACTATGCAAGTATATAATACCTGCCCATCAACAACTTTAACCAAGTGATCCGTTTCTGGTAAAGCGCAGTTTGCATTAGAATAATCAGTTATGCTGTTTTCAGACAATAGAGGCTCTGTGTTTGCATATGAACTCTCATTCCTTCCATCTGTAGCAGTATAATTATCTGAAAAATTTTGTTCATTCCCACCGTGAACAGATAAGCTACTTGATCTCATACAGACTTGTTCATGACTTTCCAGTATATTTAGATTTGCAAATTGTTTGCTGCAGTATTTGCATATGAAAGTTTCCTGATGCTCTGAATGGAGCTGAAGATGAGTACTGAGTAACGCCCTGTCACTGAACGATTTTGCACAGCAGTTACAGCTGTAAGCAGGTGTAACAACAGTTGTCACAGATCCAGAGATATTAGCAGATGTGTTTTCTTCTTCTCTGGGCAAATGGAAATCTCTAGCTTTATTCTGAGGTTTTGGAATGGAAATAATTCTCTGATCATTAACTGTTTCAGGCTGGGCTTCTGCATTGGCTACTGTAGAGGCTGGTACTTTTGCTACAGCCAAACCAGTACCCTGGGACTTGAAGGCTGCTTTAGGAGTAGTACTACATGCTTGTTTTACTGGCTGAATGAGTGGCGTAGCTCGGAGATTTTCATAGTGGTCTTCACCTGCATTGTACGAAGAGCTGCTTTCCTGCTGAAAGTGAGGCGTTCCTTGAAAAGTATCTCCCCCTGAAGAAACGGCGTAGGAGTGCTCTGCTAACGTACTGGCTGGCTCTGCATCTTTGCAAGTGTTGCTTCTGTCAAGGCTGACGTTGGCGGTTTGTACTGTCTCAGATACCTTTTTAAAATTTGCCCTCAAATCAAGTGGAGAAAACAAACTATTTTCAGTTTCAAAAATTGAGAATGCATTTGTAATTCGTGGTCCATTTGTCACAGCAGTGTCTTCATGTCTCTTTTCATGTTTTTCCTCTTTGACAGACCCTTTCTCGCTAACACAGTATGCATAAGGGCAGGGGGAGCTTGAAAAATTAACATCTGTAAGATCTTCAAGAAACGATATTCCCAGTTTTTTCCCTGCAGCTGCAAGGTCTGTTACAGTCTCCTGCCTCTTAACAACCACTGTGGAGCTGTAGATGTAGTTCAGTATTTCTGTAAATACTTCAGCTTTGAGATCATCTAATTCCAGTACATGACCCGAAATACAGATAGTACGACTCCAAAATATGTTTTTAAAGTAAAGACTTGAAGCTGCTAGCACATTACTGTGGGCTTTAAATTTGGTGTCTTCCACAATTATGGTGACATCACATAAAATACCCCTAATGCGCTGTTCATTTAAAATAGAAAGTACAGTGTCACTATGGAAGTCGTCCTTGAGATCCTTTGAATGGGACATGACTGTCATCTACAACGAAAAAGAAAAAGGATTCATTTCAATTACATATCAAATTTACAGTTCTGTATTCCTCTTACCCTTTTTTTTTTTTTTTTTTTTTTTAAACATACTAACTTTTGTCATAGCATTTCATGTTGAAGTTACTTAGATTCTCTAGTGCCAATGATACCAAAGGTAACCTGGCTTCTCAGGACATCAGGATGATTTATATAGAGTGAACTCCAGGTAGAAATTATTGTCTCCCAGCTGACTGATACTACAATTGTAGATGCATCATCACATCCATCAGTTGCACATTCCCCATTTTATTCTGGCTGTGCCACCTCCTCAACAGATACCTATGCACAGATCAAGGATGCAGGGACACCTGTAGCTCCTCAGCAAGAGGCACGTGATCTTCCCTGCACTGCATGGCTTATCCACCCAGTGCCTTTCACTGGCAACCACAGCTGCCAGCTTTCATCTGTGCCAGTGGCCATATCTGCCCAGATTCACACTAAATGACTCACTGAACCCTTGAGGAAACTCCCCCAGCATGTGGTTGAGGTATCTGGCAGTCGTTATGGGGCAGGTTGACTTGCGGTGATCCCGTGGATACAACTGCTTTGTTTTCTGAGGTTGTTTGTCAAAGAATGACTTTACAATACAACTGCATTTGATCATCTTGTTAAGATGGTATTTAAAACAGAGATTTGAGATCCTATGAAATAAAGTTCCAGTTGCAGGGTAAGTTTTCATGAACAACAAACAGTGCCGACTGAGAATGCACTGGCTCCTTCACTCAAGCTATTCAGAAGCAATCCTTTGTTGTGAACAAGGCTCATGTAAGGGCCATAAATTCTTGCTCTAGCTGACCTAGTTACATTTTGGATAGTTCATCAGAAATCCATCACATATTTCACTGCCAATCAAATCATGCAAAAAAAAAACCCCAACAAAACAAACAAACAAACATGTACAACACGATGTATTTGTACAAGATATAATTTTGTACATCTAGGATGAAGCTCTGAAGTAATATTTGTACCTTACAACATAGCCAGTGTTTCCAGCAGGAAGGTACTGCCCCTATGAACAGCCAAAACTCTTAAGACAGTTTTAACAGTTGAGTATTTTCAATGCACACACTTCAGAAAAATCAAATTCCAAATTCTCAAAAAATACCACTGATGCTTATATATATGCCACAGACAGCAAGAAATCACTTCATCACTGTAACTGACAGAAATGTCGATAGGTATTATTTTGATTATCTGGTCACTCACCCTAGCTGTAAATGCAAACGCACTGTTTTGTTCCTTTAAATCACAACATCGTGGTTTATCATGTTTGTTCATTACACTTCTTTGACCTAAGAAACGTTTATTCATTTGGCCTGATAATATGAAGCTCATGGGAACTGAGTACAGTTATTTCCTTTCTGAAACCCCCTAAGTAACTGTAGATAGTTTCTAGCATATGAAGTCCATGACAGAAAGAATACTACAATAACGCTTCTTTTCAAGCCAGCAGCCAGTATTGCATAATTGATTCTTTTTCTCATTGAGAACGTTAGAGATGGCATCTAACTTGCTCATGTGATATAGTACTAGAAACCAACTGTCAGACATCAAAAACATTTCACAACAGGAGCTATTGATAGTTATTTCCTGAGCATAAGAAATGATGCCAGCTCTACCTCCTGGCGAATTATCCTGTAGGATCTCGCCGGAGCTTTTGTGTTTCTGTATAGGAGACAGCTGATTTTAGCTCAAAGACGTATCATCTCACTGTTTGCTGAATATATCTTTTTTTTTTTTTTTTTTTTTTTTTTTTAACTACAAGGCATGTATCTGCAAGGCCTCCGAAAAACAGTAGGGTAACATTGTACAAGCCTTACTGTACAACTAGATATTTCAAAATTTATCCTCCTAAAAAGAAAAGTGAATATTTTCGTTTTCTACTTGCATGTTCACAGATTGCCAGCTTTTGTTGTCTCCGAATCATGGATATCAAGGCATGCTCAGTGAAACACCAAACCAGATTCCTTTTGTTAAGATAGCAGAAACCATCACTTGCTTTTTGGATGGGTAATTTTTTTTTTGCTGTGAGATAAACCATCTGGTACATATGTCATTGGAAAGTTATACAGGAAACTCTGGAGCAAATACAGTTTTAGAGCCAGTGGTTTTTTGTTCTATTTCAAACTAAACAATCCCCAAACAGTCCATTTATTCATGCATGTAATGATTCTCTACTTCCTTTTACCTGTCTTGCTTCTTCCATTTGCCAAAAATACATGTGAGATGCTGTAAAATCAGAATGCCCTACCTAGCACAACACACTGATGGAATATTTTAGGAATACTTTACATTCCATTTGAAGTTACTACGGCAAAAACAGGAACAGGATTTCAATTTCTGAGGAAGTGCTACTGTGACCAAGAAATACAGAATTCACTGGGAAAGACTGATCTCTAAGTGAGCGGGCTTACTGAAAGATAACGTCACCTTTTCTGATATCAAGACAACACTATCAAAGGACAGTTGTATGAAAAGAGTACTAAAAGTTAACAGACAGATCAGAGATGGGTGCACCCAAATACAAACGTGGCTAGCTATGCCTCATAGATGATACTGCAAACTGCAAGGACTACATCAGCCAGCTCCATGTGGGCACTGCAGAAGAAATAATCCACTGATGATTTCTATATCAGTATTATTTTCAAGTGAACAAAGAGATCGCAAGAAATCTTTCAGGCCTACAAACACGAACTATAACAATTAGGAAAATTTTTACTACCGAAGTTGCAATCCAGGATTATTAACTCCTGCTAAACTTTGAAATCTATTGTCAGGAAAGCGCACTCCAAGACACATGGCGACAGACTCTGTTACTCCCCTTCAGACCCCAAACTTGACAGACCAGCTGGTAGCATCAACAGAACAACTGTTGGACCAGTTGCCTGTACCTAGGGAAAATAAAAAGCAGCAAGATGCTTGATAATCTGTAATAACAGCTTTTAAATTTATCTGGCTTTTTATCCCAAACATCATTACTGGCATTCTTAAGATGTTACTGCCTTCTGGCACTCACCCTGTGGAAACATGCCATAATAGTGTTACATTCAGACCCATTCCATGCTACTAACATACTTTAAAGGCAACCTCTGTTTTGTTTCCAGCCTGTTCTCCCAGGCAGTGATGACCATTCATCAGCATCTAACTGTCTTAAAGGGCACTGTTGCTCTACAGCGGAAACAGGGCTAGGCATCAAAACCGAGCAAAAAGAACAAAAATGAAACAAAAACAGGTAGCCCCCCAGCTCTACAATCCTGACCCCTGCTTACACAGAAATATTAGTTCAATACTTGATGTCGAAACATCTCTTTTACGGCTGCAGCTGTTTCTGAGGTCTCCCTTCCCTGGTCCCTCTGGGCAGAAGGCACACAAGGCCACCCACACTGGGCTCCCCTCGCTTCCCAACAGCCTCGAGCATGCACTGAAATCTTAATGACGTCTAATTATACTTAATAGCTTGCAATGGCTTGCAGCTTAGTGCTACAGTCTGAATGGCGACCCATGACTTCCATAAGCACATCGATAATGCTTCTATTTCAGTCTCCTGATTCTTGCACCCTGGCCTACCCTGTCATACTTCCTCCTTCTGTACGTTACAGCCTCGTAAGCGCTCCAGACTTCAAATCAGTTTTTCAGCCTGACTCTTTCCTCTGCCTTGGAATTCGGACAGCAGGAGGGGGAGCACCTTCGGGTACGAGCACTGTGAGCGCGGGCAGGTCTCCGCAGCCACCGGAACCGCTCCGAAGGCCTTGTAACTCTTCGTCGTTATTACATCCCTAACGCATTCCCTCAATTCCCAGTCCAGACGTGTTGCGACAGCTTCTCCTCAGAACGAAAACAGCCTTAAAGCCTCACGAGCGCTCAGAAAATCTTTGCGCTTCTACAGCAGTTATGGCCGTCGCTGTAAGAGCCGAGGGGAGCCCCGTCCCCGCGGCAGGACGGCCGTCCGGCCCGGAACGAGCTGCCAGCCCCGTTCTGCCCGCGGGGCTCCGCGCTGCCCACACGGTGGAGCTGGCTGGCCGCGCACAGGAGAAGCCCCGGGCCCTCTTCTGGTTAAAGCGGCCCCGAGCTAAAGGCTGCGGCGACTGCAGCACAGGGCACGGCCCGCTGGTCCCCTATCAGGTACACACGATACCAGCTCGCGACGGGGCAGCTTCACGTCAGTACACTTGTCTGTCTTGAAACAGCCCCATGAAACATCAAACGTTTGGCAGCCCTTCAGCTGCAGACAGCTCGAAGACGCTTCCTATTTATGGGCACTAACTGCACTCGGACTAAATTGCATCTCGAGCTAAAGCAGCGACGCACGTTAACTTAGAGCATGGTTTCTGCTAGCACCGACAGAGACGATTAAGCACTAACGTCACGGCGGAATGCACAACTCACTGTTTTGAGCTACATGGCGACTAGAACCACGCCTGCGGGGTCTTCCAGGGCAGGGGGCGGGCGGCAGCGGCGCGGAGCGGTGGCGGCGCGTCCCGCCGCGGCGGACTGACAGGTGCCGGCTCTAGCGGCGCGCGGCCTGCAGCGCGGGGCCCGCCGGCGCGAGGCGGGAGGGCGCCGCCGCCATTTTGCGGCGCTAATCCCGGTAATCGGATTTGCCCGTGGCTTGTGAAATACGGGATGGCTTCGGCGCCGTGGCTGCCGCGTTGCGTCTCTTGTTTGCTCTGCTGCAAATGCTCCGCGCTTCGTTAACGCTTCTGTCTGTGACATTTAACGTGGCGGGCGATTTGTTTATGTGCAACTACTGTGCACTGAGAACGATTCCCTAATGTCCGGCCCTTTGCTGTGTGGCCATCAGTGCGGTTTTGTCCACACTGCTTCGTGTTCCCGTATACCTCACGAAGGATTTTGTTTGCTTTACTCTCCTTCAAAGCCTTTCTCGTGTGAAGAAAGGTGTGTGGAGAGAAGCAGCTCAGAACTGAACTTACGCAACTCCCCACCAGAAAGGAGAGAAAGAAGGTATTCCCTTGAAATGATCATACCTGAAATAAGTTCTGTTTGGATCCTTAAGTAAATTTACAATTGTCTTCCTTATCTGACTGCACAAATTCACAGGGTTTCATGAAGACACTTCTTTCGAGCAGTTGTTTCACCCTCTGTGCACATTGCTTCAATTATTTATCACCTCAGGAAACAAGTGGTACAGTACTGTTAGTGCTTCAGAAGCACTAACAAATGTTTGCCTAAATAAAAAGGGAATTAGTTGGCTCTGATGTAGCCAAATACTTCCATAGATTTGGTACAGTCTTCCCACGTGTATTCTCTCTCTGCCCCTTACCCAAGTCCTCGGAATCATAAAGCTGAGGAAAAAGCTGGGCCTTGAGTCAGGTGCAGAACATCTGGAACGTAACTGAGGGGCAGACTGTCATACTCACATCCAGGTTACTTTTAATGGGATCTTGGACTTTGTGTATTGCTTATGCAGAGTTCTTCAGTATCGTTTAGGCATGTACATAAATATGAGTATGTACTAATGAGGGTGTATGAAAGAAGTGCCACAAAAGTATTTGTGACAAACATTTTGTCAGTAAGAACACTATAATGTGGATTAAATTAAACCTGTTATAAGCCCATAAAAGAAATAAAGAACCATGCATTACTGAGCAGTGATAAACATGAGTATCTCTTTAGATTATGTGAAACAAATTTAAGGAAGATTAGGTTTTCAATTCCCACTACATCTTAATTAATTTTGCCTTTTTTTTTTTTTTTTCTATTGTCTTGAAAATCAAAGACGTAAGTAACTTATACAGCAGATACCCCCAATTTAAAGACATTAACTTAGCTGTACTTGGCTGTTCAATGCCCTGGCAGTTTAATATCTATAGACAATGTAATAGAGTTGAAGAAAACTGGCTTTGTTTTTATGATTATTTTTGTGTTTTCCTAGAGCAACTCTAGTTAATCCACTGTAAAAAGAATCACTTTTTCTCTAACCAGTACTGTAATTCAAGGTGCTAATTTCCTTATGTAGATTTGAGCTACTTGAATTTACAATCCCATCAGCTCCTTACGGATGTACTCTTTCAAAGTAAGAAATTCTTTACAAGGCCAACTCAGCTACACCCCAGATTTTACCTTCTCACTATAATGCTTTATTATAAAACCACTTGTACACAAAGAAAATGGATTTCTTCTTACATGGTATTATTGCAAGGTATAAAGAAAATTGTCAGTGAACTTCTTTAAAATGCATTAAACAGTCCCAAGGTTTCTGAAGTGAGAATCTATGTATGCTTTGCTCAAGTCTGACAATCTCACTTCTGCAAATCATGGCACGTGGTATTTTTTCCTTAGGAGTAAGGAAAAAGAGCTTAGGCTGTCTAGTAAAAAAGGAAAGTGTTCCAATATTCTTTCTCTGGTCAATACTCCTCAGCTTCGCATCTTAAGGGCAGCAACAGCAACACATGTAGCATTACCAGCTCTAGAAAATTGCCCTTAAGTGACGGGTTTTTGCCTAGGCTCCACTGGTTTCCTTCTCCATGCCTTGAGCAGACCAGACTATCCAGGAGAAAAATGTTTGGATGGATTGCCTTCTCCTTTGTTCTCACAGCTGAGGTCAAAGCAACCAGCCATGCTGCTGAGATGAAAAAAAAACCCAAAGCTCTTCACCCCTGGAGCAGACCAGCCCAAAGTGGTTCCACTCCCCTTTCTGTCAAATAAGAAAGGAAAGGCATTGGTTTGCATAACGTTCTTTCTCTCCTAGACCACCGAGTGAAGGGAGAAGCAGGGGAAGAAGCACGGTTACTGAGACCTGTGGCAGCTGCCAGCTTCTCCAAGTCTGGCTGGAACAGGGAAGCCTGGCAGAAATCATTTGATTCTCAAGCTGTGTGAGCTGTGCATGTTTACCAAAGAATCAGATATATCTCCAAGGTATACTGGCTTTTGACAATTCATTTTAGGCATGGCTTATTCTATGTCTCATTAACTCTAAACAAATACATACAAGCAATTTTTGAATGTAAAAATTTAAGATTGTCTCTCCACCAGATTAAATAAGAAAATGAAGCAACTGCAATAGCAAATACATCCTAATTATTCCTTAGCAAAAAATAGAAAAGCTTATGTCATACTGCTACTAACAATCAGCAGACCTTACATCTTGCTGTCTCTGAACATTCTCAACATGATTTCCATTTAAGTCTTCATTTTTTTTTCTCTGCTGCTGACAAGCCACTTTCTGGCCTCCCACACTCCTGGGACACAGCGCAGTCCCTAGCTAGCACAGATCAATGGCAGTCCCGAGACTGTGTTTACAGACAGTGTTTTCTATTTTTCTATTGTTTACTGTTGTCAACAAAATTATCAAATTAAACCTGTAATTTCATTTTGGACAATTATTATGTTGTATTCTGTTGCTCATTCAGTTATCAGAAGGACAAAAGTAGTCCAACTAGCATCTCATTTTTCCAGTTTTCAGAGGAAACATCCTTTAAGTATCTAAATCTACATCGACAAGAGCAGCAGGCAGATTGCATGCTCAGGGGCCACTATTATTCTCAGTCAGGTGTGCCGGGGACCAGGCAGATAAAGCACTTTTTGCTCTTTTCTACAGCTGACATAGAAAATCGTGCTAGACTGAAAGCAGAGCAAAATCCTTTCCCCTGCTAACACCTGATTTAGTGGCCTGCTAGATGGCTGGACAGCCAGTTTTAAAAGTTAGAATTGCTCTTCAAGCTGTTAACTGGCCACCACTGGCCACCAACATTCCTGAAAAATGTTTTATTTATGTATTTATTTTACTTTTATACTGCTAAAATTTAGCATACCAAAAGCAATGTGTAAGTGATAGCTATTACTCTGAATCACCACTTACTGTGGCAATTAATTTGGGCAATTTTTATGATGCACACAATAACTTTGTCTGTGTGCTCTTAAATATTCCTAGACTCCATTCTGTACTAACCCAAGCCCTCCTCCTCTTCTTCAGTTCTGCTATATGTTTCCAACCTAAATCCTCTGTGCAGGCAATGGAGGACTGTAGCAGTAAGCGGGCAGCAGCTGGCAGCAGGAAGAAAACCTTGATGTCTGTAGCTCTGGTTTGTGTTGCATGCTCAGCCACTAACATCAATTACCCAAGTAAAACTCATTGCCTGACAGTGAGCTCAGATCAGATGGGGCACAATGAGAAAAACAACAACAAAAAAACCATCAACAAAAATCTGTCAACTTGCATCTCCCTTGTAGTCTCATGACTCCTGAGCATTGCTATGTTAAGTGTGAAACTACCTCTCTTATTTCTTACTCAAAAAAAAAGAAAAAAAAAAAAGTCAAATGGAAATCCTGTAATGGATTTGAAGAGGGCTCTAATTATACTGGTCATACAGACAACTTCTCTGTTGACCATAATGGCTGAATTTAAGCTCAGAACTTGCAGGCTCCCATTTTTACTATCTGTTTAATGATTGGCATTTTAGACTGACTTCTGCAAGATGCATCGTGTTGGGGTAGCATAGTTAACCCAAAGGACTGTACACACTTTTCATTTTAAATACAAATTAATACCTTGAGAATAAAGGCCAAAAATAACGTGTATAAACTTGCTGAAGTGAGTAAACCAATCTTAAGTATATGAATCTTAAAAATGTAAATATATAAAGCAACATAAAACAAAATAGCACATTGTAAACAGCTGTACAGAAAGTACTGCCTAAATGCTACATCTAAACCTTATTCTGTTAGTCCATGAACACAACTGGCATTCTGACTGATAGAGATTTTTCCCTTTTTCGTCCTCTCTCTCACTGACTGTTAGAAGACAACTCTTGGTCATATCTCTTTGTGTAGATACGTTAGAATGAGAGCGCCACGAGCAACACCAGTCTTTTTTTTTTTTTTTAGTGGCTTTAGTTTGTTACGGTGTTGAACAGAATAACCATAACTTGCATCTGTATGCTGGTGCGAGATTCAAATTTGCAATGGCTGCACATTTATGAAAGATAATGGAAATCTTAATTTCCATATTTTGTTGTCATAAAGAAGTCCTGTAAGTATTCACAGTCTTGGAGAAAGGTTTCAACTTGCAGACGAAGCCCAACATGTGAACTGCAAGTCCAATTTAATCTCAATTTAAAATCACAAAGAAATTTCCACAGAAAACACAAGGCTTGGGGGTTAAAACCTTTGAGTATTAAGAACACACACGGGGCCATGTACAGAAATCTTTTTCTATGGCGATGTTGAAAATGCATGCATTATTATTAGCGCATGATATGTAAATGCATCGGGCTGCTTAATAAGCATTCACTGGCACACATCTGCAGCTTTGCTAATGTACCTTTCATTCGTATGTGGTTGCCAAGGAAACAGGTTATGGCCCAGTATTCTACCTAAAATGTACTGAGCAAGTATTCTGTAGCGATTTACTTTAAATAGGTACAACTTAGATTTTGAAGTGTACTGCTTCTTTAAGTCCAGGTAGCTTATATTTATCTAATTTAGATGTTTTGCTGATTAATTTAAACTACCACTGCCATCTTACAGTCTCTGAAACTCTGTTACCATTTTCTGTGTCTTACAACGCTGTCTATTAGAAGCGAAATACAGAAAACATTTTGATACGCTACAGGAATTCCAGAGGTTTTTGTCGTTGCTGCTGTCTGTTTGTTTTTAACTTTGGTTCCCTATTTTGCATGTTGCCTAGAAGCCTTAATTATTATGTCCATTTTGAAGGTATCACAGAGTGATCTTTGAGGTCCCTTCTGAGCCAAGCCATCCTATTATCCAACAAACTGTTTCCCACTGAAGTTTGGGTGGAAAGTGCCACGGAAATCAACAAAAATTGCTGTAATGTAAATGATACTCTGTGATGCAAAAGACCACATTCAAAATTAATGAATTAATTATTTCACTTAATACCTACATACCTCAGATCTAAAGCATAACTACCAGACTTAATTTAACCAAGGTGATTATTATTGTACATTCACAGTAAAAAGAAAGTAAACTTCTAGTATTTGTAGATTTCATGTAAAATGTAAAACTCTTGTTTTGAATTATTATTTATCACAGTACTGTACTTGAATTTGTAAAGAGCTGTTCACAACTCACTATTCAGTAGCTTTTTCACTCCCCCTGATTACAGTCATGTATTAAGGTAGAGATTTGCAGTTTTAGTTGAATTATATACAACAACTGTATTAGGAATTGGTATTAGTATTCCAAGAGTTCCGCTGTCTTTTCCATATGGCACAGATTGGTAATGAACACTGGTGACTGGGGTCCATGGCCAGATTTAACGTTATGGCAAGCTCAGGAGGTTTGCTTGCCTGCCAATACGTTTGGTTTGTACAAATCATTGGAGGCTTTAACAACCTGTAACAGCCTGTTTCAAACATTTATTCTGTTTGATTTAATTCTCCAACCTCTACAGCAACAGAAGCCCAGCAGGAGCTGAACAAATCCAACAAAACTGATATATGTAGCGAGAGCAGTCTTTTAAATGATTCTTAAAAAGGTAGCTATTTAACCAAAGACATGTAATGACGTGGTTTCAAAGGGTTAAATATTTCAGTTGTATTTCGCTGTGTGTTTTATAGAGATTTCAGCTTGCCACGTTCACCCCATAAACTTACCCACCTAAAATCAGGCTGTTCCTCAGTTAGAGTCTTTTAGAAGTATCGACAGGTATGTTCAGCAAGATCATCTCAGCCATTGTGAGAACTCTGTGGCTGTCAGTCAGCCTGCAAAGTGGAAAATCCAAATTTAATGACTAAATTAGTAGACAAGTACTGGCTTCCAGATACATCTGGAAGTTGTATTATTTAAGTTTTTCTTGGAATGCTGTGGGACTGTAAACCTACATCTGGGAGGCTTGCAGCATACCAGCAATAAAGCAGTACTGTTGACCAAACACTTGTGAGCGTGGCTTCTGCCTGCATTATATCATTGTGCTTTAAGCTGTGTAGTGTAAACTGGACACTGTATTTCACAATATATCCTAAAAGGAAATCTAAGGATGGTTTCAGGTTTAAAACCAATTATATTATTGGGATCGCTGAAAAAATTAAACTAAAACCAAGCCTGGCTCTGCTTCCCTTCCCCCATCTCAAGTATTTCCAAATTGTTCCCAGAAGTTCTACCTGAAAACACATCAGATAATGAAGGTTTCACAGCTTTCTAAGTCAGTCTGTTCCCGAGTTTCACAAGGTAAGGCCAGTGGAAAAGCAGTGTTTTTAGGATTAGCTATCACAGCTTGCCAATTTAGAAAACAAATCATGGTGTGGGAAGAAAAAGTGGCAATTACAGGCAGCTCCCTGGACTCCACCGAAATCGCCAAAACCAATTACAAGTTATTCTTTATCTTGAAAGCCTCCATGCATTTTGTGCAGTCTTTCAGAAGGCCTTTTGTTTCTCCTCTTTCCCTTCTGCCACTCTTTTTTTTTTTTTTGGCCTCTTGTCACAGATATTATCATGAGACTTTTCTGGACGACTCTCGCTCTCTGGAATACGCTTCCTGTAACTCTGTTTAAATGACTCACCATTGCGAAACCTCCAGATTTTGTGTTATTGTACATCAAACACTCCAACAATGTTTTCATATAGTAGTTTAAAATTATTTAGAACATGGCTGCGTTCCAAATATACTAAGTAAAATCAAATTGTTCCATACAGCAACTGAAAAACCTTTCAGATAAGGCACTATGACCGAGCTGACGGACATTTTTATTGCAGGAAGTAGTCACAGATGCATCTTCCATCTGCAAACATGCTATCCTATCTTCGTCAATAACAGTATACAGGAACTACAGGATCCATTACTTTGGCTTTAAAATGCAAAACTACGAGCATTTATATTTTAGCTAAGTACGTTTTTTAGTGTATCTTGATTTCAGTAAATATTTTAAAGCTCGTGTATGCATGCAACAAAGGCCAGAATGAAGGAGACTAACATTATCTCAAACACCAATGAAGTCATAAGCACGTCTATGTACACAAATGACTGTCAAATGTTATGCTGAATCACACCAGAGGAATCCAGTGGAAAAGGGACTTTACCAAAGCTGAAGCATTTCCAAATGTGATAACACTAGAATTCAAATGTAATACTATACATAATAAAGCCCTTTTGAAACTTGATGAAACAATTCCCCTGATAAAATACAACAGAGGGACTAGATGCCCCCAGAGGGCTGTTACCTGTTCTTTACTACCACAGCCTCTGCATAATAGTCTGACAAATAATATCTCGACACACCGTACCACACTGTGAGACCTGCAGTTTCAAATCAAAATGAAGTTTAGAGCCAGAAGTAACCTTAATCAGGATGGCTGGTAAAAAGCAAGCGAAATAATGTCTAATTGAATTATTTTTCGCTGCATTTGTTCTCAAGTTTTGTGCATTTTCCATTAGGCAGAAATGGACTTTGCATGGATAAAGCGTAATTATAAAAAGGCTTCCAAGATAAAACTGGACAAAACCCCCATGCTCTCCCACAACAATAACATCTGAGAAGCTGTGCTAGAGGTGTGAAAAACCGCACCTGTTTCTTTCTGCCCTGGTTGCCCCTTTAGCCAAAGCGAATAAAATGGATGGAATTTACACAACATTTTGTATTGCGGCTCTGGCTGTAACGTTCTGACACTGTATTAGATGGATTCAACTGCCATTAAAATGTATACAGCAAGCCATGTAAAACAGTCAAAATGAAAACAGCTTGCTAATTACTAGAATCCTCCTTAATAAATAATTCAGTTTCTTTAGCTAGAAGAAATTACTGCCAGTGAGTTTTTCCAGAATCATGACAGCGCTTGAGTCCAGTCATATTAATTACGAGAGGACTTGCACCCCCTCGCAAAAGAGTAAATTTGCAAATAGATTTAGAACAAGCGTGGTGAAGCATGCTCATGTAACACAGCTATGCTTTCTTTAAACGCTTTGAGTGGATATATTCGAACACAAAGACGGAATAAAAACAGTTTAACTCAAAGTACCCCCTCTTCCCTTAAGATAAATATCAACGGCAATAAATAGATTGCTTCTGCAAAGCATTAGCTCAGCAACTTCCTTTAAAAATAACCACACAAAATATAAACAAGGAAATGCAATTTTGGTACCTACATGTAATGGCGCACTCTGTATCATGTTTCAGACTAAAAAAATAATCAATAGAAGCAAACTACTGGAGAAAAATAAATAAATAAGAAATTAAAGCCAACTTTAGTACATTACTGGGGAAATGCTGTTTATTACGTTTTCAGTTCAGTTTCTTTAGGTGGAACTGGAAAATATTGCACTGCACCAAACATGTCTCGTAATTATGAATCAAATGGGTTTTATCATCGTTATTAAGCACCGGCCAAGATAGATGGCAACAACCATATTTCTGAACAGTTTTACTCTGCAGCTTTGTCATGTACTGAAGTGTTATATTTAGAAATAAGTGAGAATTTGTTTGATAGTACTGAAACTGCTAGGGCTATTATTAATGTAACTGGCTGTGCTTCTCAATACCTCCTCTGTATTAATTTTCAGTGCCGGGTCCTCATCCGAAGCAAAATACTCTTAGTCATTTTAAAGTCAAGGACATGAAAGGAAAATGGCTACCCTGCTGCAAAAGTCTCGTTGCAGCAGTGAGAATTTCTCAAGTCACGTACAAAGGGGATTCACAAGGAGATGCACTACATTGTAAGTACAGTGGAGACACTTGGTAGCATCTGTTCTTGTGGTACATATAAGATTTGAGTTCACTGATATTGTTAAAATATAGGCTAAAAATAGAATCAGGAATTATAATACTTAATTTTTGCAACACCTGCGAGGTCTGCAAATCAGCGTAGACTACAAGTGAGCTCATTTTATAAAATCTTGCTTGCAATCCTACACAAGTTCTTTTTCCAGTATGGATAAACAGCTCTTTAGTGGACCATCAGAATGTGCCCACTATTTAAAGAAAGAGTTATTAGCATTCCCATGGCTGAACTCAGCAAAGGGGGAAGGAGGTTTAAACACACTTCTGATTCTCTACGTTTCTCTGCTAATCAATGTTTCGGTGATACTTTTATATTCGTAATAATGAAACTATCACTTCATATACACACAGTGCAAACTTTGACCTACATGCAAGACATTAAAAAAGGAAACTAGGGTACGTTTCTGGAAACAACCACTGCAAAACAGGAATAAAATAGCTTTTTCTTTGTACAGCTTCATAAACACGGCACCGTTTAATAAATGATAGCCGCGTGGAAACACAGAACACGATCAGATTCCCATTTAGGACTGCAAAGAAACTTAACTGTGAAATTTCCATTTGCATTGTGGTATTGCTATGAAAGAGAATAACTTCATTTTACATCTCTACTATTGCATCTTTTAGAAGGATTTGGTTGCTAAGGAAACTGGTTGTGGCCCAGTATTAATCCGAAACAAATATATTACGAAAGTTGGTGTAAGTAGTGCAGTACTCAGAATTCTTTTTATTCTTAATGCTCAACATCAGGTTTTTGTACCTACGGCTGCTCAGCTTTTCTTTCATAACCGTTTTTTCCTGTGAAGTAAAACACTTCAGTGAGCTGATACACAGTGTGAGCTGACAGGGCCATCTATATCAATCTCTCTGTATAAAGTCCTTCTACCTTAAAATAAAAAGGAATACTGCAGGTTTGTGTTTGTAGCCAACACTGAAAAAATAAGCATACAGCATATTAATCTTTATTTAATATTTCGCACAAAACGCAGAAAACCGCTTACAGCAATTGGGATGTTTTTCATTTTTCTTATCTACCTCCATTTTTATTTTTGCATTTTCAGTGCATGCTCAGTAATGGTTACAGCCAGCTTTAAAATGGGATTGAATCAATAGGGTTTTCAAAAATTCTTTTGTTGCAGAAGCGTTGCCACGCCCTTAGTACATATGATTATTGTAACAGGCATGATTGCTCCACTTTCACAACAGATTTTTTTTAAAAGCAGATAAAAACAATTGTCAAGCCCATATTTGAAGCCAACAGTTTGACACTGCTGTTTTCAGTCACAATTTAGTACTTTAAAAAAAAATCTGAAAGCTACATGCCAAAGCCCATTTCATGTTCTTGCAACACTGCCGAAGAAATCAGTAAAACATGCAAATCTCAACCTACCTGCGTGTATCACTCAGTGCAGTGCCAGCAGGGCAGTGCACCCAGCCATTTTTATGAAAAGCGATGGAGATAAATTCTATTCTTGGTCTTCTTGATAATTTTTTTTAGAAGCAGTTGTCAAAAACCAGATGGGAAGCAGCTTGAATAGACCGTGATCAGGAGAACTGAGTTTATCAATAGGGAAAGCAGGAGTGGGGGAAAAAAAATGTCCTCATCCAAGGTTTTCCGAAACTGCAACGCAAGGTTGTTGTTTTTTTTTCTCCTCCTCAGAGTGTTCAGAGCTTGAAGCTGACCACTGCAAAGGCCACTTGTCACATTTACTGAAAATCAGCCTATTGATATCACAGCTGAAAATATAAACTCGACAACCAAAGCCCATTGCACAACGTGGACTGCGTAAGAGTTAAAAATAGATTCGACGTGCCTCCTACCTGCATAATAAATATGTAAGTTTCAAGTGCTTTAATTCGATATTCACATTAATTAACAATACAATATACATTATTTAAACTACAGTAAACGCAAGAAGAAAAAGGGTGACACCATCTGGAAGCACGGTTTGCTTCTTTTTTTTCTTTCTTTTTTTTTTCCCCCTTTCCACGGGCTAATAATGTAGTTTGAACGTGATGACAAGCTAACAGCTCACCACATTGCAAAAGAAAAAGAATTCTTAAGGTGATGCTCAAATATCTAAGCCTGCAATGAAGCACAAGCCAGTCTTCACTACTGCATGCTATGGCACACAGACCATTTAACATACTCACATTTGAGATACTAGGCACGGTATAATGAATTCAATACACAGCATGCACACAGCACAAGCAACGTTAATCCTGCCTGCCATTTTAGGCTCGCAGGAGTAAGATACATACTGCAGCACAGCTCTGGTAAGGGAGGAGGCAAGGGACAGCTCACCTTAAATGCAGTATCTGATTAATGTTGTAAGTGACATTGCGTATCAGCTACAGAGTCTTGGTTCAACTGGGTGGGAGGGAACAAAGAAAATTGTCATCAACTGGTGATGCAAGATGAGCTCCAGTCACTAACACTGTTAGCAAACTCCAAATTCTACAATGACACAAGTAGTAGGCATTTCAAACTCTTATCAAAATCTGCCTGTGCAATGGCTGAGTCCGCCTGCCGAGGAAAACAAAACAATCTTCTTGCTTATTGGAGAAAGGCTGGATTGACTACGGTGGCGTCCTCTCGATGCAGAAAGATGTCGTATCGCACATACTAAATCCTGGATGCTGTGCTTTCCTAATTTTTAGGTTTTAGAATTAAAAAATAAAAAGACTGTGATAGAAAAATACCGTAACTAAAGATGCAACGTTCATTAAAATAAAACATTCTTTTTTCCTTTCTGCTTTTTCTCTTTTGCAGTCCATCAAAATCCTGAGCAGTATTGACAAACCACACGAGCACAGGGTCTGCCTGCAAGATCAGCTGTCTGTGTCTACGCTACACCCTGTTAACCACAAGCAGTGTGAGAGCTAAAAATATCTGCAATGCAGAAATGGTAGGTGCTGTGGTGTACAGTTCTGATCGATTATAAAAATATTTTTCTACCCTCAGATATAACAAAAAAAAAAAAAAAAGAAAATCGGTGCTAATTTCCTTCAAACGTTATCTGTCAGACTTAAGGAAAAAAGCGTAAGTATACTGACCTAGATAGCACTAAGAAGACTTAAGCAGCATACAAGCACACTCGCTGTCAAAGCAAGGAAAACGAAACAATGATTGTCTAATCAAACTGAAAGCAGCAACTTACTACCGCAATCCGAATTCCAAGATGCTACACACAGTGTACGCACATCTCATGTTATTGGGAGATGCAAAGCTCCTTTGTTTTTTTTTTTTCCTCAGAGGCTTTTCTGAGCTACGGTTGCACAATGACATTCTGACATCATGGAGGTCAGCACAGCTACTAAAGTGCTCTCGTTGTCTTTAAGAAAAGATAATTCTGAAATAGTAGACTACAGCCACAAAAATAACACTAATGTTAAAAATCACGTCTCATTCTTAACATCTTTCCATTACCTTCTGAGATTAATGGCACGTGCACGTTGTTCTGCTGCGTACGTTTAATTGGTATCATCCTCTGCAGAGATTGTAATTGTGGGAATTAGATTTTTATAGATCGGAAGTGTTAAAAAAAAAACAAAAAAGGCTGATTTCCTGGAATAATTCCAAGTACAACAGAATATTTCATATACATAAGGAAAAACACGGAGAGCAAAAATAATAAAAATAAAAATTGAAGGCTGCTTATCAGATTTTTTTAATATCCCTAATAAATAAAACCGTTTTTATTTGCATTGTCACTGTATCTCCACAGGGAGAATGAGAGCACCGTGCCACAGTTTATTATCACCTGAATTATTTTCCCAGAAGAGTAAACCATCATTTAAGGTAAAACAAACCATAAGATCTGTTAATAGCGCAAATTACCCCCCACTTTCCACCTTCAGTGCCTTCTCAGCTTCCTTCCCTCCAGCCCAAACGCTGCGAGCCAATATCCGATACACCGCCAGAACAGTGAACATTACAGTTTGCTCTGAAAATATATAACTGAAATACTTCTTAGGTGACTATTTTTGAATGTATATATAAGTGAATATGAATGCTTTCTGATCAGCACTGGAATAAATAGATACTTGAGAGTCCAGATATGTACACAGAAGCCCTATTTTTTCATTAGACCTGCCAATGCAGCTAGGAAAGCAGGGCACCAGATTTTCAAGGTTTCTTAGGAACCTAAGTATGCTATGAAGTATTTTTTCTAAAACAGCACCTGTTTTTTAACAGTGAAAACTGCTATTAAGTATTGCATTAAATAAGAAAAGGTTGCAAAGCAGCAACAAAAGATCGCCGTATGTACGTATTAGATTTGAAACAGCTTCTTGTAAAAAAACAGGCAATTTTTTCCCCTCTTTTTCAATGATCTTATAGGTGGATGTTTGGAGATTCTTCTCTGGGAAATTATTTGGCATTTTGTTCTTTTTCATTTTACAGGCTGGGAAGGAGATGATCCTAGCAGTCAGTGCTTTAAAATATTCAGAATCCCCTTCCATAAATAGCACATCTGTCACACAGAAAGGGAACCCAGCCAGCAGAAAGGGAGAGCAGACCAACCAAAACAACTGCTATTCCGATACACGATTACAAAATTAGTTAGGATTTTTGCCATCGTGTATTTGGATATTTTTGTTCGGAGCTTTTAAAATTAATAGATGTCTGGTTATATACATGCCAGTATATAGAAACTTTAAATTAAAAGGGTTGTTATGTATAGATTCATTTTGAGGGTGTTTTTTTTAATGTTAATCTCTTTGTCAAATATATATCATTGGGCCTGTCACACTGTTTGAAACCATGGGAGAGCTCCTAGAAATCTGCAGATGGAAAAAATCAGGTCTTTTTAGCATTCTGTTAAGTTTAGAAGTACCGTATTACAACGTGGGAACCAAGTGCTAGGTTTGCTTACAGGTAATGATTTTCTGAAAAAGATTTGAGCAGCATCTCAACAAGTATGTCTGCTCCTTCATGCTTGCGGTAAGCATTCTCATTCTTTCAGAAAAACACTGTTCCACCAGACACACAGCAAGGCGTTTTGGGTTGTGATTCAGGGAACAGCAAAAGCTTGCCAGTAGTGAACACAGCAAAGGAATAAACATCTCACAGTGAACAGAGGAATGAGCTTGTCCAAATCTTTATGCATACCTCTTACTTTAATGGGGTATTTCTAGTTCATAGTAATCATCTTCCAGGCTTCGACTTGCAAGGATTTTGCTTCAAATCAAAGGCCCTTCTACAGCTGCATCCTGCATAACTTGGTAGATCAGTCTAAAACATTGCACTTCCGTGTTGCAGACAGTAGGCCCAGATTTTCAAGGTGGAGATGTATTCACACTGTATTGTTTCTCAGTCAGAAGCTTGGATTTAAGCTCCAGTCTGATTTGTGACCAAACTGAATAGTCCCAAAACGAGGCACTCGTTTTCCTGATTCCTGACTTCAGAATTCCCTGCCTTTGCTGAGCCAGGAGCATGCCAGTCCATGCCACGAGGTTGTGTCAGTTCTTTATTCGATCAGCTTAAAGAGGCTATTTCAAGTACCCTCACTGGATATCACAGGCCATTTCCACTGTAAAGCTTCCTACTTGTAAATATGCTTCCTCTATTTATCACCGCTCTAGGGCAACAACATCTGATCTCTCCTTACATATGACAGCTTACCTAAATTGGTGAGGAATTAGGAGTCCCAGTGTCACTTTGTATTGCAGTCTCCAATTTGTGGTTTACAGTTTCTCAGATGAAAGGTCCTAATCCCCCAGATAAATCATCTGGGGAGCAGAAGCAAAACTCCAGGAAACTGTACTGATTTTAGTCTGCCAGTACCACCACACCATGTCATCCTATGCAAACACAAGAGGGCAATCTGGTAGACTGAGAGCTCTGCCAAGGACAAACCTTGTAGAAATAAGTATCTGGAAGAAGACTAGCAGACTTTGAGGGGAGAAAAAATAAATAAATAACACATCCAGTTTTAAATGGATCAGCTTACTTCTGCTTTTGTTCAACACAGACCTATGCTGGACCAACAGAGTAAATTGTCCCTCTAGCTACAGAGGACAGCTGGATTTGAGATTTATGCTCAGTATAGAAATGAATGAACAGACATATGCGCAGACATTTTTTAGTTCAAACTGTCTGTCAAATAAATGAGCAACACAGAAAACAAAGGATTGAATTAATCCCATCTCAAGAAACTTCAGTCAACTGCTCTGTGATACCATCCCTGCAAAGCAGTGACAACGGGACATGAAGCACAGCTGGGAATGCAGGGTGGGAGTTTCCGAAAGTGCATACCGGTACTGTCCACAGCCTTTCAATAAACCTGCTCTTGGAATGGCTATTTCAGCCTCTTAATTTAGCAGTATCAATTACATTTGTCTCTTCATTCTACTAGTGCTACTAAAATAAACAAACAAGCAAAAAACTCTCAGCTGATGAATACTCCGCTTGAAATTAATTTGAAAAATACCCCTTGGATCCTGAAGTAAATTCTGTGACCTAACACATTCAGAAAAGCATCCACATACCTTCCTGCTGGAAATGTCTTCCCTTCCAAAAAGCTACTGCTTGCTACATGACTTAGGAGATACTGTTTTAATTACTGAAAACTCAGCTAGTTGCTGTTGGGCTGTAGAAAACAAGGGTGAGAATGGAAGGACTGATTATAGAACCTGAAGTATTCCTTTCTAGAACAAAAGGCAAGCAATTTGTGTAAGCATGTAGCAAAAGTTGCCTCAAGACTAAATGCTGACTGAATCATTTGAGTGCTGACGGTTCTCCCAGACTGTGCCATGATTACTTCTGTCTCTACACTGCTTGACAAGTTCTTCCTTTACTTGTTGGGACAAAAAAAAAAATCAACAATTGTTCTTAGTTATTCCCATACATGCTTTACAGACCTCCATTTTTAACTGCCATGTCCACATAAACAAGCCATCGGAAAACGTAGTTATGTGAGCTGGCCAGAAGTGAATTCAGACTCCTGCTACCTCCTGCTAAGGTGGGGATGTTTTCCAGCACTGTTGAATTAAGTGCAGAGCACCGTTAGAAGGCAATTGCTCTTAAAAAAAAAAAAAGAGAGAGAGAGAGAAAGAGAGAGGGAAAGAAAGAGAGAAATAAAGAGGGAAAGAGAGAAAGAGAGAAATAAAGAGAAATACTCTACAAAAATAGCTAATATCTGAGTATTATTAAGTATATTCTGATATATTGCATTGTGTCAATGTGTTACAAATCTATATGCATTATGAAAAAGCATGGATTTACCTAAACCAAAGTATCACAGACAAGTCATCTATTAAACTATACAGAGGTGCTTCATACACTTCTTCAGAAGCACTTCTAACAGCCGCTTGCAATCTAGTACTCTATAAACTATAAAATCATCTTCAAGAATTAGAACACCTGGGCTTCACTGTAAACAAATGACAGAATTTTATTTAAAACTAAATCTATCCATAGAATCTGCAGTGATGACTCTATAGGTATTTACACTCACCTTTACAGGTTGTATTTTTGTGTACTCCGTGTAACCCAACTCTCAAAATGGGTAGCAATGACAAGCGGCTTTGTCTTGCTTTTCCTCTGAATAGAGTTTTAACTACCTCTATTGATAAGCATGGTCTCTCTCTCTCTAATTATACCTCCTAAGATCCTACTTGCTTTCTGAACTGCTGCCAGACACTATGCCACAGGTTTCATATTTCTGTCTTGTACCACTCCTGACAATTTACCTGATCAACAAATCTGGATATTGTAGTTTTAATCTGTTCATATTAAGTTTGTTTTTCTCTGTATTAAATGGTGTGAATCGCTTTACACCCCTAAGTACAGCTTTCCTGAGCTTCTCTTGTGTTGATGAGCACAATGGGTGTTCACATCATCCCCTTCCCTTCTACTCCTCTAATTTTAAAGGGAAGCCCTTTTTTTTTTTTTTTGGAGAGTTAACAAACTAAAACAAATTGATATTGAAACATGCTTCTTTTTCACCTGTCACGCAGAATCCTGGATACAGATACAGACGTTTTATCCAAGTCATTCTTATGTGTGCTGAACTGTAGGTTAGGGCAAAAACAGCTTGGCTGTTTGTTTTTTTCCCCATGAAGTTTGAGCAGGGGCTGTTCAGCTGTTTTTGGTCAGCTGAAGAAAGAATGATTTGGAAATTCCAAAAACAGTGTTCAGCATTTGATAAAATCAAATGTCAAATAGTAGGACAGAGAAATCTCCCATCCCCTGTGTATGGATGTTTATGGACGACCGTCCCACAGCTCCAGGAAGTAAAAATATATGTAGAACCAAAGCAACAAAGAAGATCAATTTAAAGCTTACTGTCTCAAGCTCAGCTACCCATTACACTGCTAAGTATGGGCTGCTCGCTGTCGCTAGTAGATCTGCTCAAACCATTTCTCCCCATTTCTGCAGCTTGCTCCTTCCTTCTTCATCTACACCTGACAAATTAGAAGGGAGTTCTTATATCAGTCTGATGTGTCAGAACGAATTATTTGCCATTTTTGCCTAATTAAGGAGCTTGCTCAAAGTTATAGTTCTTCTTATAACTTCCAGGTGTGCTGCTTACCTATGACAAATATTGTTCCTGACCACAAGACTTCTATAATAAGAGCAGCATCCTTGAAATAGGGGCACAAGCCTTGTACTGGTATAATCCTATGGATACGTAGGAGGTGACTGAAGTATTAGATGGGCGTATATTCAAAATTTTCCAATACTAGTAGAAGATGACTTGGGGCTCTTGATTTGTGAAGATATCCCACCTTGTGCCCTGCACAGAAATATAGCAATGTCTCTTCTCTAAACACCTGTCTTTTCAATGTGTTCTGGAGATTTTAAAATCGGCAACAGGCCGACTAATAACCTGGGATGTGAAACCAAAACCCAAGTGCTAACAATGAATTCCAAGCTGATCTTTTCCTGCCATGGTGTAGCTTGAGATTTGTGTACAACCACTCTCTTACGCTGCCATCATTGCTACAGTTATGAACTATTTATACTCCCAACAAGAGAGGTACTTCATTTTAAGAAAGCTGTTCTACAAATTGCAGATTGTTGAAGTCTAAACTAGTACAGCCTGAACTGAGATCACTGTAGATGAGGCTCTGTTTTAAAAAGCGTTCTGTCCTAGATCACTTACAAAATTATACCATTTATCTTCACATAAACTCTGCCAAATTGTCCATGCTTCAGAATCGAAAATGTGCCTTTGAAGGTAGTAGTCAGTCAGGAAAAGGAATGGACACGCTCTAAGAGAGAGCTGTATCCCAAGGAATTTCGATTAAATTTTAGGAATAAAGCTAGTGAGCAACAGCAATGCATTTTTTAGAGCGCAGTTGTATAAAAGGCTCGATTAACAATAATAATACTTCTTCTCAGCATGTTTTATCTGACAGTCTTAGAGATCATCACAAACATTAACTGGGCTTAACTACAGCCTGCAATAGATTAGCATTATTATGATAATATTATGGATGGAAAAGAAAAAGACAGGGGTCCTGATTCACTCAGGAACAGAACCCAGAGCTCTGTGCTCAAGTTTATAACCCCAACCAAGAAGAACTGTTATCAGACAAATGAAAATGGGACATCAGACAGAAAAATTATAAAAGGTTTTCAAAAGCATGTTGTAATTCCGATGAGGAAGTGCTTATCAGACGAGGAAATAAAGTTGCTGTGGACTAACAAGAGCTAATTTTTTTTACTCTGTATTTTTAAATTCTCACTGGACCTTTGCAGTATCATTCATAATCACCAGGAATTTCTTACTGGTTACACTGATTTACGTATGTGCAAATCTAAAAGCGGAGAATATTTTACATAATGGCCATTAGAACTGGATCAATCATCTTCATTATTAACCCTGTTTATGACTTAAAAGAAAAGGATGGAATAACTGCATCTACTGTTCTTAAAACACTGAAAGGGATATGGAAAAAACAGCATAACAGTTAAAATAATAAGTGTCTCGCTTTAAGTACCATTTCAATCTCCATCACATATGGTTTGGATTTTTTGTTGTTGCTTTTGTTTGGTTGTTTTAAATAATAAGAGTTTGGCCTGCCTTTCCTCAGTGAATATCCTGTAAAATGCTTAATTGGTCACTCATTAATCTTAATCTATCTTAATCTGATTTAGTATAGCCCACAAGATGTACAACAGCTTCTTCTTTGCAAAGCATCAGAGACTATTCCAGACAAAAATACTCCTTAATCTTTCTTCTGCCCTTGATACCATTCATCACTTCCTCCTTACTCTGGAGCTTGTTTCATGTGCCTTCTTGGCTCTGCTATCTCTTAGACTGTCATAGTAGTTGATAAATTCTGGAATTTCAGAAGTTTTTAAAATACTACAATCTTTATGCAATATATCTTGCTAGTGCTAAAGTTAGTTATTTTGATTAAGTTCCTCACAGATCCTTCAAAATTAATGGCAGAAGAAGGCAAATGTTCTCTTACAAATATCAAAAAATGCATAATGAGTAATTTTTAAAATGCATTTTTTCCTATAACATACTGAATAAATTTGCCATTACCATTTCCAGTCTTCATAGATCTTCTTAGAGGCTTCTTGCTTATACTAAATATACCTCTTATTTGCTGGGCAGTTATGGCTTTTTCAGTTCTATAAAAGTTTTACTGCCTTCCTCATTTAGTAAAACTTACATTTGCATAACGTAAGAGCTGAATAGCAGAGTCACGAAGCAGATTCAGGGTACTCAGCTCCAATGCAAGCTTCCTCGGTGTACCTAAATCGAGATCAGGAAAGAACATTTGAATGATCAAGAGTATGGCTTACTCTCCCCTTTTGACAGTCTCTGTCTTTCCCGCTGCAAGTATGGTCTGTAGTGATTTTTCCCTGCAGATTTTTTTAATGGATCAAAGATTTTGGTGGTTACCTTCTGAATGTTTCTCATTCAGATACATGCCCAGTCATGACATTACTGAATCAATTTTCTTAGTTAAATAGCTCTGCTAGGCGATCTACAGGTGCTGCTGTGGATGTACCTACATTTGCCCAATCATAGTAAAGAACATTCACTGTCTCGAAGAGTGTATTCTGAAGAAGAAATATTAAAATAAAGGAGAATAAAGTTGGCATAAAGAAGGAAAAAGAGAAAAGAAAATGGTATGTTTTTTTTTTTTAATTATTATTTGAACTTGCTTTTTCTTTCTGTAATCGGTGTAATAACTTAGCAATGAAATGCATATTGGCAGTCATGTTTTTTTAAACAATAGTCTTGGCATTCCAAACCACACCAACAAAGTAGAACAATCCAAGCAAAACATACTCACAAAATCTTTTGCCAGCATTGTGCTAAATAGTTGTGTTAGAAGCATCTAACACTGAGTGTAAATCTGCTTTGGAAAGTAATCGCACAAGCTCAACTCTTCTTTAATCAGTTTAAAATACATTTTCTTTCATAAAATAAATTTCAGTCTGCTAACTCACAGCAAATTCAGCTAAGTCAGTACAGCCCTACTATGAGTTCAACTGAAGCTCTAGGCCTAAGAAGCTGGGTGGAACAACTACCACTAATTAACTTCCAGGATTCTGTTGTTAATGAAAAAGGCACGTGAAGAACACTGATTCACTGACAGAGACCATAGTATTCAGTGTGCTTATGAATACAGAAAACAATATGTATCACCAAAACTTATTGCCACTCGGTATCAAGACATTCAGAGAGAATACTCATGGTATCGAATATGCCTGCTTTACTTCAGAGTAGGAACACTAACAATTAATATATACATGTAAGAACATGTTTTCTCCTGAAAAGTTTTAAAATTTGGAAAATTAATCCTGCAATTACAGTTATTGCTGGAATGCATCAGCTCCATGGAACAGATCAGATTTACTGGTCTATTAAACTGCTATCTATTCTGCATCCTATTTTGACCCATGGACTATTTTCAATCAGTATGTGTAAAATCTGACAGCCTATTTTCACATGTGTGCAAAACAATCTTGTCTGAGAAAGCTCCTTAGAACTTGTGCTAAAAAGTCTGTAGAATAATAGAACATCTGTAGTAAAGGCAAGCTTGAAGATATACCCCAACAGTCATCATTCTGAAACTCTCCGAAGAACTGGTCAGAAGACTTCCTCCCCATTAACAAAATACAACTATGCCATAGCCAGCAATAACTATTATAGTCCTCCAAAGGGAAAGGATCAGAACCAGAACAGTCGGTCTACGTGTCTCTTTTTCTACACAGCATGCAGTTTTCAGACATTTCAAGCCTGTGGCTACTCACTGTACAAAAGCAAGATGGCTGCCTACAGTCTTTGAGCTTCTCTGCTGCTACTAAATGGAGCACTGTGTGGACAAATGCAGAGGAAGAACAGCAAGAAAAGAGCTAAAAGCGTAAAAACACAACAAAGCAAAATTAGCAATTTTAGAACTCACATATGGAATATGGGGGGAAAGTCAGAAATTAGTTACATCCCTCATTAGGTTTTGCCTACTGGCAAAAATTCCTGTTGGCATTACCACTTAGTTTCATTAGGAGCTCTATTGGAAAAAAAAAAGGATTAGATTCTTCTGCAATGCTTAGCATCTTTCTGAGTATAACATGCTGAGCAGATTTGGTTGAAAAAGTCCGTGGTTACATTAGCTTATTATTACTTAATGATTGAACTATACAAAAATGAGCTACAGCCTAAAGGTTTGTCAACTGAAATTTAATTGTAAACTCTTTTCTTTAAAAAATACTAGAATTCCTACACAAATAACAGCCACCATTAATTTGCACCAGTGACCGAACATAGGACCATCTGCTCCTATAGTTATAAGCCCAAAGTAGGAGCCATAGAAAGGGAAAATTGAGAACTGCTTCCTGGAATCTAGGATGTATGAGGCCCCTTGCCAAAGGAAGCAAACACACGTGAACAAGACACTTAGAAGAAATAGCCCCTCAATCACTCTACACTTGTTGACAAAATTCTGTAGAGATGACAGTTTACACCACTATTCAAGTTTCAAATTGCAGTTTTTCTAAATCTGGTGCTTTATTTGCAGTGATGGTAAACTGCAAATCTTCAGCAGTTACATGACACTCACAATGGACTGCTACACACTGCGCTCCCCCAGCCTTCAGACAACACTTTTTTCCATTTATCAGTTTGGACTTTCCCCAGCTCTCTACAGCAGCACTCCCCTTCTCTCCTATTGCAACACTGCATAATAGGATGAAACAAGAAAAGCAGAAGTGATGTCTGAAAATCAATTATTTGCCATGGTTGCTGCTTATGATTTCCAAATGTAGTTCTACAAAAGATAATCAGAGCAATGTCCTTGAAGATCCTCCATTTTGTCTAATTTAGGTACTTGCTAGAGCTTCCAGTTGCATTGCTTCTCTTTGATAAATCTCCTCCCTAACCACAACACTCCTATAGTAAGAGCAGCATCCTCTAAATGGGGGCTTAAGTCCAAAACAGTAAACGGTCAGAAGGACCTAGGTGGTGACCAGGTGTCCTTAGAAAACCTGTGTCCATACATGGACAAAGTGAAGAGGGGAACACTTCCCAAATGACCACCACAGACCCTGCGCAAGCACAGAAGATTCAAATGTGTGTGTATAACCTTGTAACTACAGTAATCTCATGACTATGTGCAGATAGGTGTGCCTTATGTATTACACAGGCGTGTAAATAGTGGATAGTGCGATGACTTGGGTGCACTTGATTTGGGGAGACTACCTGTCTTGTTCCCTGTGCAGAACTAAAGCAATGACTCCTCTCTAAACACTTGTCTTTTCCACGTGTTTTGGGAGATTTTGAAATCAACAACAGCAGGATTTCAACTTATTTATGGTGAAAAAAGGACCTTAATAATTAAGAACTGAGCTGTGTTGTTTTTATTTCCTACTATTTTTCTGACGTGGTTTGTAACTTCTCTTGCTAATAGGGGCCTGTGGTATCACTATATAGGTCATTTTCATGTTTTCATGTAGCATTTCAGTGATGCTGAAGTGTGTGCGGCTCTGGAAGACATGTTTAGTAGATGTTACACTTCCGAGTTCATGTGCTGTTTCTGGCATTCCTATGATGTTTTCCTCACCAACTCTAGGTTTAAACAAGCACTAATGGAAATGCAGACTCACAGTAATCTTAAAAGCTTCACATGGCAGCTCAACGCATGGCCTCAGTGGGTGCAGGGAGACCCACCCATACAGAGGTACAGGGTACCAGGCACCAGGCAGCACCAGCCTCTGAGCAGAGCTCTGCTTGCACACAAACCTCAGGCTGCGGCCTGAGCTACCGTTCTCTGTTTATGCTATACAGTTGGGCAGTTTACTCTTCTTCCTCATCATAACTGAAACTCAGGGCTCATTCCAAATGGCAAAGTGGAAATTATCAGCTGGCTTTAGGTTTCAACTCTATGCAAATTGCGCTATATTTACAATATTAAACCAGTGCAAGTCCCAGACAGAAGACATCTGCCTGATCACAGAAGAAATTGGCAAGTGGTTGTGCTTTACTTCCTCATTTTTTTGTAATTTAAATTTCAGTGGAGGACTTCATTGGTTCACATAAACTCACTGCTAAATAAGCAGTTTTCATCCTTCAGCTGTTTGTTAGATGTGCAAATGCAAGATCACATACACAAGTCCAATGCTTTCAAATTTAAATGTCACAAATTAAGCATCTAACTATGTAGCAAATCACATAGTAATTCAGTAGTTACTGAAATTTTATCCTGAAGTGCAGTGTAACTTTTTTTTTCTCTTCATAGAATTCCATAGGATTATGGAATCCTTTTCTAAGAAGAACAGTAGCTTTTATTTCTAAAAAATATTTATTTTTCACATAATTTTTATTTTTCACAACTGTACATAAAAGTTAAAAGCAAGCATACCCTAAAAGATTACATGTTAAAAGGCAAGTGGGCCCCAGATTTGATTTCCTTTAGTTTTTTAATTATTTAAAAACTGGTAATTCAATTTCTGATGTATATAATTAGCACACAAATATAGATAACACAGCTGAGGGTCTTGCTGTGGTGGAAAGACTACTTTGCACAGGGCTTAACAAGGCTATACAAATAAATACGAAAAAGTGCAATGAAAAATACTGTCAAATACTACACAGGAGTTCATTTGAGGTGCATTTACAAACGTTAAGAGTTGTGGATGTAGCTTATGCCTGCATAACTGTGAACAAAGAAGCACTTACAAATGTCTAAGTGGGTGCTTTCAACGAGAGGATGTTCTTCTGCCAGTGGATGGGGTACAAAGGACACAGACACCTAGTTAAAGTAATGAGTTTATCTTCACTTACATTTAACGCAATAAAATAATAAGTAAAATCGTACACCAAGAATAAAACAAAAGAAGGCAATGCACCTAACCATTACTACATAAGATTAACTACAGTGACAAAGAAAGATGCATCATCAACTGCCCTAATACTTTACCACCATCCAGATCTGCAGTTGCTGTGGAGCCCCAGTTGCAGCAAGGATTTGTAGAACCTTCCCTGACAACTGGGAGGTCCTAACGCAGTGCATTCATTTTTAGGTGAGGCCTCCAAAGTCACTGCAAGGGGATCCAGCTTTTATACAGTTGAATAAACAAGGTTACATAATTTCAAGTGCAGAAACATCTGATTCCATCCAAAGCCTGGCTAGGGCTCTAGGAGGAACCAAGGGAGTTTTTCTATCAATTTGGGCTTTAACCACGTATTTCTCAACAAGGTCAGATGTCCGGTGTCATGGCCTTGCAACATGCCCCTAAATAAAGATACACTACTGGTTACTGTTACACAACAAGCATTAAACAGATACTTACAGATGGGTATTAAAATATATATATTCATGTTAAAACAGCAAAACAGACAAATATTGCATTGCATGTGCAGTATAGTGTTTGGCTGTCAAGTTCATCTAGAGGTCAGCTTCATTTCATGCCTTTACTACCTCTATCAGTCCTTTGACCTAAAGATAAAGCACAATCTTCACGGTATATCCTGTTAAATATAATCTTAGACATAGCCATTAGACAAAAAGGCCTCTCTTTTTGTGCCTCGGTTAACTTCTGCTCATTAGTCATGGCTATGATTTGCACTCCTTTTAAAACATGTCTAATTAGTTGCATAAAATGGGGAATTAAACGTGAAACAAGAATTAAAACAGTGGCTGCGCAAAGAAAGAAAAGTGCATGCTTAACCCATGGTCCCCCTGGCAGCCATGAAAACACATCCAATTCCCAACCTTTCCACATGTGGGTAGGTACATGTGCTAGCTTTCTCATTTCTTTTATTATTTTTTTTACCACTTTTCCATTGTCATCAATTTGTAGCTAACAACTGGATTCATCTGATGTTCTGTGTACTCCCCCTTCTTCTACCAACAAATAACAAAAAAACCCAGGACCCAAGGAAATGGTCACAAGTTGGATCAGATGAGGTTTAGACTAGACATGAGGGAACTTCTTCTCTCAGAGAGTGGTCAGGCACTGGAATGGCTGCCCAGGGAGGTGGTGCAGTCGCCATCCCTGGCAGTGTTCAAGAGGTATCTGGATGAGGAGCGAGGCGATATGGTTTAGTGGTTTCGGGTAGGTATGGTAAAGGGAGGATGGTTGGACTAGATGATCTTGTAGGTCCTTTCCAACCTTGTGATTCTATGATTCTATGATCTATGATGTTGAAAAATTGCATTTGTCATTTGAATGAATTGGTCTGCCAGAAGGTCAAGAGCCATGGACATTAGATTAGTTATCGTTTGTAAGACAGTGGAGGGCCTCCCAACCGCCAGGAAAGGTTCTACAAATCTTCACTGCAATTGGGGCTCCCAGCAACTGTGGATCTGGATGATGGTAAAGTATTAGGGCAATTGGTGATGTATCTTTATTAATCACTGTAGTTAATCTTATGTAGTAATGGTTAGGTGTGCTGACTTCTTTTGTTTTATTCTTGGTGTATCATTTCATTTACTATTTAATTACTTTAAATGTAAGTAAAGATAAACTCACTTCTTTAACTTGTTGTCTGTGTCCTTCCTGCTGACTCTGTCCACTGGCAAAACAAACGTCTAGACTATTGAATCGTTTGTAATTTCTTAGCATACGCCAAAACAAAGCTGTCATCATTACCCATGCTTACCTGTGCAGGCTAGCATACGTTACAGCCTAGACTTTGGTAGCAATGTTCCCTTATCTTTTGTGATGGTGAAGACACTACTCTGTAAACTGGTTAAACAGAGCACCACAGCAATTTCTCAGCAGTTGGAATCATTTGATACAACAAGCCAGTATGTCTGCACCTGAAGAATTTTTACAAATAAATAAATAAATAACAATTTTCACTGTTAATTTTGAAGGATTTTAGAATTCAACTGTAAAAGTGACACATTCACAAAATGATTGCAGTTCACTAAAACCTTAATAAAACTTCCTTGTTCTAAATGTAATGGTCTTTACTCAAAGATCAAATAATGTATATCTTTACAAATACTGAAAGTCATTCTGATGCCGCTGCTAGCTGACTTTACATTTGGAAAAGCAGGATCCCAGCTCCTTTTATTTACCTAAGTACAGTTGCCTGCAGCTAGATTCTCCTCTGTTCTCTACAATCATCACTTTTCCTACAACCCAGTGAAAGAAAGCTTTCATTTATTTTAAAATAAAACTATTTGGTTCTCTTTTGACAGACCTGCAGCATTTTCACATGGCTTCTCATACTCAGTCCTCCGCTTGATCTTGGTTCATAGTGAGTTAAATAAATGCACAATCATAGTAACAAGAATCTGAAAGCTGTTAACCAGTTCAGCTTCCTTTAAGTTCCAGCCAATGTCACAGTAACACTTTGTGCAGCAGTATCTGAGGCTTTCTTGTTTGCTTTTCAGAGCTGGCATGACTTTATTTTTTGAGGTGGAAGAGCGAGAGTGTGACACCTGGGATCAATCACCTAACAGTAAACTGAACAGTTGCTATGTCATAATTGTGACGCGGTCAGTAAATGAATTAAGTCTTTGCCTACTGGTTTGCAGATCTTTGTTTTGCAGACCATAAACCACAAACCTGAAGCATTGTGTAAACAGCAGAACAAAAAAAGGCAGATAAATTTAAAACAGTATTATCAGGATGTCTTCCAACAGCTATTATTATAAAAAGTAGTAGAAGATTGAAACTCATTTGTAGTCCAAGAATAATGATAGTTTTTATGACCTTTTTATTTGAGCTGTTTAAATGGCCAGCATGTTTTCCTTTTCTGCAGAAAAAGCATAATTAAATGATGACTGTAAGAACTAAAATTAGAACAATCCCAGCAAACAAACTGTACCAAATTCCAACAATTCTAGCAAAAGTTTCCAGCACAGCTGGGCAAGAAGGTTCTTTTTCGATTCTGTCTTCAGGTTTTCCGTGTATGCCTTCTCTTAGTAACAGACAAACAGCTTTAGGCTTTGTAATAACACAGGCACAAGTGATGACGGAGTGTTTCACTGAGTAAGCGGTGAATATTTCGAAGGACAGCACGCATCAAGACACTGGTTAAGTACCATCAAAGGCAGAGTTCTCTTCCCACTTGCGCCCTGTACCCCAAAGATCTTCTAAACTACAAAATGCGAAGTTCTCATTCAAGTGCTTGTACTGTGTAACAGATGGCACCAGTCACAGACATGGAACAGCAGAGTAGTTCACGGCACATGAGAAAATACTGAATGCCTTTCTTCATTTCATAGTGTTTTCAGACTACTTTTTGTATTAGCAACGCATCTGAAATAATAAAAATGAAATCAACTGTATGAAGGGCTGGTTTTACTACATTCTCTATATGTGGTAATACAGCGTATTTTCCTTCTGATGAATTACTGAGTGTATTCTTGATTTGTAAAGCCAGCTTCCAGGTCCAATAAAAGAAAACAAAACAAAGATATCATACTTCGCACAGTGAGCTTGATGCTATTCCTCCCCCTAACCACAAGCACAGTTAACAGCTACTCACAATAAGAGGTCTTTGGCTGCACACGTTTGTTATCTGATTTTACTGAAACCCTTAAATTTGCTGTATTGGCTCTCATGGTTAGAAGAGTATCATAGCAGAACCTGTGAAGTATATTCTCCACCCATTCCCCCATTTTATTCCCCGGCTTTTATTGCTGAGCACAGTATCGTATAGTATGGAACGTCTTTTTTGGTCAGTTGGGATCAGCTGTCATGGCTGTGTCCCCAGGTCCCTCACCAGCGGCGCAGCATGAGAATCAGAAAAAACTTTGACACTGTGTAAGCTCTGTTTGGGATTAACCAGAATGCTCCTTTGTTGCCAACATTGTTTTGGTCGCAAATCCAAAACATAGCACCTTACAAACTCCTATGATGAAAATTACATCTACCCAGTCAAAACCAGTCCTGCAGTGAAATAAGCCTGCAATACAGTAACCCGAATAGCTAAAATATTTTGGCATCCAAAACCATAACTCTAGAATCTTTCACGAGTACTACATTTACTAAATAACTAAGGTATATTCATGATAGTATTTACCTAGCACTGAGTATGACATCAACTACTCTGAATGTTTGCTGGCTTTAAAACATCCAAGTGGTTGTCAGTTCTGAATAATGCTTACGATTTTTTATTTCAATTTATTGTTGTCAGCAGGGTATGATTTTTCATCTAAAGACAAATAGCCAGTTTTGCAAACTGGACACTGTTTTTTCTTATCAATGTAAAAAAAAAAACCAGCACATGGGAAAAATACAAATGTTATGTGCAGTAAGTCTTTGAAACTATTCTGCTGTGAGCATCCGTTCTCTGTTGATGACTAGCTGCCTTGGGGTCTTGTATTTCTGGTACTTTCAGTGCCTCCCCCAAAGTTTTTATTTTTGTTCTTATTTTTATTTAGAGATAATCTGTAGTTAATTTTGTGCTTGATTTTCAGACATCTTCAGTGGATGCTCCATGTATTTACTCATGACTGAAGAAGACTGAATTTAATACTTGAGAATATAAGACCAACCAAAAGAAGTATTTCAGAAGCACCACTGCAAATGATCAGTGTCAGCTTTTCCTATGAGAGCATCAGTTAAGCTAGAACTTGGGTACATAAATACAGTTTAAGCATTTCCAAAGCAGTAAGATAACCTGAGAGCCTGTTTTCAGAAGTCTGACAATAACTGTGACACATGATTTCATTTTGCTCATAGCTTGTTGCTGCTGAAGTGTTAGCCATAAGATACCACAAACACATTTCCTGGCTAACACAGCTGCTTCTGAGAACACAGTGGCCTAACTTTTGTTACATCTAAAGACGGACTGTTGTCCTTTGTAAAATAACAGTAAACAAAGGTACTAGGTATAATTTCTGAACTGATAAAACTGTGTAGCTAGATTTTACATAATTAGTCAGTAGCAGAATACTTCCGTATATGTATGGTAAATATAGGGATGGGGCATAGTCAGCATCTCCTTACTGAATCAGCACGGTGCAAGAAGGTGACATGTAATCTCCATAATACGTGTGATCTTTGAGAAGATGGAGATAACGTAAACATGCTGTGAAATGTTCTACATATGCTGCAAGAAGTTTGGGTGAAAACACACGGTACAGGAAATTTATTTTTATAAATATAGCAGGGACAGACATTCCAGGTGTCCTTGCTTTTTTGCATCGAGGGAAACTAATAAATATATATGTGTATGTATATACAGCACGCACTCCATTTTCCATTTACTGCATACAGGAATCTCGTTTGAAGTATAGACTAAATATGCAGAAAGCTTCTAGTGCTCTTGCTAGAAGAGGCAGGATAGACTGTAAAATCAAACCACTGTTTCCTGTGGTTATCAGGGGCACTAGAAAGTCAACTTTATATGCATAAATAACTATATATATGCTTTGCTTAGTCATTTGTTCATCAGTTGGTCCTTTTCTATGTATAGGCAAAATGAAACAGTAGTTTTTCTTATCTGCAGTTTAGATCTGTATGCTCATTTAGATGAGTATGCAGGCATATTGTAAAATTTCAGTTTGTGAATTTTCACAGCTCTTGTAATGGAACCGTAGGGCCTGCTCAGGTCAGCCTCTTCCTCCAACACACTCACGCATGGCTTCAAGACCACCGCAAGCAGCAGCTGTACACAGTCTTCAATAATACTACCTGGCTCTTAATGGGAACTTCAGTTCCATGCTTGGGTGTAAGGTGGCTACTAGGAGGTAGAATACAAAAACAGAAGGATCATTAAGAGGAAATTATCAGAATCATTCCCAAGGATTGAGGGGTGCCGGTTGACAGAAGGCTTAACACAAGTCAGTGTGTCCTGGCAGCCAAGAGGGCAAATCACATTTTGGGGTGCACTGAGCACAATACATCCAGCTGGTCAAAAGCCACCTTTGTGTTGTTCTCATTCAGAAGACTATCCAACTCACAGAATAACCCAGAGCAATATTGGGATCATCCCAGCAGACACCAAGAGATATAGATTACTCTACTTTAGCAGTTTCTCTAACACTTCATGGGCTCCACCATAACAATTCCATTACATCCTGTAACGTCTAGATTGCATATCACCCAATGCCATAATTATGTTTTCCTAAGAAATCCTAGGAAATTATTCTAGGAAAATTTCTGGTTTGCTGGGAAATTTTCTGTAGCCCTTTGCCATAAATGAAGCATGCTCCTGGTTTATTTTCCTGTATGTTCTATTGAACCTAGTATAGAATAAAAGTCTTCAACTTGCAGATTTTCCAATCTTTCAATGCCTTAAAATTGTCAAGACAGAATTAGATAGAAAGTGAAACCCATTCCTGCGTGAGCAGTGTTCACTATACATGAAGCTCAACTTCACAAGCATCTCAGATTTCATTTGGAGTTTTTAATCTGACTGTCAGTAGAAGTAAACCTCTTCAATTTTGGGACACGTATATGTATACACATATACTGATGTATATATATGTATATTCAAATACAAATACAATTATAAATACGTGTACATGCATACTTCCTGCTAAAGTAATGGCCTGTCTTCCACTGATGCAAAAGGGGTTATTGATGGTTGCAGTGGGACAGGACTGGGTTGAGATGTAATTTTAGGCATTCATGCCGAGTTTTATGTCCCAGTTTAACATGGACTGAGAAAGAATGTTCCTAACTACAGGTAATATTTAATAAGACAGGTCACTTTCAAAAGTATCTTGGTTTTGAACGAATAATCTATTCCAAAACTTATGAATATCATCTGGAGAAGTTTCACAATTAAAAAGAGCATGGGAGCACAGTGAATTTAAATTGTGAGCACGACAAACTTCTGAAATTAGTAATAGGAAGATGTGATAATTATTAACCTACTGGGGCAATATTTAAAGACAGGTACGCCATCAGGTCTCGGAGAGCAAACTCATTCAAGAATTTAAAAAGTAGTTTTCAAATACATCCCACACCATTAAAATGTAGAAGTACATTTTTCATGATGTTTTTCTTACTACTAAGAAGAATAAACTGATATGTTCCTATCCTTTTGAAGTTGTAGGTTACTGGCTATTTTTGTTCTGGCAGTGACACACGAACTGTAGTCTTAAATTCATATCTGCATTTTTAAGATTTTCATGTAGAGGCTTTTATTTGGAATAGATGATTTAATTTTGTGTTGCTGGTTTTTTTGTTGTTGTTGTTGTGGTTATTTTTTTAAAGTGGTAATATCTATTTCAACAGTGCAATCACCCTGATCTCATAATTACAGGAATGTTATATAATTTGATTGCACATTGAGAAAAATTATCCTACCTTGTATTGTGCCTGTGTTTCTGTTAATATACTGCTCACTGTAAGAGAAGGAGAAAAGGAAATTAAAGAGAAGCTAAAATAAAGAAGTTACTTAAAAAAACCAAAATGCCTAGCATATCTTTCCACGTTTAGAATGCAGGCCCTTCTCTAGGCCTTTACAATGTCTTTACAAAACCCAGATTAAATCAGAACAATAATAGCAATAAATAGATCCGATCATTTTTATTAATCTGATAACCTCACAGCTATCACGGGGTTACTGTACTTGTTTGATATTTCATAGAAAAAGAAACAAAACTCAGATGCTCTTACTTAAAATGTAATGCTCTGGATTATTGTGTAAATGAGAATCCCTGCTAGTAGCTAGGGCATACTGCACACAACTGTGCTGCTCTGATACACTTTCAATGAAAAGACAACACATACATTCATTGTCCAATGTTGTATCAGTCTTTGGGAAGGAAACAATCGGTATCTCAATAGTCCTTGTGTTTCCAACATGTCTGCTTGGATTCCTGCCTGGAAATTTTAAAAATCCTTCTTCTACCAGGTAGAATACAAAAAAAGCATTTTTTTCTGTCAGTACTTTTTATGGCATGGATGGACCCTATCTTAACTAGCTCAAAGACAACTCTTCAAAACTTTGCAAAACTTTCTTAGAAAAAGCACAGAAATGTTTAGAAATAAATCATCTTTCATAACACAATATTAAGTAATGTGAGAAAGAATAGGGAAAAGAATACCCAGTGGGAAAGAGGTTGAGTGATTTTTACAAAGTCGCGGCATTCAGTAAGGTATGCATAGATAAGGAAGATGAAAGATGTGATTGAGCAAGCACACCTCTGGAATCAGCACTATCCATTCTTATCAGTCAGCTCTTTGCATCAGAGCTAAGACAGGATCTTTGCTATTTTTACGCAGTAATATAGCTTTCAGTTTTTTTCCAGGGAAGAACACCTGCTAAGTGGTGTAGAAATAAAGACATACAAATAGCAAGAAAACTGAAGAATTAACTCACCTTTAATGAAAAATTCCTCCCTGGGATTCTCATTGTCATTTTCCAGAATTTCAAATGCAGACAGTGAATTCTGAATGTGAAAGAAAAATATAAATGGCCTGGAAAATGTACATGAATCAACCTCAAAATCTCTCTATATTTTTGACAAACTTTGTGTCAAGTCATAGATTGACAACGAAGTAGATGTCTATGAAAGTCCTGAAAAGCTAGCTGCCTTGCTTTGTTCATGTTCACTGCCAGTGGCAACTGTGCACTCAGTATAGAAGACAGCATCCAACTAACAGGGATATCTGGCCCAGAACATTTTGAGTACAGCACAAGGGTACTGTGTAAGACATCCATGCCATCTTCTCCGACTTGCCCTAGAAAGCTCCTCCTTTTGCAACAGCTACCAGAAACTTGCAAACAAAATTTCCTTTTGCTGGTTCCTCTAACTAAGCATATCTTGTGGCTATCTGTACGCACAACATAAGCTGAATCTAACTTACACTGCTACAACACAATGCATGTTGCTGACTTTTCACACACTGCCCTCGTGGCCTGGAAGGGGTTGCATCATGCTTTCAGCCAGACACCAGAACTCTGGTCAGGTTTGGGTACTCTTTGATATTATAAGGAATTAGGGTAATAAAATGATTTTGATTGATGGAACAGATTTCCAGTTCTAAACATATCTCAGAAAGAAATTTATTACTACTTTAAAGAAAAAAAACGATGCAACGTGCTGCTTATCACCACGAGCTGGGTTCACAATTGTTAGTACCCTACCTATCGACAAGGTAAGGGCAGAGACGATGGGGGTCCCATGTCTCTCATGCTCTTGTTCAACTGATTATCAGGATGCCGTTATCTCAAGATGCCTGCTATGAGTGGCAGTGAGTAAAGACTGCAGTGCTGGTGAGCAATGCAACACCACGAAGCCGCCTCTCAGCAAGATCCTCCAAGCAGCTGCTACAGACATTAAAATTAGTAATAGGAAGCAACAACACCCGAGTTAAGATGGGCACACACTGAGGCAGCAAGCAGGCCTTTTCAAAGCAGTATAACTGGTATGTAATTGAGGTTTGCTAGGTGTGCTCCAAACTCAGGAAGCGCAATTTGCACCTCCTTGTGCCAGAAACTGAATGAGTCAGATCCTTAAAGCTTCAATTTTAGCTTTGCTTCGGCCTCTTCATTGTTCTGACTAATGTGATGCTATCAGAGCCAGCTAACTATGGTAGAAAACGTCTGCACATACCGCATAGCCTCAAGGCTACAGCACAGCCAGGCTGGTGTCAGAGCTTGAACACCCACAGATCGCGGTGGAGCAGCTGCAGGCCACTCCAGCTAACTGTAAGCAAGTAAGTTATTAACTGCACTAAAAACACACACACAGTGAAAAAAGTGAACACGCTACTGCTATCAAAGCACCAGAAGTCATTAGCACCTCAATTTTTAGGTATTAAAACTGATACACCCTAATTGAAGCCAGAAGTTCAGAAAGAACTACACAGATATTAAAAAGCTAGTAACTCCCCAAGAGACCTGAAACAGCCAGCAACTTAACATGAAGACTTGGCTCTCTAAACGTAACAAACAAACAAAAATATCCAGAAAAAATATTCTGCATCATTAGGGCCCGAGGTGCACACACTGCAGGACGAGTGTCATGCATTAACTGGTTGCGGACTGTATGATAGCCAATAACGAAACCTGTCTTTCCTGAGGACTTACTGGGTGTTTTCATCATTAGCATATACAAGAATCCAGGCTTCTTTCCAATTTATCCCATTATTTACTACAAATAAAGCATTTCATAAAGTATTTTCTGTCGATGGGCAGGAGTTTTTGTTTCTAAGTGAACTTTAGTAAGTGGCAAATGAAACCAAGGGTGAAATTAGTTAAAATAATTTAATGTTTGAAAGATTTATTAGCTGTTTGCTTTCATTGTGCTCTCCCACAGAAAGCACGACTTGGCAATCAGCTGATGAATTTCCTTACTGATCTTCTGTAAGGCAAAACCCTGCTCTGACAAATGATATGGTGAGAACAGTTATCTGAACTGCTGAGAGCTGCTGGCAGAACCAGGCCAAGGGGCTCAATTCTAACTCTACAAATGGTGGGGAAGCTATGCAGTTGGCTACGGAAAGAGTAAGATTACATTTGGTTCTGTACTGTTGCTGAAAATGAAGACCCCCTCATTTAGTATTTGTACTAGTAAACCCACAACTTTTTTTTTTTTTTTTTTTTTTTTTTTCCCTTAAAAAGTGAGGATAAAGTCAGTAGTGAGACCCAGGAGCTTTCCCATGTCCTCAGAAGAACTGCAGGGAACAAGATTGGGGCCATTTAATTTTGACATAAAGGTCAGACATGCACCGCCTGTGCTGTATTCTATACTCTCAGCATAGAGCAGGTGCCAGCGAGAAACCCGCTGCTCTAACAGCTGCCAGGTGTATTTCAGTGAGTACTGAAACCACGGATAGTGTCCAAGACTGATGGGAAGCCCCAGAGGTTCTGGGGCTTACTGCGTTGCAGCTTGTAACCCCTTCAGAGGCCCCGGATTATCATGTTACCTGCCTATCAAGCACTGCCCGCTCTTTGGGTCAAAAAGTCACCAAAATGGGAACAGAGAACTAGCTCATTATTTCCAGTCTTCTCAGCAGCCTGCTCTGAGCGTGCCTATTGCCTTCTCTGTGACGTAAATGGTATTGTTTGTGCAACAATATGTTTAAACGATCTGCAAAGCACTACGAATTGTGTCTACAGAAAATACTCAGTAAGCGTTAACAGCTGCTCTTCAGCGCAACAACCCTGTACAGAATTCCAAGGACAGAGACATTTGCTACGACGGCACGAAAACATCAGTAGTAAAATTAACATACAAAATTTAGAACATCGTATTTAATAGTTTGCTGCTTCTGAAGTAGCATCATTTTCAGAGGGGTTTTGCTAAAGGAAGCATTAAAAAACTGGGACTCGTTACTAAATAATTCAACGAACGCGTCTAGGGACCATGGCGTCCGATTCGAGTACGGGCCGCTGCTCTGCCGAGTGCTCGCAGAGCCACCGCTGCGTGCCGGCCGGCCCGCGGCGCTGCCTCCACACAGCCCGGACCCGCCGGCCTCCGCCGCCATGTCGCGGCCGCGAGGGCGGGGCGCAGCGGCTCCCGTTGCGGCGAGGGGAGGCCGCCGTCAGAGCTGACGCCCGTTTCGCTACGCTGAATGTCTGGTTTGGGGCGGTTTTGTGTTTGCTGGGAGCAAGACAAGCCCTCGCTCTCTCAGCACGGCTACAAGGAGAGCACAGCCGCTGTGGGAGGCAGCAGCTCCCGTGGCAGCCGCGGGAGGAGAGGCAGCGCAGTGCAGGAACCGTACTGGTCTTGTGGGCGTGAACACGTGGTGGCTGTTCCTTCCAGATAGCCTCAATAATGCTAATTCTAGATTTTCGTTACATTTCTGTTACGTTCCTGTTAATTAAAAAAAATAGGAAATACAAACACAGGGAGCTGTCAGGTAACAAATGACGCGAGCTACATGTCTGTAACCCTGTGCCTTCTTAAAGCAGATCTCCAGAAGCAGGAATGTGCTGCCTGAGCCTGAAAAAAGTCAGTGCACCTGAACAAATAAATTAGCCCAAAGTTAGGAACACGGTGATTTGGTGAAGAGCCTTTACAGCTCATGAACAAAAAGTGGCTGGAACAGAAGAGTGTCAGTGCTCCTAAAATGCAGATGAGAAAGGTTAACAATAATTTCCTTTCTTCGGCAGCTGAGAAAGCTGTATTAAAATCAGAGTTGTGCTCCATATTAAATACAGCCTCAAAACTGATCAATGGTTTAAGTTAGGAAGTACTTAATCTCTGAGAGAGTGGTCAGGTGCTGGAATGGGCTGCCCAGGGAGGTGGTGGAGTCACCGTCCGTGGGGCTATTCAAGAAACATTTAGATGTTGATGGAGGGACATGGTTTAGTGGGAAATATTGGTGATAGGTGAACAGTTGAACTGGATGATCTTAGAGGTCTTTTCCAACCCTGGTGATTCTATGATTCTATGGTAGTGGGAGTTGCCACAATCCTGGTGCAAAATTTGGATTTACTGAACCTCATGGGTTCACATGGGCCCACTGCTCGAGCCTGTCTAGGTTTCTCTGGATGCCATCCTGTCCCTCGAGTGTGTCAGCTGCACCACACAGCTTGGTGTCATCTGCAAACTTGTGGAGGGTGCACTCGATCCCACTGTTGATGTCACTGATGATGTTAAAGAGCCCTAGTCCCAGTGCTCACCCCTGAGGAACACCACTCGTCATTTATTTCCACCTGGACATCAAGCCATTGATCACCACTGTCTGGGTAAAATCTCACCAGTTCCACGACCACTGAACAGTCCTCCCACCAAATCTGTATCTTACCAATTTGGAGAGAAGGATGTTGTGGGGGACAGTGTCAGAGGCCTTACTGAAGTTCAGATTGATGACATCAGTGACTCTTCCCTTGTCCATTGACACAGTTGTGCCATCATAAAAAGTGACAAGGTTGGTTGAGCAGGTCTTGCCCTTGGTGAAGCTGTGTTGGTTATCCCGTATCACCTCCCTTTCTTCCGTATGCCTTTGCATAGCTTCCAGGAGGATGTGCTCTATGATCTTGCCCAGCAATGAGAAGAGGCTAACAGGTCGGTAGTTCCCTGGGTCATGCTTTCTAACCTTCTTAAAAATGGGTTCCATATTGCCTTTTTTCCAGTCACCAGAGACTTCACGACAGCCATGATTTTTCAGATATCCTCGAGAGTAGCTTGGCAACTACGTCAGCCAGTTCCCTCAGGACTCTTGGATGCATCTCAACAAGACCCATGGACATACAGATGTTCAGGTTCCTTAGATGGTCATAAACCTGATGAAGGTTTAACAGAGGGAGGGACAACGCTCTCTCAGTTCGCATCTTCAGAGCTTTCTGCTTGAGGGCTGTGTGTAGAGCACTCTCTAGTGAAGACTGAGGGGAAGGGCACTCCTTCTTGGACTTTCCTTTTCTGGTTGATGTTTATACAGAAACCTTTATTATTCTTTGCACATGTAAACTCTCGTTCATCACTGGCAAAAATACATGGCAAATGGTGGTGAGCATGTTGAAAAACAGTGTTTTGTAGTTAAGAATTTCCTCTATCAAGTAGTGTTATTGTGCTCTTTGTATCTGATGTAGTTCCCATGGAAATAAATAAGATGCGTTATTTTCCGAGCAACCTATGTATCTTAACACATTGTTTTCACCCTGCTCTTTAAAGCAGAGAAGTCCAAGTTCCTGCGCTGCTTACAGCTGTTACAATGTAAGTGACTCACTGCACCACAGTTGTGTCTCCTTGGGGCCACAACTCGTGGAAGAAAATGAAAGCTTTTCCTCCTTGGTGAGAGATCCACTTTCTATGGGTACTTGAGTGAGACAGTGGCAACCCAGAACTGTCACCCAGCTGCTGTTAAGTAGCTTTGTTACTCTTTCATGTGGCAAGAACAAGAAACACGCAAACCAAAATTAATATGAATTAAAAGTGCTGACAGTGACACACTTGGTACAAAGAGGCAGTGCAGGTGCAGAAAGCCCCTCTCCCTGTGAGATGCATGTACGCTGTGAAGTTAACTAGGTGCGTATTTCCTGTCAGATTCCCTTGGACTGGCATCTGCTGCACCCACTTGGGTGAAGTTTTGCATGGCAACAAGGAAGGAAAAGAAAAATATTTATTGAGAAAGTGGGATAATAAAACCACAGAAGAAAAAAAATCATGCTACAAAACAGCTCAGGAGCAGAATAAGAACAACTTGGCACTGAAGACTGTAATCTAGTCAAGAAACAGTGGTCTGAATATTTTGGAAACTAGAAGTGGAGGAATTTTAGGCACACTTTGGGAAGTTTAGTCAGTAATATACAGGAGGTGTTTTCTACTCCCCTACTTATAGACTTAGTTCTCTGAATCACTGCTTACATGAGCAGTTTACACTTACATACAGTTTGCTGGGAAGATGTTTATGGTGTTCTAAAAAGAATTGTTTATTTGGAGACTGAAACAAATCAGTAGATTGGAACATCTGATTCTGAAAAAGACACATGTATCAATTGCATCCACGTGCTCTGTCAGCCTCCTGAAGATGAACATCAGAAATACTGCAAACATTTGGATTAAAATGAAGTTTCTCATTTGGGCACGTGCTTTTTGTATCTAGGATCAAACTGGCCAATACCAACATGCAAGCTGCTCCTGTGTTCAAAAGCATGCTGTATATTACTTCTGTGATTAGGACTTCTTTTTAATATTAGCTGCTGGGCCTTTTTTGTTGTTTAAACGTGTGTCTAGATATCTAATTCATGTCATTTAGGATCACTTTAAAAGCAGTGCACTTGCAGAAAATAAAACATTAATACCCCATTACAATAGTATTCATATTACATGTATGCCATACAGTAAGCAAATTATCATGTATTCCTGTTGAGAAAAGGTTTCAGCCTCTGATTCCATTACCTGATGATTTACAGATGCAAAAGAAAAACAACGATGTTATTATCTTCCACTAGAGGGCGAGAGAGCATCTTTTGTTGCCAGGCAGATTCTGAAAAAAAAAAAAAAAAAGAAAAAACGTTTACATCATTAAAGCAATAAGGTCAAATTTGAAAAACAGGAGAACAATTGAATTCGCCGTATTACCGAAACCGATGTGATTTCTAAAATATGAAGGCTCTGACATCTGAAATTTAATTGCTGTTGGGTTACTTCCTGCAATCATTGAAACCGAACAATGAACACAGATAAGTTTATATGCATGGACAACCACGTTTCAAGTATTTTTTCCCTTCTTCTCACTACACAATGCTGATTCCTTCAGACAAGGATATTAACAGATAATTTAAAAATCTAAAAAAAAATACATAAATAGAAATGGTAATACTGAAATCAGCTACTAACATGATAATGATGCATGTAATTTCTTTTGGAAAGTGAGCTCAGCACAGCTAGTAGCTGTGGGACTGCCATAGAAGCCTATAATCAAAGGCTGAAACTCATTGGAGAAAGGTACTGGGAAAAGAAGAAATGTTCAGGGAGGTGTTCATGCGTAGACTGGCATAGAGATAATTTAGCACAGCAAGTTTAATTAACTTCAAAGTTTGCAGATCTTTCTTTATGTAGTGAGAAATGGACAAACTAAAAACAGAGCAGTAACTGGTTGGTTTTGTTATGAGTTCCTGTTTACTGCTCAAGAACTAAAACCCAACAGGGAAACAACTCAGGCCTTATTATAGATTTCATTTTTAATTGTATGAAATTCTAACACATAAATCTGTATTTCTGTTCCACACTCCTTAAACTCCTGAGGCAGTTTAATAAGGACTCAAAAATGATGGTGCAAGGATTACATTCCTTTCCCAGGTCTCTGTTAAGTGAAAACTATAGACATTGAAAACATGAATGCTACGTAGAAAGACAGACAGACAGAAAGAAAGAAGAAAAGCAAACAAGTGTCATCAGCTTCTATCCTGGACATGTAACATCAGCCTTTGTACACATAGCTCTGGCTGAACTCTCACAGCAATTTGTGCTGCAGGATCTCTGTTGGCTTTTTTGCCCTCATACTCCAGCCCTCCAAACCAGCACGTGCAACTGCAGGGACTGTAACAGCAGCAAAGCGTGGGAGCAGCAAGAACACCCCTGGCAGCTTCTGTCAACCCCAAAATATCTGACTGAAATACTGATGAGGGTGACCTTAGCAGATCTGTCCCACAAATGTGATTCAGCTGCAAACTGAGTAAGTTACATTTTCTAACTCGGCTAAAATATTGATAGCACTCGTTTTAGTGTAGGACAGTGTAAGCATCTCTTCCTTGCTCTGTCTGTGATTATTGCCTACTTCTTCTTTTCTCATGTGTCATAATATTCTTCACTTCTTGTGTCAAAAATAAAACCCCCAAAACTTTTGATAAGATACTGGTAGATATTGATAGTTTTATATACACCAAGTTATTAAAACTCTGATGTTAGAATTTCATAAAAGCTATGGTATCTCATGAACTGTTCATTTAAAAAAAAAAAAAAAGCAATGCTTTGGCGTGGTGCTGCAGGGAATAGGAAGAAAAATAGAAATTGCACAACTCAGACCTGTCTCAGAACAACTCAAACGCAAGCACAAATACTGTACTACATACTATGTTCGAACTGTTTACAGATCAGGAGATTCTTTTGACCTAAGAGTCTGTCAGGATAATGATAAAGAAATTGTAACCGTGGTGACTGTATGATTGCAGAATGAACCTAGCAGTTTATTTAAAACACTATGCTCAGTCTGCAGTGAGAGCAATGTTTTCATTTTAGACAAGACACAAGCAAAATGTTGACCTAGGTACTCCATTTCTATACTGAAAATTTAGCAAGCTGCCACACAAACGCTGTGATTTGAATAAGCCTGAAGGACTAATCCGTGGTATCACTGAAATCAACAATTTATATAAATTAGTTGAAGCTAACTCGATGCTACTGGAGCTTGCAGTTAATTTGGTGCACTTTCAACAAGCGCAGCCCATGGCTAAGTCATACAGTTCTCATACAATGCTCTCAGGTTTCTTACCATGCACAGGTTTGACCCAGAGAAGGAAGCAACCACAGCACAACTGTGAGTCATATCACAAGGCCTTTGTGTTCTTTTTGCTATTATGATACCTGTGATGTTTAATGAACTGCAGCCACTCCCTTGCACTCACGTTTTAAACCAGAAAAGCCAGATATCTGCGTGTGCAAAGCAAGTTAGTGTTACAACAGCAGTTAGGACTAACAAGATTTTTTTTTATATGTAAGATAGTTTATTTTTCCTTTTTCTGTCAGCAGACTATGTACTACATTATCTTCCAGTAAACGAAGTACTTTTGTATCTTCTTGGACATACAGAAGTTATGTTTTAAATAGTCTTAATGTGGGGCTGTGCCAAAGTACATCTATGGAACTGAGTTAGAGTTCATTTTAGAAGCAGAAGCCACCAGGCCTGCTCTTACATTTACAGTGTTCCCTGCCAGCTCTCTGGGCTTCTTCTCCATCCCTGTGTCCTTTTCCCATTCCTTTTTTTTCCTTCATTCTTGCTGCTCTACCCCAGCTGTAGCAGGAAGAACCAGGCACCGACTCAGCAACTTTGGAACAGCAACATACAGTTCTTCTGAGGGTATTTTTAATGTGTACCTTGGCAAAGCACTGATGAAATAGCCATGCCATTTGAAATAGCCATCATCCTGTTGTCTTTTTAATACAGTCCAGGAAGTTTTCCCCAAAATATCTCACAGGATACACATCAGAGCATTTTGGACATGGCTTCCATGAAGGATCTAAGAAAACTGGACAGGAACCCCTCTGTTCCCTCCCATATGTGTAGCTGCTGTAATACGTCAGTTCCTGCAGACAGAAGAAAGAAAACAGACAAACAGATATTGTCCAAATGGATATCTCCATGCCAGCAATGATAAAAAATGTTGCCTATTCTTTTGCTTCTGAATGTCATTCCCATGGTCTATCCTCAGAGTTGAGTGAACTCCAGCAAGAGATCTAGGAAGATAGTTCAGTCTTGCCCACAGGGGTAAGACTTTGTGGCTATCATGTGAGGAGGTGGGTAAGTGCTTGAAAGAGTTCATATTTCCTTGAGACATTCTTTTAGGATGTTGCCTTGTGGTAAATCCCCCGAAGATAGATGGGATTCTCTTCAGAAAGGAAGTGGGAAAAAGCAAGAAAATATGCATAATTTGGCATTTTCTTTGGCGGTTTGGAGTCACCAAAATGAAGGGGACCCACGGTTTTTGAGGCATCATAAGAAAGCTGCAGTACTATGCCATATTAAAATATTAACTTTGGCTTGTTTTTCTCTTCTTCCCTTCCCCTCTTCTTTCCTGTTCTCTTGCCCTTTCCTATTTCCTTTCCCTTCCCCTTCCCTTCTCTTTTTTCCCCCTTTTCCTTTTCTTTTTTCATTTTTTTCTTTTCTTTCCCTTTTTCTTTTTCTTCTTCCTCTTCCTTTTCCTTTTCATTTTTTTCCTTTTCTTTCTTTTGCTTTCTTTTTCATTTTTGTTTTCCTCTTCCTTTTCTTTTTCTTTCCCGTTCCTTAACAGGATGAAGATGACATGCCCTTCAAAGTACAGATAAACTCAGTAGAAGATAAAATATCCCCAAAAAACAACAGCTGTGTAGCAAGAATTGACCAGATGAATAGGATTGAATAGAATGAAATGAAGAGCAAGGTGCCTGGTGCCTTTTCTTTTCTGTGTCTTGATACTGTAGCAACCAAATTGTTATCTCAAATATTTATTTCCTTATTAATCACTGCAGTACTACATTTCTTGGGAAATAGGGTGGGTACTTAATGAGAGCTTTAGGGAAGAGAGTAATGAGCACTGCGGCAATAGTATAGGATAAATGCTGGGAATCTAAATCAGCACTTTATATTTTCATCAATACATATTTTCAGAGGGCTGAACAATCTCTAAGCTGCTATTTTGAGCAATGGGGATTAAGCAAAGTGGTTAAAGCATAGAATGAAGAAAAACCTGAGATGTATTGACTGGACGAATGAACTGCTAGGTGGGTTGAAAATCACAGAATCACAGAATTGTAGGGGTTGGAAGGGACCTCCAGAGATCATCGAGTCCAACCCCCCTGCCAAAGCAGGTTCCCTACAGCAGGTCGCACAGGTAGGCGTCCAGGCGGGTCTTGAATATCTCCAGAGAAGGAGACTCCACAACCCCCCTGGGCAGCCTGTTCCAGTGCTCCATCACCCTCACCGTAAAGAAGTTCTTGCGCACATTCGTGCGGAACTTCCTATGCTCCAGCTTCATCCCATTTCCCCTTGTCCTGTCCCCATGCACTACTGAAAAGAGTCCAGCCTCACCACTATGGCCCCCACACCTCAGGTATTTATAAATCTGGATCAAATCCCCTCTCAGCCTTCTTTTCTGTTGGGTTTAAAGAATAGTAATCAACGAGGTGATATTTAGTTTCTGGTCAGAGGCAAGCAGAATGCCCTGGGTCAGTAGTGGGGCCAGTATTGTTCATTAGCTTCACTGTAATTTGCATCCTGACACAGGATGTGCCTGCATCAGATTTTCAGACAGTACTAAAGTGGATGGGATAGTTATCAAACCCAGTAGTGGACCTTCAGTTGAAAGAACTTTGGAAAACTTAAAAATTGAGTGAACAGCAATCTAATGAAGTTTAACAGGGAGTGAAAATGTGTGCATGTGGGGTTGAGTAGTGTCAGGCACCCATACAGGCTGCCTGAGCAGCAGCCCTGCTGAAAAGGATGTGGCTGTCACAGTGGACACTAAGCTGAGTATGAGCCATGAGTGTTTCTGTGATGAATAAAGTGATAACACACTGGCCTACATTAGGAAGAGAGCAAAGACAGTAGATGAACAGAATTTTTTCTCCCTCTTTCCCAGTCAAAATCTGGGATATTTTCTTCTGTTTTGGGCTCCCTGGTCCAAGAAGAATGTTGAAAAACAGGAGGTCATGCAGAAGTCATGCGAGATGGCAAGGGGCATATAGCATATGACTTGTGAGAAGTGGAAGAAGAGCAGATCTGATAACAATCTGCAGTTGCATTAAAGAAAGTGACAAAGATCATAGAGCTGAACTCTTCTCAGTATGGCAAATGATAAAAGCAAAGGCCACAAGGTAAGTCACTGGAGTGGTGAAGCTGCGGCTGGATGCACATGATTTTGCACACGTGGAGTCACACAGGAGTTACATGCAAAAGCTGCAAAGCCTCTATCCTTGAAGAGCTTCAAGGGCAGGACAAATAAGCCATGGCTGACCTGAAATGCAAGTCACAGTCTTCCTTCAAGTAGAAGGTTGGACTGAATGGACCCTAGAAGTCCACTCCAACCACTTCTGCAATCGTGAAAGTGATACACCATGCAGCTCCTCAGACAGCGAGCAGGACTGAGTTACTGGTTCCTCCTTCTGCCTTTCTCCCTCTCTCCCTGCCTCTCTTCCTGTCTGCCTTTATGTTACGCTGCAACATACAATTACCATCAAGTTAAAAATTCTAGTAAAAAGTCCTTTCTTTCCAGTTTCTATCATTATGCTTGCCATCCAACCAATATTTACAGTTAAGATTCGTAATGCACCAGGGGCTGTCGCTGTTTACATCTTATTTTACTTGATTTAGCACTTCATGCATCTTGGCTCAAAACAGCAGGCCTTTTTTTTTTTTTCTTAAACCATAGGATTGTCCCTCTCCTTACTATATATATATATATATATATTACAAAACATCATTTAGATTTTCTCTGATAAACCTGCAGAATTTAATGGTTAAAATTCAAATAGATCAATATGTACTCATCTTTTCAAGAGATGGCATAAATCCAAGATTTTAGCCCCAAACCACAGTGACTTCTGAACCAGAACTGCTGAAGCAGTATGACACAGCTAAGTGAATTCTCTATCAGCTCAAACCTTACAGACAGAATCCGTTAGCACAAGGATGTAAGCAAGCAGATGGCATCTCAAGTACTAAAGGGAACATGGGTTAACAGCCAAAGAAATATATTTTAAATAATTTGTGATGAGTCATCCCACTACTCCAGTAAATCTGTTTCTGTGGTAGACTTAATAATGTATGTTAGCATGTCAGCTGATTCACAAATTAAAAGTATGTGTCACATCAGGTAGCAACTCTAGCCCATAAGCAGCAAATTCACGTCAAGCCCTTAGCATGAAACCTTTTAAGAAACGAGGCTCCAGCTAAAAAGCTGATGCCAAAGGTAAAACCTGGGATAGGAATGCCCATACATGGTTGAAGGTACTGCAAAACAATCACTGGGAATGTGTACAGTTCAGAATGACACTTGCATTTGCAATGCAGTACCATAATGTTTTAAAATGAGATATTCTCATTTTGTTTACAAAGGAGAGAGTAATGAACCCAACTGCAAGTCTTGGACACAAATCTAGTTGCTGATTCTAGAAAAGGATTACCTTTATAAGTGTTATGAGACTTATGTGAAGACTGAAGCCATAGCACATAATCTTCCACATGCTTTAACTAAAACCAGATAAAAGTGTTTCTTACAGATACATGTGATGAGCCGTATATATATACTGGATCAGAACTTTGAATTTGTATGAAAAAAATGCTTGTGATTTGTACATGATGGCACCAACCAAAGAAAAAATACAGAAAAAATAGAACACCAAATCAGTATTTTTAACCCATTCAAAATAAGTCTCTTTAACAGATTCTGAACCACCATAAAGATAAAACACAATCACTCTTACTGTTGGTCTGTCCTCATTTTCTCTCAAACCTACTCTTACTGCCTTCAGCTATGCTATTCAGCACACCTCTGTAGTATGTGACTATTGCACATTGGCATATGATCCCTTTAGTCTGAACAAATTCACTTTACAGAATGCATACGTCATTAATGCCTCTGACTACTCAGAAAGGTAGAAATGAGATCCAGGTACTGCTTTGAAGGAATTCATTTCTGCAACTCAGGCAGGAGAGCAGGAAAAGTTTCATCACCAGAGGGTGGTGAGCATGGAACAGGATCCCCAGGGTCATGGCACCAAGCTGCTAGAATTCAGTAAGCATCTGGACAATGCTCTCAGTCATATGGTCTAATTTTTGGATGGTCTGGTATGGAGCCATTTGTTGGACTCCACGATCCTTATGGATCCCTCAAATACTTGCAATATTCTACGGTTCTTTGAACTCCGTTTTCATTCTAAGGGAATAATTTTGAAGCCTGCATATCGTGCAGATGAGGTGCTATATCCTGACACTTCCCCATTTCATTCATGGGTTCCTTAGCCATCCAAGTTCTCCCAAGCCACCCAAGCCTCTCTCAAGTTAACAATTTACTGAAACCCAAAGGCCATTAAAACCCCGAGACTGCCGGCTTTTATTGTATGGTATCTCTGATATATATCTCTCTGATAAATATTTCTGACGATAACCTGTGCAGCAAAAAACTTCATTCAGCCACAAGAGTGTGCATGTGAGAGGACTGCAAATCTGCTCCGCCAAACCAGAATTAGCCGGTATCGCAGGAATGAAAGAGCGTGGAGATTTGAAATTGCAGGGAATGGAATCGAGACAGCGCAAGAGCCGAGCCGCCCGGGGAGCGAAGGGCCCGGCACCGGCCGCGCACCGCTGCGGACAGTAAGCCCCAGGCCGGCGAGCGGGGCGAGCAGGAACGGAGCGGGCGCAGGTCGGCAGCGGCACGCCGCAGCTCGGGGCGCGGGGCGACGCGGCGGGGCCGGCTGGCGGCGGGGCGCAGCGCTGTGCCGGGCGGAGATGGGGGACGCCGCGGGGTGAGGACCTCGGGAGGGGCCGGGAGGAGCCGCACGGCACCGGCAGCGCCGCGAGCAGGGGCACGGGCCGGGGAGCGGGTGGCGCGAGCGCCCCGGGGTCGGGCTGCGGAGCCGGGGGCAGCCCCCGGGCGGCGGGAGGCGGCGGCAACCCCGCCGCAGCGGGGTAACTAGCGGTCATCCTTTGTGCTCGGCGGGCGGGCGGGCGGTTCCAGCCCCGCGCCCTCCCCCGGCGCCGCCCCGCGCGGAGCTCCCGCAGCGCCGCGGGCCCGGCAGGTGCTGCCGCGGGGAGCGCTCTGCCGGGGCGGTGCTGCGCGTGCACGAGCCTGACTCTCGCGTTAGGGAGGGTGTGACGCGTAGAGCTTCCGAAAGCTTACAGAACAGAGATGCAGATGCGGCGGGGGAGCAACCTTCCCATTCCCCGCGCACCGCTCGCCGCCTGAGCCCGTTCCCGCCGGCCGCGGCCGCTGGTGCTAAAGGCGCAGCATCACCGCGTGGCGCTCGGAACCCTCCGAGCGGATCCAGGGCAGCACGCAGGGGCGCCAGCCAGAGCCGGGACGCTGCTGCATGCTTGCTTGTGGCCCCAGTAGTCAGCTTGGCGTTTTCCTATTTCCGTTCTTCTCTCATTGCGGGCATGCACGCGCACACAGCGTGCCTCTGATCTGCAGAAGTGGAGCTGATCTGACCTGTAGTTGCATCTCCAGTGAAGTCACTGATGACCGAAGTGCTTGGCATATGTTCCAGTTACAGCAACATGACACCCAAACAGACCCTAAGTACACTGCTTTTAGCAATATTTTTCCTGTATATCTTCAAAAGACAATCATTACATGTATCTAGCAAGAATACCGTAAATCAAACCTTAGTACTATTTATGAAGTTATGGGTTATATCCATTGGAAGTACCTTCAAATTCCCATTTGATACCATACTTTTCAAGGCAGTAGCAGTCAGATACTGGAAGAGGTTACCAAAGAATATGTATAATTTTCACTGTGTGGACTTTTTGTATCCAGTTCAGATGTTTTTCTGAATGATCCCCTTCAACTTCTAACCAGGGAGCCATAGTGCCAGTAATGGTACAGGGAACTTGGATGTTTCTCTGCTAACTTTGGTCTTGTTACAGCACCTGCATTTGTCTCTAAAATAGATTGTGAGTCAGATTTTCAGAAAAGCTCAGTGTTTATGTGGACTCCAATATTTGAGCCAGTTTTCTAAGAGCTCTGCATATCGCGTGTGTCTACAATATAAAAAGCTTTTCGGAAAAAAATCTAGTCATTCTCCAGCTGCCCAAACAATAATCCAGATTCTCCTGTCTTTAAATGCAGCTCCTTGTGAGGGGCTATGTGCAAACACTGTTACTGCGAGAGTCTTCACTGCCTTGCTCACTGGGGAGGCATGTCTGGCTTCATAAATAAGCTGCTATCATTTTCATTGCAGTTTCTCTAGGATTTCGCAATTACTGAGAGCCCCTTGGGCTTCTCTGCCTTCTGTGCTACTGTGTTCTTGTGAGTGCTGCGGTGTGGGAAGAAGGCTGAGAGCAGGTAAGAGCATTTCTCCTGAGTTATGGGCTATGGGCGGTGAGTCAATGGCAGCAAGAGAATCCAGACATCCAATCCTTGCTTTATCCAGAGCTTCAGAGTTTGTGCAGCTGTTGGAAATGACCTTCTGTGCTTTTGAGTGTGTTCACTCTGAACTCGTGACATTAGCATAAAAGTAATAATAAGTGAGAATCCTATTCAAAGGAAAAGTGTATGCAATTTCCCAAGCTTTGTGGGGGTTGTTGCAAGCCTGCATTAACTTGCATCTAATCAGGCTGAGCCCATTCTGTCAGGAAGCTTGCACTTTCTGTGCTGCTAGAAAGATAAGTGTCATACCTTTGAATCTCTATGCCATTTGTTTTTGCTTTAAAGCTTTTTAAAAGTATGAAAGATGTATCTATTTCCTTCCTGTCCAAAGAAGAATTTTTTTTGTATCCAGTATCAGTATGCAGGTGCACACAAAAAATAGGAGCATGAAAGGTGAGGTTCCACACTGAATCCTCACTCTGTCTCGAGTTACATAATTTTGTGCTCCATTATTTAAGATGTACTGTGATATCTATTATACATTTTTCACTAATCCCACACAGGCTGTGCTTAGCAGCTTGAAATTTTCATCCATTCTGCTATTTCTCACTTTTTTCCATTAGCATTATTATTCAGTAACTTTCTTACCTTATGTAGTTCGGCTCTCTCTTCTCTCTCTTGTGAGTGGGCTGTGTCCTCAATAGGTAGTCAGATAAACTGCATCGCCAGGGGATCTATCTCCTAGTAACCTTCTAAGAAAGGGTGAAAATGCCATCTTTGAGGCCTATGTACTGTAGAAGAAGGATTTAATGTAATTTTAACTAAGGCTGTCCCAGGCTGTTCTGTTCTGTTCAAAGTAAAGTCTGCAACCCTCACTCCTCACTATTCCCCTTGCCACATACACAGTCCTTCCTGAAACACCCTGGAGGACTCCAGAAAGATGAATAAGAATAGCCTCCTCTTTTTGCTGTCTGATTTGGAAAGAAAAAGCCAGTAAATCAGGGTGTGTATGAAGTGGCACTCTGTACACACATAATTTGGTGCCAGATTATCTGCTCATGTGGCAAGTGTTAAATGTGCACAGTTCTTGTTATGCCTCCCTGTGTCATCCATGCTTTCCTCCTCTCCTCTCCGGCCAAGTTAGGGCAAGAGATGACGTAGTCCAATAAGAGTTCGTGTGTGTGGAATTTTGTAACAGAGGTACAACTTCTTTTAGTTACAATTAATTATATGAGGCAAATCAGAGTGCGTTTGGAGGAACCCTGAAGTTCAAGCTGCCCATGGCTATATGTAATTACCTGTTGCAAATAAGGGGTATGTGGCACTCGAAGGTAACTTACCAGCAGGCAGCATGGAGAGGTTACATATGCGGGCAGTTTGTCGGTGATGTTTGTGAAGCAGTAGTTCTGACTTCTTTGGTGCATTAACAAGAAATTCTTGAAGACATTCTTTGTGTGTTTGTCTAGCAATAAGAAAAAAGCAGAATAGTTTGGAAAACTAATAACTGAAGAAGCAGATAATCCTATACTCCTATAAATATACTCCTATACTTTAACAGCACAAATTTTCACTAGTACAAAGTCTGAATTATTCCATTCAGTGTCAATGTATTGTACAGAGGAGCTGGCCCTGAACTGGACACGTATCTTCTGAGGGCTCACAGAATACGTGAAGCTCTCAAAAACAATTTTGATAACTTTCTTATCTTGTTTAACTATTGTGAAGTTGATGGCTCTTCTCTAATTCTCCAAAAAAGAAAAGAAGGGAAAAAATTACCATCTCTGGCAATTTGTATCATTACACTTATTTCTAGTCTCCATGGAAACCTATGTGGTGCTCCACAACCACGTAACATTTTGGTATGTTGCATAAATCAGATAGAGGGAAGATTAGGTTCTGCATCTTGCCTGTTACTCAACTAAAAATTGCTTGCAAATACTCTACAACACAATGTCGTATTGAATATTGAATTGTAGTCTGAATGTTACATTCAGACTAAGAAAGAAAGAAATGAAGGTAAACAAGATATTATGGCCAGAGCCTACATGTCTATGCACATAACTCTGCCACACAGTCTGATTCTGATAGGCACTGACATTAATTTAGAAGAGTTTGTTGGTTTTAGTAGGATTATATGGATTAGTACTACAGAACCTGAGAGTGTAAGAGCAAACTGTTAGTCAAACTGACTCTAACAAAGTCTTAAACTTGCCAGAGATGAAGTAACAGTCCCTTCTTTGTAATTCATACAAACAAAGCTTTTTGAAAGTCAAGAACCTTATAATTTTATCTTTCAGTCTTCACTACTGAGGAAGAAATACATATCAAAATTTGTTTCCTCTGAAAAAGTACACTAATTTCAGCTACCTGCCTCTTCAAGATTTCTGTTTCTTTACTCCAAGCTTTGTTAACTTGAACACGAAGCTACATAATCTTATTGGGACAGCGGAAGGAATACAGAGAGAGAGCTCAATCTTTTTCTCTGACCTGAGCCAACCCATGAAGAGTGAGTGCTCTCAGCCACATACAAGTAAGTAAATATATGCTAATGGAAATGATGTGACCTACTGGCACCTATAAATACTTTTATGTAGACAGCCACAAAAATAAAGTACATACACATTAATTGGAAAAATTTCTAACTATTTTGCATTTGAGCAATGAAAATCAAGTACAAGGGAAAAAAAGGTGAAATACAATTGTGATTTATGCTATTCACTATAACCAAGCCATAAAATCAGATCATTTTGAGTGCATTTTATAATTATTTACTTTGTTTCAGAATACTGTGGAAAAAATGTATGCCAGTCGAGAGGATATTGGATATGATTTTGGAGATGACTCAAAAGTTGGAAGTAAGCCAATTAAGCCTAATCCAAACATCGATGGAGGATGGGCTTGGATGATTGTGTTTTCCTCTTTCCTTGTGCACATACTTATCATGGGGTCCCAAATGGCCCTTGGAATACTCAACATGGAATGGCTTGAAGAGTTTAATCAAAGTCGTGGCTTAACAGCATGGGTTAGCTCTCTTAGCATGGGCATTACACTTATTGTAGGTAGGTTCTAACATCATTTATTTCAGAACTACAGAGATTTTTGGAATACATTTGTTGCTTACCCTTTAAATATTTTCTTACAGTTTTCAATTTACTAGCAGAACTGCTCAGATTCTCCTCAATTATCTCTGTTAATTCGTCCAGGTGACAAATTGCAAATTAGAGGAAGATAGGGGACAGCAGGGAAGATGATAGAGAAGACAATTAGACCAGGCAACAGTGTGAGCAGGAAAAGGATGCTTGTGACTTCAGTGTCTCACTAGAATCCAGAAAACAGGTCTTCTGCTAAGCCTGTGGTCCTCTCCATACTCTGTCTATGAGAAAATGCTGAATTTGGAAAATGAACTCATATTGCAGCTGGTAACTGAGAAAAATTATTTTCTAAGTAGTGGTTGGAGCAACCCCAAAAAATATCTGTAGGTGTATGTTTGTGTATGTGTGTAAGTGCACACCTCTATTTCTCTAAATTACGATTGAAAATGTGTTCGGGTCTGCCTAAAATATCCCACTGAAAGCAAAGTTAAAAATTTGCCTTCTTTAGATGACTTCTAAAAAAAGGTCTGCACTCACAGCTTTTGCATTGAGAAAAAATGGTTTCAGTTTCTTCCTCTGTTTAAGCCATTCCTTCATGGAACAATCTTGATTTTAGGTCTTAAGGGTATTTGCTTAGTATGCTAAGTAAGGTTGGCTAGATGAATTTTTTTTTTCCATGATAACAAGGAAAAAAAAAACCCTGAATTGGGTGAGTGGCATGACGTTTTAGCACTGTGTTTAAAGCATTATTAAGGATTTTTGTGTGAAAAATTATTGAAGAGTTTAGGGATTTGAATAAATGACATAGTATTCCTTCATGTTCTTTAACAGGTCCTTTCATTGGTTTGTTCATTACCATGTGTGGGTGCCGCAAAACAGCAATAATTGGAGGGATATTGAATGCCCTGGGCTGGATATTGAGTGCCTATGCCTCAAATGTGCACTACCTCTTCCTTACGTTTGGAGTGACAGCCGGTAAGCTAGACTAGCATTTGAAAGTTCTTTCAGATGATTTTTGATTCCTTTGGATGTTATCTGGGCGAGTGAAAAGGGAAGTTAGACTGGTTCACAGACTGTTTGTCCAAATTAAAATAAAGTTTTAGTTATGGAACGTAATTTAACTTTTGATTTCAGTTTATTCAGCCCTCATGTGATCTGGCACATCATGAGAATCAGAGGCAGTGAGCAACGTCTTTCATTCCAGTAGAGTTATTGCTGTTTCTCCTTCACAGTCTTTACAGATTTGTCTTTTCAGAAAGCTCATTTGTTTACACAGTGGATTAGTCCCAGTGGCTTTTGTTGTCATCTAAATCTACCATGTGAAGATGGCATTTTTATCAGTTTGTCCCATGTGAATATATTAGAAGGCATTCTTAATTAGAAGAATTAATGTAACCAAAACTCTAGCAAATGGATTTTCAAGAGATTAAAATATTGCTGAGCTGTATATCTAGCTAGCTCTTCTCTTTGTCACAGAAATAAATAGCATATATACTTTTACAGGAGTTGTTACACGTTATCAAAATATTAGAATATGATAACTACACAGTGTTTCTATAGCCATAATTAGGGTGCAACATGGATGTTTTTAATGGAAAAAAAAAAAAGAAAATAGATAAGCATGACTTTCTTCCAAATATATTGTTGTGTTTGTTTAATCTTCTGAATCCCTTTGAGTAGATTTGATCTGCCTGAATGAGAACAATGCATGTAGTCATAAGCAATGAATTCTTTGCCTCAGCCTTCACGGCCAGTCAGGCTTCCCATGCCTTTTGTGTACCTGAACCTCTAGGCTGGGTCTGGGGGAGCAAAATCCCTCACACTGTATGAGCAGAGCAAGTTCGAGACCACTTCATGAGACTGAATGTGTACAAGTCTATGGGGCCAGACAACATGCATCCCAGGGCTCTGAAGGAACTGTCTCATGTGGTTGCCAAGACACTCTCCATTATATTTGAAAAAATATGGCTGTCAGACAAAGTCTCTGGTGACTGTAAAAAGGGAAACTTCACTCCCATTTTTAAGAAGAAAGGAGGAAAGGAAGACAAGGCCCTGGCACTGCTGCCCAGAGAGCTGTGGATGCTTCATCCCTGGAGGTGCTCAAGGCCAGGTTGGATGGGGCCCTGGGCAGCCTGAGCTGGTGGGAGGCAGCCAGCCCACGGCAGGGGTTGGTACTAGATGGGCTTTAAGATCCCTTCCAACCTAAGTTATTCTATGATTCTCTGATCTGAGCAACGCTAAGCAAGTCAAGGAGCTTTGAAATATAATTAATTCCATGGCTAATATGACAGAAATTCAATGTAAAAAATGGTTTGTTATCCTAACAATAGCTGAAATGCCTTCTCTCAAACTACCCCTCCACAGGATCTCAGAGAAATCTGCAGCATTTCTGTACATAATTTTTTATCTATCTGGATGGAAAAAGAATAAAACTCAGAAGGATCACTATGACAACTCTTCATACTATTTCAGTAATTCTGTAAATTCTTGAACAAAGAGCAATAATTATAGGCAAGGTTTTGCCCTTCTGGCAGTTTTTGCATCCATACATATTTGTTATATTCAGGTAAACAGGAGGCTGAGTTATCTTAACCCTTGCTGCTTTTCAGAAAGAGCATACCAAAAATATTGAACAAAAATGCATAGATTATGCAGAGATTTTAAAAGATTTTAAAATGTGAGCTGAAAATGACACGATCAGAAAAAAGAGGCAAATTTTTACGACAGGTGGAGAAATAAGATGCTGTTACAGTAGGAATGTGGGGCAGATAAACAGCATAGGAATGCCTGAGATGTTCATTCCAACTCCATGAGACGTCTGCTTGTCAGGACCTCAGCCACCTGTTTGCTTTATTTGCCACCACTGCTGCTCACCATCCCCTCACACAACATCTCCTCACTGCCCCTTCAATCATTGTCCCCTCACACACCATTCCCTCAGTCACAGTCCCCATAAGCACCATCCCCTCCCTGACCATCCCCTCACACACTGTCCCCTCACTTACTGTTCCTTCATGCACTGTCCCTTCACTGTCCCCTCACTCACCATCCCTCCCTTCTCTCACTGTCCCCTCACACACCATCCCCTCGCTCACTGTCACCTTGCCATCCTCTCACTCACCATCTTCTCCATCACTGTCACTTCCACTTCCTGTCAGTTTCCTTACGGTCACCTCACTCAGTTCCCTCACTCCCCATTCCATCGCCCTCAGCCCGTCACTCTATTGCCTTGCTGCCTGTCCCCTCACACCCTGCTCCTTCCTCATGGTCGCCTCACTGCCACCACAGAGAAATTTTCTTCCTCCTTCAGACCGAGGTCTTCTTACAGTGGCCACCTCCTGCTGTGGTCACTGCCTCCACGCAGTGCTCATGGGCATCCTAACAGCTGCTGTGTTTCCTTCAGGCCACAGTGACCAGCTGTGCCAGACACCCTCACACTGCATGACCCCACGGTCCCAGCCCTGCTCCCTGTCCCACAGCTCCCCTCACCTCAGGGCGGTTCCCCTCCACCACCTCCTCATGGCATCTGCTCCATCTGCTGTCCCCTCACCTCCTGGCTGCCAGCTCCATCCCAGCCCGCTCTCTCCTCCTCACAGCCGTGGTCTGTGGCAAAACAGCCGTCGGGCCCCAAAGGGAGAGCAGAGCCAGGTTGTGTTGCAAAGCCGAAGTGCCCCATCTGTGAGAAGAAGATAGGCCTTTTGTCCTGTGTCTACATGTAAATATGGCATGCCTTTGCCTGAACTAGACCTCATTTGGCCACATAGTCCACAGAATGGAAAGATAAAACAATGTATACATTTCTTACTTCTCAGGGTGTTCAGGGGAGCTCAGCAAACACTGATGTGAGTAGGAGCACGGGCAGATGGGAGCAGGGCTCCTTCCATCTGTTACACAGCCAAATTCAGGCCGGCATGAGGCAGGGGGTCCTCTGGAGGGCAGAGAGATGATTGCCTGCAAGGTTTTGCCTGGATGTGGTGGGGGAGGCCTCATGCAAAACGGAAGCCAGATAGTGTGCTGCATGGCACAGCAGTGAATGCTTTTAGCAGGTGCAATGGGTCAGCTCTGAGCGTGATACACTGCAGTGATGTTGGGGTGATTTTTTTCAGTACTTGCTGGAGTAGCAGCTCTTCTCCTGGTTTAGCTGTTGGGTGTTATGCAGCTAACTTATCAGCTACTTTAGGAAAGATTTTTAGCCCAAAATGCTATTGTAAATTATGACCACAGTAAATTTGAAAACATTTTCTGCATTCACCATTATTCTAGTCCTCTTTAAATGGCAGGGATTGCAAAACTGGACAACAGTTACTGTTATGGATGCGTTTGCATAACACTCAACACTTTCTGCTTGAGTATCACAGATTTTGGAAAGCACTCCAAGACAGAAAATAAAGTTAACATAAGAACTGAATATTTATTCTTGGTATAACTGTTATGCTTCTGCAAAAGTTAGGAATAAATCTGATTCATTTTTTGCTGGTTTTTATCTTGTTGGCATGAAGTTCAGGTTTATTTTGATTTTTCTTCTCATAGGCATTGGGAGCGGCATGGTTTATCTGCCGGCAGTGGTCATGGTAGGACAGTATTTTCAGAAGAGAAGAGCGCTTGCACAAGGACTCAGTACCACAGGAACAGGGTTTGGAGCTTTCTTAATGACAGCCTTACTGAAGTACCTCTGCAAGGAATTTGGGTGGAGAAATGCCATGTTCATCCAGGGTGCAATCTGCCTGAACCTTTGTGTCTGCGGGGCACTTATGAGACCACTTTCTCCCAAAGACATTAATGAAAAGTATGTTGTAAGAAGTAATAGTGAAGATAATCAGGCAAAAGCTCTGTCTCATTCTGCAGAGACTATAAAATCCAATGGAGCCCTCAGTGAAGAACCAGAAAAAAAAGAAGTGATAAAAAATGAAGAAGTGCTTGATGACATAAAGCACATAGAAATTGGAGGTAAATCTCGGATTGGAAAGAGCATGTATGGACTGCGCATTCTTAAGACCGTGAGCCAGCTGACGGTTACAGTCAGGAAGGGCTTTGGAATCTGGTACTCCAGTTACTTCGGAGCTGCATCACTGTTCACCAACAGAGTATTTGTGGCCTTTATAATCTGGGCTTTGTTTGCCTATAGCAGCTTTGTCATTCCCTTTATTCATCTTCCAGAGATAGTCAAGCAGTACAATTTATCTAGTCAGAACAATATATTTCCTTTGACGTCCATTATAGCAATTGTTCATATTTTTGGTAAAGTGATCCTTGGAATCATCTCTGATCTCCCTTGCATCAGCACTTGGAATGTCTTCCTCATGGCTAACTTCACCCTGGTCGCCTGCATTCTTACTTTGCCACTAATGCAAACATACATTAGTCTGGCTGTGGTATGTGCTCTAATAGGATTTTCTAGTGGCTATTTTTCTCTAATGCCTGTTGTGACTGAAGATTTGGTTGGAACTAAACACCTCGCAAATGCCTATGGCATCATCATTTGTGCCAATGGAATATCTGCGTTGCTTGGACCACCCTTTGCAGGTAAAAAGTTCAAATGTTCGATCAACAGTTGTTTGTATTTCTGCAAAGGGATTAAGGCTGGAATGGGATTAATTGCAGTACCAGGCTTTTTAAAAAGTCTTTTATTGGTATGTGAATCTTTAGAACACTTTTGGGAATGTCTGTGCTTGCACAAGGCACAGTATTTAAGCTAGCCTGCATGACACAGTAGCAGTACCGGGCATAGCAGCAGAAAATAGTAGAGTGGAAGAAGTGGTTGGTTTGGGATTCCAAACTGTCTAAAGTCAGATCTGTTACAGTCATTTATCTGACACATGTACAGTTTCAGATAGAAGATTGCTCGTGTTCCTAGAATGGCACACAGCTAACATCCCATTTTAAGATTCCATAATATTCACGAGGATGATAGGTTTTGAGTTAGTTTTGGGTTATGGTGAGTGACCAAGAGATTTTGTTAATGCAAGTCTATTTGCCTCCTCTAGATGTTACAATCACCACATCATTTTTCCTTCAAAGCAACTAAGGTATTCAGTAAAATGTCATGAGAAAAAGGTGCAATAACTTTCATATATTCCCAAACAATTTACATTTTTCAAGCTTTGTAATATGTGTGTTTTGTCCTTATTTTGCAGGTTGGATCTATGACATCACACATAAATATGATTTTTCTTTTTATATATGTGGCTCGCTATATATGGTGGGAATATTATTTTTATTTATGCAACCTTATATTGGAAAGAAACAATCACAAGAAAAATCTACCGAAGAGGCACAAGTGTAGAACAAATTCCAGTTTTTTTCTACACAATTTATTTCTTTCCATGTTTCAATTGCATGGCAGTCTAAAGCTGTTTTTCTTAGGAAACCAACCACATTGAGCTGTGCTTAAGTACTTATGTGAAAGGAAAATGTGCACCAAAATGATAATAAATTATTAGAAATATGCTTTTAAAATGACTTAAGATCTTTCACTTTAGTACTAACAATTATGGAGTTTAAAAGCACACCGACAGTCTTAAAATTGGAGCGATGCTAGAAATACTTACTTTTGATTCTCTTAACTGTTCACCACTAACCTTTGGTGAAACTCCATTGACTGCAGTGCAGTTACTTCTGATTTATACTAGTCCTGTGAGATAATTTGATCAGGATGCAAATGATTTATAAAAATCCTTCCTACAGTGTATCCTATCTGATAAAAGATGAGTTAGTACAAATAAGAAAATGATTGTATTTCTTATCTGGCTAGTCAGGTACTGCTGAAATGCTAGTACAATGCTTCCATTAGTTCACTATATTAAAATTCAAGATTCCGTGATGTAAAGCTGAAGAAACTTTCTTATGTTTTTCTGAAAGGGCTCCCTACTTGAACGATTTTTTATTTTTGATTATCAAGTGCAGGGTAAACTAGCCGTCTTCAATATGTGGGCTGTATTACATGTGCTCTGACACTTAGTGCGCCTGAAGGAAAACAAACAGAAAAGCAAAACCAGAAAACTGATGGAAGACATTAATTTGATTCTTCAACAGAAATGATAAGCAGCAAAAGCTGATGATCTGTTACACCAGTTCCACATGCATGAGTTACCACATTCAGATAGACTGATTTCTGATTTCAGATTCAACTTCTTCAGCAGTTACTCACAATTTATGTTGGTGGAATTGAGAACAGAATATGGAACTATGTATATAGTCTTCTAGTTCTGCTCACTGAAATTCAGCTCTGTTATTGTGGACGACGTCCAACGTAAATTGCTGTAGCTGTGTTAACTGTCCTAGAGCTGCTGATCATACCTGTATCAGGTAAAGAGACCCGACATGAGAACAAATGCTTTCTGAATTTTCAGAGTTATGCTTTGAAAAGTTAAAATTGGTCTGACTCTTGTCTGTGGTCTTTTATGATAGAGAAATAATTTATTTAAGTGAACAATAACCCCTTTATTGTAAAAGACAACAACAACAACAAAACAAACCAGTATATTTAAGGAGCAAATGGTGTTGTTATGGCACATCTGGGTTCTTACAGGTTCTTAAGCCTGCCTTGTGGTTTGAAACCATACAGTGAAAGCATCGCACCACAGACTGGAAAATATTTCCAGAAGCAGTTTGGCCTTTGTGGCCACTGTCTGACTGGGACAAGTCTTGACTGGGACAAGTAAGCCGTGCTAAAGAACAGAGCTGGGCAAAACTGGCCAAATACAGCGTAAGAAAGAACTGAACTACAGCACACTAAATTTTGTTACAGTTAACTTCAGAATAAAACCCGCTGAATTATGAACAGTTGTGTTGCTGTGTACAAGTACACCATGAACTGCCTAAGACTGGTCATGTTTTAGATGTTTACTCACTAGCAAATTAGGTACCACAAAGCATGGGAGAACTCCAGTCAACTTAAAATATTTAGATAGCTTTTCTTAAACAACATTAAAGCAGAATGTTTTGAATAATGCTACAAAGCATACATCTCAGCTTTGACAGGTGAGCCTGATGTTAGTTTTCCTATATGAAATAAATGTCACTGTTTCTTCTTCCTGCTTGCTTCACAAATGCTTTTTCAAGACAAATCGAGTTCTTGGTTCACCACTGACACACGCTACTTGAATTCTCTAAAAGCAACCAACTTCATTCAATTGTATTGAAGAAATATTTTAAATAGTTATTGAGGTGAAAACCTCAGGAAAACCCCAAACTACTTAAAGATTTAAATTTGATATAGTATTTATGGCCTTTAAAATCCACATTAAAACAATTGAGGTGGCAGTGAATTGCAACATGTGGCATGAATAAGCAGCCAGTTTATTTCTTAAAATCAGCTTTTTTGCTGAAGAAAATATTCACGTAAACGACACCGACAACAGTTCTGTAGCTACAGGTTTCATGTCTTGGTGTGAATGCTATTGCTAACTTATTTTAGCTGAGCTCTCTTTCATTGGTGAAATATATATATCATAGTGATGATTTGCCTCAATTTCCTTCTATTTTTTGAAAGATATATAGTCACTATTCTTATATCTTAATATCTTAAAATTTGCCTTTTGTTAAAATCAACTTTATTTGCATATTACTGTAATGAATATGTTGCTCATTTATATCTGCAAGATACCTTCCAATAGAAGTCTTTAATGAGCCATAGAATGGGAATAAACATATAATACCCCAAATTTTACTTTCTGTTCATTTATTAATTAGGTTCACTTCCTACACTTAAAAATGAAGATTCTCCTGCAAAATGATTGTTCACACTTCTTGTAACAGATATGTGATTGATCAAAGAGATAAGAAAGTGGGCTGAGTGAGAACAGTGAAATGAGGATACTGAATTACTACTAACTCAGTCCATATTGACTAGTGTGGGTTCTAGTTTCCCAACCTGAAACTGCCTAAATCAGTTATGTCACAAACTAATAAAGAATTAATCGGTGGTAAATTCACAGAAAGTGAGAACAACAAAGGTCTGTTTGGTACTCTATTCGCATACCACAGTTCTTAGAATCATCTCTCTAAAGCAAAGTTACCTTTTACAGTGTTTTGTTACACAGAACAGAAATTCCACGTATACAGCACTTTATGCACATCGTGAATTTTTTGTCATTGTCCTGAAATGAGAAGAATGGCACGAGGAGAAAAGAATGGACCTAACTATTTAAAGTGAAAATTTTCTACCTAAAAAACTACAACTGCCAAGCTCTTCAAGAATATTGGTATATAGCTGTAGAACAGCAGGAAAACTGGAAAAGACTTTGCGTCATTGTCTACATCTGGCTATTTTAAGTGATAGCAGGCATTGGAACTGGTTCTTCTCCCAAATATTCCTGCTTTCTGCATGTGTACTTGCCATGACTTACATGGAGTCATACTAGATTTCTCCAGTGTAAGCTGCAGGTTTTGTGGGGACAAGGGCTAATAGCGTTCGACTAAAAGAAAACAATTTAGATTAAACATCAGGAAGAAATTCTTCAGTGTGAGGGCAGCGAGGCACTGGCACAGACTGCAGAGAATCTGTGGGTGCCCCGTCACTGGAGGTGCTCGAGGCCAGGCTGGATGGGCCTGGGCAGCCTGAGCTGGTGCTTCGATGTAGCGGCTGGCAGCCCTGCCTGTGGCAGAGGAGTAGAAACTGGATGGGCTTTAAAGTCCCTTCCAACCCAAGCCATTCTGTGACTCGCAACAGTAACTGAAGTTGAAAAGCAAAAGCCCCGCAGTTACACTCTGCCGGTGGAGCTCCGTGCCTGGAACTACTTCGTTCACTGACTACAGCAAAGCCGTATCAGGGTACATGCGGTCCTGCTTCCGCTGTTGGATCACAACGAGGATCATATTGCAGGCCCACACAACATGCTACCAGAATTTAGCAAAGGAAAAGCAGAGATTACTGGGGAAGAGCTACTGTAGAAGTCCCGAGGGGAAAATACATGTATTGTAAAGGTCTTATTTCAACTTCTTCCGTCTATCTTTCCCAAATCATCTTGCTGTTCCTTTGAGCAGCAGACACCGTTAACAATAGCAAAGCCTGGTTTTTAGCACGAGGGCGCTCAACGGGGGAAGGCGGCGCTGTGACGCCACGCGGGGCACAGCGCTGCTCCCGGGCTCCCCCTGGCGGACTGCCGCGCTGCGTGCTGGAACCTGCCGCGGGCCCGCGCTTGCTGCGGCCCTCTGCGGCCCTCGCGCGAAGCAAACGGAAGCGGCCAGCGCTATCCTGAGCTCGTGCCGGGGGACCCTCGCGGCCAAGAAGCGTCTGAGAGCGTTATCTGGAAATCTCATTAGGTGCCTGAATAACGGTGCCTAAATTTGGACCTCTGTACAGCACTTTCTTCACGAAATTGATCTTCTTTTGCAATGCTTACAAGTAATATCCAGTGCAAATCTAAAACACCTTGAAACACATACTGTGGGCACGTGAATGCCCAGGAGAACTGCAGAGCAAGAGAAAGAAACAAAAACACCACCGCATGTTGGCTAACAGACACCTGCTTCATGCAGCCCACGAGGATGCACTGTACCGAGTGGAAGCACGGGGCCCACGACGCTCCGCTTTTCATTATGAACTCAGGGATGGCTCCTTACTGCCCACCCTCGGGGAGCAGCAGCAAGCCAGGATGCAGCAGGACCTGCTCCCTGCCCAGGGGACGCTGCAGGTTATGAACTGAGGGGTAGTGCAGCCCTGTGCTCCCCCTGCCCTTCCTGGACAGACAACACGCCTGATGTGAAACCCCCCAGAACTTCTCAGTTTCCACCTTCCATGCTCTTAAACTGCTATAAAAAGCAAATAAGTAAAAATAAATAAATAAAACCAATGCCCGCATGCTAAAATATTATTGTAACTTTGATGTTCTACTTTTTCCCACTGGAAAATCTGAGTACATGATTTTATAATTCCATTTAGAGCTGCACTCCAGCCTACACAGAAGTTGATCTGAAATTAAAAACCATAGTGTTGTGGCAAACTTTAAATTTCTAAAAAATACTGCTGGAATGAGAGCATAGCATTACTAGGTTATTTCTTTGTGCCAGCATCTTTGTTAATATCCAAGTTAACACCTTCTCAGACTTTCTTACGTTCCAGACTATCCCATACATCCTGCTAAGCTAACAAGAAGTTCAGTGTTTCCACAGTACCTAATCCTACTCCACTCATGCTCCATTAATGACAGATATATAGTAATACACCATTTCCTTACATCCCTTCTGTCCATTCTCTGTCCATTCTCTTCCTCTCCTTTAATCACTTCTCATCCTCTGCTTGTTGTTTCCCAGTCACAGTATCAACTTTTTTTTATCTCCAAATTGAATTAAAGGCTTGAACTCAGCAAGCTTATCGACTTCTAGCTGCCCATCACACCTACAATTACAACATGCACTATTTTACTCTCTTGGCATTTTCTCCTGTGCTGTCTTTACACCATCTTGTGTTTCTTGTGCTCACTTGATCTCAGTCACAAAGGCAGCTGTAATGCATTTGCGGTGACACCAAAGGAACACACAGGTACAGCCATTTCCTTTTCAACTGTCAGCAATCTTCCACAGAACTTTTCTTGAAATATTGGGCCACACAGCCTTGAAGCAATACACAGCCTGTAAGTAATTTCACCCTGGTACCGTTTGGAGATGTACTCTGTACCAGAGGCACGACCTGTTCTCCAAACTAAAAGGTTAATGTGTCACTCTGAAGCCTCTCTGAGAGTATCTCGCTGTTGTATCATCTTCAGGATGACTAAACCTGTTTTTATCTTTCTCCTTAGGCCTTGCCATTAATTATGTTTTCAGTAACTCTAAAACCCATGACTTGACAGGCTTCATTCTAGGTTTCTACAGCACCCCTGGGGCTAAGAATCAAGTTATTTTTCTCTTTAATGTTCTTGTCTTCCTATATTTTATAAGCTAAACCCCCTTCCCCCCCTCCTACTTTAGTTACTTCAGCAGCCTTTTCTCCAGCTTTAACTGGGATAGCAAATGTAATTTCAAGGTATTAGGAGGTATGAGAATAATACTCCTAGATCACAGCTCTGAATAATCTTTCTGTCTTTCCAATCACCTGTTACTGCACTGAGCAAGAAGTTGGAATTGACAACCTCTCAAAACCCCTTTCAACCCAGCCTCAATTATCCTACAACCTCCTCTTTTTTGCACCAACAGATCCTCTTTCTTCTGGGACTTCCAGGCCACGCTTCCCCTGTTAGCTCCCTCATTCAGCACTGAGAGGTTCCATTCAGCCAATGTGGCAACTTCTATTGTTTACTGTTCAAATTTTTCAATTCAGTACATTCACACTATTCCACATACTTTCCTGATATTGGGAAAGATGTTGCAAGCAAGCAAGAAAGAAAGCTCAATGCAATCTCTTTCTTTTCTTCTCCTGAGCTTCAAGATTCTTGCTGCAAGGTGTATAAAAATCTTTAAAAAACAAACCAAACAGCTACCTCCTCCAAAAACCTCTCTTTCCTTGTGCTCCTGTATTTATTCATAGTTTTAAGTCTTCCAAAACACTTAAAATGTAAGCTTTCTAGGAATGGCAATGATTTTGTTTATTAATGAGTCTTGCAGAAGGGGATCCTGGTCTGTGGTTGAACTTTATAGACATCACAGTAATACAAATCATAATGCAAATGCATGTATTTTGCGTTTCAAATACTTAATCCTGGAAGTAGCACATAACACTCAAACACGGGTTACAATGACACAATGATATCATTTGGATCCTCGCGTTTATGACACATAACAAAAAGTTTGCAGGATAAGCATTTGTTTCTCCAACAGCCTTCTTAGGGCCCAGTTTGTATCGCACACATTCAGTTGTTCCTACAGAAATGATTACTGTATTGTCACTCAGCTAGATAGATTAATGGTTATGTTAAACGTGACTTAAAACAACACGCTGTACATTTTTAATCTTTTATTTATTTATTTATTTTTAACTATTTCAAATCTACGTGAAACTTGCGAGAGCCTGGCGATATCTTCAAGTCCCAGAGAGGAAATGATGTCCAATAGCAAGGGGACAGGAAGCTGTTCCAGGAAGCCGTATTTACCTCTGCACAGATTGAGGACATGTTCCAGAAGTTTGGCACTAAATGCTGTAGCAGTTTGAATTGCTATTATGAAAAGTCCCAAGAGACAACAGATTTGTAAAAACCCACAATTTCTTCCCCGAAAATCTCACGTTTCTCACATTAACATTAACAAAATCAACTCAGTTTCTCTGGATGTTTTCTAGAGAAATGCACACGTACCCAATTATCAATGTTCAGAATATTTCAGTTCAGTTTTCAGAGTTAGCAGTGACTACAGCCTGCGCAGTAACATCAGGCTTTAGTTTAGGAAGGAAAAAAATAAAAGCAACCAAAAACCTGCACACAGAGCCAACAGATCTCAGCCGAGGAACATTAAAGCAGCAGCAAAGCTGAACTGAAACTTGCCCAGATCCATTTTGTCCTCATACATACGTATGTATTTACATAAACACCATGCTCGGTACGGAGGAGGAGGTCAGTAAAACTTCAGCTGTATGCTTTGGGGAAAATAATAATGGCTCTGACATTAAGAGTCCCTCCACTTCTGCTTCTTATCAAGTACAGCTAAACCAATAAAATTAAATTCAAGACCATTATCTTCCACAGTGACACGACATTTTTTTACTCATTCGCATTGAAGTCCAGTACAACACCAAACTTTTTTTCCACTGAACTGCTACTTAACGTGCCATTCCCCATGCTGTATGCATACAGCTGATTACTTCTGCTTTAGCGTCCAACTTGGAACTTGTCCTTATGAATCCAACATTGTTTCTTTAGATCATCTATCTATCTACCTTGTCAACTTGATTTTGAAACACTTGTTCATAAGAAAACAGGATAGTAAATTCCATTTGATACATATTTGTAAAGGACCTTTTCCATACTGAGATGCAGTAATCAAAATTGAAGTTAGAAATGTAAATTAAAGCACAATTACTGGTTTATTTACAGTGAAATGATTCTCTTGTATCTAATGTTTTTTTTCTTTTCTTTTTTAACATCTGCTATAAAAAGAGAGAGAAACTGAATCGTGGAATTTGAAACCATAATGTCCGTAGAAATTGCCTTCAATTTTGATGCAGTAATATTTCTTCCAAGATATTTGTTAAGACTAGTTAGAAAAATCAAGCTTATGTTGATATATATATATATATATCAACATATATATATATATATATATATATACATATACTCACAAAACAGCTTCCCAGAATTTTGTTTCAAAATATTCCTAAGGAAATGGTGTAGAAAGAATCAATCACCTCACTGTTGTTTCATATCTTTTGAGCAGACTGCCCAGTACTGTTCAAGATCTCTCACGTGTTGCTGTATCGCACCGCAAGCACAAATAAGTTGCTGCTGGTTCTCATTTGCTTTATTGTTTTTTCCGAGCATCTAATTTCTACAGTTTGTTGTTTTGCTCAAATTCTGTGTATAAATACAAAAATGACCTACAAGGTCCATTTAAAATTGGCTGGCTGATTTCATTCATAGGTGAGAATGATCCAAATCTTGCATACTAGGAATGACGATGATACCAGTGCTGGTAATACTCATCTTTTGTTGAATGACTAAGAGGGCTACCACCGCAGTATTTGCTGCCCCCTGAGATTTTTCCCAAAATTATTTATTTCTAGAATATGACCTGTTTTGGCTATTTAAAATATACATTTAGCTGTATTTATCTTGCTTTATAGATGTATCTACAAATAGACTTTTCAGCTGTTTCTTTTATCTCTGGTTTCCAGGCTTTGCAAATAGCTCTGTAAGTTTACTTTTTGAAGCTTATTTTGTGGTGTCCCCAATGCCTTGCTGTATCTGTCTGCATATTCCTCAACTCATCCAACACTTGCTGCACTGTTGCCATCCCTGGCAGTGTTCAAGAGGCGTCTGGATGAGGAGCTACAAGATATTTAAACGAGATGGTTTAGTTTCCTGCGGTAGCAACAGCAATGGGAGGACGGTTGGACTAGGTGATCTTGTAGGTCCTTTCCAACCTTGTGATTCTATGATTCACTGGAGTTACTTACAGTAAAACAGATTGGCAATTCAGGTATATTAAGACGAAGCCATATAAATAAGTGTGCTTGAACAGCGCATTGTAAAAAGCTACCTACTTGTTAGCAATAAAAACATTACTTCCTGGCCTGTTTTTGTTGCTAATATCTCTGTCAATTGTTCTATAATGAAACGATTAGTGTTACTGGGATTTATTCTGTACTTAAAGTTACTGTTATGCCTTTTTGTTTTTCTAGTATTTCTCCATTAATTTACATTAATGAATTAAGATACAAAAGCAAGTTAGCCAAAGCAATCATATCTTTCATTAAAGTTATTACAGATAGTTATTGCTAGATTATTCCATTATATGCCACAGCAAATTTCTAATTATTTTTCTTGTCTTACTATGAAAAGATGAATGACCCCAAAATGTCTCCTGGGATTCTTTAATTTCTTCAGGTTTTGACTCACAGAGTTTATTCCCAGGAGGTTTTCTACGACCTGAAAATTACCAACAATTGGGGAAGTAAGAGAAAAGAATAATTGAGTACCAACTACCTTGAGATAAATGCATTGCTAGGATTCAAGTTCCAGTTATCTAACTATAATTGCATTCGCAAAACAAAGCTATCATAAGGGATCAGACCGTGGCTACATTATGAGTGGCCTTACAACACACTTTAAAGGAAAAGAATCATCTAATAATTTATCTAGACAAGTGTGAAATGTTTTTATCTACAAAGAAAATGCTTCCAATCCCTGTACGCAAATTGTAGAAATTAGAACATTTTAATGACTTCTTAAATAACAAAGCAATGAACAACCTGCATTTTTCAGTTCAGTGGCAGAAATACAATTGGTCAGACATTATATTAGGTGTCTACATAGAAACACCCATCCAGCTGCTCAAGCATTCGAAAGCGAAAGCATTAGAATTTAAATAGTCATTTGAACATTTTGTTCAAATTTAAATTACTAGGACCATTCAAACTTCAGCACTTACACAGTCTGAAAACTGAGGAAAAAGCTCACTGTAAGCATGCATTTAACTGATATTCTGAGAGTTAGAAAAGATGGCAAACTTTTTTTTCTTACAAAGCATATTAACCTTTAGTCTCAGTTGTATTACTAGCAAATTACGTGAATATAAACCAGCAAAGAACAAGTGGACTGGATAATGGTAACTTTCCCAAGTTCTCTCTAAACATTACAGATATGCTTGAACAGTTGGGTCTATGGGAAAGTCATATCTCTGCCTTCACACCAGCTGTTAGAGAACCCCGAAGAACTGAGAACACCACAACCCTGAAGTCAGGTCAGTTGCTGTTCTGGCAAGGTTGAAAGTATTGATAAAAATCTTGTAATCTTACTCATATTAAATGTGTTTTATTTTCTTCCATTTGCTGGAGTAAAGTCAGGATTTTACATTGCTGTACATAGATTCTTAACACACTGAGCAATAAACTGGTAAATGAGAATATCAGTGATGTGCACATTTGAAAACATGCACGTGTGCATATACACACACATATACACACCTATATACATGTATACACCTACTCTATAGATTCCATTTTTTCTACTTGCATGTAGAAAAGTAAAAGCAGCCTTGACTTCACTTCCAGTAAGCCACAAAGGACTACTCTTGTTTACTGACTGTGTAAAATTCATTATTGCAAATCTTCGGCTCAGTGACAGCAGTCTACATCCATCAAGATGAACTCGTACTTCAGATTTCTCCAGTATCTCAGTGTCAATATGTAAATGTTTAAGTTGAGAATAATTATTTGTAAGTCCCAAAGAGTCAAATTTACTTTCATTGCTAATTTTCAAATTCAAACTCAGATTCCAGAGTCTGCCAAGGCAGGCCCACGTGAATCACTTCTGTATTTTTCAAGTCACGCATGTATCCTGTTGACATCTCATATGCAGTAACAACTTAACATGTACTTTTGAATGTCAAATATAGCCAGCTAAAATTCATCATTTTGATGTTTCTTGGGGATAATATATCCTTATAGGTGGTAATCAGAATTACTAAATCATCTTTCTGATAGCAAAGATACAAAATAACACCAATTAAAACTCAGACTTATCCACAGTATTCTGTGAAATAACCCTTATTATGTGAATAAAAGAACAAACATCCTACTCAGTTGCCTAAGTTCATCCTATTTTAAAATGACACACACAGCCTTTATTCTTTTGCAATGAAACATTTACCTCTGATAGGAGGAAAAAACATTTAACCAATCTGCATTTAAAATTTAATATCCAAAGAAGAAATTAAAAGCACTGAAAAATTTTAAATGTTTCTGTAATGGAGTATAGACTACCACTTTGCTAAAATAACAATACACTAGCAGTAATATGAGAACTGAATGCATAAAGAGCTGCTTATTATTGTTTCACTGACGATCCTGCTATCTGGGAAGGCTTTGGAACCAGAACTTCTGTAAATCACCGCAGAGATAACACAACAATGAAATGCTGTACTGTACTTCCAAAAGCTCTTTTTATCTCTAGTGGTGTAAGGAGAATTGGCATGTAAGTCTACTTCCATGTGTGTTTGTGGAACACATGAGAATAAGGACAGAACAAAAGTGCTATGCAAGCAGCGAAAGGTGTTTGAGGTCCTTTTTGGTTTCTACAGCAGATGAAAAGTGTTCCGAATTGAGACTTTGCTATCACATTGCATGGAGCTTTGGGGAACTGTGATCACCCAAAGGCATTTATCCAGAAACCCAACTTTTGCTTGACCCTGCTTCTACAGTATGCATGGATATAACATAAATGCTCAGCTGTTTATTTAAGAATACGGAGAAGAGCCAGAGGAGGCTGATGACCTGGCCTACTACACATCATTACCTCACTGCATTCAGCTTGACTTAGAGTGTAAAAAGAAGAATCCATAGCGAGTTCATTGTTCACCAGGAACAACAGGTATTTCCAGCTTCCTTGTGAGAGTGGTTTAAAAACAACACGACAAAATAGATGTTTAAGTCTGCCTTATTTTGGGGATCTTGAGCTGCTTATAACAACATCAGAACTGAAAAGGAGTCATAATCATTCACTGCCATAAAAGATGGACTATCTGAGCCACAAGAGAGAAAATCTTAATTTTATATCTGGGTTTTTATGGTTATAAACATGAATAGCTTAATAATAGACCAAACATTCCATAGTTACTGCTAAAATCCTTTAATTGTTTATCTGTTCAGAATATTTACCTACATACTTTAAACAAAGCAAAAAGAAAAAAAAAAAAAAAAAGAATGCTGTTTGCAGTAAGCTACTGGCTACACATCATACAATTCACCAGTATCATTGTGAAAGTGACTAATGCTTGTGTCTGATGGTATCATTTATTCATTTATCAGTGAAAATTGCAATAGCAGAAGACTCCTTAACATTGTGGCTCTAGATCCCTGACTCCTTAGCTATTCTGCTATTACAGTTTAACAGCCTGGAGTTGTTTCAGTGGACATACTGGTGAGCCTTGTAAGACGCTCACATAAAAAACAATTCTGTATGAAATGAGTAGAAGGGAATTATTAAGATTAAGTAAGTGAATACAGTATTACTTATCTCTACTTTTCCCAGTGGATACTACTGTGAAAATACTGATGGAGATAAAACAGATTAAGTAAACAACCTTACCAGCAAGACCAACTTCCCTCCTAACTACACAACAGAAAGACCCAGCATGTTGACCAGTTAGACTCCTGCTGTCCTAGGCTGGTGTGCAGGCAAGCTTTTATCAGTGCCATACAGCCACTTCTTAACAATTCTTTTACCTTCTCAATGACCACTCTCAATGTCCCCACTTGTATTCTCACTAACTAAGCAGTATTAATAATTCTCATTGCATGTATTTGTGTCTTCTGCCATTTATAACAGGTTTCTATTAAAAACTTTCAGTACACTAAAATACCTATAAAGCAGTGCACATAAATATGTATTTTAATATTTGCATAAGCAGTTGTTGTAAGCTTGCAGCTATTTAAGAGAAGACTGGTTTGTGTGGATTGAGCGACCACCTTTAGTTACCCATTATTTCTTCTCGATATATTGCAATTCACATGCAATAAAACTCCTTAGTTTATCAAAATATATAAAACAAATTCTAGCTTACACTGGAAAATTTAATGTAATTTCTATGAACAAGAACAAAGAACGAACACCTGTGTATAACTGCAAGCATTTGGCAAACTGAGAGTCAACTAAAGCCATGCATGGACGCCATTCTACATTTCATGCATGCACAGTGTGAAATCAAACAGGTATCCGCTGCCACCTGCTATGTCTATAAAATCAGATGTTTTTAGCTGCCCTTCTAGCAAATTGTTATCCATTTTGAAAATTTAAAATAGGGCTTGTGACACCTCTGTTTTATTTGACAATTGCTATAAAAAAATAAGTATCTGCATTTGCTACAGTACAGGGAGTGTGTATAGGATCGCAACTGCACAGGACAGTAGTTTATTTTTCACAGCCACTCATTAGCCAAAAAACAAACAAACAAACAAAAAAAACCCAAAGAAAAAAGCTAAGCCTAATATACTGTGCTACAAAATAAGAGCAAGTTTTCTCAGACCATCAGAATGAAATTTTGAACTGCTTGTACTTGAAAGCATGGATTCTTCTCAGTATCATGATAGTTATTAATACGTTAGCACTCTACAAAAAACTTGGTATGATTTTGAGTCAATGATAATGCCATCAAAATTCTGTATCAAATAAATAATACAGTATTTCAGAATAGATTCACCATTAAATATACGTAGTTCCATGACCCTTGTTTTTCCTACTTCATTCTTGTTGGTGGTTGGGGGATGACCTGCTGGAGAGGAGCTCTGCAGAGAGGGACCTGGGTGTCCTGGTGGACAACAGGTTGGCCATGAGCCAGCAGTGTGCCCTCGTGGCCAAGAGGGCCAGTGGCATTCTGGGGTGCATTAAAAAGAGCGTGGCCAGCAGGTCGAGGGAGGTGATCCTCCCCCTCTACTCTGCCCTGGTGAGGCCTCATCTGGAGTACTGCGTCCAGTTCTGGGCTCCCCAGTACAAAAAAGACAGGGATCTCTTGGAAAGAGTCCAGCGGAGGGCCACAAAGATGGTGAAGGGCCTGGAGCATCTCCCCTGTGAGGAAAGGCTAAGTGAACTGGGTCTGTTTAGCCCTGAGAAAAGAAGACTGAGAGGGGACCTGATCCAGGTCTATAAATATCTAAGGTGTGGGGGGCCAGACTCTTTTCAGCAGTGTGTGGAGACAGGACAAGGGGAAACGGCCAGAAACTGGAGCATAGCAAGTTCCGCACGAATGTGCGCAAGAACTTCTTTACGGTGAGGGTGACGGAGCACTGGAACAGGCTGCCCAGGGGGGTTGTGGAGTCTCCTTCTCTGGAGATATTCAAGACCCGCCTGGACGCCTACCTGTGCGACCTGCTGTAGGGAACCTGCTTTGGCAGGGGGGTTGGACTCGATGATCTCTGGAGGTCCCTTCCAACTCCTACAATTCTGTGATTCTGTGATTCATGCAAGTATTTGTTAACAGCATTTCAGTGATGCGTTATCATTACTGTCTTCTCACTGTCTGTTTACCAGTGTAGATATTTTTTTCAGATTATAGCAGTTAAGTAATTTAATAGTTAGAGGTGATGCAAGTCCACGTACTTCCCTTCCCTTCTTCTGCTTGGTTTTGGAGGGGACAAATATATTATTGTTAAGAGCAAGAAAAGATAAAAACAAATAAGTTGGCAAACAAAATAAAGCCGCGACTCCAGTAGAGTACAATGTTAAATATAATGCCATGTGGCAAAAACAAACAAACAAACAACAAAAAAAACCCTTCCTGGTGTAAAAACAAACAGCATTGAGAGTTGCTACTAACAAGTACTTTGAGTGGATGGAGAGAAGAAATGTCACAACTCCAAAATCTCACGTAAATCAGCTATGAAGCTGTTAGTTTCCCTCCACTTTGCTCATCTATTCAAAAATATCAAGGCACTTCAGTAAAGGAATTAGGAGTGTGCTTGCACACGTTTGCCACAGGCTTCCATTTAAAGCATCCAAAACACACTGCAGTAAAATACAGAAGGAAGCAGGAATTCAAAAGTTTAGAGAAAAAATGGTATTTTTGTTCAGGGAATGCAGAAGTAGTTAAGTCTGAGCAAGTAATCTGCTGCCTTGACACAGACTGCTCCCTTCCTCTCAGTTACATATCTCGTTTATTCCTTTATCAATATCTTCCTTCAAGTATTTCCCCAGAACTTTCAAGAGGGGAAAAAAAAAAGCAAAATACAGATGTTTACAGCACAGGTGCTTTGAAGGCTGGCTAACTTCTTCCTTCATGCAGACCTGTGCATAAAGATCAGAGGGAACAATAGAAGAGCAGGACAATGAGAGACGATGCAGAAGGGAGGGGGTATATGCTGAGAGGAAAGCAGTGCTAACAGGGAGAATAAAGAATGACTCTTGAGGATCAGAGCCTGCAATTATGAGCATGATACTTGCCATTTATTAACATGATTAAACAGGCAGACCTAGATAAAATCACCACAAAGAGATTATTCCACTATTTAACAGAACAAAGGATGCTAGCTAAGTGTGAGACATAACATTCCTTTCTAGATGGCTAAGACATTGACAGATTTTTTTCGAAGCAGTTTCATTCAGTTTCCTCCTTCTTACTGCAGTTTCAAGGTCTCTTTGTTATACAATTTCTGGTCTAGTCTATGCTTTTAATTTCTCTCTCTCCCTTCCCTCTGTCCCTTTTTTTTTTCCCCTTCCTTTTCCATCAGAGTAAAGAGCCAAATAATGGAACAGTTGGACTCCCTGCTTTGCGTATAAAAGTTCTGCAGTACGGCAGCATTACAATTGAAAGTCCTTTTCTAGGGAATCTGCATGTCCTTTAGCAGAGCCTGTGTGTGTAACTGGCAATCCTTCTCATTACAGATGGAGTCTTAGTCCAACAACTGCATCACTCCCTTTGTGAGTACGTCTTATCATCCTCATTTATGCCCTCTCTCACTCTGAAGTCTGAGAAACAACTATTGCATTGGCCACAGAAATCCCATCGCACCTTTTTAGAGTAGATACACACTCAGTGTGTTTTTTGAAGTTCCCTTATTGTCTGTTTACATCTTTAATGACATCTGGTGAAAGGAGTGCTGAAGAATCCATCACATTGTACAGGCGTTCTGATACACCTGAAGACCACCCATGTCTCCAGTTTTCCAGAAACAGCTGTGGTGACAAATACATCCTATTTCTCAGTTAGTAACCCAGTACTAAAGGTAGCATGCTTTGTGAAAATTTTTTTTTCTATGCTTATTCAACCACTGGATTTGTCCAGCCCTAATTGTTTTTTAAACATGAAATTAATTATTACCTGTAGGTTTGGAATCATTGTAAACTACACAGGAATTACTGCACAACTCTGCTTTAGCACCAACTTAACTCATGCTGCAACTATCCTTTGGTAATCAGTGGCCATGATAATTTGATGTGCATGTATATTAAAAACGCACACTGCATTTTCTATCACAAGTATCTGCTTGCTCTTTTGATAATTCCCAGCTACATAGCTTCTCTTGTCTGCAGTCTCCATCTGTCATTGCTTTCACTCCATTGTTCACTATCATCCTATTATGCTATTGAGAACTCCAGCTTCAGACACTATCCTGGGTTTCTGCTTCTATGATATTATTTTGCCTTTTCAACAAAAGACTTCCATCATTTCACTGCACACCGACTTCTAATGCCCTTTCTTTTTGTTACCACATTTCTCCAGTTAATTTCTCTAATTTAGGTTTCACCCAACAAATGACATTTACATCCACTGCACAGTTTTAACCTAATTTCGTGCAGCCCATACAAAAGCTGCAGGCACTTTTACTTTGGATTAACTTAGGCTAATTTCAGTTTAACATTGTCATGCTTTGACGAGTTAATCACATGACACTTCTTTGTCACCCTGTGTGGATATCTGGGTGACAATTTCCCATATAGGAAATCTGGGTGACGCCCCACGTTGGGCACCAAAATAGTGCAGGCCTTTGAAGAGTTAATCACACAACATCCCTCCCTCCCCTCGGGAGAAACGGGTGGGAAGGAAGAGGGAAAAGCCTCACTGAGATAGGAGAAACTAATTTATTAAAAGGAATGTGAGATAACACAGAACAATTATGAGTAATAAATCAAAATGAACCAAAAATAAAACGGGATGAGATTCAGTCTGAGCCTTTATTGACAGCCCCTCCATCACTCTCCCCTCAGAAAAGACAGCCCATCCCTCCCTCCATCCTCCCATCCCCCGGAATCGGAAATCATGTGGAGGCTCCTGGGAAATGCAGTACATCCCAGAGTATCTACCTCTTGGAGAGTCAGGACTCACGTGAGACTGCTAGAGATAAGCAAGAAGCGCAGCTCCGCAGTGCACTGTGTCTCTGCACCCTACAGCCTGTCGCATGAGGTTACAATACGGAATACTGATAAAACCAGAACAAACATACATTGATTTAGTCACGTCCAATCAAAAGTCGGGTAATTCTTTACGAGCCTCCATAGAGCAGTTTAAATCAACCTCAGTAAGTTTGTTCAAAAACGAGTCACACCGGTGCATGTTTAGAAGCAATCCTGGATACACAGAGATAAAATCCTGATTCTGTCCTAGCTTTGCCTACTGCTCTTCTTTCTTCCTTCCCTTCAACACATTACTGAGTGATGCTTTTTTTTTTTTTAAATAATGAAGAATAAACAAATAAAAATACACACTGTGCCTACTCAAGTAAACGTATCTGATAGTTCTTCATGATGAATGCCCCATTGTATGCAGGAAACAAAATAAGGAAAAATGCTCTTGGTTAATAAAAGCAACAGAAATGAACAAATAATTACATTCCTAATTCGAAGAAGGAAGAGAAGAAACAAGACCAAAGATAAGACCACAAAGTTAATTTCAGTAATGCAAAAGTAGAATTATTCCTGAAGTTTCCTAAAAGAGAACCAACAGAGATGCTGGATGCTCTACCCAAAGTAAGGCAAGGGAAGAATTAGATGGAAAAATCACTGACACTAATGAGGGTGTAAACAACAGACACACGTGAACAATGCATCAGCATTTACTTAAGCAGAAGATACTGTCACATGCTTACGTGGACAAAATTACACCTTAATTACCTGAAAAACATTCTTACATGTACAACTAGATTGAGCACGATACCTTGGAAGAAAGCCACAGATGAAACTTAAAATAGCTTCATCATTGCAATTCAGTGTGGGATTGCTGTTTGCATAATAAAGACTACTTACAAGTGGACGAAAACTAACTTAGACAACACAAAAAGTTCACTTATAGGCCTTCCTTTAACACAGAAAACCAAATTAATAGCAAATAATGATGAGAAAACAAACTGAAAATACCTTAATTGGAGTTGATATGAGAATATTCCAGCACATCTTCAAATACAATATCTGAACTATTCAAAAACAGATCTTCATAAGCTTTATGATAGTACTGAATTATTGTAGGCTCACAGACAAATAATGGTTACGTGGGAATTTCAGTTAGGGACTTCATATCATCATATCACTAATTTCAAACTCATACATGAATTTCTCACAGGGCTGGCATTCATTAACATCTGTGGAAGGGAAAAAAGAAACAAAAGAAAACAACAGAGATTTGAGTAGTTTGGGAAGAATAACACTCGCACTGCTGCATGTAATGCCTCTGCAGGAAATCCTTGATCTGCCAGTAAGGGAAGCAACATACCACAAACTGGATCTCAGTTGCTCAGAGTCCCAATTTTCCTGTATCAGTTGCATACTTATGCTGCATTGAGCCTTTAATACTGCAGCATGACAAAAGAATTGCCAAATCTTTCCCAAAATGGTACGGATAAGATCAAACAGCTGTGTACAGCCAGAGATGGCACATTATGGAAGAAGTATACTAATATCAGGCATCCAAACTACAACATGTCACAACATAACTAAATCAATAGCTAACAACATCACTAATCATAACTAAATCATTTTTGTTTGGACACAAACATCCAGTAGCAATATCCGTGTTTTCTCAACAAACCACGACTTCCCCAAAGGAACAGTTTCCATTTTTCTAGCTGTTCTACTGTTTATTTAGATATCTGAATTACAGACAGTGAAAATGGAAAGGAGATTTCTTGATGTAGTTTATGTTTTACAGACGTTCCCCAGGTAATCATTCCTTAACCCACTGGAACTGTTCAATTATTTTGGAAATATGCTTTATCAACAGAATGGAGCACTTCCTGAGCTGACACAAAATGGCTTCCTTCTCCTGACATGAAGGAGCTGTGCTTCAAATACTCTAATTTAAGACAAGTTGATAATTTTATGCCAATTACATCCTCTATACAAATAACTCATAACACAACTATTTTGTTTAAGTGCCCCTGAAGAGAAATTCATGCACTTTTTTTGGTTCATTAAGAACTCGAATCTTGAGTTTTAAATGTCAAGGAAGAGAGTAGAAGTGGTCTGGGTAGGCAATAACTGTTACAGCTTACACAGAACTGAAATGCAAACAAAATTGTAAGACTTTGAAAAAGGTTCAGCTCCTACAGATCTTTACTTAAAAATCAGATTAAACTTGGGAAAAAATAGTTATTACAGTAATTAATCTATAATTAATTTCATATTATACCAAACATCTGTTATTTTTCTTTTTTTTTTCCACCAATCCTTTTGGCTTAAGCACTTCAAGTGACATCTTCTGTTAATCAAATAGATTGTACATCAAGTGTTGGCATTAAGACTTAGCAGCAAGCTCAAGGTACAACAGCAAAATGAAATATTATTGACAATACTATTTTTTAATTTTTTATTTTTAAAATCTTTATTAACATCATTTATTGAAAAGCAATTCTTAATGGCTTTTGAGATTAAGTGCTGTAGGTTTGGGATTTTCACTTACCACTAAAAATGCCAGAAAACAATTAATTAAAAGACTGTTACCTTAAGAAAATATTATGCTACTCACAGTATTCAAAATAAAATGTTGTGCTCAGAGTGCACTGATTTAATCAGAAACCAACTTCAGATGTAGAAATGAACAATAGACAATAGAAGCAATGATGGATAAAGAACAAGAACAGTCACCAGAATTGTTTGCCTACTTACACTATTTGCTCATCCACATGCCCTGTATATTTGTTACAGAGTCTAGCTGGTGATGTCTGACCGTACATACAACTCTGCAGTTACACGTTCAATACAATTGATCTATCACGCTATACAAGCAGATCATATATAGAATACTGCACAAAACGAGACAATTTTTTTTATATATCCGATTCCAATATTTTACAGGTAAGTTGCTAAACATTTTACCAACATGACAAAATCCTCTGATTAGTGCAGCATTTGTGAAATGGTGACAGATGCTAGTATTAATTACACATTGAGTAGATCATTTTCTCATTATGTTTCTTTTGTTACCAGCTTCATCTTTCCAGTTATCAGCCTGTCCTATAAGCAGATTAAGAATTTTTTTTGGTCTCTATAGCTTGTTAGATGAGTGACGACCTTCTCCACACTACCCTACCATCTGGATTCCTCTCTTGCAATTTTCAAGTCTGTAGTTGTCAACTGTAAGACCACTTATAAGAAATTCTATTTTGAAAGGTTATTTTTGAAGCTATCTGGAGTAATCTTATGTTCAGCACTGGAAGCAATATGGTTTACTGCCTGCTTTGTACAAACAGATAACATCTATTGTTTGTGACCTACCTTGCCAAATTATAACAAGCATATCAAATATTAATTTGGCCTTTCAAGAATGATTGAAGAACATGCACAATGAAAGGCAGCTAGAAAAGCATATGTTAAACAAGTTGTTGTCTTGACAGTGGCCTCAAGACAAAAATTCCCATTCTATACATTCTACAAACACAAGAACTATCCATTCTTTCCAAAACCTTTACCAGAATTTCTTGTATATACAGAGATTTTATGGCCAAACCTGTTTTCTATGTAGTATATTTTTCCTGACGTGTATAGCAACCACTCTATAACAAACTCAAAATGCTGCTGGGGGGAGAAAAATGAAATTGAAAATTCTAATGGCAAGGTCATTCATTTAGGAATAACTTCTGCAATAAACCAAAAGGTTATGAGTTGGAAACTGACAGTGGGAAGACAGAGATTGGAATAATAATTGATCAAATGACAATCAAGTCAGTAATGTGACTTGATGCCTTTGTACCAGTCTTTCAGAAGACTTCTTACTTAGAATAAAAGTTCTAGTGGGAAGAAATGCACAGAAAAGATACTGCAGTGACCAGGAAGTGGATGGTTTCCTAAGTGGAAACTGAAAAAACAAAACAAGACTGTCAAGAGAGAATATTTACTGAAATGAAAAAAGAAAAAAACAATGACATATGTACGCATACACACACTGCTGCCTACACACAATGGTACTATTTAAGGTAAAGGACGTCTCCCCACAAAATAAGCTGCAAATTAATCTGTATAACCACATTTTTTAACCATTAGAGAAATGATCACGTGGAACAGTTGTTCTGTGTTAAATATCAAGGCAAAAAAAAAGCCTCACTACCTCTGAAGAGCACCTAGTCCCATTAATGCTGTGAAGATCTATTACGTGGCTGGATGGAACACTGTGGACTTGAGAAATCTTCAGTTTTCTATTTCTGCAGTGGAACTGTTAAATGCCCATGGAGAATGAATGCGTAGGATAGTTTCCCTGCATTTGTGAAGTTATGATTAGAGCCTTAAAACAGCTATCTAAAATAAAATAAATATTTTCACTGTTGGTTCAAAAGATCTTTTTCTATACAATCTAACTATTTAAGCTGTATTCCACGAATACTTATAGACCTGCACTTCTATACAGTCTATTTTGAGACAGGTTTTTTTGCAGTGAATTATAAGGCTCCTCCTTCAGCATCCACCTTCAAGTAGCTTAAACAGAAGCTGTCTGGCAGTCTCCTCCTCCCAGCTTCTCAATGGAAATGCACACTTGCTAGTGAGTAGTCAATACCTTTGTTTAAAAAGTTGTGGTTACTGACCCTAAATTTGAATCATAAATTGGAATTGAATTTTTATCTGGGATGGAAGCTGTCTTTTGTTGCAGAAGGTAAAGTTAGCACCAGGGCCTCCTGGGCATGTTTGGGGCACAAATACATCCACACAGATGTACGCTTCTTGCCCATTTTTCCAACTACTGCTGCATTTGACTGGTTAAACAGAGTTCAAACAGCCTCTGTTTTGGTCTGGTTCCTACATAAATTTGCCTGCAGCCGGCCTTGCTTTCCTCTTCCCACATGTCCTAGTTTCTCTAGATTTGAGTTAAAGACAAATAAAAATGCAGTAGTACACCTTGCCATTATTGCAAATAGCAGTATTGAAAAATAATGTTTTCTGAATTATTTTTGCAGTAATTGACATGCTTACAGCCAAAGACACACGCCCCTGAAGCATCACAGCCTAGGGGCTTCTTGTCCTGTTTTGTCCTCCTGTTTTCACTGCTTAGGCTCAGCAAACTTGTTAGCGTATACTTACCTCTGGTTTCAGAGACATCCTTTATTTCTACTTACACCAATTTCAATTCACTTATGTTCAGTTATACAGCTTAAGCCTACTGTACTGATCATGAGGCAGTAGCAGACTTCAGGAAAGCTGTCTGTAGAACATCCCTCATATACCAGGGTGCAAAACGGAAAAAAATTTCAATTCCCTGGAGCGAGGGGAAAAAGCTGAACAAAACACACAGGCTGTTGACAGGGCTGAACACAAGGCTTGTTGCAGCGCACTGGCTTCTTCCCCACAGATGACCGCCTTTTGTTCAACTGAATTTTTTTACTCTAAAACTTTCCTAAGACTTTCTGTATTAGCAGAGGACTTCTGGTTCCAGTACAGTTTGACTTGTTAGTCAGCTGGTACCTGGAACGTCTGCCCATGACCACCAGTCTATACACTCTGTAGTTGTATAAACCATTCCCAATAAATTCCTAACTTTGTCATGGAAGAGCTGAATTTACTGCTCACATAAAGCCTGTGGAGCCAATTCAAAGTAGGGCTGTGCTCACAGAAATACAAAAGCCTTCACACGAATACACCATACAGCTGTGGATGCTTTTTTTCTGCTTAAACAAAAATGCACCATTTCAAAATCAGTGACTTTGAAGAATGGGACAAATCAACGTAGAAAATTTAGTGTTCATATAACTACGTGCAAGGCTGGAGCCTTAGATTAAGTCTTTCATGCAATGACTATGATTTATTAGGAGACTGCAGAATAGCATACTAGAAACACAAACCAACATTGGGGCCTCCTAGATGCTACTCCAGGACAGCTACACATGTGGTATGTGATATGACTTGGCAATTTGGTGATGCATACACCTTGAATTAATACACCTCTTCTCAGAAGGCTCCACAGCCCACAGGAAGGCTAACCAGCATCCCTCAGTTTACACGTACAGCAATTACAACTGCAGAGGTAAGTTATGTAGAGTTAGCTGTTTTCAGCAATAGTTAATTCAAGTGTGATTACTTCTCAGAAAGGGTGGTCAGGCACTGGAATGGGCTGCCCAGGGAGGTGGTGGAGTCACCGACCCTGGGGGTGTTCAAGGAATGATTGGATGTTGTGTTGAGGGACATGGTTTAGTGGGAGCTATTGGTGATAGGTGAACAGTTGGACTGGATGATCTTGTAGGTCTTTTCCAACCTTGGTGATTCTATGATTCTATGATTTGAAAGTTTTCAGAGGATACAATGATATATCCAAACACATTCATCACATCAAACTCAGATGAACTTACTGTAATAAAAATCAAACCAGAATTCTTCAAATCACCCAGAACAACTAGTTTTCAATGACACTAACTTCCTGCTAATGCTTTTGAGCAATAAACATTTACAAAATAATTAGAATAATAAAACCATAAAATTGTTTGAGCTGGAAAGACCCTTTAAAGATCACCTAGCTCAACCCCTCTGCAATGAACAGGGACACCTACAGCTCAGTCAGGTTGCTCAGAGCCTGGTGCAGTCACATCTTGAATGCTCCCAAGGATGAAGCATCCATGATCACTCTCTGGGCAAACGGTGTCTCCCCACCCTTACAGTAAAAAATAACATTTTCATATATCCAACCTTTATCTCCCCTCTTTTATCTTGAAACCTTTTCTTCTTGTCCTGCCACAATGGACTCTGCTAAAGAGTCTGTCTTCTTTTTTATAGTCCCTGTTTAGACACTGAAAGGTTGTTGTCCAGTTTCCCCAGAGAAATTATATACTTCTACTGACTGTTACAAAGCTTTCTGCACAGTGTTCCTTAAATGACTTTGGTTTGTCTTAGGAATATAATTGGGCAGGTGAAAATAAAACAAAAAACAGATATCTGAAGTGCTTCAGAGGAGATCTAAATGAGAAGTGAAAAACTGTAGGTAACAATAATGTGTCCTATTAGCTGAGTGCAAAAATCTATGTTAAATAGCCCAGAGCACTCAACGAATGCTCCACAAATATCACAGCACTGATATGATTGCTATGAGGTCCATGGGGGAGGACCATCACAAGACTTCAGCCATGGAACAGAACACATTTCTCAGCCGTTGTGCAGCACCAGAACTACTTACTCTTCATTTCGGATCTTAAAAGGTCCCTAGAGTTACTCTGGAACTTCTACCTTAAACAAGCTTTGGGGGAGACTGAAATTACCCTCCTCCCTCACCCACCTTTCTGATACATCTGCAGGCACTGGTGAATTTAAAAAACGTGGTACGAGAGAAACCAAGGGGAACATATAAAAAAAAAAAACCAAAACCACAGGTTATTTGGACTAGAATCTTAATTTCAGTTTGCCACCACCCACTCCCTTCAATTTCTTGATTGCAAACCTGACAAGTTTCCTTATCTCTGGAAGAAAATCATTTTGCTGTGTTCAGTCTTCCTATTCCCTGACAGACAACTTATCTTTATTCTCCCAGTGTGAGGTGTTGGACTATCTTCTTTCTTAAACCCAGTTACTCTGAGGGTCCAGCTCAGCTTGCCTTTCCCTAGGAAAAATACAGGGACATTACTTAAGGATTAGCTGTTTGTCCACTTACTTCCATCGTTTGCCGTACCCTTCTGCAACACCACTTTGTTTCAAGATGACGAAGTTACAGATGTGTGCGCATATCTTCTCGAGGCACCAACCCCTCAGAGGACTTTCCCCACCGCCGGCCCTACAGTTCTCACCCAGGTCCCTTCCTACAACCTCGGATCCCACGGGCAGTAGCGGCGCCCCCCCACCTGCTGCTGCTGCTGCTGCTGCTGCAGCAGCTGACGGAAAGGGGAGAGAATCCAAAGCCGCGAATGAGAGCGGCCCAGCCCGGACCTCCCACCGTGTGGCGGCAGTCCTCACTCAGGGCCGAGGCACACCGCCGCACCTCAAACGCGTCTGTGGGCGGCACAGCGCCATTTTGGGACGCTGGAAGGCGGTGACTATAGCAACCAGGAAGAGGCGGACATCACGCGGGGTCACCGCCGGCCCGGCCCCCTCTTAAAGGAGCAGAGCCGGCTTTGGCACCGCGGCCGGCCGGCGTTCGAGCCCCCCGCAGAGCGTCGCTGCCCCGCGGGCCTCTCTCGCCCCTCCCGCCCCCTGCCGGAGGGGAGGTCCCGGCGCGGACCCCGGGGTGACGACCCCGGCGGAGGGATACCGCTCTCCGGTCTCCGAACCCGCCGAACGCAGGGAGCCGGGCGCGCACACGGCCGCCGCGGGGGCTGCGTGGGGGGCGGCAGCCCGGGCGGGGGCCGCCCGTCGGGCCGGGGGTTGCGTGGGCCCCGGCGGGGCCCAGACTCTGGGAGAAAGTAGTCCCCCGGGCTCCCCCCCTCGCCGCTGGAAGGGGTTCGGCGGCGGAGGCGGATGCCGCTCGGTGCTGCGGCTTCAGCTGATAATTGAAGGGAAGAGAGGCGGCTGCTGCTGGGCGGTGAGGAGGCACGGAGCGTCTGCGGAGGCCGCATCGGGACAAACTAGGTACCTGCGGCCTCTCCGTCTTCCTCTGGTGCCGCTGGGGGAGGCGGGGCGCAGGGCCTCGGCGTTCCAGGGCCCCCTGGTTCCAGGGTTCCTGGTGTTGAGTCCCCGGTTCCCTGGGCCCTTGTTCTCTGGGCCTTGCCGTGTCTGCCCAACCGCGCTGCCCTCCGCAGGGCTGGGACTCCGGCCTGGGGCATTGTTGGGGTGCGTGGGGATGGCTGGGCCTCGAGGTGGGTGCGGGGCGCGGGGGCCGTGGGGCCGGCGGTGCGGCCCGTTGGGCTGTAGGGCTGAGCTGCTGTTTTCCGTTGCTGGGTGGGGGGGTGCCCACACACCCCCCCAGAGCTCAGGGTGGGGGTGAGGGGGGCGGCCCCGTGCCACCGCCGATACAAAAGGGCAGCGTCAGTGTTGACACTACTCTGTGCCCTTCCGCTTCTCCCTCCCCCACTCTTGTTGGCCCCTTTTCCCTAATGACTCTTCCCGTGTTTTTCTTTTTTTTTTCTTTTTTTTTTTAAATTATTTTTGTTTTTTATTTTTTTTGTAAACGCTATCAAATATCTTAAAGGAAAAAAAGAATAGCAACTCCTCTTCCTCCCCCACTCCCACCTCACAGCCTGGCTTGGCAAAAATGCTCCATAATCGCCCGACGTCCATATTTCAGTGCCTTTCTGGGGGGAGGAGGGAAGAAGGAGGTGGGGAGAGAATGGAGGCGATGTAAGGCCGAGTTGCGGCCCTGCCCGCTGGATTATTTTCGCAGCCGGCGCTCCGGAGCCGCTGTTTTTGTCGCTTTCGGTCACGAAACAAGTTCCCCGGCCGCAGCGTTCTCTTGCATAACACATCGCTCTCGGAGGTCGCTCCGACGGCGGCTGCCGGCCTCCCCGCAAGCTCCAGGCCCGGTACTGCCCGGGGCCGTCCCGGCGCTGCCCTCCGCGCTGCAGGCCCGGTTTCCTGTGCTGTGGCCCGGCATTGTTCCCGGCCCCCCTTCGTGGTGCGCCGGCCCTCGGCCGCCGGGGGGCTCCGAGCGGGGGCGGCCCGAGAGTCTGGGCTGTGAGCCGGGAGAGAATGGGGGGAAGAATGGAAAGTTATGTCAAGGGCTTTGGGGGAAAAACATCGACGTAAGGAACAAAGGTCCTGCCTGTGCTGGAAAGGCCTGCCTGTGAGGCCTGATTGTGTCGCATTTACACACGGGAAGAAACGAGTGCTTGGTACTGGCCTACATTGATTCTGTAACTCTGGCAAGCAACTCGGGAGCGTTTTCAGAGCCTGTGTGGTTTGTTTGGGGGGTGGTTTTGTTATATTCTTGATAGCAGTATAATATTAATTTTAGTTTAAAATGCTTCTTATATATATTTCCAGAAGATTGTGTAGTCTCTTTTTTTTTTTTTTTTTTCTTTTCCCTTTCCATTTCCCTATCCTGTTGCAGTCTCAATACCCATCTGGGCTTTCTAACCCCACAGTACAAAACTTTCCTCAAACGGGGTAACTTCTGCACTGTGTATTCTGATTACTGAGCTTCCTGGTGCTTTAAAAGCTGTCAGGAAGAGGAGCTAATTAGTTACCACCTCACTGTATGACATACATCCTTCAGAATAGGGAAGAGGAGGTGTTTAATGACTTACATTTTAATTTATTTCGCAAGGTTTGTTTTTTTAATGGTAGCTGTGGATATAGTTCCTTTGTAAGGCTTCAAAAACTAAGCAGGCCCTGCTGTGATTGCTTCTGTTTATCTGCTGTCTTGACAATTCTCTCTTTCCCTCCCCACATCCAAGACTGTTTCTGATTGTATGTGGGCTGTGTGTGTTTAATTGCTGTTTAAACAGATCTGTGAGATTTCAAAGTTTTTTTTTTTAATTTTAATACACGTATATAAAAGTGTGTAATGAACATCAAAGCAGTGCTTGGAAAATAACAATACCTCTCTGCTTTTTGATACCCTAACTGATAAATATTCATGGGAATTAAGTATATTAATGAAAATTGTAGTATTTCAATTTTCACAGGTGTCACGCTCAACTAAAATGTTTAAAAGCAGTATTCTGGTGAGTAAATAACACTTCTAGTACTTGTTAAAAGCTTACGTGTTTTCAGCCTGTGGTAATTAAAGGGAACTTACTGTGAGTGGCTCGGTTGTGTATATAGTCTAGTTCTATAGGTTTGATCTTAAAAGTGGAAGGTTTTTTCTGAAGCATTTATTGCTGAGTGCCTCCTTCTCTTGAGATAGAAATACAGGTGGTCTGAGTGTGGGTGGGTTTTTTTCCTCTTAGTGTTTCTGAAAAATCTGGGGGTCAGCTTGTTACTGACTTGTGATCTGTGTTCTCCAGGCTCCAGGTGGCTCCATAGGTAGGATTTGAAACAGGTTTTAGCTGTTTGTAGAAAAATTGTAGGTCATCTGTGGTGTGGCATTACTACTTATTAATATAGCAGATCTACTTTAGTAGGAGTGCTGATGTGTTGAGTAAGAGGCTTATGAAAATGGAGTCTTTTCATGTCTTGCAGAAGTTCTGGCTGGTAACCAGCAGGGAAATGACCTGTATCTTCCCAGCAAATGAGTGATTCAAACTCCTCCTTGATAAGGAATCATGCAGAAGTTTGGTGTTATTTTTTAAAATTTCTATATTATGTTTTGACTGTTTGTATTCAAACCCAAATACATTATGGAAAAGAATTGCAGTTAAGACCTTTTGTAATATCATTCTGGAGTTTGGAGTCTACGTCTATGGGCAGTAAGGTCCCTGCATTCCCAGTACGGCATTTTTTTTTTGAAACCTGATAGAGTTGACTTTAATTTCATAGTTGAAGCCATGATGAGTTTTTGTATGTCTTTGTATTACTGATAGGTAGTTATTTACTTTGAGACAATTTGGTAAGATAACCTGACTAAACCGCTTTCATTTTTCAGCAGTGAAGCTGAGGTTCGAGTTGGAAAGTTACTGTTTGATTAACCTGCACGTTTGTACTTATTTTGCAGTGTAAGTGAATGTCAGAATTATCTGTGTCACTTCTTTAGGCTATACTATATTTTCTAACTAGGTAATTAGTAAGTAGCCTGTAGAACACTGCTCATTACTGGTCTGTCTTCTGTCACACTGAGGCTGAATTATTGTAACAGTGTATAATCAGGTCCCTAAGTTGTACACCATGTACTATTTTGTTGTCAAAAACTGAGACCTGGAATGTTTCTGGGATCTTCCAGTGGCTGGTCTGATGATCTGTGTCCTGTTCATCACCTGCAAAATTAGTAACACTCCCTATTAAGCAGTTTGTGGACTCTGACAAATTTGTAGTAGTGGAAACTTTTAATCAAGCTGTCACTGCCCACTTCAGTGCTGACAGTGAAGGCAGTGATACATCTGAATTTCTCAGCAGCAGGATAAGCAGTTGCCTTTGGGCAGATGGATGTTTTTCCTGAAGTATTAGAGTTTACTGTGAATTTGCTCTTGATGTTTTAGTTTATTTGCAGTATTGCAAGTTTATGGCAGTATATAGACCAATTTCTTATAGTGTTTTCATAGTAAAGTTTTGATTTAGGACATGAAGCTGATAACTGGAATACGAAGTTTCATTAACTGTCCTGGTTTTTTGCAGTTTGCTCGAATAAGTTTTGCTCCTTGAGAAGGATTATTGTCACACTTCTTACTGATCATCAAGTATCTGTATACCACAAAACACTTGCATGTAGCTTTTGGGTTCAGAATGTCTCTTCAAACAAAGTAATTACACATAAAATATGAATTCAGCAGTCTTTTGTGAACCAAAAATTGCTAGCTTCACGTGATATCAGTCACCGTGGAAAAACAACTTAAGTCAGCTAGCTCCTGTGCTGTGTGCTTTGAAATAGTGGCGATGGTTACTTACTGTGGTTAGTTCTGAGGAGCAATTGTTCTCATAATGCTGCCATCTGATAAACTCATTCTCAGCAAGTTGGTTGAATCTAACTGGAAATACACAATGGTGTTCTCCTTTAATTTTGTCTGGCAGCCGGGGCTCAAGCACACACAACCAATTCTACTTTGCCTGTAACAAGGCTTGTAATGTACTGACTGTTGCCTGTCTTAGTTGACTCATGAACATATACAGGACAAACATGGTAGAAAACTGCTGTGTATGAGAGTGGTAGTCTGCTTTTAAAGAGAAGACTGTGCTATAGGAAAAACTGGAAAAGTTGAGTGTGATTCAGCAAGTGACCCAATACCGGACTTTAGTATTGAACAAGTGAGATGTAGTATCTGATTTTTTTTTTTGAAGTCATAGCTGCCTTCAGTTGATCAAAGAAAGCCTTTTTTTTTTTTTTTTTGTAATGAATAATAGAATAAGCTGGTTTAGAAATGACTTCTGGAGGTCATTTGGTTCTGCTCCCCTCTTGACTTCTACTACTTCAGCCTAAATAGCTTTTAATTGATCATCAAGCTGATAAAATCACTACATTTTCTTGAGTGATAGGAAAGAAAAAAACCAAACACATAAAAAGATGGATGTGAGGAGGGAACAGGAAGTTTTCTGTAATGTGTAGTAATTCAGTGCTTTGTCATGGGAGGGGAATCAAATTTCTCAATGTTTTCTGAATGGCTTGGTCTGCTTTATGATGGTGTCTGCTTTAAAATAATGCATGATAAAGCAGGAAAGATTTGGCCCTCAGAAATGGCCTGAGTCATCTCCTGAAACGTGAACCTGGGATTGTAAGGAGCAGTCTGCTATGTCAGAATGGAAGCTGAGGTCTCTGGAACTTGTTGAACAAGAAGGCTTTTTTTTTTTTTTAAGCTCTGAAAAGCAAAGTGGATTTTGTTGATTCTTCTTTCAGAATAACATCTTACCGATGACCGTTATTTTGTTGTACAACATCAAAATAAGTAAACTTAGTGTGAAGAAAGGCAAATACTTGCTAGGTTTGGGTAAAGGTGGAAGTGGAAGGTTCTAGAATGCTGTTTATTTTCTGACACACGGATATTATCTGGGGACAGGAGGTGTTAATCTTCAGGAAGACTGTCTAGTTAGGAGGCAGGCATTCCTGTGCTGCTCTTTTACATTTGTGGCTGACTGCTGCTGTGTTTTTAAAACATGGTTAATAGCATTCATTGTTAATGCACAACTGTAACTGTAATGGAGATTTCTTACTTTGATTGTTCCTTAGGGATAGTTCATAAAGGTAAACCCATTAAGAAAAATAGACCTGGGTTAAACCTTCATGGGTAATCTAGTGCATAATTGTGCTCCAAGGTAGCCAGGCCTAGTCTTTCACTGTTTTTGCTTTTGGAAATCATGTGCTGTTTTGTTCTTGCTCTTTCTTCATGTCTAACTTCTGTCTAACCTGCTTCACTGTAAGCTTGTTATGGCTTGTTTTATCCTTTCTGGATACAAGAAAAGATCTCTGAGCCATGGTTTTTTCTCAGTCCAAGATTAGTGAAATGTAGAAGGACCAAACACTGATGAATAAAAGTGGAAATTAAAAAATGTGTGTAATATCTCTTGAGAACTGATACATCTTTTTGAAGCTATGTAAGTGTTGTGGACCAAACAAATGGCAAAACTTGACTATCACACATGCTTTTGTGATTTAACTTTTTTTCTTCCCCCCCACTCTGAACATAAAAAGAGTCTTGCATCAAGTGCTATTGACACTGGAATAACGAATGCTTACTTAAACTCCTCGAGTTACTGAGGACAGCTGTCTCATATGCCTTTGTAGATTGTGAATCTGTGGTAGATGTCTATTTTTGGACAATATTATTGGAAGATGTGGTTAGAAAGTAGTTTCTCATGTTAGTATTGTCAAATCTCTAATGTAATTAGCTTATTCGGTACAGTGTCCCTCACTGGCCTTAACAAGGTGTCTGCCATGTAACTGAACCTTCTGATTGCAGGTGAAATGGGGCCATGCATTTAGAGAGAACTAAGGACTTCCAAGTTTACATTTGGCATACAGTGTTACAGAGTGAGTTTTCTCTTCCTCTTTATTTTGAGGGTTTGCTGTTGCAATCAAGTTAATGAATGGGAACTGTGATTTCTGGTGCAAACTCTACTTGTTTTGATCTTTGCGGTTGTTCTGCATGTAGCAGCTTGGTGAGCTGATCCGTTGTGGAGGTCTTGTGGTCTGGCTAAGACTGAGTGACCAGCCCCTGAAAAGGAGCTGCATAGCTAGCTTTCAGGTCTTCAGCAGCAGTAGTCAAAATAAGTCATTTCAGGTAATGAAACAGGCACGAATTCCATTGGTGTACATTAAGATACAACTTGATCGGAAGTTGAATTAGAAAGCTTGGGGTGCAAATGCCATTTTGCACCGTCACTTCAAGAAAGTGATGGAAGCTGTGTAACTTTGGCAAACTTTCAGCAAAGGTGCCAGATATTAAAAATAGCACTTTAGAAATCAGCTACAGTCTGTTCTGCAGCATTGTTCATGTTTGCTTAAGTGAGAATGCATGTTACCATATCTCACTGTGGTAGTATACTGCCTGCGGTGTTCAGAAGATGGTCAACTTTCTACAGTAGAACAGCAGTAGTAAGAATGAAGGGCTGCATTATACCACAGGATTGTGGCTAAGGATTAAAGATGTTAGCTTTGTTCCCTTATTATGTTACAGAAAGTTTGGCAGAAGAACAAATATAATTTTTTTTTTTTTGCCAAAAACAAGATGGCTACTTGCTTTCTTCAGGCTTTTTGTATGACAGCTTTTAAGTAGAAGCAGTAGTGCTGCATACTCCCTATTTCTAGCTTACCTCAAATATTTGCGGGCTTGTGACTATATGTAGATCTCTGCCACGTTTTGTACTGGGCTCCTGCAGGGAACTTTCATCAGTGCTTTAACTGCTACTGGAAGAAGCACTGTTTAGAGGAATACTATTGTATGGCTTAGTCTGGAAATTCTAGTACTTCCTTGAGAGAATAGAAAACTAGTTCTCATCAGATTAACTGTGAGGAGGAAAGATGAACATTGTAGAGTTTGGTATGTGAAGGAATGGTATCCTTAAATACCTTTTATGCACATTTATGTTGTAGAGCACTGTGATCCAAGTAAATAATTCCCTTTTTTTTTTTTTTTTTAAATAGCGTAGGGGTTCTTAATACTGCTGAAACCAAACTGGAGTTGGAACAGAATGCCACTGAAGATTCTGGTTTAGCTGTGTGATATGCAGATGCATTGAAGTAAGCTAGAATCTGGGAAGTATGTGTTTGGAAACTTGAGATAAGTATAACTTCAGTAATAAGTTGCTTCCTGAGAGCACAGTTGAAATTAATGCAGATGCCTATGAGTTTCCACTCAAGTAACAGTCACAGTAGGCTTAATCTTTCACTGCCAAAGTACAGCACAATGAACCTGTTAGTTGCAATACTTCATTGCTTCCAGAGGTGGTCTGAAGTGTGTTCCCCCAGTACATTAGGCTTTCTCCTCTTTGGTAGATGTAGGCAAAAGCTGATGCAACTATTATTGTAGCTGTGAATAAGATTGGATCCTTAATGTAGTTGCATCATCTGCTTTTGGAAACTTTGTGTATTTTGTTTGGATGAAGTCTGGATTTCTATCATATTGAGGTGATTGGGCTATTATGTGTAAATTCTGATGGTTTCCTGATGGCAATACCTGTAGTGTCTCCAGAACTGCTTTGTCAGCTCCCTTCACTTGTTTGGTATGGCTGCCCTAAACCAGCCTTACTTCTGTCTGTAGTATCAGCTTCCTTGTGTTGTTTTTGCATTGTCACATGACTGCATGAAATTGCTGGAAACCCTGTTCAATCTTGCATATACTACTAATGCAATTGATTTTTCTTTTGTTTTTGGTGTCAGAATATTTTAAAAACTTGATCAGAAGTAAACCAAGTGGGTTGCTATGCATCACAAAACTGTTCAATGCATCTGACAGTTTTTAGATGACAAAAACTATTCCCCTTCAGCTAAGAAATGGTTTCTTCCTAACAGATTGTGTTGGTACCCGTCAACGAAATCACATCAGGCTCATTGGAAAGCCTCTCAGTAAGATGGCAAATCAAAACTAGAGAGCAGGCTAACTGATTGAACAGCAGAGCTAAATTAATGTTACGCCTCTTTGTTCTGTAACCAGTTCTGTAATGCTAGTTGTCTTAAATGTTGATGTTAATAACTCGACTGCAAAAATCTGTGTTAATCTTTCATGGAGCTCCCATGTCTGTTAGATCTACAAGGAACTCCTGCCAAAAAATTGAGTAGTTGGTTTGGTTTCCTGAATGTACCAACTTTTGGCACTATTCCTGCCCCACCCCTCCCTGCATCTGGGAGATATCAAACTGAAACATATGGGCACAGAGTGACACAGCAAGAGAAGGATCGAGCTGAATAAACAGCCTCTATGTACTAACTCTGTCCTAAAGAGTAGTGTATGGTTTGTGGGTTTTTTGTTTTTAAATCCTTGAAGTCACTGCTTATACTGCAGTAACTTGCTTTGTCGAGAGTTATCTTCTGCCTTCTCCCACCCAAGCAGTATGTGTTGGGACAGGTTATTTTCCCTTAATCACCATGTGGTTTGTTATTAGTAGTACCATGGGGCAGGGAAAACTGACAACTGCAGACAGCATTGGCTTACTTCTTTGTGGTGTCATTTGTGACCTCTTTATGTCCTAGTCCTGAGCGATGTGAGCATCTCATCTCTCTGTTGGTTGGCCTAATAGAATAACTTGGTATTCGTAAGCTGCGTATGAGGACAGTGAAGTACTATTGTCCAGGAATAGGCTTAGTAGGAGACTTGGTAATAACAAAATGTAATCTGCCGATACTGTTGGTATTTCAAACTCACAAACATCTAAAAGCAGTTAAGTGTGTGTTAGTAGTGTTTTCATGCTTTTTAATTGTTCAGTCCTCTTGGAAGGTTGTTTCAGCATGTCATTTCTTGAATTTAAGAATCTTGCCACTTACATCTTGAAAGGCACCCTTGCAATTTTGTTTTGCTTGCTGACTATCAGTGGTGTAATCTCATTTTAAGTCGTTTTCTTCTCATAGTGTCTTACCCTTGGCCCTTACAGAAAGCATTTATGACCTTCAAGTTGCCAGGCTAAATAATGCAGACTTTATGTCATGTACTGTAAGTATTTTTCTGTTCTCTCAACTCGAATTCATGTCTGTTAGCCAAGGCCAAGTGTGATGGAATGTGGATTCTAGGTAAATATTTTATGCAAAAGTACTGGAGGATTATTGGTTGCTGTGTATACCAAAGAACTTTCTCCCTTCTGCTTGCCCCTGATACTCACAGTGCCAGTCTGAGTAACCAAAACATGTAATCACTACTGCTTCAGCTGACAAGGTTCTGGCTTATAGCAGGACCTCCTGTTTTAGTATTTGGGTATAGGAGCTACATGCTGTGTGGTGTTACTGCACTTTATTGATTTGCAAGCGTCTCATTAGAATTGTTTGCTGTTCATTACTTTTATGTGAGTGCTGTTCAGGAAGGGGGGATAGTAGAAGAAAGCAACTTGAAGGTTTTGATGGTTTGGGGAGAAATAAAAAGATTGAAGGAAACAGCTAGGGCTAGGAAATTGTATCACCTGAGTGGCTGTGTTGAAACAAGTGGAGGCTGTAACAATTATAAAGTTTGTGTCTTATTTCACAGTTACCTTCTACAGGTAGTAGTCTGCTCATGATTATGAATACCTTCTGGTGAACTTAAATGCTGATATTTTCTATTTGGATCCTACATAATGGTAATTGGCTGTTTAAATAGTTCTGCATTCAACAAAGGGAATACTGGATGACCTCTCTTCTGTAAGTCTGGAAATGGTAGTAAGTGCTCTGATCTCTCTGTTCAGAAACATCTTTCAGTTCTGGCGTTTGCTGGTGTTCTGCCATTACTCAATTAGTTTTTCAAGACTTAATTGCATCACAAATTTACGATTGTCTGCCTTTAATCAATATGTGTAAGTGTACCCAACTTCCAGAAAATGTTCTTTCCAACTTTTTTTTCAACATTGGTCCTTCAACCACAGTAGCAGCATGCAAGTATCTCTAATCTACCTGTGCCTGAAGGAACTACAATATATTAGACAGTTTTTCTTTCTTTCTGTAGTCTGCTTGCAGTAAGAGACAACTTTGAAGCTGGAAGGAGTGGAAAGCTGTGGTTTAATAGTCCTCATTAAAGAGTACATGCAGAATTCTGATTCAGTGAAAATATCTATCTACCTGCTCTTCTAGAGTAAACAAAATCTCATAGCACTAATGTTATGGAAGGCCTTGGAGCTTGGAAGCTTGGAGATTGTACCCTAATGTGTTTCTGGATCATTTTTGATTCAGGATTCTTTAAATGCCTTATTTTTAGTCTAAAATACACTGTTGGAAGCGAGATAAGAGGAAGAGAATAACAAAATGGTGTAGTATGTTGATATGTCAGTGACTCTAGCTGTTTTGTTATAAATACTTCGTCATTAAAGCCTGTTGCTCTCCCAGGGATCTCCACACTTCCCTTAAGGAAGAAGTTCTGAAGATGTTAACCCAGTACGCATAAGCTTCTGACAGTTCAGGTGAGAAATTCAAGGACTGAGAGTTCTGTCCACAGTCTCATGAGTGCTGCTCTGAGGTGACTTAGTGTGACAGGTAGAAAAGATGCAAGTTATTGTATTTCCCCTGAATCTTAGGTAGCTTGTGTGAAACATGACTGAGCTGCTGCTTGTAAGCCTCTATAATTACACATAATCTAACCTGTTTTAAAACAAACTAGCAATAAAAAAAAAAACTCCAAAGAATTGACCAAAGAAAAACAACAAGAAAACCCACCATGCTTGCTTCAGAAGGGTTTGATTTTTCCATCAGTGATATTAAAAGCAGAAAGTGACAGGTGCAAATCCAGAACTGTAGCAGCTAAAAGCAGAAGCTCAACCTACAATAGAGTAAAGTGATGTAAATACCTAAGTAAAGTAAGTCAAGGTGCATCCAATCAAGGTTGCTAGTTGCTACTTGTATTTCAGGTTATGGCATCCAGCTAGAGCTGCACCTGTTGGTGTGATTGCTCTGTCACTGAGGAGTTGGAGGGTTGGTGGACCACCTCTGAGCTGGAAAGAAGTTTAGCTTATTCCTTTATGACTGGATATGAGATAAACTGCTTTGTCCTTTCTGCTTGTGTAGACTGAAGCAATGTTTGTAGTGGGAGAAGCTGATCTAATTTCACGCTGTGTCAGCAGAGTTCTCAAAGTTTTATCAATGACCCTGTGATAAGTTAGTGTCTGTTCTTTTAGATTGTTGGTGTGAACTTGTACAGGTGGAATCATTTATTTTGACTCAACTCCCAAAGTTGGATATGCTCAGCTATAACATGAGAGCTCTGTGTTGCCGCTAGAGTGAAACCAGTAATCGTAGTCTATCTCGGTAGCTTCTGAGGTGTTTGTGTAAGAGGAGGGGCTTGAAGTAATGATATATCGAAAGGTGACAGCTTTAGATAAATGTATGTGGCTGTTGGAGAGCATCTTCTGGCAAGTACACAAGGCCTTCACTTAGTTTTTGGATAAGAGGAACCAGTTTCTATTTCTAGTTCATTTTGGTGACCACACTCCCTAAGATGTTTCTTGAGAAACCTCATTGAGCTTTTAGCTCCCACCAGTGCTGTATGATTCTTTGGAGGGTAAAGTGATATTAAGCTGAAAAACTACAGTGTCAACAGATAGCTCTACTGGCTGACGTGTTTGTGTTTTCTCTCCATAGCCCATACTGTAATTTTAGTGGTAAGTTGTCTTGTGTGAAGCCTATTGTTCGAGTGCAAATAGTGTTATCACTATTGAGCTTAGTGTTTAAGATAGTTTAGGGGGAAAAAAAGCGGGGGCAGGATAGTGCTGTTTTTGGCTCAAAATGTCTGTCAGATGTACAGAATGTTCATACTGTTGTTTTGATTAGAAAATAATTGCTTTTAAGGTGAACAGTGTTTTTTTTTTTTTAAATACAGTGATATATAAAAAAAACCAACAAAACCAAACCCATAAAACAAAGGCTGCTCCCTTCCTTGAGATGTTCAGGCTCTGTCATGCAGCTGTTTCATGGAATGAATGTTGTATATTGCAATGGCATAAGCTGGCCTTCTGGCCTTGATATATGAAGCTGTAGCAACAGGCTGTTTTTTTGGTTAGGAGCTTTATGTGGTTATCATTCTGACAAGTTAAAATAGACATTCTTAAAGTATTTATTAATAAATAGTGCTGTTTCAGTAAGCACTGTTTACAAGCTACTGAACCTGTATGGAAGTAGTTCATGGACAGGTTAGACTGTTTTCGAAGTGCAGTACACAGTATCTGAGTCCTGAGATTCTTCTACCAGGGAAGCCTTTAAATGCAAAAGAAAGGTACCAATGAAGTATAGAAAGCATAGAAGGAAGACACAAAGTTCTACTCAGCATTTTTGGTAACAGGTGGGTGTTGGAGATACTAAGACTAACTACTTCAAAGATGTGAACTGGGGAAATAGTGGCAGTAGAGATAGCATAATGGATACAACAATTCATTGCTCATTAATCTTACGTGGGATGTGGATGTGCATAACTGACTACCTTTCATTAGCAAAACAGATGTAGGATTAAGGAGAGGCTGCAGCCTTTAGGAAATAACTACATTTTGCATTTAGTATGGTGAAATACTGTGCAGAGGGAAGGAAGAAACTGTTCTCACTTCTGGGCCTACAGGTGTTTTTCTTCCTTCATAAGCAAGTCTGCTTTGTTCTTTAATCCTTCCCTGAAGTCAGTCAGTTCCCTGTGTGTTTGTTTTTTTACTCAACTGTTATAAAGAGGTGTTCTATCTTGCATCATGAAGAGGCAGTCCTCTTCTTTTGTTTGCCTTGAGTCTGCCCTACTAGTGCATTTTTATTAATCAGCCTAAAATAAATAGCAAGAAGGAAAAGGATGTGCAGAGTAGTTCTAAGTCTGTATGTCTGTCTTGTGGACTTGTTAAGAACGAACAAACAAAACCAACCATTTCTGCATGAAAGTTGGCGAATTTTGCATTTGATTTCAGTGTCATGTTAACAGTATGGGCTTTTTTTCTTATTTGCAAATATATTTTAAGGAGCCTGGCTAGACAGATGCATAGCTTTGGAGAAAAACCTTCAGTCTGTATGCACACAAAGTATTAAAAAGAAGCCTTGTCTTCCTTTCCTCTTTTGCTTTTAACTCTGGATATGGTCTGTTCTGGATGTGGTACCTGTTTTTGTGGGTAATTGTGTATTGTCACTTCACTTTTTAAGCATTAATGTAGGACAAAAGATTGCTTGTATAGGAGGCAACTGTTGAATATTCTGATTGGATCACAGGCAGATTGCTTGAGTAGAGACTTATCAAATCAGCTGTTGTAATATCTGGTTCTTGAATATCATCTTGGTCCAAGCCCAACCTCTAGAATGTTTAGAGCCCCACTTATTCTTTTGTAAATATCTCACACCTGTGGAAAACTGTTCTTTTGATCTGTGTTACTGGTGGTCTGTGAATCTTCACAGCACACTGGGGAGCTGGAGGGTAACTAAAAAGCTTTGAATGGGTTGAAGTGGCATGTACAAGTTGTCTCCTTTCCAGGCCACGTAGAAAGCTTTCTTCCAACTCTGACCATCAGTAAGGAATTCAGGCTTGGGTAAACCTGGCTGAGTTAAAACTGAATAAAAGTACCTTGTTTTCCATCAAGATGCTAATCTAGTGAACTGTAACATATGGCTGTGGAGTTAAGGATGTTGCTTGGGTGAAGAAAATGTGTGATAGTCTGCAAGTGTAGGGGTAATAGCGTTGTTAAGGTAAAGCAGAAAAAGGGGCTGGTGCTCATCACATGTGGGAAGGAAGGGGAGGAATTTCTTGCTTTTGTTTGTATTTTAGGGAAAAAATATGGTGGGTTCTTGTTGAGCTTAAAGTTAGAACTAAGGCTGGCATCCTGCTAAAAATCATGTTCTTATGTTAAGACTTGCTCAGGTTTAGCATCTTAACTTGCTGTATTCTGTCCCTGTACATACATGTGATTTTTTTTTTTTTTCCCCATGCTCTAGTCCACATGTTCAGTGCCTTGTTTCTCATTTTTTGTTAGTAGTGATGGAGTGTGTTTACAGGAGGGTAGGCAGTCTCATCAGTATGCATGCTATGAAGTTGTTTCTTGTATAAAGCTTGGTATTCAGGCTCTTGACAACTCTTTTTTTCCCATGACCTTTTTGAAGTGTGATTGTATAAGCTAATATTGTATGTTCTTCTGTGTAGTTATGTGAAAGAATAGCTCTGAGCATGATAAATTCCTGATCCTATCATTGATAGAATCAGCTTAAAGGCAGTTTAATCCTCAGTGCCTAACAGGTGTTGCTCTGGGTGTGACTTCCATTTGTTCAGCTTTAAACACAGCTTCTTTTCTTTTTCTCTGTACGTACATTATGTACTCCAGTCCATGGTTTGATACAAGGTGAATGTCTTAATGGTGTATGTTTGGTAAATGGTTTGGAGGTCACTAACTGCATCACTACAAGTTATAATGCCAAAGAACAAAACTGTTGTTCTTCGCTTGAGAAGATGCATTTGTGGCACATGGCAAGAATCCATTGCTTTGAGCTATACCCTTAAACTTCTTTTAATCCCTTTGCTCATTACTGCAGTATCCTTCTGATAGTTGAAGATCCATATGCAGATCCAGTGCTGAGGAGGCAGGAGTCATGATCTATCTTAGATTTCTTCCTTAAGAAGGACTGCAATTAAACCAGTTCCCCAAATTGTATTATGTTGTGTAGGGGTCTTGCTATGTAGCAGGCCCATGACCTTTTTGTGTAGTATTTAGCGGAGAGAAGCTTTGGAGGATAGTGTAGTCTGCTTGAGATGGCATTGGAAAGGGAGCTTAAACACACATCAAGTACTAAATATCAATGATTTAAAAAGAAACAACAACAAAAAGCACCCTACTACCACACAATGAAAAACCTCCCCAAAGTCTCCTAATTTGTCTAAAATGTTTTTTAAATGTTATCTTGAAGATGTAAAAGCTTGACCTCCACTTTATCGGTAGATAAGAGGCAAGTATTCCCCCTACCTCCTCCCATTGGAAGTGTAGATTTCTTCTTCTAGCTTTTGTCTGTCTTTAAGACCTGTATGATTGAACGGGCTTCTCAACTTTTGGCACTTATTTGTGTGAAGTACCTTCCAGCTGAAGGTGAATGTTATCAACTGAAGACCCAGTCTCTCCCCTCTTTACCTTTTCAAGGTAGATCTGCATAGTGCCCTTCCCTTAAACCTGTAATCTTGGTTTCATCTGTGGCACTCTTCTAATCTTCATGTATAGGCCAACTGCTTTGTTATTTTTTTTCTCTTCCTGCAGTAACTTCTGTAAGACCCAGTCCCTGAGTTTTTTTTTTTTTTTCACTCATGTAGCTAATACTTTTCTTCTGTTTCCTTTTCTCCTTGAGTTACGCAGAAGATCACTGAGATCATTGTATATTGATTTGGTCTTTGGGTGGCCAAGCCACGTTTTGCTAGCAGCTGGGCTCACTAGCTCTCTTATAATTTAAGATTGCATGACAGAAGTTGTTTAGGAGCTTGGCAGGGCACAGGCAACTTGCCACACCGCAACTTGGAGCATGTATTGTGTAACAGGCTCTGCAGCTAGGGCATAGCTGTGTACTGTATCAGTTTGTCATGTGGTGCTGTTGCCTGTATCTCACTTCAGGGCTACATGTGCCAGGTTTACAGTTTGCAGGGAAGAGGCTTGATGTTGTAGCAGTAAATTCTGCATTAAACCCATGTTAAGTAAATGGAGCTTGCAGCTCGAAGACAGCTAGATATTATGTGCTGGGTAGGGCAGAGCTGGAGTGAGTGATGATCTTGGGTACCTTCCTGGTTTGCTTGCATGAAAACACTGGAATCAAGCTTCTAAAGTGAAACTGACGCTAATCAGACAACTGACTTTCTGCTGCTTCACTGACAGTAAACCCCTCTGCTGTTACTTTGCCGTGCTTGTCTACTTGGTCTTACTTGACCACCTGCCTGCTAGTTTGTCCTCATCCTGGCAGTTTCACAGACCTGTACTTTGTGAAGGACTGCTGCTTCTGTTCAATTTATTTAAAAAGTTGTACTCCAGTGACTGCTAACAAGCTGAAATGACTTTTGTGTAAGCACCAGGTAGCGGAATTGCATACTGGGACTCAAATAGCACAAACTTCTCTGTTTAGTAGCTTGTCAACAGGTAGCAGTCAGTTCAAAGCTTCTGTAAGGGAGTGGAGTTAAACTCTAGCTGTATCAGCTGAGTTGGCAGAGAAATTTTGACCTGATGTAGGTGTACAGAGGAAACATTGAAAGCACAGATTCCTTGCCTGTGATGAGGTGGCTTAAATGCCTCTGAACTTCTTCAGGAGTTGAGCTTTTGCTGGTTGACTTTCAGCTGTCTAGACTGTACTGTATTGAAAACAGATCTAAAAGCTGCTGGGTCCCTAGGCTTTTGGTAGCCTTCATAGTTGTGAGCAGAAAAAATGAATTGCTGCAGAGTTGACTGAAGTATGCAAGAGAATGTAATGTTTAACTGGTTTTAAAATCAGAACAAAAAACTAAAAGCAAGATACTGTGAAAGCAGAAGCTACAGGTGTTGTAAACATAAAAACATTTACATGGCGTTCTGCAGCTGAGAGAATTTCCTTTCTTTGTTAATGAATTCTAGTTAAATAATACAGTGATGGAAAAACTTGTGTTGAACTAGTTTTGACATGCTGGGAAGGTGATATGGGAGGGTAACAAGCTGTTCTGCAAAGAAAGCTTAATTTGAGTGAAGTCATGCTCGGGCTTTGTAAATAAACCAGGAGAATGGTTTTGATTGTAAACTCTCTTACTGATGTTCTTAGAAGCAGGAGGAACAATTGCTTTTGACAGGATTTCTAATTTAGAAAGATGCAGAATATTAAATAACAAGAAAGAATATGTGTTTGTGCAACACAAGTTTTGTTTTATTTGTTACTTTTTGTAACTTCTCTTATGGACAAGGGTCTAGGATTGGAATGACACCACTATACTTTTCAGGACCTAAGCGTAGTACAAAGAAGAATGAAACAACTGGTATGCTTTCTATCCTTCTCTCTCATAAGGGAGAGAGCAGTTAAGTGATAGAACTGAAGAGGAATCCCTTTAAAACAGCATACTGTTTGTTCCTTATAGCTCCTTTATTTTATCTCCTCAGATTGCAGCTTCTGGTGCAGAAGAGAGGACTACAGGAAGTGAAAGCTTTTATATCCGTGATGTTAGGTAGCCTCTTAACCAGCTCTTGAACACTTCAGTCAAGATTTAGTACCAGTTTAATTTCTCAATGCACTTAAATACTGTGGGTTTTTTTTCTTCACCAGCATTTCTTTGAAGGAATGGAGTCCTGAGACAACTGAGCTCACCTTGTATTCTGTACAAGCACAGGTAGAATAGAACATGATAGTGGGTTTTGGTTCCTTTTTGCTGTTCAGATGAGTAGGAATGTTCAAGTGCCCAGTTTTTGGTGTGTTTTTTCATTTGTGGCCATCCCTTCCATTGATATGTTTCTCATGGCTCTTTAGTTATTTGAAGAGTCACTTGTCCTGTTGACTGGTTGTCAAGCTATCTGTCAGCAGAAGCAATGCTTTTCTATTGCTCTGAGCAGCTTCGTGTTTGGTATTTCAGTTTGGACCCAAGGAACCAGCTAACATTCCAGTTGTGCTTTAAACTTCTCCACTGTTTTCTTTCTAACCTGGTGACTGTTTAGGTCTCTGTAATCTTTATGGCCTGAAGGAAACTCAAAACCTTATTTTCTTTTACTGAGCAAAAGTGTAGTGCAGTGTGAGGCTTAAAATTCAACTGACCTGCTTGGAGTAGGGCTACTGCTTTGCTGCAACTTGGAATGTCTTTGCACCATCAGTATACTGTCCTTAGCAGCTCCAGGTTGTGTGATACCATCTGCCATCATGAGTTTACCTTAAACAGAACTTGGTGTCTGACTTCTCCAGACTACGCTGTTCAAGCTTCAGTATGTTTTGCACGGCGTCTTACAGTCGTTTCACCTAATGGAAGTCAACATTTAAGGATACTACTTTGCTGGTTTGGGGCCTTTTTGTGTGTATATAACCTGTTGGGGGTGACGCAGTCCAGCATTACAGCTGGGGCATTCTTGTAAGCAGTGCTGTGCATCTTTTTCAGAGGCATTTTCAGGGTTCTTTTCTGCTCTGGGAGTTTCTTAATCATATTTTTGATGTACTGAGTTTTCCAGCTGCCAACTAGCTGTATAGTTCCCTGAATTCTGAACTGCTGAACTGTGAGATCACGAACGAAGATATTTTTAGCTTCTCTCCCTTCTTATTGTGCTAAGTTTTTGTCTTCCCAATCTCTATTGTTTATTGAATACATCTGTGCGTAGACTTGGTACAGAGGAACTTGATCTGGTGGTTACGTCCTTTCAGGCTCTTAGTAACTTGCTTGCTGACTTCATACGTGACTTTGCGTAGTGCTGGAATGGGTAGCAGAGTTTGAGCTTTTGGTTCCCACTGTAGGGGAAAGCTGGCTGCTTAATGTATCAAGAGCCAAAAGACACTGTAATCTCTTGATGACCGTCTGTTGTGAAGTCAGTAGAACAGTGAGTAACTGCATGTTTGACTGACTTATGTGGATCGTTCATAGCTTGAGTGTACTTAATGGTGCTTGAGAAGTTTTCTGCAGTATCTGTAACTCTTGCTATGTTTCTCAACTGATTGAGAAATGCTTCTGCTTTAACAATTACAGAGCAGCTGAATTACCAGGAACTGTTCAATTGCAAATCACTCTAGGAAGCGATTTTTTTTTTTTTTTTTTGGTCAGCAGTTTGGAAGAATCTGTCTCTAGTTTATAGCTTGTACATTGTCTAAAGCTGGTGAGTGTGAAAATGGGTTTGTAAACTAGTCATAAGTCTAATGTCTTCATTGTCTTCCTTTGATATTTTAGTTCATATGCCCTTGCTTTCCTTCTCAAGTTAGTCCATGTTACTGGATTTCAGTTTTCAGGAACTGTAGTGGGGGGAGTGCTTTCTCAGTGCTCTGTGGTTGCAGTTAGAAATGGGACCAGAGTTGCATCTTGGAGAGGTGCAGTGTGTATCCTTGCACAGCTGTGCATCTGGTCACGTGTGAGGTCTCAGGTCACTAGAACTGACATCTTTTGCATGGCTTCTTATCAAATGCTTCCGCTGAAACTTTTTTTGGTAGTTGGTGTTTCTTCACTGCATGCCTTTATACACCTGGCATGGTGTTTTGGTATTTAATTGGTTATGTCATCTTTCCCCATCAGGGGATCACTTGCGATTCATGTTTTGCCTTTCTGCTCATCTTCTCATGGAAAAACCTGTTTGCTTTCTGTAGGGCGTGTTACCAGTTTGCTGTGTCGTGTTGTTAGTGGCTGTAGAGCCTGTTGGAGTGCTTTGGTTTACTCATTCTCTTTTTCTCTCAGTAGCTGGAATCACTGTTCAGCATCCTTCAGCAGGTACTTTTGGGTGTTAAATAAAAGCTGATCCAGGCTTGTTCTGTAGTTGCTCTTCCTCTGTCTTTAAGGATTAAGAAGACAAAACCACCTGAATGAAACAACAGAAGGGTCAGTTATTTCCTACCATCTTTTCCAGGTAAATGCAAAGGCTTCCACTGTAAGCTGACAGGTGTCTTTTGTATCATCTGTTCTTTTGGAACCTCCCCAGTAACATATGGGCTATACAGATTGTAACTCTAACACTCTTAAGAGTTATGTTAGTAAAATTAATTTCTGTGTACCTTTTCTTTAGTAAGCAAGACAACAGGTAACTGTAATAAAGAAGCGTTTATTACTCTGGAAGGATATTATGCAAGATAATGATTAGATAGCAGTGCTTAGGTGCTTTGGGTGTCTTCAGAGTACATGTTAAGAATTGGTTTGAAATGCTGTTTTGTTGAGTTCATCCTCAGTCTAAAATGAGTGTTTATGAGGAAAGCATCTGCAGGTCAGTGTTTTTGCATCACTGTATGTAAGAGCACTGGGTTGTACTTCAGTAAACAAGCCATGTTTGCTAATATAAACTTTATACTAGCAGAGGACCTGAATTTAAAGTTTTCACATCAAAAAGGCTATCAATTAAAGAAGAGGACTGATGTGCAGGTGTAACTCTGTTATGGGACGTGCGTGCTTGATGTAGCTGAGGCAATATCTCATTATGACAGGGGTGCGTGTGTGTTCAGCTGATGCACTGCGTTGTGCATCTCCTTTGAGTTTAAGTGTCTAAGGATGGAGAAGATAAAAACGAAGTGCCAGCAGTGAGACTTACAGATGGGTTGGAGAGGTGAATCTGAGAACACTTCAGGTTTGGGAACTTCATATCTCTATTCCAGTTCTTCTGTTATGTGGAACTCAGTTGTGACCTACTGAGAGCATCACTTTTCCCATGGGGCTGGCTGACTGGGCGTGTGATGCTGTGTAGCCTCGGATACTTTCAGTGGGATGGAAGTTAATGGCTTGATATCAAAGGTGATGGCAAAGTCATGAAGCTGCATCATATGTAAAGGCAAACTGGGAGTTATGGTAGCACGCTGCACATTAAGAAACTCAGTGAAATTGAGAGACTTCAATATATATGTAACTCAGGACATTATCTTGATTTGACAGATGCTTTACAGGGCAAAACAGCTGCCATGTCGTTGTCTGAAACTGCTGAAAGTTCTTGGGTGTGACTGTGCTGCCTGTGTCTGAAGTGTGGACTGCTCAGGCAGATGGATGTTGCATTAGGGCTTCCCTGGATGGTGTCAGGATTCCAGATGCTGGGATTACTTCAGCATCTTCTGGTGTTACATGGAAAAGCCCGTGCACTGACCCTAGAGTGGAAAGCATGTGGCTGGTGCAGGAGAGCTCTGAAGTAAGCATTGCTCCTTGCACAATGAATTCTTAGGGAATGCGTGTTTTTACAGTTGGTATGAGAATTATGACAACCATTTTATAATGTGACTTGACAATTGGACATAAGTACCTTATTTAACCCTCAGCTGACCTCTCTGCTGAACATGCTGCTTCCTCCTTTCTGAAAATGACTTTATAAAACCTGTCTCCTTGCTGGTGTTTGCACAGAGATGCCTTTTCATTTGTTCTTTGAATATAAAGAGAATGCACAATGGTATTTGGCAGTGTCTGTGATTGACTTCAGCTAGTGTTTCTTGGACTAAGAAAACTCTGTTTCTTACAGCTTGCAGTAAAATTAATCATAGGATTGTGTTACTTTCTACTAGCTTTTGTTCAATTTCGTGGATGCTTTCAGAGGAATAGTAATGGCAAACAATATTTGCCTGCCTATAGTGCAGATATTCACACTTACTTTACTGGAGCCAGTAGAACTGGAGCTGAGCCATACTTACCTGCAGATGAGGTGGTTTTAAGCTCTTGCTGTCAGACTTATTGTGCTTACAGATATAATAGGTACAGAATTAGCATGTAGACCGTTGTGTTCTTAAACTTAGGTTTATTTTCCTTCTTGTGGCTTTCTTCACTTGTGAATGTGGTGGGGGTTTTTTGTTTGTTTACAAGGTCCACATGATCTTAAAAACAGTGGAACTGGATTTGCTGGTTGTGGTCTTGTTGCTGTGCATTTTGTTTAGAACTTCTGTTTTAGCATAGTATACAAACATCCCTTCTTGACTGAGGACTTAAGTGACGCAGTATTGAAATACCTGTATTCCTGAAGAGCAGTTGGGCATTGTGGTTTTATTTTTAAGCAGCTATGTACTTTCGCTAATTCTTTTTCTAAAATATTTTTTCTCATGAGCTATGTTCTTATAAACAAGAATTTGTTTGAAGCTGGATCTTCTTTTTAATTACTGTGTATGTTTCTGTACAAACGAGGTAGGATAAGTCTGAGAAGGAAGCAGTAACCTCTGTTAGCTTGTGGATACTACTGCTTATTCTTCAAACTGGTGTTGTCATATCCTACAGTGAGTTAAAATACTTAGTTACTGTTAGTTCTCTACCAGGCATTGAGTTTGACTAGTTAGTGAGGTTTTTCCTTTATGTTAATAAATACAAAGTCTCTTGAATAGTGTTAATTAAGGTGCTGCTTTTTTAGTAGACCATGTCCTGTGTTACATATACATGCTGGAAACTGGTTGCTCTACATAAAAGGTATAAATGCTTTCCAGAAGAATCTTGTCCTATGTGTATTTTAAATAAATTTGAAATTCTTTTTGTCATCAGCTTTTACTTGAACAGTAGCATTTTACATTTGCTTCTTGAGGCATGACTGTGAGTCTTCATGCCACAGGTCTTATGAGTCCCTCTCTTTCTCTTGTCTTGCAGTGAATGATAGTGTCTAGAAAGGGTATGTCCCTTCAGGAGAGAGGTGCCAATGTCCAACCGGCCTAATAACAATCCAGGGGGGTCACTGCGACGTTCACAGAGGAACACTGCTGGGGCCCAGCCACAAGACGACACAGCAGGAGGAAGGTATGATTGCTACTCTTCAGGGTGTCTTCATGTGTTAAAGCAAAGCTGATGTGATTTTTAGGGAATGAACTTTCCTGCTCTGAAACTCAAATACTGAAATTTGAGCAAAATGTTTTCATAGAGGTTGTCTATACTGTTGTTGCTTGGCCTGAAAACATGGAGAATTCACCATAATGCAGCATGTTCAGCTAAATTAGCAATAGTAAATCTATGTGGAAAAAATGTGACTGAACTTTATTGCACAAATCAGTGGTAGTAACAAATTCTTCTCTCTTCTTCCTTGCCCAATGATGTCTGTAGGGGCTGGCAAACACACAGGTCTGTGAAACCTGGGTAAAACCTGTGTTGCTTTTAGGAATGCCAGTTAATTAGTATTTTCTGTTCTTTTGCATTGCGTATTAATTCTGTGTAGATTTTGAATAGCTCAAGTACAAAAGGCTTTCCATGTCTTAATATACCAGTGAGCAAGTGGATTGAGTAGTATTTGTTCTATAACTGATAGCATTTGTAGTGTAAAACTAGATCACTGAAATATTCCTGTGGATGCTGACTGTGTAATTATTGCCATTCAAACTAAGGAAATAAGTTTTCACCAAGTGAAGCTTGTTTGGGTACATCTTTATCTTCAATTAAAAAAAATACTGGTCTAATTAAGAAATATGTTAGTACCATGGTAGGCAACATCTATGTACTCTTTCCTTGGAGATGTTACAGGTGCACATGTTTGCATGCATTTTCATCTTGTGTTCTCTAGTGTACTGAAATGTTGTAGGTTAGTGTTGCCAGGTAACGAGTTCTTATTGTCAAAGGTTATCATTACGAACTGGAGTTCAAACAAGTGGAAGATTTCTCCCTAGTATAAGGGCTAACTGGAAGTGTGGTCATTGTTTGAAGGATGTTAACTATTCTTTTAAGCCTTGTGGGAAATAATTTAATTCCCTGAAATGGGGTTTTGCTTTTTCTAATCACTGCACTAATGGAAAAAAAAAAAAAAACAAAAACCAAGCAGTTGATAAACACAGGGCTTCTGCCTGGTGCTTGTACAGCTGCTGTTATATATATACGTGGTTATTTTGCAGGCCAGCATTGTTTTTGAAGAATATTCCTTCCTTAACTACTGTTCAGAAAACGTAGGTTCTTGAGAATAGGATCTCTGCTGCCTTCATAGCTATGTATAGACATTCATGGTTAGTAAAGCATATAAAGGCCTGGGTGTATACTGGCTAATGTGATCTTGATGATGAATTCATTTTCTCTTAATGTATTCCATATTTTCTTGGTGAGCTGCTGGGTTAAAAAAAAAAAAGCCCTGTTGTACAAGGAACAATGTGACACATCTATTGGGTCCGTCAACAACTTGTGGATGATATAGTAGGAGGTAGATGCTCAAATTTACAGAGTCAACTAGAGGAAGAGCTAGTCTTTAAACACAAATTTAAGGATTCGTGCCTCCACATATGTAAGATGAGTTGGGATAGTACGTTCTAGTTCTGTTGTTTAGTGGTATGGGGATTCTGGGTTTCATAGTATCTTGAAACAGATGCTGTGTCTACTTCTAAGCAGCTATGTACTGGTTGGTAACTCAGAGACTTGGGATAAGAGCATTTTCTGCCTCTTTAGACCTGGCTTTAATTTTGCTCCTGTGTTCTGACTGTAGTAAACACAGGAGCTTCCTCAACTGAAGTCTGTTGTAAAAGGAGGTTGGAGAAATGTGCTTCTTCTGTTCTCAAGTTGAAATGTTACTGCATGTCTCTGGCTCTCCTTAAAGGCCTCTAGTTAGGATTCAGTTGATTTAGCTTGATCAGCAGCTACTTATCACTTATGTAAAGGCTCTAGAAATTGTGAACTCCTGTCTGGTCTAATATACAAAACACAAATGCAAAGTTTTATTTCCATGACACCTAATACTGGCAAATTTGCCTTAAATTGTAAGCAACAGCATAAGCCCATTTTGTTTTAGACTGGTCTGTATTTATGTCACTCTACTAACTTTTACCCTTGCTATCAAAATGAATAGTGGAAGCCTATGGTGCGTTTTATACTGGATTTTACTAGTGATTTCACATTCAACAGCATAACTTGATCTGACCTTTGAGTGCATGACTTTTACAGTTCTTTTTTTTTATAGAAAAGTGATGCTATACTTACAGACCACGAAAAAGGTTGTTGCATTGCAAATTGGCAGTAAGTTTTTTAGTATCTGTGATGTGCATTTCTGGATGGGGGCTGGGAGAGGAGCAAGAATCAGCACCAACCAAGGTGTGTGTGAGAACAGATTCATAAATTTTTTTTTTTCCCCCTCCCTTTCACAATCTGTGTATGCACCTAACCAAAGCTGCCTCAAATTGAAAGGTTCTTTGCTTTTAGTCAGCAGTGATATTCAAATAACTGCTTTGGGCGACCTGCTGTTGTGAATGATGTAGTATTCTCAGATTAAGGTTATCACTGTTATCCTCACCATTTAGAATTATAATTATGGCACTCTCCTAATTGTACAGCAAGAAAATCTGTCTGAAAAATCTCTTTGAGAATTTGGTGTTGAAGAAGAACTCTGCAGGTTTATAGGGAAGTAGTAATGTTAAGTTTCCCTTGGCAGCGTTGATCCAAAGAGGAGCGGGAGGCAGATGCTGATAGAGTACTTGCCTCCTTGGGAGGAAGAGGGAGGGGTGGCAGATATTGTTACTTTCTTACTTGACTAACTACAGTATCCCATCTCTAGGCAAACTGTGTAGTCTTAAATTTTCAGTGAGGCCACAGACTGCTTCTGAGCCACCACTTTAACAGCAACGACTTGAAAGTGTTACTGCAAGGCATGCAAGATCCCTTCTGAAAGAACTGTCTGTTTCTTCCCATTAAAAGCAATGCCTTGGTGTATCGATGTGGAGTAATGGAAGTGGTCCTATATACTTAGCACTGTGTACTGCTATTGCAAGCACTATTTTCCAGTGGCATGAGCTCCATGTTGTCATCTCTACTTATCTGATGTGTAAAGGAGAAGCACTGGATAAATGGGATATTAATTTTCTGTGAATACAGCCATGGTGGTTATAGTTGTATGTGGAAATGTGGTACTCCATGCAAGCAGCGTGGAAGACACTGGAATACATTTTGGACTGTTTTTCAGATATTGAAGTCAGAATAATCTTTGTCAATTATACTAACTTTGTTATAACTAGGATTTGTTTTTGGACCAGTCTTGATAGTATGTTAATGCATTGCCTGAGGACTGCGTGAAAGCTAAATTACCAGCCTTGAGTTGTGGGCAAAAGTACAGGTAGCTGGCAACCTTCAACCAAGAATCAGTCTTCCAGCTGCCTCTGTAACTCCCATAGCACTTAATTTTCCAAGTGTGAGTCTTTGTTTTGAACTCATCAGGGTATTCTAACTACTTTCATATGCATGTTAACTTTTGAACAAGGCCTTAAACAAGTGGTTGTGACCTTCATATAAATCGGGACAGTATTTGTTAGCTGATCTGTGGTTCTCTTAACTTTATCCTGCAGCATCTTTGGATTACCAATGTATTTGCCCTCATGTAAATCTTAAAAGAAGGGGAGTGAGCAGTTGCTGTTGTCTTGTGTACATGCTTTGCAAAGTGAATGATTAAACTCGGAATGAGAAGTGAACATAGTAGAGGTTTTTGCAAACAATTTGTAAAATCCTTATTTCTCCGCTTGTTGTGTTTCTAATGTTACTTTTCTGCTCTGGTTACGTAAAGGAGGTAATAGTTACTTATGATACTTCAAATAAAGCAAATGCAACTGCGAATGCAAAGTCTACGTGACACAGTATTCACAATCCTAATTATATGATTGTAGCTTTTTGTCCACATAGATTGGACTCTGGTATGGAATTATGTTTGTAAAGCTTGTAGGAACCAAAAGACTTGAGAGGTGGGAGGAAGCAAGCTTGGAGCTAGGGACAACTCTTCAATGTGTGAGCTAAATATTTCATGTTTTTTGTGTACTGCTTTTGCCACATTTCTGTTTAAAAGGCCTAATTATTTGTGTTCTTTGAACACTTGAAGTACTAAGTTGAATCCAGTTCTAATTAAATTAAAACAAACTTTAAAGGGAAAATAAATTTCTCAAATATGTTTCAGAATAAGTGAACCCTGATCAATTAGCTTACATAAAAAATACTTCTGCCAAGTGCAAATTATGTAATAAGTTGTTACTCCCATAATAAAAGTATTTCAAGGGGAAAACTAGGTTTCATGCCTTACTCTTTGATTGAGAAAAAGAAAAATCTAAACACTCAGAATTAGCTGAAACATTCCCGAGTCTACCTTGATGGAATTAGTTGTTGCGAAATAAAGTTAAATCAATCTCACTTTTGTTGTTGTTAAAATTACTTGTATTCTCATGCTAGGAAAAATGATTGAAATACAGAAGAAATACTGTTCAGTTCATCTTTTCAGACTTACTTTCCTTAGCTCAACTTTCCAAGAGTGTTTTGAATACGAGCTGTTTATGTGCATTCATTTCTGTGTAACCAGTGTTAGGAATACTTTAGGAGAAACTCTTCAAGAGACAAATAGTAAAGGAATTATTTCAGGAGGAAGTTTAGAAACAAAGCAAAAATAACTTGAGGAGAATGCTTCATTTAAAAAGAAAAAACCAACAAGGAGAGGATGTTACCAAGAAAAACACTCACAGTACTCATACTTCAGTATTTTGACTCTAAGCAGATTATCATGTGGTTATCACTTGGTTGGTTAAACTTAGTAGACTTTTTCCTCCCGAGGAAGGCAGTCAATAGTGAGTTAAGGTCTCCTTGCACTAGTAAGATTGCTGACTCTTGGTCAGAAAAGTGATCTGAAAGCCTGGGGAACTCTCACCTCCCCCACTTACTTGTTTGGCTGCAACTTTCTGATGTTTGTTTGGGGTCATACCTGGGGTTGGAACTCGAATCTTCTATTCCCATGCCCCATCCCCTCCATATGATTTAAGGGTGTTTGTGTAGCTCAGCTCAGGGGACTAGATAGCTTAGGCTGATAGCATGTAGTGCTAACTCTTTGGAAACAATTAACATGTTTTATATTCTACCAGCATTAACGTGAGACTAGTTTGAAGTTTCATAAAGGTTAGTGCTGAGGCATTCTGTATGGGTAGGATATGAACAGCTGAGATTTACAGTTGGCAAAGATATTTTATCCAGGGAAGTGCAAGATGTCTCTTGCTGCAGGCATTTATACTGTGCTGTTCTAAATGCTTAGGGGCTGTCTCTTGTGAGTCTTGTAGACTGTGATAGCCATTGGTTTTGAAAAACAAATGTGGAACACTTTTGAAGATGTGACTTCAGTATTACATTTCATTTGTAAAATAATATGATCTTTGTCCTCTAGTCAAAGCTCATACAATAAGCTACTTTTTGTGTGTAGCTGAAGGCTACTTGAGGGAACACTTACAGTCTCTCTGAAACTCATTCCTTTCTTTGACATCACAGGTTTCCTGTCTCATCTGACTTCCTTCATCAGTAGCATGTGGGTTTTTTAACCTACTCACTTCAGCATTATCAAAGAGTAATCAGTCCTTTTGAACTGATGGAGCTGCAGCTATTAAATAACTTGCAGAGTTTTGAGCTTCCACATGGAACTGGTTGCATTCCTGTTCCAAGCATTTGAATGAAGAGCAAAGAAACAAACTTGTAAATACTTATGACTGGATAAACCTTAATGTGTGGAATCTTGAGGTTGAGTGTTTATTTCTTTCTTAGAAAACGTTTTTTTTTTTTTTAATGGGTGGTCTAATCTTGTGCCTTACTGTGCTGGTGAACACTGAATGCTGAAGTGAATAATTCAGTAACTTTGTGCAGCAGAAAAACTTGAATTTATCAGCCCAGTTCAAATATGAGAAAACGTTAGATTCACTGAAAATGCCTTAGTAATTGCACTTTACAAAACAATTAGATGGGTAGTGATTTGTAGCCAGACTGGATGTTTGTCTTGAAATACTCACCTAACATAAGGGGTTGATGTGGAAGGATTTGAAGTTATATGTAATCTAATAACTGTAAAAGGTACCAACAACAAAAAAAATCCAGCTACTGGTTTGTATCTGTGTCTCAGAATTCTGATAGCTTTCTGTTTTGACTTTCTGCTGACAGGTCACATTTAGGGCAGGCAAAACATAAGGCACATAGCCCTCCTGAGAGTAGAAAATCTATTTCAAAGACACCCAAAGTGCAGTCTAATACTACTTCTGAGCAGTCCAAGGGACACTTTTCTAAAAGGTAATTGCACTTCATATTTGTTATCAGTGTTATCTGCACTTCACAATTGTATGCAATATATCTAATGATACAGAGTTGTTATAAAATGTATGACTAATAGGTGTTAGGTATTGCATTCAGTGGATGTATTTCAGTGTCGCATTATGTTCATGCTTTTAATTCAACTGAGAGCATTTCATCAATGATGGGGAGCATACAAATTATGCATAACTAGTCCTGAAATACTTGCAAGTTCTTTTCCTCTCTTCCCTCTTTATGTTGGGGGAAGATTGTCCAAGGAGTTCTGAGTGGTATCCAATAGTAATTGAAACTCGCAATAATCCAAAGAATACCTGTGTTTAGGGTAAACACCTCAGGCATGTTTTCTTTATACGTTTCTGCTACGTACACACCGGATCATCTTTCATGTAGAGTAAAATTGTACTCTTTGTGCTTCTTGAAATTAATCACTTAAGATGGGCTTTCATTAAGCACTTCTTTTGAGCTGGAATCCTGTTATGACTAGTTATGCATTGGTGAGCACTCCTTGTTCTCTTGTGGAACTTGTATTCTCAAACATTCAGATAACAGCTTCATAGCTTGAAATTTTTAATATTACAAAAATCCTAGTGGAAGCAATTCAAGTCGTCCAGTATCTCCCTTTTTCTTTTTGTTTAAAAGCAATATCCAATGCAATTATTTTGCAGCTTTACTTTTCATGCTAATGGTTTTTTGTTTTTTTTTTTTTTTGCATCAAAATCTGGAATGAGCATGTTTCTTGTTAACAGTCAACTTTATAATCAATAGGTTTTCTCACATGCAGTTTTCATTATTATTTTGACTGCTGATGTTTGTCTTGCAAAACTGTTGCAACAATGTGAGGTTTAATACTAATGCTGTCTCTGCTTATTTCTGCAGAGGCTGTAGTTCATCTGCTGTTTTAATACCACAAGAAGATTCAGAAAGAGTCAGTACTTCAGAAAAGCAAAAAACGGGGCAAGTGCCTAAGAAAGACAATTCTCGAGGAGTTAAACGCAGTGCTAGTCCAGATTACAGCAGGACCAATTCTCCTAGCTCTGCTAAAAAACCTAAAGCACTTCAACACGCCGAAACTTCCTCGGAAAGTAACAAGCCACATACTAAATCCAAGAGAAGACACTTAGACCAAGAACAGCAGAAGTCTACACAATTGCCATCAACAAGCAAGGCTCACACCAGAAAGGGTGGAGCTGCTGGTAGCTCCCGAAGTCAGAAAAGGAAAAGGACAGAGAGTGCGTCTTGTATAAAGAGTCGTTCAGCAGTTGAATCAACTGGCGCTGAAGAGAAGTCAGCAAAATCCTCCAAGCTGGCTTCAAAATCGGTGACCTCAGCCAAAGCTGGGTGTAGCACCATCACTGATTCTTCTTCTTCAGCTTCTACATCCTCTTCCTCTTCTGCTGTTGCCTCTGCTTCTTCCACTGTTCCTCAGGGTGCCAGAGTGAAACAGGGTAAGGACCAGAATAAGGCTAGACGTTCACGTTCTGCGTCCAGCCCTAGTCCAAGAAGGAGCAGCAGGGACAAAGAACAGAGCAAAACAGGTGGCTCTTCAAAGTTTGACTGGGCTGCTCGATTCAGTCCAAAAGTTAGTCTCCCTAAAACAAAACTGTCTCTACCAGGCTCTTCTAAGTCAGAGACCTCAAAACCTGGACCTTCAGGACTGCAGGCTAAGCTAGCAAGTAAGTTGTTCACTTGCTTTTATGGAAGAATAAGCACGTATGTTTTAAAAATTAACTCTTCTTTAGAAGTACTGAGGTTATTTTAAGGCTTCTTGGGACCTTGTTAAAGAGAAGTAACTGGTATTGTGTTTACTGAGCTTTTAAGCAAAGCTGTGGCTGAAACTACTTTTGGCTTAAGTAAGTGGTTTTAAGTAAACAGTTGGTGTTCTACAGGCCTAAACTTTACGTTGTATGTAATTTTTTTGAACGAAATTTACAAGGTGTTTGCTTATTTCTGTGATGGATGCTATGTAACCATTGTAAGATTCTTTTATTGTGCCTGTTCTGTCTGACGTTGCCATTTTGCTAAACTTGTTGGAAAACAAGCACACAATTTGTAGTTTCATGTTTCAAGTTTATTTTGCTCATTTTTCCTACTTAATGTGTCCTCTCTCTGGTTCTTAATTAGAGTAGTACATGCCACTTGTATGTTCTGATGGGGATTTTCAGCTTTTTCCAAGCTGAGCTTTTGATCAGTAGTATACAAGATATGCTCGTAGTTCTGTTTACTTGAAAAACATTTAAAATGCATTATATTGACTTTGTTTACAATCTGGTTTTTTTTTTCCTTAATAGCAAGTGTTTTGTAAAACTTGCTGTACTAAGTTGGATTCCAAAGTTTTAGTAACTGTTGGATGTTGATCTAGGCATGATCGTGAGTAGCCCTGTTCCAACTAGGGCATGTCTATAGCTAAGACTCATGCAGGAAATATGTGAAATAAACAAGAGGACCTGGATGGCTTCCTGTATAATCAAAACAGATTTAATTGACCTAACAGGCTTGTTTTGGATAACTTGCATGACTGGAGTATTGATTCTAGAATGACCTAACCTAGTTGAAGAAGGATAGCATTGGGGAAGGGTAGAGGCATTGCTTTCTTATAACAATGCTTTATATGCCTGGTTCAAGACTTAATGGGTGATGGATTCCTGAGGAAAAACTAAAATTCTCCTGGATAAAGTAAGAGGGGTAGGACTAAGAATTGGACAAGATCTGGACTAACCAGCAAGTTGTTAATGAAGTCTGTCCTTTCTTATGGGCAACTTATTGAACAGTGGAGAAAAGCCACAGGGAGGCAAAAGAATTTATTTTCTGATAAAGTATATGAACACTGAAGTATATATGAACACTTCATATATGAAGTATATGAAAGTATATGAGGATAGTTTGACTGCTTATGAACCTTTAGCCAGGATATCCCACTGGGATAGTGCAGTCTGAGGCGGGGGGGGGGGGAGCATTGAGTAGCTTGAAAAACAACATTGAGAGAATGGCAGCGTAAATTATCTCTACCAAGAATGTACTGTGAAAGCCAGCTTGACCAGCTTTAGCTGTTTTGTGACTGGAAAGTCAGCTTTTGTGAAAGGTAAACCTATACTTGAATGTCTTGGTTTTATGTCACAAATAGAACTAAGATGGTATGGACAGTAAATGGGTGCTTAAAAAGGCAATGGTAAGGGTTGTAAAGCATAGTAAGACTCATTAGATACTAAAAGTTATCTCTAGATAACATCCCAGTTTGAGGAGGGAAAAGATGATACTGGGAAGTGTAACATGTCTTGCTGTAAACTACAGTAAGCAGGTGTTAAATGTAATTGAATAGCTATTACATTGAATGCCACTGATTGGAGCGTGGTATACTGAATATCACTGAGCTATTTAAATATTACTAAGATGTAAGGACTTGATCTAGAATAAATGAAGACGCTCAACTTTGTATTCTTAAATAGCCTTAGCTTTTCAAAAGGTTCATTAAAGCTCTTTCACAACCATTTGAAAAAATTTTGAATTAACAGTAACAATTCTTAAAAACAAAAGAAAACGAAAACCCCTTGTCTGTTACGGAGTTTCACTGACTGGTTAATATTGATACAAATTGCAAGTATTTTCATAAAACATCCTTTATTCAAAATGCTGAGAGATGTAAAAGAATAAATTAAGAAAAAAGAAACCATCAAGATAGGTTACTAAGGAAGGATGGCTCTGAAAAGCTAAAAACTTTAGAAGAGTAAGGGAGCATAAGTAGGTGATACTTCACAGATGTTAACAACCCTAATGTTTTCTAAAGCAGAATGGCAAGCAGTGATCTTGATGAAATTGTTGCAGTGTATGCCCCTCTGTTGGAAGAGTCCTTAAAAGTCACTGTAAAAACTACAACCCTGCTGAATTTTGCTTTCTGTAGAGGTACAATTTGAGAGAGGTGCTTAAAGAAATTTGAAATAAGGTCACTTGGCAGAACTAGTTGAAAATAACTAAGAACCCTGTAAGGAGAGTTGAAAAGTGTGGGGTGAGGGAGAGCGGAGAATGGTGGTGCGAGAGTGGTTCTAGGAAGAATGGCCTGAGATAAGTGGGGAGACCTTTATGACTAGCAGATGCAGTCAGTTATGCCTGTGTAAATACAGCTGTTGCAGTTGAAGAATGATGTATGGAACTACCGTCAACAGTTAGGGGTGTCTGGGTTGATAGTGAGGGGAATACTGGAGCATTAGAGTGGTAGGAGGTGCCTTTCCCTGCCACAGCTATTTTTACCCCATCTTTATTGCCTGGGCAGGAAAGAGCCAATCTGAAGTCTCAACTTTCAGTTCTAACAAGTAGATTTCTACTGATTATTTTTCTGAACTGCACATTAAAGGATTTCAGGATTATAGACTGAAAATGAAACTTCATTTGAGCTTGAGTTACATGTTCAGAGTTTTGAAATAAGTGAATGCAGTAGGTACAGCTGCATTCAGAACTTGTTTCTTTCATACTACGAAAAATGCCTTTAAAAAAAGCTGACTGGTAGGGACACTTAAAATGTGAAGTTTAAGGGTTTTTTTAAACTTCATTTAATTCCTGTTGGGCTACACCGTTTCAGGTTTAGCCTGTTTTGGGTCTCTTCCTTAGACTCATTACCATGGGTGTTTGGCATGCAAATAGAATGATGTCACAGCATAAGCAATTTATCTGCTTGCTACAGGGAAACCTATGGCTCTACTTTAGAATTAAAATTCACATCTGAAATTTTTGTATGTGCTGAATATGACCTGCTTAAGCCTAGCTTTCTTTTGCAAGTCTGTTCGTAGCTTCTACTCTTAGAAATGGATTTCTTAAGGATTGCTCTTTATTAAAGAAATAGTGCTGAATAGTGATAAACAAGAATTTAATTCACCTGAAAGCCCTTGCTGTCAGTGGCAGCATGACTAGTGCTTTTCTTTGTCAGATGCTCCTAGGGCATCTCTAATCCTGTCTATCTGAATGCAATTTGTACCCTTTTGCTTGTGAAGGCATGGGGCTGTTTTCTGCCTGCAGATCCAATAGACAGAAGACTAACTCTGAGGCAGGAGGCATGCCAGCAGTGTGTTAAGGGGAAGAAGGAATTTTGATGAAATTGTGAGAAATAAGGAGGCTTGGTCCTGTGCTTGGGAAACTGGTGGTCTTCAGCTTATGTTTTTGGGAAGACTGGAAGGATTTCCCAAAAGGTGCAGGTGGTAAGAGTGACTTAAGCCTTCTTAAGCAATGAACTCTTAAGAACAGAGAGCTATAAACAGTAGGAAAAAAACAAGCTCTGAGAAATCCTTTATCACATCCTTTTTGCCCTTTGGAATAAATAGGGAGGTGGAAGAGCTTATGTGCCCTGGTAGGTGTGTCAGAAGTAGAAGAGCAGACTTGGGGAAAGGAAATCATATGAAAAGATCTGATGAATAGAGTGCTCACACTGAGAGGCAGGAGAGAATGAACTCAGCTGTTCTGAGTGCTCAGGCCATGATGTGTTTTGCAAATTATCTGCCAATCGAACTATATATTCTGTAGCACCTTCTTGCAAGAGTAATTCAGTTTAAAGAGATGGCTCAATTAAATTTAATCCCCCTTAAGGAAGAGGACGATCCACTCCACAGCTTCATTGCCCCACTGTTTCATGGTGTTTGTACTCACCTGACTCCTGTCAACCTTGCTCAGCTCACTGCTGTGGCAGAATGCTAACAGAATGGAAGTGCGTGCAACAGCAACACACAACAAGTGTGCGTGCTGTGTCTCAGCCTGGGAACAGTAAGGCACAAGTGTGTGGAACCACCCCATTAAACACAGCAGTAAGCTGTTCAGCTAGCTCTGCTGTCTTGTGAAACCCCTGCATAAATCCTATTTTGATGTAAGCCAAGTCTATTTTACTTCATTTATGGTGGGTATGTGGTCTATTACTGAACTGCTAAGAATAGACTTAATGATTAGGTCTGACTACTTGAAGCTGAATACCCACAAATCTGAAGCAGTAAGTGATGTGTTGAAATAAGGGGTTAAAATGTGCTTATTATATTTTTCCAGACTATTGTAACAGGGTTATTAAGTTTTCCAAATGTAAGGTAAAAGTAGGCCTTTTTTTTTTTTAATTTTCACCATAATGTTACATGGAGAAGCAGGCTATTTGGTGTCTGTATCTAATATGAGCTTATAGAAAGGTAGACGTATCTTGTGGACAAATAGCACTATACTTAATGCATGCAATTTATATTGCAAAATACAGCCAGCTGTGAGGGCTTGTTTTTTCTGTACACTTCCATAACTTGAGAAATGCAGTTAGGTATGGCCCAGGGTTCTGCTGCAGCTGTTTCAAACCGATCTTGTCTTTTTTTTTCCTAATGCCACACTTCCCTCCCCCCAGCAAGGCAAGTCACTTACTGTATGTGGATAGGGCTGGAGTCAATGACTGTTTCTGTTGAAGCAAATTCAACTTAAATTGTTGGTTTGAAACCATAATGTAGGAAAGTTATTGCTTTTGGAGCATAAAAAAAAAAATAGCTTTATAAGTATGGACTATCTGAAAATTCAGGTGGCTGGCTTACTTCAGGTCAGTGCTCGGTGGCTGAGTGCTGAAGCTTGCTTTCTTAGTTTGCCACATTTCTTGGGTTAATAAGTCAGGTGTATGGGTAAACACAAGAATATCAAGTTAACCTTAATCTATAACCTGCATGGAACTTAATGCTGTACGCAGTGAATGTATTCCTGGATCAAACACAGTATAGTATTTGCAAGGGCAGACTGTTGACTAGGTCATTAATAACAGCAGGTTACTTTACTTTTGGTGTTAAATATCCTATAAAAAATGACATAGTTACCATTGCATCCCTAAATACTGCAACTCAGTATTTCTGGAACTTTAAGATTACAGAATTCAACAGAAACCAGTTTGTGCTTTTAAAAAAAAACAAAAAAAAACAAACACCAAAAGCACAACAATATATGCTTGTGTGATCTATTTTTGCTTTGATATCAGAAGAGGGAACAGAGATCTAATTTCTTTTTAAGGCTTTTCTTGTCCTAGCAATAGTATACGTAAGTTGGATGTTATGGAGCTATATTTTATCTTATTTTAGAGATGTCCTATGGTTGAAAGTCCCATTGGAATGATGGCTTCATAAACTAGAGCAAGTTAGTATCATTTGGCAGTCTTCAACATTTCAAATACTCCTAAATTAAAAACTCCCAACTCCTTTCCTTAAGCTGTGAAGATGTGCATGGCCATTTGCCTGAAGGAAGGCCTTAGGATAGCAATAGAGTTTGCGGTGGTGTAGTTACAGCAGAAACACAAAACAAAAACCCAACATATTGCAGATCTCCCCCCTGGCAGTGTTTGAATTCTGGAGGGTGGTAGGGGAGTCTGCTTTGGATTTAAGATGGTTATTCTTAAGTTGTGCTAATGCAGATCAAACTAAAAAATTATGATTCATCTAGTGGCTGTGTCTAAGTTAATGCTATGTGGATTCATTCTAAGTAGTGAAGGCGAAACGGGTGAGATCCTTCCTACTGGTATAGTTCTTCTCTCTAATCTAAAGCTAAAATCTTTCTTTTCAATTTAGGTGTTTTGAATGTGAACACATCAAAATACGAAACGTACTTCATACTGTAGTATCTGTTTATGAGGAAGGCCTACGAGCTCTTGTGTAACTGTAGCCTGAGTTAGAAAAGGTGTCCAAGTAACAATTTGGAGTTTAGTAGCGCTGAAATGAGTGAAATAAATATCTTCAATCTTTCTTTCTCTGATAGAGCAGTTCAAGTAAGATGACTAAAAGCCGATGTGGGCTTAGTGTGGTTTTTCTGTAGAGACTCTCCTGCTTTTTTTTTTTGTGTGTGTGTGTTTAGAGACCAACTTACTCCCTTAATTATTTACCTGTCACATAGGCCTAAGAAAATCCACAAAGAAGCGCAGTGAATCACCACCTGCTGAGCTCCCCAGTTTGCGGCGGAGCACACGGCAAAAGACCACGGGCTCCTGTGCTAGTACCAGGTAAAACTTCAGGCAACGAAACATGATCTCTGCTGTGGGTTCATGCTTAATTGTTTTCATGGATGCAAATTGTCCTTATCTCTTTCTTAGCTACTGTAGAAGTAGCTGCAGCTTTTCAGGCTTGCTGTGACGCTGTGCATACCAGTGTCGTGGGTGATGCATGGAATTCTGCATCATTGGACCTTCAATAAGTACCTCAGCTGTAGGAGTTGAGGGCAAGAAGTACTCAAAGGCAGTGTCACAAATTTAAATAATCCTTTCCTTTGATTGTGTTTAAAAAAAAAAAAAAAGTTACTGAATACCAGTAGAGTTCTAAACTATTGTGTGTTATGAATAATAAAATGAATGTTTTCTGAAAAATAGAAAGGACTTCATGATGCCATGCTGGTGTCTGTTTTAATACTGTATTGCTCAACTGACTCAGCTTGTTCAACAGCTGCGTATGATCAACTGATGTAAATATCTAGGTATTTGATATGCCTGATGTCTGATCCTGTTGTCAGTTCTGCACTTTAATTTGGCTTCTGACATCACAGGCATATATATTTGTAATGGTGACAATAGTAATATTTTAAAAACCAGACTTAGAAAGGCCTGTGCCCTTCACCTGACATTTAAAAGAAGCCTGAACAACAGGGTTCTGTACTTTTAGTAGTTCAGAACTTTCTTCAAAGGTAAGTACAGTGTCAGAGTTATTCTCAAATGTGTACTTGATTTGTAATTAAGTCACTTTAAGATTAATCATTTTAATTATTTTAGTAGACTGCCTTGTCCTAGAGTGTATAATATGAAGACCTAGCTGTAATGCCTTAGCATGAGCAAATCATGGATGTGGTTTGTGGTGAGGCAAGAAAGGGATAGTTGGATAGTTTTATGTAGACTGGTTCTTATGTGAATCCATGTCTTTGTGCACCTTTGTGGTAATTACCTATGTAAATAAAAGAAAAATTATTTCTTGCATGAGGAAATCTCTTGTTATAATTCCTAAGTTCTGGAACCTGTGTTTTCTTGAACCTTTAGTCGGCGAGGCTCTGGCCTGGGCAAAAGAGGAGCAGCTGAAGCTCGCCGACAAGAGAAGATGGCTGATCCTGACAACAACCAGGATGGAGTTAACTCTTCAGCTGCACGTACAGATGAGGCTCCCCAGGGAGCTGCAGGTAAGAAGTACCACGAACTGCAGCATTTTGGTATACTGCTGGTACTTGCTCATGCAAAGTTCTTCCAGAACTTAATGTGTTTAAGAAGTTATGGTTAAATTGGTACAGCTTCCAGTGAGAGGGACTTTTACTTTTGAATCTGATCCCTTGGTTGTCAGGTATAAGTTTTAGTTAGGCTGCTTCATAGTCTCCCAAAAATTTCTAATAGGGTAGATTTGTCTTAAAGAAAAAAGAATGCTGAAAACTAATTTATGTTAATGCTACAGGAATGACTGTACTGCTGACTGAAGAGATGTCAAACTCTTCAAAATATAGAAGACAAGTGTTTACCTATAAGAGTTCCTTTATAACTTCTGCAAAACATTCTGCAAAATGTCTGAAACTGCAAGCCTGTCTATACAGGCAAATGTTGTCATTAGATTAAGCAACACTCTTGTTTTTACAATCCTGTGGAGTAGTACTTAATTTTGTCACCTGGTCCTAATCAGCAGTGATTTCAAAGCAGTTTTCCAGCAGTTTTGTGGAGTTGTAGGAAGAAAACTCGAATGTCTGTGTTTTAAAGTCAGCTACGTTAGTATGAAAAGTCAAAATTAACTGAGTGCAGCCTAACACTTAAGGCATGAGATTAGTAACGATACAGACAAATCTATGTGAAAGATTATTTGCTGATCTGACTTCTTATCATCTTGTGTTGGTGTAGCCTTGTTCTTTTATGGGAAGGATTAATTCTCTAGGCTGACATTGATTTTATTGAAGTAGTTGCACTGAAGTGTGGTGGTGGTGTGTCAATAGTTCATGGGCTGATTCCGCCCAGTTCTGTGACTAGCAGGGCGGAGGGACCTGTGGATCTGCACCCCAGAAAAGGGAAGAGGATAGAGAGATGGGCCTAAAGACAAAACAGTGGCAACAATCTGAGGAGGAACAAATTAATTTACTAAGCAGTATTAAATGAAGAGCATGTTTCTGATGGTGGATGCTTTCTTTGATGGTGGAGGTAATAAAAGTTTTGTAGCTCACAATCTGCTTTTCTTCTAGCTTCTAGCTCTGTTGCTGGGGCTGTAGGTATGACAACATCTGGAGAAAGTGAGTCAGATGACTCTGAGATGGGAAGACTACAAGGTATAAAATCTGTAACTAATTTATAACTGATTTTTGTGTACGGCCTGTAAATACCCATACTGACCCAAGTTCTGTATTTTACATATAGTAGGAATGCTGTATTTTGTTTCTATGTCTGTGAATGTGAGCCTTTTCTTACTGTAGCTCTCCTTAAGTATGACACCACCAACTTTAACTCACTAAAGATGCAAGAATTTGCAACTAATATCCAGACGTGTTGTTGAGTGTCCTTGCGCGTTTCTGTGGTGTGTTACACTGCTATTTATTTGGGGCATGGGGGGGTTGATGGAGAACTAACTTAATAGGAGTGTGTAAGCATTTCCAAAATATCAAACTGTTTTTGCAGCAATGCGTTTCTGGTTGAAAGGCTGCATTTGACCTGCTGTTACTCTGCCTGCTTCAGGATAATGATTTTTTTTTTTCATGCTTATCTCTGATGCTCATGTTACTGTAAGCTTTGACCAAACAAAATTTAACTTTTCTTAAAAATATTCTATTTCGTGCCTTCGGTTATAGAAGGATTTAGATCTCTCGTAATTTGAGAGTACAGACAGGTATGAAGTCCAGTTTTCTTGTCCCGCGGCTTTTTTGGTGATGTTTTTTTTTTTTGTCGCTATTTTGCAAGGAGTTTTATGATCATAGTCTCCCTTGAAAATGACAGATATCAGTTAATCTGTACCTTTAAAATGGGACTGAGTGCCTGGTCAGTACCATTTCATTTGCTTATTGCTCTCAGTAAGCACAGATACAAGTTAGGAATATTGAGCTATTTTTTTGTCCATATTTGTATTGATCAGAAGCAGTTACACTTCAGTAAAAAAAAAAAAAAAGAGTCTCCGAGTTATTCCAGCATAACTTAAGTCTATTGAAAAGTGTTTATTTACAAAAGCAAAACAAACCCCAAACTAATATTCAACAGATCACCCTGCTCATCGGCAAATAAAGCTGTGTATCCTTCCTTTCAGATTAATAGTGCCACTCAGATCCAGAACCTCTGAAGATAATAAGTTTAACCGGTTTTGCACAGTTTGAATTCACATTTGGAATTACTGCCTCGTATATATGCTAGTTCATATCTGATCTTGTAATATTAATTTAGTAGACCGAATTTCTTCTGTAAAAAAAAAAAAAAAAAAAAGTAGCTCTGGAAACTTGGTGGGTGACTTCTTAAGGGGTCTTACTGCTCTGGTGCATACAGAAATGAGCTCTTTGTTCCCTGAAGGTCATCTTTTTTTTTTTTTTGGTGTGTTTAGAAATTGAAGTAGTTACAGTCATCTAATCCTGACTCCTCTTTCCTAAAGTATCAAAATTCTGGTAGTCTTAAACTATAGCTTCATGGAACTTAAGCTTTTAAAATATATGTAGAAGCTTTGACAATGGCTGTTATCCTCTGTTTGCTTTTAGCTCTGTTAGAGGCTAGGGGTCTTCCTCCTCACCTGTTTGGCCCTCTTGGTCCTCGGATGTCGCAGCTCTTCCACAGGACAATTGGAAGTGGAGCTAGTAAGCAAAGTTTGTCTAATTTGACTTAATTCTTTCCACTTCCAGACTAGTAGAATTCAGCTGGTAGTAAATTCTAGTACTTGTATTAGCTACATCATTCAATATTTTACATGTTGGAAATTTGTATGTCTTAACTGCTAGACTGCCAGTAAACAATATTAATTAGCTTGTCTTTGTATAAGGAGGACAGATTTGCTTTAGCCATATTTCTTTTCTTTTTAAATTATTTGTTTTCCACCTGATATTCCCTTCTAGGTGGGGAAGGGGGGGTTCACCTTTTTACCCTTTCTTTCTTTTTATCTTGCATGATGGGCTGTTTAACAGAAGACCTCTGAACCCCCTGTTTTTTTTCTGGTTTTAAACAAATTCTCAAGGTAGCTTTAAGGCAATTAGGATGTATGAGTTCTAAGGTTCATTGTTCATAGCTTCAGATGTGTCTTAGTTGTCAGACTGTCCCAAGGAGAGTGTGGGTCCTTAATGGCATTCCGTTGTATTTGCATTATGCAGCTGGATAATGTAAGCTGGGTAGTTCAAGCTGGTTTGGCTTCCAGGAGAGCCAAAATGACCATGTTAAACTCCCTTCCAAGAAGATGGTAGAGTCTAATCAATATCCCATGTGCTATATTATTTAGGGAGTATGTTAAGAAGTCCTTTCCTTTATAAATTTGGAGTGTGGGTTCTATCACCTGCTGTAGGTTGGCAGAGATGACTATGATGAGCAGTGTGATGGATTCTCTGTGCTGTGACCAGTCTGCACTGGAAGGACTGCCAAGAGTGAGATTGCATCTCCCTTTCCCTCTACTTTTACATGGCAGGGGAAGGAAGAGAAACTACAAATGCAGAGGAAGGCAAACTATCACTGGTCTTCCACTCTGGCAGAAGTATAGCATGGCAGTTGCACTGAAGACTTCTAATATCTTCTTTCCTGATCTTTTTTGGTTATGTAGGTTCTAAAGCCCAGCAGCTTTTACAAGGTCTCCAAGCCACTGATGAAAGTCAGCAACTACAGGCAGTTATTGAGATGTGCCAGCTGTTGGTCATGGGAAATGAAGAAACACTGGGAGGATTTCCAGTCAAGAGTGTTGTGCCAGCTTTGGTAATAAATAAATCGTTTTTGTATGTCTGTTGGGAGGATAAATGTTTCACTGAATATTTTGCTTAAATCAAGTGTTCATAATTTCATGAGATATTTGGTCCACATGGTTGCATTTAGAACTAACATTGGGAAAATCTGACAATCTGTGTACTATCAGTTGCATCTTCAGGTTAAAATCCACTGGAGTGGATTGATGGAGATTCCATTAGAAGGCCTTTAGATTGCTCTTTGACATAGCCTGCTTTTATTGAGTGTTTATTCTGTAGTAAGAATGGATGAATGTCAGTAAAACAGGCCTTGCTGCTCATGTCCTTAATAAGGTAGCTGCCCCTTCTGGTGGAAGCCTGATAAAATGTATGCCTGGAGGCATGCGTGAGCCAAGAGAACAATGTACAGAAAGACTTTAAACTTCTTCTGCAGTGGTCTCACAGGTTAACTTGTGATTGTGGTTTTATGTCCCGGAAAAATGTGGGCATCTGATGGATACTTCTGTGTAATGAAGAAAGCACATCCCCAAACAAAAGTTAAACCTTGGTTAACCTATATGATGCTTTTTCAACTAACATTGTGTGGACAACTGTGCATGGCTGTATACAAAAAGCTACAGTGTAGATTTGTGCACTTTATGTTGATACCTAGATACTTCTTTTACTGAGTCCTTTTTATTTTTTAAAAACAGATAACATTGCTGCAGATGGAGCACAACTTTGATATTGTAAGTGATTTGTAATATTAAAGAATTTTTTTAACAAGTGCTATCATCTGAAATTAAAGCAGATCTATATGTATACTTTATAGATGAACCACGCTTGTCGAGCCTTAACATACATGATGGAAGCACTTCCCAGATCATCTGCTGTAGTGGTAGATGCAATTCCTGTCTTCTTGGAGAAGGTACCATGAAATCAAAACAGTACTAAACCAATCTGAAGGTTTTCTATCTCCTATTCTAACTTGAGGATTACTCGTAATATAATTGCTTCTTTCATAGCTTAGAAGACAATGCATAATGCATCAAAAGCTTTTAAAATAGGTTTCTTTGTTCATAGCCTTAGTGAAAAGCAATATGTGAATCGCTGTAAACTTTGTCTTACTGTTGTTGCCAAGATACTGAGAAATCATACATACTTGAAACTCTTAGTGTAGCTACAGAGTAGCTGTATAACTGATCTAGCCTTAGTTTGCTGAACTTGGTTACATCTAGCAGTGTAGCTGTGTTAGCATCTGTTTTAGTGCAGGCTAACTGTCCAAGTGTTAATGAACATTGTTTATACAGAGTGATTTAGTAATTGCTCTACAAATTTTTTTTTATTTATTCTAGCTGCAAGTTATTCAGTGCATTGATGTGGCAGAGCAGGCACTGACAGCTCTAGAGATGCTATCACGCAGGCATAGTAAAGCCATTCTGCAGGCAGTAAGTACAGAAGTAATCACCTTTTACCTCTACATTTCCATTCCCCCCATCTTGATGATCTGTAAGTTCTATGAAAATGAAGTAAGAATAAAGTTCCAATAACTTCAGCAGTATTGAGAATGAAAACATTTATTTTTGTTACAGGGTGGGTTGGCAGACTGTTTGCTGTATCTGGAATTCTTCAGTATAAATGCGCAGAGGAATGCACTAGCTATTGCTGCCAATTGCTGCCAGAGTATAACACCTGATGAGTTTCACTTTGTGGCAGACTCTTTGCCACTGCTTACACAAAGGTTAACCCATCAGGTAAGAGCTGTTGTAAAGCAGAAGGTTTCCTTTTGACCTGAAAGTAGTATAAAGCTTCCTTTAGATACCTAGTTCTTACTGCGTGTTATTTGACTTTGTAAGACAATCTGATACTACTTTAAAGCTTCTGTAGTGTCAAGCTGTGATATTCTGATGTACATGTGAAGCTCTTGGCTTCTGTGACTATGCTGTAAGGAATCATGATGCTTTTGTTAGTTTTGTAAAATGAGAGGAATAAGGTACTTGAGCTTAGAGCATGACTATTAGTGGTTTTGTAGTCTTTACTTGCTTTCCCATTAGTGAGAGGAAATCGAGTTACATTACTGTTCTTTTTCTAAATAGAGGAGTTACAAATCTCCTTCCCACTCTGAAGCCTGACACATTTCAGTTTCAGTTAAGATTGTGGCTTTTCTGCTGGTTTTGATGGCTTATTGGTCTTTTATAATGAAGTCCCTACTCCTGCACAATATTTTCAAGTGATGGATCCTGAATAGTGGATTTGCTTGTCTTGTAATTCTGCTGTGTCAATAAATGAGCACTTAAAATGACTATTACATGAAAAAAATTGATGTACTGTTTGGTTGTCAAATATCTGTGAAAGATTAAAGAATTATTTTTCTTAAAACAAACAAATAACCAAACAAAACAATAAACCAAATAAAAATAAATGGAACCTTCCAGGTAGTCATTTTTTATTGTGATTTCTTAATTCTGCCTCTTACTGAAAGACTACTTGAATCTTTGAGGTAGATTCACACACACAGCACCATTAAACTTAGCCAAATTTATAGCGGGACTTGATGCTTTTAAAGATCTTTCTTGAGCTAAATGATTCTGTGGTTCTGTGTGGGTTTAGAAGGTTCTTTAAAAACAGGAAGCACCATTTCAGCAGTACTAGGACAAATACTGACTTTTTCCTTCTGAAGAAAGGAAGTACACACAGACAACTTCAATCATTTTTGAAGCTGAATTTTATGGAAAACTGTTGCCTAGTTTTCTATCCCTCTCCATCTCATTCACTGAAACCTTTTAATTCCCTCCTGAAGTCTTAACTAGACTTGTTTTTAGAGTACTTAATGTCTTGTGTTTGGATTTGGGAACTTCACTGCGTGATATGAAGCTACAGTCTTCATGCATTCTGTAGAATGATACCTTTCGTATCTGGTTAGTCTGTGTCTCCTGTCACTTTGAGTTTGTAGTCCTTCCTTTTGTTTCCTCTCTGCAGAGTCCAAAAAGGATAAAAGACCCATTTACTAATCTGTAAATGTCCTGAAATGTGTTTGTGTGGAAAGTGTGAGGCGTTTTCCAGGCAACGTGGAAGATCCAACACATAATATGAGATTGATTTAGACTGTATTAATATACTTAGTATTCAGAACTGTAGTGTATGGTAAAACGTGTCGTATGTGTTAAAACTTCTTAAAGGCCACCTAGATTACATTTACATATGTGTCAATAACAGTTTAAGTTCATGCATGTTAAAACTGTTTAATTCAAGGATATACTTTTTTCTTTTAATAGGACAAAAAGTCTGTTGAAAGCACTTGTCTCTGTTTCGCACGGCTGGTAGACAATTTTCAGCATGAGGAGGTAAGGGTTGGTTTTCTTTATGGGGGTTGGGTTTTTTTTATGCTTCTTTCTGCCTTTCTTCCATTTCTAAGGGCTTACCTTTTAAAATCAGACTAACGTGTTTGATTTTTGTTTGCTCCTAAAGAACTTGCTGCAGCAGGTTGCTTCCAAGGACTTGTTAACAAACATCCAGCAACTCTTGGTAGTGACACCTCCTATCCTGAGCTCAGGAATGTTCATCATGGTGGTGCGCATGTTTTCCCTAATGTGTTCCAATTGTCCAACGCTTGCAGTCCAACTTATGAAGCAAAGTGAGTTCTTGCTGTTTTCATATTTTCTGGAGCCTATTTAAATTTGTGGCTGTGGTCAGTGGGGAACTCTATGCACTTGGTTAAACAAGTATTGTTCTTTTTCTCTTGTTATGCTTTCCCTGGGATACTAAGTTTAGTTAATATCATACAGAGTACTTGTTTATTTTTTTCCCCTTTCCTTTCTCTAGCTGTTGTTGCTGAGGTGCTCACCTGATTTTTATTTTTTTTTTTGAGTCTGCATTAGCTGCATGAGTTGCTTTTATTTCAAATTAAGTTGAATCATTATTCTTATAATCTTTACTAGATGGGGAAGTAAGGACCTTTTTTGTGAGGGAAAACATGGGGGGGAAAAAAGTAACTGTTGCTGGTTTTGTCCCCAGTTATTTCTTTCTTTCCATCTTGTGAATCTTTACTTGTGACTTCAACTACTCTGTTCCCATCCTTTCTTCCCTGCCGTGTATGTTTAGTGATATCCCCTCCCATCCTCCCAGCAAGATGCCTCTTAAAGGCCGGGGGGTGGGACAAACCAAAAAGCACACCAAACCCCTGTGCTGGACAACAGACATTCTACTCGTGATGTCTGAAGAGGGCTTTTGTCCTACTCTCTTCTGTTTGTTTGCTTAGGGCAGTGACTATTTCTTTTGTACTGTGTCCAGCACAAACTGTTGTCTTCATATTAATGGTCTCAATGATAATAATTCTGTAGACATTGCAGAAACACTTCACTTTCTCCTTTGTGGAGCGTCAAATGGGAGTTGTCAAGAGCAAATTGACCTTGTTCCACGAAGTCCTCAAGAACTCTATGAGCTTACTTCTCTTATCTGGTAAGTTATACAGTTTTAAGTTTCAGTCTAGTTGGTTTATTACACTCCATAACTCTTTTGTAATAAAGGCAAACAGTATTCAGCTCAAGCTTGTAGTAAAACATTTTCATGTTCTTTCCAGTGAACTGATGCCTTGTCTGCCAAAAGAGGGGATATTTGCTGTTGATACTATGCTAAAGAAAGGAAATGCACAAAATACAGATGGTGCGATATGGCAATGGCGAGATGACAGGGGTCTCTGGCATCCCTATAACAGGATTGATAGTCGAATAATAGAGGTAGTAATTCCACTTGTCCGCTTGCTGGTGATCTTTGAACATGTGTGCAGTTGTATTGAGCTTTTTCTTTATGGTTTTGAAATTATCAGTCTTGTTTGAATAAGAAATGCGTGAGGGGTAATATTGCACTGTTTGGGTATTCGGTAACAGGTCAACTGCTGAATGCTTAATCACTGCTCTTATTGTATTTCAGTCAGTCATTGTTTTTTTCCTACTGTGCTATCTGTTTCCCCACCTTCATATGGATTTACACTTGTTAGAGCGTCCTTAACTTTAAACTCTTTGTTTTTAGGCAGCTCATCAAGTTGGTGAGGATGAGATAAGCCTGTCGACACTTGGACGTGTCTATACTATTGATTTTAACTCTATGCAGCAAATAAATGAGGATACCGGAACAGCACGTGCCATTCAGCGGAAACCAAACCCTTTAGCCAATACAAACACTAGTAAGTATGGTTTATGATACACCTGGCATTTCTAGCTATGGCTATTTTATGCTAAATTTCACAGTAGTCTACTTGGCTGGTATATTTCTTGTTTCTGTGAAATGTAAAATTGTTCTAAATAAACTGAAGACAAGCTTGCAACAAAAATCAAAAGTATTCATACAGACTCTTTCAGGGGACTGAGAATGTGTTAAATTTGGAGGGGGGTGGTTCATGGAGTGGAGTCTTCTGAAGGAGTTTTGTTTGTACAGCTGTTTTTGATGCGGACTGGGGACTTTCTACTATGGCTCAGAAATAAATTTACAACAGTGAATAAAAAAGTTGTTGGAAGGATTTATAGCTACGTTCCTTCCATCAGCTTTACTTCTGGTTGTTAAAGGTTGTTCAATTGACATAAATTAAAGATCTCAAGTAATTCATTTTCTTAAAAACAAAATAACGCCTCCCAAAAAACAGCGGGCAACTAACTCATCAGAGTAAAGATGCGGAGAGCCATGCCGTGATTTATTGCACAACTTCTCACAGGTGGACATTCAGAATTGAAGAAGGATGATGCTCGAGCACAACTAATGAAAGAAGACCCAGAATTGGCAAAGTCCTTTATCAAAACACTGTTTGGTGTTCTTTATGAAGTGTATAGTTCTTCAGCTGGACCTGCTGTTAGACACAAGTGCCTTAGAGCAATACTTAGAATAATTTATTTTGCTGATGCTGAACTCCTGAAGGATGTGCTGAAAAACCATGCTGTGTCAAGGTGGGTTCATGAAAAATTGTGAATGGAACTTATTTGATGCTTACAACTCAAATCTGATAATTATTGCCTCATCTTTTCTCACAAAGAAATTGTACTTTTAAATTCTTGTTTTAATAATGTTTTCCTGAGTCTGAGGCTGTCTAGTTCTTCAGGATTTTTACTAGTCTTAGATTTTGCAATTGGTGCTAACTGAAGTTTTTCATATTAGAAACTGATTACTTACAGCACTGCTTATGCCTAATATTGTTTCACCGAGTTCTAGAACTTGCCCGTAGACTTTTCTGAAGTTGAGATGACTTTCAAGTAATAGGATGTGGACAGTAACAGGCTTTATGTCATTCTACTGGCGAGTTCCCCTGCTTGGTATACTGTTACGTTAGGGGCCAAGACAGAAGGCTGCAATCAGAAAATAAAAAGGTTGTACCAAGTTCTAATTTCTTCAAAAGGAAGGAAACTATTCTTTGCCTTGTGGGAATGTGACTTAGGTGAGAGAATTTTAAGTCCTTGTGTAGCTTTTACATAAGTGCTATGAAAATTTGCTTGTGTACCATAGTAGTACTAACAATGTGTGCAAGATGAACTGGCTTCGTTAGCAAAAAAAAAAAAAAAAAAGACAAGTCTGATTCTAATAAATTCTCTGCTGAATTGTCTATTGTAGTCATATTGCCTCCATGCTGTCAAGTCAAGACCTTAAGATAGTAGTTGGAGCCCTGCAGATGGCAGAAATCTTAATGCAAAAGCTACCTGACATTTTTAGTGTTTACTTCAGAAGAGAAGGTAATCCTTGCTTTCTTTTCCCCTCTGTTCTCTTTACTAGTTATTATTCTGGGGTGTGTGAGTGTTTTGTAAACCCCTCTCCCCCAGCTTGTAACAAGTTATTATCTTACTTGCATAATAAGGCAAATCTGTGTAAGGTATCATCGTGTGACTGGGGAGGAGCTGATCAGCACTCTGAAGGAGAGACAGATGTGGCTTTTTGAATCTGAAACAAGCTTGTAGGCTTAGTAGACATTGGAACTTATATTTAGATTTGAAGAGGCCTTGCAGAAATTACATGGGTAGTTTTACTAGACAGAACTAATGAATTCTTAGCAGGAATTCCCTGAGTCTCTCAGGACTTTTTAGTCGCCCTATCTGTAATTGTCACTTCAAAAAAAGTGTAGATTTAACTTATTCTGGAAAAGATTAATCTTTTAAAACTGTGCGGCTGCTGCAATAAAACTTAGTGTGTGTATGTGTTTATGCAAATGTTGCAGAAACCTCATAATGGAGGCTAGAAGTTGTTTGAAGAGACAGAAGCCTCCTACTACATGTTCTGTACCCTCCTCCCCCAAAGCCCTAAATAAAACACTAAGCATAAAGATTTCTTCCTTTTTGAAGGCGTGATGCATCAAGTGAAAAACTTAGCGGAGTCTGAGGCTTTATTAACAAGCCCACCAAAAGTATGCACTAATGGATCAGGAACGCTGGGTACCACTACAACTATAAGTACTGGAACAGCCACTGCTGCCACTAATGCAGCTGCAGATTTGGGTTCTCCCAGCTTACAACACAGCCGGGAGGATTCTTTGGATCTAAGCCCACAGGGGTAAGTGCCCTATGTGTTGTGAGCAAATGTGTTTTTTTTGTCTCCTTTGGGAAAGTCTTACTGATGTGGGCTGCTACAGTATCAGCTGAATTTGGCTGTGATATTTTCCTTAAAAGAAGCAAAATGAAGCCATGTTGAAGTTATCGTCTGGAAGCTTTAATTCATTTTATTCAGTATTTTTTTTTCCCAAGAAAAAAGCAAATAAATGAAAAACTAGTGACCTGATAGTTCTGATGTAATGATATGAAACAATCCATGCTTTTTGGTGGGAGGCTGCAGAATGCCAAGAGCGACAGCTGTAGTCTCATGTAACTCCTGAGAACAGTGATTCTTTCAAAGGAATACTTGCCATGGTGCATGGTTGCTTTCTTTTGGGGACTGGAGGGAAGAGTCATTCTTAAATTATTATCGAGGGAACAGGCAAGTCAATTGTCTCAAGTTATTTGTTCAAGGATTTGTGGATTTTCTTTTTTTGTCAAGTGCACTTGAATTGATGAATAACCAGACAGTTACAAAGGCTCTACATTATTTTCATGTTTTTATTCAGTGCTACGCCTGTGTGTGTCTGCCTGTAGTAGAAGAGTGACAGCAAATCAAGTGCTTTGTCCTTCCCATTAAATTAAGAGTTGAGACTCCCTCTCCTTTAGTCTGTTCTTCCGTTGCGCCCTCCTTGTTTTGGGTTGGGATTTCTCGTGTCTTTATGCTTATGAATGTGGTAAGTCATGGAACTCTCAGAACTCATGGAATCGTGCAACTTTGTTTTTAAATTTGGACAGACGACTGAGTGATGTTCTAAAGAGAAAAAGACTGCCAAAACGGGGGCCAAGGAGACCAAAATATTCTCCCCCAAGAGATGATGACAAAGTAGACAATCAAGGTAAAATATTCTTAGTATGACTCAGACTCCTTTTGGAGTAAACTTATTGACAGTGCTACTTTAATGCATTAATGCTAGCTGCAGTAAAACTTGTTGATTCTAGGAGATTCTTGTAATTTTGCCTTTTTTTTTTTTTTTTGCAGCAAAAAGCCCTACAACTACTCAGTCTCCTAAATCCTCTTTCTTAGCAAGTTTAAATCCTAAAACATGGGGAAGATTAAGTACACAGTCTAACAGTAATAATATTGAGCCAGCGCGAACAGCAGGTGTAAGTGGTCTTGCAAGAGCTGCTTCCAAGGATACAATTTCCAATAACAGGTACACAAGTCAAAATGCATGTAGTATGAAGTTGAATTTGAGTTGCAGCCACTTTCTTAGGATAAGTTGTCATATGAGCAGGTAGCACATCAAAGGTATTTGGGAATAAATGTTGCTAAAATAATCCTCAAAGAACAGAGGAAAGACTGTGGATGGATCATCACTGAAGGCATTCAGATTTAGGTCAGACGGGGCTTTGAGCAGCCTTTTCTAGTGGAGGATGTCTTTTCCTGTGGACTAGATGATCTTTCAGGGTTGTTTCCAAACCATTCAAGGATTCTGTGATAAGTTGAGGAAAAAAGAGTAACCTCTTAATAGTGTGTAATGTGCTGTAAAAACAATTGGAGATCTTGGAAAAATGGTGCAAGGAGTAATCATCAGCAGAGAAAATGTATTTACTATAATGAGTAAGAAGGAAACTTTTGTTGTTAAACAGAAGGGAACTAGTACTCTGGCTGTGTTTACTTGTATTGCAGAAATATGCAAATACTAATGTGGCCAAATGCTTTTTATGTTTCATTACAGAGAAAAAATTAAGGGTTGGATTAAGGAGCAAGCCCATAAATTTGTAGACCGTTATTTTAGTTCGGAAAACATGGATGGAAGCAATCCTGCACTAAATGTATTACAGAGACTTTGCACTGCAACTGAACAACTTAACCTCCAGGTTAGAGGTGGCAGACTTGTTTGGAGGGGTGGAATGGGGCTGGAAGCAATGGAAGTATTTAGGAGGAAGCTGTGGTTCTAGAGTAAGAAAAGCTGGCTATTTTAGACAATGTGGGCAGTATGAAGTGTTTCTAAACTTGAAGTGGCTTGCTTGTTTTTGTGTGTTTTTTATTTTATAAATTACTGTTTAACCACTAGCACATTATAAATAATAAAAGACTAGCTTAATGATAGTACGCTCTTGTTCTTTTTGCTTCCAAATTCAGAAATTCTGTAGTTGAGTGTTCAGGATTGTGTTTTTCTACCTGGGGAGAACACAGTTTGTAATCAAAACTTCAGACATAGTGCATGGGGAGGGCAGTGGTATTTTGTTGAAAGGAAATACAAGAAATAATACAGATGAGGCCAAATCTACTATCATCTCAAGAATTTTGAGCCCGACTTCTCAGGCAGTTGTGGTACTTACAAATAGTCAAAACCTGGTGTTTCTAAAGTAGCTGAACAGCTGAATTAAGTTATATGCTTTGATCTAAGAAATAATCATTTACTTTCTTGACTTCCACATGGTTGCTTTGCAAAATCTATATCAGTGTTTTAGTTTGTATTTTGTTTGGAAATCATTAATTTGAGACAGAAATGGAGCCCTGCATCCTTTTTAAAAAGGGAAAACGTAGTTGCCTGTAATGTTTCTACTTGAATAAAGAAGTTGCTTATCCTTAGATGTTACTTGTATTGTGTTACTAAAAGAAAGCCCTTCCTGAGCTGTTCTATGCTGTAGAAAGAGAAATAGTATCTCTTAAGCCCTTATTACTTGGGTAGTAAAATACTGTCTTCATATTTTTCAGGTGGATGGTGGAACAGAGTGCCTTGTAGAAATCCGTAGCATTGTCTCGGAGTCTGACGTCTCCTCATTTGAAATCCAGCATAGTGGATTTGTGAAACAACTGCTGCTTTATTTGACATCTAAAAGTGAGAAAGATGCTGTAAGCAGGGATATCCGATTGAAAAGATTTCTTCATGTATTTTTCTCCTCTCCAGTAAGTTTTTTTTTTTTGTTTTGGCATTTATAGTTGCTGAACCTCTCAGATAGGGAAAGACAATGACCTTGACTGAAAGGTGGTGGTAGTGCATATGGAATTATTTGTTTACAGCAAAGCTGTATGACACTACAATTTTTACGTGGTTCTGTCTTTCCAAGTCCTGAATTCTTCAGAGTACCTTGTAATTAGAGATTTTCACCCAGCTGGGGGAGGGGAGGAGATTTCAAGATGACCAGTTGTCTGAGTCTTGAACAACTTCAAAGTTGTTCCTGACTTTAAGTTCATGTGGAAAGAGTTCAGGTAGTGATCCCAATCATTTTTGTTCTCTTTAGTCCTAAATACTGCAAGAAACTAGTTTTTCTTGCCTTTAAAGTAGGAAATTAAAAGTGGAAGTGGAAAAAGTGGGTATCTACATTTTCAGTAAAGCTTACTTCTCTGCATTAAGGATGAATGCTTCAAATCTACAGGGCTATTAATTCTAAACTAATAAGAGTGAGAAGTACATTCTGGGAGACATTTTCATATACATGCACTGTCATCTGTTCTGATACTGGAAGTGAGAGCACTGAATTTTCATGTCTTTTGTGAACAACTTGCGGTGTAAGTTGCTTAAGGTAAATTAATTCAAGCGTGTAACTAAAACATTTGAACATATTCTAGCTTCCTGGAGAAGAACCCCTTGGAAGATTAGAGCCATTAGAAAATGCACCTTTGTTGGCATTAGTCCATAAAATGAACAATTGCCTCAGTCAGATGGAGCAGTTTCCAGTGAAAGTGCATGACTTCCCCAGTGGAAATGGAACAGGGAGCAGGTAAGGATTAATGCTCAGGTAACGGTTTTGTTGGAAGCTTTTGTTTTCTAAACTTTGTTTCAACACTAAAAGTTGCAAGAAGTAAAGGAGAACTCTGATCCTGTTCAAGATAAGAGAGGTTGTATCTACATCTTTGCTTGACATCTTGAAACTTCTTCCTGTTAGGCTCAGGTTGGAAGCGATCTCTTAAATGTAAAAATTCGCATTTCTTCCTTGCTTTTGTAACCAATACTGGAAGGAATAATTTCTTTTTTTGCTAACACTGATATTTTAGTGAAGCAGTAAACTGCTGTGGGTTTGTATTACTGTGTTCAGCTTTATTATTCTGATAGATTCTGTTCTCCTGTAAGGTAGTAGATTGAGTGGTAAAAGTTGGCTGTCACTGTAATTTAAAACAACTGTAGGTGTGCCCTCTTTCGTAATATAGAATAAATTTAGAATCCAATTGTGTTCCTAGTGAGACTTGAACTATTGGAGGCTTATTTTTGTGATTTCTGTAATTTTCCATAATAAATCAATATAGTGTCTTTTGTTGTATAGAATTGAGTAGGTCTGTTTCAGTACTGGTTGCATGCAAGTTGGAAAGTATATCAAAATAGCTATCAAAAGGCTGAATTTTACTACAGGCATATTCTTTTGACTTCTGGGGAAGGAGTGTAGAAAATAGTGGTAGTTTTTAATCAACAATTATAAGATTTCAATTACAATAGATCTTTTTGAGCCTCACACTATGGTTTTAATTTGATGTACACCGAAGTTAGTACTTGCTTTTTGTGAAACTATTTGAAAAAAACAACAACAGGGGATTGAATGTATGCAGCATGTATGTCTAATACTTCAAGGGATGGTCTTGTTGTTAGCTTTCATAAGACTACGGAGCGCAGACTATTTGCAATGCTTCCCAATGTGCGCTGTTTGGTTAAGAAATAGAATAATTGTGAAAAAGTTGCCAGTCCTAATTTAAAATTCTGCTTCTTTGAAAGCTAATGATTAGATGTTGTGTTGAGGGGACACAGTTTAGTGGGAGCTGTTGGTTATAGGTGAACGGTTGGACTACACGATCTTGTAGGTCTTTTCCAACCTTGGTGATTCTAACCATGGAAAGCCAGACTACGGCAGCACTGATTGACTGCGCTAGTCTTAATGTTTATTCTGTCATTGGAAACTTTGAGTTAGTCTTTTGCTTGAACCTAGAAACTGAAGCAGCCCAAGATGAGATGTTTGTGTATAAGACTAGTTAGCTTTAAGTACTGATAGTTTACATGGTGAAATGGAATGTGTGAACTATATTTAGCTAGAAAAATAGAAACTTTCGATTTCTCTGAGTCCTTATTGAAACACATGAGAGTGAAATGCTTACATTCTCTGTCCCTGGTTCTTACCCTTATTGCACTGTAGGTCAGCACAGCTCTAAAATTCTTTGACCACTGAAAAACTTCCCACATCCGTGGTGCTCAATGTAGGACATACTGTGATCAGACCTCACACTGGGCTTTCTCTTAATCCATGCAGATTCCACTGGAAATAAGACTTTGGCCAATTTAGATTCTGGTGTTCCTATACTGTTAAACCCTCAATCCATTAATCTCAATAGATTAATTAACGTTGTTAATTAATGTTAATAAATCTTAATAAAATGTTTTTAGAGTAATAGACTGAGAAATCATCATCTGGACAAGTGAATTCTTATATGCATGTGTAAACCTTTTTTAATGCAGTTATTGTTAATAGATTCTTTGTGGCAACTTTTTTCATAAATTATTTTGAGTTTTTCTCTTAACAGAGGATCCCAAGCTTTAAAGTTCTTCAATACACATCAGTTAAAATGCCAGCTGCAAAGACATCCAGACTGTGCTAACGTGAAGCAATGGAAGGGTGGACCTGTGAAGATTGATCCTCTGGCTTTGGTTCAAGCCATTGAAAGATATCTTGTTGTTAGAGGTATTTATATCTTACACAGTCAAGGGGAGTATTTTGTTTCTTAGGATAGCCTCTATTGTTAATAGTGCCGAGTCTGTAGAAACCTGTGAGAATTCTATTGAAAAGTGTGAGGTACCTGTAAATGTATCTCATTCACAGGGGGGTAAAGGAAGGCTGAAAAGAAACCTACCACTTAATGAGGCAAATTTTTCCTGCTTGAAAACAATTCTATCTAAATGATTACAGAAATATAATTGAATTAACTATCAGATTGACTATAATGTGAGTTTAATGTGAATGTTGACACAAATTTGTTCTGAAGTTTGTAACTTTTATAAATCTATAAGTATTTTGGAACTGTTTTAAAGAGTAAAGTACATAGGAGTACAAAGAGATGTTTCCTGTTGTTGATGTTTCCACTTATTTAATAAGTGCTTTTTTCTGCTCTTGCCTCAGGTTATGGAAGAGTTAGAGAAGATGATGAGGATAGTGATGATGATGGGTCAGATGAAGAAATAGATGAATCTTTGGTAAGCTTTCCAGTTGGGAAAGGAGAAAGGACAGTGTGAGGAAAATCTCAAAGAGAAGCTAGCAACATGTTTTCCTAAACTTGTGTGGTTTTTCTGTTTTGCTTTGTTCAGGCTGCTCAATTCTTAAATTCAGGGAATGTGAGACATAGATTGCAGTTTTACATTGGGGATCACTTGCTACCATATAATATGACTGTGTATCAAGCAGTTAAGCTGTACAGTTTGCAAGCTGAGGAGGAGAGGGAATCAACTGATGATGAAAGCAACCCATTAGGAAGAGCTGGGATTTGGACGAAAACACATACCATTTGGTGAGTTTGCTAGAGGAAGGACAACTTCTCCAGTTTGGGAGAGATGTATGCATAAATAAAACTTGAATGTAACTCATTTACTTGTGAGTTTCTTAACTTTCTGCTTTTAACTGCCACAGAAGTAAATTTATAGTAATTTAATCAACTAACTGTTGTTGCTTCCATGTAAGTAAAAAATAATCAAAAAACATCTTAATAGTAACTTAAATAACATTTTAGGTACAAACCTGTACGGGAGGATGAAGACGGTAACAAAGACTGCGTTGGTGGTAAAAGAGGAAGAGCTCAAACTGCTCCCACAAAAACCTCACCTAGGAATTCTAAAAAGCATGACGAATTGTGGCATGGTAAGTATGTTGCTGAGGTAATATTTCTATGAAATTTCTGAAAGAATAGGGAAGAAGAGTGTTGGACACCTGTTTTCTTTTAAAGCATAAAACATTTTAAACACATAAGAAAAGTAAGCGTGTATGAATGTGCACATTAAAACTAAAAGATGTAATTTGAATTGTCTAATGGAACTGTGTTGTTTGAGCAAATGCTGTATAAGTGACTAAAACTACTTAAGTTTCTTCTAAATAAGTTTTTGATAACAATGCTTCTTTTCTCCTGCTAGATGGCGTATGCCCTTCAGTATTGAATCCTTTAGAAGTTTACCTCATATCTACTCCTCCTGAAAACATAACATTTGAAGATCCTTCATTAGATGTTATTCTTCTTTTGAGAGTTTTACATGCTATCAGTCGATACTGGTATTATTTGTATGATGTGAGTAGAGCACTTCTTAAAATCTTTCATACTTGATATAAGCAATTGTCCATAAATCTATTGAATTTGCCTCCTACCCTCGATCAGCAAAAAAAAAAAGTAAAATGAAAGCTATATTTTCCTATGGCCAGCCTTATCTTCTCTACAGTGCATTGAACACACTTTTTTCCTTCCTTAAATTGAATGGTAATGTTATTCCTGGAAAGAAGATATGTAGTAGAAGTCTGCTCAGTCTCCTTCATGAGTCTGGCTCTGTATGACCTGCATGACCAAAATGACAGTGAAATCTTTTTCCTGTGATAAGAAAATTACAAGCATGAAGTCTATAAAAAGACTTGTTTGTTTTTCCAGCATTTCATTAACTAGAAATGTTGTTCTTTAATATCACAGAACGCAATATGCAAGGAGATAATTCCAACTTCAGAATTTATCAACAGTAAACTGACAGCAAAAGCGAACAGACAGCTTCAAGATCCACTGGTAATTATGACAGGAAACATACCAACTTGGCTGACAGAACTTGGAAAAACATGGTATGAATGACTTACAAAATAGCATTTCTAGTTTGAATTCAGTAGGCCTCTTAGCTGGGCAGCCCAAGTACAGTATGTGTTATACTTTTGAATGTACTATGGGGGAGTAAAAGATAGGAACAGAAATCTTACAAGTTATGTAGTGGCACTTGGATGAATGTTTACACTTTACACCTGTGCTGTGTAGCTTAAACTAAATGCAGATGTGTAGTTTGACAACTGTTTTCTTCTCCAAATACAGGAGCTCAAGCCACATTCTTAAGATCTTTTATGTGAATTAGATTTACTAACTGTAAAACAGGCTTGAACAAGTAAAAGAATGCTATACAGTCTTTTCTTAGCCATGGCATTTTGAGAATTCATTACTTTCTTTTTCTAGAAGAGTTTAAATTTTTCATAGGTTTTCCTAAAAATTTCATATTAGTATTTAATCTCTAGACTTGCTTATGAGCATCACCACAAAACTGTTTGGGAGGTTGCTTTTACCACTATCTAAAAAAGCGTTAGCTTTAGGCATACTGCATTTGTTCTAGCCATAAATGGTAGTTGAATCCCAGCTAATTAATCCAATGCTCTTTGCAGCCCATTTTTCTTTCCATTTGATACCCGTCAAATGCTGTTTTATGTAACTGCTTTTGATCGTGATCGAGCCATGCAAAGACTACTGGATACTAATCCAGAAATCAATCAATCAGATTCTCAGGATAGCAGAGTGGCACCACGACTGGACAGGAAAAAAGTAGGTATATGTATTCTTTTCAAAATGGAATGTTTGATTTGTTCGTTGGTGTTAAAATAAACTTGCTCACAATTATATTATTAAGACATCACTTCTGATAGCATACAGATGAAGAGGAGGCTTATTTTCATTCATTTAAAAGTCCCTAAGTAGAAAGCAAGATGTCTTCTTGGTATCTGCCATTAGGTGGCAGAAGGGGCTAGAGTGTACTTTGCTGCTTTTTCATGTCCTGCTTAATGTAGAACTGTATTCTTTACAACTTCTGAAACTATACACCAGGAATTCAAGCTTTAGGTTTGGTTAGAGGTTTCTGTAGATTTACTTGTAAAAAGATTTGCTTCAGATAAGTCATGAATACTTCTGGCGATGGGTTGCAGAGGCAACATTGTCTGAATATATGGAAACACCATCCTTATATTCTGGGAGAGTATTGTCATAGTATGTTGAAATTGTGCTGTGACTGCTTAAAATTGAGGGAGTCTTGGGCTCTTCACCTTGAGTGTGAGGATGTTATTTTAATCTGAGATGTGCTGTATAGTATATTTCTGCATGGTTTTGAATACCTCTGGAAGAAAAGAAGTGAGAATCCAGCCTAACTAGAGCATAGCTTCCAACATGTAGGAATCCCAGTGGTGGTGTGTGGTTGGTGTTTTTTCTTTAAGCCTGCCACTTACCCTACTAAGGAATATATGAGGGCAGGATAGAAATGTTTCCTTAGGCTGTTGAACTTGAGCATCTCTAGCCTATTTTCTATTCACACAGTGTTAAAGTATGTAATATCATGTAATAGCACTTCTTTACTAACTTGTAGTCCTTCTGCCTGATTCTTAGCAGTGAGTAATAAGTACCTGTTAGATTATGCAGATATAACTGTAACATATAGTCTAACTTTAAATGGAAAACTTCATTGCTAATCAGTTTTGATATAGGAGAAATGATCATTTTATTCAGTTATTTTAGAGTTGTTGAATTATGAAACTGTAAGAATGGGGTGGAAAGGCTTGCATAACCAACTTTTTTTTCCTGTTATAACTGCCTTGAGAACCGGGGCTTGCAGACTTAATTTCACTACTTAAAACTTCTTTAATGTGTAGCGCACTGTGAACAGAGATGAGCTGTTGAAACAGGCAGAATCTGTGATGCAGGATCTAGGCAGTTCAAGAGCCATGTTGGAAATCCAGTATGAGAATGAAGTAAGTAATGTCAATACGGTCTAATTTAACTCCTTTTTAATGAAGATTAATAAAAACAGCTACAACTTTCCTAGAATGACCCATCAGACTCTTGATCCTTCCCATTGCTGTTCTGCAAAATTCTTAATTATCTCTCCTCCACCTGGTTATATTTTTAGTTGCTAGAAGAAACTTCCTGATCTGTTGTGCTAAATTTCATGATCAGTCTTATTGAGAAGATGTATTTTTTTCTAACTTGAGGTGAAGCTGCATTTTTTTTTTTTTTTATGGTCATTAGGTGGTAAATACTACTTCCCATTATTTTTATTATTTGCTCTGGTATTGGTCTTTCTAAGCTATTTCAATTATTTTGTAAGTGTTGTCAGTGTAGTTATACTCTAGGGGCTTTTTGCAGCGTAGTCTTATAGCTCATCATGTGTTATATTTTCTCAGTGTAAGAAAGAGTTTAGATATTCAAACTGATCTAATGGACTCTCATTTACTTACTTATTTTTCTCCCCCCACCTCTTTCCTTCTCCCCCCTGCATTCTGCTTTCTCCTCTGAAGGTTGGCACAGGCCTGGGCCCTACACTAGAGTTCTATGCACTTGTATCTCAGGAACTACAGAGAGCAGACTTAGGCCTCTGGAGGGGAGAAGAAGTAACTTTAGCCAATCCAAAAGGTAAATGTTTACTACCTCTGAATTATCAACTTTGTTCTTATATTGGTTATAAGCCTGCAAATTCTTTCTTTTAATTTTACAATGTATTGCAGGCTATAATCATGGTAGCTGCTTGTCTAGAATGAATCTATCAGCATATATGTTGAACTTATTTCCCTTCTCTCCTCTTCTCTTCCTCACTAGGAAGCCAAGAAGGTACCAAGTATATTCATAATCTCCAAGGCCTTTTTGCACTTCCTTTTGGTAGAACAGCCAAGCCTGCTCACATTGCAAAAGTTAAAATGAAGTTCCGCTTTCTGGGAAAACTAATGGCTAAGGCAATCATGGATTTTAGACTGGTGAGTTTAAAAGAGAAAATATGATTCTAAAGGGTTTAAGTGGGAAATAGGTTGTTTTATTTTTATAACTGGAGAGAAAAATGTAGCATTGAAGTTGCAAGGAAGTATTTCTGGCTCTAGTAGTTTAGGTGGGGAAATGCAGTTGAGCTTTTTAATGGGAAAAGGATAGTGCGTATTGAAGAGCTTTACAGTAACTTTAAGACAATGGGGAAAGGATGTGCAAATGCCTGCTATGTGTTGCGGTCTTTCCAGTCTTATTTCAGGGTCACTTTGGAGTCATTATACTGTTCGATAATTTGTTGGACGATCTAATGCATATATTCTAAGCAGTCAGTTCTGTTTGCTCAGTGGTAAATATCTTAGGTAAAAATACTGTTTTGGTATGTGAGAGAACTATGAATTACTAAATAAATAAATCTAGACATAATCAAGAGAAAACTGAAAGATCACATTTTTAAAGACTAACAGTTTGGTACTGAATGTTTTGATTGACAGGTGGACCTTCCTCTTGGACTTCCTTTTTATAAATGGATGTTACGCCAGGAAACTTCTTTGACGTCACATGACTTGTTCAGTATTGATCCAGTAGTAGCCAAATCAATATATCACCTTGAAGATATTGTAAGACAAAAGAAAAGACTTGAGCAGGACAAAACACAGGTAGGAAAGTAACTCTAGGGAAGGAAGAGTACATCTTTGCATGCATTTGGATTTTGCAGTAGACATAAGTGCGTGTATGATAACGCTGAGTAGTGCTGGTAATAACGATAACTTTTATTTAAAGGAACAGTTTTAATATTACTGTTTCAGTGGCTTGTAATTATCATAGAATTGTTTGAGTTAGAAGGAGCCTTTGAAGGTCATCTCGCCCAACTCCTCTGTGGTGAACAGGAACATCTACAGCCAGTTCAGGCTTGATCTATTCTGGCTAATAGCTTTTAACATTGGAAATTTATTATAAATTCTTTTAACTTATTTTAACAGGTTAGAAATTGCTAAAACTATGAGCTTGTGTAGGGTAACTTCTAGTTCACTTTGAAATGGCTAAATAGCTTTAATATTGGGGGAAAGAAAAGTATTTTTTTATACATAGGAAGACTTGGATTCAATAGCTGATTTAATCAATCTTTCAGACTTTCCTAAAAATATTGTATTTTTTTGCTTGCTGAAAAAGCTGTGTGGGTCTGTTGTATGTTCACACATGGAGTCAATTTACAGGTTATTTTACAGAAGCTGTGTTGTCTTAACAGTAAGTGTTACTATTTATAGAGTGATGATGAAGATTTTTGGCACACATGCTCCTTTCTAGCATCCAATGTCAATCTATTTAGGTGTTAATAACCTAATTTGTATTCCTAATGTATCTGCTTTGTCACTAGTGAAGTTACTGCAAACCTGTGGGCCTCTGTTCCTCTTCATTTCATTGTCTCACTCTTTCTCCTTGACCATCGCTTTTAATTTATTAGCAACTTAGGGAAACCTGATGGGTAGAAGCTGAAAAATGTCAGTATGCATGCCAAATATGAATGCTATTCACTTTTGTAAGGAAAAAGCATAGCCAAGAATCCTAACGTGTTACACACCTCATTCTCCTGCAGCAGTATTTCTAAATAAAAAACATGTGAGAAGTTAAAGTAATTCCAGAATTGCTAGATTTATTGCTTGAGAAAGTAAGCCAAGACAAGTCAAACTGTTACGTGTGAAAAATACAGAGGAAAGCAAGGAGTACTGTAACAGCAATACTCTTATAGAAATACTGGTTGGAACTGTTTTAAGGTCATAACTTTTTGTTAAGTTAATGTGAATAATTTGTTCTCACTAGTTTTCACTTCGTTTTTTTTTTTTTTTAAAGACCAAAGAAAGTCTACAGTATGCATTGGAAACTCTGACTATGAATGGCTGCTCAGTGGAGGATCTAGGGCTGGATTTCACACTTCCTGGATTTCCTAACATAGAACTGAAAAAAGGGGGAAAAGATACACCGGTCACCATCCACAACTTAGAGGAATACCTCAGAGTATGTAGAAAGCAAAGCTGGGACTACCGAGTATTTTTTTTTTTTTAATTCTTCCTTAATTCCTAGCAGTTCATTTCTGTACGTATTTCAGTACATTCTCGTGAACTGGGAGCAGCAATAGTTTTCTGATAGCCTCTGTTCTGTACTAGTTAACATAAACCAAAAACTCACTGACCCCAAAGTCCAACTTTATGAATCCCACCTTGCTTGAAAATCCTGTGGCTTAGAAGTCTCACTTTTGTGCAATGGTTATTTACAAGTATGCTTTTTTGGATAAGCAGTATTGTAGTAAATGGTTTAATTTGAGTTGTGGACTTTTGAAGTTTTAATCTCTTAAAAAAGATTTAGATTTGCTTTAAAATATTTTGTTGAGCAGAATCAGTTGAACCAGCTATTTTGAGTTCCAAGTATTAGCTTTGTTTTTATCAAGAATAAAAGGTGAGTTGTTTATACTTGGCTGGAGTTGCATATTTAGGGTGTTGTTGATATGAGGGTTGTTTGAACTCCAAATGACTTTTGCTAGTTTACAGTGACAGGCCACTATGTTGCACTGCACCTGCTCACAGGCAGCAGTACAAGCTTTTGAATTAAGGCAAAGTGAGGCAGTGCTGTAGAGTAGCTCCGTGAATTCATGTTCAGACATTGCTTCAACTGCACTGCTTGTATGACTGGACTTACCTGGTGGTTTTTTTCTGTAGCTCTATTCTTCTGTACAGTTGTGATCATTCTGCACTTCTTTATTTTTTTCCAAATAACTTTTTTTGCTGTTTCTTTGCAGTTGGTTATATTCTGGGCACTTAATGAAGGTGTTGCCAGACAGTTTGATTCTTTCAGAGATGGGTTTGAATCAGTCTTCCCCCTCAGTCACCTTCAGTACTTCTATCCTGAGGAGGTTGGTAAAAGCATTCTTTAAGAATACATTTATAACCTTATCACCATATATGTATGCACTGGGTATGTCTTAATACAGACTTTTGGTGAAGAGTAGTAGAATGGTCTTTAAAATTGCATATTTAAATATTTGAGATTTGTGTTCAGTTGTTTCTATTATGAAAAATGCAGTTGTCTTGAAAGTTGAGTATATCTGGCTTTTTCTCAGAGAAAGGCTTCTGTTTATATATACTTGTTCCATATTGTTATGGAAACTTTATTGCAGTACCTCATAATGGCTGTGGGTATGTATGTGGAGTTAAAGAATAGGATAGTTGGTCTTGATGCCTTTTTTTCCTACCCCATCACATTCACTTTCTTGTAAAATTCTTATGCTCTTAAGCAGGCTGGATTGAGATACACAACTAGGGCTGCGTGGACTAGAAAGAGACTATTTTAGCACTTTGCCTTTGGGGAATTTTTTGAAGGCTGTAATTCCAGGGTTCTGCCTGTCTTTGTCAACTCACACCTTTGACTTCAGGAAGAAATGCATGGTCTAAAATTTTCAGCCAAGCCTTCTGTAAGATCTTTGTTCTTGATGCTTTGCATTGTGAGGGTTTCTTCAAGCTTAGATCTGCAGCTGCAAGTAGTGATTCTTTATAACTCTTTTGGTACTGCTTTGAAGAAGTACAGCTGTTTTTTTTTCTAACAAGTGTAAAGCTACTAAAAAAGTAAACTTTTTGTGATGTGCCTTACTCAAGCTTCTCCTTTCCGTAGTACTTGTGATATGTGGGATTCTGTTCTGTCATTATTTTAGTTTGATGCCTGTTTTGTGATTGATAATTTTCAAGTGTTAATGTCGTTCCATTGCTTATCTACGAATACAGTTGAAAAGTAAGCAGCAGGAGTAGTGTGAGTTGTAAGATATCTCATCTTCAATAGGACAAACATGGGTGATCTAAATTTCTGTTGCTGTTTATTTACAAACCCTTCCTAAGCGATTATAAAGAAGTTAACATAGAAGGACATCTGTACAACAAGAAAAACACAAACACTGCTCTTACCCCCTCAAAAAAACCAAGAACTAACCCAACAGCCCTGCTGACAGAAACACACCTAATAATTATTACTGCTCTTTCTTTCCAAGAGAGCAGTTTTCTAAAAACAAAAAACTAAACAAAAAAAGACCCTAAAAACAAAACAAAATGATTGTCAATACTGTTCTTCCCATTCCCTAAACGTCAGTGAACTAGCAAAATACATCAAATGCTGAGGTGGTTTGGCAGTTTTCAGTTCCCCAGTATAAATTACTTATTGAAAGCAGCTGTCTGCTCTAAAATATGGGCCACATTTCATGTGGTGTTGCAGAGGCAGATTCGGCAAATGAGGCTGTCATTGAGCTTGAAGCATTGCATTCGAAAAAACTAGAGGGGGAAGTAGTTTGGTGTGACTAACACCTTTTTGTAGCAAGCTATTGCAGACATTAGGAAGAATACTTTTTTTTACTACTGTAGTAGCTGTTAGAACAGACATTACTAACTCTGTGTTGATTTCTAAAGGGGAAATTTTTTTTTTAAACTTTACAGTTGGAGCAACTCTTATGTGGCAGCAAAACAGACACATGGGATGCCAAGACCTTAATGGAATGTTGCAGGCCAGATCACGGTTATACACATGACAGGTAATATGATGTTAGTCTATTTTTAAATCTAGATATACACTTAAGCAATGGGAATTATGGAATGTATTTGAAATATATATTGAAATAAATCTGATGCAGTTGTTTTCACTATAAACGAAAATTGTCTTTTTTTTCCCCTTAGTCGAGCAGTGAAGTATCTCTTTGAAATTCTCAGCAGCTTCGATAGTGAGCAGCAGAGACTGTTTCTTCAGTTTGTGACTGGTAGTCCCAGGCTGCCAGTAGGAGGTAGGTTTTGTTTTGCTGTACACGAAATCAGAATGACCGGTGTGTTTCAGAGTGAGTGGATTGCTTCAATACAGGGGAAATAATTGCTTATTTTACAGCTTTGTATGTTTGCTGTTTCTGGTTTTCAAATTGTCTGGATAGATGCCGGCAGAATTGTCATGTATTTTTCATTCATCTCATCACTTCATTTGAGCAACTCTCTCGTGGTTACCATGAAGAATAATTCAGACTTACTTCAAACAAAACCAAAATTCTTAGTACTATATTTGTTTGATAAGAGGTGTATATTTTAAGCTGTGATGACAACAAAATGATGTATTGCTTCCTGGAAACAAATGTTTTTACCTAGCAAAGAAACAGTACTAGCGTAATGATAAACTTTAATTACTCCTCTTCTGAATTTCAGAATTTAGACCAGAGGCAGTGAGGGGAAAACACCTGAGGAATTCAGTTTCTTTGCTAGGGATCATTAGAAGATACATTTTGCTACCCTTTTGGCTGAATGTTTTGCAAGTAAAAACAATCTGTATCTTCATTACTTAAATTCTCTGCTTTTTCTAGTTAAAGGAAGAATTTGTTACATAAAGGTTGCTTTTAAAGAAAAGTAACTTTTTAGGAGAGACAGCGTAGGCAGGATTGCGAGTTACAAGTACAAAAACTGTATCTGGAGAAAATGAGATACAACAGTCACAACTTCTGATAATCTTAGGAACAGCATATGGAAATAATGTGTAGTGTAGCATAAATAGGTGTCTCGTCTCTTTCTTCCCCAATTAATGCTAGGAAGCTAATCTACAGAAAGGATTTTTGGCTCTCTCTATGGCCTTGTTAAGCCATGTTCTACACTTCTAGAAGCACAGACTGAGAACTCAGTTGTAAGATCAGTGCTTCTGTCGCTGTCATTCTGAATCTCTTCTCTTGTTAACAGGCTTTCGAAGTTTGAATCCTCCACTGACAATTGTACGGAAGACATTTGAGTCTACAGAGAATCCAGATGACTTCTTACCCTCAGTAATGACTTGTGTGAACTATCTCAAATTGCCGGACTATTCAACTATTGAGATAATGCGTGAAAAACTCTTGATAGCTGCAAGAGAAGGGCAGCAGTCATTCCATCTTTCCTGATCACAATGAAAAATGCAATGTCTGCCTGTTACAGCAAAAGAGAAACTCATGATTCTTTTCTAAATATATCACCTGAGTCAAGGAAACGTGTTACGCCTTCTTGTTGTAGAAAAACGGCTTGCAGATTATAAACAAAGACACTTGGTTGATATTCATTAAAGGCCCCTATGGACTTAAAATGTTCAGGCCCTAAAAAGTTGTTGTGACGAGGTTTCTTTAGCAAGTTCTTGTTTAAATTATCATTTATTTGACGAGTGAAGTTTTTAACTTGCTTTGCTGTGTGAAATTTAAAAAGGGATGTTTTTCCAGGCTGGAACAATAAATGTCGCTGTGCAGTTTAATACTGGGCTGTGTGTATCCATCTAGCTGAAGTCTGAAATTTTTCCTCCAAAGACAACTTTTGTACATAAGTACAGAAATTAAAATACACCATGTATTTGACAAATCTAGTTTAGTAGACTAGTTCTGTGTACCCTCACCTGCCTCTAATTTTACCCATCCTCATGTATTGTCTGATGTGCAATTCACTTGGTTCTTTTGTGTGCAACATTCGACAATTGTTACGTTTTGGTTCGCGTGAGCATTTAATTGCTCCATGCCTCTTTCTCTGATTAAGATAATTTAAATTTTACTGAAATCAAATATATATTGTCAATATAATTCAGCCTTTGTAACTAGGTAGAACCTTTCTTATAGCATAGTTTACTGTAGTAGTAGGATATACTGGTGGAAGTCTTCACCAGTCGGCGCTCTAGAGCTGTTTACACAGTGATTCAGGCAGCAGAGGCCTCTTACTAGAGGCTGGGAAGAATTTCATGTAGTTCAAGTCCCAACAGTTTGGGCTGGCCAGTGTGTATTGTGGTAAGGCCAGAGCATTTTGAATTGATGTAAAGTTTTTTTAAAAGACAAATTAATTGTTTAATTCCCTGTTTGAGTAAACAGTTTTCTTGTTCTTGATCTAAGTTCTGGGTTACTTTTGTAGTTTATTTTTCTCCCCTCAGCGCTAGCTTGGATCAAACAGTTCAGCCTTTGTCTTTTGACACAGATAAAGCACCTGTAAGCAATGCTCTGTCCAACTGTTTTATGTGCTGATTTCTCAAATCTGCAATAATTTACTTCATCAGGTTAATGTTTTTACCTGAGTATAAATAAAAAAGTTTGCTTCACCTTTTTGTTCATAGTTTTGTACTGTATGCATAAAGTTCAATTGTGTAAATTACTGTAATGCAAGTAAATCATCCTAAACCTACTCGGCTAACAGCCTGCAACTTGTGGATGATTTGCTGTTAAAACAAGACCTTTTAAGACCTCCAACTTAGAGGGAAATTTTTTTCCTGTTTCTGGGTTCAAAAAATGGGCGATTACATATCATCCTGCGATGTGCCTGCTATGTAGCCCATCTCTATGAAAATGCGATAGTTAATTACTTTTATTCAACTTTGAGAAATCAAAATTCATTTCAGTGCTTAGCAATTGTTAAGTTCTGGTTAATCAGGCTAGCATTTCCCCTAAACTAACAATACCAAGTTTTCTTTTATCTAGCTGAAGAACTTGTACTTCCAGAATATGTATCTCAATCCATGTAATGGACATTCTTACAGTGAACATTCACAGAATTACATGTAGTTGCTCGTACCAGTGCAACTGAAATGTAATGCAAATCTGTCATGAGCATGAGTAGAATGTGAAATCCTTGCACAAAGAACCTGATAACTGAACAGTTTCTTCTATGGTATTAAAACTGAAAGAAGGCGCTTCACACTGTACATACAATGGTAGTGCACAGTGCGGCGTAGTTTTCATAAAACTTCAAGGCAGTGTTTAAACTATGGACTGGTGTTTTAAATTGTTCTGATAACTTGATCAAACTGAGCACAAAGAAGTGTTTATAGTGTGTGGATAGCAATTTGTTCATTTTTTAAGGTTCTATATTTTAAAAAAACTGACTTTTGTGTAAAAAAAAAAAAGCTAATATTTTGTATTAAAATATCATGTGTATTGATATTTTTTTACCCCTGTTGTCTCCCTCTAGAATCTGGCTTCCATCGACTTTGAGGTGTTTTCAAATTTGATATAAAGCCACTTGTGTAACCCTGTTTCACTGGGAAAATAAGTTGGTTGTCTGTTTTAAAAGGAAGGAGAAAAAAATAGTACCTCTGATGGCAAGTGATTGATGTTATTGTCCTGGCTGTCATTTGCAGTACAGGCCAAGGATGTAGCTGGCCTGAAAATAAATTTAAACCCTTTTAGGTGACACTTTCTTCCCACTGCTAGGGCAGCTTTTAGTGCACCGACAGAGTGGTCTGTCTTTAAAGGTAGCAGGCTATAAGAATGGATTGAAGAGAGTTAGGTTGCATGGTTGCATTACTTCCTGAGCGGAGATGTCATAACTGCGAGTGGAGACCCAGCAGCGGGGTGGGGCAGGATGTTGCGTGTTGCCTCTTTTCAGGAACTTCAAGGGAGAATTTTGCTAAAATCAGCTGTAGATGTGCTCTGCTGCCTGCTGTGGACTGTAGCCTCCAAAGAATGTGTCGTCGGTTTAGGAATGAACTGGTTTCTGTACCTCTGTCTTACTTAGAGTTGAGCCTTTTTCTTAGCATGGTAAAATTCAACTGGTTTTGGAGAACATTGTGTCAGTTGCAGAGTTGGATGAGTTTCACACCCTTCAGGATGATTTTATTGCTGCTGTCATCAGTTCATGAGGAAAGTGCCACACGAGCACTGACGGCTAAACTTGAGCAGTGTTTTCTTTTTGTAAGGAACATTTAATTAGTGCTATGTCTGAAATAAATTCAATAAGCTTTGGTTTAAAAAAAAACAACAACAACAAAATTCCATACAAAAAGAAGTACAAGCATTAGCTCAAAGCATGACTAAAATTCCCATGCCTGGTGCCAAACTTATCAGGTGGTACAACTTCACGTGCAGACTGCTTGCATGATGTAATTGGTGAGGATCTCCCTTCAAAAGTAACCCTCCACCACATCTTTCTCTGTTACGAGCTTTCTTCAGCTGCAAAGGTGGGTGCCTTGGTTGTGACTGTTGACACTCTTAAGTGCTTGGGTCACTTGTGGCCAGTTCTCCAGCAGAGACAGGTAGGTATGTCAGTTACCTGCAGAGTTCCTGGGCCCTGTCCCACCTGATCTCAGCAACTCATCTTCAAATACAGAATAACAGTTCCCATCCTGTAGGAAAGAAAAAGCATGTCTAAAGTTGAATTAGGAAAGGTGAAGCCAGATTTGCTGACACTACAATAAAAAGTTTGGAAGAGGAAAATAGTCTTATTGCTAATTGGGCCTTTGTAAGACTTGCCCAGTGTTTTTTGTTCTCCTCTTTTCTAGTTTCTTGAAGACTTGAGCTACACAACCTCTGTGCTACGTTGACTGAGTTGTAGAGCAAGTTCTTGCTATGGTGTCAGAAGGAATGTGCTTCCAACTTGCTGTTTCTCTCCTGACTCACTTGACTTGTAACAGATCTGCCTAGATTAGTGGTTGGCTGCCCCAAGGGTGGGTGTCACCGGCATGCAGTGCTCCACCAGCAGAATGGTCAGCTGCACACTCATGCTTTTCAACTGAACATCGTGTGTTTATCAGCTGGGAAATGAATTTCACAGTTCTGCTGTTTGAGCTCAAAGACTTTCAGTGGGCTAACGTAGAACATGCCTTTACAGAAATACCATGTCTGTCTTCTGATACTGAGATGTGCATGTATTGAGCAAACATCTGGTGGGGGCTGGGGAGTGGAGGAAGAACTGGCTTTGGGGTCTTTGCTCTGTGCTCTTGGAGTTGTGAAATCTTGAAGTGGAAGAGCTAAGCAGTGTGTGTGCATGTATGTGTGAAGCAACAAAGATGGGTCCAGTATTTTCAAGATACTATGATTTTAAAAAACAAGTCCAGATAGGTCCTGTAGTCATTGTGTTGTAGCAACTTCTGCAAACACCTTTCTAAAAAAGGAATGCCTGAAAAAAAACCTGAGGGGAGTTGAAAATGGAGTTCCTCTCTCCCAGTTGAAAAGGTGAGAAGCGGAATTCCAACTCCTGTGACAGCTTGATCAACTTACACTTAGGAAGGAAACTGTCCAGTTTAAGCTGTAAGTAGCAGGGGAGGCAGGAGGAGGCAACAAGTGTTAGGATTTCTTACCCATCCCCCCCTTATTTTTCCCCTGCTTTTAATCCTAGTCTGTGGCTTTTGTTGAGTGCTCCTTAGGGACAGCAGATAGGTGAGACTGCGAGGACCTTGTCTTTTTTTCTTTTTTAGAGTGCAAACAGGGGAGGAGGAAGTTCCCATTTCTGCAGGCAAACTTAAACACCATCATCTCACATATTGGAAGCCAATAATGAAGCTATCTAAACAGTTTCCCAAAGATGTGCATGAAAGAAAGTTACTTGGCTTGGTCTGACTGCAGCTCCTTTTTTTTTTTTTTTTTTTTTACCCCTGCTCCTTAGGACTTGCATGCAGAAGGCTCTTTGGCAGGCAGGTGGTGCAAACCAATACTGTAGCAGTGTTTGATTCTTGTCCTCATTTGGTGTTTTAGTACGCTTAATTTGCTGATGAGTACTGATGTTACTAATGACTCAGGTGTCACGTTTGTTATCTCTTGGGCATGCAAAGAAGCAAGCCTTATTTAGCAATGCTAAAAGCACAAATGCTATTCAAAAAGGGATGGAATAAGGATGGGAGCAATGTTATTCAACAATAAAATTATTCCAGCTTTAGTAGCACTGAATCCTGAGACCAAACTTCCAATTTAAGGCCAGCAACATTACCTTTTTCTAATAGGCCAGAAATGAGAGATAAAGGGATTGACTAGCTGGAGAGCAACTCTACTGAAAAGGGTTGAATTTAGGTCAGCAGTGTGCCCTGGCAGCAAAGAAAGGCAATAGCATCCTGTGCTGCAATAACGGGAGCACAGCTGCTGGATTGAGAGAAGGGATTATCCCCCTCTGCTCCTCAGAACCAGAGGTTTTGTGCAGCCTTCATCCCTGGGCTTTTAAAGACCCAACTGGATAAATCTGTTTTACTAAAACATGTTGCAGTTTCAAAATTAGCTGACTGTATTTAGAACTTAAAACTGCGTGCATGCATTTAACCAAGAATCAGAAAGAAGTCGATACTCATCAGAAACAGTCTCGCTGTTTTGTGCTGCAACAAAATCCTATCAATTAATGTTCAATAGAATGAATGTATATGCAGAGAGAAGATTTCTAAATTTTCCAATAAAATGAAGGGAAATGACTAAGGTCTCTGCAGCTGCAAATTGTGAGTAATTTTCAGCTTCGTAAGACTCCAACACATAATTACAGGTCTTAATTGATTATAAGAGTAGTAAAAGGAAGTTAAAAGGATTTAATTTCCGGAAGTTTATTCTGGCATCTTAGTTGTCTTCAGCATTCAGTGAAGTGGTATTTACTGGTGTTCAGGAGTGGTTCTGGCTCAGAGTTTCTCTGTCACAGCACGTAGTTGTCACCTCCAACTCCTTCCAGAATAAGTAGTTAAGACGATTTCACAGCAATTATGGAGATGCCATAATTCCACATACAGGATTTTCTAGAAAGAACAGTTTCCACAGGCATTGACCAAAAGTATCATCTAGAACTTGCCTGAAAATTGAAAGATTAGGTAAAATTAGGAACATGCAACGCGAAAGACTAGAAGAGTTCTGTTCCCTGTATGTAATTTGAGTAGGTAAACGATGGTAATGCTTTATGCCTATGGTGGTGCTCCCGGTATCTCTAATCATGTTATATAATTAATCTCCTCCTTCATAGTGTTACTGGCTAACTTTTGGCAATATCCACCTGCAAAATACATCTAAGAAAAAGTTATCATGTGGTTTACAGAGTTTTAGCTTTGATCCTGTGGGAAAAGAGATTCAGATGCATGTATTTTTCTGAGCCGTTACACATTGCAGCTCTCAATAATATTTGATATTGGTTTTGACAGCAGTGGGATGCCTGATTTCAAGTTAACATAGTGCTAGCAGCTAGAGCTGAGATCATCATGTAAGATTTCCCTTTGTATTGATAGATGGTTGGATCTCCATTAATGCTATTTCACAGAAAAATGTTTGTAGAAAGAATGATGGGGGGGGAGGGGGGACGAACGGCTACAAAACTACAAAAATGTTCTACCCTTAATCAACAGCTTATTATAGTAAGAAGTATATGCTTCATGACATGACAAAATTGGCCCTTGCAGGTAGTTCCTGTCCTAGGTACAGTTTCTGACAACGCTGATCTTGTGAAATACAATATTTACTTCTTTTGAAAACATGACTGGGTAATGTATGAGAGAAATTAATAAGCAGAAACGACAGCGTTACAGCCAGTCCTTCAACTTGAATGTGGAAGCACCATTAGTAGTAGTAGAATAAACAAAAACACTACGAGTTTCATATAGCTCTGTTACTTGTCTGCTGTTAGCACTGTTACCATTGCAATGTTCATTTTGTTACAGCTACCATCCCATTTTTGGTTTTCTATTCATGTTCTTTCACAGCTCTTGTTTTTTTTTTAGTAATCTTGCACACAAACGCATTGAACTGCAGCCTTCATTCTACTGATTTACTTGTTTTATTTTTCTGCACTGGAGAAGACTATTCCTGACCAAATGCCAGTCTGTGTCTAACACCACTTGTGTCCAGATGTTCAATACCACTAAGTCCAAAATAATGCTTTTAATCACACTTCTGGACGTTTTATTTATTTTAATACAACAATCCTTCCTCTCAGCATGGCCTCAAAAACAAGTTCATTCATAATGGATCTAAATACACTGATGTTTTCTGCTTAGCAGGCTTCTCTGATCTACGTGCATTTTTCACTGGATGTACAGCCGTTACGTAATTGGTATTTTCGTTTAGCTTCATTTTCCTAACTGGCAAAGACAACTTATTCACAATTGCTTTTTCACAATTAAAGGTTTGATATACAACTCATTTTTAGTCCATGGCTTTGCTTGTGTTAACCGTCTCTTCTTTGCATGTATATTTCTTATCTCTTTTTTTCACCACATCCAAAGTTCTTGTCTTTCAATGTTCCAAAGAAGGAATTTCTCCTGTTCTTCAGCTCTACATATTCTCAAGTTTCCTCAGCCACCTTAGAATTTAATTTTAAAAACCTATGCCACCCCCCCCCCCCCCCCCCCCCAAAAAAAAATGGTAAATGACAACTGCTGTCTATGCTAATGGCTTGTTACGATGGTTCATATTGTTTAGTTGTGTCCTTTATGCTGTCCTGTCCTCCTGTAATGCCTGCCTTTGCCCTTTCTTGTGCTTTGATGGAGCTTTTTATAGTGGGGAGATTTTTGTCTTTGCTGCGTACTGCATCAAGCAGAACACGAATGCAAGTACAGCATCTCAAAATCCAAAGGTTCATTGTCTGCTGGGAGTTTTTAATTTTTTTGTGAGAAAAGATTTTCTTAAATCCATTAAATATTGTTTGTTATCTAATATTTCTAGCTTTTCAAGAATTCAGGTGGAATAAGGCAATTTCAGTTAGTTGTTGTCAGTATAAATATTCTTATCAAAGACACTTTGGCTCTTTCTTCTGTTGCTTCTGGGAGGCCCACCTGTTTGACTCTTAAACGCAAGAATGGACCTTTTCACACCTGAATCATTGAAGGCCAGAATACTACACAATACTGTGTGATACTGTACAGTACTGTTTTCTAGACTTCATAGTATGTTCATATAGTCTTAAAAGACAATAAGAAATCAATGGTACGTTATTTGCTTTGCATTACCCAAGGATCAACAAAATAGCCTTTCGAAGGGCTAATCAGCATTTTCAATAATCAGCATTTTTAATTTATTCTCATAACAGAATTACTCAGTGTAACGGAATTTTCTTACTTGGCCAAAGGCCATTCATAAAATTTACTGGCAAACTCAAGTCAAGCACTCTTGCAGGCACTGTGAGACGTAACTCTTGCTCTGTATGCATATGAAAGCTTGCAAGTTTGCACTTTGGCTTCCAAGTAAAGCTTACAGTTTATGTATCTTTATTCAAAAATCTTCCATCGCTTGCTAATTTCAGTAACTGGTGCTTTGCTTTTAAATTATTATGCTGGCTTTTTTTTTTCTTTCCTTTTTGTAGCATTGGTAATCATGGAGGAAATGGACTGTTTGCTTTAAGGCAGATCAACAACTTGACAGAGTTGTTTTCAAAACCAATCAGCCTTCCATCCAAAAGTAGAAGCTTCACTTACAGAGGTACCACCTCATGGAAAATGCCTACCTGACTGATAAAAGTAGTTTGTAACATTATAACACACCCCGAAGATGTATGTGTCATATTGAAATGACAAGGTATATATCTGAGGATTGCACGCCAAGTTTGGTTATTAACATGTATGATTTTATTCAGTGCAACTTTATTTCCTTAGACTCAAGTCCAGGTAATTCTTACTGTAAATTTCTTATTTTATGAAGTACAATAATACTTGCAGTAGTGCCACACAACGTGACACTAAAGAGCATTAAAAGAGTATAGAAAGGGCAGCTTTGCCACAGGTGTGTCTAATTTTGAATTACACATGCAGCTGAGTGGAGAAAGTTAAAGCTGGCATTGAGGGAAGCGTGGATAAATTTTAGGCTGTAGTTCTAAATATGTAATAAAGATGATGAAAGGATGATGAAAGTTTGTAAGGCAAACAAATAGGTAAAGATGTTGCCACTCCTGAACTGTTTGCCATTAATAAAAAAAAAATAAAAATAGGCATCATAGATTTCCACAGTGCAGCATTTCTGTGCTCCCCAATATAAAAGCTTAAATTCCATCGCATGGATGCCCACTTGGAACATGGTGGTTTCCTAAGACTGCGTGACTCCCACAGTGAACCTGGGCTGGCTGCTCTCTTGTTTCTGGTTGTATCAATGCCCTTCTTTGTACTGCAGATCCCCTGAACAACTGATATTAAATAAAGCAATGTTTGCTTTCCATCAACCCATAGCAGTAAAGTATATATATTTAAAGCTTTGCCTCCATTCAGAGCCTTAAACACACAAACATCAACCACAGTAAGTTCCACTGTGAAGCACTTTGGTGTGCAACCTGAGAAGTCATTGAGCTCTGTGGGCTTACCCGTGCATTTCAGTACTTTGGAAAATGGAGTTGTGGGTCATTCAAACTATTGTAATGGAACTCGAAATGAATGCTTGGAAAAGGGAAATTCAAGACGTATAGATAACATTTGGATTCAATGCATTTTATACCCTATGAAGCGCAACATTTTAAAAGCAGTATGATCTTCACTGAGGTGCTGCTTCTCCGAAGTATTTAGCTTTGGCTTTGGCAACAACTGAATATAGGATTAGGAATGCAATGAGCGATTTTGGAAACGTGACTCCAGTTGCGGGAGACACTTCTGAAGTGTCTCATGAAGTAAGAAACCCAGTCCTTTCTACGCTTTGGACCGAAGTGCCTGAGATGCTTTAAAGTAGGTGCAAACCGAGGAGAGGTGAGGAAAATGTCAGTTGCAGCTTGACCAAAACATCACAGAAGGGAATCGTTAAGGTTAGAAAAGACCCCTAAGATCGTCTAGTCCTATCAGGTACTGTTTGGAAAGCTTTAACACTGTAACTCTCATCTAAATAGCTCCCATACTAGTAAAGAGCAACCTAACTAAACTAGGAGGTTTTAACAGAATGTATCAGTATTTGAAAAAAGATCACTGTTGTTACGGGGGGACACTTAAAGCATATAACTTCCATTGGGAAATCAGAGATTCTTCTTCCTCACTAAATATTTAAACAGAGCAGAGAGTTGAGGGGGGAAAAATGCCCTGCAAAATCTCCTTCAAGCCACCAGAGGATGAGTACTCCTACATCAAAATAAGTAGTTAAGCTGTAATGTAGCTTAGCTTATTAGTGTCTTAGATGCTAGAATTTGAATTGTATTATGTCTAATAAGTGTAAATGAAGCAGGCAGCTTAAATCCTTGCTGAATATTTCAATTAGCAATTTGTTTGTGGAAGGCTGACTAAAATTATTTAAACTATGTGTATCAGAACATTAAAATGCATCAAAAGGCACAGCATTTTAGAAAATATTAGATAATTAGCTAAGCATAATATTTTCTGTTGTATAGTTAAATATTTATTTATGAAAATGAAATTTATAATGTAAACACTTGTTATATATTCTGTAAAAAGAGAGGAACACAGGTGATATACATTGACGCCCTACTTTGTTGGATGTGTTGACTAGTTTAATTTTCAGTTGTTCTCTTCTGCACATACCACACTCCTACATCAACAGAACTCAGCATCTGGTCTAGCTGTCCGTCTTGAAACCATTTTTTCCAATGCTTACTTAAGCATATGAAGTATAAGACGTAGGTTGGAGTCCCATCAGAATTAGTGAACGCTTTGGGGGTACAAAGAACAAACAAAGAACAGGAGCTCAGACATCCTGTCCTTTACAAAGGTCAGCCAGGAGAGGAGCTTGAGCCAAGAGAAAGAGATGAGGTTAGAGAGCAACACCTTTCCAGCTTGCACTGGTGGTTTGCTCTATGAGTTGGTCAGGGAATGCTATGAAACTCACTGTTAACAACTGTCTTTGAAAGGCTGTGTGGAAGGGTGAAGTCCTGGGAGACTGCAAAAGGGCCAGTGCTTTTTGTCTGAACAGGAGGACTCAGAATTACAGCTCAGCTGCTTTAAAATCCAGTGCCACAGAATTCCAGGCTGTATGTAGCAGCCATTTCAGAGTATTGAGAAGGTGGCAAGGAGACAAGGAGCAGCCTCTAAAGACTTACCAGGAACAAATCGTGTCAAACCACGTTATTTTCGTGTAGAACAAGGCAGTAGCTTTTGTGAATGGAATGGAACAAACAGTTGTTATAACTTGACATGGCTGTGGCCTTTGGCATTGATTACCATCGCATTCCTGGAACAAGCTTAGCAGATTGGGATTTTTTTTTTCCCTTTCAAGACGATAGCAAAAATTGTTTGGAAAAAAAATGCTTAAAAACAGTCAGTAGTGCTTCAGTTCCAAATTGGAAGAATGTCTTCCAGCTGCTTTTTTTCCCTTTGGTTTCCAGGGTATGACAGTGATCACGAAGGAAGATGAGCTGTGGTGGGAAGTACAGCAGTTTTCCTGGGCCAACACACAAGGAGCTCCAATAAACATTGTTAGAAAAAGGTAACCTTAAGGAGGAGATAGCTGTAATACAAAGAAGCAGCTCAATTCGAGTATGTCTATTGCCTAACTCTATTTATTTGTACCACCACGGTGCCTGCAGGTGAACGCAGCACCGGACCCGCCGTCATGCGGGACCGACGGGAGCCGGATCGGCCCCATCTGAACGGCAGGGCGAGTTCGGAGCGAGGCGAGCGGAGCCAGCAGGGGGAGCCAGAGCGGCACAGATGTGCGGCCGAAAGGTACCGGAGTGACCCAGGCATCGAGGCGGCTCGTCAGGTAACGGAACAGCAACGGGAGTTCACACCTCAGCCTGGCTGCGGGAATCCGCTACGGCATTCAAGCTGCGCCGGCCCCTCCTGCACTCCCGGCTCCATCAGCGTTGCCCGTCATTTCTGGCCCCGATGCGCCTTCAGCCGTTACTGGTACGAGAAACGGTTTACACGGACTGTGCCCCAGAGCTGCCGCCGACGTTAGTTGCTACGGGTTTTAATACTTTTGCCGAAGCAGCTGCCTGGAAGGTCGGGAAATGCAGCTAACCTTCACGTTTTCTGTTATCTGCTTCGCGGAGAAAACATAGAAGTTCACTTTCTAAAGCTTTTTATTCCCCCGTTCTAAGGTTTTATGCTACCTTCCTCTCCTTCGGTCTTTACCTAGCTCTAGTAGTGGCAGACGACACGTGTGAGAGAAGCAACAACCAAAAAGCGAACGCGAAGTTGTGCGCCAGGATTTGATTTACAAGGGCGTGCGCTGAACCCAAGGCGGCTCTTGCCCCTCCTCCCCCCCGTGCCGCCGCATCAGCAGCAGGAGGGCTGGGCACGCGCTCGGCTCCCGCTGCCCCGCGTCCGCGCGCCCCGCCCCGCGCCGTTGCAGCCCGGCTCCGGGTCCGGGCGGCGCTGCGGGCGGGCGGCTGCCCCCTGCCGGGCGCGGCGGCCGGCTCCTCCCCGCCCAGTCCCCGCCCGCGCGTTGCCCGGGGAACGGGGGGTAGGGAGCAGCCGGGCGGCCGCCGCCTCCATCCATCCCTCCATCCGTCCCCTCCTTTTCTGCCCGCCGGTGTCCGCAGCGGAGCGGCACCCGCCCCGGCCGCCATGCCCCGAGCCGCCCCGCTGCTGCTGCTGCTGCTGCTCGCCCTGGCCCAGCGCCGCGCCTGCCTCCCCGGGCCGGCCACGGCCGCGCCCCCCGGGTCGGACCCGTGCCTCAGCCGGCCTTGCCGCAACAACGGCACCTGCTTCCCCGCCGCGCCCCGCCGCCTCCCGTCCGCGGCCGCCTACCGCTGCGCCTGCCCGCCGGGGGTCAGCGGCGCCTCCTGCCAGGTAAGGGCGGCCTCCGCGCCGCGTCCTCCCGCCCGCCCCTGCCCTTGGGCGTCCCCGCGTTGCCTGCGGACGGCTCCGCTCCGTCCTCGGGCCGCCGCGCCCCGGCCGCGGCCACCTCCGTGTCCGCGCCGGCCGCGGGACGCGCATCGGGGCTACGGCCCTGCCGTGGCAAGGGTCGTGCTGCCGGCCGCCGTGGGGTCGGCTGGGGGAGCCCCAGTAGTGCCGTCTGAGGGCGGTCGCCGCGGCACAGCCGGCGCTCTCCCTCGGTTCGGTATCGATCGTTTCACAGCGGAAAGAACCGTCCTCGAAAGCTGCGCCGAACGCTGACGCTCCGCCGCGTCTCGGTGCGTTGGGTCGCGCGGCGCAGGTGCTCCTCGGGCGGCCCGGGGTGCTGCCGGTCTGAGAGCCCGGGGGAGCGCTGATGGCGTCAAACTGCCGGCCGTGCCTTCCCGACACGCGCGGTCACAGCGGCGTGCAGGATAATCGAAAATCGCATTGTCACGTGAAGGCATCTTTTTTTTTTTTGTCTCTAGCGCTAAGGATGAAATGTTTTCGTTATCGCGTTCAGAAATTCAGAAGAACTTAATCTTCTGGGGAGAAGGGGGCGCGGGCACAGCGAGCTTTGGGCCCTGCGCGTGTGCGGGGCCGCGGTGTCTGCGTGACGGCAGCGCCGGACGGAGCGCGCGGGGCGGCTGCAGTGCCTCGGGGAGCGCTCTGTGCTCCGAACGGCTTCAGTGTAGGAGCTGAGAATTCAAGGAAACGGTCTTTGTTATTATTGCTTTTAGGGGGGCTGGGGGGGAGAGGGGGAAGGAAGTAAGAGAAGGGGGGGGGTGAGGATGTAGTAGTTGTTCCTTGGTTACGGCGTACCTAAATCGTACAGTTGAGTAGATGGGAGAACACGCTTAGTGAGGGCAATTCGAAGTCAGAGAGAAGGAGCAGCGCTGCGCTCCCGGTGCGGCACCTGCCTGGAGCTGCTCGATTGGGTCCGTGTAGCAACGAAAGTGAAAATATTAACGCTAATGAGATTCTGTAAAATCAGAGATTAAAGTGGATTAAATCGAGTTCTCTTCGGCTAATTTTAGCTGTCGGCCTCCTAAGAGTTTAGCGCGCTTCTGTCACTACAAAGAGAAAGAGAGCGCTGCGCGGTTGCTCCCGCTCGCCGCTGTTAGGCTCCAGCATCCACATCCATGACTGAAAGATTAATGACCCTTTTAAAGACTTTGCAAAATGGAACGCTTGCTGGCATCCTACCTCCTGCGAAGTGTTGTGTCTGGGGAGCCGGCTTTAATTGTTTCTTCAATACAGAGCGAGGCAATATTTTCACAGCGGTTTTATTAACTAATGAGGAGAGGCTCGCAGCGCGGTACGTTTTGTTTCTTTTTATAAAGCACTGAGCAATGACTCTTGTAAAAGAAACCGATAAACAAATGGATGCCACTTCTGGCTATTATGTCAACAGCTGAAGCATGGGCATCAACTCTGAACAGTTAATAGGGTTTTGAAATGTAACCTCAATTAACTAGAGAGCAAGCAGGTTATTGTTTAATATGCAAAGGGATAACATAAGCACCTTGCTGTTATCCACAGTTGAGGTTTTGCTCGTTTTATCAAAATTGAGAATGAATAAATATTGTACGGATGCATTAATTCACGTGTCTTGCTGTTATTCAGATGGAAACAGTCACATTCACCAATTCAACAGTAACAAATAAAAGGATTTTTAACCCTGAAGTGATATGAGGAAAGCTACGGGTTAGACCAAGCGGGTCAGTGGGATGTATTTAGAGAGGTTACTTCTGAGGTTGTTATTGGACAGTTGGACTTGGGAAGGCAACACCCGGAGGGAAAAAGGAGCAGTAACGGTTATGCCCACATACCTGGATCATAGGAGGTAGATTTGTTGGAGTTCTTTGGAGCCACGACTGCCAAAAAAGACATAATTACTTTTGTGTTCCTTCTTGTAGGGAAGGCAACATCTCTCTCCTTCTCCCCAGATGCATTAAGGCATAGAATGGAAGAAGAAGGTTCTAAAGGTGCCTACAAACCAACCAGGTGCAATGAAATTAAGATGGAGAGACTGATAATAAAGCCTGAGATCACCAAAACATTTTGTCATTGAAGTTTTTTCTGTGACTGATTGTGATGCACTTGATGATGCTGATGCTGGCATGGGGAAAGAGGCAAAGAATAAAACTGTCATCACACGTGTGAGATACATCTAAAGGTTGAGATAGAGCTTCCCTATCGCCAAGTGAAGTATTCAACTTGGGCTTAATCCAATTCTATGACCTTATGTTATAGTTGTTTTGGGAACTCATAATTTATATAACAAAAGTGATCTTAGTATATCCACACCATATGTTATGCATGTCTGTATGTATCAAGTTATTTAGGGTTTGAATATACTTTGTTTGACAGGCTTCAAGATCGTTTTGTTACGGATTGTTTGGTTTCATGTTAATGGTGACAGGTGGATGGTCGGACTGGATCATCTCAGAGGTCTTTTCCAACCTTGGTGATTCTCTGATTCTATGTTGTGGGACCTTGCTGTATTTCAACTCTGTTTCTTTTCCTGCATGTGATCTTTCCCCCCACTTCTCTGTGCTGTATTTCTGGTTGTGTGAAGAATAAATAGAATCACTGTGTTGAGGGATCTTAAACTGTGGGCTGAGCAGAGAAATCGGGCACATTCCCTATGAAACTGAACAAAAATTGCAGTGAATTTGGGTGCCTGTGTGCAGGAATTTGGAATTGTGCAATTCTCAGCTTTATACTGAGAAAATTTGATTAAATAAATTGAAATAACTTTAATAGCTGTCACGTGGTTCATGCTGACACACTCCCTCATCTTTTACATGTGTTTTTCTTTGAGAATTGATCTGTAACCTTTATTTCTAACCACTAGTCCAGTGACTCTTCTGCTATTTCTAATCGCGTGCATAATCCAATACACTTATTCTTCTCAATCAGGAGAGTTTTGTGTAAAAATTGATTTGTGTTAGTAGCTTTTGGAATAATTATACAGGCATGAGGTGCAAACTAAATAGAAAATGTAAAACTTCATGGTAGACTTGGTTATTTGCTTAAAAATGCAAAATCTGAACATAGTTAATTGCATTATGGTTATTGGGTTCAATACTAATTTCATTAACAGATTTGTGAAGGGAAACATTAGTTCAACCATTTTTAAACACTCTCATGCATGCTTGTCTTTAGTTACTCCTTCCCCCACCCCTTTGATTGACAATTTTCCTCCCTCTTTTCCGTCAGTGCTTCATACTTTCGCAGTTTGTGCCAGTAGCAGAAGCTGGGACAGGAGCAGTGTCTGAGCTGTGCACAGCCTGCCCAGCGCTCTGCCTGCAGTTCTTTGCTGTGCACTCTGAATGCTGTGGAGGACCCTTCTCTTCTAAGAGCGGTGTGCTGGCCGCTGCTGCAACTGCTGTTGGTTTAGTGTCGAAATAAGTATTTTAGTAGCAAAAAGAGAGGGATTATTATTTCTTGACTCAATGGTCTAATGCTTCTGAATAAACAGTGTGAAATTTCATTGGCTAGGTTATTTCAGGTTTCACTAGACAGTGCTGTGTAAAGGGACGTCCTTTCATCTAACTGCTAAGTCACCTTTATGTCACTATCCTGATTAATTCTTCATGAGCTCCTGTTTTCTATTAAGTGCTGACATTGCTAATGAAAGGTCTCTAAATAATCCTTCACAATGAGTTCTATAGCGTATTTAAAAAGCTGTTATTTCTCTGTTCTCATTAATGAAGGGCGTATTCTTAGATGATGTCTATTGTGATGCAAGTGTTTTGCTATGTGGCCACCCTGTTCTTTCTTCTGTCTTTAGCAAGAGTAAATTGTGCGGTTGGTGGAAGCCCTGGAGCCTTGCTTTATCTGAGTGCAGTTGGGCTTGAGTTCTGAGCTACCTGGTCACTTCCTGTTGACTGACTCTGAACTCTCACAGTGCTTTAGAGTTGATGAAGTTAAATATTTGTATTGACACCTGTACCGTGCACAAAAAGTGGCTGTGCGAGGTCAGTTTGCTTTTCTTGGAGAAGACGAGAAGCTAAGTGCCATCTTCAGCTTCATAATGAGTGGCCATAGAGAAGGATGGAGCAAGTCTGTTCTGAGGTGCAGTCAGTACAAGGAGGAGAAGTGGCAGACACACACATTAGAGTAGGGGAAGTTCTGAATAAATTGAAGGAAAACATTTCTTGCAATGATGGCTGCCAAGTGCTGGAACAGGTTCTTGGGATGGTTGTAGGATCTTCTTCCTTGGAGATTCAGGGCCTTGAGGGGCCAACTGCCCCAACTGCCTCAGTGTTTGATTCTCGGTTGAGTTAGAGAATCCCTCGTGCCCCTTCCCATCTACAACCTTTGCTGTGAGTTTTTGTGCTATCCAGGTACCTCATGAACTGTGATATCTGCTGCCAGGTAAACGAATGAGTTTCTACAAGCTGGCTATCAAGTACCAGGTATGGGGCATGGTAGCACAAAAAACTGAAAATGAAAAATAATTTATCTCACATTTTATTTAAGCTGTTTTAACATCTTTTCTTTTTAATTATTTTTTTTTTCCCCTGCAGTGGTAGTAAAAACATATTTTCAGTGCAAAATTCTCACTTTTCAGATCAGCATCTTGCCTTCAAGCATATTGTGTGAGAATCTGTGAGTAAGAGAAGTATAATTCAGCAATTTCCAAAGCAGTTGTTCAGGAATTGTGCTGTAATTCTTGCCATGGGATCTAAGGAAATTATTCTAAATTTCTGTAGAATAAAACTGGAGTGATTCAATAACCCAAATGGTCTCAATTATGCAAGTAGTTATTGTTTGGGTATTTTTACCTGTACACTGACTGTTGTGAATCTTTGTGGTCTGTTTCAGTCTGCTGAAATGCTCTCAAAATTAAACATCTGTTCAAGATAGTTCTTTATTAAGAGTTAGTCCAGTCAGTTAAGAACCAAATGAACAGTGCTCTGTAAAACTCCATCCTATATGAAAAACTTTTAGCTGTTGGTTTTACTTTCTTTTTTAAAAAATTTGATGGTAATTAAAGATTTTAAAGAATCAGATCAAATGTAAAGTAGTCAAATAACAGTAGAAAATATGCTGAACAAAGATGCTTCAACTTTTTCATGTTATTTTTCATCATATTTTTTTAGTTGCTTTGATCTGAGAGAATTACTTCGCAATGTTATCTGCTAAAAACCTACAATTGTTTTACTTTCCTTTGAAATACTTAACTTGATATTGCTATTTGTACATCTGTAGCTTTGAAAATGCTCTTTAATAGAGCAGACTCACGATTTGCTAGGAAAGTAACAGGAGAATGCTTAATCTAGAATACAAGGTAAGAAACAGAATATAGATGGTGAAACAAAGAAATGAGAATATTGCTCAAACAGTGGAGTTGTGTGACTTGATTCAGTATTACAGGAGGCAGTTCCACTCTCTTTGAGGACTCTCATAGGATTTCTCACATATTGCCTGTAATGGAAGTACTTCTTTGAGATTATTATGTCCAGAGGTGGCATTTAGCAGGATTTCAGCTTCACTGTGTGATCAGGCCAGATGTCTTAGAAGATGATGCGAGAAATTTCATTTAAATAGGCAAACTTGAGTCTGTGGAAAACAGTGTCCACATAGCCCTAAAGAGAGCTGAAGTCTTAATTGGCACGGAACGTTCCCTCATAGCTCATGCTGTTCTGTTGTTACTAAACATCAAGTCTTCCATTTATTCCTGGTAACGTTTTTGGCTGTCATACTTCCATGTTCCAATGAATCTTGCAGATTAATTACATGAAAAAAAATCATTTTATTAGCTTTTATTTTCTGTCTGTCAATTTAATTGAATTCCCTTGTGTGTGTGTGGGTTTTTTTTTCCTGTTAAAAGTGAGTTATTCCATTCTTCTCTCTCTGCCTGTAATGAACGTTGTTTTTCTTTCCTACAGTATCCTTCCTGAGCTGAATGGATTGAGCTGATAACAAATTCCTGATGATTACCACTTAATTCAAATACAGTCTGTTGAATTCAATAATACTGAATCCCATTCTTTATGTATGCTGTGAGGTTACCTGTTTTTTGACTACTGCATTTGAGGGCAGCCTTCAATAGTATTCCCCTTCCTTTTTTTTTTTTTGTTTTTTTTTGTCGAAGCTGCTGTTAATGGAAATGAACTGAGCTGTTTACTTCAGTTCACCTCTCCTAGACGTGTCTGATTTTGGAGCAATGTTTCTAAAATGAAGACATCCATATTTGAAGTGCATCCATACCAACTGAGAGCACTCTGTTTGGCATGAGTAGGAATAACTTGGTTAAAAATGTCTTAGTGGCATTTGGATCAAAATCTGAAGGTAAAAGCACTTCAATTGTACAGCATCATTTATTGTTTTAAATTGGCTCTCTACTTCCTAACAGAAGTTTTGTTCAACGTTATGTTTTGATATATTTTTGCCTATTTATAACATACAGGAATAATGTCAATACTAAAATAGATGCCTTCTGGTCAGAACCTTCTAACTCACCAATGTGAGCTGTACAAAACATAATTTCTAATTAGATTATTAGGAAAAAATCTTCCGTAGCAATACAATTGTTGCAGTTTTCCAGCACTTTTGAACAGCAGAAATGCACTTGAAGATATAAATTAAGAAAAGTAATGCTTGCTTGATAGGAGAATTAAGCTATTCTGTTGGTAAAGTGTAATCTTTTACGGGGAAGCACTCTAGCTTTCCAAAGCTGATTTGAAGTCCACATGTAAGCAGCTATGGACACTACTGCCCCATATTGTTTTTCAACTTTGCATTGTTCTGTTTTACATTTCACAGCCTGTAGCAAGTGTAGCCACTGCCCTGCATTATTCAGTATTCTGTTCTGCTGTAACCCTGACCGAAGTGTACGGCTATGGAAGTGAAATAGTGTGACTGGGAGTTGGAGTACCAGGGCTTGGTGCTTGGGCTTCTCACTGCAAAACTTCTGCATTCTTATATTTCTCGTCTATGAGCTAAGATAACTTGGGGTCTGAAAGTTTGGTTTGCGCACTGTAAGTGAGCATTGTGTTTAAATGCTAACCTGAATTACATGTCAGCGGCACATCAGAATATATTTAAGTTGCATGGAAGAAAAGCCTTACTGAAAACAAACTTTCAACCGTTTAGAAGTACTTTGTTCCGCAAAGCACTGGAGCTGGCACTCTACTGATTAATTTCCCTTTCTAATGTTCTTTCACTTGGGAAACAGAGGCGTTAGATCAGTGATCAGTATGACAAAGACTTCTGTAGCAAAGGCCGGTGTGAAAAAGAAGTTTTTGAAGGAGGTAAGAATGGGTTTCTATTTGAGCGTGGAAGTGGGGCCGTTGTGCTGAGGTGAGGTTACCGAATAAGAATGATTTGGGGAGCTTTGTTGCACTTGATGCGTTAGTTACAACAGCAGCCGCATTGTCAGATGGAGAGGACTCTGAGCACATCCAGAAGTAGGAGCTGTAAAGAGTAACAAGATACGGTTCATTTTATTTACAACAAACCTCGCTTTCAGTCCAGGTTGCCCTTACGTGATCCTTCGTACCGGACCTGCCAAAACTGAAACTTGTTGACAAATGCACGAGAGAGAGAATTGTGTCTACAGAAGCCGTGATTACCCGGCAGGGAGACCCATGTACTGAGGTGGAGGAATGCTGGCTAATCCTCACTGAGCATTAGTGCTCAACGCGCAAATCATTTAAAGCTGTGCAGATAATGTCAAAACGGAGCAGAAGCTTTTAGAACGCTGTGCTCTTCTATAAATGAGTGGTATTTAATCCCTTGGAAGCACCTTCTGGTAACTTCATGTACGAAGTAACGGGGGCAGAAATAGGACCCCGACAGAGAGAGGCAGCAGGAGTGATTAGAGGGTGTGGAAGGATTTGGATAACCTGGAAGAAACAACTGGTTGACTTCTTTGTGTAGAGAAAGCCAGGAAGAGTCTGAATAAAAGGTAATCTTGTAGCAAGGCCAATGCTTTAAAAATCGGACAAGGCGGATGAGGAGTTCTGCAGGGCAGCAGGTAGTCATCATCTAATGTGGCTAAAGGGAGTATATGGACAATTTTCTATAATTTTCCAGACCTGATATGTTACCGTGATCTCCTTTTCAAGCATTTGGTAGTGGCTTTTGTCACTAAATACAGTAACTGTAATTGTGAATCACCGTGGCAGTTTTCCTGTTTCTTATTCTGTTCTAATGCTTAAAATTCAACAAATCTATAAAACTTAGTGCAAATTCTGTTTGTATTTCTGTTGCAAAAGTTCCAGCCTTTGCAATGGTTATGATGTGTGGCTTCTTACATAGAAAACTCAGGCGAATTATTAAACACTTTAAATTGAATTTAAGAATCAATCACAGAAATGCCAAACCAAAATTATGGCTGAGGTTTCATAGAGACTTAGCAGCTTGTTAATAGCTTCTGATTCTCTGTAATGCACACCTACTTCTATTGTTATCTATTTTGCAGGCAAGTTTAAATGAACATAACTCGAAAAACCAGAGGTAAAGTCTAATAATTTGTGAGCTAAGTACTTCCTGTGTTGAGAGTCCTAATTCCGTTTTCTGTGATGAGAGAGATGTTTTCTGGCAGCTACTGTCATTATGGAGCATTAAAATTTTGTTCTTGGGTGTGGGTCTGAGAAACATTCTCATCTGAATATGGCTTGGAACTTCAGTGAGCAGAGTTATGTGAGGATTCCTGCCATAGGTACAGTCTGTAGGACGAGGTACTTATGTTCATCTTTAAGGCTACAGCATGCTTCATGATGATGTCATGTGTAATAAATGAAGAAAACGGTGTTGAGTCCTCTGGGAAATTAACATGCTTAATTGAGGGAGGGACAAATTAATACTTAATTTATATAACTGTAATAAGACCCTAACATTAAAATTTGGCTGGTTATTGCCTCTTAAAAGTAGTGTAAAGGTACTGGGCTAAAGTGATGGATATGTTTGATAATTTTCTGGGGATGCAGGAGAATGTGGCTGGTAAAGAATACGCTGAAGCATGGAGTGTCTTGTTGAAGGGCCACTTGAGGCTCCCTGATGATGGCTCTTAAAGGTGAAGTAAACTCAAATTGTTACATTTACTTCTTCAAAGACAAAGCAAGTTTAGAGCTAGTTACCTCAGTAACCATTTGACCTTGGTTTTCTCAGTGCTCCTGCAATGTGCCTGTGAACTTCCGAACTCTGGAGCTGTGCTATTTGCTTTTAAAATCCCTTCCACCCCAGCGAGACGTCATCCTTTGCAACAATTTTAATGTTGTTGTTGGGTTTTTTTTTTTTTTGGTGGTTTTTTTTTTTTTTTTTTTCAGGCAAATGAGAAATCATAGTTCAGTATTTACAGTGATTTTGCCTTTTCACAAGGCTTTTGGATGGGTGATGATTTATCAGATGTGGGTAAACCCTGTGATCATTAAGTTCTGCTATCAGCAGTATGGAGCAGATCTCTGTAAGGGCCAAAATCTCTCTGTATTTAATTTAGGAATATGGAGAGTTCTCTGTTAGTGAAACATAGTAGTGAGTGATTTGGCCATACTTAATGTTTATATGAGAAAGAATCCATTGAAAACACTCTGAAATGACACCTATGCTAGTAGATCTTATTGTGGGAATGACATACAGTGTATGTAAGCGCGGCATCTTTGTTGCTTTCTGGTTATGCAAATGCTTTTCACTTTGTGATCAGTACTGCAGCAACTTCCAGTGAGGGGTTTCTTGCTTTGAGGATACTTTTCTTTTCAAGAATACACTTACATCCAGCTCTGTTTTGTATTCTCTGATGTTCTAAGCTCTTTGCCTAGAGTATGAAAGTAAGCCCTGTTTGGGCCCTTTACCACAAGCAGCTGCTAGCTGATAGAAGCTCTTCCAAGCTGCTTAATACAGGGCACAGCAGTTGCGTGATGCTAGGAAGTATTCAAATTATTCTAGGCTTTTAAATTCTTTTCTGCGACTTTGAGGGCAGAGCTGCATCTCAGAGCTTCAGGGTGCTGTGTTCCAGGTCTTTGAGCAGAACATTAAGGAGGGAGGCTTTACTGGAAAGCTTCCAGCATGAACAGATCTGTGACTTGGCCTCTTCATATCAGAGGTGCCAGTACAAAACTCTTTGTACTCAACAAACTGGTGTTTTCTGATAAACAGTATGTTCAGACAGAAGTTTCTAACTCTAAGAAGTGCAGTTCAGTGATTTTTAGGGAAAGAATTTTCTCTAATTTTTCATTGTGTACTTAGAGATTGCCTCATCTAATCTAATTTTGGAGATGATTGTAAAACTGTAGAGTATCACTTGCTGATCTTCAGAGCTTATTTTTCTCTAGCACTTTGAAGTATGTTTTCTTTGTGTTTTTTGAGGGAATTGTAAAGGTTTTATGTTTATTTTTGGGGAAAAAAAGGGAACAAATGCATTCACAAAAGCAAGACTGAAAAGATCTGGGTGTTAATTTACTACCCATGTTATTGTGCTCACATTATTAATTCTATTAATGCTCATGCTAAAAGCTGGATGTTCACCCCAAGAAGGCCAACTTCATCCTGGGATGCATCACAAGGGGTGCCAGCAGGATGTGGGAGGTGATCGCCCCCCTCTACTCTGCCATTGTGAGGCCCCATCTGCAGTACAGTGTCCAGGTCCAGCCTCCCTCGCCTCCCCCCCCCCCCCCCCCCCGAAGGATGTGGACGTGTTAAAGTGGGTCTGGAGGAGGACTGTGAAGATGAGCAGAGGGCTGGAGCACCTCTCCTATGAAGACAGCTCAATAACCTTTAATGTCCCTTCCAACCCAAGTTATTCTATGATTTTGTGTTGCTCTATGCAAGTTCATTTGAGAAGGCTTATGTGTGTTTATTGCATAGTACCACTACGTAAGTATGTACACACAGGCAGATGTCTTAAAGTAGCTTATACTCTGCAAGTTCATCGGCTGCTTTATCCTCTAGTAACTTCCTTGTGTGCCTGTATATTTATGGAAATACATGTCAATGAAACTAATTTTTAAAATCTAAAAATGCTGCCAGTTGGAAGTGGGATGAAAAACAAATCATCTTTTTGACAGAGCTGAGATGATGTAGGTGTTGTGTATTTGGAAGTTAAAAGCCTGTGGTTTACTTTCTTTAATAAAACATTTAGTTATCTTTTCTGTACTTGCTTTTTCATTGCTCCAAATTCTTTCCTGTCCTATAAATCTCAACCTACCTCAGTCTAGCTGGTTTTCAGTTACTGACCTTCACCTGTCTCTAACTCTCTCTGTCTTCCCAGGGTTCTAACAAAAAGAAACGTCACATGGGAAAATTGCTGATGGAGTTTGGATCTCTTATTTTGAAATAATTTGTTTTCTTTCTTTCAAAAGCAATAATGTCAACCCCAAAGGAATCAAAAGTGAGATAGGGATGTTTCAGTGCAGAAACTGATCTGGTTGCCACCCCTGAATTGAGGGATGAGTAGAATATCAAGTCATTCATAGTCTCTTTAGGCCTCATGGAGTAAATGTGATCAAGAGAAGTATAGAGTATGATTCTGTGTATTTGCATTTATTTTTTTAATATAGGCAGCCTCAGGAAGAAAGGACAAAGTTTAAACATCATTGGCTGAATCTGGAGCTTGCATAGCAGATAAACTGAAGCATTTGGTATAGACAGTCATAATAGAATAAGCCTGAATTTATTGATTTCCTCAATCATGCAGCACTTGTGGCCATGTTCTGGAATGTGGCAGTTAAAGAGGCTTTGATTTAATGCACTAAATATACTCTGAGCAATGGAAGAGTGCACTGCTCTGTTTGCTAGTGTTGAAGTGAAGAATTAGGTCCTACTCTGTCATCCTCATGTGCAGCAGTGCTCCAGAACCACCAGGCTGCCCTTGCTTTGGCCTTCTCAGTGTTTGGAATAATGTAGAAGATGCTGTAGCTAGATGAGTCAAGAGTTACTGGCGACTATGAGAAGGCAGTATATTTGAAATTATTTCTACACATGGTTTTTCTGGTTTTATTCTACCTTTATAAGAATGATAACTGTTCAGTGCCTGTTTCTTGCAAGGCCCCTAAGGCTGAAGAAGCCTGATGGCTTCTTTTCTTGCTCAAATTGCATTTCCATGGCACTGTGGGATTTTTATTTCAGTACCAACAATTCTTTGGCTAAAAGAAAAAGTGATAGTTGGTGAATTCACCTACTGCAGCTGAGAGAATTTGACTGTGACCTTATCTTCTGCACCTGCTTGTATTCCAGGTCTGAAAAAAATGCATTAATGATGCTGCACAGTGTTCCAGGTGTTCCTTTATCTTTCTCAGTCTTGTGGGTATGAAAGGACTGTGAATTTCTGTGTTCCTATTATATGTTGTGTACCATTGTTCAAGTGCATTCAGCAACCCAAATTATTTTTACAGCTGTCTGTATGGATTTCTAAATTTTACACCTTCTTAAAACAGCCTGGGGCTCTAATGCAGATATTTAGACATCTGCCATAGGGTGACATGAGAATAGTAATAGTATAGATAAAATAATAAAAGTATATTAAATGTTGCCATTACAATATGAGCAGGAATATACAAGGATTAGATTTGTGACCAAGATGATGTCACTTATTAATATGTAGCATAAGATATGAGCTGAGCATATTCATTTGGTGGGCTATTTGAATTTTCTCAAATTGCATGAGTTAAAGGCAGAATCAGTCTCATTTACATATTTCTAATTTAAGTGTAAGGACCTGTTTTTGAGGTTGTAAAGTTAGATGCAAAATATAAGATTATTTTAATTGTTGCTCTTATTTTAGAGAGAAAAAGTTATTTTTTCATTGCTGATGGCTTTCCAAATATAACAATACTTGATTCTCTCTTCTCTTTTCTGTAGCAAATGCGATTTGCATTTCTGTAGTGAATAGCAGAGAACTCACTAGAACGATCTGGTTGGTTTTCATTGACTCCTGTTGTACAAATCATGCTCCTACCATAGGTAAAATGTTGTTGCTCAGCATTAGTAATCACAGCAGAGACTTAACACTATTAGAAAAATTTTCCAGCCTTACAGATCTAAATAATTTAGTGAAACTCGGTAAGCATTTGACAAATTTATACAGTTCCTGACCTTTGTCTAGCATCATAGCCATGTTCAGTTTTAAGTAGTGCTGTTATTTATTTTTACTTGGAGAAACAGGACCTAGACCTTATTTCCACTTTAGGCAATAGCTAATGTGGAAGTTGCATGCTAAGGACATAACACACAGTTGTCTGCAATGATCTGGAGGTGGATTGCATCTTTTCTTATTCCAGACCAAAGGAGATGATTCTTCAGTAAAAGAAGTACAGTTTTGTGAAATTCTGTATCATTCTTTGCCGCCAATAAGTTTTGCTTTTATTGATCAGATTGAGTTTTAGGGACTAATGTCTGAAATGAGTTGTTCCAGATGCAGTTGTAGCTTGATTGTTATTTTACTGTTTCTGTTTTCTTCTGGAAAAGTGCTTCTGGAGGAGGCAGATGGCTCGACCCACTAATTTAGCTGAGCAGGATGGCTCGCAGAGGAGAGAGTGAATGGTTTCTACAACTCCTGTGAACCACTGAGGTAGCACTGAGAATAAATTTTTTTTCCCCAGTATTTTACTGTTAAGGGAAAAATGCTTTGAGGAAAATTAAATGACTAAAATACTATGGGTTCTCTTTCTGTGCCGTGATTCAGCTTCTTGCTATCTTCTGGCTAAATACACAGCATAGTATCTTAACTCAATGCACCTTTGTGTGCTTTTTGGAGAAGATTTTGAGTAACTTACTGTTGAAACTGTGCAACAGTAACTTCTGTCAAGCAATATTTTAAATAACTATCTACGATGATACATTCGAGTGTACCAATTGTACTCAACTCCCACTATATATAGGGTATATATAAATACACTAAAAATGATGGGCTAGCTGTAGTTTAATATTGTGATAGTGGGTAGGGATGCTGTTGACTTTCTTAAAGAAACCTATTTTATCATTTATGAATCAACCAAGCGTAGATCGTTCAGGTTCCCTGAAATGACTTCAATTTTTTCCCCCAGCAATATAGTGGGTTTTGGCCCTGTGTCTACTTGCAGCAAGATCTGCATTTAGTCCTCCTTTGTGAACTGTTCATCTGGTTTGTGTTAATATCTGTGGGTTAGTTCTGTGTCCCTGGAAATGTTTCCCTGTGTAGTCAGTAAACTTCTGAAATGCTCAGTGAACTCTTCTCATTATCACAAAACATTTTTCCTCTGTAGCTGTGGGCACACCAAAGGCACACTTCACTTTTGCTTATACTGCAGGTTTTATTTACACACCTGTGACAATACAGAAGGTCTTCTATCTTCCATAGGTTAATTTGCTTGACCTCCTCATCTGCTTGTACGTGTTTTTGGAAGCATATACAGAAGGGCATGTTGTACTGCTAAAACTGCAGTGGGGCTTTTTTCTGCTTGTATTCTACTTTCCATTCCCTTTGTTATTGGGAAATAGCACATTCCACATGGAAAAAAAATCTCAGGGTGCTGTTGAGGGTCACGTGGAGTCACCTACATTTGTCTATGTAGAGCCAAGCTTTATTTAGAATGGCTAATGCTGATCAGGAGCTAACAGAGCTCCTGACTCCCTGCCAACTCCATGCACAATTACTCTGCTCCCTGGAGTGTGGTGCTGAGGCACTGCAGCTGACTGGTAATGCAGCATCATGCCAGAATTAACCCTGCTGAGCCAGCTCCAATGTTTTCCCTTCCACAATCTGGTTAATTTCCACCCTGAAAAATCTGCTAGCAAGCAAAAATCAAACAGAGTCATAAAACTGTCCACATGAAATTCCTCTTATTATGTATGGATACGGTCTAGTTCTAATTTTGTATCCTAGGAGCATGCTCCTTACTAATTACAGTGACTTGCAGCTGCACAAATCTTTTTCTGTTCATTGCTGCCTGGCTGCTCAGTCCTTTCGCTGCCGAGTTTGATGCACATCCAGCTTTCTCCCAGCTGAATGCCTACAGATTGCGAAAGTCAGTATTTTAATGTCAGCAAATCACCTCCTTGGGATGTGGTTGAAGTCAATAAATCTTCCTTGGCTGCTGGGTTTTGCAAATAATTTTTGGAAGGAGGAATCATTTTTGAGGAATGTAGATTTGTGTCTGTTTCTCCTGCCTCCTTCCCATGGATCTCACACCAACAGTGACTTCTGTAAACTGCTCGCTGCACAGAATGACCCTTCTCTGGGTGAATCTCCTTACAGTTTGCATGTGCATTCCCTGAGAAGAAACCAGTCTTGGTGTACAACGGCTCAAACAGCCTCACTGTGTGTAGACCAGAACCACGGTGAATGTAGACAAAGTAGATTTTGTTCAATCTTCTGTTATGTGCAGTAAGCTTAGTTGCAGAGAATCTGGGTTGGCTGAAGTGCCATGGAACACAAGTGCTTATAATGAGCTTTGAAAGCTCTCATGTGCACAAAGTGTGTCTTAGCATTTGTTTATTAATTAGCAAATTAGAAATACCTCACAATTTTTAAACAGATTATGCAACATTTAGGAATGAGATCAGAAGATATGTATGTGTGTGTAAGATGCAATTAATTAGATAAGCAGCTTTGTATAGGTATACCTTGATAGCCATTGATAGATTCTCTGTTGTTATCAAACACTTTTGAACTTGAGGTAAGAATGTAATAAAAAATTATTCTTAATGGTCACCTATTTCTGAGTGTCATCTATTCTGTAGGAAAACAGATTAAAACTGGAAGTAGATTGAAGCTAAAAAAACCATAGTTTCTTAATTTTGGGTTCAGCAACTGATGTGTTTTGAGTTAGAATGTCCGTATATCAGTCAGTGCCCTGGCAATATGTCTGGGACTTCTTTGACAGAACTTCCTACTTCTATGTCAATGTCAGTTCAACCCTTTGCCCAATTGGTAAGACCAGTATAAGTGTCCATTAGTTTTGAGGATGGTACCCCAACAGAATCCCGGTGTCTATCTAGGGGAGTCACCGGATAACCCTTTCATTTCCATAACAGTAGGTGTCTATGAGATTGCACTAAAGTACATCCTACTTAAAGTAGTCTTTGGCTCTTTAAAATTAGCCTAAGCAATTCAAGATTCATTCTGAATATGGGTGGCTAATTACTTACACGAGCTTCTGTTCATCCGGCTTCTAAAATTTAAGTAACAGTATTAAAATTGTTCCAGGCTACAGTGAAAAACACTGAATGAAAAGCATTTCTAATTTATCTTGAACTGTAATTAAACTTTCTTTGAAATTCAAAATCTTATTCCTCTAATAAATGTGCTGCTTTATCCATCTATTTTTCCATTTTGTCTGTACATATAATTCTGAAAAACAAAGTTTCTCTTTTGCTGTTAGAAATAGATCCCCATTGTAATAAGTGTCAAAAACAATTGGATTTGTCCAGAGGAAGATTACAACATTAAAGAATGGACACTGTATATTTTTTTCTCAGACCAATTTTCTTTGGGGAAATTACTGGTGTTGGCTTAACTGAATGGTTGAAAGCTTAGTTGTTTATTTGTTTGTTTGTTTGTTTGTTTTAGGAATGAAATAGACTTTCTCAGAAGTAGTTCATCACTTGGGAGAATTACTTACGAGCACCAGTTCTATTGTTGTCCCTAAAGTAACTTGCAGACTTAAAGTAGAATTGAAAGCATTCGTTTCATTTTCATAGTCCAAAAGTATTAATGTGATGCCTTTTTTATAGGTGTATTTTAAATCCTTTGAGCAAATTAATGTTGAAAACTAAGTTTTACACATTCTCTTTATTTCAGAAGACAAACTGCATGGTCTTAAATTGCATGAGTCTCATTGAGAATCCTTGTTTTATTTCACTGTGTTTCCTTGGCTTCTGAAGGAATGGAAAGTAATCAGCACCTCTGGGTCTTAATCATTCAAGATGTGTGTTACTCAATGCACATGCAAAGCAGTTAAATGATTGTATACAGTCTGTACAACTTTGTTGTAAGTTCCCGAGAAGAAACTAAAATAGCAAAATCCAATAATAGAGAACCTGCAATACGAAGATCTAATAATGTGGAACTATTCTTTACAAAGCTTTTCTTTCCCAAGCTACACACAGTTCTTTTGATATTCCATAAGATAGCTGCTAAATACTTGTTATACATTGTGAGTCTTGTTGTAGACTCAACTTTATTACAAAATTTATTTAGCTATTTGTCTGGTAGAGCACCAGTCCTGCCTGAGCTCTCCAAAGTAAAGCTGTTACCAGCTTGCTTAATGGCACACTTAGTTGAGTCAACATCAATTTAATTCCCAGGCTGGTCAAAGATGATCCATGACAAAAATCCTACCCATAAGGGTTGGCAAATTGGTTGACTTCTCCCATGATCAAGAGAGAGTCCTGGTGGAGAATACTCTTGATGCCACCCTATTGCATGTGCTGTGCCTGTGGGCTACATGGCCTGTTCCGTGTCCTTCAGCCTGGGCAAAGCTGCCCGTGGCTCTGCAACTGTGCTGAGCTCCCCCAGGTATAGCTGCTGCTGATGCATGGCCACCAGCCTGGGAGTGGGAGGTGGCAGGGCTGAGAGCACCTCACTGCTTTGTAAGGATGCAGTCATCAGCAAAATGTTTCAGTCTAGGGCACGCTGTCACCTCCTGACATGAATTCTCATTGTACTGTAGTGCCGTCTGCACCCTTTCTTTCCAGTCGCCTGAAATATCCTTGTCACATTATTTGTATTTCGAGATGGGCTCAGCTAGTAAAGCAAATATGATGTGACCTTTTATGTTGAAATAAATGGAAAAAGGTTTAAAAATTTAAGTGCAAGGTAGAGTCTGAAGGTTCTCTAACTTGTTTGTGAGTAGGAGAAAACAACTAGCGTTCTTTGCCAAGTTTCTTTGATCGTCGCTGTAAAAACTATGTAAAAATAGTAATGATATGCCATTCTGATATTGCTGCATGCAAGAAGAGAAAATGAATCATTTCCTTTTATGAATTAACAGATGATTGAGATTTCAGACATTTAACCTTTTAATCTACATTGTGCTGATTTCAGGAAGTTTTTGGCATATGCTTGATTGTGTACGTAAAGGGCTTGCTTTACGTTCTGGGAAGTCAAGGTGGGGAGAAGGGAAGAGTTACGCTACTTTTATGTAGGTCATTCTGAATGTAATGCCTCCTATTTATTTCCAGATACAAAAAGCACAATAACATTGTTGAATAGAGCAAATTCTCAACCACAAAACATCGTTTTTCAACAGTCACTACCATTAGCTCTGCATTTTCACTAGCGATGAATAAGTGCCTGCATGGCGTGCTCATAACAGTCTGTGCGTCTGTCTGGAACGTGGCTTGTCTTCCACATTTTTGTTGCCACTGCTGGAACACACCACCCACCATGTCACTGTGCTAACACCCACTGTTTGGCCTCCATAACTGTTTGGCAAATGCTGATGAATGTCTTTCGGTACAATTTTTTTCTCATAGAGAAATTCAATGGCAGTCCTTTGCTTCATATGCGTTTCCATGTCAGACACCATTTTGTCAGACTGCCCCTCTGCTGCCATCTGTCACACTGCAACACAGTGTAATGGGGTATTGATGGGAAGGTTCAACCTTTGCTGCCATCCCACCTCATTGATGTTGTCAGCCAATGTCATAAAATAGGAGGCATTACTTTCAGCGCAGCCCTCATACTTAACAGCTTTCAGATGCTATAATCAAAGTGCAGTAAGTGTCTCTTGGTTATTGGAATGGATGCTAGCAGTCAAGATAAACTGTGAAGACACTGTGATTTATGAAATTATATTGATGGCCAAAACTCAAATCATTGATTTGTTTCTGGAAAAGCAGCTTGTATCTACATGTATGTTCAAAAACTCTTTATGATTTATATTCAAATTTATGTTTATTAAATGAAACAAGCAGCTCTGGCAAATGGCCACTAGAGTCTGCTTTGGGCTAGAATGCTAACTTATCTGTCCTGCTTCATAGTTGTGTTCTATGACTTCTGCTTTGCCACTAGGAGTCTGAGATATTGTGTTGGATTGCACAATTTCAGATAGTGCTAGTTAATGAATGCCATCAACCATGCCAGATTCTAGTGTTCTTTATCAGTAGAATAACTGTTTTAGCTTGCACATCTTTCAAGAATACTAGGATTGCTTTTGGCCCAAGACCTGCAGTGTATTTCCTATATATATATATTTGTATATGAAAAGACTTTTCTGATCAGGAAAACCAGTCTTTCTGATTTCAAAAGCCAGTGTTAATGTTTTTTTTAGCTCTTAAGTGTGCTTTTCTGTCTTGATGTCTAATTAAAGACTTAAACATAATTGGCAAACTATTGCTTACTTCTTAACCCCCGCCAAAAGTATGAGAATTACTGTGCTCTACGTTATCTTCATTAAATCTTAAAGCAATTTGCAACTTGCATGTCTTCTGACGCTGCTACATTGAGGTAGGAAAGCTCCCAGTTTTATTGCAGTTCTGGCTGACTACTGCAATCTTAATTGCTTTGGGTTTCTGGTAATAATGCGCTGTTCTTCTGTTTATCTATTTTCTTTCTGCTTTTGAGTAGGTAGGCACAGCATTCAATTTTAACATTCCCTAATAGTGCATCAAGTTTGACAAGCACAGTAGGTAATTAGATTGTAGCAAATATTTTTAATAACTTTATAACAGTATATTTGCATATGAGTTGAGATCTTGCCAGTTACATTAGACCCAATTGTTTTATCATATTTCTAATTAAAAATAATAAAAAAGGAAATTCAATGAAGGTGTCTTTGTAAATTGGGGAACATTTTCTGCCGCTTTGTTTTGGTTTCATTAAAAAATAAATGGACCTACACGTAATATTCAATAGACAATGAATTCTCAATTATGTAGAGTAATATGAATAGACACAGGGAAATCTGGCATTATAATTATGTAGAAACTGAATCCAAATGTTTGTCTGTCACAGCTAGCATGTACTTTGCTTATTAAATTGTGTATAGTTGCCCTTAATTATTTGTAGTTAAAGAAAAGAAATAAATCTCTCCAGTTTTTATTGTCAATGTGCTGGACAGCTTGATGTTGAAAAGAAACAGTTGTAACTGAATAATGCCCTGCAGGTGATTTCTGCATCTTATGCAATACTTCAGTAGCGGGGATTGGTGTTTCACACTGAACTCCGGATAGTTTCAACGGCATCCATTTTTTTCATACTCTTAAAAAAGAATGACCATTATTTTCCATGTTATGACAGCAGCTGAACAGAAAAAGTTGTGTGAATCTGTAGAGAAAAAGAGTTTTATTGATGTAATGAGAATTTAGATTCTCGAAATTAGAAGTGAAGCTGATGTGGGACTGGGCTGAAAGCATCGCCAGAATTTACCTGTAAGAAAAATCTGCAGAGGAAAGTAATGATCAGTTTTCCAAAATCTTGACTTATGTTATCTTAATGCATTTATTTTCATTTTTATTGGTTCAAAAGGCACATGCTAATATTTTTGAAATTGAATATAATAGCATCTTGTATAACATAGCATGTTTTATAAAAACCTAAGTTCTCCTGTGTGGGAGGAGTTAACAGGGATTTTCGGAAGCTGCTAAGCTCATGACCAGAGGCAGTTAAGTGCAGCGTTGTCTTGTTCTTGCTCACAGAGCATGCAGATTCTATTAGGAAAAGTGGGTCTTCAGTTACCTCTTCTATCATACTATCAGGATTTGATTTCTCCCAGATGTATTGGTTCATATATCAGGATCAACTAATTAACTGAATGGTCTAATAACGGAAAAGCAAACTCAGAGCAGTATTTACCAACCTTGGGTAATGATGGCTACAGTTGTGGTTCTTATCACGTGTAGTTGAAGAGCAGTAAGGGAGAGGTTATTTTTCAGCCCTAGGAACACTGAAATATAGGCCTTTTTTTAATAGAAAGAACTAAATGTGACAGCAAAACCTTTCAACTTCTTTTTTCCCCAACGTACATTAGTATTCGTCTCTGTTGTGCTTTCCATCAGCTAGCTGTCCATTCTGCAGTGAATAGTTAAACACTACTAAATGTAAAAACAGAATTTATTTTAATCAGGTAAATTATATTGGCTGTAGAAAAATGTGCTTTTAACTGCTTAGTTACTTTTCCACTTCATGTAGGCTGTACAAATGTCGTGTTTCAAACAATGCTTTTTTTTCTCATAGGGTATCTGAGGTAATTCTTTAGACATTTAAGCTCCAAATATAGAATGGCCACAATAGAATTCCAAATGAAAGCTCTGAGTCTGTTCCTACATGTTTTATTTAACAGCTTCTCAATTTAGGATCACATGTTTTGGATTCCAGCTAGTTAAATTTTTATCAGACTTTAAGGACAATGTCACATACTAAGCTCTTACGTTTAGACTTTCTTATGAAAGATATTCTCCTGCGCAGTTGCTGAAAAGTGAAGTGTAATTTTTCTGAAGGTACCTCAGATAAAACTTCTGAGTTATTAAACTGTTTCTCTTGGATGCAGAATCCCATCTAGATAATGATAATCAGCTGAGGAAAGTTCATCCTTCTTGGGGCATATAATATGAAGCAGGCTGTATAAAGGATCCTCTAAAACACTCATGCTTGTGTTGAGAGCTGTTCAGGCTGATTTATCTTATAGAGAGGTGGAGTTTGCTTATCAGATTTGAGTCATTTAAGCTCACTGCAATAATCTGCCAAACAATAATCTGAATTTACAATGCTGGCATCAACCAAAACCATCATTTTTGCTAATACTTCTCCGGATTATAGAAATTCAAGTGTTATAGCATCTAGAAAATAGGCCATGAATGAGGATCCTGCCATACTCCTAGAAAGGATGATTCCTGTGTGAGAACTATCCCAGTTTTTCACAAAAGAAAATGGGTGGCTTGACATGCAGATATAGCTGAGCTTGCTCCATCACTAGTTTATCGTCAGAATGTAGGAAAAAAAAGTTAAAAGTTTGGTTCATGTGATGTGGGGTCAAAATATTTTGGACTGAGTGCAGAATGTCTTGGGAAGCTGCCTGTCTCGGGGCTATCAGCCCTCTTTGCCCTACACGCCCACTCTATTGCCTTCACCCAGCAATACAAGCAGAAGATTTTGAAGGTGAAAGCTGTCTTTACTAGGTTTATATAAAATTTCCATATGATGAGAATGACACATCTTTACAGTCACAATTTGACTTGAAATAACTATTAGAAAAACTGTTAGAGAAGAATCCTTGGACACAGAATGTAACAAAACCAATTTCTGTAACTTGGCATGACTTCTGAGTGTGGCCACTAAGCAGACTCCATGAGGGAACTGCACGTGTTCTGCTAAGCCGATGCCAGTGACTCATGGCTTCTGCGGAAGTGCTATTTTCTGGTTCCTGTATTCTTACTTCTCAAGTTCTCAGAGCTGAAGTTACTATTTTTGGTGTTGCCGGGATGCCAGGAGAAGCTTACCTTTATTCCTCTCTGTCTGACATGTTTTTACACGGCCAGATGAGTAGCCTTTTGCAGGTGCTTTTTCTGTGTTTTTTACCCCTCTACTTAAGTAAAACAGGACCTGGTTGCTAGATTTGTCACACATACGAATTCAAGCAATATATTGATGAATTTCAGGCTTGCTTAGTAACTTTTTTCATGTCAAAGAGTTAAAAGATGCAGGGTTCCAAGCTACCTGCTTCCTCTGTGCTTTTTCTAAGAATAGCAGTCTGGTTGGTGGCTTATTACTAACATGCAAGGGTAAAAGTGAGAGTGTGTGTTAGAAGGAGGGGGTGACAGAGGCTTTCCACTGTCAGTCAACATTATTTTCTGCTTGTTTTCTTTGTTGGGCGGCTTGTCAAGAGATATTTTTTTATAGACCAGATCATTAATATTATATAAGCAAAAAAAAAAAAAAGAAAAAGAAAGAAAAAGAAAGAAAGAAAAAAGACAAGAAAAAAGAAAAAAAAAAGAGAAAATACAGATAAAATCTAATAATTTGATATAATTTTTTGTGAGGCACAAAAGCTTTGTTTTCAATATTCTGTGATGGCACGTAGGTAGATGACATTCATATTATGATATAAGGCTATGAAGCAAAATACATGTCATGTGCCTGGTCTGGCTGAAGTTTGATGTTTTTAGGTTGTTGCTGTCACTGCTGTTTTGTTCTGAAACAGTGAACATGTACACCTATCCTTCAAGTTATTTTTACTTTTAACTCCAGTTATTGTCTTAGATATATTATTTAGAAAAAGTGGAAAAGGTATTTAATAAGTGATGGATTTCATATGCTTCTAAAAATTGGAGAAATGATTCTTCATTACTTGTTAAAACAGGTCAGCAATTGTACGTAAGTCAATGTTAGCTAACACCACCACTTGTTTTACCTTTTCACTTACTGATGACCCCAGTTGTTTTGACATGGATGAGCTTTGTGATGGCTTCTGGATGGAAATGCATGCGTAGTTGGAGGCTTTGGTGTCAGATGTAGTCAGTTTGTATTGATGCCTGGGTAAGACAGCTCATGTATGTAGACACTTAAAATACTGGAAGGTAAACTAAGAAATTCTAGCAAATTCCTCAGTGCTGTAGCTCATCTGCTGTAGCTAGTTTGTGTCTGTAATTTAACTAGGTACGGTAACCTACAAAAGGATGTGTGACTGTCCTTTCTGTAGGGACATCTATAGTGCAATAAAAATTAAATATCCTGCTTAAACAAACTAACTGAAGGTCTCCAACCCTCAGTAGGAAAGGCACTCACTTGGATATTGGTAAACTTAGTTAAAGTGTCTTCTTGATTAGTTTATAATTACCAATCTAAAATAAAATGTTAACAGTGGAGTGATGGAGACTTACTCCAGAATAACCGTCATGCTCATAGTCAGGACGTTTATGTAGAATACATGAGTTGGATTCAAATCTTCAGTCTCAGACTTTTCCAAGACAGTACATAATGAATTTTTATTTTTTAAAGCTGCCAGGTTATTCTGCCTCATCCTTCAAAAGCTTGCTGCATCTTTGTGGCATGAGGAGAAAAGTGTAAATCCACTTTTTTTTTTCTATAAATAAGTAAATATACAAATATTTATTCTATACATCTATGTGTCTCAAAACCTGTGGGCTGTATTATTTATTTTGTTATTTATAAATAACAAATAGTCTTATCACTAAGAAAGTACTGGGAAAACTTAGGCTGCATTTCCCTTAAATGAACATTAAGGAGTGTAGGGTTTATGTTTCAAGATCTGATACGATGAAGTAAAACTGTGCATTTTTTATGATATGTAAAATACAACCATTATATACGGCACAAATTTGTCAGTGTTTAGTTGTACGATGAGCTGCAGTTGAAGCTGTCTGGAAGAAACATTTCTGAACTCATTCTTGAGTTACAGAAGCCTTTGCTTGAGAATGACACGTTCCCTAATTACCCATACACACTCTAAGGTATTCTGTTGATATCAAAGGATTGTGAATGAATTCCTGTTTAGCTGAACAAGCACTTTAGTGAAATGTGACATTTTGATCAAGGCGGGAAGGCAGGTAGAATGCAATAACAGGGCGAAAGATGCTGGAACAAAGAATGGAGCAGGTACAGTGGGAGTCCCACTTGAAATGGAGTCATCTTTAAGGCACAGCTCAACTACTCTTGACCTCTTATATGAAGATAAAACCACACTTCTAGAACAGTCATACAAACTTCCACAGTGTGGATATGAGAGCATTTATAGAATGGGGACTTAAATCATGAAAATTCGGTCCATTCATAATAATCTTAGGCTGAGGTGATCTTTTTTGAATGCCATGTATAAAGAAAAGATTTTTCTGTGTTGCTTCTAAGTAAAGAGTAAATAATCTTGCCCAAGATTATTTATATGTGTAGTTTGTGTTTTGAATATTCCTCCTTTGAATTTAGCTTTTTCTCTGTTTTGAAAATGACTGTAATTGTTCTTTTTCAGTTTGCTTACTCTTAATGCTTTCATTCCTAATGCACTGTTTGATGGCTATGCATGCTGGTGCCTGGCTTTTAGACTGTGGTAAATATTGATTGTAAGAAAAAAAAAAACAGGACGATGTTCTGTTCATCTCGTTATTGCACTTGTTGGGACAAAGGTTAATGGTTTCAAATTTAAAGAAGGCAGATTTAGATTAGACATTAAGCAGAAACTCTTTGCTTAGAGTGTGGTGAGGCACTGACACAGGTTGCCCAATAAAGCTGTGGGTTCCCCATTACTGGAGGCACTCAAAGCTGGGTTGGATGGGGCCCTGGGCAGTCTGAGCTGGTGGAGGGCAGCCAGCCCATGGCAGCGGTTGCTGCTGGATGGGCTTTAAGGTCCATTCCAGCCCAACCTATTCTGTGATTCACTGCAGGGATCAGATAATCTGTACCATTAACAAATTAGTATGCAAACTGATAAACTTCAAATAAACGTTTCTGTGGTTCTGGGATTTAACAGGTGTTTTGACTTTTTTTTGTATCAGTTTTGGTGAGAATGTCATTGTAATTCTAGAATGCAAAATTTCCTCTATCTGGGAGCAGTTTCTTGCTCTGTTGGATTATTTATATACTGCTACCTGCTATGGGGTGTAACTTATTCTTGATGCTTTTGCTGTAAGCTTCTCTGTGTGTACCAATGATCTGCCTCTGTTTACAGAGGCAGAGAAATATTTAGGCTACCATATTAAAAAAATAAACTGGACAATCTGATAAAATCTGCTGTTTGAACACCATGCTTGTATATGTATGAATTAATACAATGGACTTAAATGAAATTATAATCCAGAATTTATTTTTCTATGATACAGATTCGTGGAGGAAAAGCTTTCATTGCTAAATCGAGAGAACTTCTGCCACTTAGTTATGCAGATGCTTGTATGTTAAGAGTGTGTATGTCGTGTATTGCCTTTGCTGAAATGTGTCAATCTTTGTTTCTTGAAGACTATAGACTCTGCTGTCTTATCATATCATTAGTTATCTTTCTACTTGCTGAACAAATGGCTTATTCTGTCTTAGTCCTTGATTGTTTTTTTTGTTTGCTTGTTTCTTGTTTGGTTTTAAACAAGTACTTAACTAGCAACCTTAGTTCATTTTTCCTTTAATACAAATGCACTTGTTACTACTTGGAGCAGAATTTTTAAGCAAAAGTAAGGCGTTTTGTTAGGTAGACTGATCTAGTTTGAAAATCCAGACAAACTCATAGGGACACCTAGTAGTAATCACTGACTTAACAAATTGTATGCTTCATTTATATGCAGTATGGAGTGACAGGCATTTTTCCTCCCATGTAACCTGATGAGCAATATGATAAAGAAAAACACGTGAAGAGAAGGTTGCAGTCTTAATAATAAGCAGATCGAGGGCTTATAACATCAGGGTAAAAAAGCATTCAGTGCTCTGGATTTGCTGATGTGTGGTAACATAGCTTGGCTGTAGGAAGACTGATGAGGATGTAGAATGGAATGGAATACTGGAATGAAAATAAAAAGGTAATTCTGTTTTGGAAACATTTCTAAAATAAGCAGTACAGGCTAATTAGATGGAACAGATTTAGCAATATGGTGGACTAAAATGAAAAAAAAAGGGAAGGGGAATAAACCTAACCCCAGTTCTGCAAGGTCACTGCAGTTTCTAATCTAATAAGAATTGGTGATGAAGAACAGTAATAAATCAGCAGGCAGAATTTCCTATATTAATGTAAAAGAACAAGAGCGGTAGCTGCTGGGTATATCCTAAATTGTGAATATATTCTAATTTCTGCACTCCAGCATGTGTCTTTAGTTCCAAAGTAGTTGTATTATGTGACAAGAAAATACAAGTGGTTACTAACATATGGAAAGTTATTTTAAAAGAAACAGGAATTGTTTTAGCAGATGGCTTGTCAAAAACTACTTTGCTTTGCTTTTATTTTTCTGACTTTTGTCTGTGTGGACTGGAGAAAGGAAACCTAAAGAAATTTAGGATGGGTCACTGCTGTGCTTCAGTCTGCTTGAAATACCAATTTCCAGCCTCTGGATGTTTATAGTGGAGCATGCTTTTATTTTCCATCCTGGTAGATGCCAAAGTAAGGCATTTTGCAGACACCTGCAGCACTACTTGCTGTAAAGACAACTGGGTTTAGGAGAGAGAAGGTTTCAGTGTGTAGTTGTGCAGTTGAGATACCCAGAATTTCTTTAGCCGTGTTTCTGACATAAATAATATTGACCAACTTCCTCAGATGACTAAAATAATTAGTTTGTGTTGTGGTATTTTTTCTGTGCAATGAGCGAGTATGTAAATAGTTCAGTACATGTTTTTGTTAAACAAATCTCAGTGTGAGGAAGTCATAAATCAGGCAGTCTGAAATGTGGGATTTTTTCCTTTTAAGGTTTTCAGGGGCAATATTCCATGTCTTATCAAGATTCAAATCCCCTTTTAGATCATAAATTAAGATGAAATTACTAATTATTTCTTCCTTACTTGGCATTTTTGTATGCAAGAAATTATTCCTAAATGTCTTTATTAAATATGCAGTCTGTTCTATTAAAGGCTAATAGAAAAATAACAGCAGTGTGACAAATCAACCTGGCAGTATGCTGGCAAAGCTGTATGACAAAGCTCGCATAAGAGCCACCTGCTTTTTTCTTACCTTTCAGTCTCTCACTTTTTCTACATTCAAATCTGATCTACAAACCTAAAAAGACAAAGATCCCAGAACTTTTTTTTCTGTCTTGCAGGTTTCTCTTTACTTTAATCTTGTCAGGGCCAGCATGGCTGGCCAGACCTGAGCTAACATTTAACTCGACTCTAAATAGCCACTAAATTCCAGTAACACTGTCTTGGGCACAAGTTCATTTCTGCTAGGCTGTTCTTGAAATCAAAATAGTTAGATGCAGGTGAGGCTGTTGGACAAATTACAGCTCTGGATATAGTTAAGCGTTATGTTTTGTGTATACCTGTGTTTTAAATATGTTTGTTCCGGCTGTTATTTATGTTAGCTGTTTGAAACTGCCTTACTCCTTGTGTTAGGTTTTCCAGTGATCCATCCCTTTGTTCCATTTGGTATGGCAAAAACCAATAGTGAGTGCAAGTCGACCTCGCTGAAAGCAATAATGAACACAAAGGTTTATCTGATTTCAGTGGCAACTTAATGTTTCATTTACCCTTTTTGTTGTTGCTGTCCCACGAACTCAGTGACAGCAGAGGAGGTCAAGTGTAGTCTTGTCTCTCTCCATCCCTGATGCATTTGACAAATTCAGGCCTATTTCTTTTAAGGATGAATACCATGAAGATTTAGTACGTGTCTGGGTGTCATAGTCTCATAGTATTTTTCTCTTGATGTTATTTTGAAGACCACTAAATACATTTTCCTCTTGTTTTTTTCTTTTTTGTTCTTTCTCTTTTTTTCTTTTTAGTGCTCTCCCATATGTGGTCCTGGGATTTCAGGAAGTACTGATAGAGCATGCACATGTGAATAACAGAAATTGATTGTGAGTTTCTCATAATCAAAGCAGGAAACTTATGATAATGAACTGGTTACTGCCAAGAGGTACCGATCTTTTCCAAGCTTGTAATTAAGCAGCAGATCATTTGAGGAGAAAGGAAAAATTACATGAATCTGATAAGCTATCAAAAGTTGTAAAGGAGCTGCTTTTTCTTCAGCCATTTTTGTAGAGGAGCATAGGTTTTACAAGCCGAAATAGAGTAAGAAGGCTTCAGGACTGTCTGTAACTCAGTACACCTCGTGTAGTCTGTGCAACAAAACAGGAATTTTGCTCACATGCTGCTGTTTCTTAGTGAACTGTACTCATTTTCTGTTATTTTCATCTAGTGAAAAGAGTGTATGAATTTTTAGTGCTAATTCTTAGTGTTAATTGACCTCAGCATTGGAGGCAAACAATGATTCAAATATCCATCGGATAACAAAAATAAAAGTAAAAAATAGGAGGGTCTAACAATCTGTAGTCTTAAGGATATCATTGGAGTAGGTGTTCCATGATGGCTCTGCAACTGTCACATATTTCAGCTTTTGTAGAGGGTATACAGACATTTGGACAAGGAGTGCTAGTGGAGTGCTGGAGAGTTCTCCAAGAAAGCCTTTTGGAAGCTGAGGGACAGGGACTCAGTTATTGTAAGGGCTTTTCTGTTGTAAACAGGAGGTCTCAGTAGTTCTGAAAATTCATTCTGCTCTGTGCTCGGCAATAGATGAATTTCTGTATTCCTCCTGCATGTTAACCTTGTAAGTAGAAGCAATAATACATATGCTTTACATACCTAAGTAGCATTTTTGGCTTCAGCTGGTTTGCAATAGAACATTTTCTTCTGCATTAGTAAAGTGTTCCATCTTTATTTCTTCAGTATAATGTTTCAGAAAGTAATATTTTTGATATAATTTCTTTCTAGATTTTTGTTGTTGATGTTAGCAGTTCATATTCTATGAGTATCTTGCAGCTGACTGCATCAAGGACACGACCTAAGGTGAAGATTTCATGTTAAAGATACAGAAAACATTATTTAGTGCCGACTCATTTTTTAGTGTTTTCATATTCCTAGGTAAAATCACACAATAACAATTGAATTATTCACTACTAAGAATATTAGCATAAAAATAAAATAAAAATAGACATAAAATATTTGTATGTATATAGAAAAATAAATTCTTCAGTCCTTGCAATGCAAATCTGTTTCTTTGCACTAAAAGCTCTAGCACTAGCCACGTTTCTCCTTTTTTTTTTTTCTTCTGTAAGTCTGTTTTGTTGCAAAGAAGAGCCCTGAACCCGTGATTCATCTTTAATGTTAGAAAATCAGGCTGATTCTGTGACTAGATGTTTTGATTAATGTAATACTTCTTTCTCCTGTGTTGTCAAAAATATCTCTCCTGATCAACTACTCTTTTGTTCTTCTCCTGGAATCATTATTTCTTTCCTATTTCAGAGTTGTCCCACTTCCACCCTCTGAAACGCCTTTTGAGAAATAAGAAATTAATGGATGAAAGAACTTTTTTTTTTTATCAATACAGTATTTTTTAAAATCTTGTATCTCAGAAAAAAATATTGTAAATGCCTTTAATTCAACAAGATTTTCTGCAAGGCAAAAAGCAAGTATATTGAAAACAAGAGAAGAGCTTTGCTAGGATTATCAGTTAATCACATCATGATTTTCAAATGTTATGACTTTTTGTGGAATCTTGAAAGAGCACTGCAAAGCCAAAACTATTCCTGGGCATAAGGAAGAAAAAAAAATAAAATAAAAAAATTACTTTCATGACTTATTTTTTTTTGGGGGGGGGGGGGGGGGGGAGGGGAGGGCTTACTTTTGTCATCCTTTAAATTACTCATACTGCTTAAAACTATTTTTGAAGCAACTAATATTCCCAGAACAGGGGCAAGTGAAAAACTTGCCATAAAACCAACAGCCATAACGAGGTTATGCTGTTGTTTGCCATTTAGCAGATACAGCAGTAAGAATCTTTTCCTACCCCAATGTACTTTCTGTCCTCAGAAGGAATAGCTGTTGTGTAGTGTCTTAAAATATCATGTAACCTGACACAATAAGATATGTAGGATATGGCACAGCAGGGATTTAATGAACTTTTTTTCTGTCCACTGTCTGAAACTTCTTCCAGGCATACCCGTAGGAGAGGTTTAAAATCACTGCATTTCTTTTCCTGTTTTCTCTTTCTTTTTTTTTATTTATTTGGTTTTAGTATACATGAATTTACTGAAGGTCGTGGACTGTACTGTCACAAGATGTGTATCTGTAGTTTTCAGTATTTTTCAAGAATATTTAGCGTGTGTCAAAAGCTTCTATCTCCTGTTGTGATGCAAATTCACACATTTACAAATGGAATTTTGTTGAGTTTGGTGGGCCCCTGGAGATGCGCTATTGTGTAAAATGCCCTATAATGCTTTGCTATTTGTAGACTCCATGTTTTGCTGCCTGTTTGCTTGTTTCCTAAATCACCATTTTTCAATATAGTTACAACTGGTAATGCAGCATTTTTAATACTGTCACTAATGCATCAGAGCTGAGCCATGGGAGTGACAGTCTGCTTGTGCTTCAGTGCATGTGTCTGGGAGGCAATAGGCTGGTTGATAACTGCAGGGACAAACTGTAATTCTTTCATGGCAGCAGGGAACATTCGCTTTAATCTTTGTAGCTATTGTCTAAGGAGGCAAAGGCTTCAACCCCTAGTGCCTGATAATCTGAATATCCACAAAAATTTCTCCGTATGTCTGAAATAATATCAAGCACTGCTGTACGTGTCTTGCTGTCCATCATCACAAATTGCCTTAGTAGACTACATTTGGTTTGCCACCAAAACTGAACATTTTGCTACAAGAATTAATGAAATCTTGCAAAAACTACAAGAACAAAACAAAAACCACCGAAAACCTTATTAAAAATGCAGGCATGCATGCAGGACTCTAATTAATAAAAGACTGTTCAAGCTATCTGCAGGAAATCGAATTCTGGTGCTGTTGTCTTTGTAGTAAATATCAAGCTTCCTAGCGTGAGCACGATAGGATCTGTAAATCCTTACCCTCTTAAGCAAAAGAAAATGTGACTACAGTACTTAATATTCTAACAGGGAAGAGCCCTTTCATTTGTGGCCCTTCATCCAGAGGGGGCACAAATCCTTTCCAGCGTTCATTAATATTGTAATGCGTTTGGTAACAGCTACGATCTTCCAGGGCAGATTTAAAATGATAGATGATGAGGTTGGTTGCTGGGCAGTACTTTACTGAAATTCATCCTACCTTTTCTACACGCATCTTTCATCATGCTGAACAATGAGTATAAACGGCATCCTGGAGACACCTGTCGGAAGATCTTATGAGAAACAACTTTCAGCTTGTTATCTCTGATGCGACTGAGAGAAAAAAAATTAGTAAGCACACAGAGGAATAATTCTGCTCTTTGTAATGACAGGCTCCCTGTAACTGCAGGAGACCTGAGATTGGATCCGCTGTTCTAGAGAGGTGGGCTAAATGCAAAATTTCAATTCCCTACACCAGAGATTTTTGAGGTAGTTTCAGCCTCTGTGATAAGAAAATTCAAACTGGAGTCCTCTGTGCTAAAGAAATAGAAAGTCTGTGTTTATAAAATAGAGATGTGAGACTGATAGAGAGGATGAAATTACAAGAAAATAATCAAAACTTCTCCTTAGAAAGATTGTATTAGTGTTAACTAGAAAGATAAAGACCTTAACAACAGTAACTGTGTGTGTTATGTAAGTCATCATGGAGTTTATTTCTAATAATAATTTTAGAAGGGCTTTAGGATCACAAGATAATTTGATTTTTAAGAATACCCCAAAAGGATGCTCTACTGGCTTCAATGGTGACAAAAGGAAATAGTTTGGGCAAAAGAGCTGTTTCAGCTGGGGTTAAAGGAAGCACTGCTCCTAGCCAGTGTATAGAGAGACCTATTTTATGCATCTGAAGATTGTCTTATTCTGAAGGTGCAGGCATATGCTGCTGCTGTCATCTCTTAACAAGTTACTGTGTGTTAGCTGCCAGGAAGCAACTGAGTTCACTCAGCCTGTCACAGAATGTGAGATAAAATGTTGTAGTTCAAACTGCTTTCACAGAGCAAGAATCACAGGGCCAAGAACAAGTGAGGATGGGGATGGGTGCCAGTGTGACTGAGTGATGGTGAGCAATCAAAGAGGGGTGGAGAAATTTTAGATTCTTACCTCTGCTCCTACCATCATTCAAATATTGAATCCTATTACTTTTGCAGTAAAATGATAAATTTTTCAGGAATCAGGAACTGAATGTTGGCTTGAAACTCTGGACATTGTTCTTTATGTGCTGGCTGGTGCTTTGGTTACGAGATGTAGACACTGACTTTTCTATATTGTCTCTGACCCTATTTTAAAACATTACAAAGAGAGTTAATCTCCTTATGATCTGGCAGAATGTTTAAGTATGAGAAATGAAAGAACAGGAGACCACGTACCTGTGATTTACGTTTCTGCAAGCATTACATAACTGAGAGCAGTAATGTTGGTTGTAATGTTGTTATTTAAAATGGTCTATGTATATAAACATTTTCTGTTGCCAAATGTCTCAGGTGGTAAAATGTCTTCTTTTTGATGTATTGTAGCTATAAATTGTTGTTACTTTTCTCCTACACTCCCAAGATTTTGTTTGTTCGTACTTTTTTTGGAAAGTATGGCATCAATGAACTGCTGATCATGTTACACCTCTTTAGTTACTCTGCGTACTTACTATCTTTCCCGCTTTCCATGGCCTCTTGTGGGCAAAAGCTGGGAGAGTAGCCCATTGTCAATCCATTGAGTTCTTCAGGATTCTGTGTGCTGCTCTCGTGAGAACTGTGTGCCTATTTTTGCTTTAACTCATCTGTAAATGTCTGAAGCCTCAGGTGTCTAAATCAAGAAATGCCATTAGCGCTTGAACTAATAAACTGTTACTTAATATGTATTTGTGTCTTGAGATTGGCTGAAGTTGGTGCCACAGAAAAATGAGAACACCACAGTTGTAACTGTTGTACTTTGTAAGGGCACTTTGTCTTGTAGCTCTCTTGCTGTATATTTAAGTGTGAGCATATGCTGCGATCATTTCAGCAGTTAGGGCACTTAAAAAGACCTGATTTTCCATCTGGTTACTAGTTTATACGACGCCTGTAAATGAAGTTTCATTATTTTTGAGGTCATAGAATGGCTTGGGTTGGAAGGCTCCTCCGAGATCACCTAGTTCCCACCCCCTTGTTGCAGGCAGGATGGCTGACCTCTAGATCCAGGCACCAGCTCAGGCTGCCCGAGGCTCCATCCAACCTGGCCTTGAACACCTCCAGGGATGGGGCACCCACAGCTCTCTGTGCAACCTGTTCCAGCACCTCACCACTTGTTCAGTGAAAAAACTTCCTCCTGACATCTAACATAAGTCTCCCCTCCTTTAGTATAAAACCACTCCCCCTTGTCCTATCACTGTCCACTATTGTAAACCAAATCTGGCTTGAACTTCTCACTGGGGTCAAAGCTTGTAAGGAGAGACAAACAGTAGGTTCTGTAAAACACTGTGTACCTAAACAGAGGCTGTAGTATGCTCTTGCTTTTAAAACAGAAAAGTATTTAGTATTTCAAGTTATTTTACTTTCAGAAGAATAGATGAGTAATTTCCATAGTCAGTTCTGAAAATCAGAATCAGCAGATTGTTCAGGAATTTTTCTTTCATAAAAATATTGGAAGTTTATTTCTCCTATGATAGTCCCAATCTCATCATAACTGTCAGTATTCATTGCGAACCTTAAGATACTGAAGTAACGTTATTAGCCTCAAATTAGGCAATGACCCACATGTTTAACCTCAAAGTTAAGTTAATTTGAATTGGTAAATCTTCTGTTTTCAAAAAATCTTTTAAAATCTTTGCATATAGATTGGAATATTAGCTATTTTTAAAATAAAATAGTACATGTCATTTTTCAAGATCAATTAATACATTCTCCAATAATATAAAGGCCTCATATTTCAGGAATGGCATGCAATTAATTTCAGTTACTCAGAAGTGAATAATGTATGTGAAACTAACAGAAGGTTCATTTGAGAAGTAAAAATGTTATGAATTTTCAGATCATTGCTTATCATAATTCCCCGTCATATTTTGTGTGCCACACTGTTGTTCAAGAAAAAATAATTCTTAGAAGGGAAAGCAGTATTATCAATGAAGACACTATTCGTAATTCTTTCACTGTGTGATGTTTTCATAATGAAATAATGGCATAAACAGATCAATGTGATGTGTTTCTGTATTGCAGTTAATGCATTGTGTTCAGAACTACCCATCAGTTTTACCACCAGTAATATGAGGGCCACTGACATCCTGTTTAACAATTATCCTGTAGGTTGCCGACCCCTACTGAGGGTAAAATGAGATGATGCTGAGGCAAAAAACCTCACTGCTAATCTCCACAGACCTATATGCATTTATATAATTTCTGATAGATAGTTGACCTATCTTATTTTGAGGGTGGGTATTTTGACTTCATTTTGTTTTTAGAGAACATGTCTGCTAAGTGTGGAAATTGATGAAAAACTGTAAATTGGTTTAGCTTGTCTGCTGGAAATGTAATATTCAATCTATTGTATCAACAGAAATAGCAAACAATTTGAATGGCCTTTCCCAGCATGATGGAGGAATATGGATATATACACATACATACATACATAAACACTATTAAAAATAATCTGCTGAGAAGAGCTGAGGAAGAACTACAGGATGCTTCTTGATAATTATTTATGTGCATGCTCACATCTGGCAGCACTCTGTGCTTAGTGGGAAGTAGATATTTTCCTTTGTTGAGGCAGAGGGAAAGTGATTTCGATTTATTTTGTGGTTATTTGTATATGCCTCAAGGTAAGAATGTGCCTGAGGACAGGTAAAGCAAAGCAGCTGATGTATGCTAACTTATCATGCACGGGTAACTTACCCATTTGCTGGTTCTCTGTTTTTAAAATCTATGGTGCTGTTTAAAATTTGCCTTCTTGTGTTTGCTGGTTTTTCAAATAGATTTAGGCAGTCATGCTTTCGGTGTCAATTAAACAGGCAATTTCTGTAGGCATCTTTGCTGCTTCACTGAAGTAAAGAAAATGTTTTCTACCCATTTATTACATTCTCTGGCAGTTTCATTACTCTGGATATTCAAAACTCATGGAATGAGAATGGCAGCTTGGAAGCAATCCAAAATACTCAGTTAACAGTGGCTTAAAGAGTCACGTTCCAAATTATCCGTTAAGGGTTTCTCTTCTTTATTACACTTATTGATGCCTTTCCTGATGGGTTGGGGCATTGAGTGGAACCACTAAAGAAAACAGTAAATGTTTACTTCTCGAAGGATGTGACCTATGCTGTCGTTTAGGTGGGGTACAGTTCTTTATATGAGCCTTAGAGCTTGACTCATTTGCACTCTGTGTTGCAGCTTGTTGCTGTATCTACATTTTATACAATATATTAGTGTTTTTTCTTTCTCACATTGTGCGCAGGGATGGAGAATAAAGCCCTGATTGTTGTTCCAGGACAGCACTTTCTGTATCTTTGTGGCCTCCCTATTCTCTGAAGGGGAGGATACGCAGGGCTCACATAGGTGCAGTTCATACAGTTCATAGCCAGTAGCCATTTTCTGGTTAGACATAATCCTGTGTAGACACTTTTTTTTCTAACTTGGCAAACTGTGACATTCTGATTCCTATATGGACTTGATGTGCATGATCAGGTGCAAGTGATCACCGCACCCTGTGAGGCAGTTTCACCATGACATAGCACTTTGGTTTTCCATGTGTGGCAGAGCAATTACTATATTTTAAGTAGCAATAGTGTCCATAAACATATGTAAAAGTGATTGGAGGTAGATTTTTGGGAACGCTTAGGGTTGAAAAGCCTGTGTGAACCAAAATACTGACATATTGGTTAATTTTCACTTTCTTATGAGACAATCTCGTTCATTTTAATTCTCATAATCCCAGTGCATCAGTGATTCTTTTAATTTTATTACTGTATTTATTTTTTATTATTTTTTAATTTACTTCTGTTTGGTCACAGTTGGAAATTAAACTGCTGTTCAACTTACTTGTTTTTCTGGACACTTTGTTTTGATGACTGTAGTATCTACGCATGCAATACCAATAGGATTTTGCTGTCTTTTTTAGGATTAATTAGAAAAGAACAGGTAAGTTAGAAATGTTTGCTAACTTTGGAGAATTGTAGTTGGGTATTTCTCTAAATGCTGCTGTTTGTCTGAGCACAGAAGTGTTCAGAAGAAACCTGAATAGCCATGGAAAAAACAAACAAACAGAAGAGAAAGAAAGAATAACAAAGAAACAAACACGAAGCCCATAGGTTACAGGTTTAGCCTTGCTGTATTGAGATTTACTGCATTCTCTTATTTACTTGCATTCATTCCTGCTTGAGAGTTCCTATCTACAGTTGGTTCTGTGCTTCACATTCTGAAAATAGTTGTTCTATCCAGATAACACGGGTGATGAGAGGAGAGAAATATTGTCTCCATTTTACAGTCAGAAAAGAGACAGAGCTTTTTTTAGACAGAACTATAAAACTATTTACTTGTTGATGTTTCTGAGAACCAGGAATTGAACCAAAATTCCTACTTGAGTCCCATTCTATCACAGAAAGTATTTCCATAAAATAAAACACATTTATTTGCTTGGTACACTCATTTCAATGCTGCTTCTGTGGACACTCTTCTCCGTGCAGCAGCTGATATATTTTTTTTTTTTCTGTCATCTCAGTTTTCTTATTTTCTTGTCTTTGATTTTCCTAATTTACATAAATGTTGAATGTGTGATAGAAAGGAATTTAAAACTTCAGTGGATTGAAGGTCTGAATCAGTCTATGTTTAAATAACAGTGTGAAGATAACAAAGCCATTCTTTTGAAGAGATTACATTTCTAGATAATCTTTATTTTCATTGCTGTGTTTCCTTTTCCTTTTCATAAATGGATACGTATGCAAACATTTTATATTTCAGATGTGCTTAAAAAGAACTTTCAAAAATGTTTATTTTTTCTATATCTGAAAGAAACAGATAAAATCTTAATTTAGATTTTAATTATTCTCTTTCTATCGTATTCAAAAGTTGATAATTTTTAATGTACAGTGCATAGCTTGAACTTGAAGCATCTGATCCTTTTTCAGTGCTGGCGATGCAGGATGGAGGTGATACAGGGTGGATCTTTCCATGATCTCTACCCTGTTTTCTGCTTCTATACTAGGGCATTTCTTCAGCAACAGAGGTGCCACTTTATTCTACTGATGCAAATCTCTCCTAAGATGTTTTTTACCCAAATACTCGCAAGCTGATGCATTTAGTCTAAATCCCAACCTGCCAGATTGAATTTACTTATTTGAAAACTGCGGTTTCCATCCTGTAACAGGAAAAACCATCTCAGGGAGTCAAAGCTGGAGGCTTTTGTACCCTGCTGCCTTTAAATATCTGACCATTGTTTTGAAGGCACTGGGTGCTACTGACCAGTGTGAAATGGCAGCCTGTGACATTGCTGTGGCAGCTTGGCTTTGTTAACAGATTAGCAGTCAGTGTGTAGAACAGATTTGAACAATTAGCTGAATCCCTAATTAAGAGCTGGACTTCGTTCTTTCCACATTTTACAGAAGCCAAGCTGGAAGATGGTATGGTGTTGTCTGTGATGGCAAAGAAGTCATAATAGAAAGAGACCCAAAAATTAGTTTTGTGATAACACATCTAAGAGGAGAGTTGCAGGTGGAAGAAAGGCTTTGCATAGTGTTCAGCAGCTCATTTTGGCTTTCTTTTTCAATTTACCTTTTTATTTCTTTAAGCTCTCTGAGGTGTCCTAAGTGTCCCCAGGCAGAACAAGAGGGACTAACATTGAAGAGACACCAAATGAGCATTAAATGACAAATTGGTGCCTCCAAAAAGAGTAGTGGTGAAAAGATCTTGCAGATATACATCTCACAGTGTTTTATCTGAAACTAAATCCTTAGGAAACAATTGGACTGACTGGTGAACAATCTGTGTTTGTGAGTGTGATTCTTATACAAGCCTACTGTTTGTATCAATCTGCCTTTGGAAAATGTGTGCAGTATCAAGGTCACCTTGGTATGCATCTATCTTATAATTTTGGTTGGAAAAATACTCAACAAACTACATCTGTTTAGGCATATGAAATAGTAATTATGCACAATGGATGTTATAATTTAACTCAGCTTTGTCAGCTAGGTACTGCAACTGCTAACTATACCTATTCAATGAGTGTACAATGAAAACAGACAGACTATTAAATGGAGAAATGAGGATGCAAACAAGAGACCTACATACTAAATATACTTTCTTTATAAAGATTATTAGAATTCCACATCTTAAAAAGAAAAAAATTTTTTTGTAGATGTAATGTTACATTACTGTACAAATAGCCAATGATCAAATTCCTGCTACTTGCATCCTCCTTTTCTCTGTGTAGCAGTAGACATGAGCCAGCAGTACTTTATAAAGCTCAGTTCTGAGAAAGCACGTGGTGAAATTCTCAATCTACGCTCATCTATTTTAATTCTTCATGTAAACCAAACAGACTTAAATGTTTTCACTGATGTGTGTGGGCCCTCAGTGACAGCTCCAGAGGCACACAGTGCGTGGCGCATTGCAATAACCACTGCTTATCGTGAGCACAACCATTTCCATTCAGTGCTTGGACAAGCTCAAGCAAGCTTACAGCAGCATCTACATGTCCATCACAGTGCACTTTTGATTATTTTGATCATAAAGTGAATGGATATATTTGACCCGAGAGGAAAAGAAGTGCCCTTTGTGAAACCTTGTTTCCTTTTGTGTTAACATTTCAAGTGTGACAAGAACAATTAAATTTCCTCGGAATGGAATGAATGCTGATTCATTAATGAAAATAAGTTAATATGAGTTTGGATAGATTGTGAAAGAGTGAGTGAAGAGCTTATGCAACAGTAGGAGAGCTGCGTGTCTTTGAAACTCAGATCAAGTTCGAGCCACTGGAATGAGAAAAACTGCTGCAAACTGGATTTGGTCTAGGGTTTCTTCACCATAAAACAATTTTTTTCTTCAGCAGTCTTAAAGGGAAAGTGTTGTGAAAATTTCTGCTGCTTGGAAGTGAGAGCAAACTTAAAATATAGCTGACAAAGTGCAGAACAGAACTGGGTTTTGTTCCTTCCTGAAATCTTTTTCCCCTTTCCCTCTTCTTTTCTCTTACATAGCTTATATAGCTATGATTTTGCTGATTGAGAAGGTGTTCTCTAAGAACTTACTTATTCTGTTGATTTGAAGGAGAAAGAGACTTTAAGGACATAAGACAACCTGGTCATAAAAATCCACACTTTGATTCTTGATGTGCGAGGTATATATAAATTCAATGTACACTTGGTTTTTAAAAGCGAAGAGTCAGAGCTTGTGCCTGATGTCTAATGTATCATCTAATATGTATGAGGTGTGTCCCCGTGCAAAGTAAATAACATCCATAGCTACAACAGAACGGCAAGATAAATGAGCATGCTGTATATAGACAGTATTTAGATTTATTAGATATGTTTAGATTTTCTTGTGTGGCCTCTAACTCTTCTGCATCAGTCAGCAAAAAATCTAACATTCATAATTAACTGTTTCTGAAGTTGACATTCATAATAATGCTTCCTCTGCTGTCCAAAAGCTATTACAGAGGCTGGAGTACACAAAAATTCCATTAAAAGGAAAAGTTCCAGCCAAGGTCAACAAAAGGACAGTGTTAGAAAGAGTTAATACTAGGGTTTGGTGCCCCTGGTACAAGGGCTTTGAACAGATGGGAAGGGAAAATTCTAAGTGTAGATCCAATAATAACTTTGTCCCCAAAGATTCTGAAATTATGGACTTTAAGTGCCTCATATGTTTTGCTAACAGTGAAGATACTCCTGGTTGTTTCTATAGGGATGGCAATTATAGCATTAAAGATATATACAGCTTATGTAATTCTTATTTATTATTAAACATTTGTTATAACTATTGTTAACTGTTGTGCTGTAGAGAGAAATAGAATAAGAAGCAGCAATGCTTATTCAGGGAAGGAGTGGGATATTGTGTAGGAAAGAACTGGCTAACTTTGGAGGCTGGGACACTTGGTTGAAATTTGCATGTTGAGACAAATGATGTCTGTTTGCAGTGGTAGATTGATGATCAGTTTGAGGACAAATTAAGGGAGCTGCCTGGCTGTATTAGTTGCTCAAGTGATGACAATGAATCAGCAGTGTGATGTAGCTCTGACTAAGGCAAAAATTTCTTAGGTGATATCAGGAAGTTATTTCCAGGATAAACAAAAACATTGAGGTGTTGGCAAAAAGCAGTGCTAAATGTTGGAGTGTCCGCTGTGAGGATGACCACAAATGGAGGGTCTGTCCTGCCCCAGGAGGCTGAGCTCATCAGGTGGAACCTGGGAGTGGTCTGTAAATGTGCTGTGTAAGTTGTGTTGACAAACACCGCCATGGAGGAGTGAAGAGGCATAGAGCCTTCAAGTCAGTGATGACCTAAGAAATGGAGTACAAGTTAGCTGTGGATAAATCTAAGGCAGGAATCAGCAGAAAGCAGGTGAGCGTAGAGCAGGATTTTTCTCACATCGCTGAGCTCTGTCTTGTTCTAATCTATTACAAATGCTGCCTTAAAAAGAAGTTCCCCCCCCAATAATTCCTGTTAGGAAGTTTTCAGCACAAGAAGATTCTGAAACTGCTACCCACTAAATGAAGTGCAGGCAAAAGGCCCAGCTGTTTTAAAATTGAATTTATGTCCACAAATAGGATTACATGATGTGCTTAGCTCTGACAATGCACAGCAACTTCCTGACACAGTGACCTCTGTGAGCTCTGTGTCCCATTCCCACTGCTGTTACTGCCTCACATTTCTAGGTTTTGGTGTTTTCCCTGGTCACGTTACTCCAAAGATTGTTTTGAAAATTACAGATTGAGAGTGGTAGCCATGCTGCTCCTAATTCATGTTTGTCACGTTGCTTGGATGTGTTCACAGTGAGTTTTGCATGGAATATTCAGAGAGCAGCGATGAATATAGATTAGTCAATATTCTTCTTTAATCCTTTGAATTTGCTTCCTTGAAGTTGTATCAGAGATGTGCTTGGTTCTTAAATATGTTTGGAAGGTAAATACAGAAGGGGAAAAGAATCTTGTTTTACGGTGTTTCTAAAGCTCATAAATAAATCTTTTATATGCAGTAATTGACCTATATGATGTTTTTTTTCCTCAGTTCATTTCAGACCCTTGTGCCAGCAACCCCTGTCACCATGGTAACTGCAGCACCAGTGGGGATGGCTACCTCTGTGCCTGCAGTGATGGCTACGAAGGAGCGAACTGTGAGCGCTTACGGCACAGCCCTCCACTCCCTGAGCAGACAGAGGCATCTTCTCCACGACAAAGCAGGCCTGTCACCTCCACGCTGGAGCCAGATGTTATTCTGCCTCACTCACGAGCAACGGTGACGCTACCAACATGGCAGCCAAGGGCGGGACAGAAAGTTGTGGACCTGAAATGGGATGAAATTGAGGTGAGAATATTCTGTTTAAATAAAACCACATAGAAAATTGCTTCTAAGTGTTGTCATGGTTGGATTGTCACTTGTGCACGATGTCAGGGCTCTCCACATTAGAGGGCTGAAGATATGGTTTCTGCCCTGAGTTAATTTGCTGGTAAAATTAAACGCACACAAAAAAGGTATTTATTAAAGGTAATGAGCTTAAGAGTGGCCTTTCACAAGTACTGCACTGGGTATTTCTTCGAAATGAGAATGTTTTATTCTGGTCATTCATATGATCCCATATCTCTAAATATCAAATAAATGTAGGGAAATCTGTATGTAAGTTGTTATAGGGCTGTATCCTGTTTCACTGAGAGTTCCGGTAGGCAATGTCTGGTGGACCAAGCTTTATTTTTTGAAATAGTTTTACCCATATCTATTTTACAGTAGAACATATGTCAGGCACTGACGAAGATTGGAGAGACATCACTGAAGCAGAAACAAACAATGATCTGTTTTTATTAGTTTAAATGCAATGTAATCTCTGCTTGGGTGCTTTCAATGTCCTGATCAATTAAGGGCATGTCCTTCCCGCTGTGCCTGCCTCGCCTCATGTGTGTTCCTCAATCTGTGTTCTGGTATTGTATAAGTAACATTCTGCCTGGTTTGTGTCTCAGATGGATTCATAAGCATTTCAGACAGATTGGGTGTTTTAATAACTGAAATTTACTTGTCTGTATGTCTTCTCTTACCTGAGAAATACATATAGCTTATCAATCACAAATGTATTAGTAATGCCAATAGCTGTTACACTACACTATCACAGAAATTACTTGCCTTTATATGTTTTTAATTTGTTATAACGGGTCTTGTGTTTTTCATGGTATTTTTCATGTAGTATAGTGATCTTCTGTTCTTTGGAATTCATAGTAAGAGAGAGATACTTCGGAAGAAATATTCCAGTTGCTAATTCAAGACATTGCCTCTGATCTTATATTAAACCAAAGGGAGAGCTGGTATGCCCGAGGGTCTGTTTCAAAGCCTCTTTGGTGGAAGTATTCAAATGGAAAAAGTTTAGTGTTAAGCAGAAAAATACTACATTTTCTCACTGCTTTAAAGGCTTTGCCAAGCTTATTCCTTACATACACTATCTTACAAGCAAAAATAAGATAGAGTAAAATGAAATCACCTTAATTTTTTTATTGCAAAAATCTACTCTTTTAATTTTCCTTGAGATCAGGAGGTGGGAAAGGCTGCTATTGCTTTTTGGTGTTTTGTTTTTTGTTTGTTTGTCAGCTTTCCAAGTTGACCTGTTTTTCACCTTAATCTGATACCGCAAGTGAACCAATGCTCTTCAGACTCTTTTGTCTGTCTACTCAGAGAGAAATTTTGCCAGAATCTCACCATATGAATGCTCTCTCTGTCTTTCAAGGATGAATTTTCCATGGAAGCTCTTTCAGAAAGTTTTGGGAACTCCTGAGAGAAATAAATCCTCTAAAAGAGGTGTGACGTGTATTTGCAATTGGACATTTTTTGCATTCCTCAGAAGGACATACTTTGCAGTGCATACTTGACCAAGTGTTCTCAGTAAGACCTGCGCCAGAAGACAACATGCAGATGTCTTTGGATACTGTTTCATTTCTCTGACTGATCTTGCTATAACAAATCAGTCTTTTCCTGATAAACAGGCTAAGGTCTACAAACACAGACAATTATGAGAAAAATATTAGACTCTGTTGATTTCTGAAATATGATGGGTTTATCTTTGTGCTCAGGTGTCAAAAGAGAGATCTTTTTTTTCCTGCCTTGGGCAACTAAATTAATTGTTCCACTTGCAAGACAGATAAAACCAGCAATCAAAACTTCCCCACTCCAATGATCTTTTGTATTACAGTGTAGAAAAGATAGATATTAGTGAATAATAGGGGAAAAAAGGAACGATCTCATTAATCCTGAGCAAATAATAGATTCAATAAAGGTTTCTGTGTAAAAATCAACTGCTAGAATAGCAGTGCCCTACTCCTATATATTACTTTCCCTTAATAGCTCTCAAATTGTTTTTCAGAGGAAGTCAGTAGTATTATTCACATTTATAGATGGAGATACTCAAGCACAGAGCAATAAAGTGATTTGCCAGGTACACCCCAGGAGTTAGAATGCTAACCATGAATCCTACACTATCCTTTTATTTATACTGTAATGCTATTGCTCAGATTCTAGGCTTTGGAACTAGTGATTAGAGCAACGATAAGCTTGTAGTTCTCCTTGCAAAGTGGACAAAACTTGTTTTACACGGGCTTTAGTCAGTAAACTTTAAATTAGTCTTTAATTTAAAGTCTTTAAATTAGTGTGGCTGGTCCAGGTGGAAGCTTCTGAAAGAGGGTGCTCCTGTTCTACAACAAATGGATATGCTTAAGGAATAATTCTGCTTGAAAGGGAGACCTTTGAATCTTGAGAGCATTCTCTGTTGCTAAAAGTTCACCTATTTGTTGTTGTTGTTGAAATAGCCTAAGGGTGCATCGTTGTTTTGATGTAAAAATACATGGAAATGAAGTTTCTCTGACTGACCTGACTGACTTTGACTCAGTTTATGTCCTAGCTTCCTCTCCAATGACCTGAGCTTTAAGTAATCTTTACTTAAAGATTTGTTGATGTGGATTTTTTTGCTTGATGAGCTTGTTTCCATGATTCTTATCTGTATTATTCAGAACACCTCCACGCACTATGGCATAAGAAATGACCATTCAAGGAAATAATGTTGATTGAACGACTTATTGGAAGATTTTATGAATGTGGTCAGCTTGAGACAAGAAGGCATCTGGTTAACATGATTAACCTGGTCATTTATCTGAGAGTGTCACTGTGTAAGATAACCTGCTAAGCTAGATAAGCATCTACCACTTGGTGTAATATTGACATTAGTAACCTGCGGCATAAATACATAGTTTTGTTAGGGTGATTGGAGGATTGCTGCGTATCAGAATCTTTGGTTAGTGGATCCTCTTGGCAGTGTGACTGCTGACTACTCAAAGCCACTTTAGCTCAGAAGAGCTGAGCTGTACTCATGGACTGCCTGTGACGGAATTTTCTGGGTAGATATGCAGTCTTCCTTATGTTAAATTTCAGCGCTACAATAGCTGGCAAGGCTCCTTCATTTGATACTGTTTTTGGACTCAGTCTGTCAGCCTTCCCTTGGTGCTCTTTAGAAGCACTCCTACTCTAAACACTTCTGCTTTCCTCTCCCACTGGTGAGATATGTTAGATGTAAGCCTTCATTTTCTTTCTGTTCTGGTTTTCTTTCAAGCATCATCCTATATGAAACTCTTGAGGGTAGAGGCAAATACACTCGTGGGGTTTAAACTATATGACACCAGCTTTTTGGAAGCAGAAGTTTTCCCATGCAGCCAGATAAGGGTACTGCTTTTCTTTTATAAATCTGTACTGAAGGGGTTTTCTGTGCCAGAATGATCATGGCTTATTGCTTGGCATTTTGGCTAAAAGAAGATAGTAATTGATCTCCCTCTTCAGTTTCTATTACAATGGCTTTCCTTTTCTTGCAGCTCTTCTCTTTTTAATTCTCTGCAGACAGCAGTTCAGGATCTTTCAGTCAACATCATAGATGTTTTAAATTCTCTGTAGTATTTTTTTCTTGCATAAAGAAAGCTGACAAACATTTTATATTTCTTAGAAAATAAAAGATACTTCTCATGACCCGCAGAGGTTTGGAAAAGAAGAAATTCTGCAGGCCTTATCTTGGTAGAAATGTAGTTGTATGTTTACTAAGGGCAAAACTGTAATTTTTGAAATGTGCTTTGTTGAATTTAAAGTTAGTATGCAATCCTTTGGAAGAAGATTTGAAAAAGCATTTGCAAGAGCATTCTTCATACCTCATTTATCTCCTCTGTCTCTGTGCTACTGAAGAGAGGAAAGGCCATCTTTCTTAATGACCATGTCAGTTTTCACAGGAGGCCACCTGAGTGCATAGCCTTGTTTTTCTCAAAGGACTCGTTTTCTTACTCTTTCTATTAACCTAACCTTTTTTTTTTTTTTTTTTTTTTCCCAAATCTGTTTAAAATTTTAAGCACAGACTTTATTATTTTCTTTTATCTTTTAAGTCCTACTTCTGTAGAATGACTTAGATTGGAAGGGTCCTTAAAGATCATACAGTTCCAGCCCCCCAAGAGCCTTGACTCTTCTGTAAAATAAGTTTATATTCATCTCTTTTATTTAGTTCCAGAAAAATGTGTGGGAATAATGTGTGCATTCATGTATTCTGTTTAATTCCAGACCAATATGCCCAACTTTGCTTTGGCTGCAAGGCTGTACAGATTTCTTTGTTCACCCATCAGGAGAGAAAAGTGGAGAAAGGTCTCAGAGACAGAATTAAAATCAGAGAACCATCAGAGATCACAGAGGAGGAAAGTGCAACTTAAAAATACACTAGTGTGTGCATGAGTTTGCTTATTTGAGTATCCTTTGGGGATGTTTCTATTAAAAGAAAAACCACTCCTACTGTGTTGGAATGGAGTTTTTTGTATGCTGTGGTGTCACTGAAGTGACTGTGGCAATTACAAGAAAGAGATAGTAACCAACTGGCTTATGAGGTGAATTTTTTTCTCACAGAATCACAGCCTAGGTGACCTTGGAAGAGAAGTCTGGAGATTGTCCAGTCCACCACTCTTGCTCAAAGCAAGGCAGTTGGAGCAGGTTGCTCAGAAGTGTTCAGTCAAGACTTGAATACCTCCAAGGTTGGAGAGTCCACAACGTACCTTGCCAAAATGTTCCAGTGTATAGAAGTAGTCATTAGTATTCAGAACTATTCATTAATATCTTGTTAATAGAGTAGTGAAGAATTACTAAGGCTAATGGGAATTTGGTGATTCCACTTACAGGCCATTATATCTGAGGAAAGTATAGAGTGTTTTGCAAGAAGTAAAATATTTTTGCAATTCTTTAAACCTGAAGGGTTATTATATCAAACAAATGGACACATAATGCTGTAGCCATGTGAATGTATTTTGCACTATTGAGGATTAGTCTGTCGGTGTGGATAAGGCTTTGTAGAAATACGAATGCCTGTGTGGTCAGCTTTCCAAGAAACATGCAAGGAAACTTCATTTCAGTAAATATCTTCAGAGAACTACTTTCAGTACTGTAAGACTGCGTGTATGTATTCTAGCATAAACGTAGAGTCTCTGTGTTACTTAACCTCAACAAGTTGAAGGCTAATATGCTTAATCTACCAAGGTAATAAAAGCACACATGTAAAAATACTTCCCTGGGATCTGTCTGTGTTGCGGGACGTGTAGAGTGGTGTGTGTATTTCTTTATATATGTCGGTGTATGCGGCAGAAGAATATCTGCACAGTTCACACTATGGAATATTTTCAGTGAAGGTCTAATAGGGAAAAGCAGAGTCTGTTTAACTCTTCTCAGGTACTGCAGCTGATATTCTTTTCAATCTCATCTATACTGCTATTCTGGCTTGGTTTAGTAATCTTCCAGCCAAGTCACTGCTGTTTTTTTAAAGTCCAGCTAGAAGTTGTAGGAACAGACCCTTTCCTGGAGACTTCACTCTTGTTTTCTCAAATGATTCTCTTATTTTTGTCATGGAAAGACTCAAGATGTTAACACTGTTAAAATCTTTGAAACAAAAATGTAGATTTTGTGCATTATGTTCTCTGTTTAAAAAAAAAACCCACCAATGTGATTTAGATACAAACTTACAGAAAATAATGCAAAAAGAGGAATACTATATTTCATATCGGCAGTTAAAAAAATTCCAAACTCTGTGTAATGTGTTGAGGAGCATAACATCTTCAGAATATTCTGTGCTGATGTAGGAGTTTATCTTTGTAAGCAGCTCCTAAGCATGCCTCAGGCTTGGGCAGGTGCATGAAGATTTTGTTTTCTTTAGCACCTATTTTTATAATAGCTGCATCATTTGTATTATATCTATGGTCTGTTCCCTGAGGAACTTCCTTGCTGGCTAAATGGTTCTGTGCTACTGAATGCAGCAGGGGAATTTTGGAAGTTTGATCTCATTGTCATCATATTATATATATATATTTTTTCCAGAGATTATTTTTAATGACTTTAAGGGGTCTGTTCGTGTTTTTGACTTTAGCTGTCTCACTTTTAAATTTAAAGAGCAATTAGAATAATAAGGCAGAGTTTATCATATGCTCTTTATTTTAACATTCTGAAAATCATTTCGTTTTCCAGAGTTCTGTTTTAAATTTCCTACTATTTTTTTTCTTTCTTAGAATGAGACCCACAGGTTGTTTTCATCTCTGACTGCCATGTATTATTGTAATGTACTTGTCTTTGTCCTCCTTTTTCAGCCTTTCAGTTCTTAGGGAGCTCTCTTCAGATGGGAAAGAGACATGCTTAGAAATCTTTATACAAGGTTCCCAGAGCTGTGGAAAGGCTATGTGATTTATGTGCTAAATCAGATGTCATTTTTGTCTCTGTAGTATTTGTCTCAAATAGGATGATGCTGGCACCATTTCTGTTCCTTATGGATGCTGCTGTTTCTTCTTGTATGTTTTGTCTGATCCAAGCATCATTTTTTGTGCTTCTTGAAAAAGAAGTGAAGTTTCAACTGCTGTGAAGTTCTGTTATTTCACATCCTACTGGTTTAGATAAATATTTTAGGAGGTTCATAGTGCATGAAATCAGGGCCAGTTATAAATAGTGTTTTTTCTTGCAGAAGGAAATCAAACATTACAAATCATCCTATCAGAGGAGTCAAATGTGAATTTTACTTTTTGCTTTTCTTGGTTACCAAAGAATATTTTCTACTTGTGCTTTTTATGCTTAACAGTTCTCAATTCTCATTGCTTTATAAACCAGAGTACTTTTTTCTTCCCATTTTCACAGGGTTAATTGCTCATGTTTTGCAGCCACTCTTGCTTCATGAGCTTTTTCTCCCTTAAGTTTCGAAGAGATGTATAGTCTTTACTTCCAAGCTTCTAATGTAGAATAGTAAGGTAAATGAAGTGCTTAAATTACTTTTTTTTTTCCTGCTTGTGAGCTAATGTAATAGATACAAGACATTCTGAAAATATATTCTAACACTGAATATGTTGTTATATGCACTATAAGAGTATGAGAATATAGACTTTGATACACTGAAACATACAGATTCTCAAAGAAAAAAACTGTGAATATGGGTAAGTATGTAAGAAGTGTTAGCCAAACTCACTGTAATTTCATCAAGCTTTGAATGTTAGCTTAATAATTTTGATTTCCAAGATTCAGAAGTTTTAATAGGTATATTATCTTTTTTTCTTTTTGATGAGTTTCTTAAAAAAATAAAAATTCCATCTAATTTTATTTTCATAAGTTATGTGTTTGTTTTCATAAAGTGCATGCATATGATATGTGCAAAATAATTCAGCAATGAAGAAACAAGTTGAGTAATCTGTACATTTTTGGGGAGATGTGAATACTGAGCATTTTTCTTGTCTGAGTTCAAGTCAACTCTGAGTCCCTTAACAATTATTGTTTGCATCATATCCTGGACTTCTGTTCTTTGTGTTTTCACAGATATTCCATGGTAGCATTTAACAAGTGAATTATAAATAAAATTAGAAATTAGATTCTGATTTTTCAGTATTGGATGGTTAATTCATGGCAGCGTGTCAGGTGTCAGTTTTCTCTTTGTCAGCATGGCTAATGCATAAAGGTTGCACACACATTCCAGATGATTGAAAAAATAACGTCACAAATTCTGCTTAACCTTAATTTTAAGGTGACATTGAATTTTTTTTCACTAGGGTGATATTTCATAGGTAAGCTGATAAAGATACCTGAGAACTACTTAATTAAAACTACAGATAATGTTAATGTAAGCGACAGAAAAAAACAATTATGCCATATAAATTATTACTTATATGAAATGAAGATGTAATTGAAAATAGTAATGGTTTTCAAACTACCCTAATAAATTATTATTCTACATGATGTGGATCTGTTGGAGAGGGTCCAGAGGAAGCCACCTCTCCTATGAAGACAGACTGAGGGAGCTGGTCTTGTTCGGAATGGAGATGAGAAGACTGGAGGGGGACCTCATTGCAGCCTTCATTACTCCAAGGGAGCTTATCAACTGGAGAGACTGACTTCTTATGTGATCTGATGGTGATAGGACAAGGGGGAATGCTTTTAAACTAAAAGAGGGGAGATTAGGTTAGATATTATGAAGAAATTCTTTATTCAGGGAGTGTGAGGCCCTGGCACGGGCTGCCCAGAGGGGTTATGGATGCCCCGTTCCTAGAAGTGTTCAAGGCCAGGTTGGATGGGGCCCTGGTCAGTCTTATCCAAGGGGGCAACCCTTGGTGAGGTTGGAACTAGATGATTGTTAAGGTCCCTTCCATCCCAGGCCATTCTATGATTCTATGTTGTATGGCATTCTGTACAGTTTCTTGCTCTAGTTCATGATTTCCATACCAACAGGTTATCAGAGACTTGGCAAATCAGTCCTTCTGCTCTCAACTTTGTCATTTTTCTCTGTCTGAAAACATCATTAGTTGAAACAACTTGTACTTGGAAAGAGTAGTCTCAGGCCTTGTTAGAGCAAGACAGTGAATATGTTTAAAAGTAAACTGAGTTTGAAAAAAAACCCACCAACCAACACATTTCCATATAGTAGAAAGATAATATCAGTGTTTGCTGTCCTCAAAAATCTCCTGATAGTGATATTCATGGAAGTGACAAATGTTAGAGCTATAGTTAGTAATTCACAAGACTTTTTCAAAGTATATGATCACGTTTAAAGGAAGATACCTTTAGGAGTCAGGGCTCATGTGCAGGAAGGTTTTGTTAAAATGGAATGGATGTTTATATGAATTTTAATATTGTTTAATGACTGCATAAATACTTTAATCAATGTTTCAGTTCATCATTAGAAGATGATTACTGTATTATTAGTGCTACATTAAAAAAATCATATTTTCTTTGGTCATACTTTGTGCTTCAGTATTAAATAAAACTATTTATATTTTCAGATACTTCCAGATGTGGCTTGTGGAAATGCCAGTTCCAACACCTCTGCTGGAGGCCGTCTTGTCTCTTTTGAAGTTCCACAGAATACATCAATAAAGTAAAAACATTTTGTTGTGTCTTATGGAATATAAAAGCATTTTTCTTTTAATTTGCCTGGGTATTTTAGAAAACTGCTTTTCAGAAACTCAGGTTTGTCAAATGGTTAAAAGTACATGAAAGAACTTCAGAAAGCCTTGGTGCATCTAGTACTGCTACAACGACTCTTTGCTTGATGTAACTTCTGCCACATATATAATGTTTCAGAAGATGTAAGCAAGATTCCTAATGCATCTCCGAATGCATTAGGAATCAGGGCAAATATTCTGAAGATGTCAGATTTGAAAAGATGTGATATTTCCTTTCTCCTTCATGCACTGAACACTTTTTTTTTTCCCTTTAATCTGAAGACGCACTTGTTGGTGGAAAGTAGTTATTGATTACATAATTACACTTATTTTATGCTTTATATTTGTATTTAATTTCTGGAATATCACTTTGGATGTTGTCAATCAGCTGAAATCTTTGATGTGAATGTCTTACAAACCACATTTTTAAAAAATTGGAATTTACTCCATTGAACACTTTCAAAGTCATAGTTTTTCAGAAAAAGGTCTGCTTTGTAACTTTTAATTAACAGAACCTGACTTCATAGAAAGATCTGATTCTGTCAGCTGGGATGAGGTATTTCCTATTGAAAACTGTATTTCAAATAAAAATCTGCCAACACAGTTCTTCTCTGGCTCTCAGCTTTACTGCAATTTTAGGCTCAGATTTTCCCAAAATAGCCTACTTTTCTCATACTGTCATCTTATCTTTTAGAATGCCAGCTTTCAGTTTAAAAAGGCTGTACTCACTGGAAAAAACAAACTGCTGCAAGCAGACAAGCTGCAGACAGTTAGGAGCTGTAGCTGTTAAACGTGGGAGATATCCTACGCTTCCCACGGGACTTTGAATCGTTCTCATTCATGAGAAGCTTATGTAGGGAAGAGATCTGTGAATGTGTGTGTTTTGTTTTTTTAAATCAAGAATAAGCTGACGTTTGTAGATTCTACGGCTGTATTTAAAACCCATGATGGAATGTCCTCATTACAAATGAGTTTGCGGAGGGCAAAGGTTTTTTTTTTTTTTTTTTTTTTTTGGCAGATTAATGCAAGCTGGTATCTATCTTCATTCCATTGTATTTCCTTTGTTGAAGATCTAAATAACATTTCTGGTTCAATGGCTGAATACTAACAAAAAAATTTCCATTCAGTAATTTTTTTTTTTCTTTTTCCTTATCTTTATCTTTTTCTTTTTAATTGTTATTGGCAACATAAATGGTTGCTGTCATATTAACAGAAGTATAGAAGTTGCTACCAAAAATGAGGCATTCAGCTCTGGAAGTAGTGATGGGGTTTGATGTTAAAGTTGACCCAAAATACTGTCAAAAATTTACTTACCTGGTATGGTCACAGTATTTTATCAACTCATGTCAAGTAATGAGAGAAGTTTGCATTTCTTGTAAAACAAATAAATAAATGGATGTATATGTATATAAAATATTTTATAAAAATATAACATAAAAGTTAAAAAAAAAAAGTCAAAGGGAGACATCACTCTGTGCTTTTGTAGAATTGAGACACTTAGCAGAGGAAATTGTGCAGCAAAGTGTCTACCCCTGGTATCTGGGGGCTTCTTATCAGCAAGAGAGAATTAGCAGTATTTCAGGAGTAGGATGGTTATGAGTTATGTTTGAACTTTGGGAGGATTGGTCACACTCAGTAGTGATTCATGTAGGTGAAATTAATGCAAATTTTTGTGATCTTGCCAGAAATACTTCAGATAGATTTTTATTTTTACTTTATTGAAATTGGTGGAAAAAAGTATCCTAAGAGGAAAGCAACACCAGTATAGATATAGTGCTCCCTAGTGGATCTGACAGTGCATAAGCAGTCGTATATGTTTATTCAACCTGTCAATATTCAGGAAGGCACCATGAACTCAGTGACCTTGAGAGCATTACACAACTCGTTTGATTTACAAGAATAAACTGTTCCAAACCTTCGATCTGGTATAGCAAACGAAAGAGGATTTCTACCAGCATCCCTTGTATTGAATGAATGTTGAATGTTCTTCAGTCAATAGGAGGGCTGGATGTGTTTCAGCTGCAGAAAATATAGCATTCTAGCTGTAGAATGGAGCTACTATTTGAAAAGACATAAATACAAATAGTGAACAAGGCTAGTGTTAGGTAGTGTTTAAACTGTTTTTGGGCTCTAAGTTGATGTCCAGTATGAGAAATTGAGACTCTGTATGATTAAATCTGCTTAGGTATACCATTATGCACATGTTACTGTTAAAAATATTTTTAATTTGGTGGAAGGGATGAAAATCTTCAGACCTTTTCCTGATTCCATATTTACCATATTTAAAAGTACTCCTTCTCTGATAATAAGCTTTTTGTTCTGGTGTACTTTCTTATAAGACCAATTTCCCCCACTGTATGTAAATATTCTTGTTGTTTATTTTCTTAGAATAAGACAAGATGCTACTGCTTCCCTTATCCTGCTGTGGAAGGTGACAACTGCTGGGTTTAAGCAGTGTTCACTCATTGATGGCAGAAGTGTCACTCTCCTCCAGGCACTGGGTGGACTTGTACTTTCTGAAGAAATGCTTGCATTAGGAAACAACTACTTTATTGGTGAGTAACAAGATGACTTTCAGTTTATCACCTTTAGGTGACATTTGGTATCTCACCCAACATTCAGAGAAACAAAGAGGTAACTCTCTTAATTTATGTACTGCTGAAAAATTCAGACTTGATGGTATGACCATGTTTTAGATGTTAATCCAGTCAAAGTAGACAGGAGTTGCACTAAATTCCTACACAAGTTGCACAGTTCAGTTTAAATCTAGATGGTGATTTTTGCCTGCTGGTTTCAGATGATGGAAGATATTTTGGTGTTCTATTTTAATCATCTATAAAGTTTTTGGTAAAGCCCAAGTAAGTCCAAATGTTCAAGTTAAGTTTCTGTCAGATACCATGTCGTGAGATATGTTGTGAGGAAGCTTAAGTCTATACACAATAAAAAATGCAATAGGAGATCTGGTCTTCTGAAGGCATTTATTTGCACCACTTTTAGTCTTCAAGTTTTGTCTTTGTAAATATGAGACCTTAAATATACTGTATGTTTTCTTGGGCAGTTAAATGTTAAGTATCTTTGTGGAAGTCAGAGAATGAAAGTAGGCTGGAACATTGTTTTTTAGAGCATGGCAAATAATACTGATTTAAATGTGTTCTTTATGCTAGACATAATATACTTAATTAAACTGAGCTTTCTGGGTTTATGGTTTATTGTACCAATGACATGAAGCCAAAATGATTGCAATAACAGCATTTATTGTGATCTTGAAATATTTTGCATCTTAAAATGAACTTATCATGCTGGTAAACTTAAAATAAAAAACCATCCTGATGCAGAAATATTGGGCTGAATTTTAAGCATATATCCAATGCAGAGAGAAACCCAAATGCAGAAGTAGTGCCATGATTTCTCTCTTTTGAATTGTCTCTTAGCAAAGGTATTGCATGATGGTTGTTTATGTAATCATTTAATTACCACCAGGAGCAGTTTCTTTTAGTGATAGTTATTCCTTCAAATAATTTTCTAGTTCCTTATATTTTTCTTGTTCCTTCCTTCCTTCCTTCCTTCCTTCCTTCCTTCCTTCCTTCCTTCCTTCCTTCCTTCCTTCCTTCCTTCCTTCCTTCCTTCCTTCCTTCCTTCCTTCCTTCCTTCCTTCCTTCCTTCCTTCCTTCCTTCCTTCCTTCCTTCCTTCCTTCTTCCTTCTTCCTTCCTTCTTCCTTCTTCCTTCCTTCTTCCTTCTTCCTTCCTTCTTCCTTCTTCCTTCCTTCTTCCTTCTTCCTTCTTCCTTCCTTCTTCCTTCCTTCCTTCCTTCCTTCCTTCCTTCCTTCCTTCCTTCCTTCCTTCCTTCCTTCCTTCCTTCCTTCCTTCCTTCCTTCCTTCCTTCCTTCCTTCCCTCCTTCCTTCCTTCCTTCCTTCCCTCCTTCCTTCCTTCCTTCCTTCCCTCCTTCCTTCCTTCCGTCCCTCCTTCCTTCCTTCCTTCCCTCCTTCCTTCCTTCCTTCCCTCCTTCCTTCCTTCCTTCCCTCCTTCCTTCCTTCCTTCCCTCCTTCCTTCCTTCCCTCCTTCCTTCCTTCCTTCCCTCCTTCCTTCCTTCCTTCCCTCCTTCCTTCCTTCCTTCCCTCCTTCCTTCCTTCCCTCCCTCCCTCCTTCCTTCCCTCCCTCCTTCCTTCCTTCCCTCCTTCCCTCCTTCCCTCCTTCCCTCCTTCCTTCCTTCCCTCCCTCCTTCCTTCCCTCCCTCCTTCCTTCCCTCCCTCCTTCCTTCCTTCCTTCCTTCCTTCCTTCCTTCCCTCCTTCCCTCCTTCCCTCCTTCCCTCCTTCCCTCCTTCCCTCCTTCCTTCCTTCCTTCCTTCCTTCCTTCCTTCCTTCCTTCCTTCCTTCCTTCCTTCCTTCCTTCCTTCCTTCCTTCCTTCCTTCCTTCCTTCCTTCCTTCTTTCCTTCCTTCCAAGGTATTTAATTGTAGCTTCTGTTTTATGGTTTAGTTTTGAATTTATTTTATCAGCATTAAAAACCTCTTTGTTCGCCTTCTTAGGAAAAAAAAAAATGCTTTTTCTTTGTGGTAGTTAATGTATGGTCAAAATAAGTGAAAACTTGCTGAAAACAGGATACTTTGTGACTTTCCTACGCTGTCAGGGCCATGTAGCTTAATGTCTGTCTTGGTGAACAAGCTGGGAGACAGAGGGCCCAAGCTGCTCAGTGAAAGTTTCGCTGGGCTATACAATGTACTTTACTGATGTAAACACCTAAACTGAATATTGTCTAATTCTTTCATACAGTTTGCCTTGTCCTACTTTCACTTGTGTAGGTGTCCTTCTGTCATGAGGGTTTTTACTTTGGGTTGTTAACTGCATGCAAGTTAAAAAGACACCTTTTTCTTGATGGGTATAAAACCAAATTCAGTTCATACGCAAGAACATCAGTACATTTTTACCTCAGGCATTACAAGTTTTCTGAGGTCTCTTATTTTACTTCCACATACTTTTTGTTTTTTCTTAACCTTTGCTTCTGATATTCTTGTAGATTTTTTTCAGTCATTGTGGTGTTATTTAGCTTACATAAAGAGCATGAATCATAAATGCGTATGCAGAGCAGCGGGAAGTCTCCGCTAGCAGTGATTAGTTCATGAATGGGTGCATCTGAGTGCTTAGTAAAGATAAGGGCAGATAAACTGCATTTGAATTTTTATAAATCTTACTTAAAATTTTTGCGAATGGATGAATTGCCTATAGTGCCCTTGATAGAAAATGAAACATTTTGCCTGCATATCTGTCTTCTAGTTCTGAAGTGTTGTGACTCTCCTCCATGATACAATCTAATAGTGAGATAACTCATCAGTTTTCTGGACTAGATTATTTTATGTGGCCTTAGTTTAGTTATAACTTTCCCCAGAATTATTTCATTTTATTAAAACACTTCAGCAGAAAAAGAATGGAATACAAAAGTGTTAAGGACATGAAATCATATATTTTTTTTATTTTAAAAGTTTTTGTGACCTATCAATATTTATCGTAGAAAAGAGAAAACACTATCCTATGGATTTTCTTTATAACTGTATAGAAATATTCTGCCTGCTTTCCATCACTAATTCTCATCCAATAAAGTTCTATTCTTGGATGTAAATCTTACAAAATGGGTGATTTTGTAAAACAAACATCAGTAATTTAGCATGCACTTAAGTTGATAATACTTAAGAAAGAAAATCAGAAGGGACTCAAGGTACCGTAGGGTGCTGCAAGCATAGCAATGCTTCTGTGTATTTTCTTTACACACCTTTTTTTCCAATCTTTTTCAGTCCAAACAATTTTTTTTTTTTTTAGGGACTCATCTCTTATTTGACAAATTTCGTTCAATGCAGTTCTCTTTGACCTTCAAAAAAAAAAAAAAAGTTAATTAGAACTGCAAGAGAAAAAAGGGCACCTTCTGAGAGAATAATGGAACATTTTCATCTTTTGCCTACAACTTACCTGAGTCACTTCCTTGTGGGTTGCCTCCAACTTTGTAACCCAGTTTGACACTTCAGATATCTCTTCCAGATCTTCCCGAATATGATGTTTATGTCAAAGATTAAACATTTTTGGAAATGTTATTTGTTGTGTGTGCTGCCTTTAGGCGACTAATGATGAAAACAGTATTAAAGTAGTTTAGACGAGATTGAAAAGAACCTAATGTTGGAAATAATGTACTGATTTGTTGATCTAAAAATTTTTATTGTTTTATAAAAAAATGTTTTGATCAGCCAGTGTGAAAAACAACAAACAGACAAACAACCCGATCTACCTTGACAAAAGTAACCTGTAGTAAAGATCAGGTGGACTATTGATCTCTGCCCAACTGTTTGCAAGACAAAATGCTTCATTTGAGGATGTGAGAACTAAAAGGTTTTTTCCTCCCAAATTCAGGACTTAGAGAAAAAGAAACAAAAAAGCCAGTCATTAAAGGCATTTTGTATTCTCTGGATAGCAGTGTTTTTGTTTTTTTTTAATATCTGCAGCCCAAATATCTACTCTGTAAAGTGGAATGCTAGGAATGATGTTGAAATTTGCAAAAGAAATAGTTAGGAAGTGGATGAAGAGGGAACTGATCATTGTTTAAAATAAGAGCTGTTGACAAATGGATCAAAGTGTAAGCATAGTAATTCTTGGTAAGTCTGCCTTTCACATCTGTGGAGTTACAGCTTCACACTATTTGTCTCAATGTTCTTTGAAGTTAATGAGTTATTCTTGATGAACTATTCTCTTATTTACAAAACATCTCATCTTTATTTCTTTTAATTCATTCTCTTTGTACTAGAATATAAGAAAACAACTAGTTGCAAAACTTTGCCTTATTACACCTGTTGCACACCTGTTATTTTTTGTGAATTATTGCAAAAAATACGTTGAAATCAGACTAAGTGCATTTTTACAAGTCTGAAAAAGTGAGATGAGTGCTGTGATGCACTCTCAGTCTGTGTATGGGTGTTTCAGACTGAAGTTCTATTGGATATGAGTAGGTTACAGTGAGTGGAAAGTGCTGCTTGCTGTATGTTTGGGAGGGAGATAATACACCCAACAATGTGCAGTTTTCTCTTACAGGAAATAATGTACTACACCTGGGAGCACCTACTAGAATGTATAACTTCTTTTATTCAAGTTTGTTGCAACTCCATAAGATTTACTAATCTGCCAATAATATATATCTCTTGAGAAAATAATGCATTTAAAAAATAAAAAAAGGCCTTTTTAAAGGGTGTTGAAGAACATCTGCAGCTTCTACAGCAAATCTGTCACAGATATTCCATAATTTGTTACATGCATCTTATTTATACAAATGCACAATCACCCTCTAATTGGAAACTAGAACTTTTATTCTGGAAATGCAGTATGCTATCCAGAATGGGGCAAAAGCAAAACCAACACTATAAAAGCATTAACATCTTCATTCTTTTGATGCTGAGATATTTAGAAATTTTTCAGTCACCGTACACCATCTGTTTCTTACATAGTCTGTTAATTTACTCTGGCACTGGATTCATTTACCTGCTCATTAAGGGAGCACCTGTGTACTTCATGACTAAAGGCACTGCAAGCCTCACATCCACAAGTGCCTGCTGGAGTTTGCACAGGTTCCAGTTTATCTTGTAGGCTGCTATAGGTATACCTGCAGTGGCATACAGTAAGCAAACGTCTATGTATTCATGGTTATCAAGATATTGTCAGTGCTGACAAAGCGTGCTTCTCATCAGCTTCTGTGATAAAATGTTGAAAGGACTGCTGTTCTGCCTTGATGTACCTGGTGTTGAACTGCAGTGATGGGACATGATTTGGAACAATAGCAAAGCAAAGTCGGACAGCTGGTGTTTGTATTTAGCCTCTGTGTCCTCATAAGCCTCATAAATACCAGAAAAGTTTGTGAAACTGTGTTGTTTAAATCATTTTTTAAAAAAGCTTGTAAATAGCTTGATTTGATTTGCTGTGTGACTTTTGTTTTACTTAGTGCTCCAGTGATGCAGCTTAAAAGCAACTCTTTCACAGGATATTGCTAGGTTAGCTTTTCATTTAATTGTTTATAAAATGAAGAAGAAGTTTATTAGCAAAACTGCTATTTCTCCAATAAAATGTTATGGATAATAAAGGAAAAGATTTAGCTTTTAATATGAATGGAAACAATGTATTTTTATCTGAATTGAAAATAAATTCTCCAACAAGATCTTTAAATTGTAATGCTTATTTTAGTCTCTTATTTTCATTGCAGAGAGGAAAATTGGTGTGTAATTTGCTTTTCTGTAAGGTGTTGAGCCTTTTGGATCAATACAATTTAAACAACTGATTGAACTATTACTATAAAGTGTCTTAAAATTTGCTCCTGCACAAACTCACTTGCAAATGGATCTTTTAGCATCTTTATGGTGTGATGAAGAACAGTGATATGTTTCAGTGATAGTCAGTAGCTATCAGACGGCTTGCTTAAATTGGACACCACTTTTTAATACCTTTCTTTGAGAGGAAAATTAATGCCTGTATCCTCAAGCAGAAGCGATCTGGTGCATTTTAAAAAGTGTGGGATCCAGACGTACATATGTGCAGAGATGACAATATTTTGCAATCCAAACTGATCCACCACTAATATGAACTGCAGGTATGCCAGGTGGCCAGCATGAAACTGAATGTATAAAATAATTTATTAAAATAAATAATCTAGAGCCATATTTTAAAAAAAGTAAGTCGTAAGTTTTTCAGGTGTCTGTCATGCTCCAGTTTCGACTTAGGAAGCAAATTTTAATTCTGACCTTATGGATGGATTGTTTTGTGCTATATATGTTTAAAACAAGCATCTCTTTCCATCGAGAGAAAACAGTTTGCTGCATGTATTTACTTAAGCAAATCGAAATAGGGCAGATCTATTTCATATTAGGAGATGTGTGAATTGAATTCACAGAAAGCTATGCAGTGACATGACTCCCGTTTTAAGAAGTCACTGTGTGTCAGCTGAGCATGTCTGCGAGCTCGTAGCCCGTGGCGTATGTGCAGTCACTTGACTTAACCCTCCTTCACTCTGAACTAAATTAAATCACTTTGCATTGCCTTGCACATGCCTCTGTTGGAGTGTTCACATCTCTGTGCCACTCAGTGTTGTGCAGCAACCTGCACTGGTTCCTTGCGTGCAAGTCAGCCTTGCCAGTGGGGGAATTTGGAGACAACTGCTCCGGTTAATGGGATTTTCATTTTCATGCTTGCAATTTGCCTGGAATGGCTCTATTGCGGGTGGTATTGAGCACTGTGCAGAGCTGTGAACACTTCCCTGGGGGTCTGGGCATAAGAGCTAACCTGACAGAGAATGGCCTTTTGATAAACAAGGGCAGTAGCAGTAATGGGAACAGTGCAAATGGATTGATGATGGCTAATTTCAAAGACTTTTTCGAAGGATGGCCTTATAAGGGAGAATGCTAAGCATCCAGCTGTAATAAAAGACTTTCTGGAAAATGCTGTTGTGGTGTACAAAAAGGATGTTTTTTATAAATGTAACAAAGATCAATATCCAGCCCTGCTCTTCATGGTCAAGTTATATGTGCCATGTCTCAAACTTACCTGGGTATAAACATTTGATTATTCACTTTTTTTTTTTTTTTTTAATACATTCTATTATGTTTTAAATTAACATCCAAATAACTTTTGCTCTTTAGGTCACACCTCCTATGACCAGTTCACTGTGGAGATATTTACATTCTGTTGATCACGTGGTTCTCAGCACTGTGAGATCTCAAATGAATTACTTAACCTGATCTGTAAAATGAGGATACTAATGCATAATTTAAAAGAAAAAGTGAGGCACATTTTAATAAAGCTTGTAGCCTGCTTTGAGGTTTTCAGCTAGCAGTGTAGCATACGGCACAGTGTATCTAAGTATAGAGTAGCCACTCTAGTGTTTTTGAGTCAGTCACTACAGATACCTCCTAGCTAACCTTGCCACCCACACAATCTCCCTCAGCTGCTCTTCCCACAGTCCCAGCAGTGTCATTTGCATTCCATCACTCTTACTGCTTCTGCAAAGTGTGGTATCTGAAATTCTGGTGGTCTACGTTTGTGCCCAGAATAGTCCACTGCCAGCTTAACAGCATTTCAGAGACACTGATAAATAAGCACAGTGGGGAAAATATGATATAGGAAATCTATCAGTAGATCAGCCTTGTCACCCTTCCCAGGGCTTTCACCCTTATCTTGGCCAGTAAGCAGCAGAGTCCTTGAAGCCATGGTAGTCACGCTCTAAGCTACTGTCACATCTCTTTAATAAGCTGTATGTAAATGTACTCTTGCTAGCTGACTATTTAATTATCCCATCATAGGTTTTAGTATGGTCAGATTACTAAACTGACTTATTGTTTAGTAACAACGACATTTTCTTTCTTTTTCTTACAGAGAAGAATCAATCTGTTTAGGGATTTTCATATGCTAAGTACAACCAACTAATTTGCTCAGTTAATAAATATATGTATATATATATATTTTGACTGCCAATCCTGCAAAACTTATCTCCAACGTGAAAGTCAGGTTATGTGCTATTTCTTCCCAAAGTTTTGGTAATAATTTTCTGATACCCCAATTTTGCTTTGTGTTATATTTATATATGCCTATCACGGCAAATCTGCTTCCTATGGCTGTGCAGAAGTGTTACTGAGATTGTAACCTGACCAGCACAATGCTTATCTCTATCATTGTAATGGTCATTGAGTAGATGTTTGATTTTCATAGTTTAGGATGACTTTTCAGTGTTTGTAGTGAAGGAAGAAAGCATTTTCAAACAGAATGTGACTGTGATATTACTGGGTGTAAAGGGCTGAGGGGGAGCAAGGAATATTGCAGTCCCTTATTAAAGAAAAAAAAAATACTTGTGAAATCACTGTTTCATGTGACATTTGAAAAAAAAAAAAGTATCTGAAATGGATCTTTGATTCTCGCTAAAGCTTATTTATCACAATAGGAATGAGATATGGTACCTTCAAAAGCAGTATCTGACCAAGGCTTTTGTGACAAAACACAGTAAGCGTACTGATTTGTATAGAAGTTGGGAGCTTAGATTAATTGTATCGCTTATAAACAGCAAGATTTGTGGGCAGAGTAGCAGTTCTGTTATTGCAGCTGTATATTTGAGTCCCTAGATGCTATGTTACCTAGCAGTACCTTAGAGAATGATCTCAGGTGTTCTGTCCAAGCACGCTATGGTACTGATATCCCAGAAGAACTGCATCAAATTTGCACTTGTTTTCTCCTTCTGTATGATAACGATCCTAATACAAACCAGGAAAGGATTCCTGACCCATTTTTTCAGATTCAATAGAACAGTATTAGTGTCAGGCCTCTGAGGGTAATAGTAGGCCTTAATGACCTGACCACAAAAAGATGGAAAAGATGATGAGTGATTGGCTATTTGCAAATCCAAAGCATGCTTCCGTTATTTCAGTGTATAATGGTAAATTTTCACAAATGGTGCTTTGATTATATGCCTGGTATGCTTCATTTTTTTGGTTCTTTGAAAGTTGAACACATATTTGAAGGGTTGAGCTCTCATAGATTTACTAGGTAAATAACCACTGTTTGAGTTAGTGATACACACTACTGTAAGAGAGGGAGATTGGTTTGTATAGTTAAATTGTATTTACTACTACATGCTCAGATCACAAAAGCATGATGATAAATAGAGTAGATGCTTGTGGCTGTCTTCACAGTATAGAGATAGCACAAGTATAAACATAACACAGGCCAAGTAGTCACTTCTTACTCTGTTGTGAATATGGTTGCAAACTCGATCTACAGTCTTGACTAAATACGGGTGTAAAGAAATCATATGCTGTGGCTAGGATGAAGGTTAAAATGGCAATCGGAATGGCACAATGTGATAACTCTAAAAGCACCTGAATATAAATAATATTGTAATTAAAAAAAAAAAAACTTTATTCCTTATTTTCAATTCTCACCTTTTTCTTGTAAGAGAAACAGGAGCGTATGTGCTTTGCTCTACTATGCTTAAGTTGGTGAACTACCAGGATGGAGCGAGTGTAGTATTTTACCCAGCATACTGCCAATGAAATCGTTCAGGCATTTCTCAGACTATCAACTGTGTGCGCACAAAGCTTGAAAATGCCTCCTCTGCAATATAAATGACTTCTCACATCATATCCTGATTTATTAGGTTTTAAAATTGTTTCAATGTTACTGCTGTAATTAGCTGAACTGCAAATTGTTCAACTTGAAGTACTCTGATGTCATTATGTTTTAACCAGCTTTAGAAAACTGGTAAGATTAAAATGAACAAAACTACCTTTTGCTGTAAACAACTGTAATCTTTTTCTTCAGACCTCAGATGAAAGGAGCTGTAAGCATTCTTCTGAAAATATTCTCATGCCTAGAAGTTAAAAATAGAACTTACTCTACGTCAGTCACTGTTACAGGAATTGGAGAAGGAATTAATTAACCTGTGTTAAGCAGGGAGTTGTATTTAGATGATTAGGCAACCCTCTTTTAGTTGTAGAACTCAAAGATTTCAGAAAGTTGTATGCAACCTCTATAGAAGGAAAAATGTATAGCTGTATTTTTATCTATCTAGTCTTTGGAAATTAGGTGAGATAATTAGAAATTACAGGAAACCGTGTGGCATTCCAGTGAGAATAATGGCTTCTTCAGTGGTTTGCCTAAGGGATTTAGATACCAAAATAGTAACAGCACTCAAAGTAGAAAGAAGGTTGATTTGATATTCCTTTAGGGAACTGTCCTGAAGAATACGTAACAATCTGCTTCAGACAAGAAAATGTGAACCCAAAGACATTTTCTAAATGCCGCATTCTTCCAAGCATTCACGTATAATTGCATGACTGCCTGTGACAATCACGTTCAATTGTTAAAGGAAATAATTCTGGCTGCGTTTTAGAGCAGATGGGCAAAAAGGAAGTGTGTACTGAGGCCAGAATAACTTCTTCTTAGAAGAGGTCAGCAGATTACAATAATTTCTACTGGGTAAAACAGACCATTAGACATTTGTAACTGTCCCTTGTACAGTTTTAATCTGGTCTTACAGAATATTTAACTGACCTGTGCAAGTTGTATTCAAGCTAATAATGATTGTATTGGATATGAGATTTTGCTGCTCTGAAGACAAGATTTAGTGTTTCTAGTATAGACAACTTATTGCTCAAAGAAAGCACCATTTTAAAAAGTGAGATCTAAATGTGAAGAACAGGCAGAGGAATTCTTCCATATGATTTGCTTTGGAATTTGTATAATTAGTCACACTTGAGACTTTTATATGCAGAATGCAAGTAATGTTTAGCAGCTGCTCTGGAAAGAGAATTTACTTGAATTTCAAACGGTTTCCTGAGAAATTGGTGTATTACTGTTCCTTAAATGCTTATTGATATTGTACTATATTTTGTAGTTGAGAAAATATTGTTCACTTTCCAGTCTATAGTGCAAGAAGCTTTACAGTATCTTGAAAGTTCCTTTGAAACTTATACCATAAATGAACTTTAGAATTTAGAGTGAAAAATATTAGGAAGAAACATTGTGTCATATACTTCCTGCATCCATTTGCAGTCATATTTTTAAAAAATTAAGGATATTTTATTTTCCAAATATTTCTATTAGAAATATGGGTGATAAGGATGTTGTGCTCCAGTGTGTTTTAGTAGCTTCCAGCCAACAATTTCTTTTTTCAATTCTATAAAATTACAGTACCTAGTATCACCTCATAGAGTGACAAGATATGACATTCAGATATAACTTGTATTGCAAATACTAAAATGAATACCGTCAAATGGAGTACATCCTTACAAAGCCCATCAAAGAGGCAGCAGTGAGATTGCCCATCCTTTACCATTGTAATTCTGCTTATGATCTGTGTGCTTTCTAGCTCTACCTGAAGTAACTGCTGAAATTTATATAAATGTTTTCCTCCACTGAGATTGACTTTAATATTCCTTGCTATTAAAAACTTAAGGAAGTATATAAATCATCAAAAAGATAGCAGACTAAAGTGGTTGGTTGTTAGAAGCCTAAGAAATGAAAGCAGACTAGAGCCCTACAGATAGATCTCTTTCACCAGCCTTCCCTTCTTTTGTTAATCATTATGGTAAGTGCTTACAAACTCTATTCCAATTTGTGTTTGCTTGCATTAAATTTAGGTAAGACTGTATGAAATATGAGCAATCATGTTCAATTCAATTCTATTTGTTTGTCTAGCAGAGGAGCATCACTACGTATTAACATATACTTTTTTTCTTGTATTTTCTCGTATATTAATAATTTATTTTTCTTTTTTTAAAGGTTTTTTGAATGATTCAGTTACTAAGTGCATTGTGGCTTTACGGTTGACTGTGATAGTGAAAGTCAGTACCTGCATGCCTGCGGGAAGCCATTCAGATAAATTGCAGTGTTCAGGGAAAGGAAAATGTATCACGAAACCAGATGAGGTAAGGTGAACTTATCAAGATCTTTGTATAATTCGGAAATTTTGTGCCAATATAAATGCAAGGGAAATTGTTCTTGGTCCTCTGAGTATGTGCTTACCTTGCTGCTGTGCAATAGGCTTCAAAAACCATAGAAGTTACTAAATAACAGTGTATTTATGAAATAATTTGATAATGTTTGGAAATCTTCTTGTGCTCTTTCCTTGAAATAACACTAAATTGAGAGATTAGAATGACAACAGCAATTCCCACTGACCACTATGATGTTTTTGTGCCATCTACTAACAAAAAGAAAAAGAATCGTATATGTTAACTTTCCACGCTGTATACTGCCTTGACAAAACCAGACTGGCATTCTATGATCAAGAGACTGTATTCTCTGCTGCCCTTTATACATGTTCATTTTAATAAAGTAATATGCAGCACAATGATGTGCAGTTAATATTTGGTTTTAATAACATTCATTTGGGAGATAAAAGCAATAGTAACTGTTGAGTAAATATTAACAGCTGTGAGCCTGCTGCGAACACAGAAAATCTGGCATATTTAGGGAATTCACTAATAGTTCATCTGCTACCATTTTATGATTTAAATTCTCAATAAGCATGTTTGATAGAAAAATGCCGCTTTGACTTGTAACAACAATAATTAAATTGCTGCAGTAACCTATCTGTGAGTGGCAGTGCTAACATCTGGAACAACTTAACATCTTTATTCCTTGAAAATTAAACTTTAAAATGCTTAAATTAGTGTGAACACAATGACTGTTATCCAAATAACTTGTGCATTCAGTATCCTGTTTTATGGTCCAGTTTATTTTTTCTGCTTTTCTGTATCTGTCCTTTTTCTAGGAATTCAGCATTTTGAATTTGATTTATGTAAATAATGTGTTCAGATGTTCAATATATAGTGGCATAACAAAATGTCTTCCCTTCTTCAATATTTTATCATGTTGAGAATTAAAGGCTTTGATAAACAGTCATATTTTCTGTTTTTCATGTTAGTCCATTTTTGTGTCCCTGATTTCTTTCTTTTACTGCAAGCTATATGTCACAAAGAGGACATACATTAATTCCTGTATCTATGCAGAAGCATTAATATATGTTTATTAAGGAAAATGCATATACTACTTTTAATAATCACTTATGTTTCAAAAATCTGTGATACGTGGAATTTGACTTAATAATAAATTATAATGATCTTTAAAAAGAAAGGCAAATTGGCCTCATGGCAGCTAAGGGGAGCTTGAGAAAAGGGAACTCAGTATCTGTACATCCATACCTTTAATCCTGATATTGAAAATTCTATCCAGCTTTTAGCAATGAATTGACCTCTCTCTTGTGCATACAGTGTTTTTTCTTCCTTGGAAAATGAATAGGAAAATTTAAAATTACTCCTATCTTTTCACACTTTTGAGAAGTAGTAACAGCTCAATGTATTAAGGTAGTGTTTCTAACAGAACGTGCGTAAGACATCCCTGCAGCTGAAGCTATGGGATATGGCAGTCATGATGAAGTCCATTTCTAGAGAGGAATCTACCAGTTCACGGTAGTCAAAGAACTGAAATTAGCAGGAATTTTAGTATCTCTTTAATGATATTTTAACTTCAGTAACACACATTTTTGCTGTAACAAACTGTTTCTGAATTTTCTAAACCTTGAACAAATAAAGAAGTTTCCCAGTGATCCACTGCAGCCTCTTCAGACCTATGCCAAGTGGTGTTCTGAGAAGGGGTAACTCAGTAAAACCTCGCTGTTTCCAAATGTTGTTTATTTATGACCAGACTCCTACTCTAAGGAGAATAAAAATGTTATTTTGTCTATTCAGCCATAGTGATTTTTCAAATCTGACAGTTTTCCTTACCCATTAGTGTATTAGTTGCATAATAGAATTTCAATGGGGAAACTGAATCAGGCCCAGCGTGAGCAACACAGTTAAAAATGGAAGGTGTATATTTCATTAAACAGGATGTTTTTGCCATTGTTTAAGTTGTCTTAGGGGAGATGTATCATAAAATGTCTTTATGGATTTCCTAATGAAGAAGCACGCAACTGCCAAAATTACATGCTTGCCATGTACCAACCAACTGCTGAGTTGTTTCCCCCAAGACCTTCTTTCTTTCTTTATCCAGAACAGAAACTTTAATTTTCTTTAGGTTTGCAACATGCCCTTTGTGATTTGCTGTTTGTTTTTATCTATAATTCATTCAGTTTGTGCATTCTAGTCTTGCAGGATGCAAAGCAACTTCTTAAAGGAATTCATAAAAGGCCTAATGTGGTGTATTTGCTCAGAGCTGTACTGGCTGTAGTCATTTTGCTTCCAGTGCTGAGAAGATTAATGATTGCCTTTGTTTTTTTTCGTGTACTTCATAGTTTTATACCAAATCTGGTAGTAACACATTTGCATAATGGAAACTTTAAATGTAATTAACAATCTGCAGTAATATAAGTGCAGTGGCATACTGTCATCTGTGGGGTGCATATAGCTATAAACAAATGAATTTTGGTCTAACCTGGAAGTCTTGGCTGGTTTTTACTTATTTCTTGCTGATAAGTAGGTAGCTTAGCTTCTACCGAGCTGGGTGGTTTTTTACAGAAAGCAGACCTAAAATTGTAAGCTCATAATGACAGTTTCTTTTTCAATTGTTGTTGGCCTTGAACATAAAATACACAACTTTAAGTTCTTTGAAGTGAAGTGATGCTGTGTTAAGTGATGCCTTTTCCTCCCTTTGTCTGAGCTTAGTACCTCTGTTTTGCTGCCCTACTTGTCATTCTTCCACAACGGAAGAGTGAGTGTGTCAGAAACATAATACTGGTTTTGGTATCATCACAGTATAAATACCAAACCGACATTTATTGACTGAACTTTCACCAGAATAAGTTGTCCTCAGACAAATTGGTTATGAATTGAAGAGAAAAATCCTATTATAATCCAGAGAGAAGTTTGTTATGAATTTTTGATTCTGTGTAGTATTTTAAAGTGAGCTATAGACATCCATTGGCTTTGAAAGCTACAGTTCTGGTTACTTATGGAGACATAATGATTTCTTTCACAGATTGCTCCATTCTTGCATAAAGTGTAGAAGAACAGACTGTGTAAATATGGAGTTTTATTGCTAGTGTTAGAATCACTGATATTTATGAAAAAAAACACTTGCCTGCACTGAGAAATAATGAATTGAATTGAATAATGATGATTTTAATGTCTTCCATGGGTTATAAATTCATGGAGTAGATCCACTTGATTTTATTTGTCTACATTAATATCAGGTCCCTGTATGGGTAATAGCAAATTATTTTAAAGAATTTATTGCCTACCAAAATAGTACACATCTTCCATGTGATGGATTTGTACTCCCAGAACCAAGTAAAATGCACAGATGAACTGTAGACTGTTACGGAATTCTTAGATAGTGACTTTAATACTAGCATTATAGCAATGTGTATTTTTTTCTTGAGTTAGTTTTTCTCACATTGCTGATATATGCCATCTTGTCGAGAAAAGAAATTAATAGTATAATTTGGGGCAAGTGAAGATGACATGCCTAATAAAAATGATGACATTTAATCTTATATACAGAATAACTTGTCTGCATCTCAGAACTATTACCTGTCATTAGATATTTCAGTTTGAAGTCTTACAACACTTTTCTTTTGCTATTTTCAAAACTCACTTTGATAACTGTGTTTTAGGGTAATTTGATCCCCATATCATACTTCTAGAGAGATATAAATATTATCCGAGTTTTATTTCCCCCAACTTTTTATTTCATTAATATAGTTGAGGCAATGACATCATTGCTTTGTTTAAATATATGAATACTTACAATATAATAATCAGCTCCTATTGTTTCAAGACAAGATTTTAGTGTAGGCAGAGCCATACTATTTGTGTCTGAGGACAGTATAGACCTTCTCCTCCTCTCCAACGAATGGTTCAGTTACCGATGTACTTAGCAACATACTCTCAGACCTAGCATAAAACAACTATGAACTTGAGTCAAAACTATGAACAAACATGGCGCCTCTGTTTTGACAGAATTAATGCTGATGGGATCTTAGATCTCTTGCTAACGTGTTTCTGTAGTGTCAGATGTGGAACAGCTTGTTCTCATTTTCAGTGCATACACAAGGGCCAAAACCACATTTAAATGAGATCAAGACTGATCTTTTCAAACAGGGTAAGGAATTCAGGCATGGTGCATTTATCTTTCCTGATACTCCATTCTAACATCCATTTCAAGCTTTAAAGTTTCATTCAATAGATGAATGTATGATAAATGAAGTATCCCCAATGGATAATGGCTGTATACCTGAATATAAAGTGAAATTTCACTTTTTTCAATGGTTTCCAAAAAAAGGAAAAAAAAGAAAGAAAAAAAGATTTTAACCAGAGTTTCTCATTTTAATTATGCTCTTGGTTGTACTCTATTGGATATGAGATTTCATCTACACAAAGCATTATTTCAACAGGGGGGATAGTTCCATAACTCAGACCAGACCATCTTTTTTTCTGTAGGGTAAGAAGTAAAATTGTTTTATGCCTCCGGTGAGTTTGTAATCAGTGACAAAAAATGGGAACAGTGCATCAACCAGAAATTTTCTTTAATGGTATAAAAAAACCCATAAGTTATTAATAAGGTTTTTCAGAGAAATATGTAAATTCTTAAAACTGGAGTTGAAAATCAGTGTGTAATTTAATTCTTTTCTACTTCTCTTTTTGATTACTTTGACATAGTATTGACGGTAAGGAATGGCACACAGTGTTCATGGTGATTTTCAGCAGTTATTTCCATTGTGAGGGGTAGATGGGCTATGCAATTTATTAATGCCTTTGTCTATGAATCTATATTGGGATTGTATTTATTGTACATAAAAGTTGTATAGTTTTTACCTATGGATGCTCAGTGTTAGTAGTATAGCCCATGGACGTTATCTGTAACAACACTGAAAATCATGGCACCTTTGAAATTATTTCTATATCCACTGTCAGTAGAGCAGCCACTGCATTTGTCTCCAAATGCTTCATAAGAGAGGGAGAAAAGGAAAAGAAAGCAGGACTTAGCATGTATGGTGATATGTAGCACAATTTTTGTCTGCTGAGATATGTTGTAAATTTTTGTATTGAAAATATGAGGAACTATTTTGGAAATACAGCCCAGTATCCTGTTCTGGAATAACAGCAACACTACCCTGAAGAGTGATGCAGTTTTTCAGCTGCTTGCCTGTTTTTCCTTTCTATTGAACTACAGTCTAGTCTGGGGACATCTCATTGCTCGTGTGAAATATATGCAGAGCAGTTCTGTGAGCAGGCTTTTGTCACTGATAAATAACATGCATATTGTTGAGTTTTGGAGATTTTACCAAATATATTTCCTTGGATATAAGGAAAACATTTTTAGCATTTTTCTACAGTAAGGGTGTTGAGGCACTGGCACAGGATGCCCAGAGATGTGGTGGAAGCCCAGTCCCTGGAGATATTCAAGGCCAGGCTGCACCAAGCTCTGATCATCTGATGGAGCTGTTGGTGTTCCTGTTCATTGCAGGGAGTAGGACTAGCTGGCCTGTAAGAGCCTCTTCCAAATCAAATGGTCCTACGATTCTATTATAACATTAATCGTTATTTAGACTCTATCAATGCAGTATTTGTGAGGAAAAATGTACTGCATTTTACTGACTTTCATGTCTTCATTTGTATGAAGATTACTGTCTTTTTTCTCTTTCTTTTTTTCATAATACACAGCTGTTTATTTGCATGAAGCAAACAGAAGTAAAAATAGAAAATAAAATACTGACCTGGCCTCTTTGTTTCTGGTTCCATGCACGTTTTGTGCTATGCGATGCAGTGTCTGTGCCTGGGACAGCTGCGTGCATCGAGCCCGAGTGACGGGGCTGGGAAATGCAGGAGTGAGTGCGGCTGCCATCTAGTGCTTAATGAACACAGGAAGGGGGCATTTGATTTAAATGGATGTATCAGATGAGAGCTTTCCTTGCTTCCATCCTTTAACACATCCTTGGCAATCTTAACAATTTAAATAGTTTTAAAATTTAATTATATTTTATTACTTAATAAAATGCTGAATACCACACTGTACCTATGGCAGTTATTTCAGTACTTTAACAGGTGTAGTGCTCTTAATCTTTTATTAAGCAGCAAAACCAGCGAGTTTTGGAAAAGATACCAAATACACTGAGAAAGAGACCTGTTTTAGCAGAGCCAGTGGCTTGTCTGTCATGAAGTGAGCCCCAGCCCTGCTCATCCCACAGGGGGTGCTCCTTTGTAGCAGGGTTTTGTTGTGGTAAATCTGTACATTACAAATCTTGGTAATCATGATGGTATAGAAATATAATTTCTGGAATGGAAGAAAAAAAATTATACTGATTTAAGCATTATGGATCTGATCCACGTCTTGGTGGAGATTCCCTGGCATGATTAAAAATCTGACCTGAAGAACTGGTGCAGGTTTAGTATTTCAACGGGTAACTTCATGCATTTGATGTATTTATGTCAGCTACTTGTGTTTCAAATGGAAAAGCAGCAGAAACATTTTTGTTCATAGAGTAGTCAGTGAAAAAATAACCTTCGAAAATTCATTGAGGAGTACAAATTTTGCTTGTTTTTAGGCAACGTTTTTCTGTGAGTGTGAAAATGAGTACTGGGGCCCCCTGTGTGAGGAATTTGATGCTTGTCAAAGCCAGCCCTGCCAGAACAACGCAACCTGCACCGACCTAGCACAGAAACACAACGGGAACAATTTCACCTGCAGCTGCCTGCCTGGTGGGTATCGTCTTGTTCTCTGAATAATGCATTTTTGTTTTAATATTCAGTACATATCTTTTGCAGAGCAGCAAACTGTGCATCTTCAGATAGTAGGAAAGAGGGAAAATAAAACAACAACATAAGGTCAGCCTTAAGGAGCTGGAAAATTCTTCAGCTGTGAATATTGGCACAAGAGGCACAGTACCGTACAGCCAAACCAAAACCATCAAGAGGGAATTATTCATATAGAATCATAGAATCATGGAATCACTTCGGTTGGAGGGGGTACCTCGAAGATCTTGGAGCTCCAACCCCCAGCTGGCTGCCCGCCACTGCATGAGGCTGCCCAGGGCCCCACGCAGCCTGGCCAGGAGTACCAACAGGGATGGGGCATCCACAGCTTCTCAATCTGTTCCAGTGCCTCACCACTCTGAATGGTCTTTTTTTTTTTCCTAACATCTAACCTAGATCTCCCCACTTTTAACTTAAAACCATTCCTATTGTTCTAACACTACCAGACCTTGTAAAAAGTCATTCCCCTCCTGCTTAAATGTTCTCTTCAAGTACTGGAAGGACACAATGAGGTCCTTCACTTCTCCAAGCCTTCACTTCTCCAAGCTAAACAAGCCCAACTACCTCTACCTACCTTCATAAGAGAGGCGATCCAGCCCTTTGAACATCTTTGGGTCCTCCACTGTACTTGGTCCAACAGCTCTGCATCGTTATTGTCCTGGAGGACCTAACAGAACTTTACCTAGTGAGATGACCAAAATTATTTAATCTGCTGTCAGAAGTCAGCTTTTTCATATTTTTTCCCCCAGTACAGATTTCAAGTATACAACATATCAAACCTTTCAATAGATGTTCCTCCACTACAACTAGTAAATTCTCTTCTTCACTCACAGGGTGACATGGAAAAACTCTCAACACAAACTACACTCATTTAATTGTTGCTCAGAATTAACTTAAACTTTGAAAACTTTTAAAACATGCATAAACTAAATAGAATAATTAGTGGATTTATTAATGATCAAATGTCTGAGTTCTCTGAAGTTATTTCAATAACATTTGCCATTAAAATTTGATCAAATGAGTACAGACATTTTAATTGAAATTAAAATGAAACTAAATATGACAGTCATAGTTAAAAGCTGGAATGTAAATTTATGCTACATGCTGATGGAAGAACCTTACAAAGTGACTGTTACGGGACACTCCGTGCTATCTTAAATCTTACATTTCAAAGACAAACTCAGTTATCATAATAGCACAATTACTTCATTTTTAACTAACATAAGAAAGTTAGTAAAGTAACAATAAAACTATTAGACTGAAATAAATGTTAATGTGCTTTGTGCCTCTCGGATTTTCACTTTTTCTCTCTTTGCTTAAGAGTCATTGTAGTGAATGGGCAGCAGAAAAAGTGATTTGTATTTGAATTTTTACATGTACATGGATGTCCTACTACTCTAAAAATTAGATATATGTATAATCTATTCTAATTTTATAAATATGTGAATGGATCAACTATTACTTTAACAACATATGCAAACACGGTTGAATAATAATTTAAATTCAAGAGGGAAAAGATCAGAGTAAAACAAGCTTGAAATATTTAAACAGTCCATACAATTAATATCATATTGACTCTGACTGATTCAGAATTCTTTAGGATTTTGACAAGTAGTTTTTAATTAGAAAAAATAATAAACGTGCAGGATATGTTTATTTTATGTATTTATTGAGAGAGCTTTCTTGGAAATTGTTCTGCATTAAGTACTTCTGGCTAAATTTCTCTTTTTAAATGTCCTACCTTGGGAGTAATGGGATCGGTCTCTTCTCCTGTGTAACTGGTGAAAGAGTGGAGAGAATGGCCTCAAGTTGGGCCAAGGGAGGTTTGGGTTGGATATGAGAATAAATTTCTTCTCTGAAGGAGTGGTCAGGCGCTGGAATGGGCTGCCCAGGGAAATGATGGGGTCACTGTCCCTGGAGATGAACAAGAAACATTAGATATTGTACTGAGGGATGTGGTTTAGTGGGGAAGTACTGGTGATAGGAGGAGAATTGGACTAGATGATCTCAGAGGTCTTTTCCAATCTCGGTGATTCTTTGTTTCTAAATCCAGGAATACTTCTAAGAAGCCTACCTGCAGTTCATAAAATCAGAGTTTTTACTAGATTATTACTTTCCCATCTTAATATAAAATATTTTAAAAATACTTCATGATTCTTGGTTTTGGTTGCATAAAAAAAAGCTTTAGGAGGAATATTTAGCATAATTCTGATGTGCCTACCCAAAAGCCCAAGAACGTTTCCACTAGGAAAACCTAGTGTTTTGATGTTTTATGGCTGAGCTTTGTACAGTACCATAAATATGCTTCCCACTTAGCTACAAGACTTCGAAGATGATTATTGCTTCCTGTTATTATATTCAAGTCTGCAATATTTCCTGCTTCTATTGTGAAGTTACAAATTACAGTGCCTTGATGCAGCAAATGTTATTTTATTTCTGTAACGATGTAAAAACCCAAGGTATTGCTGTTTTTTATGATCCCAGGTACCTGCATCAAGTGCTTGCTTTATTTTTTACCATTTGGCCTCTCCACTTTTCAAAGGCTTCCCATGAATTAAAGAAGTAGTCACTGTCAGGGACAAGTATTTGAATTACTTGCCTGAGAAAGTGCTAATACAGGTGTAGAAAAAACATTGGGTTGATATTGTGAGATGCATTGTAGAAAGGAAACAGTGACTAAGAACACAATGGTTTCTTGAACAACTATATCTCTGTTACGTACTTTGGATATATATTTTCTTTGACATCTTTATTTTTTTAACTCTTTTAATCCTTTTCATTTAAAATTTATTTCTCTAAAATTTAGTTTTTTGCCTTGTTAACTACATAACTATTTCTTCTCCTCGTCTCTGCAAAAAATGTTAGCTCCTACTGGAAAATACTCTAAATATTTCCTTCTACAAAATCCCTCCCATTTATCACGGTAGAACACAAAGCTTACAGTAGACAGAACTAAGCTATTTAGCTTCTATATATAAAGACTTCCCTTCTGAATAACAGCATGATCAGGTTTCTCTGTAGATGCTTTGAAAGATAAACATAGTTAACTCCATTTATTACATTCTGGATCTTGCAAGATATGCTTCATGACCTCAAATCATTATACTTTAGTTAAAATTTTGTAAAAATATTTTTTTTTCTTTCTTTCTTTTTTTTTGTTAATAACAAATGTAAAATATTATTCAGATTAATTATTATTAATTATTAATTAACTTTAATTAACCTTAATTATTATTAACCTGTGTTCCTAGCTGTAAAAAAAAACAATTGCATACGGAAAATAATTAAAGGCAGAGGAAATAAGAATTTAATTATTATAATGAGTTTAAATATTGCTTCCATTTGTAAATTTCAGAGCCATTCATGTGTGAATGGTATAGCTTCCCAGATTTTGTTAGATGTTCTGATGATCTGTAACAGCACAAAACAGCACAAAACAGTGATGATTCTTATGGTGTATCTGATCAACAAGGTGCTCTGTTCTTTCTTACAGTGGTTGCTTCGCTCTTCTAACTTTATAGCTCTTGCTAGGAAATTCCCAAATTATATTCTCTTGCAGATGGGTAAAACATGCCCTATAGATCATATTAAGATGGAGCATATTTATTTTCATAACACTGACAAAATATTACCTCTGATGAATTTTGTCTCGAGCTATAGTAACATTCACAGGAAGTCAGCAAGCTTCAGAGCAACACAATCATTCACGCTTTTCTATGCCAACATTCCTTTGGGTACACATCGAATTTCAGGGTAATTTTTAGCTTTCACAAACTGCAAAGCGGTTTGATGACTGAAAAAATGTTTTAATTGAGTTAAACACATTCAGTACTGTAGTATAATTCATAAAAATAATCAGCTGAATGTCAGAACTTGGAAATACGAAACCTATAGATGAAACAAAGCAGTTGATGTAGTCTTATATAGTATTTCTTTCTTTTGTTGTCGTAAATTCTATGTTAATTTAATACCAATTAGAATTACAGGAAATTGCTGGCTATCGAAAGTAAGGCGTAGGTATGCCTTCATCCAGTCCAGAAGAGCTGCCTCACAAGACCACAGTTCTGGTTTTAGACCTCCTTATTCCACTCAAGTTTAGCTGACTTATAGCTGACAGTCTAGATAGAACAGTTTCTTTCTCCATGTATCACGCTGCAGAAAATAGGATCAGAATTTAATTCTCTGTAGCATACAAAAGCAGTAAGGTTGACAAAGAGAAATGCCTTAGACTCCTTCTTTATAGTACTGGAAAAGATGTAGCTAATAGCCTATCTGAAAGATTTCTAAAATGTTGACTTTGATTGCATGAAAACAAATTCACAGAATCACAGAATCACAGAATTATCAAGGTTGGAAAAGACCTAGAAGATCATCTAGTCCAACCATTACCAATACTTCCCAGCTATATCATATCCCTCAACACAACATCCAAACGTTTCTTGAACACTCCCATGGTGACTCCACCACCTCCCTGGGCAGTGCATTCCAATGCCTGACTACCCTTTCCGAGTAGTAATACTTCCTAATGTCCAGCCTGAACCTCCCCTGGCGCAGCTTGAAACCATTCCCTCTAGTTCTATCACTGATTACACGAGAGAAGAGGCCGACCCCCAGCTCACTACAACCTCCCTTCAGGAAGTTATAGAGAGCTATAAGGTCTCCCCTGAGCCTCTTCTTCTCCAGGCTGAACAATCCCAGCTCCCTCAGCCGCTCCTCATAAGGCCTGTGCTCCATGAATTTTCTTTTTACTTCTTTCTTTCTTTCTTTTTTTTTTTTTTTTCCTTTTTTTCTCCCATACATAAGTGAAATCCTATTCCAGGCACGTCCCATGTTTCACCTTACATCTTTCTCTTAGGCACTTGCCCTTGCCTGTGTATTAACAGCATCAGCTTACTGACCCTTAACACCAGCCATGGTGCTATTACAGAGGATGCTTACAATTGTACTTAGGGTTCCTTTTAAAAAAACAAAATACCTATGTGTGTATAGTGTGTATTTTCTTCTTCTGTCATGCATTCCAGATAGTTTTTTGGAAGTAAAGAAAAATAAGAATAAGGAATGTGTGATATTCATTAAGGAATTTAAATTTCGAGTGTTTAATCTTTTAGCTTGTATTTTGTTCTTTTTTTGGGCGGGGTGTGTTATAGACTTCAGACATATGGAACAAAGCAATCTACGGTCAAATAGTACAGTACACACAATCTGTAGCTTGTGAACTTATAGAAGCTTATTTGGAAGAGATTGCAACTGTTGAGCAGTACTTCACAGCTCCCACTTAAAATAAACACCCTCTCTGGAGCCCAGAAGTAGGAGCAAATGGCAGTCATTCAGCATATGCACAGCTAATTCAGATGACAAGTCCTGTTTAAAGTCTTCCCAAGGATTTTTCACTTGAGATTCAAGATGCATTTGAAAACCATTCATAAAGGACTTTTTTTTTTTTTTTTTTTTTTTTTGATTGTATGAGTCCTTATGAGAACCCATCACCAGCCTTCATTATGGTAGTACTGTCAGAATATTACTGATGGTAAAATACAGTTTTTCTATAATCTCTGGATTTCCACTGCTTATTTATTTCTCCTGTGAAGGATAAGTTCTTATTAAAAATCCCATTTTAGAAGAAATTAGAAGACTGTTCTGATTTCTATTTATTACTTTGGTTAATTTTGTTCAAGAAAGCTAGTGGTACTGTTTGAGTTACCATTTAGCAATAAGATCTCATTTTCCCTATGCTTTCTGAATATTGTGTGCTTTTTTTGTAGGTTACACCGGAGAGCTGTGCCAGTCAGAGATTGATCACTGCATCCAGCAGCCATGCCAAAATGGAGGTACTTGTTCATCCAATATCCATGGATTCACCTGTCAGTGCCCAGAAGGTAAACATATTTGATATCTTGTACAAACTTGTGTTTCATGGAGCATACTCAATCTGAATTTTTAGTTATATGAAAATATATTCAAAATGGCGCTTTACACTATATTTGTAAGCAGAAAAAAATCCAGATGAGATATTCTGTGTCATCAGTATCGTATAAAATATGGTAAGAACTTAAGCGTTACAGAGTTTATGCTGCATAGAGGCTCTTTATCCATTTGCTGGCACCTATAAAGTAGAAATCAGGTTCCAGCACTGTGAGAAAGATAAGAGAATCTGAGGATACTTAGAATTCATTCTTATTTTTGTGTTGTCCAGTAAATGAGTGAGAAAAGCTGCCTTGCCTGCAGTGTTTGCATATTTCTGCATCTGGGTCAATTAGAGAAAAAAACAGTGCTTTAAATTCCACAAAGTTTTAATTCATTCTCCTTTCTGTTAGGACTTGTTTTTTTCTCTGCATGATAAGCCTTTCAGTGGTTCTCATTGGTAAACACTGTGAATGTGACAGTGTGAAATGAGGACGCTGTGATGGCAAAGTACATGCTTTTGTAGCATTTTGCTGTGTGAAATGGCAGATGCCTGAGTCCCTCATAAAAAAAAAAAATTATCAGAAGTGAAAGCTCTCAATTATGAAAACTTCTATTAGTTCTATTAGGATTGGAACTTTGAACTAATTATATTTCTGATCTCTATGGATGTTTTTATTCTGTCAGCATCTCGTGTTTGCTCTAAGGGTACAAGTCTTGATAACTATTCTGGTAACGTATACTTGCTTAATAATGAAAGATTATTTGTAATTTCTTTGGAACGATTCCTTCCTTTTCTGGAGTATCATGCTTTAATGGTTGACCCACTTAACAACTGTTTGGAAACAGACACTGACATTTTGACTGCAGAGCATATCTTGCATTTGGAAGAATTTTGAAAACTGTCTTATAACTAGTAGCAAAATTCAGTAAGAATATTTTTCAATATTAGACGTAGTAATTCACTTGTATTTTTCTTAGGAAATCTGTTCATTATTTTTAAAAATGCTTTGTAGAAAAATATTTTGCGATTACAAAACACATAGAAGAAATTATACTGGGGCTTTCGGATGTTTTAAAGCCACCACATTGTTTCTGTGTGCGACATGGCTTTATCGCTTGTTGCTGATGGCCCTTTAATCAATATGCTAACCAGCTCTCAACTTCTCTTACTGCTCTTTGAGGCTCAGGCCATGATGACAGGATTGAATGTGCCTTTACGTCCCAAGACGGACTGCCCTCTGCTGATGTGCCAATGCTTGATGTGTTGTGCTCTTGATTACGGCAGGTTTTCTTCTGCAGGAGAACCAAATTACTTTTGCTTCTCTCTTAGTCTTACTTGTCTTAAGCTATCTCTATGTAATGCTGCTTGGTCCTACATCTTGTTTGCTGCTTTGTGTCTTCAGTATTTATCTTCTGCCTCCCTTCTTTGCCACTGATCCAGATCCACGTTTGATCAGTTTCCAGTTCAGTTCTCTTGTATGCTGTGCTTCAAGTAGGCAAATCTTGGAATCTTGGTACTGTTGTTCCATTATCTTAGTATTTATGCTGAACTCTGTTGCTGTTTTACCTTCTGAGAACACTGGTACCATTTGCTCAGGTTTCTGCTATTTTTCTTTGTTGACTCTTCTGTTCTTACTACATTTTAGACACCTGTGCTCTCCTATTCTTCTTGGGGTCTTGAGATTTTCTAGGATTTCTGGATTTTTCTTAAAGATGCAGTGAGATTTCTGATCCTTCAAGAGGAAAGAAAAAAATTACTTGGCAACTTCAAGCAGAAGGTGTCTGCTCATAGAACTCACTGTTATTGAAATGTACTTTTTGTGTCACCTGTCTGAAACTTTGCATGAAAAGTTACCAATTCCAATCTCCCAGCATTATTTCTGCATTCCTAAGGGCAGCCACAGAAGAGTGCCAGGATGGAATTTGGCAAGGAGCTGTTACTCCAATAACTTATTTATATGCCTAACATGCTTACGTGGTATAAATGTTTTCCTTTTCAAAAAAACATCGAGGCATCTCAAGAAAACATTGTATGTAAATACAATTACAACTCCTGTGAAAATCAGTTTTAACAACATAGAGAAAAAACCTTTAGAGATGATGGATGGTTTCAGGAATCGCGTTCTGGACTGGGCAGCGTTATCCCCCAGAAGAAGAATAGTCTTGAACACTTCTGATTTTCGGTTCCTTGGAAACAAGCATTTTCTGAGAAAATCATTCTTAGGCTTGCCTGAACACGTGCCACCTTTTGTGAATAGTTGTTTTTTTTGATTGAGCCTGTGATAGAATCACAGAATGGCTTGGGCTGGCAGGGACCTTGAAACCCACCCAGTTCCAACTCATTGCCATGGACTGGTTGCCACCCTCCAAATCAGGCTGCACAGGGCCCTATCAAACCTGGCCTTGAAGGCTTCCGGGGATGGGGGATCCACAGCACTCTGGGCAGCCTGTTCTATTGTCCCTTCAAAGTCACTGTAAATAATTTCTTCCTAATATCTAATCTAGATCTGCCATCTTTTAGTTTAAAGCCATTACCCCATGTCCTGTCACTACAGTCACTCCCTGATAAACAGTGCATTTGCATCTTTCCTATGGAACCCCTCTAGGTGTACAGCAAGGCTGCAATAACGTCTTTCCCGAAGCCCTAGAAACTATCCCTGACTTCTTAGTAGTTGCCACAAGGTGAATGCTTCTGCCGAGGTTGTGTAGCTGTGCCATCACCGTATAGGCAAAAGTGCTGGTGCAGAAGTGATGCTTAGCATGTCTGCAAAAGCCAGTGCAATTGCTGTGCAGTAGCCTATGGGCTTATTAACTAGTAATTGTTGCTTTTCTATCCTGTTCTGGAAGATCTTTTAGTGCCAATAAGCTCAGGAATTCAGATATGTGGAGGGAGAGAGCTGATTTTTCTAGATGCATTTTGATGCATTATTCTCTCACAGAAGCATATTTTGAGAGCTTCTGACTTGTTTGGAAAGATGTGGTTATTTTTGTAAATAAAGCAAGGAGTAGGTAACTGAAAATTACAGGTGCGGTTAGTTGCTATTTTTAGTGTCTTCAAATTTTCCATTAAAAAAACCACATACACAAAGAAAACCAAAACCATGATAGATTTCTAATTTAAGCAAGATCTCCAGCTCTGCTTCTATTCTCCTGCTGTGCGTAATAGCAATTGCTAGTTGAGAAGAGGGCTTTCTTTCTGTACTGCTAATTCAGCACAGTGGGGGAAAGGTAGCCAGAGAGCTTATACGTGTTTAAGAACTAAAACTGGAGATTCTGTACAGATAGGCAGAAAAAGGCAAGAGCAGGTTGGAAGTATTACAAAGGGAAAAGGGGAAAATGGCAGGAAACGGAATGAAATGGAAACAGTGAGGAATATTCTTGAGACTGTACATTTTTATTTCATATGAGATCTGTGGCTCATGAAAGAGGAATGTGACAGCACACCAAAGGTGAGATATGAGGCACTGAAAAAGAAGCCTAAATTGAATGTAACTGTTTCATGATTATTCTTTAGACAATATTATTGTCTTAAGAGTCTTTCAATAAGGTAAAGTTTGTTAGGCTCTAAGATTCCATTTTCTATGTGAAGCATCATAGATTTTAAATTGTCCAAAATGCTAGAAAATAAATTGTTATATGAAGTGGATGAGTCACCCTTTATCTAAGAGCAAACCAGAATTTATGCTCAAAGGTATAATGAATGGACTTGCACCATTCTAAAGACTGAAGAATTTATTTAAAGAATGTTTAGGATGTCTTGCTTACTGGGTGTTGATCTTTGATTGTCATACTTCACATACTTTGCAAATATTGCCTTCAAATGATCACGCAAAAAAATTTCCAAAAATTCTAACCACACCCCCAAGTAAACATCTGTCAACTTGGACATGGATGTTTGAAATTCATATTCAAAATGATTCTGTAAATACCCAAATCAGTCTGTTAAATTCTTGTTCTTATTTTCTTTCACTTGTTGTTATGTATGACATACCACTGCATTGGTAATAATATTGTTAATTAGGGTGCTAACGATCATTTTATAAATTTAGTTAATTCAAAAACTTTGAATAAGTGAGAAATTATATAAATTCCCAAAGCACCTTGGAATTCAACATACAAATAATAAATAAAAAGACATAAAAACATAGACAAAAATACAAGGTTGGAAATAAGTAAAAACTTTTACAATAAATACTTAATCAACAGGAAAACTTGTAGTCCTATTAGGGGTTCTTGGGGGTTTTCTACTTTCTTTATGTGGAGCTCACCAGCTCCGACTGGAGTGGCAGAAAACTTTAAATTCAAATTAGTGTATATTTGAAATAATTTTCCAATGTTTTTCAGAACGGTACAGTAGAAACAAGTAGGCAGGAAACAATGTTATAATTGGCAGTTTAATGTCTAGATTACTTAAAATTTGAATTTCGAAGCTGATTCTATTTTACTATTGCCAACCTGACTTGACCAGCTGCAGGGAATTAGAGCTATGTAAAAGACAACAAACTTTCTCTGAAATACCTGCTGATAACTAGAAAGCAGCAGATTAAAGGATATTCTTACCATCATTTCTGTGGTCTAAAAAGTACAAAGCTCCACCGCTATAGAAGATGTTGAATATTTGCAATAGCAGTTAGAAAGTGTACATTTCACCATGAAATATGGTGATGAGTAGAAAATAACTTTCTTGACTATGTAAAGAATTGTTTATGTTCTTCAATTTTTCTGGACTTCATCGTTCACTTAGAAGATTTTTCTGAATCAGATCTTGGAAATACGATTCTAACTTCTTTAGGCTTGCATATAATTAACCTATTATATATTTTAATTCCGAAAATAGGATACACAGCTGTTGTGTGTGTAAGATTTCCCAAGGTTACTGGTGATTATAGAATGTGGAGTTCTTCACATTACCATAAGAGAGTTTAATTTACCTGCAGAATATTGTGTTGTTAATTAAAAATTTTATGGCTGTTCAGTTTCTGCTAATCTAATGCTTCTACCTGGCATCTTTCCAAATTGCTCCTATTTTTTTGTACGGCTCCATAATGCTTTAATGTGTTTGGCCTCTGTTCATCTTTGTCTGTTGAGACTTAGCTAGGTGAATTTCCATCAAAAACTTGCAAGTCCTTTTGAATTGTTTCTTGTTTTCTTTTGATGAGTATATTTTTTCTTTCCTTTACAGAATTCTGATGATATTACATCAGACGTCTCACATTTCCTTACGAAACAGATTTCTATGGGGGAAAGTGATACATTTCTTTCAGATCTAAAGGTTTTTTTAGTCTCCAGGCCAAGTAATTCACAAGCTTAAATTTTCACATTTGTGTATTTCTTGGAATTGGGTCTAACATAACATTCTGGCAAGATGGTTGTTCGGCAAACTGTATAAAAAGCAGTTGTACAACTCTTCAGAAGCATTTAAGTTGCTTGATTTATTACTCTTGCTTTCAGTAGCCAAGTAATTAAAATCCCCCCATGATGAGGAATTCGGCTTCTATCCAGAGCTTTTCTAACTCTGGAAATATTTTCTGATCTACTTTCTATTGCTGCCCTGGAGGTCTGTAGCAATATGTAAAGAACATCACCTGTCTGCTAACTTTCATTCTCTTTGGCATCTAACCAAGTGATCTGTTTCGCACAAGCACAAATAGTGCATTGTGTCTTTGAGCAGTATAATTGTTTTCTAATACTGCTTTTCTCCTTTGCCTTCTGTGTTATTTCTGCATTTTAGTCATGTCCCTGTTACACCAATGACCTAGATGCAAGGCTGTGTTTGTGTCAGCTAGCTGAAGAACAATTCAAGGGATAATTTTCTGCAGTTAAATGTAATCCTGTAATAATGCTTTTTTCTGCTTTCAATCAATATATATCTGAACCTGATTCTTATTTACATAATTTCAACAATTTTATTGATATGGACTCATATATACTATCAGAAATGCCAAAATAACACATCTTCAATTCAGATGCATAAGTACTGGTGATTCTAGAGTTTTCAGACGTTAAACTCATACATAAGATTTGTATTGTCAGAATGAACAAAGCATATTTCACAGTGCAGTCAAAGAGGACAACATGTTTCAGCATATTTTAGACCTTCATATGTTCTCGAAGAGCTCTGTCACTTGAAACATTAGCCATCTGCCAGTATGTTTCTCTTTATAGGGAAGATTATTGCAAAGGTTGTAGTGAAGCAATGTGAGTATCATTGTGTGACCTCAGATCTCCTTGATCTTTTTAAATCTAGTGTCAGAGTTACTGTAGAGATTTACCAGACTCATTGACTGATAATAGTTAACAGTCCCTGCAGAGTCCTTTAAATCCATCCAGGATTTTATGATAAAAGCACAGTTTTTTTAAAATTTAATAGCATTGCTGGAATTAGAGATTTGGTTTTAGGGTTTCTATTCCATTCACTTTCTGATGGTTATACAGTCAATACCTACAGGAAGGACTTCTACTATAGGGTTCCCCAGTATTTATTTATAGGCTGTTTCTCTTCAACATCGGTGAGCAGGAGGTACTGATAAAGCCCATGAACCAATCTGAGTCACAGGATATCAGAATGGAGACGGCAGAAGGGCCTTGCCTATGTTCTTTGCCTATGTCCTGCAACATCTGCTTTTCTTTCCTGATCTTTTCTAAGATTAGGAGTTATTTATAATTAACTGTTAATAGTTAAAGGGCAGTTGTGATCTTTTGATCTTTTCCCTGGTCACAATAATCTGTGTTTTATTAATTTTTGGAATAGTTCTTTCAAGTACACCGTATGGGTTAGTAATGTAGATTGATCTACTTTCTAATGTGCTTCTTTTCAGAAATGCCAACTTCCTGACAACTGTTGAACAAAATTACTATTTAATTCACCTGAATGTGAATTGTGAATTATTAAAAAGCAGATAAACTCAAAATGCTCTGAAATTAACACATCTGTCAAAATTAAATTAAAACTATTTCTTCATTGCTTGAAATGTGGAATGACGTTGTACAGAACAAAAATATTTACACAGCCATCAAAAGATAATGAGATGATGTAGCGTATATATGGAATGTAACATTTTGACTCAATTTTGGTATTCATCATAAACTTCATACCGTACAGAGATTCACTTCCAATAGATCATCTTTTAAATACAACATTGAGACTATTTAAATATAAAAGCTATAGGTATAAGGCCAATAATCCATTTCATCAGATTTACAGATTGAACGTTAATCCAAAGTGTCATCTGTCATTATTTGTCTTCATGCTCTGAGTTGGCTTAGAACAGAGCCATCTCCTCCATCTTGATCCTTTCTGTCACCATCAGACACATTCTATTTTTTTTTTTTTTTTTTATTTCTCTCTCTAGTGAAAAGCTTTTGTACCAGCATTTGCTTATTTCCTTCTCTGATTCTGAAGGATATCTGAAATGTGGCTGCGATCTCCTTGGTTACTGTGGCCGTGGGGTCTGTTCTCTGCCTTACACAGTGGCACAACTGCCATGGTTCATGCTTTAGAGCAGATTTTCTTGCTGGCTTGATAGTTCTCAAGTGGAGACTGTCCTGATTTCCAAAAAAGTCAATTTTGGCCTTTTTTTTTTTTTTTTAAATTAACCTTCCTGTCTGTTCTGTTCCTGATCCCTAGAAAATCACTCCTGCTTCTCTAGCCAGGTACAGTTAAGAACGTGGATAAGCCCTGCCAGATTCAATAAATATGTTTTTCATTTCTCTGCCTTAATCACATGATAGTATGATGCTGCCTGAAACTGCTTATATCTTCATGTTGACTGGTAAAATTTGAGTTTAAAGTATATAGGAAGTGTGTACTTTTCTAGTTTTCATTCAATAAAAAATCATGAATGTATGTCAATGGCTTAATTTTAAATTTGTTTAATTGTTTAGATTGTTTGGTTACCAAAATGTTTAATTATCAAAAACATTTATTTCTTTTAGGGTTTTTAGGAACCTCTTGTGAAGAAAAAATAGACCCTTGTGCATCATCTCCCTGCCAGAACAATGGAACTTGTTATGCAGATAGACTTGTCTACTCCTGCAGTTGTAGTTCTGGATTTACAGGACCTACATGTGCTCAACTAATTGACTTCTGTGCTCTGAATCCTTGTGCACATGGCATTTGTCGCAGTGTTGGAACCAGTTACAAATGCCTCTGTAGTCCCGGTTTGTACCAAACAGTTACATTACATATTTTATAAATCTAGTATTTTTGTATGTAGATTTCAACATATACTTTAAAATTACTTAATTTTTTTTCTTTTCAGTACATAAAACACATTGAGCAGATGTTCTGTCTGTTTAGAATAATGCTAGGAATCTACAAATTCCATTTGGAAAATCAGTAGTTGCAGGGTAAGAACTGAAAATACCCACTGAGATCCATATGGCTTGGTTGATACTTACTGTTATGTTATAGAGATGTAGTGTGCAGGATAAATCTTAGGTGAGATATCAGTGTCACTGAAGTTGAAAAGTTTGAGGGAAAGACTGGAGTACACGACAGTAATTTTTGGGAAAGGACTGGAAACAGACAAAGTAACTGAACAAAGTACAGTAGGAAAAACAATGATTGCTAAACAGCAGAGGCTGTGAACAGGAGAAAAAAAATTGAAGTTCTAAATAATTACAGAAATCAGTAGATGGCATGGGGGGTGCTCATGAGGCAGGAATATGGGAGTTGCTTGATAATATGAACCTATTCCTTGACTGGCTATTTTGTGTTCTGTTAGCCTGTTTATTTTCTGAACAGAAAAGTGCTGTTTTTTCTAGCTATTGCATGGTATAAGGTGTTAGGACACGGTGAAGAAAAATCTCTGGAGGAAGGCAAAACTATTGAGATGCAGAGCTGCCTAACTCTGGACACCACTGAAAGTAATCGATATATACCAATAGGATTTGATCCTTAGTGGTTTTAAATGTATGACTGAAACCATAGTTGACTGAAAAAAAACAACCAAAGAACCTCAAAGAGCATTTAGAAAATATATTTATGCTAGCTATGTTCTGGAAAGTTCTGAGAAGAATTGTAGGAATTGAAACACAGAGGAGATATTTTACCCATGTATAAGCAATACAAAAAGTCATCAGCACCCTCACCTTCCCAATTAGAGTAAAAACTGTCTTCTTAATGTCTAGTATAAAAAGGGATTGGATTTGCAGTCTCAGGAGCTGTCCAAGGACCCTCCAGTGGCATCCCTGGAAGAAACGCTCAGTGTCTCTCTGTCTGGGAAAACCAGGGAAGACTTTGACAGTCTGTTACAGCACTTATGATGTTGGTGAATTAAATTTGTGCGCAGTTTGGTTGCATTATCAAGGGTTAATAATAAACATTTTGAACTACAGAGAGACATTACCATACATTAGTGGGAACGAAATGATATCTGGTTCTTGAGCTTGGAGGTTTGCAGGCTCTCAATGTCAGTATACCTAGATCCAAGACTTTTTTGTGTGTGTGGTAGTCTCTCACTTTCAAATATGCCACAGAATAAATGCACATAATACAGATATATTAGTAGTAAGTTTACTAATTAACATTTTAGAACTCCCTTCTACCTTGGTTATAAATTATCTCTGAAACTCACTGTTTAAAAAAGAAAGCAACAACTTATTTTTGGTGCGTTCAGTCCATGATGTTCTTTTAATGAGGTATTTGACAGAGGATGTAATTTCTTACTATAAAATCAAAGTGCTGCAGAATTTTTCTTCTATTTTCAACTTGAATGCCATCCTTCCTTTATTCAGTTTCTACCAGCAGGTATGCAGTGTCATCTGGATTTCCATTTTTGTTACTCTTGCCTCAAAAATTAAACAGGAGAGGAATTTTAAACAGTTCCAGTTAAACCAAGGTCTGTGAAAGTTCCTTTTCTTAGTAGGCAGTTTGATTTCCAGATTGGTACCCTGTCCAAAAACACACGATGAATGAGAAATGATAGCTGTTATATATCTTGCATATCATGATTTGCAGAACACTCACAACCAGGCATTTACTACTATTTTTGTGTGTGTGTTGACTCTCATGAGCATAGTTATGGATAACCTACACCATGTACTAGCTTGTACAAAAAAGCTAATTTGTATATGTTAACTTGGAAAGCTGACTGATGCTTTTGAATATTCTCATTTCCAAATTGGAAAAGAAAAAAAGTCAGCATTTCTGAGTTAGGTTTTAAACGAACACGTTTATTTCTTGACCACATAATATGCAACTAAGTTAGTGAGGAGCTGTGTATGAACTGATGTTCCTTGTGAATTAGAGTTGTCTGTTGCTTTTTATCCCATTAGGCCTTCCCAATAAAGATGGGTTTTGTCCTACTGTCTTAATTTGCTAAAGTGTTAAGTGTGAATAAGCACAGGGAATTGCTGCCAAGGAGCTAGTTTCTGAGAGGCCTTCAAAAGCTTTCAACCTTTTTCTTTATCGACTTATGAAGAGAGAGGATGCATCTCTCTCTCCCTTTTGTTAACCTGTTAGAGCAGATATTCTCAGGAGGTTGGCAAACACTGCTGTATCTTTTGCCCCATCAACTTGTTCCTGAAGGCTCTGACAAAGCCCGCAGCTTCTCATCAGGCTGCTTGTTACAGATTTTGTGTTCCCTTTCATGTTCTTTCCCTTTGCAATTTTTAACACAGCCATGTTGAAAAGTGCCTTAGCACAGGTAGTTGTCTATAGCCCATGCCTCCCTGTTACTTCAGCAGGAAGGATTTGGGAATCCAAGTGAGAGTGGCAGCTGATCTGTTACTGCCCTTGTGAAGATGGATATTAAAGGACAGTTGTGTAGAAGGAGAAGAGGTGATACAGGGACATTTTTATTTTATTTTTTACCTTTTAGGTTCACTATCCCTTTCCCAGCCTCTGAAGAGAGCACATCACAGTGAAACTGTCAATGGCAGGTTCTGCTGATGTGCATGCAACTGAAGGTATATTCACTTTGTAGTGACCTGGAAAAAGAATTTAATCTTTTTAGGTGCCCTTTTTAAAGCTGCAATGACAAATGTGTTTTCTCCTGCTCAAGACGCAGCAGCTAGAGTAGTGTTGTCACTGTACATGGCATTCCTTTCTGAGCATGTCCATAGAAATGCTATATACAAGATTGTAGGCCAATAGCTGTATTTGGCATTGCTTGTAAGTTTAATCTTTGTGCTACAAAGGAAGCAACTGTGCTGTAATCTGTTATTCTAAATTAATTTCTGAAATATTCTCCCAATTCCATCTCAGTTCTTTAATAAAAAAAACCCCACAATTATTAGTTTGAATAATCTTCTTGAAGACATATGTCCGCATCCAGTACCATACATGGTTCATACACCAGTGTAATTTAAAAGCAAGTGTGAAGAGAAGCCCTTCTGAATTGCTGTGGGAGGAGACTCAGTGCCACCAGGTGCAGTGGGTGAGGGCTGGGGGGGCTGCACATGGGGGAAGATGCATCTTCTCCTGGCTTTTGAGAAAAGTCCTGAAATGTTTTTTAGTAAGCTCCTAGTACAGCTACTTAATATAAAAAGACAGTTTTGTGCAAAATCACAATGTGTGTATATATATTGTGCAGTACTAATACCTGTTATATCTTCATGCAGTTTTTTTTTAAATTGTATACTATGGGAAGAGAGGGAGAGAAATAGTATCTGGAGGTGCCATTTGTATTATTTTCTATGGTTCTGTGACAATTTGGGAAAAAATGTAGACCAAGACAGTGATGGCCACTTACTAAGGTGAGAATCTGCCCCTCTTTTTTGTTACTTTTTCATGGTAGGTACTCTCTCATGTCTGTAAATTTTGCTACTAACCAGAAGAATTAAATTGCACGGAAGGATCTCATATTGTATTTTAGGCCCTTTTCCCTGGCATCTTTATTCATGCCCATAGCATCTGAATTTATGATGTGATCATTTATCTACTGCTTTTATAGTTGTATGTAACAAGTAAATAAAGATTTTAAAAACCATATAAAACCCATTACAATGCACAGCATTATATTATAGATTGCAAGTATGTATTCATGGTATTGCATCACAGTAACAAGAGGTCAAGAGTGAAATACTGGCTGTGATGAGGGAAGAGGGTTAAATGTTTAACAGCTGCTTCTGCTGTTGGACTAGAACGCCTATCCTCACTTTTCCCACAGGTGAGGAAAGAAGAGATGGTGCTATGTTTTCACAAAGCCAAATTATTTAAGAAAGCATGGAAGGCAATCATTTGTCTTCATTATCGAGTCAGTTCAGTTGATGTTAACTTCCTGACCAGGTTGCAGGCAGGCTGTGTGGTACTGCGGCATGAAGTTGGTAGCAGAACATAGTGAGCAGTGGAAGAGAGAGAAAATGCAACATTCTTCCAACTCAGTGTTTGCCATAATTTCCAGAAAGGATATAAGCATTATGAAAAATGCATGTTTTAGTACAAATCTTTGTACTATTTGTCTTTGTACTTTCAAGAAATAACATATTTTATTTGTACCCTTAAATTCTGGACCTTCCTCTAAAGGTAATTTGGGTAGTTATGAAGCACTCCCTGAATTCCAGATGAGTGGGAAATAACTGCTCAGAAACACTTGAGCAGATTCCCTTTTTCATTGGTCAGACACACCTGTTTACCAGGGAGGAAGCAATGTTTATGTTGCATTTAATCACATTATTTATATTTACTGAGCATTGTGACCAGTTTATTTCCTAGAAATGTTGTCTAGAAAGACTTTTCTACTACTGTTAAGACCAATGATCACACATATTTCAAGCAGATTAACCGCCTTTTTCTTATTTTATGGTAAAAGCGAGAGGACCTTAACAGGCCTCAAAACTCTTATGTGCTCCAATTTCTTTGTCTGAATAGCCAGACCATAATATCTCCCTACTATACTTGGGAATACCACATAAATAAAGTATCTTAATGCTTCTGAATTGTTTTGACATTGTACAGTATTAAAGTTAAAATATATTATCATTCTAACTACCATTTTACAGTTATCGCCTCTTTGATGAAAAGTTGCTTTGTGGCAAGGATTCAAGAAAACTTGAACATATGTAGATAATAGATTATTCCATTTTGTCATCCGAGTGCAGTCATTTGCATTGTTCATAGTGGCCTTGGCCAGCTGCCTCAGTGCCTGCCACCTTGCTGTGCTTTATCACATTTAGAGTGGCTGGGTTGTCTCAAATTCCTGGATTATTTTTGTCATTTACCTGTGGAGCAGATGTCCTTAAATCAATGTCTCAACGTGTATCTGTCTGCACAGTATTTTTCAACTAGCACACACCTGCCCACAATCAATCAAAGCATAATTATTTATTTTGACTGGGAAGCGTTTCATGGCTTTATTTCCTTTTTGTGTGATTTAGGTTACCACGGCCTTTACTGTGAGGAAGAATACAATGAATGCCTTTCTACACCCTGCCAGAATGGGGCCACCTGCAGAGACCTCGAAAATGGCTACAAGTGCTTGTGTCTTGCTGAATATGAAGGTAAAATGGCTCTTGTCTCTTGTTTTTTGAATGTTCCATGTATTATTTTATTATAGGTTTTGCTAAAAACCGATATACTGTATCCTCTATTGAGCAGAAATAAATCTCACACGTAAAATAAATAGTAGCAAGCTCTGGTGTAGATCCTGATCCCGTGGTTTTTATTCAAATAAGTAGTTCAGAGTAGTTCAGATGTGGCTAGCTTGTGTAGTTACTCATTTGAGAAACGTATGCTGTGGTATGGGGAGAAGTGGAATCTTCTTGTTCTTCTGAAGGGTCCTTTTTTCCTACTGTTTTTAAGTTGTGTTAGAAAGCAATGGAGTTTTCAAAGAAAGCATAATAAAATTCTTTCATCAGCTATTCTTGGGAGCCATTACATGGAGAGCTTTCCAAATCTTATTTTGGATTTTCCTAGTGAAGTGAGTTAAAAACATAGTGATGAAGTATTAGTATTCAAAACAGATTAGCACAAAGGAACAAAAAGGGAAGGGTTTTTTTTGTTTTTTTTTTGGCTGTTCGTTTAGAAGGCTATAAAGCCCAGAGACGGCAGTAGTTCTGTGACTGCTTTACCATGTTAAGCACATCTGGTCCTGGATATATTTGAGTGGAATCTGTCTTCAGTGTTTCACAAATGATTTATATGGAGAGCAGGAAAGTATGTACAAAATCTTCTATCTTGCACTAGATTTCAGCTTTAGACAGTGTAGCACTTATCAGCTCTCTGTGATACATCCATCCCCCTGTGGAGGGCTAAAACTCTGCTTTATTGTGTGTATTCTGTTTGGAGTCATGCTGTGAGAATATTTTGAACTTAAGTATTATTTCTATTATATATATAAAAACATGGAGTGATTATGTTTTAAGGAACGTTACCCCAGCATTTTTTCTCATTAGAAGTATCAGCCTTTGTCTGTGTTGACAAGCAACGCTCATTTAACAGCTTTCTGAGGCTAAATATTCATTCTGTACTGGTGATTGCACTGTTCTTTGACAATAAAAAATTCATCACTTTAGAGGCTTAGTGAGGAGATGACCCTCAGCTTTTCATAACAATTTAAAGGGCACTTAACCATAACGTTATGACTTCATCTTCTGCTTTCAACCAATCCGTACATGCAATTGAGAGCTCTGTGCATTCAATGCATTTTGTTTCAAATGAAAGCATTGGACCTGGTCCTCTGAACAGTTTTTGCTGATTGCTGAACTTTCTTCTTTCCATACTTAATGTATGCAGTGTCCCTAATGAACAGAGCAGATGTAACTGGCTCCAGATATTACGTGGGCTTTGATTTTACTAATGCCTCCTCCTATCTGCAGTCCCCCTCCCTGCCTCCATGCCCCTGCCTTCCCCTAGGCAGGCTCCTGGTAGTCACTGGCTCTCCTTCTGTGCAGAAGTAGAAGCTGACTAACTCGAGTGTTTGCTTATAGCTGTGCATTTGAATAAATTAACTTATCTTCTTAATTGCCTCAGCTGTGCTCCTCTGTTTCCTACGAAAGTCAGTGAGAAGCATCAGAATGCTTATGCATATAATTACATTTTTATGTTCAATTATTACTGAAGATGATTATTGTTTAGATTTTATTGATGAATAGCTGATCAGATTATGTATCACGATGTCATTGTTTTTTGTAGAAACCCTAGAAGCTCTTGTTAGCAGAAATTGCCCTATCTCCCTTAGGGGTCATAAGGGCAGTGGGAAAGCACTTGTATTAAAGATTTGCCGCCACAGCATGTATGGCTACAGTCTTACGGCAGGCTTGGAAGTTGCACATCACTGCACTCCTCCAGATGAAGTTACCACCTGTTCTGATTCCAGACTGTCAATGTGCGTAATGTTAACAGCAGTTACTAATTTTTCCTTTTCAGGAAGTCTCTGTGAATTATACAAAGATCCTTGCGTTAACATCAACTGTCAGAATGGTGGCACTTGTGACAGTGAAGGGCTGAATGCCACATGTATTTGTGCACCTGGATATGCAGGCAAGTAATTTCTACCTTACACAGGATGTTTACCGTGTCCAAAAAGAAGACAAACACCAAATAAGACAGCATCTCTTGAAGGACACTAATTAATTGGATGTTGGTGAATTGTAGTCAGTCTAGTGGGAATAAAAATGTATTGATATTTCTTGCAACTGCTTTCAAATTAAAAAGTTTTGTAGCAAAAAAGTGTGTTGTTGAAGGGAATTCAATGGGCAAATATCTGTCTAGCGCACCTTCTGACATTTCTGCTTGAGAGTAGATTGCATTTTAAAAATAATATTTTGAAGAATTTCAAGTAAGCCAATATAGTAATTGGACACTGTTGGAACTGGAATATGTTGTAACCTTGACCCACTAATTATTGTGAACTGAAGAAACCACTCATTCTGTTACCTGAATATACAATTGCTAAAAGCCCTAAAGTGCTTGTTATATATCAGTTTGTACCTTCAGAGTAATGGTAAGCAGCCCATTTAATCCTTTGGCCTTATATTTAAACTGATATGAGTGGTGTAATCAAAATATCTGCTATAATGTATTCTAGAACTTGATACTCTGTTAGTCATATAAGGTAGCATCCAAGTGATAGCAATAGATGAACCTATTCATAGCCTTTTGTAGATCGAATAGTGCTTTTTGTTCTGTGCTAGAGGCCATTAAAAAAAAAAAAAGCTTTCTGTTGCACAATGGCTTTTTCTCAGAGGTACTTATTACCTATGTTATAATAACTCTATGGCAATTCAGGATATATATGGCAATTTGTTATATTGCATTTATTTTACAAAGAATTTGTATTCAAAGCAAGGAGAGAGATACTCTGAGTGAGGTAAGTCAAACCACTTAGCCATTAAGCTTTGTTCTCACCAGGTTGAACAAGGGTATTTCCTTTGTAGGGGCTCTGAGAGACTTACTTCTTGAAGGACATATGGAATATTTTTGTTGTTCATAGAATCATAGAATGGTTTGGGTTGGAAGGAACTTAAAAATCACCCAGTTCCAACCTCCCAGCTGTGGTCTGGTTGCCCCACACGAGATCACACTGCCTATGGCCCCATCCAATCTGGCCTTAAACACCTCCAGGGATGGGGCTTCCACAGCTCTCTGGGCCTCGCCTCCCTCTGAGTAAAAAATTACTTCCTAACATCTGATGTGCTACTCTTTTAATTTAAAGCCATACCTTCTTCTCCTGTTGCTGTCAGCCCTTGTAAAAAGTCAGTCCTCCTCCTGCTTATAAGCTTCATTCAAGTACTGGGAGGCCACAAGGAGGTCTTCCCAGAGCTTTCTCTTCTCCAGACAGAACAATCATAGAATCATAGCATGGCTTGGGTTGGAAGGGATGATTAAGATCATGTAGTTCCAACCCTCTGCAATAGTCAGGGACACCTCCAGCTAGACAAGGTTGCTCAAAGCCCCATCCAGCCTGGCCTTGAATGCCTCCAGGGAGGGAGCATCTAACTCCCTCAGCCTGTCTTTATAAGAGAGGTGCTCCAGCCCTCTGAGTATCTTTGTGGCCCTCCTCTGGACCTACTCTGAGAACAAAGATGCTTTTGAACTATAAGGTATTAATCAGTTAGAGAAAAATCAAATGACATTGATGACATGTCTAATGTGTGATACGGCTGCTGTATGGAAGTTGTTTTTTTGTGTTTTTTTTTCTTTTTTTTCCCTCCTGATACAAGGTGAAGAATGTGAAATTGACATTAATGACTGTGACAGCAACCCATGTCACCATGCTGGAACTTGCATAGATCAGCCTGGTGGTTACACTTGTCACTGTCCACATGGGTGGGTTGGTGCAAACTGCGAAATACGTAAGTAATTATCAAAATTCTGTTAAAAGCATTTTAGAAGAGAATGCTGAACTAGATTGGGACAATAAGGATGAAGCATAAGAATGATCTGGATGAAGATAAGGCCATAACATTTCAAAAGTGGCTGTGAAAGTTGGAAAATTGTGTTTCTGGCGCGTCGCCTGGTGATGTGTTGGACCAGATTGTCAAAGATGCTACCTCACAGTTGGGCACTAAGCAGTTTGTCTCTTAATTGCACGTATGCTTCAGAGCTTATTTTTGTACTCACCTTGTGTAAAGAGCTATGTGCACAGCATTAGAGGACTGGTACTGACTTCTGAGCACCTGCAGTTCTAGAAATGTTTCCACAAAACTATTTTGAACTTGCTTTCCTCAGGACTCCGGGACTGTGTAATTATGCTGACTGCTGTGCACATGCTGTTACCACCTTTTTCAGGAGAAATTTCCACCAGGTTTGTTAGGAAGGTAAAGGTCTCCCAGGCAAAGTATTTCCTAATATTTAGTAAGAATTAGGGGAAGGTCTGCTAAAAGCTCCATTGTGATCCCCCTTAGCACAGAGGAAAAATTTAGTGAAAGCTTGCACGTATATTAAGCAGTAGAGAGTACATGAGAAGAAGGAAATATGAAGCCCAACTGTAGAATATTTAATACAGAAATTAGTCTTTATTCCTGCTGCACAGAGGGCTACTTTATATTTCACTGATGTCTCATTCTTGGGCTACAGATGTCTTCTCTACTCAAGTTTAGCTGTTCTTGAATGCTTGGATACCATGGCCACGGATCCCTTCAAGATATTACACAGATGAACGTGTTTCTGTGAGGGGATTATTTATACCTCTAACATTTTACCCAGCTAACACTGCAGTGATATGCAATAAGTTAAAGAATGAACAGAAGGGAATCAGCACCCAGAAAATTCTTATTGTGCATTCATGAGAAAATGCCTACACAAAGGCTGGAATAAAAAATGCTTTCTGTATATCATTTCCACAAAGACAAAATAAATCTTCATTTTTTACTAAAACATTGCTTAAATATATCAACTGCTTTTTAAGTTTGTTTCTATTCTCAGTGTTAGTCCCTACTTTAACCCAAAATGTCACCACCCAGCGTGGGGCTGGGAACACAGTGCTGTGTGCTGGCTGTACACAACATTGCTGGTACTACATGGTGATCAGATGAGCTTTTACTGACAGGGCTGCTCAACATGCATGTCTCAGGTGTCACTGAGTTAATGAGCAAGGCAGTACAATTCTTTCTTCGTTAGCTACTAAGTAGTGGGCTGACAGATGTGCTTAGTTCTTTGGAGAAAGCAGTAACCATCCTGTAGGCATATTTCATGGAGTGCCTGGATATAGTAACAATTATGTTTCTGTTACATTATGGAATTAATAACTAAGGGCAAATGGGAGGGCTGCATGCTTCTGAGCCCTGCAGATGAGCTGTATGAAATCAGAGATGTTTGCTCTGGAGTCCTTTGGCTGTCATGCCCTAGGGTCACTAAGAGTTTGGTGCTTTCCACCGCAGATACATAGTGTAAATGTGGGAAAATGGGGACAAAGCAGAACAGAGGGTTAAAGAAGCCTTTTCAGCCACCCAGCAGCTCAATTATTCCTGCATCCCCCTGTAAGGGACATGTACCTCTAATAATAAGACATCTGAGGTTCAAGCTTACATCTGTGAGTGGTCAACATCAATTCTTTCTGATCCGATTTATAAGTCTGCAAGAGGGGGAGTGGATAAAATTATACTTGAAACATTCTCTTGAGTGAGGAGATTGTCTCTGCTTAGTGCATATTTCTCTACGCGTGGCATCTGGTTATACATGAACAGCAGCGGCTTCGTCTGCTGCTCAAGAACTTGGATTTTCTGTTCATTACATGCTTGTAAACTATGTAAGTTTAAATGATGGGATGAAGAAGCAGCATGTAGTTATTAGTGTTGCAAGCCTTTCACTGACTTCATGGATTTGTTCTTTTGTCTTGTGACTGCTGTGACAGGAGGCAGGGAATTTTCTGAGTGTTAATTGGCATTGATAATACTGCAAGCCTGATTTTTAACCAGAAATATTGGCCCTTTTCTTCCCACCTCAATATTTGGAGAATAAATCGTATTCTATTTTTTATGGCAATTGCTGTCAATTGTAGAGGCTGAAATTATTGTGGATTATTATTTTTTTTTCCCAAACAAACCAGATACTGGAGTTTATATGTGTAATAATAGTGTAGAGATATTAAAAATGCAATCCACCACTAGTTTCTTCAATAAGCTTAACACCAACAAATGTCAGTTTCCCTTGCTAGTAAAGTTTCTTTTATCCAACATCAAATGAAAATGCTGTATTGTTATGGGGCCCTATGATGCTTCACAACAGCCAGATTTAGGTATGGATGTACAGCCTCTCTAATCAATACAGTGGCTAAAACACAAAGCTGTGGAAGCTTTCCTAAACTCCCTGGATTTTAACAGGTGTATAAAGGATTATGCAAATAGAGAGGGACTGAGTTTTGAAGTAATCCCTTTGCAGAAGGATTTAAAAGCATTTTGATCTGCAGGTTTTTCTATAGAACTATGTATCTGTGGGAAGTTCTTTGTGCTCAGAGCTGAGAGATGTCCATCTGATCTGAACCCAGTCTGGTTATGTCTAGAAATAAAAAGTTCATATCCAGCTCCTTTATGAACAGATACAGCACATCTGGGCTTGCTGGAGCTGAGTGCATGGAATTTCTGTTCAGCTCTGAAGGTTGAATCTTTTGGTGTATCTGCTTCTGCTGGTCTCCCCATAGACCCTTCTCATATTTATTATATTGCCTCAGCATTTTGTGGATAGTAGTTTATTGGAAATTAGATTTAAGCTCTGTATACTGGCTTCCTCTCTATCGGACCATCCCTCTGAACACTGGAAAAAGACGAGATGGACTGCTCTTAGAGAGTCATTTGTCTAAATGTATCACATTTTATCTTTTGTGACTTTCTGTTACTGGATGTGAAGGAGGCTGATTGTGCTCAGCATGTTGAAAAATTCTCCAGTTACTGTTAGTTCCCCATTTTATTTTACTAGCTTTCTGTTTTACCAGCTTGAGGTCACTGCCCCAACAGGATTTCAGTTATCCTCTTGTCAGATGGCATTCTTCGGTTTTCAAGCTCTGTATATACAAAAAAAAACCCCCAAACAGTGAAGATAAATGTAATTCACCTAGATGGACTGTGATATTTATTAGAACATCTTATGGTTTTTTACCAGTGTTAGTAATTCCAATTAAATAGGATTAAATTGGTCTTAATTATAAATAAGAGATTTTTCTTTCAAGATGAACTGTATTTGCCTAAAAATTTAATGGGGCATTCAGTGTAAAAATGGTTACAAAATGGCTCTCATGGATTCTCTAATGCTTGCTGGTTATATAGTTAATATCATAACCTTTGCCACTGCTGTAATTATTAATGTAGTTATCAAGGTAAGCCAAGCCAGATGGTTACTTGAGAACTAATACTAAAATGTATTTGTAGTGCAGACTGCGTGGTGCTCATTGAAATCTAATTCTTAATTAATTAATCGTATTATGACAATTGACAGAAAATACTGTCACTTTGAGCTGTCATATGTTCTTTCTAATCTTTGGAGTACAGGCTGTTAATCTTTGTATTTTTATCTGCTGAAGAAGAAAGGAAGAAATATCTCTCATACTTATCATACAGAGACGGAAGACACAGAGTCTAAAGCAGGACTGTCTTGCCATATATCTGCTCACATGAGATCTGATTTTGGCTTAGTCTGACAACCTGACAGAAACCACCATGTGTGATGAATGTGCTGCAGGACAAAAATAGAAACCTATCCCAAACTGCACAGAGCACAGCTGCATTTGCTCCTTGTTGCCTGCGCAGGCAAATCGCAGTAACAGCACTTCAGAAGCATTAAATCCCTGAATGATTAGGGCAGATCAAAACTGTACTGATCTTTGAGGAAGACTCGAAAAAACAACAGTAACAAGCAGTCCCAAAAACACAGAGCAAATCTGCAAACACAAAGTCTGAGAAAGCACAAGCTCAGGCTGCATCAGGACAGCCCCTTACTATTATATACGAAAAGCATCCATTTCTTCAAACTGTGCCCAGATGAATCCCGTGTGCTAATTTCTCAGACTTTCCCCCTACTTTCCTCTAAAATAGATTTTTTTTTTTTCCCCCACTACCTTTATGTTCCCCCTGTATTTCTGTGACAAATGCAGATTCTATCCACAGATGCTACTGAACTTGTGATAGCTCAGGTAGCTCAGGGGTTCAAATCACTTAACCATCATCAACATCCTTGAGAGGTGGCTGCTAAGAGTATGCTAACATTCTCAAAGCACATCCTTGACAGCCCTGTTCCCAGACTGCATTTGTCATTAAGTAAAGGGAGTTTCCCAAACAGTGTAAAGCAGAAGTCCATTTAAAAAAGGAACAGTCACTTTCTAGAAATAACTTGTGAAGATTGTCAGATTTCTATAGTTAGAGTGATTCAAGTCCATTCCAGGTCTGAAATAATTTATGAGACCGTAGCCTTAAAGGACTGCCAAAAATGAACCCTAGAGGGAAGTACAGGCTAGTAAGAAATCTGAAGTTAATAAGAAAGAAGTGTGAGGACATAGGCAATTGATAATTTGCTTGGCATTGACAGTAGTTTGGACATTGAGAATATTTGTAGAAAAAGGTTTGGGATACATAAATACAAGAAGCCTCTTCCAGATTAGCTTTACTTTAATTTCTGTTTTGAGACTTTCAGGAAACTTATGCTTGAGAGAAGACTGTAGTGTGCTCAGTGCTTATGAACTGCCCTTTTGTCCTTGAAATGCTGGATCTCAATAGGAAAGTGTATCTGCCTTCCTGTGCTTTGCGGGGCACTATGCATCTCATAAGAGTAAGAGGAATAGTTTTTCTTCAGTACAGGCATTTTAAATGGAAGGTTCCAAATATACTCATGTCCAGTATGTTCCAAAACCAAAATCTTTCAAGTCTGATCACATGTCATTCTGAGAGTGAACCTTAAACATAAAGTCTTTGGCAGAATGGTGGTGGAAGATGTTAGTGCAAAAGATAAGTTTCTTGAGCAAAGTGTCATGCCTACATGTAAGAGAGAACTCCTAGACCTGTATTGTCATCTCTGTATCTCTTGTGAAGAGGCAGTCTTTATTTCCTCAAGTGACTTCTGCTTTCTCCGTACATGAGAGGGGATGATTGTTTACCCTGATACAGCTGTCAAAATAATGGGGCTAAGGTAGAAAATGTATGAGGCATGATGCTAGAGCTGCCTGTTTCTTGTACTAGTCTGTGCACTGACAAAAAGTGTTATCTACTTAGGCTATAGGGTTTTGGTTTTTTTTTTTCCAGAGAATATAATCTTGCAAACTAACAAGAATATTGATCTGTATTGGGAGATCACCTAACCCTAATTCCACTTTGAGTGAAGGTGAAAATTATCAAGCTATTGAGGATTTGAAAAAGACCTTAAACAGCTTTTTCTTGCTATTTAAACATAGTAAATTTGGATAGTAATAACAGAGAAAAAAAATATAAGGCAAGAAAGGTGCATTTGAGGGTTTTTGGGAGAACAGTCTGGGGCTGAAAATGTCCGCATTTTCGTACAGACACAACAAAGCCCTGTATTTGAAAATAAACCAAATATGTTTAATATGCATTAAATCATATTTTAGTAGAAGCATTCACTAATTTATTGGAAGAAACTACACAGAAAATCTATGGAGCACTGGCAACTTTTAGATAAAAAACCTCCCTGCCTTCATAGAGCATGTAGTTTAGTAAAGCATAATGTGAGAATAATGACTAGGTGGCTTTCTATGATTTGGATTAAACAGGAGATCAGACTACAGCAATGATTCTTTATGATCATTAAAAAGGTACAAAAAAGATGATTGAAGGATCAGGTAGTGCTGTTTGAATTTGCTGCATCTTAGGCATGCTGAGATATCCATAGCAGAGCCTGGAAAGTTTCGAAATACGTATTCCTGGCCTCATAAGTCTCCAGAAAAATACTGAAAGTGAATATAATAAAATAATTCCATTCAGCAGGAAGGATATAAAGTACTATTTCATACTATAAAATACTAATTATACCTTCTATTTCTTATTGGCAGATCTGCAGTGGAAGTCCGGGCACATGGCAGAGAGCTTAACAAACATGCCTCGTCACTCCCTTTACATCATAATTGGTGCTCTCTGTGTAGCATTCGTCCTGATGCTGATTATTCTAATTGTGGGAATATGTCGCATCAGCCGTATCGAATACCAAGGCTCTTCCAGGCCAGCCTATGAAGAGTTTTACAATTGTAGAAGCATCGACAGTGAATTCAGTAATGCAATTGCTTCTATCCGACATGCCAGGTTTGTTCTGGGGATGGTAATTTAAAAGAAATCTGTTGTGATATGTAATTTCAGTCCCTGCGTGTTGCATCTAACTGCTGCTGGCAGAGAATGGGCTGCTTCACTGTGAGAAGACTGAATCACTGGCATTGCTCCTTGTTCTTTATGATCCCTGTTCTGTTCTCAACTGAAGTATGGTAACCCAGCACAACTCCTTGAAGGCAGCGGGAGTTACTCTGACTTTATTTGGTGTGACTAGTGAAGAGGGACAGATGCAGTCCTTAGCCTGTAAGATCTGCTTAGGATAAAAATACTCTCTAACTGATACATGCAAGAAGTTTGATGGGATAGCAAAGCCACTTGTTGATTTTGTGACTAATTTACCATACTATTTAGTTGGACTCTTCAAGTCATTCATTTTCTGTGCCCCTATTTGCCTTACACTGAGGAATTTTCTTACTTGCTTTCCGCAAGATAGTAATCTCTTGACCTTTAATTTTAATGGAGTGATGGCACCCAGGGCATTGGGTGTCAGAATAATACAAAAGCCAGACTGGAAGGGGTTCAAGAGCTCAAGTGCAAGCCATTGTATTAATGTAGCATTAATTATACCTAGCTCTCTGCCAATAATTGTCTTTAAAAACCTCCAACACAGTTGAAATTCAGTTAGAAAGTGCTTTCCTAAAATCCAATGTAGTTTTTCTTTGCCTCTTCTTACTGCTTTTCAGGTCATCGTGGACAGTAACCTATCACTATTCCCTTTATAGTACTTACATACATCAGGTCTCCATCCTTCCCTTCCTCCCTCAGTAGAAGCACAACTATTATTTTCTTCACTAGAGTAAGCCAACCCATTCTTTCAGTATTTCCTCCTGGATCATGTCAGCCTCTTTATTGGCTCCCTGTTACAAGTTCCAGATTGTTTTTCTCTTTTTTGAAGGGTGGTCCCTCAAACTGGAAATAGTTATCCAGCTGAAGCTTTGCCTGTACCAAAAGAACTGATCAATCACGTCCTGTATCTTATTTGTGTCAGTTCTATTCATACATTTGAAAGTGAAACCTTTTTCTTTTGATTGGCATTACACCAGTAACTGATTATATAATTCTGTGATGCCTCAGATTCTTCCCTCACCCCCAGCATCCTTTGTGCCATATTGCTTTCTAGCCAGTGTTGTTTTTTTTTATGTATTTGACATCTCTCTTAATAGGGTAGAACTTCCATTTTCCGTTGTTTCTTTGTCAAGATCACTTTGAATTCCAACAACAATTATGTTACCATTAAACTGCTTTTAAAAGAATGGAAGGAGAGATGTTCCTGTGCATTGACATGGAGAAATGTGTGCATACTTGGTGGTGATTTCTGGTAATTCATTTTCTAAATGCTGCAGTTCTGTTTCAGTGCAAATAAAAAAGGTTAATTTGTACCAGTACTGAAGTTCTCCATGCAGTCTGAAATGGATGTGGAGTTCCCACAGGCTCACTTCATCATACTGCAGCTTTGCACAGTAGCTCCTTAAAGTGCTCCAACTAGATTTACATTTGTCAACAACATTAAAACATTTGTTCATTGTCAAATTATATTAACCAGTAAATGTTTTAAAAAGAAAGTTGTGTATAGTTTACTTAACATAGTAATCCAAGTAATATCAGTATTCTTTTAAGTCTTCCCTTGAAGTCTCTTGCCTCTCAGCCTTACATTTCTTCTACTGGGAGCTCAGCATCTCCACAGCACACACATCCTGAGAACTCCTTTTTTCTGTCAGCCGTGTACTGGCAGAGGAGGGAGTTGCTTTATGGCCCATGAAATACTTTATAGCTTTTTATTCATTGACCTAGGGAATCTGCTGTTATGTACTGTACATCTCCAAGGGTGGAGAGCAAGGTGCAAAACTGTGAATCTTTCATATCAAACACCTTTTGTCTTAATTGTGCAGCAGTGGTGAATGTGTCATTCCTGTTCACTTACTACTCCTGAGGTGGTATGTTGCACTTCCCCAAAGACTGGGAATGGTCTCCTGAGGAACACTGTGAAACACCTGGGTTTCCTTATTTACTTCTCAAAGCAAATTTGGCAGCTTTCTATCCAAGGGTACCTAGGGAAAGTGTACAGTAAGGCAGGATCTTTTGAATCTGAATTTCCTCTGCTTTTTGGAGTCTCACTGGCAGGTAATGGAAATGTTCATAATGGAAATTTCTTGTATGAAGCCATTTACATCTTGGAAATTGGACAATTTCAGGTCTTTTTGCTAATCTCTGGATTACTCAGAATGAATCTCCACTTATTAAAAAAGGCAGAAGTTTAGAAAAACAAATTTGCATCAGGGTTAAATAACATCCAAAGAAGTCTTCAAACTGGGGCGTATTCATGATGATTTTTTCAGATCTAAATTAAGCAGTTAAAAATCACATTATTGGAACCTGTCAATAAAGGCTTTCCCTATCTTGGGAAAGGTGCTCCTGCAGAATGCAAATGAAAATAAGTATCTTTATTCCAAATAACAATTCTCTGCCTCTCAGAAAATGGATGCATCATAAAAAAGCCAAGACAGAGATGCCAAGTTAGTTAATTCAAAGAGATTTGGTGTGAAGGTTATTGTATCCATTTTGGTTTCAGGAAGATGTAAAGTACTGCTTTGATCATTTCAGTCCAAGAAGAGGAGCACAACTTTTATTGCTCTTTTTGTATAAACCCATAGATCTGCATATTAAGAAAACCCAAGACTGAATTTTGAGAATTGCCATATTAAAAGACCTGACTTTCAAATAATAGCTTCTCAGTATTTTCTGAAAATCACTCACTTTCTCAGTTAGATACCAAAATATGTTAGTAATTTAGGAAAATATAGGCCTAAGGAAAAGTGAGTAGATGATTTTTCTTTAAACGTAAGGTTTCTGACCGTGTCAGTAGGTGTCCAGGGAGTGTGGATGCCTGGTGCATATTCTGTAAATTATTTTAAAATTACTTGTTCAAGTTTCTTAGCAAGTCTTTCTTCTGATTGTTTTTTATAATTTGATCTTTACTGATCAATGTACTTTTGCTGTAAGAGAAAATGAATGTGCTCAAGGAATACTTCTAGTAAACGTTCTTAGAATTATCAGGACAGAACTAGATGGACTTCTAACGAAGTGAAGCACTGCTGTTTTTAGTATTCATTATGCAGAGACTAAATAAATACTCCATATATATTCATCTCATTTTTAAAGCTTTTAAATTTTGAGAATGCTGTTGTAAAATAATTGACCACTTGATAATACAGCCCTAAGATTTCATTAAATTGGAACCAGGAACTGCTGTTGAAATTGGATCATTCACTTTAGAAAAGCATCCACACTGACTTCATAAAATACCTAATTACAGCCATGGCACTGCCGTAATATTTTCTCGTGTTTAGATACCATTAGCATTAGACTTCATGCACTGCTTATAGTGTAGTTTGTTTAATTCTTAATTCCGTGTGCTGCCTCTTGTTCCATCTATGGAAGCTGAAGAGCCTGGTGCATCTGGGTCTGATTAAGTCACCTTGTCACAGGGGGGTCAGCTGCTCCCCACTACACTCCTTGTGCACACTCTGCGCAGTGAGCACACTCCTGTGTTTGTCTGTCGTGTCAGACTGCAGAACATGATGCTTCCTGAATCTGATGAGCTTCAGCACAATCTATTTTCTTACCCTCTGCCAGAATCTCAACTTCATGGAAACCGTAGGATTACAGTTCAGTAATATTAAGGAACACACAGTGCCACTTTTGAACAAGGCAGAGAAAATTATTTTTCTTATTATTTTCCTCCTGTGGAGAAAAGAATAATCCCTTCTTCCTGTGGGTATGCTTTTTTTTTTTTTTCCCCCTTCTGATCTCTCTCTTCTTTTTCATGATTAACCTTTATTTGTGGATGCATTATATGTTTTTGAGAAAAGTAGCAACAGGTGGTCTTTATTCTGCTTCTGGAAATGCTTCAAACTCCAGCCTAGGTCACCAAATTAGAAGTTACCATTTCCTTGCAGTTTGGCTATACAATTTTCTCAAAGTTCTTCCACTTGGATGGAATTTGTGAGGTTAATGATTCTCCATGGCTAACTCTCTTTTGAAATGTCCTGTTAAAGAAGTGGAGAGGCAACCCTGTCCCATGTTGAAGTAGATTTTGCAGACAGACATGGAGCTGCCTTCGCCAAGAATTCCTGTGTTGAATATATACTCTCTCCCAAATTGTCATGGAGCCCTCTGTCTCTTAGTCAAATTACACAAGTTGATTTTATTCCGTGTTTCATTACGAAGTGTTCTTTCTAATTCTCCATATCACTTTTAAATGCTTTATATGCCACTAGCAAATATATCTGATATATACCTTGGAACAGTATTATTACTCATAAGTAGTAATGCTAAACGTAGAGACCGTAGAACTTCCCCAGTTCTCCTGATATGCTGTCTTTATATATACAACTTTATAATTGTTTTTCTGATGCAGTATGCTACTGTTAAACATCTGCCACATCCCTCCAGACTTTTTCGAGAGTCTGTGCATCTCAGGACTGAGATTTCCCCATCTGAAGTATAATCTTTGTTCCTGGATGAATAATCTTGTATTGGAATCTTTTTTCATTTTTTTAGTAGCAACCTACTAATTGATCCAGTATTTACTGCAGCAGGAACCTTCTTCTTTTCCCTATTTATTCCCCCTTTAATCCTTGCATCTTGCAGGCTGTATTGGCAATCGTTTTATGTTTTCTCATCAATTAAACTGTAAAATAGCATAAGATCCTTGTGCAACCCTACTATGTGCACACCCTTTAAGTTAGAACTTCCTGCTCAGGACCTCTGAGTTGAGTGTTAGCTCTGTTTGGCGCTATGAGTAGGGGCTGGCTTCTGGGCCGCCTGATCAAAGCAATGTGGTCACCAGTCAGATGGCTCAGCCAGGCCACAAACAACTATCATATGTGCTGTGGTCTTTTCTCAGCGTTTTCTAATTAGGGGCACATGTCAACCCTGACCTACACAAGAGAACAGATTTTGTGCTGTTTTACCACGTGCAAAAAGCCATGTGCTCTCTGTACTTGTCAAAAAGGCAAAATTTCACTTCAATCCCTGGAGAAATTTCGTTATTGTTTGTATCTATGAAAAAGCTCTATTTGCTTTAAACCCTTGAGAATGATGAAGAAAATGGGTGATTCAGAACTCATTGCTACCTTTGGTTTAGTAAGATACAATAACTTGATTTCCTGATTTTTCTTGGAATTTTATCTCATTTACAGAAAATCAGATTTATCTTTTATGAAGCTGATGAGTGAACATTGCCTGTTTATACTAAAGTAAACTGCAGAGGAAAGGAAATATTCCTGCATGGAAATATTATTCAGTGTGGCCTTACTGACATCTGAAGTACTTTGCAAGATGAGATTTCCAACATTATATTGCTTCCAGCAATTTTAGCTTTACCAACAATTCCAGATCACTAAAAACAGCAAAGAATTAAGTTGGAGCAGTCAGGAGGTTGCATAAAAATCTGGGAAGAAAATCAAGTTAATTTTGTTTTCGTCTAAATACTTATTATACTCAAAATCTGACTTTTCTGAATCTCACCTTCCAATGCACACAAGTTAATACTGAATTAATACGGTGCATAAGAAGGGAATAAAAAGAATCCTTTGTTTAGATCACTGCATAAATAAGTCTTTGTGTTTCTGTGCTAATATTTTCTCTGCATCAGGTCCACAGGGAAGGCAGACTTGACCCTTTTTTGACTTCTTTTCATGTTATTCTTTTTGTTTGAAATTCCTGTAATTGTAGTCAGAACACAGAAAACATTTTTCTACATTCAAGATGCATTTTGTATCTTGATAAATAATCAGAATAGTGATAGATGGTCATTGCAGTGTAAAGGCACCTTGGCAAGTTCTGGATGTGCCAGCACCAGAACCTCAATGGTATTACCGCAGGAGTTCTCTGCACTCTGTTGCATGTGATACCTTTGTGAGATTAGAATGTTTATATGGCACTGCAGCAGCTTCCCTGCTCTTAGTTTTGTCAGAATTGCTAATAGTGTGCAGGATGATGATAATTTCACCACGCTTCTCAATTGGATGTCAGGTGAGCACAACCTTCAAGTTACAATTTTTAACGCTTCATCTATAGCATTTGATTCATCGCACTACTGTTGCATTTCCAAATGCAAATGTGACATGGTTTTCTGTGATTTGTGGTTTTGTTTGTTTTGTTTTGTTTTGGTCAGTATGTATGACCTGACCTTAACATAGGTTGTTAGGGAAGCCTTTACAATAAAAAAATCTAAAATAAAAATCTGGCCTTGTTGTGAAACTATGTCAGTTTTACTCTTAACTTCTACAGTCTTCTCAAATTCTGGTACTGCTGAACTTAGCAGCTGAATTCCTGCAGAATTCTTTTGATATGGAATCTGTTTATTGCATTATCATTTTGATTACTATTATGATTTGTTAATAATTATAATTAATAACAATGAGTGGGTGCATATATTTTTGAAGTTCCAGTTCAGGTAGGTAAACATCTGTAATTCTGGCATGTTGCAGTATAATTTCGGATTTACCTAGGCTGTCTGGGTTTTTGCTGACAGCATACCATATCTCAGTGTTGTTGCCATTAATGTGTTCATACTCCCATTTGTCACCAAACCTTTCTTTTGTTTCCAGGTTTGGCAAGAAATCCCGACCTGCAATGTACGATGCAACCCCCATTGCTTATGAAGACTACAGCCCCGATGACAAACCTTTGGTTACACTGATTAAGACAAAAGATTTGTAACCTAGTGTATCTTTTTTGGATTATTTTTCAAAAGGATGGGCTACTAACCTAATTTAAATATTTTTAAGAAGAAAGCATAAGTAATTTAAAACCATTAGATGCTTCAGAATTTTCTGTAGAATATTTAAGAACCAATTTTCTGCAGCTTTTAGTTTGGAAGAATATTTTAAAACAGAATTTGTGAACTTCATGAATTACATTTTAATGTACCTTGAGCTCTATAAACTATAAGCTTATGATAGTGTGTGCTTTTTTCTTGGTAGACACTATTACTAAACCCAGATGAGTTTCTTGTGCTTGTTACAGAACAGAAAACAATAATTAATGAGGAGTTCTTTATGACATGTCAGTGCCAGCTTTCTCAGTAGAGGTAGGAAAAATGTGAAGCATAATATGATATATAATATATCCATTAATTAAAAAAGTCTAAAATGTTTGTGTTGTGAAGAAGAAACTAGTAAAAATTATTATTCCTAATCTGAATGAATTAGCTTTTGCCTTATTCCATGCATGGATAGATAGCCTATTTCTCCATTATTTCCTGAAAGTTGCTGGAACATACTCTTGAGTTGATGTCTGACATTTTTGTAATTGTATTCAGGCTAGGCCTTGTATAATAATTAAAGTGCCTCCTGAGGCAAAGTAAGGGCACGATCCTTTAAGCATTGAAATCAATGAAAAAACTTCCATTGACTTCAGTGGACATGGGATTAGATCCTGCAATTGGACTGAATCTATATTTTTCTTTAAAGGTTGAAGTTTTTTATATTGTGAGTAACCTAAGCAAATGGTTTGAGTTGTTTGTTGATGTACAGTATTGTTTCATGAAATATTGTGTATTTCTCATAGTGCTTCTAATTTAGGATCAGTATGGTTTATTTGTGGCTGTATTTGATTGCTTATGGTCTTCTTAAAATTCTCGCTTATTTCAGAAAATATTGAATAAATGTTATCAAGTGAAGATTGCAGCTGTTTCCTTTGCTTTTCTTCATTTGAAAATGTTGTCTACAAATTTGAAAGGACATGAGTGTATCATGTGCTGTAAATAATGTCTAAGGATATTTCAGCTGCTAATAGTTGGACAACTCGAAAAAAAAACAGGTTAGCCCGGAGGATGGTAGAAATTGAGAATTATATGATATTTCTGGTGAAGTAATGTATCTGTTTGAGCTTTCAGTGTAAGGTAAAGAAGAGGAGTGACAAGGCTTCCCTGGCAGAAGGTGAAAGTTCAGGTTAAAATCCGTATTCGGCTTACTTTAGGATGACCTGCAATGAAAAGCTCTGTTTTGCTTAGTTCTAAAACTAATACCCATTTTCAGGTGGAAAGTATAGTAAACCTGGAAGTAAAACCTGTAGTAAATGGTTTTAGTAAAACCACTCCGCATTACAGAGCACAGCTCAGAGGATTCTTTTATTGTTGGAATGGCTGGGTAGTTGAATATGTCAGCTGATGCTAACAGCATGCTATGTTTGAATTATATAAATGCCAGATGTATTTCTAAAACCTAGAATGCTTTTCACAACAAGCCATGTCTGCTACCATGAGCTTTCTTGTTGGCACAAGACAAGAACTACTCGTTGGAGGCATAAAGAAACTAGATTTGAGCCTCCCTTGCATTCTTCAGGCACAGTTCGCTGGGATAAGGGTTGTGGATTTGCATCTGTTGGCTGTCAGGCTAGCTTTTTTCATTCTTTTTCTTTATTCCAAGTATGAAAACCTTTGGTTATGGTGACTTCCAAGTGACTTCCAGAGATGCTTTAAGAATGTCTGGCAAAATGACACTGTCAGAAAGAAGCTATACCCAATGCAATTTTTCATATCTTTTGTTGAACAGGGGCAAATACATTTGAGTTATGACTGATTTGCTAATCATACAGAAAACAAATACTTATACCTCAGTTTTTGGCCCTTTCAGTGGTGAAATTAAAATTGATTTATCTTTGAAGAAAAACTACAAATCTATCCAAAGTATGGAAATAAGCAACTTGGTCGTTCTAGGGAATGTACATACTCATGCACCATATTTTACAAGAGAGTTGTTGCAATGAACAGTAGCCCTTCTGCATATAAATCACACCATTGTAGTGATTCTTGGCCATTCTGTATTTCTCTCAAGTGACTGACCTGAAAGATAAGTAATTCGTAAGGAACTGTCAGCTTGAACCCTCTAGTTTCTGTAAATTATCCCGTGTTTCCTGTGAACTGTGCTTTGAAAATTACTTTTCCTCCTTCCAATTTACTTTATTGAACTCTGATGACATTTTCTGCATGCTCTATGCCCGTGTATTTGCACTTCAGAGATGTTTGTGAGGCACTGCACTGCCTACTAAGATGGAGTGGCCCTGCAGCCCAGAGGGCATAAACCTGTCCTGAGATTTCATCCCAGCTTGGAAGCTGCTAGAACAAGTTGGTTACAGTGCCACACAACATATTTCTGAGGATAGACATGCATGGGGGCATGAGACACTGGTTATTCCATATCCTCTTCCTAAAGCAGAGGATGTTCTTTGTTAACTTGTTTGTTTCTGCATAGAGAACAAATACATCTGTATAGCAAAAACCACCTGCTATTAAGATGCTACACATTTTAATTTTTTTTTTTTTTTTTTTTCTACAACTCATCCAGATGCAGAAAGGGGTCTCTGTGTGTGTTTTCAATGGGCTGATGGCCTCCAGCTCTTCTGCAGCTGTGGACAGGTCTCAGGGCTCGTCACTGACTTCCAGTGCTTGTGTCTCTCAGGCTTTTCCCTGAGCTTGGCCATTTTTCTTCCTAATCCCTCTGGGAGTAGGAGAACATCCCTGAATATTTTCCTGCAGCAGCCTGGACATTTACTCTATTGTGCCTCTTGGCATGGTGGAAACTTGCAGCTATAGGTCAGAGCTGTGACACATCTTCTATCAGGAAAATGTCATGATTCACATAGATTCTAGAGTATGTCCAAAATGTTGAAGATGGTATCCTTGTCCATGTGGCCAACTGCAATGTCCAAAGAGAACAGTTAAGCCAAACAGCTAGAAAATGTATGTTGACTAAATGCATATTCATTTTCATCCTTAAAGCGTACCAATGCAACCCTAACTGTGCCTGAGAAAAATTAAAGCTTCAGCCTCTCTTTAGGTCTCATCTCCAAAGCATGTGCTTTGGGTATTTGCATGTGCCCTGTGTGAGCTCCAAAGGGGGTATGTAGCTGTCTCTTGGGTGCATGTGGCTGGAGGAGAAGCCCTGATGTTCAGCCCAGCTTTTGGTGCTACTGGGAAGGCCCTGATGTGTGGTAGGCATTGGGTGCTGCTGGGAAGGTGAAGTGACAATTTGAACTGTTGTGCTGGTGAAGTGGGTGGAGGGTGCAGGGTGTGAGCACCTGTTGCAAGCCTTCATCAGCTGCATTTGTTCTCAGCTCGTGCTGCTTCTGTCATTGAAGAGATCGAGTGGCACACAGCCAGGAGCTCTGGGGGCACTGGTATTTTCCGGGCACCTGGAGGAGGCCTGAGGCACTCTGCCGGGATGAGCCCTGCACCAAAGTCACCAGTCTGACCTCACTGTATTTCCCTCTACTGCAAGTGTAGCTGACACATGCGCTGCTGTGAGGAAAATGAGAATTGGAAAGAGCAATGTCTCGTGAGGTGAGGCTTCAATTGCAGCATTGATGTTTTCATCCTATCTCAGCATCATTTCTTGGCTTTCCTCCAGCAGATCTTAGCTGAGAAATGTCTGAGCAGATAAGGCATTTCTGAAGATATATGGTTTGTCTTTTGATAGCAATGGACACCTCATGAGAAATAAATGCAACACCACTGAATATTATCCTGTGTGTGGAAGGCCAAGAGGAATTAAACAGCTCCTCCTCACTTGGGTTGCTGGGGTTATAAGTACAGGAAACTGCCCCTTCACATGGCTATCCTGCTCTGCCTCCAATTTCTCTGATTCCTTTCTCACATTGCCCGCTGTTGCAAAGCTTCTGCATGTCACAGCAGGAAGACATGTGCCCCTTCCATGCAGCCAAGCAGATCCAGTGCAGCCTCCTTTTGTGTGCCTCCAGCCCACTTGCTATGAGAGCTTCACCAGCTTTGGAAACCTCTTTTCCTTTCACTGCTCCCATGTCTCCAAACTTCACATGCTACCCAGTGGTGGTTGGGCTGAGGTCTACTGTTTGTCTGTGCTCTCTTGGTCCTGGCCTTTAAAAGGAGGCAAAAGAAGGAAAGTTTGGTCTCTCAGGTTTTTCCCAGCTATGTAAAGTTAAAGAATGTACTATTGAGATTTAATGAGCTCATATATGTTCCTAAGAAATAGGAGCCTTAGGGCAGGCCAGTGTGCGCCCAAGCCCCCTCTGCAAACCTTTTGGCTACTGTGAAGGTGATGGATGGGTCTATGATGTTCGGACACTTTCTCTTTTGCAACAAAATTGTGTAGTGAATTGTTTGTTTGTTTAAAGTACATTTTATCTCTTGGAGCCTATTACTCCCGTGAAGTGCTCTGTACAAGCAGGTAAGCAGTGAGGGAAGGGCAAAGCACTTAACTCATGCCAGATGAGAGATATGGAGCCCAAAGACCTGGACTTTGAACTGCTCTTTTCTCCAAGTTTGTCCTCCTTTCTGACTTTGGCTGCATATTTGCCAACACTATGTGACTCTGCAGGGTCAGAAGAAATGGCATGAAGCAAATTTGACTCTGAGCCACGTTTATGTCCATCTTAAGCATCTTATCAGGGAAATGGGACTGGCCTGAGTCCAGAGTCAGAACAATCTGAATTCAGTTGCTGCCTGAAATAGCTGGAGATTGGTGGGCCAAGTACTCTCAGCCCTCTCAAGGTCCTTCTCATCCTGACACACCGGTCACTGGAGGGGCTCGCTCAGAAGCTGTCTTTGTAATTCCTTAACTCTTTACTTTCTGCTTTTGCTGGAAGTGACCCCTCTTGTGCAACTTCTGTGCTGCAGAGCACCCTTTGTGGGACTCAGCTTCTGAATTCTTTATATTCTCTGCTCTTTCCCCTCATCATTTGGAAGAGCTCCAATTAGGTGAAGGTGATCCCTTCTGATGCAGAGTGGGTCAACCAGTGAAAACAAACAGAACTTCAAAGTGATTGTGCCACATCCAGCCCCATCTGGGCTCAGTTGGTGTCATTCCTTCTATAGCACAAAATGGGTAACAAAAATGACCTCTCTGGAAAAGTCAGCTTTCTCAGTTATTATGAATTCCAACTCTGAATCCTCCTTTTAAGAAGTTTATGATAAGATGATTATTGTAAATAAGCTTCCCCTCTAGCAAAGAATAAATCATCAAATAGGCTTTGTTTGGTGAGATCTTCAGCAAAGGAATGTAAATAAATACGCTAACAGAATAAACTTCTTTATCTGATGTGCTGAGCAGAAAAGGCACAAAGTTAATCATTTAGGAAAATAAGCTGGTCTGCTGTGCTTGCTTCAATAACAGGCCAGAAAGAATCTGAGGGAAACAATCTGCTCTAGCTCCCTGACCCCGTGCTTTTTGCTGGAGTCCCACAGATCCAGCAAGATCCTGTTTATCAATGCAGAGGCAATGCTGTCTCCTGAAAGAGATGCTCATCAGTCTAGATTTTTGTTTTGCTTCTTTTCCTATGTATGAGTCTTGTTCAGTTCAGAGATAGACCCTTGCAGCAGAACAGAGATCTCTTGTGAAGCTGGCTATTACTTCTCTTTCACCTCCTGGGAGTGGTACATACATGAACAGTAATCTGAATTTGTAGTATCTTAAATTTTGGACTCCGTTCTTGTTTCCACATGAGAAAATTTGTGTCCTCATGCAAATGATCGTACATGGATGTCATTCCACCACTGTTCAAAGAAATCAGAGCATGACTGTTTTGATCTTCATCTCAGCTTTTTATTGACTTACATGGATTTGAACCAATTTGAAGTACATCTGGCTGGAATATGAGCCAGAAACAAGTTGCACATGTTAACAAAAAATTTGCGTAGCTGTTGTGGAATGAGAAAATAGCCTAATGCAATGTGGATGATTTTGGCATGCAGAAGTTGCCAACACAATTAGTTTGTCAGCAGAAGACTTAGTTTTCATTCCCCAGTCGTAATGGTTTGAGGGGTGATCACTGCTGAAAGGTCTCAGCATCCTTTACAATCTTCTGTTGCTGGTGCTGTATCTTCTGCCTTGTCATTGAAACTGAAGCTGCTCACAGCACAGATGAAGACAAGAATGGAAATCAGATGCAAAATTATCAATGAAGTTTCCTAGTTGGGAATTTCTTCACCAAGGAAGAGCAGGATGAACCTTTGACACACTTTTTTTTACTCTGTACATTTTTTATCAGATATATATCTCCTTCTTCCCTTCTCACAAGCATTTCAGTTGATGAAAAACTGCATCTGGTAATGCATCAGGGTAACAGCATCTCAGAATGACACTGCTCTACCAGAACTGTAGTGTTTAATGCCTGAATGAAACGTTAATGGAGATGGTGGTCTGTAGCCTTTGTGACTGCCCAATTTTGTCCCCAAGTTACAGCTTCCTATTGTTTCCTTCTTTCAAAGTGTCAGCATGTTGACACAGTTGTATTGTTGCCCTTTTGGATGTTTGATGTACAAATACGAAATCAAAACTTCTTGGAACGCTTCCTCTACAACAGAGATAGCATGTGTTCACATCAAAATACCAGTACAAGATGCTTCTGGTAACAGTCAAATTCCATGAATTTTACCTGTGAATATGTCCAAAAGAAAAGAAGAAGTGTAATCTTGCTCCTCAGGCTGGTGGCTTGCAGCACTTCTGTGCTTTTGCAGATACATCGGTGGCTTTGTGAGCACTGTCCCACAGCTGTAGCAAGGGGAGTAGATTCCTGAGTTCTTACCATGAATTTACTACTGTCAGCACAGCCCTTAAACACTCAGGTTAGCAATTTATCCTACATTCAAATTGCACGTAATTAAATGTGCCTTCAATGCATTAGAAGAGCAAATGAATGTCTCTGAAATGATTCTAAAACAAAGTTCCCCCAAACTTCCCATTTGTCTAACCACTTACAGTGTGGCTTAGTACCTGTGAAATTTATGAGTCTCTACAAGTTCTAACAAAAAAATTTCAGCCAGTTTGAAAAATACAATCAAAGTCCTGTTGAATGTGGAAGCAATATTTATGACAGACCTTTACTGCCAACTCTTTAATGCTCTTTGCTTTGTTTATCTGCCTTTGAGGAACCCACAATTTGTTAAATACCATTAGGACATCTTTCTAAAAACAGTATCCCATCTGATGGCTTTGCATACTTTCTTGTATTAAAAAAACCCTGAAATATGATAGTGTATTTATTTGCAACAATACCCTGGAAGTTGTATCTTGTGCCCTCAAGCCTATGAAACCAACACAAAGAATCTCAACTACAAGTCTCGTCTGCAAATCTGACCACTGCAAATTTCAAGAAAATGAGCATCAGGGCTATAAGGCTAATTTCACGGATGGTAAAGCTTCATTTACCCCTACCACTTTCCAGAAGACTGGCTTTTGCATTTCTTTGGAAAAATAATGTGTAAAGGATATTGTCTCTTCAGTGTCCAAAGGTCAGCTTATGTCTTACACCATGTTGAGATAGAGAGCACACATTATAGATTCCAGATCTGATTTGTTTTCAATTTTTTTTTTTTTAATATAAAACAAGACTGAAAATAGACATAAACCTAAAAAAATCATCTTTGTACCTGTTTTCTTTATTTGTGTGGCTCTATCAGAGTGTAAAGCTATGCCTGAATTTGATCAGAACACCCTGGCACTGCTGCAGGGGCTGTAAAGGAGGAGAGCCAGTACCAAATCTCCCCTCTGGTAACTTGCAGCAAACCTTGCATGGCACAAGGACAGAGAGTTTTGAGCTTTTCCTGTTCATGTTTTTGGGATTACAACAGGGTAAGCCTTATCCATAGCAATCCCCAAGGAGCAGGGGTAGGAAGGTGTACCTCAATTCTACCCTCACAAACTCTAGCCTAGAGCATCTATGTTACTCTTTTGAGGGATAAGACTGATGTACTAAACCAAAACAGAAAAGTGGGGTTGATGGAAGGCCTTTTATTTGCATTTCTCCACAGAAGTTAGAGGCAGTTTCCACATCCTCTCCTGCCTCTGCACCTGTAGAACTGTGAGGCACTGCAAGAGCATCCTGATCACGGCCAGATGGCTGCTGCTTTCGAAATTATTTTCTAACTATCATGGAGGGGGTCTCTAATTTCTTCTCTTGAGTAATTTGACTAACCTCTCTTAGAAATAAGCCTTTTAAGTCACCCAATGAAACTGTGGTGTTCCTGGTGTACTTAGCTGGCTTAGTGAGAAGAGGTGCCAGGTGACAATGCTCGGTTCTGCTGGGTTTGGTTCAAGAGTTTCCTTCCCATGCTGCTTGGCTTTGACAGGCTTCCTGTCGCAGCTGTCCGTGTGGACATGGTGGGTGGCACTGGACTGGCCTTCCTGTTCCCTTTCTGAAGAAGCCAAAAAGGGGAAAGTTTGGAAAGTTTGGAGTGCTTTCCAAAGAGGCTGGAAGCTTGTTCTGTTGGGGACTGAGACTCGCAGTGGGAAGAGTTGCAGGTCACCTCTAAAACCTTTCAGAAGTCACACCTGCTCTGGGAAATGCAACATTCTGATATGCAAGTGTGTGGTCTTAGTCACGGTGAGAGGATTTTCCTGTGCAGCCCAGGGTAGGATGGGGCCTTGCTGCTTGTGGGCAGATGTGTGGGATGGAAATTGGAGCACAAGAGGACAGTGCAACAGCACAGACTTCAGGGGTCTCAAATCAGCATTAACACACTGAAAACTCTGTATTTGTAGATGCCATTGTACTGCATTGATATTCTACAGAGCAGCCTGTTGTTGTTTGGCTTCCTATATTGCATCTGTCATTTGAAGAAGGCAACCAGGAAATAACTGCCGTGATGCAGAATAATTTATTTCAAGGATTTTGTATCTAGGATATGCTATCCCTAATGCCTTATTTGTGGCTTATACGTGATTCCAGTTCCTCCTATTATTTTAATTTGAATGCATATTTCACTTGTTTTACCTTTGTATTGCTTGTAATAGAGCCAGTCTGTCAAAACAAAAGGGGCAAAATCTCATGTAAACAAGGAACGATCTGCTTTCACGTGTGCCTATGATGTCATCCCACTTTCATCTTACTATGAATTTGAAATTGTTGCTTTTCCACATATAAAAGGCAATGACCGGGTACTTTTATCTCCTGTAGTAAGCACGCTGCTTCCCTTTTTCCTCATACCCTGTGTAACCCTATGCATGCCAGGGACAAAGCCCGGAGGAGATTTTGAGAGCGCTGGTTAGGTGTGGAGTTAATCAGTTTTCATGCATTTCATTTCCACACACAGATTGTCTTAGAATTCCAGGGAGATGCCTTAATTCTTCATAGCTTTATGGAGTTGTTATGTTTTAATACATGTGAGATTTAAAACAGGGAAGTAAGCTAGCAGCAATGACAGACATGCCAGGTTGAAATCAACATGACTCACAGTTGCGATTTATTTGTTGAAATATGTTGTGGAATTTGAAAGTTGAAAAACTTGAAAGTTTTCACTTGGAAAACTTATCGGTTATTGAATGGTCAATACGGTGATGCTTTAATGATTTTTTAAAATTTCTTGCCACACACTACAACGTCTGCACAAACTGGTTAGTATTTTTGACTTTTGCTCTAGTTTAGGTTACTCCTGTCTGAAGAGGAGCACAAAATCTTCCAACAAAGCAATTATCCTACAGGCAGTAGGGCTGGTGTTGCCCATGTTTTTTCAACTGTTTTTCAAGAAACTCTTGATTTTACATAAAGCACGTGTTGTTTTTTCCCCTCATTTTCCATCTGGCAGTACCTCTTAAGAAGGACAGAAATTGTGGGCAGAGAAATAATATCAGACTTCAAGTTAATAGTTAAACGCATTCTTCAACCAGAAGCAGCTCAGCCCTGAAACATCTGAGGATTCATTATGTCTCTTTTTTTTTGTTTATGTGTTACCTCTGATTTAGATTCCTCTTCTTCAAAATTCAGTGTCAGGGGTGACTTATGAGTGCAATTTTCTGCCTAACATTTTGCCGCGGTAGTTGGCAAATCCCTTCCCTCAGCATGGGGATGTGTTTCTTATTGTTGCACACCAAAGAGGCACACAACTCTTAAATCACTTTAAAAAGACAATGTTTAATACATTTTCTGGAAGGAAAATGCAAATTGTATCTCATAATGGATAACAGAATTATTTTACAAGTAGATTTATCGTTTGTGCACAAACTACACTGGCTGCATGACATTGGCATTCTAAGCAATGGAGCCACCAAGACCCTTCAGCCAGCCAGCATCAGTCTGTTTAACCAATCTCTGGCTTTTAGCTTGAACCAGGTTCCCAGATGGTGCTAAGTGAAGCACACCCTGGCTGTATTACTGTACTCGGGGTTGCTCGTGCTGAAATTTAAGCAGGAGCTTAATGAAGGACAGCTGAGATTTGTTGATTTTCTGTTAATATATTTTTTCATCTTCTAAGGTTGAAGAAGTTCTACCTATTTAATAGAGTTCATCTTTGAATTGCAAATAATAAATAATAATAATAAAATAAATAATAAATAATAATAAAACATAATCCCATGTGAGATGTTGATGGCGTCAGACTTATACCTTTGGTGGGGGTTCTGCATTCCCTCCGGTTCCCAAAAGCTCAGAAGGAACTTGAGCCCCGTTACATCACCAAACACAAGAGGCTGATTCCTCAGCTTCTCTGAATGGTTTGTAAATCTGTATTTACTGCCTGCATAGCTGTTTGCCAGCAAATCAGTTCACATCAGTCCAGCAACATGTGTTAGAAAACTTCCCACTAATCAGTGCAGTGCCTGAGAAGGAAGTAGTTGGAAATTGTGAAATCTAGATGACACTGCAAACCATTTTCTTGCTGCAGAGATGCTCTGCTAACAATTTCAGCCCCAGATGGTCAAAAGTTTATTTTCTGAGTAAATTTTCTTATTCTGAGGGGATATCCAATGCACATAAGATTGATTCATTATTTATTTATCACCTATGGTTCTTCATTCCTTTTTGTAATTCCACTGTCTTCAGTACTCTCTCTAAAAGCAGCTTCTCTACATACACATGAGTCTTTTGTTTATGTTGCTAAAAATCAGAAGTAATTCAAATCAAGTACCCAGTGTCCCATCTGTGCAACTCACAGAAGAGTCATGGGCAAGAGCTGCGATCAAGTCCTGGCCTTAGCTTGGAATAAGAGTGATGTGGGGTGACTGTGATCTCTGAATGCATTTCTCGAGGGAATGTAATAAACAAGTAAGTATTTAATAATCATCACAAGTAATTTACAAATAAAAGCAGTAAAATCAAAGGTGCACAGAGCTGATGGGCTTGTTGAGGTTTCACTTCAAATTCTTATGCTCCTAGAATGGAACAGAGATGGAAGTGCCAGGCATGTATCAACCCAAAGATTTTGTCTTATCATATTCTGCTATTTACAAGATGACATGACAGCTGGACTGGAGACTCTTTGGGTAGGTTAAGGCAGAACTGGCTTCTCAGTGAAATGTCATGATCCTCACATGGCATTGTGTGGCTGGCAGCTGTGCCACTGTTAGGTGTGCTCCTGGTGGGGATGAGGGCTTTTCCTCCTGTCCCTTCTGCTTTTCACCATGCCCTCCCTAGGTTTTCACCACCCCCAAATTGCTCTGTTCTTTGGCTTCCTCAGGCTCTGAGCCTCTGTTTTCCCCTTCCTCATCCTTGCTGCCCCCTCTCCTCCATGCAGACTCCTCCAGGCTCTTCCCACCTGTGGCCCAATGCACTGTGGCTTGGCCTTTCTGGCCACCATTGCTGTAGATTGGTGACTGCCAAAATCACTCAGTGCCCCTGCCCTGCCTTTCCCCTGTCTCCACGTGTGTCCCATGGAGAAGTTCATGCATGGCCTGCAACGCCTGAGCCGCGGCTGTCCCTTGCTGCTCCCTCCAGGCTTCCCTGGCTGCCTGTGGCTCACACTGGTGTGGCCTGAATTCCCTGGTTCTGGCATGAGACTGTGGGGCACAGAGCCAGGAGTCAGCTGCCCGACCCCTGCCAGTCTTTTGCCCTTCCCCCTCTGCTCAGCCATTGCCAAAATCCAGGGATTTGGCCTTTTAAAGCCCTTTGCAGTAAGCTGCACCTGTTGGCTTGGCTTGGTCTGATGGCTTATTGGTATGCTGGTGTTGTTAGGGCCCGTACAGTCCCATACAAAAAAAGAGGTGACAGCAAATACCTTCTTTTCTATGGCTGAGGCCAAAAGGGTTAAAAAAAAAAAAAAAAAAGGGGTACCACAAAACATGGCCAAATAGATTCCTACATAGGCATCGCACGCAAGTACTTACTTTTATTGATTTATAAACCCAGACAGCCGTAAAGTTACCTTTCAAGCTGTTCTTGGGCAAGAAGGTGGGGAAGATGGGTGCTGCAGGAGTGTGGGATGGTGCCAGCTGAGGAGGTGAGCCAAGATGTAGCACCAGCATGGCCATGAGGACACCTGGTTCCCATGGAAACCCCAGCAAGCACTTCACCAACAAACTGGTGACTGGGACCTCATCACACCCGCACGCCTGGTGCAGACAGGTTGGAGGACGTGCTGTATCCGAACCTGAACGATCTCCCTTCCCAGGGGTACTCACTGCTGCCTCCGTTTCACAAATCATTAACACTGCGTTGCTTCAGGTTTATAGCATCTCCCTGTGCCGCTTTAAAATATTGTCACAGAGGCTGATGAGCCACACACACTGTGAGCAGAAGCTGCACCGCCACTGGTGGAGCTGCACTGCTGCTCCCACAGCCGTCCCAAAGCTCCTAAATAATCAGAATAAAGATGACTGCTGAAATTGGCGGTGCTGCACTGTTGGGATTATACGCAGAGCAAGTATGTAAATAAATTTCTCTTTCAATTTACCAAAGCAAAATACCGAAAGGCAACCAAGGACCTTGGAGATATGTGATCTGCATTTTGTCAGCATTTGAGTGAAACATCCTCGCTGTTAAACTGCTGCTGAATAGCAGCCATGCTTTAGCTCCTGGGTAGGGAATACAGAGCCAGATCTATAGGTGCTACTGCACCTATTAACGGGCATATATCTGCCATTTAGATGTCACTGTAATTTACAATGCTTCTCAACAGCCACCAAAGCCCGCAGGCAGCCAAATCTCCTTGAAGCCCAGGTTCCTGCTGTCAGCAGCCTGCTTGTGCCCCATGGATGTAGTGCTGGGGCCCAGCCTGGCCAAGTCCTCCTTAAGCAGCACATGCCTGCTGGTTGTCCCATGGCCAGCCTGCAAGCGTACATGGTAACATAAGAGCTGGGAATCTCCAGCCTGGTTTTTGCTTTGCTGTCTTTTAGTGGTGAGGTATTGGTGTGGGCTGCCCAGGGAGGTGGTGAAGTCACTGTGGTTGGAGGTGTTCAAGAGCTGTGGAGATGTGGCACCGAGGGATGCGGTTATGAGCACACTGGGAATGGGCTGACAGTTGGACTAAATGATCTTAGTGGGCTTTTCTAACATTAAGGATTCTGTGATTCTACACCATAGGCACAAAGCTATAAAAAACAACAAAAACAACAACCCCCCCCCCCCCGTCCCCCCCGTTTCAATTGCTTTGATGCCTGGCATCCAAGCATGGGTTGCATGGGCATAAAACATTTTTTAAGAAAAATACCAGTGAGTTCATATTGATATGGGTTGGTTTATACCCTTCATCTGCGCAAGAATGCTGTGTTTGCTGGGAGTAGGTTAACAGTGTTTCCAAGTGTATTTCAATTTTGGAAGGATGTCATTAATTGCAGTTTATTTTTGTTTTCAGCTGCGTTGCTATACTGCCCTTATATTGGGGTGTGGGCTGGTCCGAACCAACTTCAGTAATGAGGAGCCATTGAGAGAGAAAATGTCCCAGAGTCACTGGAAAGGTTTCAAATTCATTTTGTGAAAGAAAGTGAAATTGGTCTCGTTGCATCAAATACCCCTTTGAAATGGGAGACCTTCTGCGGCCGAGGCGTTTCTGCCTGGTGGCCGCTGGGACCGACCCGGTAATGCACTGCAGCCTTCACAGAGAACCATCTGAACTCATTGCGAGAGGAGAAACTTGAGAATTTGGCACAGCAAGAGGAAAATTAATAGAAAAACTATCGGTATCTTCTTATGAGCACATTCTGGAACACGGCACATCCTGGAAATATTAATTCCCACTATTTATTTAAGCAAAAGACCGGCTGGGCACAGAGCTGCTATAATGCAAAACAGCTCAGATATCCCATAAAAATGATGCTCGGATTAAAATATTAGAAAGTGTGGTTAAAAATGACCTCATGGCGGTGAGGCCGTGACATGAAGTCACCCCAATTTAATCGATCGCTTCCTGAGCTCGGCCCCAGGGGCTGCACCTCCCGACATGGCCGTTCCCCCGTGGGGCAGCGCGCAGCCTCGAGGGAAGCACCGCAGGAAGCCCCCAGCAGCTCCACGGGCGCTGCCTGCTGCCTCCGTCGCCTGCACCGCGCGGACAGCTCCGCAATCCGCCGAGCCGCTGCTGCGTGGGTCCCCGCGTGGCGCCCGCCCCGCGGCGGCCACGCGTGGGAGGAGCGTGGGCGGAGCGGCGGGCGGAGCGCGGAGCGGAGCGGGCCGGCAGAGCCGCGCTCGGCGCCCGCTCGGCAGCGCCTCCCGCCGCCCGGCACCATGTGGCAGCCGGCCACGGAGCGGCTGCAGGTAGGCGCGGGTGGGGCGAGACCGCGGGTGGGCGGCGGGGCTGGCGGGGCGTCCCTCTGCCGCCGCACCGGGACTTCGCCGCAACTTCTCCCTGGCCCGCCGGGGCCGTGCCGCACCGCGCTGCTCGGGGGCCGCCCCGCTGCCGGCGCTTTCCAGAGGGGCTTCGGTGCTGGCCGCCCCCGCCCGGGTCGCCGCGGGCCCGGTGGGTTTGGGCGCGGCCGTGAGCAGTGCCGGGTGGGGCGGGAGCGGAGCGGGGCCGGGGGTGCGGAGCCGGGCAGTGCGACCCGCCCGGCCGAGCGCCAGCTCTGCCGTCTCTTCTTGACGTCTGCTTTTGTGCGTGTCTCTGTATAAATAAATTCGGGGCGAGATGCGAGAGAGGTGCAAAGCGAGGAGAAATCAAACTCACTTTGTAGTTCCACTATGTCGACTTCGTACAGTTTGCAGAGCAAGTGTCTGCTGAGAGACGAGCGGACGTTCCGAGCGAGAGCTGCGTGCCGACAGCAGGTCCTCACTGCGTCGGCAACTGGAACGTAGAATTTGCTCTGATACCCACAAGCAGAACATTGAGGGGTTTGGTTTGAGTTGGTCCTAAAGCCACGCCGAGCAGGTCTGTGAGCTGCAGCCCCCACCAGCTGGGAACGGGAACAGTCATTTTTCTTGAAAGGCGTACTTTTCTCTGAGATGAGGAACTTGATTGTAGTGGATCAGAGCGATGGTTTCTGGATTTCAGTGCAAGTGTTATGTAAAGGCACTATGAGCAGTTTGTTTCCCTGTGCTGGCCAGAAGCCGCTGGGTACCCCACACAGGCAGAGAGGTGACCCAGTGTGGAGCGGGGACCCTGGTCCCACTGTGGGGCTGCTGCACCTGCTGGGGAGTGGTGTGGGGGAGGGACTGAGGCTGCACACAGCACTTCGGGTGAGAGAGAAACGGAGCAGGGTGAAGGAGAAGGGGAGCGTGGGGTCGACAGTGACGCGCTGCCGGGGTCGCATGGTCTGGCTCTGTGCCCCTTTGTGCACTTGGATACCAAAACTGAGGAGATTCAGTGTAACAAACAGGTCATACTGCCAACACGAGCACTCAAGGCTAACAAGAATCGGGTGCTTGTGCTACGTAGAATGAAGTTTTCTGCGTGATCTTATTCAGCTTCCTGATGTGTGTGCGTTACATTACAGCCCCTGAGGACAAACTATTGCATCCCATAGCTGTGGGCATGACCACGTGCTGTGGGGAACCAGGGCTGCTGGTGGGGACTGCTCTGGGTACCTCTCAGCAATGGAGGCCCATAGGCAGGGGAGGCTGTGCCCTGGGAGGCCACTGCTTTGCAGTGGGCACCCACCTGTGCATCTTGCTGTTGGCTGGCTGTAGCTGAAGGCTCTGGGCAGCCCAAGTCACCCTAAATGCTGAGTGCATGTATGTGCAGTTCTTGTCATTGGGAGCTGCTGGGGAAGCATGTGAAGAGCTGTAGGTGCCGTCAAAAAACAAGGCAGCGTGATCCAAACCTGCAGTTTTAAATGATGTGTATGACTTTTGTCAGTTCCTGGAATGGGAAGAAGGGGGAAGTCTTGGAAAGCCTCAAGAAGCCAGCCCTTAGGAGTTCTGCACTCAGACAAGAGGTTAAATAGCAACGTGGTGAGCAGTGGGCAAAGTGAGTGCAGTGCGTGCCACTAAGGAGGAAGAGTGCTCTGAGTCACTGGCATGCGATCTCGTAATTGAAAGTTGGGTCCTAAGCCATGTACACACGAGCCAGAGTTGCGTGGGCGATAGACTAATATTCCCAATTTGCTTGAATGTCTTTTTCTGTTTCATTTTTAATTTGAAATGCTGTCATTTGAAGTAGCTTGATGTCTGTGTCTGTCTCCAAGACCTGTGTTGCACATCACCAGCCTGGCCAGAGCTGCTTGGCAGCACTGCCCGTCCCTCCCACGGGGAGTTGTGCAAGACCATAAATACCCATTTTTTTTCCCCTTCTTTCCATGTCAACCTCTCGGTCCAGTTTCAGGTGTCCCATGTTCTTCTCGTTGTTCCAGGCTGCTTGTCTCTTACTGCCCACATGATGTGAAACAGATCTCTGTGCCACCAGGGTGCTGGAGTGGGGCCCCTGCTTCCCTGTCACGAGTGGGGAGGGTGCTGGGCGTGGGTTCTTGGCAAAGGATTCTTTGGGTACTGTGGTACTGGGTAGAGTTGGTGCCTTGCACTCTGTGTTCATGTATTCTACAGTTACAGTTATGCCAAGTTACAGTTAAGCAGCTGCGTTCAGGGATGACCATAGCAATTCGAGTGCTGTCTTTTGTAAGTTGTTTATCAAACTGATGTATGAGCGCAGGAATTGTGGAGCAGGGGCCACTTGCTTGATGTTTTCATGTGTTCTATATGATGTTATTGCAAGATGCATCTGGGTCACATCAACCTCCAGCTGTAGCAAAGTGCAGTTCTGTTATTAGTCCATGCTATATTACCATCCAGTGCTTGAAGGGGATTGGACTTTTTACACCTTCTCATGGTGAAGGGACAAGGGGGCATGGCTTTAAACTTGAAGAGGGGAGATTTAGGTTAGGTGTTAGGAAGAAATTTTTTACTCAGAGGGTGTGAGGACCTGGCAGTGCTGCCCAGAGAGCTGTGGATGTCCCGTCTCTGGTGGTGTTTGAGGCTGGGTTGGATGGGGCCTTGGGCAGCCTGAGCTGGTGGGGGCAACCCTGCCTGTGGCAGAGGGGCTGGAGCTATATGATCTCTAAAGTCCCTTTCAACCTAAGCCATTCTATGATTCTATAGCTCCGTGCTAAAAAAAAAAAAAAAAAAAAAGGCAATGAAAATATTTTCATCTTTCTCCGTATTTCTTTTGGCCTGGTTCAGTACGAGAGTGTCTGAGTTGGCTGTGGAAACGGCTGCCTGGGTCAGCCCTTCCCTTCCCGCTGAGGACAGCTGTGATGGGCACCTGCCTTGTTCTGCAGGCATGTGGTGGTTGTTTGTTTCTTGTGTGTCTCCTGCCTCTGTCCTATATAGTGTGTAACAGGGCTGCATGTTTCTGGTCTGAGGCTTCTCGTGTAAAATGTACTCCAAATGTACTCACTCCTGTCAAGTTTCATGGTTTGTGCTGCAGTTTTTGGCTTTGTCTGAGCACGTACAAAAATCTCAGCAGGCTCCCAGTGGAGTACCTAATGGAATTCAATGGATTTGAAGAATAAGCAAGAAAAATGTAAATATCCAGATTTCTGGAATTTCCTGGAAGATACAATACCAGTTTTCTTCAGCAGTTCCTTCCCTTTCCCCTTTTGCCATTCTTTCTCCTATAGTGACATATCAGTCACAGGTATTTTCTCCAAAGTCCGTGGGACCATTACTTATATGGGACACTGCAGGACAGTGCTGTGGGTATCAGCAGGCTCTAGTGTGATGCTTAAAGAACTGTGATCTTGCAGGCAATACAGGCATTAAAATTTCCATGCTCAGTGTAAAAGAGATCATCTTTGTGCCTCTTATGAAATCTTTTCCTGCTCTAATTTCTTCAGTAGTGTTGCTGGTTTGTGTTCAAGCAAATACTGGGGGAAAGCAGCAGACATATGGGTGCCCCTTCTGCCAGAGCCAGCTCTGGGATGCAGTGTGCGTGGTAGGGCTTCTCTGCTGACTTGGACTGCCAGGCTCAGCCGTGGGTGCCCTGTGCCATCTGTGCGTGGGCTCATCGCGATGTTTGTGGCAGAGCACCATGGTGGTCACAGGCAGGGCTGCCTGATATTTGTCTTAGTGTGTGTGGCGATGTCCTTCGTTGAAATAATGCTGAAACTCTTCTGAAATCTTTTTTTAAAATCACTTCCAAATGTACCCTCCGTGCCTGCTTTGGGATGTGAGGGTTGCAGATGGGATTTTGGAGCTGCTGGCCACAGTGCTGCTCCTGTGAGGGCTCAGAAGTGTTTTCTGAAAACAACCGAGGTCTTAGGAGAGTTCCACTGGCCTGTCTGCTAGATGACTGGTATTTGCTTTGAAACCTAAATTTTCCTGGAAGCCTGATGCCAGACATTGTTTCTAGATAATAAATCCCGGGGGGTGCATAGTTTCCAAGTTCAGGCTGTCCGTAAGCCCTGTTTATAAGTCTCTCTGCTTCTCCTAGCACATGTGGGCAGAGGATCACTGTCCAAGTACATTTTCTGCAGGAGCCGGAGACACAACGGTGCTGTAACCCTGGCCATCCTTGTGCAGAGCTGTGCCAAGCCCTCGCTGTAGGGATGGCTCTCGCTCCTGCCCTGTGCGTGGTACTGCTGCTGGGCTCGCAGAAGCGGCGTTGCCTCTTCTGTTGGAGATTGTTGGGAGCAATGGAATTGCTCCCATTCCACATTGTGCTGCTGCCTGTTTCAGATGCTTTGCTTGGATGAATGGTTGCCTCTGGCTGATGAGTCGCTTGCTTCCTGCCCTATACTGCTGGAGGGGCAGCCAGAGAAACCCCTTGTCCCTACATTCCCACACCATCCAGCAGCTGCTGGGTCTGAGTGGGGTTTGGTGGGTCTTCTTCATCTGTGTGTGCAAATAGCTGGGTGGGGATTCTCCCTGCTCACCTGGAAATCTGATCCTCTTACCAAAGCCTGCAATTTTGGGCTGTTTCTGGGTAGAGATTTAATAGCACATGGCTGCAGTGTTTTCTCATACTACTAGAATTATTTATTTCATTAAGCACAGTTCCGAATGTTTTCTAATGCACTGTGAAATACAGTGAGAGGTGGTTGTGGGTAGCTGGGTGTCACGAAGCAAGTTGAGTGATGCAAGGCAGGATGCTTCAGGCCCTTCTTTGCTGGGGCATGTTTGACTCCTTGCACTCAAAGGCTTAGTTTGGTCATTCTGTAACTTGTGCAGCTCTTGCAAAGTCCTTGGGAAATATGTTTCTGTGGAATTGCTTTCCAATCATTTTTGAGTCTCTGGTGTTATTTAACTTGGCATCATTTGGACATAGTGATAAAAACTCAGCACAGCTATTGATTAAAGTAGGTGTGAAAATAGGTGCTGGGGTCTTGCTGCATGCCCTCTGCCCCCTGTGAGCACTGCCTTCCCAGGCAGCATTGCTTGTTTTGCTATGATTCCTTGTGCCCCGTAACCATGCATTTTGAATCTACTGATATATTCAGGCTTGGGGATGGCAGACTGTAGCTAAATACATGCAGATTATACGCCTCCACTACCGCCCAGGGTACACATCAAACACTTTTCCTGTTTCAGGAACACTGAAACCCTTCCCTGAAGAAAAGCCAGCTCTGTGCAGAGCACTGTGTGCGATGGCTTCCAGGTAGTTGGGTTGTGGTGTGCGTGTCTCTGCCACCGGTTTTATGGCAACATCTCTGCATCTGTTTAGATGTAATGTCGTTTTAGATGCTATTGGTGCTTTCAATTCAACTTCTCATCTTGCTTTTATATTTGCAGTGTTCAGATGCATGTCTACTGAAAAATGCAGGATGCAGTCAGTTGACACCGTTTTTTCCAAATTTTTGCAGCATATGGAATAACTCCTCTTTAAAACAAACACAAACAGATTGTAAGTGTAAAGCACACAAACAGCTGTCTAGACAGAAACTGCTGCAAGACATGTATAGCAGGGCTGATACTACTACTGAACTCTGGTTTTATTAAATATTATGTCAGAAGGAAAAAGTGAAAAGTATTTGAAATTTAAGCTTGAGTCATGTGGATGCAAACGTTCAGGGAGTCTCACAGCCCAGTGTTTTGGCATCATATAGCTTCAGGAAATCTTTCAAGGCATCAAAGTTTTTATACCAGTTTGCTACTATAACTTTGCAGCAGTCGGAGATCTTTCAAACAAAGCTCAGTGAAATGCAGCAAGCTCATCTGGCACCACTTAGCCTGTGCCTTTTTTCTGTGTTGTTTATTCTTTGTAGAAAATGAATGGCTCTGGAAAAATGCTAATTTTGGGAAGCATTCTATGACCAAAAGAAAATCAAAATCAGCGACTGTTTTGAGGAAGGTCCTCTGGGAAATGATCAAGGGTTCATTTATAGTGTACTACTAGTTTCTGTTTATGAAGCTGACAGCCTGTTTGATGACCAAGACAAATAAAAAGAAATAAAAAAAAAAAATCAATGGTTTCCTTGAAGAAAGGCAGTCAAAGCCCAAAGCATTCAGTCTAAATAGTTCTGGATTTTAACTGCTTTGTTGTGTTGGTTTTTTTTTTCTTTCTGTTCCTTGATGGCGGTCGGTAGGACAGTAAATAGCGGCAGGTCCAGAGCTCTGCCATCACCTTTCACGTGTGGTCTGCTGCAGCAGGCCTTCAGTGGGGCTGCAGGGGCTTTGTGCTTGAGTCTGCATGGTGATGGCTGCTGGGTGAGAGCCCAGACTGAGAGCACGTAGATGTGGAGCTGGAATATCCCTTCAAGCAAGATTTAATACTCTCTTTCTTTTGCACAATGCTTTTATGTATAATAATTGAACTTATTTGCACTTCAAATAATAGATAGAAAGTTACAGGTGATGTTATGCTGGGTTATTCCTGATTAAGTGCGTAAAACACTTTGAGTAAAGATTTTCTGTGTGGGAGATTGTAAAGTGTGAAAAGACCAAACTTGGCCTTTCATGATTTATTTTTCTTGCTGAATATTGAAAATGGAAAATCCTGATGCACAAAATCTTTGAGGGATAAAAGAAAAAATAATTAAAGTTGTGTATTGTGTGTGGGAAGTTTTCCACTCAGAGGGCATTGAGGCCCTGGCACTGCTGCCCAGAGAGCTGTGGGTGCCCCATCCCTGGAGGTGCTCAAGGCCAGGTTGGATGGGGCCCTGGGCAGCCTAAGCTGGTGCTCCACCTAGCAATCAGCATCCCTGCCGATGGCAGGGGGTTGGCACTAGCTGATCTTTGAGGTCACTCCCAACCCAAGCCATTCTATGATTCTATGACTTTTGATATTTGATATCTCTTATTTTAATGATGGCATTTCAACAAAATTGCACGCAGACTCAGAAGGTTGATTTTGATGCTCTGATCCTTACTTATCTCAGCACTTCAGTGTTGGCTTCTGAAGTGTCGGTCTTTGTGAAGAACCTCAATGCTTGTTTTCGTTGGCAACATATAAATGGTTACTGTTTTTTCTGACGAGCTAGTTATTGTTGGTAATAGCTCAAGTGCAAGTTGGGAAACTTAAAATACTTTGCCATGCCCGCTATTGGCCTCTGTTCCCTCACAGCCTCCCCTGCCTTGATTGTCACCCACCTCACTGAGGGACATTTAGTGACTGAACTGTGCTGTGAGTGCAGGCTTCTCAGCACTGCGGCACTGAAGCTGCTTTGCCCCTCCGTAGTGTTGGGTCTGTGCCTTGCCGGATGGTTTTCAAATGGCTGCTCACGTGAAAACATTTTCTCCAGATATATTTGGTGAGAGTTGCCAAGAACACTGAAAACAGATAGAAAGTTAATTAAATGTCCTGGAGCTCAAATTGTAGCCGCTTCTTTCTTCCTGCTCCAGGCTCCCTCTGGGTTTGAGAGATGGATATTCCATACGTTTTGTTTCAAGTGTTCAAAATGACCCGGGAGTATGTTTCCAAGTATTCAGAGCCTCTGTTTGGGGCCAGGCTTTTCCAGAGAGCTTTTTCCCCGGTGGACTGAGCTCTTCTGAAAACTTGGCCACTCATTCAGTGCCTTGAAAGTAGTCGTGTTCAGAACCTGGTCCCACTGGTAGAGCAGCTTCCCTGAAGGTCTTGCATTGGGATCTAGTCCCAGCTCCACTGGGAACAGTACCAACATTCATGGGTCTGAGTGGGTTTTGGGGCAGCAATTCTATGAATTGGGCCGTTTCAGGGGTTCGAGAATGCTTGTACGGGGAGTTGAGGCCTGGCACAAGCCTCCCCACACAGCATGTCGGCAGTCGACTGCAGAAATTTGCTTTCATCTTTCAGAAGATTGTCAGGGAAGAGTCAAAGCCAGGAAGGGAGAATGTGTCTTGGCGGTATGGTGCTTTGCAGCTAAGGGCTTTCAGAATGTCCAGGGGGCCAAGTGAAGTTTTCATGGGGTTGTGTGTGAGGGGACTCAGTAAGTGTTGCCTCCTGGTACAAAAGCAGGCAGGTTGACATATTTCTTGTCTGTAGCTATTTTAAGGCAGGGGTGAACCCAGACCTAGAAGCACTTGCACATATGTGTGGAATGTAAAGTGAGATGTTTCTGTGATGTTTGCCTGGCTTGCTTACTCTGAAGTATCCATATTGCTTTGTGTGTGTCCAATTCCAGCAGGATGAATGACAGTAAATCAGTTGTAACTATATACAGTTGTAACTAAGAACAAAAAAAAAAAGTAGAAGAAGTTTGAATCTTGTCTCAGTGCCTTTTAGGAGGCGGCTGTACAGGATGGGTTTGTGCAGGCTTCAGTTTTCACAGCTGGGCTCTGTTGTTTGGGTTAGAATCAGAAGGAAGGATATTCTGAAAGTTTTACACTGTTCTTCTCTACAGTTTTGCTGAAAGGGGCCATTGAGCTTGGTATGTGTGTTTGGGAAAACCCTGATAGTAAAGACAGCGTTGGTGCCTCCTGCTAAAAGGAGCCATGGAGCAAGCAGCAAATCCATGGACTACTGCCTAAGCGCAGCCAGGTTTCAGCCTGCATCCTGCCCCACTGCTGTTCCTGGCTGGTGCCTTGGGTTTCCCCTGAATGTCAGCATGGTTTCCTTGCAGCACCATCACTTTCTGGGGAGAAATGCACTTACTCTGTGGCTGGTAAGGCTCATCTCTGCGGATAGCAAGATGCTTGTCTGTCTGTTGTTTGGCTGAGGTAGGCTGTCCAGGGCTGAAGAACAAGGTGAGCATGGATTTAGGAAGGAGAGGGTTTAATCCCTGTAAAATTCTTTAGGAAAATCACAGGAACAAACCGTCTAGGAAGTTGGTGAGAAGAAGAGGAAAAAGAACTAATATCACATGTGAGATGGGTGTTATTTACAAATCTGTTTTGAAGCAGACTTGACAGTTTGGAACATACAGAAAGCTATGGGTGTCCCTGGGCTAAGTGCTACCAGGATTTGACACTCTGCTCATTGGTGTATCAGGGTATCTGTTTATCTTCCACAACTCTAGGTCAAATGAAAATAACATTTATGTTCAGCTCTGAAGAATGTAACTGCACAAGTTTCACTTCATATATGTTCTTGGTGTTTTTTTGGAGGACCAAATTCACTCTGCAGAAGACCAGGTGTTGGCCAGTCATTACGTTAGCACCTGGTGTGTGTATACCCTAAATGAGAAAGAGCTTAGGTGCAGCAATGCCAGATGAGCATTGGAGCATGGCATTGAGACCAGCTGACAGCAGCTGCAAGCTGATTTGAGATACCTGGTTTGGTCTGTCTCATGTTGATGGAGTGTCAGTGCCAAGGTCTGTGGAATGGATTCTATTTTCTACAAGGTTGGGCAGTTTGCTTTGGTAAATCAGTGCTAAATCACTTAGATTTAAGAGTGCAGCCTTATCTCAGCACATAGGGATATGCCTTTGAATCCATTAACTTTTATCTTGCCATTTGAGATGGCAATATAACTTTTCAGTGGTTTATAACGAATGTTAGGAAGTGTTTTCCTGTGAGTGAATGTTTTGTTTTGATTTTGTGCTTAGAGGCACTTAAAAGCCCTGAAGCTTGCTTCTGGGATGTGTAACATTTTCAAAGGGCAATGTTTTAAGCTTGTATCTCTAAAATCCCAACTTGATGTGGAAGGAAGAATTCCACATTTCTAAAGCTTGCAAGAGCCATGGTGGATCCCCCTGCTGCCTTTTGCTGTCTTGTGTTTCCTCTTTGTGGTTGCTTTGAGGCTGCATGTGTCTCCCCATGCCTCACCTTTGCAGTCCCACAGCTTCTGGCTTGGGATGCACATTTCCAAGGAGTCACCCCATTGCAAGGAAGTGGGGTTTTTGTTTTGCTCAACTGCTGTCATAGATAGAGTTCAGATCACTTCCTGGTGGGTGTCTGTCGGAACTGGGTGCAGGAGATGGCTTGATTAGAAACACTGGGATTTGTCAGGGTCTGGAGAGGCAAAGGGCAGACATTCTGTGGGGCATAGTGAGCCTTGTGCCAAGGAGACTGCCTTTCATAATTCACGGTGAGGTAACTGTTTAACTGTTCTCTCCTCATCTCCGTAAGGAAAGTTGTTTCTGAAGAGATGGTGAGTTGTAAGTGATAGTCACAGTGTGATACAGAGAGGTCATTGCTTGGAGAGAACGTTCTGGCTGAGGAATTGCACCCCGTGGCCAGAAGAGCTGCTGCTGGGTGTCTGAGCCCAGGACAGGACTGCAGTGGAGTCTTGATTGGTGAAGATGTCTAGGCATCTTTATTAGCATCAAGAGAGGCTTTGGACCAACGTGAAATGCTTCATGGGTATGTGGAGCTGTTGAGTGTATGGCAACTGGATGTTCTCTTGTGGGGGAGCTGCCAGCTGGGGACCAGTGGGGGTCTGTGGATGGGATGGCCTAGCCCACAGCCCTGTCGGCAGAAACCTCACACTGGAGCAGCTCGGTTCTGGCTGGCTATGAGAAACACAAATATTGTTAAATGATTTCCAGAGGGCTTTTATGTTGTCCTTTCAATTTAGGATTTTTATTTCTCAACAGCAGAAGTTATTTGTGGCTCCTTACATGATATTAGCAAAATAGCCACACGCAGGGAGGAGCATTAACCGGGGAAATGTCCGTAACTGGTTTGTGCTGCAGCTTACTACGCCGGCACTGAAAGTAACAGTCTGACCTTTAGTTTCTCTGTTATGGTTTGAGGGTTTTCTTACGTGTATGTGAAGCTTTCCAAGATAAACGAAGTGAATGTGGTTTGGCATTTAAATCACTGATGTTGTATCAAGCTAGAGAATTTCAGAAGCCATTAATGTCTAAATATATGTCATTTTGTTCACGTGGGGATAAACTTTGCCCCTGTCTATCTATCTGCAGATATTTTTTTTGGTCCAAATTCAGATCTTGATAATGTTGGAATAAATCTAAATGGCATTGCTAATGTCAGTGGAGCTGCTCTGGATTTCTTCTTCTTTGAGAAGAAACCGTGTGTGTATTTGAGACCGTCCAAATCGTACCTGTTTTTTTTTATTTTAAGTAGATACATGTGACTGTGAAAGGGTTCAATGTCTAGGGAAGCCAGACTGAGCGTTTCTGTATTACTCCTTTTGGAACGCGTTATGTTACTGAGGTCATTCGCGACTGAGCCCTGCGCTGTTTGGATAAGGGGCTGTTACGTATCCGACCGGAACGTCTGTGTCATGCTGTGAGCTTGGAGCTGTTTGCTTTGGGGCGGGGGGGGAACCACTTCACAAAATTTTTGTGGGTGCATTAATAAACCTGGCAGTCACTCAGCTCCTCCCCTCCGTGATGGAAGGGGACGTGGTTTGGGGTCTGCGGGTGCCTTGCTGGGTCCCCAGGTGCAGCCTGGAGCATCCCTGGCTCTTTGCCCAGCCCCTGCTGTGCCCACGGCTGCCTCCTGCCATCCCCTGGGCTGTGGGCTGCCTTCAGCAGATGTTTTCAGGTTTCAGTTCAAAAATGTATTTCTCACGTGTGAATGCAGTCTCTCTCTGATGCCTTTTCTTATTTTCATGTTTTCTCATTAAATTTTCATCTGTTTGTTTCTTCAAAGGGTTTAAAATGCCAACTCTGGTTTTCCTTACGAAGCTGAAGTTGGTGAGCAGTCTGCCTCAACCTGAGAGAACCACTGTTCTAATTCTTTCCTGTTCTCAAAACTGTGTGAAGGATAATAGCAAAGTGCTGGCATATTCTTCCCTAATATTCCAAAATCGATCTGGTTATTGTTTAGGTTATTTTTTGCTGTCTTTTTTGTTTTAAGACATTTTAAAATCTGGTTTCTTGTCTAAGTTTTGTAACTTAATATATAGCTCAACAAAATCAGACTGAAATGTCTGCTTTCAAAAATGTTGGTACTGTACATGACTTCCCATATAGACAGTGAAGTGATGATGTGAGTTTTGAGTCTTTTAACAAGGTTGGTCATTGTTAATCATTGCAGCTGTGCTGCAGAGCTGTGGACAGCAGAGCTGTTATGGCTGTCTGGTCGTTTCCAGAAAAATGAGAGTAGCATCTTTGTAGCATCCCAGTTACTAGGTGTAAACAGGCAGTGGTATGGGTTGATTGAAGATAAGGAATCTTTCATTAGAGCTGTGAGCGCTGCTCTGTGATGTGCTGCTTGGGCTGGCTGCTCCACAGGGGTTTTTACCAGATCCTGCATACTGACACAGGGCTTGCTCTAGGAAATATTCAGTGCTGTTCTGCTTTGTACGCCTGGAAGTCAACGGAGAGCACAGCTTTTCTCATTCATAGTTGTATCTTGCAAACTAATTGTAAGCAAATAAAATAAAGCTAGAAGAGAGCATGTGGAGATTAAGTCAGTTCTCAGCAACATTTGGACCAACTCACCTGGTACCATGCTGTTTTTCTGATGTGATTTTGCTGAACTTCCATGTGGTGTTGAAACGCTTTGTGTCCATCTGCTGGGATCTGGGTCAGACAAAGGCTGCTTGGCCCTCACCAAAGGAGCTGCAATGGGAGTGAGGTGATTTCAGGCAGTTCCAGTTTCTAATGTGCATGTTTTGATTAATAACTTGTTAACCCCCTGTTAACCCCGACACCATGTGGTTAGAAGCATAAATATTTATTCCTGGAATGTAGCTGTAGATGCATGTTAGGATTAATGCTAAATTGTTAGTATTTAGTACTCAGTTTAAGTAATATCAGTTAGTCAGACTGCTTCCTTTTGTTATATATATGCTTTTTAATTGGCAAAAGATGTGTGCACAAACAGGGTTCAGATGGCCAGAGCCTCCGGAATCTCATTATCTTAATTGAAAAATGTCAGCCTTTGACATTAATAAATGATTTAGCTAGCACATGATTCAGTCACTGGGGAGAAATGAAATTGGCTGTTACAGCCATCCTTCGCTTCTAGATGATAATGATAAGCTACAGCCCACAGCTCTTCAGAATTAATAGCTCAGGGCTTAGGACATTATTTTCATATATTAGAACATCTCAATTTCATTACATTTGGTAACGTTTTATTCTAGAATATCGTTACACAGAAAAAAATCTGGAAGGAGCGCAGGGGACATCCTCCTGGATGCTCTAATATCACTGCTCAGCTTTTTACTATCAGCAGATGTGTCTCCAGTGCTCGGCTTTGTCTTTTCTTTAAAATCAAGCTGTGTTGTTTCTGTTGCCCAGTGAGCAAGGCCACTCTTTGCTTACTGGAGGAATTGCGTTGTGTGGACGATGTGTGGGGAATAGCTGTGCATCACACTCTTGCAGTAAACAAGTAACTAATTCTCATCCAAGTGTACTTTGTGCGTGGATTTTATGGTGTCTTCTGGAAAAGAAAATATTTTTCTGTCTAAAAAGCATTTCCTACCCAGTGACTAGCTGTAAAAGGAACAGCTTGAAAATATTTCCTGGCTGAAGGGAAGGCTCAGTGCATACTTTCAGTTTGCCATTGTGGTTAACATCAGTATGTGCTTTTCTGGCACTTCTTGTTTTCTCCTGTTTTATGTACCTAGTGTAAACAAAGAGAGGTACAGAAATAACCAACCTGCTGATCTTTTCTTCTGGTATCACTGATGCTGAGATTTTGCAAAGGGCAATCTGAAGATTCAGCCTTAGCTCTGATCCTCCCTGAGATCACTGGTAAAATACTGACTGCCTTGCTCCTGGAGCAGAGGCCTGAGCCTTGTAGCTTGGGTGGCTGGCTTTTTGTCCTTTAGTACTAGGTTAGTGCAAAATGTAGCAGTGGCATATAGGAGGAGGTAAATAGGTGAGGTAAGGGGATGTGTGCCACCTGTTCTGGAGGCCAGCCAGAGCAGACGAGTAGCAGACATGTCCTCAGATGCACTCAAGTTTTGAGCAGAGGGGTGTGGACAAACTGTTCTGCTGTCATTTTGCTGTTGTGCCATCCTACAAATTACTGCATCATTTCATGCCTGTTTTCCCTGCTGATCCTCGGTGGAGATGTTTGCCTCCTTCTAAGTCATGTGTTGCTTCAGCCTGACCCTCATAGTTGGGGGCTTCTTTAGAACCTTGTTTCTGTAGATGTGTGATTATGTGCCATTTTCTCTTAAGCTGTTGGAGTTTTTTTTCTGTATCTGTTAGTGTTGCAGGCAATTTCTATAACAGTGATTCTGAGATGCTCAGAAACCTGGAGGCAAAGAGGAAGATTCCTAAATGTATTCATCTCCTGCACTCTTTCAGTTCTGACTATTTCCATACTAACGGATGTGTGAAACCCATAAATACGTGCTGTAAATTTGTTCTCCTGTGTTGCTGAACATCACTTAGCAGCTCAGGCCCGTGGGTTACCCATGGTCTGTGTGTTGGTATGCAAGTGCACTATTGTTAAATTATCTCATATCTGGATCTAAAGCAAGCTACGAATAGAAAAGCCATGACAATCGGAATAATGAAAGAAAGGGAAATGCTCCTAATAAATGCTGAAGTGTAATAGTAAATATGTGCATGCTTTTACAGAAATAGCAGGGCTCTCACTTCTGCATGATTTCGGATGTGTATTTTTACTGACAATGAAAGAGCAGCCACTCATGCCAATAGGACTGTGCTCTGAGTGCGAAGTGAGGCCTAATTTCTTGCAGGACAGTATTTGGTTTTTGCTAAATACTAAATCTTTCAGTGCACATGCATCTCTTCCGGAATTGAAAACATCTTTTATTTATTGGGTCGAGCTGGCAGCCAGCACAGAAAGCAGTCTGCATTATGTTTATCAATCCATGGAGAAATCCAGTTCTGGAGAGCTTACTTTTCTTCTGCCAAGAGCATCAATTGGAAGTTTAACCATCTCCCACTATTGCTTAAAATTATTAAAATGTGGCCAGTGAGGAAGGCGTTTAATTCATTAAATAAGGCAGAGAAGGCACTGCTGAGTTGAGCGGTGTGGATTCCTTATCTCTGTACTTTCCCTGTGCTGGGCAGTCCCAGCCCTTGGGCAGCCCCTGCCTCTGGTGAGGCTGCAGCTGGGTGGGAAGGCTACATCACCATGCTGGTTCCTCTGCAGAGCAGTTACCTGTAGGCTGTTGTTTGGGAACTCTGATTTAAACCATGCTGCCACCTACGCAGAGTCTATTTGGTGGAAATAAGCCAGCTAGTCCCATAGTGTTCATTAAGCTATACCGTTCGTTACAATTAGCCTGATTTAAACTTTGATGTATGAGTGTAAAAATAAAACAAAATGGGTCATGATCGTTTCAGGGTTTGGCTGAATACCTCTGGTGAGGAATTGTAAATAAGCCCACAGTGCTGTGTGAATGCCGGAGGGCGTTAGAGAGATCTTTTCAGGCAATTCTTGTGCCCATGTTTGGAGAAGTGGGAACGTGTAAAAGGTTTTTGGTGTAGCTGAGGAAATTCTAAAAGTCTGCAGTGCTTTATTTAGCTATTGGAGTTTTGTCATTATTAGAGTCCTCACAGGAAGTTTTCTTGCAAAAATTGTGACAACCAGTCTCACTGACTGAACACAAGGTTTATTACTATATGAACCTGATAATTAGTTTGTAATCTGTGCATAGGCATTTCATCCTGGCGGTTTTCTCGCAGCGAATAATTTGCCTTTTGTTTGTTGAGGGTGTTTTTTTTAATGTTTTTTTCTTTGTGAAAACAGAACTCCCATTCATGATGGGCACAGCAAATGTAGTAAAACATTATCATAGCTGGGATTTGTTGTACACTATGGATTTATGTCAAGAATGTTAATGATTTGTTTATGAATAAGTGAGCCTGTAGTATTGTGAAACAATATCTGGCAAGGCTGCTGAATGGACATTTTGAGAGCAGAGGATTTGGAACTGAATAAGCTGCAGATATTTGTATGTCTCAAGCTAGTCATAAGTAGGCTTATGGATTTTGAACAGAAGTGTTTATTTAATGCAGTATCATCTTCTACTGTACTCATCTGCCCTACGTATGGGCCACTCAAAAACATGCAAAGAGGTTGTCAAGTATTTTTTTAAGGGCAGTTAATCAACTTCTTGTGGGCTTTATTTAAAAATGTTGGACTTTTTTTTTTGTCTTTCTGCAAAAAAAAGAAGCTTGAAGCGTTAAGTAGAGCAGTGTGATGCTTGCCAAGTTGGTGGAAAATAGGAACGTGCTGTGGATTTTCCGTGTCTCACTTGACTATAGCATCTAGCTTATCCGAACCACCACCTGAGTTTACTGGTGAAATACACGGTGTGGTCCCTGATGTGTACTTGGTAAGGGTTTGCCACTTTCCTCTGTTGCTTATTTTATTGGAAGGATACCTGCTGATGAGTAGGAGAGGTTGTTCATTCCCCGCTCATACCAGTCCAAAACCAGCATTGCCTGTGTGCTGGGAGTGCTCTTGAGAAGCCGAGTCATCCCTTAGATGAAAAATCAGGGGCTGGATTGAGTCTCATCCCAGGTAACGATTCCCTGCTTTACTTGTAATTTGCATGGTCCCACTGTGTACTCTCACTGCCAGCATGTCAAGTCAACCAGCCAACAGTCCATGTCCAGCAGCACAAAGTGAGAGAAATGGCCTGCTGTGCTCCGTCACTGTTTTGAATTCTGTCCTTAATCAGTCTTTTCTCGTGTGCTATGTAAATATTGTGAAGTTTCAAAAAACTGATTATAATATTTCCTCTCCAGTTGTCTTGCCTGTCATGAATTTTATAGCTGGTGAAATGAGTATAAATGAATAAACCTGAGAAAGAGTTGTTACTCAAGTGGGATTTGTGCATTTATAAGCCTACCTAAGCTGCCTGAAAAACTGAAGGTGGAAGATGCCTTGTTGATGGCTGTAGCAGGAAGCTTTGCCACTGACTTTGCGCTCTGTGTGCACCTGAGCCCAAAGTGCTGGATTTGGGGTGTCAGAGGCAGATGATGTGCAGCCAGGCTGCTGCATGGAACATGACTAAGCTCTGCCTATGAAATGACAGCATTTCTGGAAATGGGGTCTTGTACTTTTTAATGAACTAGGCTATCGGCTCTGTATCATTGGATGGTTAAAATGGAGCAAGAATTGCTTTAACATTAAAACTGTGCCTGGAGGATTTTTCTGAGAAATTGCTTATGATTATTAAGTGAATATAATATAGTAAGACAACTCCACTTCTATGCCGCGCTTTTTTTCTTATTGAATGCAGGTTTGAGGGTTGAAACATACCAATGGAAAATAACATTCACATGGGGGTGGCTTTCGAAGCCTTGCAGTACCCTTTAAACATAGGTAGGAAAGAGAAGTAAGGCAATCCCATATCCTGCATGTGCATTCATCGGTTCTGCTGCTTTCAGATTGTCTCCTGTTTCTCCCTCAGAATTGCCCGTTCTGAGCTGATCAGTCAGCAAATAAGGAGCCCGCAAGCTGCGTTTTGCTCCTGTTCTCTGGTTCAGCGGTATGCGTTCAGGGAGGAAGTCACTGAGGGAAGCTGTACCGAAGCCAATGAACTGATTTGTTCTCCATGTGGATGCCCGTGCCCTGTCCTCACTCAGATGCATGCCGCACCATTAAACACTATTAAGTATTGGCAAGTTCACAGTAAACTGCATTTGTGATTTGGTTACTGTGTAAGCAGAAAAGGCAATCCCAAATCTGCTTCAGGAACGGCTTTATTCCACTGAGTTGGGAATATCAGCGACAGCCACCAGAGCCTGTTAATTTTGAACTGTACTGGTAATAAATCATGAAAGTGGAAATGCTCATGTCATAGGGCAGGAGTTGAAACTAATCGCTTTTCTACAGATGCTACAGGGAATATAGACGACAGCTGCAGCTCTGTTTCATGTGCTGGTTGAAGCTGGTTCCCTCTTAATCTTATATTAGGCATGAGTATGGCACTGAATGCCATGGTTTTTAGATGACTTCTAATCTTTATTTTTACAAATAATCATCTGTAAAATTCGGTGTTTAAGTAGATTTGCTTGTTTAGTTTTCTTGCTGTGCAGCAGTTGAAAACTATTGTCATCCTTATCTATAAATACTGCGTATGATTGCCTGGCCTCAACGACAGAAAATTTCATTAGTTTGTGTTCCTGTTTCTGCAGGGAGATGTTGGAGTTCCTCAATGTCTGATTTTCCTGTTGTGCTGTTTGTAGTATGGGTGATGCTAAGATGCTTGTGATACCCAACCAGCACTTTAAGATGTGAAAAGCAAAACTTGGAACATTTCTGTTATGGTGGTTGCTGGATTGCACCCAAGAGGGAACAGGCTTTACTGGATGATCAAAGGTCCCCTGCTCTCATCAGCTGCTCAGAATGGAGCAGACAGATGTTTATCTACTTGATTGTCTTGTAAAACTGTAGATTTGGCTTGTGCAAATAGCTGTGCACGCAAAATGTTACTGATGTTATTTCAGGGGCTTTTCTAATGTCATCTGAAAATCTGTTCCAGACAGAGAACCTGGGATCTAAAATTAAATAAAAATCAAACAGGGATATCTTCCGCTGCTAAAGCCATGTAGGACTAGAAATATTATAGTTGGTTTAAAGGTCGGTATATTGGAAGGAAACTGGTAGTGATTGATTGATGTGGAGTCAAAGTTCCCTCACAAAAATCTGTGACTGCAGTTAACAGCTCACCCAGACTTTTAACTTCTGAGGTTATCTGCTTCAAGGTTTGCTTCTGGACCAAAGCAATGTCCATCGTAAGCATCTGGCTTTGACCTTCTGCTGTTTTTCCCACTGAAGGCCAAAAGCCAAACCTTAGTCTGAGCACATCTGGGGCATTTTGTGCTGCATGTTCTTAAACAGCATGTTGGTAGAGAAGACTTTGCAGTGGGCAGTCTTGGGTATCTCAGCAGCTGCAGTGCAAATCCTGATGGAAGCAAGTGGAGATGAGGCAGAGCCTTGTGCAGCAATTGTATGATTCTCTATGTACTGCTCTCTCACCTGATGGAAGCTCACCGCTGAGTTTCCCTTTTGTTGAAGGTACTCCATCAAAGGAGTTGGTCTTTGTGGCTCAAGCTTGTGGGTCAGCCTTTACTTTAATTGCTGTATAAGTTGTCTTTCATTTCTAAAGGTAGGAAACATCAGTGAAAGCCATGAGCTGGACAGTTACTTTTTCTTGTAATAAAGAGTGGCAGATTTGCTTCAGAAGTCCCATGTGGATTCCTCTCACTTTGCAGAGTTGGGGCGTACTCATGCAGAAGGAGGTTCATATTGAATCCCTGTGTGCATGCACCCACGTACCCATGTACCTGACATCTGCAGGGTACCTGCTTACTGCCATATCAGCAGATGTTCAGAATCAGGTTGTTTTTTGTTTTTTTTTCCCCACATGACTGTCACTGACATCACTTATCAGTTTGGCCCAGAGATTTTTTTGAAGGACCTGTATGCCCATTATACATGCAAATAACTTAGATAAGCGCAGTTCAGAAATAAGGCTGTGGCACGAAGAGTTCCAAAGAAAAAGTGAATTATACAATTGATAACCCTTGGGCTTAGTGGTCAGAACGCAAATAACAAAAGCTACAAATCTGAGCAGGGAGACATGCTATAAAAAGCATTATCACAAATTAGGCGATAGAAGGCCCATTTCTGCACGGCAGTCTGCTGGATTTATTTTGGCAATTATTTATTTGTGGCGGTGGTGTTTGTGCAAATGGAATTTTTAGCAGTCTTATTACAGAGGACTGAATATATAAAGCTGTTCAAACATCTTGCATCAGAGTCGGGATTTTTTCCAGCCAAATACGCATCTTTTTTGATTCAAATAAACATCTTTTTTTTTCCAGACGAATGACTAATTGTTATTCACAAGATGCAAAACTTTAATATTTTATCAGAGGCCCCTAAATTCTTTCCTTCCCACCCTCCCCCCCCCCATTTTTTTTTTCAGGGTAAATAATTTAGACTGCAGATGCATCAAGTTTGATAAAAGGCACCTTGTTAACATCTCTTGTAGAATTACAGATCTGCGTTTTGAATGATGCTGAAATAACTCCGTCAGTAATGCTTACAAGTTAAATTGAATGGGGCAAGGGAAGAAGACAGTGGGGAAATGCTGGGCAGCCAGTTCATTTATTTTAATTTTGCTGGTTCTTTCGCATCAGTTTAACTAGCTGCCCAACACACCCACACTAGAGACTGTAAGTGTCTTGGGCATTTAGAATATTTCCATCATCTTACATTACAGGAGTGTGTGTATCTAGGGGAGCCTGCAGCTTTAAAAGCCCAAGCCCTTTTCCCTGGTTGACTTTCTGTATTACTTGATTTCCCATAAGCCTGAAATCTGTTTTGTTTGTGATAATTGGCAGGGTTTATACAAAAAACATATGAAAAACGAACCTCACTCATTTACATTCCTGTGTCTCCCGCAACTTCATTGCTCACAGTAGAGCCAAAACTTGAAGATTCAGAATTGATTGGCTTTTAAAAAAAATGTTCTTTTATCAATCAATTTACAAAGGGGCTGATAGTGGATTGGGTTTAAGGTGGTCATTGGTTTGAATGGAGGAGGAAAAAAGGGTTGTAGATAGGCTGAGAGAAAGGCTTTGCCTATTCTGTTTGTCTGCTCTTATGTAGAATTGTTTGTTCTGCAGGCATTCTCTGCATGGAAGACTTGCCAGTCACTACTGTGTCAATCAACATTTGGAGCAGATTGGGCTAAATTAGAGTATAATTACCAGAAAAAGAGGAAGTCACCTTCCAAATGTCAGAGGTTGAATGATGATCATTATACAGGTCTGAAGTCTTAAAATTATGCCAGCCTTGCTGGAAGGGAACATCTGTACAGTTATGAGCTCTTCTGTTTAATGTGGTTAAACAATGTAATGTCTCTGTCCTTCAGTATACCTCAGTCCATTGGCGATGTTGAATTATAAGACTGAAATAGTAATGTTTACTGCTACTGTACAAAGCAGTAATAATGCTACAGCTATAGGTAAACATAGCAGCACATGTAAGGCAGCAGGAGGGAGGGGACTAGTGCTGGTCCTAGTGCTGAGCTTCATACATGTTTTGCCATGGATCTCTGTGGAAGCAGAGAATAGTTGTTTGATGGCATATGGGATTCCTAAAGACTGGGATTTGATTGTGAATGAGTACGTGTTTCCAGAATGGAATTACTTGAGTTTGTTTAATCAATTGTGGATTCCTCCAGAGTGACGCTGCAGTGCCTGTGTGAGGAGTTAGTTCTGTTTAATTGGTCCCATATGTACTTGCAGATAGTATATTAACCATGCCTTGGGGGGAGAAGGGTTTTTGGTTGAAACTCATAGTGCTTATTTTATTTCTTTTTTGAGGAGTTTTTTCTTTCTTTTTCCTAAGAACTGTAGACATGTGTATATATATATAATAACTAGCAGTTTGAAACGCAATACTCAGCAGAGGGATTTGTTGGGCTTCTGCAAAAATATCTGAGCCTTGCTGACAAGTAAAGAACAAACTGAGATTTTAAAGAGAAATTTCTGAGTATCTCCAGGTTTGGGTGCTTAAATTGGAAGAACTCAGGAGCTTAATCTCCCTTCTCATCAAGCACAAAGGACTTGTCCTTTGAAAATCAGGAAAGTGGAAACATCAGTAAACATTAATTACTTACAGAAAACCTTGAAAACCCCATGCAGATTGAGCTGCTATACATAGAGCTCGTGGCTGAGAGCTCTGTCCTGTCCCTGCTTGCTGCAGGCTGGCACCAGCCAAGGGCAGTGCTGTCCCAGCCGCTTTGCTTGAGCTGTTCTGCTCTGCAAGAAGCAGGGGAATTTTGCATCTGACTTCTTTGGCTCAACTTAACCAGTGAGATAGTTGCAGGAGAAACAGGAATGTAAATGAGTTGGTTTGATTTTATTTTGTAAAGGCTTCTTGGTGCAAATCCTGTCAATTATGCAACTGTAGAGCTTTGCTGAATTAATGAGATATTTCGTAGAAGAGTATTTTTTGATCGTTTTTTGTGGACTTCCTTATTCCTGGCATAGACTTTCTGGTGTGATGCTCTTATTTGTGGCTATGGGAAGTGAGAGTACCTACCATGTGAAATCCCCATGGAGACAGGGGTTATGCATCTGCACTGCAGCTTGCATAGTTGCAAGTGTTGTCTGTATTCTGCATCATCATCCCCAAAGGTTTGAATCACCAGGAATCCTGGCAGAGGTTCCGCATCATTAATAATTTGTTGATGGTAGTGAGAAAGGATTCATACTGAGGAGGAGATGAAATGTCTGCAAGTAGAAGAGTGGCCAGAGAGGATTCCTTGGGAATGTGTGTGGTGGGACTCCAGTGCTGAAGGAGGCTTCCCATAACAGAGGGTGTTTTGGGAAAAGCAGCTGGAAAAGTGGGTCTGTTCACTTGGAGATGGTGTTTGTCCATGGGAAGTAGGAGGACCTCGACTCTGAGATCCTCAGGAATGCTGGGCTTAAATCCCAGGAGTGTTTATGACCTACAAAAGTCATTGCTGTAAATTAGCATCAAAGGACTAACTAGAAGTCAGTGTTAAAATGGGCAGCTTTAGAGGAAGGAGTGGATCATCATTGTCTCATAGCTGTAAATGCAACAATTCAACAGACTTATTCCAAAAGTTCATTTGGTTTGCATTTAACCAAATACATAAACATTTTTGGCAAGAATTTGCACTCTTTGTTTGTGTGTAACATTAGCAAAAATGCGAGTATCTAGCAAATAAATCACGGCACATTCCCTATTTGTAACAGACGTCTCTGTCATTCAGTTCGTAGCCCTGTCTCAGAGCATTTGAAAGGCAAGGGGGAGATCACTGAGCTACAGAACTGCCTACCATGTTATTGATTTATTGCAAAAAATGAAGGAAAATAATGAATGTGACTGAAAAGCTTTCTTTTTTTTTTGAATGGGCTGTGCTGGGGAATGTAGTGGCTCTCTGGCAGGTATTGTACACAATGGGCTCTCCCTGCCAGGCCTGGAGCAAGGAGAAAGAACTTCGTAAAGCATCCTCTGACACAGAAATTATTGGAAAGCCTCCAAGAGCAGATTGAAAAAGCAACAGCTGCCTTCATGCTGCAGGATTCCATTGTTTTAATATTGGGCCAACTATACCAAATAATACATCTACTGGAAACTCATGTTAGGGGAAGATGTTGGAAAGGAACTAAGAGGTCAAGCTCAAAATCAAAGTGAATGAACTTGACATATTTATGCTGCTGCATGTCCTATTTTGTTCTTTCCTTTCTTGTCAGCCTCTATTTCTTCATTTTTTCCACTCTTTCGTTTCCTTTTTTCTTTTTTTTTTCTTCCTGTTTGTTTTCTTTTTAAACCTTTTGTCTTGTCTTGGGCTTATGTTCAGGCTGCCATTTGGCCTGAAAAATGCTGGGGCTGATAAATACATGGGCTTGCATGGAGAATTTCTGGCACACTGGTACTTTTGGACGTGAAATCTAGTAAAAACTCCAGGCTTGCGCACAGTGCTCCTGGGGAGGTACTGCTGTTCTGGATATGAGGAGATGAACAGCAGGTAAAAGGGATGACTTTAATTTCCTTCAGTGCTTCCCCAGTGGAGCTGTGCTGCCTGGGTTGGTTTCCTTTGCTGATTTCTGTATGTAGCTTGAAGGCCAACATCGTCAGGGAAGGGAAGGAAGTAGAAGGCAGAGTGTTTGGGAAGCAGTTAGTTACGAGTACAACTCAGTTGATAAAGTAGGATGTGTAGCTCTCAATACTTCCTTATAACTCGCAACTCATTGGTGAGAGTCATTTTATTGATGCTAAAAAATGTTCTCCTGGTATAAGATGTATACCATGAACATTGGGCAGTGGAAAGATCCAAACAGTTGTGGTTAGATGCCTATCTTTCATCCGCATGCCTAATTTCAACTGAAATAATGGAGTGGGGCCTCAGTTACTGCAGTGTTCAAAAAACCAATTGAAAAGCTACTGTAGCACTGTGATTTTTTTATTCTTATTTTTTATTTTTACCTTTTCCACAGTTTAAGGATTCATTATTTTATTTTCATGATTATTAATACCCTGAACTATTGGCTTTTTTCTATTCTGATGTGAATTTCTATAGTGGTAATTCCAGTTTTGAGCAATTACAGGGTGCGTGGTCTCTGAATATCCCATATATTCAGATTTGCTGAGGTTGGGGGGTTTAGTTTGGCTGTATAAAGATGTTAGAGGATCACTCATGAAATTCTCATCTGGCTGAAGTTCCCTGCAGTTTGGAGGGTGTTTGTATCTGGGACTGTGTTTTGTTTGGGCAGCAATCCTGCTGATTGGAATCGCATAAGCTTGGCAACAGGATGGAGGAATCCAGCCAGAGCAAACTCAAAGTACACAGGGTCTGAGAACAAAACGTTTCACATGAATTAAATTGTGAGGAAACAAATTCTTCAGTTCTCTAAACTTGTAAGAAAATGAGGCATCGTCATACATGCAGTTGTGTGATCGGGGGTATTGATAAGGATTGCAAGTATTATTATTATTTTTTTTAATGGAGCCTTGATAATTGTGCATTTTTAAGAGATTTTTTTTTTATCATAACAGGAAGCAGAATATTCCCCAAGGAGCTGGCATTGCAGTGTAGTGGGGTAACTCTCAGTGTCTGCATGCAGCAGCATCTTTGCTGGAAGTGTTTTGACCCTCAGCTGTTTTTGGCTTTGATGAGCTCCTGGACTTGCCACCTGAGAAAGGTTCCCCATGCCCTTGTCCTGCTTATCTATCCACAGTCCAATATCCCTCTCCCCTCACACATCCATTTTTCTATATACTATGGGTTCCTCCACCAGACGTTTGCCCTAACCCCCTTTTTGTGTTCAGTGCCGATTGGAGAGGTCCAGAAGCAGCCTTTGTGCTGGCAGCAGGGATTAGTGCTGGGAGGATGCCGGTTACTGCTCCTGGCACTGTCCTCTCTCCAGTCTCACGCCTTGCTTGATATTATCTCCTGCTTGGTATGTGCTCACACACAATGGCACAGGTGGTATGGTCAGGGGGACGTGAGCAGAGAAGTGGTGGCTTGCACTCTTTCACTTTCTGATGCATGACCATGCAGCACATGAAGGTCTCTCAGCATGATGTTGCCAAGGTGCTTTTGCCCAGAACCCTTGGCAGATGTTGGGCCCTTGGTGTGGGTATGCTGAGCCACACCATAGGCTGCCTGAACTCCTCTGCTTCAAAAATATGTCCCAGGGTCCCCAAAGGTGAGTTTGTTGTACCTTCATGCCCACTGCAGTTCCCCTGCAATTTAGATGTGGATTCAGACGTGATAACCTGCTCCTTCATCTAAGTAGAATTTGTTATCTGAAAGAGATTGAATGGATTGGGTTTGATAGGCTGGTGAAATCCAGCTCTCTTAAGTTGCCAGAAGGGATACAATTGTACTAACTGGAATTCACAGGCCAGGTCTGCTGCAGTATAAAGATCTGTGTCAGAATCCTGGGTTTGTGCATGCTCAGTGGTCAGTGCTGTGCTGCAGAGCAGGCTGCTGATGGGATGAGTTCTGACTTAAGTAAGTGCTTCCATCTCCTATGTGGAGAGTTTTATTTTAATGTTCAGTCCAATATTTATATGAACTGTTTGTACAAGATAAATACTGGACAATGAAGTTTATCATGGAGAAAGGGAAGAAATAATTAAAGTGTATTAACAAAATTTGTTTAACAGGAGATGGATCAGATGTAACATTTATCTATACTAGATTGCATTTGCTTTAAATAAAAGCAATGGATAAGTTTTCACATGAAATGTGTCTGAATTCTTTTCCTGTTGAAAATCTGGAACTTGGGGTCATAGGGTCACTGCTCAGCTTGTGTCAATGATGGGGTAAGCATGCAGGACTAGTGTGTTTTTGTGTCTCCTTTGACTATGAATAAGACAGTGCAGTGCAATCTGTTGTATGTATAGGCGGGATACTTTATTAAGTCACATTTCACTGGGAGTAGGTAAAAGGGACATTTTGGCTCACCAAAACACCCTTGTGGTTCATTGCACTTGGTTGTGCCCTTGTTCTCCTACACTGCTGTGCGCTGCTTTGGGCTGCTCTTGAACAGTTTGAGTTTGATGCTGGAACTAAATGAATTTCAAAAGCAGAGGGAGCACTTGCATGAAGTGGTACTTTATATATAGAGGTTATTTTTGATTTTTCCCAGTAGCTGATCTGTTGTTCTGATTTGGATTTCATGTGGCAGTTCCTTTGTAAGTGCTGCGGAAGGTTGAGTTGCACTGAAGATTGCTTCTGATTCTGGAAAATATCTATTTCAGAGGCTTTTAACTTTCAAAATTACTCTTTTTCATATGTTAACACCCTACCGCTTTGGGGTTTGCAATACAGATCACTCAATGTGTGTCTTTGGTAAAAGTAGGCAAAATATAGGTCGTCTGGAAATGTAGTGCCTCCTGATGAAGCTGAATGTTGGTTATAACACTGATGTTAGGAGATAGTAGGGGCTGAGGGCCAAGGGGCTGAAAACTTTGTGACTTACTTTTACAGTGACACAATCCCTGTAGTCTGTAAACTGTGGCTATTTTGCTCATCCCTTATTGCTGGATTATAGACTATCATGAATTCCAGGCTGTCTTTTGGGGAATTTTAAAATACATATTCACATTCAACATGTAACTCTTTCTTAGTTCTGTTTACTGAATGGGAGTCTATTTTATTCCCGCTGCCTGGTAGAAAATAGAAAGGTCCAGCTCTGTCTCAGTGCTCAGTACTGTGAACAACAGTGACTGTTTAGCTGTGACCTGAAAATGAAGAACTGCGGAGAAGTATTAAGCATTATTATTACAGATTGTCAATGCCTGCTTTTCTCCTCGATGACACATTTAACTGTATGGTGTCATAGTTGTTTTCTCCAAGTCATTTGGCCTGAGTTGTGGAAAAGGCTGTATTTTTGTTGACAAATTAAACCAAAATGCTGTGAATTTTTATTTTTAGCAGCAACAAAGATTATGCTTAGACTAAGTGCATAGTACTTAGAATTTGCAAATTGAATGCTATAGGGTAGTGATCCTAGAGCTAATATGTGACTGTTGAGTTGGTAAAATGAATGTTGGAAAATGAATCAGAAGTACTTGATTCTTATGTTGAATTAACCTGTAGCTAAGAGGGTTACTGATGATGGTCATTTCATGTGAATGAAATTTGAAGGCCATCAAGGAGGAGAGAATCTGCTTTTCTTCAGCAGGAACAACCTTGGCCTGCTGAGGGTTTGATATTCCAGTTACACACTATTGTATCCTTTTCCTCTATGGAAGAGAACACCGTTAGGACTGCTGAACTAAGCAAAAGAAAATGGTGGAACTTGAATCCATGAATGGGCAAAACCATGGTTTTACATGAAGATAGTTTTCTAATATTAGTAGGAGCTTTACTTAAATCTTACACTGAATGGTTTCTTGTTCAGCAAGTAGGAAAATACAACGGTAATTACCACTCTGATCCTTTCTTTGGCAAATGAGTTATTTTGTTTGCTCAAAGTCTTTTAAAACTTGTGGCCGATTTTTTTTTTTTTTTTTTTTAATTTTTACATTGCTTCTAACATTTCTTTCAAATATAGTCTATATTAGTAGCACCATCTAACTGGATGAAGGACAAATAATGTGCAGTTTTGAACTTATATATTTATGCCAGATAAGATTCTGAATTTTTGATGATGTTCAGTATAAGTGAACTTAGTGATTCTGGCAAATAAAATCTGAATGGTATAATGTACCCTGAAAATTTATTTGCTGAAATGCCGAAGTCGTACTTTCCAAGAACTTTGTGCACTTAAAACACTTTAAAGAAATATTCTGGGTTCACAATAGTGGAGAACTAAAGCCTTTCGCTCAAAAAAAAAAAAAAAAAATAATCCAAAAAAACAAACAAAAAAACCATTGGCTACTGTTATATGACAGCATTTGCCAACGGTTTCCGGAGGAGATGCCAGTTTGGAGTGGAAACTAAGAAATGGATTGAGCGAAGCACTTTATCCTGTTCTTGGCTTAAAACACATGAATAATCCCATTGACTACCCACGTGTGCTTTACTGGGACTGCTCACATAGTGAAAGCTAGGCACGTGTTTAAATAACTTGCTTGTTTGGGGTCTCACTGCATGATGTCTCCTGGAAGAGTCTCGATTTTCTTATGGCAGCCATCATATGACCTGTGTGCAGGGAGTATAGCATTGTCTGCACCAGTCACACAGTCCAAAGCAAAAGGATATTTCTGTGTCTACCCCCAGCCATCCCTGCACTTCTCTGGCAACTAGTTATTTATCTGTTGCCAATTGTGCTCTGGAGTTTTTGGCACTCAACCACTCCAAGTTGCTGCTCATGCAACTATTGAATTGCCTTTGGAAGGCAGAGAGTAGTCTTTTTCTTGTTTAACACTGTATATGTGGTTGTTAAAACATGAAAAAAATGGATTGTCATCATAGCTTTCTGCATTTTGGTCAAAGTGTGGTCTCTAACATTGTCGGTAGTCCCACTAAAATTGGTAGAGATGCTGGCAGAGCAGAAGAACTGTACTGGAGAACCAGACCAATATTCAGGGGCCAAATGGAGTGTTTTCATCTCTTGAATATCTAATGGAGGCGGTGTTCTTTATTTGAGAACTTCTGTGTACAGCTCACCAATAGAAACAGCTTTTTCAGAACACGGAGAGGGAGAAATGATATGCTGGGATAGAATCTTCTTCAGTTGGCTGTTTCCCAACCATTAACTCTGTTTTGATCCAAAATCCCACTTGCAAAATAGTACAACTGTAGGTTGAACATACATTTGGGTGAGTTTTTTTTACCTCTACCTTTTCATGCGCGCTGCTGAGAGATGCCATGCTTTCCCTGTGCACAGTGAGGGGCTGTGGCTCCCCGGGGGGCTGGTCCCAGGCAAAGGTCACCCTGGCTTGCATAGTTGGTCTCCAGTGCACTCTTTGTACTTGTATTCTCCAGAAAGATAATCTCCTCAGCATGGCAGCAGATCTACAGCCTGTATATAGGAGCCAGACAAGCTGTTGGAGAGAGCTGCGTTTGCAGCAGACAGCAGTTCCTTGATGGGCCCAGCAGGCCCAGCGCTGTGGTTGGTCATCAGCAGGTAATCAACCTGGATCTCAGGCTCTGAGCTCACTTTGTGCACGTTGGGGCTGGCAAGCCGTTGTTTGGCCTTTGCTAACAGCTTCACTGAGAAGCCTAGGAAACTCCAAACAAAAAGCAGCTAATGGGAACTGAAAAGTGAAATGAAATAGGTTTTCTCCATGAGCTCAGTAATCCTGGCTGGCAAAGTGCACTGTTATCTTCAGAAACATGTGTGAAAGAACATTCTTCAATGCATAATCATTTTAAACAGAGCCCTTTTTTTGCTTGAGATGTGTTTGGGAGAGTGAATGGGATAACATGTAATATGAGCCAGATGCAAAATAGTATGAGTAGATTTTTTTTTTTTCACTGAAAGCTTGAATGCTTGCGTAAACTGCACAGGGGCCCTGAAGTCTTATTGTAACAGGCTGTAACTTCATGCGTGAGGTAGGAAAGCAAGATTATTTTCACAGGCTGTTAGTGTTTGTACCTTGAATATGCTTACGAGAGTGTTGAAAATGCTGTAGATCCAGGATCATAACAATTATTAAATCCAAACACCGATGAGGTTAAGTTTAAACTGTTTCAGAAGCATATTGTTTTAACAGGCTGTCAGTTACCCGATAAGTATTTATGGATTATGTGGGAGGTGTATTTCCAAGAAATTCTCATTAATTTTCAGTGGAAAACTTAAATCCGCAAAAATCTGTATGAAAGCATTGTAAAATCTGAGTAGTAGGATTTGTGCTCTGTGTATAAATAAAATATTTAATAAGCATTCTCCTCATCTAAAGCACTGATCTGAAAAGTAAGGACCTGAGTTTCGAGGTCTGATACAGCTTTCTTGTATGGTTCTGGGAAATCACTTAGCATCTCTCTACAAACCAGAACCCATACTGTCCCTCTGCCTGGCAGAGGTGAAGGGGAGGCGAAGGAAGGGAGTGATTGCAAAACAAGTTAATGATCTCCCAACAATAGTCAGAGCATACAGTTTGGTTTTGATAAATGTAATTTGGAGTCATTGCACATACATCTAATAACTGCTGATGTATAAGAGTCAAGTTATGAGGCTTCAACAAAAGCACGTTTCTTTAGACAGAGCTGTGGTATATTTCTAGCTGGAATGTGACATTGATTTGTTTCGTATCTGCATGTTTTACCCCTTAGGTATGCTGCAGCAAGTGAACATGTTCAGTTTCTCATATCAAAGACAATTTAAAGATGCATCCAAATAGAATATCCTGCTTTGGAAGGGACTCACAGGGGTCATCATGTCCAACTTCTGGCTCCATGGAGAACAGCCCCAGAAAAATGAAACCCTGTGTCTTAGAGCATTGTCCAAACTTCCTGAACTCTGGCAGCTTGCGACCATGGCTGCTGCCCAACCTGACCGTCCCCTGACACACTTCTGTGTTTTTCCTTTGGGCCCTATTGCTGGTCACAAGGGAGAAGCGTGAAGTCCTTTGTACCACACAGTACAAAGATTGGAAACTAGACTATTTTATGAAAATGTTGAAAAATTTCTTTGACTCTTCTGATTCCACAAAATTGATTTAGAAATCTGTCATGGATGGACTTTCTTCACTTATGCAATTGCTGAGAAGCTTTTCATTCAACAACATTGATGTTCAATTACATAGTTTGTCTTTCAAGTCTAGTGGATTTTTTTGTTTGTTCCGACAAATGGCAAGTTTATGGTGACATCTAGTAGTTGTGTATGAGTAGAAGCATTTACACTGGAAACCAGGGGAACAACTGCTTACAAAGATATTTTAAAATTCATAGACTAAAGGCAAACCAATGAGGCACTCGGCTTGATGAGAGTGATAACTTCTGTTTACATCTATTGGATGAGGTTAAAGTACAGAGGAAAGAAAATGAGAAAGGATTAAACTTGTTCTTTGATCTTTTCTTCTTCCCTCCATATTGTCGTTATTAGTGGGACTGGGTCCCACTGCCTGGGAGTGATTAGAGGTTGAATTTAGACCCTTCTGGGGACATATATGGATTCTAATGATAATTAGGCAAATTTGGAAATGTTTTCTTAGCTCAATAATTATCTAATATTGTGTGTGTGTATCTTTTTAAATTAAAAATAGTCTCCACACTGCTAATAGTAATAATAGATAGCTTTCCTTAAGTTTTTTAAGTTATGAAACTTCTTAACTCTCCCCATGGAAACTTCCAAGGCACTGAATATTAAATGAAATGTACAGACTGATTCACCTGTTAACTCTCATTTTTCTGCACCAGAACTCGAGATAATTGCTTTTCTTTCTCTGCTCAGCACTTTCAGACCATGTTAAAGACCAAGCTGAATGTCCTAACTCTTCGGAAAGAGCCTCTCCCAACAGTGATCTTCCACGAACCAGAAGCCATCGAGCTGTGCACCACAACACCCCTCATGAAGACCCGGGCTCACACTGGATGCAAGGTACTTGGGAGTAAAAATTTAAGGAATGAGACCACTGTGGAATTGTCGCATGTATGTAAGAAGAATAGAAAGAGCCCTATATAACCAGCATGGTCTTTGTTCTGGAAACCCCATTAGTGACCACTGTTTGGGTTAATTACCATAGGTTTGTACATTTAAAAAAAAATTTAAAAAAAAATGGTGTGGGGGGCGCGGGGTTGAACAGAAATTCTGGGCTTCATTTAAAAAAAAAAAAGAAAAAAGTTGAGGTGTGTGGCACAATACAAATTGTGGAGAATTTCTGACATCCTCTAAGAAACATCACTCCTTGTAAACACAGTAATTGCTTTCTGCAACTTCTAGCACTGAAATAGGAAATGAAGGGCCTAGTGCTGCGTATTTGTGTACAAAAGGCTCTAGCATCAGTGGTACAAACCTACTGGAACAGAGCTGCAGGGTAAAAAAGGTTGACTATTTTAAAAAAGGTTGTGTGGAGGGAGGTAGTGGGGATGGGGAGTAGTTAGATCTTGATTCTTTTAAAAAGCAGGATGAATTTGTCCACTTACATCAAAGCACAGCTTCTGAAGAAGCTCTGCTTCTTTAAAGTTTAACAGCCTAGGAGCTCTCAGTGCATTCTTCTGTGGAAAAAATCCATTTAAAAGTAGCAAACAAATCTTCTCCATGTGCATCTTTCATTGGAGCTGTCTCACTTGATGTCAGAGCTTGCCTCACCTTGCAGAGCCACAAGAAGCCTGAGCCAGGCCCTTCTTGGCCTGTGCTGCCCTTCAGGGCTTGGCAGCCAAACTGACCTTGCCTGGCTCAGATGTTGGTTGTGTGGGGAACCTACACAGTCTTGGGGGTCTCCAAGCATACAGCATGAGCCTCCTCTGCTCTGTAAAGCATCAGCTGTGGAAGAGCTGTTTCCTGATTCTATATGCGCTGGGTAAGGCCAATGTGCATAATCACCTGTCATGTGTGCGCGCTCACATATCCACATGCACCTCTCCTGAGCAGTCTTCTTGTTGGGAGATCTGATGGGACTGAGATGAGGTTGGAAAGGGTTGTTTCCCGGTGAGGTCTGCAGCTTTTTATTGCATGCAGTGCCCATGCCGTGAGCTGTGGGTATGCTCTGAAGGGCTGTACTGTGGCATTTCCAGGTCTGATGCTCCTTAGCAAAGATTCCTGTTGTGAAGTGTCATTTTTGTTTGACGTTTTCCCTGCTAAAATAGCTAAGAAATGAGACCATTGCTAGCTATTGAAGCAGTGCTGCCCTTTGCTGATGCAGTGGAACACAGGTCAAGTGACTCTAATATACTTTGTATGGTAGGTAGCTCGTAGCGTCTACTCTTTCTTGGTGATGCCTTTTGTCCTTTATATTGACATCTAATGAATTTTTAGAGAATATTAGCTATCATAAAAATGTTGCACAAAGTATCTGGCTTTCACCCCTACTGAGAGAGAGTTCAGACATAATGATGCATTCTGAAATCAGTTTACCTCTGTGAATGTGTGCAGAATTTAAACAAGCCTTTTTATTTAACCTGCAGTCCTTCAACTGAAAAGGCAGATTGCGGAGAGGTGTTGAACCCCTCAGTGAGGAAAATCTCATTCTATATTTAGAAGTCTTTGTTATTTATTCATTTATTTTTCCTGCAATATAACATAGTAGTGATGAGTAGGGAACATCTGCTGCTGCAGTACTCTGCTTTTCCTGCTTGTATGGTTTCTCCTTCTCCACTTCCCCTGTAGCCAGTGCGCTCTTGTCTATGCCAGAGCCTTACCTTGTGGTTCTGGGGACATGGCTAACCTCCCTTCAGACAATTCAATAGTTGTGATTTCCAGTACTTTCCTTGGGAAAATGATTCTGCATGTATGTCATTCCTATAGGTAAGAAATCCCCTGTAGTAGTTAACTAAGTGTGCCAATTTTACCCAGTCTCTCTAGCCACAGTCTTCTTTTTTATTTTTTTTCCCTTTTTCTTTCCACTAACTAAATGTATTCTTCTATAAGAGAACTTACATCCTCCAGCTGTTTCTAGATAATTAGCCTTTCTCTCCTCTTTTACCTCTGATTATTAGTTCCTTGCTGAGTGATGCGATAATAGTGTTGCCATAACAAAGCTGACATTTTGTAATACAAGCTTTTGCTCTGTAGGATCTAATCCATCACTGTTGTTCCAGACATAAGTGGGGGAGATGCTGGGGTGTCCCTGGTACCATCAAACCTTCACGATTTGGAACCTGGGCTTTTCACGCAAAGAGAAACAGTATCCGCTTTTAATTTTCTTTCACGAGTCAGAGTCTTCTGATCCTTAATCATTTTATTCCTCTTGACTGAAATTCCTCCAATTTTTCTATGTAATCCCATTAATGAGATAGCATCATTCTTCTGACAGAAGCTCCAGACATCTTATTTTACTGCACTGCTTTAACATAAGCCTCAGCTGGCACCATCATGTTATGGGAACTTGACACATGCAATTGCTTTGCAGTTCAGAGGTCTGGACATTGGTTTTCTTATGTGATTGCTCTTTTCCTTGTCCTTTCACCACAAGACAAGTTTCTCTTTTCTGTTTCATTCAGTGTTAGCTTCTGAAGCCCAAAGAAACAAAACTTTTCTACCGAGATCCAATCTCATTCTGTAATTGAATGTGATGGCTTTAAGAATAGCAGAGGAATAGCTTGCTTTAACTAATCCACATGGAATGCCCGCATAATCTGTAAAGTTAAATAAGTGAAGAAACTCCTAGAGTCTGCTTCTCTTTCATCCACATTTCCAATTCTGATGCAATTTCACTGCCATTGTGTTTCCTGAAATATATATATTTTTTCTTAGAGCAGAAGGCTTCAGGCTTGCTCCTCCTGTCACTGCACATCCACACCTGCCTGTCTGGGCTGGCGGCACTGTCACTGTTCCCACCCCACCAGACTCATTGGCACAATTTCACCAAACAGGAGAGAGAAGATATTGTTTGCATTGATTTGCAGTGCAAGGCTGTAGGCACACATGTTTCAGAGCTTGTGGTTCTGGTTGCTCATTTGGACAGCAGTTGGCTTGAAGGCTGCTGTTCCCAGGGGATATCTTCTTGCCCTCCTTACCACACCAGTTGTGTCTGCAAATGGGGAGTGACAGCCCCACACTCGGTGGTTGCACCACTTCAGCTCCACAAACCTAGCAGGATTTCTGGGTTCAGTAAAGCACTTAGGGGAGTTGTCTGCTTTTGTTAGGGCCGTAGTATAGGTTAGGTAAGAGGCAGGTCTTGTGCCCTGGAGGAGCTGCAGCTGAGCCCTCGTGTTCTGCCTGCCTCTTCCCTGCAGCGGAAATGGGGTTTGTGGCTGCTGGAGCACCAAGCATCATGGGTGGGAGCTGGTCTGAAGAATGAAAAATCCAAACTGTCTTATTGGAAACTTGTAAGTAGCAAGTCTCAGCTTAAGCTAAACCACCTTATGCTGCAGAAGGACAAAAAGCAGTACAAACATCTTTTATTCTTCCCAGCTGGGGCACTTTTTCAATCACAGGCTCCAAATTTGCTCTTATTTAAAAATGTTTGTGTATACAGATGCAAGTGCTGGTTAGATGCTTATGAATATGTCTGTCCTTGTTCAGATCCTAAGGATTTTGATTTGACTGTGATTGTCTGACTTGTAGGTCTTTCGTGTCAAACGTGATGCGCTCTTGTGTTGCAGCTGGAAACTTCTTGCCTTATCGCAGTACTAAGTACCTCCAGATGGAAACTGAAAATCTGGAACACCTCCAGAAAAGAAGCCACTGTCTGCTCAGAAATGTATTCTTTCTCTGTGCCTTTTAACAGATATTGTTTAAGTTCTGTGTGTTGTGCTCTTCTTTAATGTCCTCATCGGCTTACACTGATTCTAATGTTTCTTGATTTCTGTCCCTTTCAGCTGTGGTAGTGGTGTGAAGGGAACTGCCTCAATGACTCCTTCTCTACTGCTGTAGCTTTTCCAGGCACTGCTGCATTAATGCAAAAGGACAGAGGTTAAAAACGCTGCCTCTGATTTTTGAAGTGGTGTCATAGTTTTTTTTCTTTTTCTAATATTAGAAGGCTCTTCAAAGTGAAATCAGTGCTGAATAATCAGTAGCTAGCTGTAACCTACCTGGATAATCTGATTTTATTCCTCCAGTTTCCACCAATAGATGAGCTTATCTCAGCTCATCTATTGGTCAACATGAGAGGCCAACATGAGAAACATAAACAGCGCAAATAATTACATTCTTAAGAGGGTGTTTTTATTAAGTGACCAACTGTCTATTCATGATGTGGTATTTGCAGACATGATAATCAGTACTTGCCTGTCTTATTGGATGTGGTTGGTAAGGTTATTCATTCAGGCTTTGAGAAAGGGATGGTGTAAAGTCTTGTTAGGGTGATGTTGGTGTTTTAAAATCAAATCTTGCATATATTGATAAAGGTTTTTTTTTTTGTTGTTGTTTTTTAATAAATAAATATAAACATTAATAGAAATAAACGGAGTTTGGTCTTTGGGAATAGCTTAATCTTTTTGCTCACAAGGCAAAAGGAAAAATGGTTCCTGTACTGAGGTTGCTGCGGGCTGGTGACTACAGTGGGTTTTATCTGTGTCTGTGTGGCAGGAAGGGGCTGCAGCTCGGAGCTGGGTTCCCTGCAGCAGCTGGGGCCAACAGCTAGCACCATGCAGCGTCCTGCAGAGTTCCTGGCTGCCATCCTCCCCGCCTGGCTGTCCCTCTTGGGCAGATTTCATTTCCCTTTTGTCTCTCTGCCTTTCTTCCGTTTTTGTTCTTGTCCCTGAAGTAACTTTCACTGTTGGAGACATTGTGGGCCTGACTAATAAATCTCTCTGCATGTGAAACTCCCTCAGCATGCACTGAGCAATAGGATTTACACCAGAGTAGCAGGGACTGGCAAGTAGTCTGTGAGGTAAAAATTCATAATGTAGGATGAATAGCAAGCAATATTGATAGCGATCTGATTATATTCCATAAAAATACAGTGTTTCTCATTGGGATACTTACTAAGTAAATAAAACTTTGTCTTGAAATTGCCCATCTAGGCCTGTCTCTGATGCCTTGTGTAAGACAGTAATTGAGGAATAATGTCTGCATAGATGTTGCTGCCTATTTTTGCTTTTCTACCTTATTAATTTTGATTGCGAGGGCCTTGCAGCAGGGCTCTCTCTTACCATCTTGTAAAAATAACCCAGTTCTATTCTACCCTAGATACCTATTTAGATGATTATTAACACTGTTGTTGCTTTTATTAGTCACTGCAGTTTTAAAACTTGAATACTTTATTTCATCTAGATCAGGCTTTCCCAAGCCATTTTGCCCAACATTTCTCTTCTTTGAAATCGTTGCCACTTGTGTCCTAATCAGCTGAGCCAAATGCATCACTGCTTTAAATTTCAGGAGCCAGCTGGTTCAGCATGCTCCTCATTTCCTGGAGTCCCCCTCAGCTTTCAGGAAATACCCCAGCTGAGGAATCATACCCCCAGGTGGCATCCCCAGCCTCATGCATCTTCCGCTTTCTTGCTTCCCAAACTCTAGATGTTTTGTTCTGGCTAGTCAAAGAGTAGGTGGATGGTTCTCCTCTGATGTGCTTCGCTAAGGGTAGATTGTGTTTTGTTTCTTGATAATGAATCAATTAACAGCAATACAAACAACCTCTCTCATTTCAATACCCATAGTTCCTGTTTGTATCACCCTATTGGCTCAGAAGGGCTGAAAATGTGCCTCAAGACTTTCTAAGACAGGGAAATCCAGAAGATATAAATCAATGGCTAACAATCTAGCATTTTACTTAAATTACTGTGGAGGATTTAAATACCCTGATCCTCTAAAACCGTTATTGCTATTTTGACTACTCAAACCATAGCTGGTTGGAAGCTGCATGTATTCCTAAATCCACCTTGCTTTATCCTAATAAAATTTAATAGAAATGATTCTTTTCAGCTACTGCATGGTCAGGAATTATTGCTTTGAGTGTAGCTCTATCCAGTTGTAAATACAAGTCCAGCTAGCTTGCTGGTCTTTATTACCATTTTGTAAGCCTGTAAGGTTAAGATGAATGTGAACTTCAATAAAGATACAAATTAAACATATGAAAAAAACAACTAAGCTATGCCATCACTCTCTAGCCTACTGTTTTTTGCTATATTTAACGTGAATGTGAAATACAGAGCTTATTGCAGTCCTGCTTCATTAAAGGTTTTCTGCTGTTATCCTTAAGTATTAAGTATATTGTATGGTGGAGGGGGAGCATTATTCTGTCAATCTGTCTTGTTTTTCTGCTGCTTTCTCCTCTCATTAAGTGAGGCAAAAAGATGCAAGTGAACTCTTGCATGGGGCAGATGTTAATAGGCTCAGTATATTCAGATACAGTGCTCATTGGTGAGAGATGAAGAGAGCTTTAATGATGTGCTTTCCAAAAGTTGAGTTCATTGAATAAACTAATGCCACAGCGAGTGTACCATATGAAGTATTTTGTTTACTTTGTCTTCATGTAGTGTTGCAGAAATGAAAAAAATGCTTACTACTGAAGTTAGGGGAGAGTAAAGTGCTTGCAGAGGCCTTTCACATGACTTCATGAGGATTAGTCCAAGCCCCATTCTAATCTTAAAAATGGAGAGCTGCGTGTTATGCTTTCTTTCTCAAGGCATGATCAGATGGCAAGGTCCTGTCCTGCACCTCTAACGTTAACAGCAGTTTTGTTGTGGGCTCTACTGTGAGTGTGCTGGGATGTACCCTGAAGTGTACTCATGCAGGACAGCAGCCGCTTTCACATGGTACAATACTGGCTGCTCTTAGCATTGAGCTTTGGAGAGGAGTTCTCTTGCATATGATTTTGTTTATTTCATGCATGGAAAGCCCATTTGCGTCATTGAGGATTGATACTTTAAGTGAGTGCAGAGGAGCTAACAGAAATATGAAGGGTAGATGCAAGCAGAGAATCATAAGTGTCATGATGCTTCATTTCCTGAAGTCCAGGAGTCCTAGGCGGAGAATATAAATGGACTAAAGCATTTATTAAATCTTAATCTGTGCCTGCTTTAAATAGGACCTTCTGCAACATTTAGTTTTGCTGTGTTGGATGTGTTTTGGCATAATTTTATTTACTTACTGGTAAAGTGGCATTGTAAGATTAATATATTCTGAGAGCAGTCTAAGTTATGTCCTGTCAGATACGGTAGTGGTATTTTTTTCATAACATTTGCACCAGTGACATTTTTCAAGCTACGGTTCAAGTAAAGGGCATCTTGTTAGTCGGGAAGTTCTCATATGCAATCTGAAAACGGTCTTGTATTTCACAGTCAAGTTCATGTTTCTGATTTAATAACCTTTGGAGGAAATAGTATGTGGCTGTTTTCTGTGCATGATGGAGTAATTTTGCTCTGAATATATGTGCACTAATTAAGGGAAAACGGTTTTCAATTTTTTCTACCTTCTTCTGGTTTTTCGTCGAGAATGTGACTCCTGAAACCACTTTGAGGTGTTCCACAAAATGAATATGAAAGTCACCTTGGAGCAGCGACGTTGACAGGGAGAACAGGAGGGTTTCTGGGAGCAGCCCTGCGTGCTGGTGGGCAGGGCAGGATTGGAGATGTTGTGGATGTCTGTTTCCCCTTCAAGAAGGGAACTCAAGGCTTTTTCTGGGTGTGAACTGTGAGGAAAGTTTGGGAGTGAGCTGGGTTTTGTGAAGTTTGACAAACATGGTTGTGTATATGTGCTCCTGGGAGGACGAGAGAGTTGTGACCCCTATGCCTCGGGCAGAGAAGGAAGGCTTCCAGTTGCCATGGACAGTGCAAATGATGTCCTTACTGTTAGTGTGCTGGGATCTTGTCAGCCCCTTCTCAGAGCAAGGCCCAGGGTCCCTGGCTTTGCACGTGGAGCGACCTATTTGCAGCGCTGCCTTGGTCTGCATGAAGAAATAGGAGCAGATATGTCACACCACAGTGAGAGTGCGTTCATTCAGATAAGCCAGACGAAACAATAAAAACAAAACAAACAAAAAAAAACCCCACTGAAAACTGTGGGTAAATAAAGTCAGAGCATCCATTTGAACCTATGCTTTACCCCTCCTGTTGGTGCATGTAGAGTATTGCTTGCACAACTACTACATATATTGCATTTAATTTTACACCCTCCGTTTTGTCCCTTCAGCAGATGCAGTGAGTTCCAGTAAAGAAAATGAGTAGCAGTGCATAATGTGCCGCCTGGGGAAAGTGTTGGTAACACAAACAGAAATCCCTTTGGCTGGTGCTGAGCACTTCCTATGCCTTCAGATCTTTGGTGGTGTTAGTTGACTTAGATTTAACAAAAGCTTGAATTGGAAATCATCAGCCCTTAATTTTGCTAGGAAATTATATTTATCAGCAGAAGTAGGCTAAATTAAACATCATAATGCAAAATAAGACACTTAACAGTTTGTATTTCAATTAGGTGTGGAAGTGATAGTGGCTGATATTCAGTGAGCACAATGTGAAATGCAGGTATGTAGAACATGAAAGTACTTCTGTGACTTGGTTGAGAATGAGCACCAGCTATCCCTGAATTTCACCCTTGCTTGTGCGGTAACAAGGAGACCAGTCACTGTGTGCTGGTGAATGCTCAGAGCTCTTTAGTATGTATAATTTGTATTTCTGTAGGATTTCTCACCCAAAAAGATCCCAAACCACTTTCTAAAACAGCTCTGTTGTCCCCTGCTGTTCAGCTGCCATTCCCGGCCAGCAGCCTTGTTTGCAGAGGTCAGATCAGCTTTACAGCACTGGGGAAACTGGAAAAGATGCTGAAAATTAAAATGCATAGTTTTGTTAAATAGTAATGTATTGAAACAAGGTAAAAAAAAAACAATATATATTAATGAAATTCCTTCAGTGCATAAAATCCCATTAAATACTTTTGTATCTTGAAACCCTGATATGTTTCTTGTCAGTTCTAGAAATCACAGTTTTTAAGGCTCTTAGAGCTGTTTTCTAATCACGGCTGTGTTCACAGGAGATAGGATACCAGAATACTGTTTTCTCAAAGTTCGTTTAACTATTTAAAAGCAACTTAATCTATGTTGCTGGAAATCTTTAAAGTTTGGAGTTGTAAATTTCCTACTTTAGCAAATCTTCCGTTATGTGACTCAATAACATCATGCAGTGTGTGCCAGTAAAGGAGAAAGTTCCGCCTTGTGCAGTCTAGTGTGAAGCCAGGATAGCAGTACAAAGTGCAGGGCAATGGTAAGGTCCTAGATAGTTGCGGTTTGCTTAGAATATTTGTTTCTTATGCTACATAAAACATTCTGCTCATCACGATTACTCAGGCTAGGCTTTCTTGTCATAGGAGCTAATTGCTTCCGTAATAATTAAGGTTCAAATATCTAAGACCTAATAGCTTTTGACGTACAAAAATTAAAACGCGATTGAAATTTATTGTAGTGGTTATGCTGAGCAGATGCTGCAGTCACTGTGGATTGTTTGGTTCTGGTGCGTCCTTGGGAAACGTTTCTGTGGTTGTTCAGCTGCTCCAGCGGGAGGAAGGAGCTGCGATCTGTGTGATGCTGCTGTGGTGGCTGGTGAGCACAGGGAAGTTGGTGCTTCTCCATGGCGGTCAGGGCATGCTGTGAGGTGGCTTTTGGGAGCAGGCACGCTCCTTCATATCATGTGAAGCTATTCTTTAACAAAAGCCAAGACCTTCTGGTTCAGAGGCTGTTGCTCCCTTGTATCATTGCAGTGGGTGCCTCCTCGCTCAGCAGCATGGAGTGGGCTGGAAGTGGCGTTGGCAGACCTTCCAGGCAGTGCTTTTTCCAACAAAGGCATGTATGCTCATTCCGCGGTAATATTCAGTGTGGCTCTTCCCCTGGAGCTGTGCATATTTTTTACTTGATGTCCATTAGAATACTGCAGAATTTGTATTTGGCGCTGGGTGCCCACCCGCCACTCACACTCAATTGGGCCGATGTTACCTTTCTCAAGAACTCCTTACATCTGTGCTATGCCCAAAGCCACCCAGTTTCATTTTGGGGCTGATCCTATATGCTCAAAGCTTCCCTCTGAATCAAATGACATTGGCAAACAAGGAGACTGAAATTGGATTACAGAGCCGTTCCTCCCTTGATGAGGCACCGCTGACCTTGTTTGTAGAGGCACAGGCTGCAGGAATGCATATTAATGTTGCAATAAAAAATCCCCAACACGTAATCGGAGAAGGGAATGTCCTTCGTGAGCCACCTCTGTTTTTGTTGGTCTTGGGGGTAATTGCATATCCTATTGCAGTATAGCCTGCAATGGAAAATGATGTATAAAGATGAAGGCTGCTCCAAAAGTAATGCCTCCTATTTAATTGTGTTAGCCCACAGTGTCAGAGGTGGATGTTGGTGGTATAGCAGTAGAGGTCAAACATTTCTGCCAATAGTCCATTACTTTTTGTTGCTGTGTGACAGATGGCAGCAGAGGGATGGTCTGACAAAGTGGTGTCTGACATGGAAGGTGTGTAATTTTGTCATGGTTTTGTAATTTTTGCTATTGGTATTCCACATCATAACATCATGTGGAGCACAGAGAAGAAGTACTACACATCCCAGGGGACCTCGCGGTCAGAGAGGAAAATACGTCACGGAAGCGACGCTGGCACTCTCTCTCTCACTGCCTGGCAGCGAGTGTGGGTGTGCTTCCAAGCCGCGGCGCCTTCAATTTCAAAGTAGGCTTCTCGGTCTTCGGAAACCTCTCTTTCTCTCTCTCTTATTTCACTTGATTTATTAGCCTCAATTCCAATTAGATTGTATTATAGTAAAATAAGTTTTACTCCTTAGATCGTTGCCGCTGCTCTGTTTGTTTCCTTGAGCCCAGCTCCCATCTCCCTACCCCTTTCCCTTTTTTCCCTTCCCCTTTGTCAGGGGCCGGGGGCCCACGGGCCTACTGCCCCCCCTGTCACGGACACAGATTGATCTAGATAACCCCGTGACAAATTTAAATGAATTCTTCTGTGTGGAAAAAATTACACTCATTGACATTCTTTGATGTTTGCTGAATGTTTCTGGAGACCAAATAGTGGATGTTAGCATGGTGAGGTGGTGGGTGGTGTTTTTTAGCAGTGGTGACAGCAATGTGAAAGAAAAGCCATGTTCCATATGTCCATGCAGACTGTTACGAGCATAGCATGCAGGCTTTTGGCATCCTGATGAAAATGCACAGCTAATGTTGGTGACTATGCTGAGAAATGGTGTTTTGTAGAGAATTTGCTCTATCAAACATTGTTATTGTGCTCTTTGGTTTTGTTGTAGTTTCCATGGAAATAAATATGAGGCATTACTTTTGGAGCAACCTATGCATATTAGCTTGAAAGAGGAAGGAGAATTTTCCTTTCCTGGGGATGAATGTCAGTGTCTGAGACTAATAACATACATATTTTTTTCTCATAAAGGATTTGCATATTTAGTGAAATGCATCCTTACAGTATAATGCTGGGCAGTTTTAAGGCTTGATGAATATTACCTGTTGCTGATCCTCCACCTTTATTGCATTCTGATGTTAATATTAGACTGCAGGCTTGTGGTAATTTAGCAAGATTTATTCTCTGAAATTCAAGCTTGTATTGGAATAACAAGTGCAACAGAGGCATGATTTCTCCCCCACACCCTCTTCTTTAAAATATATCAGTCTCCTTTCTAAAAGTCTACAGCCTGGTTTGGCAACTCTGTAAGTAATAGCATCCATACACAAACATTTTAAGTAGAAGGAAATTATTTAAAACTAAATGAGCAAATTTGAAATGAGAGTAAGTTGCAAATGTTTGCTACTTCATAAAATTAATTGAACCGTTTGCTAAGAACTCATTTGGCGGGATTTTTTTTTTTTGATTCTCAGGGTCTTGTTTATTTTAGTGTGTGTATGTTCTCGTGCTTTATTTCCCTTCGGTAGCAGAGAGAAAAAGAGAGGGGAAAAACAAGTTTCAAGTCAGAAGCAGACTTAAATTAGCATCTCTGAGGTCAGAGGAAGATCTTAGTAAAGATTGGTGTAGCTGAATATGAAACTGGGAGATGAGATAAGGAAAAAAGGTTGAAATAAGGTAAAATAATATCTGTCTCATGATTATTTTGAGAATGTTCTTGAAGGTGGCTCTAGGTATTCTCTGGGATAGGATGGACAGAAACCAGACTGGTTCTAATTCCTTATAGGGGTTGTTTCTTTGACTAAATTACCAATAGGCCCCTGATATATTCAACGCATACTTGCAAATTGTGTAATAATGTACTTTTCTCAGCTAATCACACTGGCCAGAATCTGGTGAGAATCACCATGAGATGCGTTTTTGGGGTTGGTTTTGCTGTGGTATAAGTTTGTGTGCTTCTTTTAACTTGTTTGCTATGCTAAGTTATATCAGCTAAAATTTGGGCTTTAGTTTGACATATGGCTTGGGATTCCTAATTATTGAAAGCAGATCATTAACAGACATTAATTAAAGTAATTGAGTACAGGATATATGAACCTGTGCTGTTTGTCATTAGTTATTAGCTTCAAGCATTAAAAATATTAGATAATTCTTGAAATACTTTCTGTTACTTGGAGCAACTTGTCTATGATTTAAGGGTAGGGGTGTTTTCACCCCGTGGCTTTGCCTCGAGTAGCATTTAAATGCTTTTACACAGGGGCAAACAGATTACGTGATTCTGCATTCCCAGCTGGGAATATCTGATATCTATCTAATAAATGTCTAACACTGAGGTGTTGCACAATTGAGTGCTCTCGTGCATGCTTACATGAGGATACTAAATAAATGCTAGCAAAGAAAATGCACTGGGAATTCTGTGGCCTTGATTTGCTCAGCAGGTGTAGCTGTGTCGACTTTTCAAGGTTGTGAGTGTGGTGGATATCACTGGTGAGTGAGCTTGAGTTTAAATAAATAAAGTAGGAATTGAATGAACAGATCCAGATATGGGACTCTCGCTTGACTCCCCGGGCTGCCTGGCCGGGACAGGGCTACCCCAGGCCATACAGCAGCTGCTGGAGGGGCTGCCCAAGGGTCATGCAGGTCAGCCATGGTTTTCTCGGCTTTTCTGCAAGTTTTGTTCATGACAGCTTAAATAAGTTGTCAGTAAAAAAGCCTTACTGTGCCTCCAGGAAAGTACCAAAGGAGAGCTCTCAGAGGGTCTTGGTATGGTGGGCAGAGGCTGCAGCAGCATGCCTTTCTCTTTGGTCCACCTTACTGGCCCTTGTGGATGGAGCTTTCATATCACCATAAGTTGAAATCGAATATCAGTAACTTGTGCCCATTTGAAATGCTCTCATCCAGAGATTATGCAATGGGAATTAAATTCCTATCATTTCAGACAAAAGACTTTCAGCTTAGAAGTCTTCCTTTGTGAAACCAAAGGACTCATATTGTGAAAATCTAGTGTGAAACCAGAGGAGAGAAGTAACGTAGCCCCTGGACTTTGTACCAGGAGCCTCATGAAGAATTGTGAGGCGCTCTTGCTGTCTCTTTACATTTGTCAGCCTGCCCTCATTTTCCAGTGGAATCTTCTTTTGTTTCAGTGCTGGGGATGGGAGAAGAGCAGTAAGGCAGGAGCGGGCTCATGACAGATAGTCAAGAGCACTTCTTGATGTCACACCATGAGGCAAACGGCCAAGGGAGGTGCATCTTTCAATTAAATATTAAAATAATACATTGTGATACATTTTGTAAAATTATTTTTATTTCAGTTTTCTCCTCAATAAAGTAACGGTTTTAGTTTGGAATGAGACACAGATTGTGACTGCAAACAAACTTCTTTAATTTCCCCCTCTTCGACTTCATAGGTTCCGTCTTTGCTCTTCGTTATCAATTACTTTTATGTCAGTATGCGTTCAGGAGGTTACAGAAGTGCATGATGTTTCTCACATTGTAGCAGCTTTCTGCATACCAACCCTTTCCCCCTTTTGACTATGTGGAAAACTATAAATGTGTCATGCAGGAAGATTTAAATGAGTACTGCTAAGGTCCCAGACACTCGTTCCAGAGTTGCAATTTCTTAAGAGATTTCTGAGCTTTACCTTACATGCAGCTATCGCAGTCAAGCTGACTGAAATCCTGCTAATTATTTTGGAGACATTTTTGTGTGACATGTCTTGAGAAAAGAGGCTGAGCATCTGTGAAACAGATGAAGTGAAAATTCCTCTGGCTTCTATCAGCAAACGTAAGCAGGTGGAACACATCCAAGTTTCTGCAGCAGAGGGAGGAACTTCAGAAAACACAATGGAAAGGAAAATAATTACTTAGAGATCTTAATTTGGCGATGCTATGTCTTATAAGGCCCGTCCAGAAACAGCTTCATTTCAAGGGCCATTGTAACTTGATTGTCAGGTTCATATACGAAATGTGTACAGGGCAATGTAGACTCTCCAAGATACGAAGACCTGAATCTAGAGCTCTACATTGTAAATAGGATTAATTTCTGGGTTTGAAGGGTGTTGCAATGTTAACACTGTGCAGAGTCACTAAGGTAATCTTTCAAATGCATTGCTGCATCATTCTGCAAAAAGCAATATTCCAGAAGATGGAATGGTTTGAATGTTATAATGCAAAATCCAGGCATTAAAAATGAAAAGTATGCTCTGGTGCCCAGTAAAGGAAATGTGAGTGGTAAGAAGCTGTTTTTGCTGCCTGGGGTGAAAGGCCAGCTGGCATCAATTAGCACTTTATGCATATGCAGTATTATAGAAATAATTTTTACTGAGCAGGTCGCAAAGCCTCTTAGTGTCATAAACTCAGAACAACCCTGCGCAGCATTGCACCATTATGCACATGGGCAGAGATCGGGGAGGTCAAGTGACTAATCTGTAGCTGCATGGAGTCAAAGGCAGTTCAGTTCCATCCTGACATATCTGTCTTTGCAAGGCAGTGCTGCCTTCACTCAGAAAAGAGAACTAAATACAACATAAATACAACATAGAAGTTATGGTAGTGGTTATGTGGTATGTTTTATGACATCCTCCATGAATGCCTTTAGACAGTGTATGGGGTAGAAATAAGTTTTATTACACGAAGGACAACTATAAAGGATTAAGTAATATCTATATTGTTTGACTTTTCTACTTCAAGTGCATTGTGCATGGATGATTGCAAACACAGGGAATGACATTTCCCAGTACATGAAAGGAAGCCTTGCCACCTTCTCAAGGAAAAAGAAGAAGAAAAAAACAATTAGAATTAAAGAAATATATATATATATTTATATATATCTGAACACTTTCTTCTTCTGAGAGCATGACAATGCAAAAATGCAGGCATGCCAAGTTCAAGTCTGTGTGTGAAACAGACAAATATCCTTGCTTTCTCTGAAGTCTGCACCCACTTAAAAACTTCTGCTGTCTACTTTCTGTGGCATTTTTTTTTTGATCAAGAAAATGCAGTCGAAGCGCACCAATACGTGGCTAATTTGGTAGTTATTGAGCAGAGTGACCTGATGCTTGGATAAGAGCTCAGAATATCACACGTGCAACGGGGAGAAAGTAGGAGAGATTACAGGCTTCATCGGTGAGGGAGGTGTCTGAAATGTCAGCCTTAAGTACAGGGACTTTTCTTACAAAGATTCCAGTGTGAGGGGGGAAAATAAAACATTTTACCTTTTTTTGTCTGCCCCTCTCCCCACCCCTCCCTTTATTTTTATTTTTAGAAGGGTTGATATAAAGGGGGTAGGGAGTTAGTAGAAAAAGCTGCCTGGTTCTCTAATAGCTCCAGCTCCTGTTGGAATCAGACAGTAAATAGACAAATTATCCTGCAGTCATGCTTGATTGTAGCCTCAAGATATGAACAGCATTTCTTTATTTCCAGCTGACAGGTGGTATGACTGATGGTAAAATGAGGATCATCACTGTGAATCAGCTTGAGAGGCCTTGTGGTTTAACCCTTGGTTTGGTTAAGCTGATGTGTTGGTTCACATCTCAGGGCTATCTTTCCAATTAATTCTCCCAAAACTGATGGGCCTAATAATGAAATGCAGTAAGTGATGGTGAGGGAGTGAAAGTGCTGCTTGATTATACAGCTATGAAAATCTATTTTTAATGGTGTTGTATATTTGTAAGAAAATTTCCTGTTCATTTCATTGCAACTTCATTGTGCTTGTGGAATTACTCTGATATCCTGCCGCTGTAATATAAAGCACTGTTGTGAGTTCCTCTAAAATGAGAGAAGTGCTGTGCTAAAAAACAAAGAAATAGCAACAACAACAACCAAAAAACACCTGAGCCCCACATATTTTGTAACATGGGAGACTTTTTATTCGTATTCCACAAAGTGAAATTTGTTTTGTATTTTTTTCTCCTGGGTGTCCAGATCATATAAATGATTACAGCCATTTCCGTATGACACAAAATTAGTCATGAGGTTTTCATGTATGGAAGAGTTTGACACAATGAACCGAGATATTTACGGTGCTCATTCATTGTCTCAAAAAGCCATGGCTCGGGCTGCTATTTCCAAGTGTAAAATTCACAGCTCTTTAATAGAAAATGAAAACAATGGACCATGCATTCCTCACAAATAATGTTTATGTTAGTATTAACTTGATCTACTATCTCATTCTCTTCCTTCTAAACATAAAAGAAGAGTAAGATAGGATTGGTCCCTGTTGTCCTGATTCCCTTACAAGGTGTGAATAATGATATGATCCCTGCCTAGACCCATGTCCAGTTGCCTTGCACACATAATGAACAGATTTCAGGCAGGAGATGGGTCTGGGAGTAAGCTTTCCGTTTAGATTTCAGGTGCCCCGAGGATACAGAGCTTGGCCTTATGATACCACTTATCTCTGAATGATTTTGTAGCGGTTGTATGGAAAAACTAGGAGAGTGGTTATGCTAGATACATGGCAGTACACTCTGGCTTTGTACCGTGACTCAATTCTTATGGTTTCTGTGAATCAAAATTGATTTACCTGGTTCTCCTCAACATGGGGGGATGTGATATGGTTTTGTCTCAAACAAGTAGTTTGGCTAGAGATGATACTTTCACGTTTATATCTGTGAAAGTCCTTTAACAAAATCTCCAAAGGATTGGTTTAAACAAACAATTTTCCAATTTATTTTGTTTTTTTTTAAAAAAAAAACAAAAACAAAAAAACAAAGGAAATAAATTGTGAGCATTATAAGGATCATCTTACTTTTCTCTTTTGAAGCCCACAGAAATAATACTGTCCTGGGGCTCTTTTGTTCCTCTTTGCAGAGTGCTATGAAGAAAATTGGTTATTGCTTTTTTTTTTCCTCTGTCATTTTCTGTAGATTGAATAGGGATTGATTGCTCTTCTGAGATGAGGAAAAAAAACAGGCTATATCTTTCTGTGATATTCTGTGCCAGCAGCAAAGGAGAGCACGAAGCCAGCAGTTAGTGTTGATCTTGAGTATCAACAAATGTAGATTTAGTTATATCAAATTATTTATATTATTTCCTGTTCATATAGGCAGTTCCCCTGCTCTCTCACTGTCTAGAAGCTGCTTTTTTTTTTTTTTATTTTAATCATTGCTTTAGGTACATTTTTCAGTCCTGTTTTGAAATTCATGATGAGTCTTCTTTTGATGTTGGTAGTAGTTAGATTTGGTTGAAGAGTTCTATTGCATTTTATGTCTTTCCTTTGTTTTCTTTTTCATCCATTAACTGACATAACCTTGACAAGCAGCTGCTGAACTCGATACACAGGTATTAGAAAAAATAAATTTCTCATTATAGCTGTAAACGGAAGCAAAGCAATGAAAGACATCTTGAAAATTTACAGCGTTCAGATAATTCTCTGGGTGACTCTTCGCTTTTTGTTTTTTGCATATTAGAGAGGCCCAACATGCACAGTGAAAGTCACTTTCTGATAGAAGTACTTGCTAATGCAGTCAAGATATCTGTATATGCAGGCACGCATAGTTTGCTGTCCTGGGTATCCTGTGTCCTGAGTAGTCTAGAGAACAGGAGTAATAAAAATGACTTCTTAGGAGTTTGTTTCCAATGGCTTTTCTCATTAGAAGGAAATGTTCTTTTGTTAGTGTTTTTATACTTGTTTCTTGGCATTCAGTCCCCCAAAAAATCAACATCTACATTAAAAAAAAAAAAACTTTTAAAGACGGGCTTTCATAAAGCTCATATGGATATGATAGTATTCATTTGAAATTTTGTGCTCCAAAAAAACCCAAATCAAACCAACACAACAACCAACATCACAGAGGTGAAGTCATTTGAGAGAGCATCTGTCTCTACACCACGATGTAAATTTACCTAAACAATGTTACTAACCACCTCCAGGGATGTTATGAGTGAGAGAAGCAGGAAAACTGAAGGATCATTCACACGCTTGGTAGAGCATTTTTAGTGTTGGTAATCACTGGCATGAGTTTGTGATCCCTATGGAATTACAAGTAGCTTGGCTAGTCCAGGCTTGTCTCTCCACTGTCTTTATGTGCTGAGATAGTTGTGTGCCATCCTCACCTTGCCTATGTGAGGTAAAGCAAATGGACCAGGTCATCATCTTGTTCTCTGTTTTGACCTCCAGCAGTGATGCCTGGAAAAGGGAGAAACTGAAAAATAAACAAGAGAGCATTGCCTGCACCTGGCCAATTTGCTCAGTGTTTAAAAGGGTGTGGGATTAAGTAGTTTATGCCTGATCTCTGCTGGTGATCATCTTATGGATTCTTTTACACTTCAAGCATGAGATCTGATTACATTAGGTCTTTTTGTTCATGTTCACAGAACTGTGAATACAACACCTGCTGTGTTACCTAACTCTGTGAAATTACTTAACTTTATAACTCTTTAATGAGGGAAGTATACTTGATTAAATGAGGGCCTCTTTCTCTCAGCCTGTAGCTGAAGCTAAACAAGGAAAAAGCCATTTTCCAGCTGTGACCTGTGCCAAAGCTTGTAGCCTACAGCTGCAGCATCCTGCTTCTCAGGTGGAGGTATGCTACTCTGCCTGTGCTGCTCCCAATGCAGATGCAGGCGTGGTGATACAGGTGTGTTCCAAGTGAAGGAGACCCAAATGGCTGCACCTCTGGTGGTCCTGCAGGCTGGGGTGAGTCTGAGTTGAGACACCTATTCAGATCAGGCTGAGATATTTGAAATACCTGTGAATTCTCCAGGTCAAGCAGGACTACTGGAAGGTTAATTCTGACCCTACTACTGCTATTAAGCATTTAAATAACAGTTAAAAATCCCATGTTTATAAACCTGATTATATTTCCTTGGACACAATATCTACAGGAAATGTCTTCTGAAGTGCAAGAGCAATTAAAAAGTTTTGCTTAAGTAAGGGAATATTGTGAATTATAAATAAAGGACTGGACCGTAGGCACAGCTATCCTCACTGCCAGTGCCAGTCCTGAAATGCAGCATAGTTCAATTGTATTCTGCAGTAAATTTATGCAAATGAATTGTCCTTCCTCCTGGTGGAAGCTGTTTTCACTCTGGGCAGGATGAAATGACTGTGATGTCTCATCCTGTTTTTTCCTCCCCTTTCTTCCTCCACCCTGATCTTTGGGCGCGTGCTCTCATTGTTTTTTCTTTTTCCCCCTGCGGTTCCTCTCTGTATTCCAGACAAAGAACCTGTTTTTAATTTTCATGTGTCATGTCTGTCTCATAAAACACATACACTGGATCATATGACTGTTGTGCAATGTTAGAGTGCTGCTGAAATGAATATCACACAGAAAGACTTGTAAAGTCATCTCGAAATAAAATGTACCGAGTTTCAAATTTGAAAGCAGCAGTAATTCCATACAGAGGACAGAAATAAAGATAGGCTGGCCATGGATGAGCAAGTACACTTAAAAATCCTCATGGCTTCGGCCCCAGCCACTGTCACCAAAGCTGCCACTCACAGCCCAGTGGAACACAGGCAGTGGGGATCAATGTGGCACACTGAACAGGACGGGGTGGGACCATGGTCCTGCGCTGCCACAGGGCTGCGTGTGCACTCAGCACTGCAGTGACCCCTTTGGGAAAGGAACGGGAATCTTTCCCAGCATTAACCCAGAGCATCATCTTTGGATCACACTCAGCATCTAATTATGAAAGATCCTTAGTTATGTTGCCCTGCCCTGTCCTAAGGCTGAGGACTAGCAAGGATTTATTTCACGCCCTCTGTCCTGTGCACAAGTTTGGTAGTGTAGCTTCAAGGGGTCAATGGGAACTAGTCAGGGGCAGCAGGTCCTCCATGCAGACTTCATCAGACAGTTTCTCTGCAAAGCTTGTCATTGAGGAGGTCATTGTGTTTATTTATGCATTTTGCAGTCACTCTGATGCATTATTTTTGAGTACGTTGCAGTACAAATACTTGCAGGAGTTTTAAAGCAAGTCATCCAGATGAGAACATCTTTCTGCTCTTAGTTATTCAGACAATAATACACTTCCTAACATGAGACTCCAGATGGAGGTTATACAGGTGGAGATACCCATACTGATTACGTGGAAGGTTCCAGGAATGTTAATGATGCATGTTATTGCTGAGTTTTGCTAAGCTGATTTGGAAAGAGCTTGTTTTCTGGGGACTCCTATGCTGTCTTCGTGCTCTTTGCCCTGGAAGGAGGGAATTGCAGCCAAAACCAGACCCTCCTCCTCCACCAGCTTCCCCTACTCTTGCTGAATGCAGCACAGCAAAGAACAAGGTGAGGATGACCTGAAGGGGGAAAGAAAAAAGGAAGCTGTAAAGCATGTGGGGTGTCATAGGAGCAAGTTAAGAGATTTTGCCAAAAAAGCAATTCTTTCCACACGAGTATGAACCTATCACGCATGTGCATTAGATGTGATGTACAATAGGAGTTTTTGAATGCTCACTTGGTGAGGAAGGGCTGTGCAGCTATGTGATGGCTGTGACCTTGTCATCATTTTGGGATTATCTTTTTCTCCAGGATAATTCTGTGTTCCCATCTTACAGAAATGCGAATAGAAACAGGGAGGAGTTGATGGAGAAATCTGTTAACCTGGAGCGTTTATATACAATCTCCTCCTGTTATTGCTGTTATTACACGCATCTGTCTTATTTGAGAAAACGTCCTTTGTTTTTCTCTTGTGCATTGTTTCTTGATTTGCTCTCATCTGTGTGTGCTGAGTTACAGTCAGCTTTCATGAGCGGATTAACAAGAGATGGTCAGCAAGAGCATCCACAATGTCGTGGTGCTTCAGTTTTTCTGAATTGTCTTTCACGGGAATGGGCTGGGGTAAGGCAGGAATGGCTGGAGCTGAGCTGAATGAGAACAGAATGCACTCTGTGTTGGATGGGCCTGTTGAGTTTTAGTTGCTTCTCATGCTTTTACAAACTGCGTGTTGGATTAAGATTTCTGCTAGATTACCAAAGATTGTGGTTGCCCTTCTCCAGTGGAGCTCATCCCCCCTCTGTTGTGTTGCTTTCAAGTTGAGGCGTCACTAGGATCAGAGGTATAAAAGCATTGTGTGCAGGGCTTTCCTGGACATGAAGCATGGGGAATGTACCCTGCTATGGGGCTGCTGTTCCTCAGCCATGGCCAAGGAGCTGCACCAAACTGTTCCTTCTCAGTACCTGCCAGATGGAAGGGCTGTGCATCTGTCCTGCACTCTGCCCCATCCCACATGTGCTGAGGCAGGTTCCTAAACAGATAGCGGAGCCAGAAAGGTTTGAGGATCCTATCTCATGGTCTTCCTCTGAAGTCCTGAAAACCTCTGGTTTTTAAACGCTTAAGTTTTGGTGGCTTTGTAAATAATCTCCTAAGGAAAAAGTGCTCAGTGAAAGTATTGTCTAGGCAGAAAATGCTGATTAAAATACAGTTTGTTTCCTGGAGCTGCTTCAGTAAGTAGGAGGCAGTCTCTGGTGCCATGGACTGCAAGCGTTTGTTTGCCATGAACAGTTTTTCATTGTTGACATGCAGTTTTGTTTTTCAGGAAGACTATGGTACTGGTCTGGTAAAAGCCAAAAGCAGACATGAAGGTCGTGGCCATCGGGGCTCATCTCTGCCTGCTCTCTTCTGTCCAGGTTCAGGAGGCAGCAGGAGCGCAGCACACAGGATTCCAGGGATGGCAGTCGCTGCCAATGCTTTGCTTTCAGGCAGAGAGGGAACTTCAGAACTTCTGCAGGCTGTTGTGGTGCAAGCTGCAGTTGTTGCAGAGGCACTTTTTCCACATGTGAATATTTGGACAAAGCAAAATATTTTTGCTGGAGCTTCTTGGACTCCTTTTTGCTATGCTTTTGTTGTACAGGGATGCTCTGAGTTCTTCAGGCTTTTTGTGGAGTTCCTTTGTGCTGACTCAGAGAAGGGTTTCACATATAAGGTGGCAAATTCTCGGCTGACAGGTTGGTGTAAAGCTGGAGTCATTCCAGGGCAGTAAGTGAATCAAACTCTGGCAGGGAATTACACTGCTATTTTCAGATATTGAACTTTCCGCTGTTTCGTTATAATTTGCTTTATTTTGTGCTCCGTTGTTTTAACAATGTTGAAAAAAAACCACTTTTTTTTTTTTTTTTTTTTTTAATAGCCTATTTTTAGAAAAATTGTGAGTTTGATTGACTGTTTGTATATCTGGCTCCGTGTTGCATATGTGCTTGCTTTCTCCATGCTACTCCTGTTTGTATCCATGCCAGATGTGTGTGAGCCTAGTGACAGTTGATGGCAGACGTAGCTGTCCTTTGTGACAGAGCATTCATGCCCATCCTTGCTCCTCTTCTTCCAGCTTCTTGTGCTGAGTATTTTTGCTTTGCAGGATAAATGACCATCACGTACCCAAGAGGTTAAGTTTGCTTTGAGAGATCTTTCTTTTTGTTTTATTTCCTCAAGATGTGTCTTAGTTGTGGCTGTGGAGGAAATGGTAGTATTGCTTCATCCCAAGGCACAGGGATGATCCTGCTGAGGAGGAATGAATGAATAAACCCTGGTCGATTTGTTTGTATCTTTGCCTTATGTAAGGAGCAGTTCCCAACAAAACGCTGAAAGTAATTCATATTTAATTTTAACATTCTCTTTGATCTAAGAAAGCATCAAAAGCATCCACAGATTCAAAACTACTGTAACTGGAACACCACAAATCTCTTCATTCTCAGTGCAGGCTGAGATGAATATTTCTTCCTGAGATGTTTGCAGCGATAGGGTGGGTGTGTTCCCTCCCTCTTAGAATCTCTCTTTTGCTAGGGTGTCGAGTAGAGACAACTGGCTGCTGCTAGCACTGCTCAGCAGGAGGGACCTGCTGAGTCCCTGGGCAGAGGTGTCTGCTGTGCAAAGGAAGGGTATGACAATTCCTTTTTCACGTTGCATTTCAAAATAAAGAGGAATATGATTTCTGATATTGTAGAGGGTACTGTTGCACATAGCCAAATGGCTTCCTTGCTAACTGTATTAGAAAGGAGCTAGGCTATTTTCCTTATACCAGAGTCAGAAAAGAGAAAAAAATGTAGAAATGGAAGGAGCTGAACTCTGGAAGAAGCTTTGATGTCTGTGTTTGTTTGTTTTTATATTGCTTTTACTTAGTAACTGTTTTGCACTTCCAGAAACCGAATTTCTCCTTAAGTAACAATTTTAGGTTTTCTTTCCAGTTCTTATGGTTGAGAAAGATTGTTTTAATGCTTGATTTTGAAGATTGCTGGAGAACGTGTGAATATGTATTTGTACGTAAGTATTTTATACCCATTTCAATGACATGAAAACGTTTTCATGGAACTCTTTCCATTTTCTATCACCAAGTTTCTTCTGGGTTTGTTTGATCTTCCTTCACCTTTTCCCCTGAAATGTGTACGTTGTCATATTTGTTGTGACAGTGTCCTTGCACTTTACAAGCAGTACATAAAACAATGAATCAGTTTTGATTAAAGGACTGTCCTTTTCGGGGTAGTCCCTTAGTTACAGATTCTGCCCTACAAAGGGCTCCTGCTGAAGACAATAGAAATCCTGTGCACAAAAGTAATGGGGACCTGGACTGAAGCAGCCTTGGGGAAAAGTCCCGAATTCTTTCATGATTGTGTTTTAACTATAGTGTTTCATAGCTGTCATTGTAATTTGGCCATTCTTACAGCATTTTTTCTTCTTTTCGAATCGTTACAATGATTTATACAAAACTCACTGCATTTGCTTTCCTATGTGGTTATGTCCCATATGGTGTTTTTAATTTTACCCCAACCTCAATCTAAACATCTTCATTTTAAATGTCTTTTTTTGTATCGAAGTCATGGCAAGCACAAATGTTTTGCTTGGTTTCTAAAGATATTACAAAACCAGTGGAACGCTATTTAAACCTGGGCCTGAATTCCCCACCCAAGCAGAGCTACTACTGATGTTACCTGTTTGCTAAAGTTGGTGGATGAAACAGTGCAGTTTATGGAGATGGAAATAAGGGAATGATGGAGATTTGGGATGTGAAATTCATCAGGGAAATCTTCAAAGCATTCTTGAGTAAACCCCTGGTCCTCTAATCCCTTCTGCCAGCAGAGGTCTTTTTGATGCACACTAAATGATGCTTATCAATTGAAATGGAAATCAATTATTTACATTAGGGAGTGCCGGTTATCAAATAGGCATCTGTGATGAAAGACCTACACTTCAAGGAGTTATTTCCCAGCAGCTTAGCAGCAATGCATTGATGGCTTTGTCTCTAGAGCCAGAGGGAAGCAGGGGTGTTCCTGAGGGCACCACATCTCTGCCGTGCTAACTGCAGTGTAATGTGTCCCTGGATTTTCTGCCTTTGCTGGAGTGAAATCAATTATGCTTTCCATCAGTGCAAATCCAGTGCTATTTGAAGGGCATTTGGAAGATTTATGAGGTCTTCTGATAATTGCAAGGATAAATTATTTTCCTGCTTAGCTGGGGAATCCTTTAATAATGCTATGTGAGGCTTTGCATGGCAAGAACAGAGCATCAAAGGCAGGCAGAGCTTTGGCTGGCTGCTTGGGAAAGACAGCATCAGAGGCAGCAGGGCTCTGCTTTTTTCTCTGCCCATACTCATCTGTGTGCACTACTTGCTGCAGACTGGAATTCATAGCAGGCGGTGGGAAGCACATAACTACAGCCACACCAAGCCAGGCTTTAAAATGTTGGATAGTAAAGAAAAATTTTTGATCCCAGCAGATGTCTATGTCAAATCAGCCTTCAAGATACGAAGGTAGTATACACAGTCTGGTGATGGTCCCTGCATGTCCACTAGTCCCAGGACCCTGGTGCTTTGCTGCCCTGGAGAAAGGGACGCCTAGGGCTCTGCATAATATTTCCTATAGCAGTTTACCAGGCCTGTGAACAAACAGGCTGGCTGTCCTCTGCTTAAGCCACAGCTGCTGGCAGCACAGATTCCCACACCTGTGCAGGTCTTTGCAAAGGCATTATCTGCAGCTTTCCTTCCAGTTTTACTGCTATTTGCCACCTGGGAAATTACCTCCACCCCGTTACATGTGGCAGGTGGAACACAGAGGATGTGACAACACTGTGATCCTTTGTGGGGCCCCCTGTGCTTGCCTTGATTTGTGGACATCCAGGCAGCATGGGTAGGGTGCTGTGCTGCAGAGCATGTGTTGCAGGGTAGCACAGTGGGTATCTGGTGTGGGAAGCAGGATGCGACGTGCTTGTGGTAGCTTTCTTGGCTGAGTGTCAAACGCTGAGCAGAGCTGGTCAAAGAGAACAAGCCAGGCTTACTTCAAGTAGAGTTTCCTTTGTTATTTGACTATAATGTATGTTTTACTGAGACATAGCAATGTTACAATCAAAGTTCAGTCACCTACCCACTTGGAAAATGCCCTAGTGTTGGTTTTACAATTATCTTTGGTTTCTAAATTCTTAGTCATAACTTTCCAGGGAAATCCCTGCGGAAACTCTGCAAGCCTAGCTGTGAAATCATATGAGTTTTATTGATTTCCAAAGGACAGCTTTCTGATCTCCCATTTTATGTACTGTATAAAACATCTTCATTTACCTGCGCTGTCAGGGATGCTGGCCAGCAGTGAGATAAGACATTTGTGGAAGCAGAGACTTATTGCTTGAAATCTGAGAGCATGAGGCATCTGTACTAATTGCTATGATAGTCCACACCATTTTTTAAATTTTTTTTTTTTTAGAACTGCTGTGCGTTACTTAGAGAATATATGGAACTTAAAAGCTGGGCATAATAACAAACTTGTACAATAATTAGTTTGGCTTGTATTAAGCCATTGTGAATGAAAACCTTAGTGATGAAATAGGGATAGGACCAACTTCTGACAATTAACAGTTGTAATTTTAACAGCTTATCCCAAATAAAATCAGATAATAAACAATGGGACTTTTATGTTGTGATAGTACCTGGCTTTGTTTTTCTCTACCTCCACATCTTGGCATTATCCCACAGGAAGATGTACCTTCTCTCTGACAACCGGTTGGATTTTCCAGCTGCCAAGTCACAGAGCAAGCTTATTGCAGACCTTGAATTTCTGGCTGTGAATCCAAAGTAATTCAGCCAATTTCAAAGAAGCTATTTCGTATATGTCTGCATATGTATCTGATGGAAAGATGCAGCCTATCACACCAAGTAAGGAGATGTGTCCATCTCCTCATATTCTGTACGATATGAGCTAATCTTGGCACTGAGAGTTTTATCTGTTTCTGTGCAGCCTTAGAAAATGATGACTCCTGTGATTTTTTTTTATTTTTATTTTTAAAGTTATCCTTCTCTCTGACTTTCCCTCAGGCATCCAAGTACTATCTCTCTAAAGGAGATTTCAGCAGCAGACATTACGAATGGGGAGAGAGTAGCGTGATATGAGCCATTAAATAGTGATAAAGAGGAAAGATTATAAACTGGAGCTGTCTCAGAACTGGAACCACCTATTGTGAATTTTCAGGATTTTTGTTTGCTTTTGGTAAACGTCCGCTCCTCTCTAAATTGCAAGCTGAAGGATAAACTGGTGAATGGGCTTTCTGCAGTTTCGCAATTAATAAAAGCTTCAGTCATGTCACAGGAGTGAGTCAAATGTCCCTGTTTCATTCCTTCCTCATTTTGTCTCATCTTAGGTTTCTTACTTAGTAAAATACTAACCACAGTGTGGAGGGAAGGATGGGCTGCAATAGCAGCAATCTGTTCCCCCTGATTTACCCCTGCAGTGAGAGATGCAGTACAGCCGTGTGCTGTGTGCAAGATATCAAGTGTGGTCAGAGCAGCCTTGCAGTAAACACTCCTTGCTACACGTCAGCCCGCAAAATGTAAATATTTAAGGGGTCCTGTTGAAGGGTAAGCTCTTTCAAGAGCCTTCTGTTTATAATCATTCACAAAAGTAAATGTTTCCTATTATACAAAGATGTGTGGTGGGTTCCTGTGCTTAAGCACTTCGCTAGCAGTAGGAAAAGCACATGGAGCTGGAGAGCTGGACTTGTTGCTGATGTGTGCATGCTGCACCAGCCGGGCACGGCCCTCTGTTCCTTCAGCGCTGGGCTGCATGGAGCATGGCTGATCCTGACCCACCATGTTCCAGCATAGAGCGGGGCAGGCCTCAGCCAGCCCAGATGTTGCTGTAGTACGTGTCATGCCACAGGTCTACAGCTCACTTGTGTTCAGCAAGTTATAGAATCATAAAATCATAGAATGACTGAGGTTGGAGTGGGCCGTAAAGGTCACTGAGCTCCAACCTTTTGCTGTGGGCAGGGCTGCCAACCAGTAGATCAGGCTGCCTGGGGCCCCATCCAACCCAGCCTTGAACATCTCCAGGGCCTTTTGTTCTCATTTTCAAGTACTGTGTAACATCGGATGCAACTCCCTGCAGAAGTTCACCGGTTGAACTTTTTTTTTTTTTTAAATTAGGATAAAGTAATTTAAAAGTATTTGAAATATATTGCTTTTTATATTTTTGAGGTGCTCTGCTGGCATATCCTCTGGCGGATGATGAGGTTTTGGCACAGATCTTTATTTCTAACTTCTCTTTATGCAAATCTTGCCACAAAGAGCCTGCTGCACTCTCATGCGCTGCAATCATGGGGAACAGTGAGCTCCCAGACTTCTCACAAAAACCTGTGGTTTTATCTTGTTCCTTTTTCTTTTTCTTCCCCCTTTCCCCTCCCCCCCCTCCTTTTTTTTTTTCCCCTCTTCCTTCCAGAAATACTGTTGTGCTGCCACAATGCAGATACAGCTGTATTGACCTTAACTTGTATCGTCATAAATTCGTCCAGCATCCCAGGCTGCCGCTGAAGTGAACAATACAAGCAGAACCTCCAGCGTGTTCTGAACCTCAGAGGTTTTTCTGCATGGGTCCAGGTCTCTCTGTGGAGCGTTTTCTGGCTTTGCAGACAATTTTCTATTCATTTAGACTAATTCCCCTTTTCAGTCATGTCAGGGCAGGAGTCTTGCCCCCTGGTATAGATTGATGTAGGGTGTGTTTGTGTCTTTCTGAATTAAGGAATTAATTGTCTTTTCCTGGCTTGTGTTGTATTTGACAGTTGTTTATGGTCTGATATCAAGCTATTATAAGGTAGTATTGTTTCATCTCTTTAAGCTGCTGTAGATGAGTTATTGAGGAAGCCTGAACATTCAGCTAATTTGATCTGATTAGGATTTATTCAGATAATAATATTTATCATAAAAGTGTGCTCTGATTAGATTTATTAAATGTTACCATACCATGAGCCATTTACCTTGGAGAGAAAACAAGAGGTAAAAATGTTCTGGGAGACTGGCCAGCAGCTTGGAAAGCTCATAATAAAAGTATGAATAATAATAATAGATATTTGACATTGATATAATCTCATTTCTGTAGTTAAGGTTCTTCATCCAAGATACTCACTTCTGGCCTTCATTCACATACATTATACTACCCAAGAGGAAAAGAAACAGTGCAGCTAACTCAGATGATTGTAAGGGAGTGCTCAACTTTTTGTAGTGCTACATGATTTTTTTTATTATTATTATTATTCTTTCATATCTCTCAAATATGTAGGCCAGGTATAAACTAATTTTCTCCATGTTTTCCTTTACCTCCTATCTGCACCATCATGCCTGTGCTGAATATGAGTTCTGCTGCTGGTGCCTACTCTTCTGTGAAGAAGCAAGAAGGAAGAAAGAAATCACTATTGCATTGTAGTGTCTAGGAGGCAGTTGACTAAGAGGAAGCTGAGGTTTTCTGATAGTACAGGATGTCCTTTGCCCTTGACTCTGGCCTGATTCTGACCTGGTGATGCAAGTTCAGCTCTGGCTTAGAGTTAATGAAATCCTACAAGCAAATAAATAGTAACTTAGTGTCCCGTAATGTCAGTGTACGAGTGCTGCCATAATGAGATGCTCCCAGCATTGCAAGCTGCTGGTTGCATGCCCCATCTTGGTTTCTGTTTCTTTCTTTGTTTGAAATGGCTTCTTTGGCTTATGTGAATAAACTGGTTGTTTCAGGGGTCTGTTTTTTTGTGGTTTTTTTGTTTGTTTGTTTGTGTGTTTGTTTTTACTGTTTATCTCAACTGAGATCTAGAAGATCCAAAGTTATCCACATGTGAAGATGTGTTACAGGTCTGTCTCTGTGCTCGATGCACAAGAGGATGTGCTTACAGCCTGACTATGGATCTGCTTTTTTTTTTTTTTCCTGAGAGGTGAAAGATTTGACCTCTAGAGTTGGAGGTTCACCATGAGATTGTTGACTACCACTCGTACCCCATGGCGAGTTTTTGTGAAGAAGAATGCTTTAGTATTGTGTTAGGGCTGTCATTTAAGCAACTGCAGCAAGATTATTTCCAAATCTAGTGTGTTTCAAACTGTAGACTGTAAGACTATTTCAGTGGGTTGTGAGTCCACTCAACTGGTTTCAGATAGATGTCACACAGCAGGTGTGAATGCTTGTACTTGGCCACCAAGTGGCACTCCAGACCAGCAATCTGACGGGGAGGGTCTATTTCTGTCACCAGGTTGGAAGGATCTAAAGTACAACTGTTTGCAAGTGTGTAGACAGCATTGAATCAAACTGAATTGCTGAAGGTTAAATTACTATCTTCAGAAATGTACTATAATATCCAGTTTGACATTTCATTATTCTGGTACAATATAAATATCAAACCTGATTAACTGTCAAGCGGTAACAGAAAGAAACAATCATCTTTCCAAACTTTCCCCTCCAGAAAATAGGAGGAATCATAAAAAAATAGCTTGTTACTGAAGGTGGATTAAAGTTTCCAAATATCCATTGTAAGTGATCTTTGGTTAGTTTGCTAGAACATTTGCTTCCTTGAAGATGCCGTGATGAAGAGGGCTGGTGTTGGAGGCAGATGTTGGAGCTGCTGCATCCATTGCTGGGTATAACCTGTTGCTTTCTTTCATCCAGCCTTGATGTGTCCAAGATTCTTTCTGACACTTTGATATTATGCCGTGTTTACAGGACCAAAATGTCTGAGTGCGTTACCCCCATTTTTAAGCAAGAAAAAAAAATCAAGTAAAATATTACATTTCATTGACCTTGTTGGCAAAGCCAGATGAGAGCAACCAACTGTAATCCATAATTTTAAGTTAAGATATCGCAAGTCAAGCAAAACTCTGATGTGAATCAAATTTGAGTTACAGGATCATACCCAAATTTAGGATGTGCTGGAATTTAGGCAGTGCAATGATTAAAACATTATTTAGTGTCATAACGAATCATCCATCATACTCTGTGGATCTAGAATTGTTTATAACCATTTTTATTACAGTGAATGGTTTCTAGCTCATAGCATAATTACTATTCAAACTATGTGACAGCAATGTAATTCTTTTTTGCGAGATTAATAGGTAGCTCCAGCCTACTGGCTTACGTATGTAGCTGTGAAGGCAGCTGTTGGAAGAGGAATTTTGGCAGTATTTCAGAGTAAATGCATTGGGCAGAACTCTTGTTGCTAATGAAGATGGGATATCATCATAGACTCGTATAATTTGGATTGGAAGGGACCTTTAAGATCATCTAGTTCCAGCCCCCTGCTATAGGCAGGGACACCTCCCACTAGACCAGGTTGCTCACATCCAGCCTGCCCTTGAATGCTTCCAGGGAGGGGGGCATCTACAACTTTGCTGGGCAACTGGTTCCTTTGTCTCACCACCCCCATAGTAAAGAATTTCTTCCTCATATCTAGTCTGAATCTACCCTCTTCCAGTCTAAAATCATTTCCCCTTGTCCTGTTGGTACACGCCCTCATAGAAAGTTCCTCCCCAGCTTTCCTGTAGGCCCTTTTCAAGGAGGGACTTAACTCTGCAGATAAGAAAGAACTGTGGTTCTTCCTGGAGTCTGTCACAGAGCATTGTTAAGTCTAATGGCTGGTTTTAAAAAGAAGAAGTTGGTCCCATTCACTGCAGGTTGGTTCATTGTTTAACATGGTGCCTAGTGTTAATCACTCAGCCCTGTTTGGGGTAAATGATTGTAACTCATCTGACAGCTGTATATCTACAGATTTGGATTGGGCATAGACGCCTTCCTTCTTTCTCTAAACATCTTTCTCTAAATAGTCTTTCAAATGTCAGCTTCCTGTGGTGGGAGGCCATATCAGACCACAGCTGAAATTTCAGAGTTTTAAAATACTTACTTTTAGCTTTCAACTGCAAATTCTAATCAAACTTGGTATTTTCAGGTTTCTTTGGCTCTTTTCAAGTTACATAACTTCATCTCACAAGTGTCTCTGCATTGAATATGGGACCCATGTGGCATGTTCTCTTGTGATGTTAATTGCTCTTCAAGGACAAATTTTTTACACGCTTTCTAGATTGTATTCAAATTGCAAAGAAGATCGTTAATTTCTAGACTGTTGCTTAATTGAAATAAAATTAAACATTATCAGCTGAAGTTACGATATTTTTATACTGGATCTGCACTTCATTATGAATGACATCCTTAAAGACTGATAATTGAAGTAATATTGGAAGTGTGATCTTGTGATCTTTTTCATAGTAGGAGAACTATAAACAGGTTTAACAGCAATGTAACAGTATATACTTTAAAGACTCTCAGTGGGAAGTCATTCTTCATTTTTATCTTAACAAAGAGAACACTTTGTGTTTACCTCATAAGTAGCAATGGACTATCATAAGAAAATGAGCAGTTTCTCATGAGTTTCTGTTCTTGAACCTGATTTCCAGTGATGATTTAGGGGTTGAAAAGTGGTATTTGGGAAGTTAAGCCAAACATTTAGTATTCCAATCATGTGACCTGGTAGCCTGCTCCACTTCTTTATCACACAAGTTCCCATTGTTAGTTCAGATTAGTTATACAACAGAAATAGATGTTTATGTTTCAGCATATACTTGCTTTAGCATTTAGCATATGATGGTTAGAAGATACGGAGCTTACTGATACCTTCACTGATCATTCTGGATTTGTTTAAAAAAAGAGAAAAATGAAAAAGAAAAAAAAAAAAGCTCAGATCCTGAGTTGAGAAGTGCTCAGGGCCCAGTAGCCCTTCAGAAGGAGTAAATGTGGCTTGATTTCATGACCTGGCCAGAGCTCAGCTCTGCCAGCTGGTGCTGAGATGGGTCACCCTTGTGAGAACCCAATCTCTTGCTCTCTAGGTGAGCTCCCTGCTCACTGCCTCGGAAATTGTCTGGGTATGGGTCCACTCTTACCTCCACTCTAGCCTGGCTGAAAGATGCAGCAGGGGGAAGATGTAGTACTGGAGAGGGTGTGGATGTGTGGGTGGCTGAGGTGGGGTTCCCCTGTGTTCCACCATTCCATCCTTCCCAGCCGACTAGCCCACAGTGGTTAGAAGTGTTACGTAGAGCTTATTTGGGAGTGGAGATGGAGGTTATGCTCATGCTACTGCTACAGTGACAGCAAGCTCTTTATCTGACCTTTAGGGATTTCCAGGCCCTATTTGTGGCTTCATTTTAGTATACAATGTACTTTTCCCATTCTTCTCCTCTGTCAGCCCAGACAGATCACTCTTGCCTTGCACAATAACTTTTCTGCAAATTACTCATGAATCTGGTTAATCCAAGCAAATGTCATCCCCGTATGACCACAGGATTTCCTTCCTGATAGGTTTGAGCATTCCAGAAGACTTTATTAGCCATGAGAATGGGCTTTTGATCCTTTTTCTGTTTTAGTTTTGGTTCAACACAGCTGTTACAATGGTGTCTTGGCTACATTAGGGAAAAGCAGAGTATTTGTCTTGACTCTGGTTTCTCGTTCACCATGTGGCACCACAATTTCACTCTTATCTGTTTTGGGAGATGCTTTAGTAGTCCCATGTTTCTATATGTGTCATTGATGTACTTCTACACTATGCATAAACCTGATGTATCAGACATCTAGTTGTATATACTAAACAGGTTACCATATTGACAAAATCTTTTATGAAGCCTTTATATTTTTGTCAGGTCTCTATGAGCTTTCTGGATCTGCGCATCAGTACAGTTCCTTTAATGCAAGTGACTATGGGATGCACAGCTGAAGAAGAGGTGAAGGAACAGACATCTAACTGACTGATTGTTAAAAAACAGGGGATTGATGCGAACAACAGGCAGCCGTATACCAGAGGCTGGGCTGGCCATCACATTTCTGCCTGCTATGCTCTGTGCCAGAGGTTAGGATTGTATTTGTTTCTTTCACTTCACAAATGCTGATAATCCTCTACAGGATGGGCCAAAGCCCAAACAACCTTCCTTTTAGGCAATGTCAAGGACAAACTTAGGGCAGTTTGAAATAATTCAGATAGATGTCTGTCTGACAACATTGCATGATCCAGAACTAGGGCTTTGCTGTTGCTTCAAGGTGTCATACTGGTCTGTTTATCTTGGTTATGATAGATCAAACAAGGCCATATCATAGAACTTATAAAGCTTTTGAAAAAGTATTGCTAATGCTGTTGCTTGTTTTCTCTTTATGGTTAGCTAGCAGGAATTACCTTGAGTGTTTCTGGGACCTCCAATTCTGTCCTCAATATTCTCCCTGGCCAGCTATCCTGACCAGCTTTTATGCCTTTTCTTGTTCAAAGATGTGAAAATCACATTTTGCTTTCAGCTATTGCTCTTCTTCATGAAGTCACTATAAGGGGAGTGCAAACTGAAAAACCTTGCTCTATTCTCTGCTGCCAAAACACAAAATAATTCCACATGGGCTGATACTGAGGAGCGGAAAGCCCAAGGTAATTTTTGCTCTGTGACCTTGGTGGTTTCCTTCTGTCTGTCGGTTTGCTATCAGAGATTTGACACTATCTCTTCAATAATAAGAAAGAAATACAGTCATCTCTTAGTGACTTCAAACTGATATCTGTTGGAAAAGAGATTGGCAGTAGCTTCCTTTAACCAGGAATTCAGTAGATCTTCAGAATGAATGGTGTTTTGCTTTTCTTTTTCAGTAGTATTATATGTGTTACAACGTCCTTCAGGTGTGATTATTGTTTTCTTTGTCTGAGAATCATCTGTTGAGGACTGCATATAAAGTTGAAGAGACTTGGATTAGGGGAGTATTATTCCCTAACAGGTTATATAGTTAAAAAAAGAGTGATTATACACTTACCTAAGTCATAGTCTTCTTTGAGCATTATCCATCTACCTGGAAGGAATTGCATTCATCTTCTGTTGACCATTACAGAATTCTTCCATGCCTAAGATAATGATTATACCAGCTGACAAAACCCAGAGCTATACGTCCTTACATCCTTTTCCGCACTTGTAGTACACCCTTGGATACAAATTTCTCTTAGTGGGTGGGTATGTCATGTGCATAGCATGTTTTTGTTAAAAAAAAAATAAAAAATTCCTGAATGTGGCAGCTTGGATACTGGGACAGAGGAAGAATATGTGTAAGTTGAAACCCGTTCTTGCCATTTCATCCTGGATTTAAGTAGTTCATATACAATATCTTGGCTATACCTGACTTATCCCCTTTGCCGAAAGCATAAAGTTAGAAGGCTGTTTTCCTTTTAAAAAGAAGCCCTCCAGAACAGTTTGCTTTACATCAAAGAGAAACATTTAGTTTCATGATTTCTTCCAGATAGTTTGTAGTACACTTCCAAACCCAATCTGTAAGAAGTAGTCAAAGTGGTTTTTGCCTTCTCTTGCTAAACCTAATTGTGCTGGTTATGTATTTTTCCAAAGTACAGCAGCCTTATATAACAGAGTAGATTTTGCTTTGGCATGTTGTACTGTGCTGTCATCCTCTTGGATCACCTCCAGGAGAGCACAGGTGGCAGTTCTGCTGGGATCTCACAGCTTCTCTGTTTTTATTAGCCTTTTCTGGCTGGTATCCTCTATGGTAATGACCCACCCGTGAGATGCACTTCCTTTGGACGACTTCATGGAATTTCTTCTGTTCACCTTCTAAAATTTCTGCCCAGTATCTTAAATTAAACATATCTGGATAGACTGTTCAGTATTCATTCTAATTATTGATTTATGATCAAATTATCTGCATTTGAGGTAGCGTTCTTATGAATTGTTCAGGGATGACCACAAACTACCATGAGAAGGGTGTGCCCTCATTTGCTGTCTACCCTGGGAATGGTTGCATATTCAGCAAGAGCTTTCTCAAGGTTCTGTCGTGCCTCTTACTTTGTTCCACGCGTTTCCACTCTTCACGCTCACTGTGGTTGTTGTAGCTTCAGCATTCTGGTCTTAACTCTGTCCTGAACAGTTGCATGCCTATGTCCATCCTGCAGCCTGTGCAGTTGTGCTGCTGTGGCACCAGCCTGCTGCTTTCCCTGGCAGGAGGGGAGGAAGAGGCGCAACTGACGGGGAGGAAAGAAGGCAGATACAAGAAAGCAGCGAAGTTATGTTGCTCCACGAATGCCTGTCCTTTGTATTCTCTAATTCCTGAGTGATTATAATAGTCAGGACCTGCTCTGCAAAGTGAGTGGGTGAGTAGCAGACATACTGGTGTTAACACAGTTCTCCCAGATGTTGTTAGTAGGCTCTCGATGATGCTATACTAGGAATGAGGCACAGTGTCCTGAGCACTGCAGTCCTTTGAAAACTCTGTATATATTTTTTTGCAGCTGTAGCACTCTGAGCGTGGCTGCTAGAGCCAAATTTCCATTTGGTTAATTACATTGCTCCCTCATTAACTGCCCTTGCAGTTTCTCTTGGTAGTACTATTTATCATCCCTCTTCTGTATCCTGGAGTTGTGTATACAGGGACATTAAACAGCTGCTCTTTATGTTTAGATGATGTAGCTTTCTAAATGCTTATTTGGGAAGAAAGGTGTTATGAATAATTCACTGGAATTATTTTGTAGTATATAGATGTGTACATCATATCTCATAAGAATAGTGCAGTGTCAATTGATGTATGCACATAGGAACTTGTTGATATGCGCTGCTGAGCAATCTTTGGTCTTAGAAACCTAAAGCCGTGACAGGCATTACAATATGATATGTTAATGCTGTTTCTGGCTGTTAACAAGTTCATCCCAAAAGGACCATTGCCCAATTCTCTACTGCATACTGTTTGATCTTGCTGCCCACACACATCCGTGTGCTGTGGCTATGTTTTAAATGTGGAGATTTTTATAATCTCTTTGGTACTGGAAGTGCAGTTGTTTTGTATCTACATTCTTTAATTCAATATACTATCTGTTATATGTCCTAGTTTTGTTAGTCCCTATGTAGGGACTAACTTGTATCTCAGCTTTTTATCCTTGGGAAACAAAGGTAAAGAAGATTCTCCAAAGAAGCATTGTGTGCTAGCTGCCCTTGCCTGGAGCGAGAAACAATTTCTCCTCTCTTTCCTTCTTTTAAATTAATATATATGTATAGTGTAGGTGAGTTTCTTCTTGTAGTAGCAGGATATTTCCTTATAAATAAGAGTCCCACACATGAACAGCTTGGTTGGCCTGTTTAGATTTGATTTTTGCATACGCGGCTTGAACTTTAATGCTGTTCTTGGTTTTGCCCTGGTTTCTACCTGGTTTCAGCCCTGCAAGAGATATTGGTTTGTTCTTATGAGGAGATATCAGAGGAGGGGAGTGGAAGGCTAGAAATAGGGCATAAATAGTATAGAGTGTGCTTTTACTGCAAACATCAAAATGTCTAACCCACAGTACATTCTGTTACCCTAGATGCTGTTTTCTCTGACTGTACAGTCTCTTAAAGTTCAGCATTTTTTAGGGAGCTGTGAGGCACCTTGTTGATGGAAAGCATTCAAGTAACTGTTGATGTGGAGAACACTATCATCTGACTTCTGGGACTTTTATCAGCTATATATCGTAGTCATAGCTAGCAATGTTATTAACTTTTAGATGATGAGACCTCATTCAGGTTCTTGTGCTGCAGAATGGCTGTTTCATAGGGAGGGATGCGTTTTGCTCAGAGACATCGTGGGCCACCTGTCATGAATGTCCTTTGCTAGAGGAAGTTGTCTTTTGTTGTCATGTTGAAGAGTGATTTCAGAGTGTCGGTGTTGCTTTCTTCAGTACTGAGACTTTCACCCCTGTTTATACCAAGCAGCAACTGGAGCAAAGTTGCCCAAACTTGAGTGGCAGAGCATTCGCTGGGCTTCCTGCTGTGCAAGGCTTTGCTGTACAGTCCCGGAGACTGCCAGGCTGTAAAGAGGAAGATTTAAAAAAAAAAAAAAGGAATAAATGGGGCTGCAGCTGTATTTCTTTTTCTCCTAAAGCAAAGTGGGATATAGAGAACAGATGAATGTGTTGCTCAGCGGCCATTCTGAATTAGTATTGATCCTACTGTTGTGTTTTGGCACTGTATTTTTATATTTTCTTTCATAGTATACTAAAAACACAGAGATCCTCTGCAAATATAAATTAGAGCAATGTTTTTAAAATCCAGATGGCTGTTTTGGTTGGCTGAGAACTGCAAGATTGGGACCTTCATATAATGTTATTGATTATTATGTTTTTAACTGAGGTGTTTATCTTTCATGAGGACAGTGAGTCACAAGAAAAACAGTAGAAGTCTGATCTATTTCCATCAGTAGTTTCTTTTATTCCAGATATCACCAAAACTTGCACCAGGTTGTTGTTTGTCAAACAGAGAAGCAGTAGGGCTATTTACTATAGGTAGTGTCACTAAATCTATGCAAAATCAACTTCAGGGCCAGTGGAAACTATGAAAATGAGTTTTCAGCGCTTTGTAAGAGTGATGACCTCTATAATACCAGAGAGATGAGCTACGGGTATGAAGGGAGCTCTTAGGAGTTTGCTATCTGTACAGCTGGTGTGAATAGTGATTGCTCTGACCTGTAGCCTTTTGAATTATACTGCAGGAAAGCTGCTATAGTAGATACCTAAATTGAAGTAATGATAACCAGAGCTGCCTGCAGAGAAGACCTTTGCCCCTCTCCCCTTCTCTCTTTCAGACAGTCTTCTACTTCGGAGTGCTGCCTTCCAGTCTCTCCCAACCAGAACTCGGCCTTCCTTTCATCTTGGCTGATCTTGGCCCCTTAGAACTCTTCCCATCTTGCTTTTTTTTTTTTTTTTTTTTTCCCTCCAGGTTATTCTGGATGGTTTTTTTCAGCTACTATGTAGGCTTATCATCTTAGAGCTGAAATATATGCTGGGAGAGTGGGTTAGGGGTAACATAGCTTTTTGGGAGAGGTATGCAGGTGATGCTGGGATTAAATTAGCTAGACTAGGAGGAGGGCTTCTGTGCCAAGTCACTGTAAAGGGCCTTGTGTTGCCTGGAGAGATTCCTAGGAGATGAAGCTCTCTGGGGCCAGGCACCCTGCATCACTACTCAGTTCACTGGTTCCTTATGTGGGCTGAGGATTGCTTTTGGCTCTTTCCATACTGGTTGGAAACAGATTACCTACCTGAGCCAAATGGAAAGTGACTGTATTGAAGGCACAGGCCAACACTAAATCCATTGTGAAAACAGAACATTGGAGGCACTATGAACCATGGCTTTTGAAATGAATTTAATTCTGTATGGCATCATGATCTTCTAGCCCTATACTTACTCTATGGGACATGTTTGTTTTTTTGAAATCTTTTGTTTAGTCTGCTAATGTAACACTGCATTGTTAAGCGGGAAATTTCTGGTTAGATGGTAATATGGTGCCTTAAATGTTAGAGGCAGTGATGTTGTAATCTGTTTGTCTGTAAAGAGCCTGGGTTGTTATGCCCCCAGTATGGAATTTGATCAAACAAATACGAGTGATAAATCAGGTGTGTTTATCTAAAGACTCACTTAGCAATAAAAAGAGCCATTTAACTATTTTTTCTTTTAATAACATATTTAGTACTTTTTATCATGTTGAAATGTGCTAAGTCTGCTTCTCATTGCTGCAGTGTAAGGGCTGCAGCCCAGTGTAGGCAGTGTATTACTTTGGCAGCTTTGGAATAAAACTTTTCCTGGAGACGCTATAAATTTTGAGAGCTAGAAGAAATCTCTAAGGGTTTTGTTAAGTCATGGAACGCATTTCACATAGTGATACATGGAGGAGATGTAAAACTAATGATTGTGTACCTTTATAGGAGACTTTATAGATGTAGGTATAGTTGCGTTTATATGGCAGTTGATATTTCCGTGGTCTCCCTTTTTCATGGGGGGGAATGAATTAGCATTATGGGGAGGATAGCAGAAGGAATAACTACTGCCATTTCTGGGACTCTCTTATGTCTTTGTGGTTTGTTTTGTGATTACTGTGGTTGGTTTTTTGGGTTTTGTTTTTTTTCCCTCAATTTTACTGGTCTTGCAACATTCAGCGGGAGGAAGAGCTGAAATGGTTTAGTTTTTGTCTTTTTTTTTTTTAATCCCTATTTCTTCTGCAATGTAGGCCTAACACTTCTTGAAATACTAAAACAATTTGTAATCATCTTCAGCTGTCACTGTTGCTGGCTCCTTTCCCTTTTGCTCTTAATTTCAGGTGTTAAGCTGTGCCAGAAAGCAAGTGTAGTCGAGCTATTTGGTCTCAAGAACTCAATATCTTAGTAACATGGGCTTTGTTCATTTTTATTACTTGGCATCTTCCTTTTGAAAGGAAGAACTAAAGGGGAAATACAAGGATCTCATGGGGAATGCTCAAAGAACGGAACCCTAAGAACAAATCTCTTAACCGTAAAAGATCCTGAAAAACATGCACTCCTCCTGGCTTTCTGAGGGTACTTCAGTATCCAAAGTGTTGGAGAGTAAATAAAGTGCACATGCCTTAGTGGAAACAGTGGCCCACATTATACAGCCGTTCCCGTACTCGTCCTTTGCATGCTCCATTAAATACGATTGGAGGAGTTTTCATAGGACTGATGCCAACATGAGCTTTCTGTGGGCTGGAAAGGAAGGGGAAAAAAAATGAAAGCAATCAGCTCATTCCCCCTCCACCCATGTGCTCCTTCCCTCTGTTACAAGACAACAGCTGTGAGGAAGCTAGGACCAAAAAGCTTTCTGAAACATGATGAGTTGCTTAATCTGATTTCCATCCTTAATAAATATTATAAAGAATTTGTAAGAAAAGAACGTTGATGTAATTTGAGCATGAAAGTAAAGATAAGTGTCTGTATTGGAGGACATCATTCTCATACAAACTTATGACACTTTCTCAAAGTGAGGGTCTTCTCAAAGTGAGTTTTGAAATGAGAAGGGATAGGTTTTGGATGGATTTTGTCTGAAGGGAGGTCCAAGTAATTGTAAGTAGTAACTGGAGTGTGGGTTGGTTTTCTTCTTGCTTCCCTGGCTGCCTCCCCATCTCTTCCCCTCACCCTGAGAAGCCTTCTGAAGGACAGCAGGAAAAGACCTGGGATATCCAAGAAAGGATTTCTACCCAATCCTAACTGAACACATATAAAGGAAGTTATGTGAGGCAAGGAGAGGAGTCAAAAGAGGAAAGTGATCTAAATATCAAGATGAAAAATAATTCAGAATAAAAGCAATCATAATCTTGTACAGTTGGGTGTCCAGCAGTCCTGCTGAAGTTGCCTATGATCTTTGTTCATTCATTTATGTTTTGCACTGAAACTATTTTAAATTCCTGTTAGAATTTAAGTGATTCCTTGAGTTTTAAATAGTGCAGTATAAACCTTCACTCACACTGGGACCCAAGTGTCTCTGAGTACAAGCTAATTTCAGCTTGCCAGTTCCACTTGATTTCATTTCAGACTCATCCCCACAAGCCAAACCACAAAAAGAGTTTCCTGTCCAGTGGAAAATGAAATGCAAAAGAATATTCCTTTGTTGTTAATGGGTGGCTGCAGGGAGCGGTGCTGCGGAGGATGCAAAGCTGGCTCTGCCTGAGGTTGTCTTTGGGCTTGGTTAACTGGGTTTTGCCAATTGGGCAGAGCCTAATAGTTCGCTCTTACTGCGGACAGTAGGTTAATATCCTGGGTATTTTATAAAGAAACTCACTGAGAAGCAGTCTGGTGTAATACAAGGTGAAAAGCTCAGACTGCTGCATTTCTCAGGGTTATGTGTCCAAAGGAGAGCTCACTTGCTGCCTTCTTTATCCTAGACTGGCTATTTGGCTTGTGGAGCCAGTTGACTTTTTCTTCTTTGATTCCTCTCAATTGATTCCAGTTAAGCTGTAAAAGGTAAATATTTTCCAGCACATGTATTTACCAAATATTAAACTTATCAACCACCAGCGTTCTGTCCTTGCCCTCATGCAGCAGTAGGAATTAGGGATGCAGCCCATGGGTGCTCGGCTCCATGGAGCTCGGTGTTATTGACGCTCACCCAACATACCATGGTGGGAGGCCTGGCTGGCAGCTCCCTCCCCACTGGTGTTCCTTTCTTCTTCTGGAGCTGCACTTCGGTTCCTCAGCAAGACCTGATGCTAACGAAGGGTGGCAGTTCCCCTCCCTCCTAAACTGAAGGGCAGCCGTCAGGTGATGGTTATTTTCCACTAGATGGTTGCCCAGCTCAGTCTGCTCTCCCTCTGAACTGCTTCTCTAAAATAAAAAGCTGCTTCACGCATATCTGTGAGCCACTGCACCTACAGAGTGTTTCTGTGCAGCCCAGCAGTTCCCACAAAGGCCCCATGTTTGTGCTGTGGAGGCCTGGAAGGCCTCTGTGTGGGCAGAGCGGCGGTGACAGGCAGAGGGAAACTGTGCAGCCTTTTTTCTCCCCTTAACTGAGTTAGTTTTTTGGGTCTTGAGCAAACGTTGCTTGAATGCAGCTCACAATATTTGCTTAGTGACCCAGTGGAATGTCTGGGATATTTTTATTTTTTCTCCAGAGCCAAAAATTGCTCTTTGGCTCTACATCTGTGCGCTGCCGGACTGAAGCAGTCACTGCCCACGCGAGGAGAGCTGGACCAGGCCAGGCCAGGCCAGGCCATGGGATGTCGTCTGACAGTGAGTGCTCTAGCACGGGGCTGGTGGTGGTTGATGAAAGTACTACAGGGAGAGTGCTGGGTGCTTTGTGCGTGCTCCCACTGCATCAATGCCTCGTCTCCTGGCTGGCTTTCCCAATGCTGTGCTGTGTCCCTGTCCCTATGGCTCTGGAAGACATCATGGTCAGTCCTGCCAGACTGCCCCAGGACTGTGGGAAAATCCAGAGATATCTGAGCATCCAGAGATGATGCTAGGAAGTGTAGAGAGCCATATGGTGGGGGGAGACAGTCACCAGCACTGAGATCAATTAAGATTCCAGCTCCTTCAGGGCAGTTTTAGTATCTCAGTTGGCTTTCCTTTTCCTCTCTCAGGGCCAGCCACTGCCCCTCTGGGATCAGCCACGCAGGAGCATTAACCTCTCTGCTGTTTTTACACTGTCTGGTGGTGCTGTTTCAGTAACAAATACTGTACTTTATCTCGGAGCTTGGACTTTGGTGATTGTAAATATGCAGGGTAAATAACCGATGGCTCAAGTCTAGTGCTTCATTTCATTTTTTTGCTTCATTTCTTTTTTTTTTTTTCATTTTCTTTGTTAACTGTGTTTATTTGTCAGTTTTGTTGACAGAGACCCTTGTTGTCTGATGTGGAGGAAACAGATATATTGAATAACCAAGTAGTTCATTATCTGTATGACCTTTTGATTACAGTCTTGAATTAGAGCTCTTGGAATCCTCTGTGCGTACGTGTTCCCATGCCAGACTCCTGTGCCAAGAGAGCATCTGCCCCTGTGTAATGTAATAATTATACCTCTTTACAACTTGGATCCACTTTCGTGGAGCAATCTTAATTGACAGACTGGGGATGGGGAACAGAGGGAGAAAAGGAAATTGGGCCACTTGACTTCTGGAGCCCAGGTGAAGATGGTGATTTAGGGCAGCACTGACCTGTAATATGGAGCTTTTTGTGCCCAGCGGGCCATCAGCTGTGTGGTGCTGCGGGGCTGGTCTGCGGAGCTGTGCTTGGCATGTGTAGGAGCTGAGCTGTTCTTTGCTCAGATGAGCTAAAGGTAAACAATATGTGCTCAATTATGAAGAAAGGAATTGCGTATGAAAAGTGAAAACTCCTTATTACATCTGACAAATCAGACTGATAGAAGTGAAGATTTCTGTCAGCTGCTTTATTGGTCTTTTTAGAGTTTGTAAGCTGCCAAGCCTAGTTATTAAAGCATATTTTGACCTTACATTACTGGACTGAAGAGATTTAAAACAACAGTGTCAAAATACTCAGTGGTTTTATGTGTCCATCATAGGACATGAAAGATGCATCATGTATGTTGACATAAAGCATCTTTACGTGTCAGATAGCTATAGCTGTTATGAAAGTCCAAGGCATGGTGTTTTTCCATTGAGGACAGTTTTGTCAGATACTGACATCAGTGTTGGCAAGTCTCTAGGGCAAAATAAGGAGCTCTTCAGAGCATCTTGGCTTTTCCTAAAGGTTTGAATGTTTGCAAGCTCAGAAGTGCTAAAACCACAAGTATTTGGTGCTGTGTTGGGTGGCAGTGGATTGCCTGCAAGAGGAGGATCTAATGGAAAATGCCAGTTTTGACAGAGAGAATGGAAAGAATATAGATACTTTTTTTGCATGCACAGGGCATCCACAGGGAATTGGGTCTTCCAGGAATCTCTTGGAAAAATGGGATGTACAAACCAAAGGACTGCAAGAACCATAAAGAAATACATTTCTTTCCCTGGAAGAACTTGCTTTCCTTAAGGTTAACACTGTGGCACTGATAGGCATTCCCATTCCATTCCTTCTTTTTTCTTTAAAAACAAACAAACAAACACAAAACTTTGTGAACTCCTTATTATATTGTCTAAGCATCTTATAAGTATTTATGAATAATGATGATGCAGTGTGATGTATAAGGAAGCAGCTTTCCAAATGCTGATACAAAGTTATACCATGGCACACTGGGGATAGTAAGACTGTTAAGACCCATTTTCATAAATGAACCATCACCTCATCCTTCTCACTAGCCGCTTTGCCTTGGCCACTGCCAGAGTAATCCACTACTTTTCTTCATCTAATAACTTTATTGAGGGAATTACTTTTTAACACCAGACCTAGGCAGCCCACGTGGGGGTTGGTAGCTGTTAGGGCACAGTTGGCAGCAGGGAGAGGAGCAGACTCGGCCATTGGTGGTGCCCTGGGCATCGTCTGGGGATCATCCCCAGCGTGCTGCGGTGTCTGCCTCTTGCTGTAGCCCTTCTCTGGGAAGCCTCAGGGTTCAGGCTCAGCTCTGAGGTGTTCCTCTCTGCACACTTAAAGCAATCCTAGTCTTCTCTGGGGCACAAATGTTGAAGCGGTGGCAGCATCTCTCCTGCGGCCAGGCATTCAGAGCAGTGTTAGGGCAGTGACAGAGTGCATGAATAGGAGGCTAATTCTCTTTTCCTCATGGTTTAAGGGCTTTGTGCAAATCTCCTTGAAGTCTTTGAAGGACTTCTATTGCTTCAGTGGCTTTGAATCTGACCTCAGATGCACAATTAACTTGCAGCATGTGCTAGTCTTTTGCTATCTGGCTTGCAAATATGAAGTGGTACTGAGCAAACCTTTGGAGGATACACTGAGTACTTGTGAACATGCAAAGTTGCACATTGATCTCAATCTTTTCAAAGGAGTATGACTGCGGATGTATGTCAAACTACCCCCAGTATGTTGCAGCTACATTCTCTGTGCTCTTTCATGTGCTTTTTGTACGTGTTCAGTTGGCATTATGAGCTCTGAGGTTTTCTGTTACGTTACCGTACCGTGCTTTAGGGAACTCATCTCTCATCACTAATAAAATAAAATAAAACTAAACTCTGGTAGGTCTTGCCATGCTAACTGCTCTAGCTGGTGTGGTTCCCACTGTGCCAAAAATTATAAAGTCATACAAGATTTAAAATATTCCCAGTGCAGAGCAACGACATTTATAGACAAACAATAAGACTTCTTATTTTGAAATGTCAGTGCTACAAAATTGCTTTTTTGGCAGGAGTGCTTAAGCCACATGGACTTGCAGTACTGTTTTGTAAGCTTATTCCTTAATTATGACTTAATTTAGGTCTCCAAGCTTAGGAAAACCTATGAAACTAGCAGCAAAATATTTGTGTGGAAAATTCTGTTTGCATGGAATACAAAATTTGTACTCCTTGTGGATTTTTGGTGTTTCCAAACTTGTATTTCTTTCTTTTAATCTTTTTAAAGCATGTAAAAAAAAAAAAATATTGATGCTGCGTGCTTTACTTAATACAACGTTTTGAAGAAATCAGCTTGGGAAGTGCATGTGATTACTTTTTCTCCAATCACCTTGAGTAAAATGCACATGAGATTATAAGGCATCATGAAAAGCACCGTATTCTATCTCAAACAGTAACTGCTGCAAGAGATAATGTAGAAACAATTTTGCTTTCATATATTTGTTCATAAATGCAACATTCTAACAATAGCAATAAAGAGAATAATCTGTGTAATTGTATTTTTATAGTGTTGCTCTATCTTTCTCTGGAGGAAATCTCTTTTCCCAGATTAAGTAGTCTTCCATTCAGCTGTAAGTGGAATAATGCTGCTTCAGCAGCTGTGGAGAGTTAGGGGACTGTTCTCCTGCAGACTTAATATGGCATTTTGATAGGGACCACTCCGTGACTTTGACTTCTAGTGGACAAAATAGGGTAAGGGCATGAAAAACTCACTGCTTTTTTTTGTGCAGATTGGATAGAAGGAAAAATACTCAAAATAGCTGTTCAGAAAGGCTAAGAAGATGTGATTAAGCTGGATTTATTGCCAGATTTTTTTCTTTTCTTAACAGCTTATTTTCTTAAATCAGCGTAGGGAATGTCGCAGCCCTGTAGCTTAGCCCTTTTCAAAGACAGAGTATTGAACAGTTTTGAGCTATTCCTGGCTTAATACGTCAGTAGAAACAGTGGAAGCGGTAAAGAAACCAAACATTTAAGCAGCTTTAAGCAAGTCCTCTGCTGTGGCTGTGCTCTTTTGACCTCTACTATTAGTGTCTGAAATATAATACAAATAAGTAATCTGAATAATAGTATACAATAAAAAAAAAAAAAAGGTAGTTAGCATCCCAGCTACTTGGGGCCTGCTCCTGCTAATACGAGCTTAGGGGCATGGGGCATTTCAACCTGGGCTTTGTACAGGTGACCTGAAGAGAGTGCAGTGCCTTGAAATTTGGAGACTGTACATTTTTAATGTTGGAATTTGAATGGTGAAATCATTTGAAGAAACAAATGCCCGGCAGCCAGTTTGAAGTTTCTTTTTATGAAGTGATGGGGTTATAGGGAAGTTTGGGCAGGGAGTTGCTTTTATTTTCCAGGCAAAGAAAAGGTCCCTGGGATAGCAGGAAGCAACACTGTAATCTAGTGTCTGTGTTTCACCTATCTTTGCTCTTCTTTGCAGGTTACATATTTGGGTAAAGTTTCCACAACAGGGATGCAATTTTTGTCAGGCTGCACTGAGAAACCAGTCATTGAATTATGGAAGAAGCACACTCTTGCCAGGGAGGATATTTACCCAGCTAATGCTCTTCTGGAAATTCGCCCTTTCCAAGTCTGGCTGCATCATCTAGACCTCAAAGGCGAGGCAACAGTCCACATGGATACCTTTCAGGTAGCACGTATAGCCTACTGCACTGCTGACCACAACATCAGCCCAAACATCTTTGCTTGGGTCTATAGGGAGATCAACGATGACTTGTCCTACCAGATGGACTGCCATGCTGTAGAGTGTGAGAGCAAGCTGGAGGCCAAGAAGCTGGCTCATGCCATGATGGAGGCCTTTAAGAAGACTTTTCACAGCATGAAAAGTGATGGCCGGATCCACAGGAATAGCTCGTCAGAGGAAGTGTCTCATGGATTTGAATCTGATGATGGCTGACTGAACTCATTCATGATTCAGCAAAGGCAGAAATGGCCTAGGGAATCAGAGCTGATAGATGAATAAGCAACAGTTGAAATTGGGGGACAAAAAGACTGCCAAACCCTTGGCTGCCTAGCTTTTTAAATCAAGAGAGTAATTTGGTACCTAAAGATATGCACCATTAAAGTAATTACGTTACATTGAAACCTGCTGCTGATGTAAACATGAGAAAAAAAGCTTCCCCCTCTTTTGCCCCAAATGTCTTGCACCCACTCATTGCTGTCCCATCTCTGTAGTTCAGGTGCATACTGCGAAGTAGAGTCATTTCTGTTTATCTTAAAAGACTGGACAGGCAATATGATTAGTTGCTCCTCTGGCATTCCTAGCTGGGGGATGGTGATGATGCAGAAGAGCAAGTAGACCTGGAAAGCTCCCGAAGAATCTCTCTCTGTGATGCATCACAAAAATCATTTGACCATACATAGGCTAAGACAGCCATACATAGCCTTTTAGACTAGTGGTCTGGCATTCTGCAGTTAATTCACATTTCACAGATTAAAGAATGAAAAAAGATGCTTGTATGTACACATTATATCATATGCTATCCTTTATTTTACTCATTGTACCTATTTTCTTAATATACCTGCTGCCACCTCTTTCATTCAGCACCAGTAGTTGCAGTTGCAGACTGCAGGATACCAAAAAGGGTGGGCCAAACTCCCATGGTGGCTAGGAGTACAGCAAGCCAGCACCCTTATCTGGGCATTTTCAAGCCCTTGTTTGCTCCCCGAGTGAGTGGCCCACTTGTAAAGAGTTGAGGGACTCTTTGGTCTGTTGTCAGTGTTTGAACTGTACTTCTCATCAACCTCAGGTCTGAAGTGGTATGAAGATGATAGCCTCAACTCTGTGCTCTGTTGGCCCTGGTTGGATGGAGCTGGTGCTGCCTAGTCAGGAAGCCAGGGCTGCATTACCATAAAGATCAAAGGAAACGGTCCAGTAGGAGCCAGATTTGAATATCTGTTCTGGTTGAGAAGCTCATGTTAAGATTCTCGTACCTTTCCTTGTTCACAGATATAAAGAGTCATGCCTTTCTTAAACGCAGATGTTTAATAAAACTCAGATAAAAGGAAAAACTTGTTTCACTTGATATTTTTTAAGGCTAAGAGCAGATCAATACTTTGCAAGTAATGCTGCTCCTTTATACAATGCTATTTGTAATTTTGGTACTGTTAGGGGCACTGGGGCACCTTACAGAAGCCTTAAAAGAAAGCTAACTGAAGCAGATAGCTTGCTGTCTGTGTTTTGTGGGTTTATATGTTTGTATGTGAGTGTGTATGTGCGAGTCCAGTGTTAAAGCATGTAGACTGAGCATGGAGATATACTGAGGAGGGCCCAATCCCCTTAAAATATGCTTATTGCTTTACAATGTATGTAAACTATTCTGCAGCATAAATGCATTCATACTTTAATAAAAAACATGTTTGAGTTAAAACGTGGGAATTTTAAGCTGTCTGTCCAAAGCAAATGACATGGTTTTGTTTCATCCATGTGGGTTTTTTGTTCAGTTGCTCGAGGGGAGTGAAAATGTCAATTTATTTCCATCTGACATTACAACAGTCTTCGTGAGAATTATCCTCAATAACTTTTTATTTTAAAGGTTTGATGTAAATTATTACTAATGAGCTACACTATATAGGCAGGATTTATAATTTTGGCTTTGCAGGAGCCTTCTGAGATATCCCCACCTCAGTGGGGGCCAGTTTAAATGAACTCTGCTTACAGAAACTGCAGAATAGCTAATGGCTTAGGTGTGTGTAATGCTGTAGTTCTATAATGTGCTGGAAAGTACAGCAATAGTAGCAGGGTGGCACAATCCTAGGCTGCAGCAATTAAGAACAAGCCCAAATGCAGCAGCTGTGGACAAAGAAAGAAAGAAAGAAAAACTGCTTACCTCTAGAAGGCCTCCAGCAGGCAGGGATCTCTAGTAAGATACCCTTCCCTCCCCTGCCAACCCTTCAATGAGGTCTGGGAAGGGGTGCATCCTGGCTCCATCCCCTCCAGCCACTCAGGTACATCGCATGCACCTGAGCTCCCCTGGGTTGGCCCTGCCTGCCCACCAGGTGCTCAATCGCTGCTTCAGGCCGTGACTCAGTATTTCCATAACAGTGTGGCATCAGATTGTGGATTGGGGAACAAAACACCAGGCCAGAGTGTTCCAAGGCTTTTTCTTTCTGTATCTATCTTCGGATGATCCTCTGTTTCCAGATATGGCTTTCACTTTGTTGTTGTTGTTGTTGTTCCTACAATGCTCATTTGGAAGCTGAGGGCTGTGTATAGGCTGTATGTTGGTCAAAATAAAATCTGAGGCCTGTCACACACGTATCTTTGTTTCCACCAAAGACAAAATGAGGCAAAACTTACTTCAACTTTTGACAAATCGTTTTCTTTTGCACAGAGATGTTGCCATGTTTTTGTATCTTTATCTGTTCGAATGTTCTGCCACGAAGGCTGCTCCAAATCAGTGTGAGAGCCCTGGTTCCATCATCTCAGTCTGGTGAGGCCTACAGCCCCGCACATAGCCCACGGCACAGCGGCTGCCGCATGTACGGCCCCAGCGGCCTCACGCTGCCGGGAGGAGCTCGGGGAGTTCTGGCAGAGGCAGCTCCTGCAGTAGCCAGCACTGCGGTGTCTGCAGCACTCCTCAGCATTCAGAGACTGAGAATTACGGGGGAATCCTGAATGATAAAAATGAAGTACAAAGCAGAAAATTCTAGTCCTTGTGATCAGAAAGTCAGACCATTTGAAACACGAACCAGATATTTTTCTAAGGCTACAAGCATGCAGGAGGATGTGAAGGAACGTGAGCTGCAGTTCATCTTAGAAAACATAAGATTTGAAAAATAATCAGTTTCATGAGTTTGGATCCTTAGATCACTTTGAATTCTGGCCAAATTGCTCCACATTATCAACACCAAATGTGTGATGCCATTTGCATGAAGGAGAAAAGCTTTGACTCCACAATATCCAGAGTATCAGCTATCACTGAATATCCGTTGCCAGTAGATACGGAATGAAACAATACGTTAAACTTTCCCCTCAATTAATCTGCTGGAAAAGGAGAATCATAACATTTCCATCAGAAGTCCCTTCCAGTTGGCTAAAGACTTTTGTTTTCCACTACAAAGAGCTCAGTTTTGGATCTCACCATATCCCTTTGTGGGCTGACAAGTTCCTTCAATGTCAGCCAGGAGAACCTAGAAGGGCTTTCTTTCCTTTTTCTGTTTGTAAGGGGCATAGGGAAGAGTTAAATATCTAAGTAAGTGTGCTGTTAGAAGAAGCAGGACAGAGGAGAGCCTTTAGGTGATTAGATCTCAACATGAGTGCACAGCATCATTAGGTTCTCTGTTTGTGTACACATGTATATGTATACATACATGTGTATGTATGCATACGCATCTTTAAATTTGATGCTTGCTAATAGATTTTTCATGTGTCATGGGTACATGTAATCAGAGGTATATTTGTGAAGGCACACCTGCATGATAGTGGTCAGATAAATGGCTGACTTCCTAAAAAGTTCTTTTTTTTTTTTTTTTTTAGTGGGAAGCAAGTTACCTTGTCTACCTACATACAGCATTTGATATCTTATATGTAGTATTTACCATTTACCACCAGAGCCAGCCCATTCCATGCCCAATTAGCTGCTGTAAGAATGATGTATGATGGGGCTCATTTTCCCCCGTGGCAGTACAGCTCCAAATCTAGATCTCTTAAATTATTAATTTGTGTGTAATTGGGAAGTGATAGTTTAAATGTATGGTTGTTATCCTGTTGTCTAGCATTATCTGCTAAGAGTTTAAAGAGAATGCATCCTATGTAGAAAATAGGGACATTCATTATAACTTTTTTCTTATGTACTTTTAAACAGATACAGGGTGTTTTTCAAAGGTTCTTCTTTTGTGAAGGTCAATCAGAGAGCTTACTTCCTTTCGTGTACAATTTATGGTGACTGGCTGCCTTTATCCACTGCACCAGGAGTGTGTAAATGGGCCTTTTGTCTCCACAACACCATCTTCCTGCATGCTGCCCTGGGGCCAGCCTGGGGGCAGATGATACACTGATTTGATGAAAATGTTTGTACGTCTGGAGAGATGCTATTGTGTCTTCTGCGGTGTGCTCTCTGGAAAGTGTTTTACAATATGTTGGCAGGACAGCCCCAGTGCATGCGCTGCCAGCGGGATCAGAGCTGTGAAAGCTGCTCTTGGGCAGGACAGATACAAACCTGGCTTACCCTGCTGGAAGAGGAGCATCACATCATGTGTCTCAGCAAGAGAAGTAGACTGTAGCAAGCTCTTTTCAGAAGAACAGAGTCGAGGAAGTAGATTTGTAATGTACAGCTGAGGCAGCATTAAAAATACTTAGAGTAACAATCTCTACCTCCCAAGCACATCCTAGCAGTACGTTTGAAGATAATCCTAATGCTGTTCAAATCACCTAAGGCAATGGAGCTTGAGCATGAGCCTAGCATCTTGTAGCAGCAGGTCATGTAGGCAGAGATGTGATTTCCAATTATTGCTAGGCAGGAGGGGAGCATCTGAGAGTGCTTGTTTCAATTTTGGAGTGTCTGTGGTGGAAGGCTTCTAATGTTTCCTCATCAGGAGGAAACTGCTTGTGTATTAACACAGAGACTGGGTGCACTTTGATGGGCAAGGTGAGAACACCTAATGAAAAGGCCACAAAAGCAGTCCAGCAATCATGGCAAAAAAGTGTATTTTATTACTGTGCACACTGTGGTACAAAACCTGACCATGCCTTCACGAGGGAGAACATATTACTATGCCGACTGTGGTGCCTCTTTTCTTTCCCAGCCTCCACCATCAGAAGAGTGGAAAGACGTTAACAGATAAGTTGTCTGTTGTGCTTTGATTTGCGTTCTGCATTACATTCTCTGTTATTTTCCTGTAAATTGTATTGCTGTCAGAAAGAGAGGAAACATTATAATCCTATGAATAATGCATAATGTGGATGATTTTTTTTTTCTTTTTTCGTGAGCAGCATAGATTTTCTGGGAACAATGGACAGGAGAAGATTGCTGGCGTTGCCTTATAGATTTCATTCTGGGAAAGAAGTAATGTTTGAAGGTTGGTATCAGTCATGTGCATGTGGAAAAAGTAAGTTATCGCTATCTGTCTTCGATTAGTTACCTCTTGTTTAGAGAGAGTGGAAAGAGTTTCAGACATAATTACTGTGGATATTATTAATGAAGGTTTTCTTGCACAGTTGGGTTAGATTCTTGCAGCCTTGCTCCTGGGTGTTTGGTGCCATGCCACTGCTCCCTGTCTTGGGCTCCTCTTTAATGGATCCCAGACCCGGTGGTTTCAAGTAACAGCAGATATTCCAAATCCTGGGAGAATAATGAAAAATGCAGAGGAATGTCAAAGGAAACTCCTCTAGAAAGGAAAAATAAGGTTAATGATGACATTGTTGCCAGTGGGATATTTTCATAGCCATAAAAGATGTCAGGCTTATCCAAATGCAGAAACAGGTGAAAATGGAATTGTGCCATACCACAGAGGTGCTCTGGGCTGATGCACAGTTCTTCATGCTCACCTGGGCTCTCCTAAGGAGTTTGTTCCTGATTCTCTATGGGCTCTCCAGGTTATTTCTTTGTGTTTCTTCTTGTCAGCTGTCCTCACACAATTACAAGGCACTTGTGTCTCCCTTTCCTGTTTCTAATCACCATTTCTATGCAGCAGTGAAAGGAAGAGTGCTGCGAGGAGCTGGAGCCAGACATACCAGGACCTGCAAGGTCTCTGCTTTACTGCCACAGCCCTCCTGCTTTGCCCATCCTCTGCGTCCCTAGGAGGTCACAATCACCTCCAATAAGCTTTGCTCTGCTCTCTGGGTGCTGTGTCTTCTGTAGATTTTGTGCCCCAGTGACATTTGTGACCTGCCAGAAAAATATATCTCTTTCCCCGAGTGTTGTGGAAGTGTTTACATGATAAGGTGCTGGTCTGTGTGGAGCTGAAGGGAAAAGGCCAGAGTGCCCTTTCCACTGTTGGCAGGAGGATGACCAGCAGCAAGTGCCTGGCAGTCACTAATTGACTCATTAGAGGTCTCCGTGGATGTGCTCACAAGAGAGTAGGCACGTCTGTACTGCCTCCGCTGATGAGAAGCATGGATGTCAGGATAGCAAGTGTGGACAGGACTGGGGTCCCAGCTGGTGTGGGACAGCCCAGGCATCACTGGCTGTGGGGTGCTTCGACAGCTCAGACAGGCTATGGGTTGGTGAGGGCTGGGGCAAACATGCCAGGTCAGGACATTCCTGCAGTGACCCTGCAGGAGTCACAGTGCTTCATCTGCCAGCAGGACAAGGCGGTGCCAAGTTGTGCTGAGCTGCCCTAGGCCAGCCCACTCCAGTGCATCAGGTTGCCACGTTCCCTGTGCCTTGCTTACAGAAATCTTAATTTATGCTATTAGAAATGGTAAGAACAAAGACTTTGAGCACGGTTTATATTTTGCTTGAGCGCTGCAGTGGGTCTCAGCTAATTCATCAGCAGTGGTTCGTTCTGCTCAAAATCCTAGGGAATGGCTCCTCTCCCGGGGCATTTCTTCCAACTTAATTGCCAAGTTATAGTGAAATACGAGGTTCGTTGTTGTCTGCTGGAGCACTGGGGATTCTGTTTTGTTGGCACATTTTTCATGACCCCGTGTCAGCAGCATAACTAGGCTATGAGATAATTTGTATGCTTTAGACGAGCAGCTGAATGCATCTTCTCCAGAGAGAAAAATAAGTTTGATCAGTCCAGCAGCGTTAATTAGCTAAAACTGAGAAATAACTTTAATTTTGTAGATTAAGTAAGTGATGTCAGACCATGCAAGACATTAGTAACTGCTATGCAGGTGGACACTGAAATGGTCAAAACTGGCAAAGCGAGACAATAAAAATGAGAAAAACAGTACCTGTGTCTGGGAAAAAAAAAAACAACTACAGCTCAAAAGGCTGTATAAAAGCCAAAAGGAAAGAGTGGTGTGTTCTTATTTATTTCCTTGCTTCAGTGCTTTAGTTTTACAATAGCTTTCCTCTCATTTCCTAATTAAGCAATTTTGAAGTTGTGAGAAAGGACAACTGTCCTGTTAGCCCAGCTCCTCCTCCTCCTCCTGGTGCCATTGCAGGTGTCCTGCTGTTGTTGCAAGTTCTTGGATGCTATTGGTTGTATTGAAATACTGTTGGCAGCAGGGATGAGGATTAAATAGCACAGGAAATACAGGAGAAGCAGATTTGTAATGGTGTCTGCTAATCCTTGAACCATCTCTCTGTGATGTATGCGGCTTTAAGGAGCGATGAAGGATGGATTCTGAGCCAGTTTTTGCCCTGCACAAATCTCCCTGCACAGGAGGTAACTGCATACAGTAAAAACCTTTTTACGGGGAAGTGCAGCAGTGACCAGCCTGGCAATGCAATTCTCCAGCTTCCTGGAAAAGAAGTGTTTCCATGGGAGTATTAGAAATCCTCCCCAGGAACTGGAGCTGCCAAGGCTCATTGTGGCTGGAAGACCAGTGGCCTGATCCCAGCAGCCTGGTCGAGGAGGGACATCAGCTCCTGCTGGTCACCACAGAGCTGCAGCTGGGGAAACAGCTCACAGACAAGCTCCAGTCTTTGTTTTGTTTTCAAAGCATTTTGCCTTTTATTTCTGATTTCTGTAGTCCCTGCCATGTCAGGCAGGATCTTCTGTGGCCAGAGGTCCTGCTCTGCTCACTGTTGGAGGCTGTTTCCCTCACCAGCTGCAGAGCATAACTGTTTGTACAGCTGAGCCACAGTGCACCTAAACTTAAACAAGAAAATCATAGCATCACAGAATCATAGAATCATCAAGGTTGGAAGAGACGACTAAGATCATCTAGTCCAACTGTCAACCCTGCCCCACCATGCTCCCTAAAGCATGCCCCTCGGTGCCACATTTAACCTTTTCATGAAAGCCCCCAGGGACAGTGACTCCACCACCTCCCTGGCAGCCTGTGCCTCTGCCTAGCCACTCTTTCAGAGAAGAAACTTTTCTGGATATAAAATGGTGGGAGAGTAGTGGAAAACCATACTTTGGTGCTTACCATATGGAACTCGGTAGTCACAGAGGAGCTTCTTCTCCATACCTCAACGTCCTACGTTAACATGAGGTACCCAGCACCACTGGCTGAAGCTCTTTGGGCTGCCATTCTGTGGCACATTCACTAAAAAGGAAAAGAAAAGTGATCATGGCATTAGCATGTTGTTACCTGATAGGGAATTTACCCAGGATTGTTGCCTATGACATTTTTAAACCAAGGAAGGTTGGTAAGATTTTGTCCAGTGGAGTAATACATGTTCGACAGCAGGGAGCATATTTGAGGAGAAAAACAGTGGAGGTAATAAGCTTCATTCTTCAGAGCTTCCTGACCCCATTCTCATTTGTTGGGACCTGGTTTGAAGTTCGAAGAGACCCACAGTGAAGCGGCGATACGAGATCTCACGATGCAAACAAGAGAAAATGAGTTTAATGAGTACTGCGTGCTCTACATCCCATAATTTTATCAGTAAGCTCTCAGACTTCTCTAAATTACTCTGAAATTGGCAGCCTAGACTTAATATTTTCTACCATTTTGCCATCACATGCGATTTTAGTTCTCAAGTGACTCCAATTTTAAACTTTCAGTGATTTAAACAGCTGCACTGTGCACAGACTCAAGTGAGGACATGCTTTTGTAATCAAGCAGCCCAACTCCAAATTTTATGGTTTGATGGTTACTGTGCCATTCAAACTATGCCCCATTACACAGAACTGCATTCCTTTGATTTTACCAAAGAGACCATAAATATGACAAAAAGCATAGCTGGAAAACATGATTTCATGCCTGGATTTTTCAGCCCCTTTTTAATACAAGGAATAAATAAAGTGATCTCTGAAAGGGGCATCTCTTTGCACCAAATTATGTTTGGATTGTTTGCATGGCTAGCAGAGCTCATTGTTAGGCTTCCCAGAAAATAACTGTTTAGAAAACTAGTTTTCAAATCGAAAGAATGAGAGTAAGAGCGTAACTTCCCATTTCAGTAGTTTAACATTGTGGAAGCTCAGGGCACGGGGGGAGGAAGCTGTTCCGCTTGATATAAAAAATGTAGATGATGTTCCATAAATGCATAAATAAAACTAATTGTCAGCAGTTGTATACTTGGCAAACTGTAAGGCTTATTGCTTGCAAATTTCTTACTGTATCCTTTTCCCCCCAAGGTGATGTAATGTTTTCATCTCTGAAAACCTGGTTTCGAGAACAGATTTGTCTCCAAAATGGAAATCTGCTTTTGATTCAAACTTAGGTACAAGCAGACAGCACTTTTCAGTCCTATTTCTTCGATTACTGCAGCCTTTCTTCAAGAAAAGTCCCAGTGCACGCTGCCCAGTGCATGTGCAGTCTCTGTTAAAGGTTACCCAGGTCCCAGCATTCATTCGCCACCAACAGAAGGGAACAGAATAAATTCAATCAAAATTTGTAAATAAAAATGAATAGCTATGCCATCTGGTGCTAGTGAAGCAAAACATACAACAGTATGCACAGGTACAATAATTGAGAATTTAATTGGGGTAATTAAGTTTAATACATAATAAAATTTTATAGTAAACATTTAAAATGCTCCTAAAAATGTAAGTGCTTATTTTCTCCACGTTTTATAGAAAGGTACTCATTACAAACACATCTATTGGGTAATTTTGCACTGTGAGTTTTTAGGCAAAAAGTGTTGACCTACATCAAAGCCTGAGCACACCACTGGCAAGTGGCTTCAGCTGGTGTTGGATTAGGGCCAGGAGGCCAAAGGGTAAGCTTTAAAAATGTAATTATGCTTCTGAAAAACTCAAATCAGGTACTTTTTCTTGCCAACATTCGTGATTTTTTTTAATGTACAAAAAAAAAAAAAAAAAAGATGACATTTCCCCTCCCCTCTCTCTACTTCCCACCCTTAGCTTGCTTGGTGCTTCCTCAAGTGGTGAACCCGGTTTCTGGGAATATTCCAGCAGTGTTCCAACAGCCAAAGGTAAACTGGCCCCAAGCTGAATCCCTTGTCCCACCAGCACTGCTCTCCTGGGCGACAGCATGCCGCTGTCCCAGCGCTGTCTGGCTGGGGCAGGTTGGGTGCTGTCAGTGCCAGAGAGGAGATGAAGGGTGGAGTGGAGGGACAAGGTTAAAGGCTCAATGCAGTTCTCCATCTCTGCTTTCTCCAACTCCTTCAGATGGGCTGGTGGCAGTGCCAGTATCAAAGGACATTTGCTGAGAAGGTCAAGAGAAAGGCTGCAGTAAACCAGTCCCACCTGTGACTTGTAGCACTGGTGGGGGGGGTCGAAAGCCCAGGGGAGCCCACTGAGATCATGTGGGTAGATGGGCTTGACAGTACTGAAATTTGGATGTTGTTACAAAATTATTAAGAGATAATGTAATAACAATAATGTTTGGCTGCAGATTAATGCCTTTAGAAATTCAAGAGACTGGTAGTAATTTGCTAAATTGTTCATCGGTTAAGCAGAGCTTCAAGGCTCAGTGTGTGCTGTTTTACCATCAGCTCACTCTAGAGCATCAGGAATCCTTGTCTGGAAGCAGCTCAGAGGCGCCTGGCGCAAACAGGATAATGCCAGAGCAAAACCCAAGGCAAATTGTGCAATTTTACATTTATGTGGGTAAGCAGCCAAAATTCTTGTGTGTACTTCAAACACAGCAAACACTATTTTTTTTTTCACAGACATAAATGTTAAGAAGACACAGTAAAATGTAATATGAATCCCTTCTGTAATCTGTTTCATGCATTATCAGGTCCTTGATAGTAGCCTGTAGTCCAGGCTTCAGACGATGTCCCCGTAATACTAGAACCTGCTCACTGGAGGACGTTTTTTCTTCAGTCTCATGAGTCTGCCCTGAAATATGAGTGTTTATATCTTTTAAAATGTATTTACCTCATCCAGGGCCATCTGATATTCTCATTTTCTATGGATATGCCTAATTTGTCTGTGAATCCTATTAAGCTATTTGAGTGCAATGATAACATGTGGCAATGAGTTAATAGGTTGTGCACATGCTGTGCAACTCTTTTTTTGGAAATCAGTAGTCAATCTTTAATGACGTTAAGATCTGTTTGTTCCTTCATGCAGAATTCCTTGTTCTGATACAGGGAGAAGGGGTAAAGCTCATCCCATTCTTTTCTCGTCTGCCATTATTTATGCAGCTGAATACATACCCTTGTGTTTGTGTCTGCCTCAAATTACAAACTTAGCATGTCACCACTGAGTTTTATTTTCTTCTTGGAGGTCTCCAAGTTCTGCTCTATACTATCTGCAACAGCGATCAACCACTCAATTTGGATTGCAATAAAACTCTCAATATTTCTCTTATATGGGTGCTTCCATTCTAGAAATATCATCTGGCACAGTGCTGGAGAAACTGCAGACTTACACCAGTGGAAACGTTTCAAGTTATGCAGAGCATTTTCAGACTTAGTGGTTTGCTAGCAATTTCTCATGCTTGGTGAGCATCAGTAGAAGAAACACAGCACAATTTCTGCCCTGACTGGATTCCCACAAGCACCTGGGGACTGATGGGCAGCACAATTTGGGGCAATGCTTGTTCCCGATTTCGGAATTTCCTGGCCAGGAATTCTTCCTAAAAAACTCCCCTGGGTGACAAATATTCTTGCTCTTCAAGCTCTTTTTCACTGAGAAGAAATTACTTTAGAAAATCAAGCACTCCAAAGTTCAGAAATGTCAAACATAAAGCTATTTGGACATCATGAATTCAGCTCTATTTTGTCAGTGAGTGGCAGTCGCATTGATTACACACGTCTGTTTGGTGAGTGCATGGTATTACAGCACTCAGGAAGTGCTGAAGGCGTTGCATGAAGGCTGCTCTTGTCTCTGTAAGCCCTGCTAGCAGCCAAAAACAAGTAACAAATGAGGGAGCTGAGATGTGGCCAAGAAGGAGAGCCCAGACTGATGGCAGAGACTTTTGAATGCCAGACAAATATATAATGCAAAAGCAGACCCTGCAAAGGCTTGCATCAGGGGCAGGAAACCCTAAAATTGAAATAATGTAATAAGGGATTGAGCTGGGGTAGATGTACATGTCTTTATGGAAAGCTACTTTTTGTTGATACCATTACTTGACCTATTGACTCCTTCATGGTTTTTATCACTTGAGTTTGCATTGCCGCAGCACTGTGGGATGGCATTTTTCACTGCTTCCTGGAGCACTGCTGGATGTAAGTGTTTGAACATCACCTCTGTGCCTCAGGAGAACATACCTCCTTAACATTTCTCTGACCGTGGGAAATCAGGGAGACTTATCTGCTGTGTTCATGTGCCAGTTTATGAGAGACAACGCACTACAGCTGAGATTTGAAGCCTTTCACTGTACCAGTTTTGAGGATGGTGTCATCTGCTCCCATGAGTATAATAATATAACATGGAGACAGTGCAGGTAGGCATTTACCCTGTGGGTTAGAGTGGAAATAGTGGGGTTTTTTTGTTTTTGTTGTTGTTTTTGTTTTTTAAGAAAAGGTTTTTATAGAAGTCAAGACCATCCAGACTCCTGATTCGTCCAGTTTCAGTGCTCTGTTCTACAGCTGGATCCTTTCAACTGGGTATGTCTTATCATTGGCTTTCATCCAACTGCCTGAAACCCTATCAAAGCCGTAAATATCACCTCAGCCCTTGAACTGAACCTCGAGGAGATGAAAAGTCCCTCCATCCATAGGCCAGTGAAAGGTATGACATGCAAACAGTTCTTTTGACTGTGGAAAAAAAACTCTTTTACCAACAGCAAACCCATGTACAACTAAATACAAATCCCAGATCTATTGCTCGAGCCCTGCTCTTAGCTGATCCAAATAATGAGTCTGCTATATAATGGTAAGTCTTATCTGTGGTGTGGTAAATCAGTCCAAAATTTTGTAGTTCCCCTGTGGTGTGTTATCTTACCTTGGCAATAAGTCATCTCAAGCCACAGGAACAGAATAAATTAATGAAGTTGCTGTAACCATACTGGAGAGATGAAACTATATGATTTCTAACACCTACTCATTTATTCGCATGCACAAGCATATTATTTTTATACATACATGTAGCTTTTAAACATGCAAATATATGTGTGTATATATATATACAAAAGAATAAAACCTCTTTACAGAATGTGTCAGATGTACATGTTTATGTGCAGAATGCAACTTCTTTACCAAATTACAAAAATGTTTTACAGTACTTTGTTGCTCTTACCAAGGCTGCTTTTGTTCATAACCTTGAATAGCCATGTTTTGAACTGGAATGTTTTATAGTCTTCTCACTCATAAATATCAGTAGGTTTGAAATAACCATGAAAAAAAATGTTTTCATCTGTTGCCATTGATAATGGGTGTGCTTTTTTTTTCTACTAATGGACAAGAGAGAAGTTAATCTGGCATAAATTAATACCAGTTCATTTGGCAACTTTTAATTTTGCACCCTGATGGAACAGTTGAGTGTACATATTTGAAAAGTACTACAGACATAAAAGCTTTGCCAGTTTATCCAACAAGAGTATTCTCCCTGTTTTAGTCTTCACTTGTAGTATTGACATTAAATGGATAATCTTGATAAAAACAAGTAAGTACAGAAAATCCCTACTTTCTCCAGTAAGTAAGATGTGACATAACATCTCTTGGTGCATCGTCCTGCAGCCCAGGGCCAGATGCTCTGCTGTTCAGCCCCACTGTGCACAGTGCATAAATACATTACTCAGTGCCATACACCCAAGTGAATCCTTTATGGCTGCTGCATATTCCAGCAAAAGTATTTCCTATGGAGCTCTATTAATTACAAATTGAAGGCATCCACATATTCAGGATAACTGCAGCGTTTTCCTCTGGAATGCAGGAGATATTTCGCATTACCATCTTCAAAGAAGGGGAGAGGGAGAGGAGGAATTTTATTCTGCGTATGTATGAGGTAATGTCAATTCCTTGCAGTCAGGAGACTGGAGCTTAATTGATATCATATGGCTAACAAATGTACTCCAAAACCAGCCTCATTTGATCGCTTTTTAATAACTAATAACTCTCAGTGGGAGTCCAAAATATGTACATCTATAAAAGCCTGCTGGAGCTGCCTCCCTCGCCTGCCAAGATCGCTGTTACTGAAACAAATGTGTACCTTCAGCAGTCCTTGAGCAGACACCAGCCCTGGCTGGACACGTACGCTGTCCTCCCGCTGCGGCTGGGAGTGTCTGGAGGAGCCGCACGTGGTGCAGGATGCATCCTGCTGGCCGCCATGATCTGCCCGCCTGAGGCTGGCGTTGAGCTGGGCCTGCGGCCTGGCACGTCCCTCCCTGCCCTGACTGCTTGGGGCAAGTGCGTCCACCTTGGCTGCAGAGCTCAGGGGCAGCCAGTGAGCTGTCTGGACATGTTCTGCCATGAGTCACTTTTCCCACGTGTGAGCCACACATGGGAGCAAGGACTCGTCCACAGTTGCAGATGGGAGATCAGCAAGGGCTCTGCTCCCAGCCCTGGGCACCACATTCCTCAAGAGCATCCCAGCCCAGCTTCTGGCCCAGTGCAGCATCAGGGCTGTGCTGAGCACAGCTGTGTACCTGCGTGTGCCCTGTGTGTGTCCCCACAGCCTTCTGTGTGTCCCTGACTGCAGTGCCGAGCAGCTGCTTACACAAACACTTCCTCTAGCACAACCAGAGCTGTGCAGGGCAGTGTGCATGCACACATTGCCCAGAGTTGGCAAAAATCACCTTTTTAAGGGAGATTTCAGGCTTCACTTTGTGTTTTAAATGAGGGGCAACAGAGAAAGGAGGGCTGGTACCACATTCTGTTTTTTGAAGTGCCCTATGTGCGAATTGGAGCACTGACAGTATTTTCTGCCTTCTGCAGTGTTAATATGCGCTCAGGAAGCATTTGGAGCCATCCAAAAGTCAGGAAAAAGCAGGGTGAAGTTTCCAACAGCTTAACCTTCTCTTTGTCTGGAGCCTCTTTCTGTAACCTGCTCAGCTGAAAATTGCACTGGAACAAAAGAAAAGCAAATACCATGTTTTGCACATGCAACGCAGCCTTGCCAAGAGCATGCCTGGAAGTGCCAAAGACGGGGGCAGGACACTTCCTCTGCAATTCAGCAGGTGGGCAGTGTTGGGGCACTTGGTGTGTGGACTGCAATTTTTAAGACTATGATTTATTATTGGAAAAGTGCTTACAGCAGCAGGACTTATCTTGGTAAATTTTAAGGCAGACGGTTTTGCCACTTTCGTGTGGCCCTGACTGTGAAACAAGGAAGCTCCTGTGTGCCTTAGTTCACCCCAGGCTTCGGATGTGTCTGTTTTGTGTCGGCAGGGATTCAGGCAGCTTGTTTGTAACCAGAGCTAGAACTGTACAAACTGTGCTTGCAATAATCAGTAGGTGTTGGACTTCTGTCACTTAACAAAGGAATGCAGAAGCAGCATAAATTCAAATCAGAGTTTGCAGGAAGGTATCAACATCCATACACTGAAAACAATTACTGAGAGACCTCTCCTGAGATTAGAGCCTGCCAGAAAGACAGCAAAAATGTGTGTAGACAACTTGATTCAGGATAGAGAAAGAAAAACAAAACACAGGGCAGGGTAATTAATGATGAAAACAAAATCGGGAATTTGTTTGGGAAGAAAATAAACACACAGAATCCAGAGATGCTTCTGCAAATGGGGAATGGTGAGCAGAGCACTTCTACTGTTTTGTTTTAAAATTAGTAGAAAAATGATTAACTTTTAAATTACTGTTAAAAAAAAAAAAAAAAGACAAAAAGAAAGAACAACAACAAAACCAACACAGAGTTTCAAGACTAGAAAAGGCAATATTTTTGCTGCAAAAGTAAAGCAGAATGGCTGCAGTGCCTGTTGCCTTCCCTCTCCCCCTTCTGCAAAGCAGCAGAGGCAGCAGGCGCATCACAAGCACGTCCTCCCTTGTCAACTCTCCCTAGAGACAGAGAAGGTGGCCAATTTGTGAACATCCTTCCTGGAAGCAGTGCCAGTAGAGGTTGTGGCCTGTTATCATCAAAACACCTGGTGACTCCATTTTGTATGTGTGTTCACTGATATTTCTTCACCTCTGTAAAGCTGTGTTTGGTTAACTTTTATTACGACTCACACCGAGTTGCACAATACTGACACAGTAACGTATGTGGAGATCCTTCCCTGGGCCCCTGGTTTGCCTGCTTCTCCCCATCCATAGTAGCTCACGCTGGCCAGCTCAGAGCAACTGCATTTTTCATTTTAGAGGATTAGATAATCAGAAGGCATTGTTATTTCATCAAAGTCCATGACAAAAGAAAAAACACATACACAAAATCAACAAACCAAGGAAAACATATTGCAATAGAATATTAACGTGTTCTGAAACACTTTAGTTTTCAACTTCAATAAATGCCATTAATCAAAATGCTATAGAAATTGCTTACTGCTCTTCAAAACACTCATGACTTTATGGAAGTAAGTACTGAAGCAAAAATGGTTGGTTATTGTAACAGATGGCTTTGAAATGCTCCTAGGTGAGAGCTGAAATGTATGGAACAACAGATAACCCAGTGTCAGTGCCCTGTTACAGGCATAGTGCTGCTGTAGGGAAAAATGAGAACAGGAGTTGATCTTCAGGCCTTTTCTATAAAGTCTGGGACTTGCTGCAGACAGGAACCACTCAGCAAGCACGAGTATACCGAGTTCATCGCACTGTTTGTAATGCAGACCTCCCTGCCTGCCCTGCACCTGCAGCGCTGGCTGTGGGCAGGAAAAGCTGCTGCCATCTACAGCACCAGCTATGTCCTGCAGGCCGCCTCCTGTCACAGCCCTGTCCTCGCTAAGAGCTCAGACGTAGCACTGTGCACTTAATTGTTTCCATCTCTCCAATAAGACGATGCAAAAATTCTTGCAACTGAGCATACAAAGGCACTCGTAAAAAAAGTCTATTAATTTTTATGCCTCATAAATGTAAACCACAATTCACTTTAAGCTTGCTGTAAAAACATTCCTCTTAAAATTTGAGTTTATAGGATGCAGAACAAATAGGATTTCAGAAAAAAATGTGGTTTCTATTCTCCTGAGAACTCTATTATTGTTAATTAATAATTCTGTTTTGCCTTCCTTTGTTTTCCAGGGGAATACTGCCGAAGAGCTGCTGGTTTAATGCTTTTCTTTGATAAATATTTTATCAAATAGTAATCACCATCTTGTAATGCAATTGTAGAGTTTACAGCTATTACACACTGAAATCTAATGCAACTGAAAGAAGCAAAAGCAGAACGAGAATTTACCAAACCTTTACATTTTCAGGGGGGTTGAGGAGTGCATGATACTAATTTTCACAGTAGCCAAGCAGTGTGGTGCTGCTGCTGCCAGCCAATTCGCTGAGTGGCAGGATTGGGCTGCTGGTGTTTAGCCCCACTTTTAATCATTTTTTGGGAACATGAGCATATGATGCGGCAGTGGTCATGAAGGTGGCGGTGCTCTCTGGGCTGTATAGAGCCCTGCCAGGTGGGAGTGGGCCCTGGCATCCCTGCTGCTTGCCCACAGCTCTGTGGAAGCCATGGGGCTCCCCCCATCACCAGCTCAGCATACAGCCCCCAGCCCAGTGCAGAATGGCTCTGAGGGTGGGAGGACTGGGAGCACACAGGGTGTAGTTACAGGCTGTCAGAATGTGGGCCTAAGGGCTGCATATTAGTGCTTCAATTCTAACTACAATAAAATGACCGTTTTTCAGAAGTGCTGAACTCCCACAGCTTTCAATAACCTTAATTTTTATTTAGTGCTCTAAATATCAGACCGCTTTCCTTTCACTCCCTCAGTCATGTGTCAAAGAGCCTTCAGCCTAACTGTTTCAGGACGGGTTCTTTTGTTCCAGTGAAGCTTGCAAGCTATGTGGCTTAGTTTGTTTTTCCCTTCACTATTCAGAAGAATGGCACTGTTACCATACAGCACTCTCTGTATACACAGAAGCTCCAAGCCAGGCCCAGCATCATGCCTCGGCTCACTGCAGTGGTCATGCCTTGCTCCACCTTGGCCCTGGTAGAAGCTTTCAAGCTTTCCTGGTCCTGTCTGGTCCTGGGCTGCCAATATATTCTTCGGCAGGAAATTTAGGGCCTAAGAATGATGCTTGCTGTGGAAAGAATGGTCAAAAGAAAGTGAGCAGGACTTGCCCCTATGCAGACAACAAGAGCAATGGGTTTTCTACACCTACATATGAAGCAAGCAGAGCTTCTGTAAACAGTTCACAGGACCAAAGCCTGTTAAAGGATAAATTAACTTCCAAAACCTTTGGCCCAAATTTACATATTTTGGGGTGGAATTCAGAAAAAAAAAAAAAAAAAGAAAAGAAAAGGAAAGAAAATATTGATCAGGAAAAGTGAACACACTGCTGAGCTGACAGAGGGTTTATCATTCTCTCATTTTATGGTTCTTTTGCCAAAGGGAACTTTTTATCGTAACTGTACCAGTACTGCTCCCTTCCCTAAAGGCTACAAAAAGGTAGATTATATTGCCCATCACCCAGCACTTCATTCTGCTGAGTTCCTGCACACCTTGGGACCATCAGGTGCAGGACAGCCCCAAGCTCCCATGGTGCTGCCACAGCAGTAGGAAGCAAAGCCTGTGCCAGCTCCATGCTGCTCTCACGGGGCTTGAACAAGATGCAAATGACTGAAGAATTTTACTACTGCTTCATGCAAATACTGAACTCCCAAGCCATGCCAGCCAGCCCCTGCATACTGTGGGTGTCTGCATTTGGCAGCTGGGGAAGGCGTGGGTGGAAGGAACCTTGCAGAGCAGATAGGGTCTGAATGAAACAGTTTCTGAGATAATCTTTAGTCGCCTCTGTGTCCTCAGGGTGATAAGGAACCAGCCACTTTGCATTGCTAAGTGTTCTGCACCCAGCATTGCTATACCCTGCAGCTGAAGCCAGATTTTAGAAGTGTTTATATACCTAATTCCCTCTAAAATCAATACTTGCTAGTTAACACATGTATGTATCTTCACACACATTTAGAAACTGCACGCACACTTAGAAAGTGCATGAAGCACTGCACAAACACGCTCCTTGGTCTCCAGATGTTATTTAGAAAGCCAGAGGAACTGGAGAAGAACCTGCAGCTGGGTCTGTGCACCAGGGTCCTGCTTGTGGGTGCTGGTGCTGGAGGTGCAGGCACAGCTTCGGTCCTTCTGCAGGTGGACAGGTGACCTGTCTGTGTCCTTCCCCGCTCCAATTTACCCTTCTCAGTGTTGAGGGTATGTTTATAGGACTGGGGAACTTGAGAGTGCTTTTCACCCTTAAAAGCTTTTGTTAATTCTGCGGTGTGTAAGGGAAAATGGTGGCCAAGACAGCAACTGGACTTTGGTGTTCTACCCACCTCCTGAATATTTCCGAGGGAAGTGTCAGTCAGCCTGATGTTGAATGGTTTTTCCATTCTCAATAGCAAAGAAGAACAGAGGATGAAGCTCTCCCTGTTCCCAACTGAAAGGTGATGACTTGGGTGTAGCTAAACATCAATGTATAACGCCTTGAATTATGCACTAAAGTGAAGAACAAAGCCTGAAAGCAGATGGTGATTGCTTATAGTGCAGAGTGGAAACAAATGAACACAAAATGAGCAGAATGCTCTTGTGGATGCTAGCAAGGGAGGGCTTCTCACTGCATACTTTTATCAGAGATATTCATTTGCTATTTCATGCCTGGGGATAATTTTGCCCTAATGATTCCTCACAGCTGAACTACAGGAGGACAGTGGGAGAATTCTGCAGGTGCCAGCTGCAGGCACAGAGGTGACTGTCCTGCTTGAGGAATTGGCAAGCAGCACCTGGTGCGGCTCCTCTGCTCAGTCGTGGCTCAGATGGTGGCTGCTGGCAGGGAGGATGCTCTTGCCTTAGCCTTAATAACAATTAATAAAGAACATAATGAAAAACAAGCTCTCCTTTCCTCCCTCAGGTACGCACTATCAACCTTTTTTATGGTGCGACAACAAAATAATAGCAAGACATAAAATTCAAGCTTTGACTACTGCTTGTGCCATTCTGCTGCTGAACAGATTCCAAGAGCAACGGGCATCCAGGTTTAAGAACAAGACCTGCACCGCCTGCCCTCCCTGAGTGGGCTGCAGGGACTTTGCACAGCCCGGCTTGTGGCAATGCCCTGGCACCAGGCCTTGCTTCCCCCCCGCTGCAGCACAACTGCAGGCAGATTGATGCTGAGGGGTTGGAAGGAGAGCCACAAATCTCGCCTCAATTACAGCCAGGATGCTCAATCTGCTGCCTCACCCTCCTATTGATATTATCTGGGCAGTAAATTATCATATCAAAGGAAAAAAATCAAAGCAGCAAAGTGATAATCATCTCCAATTCCTAGTGAATAAGCAACTAATGAGAGATTTAATGTACTGCAAATGCAGGAGGTAAAAAAAATAATTACAGACCTCTGAGAAAAATGGCAAACTGTCAAAGACTTCTAGGAAAAAGGAGGAGAAAGTTTAGCTTGTCATACGGAAAAACACAGAGCCACCACCCCTAACAACACAGATGCATTAGGAAAATTATACTCAAGCACATGCACTTGGTGTGTTTCCTTGTTCTGTGTGTTCCTTAAATTGTGTTTCAGCAGGACACCCTCATCTCTTTTTCTTGTAGTAAAGATCATTTCCCTGGTTGCAGGAAAGGCCAAATTTCTCTGCTGATGTTTTGGAATGGATAACAGTGCAGGCAGGCATGGAGCCTTCCAGCCTTAAGGGCCATTTGAAAATATCTGCTGTGAGAAGTTCAACCAACCTGGAGGCAGTAATAGGGAAAATCAAGTGTCTGTCTGCGAACCTGCAATGTGTCTGCCTGGAGCTGGGAGTCAGTGAGCAATAAAGCTGTGACAGACGGTGGCTTTGCCAAGGGGATCTGCTGTGTTTGTAACCTGTGGGTGGGTGACATGGCAATCCACAGTGCAGTGTCTGAAAGGAGATGAGCAATGAGACTGAGTCTGTGAATAAAAGCTGTAGTGCATGGGAGATATGTTGTTGGTGAGGTTTTTATGGCTGAATGTGTAAGAACATTGCATCTCACACGTACCATGCAGCAGGAATCTGCAAGACCAAGACAGGCCCTGGACTAGAGGGGGGAAGATGGTGCTCAGGTCCCAGATCTGGCTGTGGGGCTGGGCTGCTTGCAGTGGGGACCAAGGTGGGTAAGAGGAAAGGTTTGGGGAGTGGGTGGGAGGTAGATTTGGACTCTGCCTGGCAGAGTGGTGCTGGAATTAGAAGAAGGCATGAGGAACAAATTAATTGGGACAGAAACATGACAGCTCAGCAGCAGTGGAATGGCAGCTAGGAGCTGTGCTGTAGGAGGGGATGAGGGGCCTTGTGGTGGGTGACAGCTTGAGAAGAACAAACTGCTCCCTGGGGAGAGGAAAGCAGCATTTCAGATGTCTGCAAAACCAGCATTTGCCCTGCTGCTGAGAGCGGGTGTGAGGGCCTGTCTGCAGAGTCTGGCCCTTTTCCAAACACTGAAAAATATCATCCTTGTTCCAAAGAGCTTATGGTCAAAACCAAAGGAAGACAAAGACAAGTTCAAAAGAAGCAAGAGAAATTTAAGAGCATACAATCTTCATAATGTCACTAATAGTAAATAACGATTTGCCTGACCTTGGCACTGCTCCCAGGAAGTCACACCAGGATCAAGAATGCAACAGGATGACGCATTACTCACAGAGATTGTGTCAAGCACCACCTGGTTCCTGTTAGCAGAATGCCTTGCTGACATGGCTCATTCGTTCTTCACTTGACTGAAAACTGCTGGATGGATTCATTGCCTGGATGGGTCTTGATGGAACCACTTGCAAACCTTAATGGTTTTGAAATGTTTAATAAATTAAAGAAGGGAAAAAAACAGAGCTCGATAAAATCCATAAAAACATGGCTTTTCCCTAACATTTTGTAAATTAAATATGTTAAATTATGCTCTCCAAACTCATTTTTCCTTTTTTGTTGTTTGCTTTTCCATCTGCCTATGGGATGGCTATGGGAACTACTGTTAGGTATACGCAAATACTGTTAGTACTCCTCTGCTTTTCCTCAAGGACCTCAATATTGATTGTGAAAGTAGGTTTCTATGAAACCTCTAAGTAAATGACAGTAACTTGTTTTTGGAACCAGTGCTTCACTGTCCAGCATATGGGGAGATAGAACATTTGCAAAGCACCAGATATCCATGTTTTTGGAAGGAGTATGCATTGAACATTTTTTCATTCCTCTAAACAAATGTACAGAAGCATTTGGGATGCTGGCATTCATCCTGCAGCCTCACTAATCCTTCTGCTTTGCCTGCTATTGCTGCAAGATGAGATGACCTTGTGGATGAGCAACATGTTGTGAGCATAGGGAGGATGCCTGCATGGTGGTTTCATCCACAAAGATCTCTTTGGCCCCTTTGACAAACAGTGTTCACTTTGTAATTAACAATGGGATGATGCCTACTCTCATTATTGCCTTTCTCTCTGAGAGGGCATTTTGGACTGCTACCAAAGGAATGCGTGCATATGTGTGGTTTTTGCCTGTGCTCACGTAAGTAAGTCACATATGTGTGACCTTTTCTGTCTACATATCTTCCTGCTGATAGTCCAAGATTGATTTGATTGCTACACGTGCATGGTTTTAGCAATGCTAAAATGCAGCTTGAACAACTATGGATGGCTGTAGAGCCCACTGATAGTAATTTGTGTCTCCTGAGGAGTCATCCCACAGTCCTGAGCTGACCCCTGAGCAGAAAAGCTCTAAGTGGCACGTGCTTTGGTGGAATTCCACTGATTCCAGCTTGTTGTCGTCTGTTGTGCAAAGGTAACTGTTGTAGATTTTTAAGATTGAGATCAATACATCCAGTGAACCTCCGCTCATTTGAATTTGTGCTGAAAAGCTTCTCTGTGTAACAAGTGAATGAGAGGAACACGGTTCATCAAGTATCTCCACCCACACTATTTCCTGATGATATAAATACATCTTACCAAGTTACTTTTTCAAGAGAAAATACAATACTCTCTAGCCATCAGCAAGCAATTGTGAAATCAACTGTTTCTTCTATTCTTTACAAATACAATTTGAGCTAATTATTCAAATCAGAAATATGAAGAGGACCACATAATTCCTTCCAAGGCCTGAAGACATTTTGCTGTAAGCTCAAAACTCAAGAAAACCTAGCAAAATTAAAACAATCCTAAATAATGACAGCTGAGGTCTTCTGAAAGGCTGCATTTCTGCAGGAAATGATCGCTTTCTGTCTTCTAAGACACAACATAATACGGGTAAGAGAAATAACAAAGTGCTGAATGTGTTTAGAATATCATCCGTAAGATGATAAACAACAGGAACATCATCAGGAACATTGCCAAGACGTGTCTCAGGCAGGCAATTAAACAGGGACTGCGATGCTCTTTCTTTATCTCACTGTCTGTTTATTTGTTGGCTTTAAGCAGGGATTACAATTTGCAGATTGATGTACTGTATATAAAATAAAATAAATTCTGCTGGAACACTTTATTCTTCTTTTTTTGCATAAAAGATTACGATTGACAGAGGTGTTCCTCTAGAAGGTGTGACTTTCAAATATTCTCATCAATGAAAGCAATTTCTTAAGGAACCAAAATAACTATTCTAACCACTGAAGAAAAGCACCCACAGGTGATAGAAACCCTGCCCTAAATATCTGCAGCCAAAGTTCTCTTTCTGTCAGCAACTGCAACCCCTTGAACCAGGGCAAGCATGGCAATGGTAGCAGCTAATTAGAAATGTAAAAACCATAAAAACAGCCAACCTTTCCCCTAAAGTAGTATTACTGTTTCAGATTCCTAAGCTAGATTCACCTTTTACTACTGAACCTTTGATGCTCTATGTGGGAGAAAGGAGCAGTGTGTGATTCAGAACATTTTGTCTGGTTCTTAAAATGTGCACATTTTTCACCATCGCTTTGTGTCTGAGTGAGGGTAGTCTAACCTGCTGGAGGAGCTGGAACTTGTGAAGAAAGGGCTGGGAAGCATGTTGCTGGCAGCCCTGCATCTCCACCAGGCTCATGCTGGGAAGTGTCCCTGGAATCGGAGGCTGTTTGAGGCCTGGGGATGTGGCAGGGCGAGGGCTGCTCACAGCATGGGGCAGCAGCACCCTGCTCAGACGGCTTCTGTTTTATTTCTGCGTGCCGCAAGCAGCTGCTTTGCCAAAGAGAGCAGAGCTGCTTCTGGACAGGAAGCTTCTCTGGCTCCAGTAGCCTCACTGGATGCCATTGCAAGAGGAAATCAGAGACGGTCAGCATCATGCTGAGTGCCTCTGATGCCTCTGCTTTCTGCTAAACCCTGGGGATTGTCAAGGCTTAACAGAGACGTGAACTGAAGGAGGCCTGGGCTGGTAAATGATCTGATTCCAAACATTAATTTTCATCTGAAAATAGCATCAGAGATAGTAAATAAAACGGGTTCATGCAAAGCTCCATTTCTAAAGGCATTTTTCAGAAGAATCTTATTTTAAGGCAACACTAGCCTTGGAAATAACTTATTACACTTATTTATAAGATGCTTATGAATAATTTACGGTACATTAACTTGTAAATGTGATAGCTTTTGAAATCATTAAGCCCCAGTAGCATGCTTTGAAAATCCATTGGCTGAGTCTCATTATTAAAAGCTAATTAGCTCATTCAACTGGAACATATTTTGCAAAATAGCTACGCTATTCTTCTTCTTTATATTCCAACGCTTCATATTACTTCTTAAAATATTCCAACAATGGCATAATGGAAATATTCAATAATGAGAACATACAATTCCATACAGGGAATTCCGTTAGATCTTTTAACAGTTTTTCCAAAGCCTGGTGAGGTATTATGATTGTTTCTAAGAGCACGTGATATTATCAATCTGTGCCATATACCTTACTTATTTAAGTAATAAATATTATCGTTTATACTTAGGAAGAATATTTCCAAAGCGTTAACTTGGCTATATGAGAAGTTTGGGTGTTTTGGTCTGTACTTATATACCACTTGCCCTGCAGAAATAATCATTGTTTGTACCTGAGGAAAGGTTCTTTAGAATGGCTTTATTTCAGTATGAGGTAAAATAGCACCTAGATTCATCTGTGCCAGGGCCCTGGATTTAGGAGAAGGGGCTCTATAGGAAAATCAATAGTCATTGGGCATAAAAATATCCGTTTGGATAACAACACTTTTCTTGTATCTGAAAAGTATATGTTAAGTAAAATATCCAAACAGTCTCTCTTTTTTTTTTTTTTTTTTTTCGATGTATTAGGTTTACTATTATTCTTCCCTTCATATTTAAACAGTTTTAAACTTTGGTCCATTTAAATCCTTATTACCAGCTTTTAAAGGGATTAGGGTAAATGGCTTTTGTTCTGCAGTCACAATACTACTGCTTTCAGATACATCTTCTTGGATTTCCTGTTCAGATGAAAAAAGGAGGAATTTAAGTAATTCACAGCAAAACTACAACGTCTGCTGCTGCACTGATGAATGTTTCCCTTTAGGAAAGGCACTTCTCTTATTAATATAACATCTGGCTTTCATCTTGAGTAAATACAACTAAAAAAGAAGAGAAAAGAAGTAGAAAAATGTGCATTTTCCAGCCTATCAAGCAGACAAAAAGGCCTAATTGACACAAATAATATCTGGCAAGCAAAGCTGCCTAAGAAACTGCCACAAATGACTGCCTGGGGACACAGCATTTAAGAGAGCACTTTGTCACTGGTGAGCCCAGAGGAGTGGTATGACCAGAGGAGGGGAAGCAGCACGGATGGTGATCCTGCACAGCCAGAGTGGCCACAATCAGCAGCCCCCAGGATTCCCTGGGCATGCAAACCACAGCACCAGAATGGCACGGGTTCAGTAGTGCCCTGTATCTGCTCTGCCTGCATTTTGGCAGCCTACCTCTCCTTTTGGAGGGAGTCTCCACTATGTGGCACTACGTGCTGCTAACTCCCATGGGTAGTGATGTGGTGACATGGCAGCATCATAGTTCTGTGGCATGGTGGAACAGCAGCATGGTGACATGGAGGCATGATGACATGGTGGCATGGCAGCACAGTGTCATGGGCAGTGTGAGCAGAGCTGCTGCAGCCGGAGCACTGTTGTGGTGATGGAGGCTGCTGGTGGGAGCTGAGCCTTTCTGAGCTAATTGTGTAGCATTTCAATTTGAAAGCCCTCCTAATTTAGAACTCTTACATTTATGACTTCGAGAGCTGTCTAATCTCGCATTTAGCTTTACTAAGATGCTTCTCTATTTTGAATGCCCTCTGGACATGTTTACAAAGTGTTCTGTGAGGGCAGAGCCCTGCGACACACACCGGACACCTGGCTGCCTTGAGGACTGCATACATTCCCCCTTTATTAGGTCTGCTCCTGTCAGCCTTAAAACTGTGTGGCTTCACAGCATACCCCTATAAGGTAAAATTCAATTCCTTTGTTCAGCAGAAGGGAAAAGTTGTGCACAGACCAGATAAATTACCTGCCTGAGGACAGAGCGTGGCTGGAGAGCAGCACCACGATACTGAAACCTGTCTGACCCATCTTGATAAGCCCGAGAGCGGCTCTTGGGAGGAAGGTAGCTTGGGCTGTCTGCAGCAACAGAACAATACCTTTGTTTAAAACTCTTTCCTGGTGCCAGTGAGCACCAGAGCTGGCCCTCAGGTGCTGCTGCAAAGTTAAATGTCCCAAACGATGGCGAAAGCAGCAGATGTGAGGAATTAGCCCACTCATGGGACTTACATTTATTATTTGATCATTTCACTTGCAATCCCCCCCTCATTTGCTGTAAGTCTTTCCTTACGGGCAGGAGGCACCATCCTGCTGGCAGAGGGCTGCAGATGTGGACGGAACAAGACCAGGCCTTGATGGATTTTGCCTCGTACGTAAAACCTCAAATTGAATTCTTTTCCTCTTGTGTATAACCCTCTAGTAATCTGAAAGCATTTCTTTCTGTTGCCATCCTTCTAGACAATAAATCATTTTTCCCTTTGATGGGGAGAGAATTGATGTTCGCAGTCTATAGACGTGCTGTTCTTTTTGGAAAAATGAAGTCTCAAAGGCACTTTTCTAAGTGGTTTATACAGCCTTTCATAGAATCACAGAATCATTAAGTTTGGAAAAGAGCTTTAAGATCATCTAGTCCAATCGTCCAGCTACTACCAATACTGCCCACATTTCCAGGTGCTGAGCAGGTCCTGGGGGGCCACCTGCACTCAGGTTCTGCTCATTGCAGTGGCCCATCTCTGCTTCCAGGTAGCCATTAAAAGCCAGCTCAGCATTTGGGAGCAGCTTGGCTAAAACCTGTCTGCTGTGAAACAGTGGGGTTTGCTTGTTTCACATGATTCTTCTCTCACATTTGGAATAACAGGATTTTAAAGTGACATATAGACCCAGACCTTCTCATGGTGTATTACCCAAAAGAATCCCCTCTGGCAATCTGGTGTGATGTACTGTGCGAGGATGTAACAGCAGCTTGCCATCACCAAGCATTCAAAGACAAACCCTACGTAATGCCCTGACCTTTCTGCTCATGCAGTATAGGTTTTGTGAACATCAGTTCATTCTTATCAACGCCTCCCCTTGTCTGAAAGCTTCCTGCAAAATGGTGTCAGTAGTCCATAGAAATCAAAGGGCCTGCATGTCTTTGCAGGGCAGAACCAATTCCCTTTGGTGCAGAGGTTCCATGCTCTGCTTCCCCATAGGCTTGCTGGCATTCTGCTTCCCATTCTAATGCAACAGTGTCGAATGAGGAAGGCTCTGTCAGAGGAATTTCCGTGCATTTATGCTTATCCCATCATGAATGACAGAAAAATCTCATGGGGAGGGATGAAGCAAGGGGAAGGGGGAGATAACTGAATAATTCTGGTTGGTAATATTCTATTTTTTTACATAAATATTAATAATTTCCCTAGGAGTTGCAACTGAGTGCAAACACAGAGTTTATTGGATTTTTTTAAACCTTATTAGCAGAAGCACAAGCAGGGGAATCTCTGTGACAACTGTGACCAACAGAAAATTAATTAGGATTCTGAGTCTAGTTCTGGTGTCTTAGGGCTCTTTGCCTCTTTGGATTAAATTGCATTAAACTCTTTATTAAACAGAGCAGGCAGCTTGGCACTGGAATCAAGCCCACATCTGCACCTGGATTTTCCTATTAAAAGTGGATAGAGTAAAAAGAACATTAAATCCTTTTATCTGTGATTCAAGACACGCCAGGAAGGACACAGAAAGCATATTTCCCTTTTTAAGGTTTATAATTGTGGGTATTTACCTACACTGAGTTTACAGTGGTGTTGTATTTTTTTTTCTTGCTTGTTTTGTGGGTTTGTTTGATTTTTTATATGCTTAGAACACATTCTTTTGTACCAATTGGCTGCCTGGGATCCCACTATGAATGTTTTTCTTGTATTTTTCATCAGGCCTAAGTTATATGGACATGTTTGTTTACAAAAACGATGTATGCAGCTCTGTGCATGTGAAGGCATCTTTGTGCACCATCACCATCGCCTTCAGCATCACCAGGGAACAAAGCTATGAGCTAACTTCTGATGCAAATGGAAAATGAAGGTGTTGGGGGGCACATCACTTTTTTCTCTATTCAGTACCTTCTTTTTTTTTTTCCTGATAGCAATTTCTGTTTATTTCTTTTTTAAATAAATGAAGAAGAATGGACATCACAACCATAGGTGGCTCTGATCCCTGTGCTGTTGTCTTCTCCACTAAAGCTGTGTCTCTTGATTCTGCATGCACCTTTGGAAAGCACTATTTCTGTGACAAAACATCCCATTGGCTTTTCTTTTAAAACATTACTAGCAAAGTAATATTTCTGAGACTCAGGCCTGAGAAGTGGTTATGTGGTAGTTGCAAACATTTGGATGTTAAAATGTTTGTTGGAAAACTGTACTCATTCTTCTGCACAAGTAGATGGATTAACGTCGTGCTTTCTCACCGAGCAATTATGTATCCTGCAGTTACACAGAAAGGGAAAGAGCACTGGCAAGCTCTGTGTGCGCTGAAACCCTGCAGCTGCTTTCGATTGCGCTGCCTCGGCTGCAGCCCCAGCACCCAGACAGTGCAGGAGCCTGGAAGTGGGAGCAGGGAGGTGAGGCTTCTCTGCTCCTGCAGTGCTCAGCGGTGGACTCTTCCTCTTTAGATTAATATATACTTAGCATTGCCATGTAGAGCTGTGCCAAGGAGCTGTGTGGTACTGGGCACATCAAGCCCTGCTGAGCAGACTACTAAATACCAAGGGGGATAATGTCTGGTTTTGTTGGATTTGAGGAAGCAGATTTTTGTGGATAAGGGTTACACAGAGGCTTCCAAGCCTTGTAAAATCATTTCAGTCCATGTAGGGATAACTGTGAGACCAATGGCCCAAAATGTATCTATGCAGCTGGAGAACTGAGAAGAGGCATCTCGGGGTGCCAGGTGTGATGCTCGTGCCAGTGCACGCAGTGCCCTCCTGTGGGACTCCAGCTGATTTTAGAAATTCTCTTATGCTTAGAAAACATCAGCAGCTTTACATCTCCCTGGTTAGCTCTGCCTTCTAGTAGGAGCCAGGCTTTTATTTGAGATAGAGAGAAAAGGCATAAGGAAAGACAGGTGCTCCCAGCTGCTTCTGGCTTCCTCCGCACAACCTTTTTAGCTCCTGTTTGGCCCCACCACAGGCAGGGTGCTGACTTACACCTTGCTGGTAAGGGGTGCGTGCTCAGCACATACGTCCCATGGGGTTATGGGGCCTGACTCTGCCCCACATGCAGCAGAGGCTGCAATTGGACATCAGCCCTGGTGTGAGCCCTCATCAGCAAACAAAGCACTGGCAGGGCTGTACGTGTGCTGAGTGTGCACCTTGTGCTTGCAGACAGAGAAGGTGAAGCCATACAAACTGTTTGGATTCAGGTCTATTCTGTAGCCGCCCTGAAAACACTTCCCAAAGGTGTAAGGGACTACATTAACACAAGGTAGTGGAAAGCCAGGGTTAAGACTTAAACCTCACCAAGCTGAACATCACACTAAATTAAAGCCAAAAACCATGCTGTGCTTTTAATCAAATGACAACTTGCCAAGGAAAGCTTTGATTCTTCCTCCATAGCTTCCTCTGCATTTTGTTTAAATATGCTCTGGCCACAGTCTGCCTCTGGTTGCTACAGTGTGATGAACACTCTGGAAAGACTTTTGATGTTTTTTGGAAGCATTCATATATTTCTACTCCTAGTTCTACAATTCAACAAGTATTTCAATTTCTGATTCACTTAGGTCTGGCTTTAACCCAACTTGAAATTCTCTAGGCCTCAGGAATGACATTTAATTTTGAAAGAATACCAGTCTTGGTGAGGTAAGAAAAACGCAGCTCTCATTAAACATAGGAAGGTAACATGTCATTGAGTTTGTAGTTTAACATTATTCTTTCCTAACAGCTTGTCAGAGGTTTTACTCTTGTACAACAAAAAAAGCATTCCTAATCCTTGGTAAAGCTTTGTGTGAGTGAAGCAAGAAATGTCACTGACTGTTACCTGAAGTCCCCAGAATGTATACAGAAAGTATGTGCATAATTTGCTGAAATGATGTGAATTCCTCAAGGTGATCAAAGAACTTTGCTCACTTTTTGAACTCTCAGCAGTCCATCGTGGCATGGAAAAGCAGAAAGACAAAATGAAAGTAAAAATAGAAAGGAAACAGACTGAAAGGCAAGAGGAAGGGTACAATATGAAGCAAGGTGGAAATCAAACACTACCTTAATTCCCCTGGAATACTCTTCCAGCTCTGTGCCTGTTTTGTTGGTACCTGGCCCAAAGCTGCCTGCATTCATCATCAGTACCCTTTGGCCAGACATGGAAACTGTTGCTTTTCCTTCCTCCCTTCACCTCCTGCTACTCGTTACCTGATTTAAAATGGTCACTTATGAACAGTTCCCTCTTTTTAAAGATAAAATACCATGATTCTAAATGCTATAAATAGGATAACAGGCACTTATGTCATTTTATGTCTTTAAGTAATACCATTCCACGTCAAGCAGAATAACTGCCTAGCACACACAGCATTAAGTTCTTCTGTGAGACTGTTTAATGACTAAATGAAATATCAGTATGGTACTCCGGGAATCTGTTCACTTGTAGATGGTGATGTGGAAAACAGAGGACATGATTAAGACAAACAATGGGTTGAGGTTTCTTTAACTCATTTTCTCGTTACAAGCAAGGTAGTGATGGAAGAACGTCGCACACATTCTATGAGCACCTATCCAAAAATTAGTTGATGGAGAGTCTTCTTCCAAGACGAGAAAAGAACATACTGTTAAAATATTTAGAGGTACTTAAACAGACAGAGGCCCTAAGGGGTTTTCAAAGCCCCTCCTGAGAGTGAATCACAGTCAGAAATCTGCTTCCCTCGATGCACTGAGTCTCAGTTTGGGCACACAGTTCTGTGTCCCAGTGCAATGCTGTGGTTGGCACCAATCTGTCCCACCTGAATCTGTATTCCACCTGCCAACAAACAAGTCAGCCCTGAAAAGAGGTCACTACTCGCCAGCTGATCTGAGGCTGTTACATGCAAAGAGATTTATGCCGTTATTACACAGTATGTCACTGGCCCCAACCAGAAACATGATTTCATGGCCTTTATACTACAAAGCAGCTGATGTAAGTATTACCAAAGAAGTGATACTGAAAAGCTTTCAGGGTGGGAGCCTGTGGGTTTCTACAGGCACCAGGGAGCCCAGGAATCCTGGCTGACAGCTCTGCTAGAGAGGGAGGAGCCCATGTGGCAGGGAGTGACTGCCATGTATGGGCCTCAGCTTGGCCCTGTTTAAGGCCAGTGCTGATGCTGAGCAGCACTCTGGGGCTCGCAGAGGGTACTTTGCTAATACTTTTTGGAGGCCTCCATAAGCAACTGCAGTGATGCCTGACATTGCCTCGTGGCACAGATGGTAATTGGCATTAGGTCCCACTTTCCCTGTGCCCTCATTCACCTCAACTGCAATTTGTCATAATAAGTCCTTCTGCTCACTGTGCTTGCACTCTTGACAATAAATGGGTGTTTCATTATATTTACTCCATTTTTCTAAGTCTTCTCACTGACAAGCTGTGGATCTCTCTGAATACAATTCTAACAGCATTCCTTAATGCAATCTGCTCCACTAATTGTCTTCAGGTACTTTCTATTGTTCAGATATGTGTGCCTTAATGAATGACAGCAGACAATTCCACATTGCTGCTGGTACCACAGCAGTCACCTGCAAATTCCATGTGTCCTTCAGCTGCTGATGCACTACTGAAATGTGCACGAAGAAAGCAGACCACTGCAGCTCAATCTATTGTCATGAAACAGCACTTCTAATCTGTTCCTAGAAAACAGCTGATCTTCTGCAAACATTGCATAGGAAACATACTAAAGCATAGCAAGCTCCTGACATTTTGTTCTCTATTAGTCGTAATTATTTATTGCAAATATTGCCATTGCTGTTTAGCTGAGCAACTTATTAGGGTAGGACTGAGCAGCACTGCCAGGTGGTTTCCCTTTCCTCTTCCTTTCTTTTCTCTTCAGGATTGGTAAAGCATCTTCACATCTGATGTACCGTGGAGGGAGATGGTGCACCTTTGCACCTTTGTATTACAACAGATCAGTGACACCAACTCAGGAGTGTTTATGGACTAAGATTTAAGCATTCACAGCAGTGAGATGGGTGACGTCTGTGTCAGGAAACTGTCAGCTTCATATCTGACCACGGGACCATTACTTCTGTAGCTCAGCTGCATGTCTAAAACAGATCGCTGCTGTCTCAAATTCTCATTCAAAAACATTTTTCTAAAAAACAACAAACAAAAACACACCAAAAAAACTAAGGAACAAAGATGTGCAAATAAGCAGTGTTTATGATGCACGTATATCCCTGAGTAGAACATCTTATTCTCTGGATGCCTTTGTGAAGGTTAAAAAGAAAGCAGTTAAATAGATTAAAGCCCAACAGACAAATATTTCTATGTAAGTGAAAAAAAATGAAGTGACATTTAGTTACCTAAGAAAATCCTAAGGATAGATTGCGATACAAACAAGAAACTAGTGTTGGCATTATTAGTAGTGCTATTTGTTATTTGCTGATGGACATTAATACTATCAGTGATTTGCATATAAAAGACTCAGCTTCCTCTCCTGCAGAGTATACATCCTGAATGCATCACTAGCAGAACACCTCAGACTTTACAACACTGAATTCAACACAACAGTAGACAAATATCCAAAGAGTTAAGAGGTTTAATTAGGATTGTATCTGCAGCATGTATTTGCTTTTTTAAAGGGATCGAGTTCCTTTTAATGTAAACAAACAAACAAACTTGAATCCTGGTCCATTAAAGGTAACGCCTCAGAAATATCCTCAGAGAGGGCTTGTTTTCCCTCCTGAAGACAGCTCAAACCAAACAGAGGATCAACAAGAACAGAAAACACAAATTACTGACAGCAAAAGAATCACCAGACATTTGATGAGGCTGCAGTTTCACCTTGGGGATTCAAATCAGATCTTGTTTTCTCCTAATTAGTTTGACATTTGTGGCTGCGATGGCCTAGAGCGGGATGAAAATCGCTTGGGGACAGGATGCAAAAGCACATGCTTTCCTTCTCTACCATGGGCTAGCTGCCCAGTGAAGGCTGGAGCAGTGTGTGTGTGCCCATGGGTCCAATGGGTGTCCCCAGACACACACCCCTGCACATACCCTCTTTGAAGACTGCTTCTTTGCAAGCCTGTAGTGATTCTGAGTTAAACTCCATCACAATTATTAATGCACTTCTTCCTCTCTCAGACCACCTGTGTCCTGTGTGATAAATAGGAGCCATTAAGCCCCAGGTTAGGAGTTGAGCAGCTCCGCCGCTGCTGTCAGTGATACCTAATATATCAATGGTCTGCTCCTGTAGGATTTCTTGTCCTGTGGTATTTCTGCCCTCTCCTACTCATTTTTTTTCCCATTTTGTCTTTGGCTCCAGTTCAGTTTTTATCCTGCTCAACGAATGACCAACTTAACACATGGGTCACCCACCTTTCACAGCATTTCCTTGTGTACCATCATGACATACAAAACTGTCCTCACCTTGCTGTCTGTCTGCAGGTCTGAAATAAGTTTTGTGAGCAAATATTACTTAGGTTACAGTATATTTTGTATTTTAATTGTCCTTTATTAACATGCATTACTCAGGATGGGAAAATGTCTTTGCTATTCATGTGTCCGCTTTTTCCTGAGGCAGTGTTGGAGCTACCTTTTAGTAATCATTTCAGAACAGGCATGGGCTCAGGAGAATTATTATTATTATTTTTTCATCTCAGCTCATATTTTCTTGTGGAAACCAGCTGGCATTTGCAGCCCGCATATCAGTTCTGCCTTCATTAAACTCTGCAGCCTCTCTGGCGAGTCTTGAATGTGCAATCCATTTTTCACAGCATAACACAAATAAACAATACAAATTAGGCACATAGATAATTTAAGAACTTATAAAAGATATGATCTGACTTGTACCAAAAAAAAATAATATATATATATATATACATATATATATATGTATATCAGAATAACATCTGCAGACTCTATGAAAGTAAGATACCAACTCTGGATTTTTCCAAGAGCTACATATCCCAGATGAGTAACATTTTCCTATCTTTAACTTTAAGCACTGAAGTTCCTTCAGAAATGTCTCTTGGCTCCATCTCCCAGTGATCTTTAAGCATTTAAATCCTTTGTTTAGCACCTTTATTCAAAATGCCTGACTCCTGAACATGTAGCTGTGCTGCTGCAATGGCAACCACCGGTGATCCTGGAGCTGCTCCTATTTAAATGCTTGGGCTCAGCTTTCATCTGCTGTGTTTGACTACTCTGCTCCTAGTATTTATCCAAATGGACACCCCACAGTATCAGGTATTTTCTAGCAACAGAGACAGAAAATTCGTTCATTCCTTCATCACTGTAGGCAGTGTGAAGTAAAGGGAAAGAAAGAATAAAACTATTTTCTGCAAATGTTGCAGAATCATCTCTGCTAAATCAATATTTATTGCCCTAAATCTGCACCCAGGTAACCAGCAAATGCTGAGTGTTGCAACAAGTGGACAGTGATGGAGGTGGAAGGATTTTAATTAACTCATTCAGATGAATGCAGAAGTTTTCTTCTTATCCTATACCTTCATTTCCATAATCAAGGATGTGATTTTGTATGCTGAAGACTCTGTATCAAATCTGCGATGGAAACAGTTGTACATCAAAAGGAAATCTTCACTGATCTCCAAAAGCAAAATAAAGTGCTCTGTGCTCACCAGCCTGGAGCCCTTTCTTTAGAACCTTTGTAAGAAACAAACCAGCCAGTGTTTCCGCTGTTGGCCCAAATCGGGACATTAACAAGTAAACTGCTGATTAATACCTCAGCTGTAACAGCATCAGAGGTTTCAAAGCAACAGTAAAGTTATTTGAGGAGTAAAACAGAAAACCATCAAGAAACCCAAAAAGAAGACAGTTACTTGGAACTTTGCATTCCTCTCTACCCCTAGCTGCATTTTCTTTGGAGTTTCGTTCTCATCAGTCCTGAACTGAATGGATGATTATGTGATCATTGTCGCCTGCCAAAAGCAGCACAGGGCAAAAATGCAGAGATAAGTTAGTGGCATTTTCCACTTGGTTCTGTTGAGTTCACGGTGGCTTCAGGTGGCTGTGCTGTTGATATTCAAAAGAAGAACTGGCATGTGTACAGTGGCTGCTGCTGTCCTGCATTCCAAAGTAGCAACTGTTAGGCTTTGGAAAGCTCCAAAGAAACACTGTTTTGGGGGAATGCAATAAGAGAAATACTCTAACACGCACTTTCTGCCATTCTGTTAACTTCAAAGGGAGGTGAAAGCAGAGTTCAGCCATGCATCCTGCTATACTTCTACATCATGCCTTTAAATACATGACAAGGTATCACGCCAAGGGGAGTGGATGTCTTTGGAGACAGCATGAAGAATGAATGGCAGCCAGGACGTGATTATGAGAAAGCTGTATAGGGCTGGCAGGACTATAACTGCATTGAGTTGTGACTTTTCCAAGTCCAAGAATCTCTGAGGGTTGATCAAACCAGGATGTACAGAAAAAAAGCCTGCGATTCATCCACCGTTAGCTAATTTATTTCTAGAAACTAATTACAGAACACTTTAAAAGTATTCAGTAACATTATGATGGGCTTCTATTCAAGCAAAAGGAGTTTAAATAGTCTGGTGAATGATGCAGTATATTTCTGCACTGCATTACTTAACCCTGTGCAAAGTATGGTTGGCAATTGTCCATACACCTATATCGCTTCTAATGACAAGGCACTTTTCAGACTTCTTTTGTAAACTCACGCAAGTAGTTTCATACAAAAAGGATCCCACTCACAAAAGAGTCTTATTCTTCTGTTTTACCAATTTCCTATTCAAAATGCAATTCTTATGCTTTGTTTTTTTGCAGCTGCTTGCTCTGGCCATTTCAATTCAGGTTTGTCTGAATTGAGACTACGTTACTCCAACATCTGTAGCACTTTCTAATAAATACCCATCTATTTCAATCTCTTCTCAAACATATATACTTAACACACTGTAGACTTGAGTTCCCTTTCCTTTCCTAAAGCCTGTTTCAATGAGCAGAGAAATGAGCCATGATAGTGCGTTGAATGCAGCTCAGCATTTCTCTGGCTTTCTCCTAGATTTCCTCCTGAAACAGCCAGTACTGTGCGTAACCTTGCTGTAGACAGCTTTTCTCATCTGCCTTAAATCAGCAAGGGCTCAGCAAACTGGTAGAAGTTACTTAATGGTCCTTGATATCAGCCTATGCCAAAGAGGTCATTATTTTCAGCCCAAATCTGTCTCTTACTCTCTGATATAGCACAGATACGTGGCAGTTAATACAGAGGTTTTTATCTCTGCTGAAGGCCTCTTAAAAAAGACACAGTTATCTGTTATTCATCAAGGAGAGTCAGAAGCCAGATCCAAAGTGAGTGGGGATTCCTAGAGCTTGCTTCTTTCTACCCAGAAGTAAACCAGGGCTTAAGGACATTCCAGACAATATGTCAGTACTTTGTTTTTCAAAATGTACATTTTTATATGTACACAAATATATATAAAATGCAAACCTAATGTATATATTGTATAGTTGCTATGTTAACACAGATTTGAAAGCTTTTCTGCTTTACTGATATAAACACATGCCGTTCTACAGTTCTACTGAATATGGACTTGCTTTTATCAGTGTATCAAGGTGTGCTTTTATTTCACCGTACATTTCTTTCTCCTAATAACAGAAGCAGTTTTTTTTATTTGTCCAGCCATAGCCTGGTACAGTAATATGACTCATCCCCAAAATCCCAGGATATAATGTACATAATCTGCAATCCACATTTCCAGCCATTCATTCAGTCTCAAAGAGAATTAAACATTTTCTCCAGGAGAAAGCAAGTATTTCAGTGTGGAAATGTGTCCACTGGTCACTGAATACCCTTCCTGTCTTCTTTTGAAAGAATGCAATTAAATACATAAATAGATCTGACAGTGTAGTCAGGAGAGTAGGATGAGAGTGGCAGTGCAGAAATACCTTTCTACAGACGCAAATGGCTAATTTACTCCAAGCTTCCATCAGCCACACTATGTTGTTAAAGCAACCAATCTAGATAAATGCTGAATTACATTTGAAATATTCTCTAATTAATGGTATTCTACTTTTCTCCCCAAAAGGAAAAAAAGCGTGTTCTCCATCTGGTCGCACAGTTGAGATACCTCCCTGTGCCTATAGGCTGCCTTTGGCTAGAGCAGTTTTAGGAACAGTTTGCTAGCCTGGAGCAGTACTCACTGCTGGCTTTTCCCTGCCTCCAGCCCAGTCATAAGACCCTTACATACCCTTAAACAGTGCTCTTGGATGTCCAAGGACTGTCGTGTGAAATCCCATTTGTGGCTGCAGATACCAGTAAACTTTGCTCATCTCTTTCTCCCTGAACCAACGACAACACTAAGTCAAACTCATGCAATTGTATACCACCAGTAGTTATCTCCCCCAGAGAGGTCTGGCAAGGAACTAGGGCTGTGAGCATTGGTGGTAGCAGCCAGCAGTGCTCCCAGCGTCAGCTGGTTTGGATGTGTCCCCATAAGGGAAAAGGCCTCAAGGAGCCTTTAATTCGTGTTATACTTTATTCTCTTGAATAATAAAACTAACAGACTGCTGTGGAGTACTGAGGCCCTGTGTGAATCTGTTAGAAAATCTGCACTCATTTTCATTCAGGTCAGGATGAAAACACGGACTTCACTGTAAATCTCATACTGAAATCCTGTGTATTAAATTACTGCAAATCAATATTAAGGCTGTGACTATATGCCTAAAGATGGGCTAAACTCCACTGTTACTCTTAGAAGAAAACGCAAAATCGCTTTGAAGATTTCTTCCTTTCTCCTCATACTGCAATGGCATCCACATCTATTGCAACACAAATCAAGGACAAAAGTACAGATGAGGTTAAATTCTGCTCTTTGCTGCAGAGGACAACAAAGGAATCTTGTCAATCACATTTTTTTTAGGTTTTGTAGTTTGTTTTTGTTGTTGTTTGTTTGTTTGCTTTTGGAGACAGTGACAGATAACAGCTTGGAAGCTATTGAAATACATAGTCACGGTACAGCAATCTCGTCAATACAAATTCATTGTGCCAGGCCTGTAGATAAAAACTGACTTTGCTAAATAAGGAACTGAAGCAATAATAGCCTGTCTGTTCTGCTAGAGTCAGTAATACACAGACTTTCTTCCCAAGAAATGTTCTCAGGTCATCTCAGGCAAGTTGCTATAGATTTTCTGGTGAACCTGAAGGAAGGAGGGTGATTAAATCTGCCCAGTAGAGGTACAGAGTGGCATTCTACGCAGTTTGGAGCTTGTAGCAAATCTTTACTAGTACTTGATCACTATAATTATAAATAACGATGACAATTTACAGTGTTGATTATTTCTTCATTTGTTGTGAATGTTGTTGTGTCTGCCTTTAATATCTTCGTTAACTGCCAGCTTTAACTGTTCCAGGGTGGTTTATGTATGCACTGGAACAATTATTTCATCAGCACACGTGCTGTATTCGTGTACTGGCACAAAATCGTAAATTTGGTTACAGCTTTACAACATATATGGCACTTACACAACCCACAGGGCAAAAGACACTGATTTGAAGCCTTTAGCTCACTCACAGTTTTATACCTGACATTCTCCATGTGAATGCCAATAAGGCCGCTGTAAGCCAGTGAAGAACAGTTGGGTGGTAACTGCAGCCTTTGGGGAAGAACAATTTTAGAAGTGCTTAATTGTGACCTCCGTGAATTGAAAATAAAGAAAACCTCATTGCTTATTTCAAAGTGAAGTTTGGTCATCACAAAATACTCCTTCCTCCTCTTCTTCCTTCGGCCACTACTGAGAAGCACCTCTGGCCTTTTATCACAGTGGTGAAGAGATTTGTGGATATAAATGAACATCTTTATTTTCTATCCTTGCTGCTTATTTATGTTTAACTACACTAGAGGTGCATTTGAGGTCTCTGCAGTGTGAGGCATGGAGGTGGAACTGGCCCATAGCAATGTACTCTTAAAAAGTGCTGATCATCAGAAAAGCTTGTTAAGCACTCTTCAGACAAATACACAGACACTAAACAGATTACTGCATCCTCCTTGGACAAATGTTGCAGATGTTTGGAAACACACAGCAGCTGTATTTGATCCCTGAGAAACGGAAGTGCAGGATGCCTTTCCCTTTGACTTTTCAGCGCATTTAAGGCAGGCTGTGTTAAAGAACAACGTGGATTGTTCTTCTGTCACTGCACAGAGGTTAATAATTTTTCTTCCTATCCAAAAATGCTTGGAGAATTTCTCAACAAGAAAGCCAATGGCCTTCATTCATCTTGGGTCCTGCAACATCTGCAAGTGCCCAAGTCTTAAGTAACCTCGTAATCTTTCTTACTGTATTGCTACATTAATAAAGAGCTGATCACTTCCTGCTTAAATTTCATATATAGATCTAAAGCCTCTCTCTTTCCTGTTATTTTTATGCTTCTGATATCAAAGGCAAACTGTGTGTCCGGTCTCTGGTTGAGAAAATGAATCAGAGTGGATTCTGATAAGAGTTTATTATTTTGGGGAGACAAATGTGTAACATCATCAGCTTGAGATAATGCAGGGGATAAGGAAATTAGCATAATGCCTAAGGGGTAAATTAAATGTACTTAATGGAAATGATTTTTATTTCTATTGTAGTATTTGTGCAGATTTTTGGGGCTTTGATGATGTCTAGATCTATTAATTGATTCAAGGTGAACAGAAGGAAAAGAGCAGAGTCATTTCTGATTTGATATTAGTCACAAGTTGAATGCCAAGGTCTGATAATTGAAAGGGACCTCCCTTTCCTAACTAGACAAGAGACATAGAATTTCATTAAATGGGACTACTGGGTCATGACATCCGCTGTACTGTGAACAGCACTTGATCAGGGAGAATACAAAGAAATAACATTCAGACAAGGTTGTCAACACACAAAGACACGTTAAATGAAAACAGCTTGAGTATGAAGTGAATCCAACAACCTTCAGGCAAAAATTCACCCATTTGTAAAGGAAAGATGCTTAGCCACAGATTTGCATATCAGGTTTGGAACACAAAAAAAGGCTTCACATTTTTAAACATCAACTAGAGTACTCCACATGGGCTCAATACAGGGAATAGCATGGAGGTGCGATCTGCCTGCTAGGCTGATTAACCGTATCACTTTGACTACTAACTCTCAATGAGAATTTTTTAAAGGAAGTCATAGCTCACATTTGCTGCCTTCTCTGCCAAATCTGGGGTTAACACTCCCCACTCTACAGACCATCATCACACCAAACACAACAAATCCATTAAAAGGAAGAACAACTCCATGCAAAAATAACAGGTAATTTTTCCTGCTTCATTAGAATGAACTACTTTTCTTCTTCTCTGAAGCTTGCAAGGAGCCAGGTAAGCATCAGAGAATGAGTTCAAAAGCATTAAGGAGAAGCTTAAGATGAAAGCCATTTGGTAGAAAATCACAATTTCAGTTATAAATGATAAACAGCAGTGGGTGCTCACACGACAGCCACATATAATCCAAGTCACTATTTAATCCAAACGTATTAGGGTTCCTGACTGCTCTTAAAAAACTGGTGCCCAGTGCTGGCTCACTGCTCCCATCTTGCAAACAGCCTGAATACAGTTCACAAAACACGAGAGCAATTCCTGTTTGCTTCTGTCATCCCTTATGGATGACAGGAACTTTTGACACAGCTAGGATACTTTGGCTGCTCCTTTCTCCTGACTGAATTCTACAAATGTGGGGTCTAAATACCTGAGACCAGAGAAGAATTAGCACCATTTCAGCTGAAGTCCTGGCGGATCACTACAAACACCATAACCATGTCTCAGTACAAGCAATCTAGCATTGGGTGAAGCCATAACAGTGTAGGCATATCGCTATCACTAAGACAAATGGTCAGCATGGGCACAACTTTTCATTACCTGATATGTTACCTAACGTAACACACAAACTTTGCTATCACTTCAGTTTTGGAAAAACGGATTGTTAGAAAGGTGGCAATGCTGGAGGGAAGGCTGCGCTTCAGAGAAAATTGCAACATGAATTGTGAGAAAAGATTAGGCAGCGCAATCTAATCATCTTCCAGAAACTGTGTGCGGTAGACTGTGGTTGATTTTATTGGATGGAAGTGCCCAGGGTGTTTCAGCAATGTGTGTCACTGATGGGCTTGGGAAACAAAAGTTCACAGGAAGTTATGAGCATGGGTGAGGAGAAATATTTTAAAACAGTGTAAAAAGGACAGTAATGAGGTGAGGGATATGGAAAACAGATAACACAAATCTAAAGATCTTTTGGAAATTATTTCTGTGATAAAGTGTCCCATTTAACAGTCCTTCTCAGACACAAAAGAGAGGAGAATGAAGTGTGTGTAAGGAACAGGGAAGTGAGTCAACTGGATAAAACACTGAAGTGACCCCAAGGAACTATTTGGTTATGCAGAGTTCCTCATGCAATGCTTTTAATGGCACAATGCTCAGAGAGCAGCTTACCTTCCTTCCCCATGGTACGGTTCTGTGTGACTTGGAAAATGATGAGCATAATATTGAACTCACTTTTATCACAGCAGAAAAAGGAAACACTTCATTAGTACTGCTGTGATTGCGCAAATTTAAGCTGGAAATAGCTTGGGTTTTTTTTTAATTATTAAAAAAAATAAAAATCGTATCAATTCATCCAAGGGTTCTTGAAAATTAAACAAAATAAAACCAAACGCTAACCAAACAGAGCAGTCAAGTGAAGTAAATGTTCAGTGAGCCTGGATTGTTTTCATTTAAGCTCAGGCATTTGGCCACCAGCTTAGAAGCAAATATTGAGAAAAAGTATTAACTAGTGTATCTATTTCTATCTAGGAACTAGGTGCACCCTTTACTTTTCATCCATGCAGACTCTGAGGAGACTGTGAAAAAAAGTGTACCAGACAAGGATGCTGGAGCTCTTAAAGAAGTGAAATTGTGACCTTGCTTATTCCATGCAAATTCCCAGGCACTTACTTAGAAGAAAACTCTTTAGAAAGTGGAAGCATAGAGTCAAACACAGCTGTTCCCTGTCACTTTTTAATGTTCAGTACTGGTCTCAATTTGGCATGAATACAGTTATTTCACCGGTAACTCAGAAGGTAACATGGCCCTCTCAAAGCAGAGCCTTTAGAATGAAAACATTTTCAGTTCTCTGCAAGCCAGAAGGCATCACAGAGTGAGTGAAGCCTTCCGTGTGACATCTGTCCTCCTCCATAGTGCCTTGGAAAAACTGAACCCATTTCTGTAGAGAATCTGTCACCGAATCTTTTATTAAATTCATTGGAAGAAAATGCAAATGGCTGCTAATGTGCAGGAACAAAAAGATAAAAGACCAATTCATTTTTATAAGACACAGTGATGGATCATGGTGTGACACACTATTGGGACTGCAAAGGAATAAGCTCTTCTTACTTAGCACAGACTCGGTGATTATTTACGACCATTAACATCCATCACCAAAAGGGCAGAACAGTGGTTTGGGTACCGCGTCATTACTATGCCTATCAGAAATGCATAAGAACTGAGAGGAGAGCTGCCTGAAAGCAGATTAACACGCTGACTTTTTGGACTAAGTCTTCTTTCATAGCCTGTAAAAGCATTGCATAAGAAAATGACTGTTCATTATTTCAAACTTTTAGAGGGAGAGCTGCAATCCGTGAGAAACAGATCCGCTTGCCTTTATAGCATGTACTAGGAAATACAGACACAAAGAGAATACTCCACATAACCTACATTTCTTCCCCTGTATGTCACCCAGCTCCTTTTCCAAAGGACGTGTATTGTACAAGGGCCGTGCCAGCGCTGGCAAGGGCTGTGCTGCCATGCTGGGAGGTAACCCCATGGGGGTTGGGAGCACCCACCTGCCAGCAGTCCTGTCAGCCCCTCACCTCTTCCTGCCAGCTGCCCCCCTGCTCCCTGCACCCCACTGCTGCAGGCACAGCACTGTGTCTCAACAAGAATCTCCCACAAGCACTGTGAGATATAAGGGGTCTCACACCCATCCAGAAGCCTCTGGATCTCTCCAGAGATCATGGGAGGAGCCCATCCTGCTGCATGCCAGAAATCTTTTCTGTTAATCTAGGACATGTTTTGCACAGAAAGTTTTAACGTAGCATTGCTGAGGAACTAACACTCATTTTTCAAGATGATGAGTCTCATATAAAATGCTTATCAAGTCCAGGTTTGCACAAACCCTTGAAGGTTGCCATTCTTTCCATTGACACTGACACCACCAGTGTCGCTACCCAGTATAAAGTGAGACTGATCACCTGTTGATCCTGACAAAAACCACAAGATTTAGGGAAACAACTTTATAATGGATGACTGGGCTGTATCACATCTTGAGGTTAGGAGGTGGGAAGCAAAACTAGAATAATTGTTGGTCAATTATAAACACTTGTAAATGCCAGCACCCCAGCCTACAGTGCTGCAGGTACATGACTGCAGCTATAAAGCCTCAGTATGCATCATTCATTATAACAGTAGGGAAGTCCATGTTAGTTTACTGTGGTTGAAATTACAAGAAAAATAGCCAGTAAAAGAAAAAAAACCCAGCACCAACAAAGCCAAATTAGAAGACCCGCCATCAGCAAAAAAAAGCCTCATAACCTTTTACATCAAAATAACATCCTTCTTCAGCAAGAGATTATCCACTCTTTCTGGTATCATTTGTCTTGCTGTATGCTCCCTCTCACTTGGGACCAGAAAATAGCAAGTTGAAGGATGCTCAGCAAGAATGACTCAACCGGTGCTCATTTGTAAACTGACAATTGTATACTGAAAAAAATTAAGAGGAATCCAAGTTTGCTTTCTAAACAGTGGGAAATATCAGCAATATCTAATGCAACTCTTACATAACTCCTGAGTAAGACACTGTGACTTCTGGGCGGTGGCTGGAACAGCGTAAAAGAAATGCTGAAAAGTGGAATGTCAAACAGAAAAGGCAACATGAGTAAGAGGAAAAAACAAGAAAAACCCTAAGCAACTTCAAAATCTAGGGCCTTCAATAACAAATCACCAAACAGGTTATGTGTAGATATCAAACCCAAGAAATGCAAGCATTTCAAGAAGCATACTTCTCCACCTCTTCAGCTCTTTTATGTAAGAGTTCTGGTTGACTCTTTGGCACAGGCAAGCCACTAGATCAGCCTGAAGCCTGACTTCCTCCCCCAGCTCCCTGATAGCCTCACATGACCCGGGGCAAGAACAAAAGGAACTGCCTTGGCCAGTCTCCCTGACTTCAGCACTCAGCAATTCTGCGTCTTTCAGGTGTATGAGATGCTGTTACCTGTGAGTTAGGTCCCCATAGGGACTGCACAGGCTATTAAAATACATTAGCTATTTAAAAATAAACAAACAAACAACTGACTAAGTAACTACACTTAAAAAGGGAAGGAACTAACATTTATTTGTATAACAGGGTAATATAAGTTCGTCCAAGGGATTACTTGGGAAGATTTGGGCTCGGATGAGTGTAAACATGGGGATGCTGCTGCTCTACATAACAGGACTTACGTTACCTGCTCATTGCATTCTTTTGCATATGATATGAAAATAGAGTAGAGGATTGAGCAGAGATGTTGTTGGTTGAACATGAGCAAGCAGAATTGATATGATGCATCCTTCATTTCAGTACTTCCTAGTTGACCCAACTTCAGCCTCAAAATACAAAACCTGTGTCAGATACCCTTTACGGATATGGTATTCTCATATGCCACACAGAAGGTAACAACATAAATCAAAGGTTTGGTCTCATACTGTGGTGTGTTCTTAATTCAGTTTTACTCTGAAGTTTACAATTTTTTTCCCCCTCACTATTTAATCATATACTATAATTAACCAGGCAGCTAAGCTACAGCAGCAGTAAAAATCAGTCAACGGCACATCCAAAATATCCTCTCTAAGGGAAAGGAAATACTTAGATCTGCACAGTACTAACAGTGTCAGTCAAAACAAGCCTGCATCCGATGCATGTACAATGAGTGGCCTTTTCTGGTTTGCTTCTGAAGTAGAATGAGGCTCTACTTGTGTTGGGCTCAAAAATCCGTACCTTTAAGCAAGGCAGAGAGACTTGCTGCTGAATTGCTGCAATGCTGATGAGTCCATGGTTCAGCAAAGCAAATAATGTTAACACACTAGTATTATCTGAAAGGTGAAGCAAGAGAGGCTTTAAACAACTCCCAGTTTTTGTTTCCTTTGATAATCTTTCTAAATTTAGGGCCTCGATGTTATCGTGTGAAAGGCATTCTAAGCGAGGGCAGAGTTTTGGGGATAATTAAAATATCTTTAAGAAAAACAATGTAGACAGCAGTTCTGTTGGACCCCTAGGATAGGGATGCAGTTGTCCCTCTAGCCACGTGGCTTCCTAGCTGTGATGTTAACTGCAGCCAATGTCTTGAATCTGAATTTTTATAAATAATAGAGTCATTTTCATACATCTAAACTGCTGGGAATAACTACATGGTCATACTAGTTTCTCAAAGTGCAGCCTTTGAATTGAGAGTCTTTCTACAAATAACAAGAACTTCTCCCAAAAAACACTCACTGCTTTGGCCTTTCTACCTCTTGCCAATAAGAATTCCCTTACAATACTCTCAGCATACGGTTAATCCCAGTACTTCCTCAACGACTTTATGGAATGACTTTTTCTAGATAACACTTCCCAAAGTGATTGTCAGCTGTCAGTCAAATTATATTTGAGCTGCATTTTTTTTTTCTGTCTGAATCAGAACTAAGTGACACAGGAATGATTTAGACTGATTATCTACAGCTTAATCTATCTACCAAGTCACAACACAGACTCCATCCTTAAAGAAATTTACGGTAACAACTTCTTAAGATGGAAATTGTAGCACACAAACAGATGTTTAAATTGCTCTCTGAGAGGACCTGCACATCCAGATTAAGCGCTGAAAATTTCTATCTGTTTCTCTTTCATTTGCTTGTCTCCCACTTGCCTTAAATGTTTAGAAGAATTCCAGAGCTGATCCTTCAATGACTATGCCTACACCGTAATCGAGTAGCATTAAGCTATTGCTTTCATCAACACTGCTGCGGTTCCTGATTACTCATAGAATAAAGAGCTTCAGCCTCACAATTACTCTGGGTAGACAGAGAGGCAGTCATGGCTAAAATCTATTTTTTTGTGGCTTTGCAGGTCATTCCTAATGGACTGATAGCCTTCCCAAGTTGATGACTTCAAAACAATAGCACTGAACTGCACGCTATGAATCTTGTGCAAGCTTCCTCTGACTCATGCCGTTCCATAAATACTTAACAGACATTTGATTCAGAAAGAAAGAGGAAGCTCATAGAGAAAAATTAAAGTAGAAACAAATGACATTTGGTGCCTATTTTATAAGATATACTCTCTTGATAAAGGCAAACAGGAAAGTGATTTATTTTTCCTGATAACCAGTATTCTACTATAAGATTTTGATGATCGCTGACTTTGTTAAATGGCTGCTATGGCCACTGAGCTAGAGCGGCTTAGATTCTCTCCTGTGCCATTTCTGTAATTTAGAGGCCGTTAATGGCCAAATTAAGGTTTGATGGCACTTTCATTAAACCCAGTGGTAGTAGGTTAACCTATTCTGTTTTACAGCTAATCAAACCCAAAGGCTGGAACCCCACAGGACTGGAAGGGGACAGATGAGCAGAAGAGCTATGACAGCAAAGGGGCCACTTCTCCCAGCAGCCCTGCGATGTGCGTGTCCTGCAGCAGGAGCCAGGGATGGGAGCTGCTGTTACACATCCAGGTTCCTCAAATTGCTCCCTGATGGGCTGCACATTTGGTGAGTCAGGGGTTTGCTCAGCCTCTAAGTGTACTCATTTGTAGATCCATTTAATATTGCTACACCTCAAGGATATTATGTGACTCAAGCAATTCATTAACAGAACTCCTTAAGCTCATCATTGAAGCCCATTACAAAAATTACAAAGTATTAATTGTGAATATGAAATACTCTGCTCCTGGCTGCATCTCCTTCTGTCTTTGTCCTTTCTCACCTCCTTCCCAGCTTTGCTATAACGCTCACACTATAACACAGTCTGAAGGGCATGTGAGAGTCAGCCTCTCTCTGAGGAATTCCCATATGGGATTGTTTCATTTGCTGCTTTTATCACTTTCCATAGGTTATTAAGGAAATTCTGAAACCATAAAAACTCCCACCAAAGCTGTTTATTGATGAAAGGGAATGCAAATGACTGTGAGATCTGTCTGAACTGATGTTGGGCCAGCCATTGCATATGCTCTCTGTACATTGGGGTGGTTCCCACGTGGCATGTTGGGACTGTCACAGCACACAGTTTTGTGCTTTCTGCCACGGTGACAATGCACTGCAGCTGCAGAGGCTCAGTCCTGGGCCTCTCTTACACCATGGCTGCCAATTGTGTCAGATGATCTGTGGTGGTTTCATGCTGTGGATTCCCCTAACTGCCAGGGACCACGGCAAGACCACCAAGCTTGTTACACTTATAGCTATTTCAAAATTAAAAGCCTAATGTCTAGACCACTCAGTTCTGCTTAAATTTTTTCCCCTTTGGTCATGCCTTATCACTTGGGCTGCTCTGCAGAGTTGGTTCAAGGAAAACTTTGAGCTTTTCTCCCTGGCATACACAGATTTCACTGGGGAGTTTTCTTCAACACAGCTTTTCACACTGCGTTGGATTGCTGTTGCTATAATGGTTTTACAGCCTCTATCAATTTTGTCTTTTGGATATGATTCTGAAAAGTATTGGACAGCCTCAACACCTACTCCCATGAGTGACCAGAATTAGAACTACTCAGCATGCCAAGCATTAGTACTGTAGGTACTCAGTCAAAGAAAATATTTGGAGAAGAAAATGAAGAATGAATCAAAAGAAAGAGCAAGGAAAGCTGGTGCCAGATAAATGAAGACAGAATTATGACTGCTAGACAGAAGTGTTTCCAGTTTCTAAATTTTATCTAGACTGTGGCGATAAAGACAGACTGCTACTATATATGCCAAACTAGCTGTCCTCCTCTAAAGCAGAAGTTTATGCTGGATGGATCCTGAAGGTATCTGAGGCTTACGCTTAGAAACAGTGGTTCAACAGACATCAAGTGCTCAAGAAACAAAAGACAAAAGATCCTGCCAATAGGTATTTGTTTGGTTATTTGGTCCTCCTATGTAAACAAGAGAGAGTTCAACCTTCTGGGACTCTCATTAGCCAACAGTCTCAAAACTGCAATGAAAGAAGGATTTCAAAACTATTTCACAATCACGTTTGGATGAAACATGTGTTTACTGTATGTAAATGAACGAGACATTCTGTTCTTTTAGGATTCATCAGATCCTCACTGTCTTAGATGGCTTGGCGTACACAGGAAAGTGGTCTTCTTCGGAAGATGCTGGGCAGACAAATAGCTGTTTTTCACTGGATGTTTTCAGACTATACAAAAAACATGTACTCAAGTGCAATTTTTTTTTTTTATTTTTTTTTTTTGGCTTAACTTGACTCTCACTTATTTTGTTAGCTACAAATAATGACAGAATAAGTTGCTTAATGACAGAGATATGGAGTCAGAGTTTCCTGTGACAATAAATCTCTTGTACTGTTCACACTATCAAGCTTCATGTACTCAAAATATGATGAGTCCAAACAGCTTGAGGCTGTTGATTTCTCTGTATGAGAATTTCCTCTAATAGATTAGGTGCCCGCATGCAGTTGGTACACGACATGGCATGTGTGCCTGCAAGCCTCTTCCCAATTAACTAGGTGAAAACCCAGAATCTGCTGCAGATCTGGTAAGTTGCTCCTTTACTGAGCTGCCTGTTTAGTTACATGCAGGACTACAAATCCACATGGGCCAAAATCTCCTGCATTTTTGTGCATCTTGCTGCAAAGGATGAACTCCTTCAGATCAGATGCTGGAGCACTCTGGCTCAAGGGTAAAAAAGGGCATTTTCTTATTCAGTCTCCTCCATGTTGCTCTCTCTTACCACTTTTGCAGTTCTTAGAAAAACCCCAGCTTGTATTCACTTCAGCTGGGGCAGAGGCCAGGCCTCATGGAAACTGCTGATAGATGTGTTTCGTCAGGCTAGCAATGACTTAGGACAGTGCTGAGGAACAAATGTAGAGCTGGGTATTGTTTTATCACTCCCAGGCCAACAAGCAACAACTGTTGTGTGCAGAGGCAGCTGACAATATGCTATGACCCACATAGCTGCCCTTTTTGGGCCGGACTTTGGTTCCTACCACTGTGCCACGTGCAGACATGCTGGCCTGGCTGGTCTGTGCCTGACAGCGCTGGGAGCAGTGAGGGGTGATTGCAGAAGTCATTCGCTGCCTGACTGCAGAGGGGCCTACTCGTAATACCACTGTTGGCTGTCTTAGTGAGTAACTGCAATTATTAGCCTCCTCCATTTTTGTGGCAAGAATATTATGATTTATATTATAACAATTTAAAGACGACAGAATCATGCTTGTCAGGAATTTTTGCTCTGTGTTGTGAAATCAGTATTTTTCTGGCTGTATATGGGAAAATTTTACTATCCAGTTGCACAGACTTCTCCCATCTACAATCCCACACTAATGGTCTAAGTAAGGGAGAAAAGGCAACATTCACTTTTCCTCTTACAGTTGTATTTCTTGGATACAAGCAGAGTTTGTAGCAGCAACATGGCTGTCTTTCTGATCCCTCTACACAAATTCACCAAAATACTGCACAATCACCAGTCCTGCAGCGCTTCTTGCAGCAACTTTCCATTTAAATGTTGGATTCAGGAAAAGTATTACAAACATGTACTGATTCCCCAGCACAGTCTACTGTAACCATTTATGAAATGTTAAGGGTATTAAGGTACTGCACCATTTTCTCCCCAGGCATAACAACTGGTTTGGAGAGGGATTGAGTATCAATTCCTGATGCAGCCAGTGGGAGACAAGAGTCCTCAGAACCACAAAGATTTAGGAGTGAGGATTACAGGGTGGGTTTGCTATATATAAAAGCAAACCAGAAGGTTGTTATGAGTTCTGAAACACCTGAAAATCTCAAACTTACCATAAGGATAACTTCTTCGCAACATTAGATGAATCTACAAGAATACTTCGTCTGGGATCAAGTGTGCTTTTGAAGTAGCTTTGTGACCCCCCTGACCTACTGTGCACAGGTTCTCCCAGCCCTCTGGTCCTGGGTTCCTTCTACGCACACTCAAGCAGCAAGCTGCTCTAGGAGGGCACCTCACATGCTCTGGAAACTAATGAGCATTCAGTCTGCAGGATCAGGATGCAGTTAATTTTAAAACTCCTGAGATGCATAAAGCACGATGTTAGGTCCTCACCACTAATTGCTTTGCTATGTGCATCCATAGCTATTTCTTCCCACTAGTGCTAATGCAGTTATCACCAACTTTCGCTTGAGTTTCAGAGATGCAGAGTAATCTCATTTGTCATTGAAATCAACAGGGGATGCTCAGTATTTTCATGGAAATAAACAGTAGGCCTACACTTCAGAAAATCATATATCCTGTGAGATGTGTCCAGATTTTAAAGCTGCATAAAAATTCATTTCTCTTTGAGTTAATAGAGGAACAAAATATAAAAGATAACTATTGAACAGCTTTCTTCTATGACACAAGGAAGATACACATTTTTTGCTTGATGAGTTGCAATACTTTGAAGTCTGCAGGTTATTCCGGACTTTCTTTTCAAACTTACTTTGCTCCCTATTTATTTGCCAATCTATAAATCCAACATAATAGTGAAAATCTTTCTACATTACAAACATAACTAAATACACAAAAACATGCAATTAGGAACTGTCAAATAAACCCCATTCTAAAGGATCACAGTGTCAGCTGTTTTATGTTCATAGAATAATTCAGGACAGATATTACCAAAGATGGTACAATTATTTTTAAATAACATGTGAATGCTTATTTAGCCATGTACCAGGAAGATGCTATGAGCCCCTATGCAAAATTGATGCAGATATCAAAATTTCCTTTGACTTTGTCATACATGGATTATACCACTAGCTGCATACAGATATTTTCAACATCTTCCCGTGTTTGAGTAGCTCTGGTTTCTCAAGCAGACAGTGTTCATCTTTTAGAACAAACTACTCCTGGTTTGGGTATGGTTTTATCGATCTGTACTTTGTGCTAGCTCCCTTTCATCTCCCCTCCATCCTTCTATGCCTGTCAGTCAGCTTCCTTCTCTGTGCAATAAATTCACACAAATTTACAGAATTGCCAGAATCTGGCTGCTCCCAGATGTTTCTTGTTCTTCTGCCACCTATTCCGTTCCTTTACAAATTCTGGATGTTGGGCAATCGTTTATCCACAAAGTACACGAGCCAGATTTGGGGATTTTCCTCCCACACCTTGTTGCTTAGCCTGCTTTGTGCAAGTGGAAGATGGGTCGGCAGCTTCCAAGCAGCCTGAAGGATTGCTGCAGGAATGCTGGCACGGCACCTCCATCATGGTCCAAACCACTCGAGTAAATAAATGAAATTGCTTTTAATTAAATGTTCTGCATAAACGATAGAAGTTAGTTCTTACACTGGCTAGCAGAGGTTAAACCACAGAAGTTCTAAAATTAGCTTTACAGTGGATACGCTTTTAAAATGTCCTTGCTGGACTGAATTTCTCAGAAGGCAGAACTGGTGAGAGACTGTTGTTTGAGTAGCAATGCATTCCCATGAGCACAGCTTCTCAGCTCATCCAGCTCACTCCCCTTGCTGGATCCCCACCACAAGGGCAGGGTTGCAAGGCACTGGCTAGAGCCTGGTGTAGCTAATAATATTTTAATATGCCAGGAATGTTTCATTTCAAATGTAGTCTATTGCTCCTTCTATTCATGGGACATAAGCAAAAAAATACAGCATCTGAACAGATGCTTACAAGGCTCTGGAAGAGGTTCATTGCATCTGTTATCAGGGCAATGCTAACTCAAGCAACCAGTTTGGGTGTCATGTGCAATCCAGCCCAATAGGCATGGATAGAACATATGGCCCCTAAGGCTTAGCAATCCGCTGGAACACAACAGTTGGCAATTAATGCAGGTAGTGTCTGTTAGAGGAGCCTAGGACCAGCTTAAAGCACTTGCTGGTGGCTCTAGGGCAGGGGTGGGCTGCTGATATCCCAGTCAAAACTCAGTGTCAACACATGTCCAAGATGCAGCCTTACACATAGAATCATAGAATCGTTCAGATTGGAAAAGATCTTAAAGATCATCGAATCCAACCACAACCTAACCATACTACCCTAACTAACAACCCTCTGCTAAATCATGCCCCTGAGCACCACATTGGTTTTTAAACACATCCAGGGATGGTGACTCAACCACCTCTCTGGGCAACCCATTCCAGTGCTTAACAACCCTTTCTGTAATGAAGTTTTTCCTGATATCCAACCTAAACTTATCCTGGAGCATCTTAAGGCCGTTTCCCCTCGTCTTGTCACCCGTCACCAGTGAGAAGAGACCAACCCCGCTCTTGCTGTAAACACCTTTCAGATATTGGAAGAGAGCAATAAGGTCTCCCCTCAGCCTCCTTTTCCCCAGACTAAACAGTCCCAGTTCCTTCTCCTCATAGGGCATATTCTCCAAGCCCTTCACAAGCCTTGCTGCCCTTCTTTGGACCTGCTCCAGCACCTCAATGTCCTTTCTGTAGTGAGGTGCCCAAAACTGAACACAGTACTCAAGGTGGGGCCTCACCAGTGCTGAGTACATGCACAGGATCACTTCCCTAGTCCTGCTCCACCACACCATTCCTGATACAAGCCAGGATGCCATTGACCTTCTTGGCCACCTGGGCACACTGCTGGCTCATATTCAGCTGACTGTCCCTCAGTACATCTATACACATATACATACTCTACCTAATTTTATGACCTTGTCAAACAATAAGGAGTAGGGGAAGCTGTTGACAGAGATGAGGAAGAGACAAAGGGAAAAGCGTTAGAATAGTTTACACTATCTGTATCAGAGGATGTGAAAGGGGAACTTGCTCCAGTGTAGGCAAGACCACATTTGCCAAATGGGTACTATAAAATTCTGCTGAAGCTGCTTTTCTGGAAAAGCCCAAAAAAGTCAGTGTCTCCTCACCCTGAATTAGTCATAATTCCAAGCCAGTGAACCCAAATCTGCTGTCATGCAGGTGTGGATATTAAATATATCAGGATTTCAATCTGAGTATATCCAATGGCAATCACAGAAAGACAAATGTATAAAAGTTACAAAATGAGGGCTACACAACTGTCCCAGTTTTCTTCCACTAAAAATCAGCTCAATAGTTCTCCGGTATACACACAACCTGGCCAAAGAACTAACTAAACCCAGCATATCAAGTGAACTCTCAAGTATTGAAAGCCTGGAGATGTTTTAAGTGAGAAATCCACTTACCCTGTTCTAGTTGGCAATTAGAGGAAATCACAGTGTGACTTTCTAGCTTTTAGTTGTTTTCATTATCTATTTTACAGTCATTCTTATGCAGCTGATAGTTTTTAATCTGTGCTTTTCTTACATTTTTTAATTTGTTCCAAGTCCACCGCCTCTACAGTTAAACAAAATAGCCAAGAAGAGAACTGATGTAAAAGAAAGCGGTTTAGAAATATCAGCAACTGTAGCCTACAACAGATAAAAGTATATGCACTTCCATCAGTCAGCCACTTTAATTAATAGTTGCTGGCCCATATTTCAAATATTCAGTGAAGTGAATAACATACAGCTAATGTGACCTTGCAAACAAATAGCAATGCCCTGAAGACATGCTAAAAACATATAAGGAAGGAGAACTGTTTTCTCTGTTTCAAACAACATTTCATTCAGCGGAAAAAAAGCCAAGAAATACATCTTTCTAGATGATTTAAGACGTAGTATGCTGATACTTGTCTTCCAATAGCAACAATTAAAATAGCTTGCTTGTGTAACTAAAGTGAGACATTATTTTTAGTATTAAGCCACTCTTCTTTAAACAGTATCAGTTGCTAAAACCTGCAGTTCATTTTGAACACAAAAGCATTTGATTTATGAAGATTTGTGTGGGGCCTTTTTCCACTTTCTTTTCCAAAACTTGTACCAGGACAGTACTTGGAAATAAGTCCACAGAAGAAAGTTCAGCTCACAACTTCATATCTGTCCCTCCAAACTTAAACTGCTTTCACTTTGAAGTCTTCTAAAAACATTTTAAGGAAACACAGACTGACAAGCCTTTAGCCAGGGCTTGCCTAAAACTCAGAAACGTGCCCATCTGTATTCGCAGTTTGTATCTCACTGCAGCACTGTTTAAAAACAACTGTTTGAAGAATCATTTAAAAACTGCAGCTCAAACAAAAATTCGGATCTTAGTTTAGGAGGGCTTCGCAACTTCTTTTTTTTTTTTTTTTAATCATATCAGTTTCCTTCTACCAGTTATAAGAAATACATAAGAATCTGAATAAATATAAACCTCTAGAATACAAAGAAAACCGGTGGTATTTAGTGCACGAGCCTGTATTCATGCTCAAAGATTGCATACTTGGGTGAATAAATGAATAAACAGATGGGAGTCATTTCAGCCATGCTCCATTAGAAATAGTGGAGGGACTCACTCGCCAAATTAGAAAATGCAGAAAGAAAAAAAATAATACATTTTTTCAGCATCTTGGTTTTCAGTTGAAAGATTTTAAACAGAACCTTTTAGAATGATGACAGAAACCTCTGTGGAAATGGGCTGAGCCTTCACTGATCAGGGAAGCTGCCCTAAGCAGTGGCAACAGCAGCTATGTTCTTGTCCCACTGTGGCAAAAGCGGATGTGAGAAAAACAGCCCAACCAGAGCGTGTTGTAATTGGGGATGGGTGGCCTTTACTAAAAAGCCATTATTTGCCAACACCTACCACTCAGTTTTTTTTTTTTGTTTGTTTTTGTTTTTTTTTTTTAATATTTTAGCCTACATCTTCATCCAGCTTCATCGTGTTGTTAATGCTGGTTAATACTCTTCCCTTCAGTTGTTCTTGGCTGCTTCTGGAGGACCATGGAGAGGCAGGACCGTCCTGGAGCTGTTCTACATTACACCAGTAACAAACTGCTTAGCCTCAGAGGGTCAGAAATGCTATTATATTAAGGAAACATTTATTCCCCTCCTAGTGTAGGCATGGTGGTCCCATGAATCTGAGCCAATATTTCTCAAGGTCTCAGCTTTGTACTAATGATTACATGTCCACCCATAGGAGTACAGACCCACAGCTCCACGTGAAATCAACTCCAACTTTATTCATTGCCCCTCAAATGAATTAGGCCTCTTGGACTTCTCTGATTTGCTTGGCAGCTTCATATAAGGAATGCATTTTAGGCTGGATTCTACAAATCTTTCTGAGAATTTTATCGTATTTTATTTATTTTTTGACAAATTCCTCAGTCAAGAAGGTAGAACAGTTAATGCAGCTCCCATTAAGAATTGCTGCACTGCCTTTTTGTTTTGTCAGAAAGAATTATTAAGGAGAGCAAAGGTCATGTACATTGCAAATGTGCTTCTGCTAAAGCAGCTTATTCCTGGAGGAATAAACACAGACAGTACTGAATTACTTTGTCATCATTAGAAATCGTCAGAGCCCCATAATGCCTGGGAGAGCAGACAGGTTGGCAACTGCACAGGACCAGGAAAAAGATGTTTGCACTGAAAAATGTGATGAACTGTTCAGTCTAGTGCACATAGCGATCTTCAGCTGATAGCAATGACTAAGATGGGTTGCTGGAAGGAGTACAATTCCAGCTGCTTCAGCAGCTGATGTGGGAGAAGGCTGCTGGCAGAAAGTCTCTTGCTGGTGTTGCACCTTCAGACATGCCCAAAGCAATTATTTTTTGAGAAAAACATGATTAAGTGTTTTCCCAGAAAATAGAAAAATTGTCTTGTAAGTATGAACAACTCATTTAAATGGTACAAAATACAAGTTTCTATGGTTCTCTCTCTCTTTTTTTTTTTTTTAATGTGAAAGTGGGACATTGTAGCGGCAGTAATTTTTTTAAAGGAGACAAGAAAAATGATTCACTTGGCACATGCATGTTGAAGAAATGCTACTGTGGTCTGCTTGCTGCTTCTTCCTCATCTTTGAATTCATTAGTTATAAATACCAGTTTGAAATGTTTCCTTTGCTCATGTAAGATTCACAACCAAAAGATCTTCCTTAGCCACCGAGTTACTGTGGAACGATGGTCACTAATGCTCTGTAAAGCCTAGCAGTGCTGAGATACAGATGCTTAGTGGGAGACGTCTGCACTACTCTGTTGGGTCTTGTGGCTTTTTTTCCCCATCTGAAAAATGGTAAATGCGGTAGCCACATGCTGCAATTAGTAGCACAGGCAGAAAGTTCTAATGGGAAACTTGACAGGCATTTTTTAAAAATCTTATCCAGATTTTGGGCAGAAAAAATTTCTGAGAATTTTTTAGTGATGTCTAGGAGTAATACAGAGAAGACAGAGACTTTACTTATAACGAGAGTTTCACAACATGCTTGCAAGTGTGGCAAACTACAGCCTTCCTTTGCCAGTCACACACAGTTCCTCAGCCTCCTCTCACTAGCTTCGTTATTCTGCAGCAACCCTCAGTCACTGCCAGACCAAAGCCTTCATATACCCTATGCCTCTTTGAAAGATGCTCAAAGCACTCACCTTTTCTTACAAGAGAGAAACACCTTTCCTTGCCCTCTCCTGTCTAAATTCCATTATCTGGATGGAAGGCTTGGACTGTTCAGATCATGCGAGCTATAGTTCCTTGGTCCTTTCTGGTCCCTGTATGGATAACATTTCACTCTGTCTCCAAAGCAACTGAATTTTAATTTGCCAGTGCCCACGCTGGCAGATCAGGTTAGAAAGATGCACACTATGTCTGTGTCTTTAGATCCTTCCTAATAATCACTGGCACAAAGAGATCTTTTTTTCTCAAAGCTACCATAAGCCATTGCAAATGCTTATGAACCATAAAGGTTTGACTGATCAGCCAGTACAATATCCAGTTTCTGATATAATCTCCATCCAGTACACACATTCAGGCATTTATTTTAATAAAACCAACACTATCCTTTCTATTTTTGGAATACATCTATAGAGAAAAGAAAGATGTAAGAACACTATATAAAAGTCAAGGAGTCTTCACAAATTGATAGCAATCATATAAAACAGGGAATATAAAAATACCATTGCTATGTGACTGATTTTACATTTCTGTCTGTTCAAAACTTTAAAAGATCATGGAATTTGTGCACCAGCATCACTTCCACCTGGCCATGAGGGGAAATATCAACCCTCTTCAACTGTCCCCCACAGATACAATATTCTTCCCTCTCGTTCTAAGTGTCTACAGAAAAGGTATTTTTGTTCAAATACTAATCACTCGGGCTATGGTAAGTAATCCATTGTCTCAAGACTTAAGGAATCTTGAAATATGCATCTACATATACATATGTGTACACATATACATATGTGTATCTTACATGCAGTAGGGATGAATTACTGCACCCCACAGGCAGGATATCTAACAGACACTGCTCCGAGTTATGCAGTTTCCCTTGGCATCACACAATGGCATCATTTTTGAAAGAGGCGCAGGGAGATATCTATTCACCATTCATATTTTGACAGTTGCTGGGAAGCTCACAGAGATATGGCATGCAAGGACTATTTGTGGCCAGCTAATTGGATTGTTTTTATCCAAGAATTGAGAAGATGTCAGGATCCTGTACGTAACTAGAGCACCAGCATGAAGAAGAATGCAGGTAGACTTGAGCCCATTATTGGCAACTGCTTGGATCAGAATAAGAAATTGGAATCACGTGAGCATTTAATAGGGTAGAATATAATGCAAGAGGGGAAAAAAAAAAGAAAAAGAAAAACGGAGAGAATAGTAGTACTACTACTATGGAAAACTACGAACTTTGATAGTTTCTGAAACTTTCTTTGTCCTAGAATCTGATAGAACTCTCTTGAGTCTTGTTCTTGTCACTGCACTGATTCAAAATAACAAAAAATGCTGCATTTAAAGTGTTTGGCTCATAGGAAATAGCTTGTTAGAACACGAGGCAGCTTTCTGGTGTACTTTTTTCATGTTCTCCTACAAGAAGATCAAAACATTGTGAAGGATGTGTATTCAGCTGAGAAATGTTAAAAATGCCACTTCTAGCTTAAGACATACTTTTGATATTACATCTACTGCACATCTAAAACTGTCAGGCTACAATGAAATTTGTCACCGATATTTTACACTTGCATTAAGTGAGAACATGAGAATTGACCTCTAGTAACACCATATTTGACAATTCTTGTACATATCACTGTTACCAAAATGATTTTATAAGCCAAGGCTGTCAAACGCATCCACTTGTAATCTTTTGTGAGACAGAATGGTACATCGTATTTTTAAATCCATTTTTACAGTTTTAAGATATTCTCTCAGGTCATATTAAATCATTTGCAATGAATTATTTTGTTAGGCAGAAGAGCTCATCAATGCTGAAACTGAGAACTGCTCTGTCAAGTTATAGGTACAAAAAAGAATCTAATCTGTAATTGAATCCATGCACTATTCACAATGAAGTAGCTGATCTAAAAGAAAGCAAAGTGAAATGTTTAAAAGAACAAGAGACAAGTGAAATCCCTTCCGTCTAGCTTCCAACTTAAAAGCCATCACAACATGGTTCAGACTTGTGCATGAAATTTTGCAATTCCCTTTTTCTCTTTGTATGCTTTGTATCACTGCACAGCCCGTTCCTTGCACCACCTGAGCCACGTGTTAGCATTTGCTTAACTCAGTTTTGATAGTCCGAGCTTAATCCTCTGTATAAAATTGGGCAGATGTCAGAGAGCAGAGCTTATCTGAGGATTTCACATGCATACTTTACATCAGGACACACTACAAATATTGAAAATAGTGATTTGGAGAGTTGTGCCATATTCCCAGTTCTTTTGGGAAGGCATGGCATGATTTCCAAATCAAATGCAACTTCAAATCAAAATGCAAACCAAAATCACGTCACGTTCCCTCAAAATAAGACTCATGAGGAAAAAAGAACTACTTTTGCTATAATTATATAAACTTTGGATGATATTTAAGAAAATATGCAAAATAATCACACACAATACATTTTCCCTAAACCTTCTCCTCTGAAAAATAATGTTTATTAACTCAAACAGGAAAGGAAATGAATGACAGGGAGATGGGAACGGATCCCCAGCAAGTGCAGGTTGCCATCAATGGAAAGGGACCTGCAGGGTTGCGTTAGACATGGCCCAGTGCTTCATAGAATCATTAAGGTTCGAAAAGACCTCTAGGATCATCTAGTCCAACTGGTAACCCATCATCACTACTCCCATTAACCACATCACTCAGTGCCACATCTACACATTCTTGAAAACCTGCAGGGATGGTGAGTCCACCACCTCCCTGGACAGCCTGTTCCAATGCATCACTACTTCTGAGACAAATTTTTTCCTAATATCCAACCTGAACCTCCCCTGGTACAACTTAAAGCCATTACTTCCAGTTCTATTGCTGTTACCTGGGAGAAAAGGCCAACACTCACCTCTCCACAACCTCCCTTCAGGGGACTGCAGGGAGTGATAAGGTCTCCTCTGAACCTTCTCTTCTCCCAACTGAACAATCCCAGCTCCCTCCGCTCCTCCCCATAAGACTTTTGTTCCAAATCCTTCACAGCTTTGTTGCCCTTCTTTGGATGTGCTCCAGGACCTCCATGTCTTTCGTGCAGTGAGAGGGAGGGCAGCAGAGAGAGACAAGCAACCAGCATGCAGCACTGCCAGTTCTCTCTGTCTCTCACCTGTTCACTTTTATTTTTACACAATCTTCATCTTGAATGAGAGCTCTGTACTTTAATCACTGAATAACATTGTATAACAAACCAGAGAAATGGGTGTAACTTCAGCTTAAGCCTTTTAGAACTCCCACATTTCCCCGGTATTTTTTTTTTTTCTTATGGAAAAAGAAATCTGCCAGCACTGCATAAGGACCGTCTGAATCAGCCTCCTGAACCTGCAGTTCAGCGCTTTGAGGCTGCTTATTAGAAAGCTTCTTCTGACAGTTGCTAATTGCAAGTAACATGCCTGAAAAGGCAACGAAACAGCTCCCACTAGCTCTGCAAGGAGACATGATTCCATTAACAACCAAAGCTCTTTGCTGTGCTGCTCTAGGCCCATGCCCAGCCATGGGGAAACTCCCAGCCCAGCTCTGACACTGGCCGTGTGGCACTTGACCCAGGGATGCCTGCTGTGCACAAACCTTCCTTCCTGCATGCCACCATCTCTCTCATTAGATTAGTTGTGAAGCTACTCTCTCCACAGTATCTTTTCAGAACTTTAATTGGAAACAGAAATGCCTTCATCTTCATTTTCACAGTTTTCCTGTGAAATAGGGCAGTCTGCTCTATAAAACAGGCTCACCTGTTTCATACCAGTCAAACTTTGTATCTTGAATGACATTTTTGCCCCATATCAGTGTGCTTCCCAGACCTACGCTCAGCTGATGGCAGCTCATTAGCAATACTTCTTGGATTCTCCAAATTCCTCTCCGTATTGATGCTAACTTTTGGAAAGCGTACTATGATCCTTTCCGTTCAGATCTTGCACAAGGCATGGCAATCCTGTCATCCTGAAATCTCCTGCTGCACAGATCTGGCCATTGCATTATCTCCTCTTTTTTTTTTTTTCCCCACAAAATGTCTGAATTGAGCTACACACCTACTGCACTGGGCAGACAGACAATTCTCTCTGTATTAGCTCAGAAGCAAATGTATCTTAGTGTTTTTCTCTAAGCTGCTTTGATGCTGACATCTGTGATTTCCCCCCCTCCCCCCCCCCCCTTTTCATATGTGCTATAAATGTTCACTGTATCTTTACTTCCTGTTTTACAGTGATTAGGAGTTGCACGTAGTTTGATAACATGAAACAGGACTGCTGGGCTGAAATGAAATTTTGCTTGATTTGAGGAATGTTCTCTATTAATCTTCATTCTGTGTGTTTTGGAGACATCTGCTAGGTTTATTTAGTTATACCTATTTAAGTTGTTCATAATATATACTTTGTTTGATACTTCATTCACATCCACACAAATTCAGAACAACTACTGCAAAACCAATGAGACTGTATCTTAGAGTCAGTTCTAAGAAAAGTAACTCCAGCTTTGAGGTTGAGTCTTCAATCACATTCACATCCAGGGGATCTGGCTTTTATATCAACTGCTGCATTTCATTGATGGATATTTTAACATAGCAATGTAAGCAGGTGCACAGAACAGATTACATATAGTAGACATAGAATTAAAAATAAATCCTCGTGTAGCAAGAATATTTTACTTCACAATCAAACACTCACTTGGTTTTGCTCAGATTTCTTCTAACAAAACTATACTTATATGCAAATACTAGAATATGGACAAGGTTAACTTCAAAGTCTAAAAAATCCTAAAGACATTACTATAACATAACAGGGTAACTTACAAATCTCTATAAAAAATATTCGGAGTATTACTTATTAAGAAATGTGAGCTTCAGATCTTTAGTAATGTCTTCTCCTCTAGCACGTGAATGATCTTTTTGACTTACTGGTATGTACAAGTGGCCTCATTTCTGATGCAAATGTCCACAGTTAGCATTTGGACTTGCTGCTTGCTTGCTATTTGATAAATGGATTCTCTGTCCAAACGACTTGCTCGTATTATTGGGATGCTCATGCACTGCACTTTTGTACAAGGTTGAGGAATAGAGAGCTGTTACTGGAATGCTTAAAAGAGAAAATAGCGATGTGCGGAATTTATGTCCTGAAAGCATACAGTGCTCTGAGAACCTACTGAAAATAAATAAGTTTAAATTAAAAAAATACAGCTCACAGGAACTGTGCAGAGCACATTTAAATACAGTTTATCCATCAGATAGCATTCAGTGACAATGGCAGAGTCAACAAGCCATTAATTTAAGTACATCTATTGAACACAGACTCCAAATTTGCTTAACTCTTGTAAAAGGTCATCCATTCAACTCCAAAGCATGCACAACTTTGTCAACAGACAGCATATTGGTGTGCACCAATAAAGAAAGCCTAGAAACTTGAAAGAGACATCATGTCTAATGGGCAAATGTTTCCAGCAAACTGTATTTTACTACCAGAAGACGAAGGCAGTCCTTTGACTATGTACATAAGCAGTGTGCTCTGTCAGATCTCCTCCAGAGTTCACTTTTCTTCACGAACTTCTCTCCTTTCAGAGCAGATGTGGGATCACTTGCATTCTCCCATATGCTTTGCCACAAACACAGTATCTCTAATTTATGCCTCAAGGAATGGTGCCTTGTCACACTAGTTAACTAAAGCTGTAAACCTCAGTTTGCCTGAGACAGTATTAATCCCTCTGGCAATGCTAAAAAATTTCTTTTCAGCATTCTCAGAATGAAAGAGAGAGGAGATCTGAGGTGGACATATATACTGGAATATTTATTATCTTGTCCTTGCCAGAGGAGCTAAAACATAATATTTCTGGGCACTATTAGTAGTTGAGGTGAACTGAATTTATGGCTGTAAGCCACTACCTCATATTGGAAGTGCATCTGAACTCATACATATTGGAATAGAGTCCAGGATGCCAGTTGTGGCATTTAAATCACGTAATGAATCACAAGTTGAAGATATTATTCAATACTTTGAATTGCATTATCAGATTTGTGATTCACGGTTGATGACATCATGTTGGAAGTTCTCTGAATGATGCCTTGAGGAACAAAAATTTTTGAACATTTTCCTTAGGGTTATTAAAGAGTGATCCATTCTATCTGTTTGTACTCAGAATACACCCTGGAGGAACCACAGTCTAAGAGGAGGAAAGTGATGGAACTAACATAATACAGCCAAATTAAAGAAGTCTTTGAGATATCTTTGCAGCATTTCTGCCAATTTGTACTATACCCAGTGCTATCAAAAGCAGTGCTGAGATTCAAAGAATGGCAAAAACCCATTACCTCCACAGGAATGATTCACAGCTCTCTCTAATGACTACACCACACAGAAACTATCAGCAGCACTGGAAGTTGAGTGTTGTAAATATATATATATATATTTTATATATATATAAAATCTGTGAAGGGTATGAACAGAAGGAATCATACACGATCTCTTTCTTGGGAAGTTTGTCTACAGATGCTGACAGACACAAAGCCAGACAAGTGTGGCTTTGCTGCAAGAAGGCTGCTGACAGTAAGAGAAATGATCTTAAAGCTACTATTTGAGTAACATTAAGCAGAAGACAATGTGCTTCTAAACCACCTTATATGATTCACATAGTGAAATAGTGCCACCCACAACTAATTGGTGTTTGGCTGAACTGCCAAAACATTACAAACTGTAAAGAAAGCAGCCCACTGAATTTAGAGCAGTTGTCTGGCTTTGAAAGAGCACCTTCTGAGGACAAACACTGCAGGCTGGGGGAAGCCTAGGATGACTCAGAGTCTAGAGTGGCTGGCTGTGGTAGAAGATAAATCATTTCCTCATTGCTGATTTCTCCTTGGAGGCTCAAATACTAAAGGGTACATCTTAAAGTGCACAAAACTAGTATCTGTAGCAGCAGTAACACACAAGCTGGGAAATTTTCCACTTCATAAGCTATTGTTTCAACAGTAAATCTGTTCTTTTAAGATGCAGCAGGACGGGTCCAGCAGTGCTCTAAAGTACCTGATGGATGGGTGCATTCTCATTGCTTAGCTGTTAGGTTTTCTCACAAGTGTCCTTGCTCATTCCTTCTATACAGCCATTGGTGCCCAGTGAAACTATACAGCACCAACATCTTCCGTATAATCCTTTCTTAAATCTTTGCTTTCCCTACCAGATATTTAGTGGCAGTAAAGCTTGCCACACACTAGGACCACTTTGATCCTTCCTGATCAAATACTGGCTCACTTTAAATGTGACTCCCCAGCTGTATGGAACCATGTGCAACCTCCAAGACTGTAAATGCAGTAGGGCAGGGTGTCCCCTTCAGTTCACAGACAAGAAAACTGAACCATTACTCAGGAAATGGCTCCCAGGCACAGCATTAATAAAACAAGTGCTCACATAGTGACATTAAGACCATATTGACATACCCTAGAAGATCTGAGAGGAGAACGAAATGATCAGCAGTCAATGTTTACCCTGAGAGATAAATATTCATAGCAAACAAACACAAGTAAATTTTGCCTATGCCTCAATCTGGCAGGAATCTTTCCAGGTTGGACACAATTAAGATACACTTCTGGATTCTCATTCTTTAATGCCATGGACTGTATTTTCATTTATTTCCAATGTCTTGTAAACAGCTCTCTCACGCTCAGGAAACGCATGTTGTGAGTCTTGGGCATGTTACAATTTTAGTGAAGAAGAAGGAACTTCAATCTCACCATCTCACAAAATAGCTTCTCTACCCAGGCTGGATGAAACCAGGTAAAACCCAAACAAGTGGTACTACATGTTCAGTGCCTTCTCTGCTGCAAAGCAGCATTAGTTCTGAGGCAGATACAACAGATGGGGCTGGTGACATGCTGATTAGTATACACACAGTGAAACCTGGGCATTTGTCAGGAGAGAAATTTCATGGTTTCGTACAATCATTTTCAGTTTACACTTATCTAAACCTTTGTTTTGAGCTCTTGTCTAGGAACAAGTTCTTCAGTTACAGTAACTAATTACTGTGTGTTACTATGGGCCTGAGATTGTTCTGCACAAAACCCTTTCTCTTTACACCAGGAGTAATGATGAATCTCCCAATCCTAAAATGAAATGCCAGTCAGCCTCACTTCTTTAGATTTCATGTCACCTCCAGCACAACAGTAATTAAGCACACAAACACACACACCCCAACAACCCCTCCCTTAGTTATTGTTGAGCTTATTCCAAGAAATAAGAAGATCAGATTTATTTCATAGAATCATTGAATGGGTTGGAAGGAACCTCAAACGCCAACGATTTCCAGCCCCCCTGTTGTGGGCTGTCTGCCCCCCACCAACTCAGGCTGCCCAGGGCCCCATCCAACCTGGCCTTCCTCACCTCCAGGGATGGGGCATCCACAGCTCTCTAGAGCAGAGACAGGGCCTCAATGCCCTCTGAGTAAGGAATTTCCTCCTAGCTTCTAACCAAAATCTCCCCTATTTTCCCTAGGTTTTCTACGATAAGAAGGAAAATAAGAGTATTTGAAGCCCACAGTGTCACAAGATCACTAAAGGAAATAAAGAATGTTCTCTGCTTCACTTGAAGCCTGAAGACCAAGTCTAACAGTGGAGTGATCCTGACATATCTGACATAAGAACAGCAGTGGTTTTTCTCTATTGCTTTTTCCATCAGTTGGAGTTGCCACCATCAGTATGCAAATTAACCTTTTCAACATTCTTTCATTCTGAAGAGATTTAAACTGTCCTGTAGCATTTTGATCACCCTCACACCAGTACTGTGCATGTCTCACTCCTCTTGTTAAGACATACAGGAAGAAAACGTAATGCAAAAAAGAAGCACAAGAACAGTGTGAGTTTTATTCCCCACAGACTCCACAGTTTTTCTGTCGTCCCAGCTGTCCCCCAGGGAGCCCCAGAGAACACGATACATCTATTGCTTTTGCTTTTTTGACCTCCAATGCTCAACTGTTGCCCAACAAAACATCTCTCAAAGGACAGCATGGTGTCACAGCTGGTTTAGAACCTGAGGAAACCAGTTCTTTGCATAAACAGGCTCCATCTTTCCTTCTTCCTTTTAAGAAAGTATCCAATGATCTTTTACTCTATTATCTGCTAGCCAATGCCTTCCACTTAGCGCGAAGCACAATTCAGAGTCATTAACAAAAGGTAAAGATGTCACAGAACTTAGTACCCTCTGCTAAGCCACCTATTATTACATGCCTTTGTACTCGACTGAGTAGATTAAGTACAAAAACTTAAAGAAAAAAATTATAAAGAAACATAGTACAAAGAAACTTATTTTCTTCTATAGCTTCTCTGTTTCTCTCTGTCATGAATCTGCTTCCTCCCACTGCAGTGGGAAAGATACATTAAAATTAATACTCTAAGCTGGGATTTTCAAAGCAGACTATTGCAGTGGAGTATCCAAATGCCACTGACATTCAGTAGGAGCTAAGTCCTTAACCCCTTTGAAAATTCTTAGCTAAAACCCATTAATGCATACTTCAAAGAGACAGATATTCAGGAGTCATTTTCCTTAACAGCCTTTTATTCTCTTTTCTAACAAACCCTTCTTCCCCAGTTGCTAACCTCTTGTTGGGGTTCAAAAGGGAATTACTTCCACATCCTTTACAATTCAGAACTTATCTCTTGCTCTGACTTTTTTGAGGCATTTGTCATTATATTTAATGACATGCAAAAGGTCTGTGTCTAAAAGAGACAAAATGGAACTAATTAATATTGATTTTACATCTTTGTCTTGTCTCACCGGTCATTACATCTCTTATAACGGGACATATGCACCAGTTCATCCAGATATCTTGCCACCTTTCTGTGGAGAGTTAATCTATTTCCATGTTGTAGCATTTGCTCATGATCACATCTCATGTTATAGAAAAATTAATTCACCTCCACCAGTTTATCATCCCATTTGGTCAGCCATTCCTTCCAAAACACAGTGTAACAGTGTTTGTAGTCTGAAGTTTGTGTCCTGAAAATGATATTGATTAAATAAATCAGGTACAGAAAACATGACCTGAATTTTTGCAATTATATATTCAAGCAACACACTAGAAGGCATAGTGTTAATTGTGTTAACAGTCAGTAGATGCTGTGGTAGCAAATCCTCACTAGAAATCTGCTACATTACATTGACACCTTGTGGTTGCTCTATCACAATGCAAAGCAGTCATTCAAGCTAGAGTAGATAAAAGTAATTAAAAAAAAAAAAAAAAAAAAATCTGTAGGGAAAATATTTGCTTTTTAAGAAATAAAAGTAGATGAGTGTCTAAAAAGGACAGCTTAGATCAAATTCAATTTTAGTTTTCAGTCTGATCCTGGTCCAAATGCAAGTACATGTTCTCCAGTGCTGAACACACAACAAAGACCTGCATGTTTCCCATCTTAACTACAATTCAGATCCCTGCAGGATCTAGCTTAGAAGTCTGTGCCCTGAGCTTACCTCAGCCTAGCAGATGTGCCATACATCAACCTCCACTCTAAATGTAGTGGGACAAAGAAGGGACAGCTTTTGTTGTAATAGTAGCCCCCCTGCCAAAATGGAATCAGATTCAAATTTGCAGAAGGAAATATGAACTTTGAAGTATGATGAACAGAATAATGCTTTCAAAAGGTCAAATGGAACAAGGACGCTACATGTGAGCAATCATCTTTACTGCCTACTCAATGAAGAGAAAATGGCACAATGCAGGGTGCCGATTTAGAACAGGCAGATGGGCTGTGACATAAACACGAGACAGCTTATCTGCTAAATATGCAATCATTGTGCTTGAAACCATTTTCATACAATCATCCTGAGAAACACAATTCTACCACAGATTTACAAAGGAAAGGAGCTGCTGAAATCTTAATCAGGGAATGATTTCAAAAGGGCTTAGATAAACATATTACTAGAGCTGCTGTGACCAACAGTCAGCGAATGACTGACCAACATGGCATAATTCACCTCTACCATACAACTCTTAAAGACAAATAACACTGCTAAACCTTGCAAATAAGCTTTACTTCTCTGAAGACCACTGAACCTGCTTTGGCTCATTTCCTTGCAAGTCTTGAGACTCTCTGTATCAGCTCAATGGCATTGCAGGAAACTCTGAGGAATCGTACTTCAGTTGGCCTAATGTGGGCAAATGCAATCTCACAAATTTTTATTTAGTTACCCAGCTTTGGGGATATCGGGAACTGGGAATTAAGGAGTTTCTCCCACTCATTTTCAGTTTAGAATAACAGGAGGCTTTCTGGGGACCCGCTGCTGCCCCGGCAGATGAAGCAGTGTGCATCACTGCTGGAATCTGCCTTTCCATCAGCTCCAGGCGATGCTCTGCTGACCGAGGGGTCCTAGGGCAGAACTCAAGTGCTTTAGGGCAGGAATGGGTAGGTTGCCACAGGAGAGGACATATAGGGATTTTTTGGCCTGCGTACAATGAGGCCTCTCAAATTTGGAAGAGGGAATCTGGCAGCATCTCCACACTAGTATAACACTCCTCCCTAGCCCTGTTTCAAGAGAAAGCAACATGAAAGATATGGAGAAAGAAGAAAGAAGGGATGCCTAAACTGGTTTTGCAGCCACTTCTATCACTAGCACAATAGCTGTTGTGAGGCTTAGATAACTTAAATTACATTAATTTCCTGTGTCTGTTTGATTTTATTTATTGAGAATAAGATATGATCCCTGATGGTCTGGAGGCTATGTGGGAGTCTCCAGTGATGCATCTCCACTGGGATGGAATTGAGTGTCACAGGAATTGAATGGAGGTGGGGGGGGGGGGGGGGGGGGGGGGGAGGGGTTGCCTGTGTGAGAGCTTCTAGCAAATGGCTGCCGCTCTTCCAGCAACCCCATAATTTGCTGGATAAGACCTGCCCTTTACAGTGGACATCAGCCTAGTAACCTCAGCTTGATGCCAATCTTAAGTATTAATTGACCTGTATCATTTCAGTAGTGCAAGGTCTGGTAGAGTGAAATGATTCTTTGAAAAGCATTAGAACAATCTATTTATTGTTCCAAAAAAGTATACCATTAAAGAAATCCATCTAAAAAAAAACAAAAAACCAGCAGGTTATTTTAATTGTTGTTTTAAAGACTGATTCTTTAAGTGAACAACTTATAGACCACAAAGCAAGTAGCTCAATTCACCAAGCATCCCCAGTATCACAAAAAGATGAAGTAGGTACTTCAAATATGCTTTTCTGTGTCTCTCTTCGCACTCAGAATATATATCTGAAGTACTTGTACAGGCTGACAAATTAATACTCCAAATCTTACGCTCATTATAATAATGCACAGCTATGTGCTGCATATAATGCTGCTTTACAATTTATAAAATATTAGTTGTAGATTGTCTATAGCACACATTCAACAGACTGCTTAATGATAATACTTCATATAGATATCAACTGCAAAAAGAATGAGTCTACGTATACTGGAAAATCTGCAAACACCTCCAAATTGACAATTAACTACTACTGAGTTTTGAGAAGATGTCTCAGGTCTTTTCTAGCTTCAAACTGAAACATAGGAGAGTATCAAAGTCATACACATGGCTGATTTGGGGATCTGAGAAACCTTTGAATAAACTCTCATGTGAGTATTGCTGTGCAGAAAGATCTCCCAGTTTCTGACCTTTCTGCAAGTATTCTACTGCATGTTTCCATAAAACATTTTTCATTGTAAAGTACTGGTTGCAACAAATCCCAAAATTTTGTGAGCAGGTCTCACAAAATCACCTGATAAGTACAGGCTAATGGCCTGAAGTACCTGATAACAGAGCAAACCAGGGTCAATTATTTTTTCTTACTGTCTTTAATTATTAAAACCAAATTAAGTAGGTATATCAGGGTAGGTAGGCAGAATCCATCCAGTCTACTGGTGGCTTATGGGACTGAGCTGAGATTAGGGACCAAGAAACCTGCTCCAGTCCAGGCTATTGATTCCATAGCATATAAACTGAAACAGATGTCTAGGTCATGCTCTAAACGCAAACCAGCTTTCTTTTTTCTTTATTCTTGTTTTCCTCTTTCAGTCTAATAAGAATCTATGAAATCTCTTCCTACACTTTTAAATCCCTGCCTTTCCATCCATTTGGATCCAGCCCAAACTCTTTCCTGCCCAGCACACACATCCTCACATCCCCTCTCCTCTACTCTTCAGAAAAGTACAGGAGTGAGCACAGCAGCTGCTGGATGACAGCCATCAACCCAGCTCTCTTCACTCTGTGGTTTACATAGGACTTGCAGTGAATACATATTGGCTCATGAAAATGATAACAGACATGAAAAAAATTACAGCTTCACCACCTGTTGCAAATGTAATGGATTTAATTACTGGAAGACAGTTTGAGTTATTTCAAGATCTGCTACAAAAGGAAGATTCCCCCCCCCCCCTCCCCCACCACCACCACCATGTGGAAGCCTCCTGGTTCCAAAAAGGCAAATAGCTATAGGGGAGATCCTGTGCAGACTCCACAGCTTCCTCAGAGACTGCTCCCTGTCAAGAATTTCCCCTTGCACCATTCTCTGATGCATTAATTATTCCTTTACCTAATACATCAGATAAACTGTTCTTAAACTGACCCTGATTTTGGCAGCTGCTTTGTCTGTCATGCTCATACTTGCTTTTTGTACTGGTCAATGCTCTTACTACCATCATTCACACCAGACAGAAAGGACAGCAAAACTCAAGTCTTGCTCACTCCAAACACTTGCTGCAAGCGGGAAGATACTCGTGAATACAACCTTTGTGGGCACCTTTTCACTCCATCTATGGCCTTTTTCACTGAAACTGTTTCTGTACAATATCTGAAATTATCCGTACTGATTTCATATCAATGAGACACAATTAACTTGGTTAAAAACTAGTATATTTGAACTAGATCGTGTCCTTAGTACCTGCTTCAGACCGAGAGGCTCTGAAATAATATTTATAGCGCAATGTCTGCTGAGGTCATTGAGTTCAAGAAGTTAAATGGAATCTTGATTGGATACTGGCCTGATGGTATCCAGACAGAACCTTGTGTGATCCTCTATTTCCTGATGGGAGAATCTGAACTAAGATGTGGCCACTTTTCTACTGAAAATTTTGACCGTGTTCTTGGTAATTTGCATCAGCTGAAGAGATGAGGATTTACCTACAGCAAAGAGGCACTTTCCTTGTTCACATACCTCTCTGGATTAAAAAAGAAAAAAGAAAAGAAAAAGGCAAATCATCTAATCCACAAGAAAGCTCTACTTCCTACATTGACATGAACAAAAGGTTCAAGGAGGCATCTAGAGAAAGCAAAGGGCAGACAACATGAGACAGGCTACAGGAGGTACATTTCTCACACCACGAAACACAACCACGGAACTAACAGTCCCAACACACAAACATGGATCCATCATTAATTTAAATATATTTGCTCAGGTAAATAGGAATGGTTAGAAGCAACAGTCAATGGCAGAAAGTTGTGTGCCTGTAGAGAATAAATAAACAAACCAGGGAACTAGGAAAAAGGCAGCACTAACAGCCTGAAGAAACTAAAGCAGGTGCCACAGCCTCTTTGCGTTAAATGGGATAACTCACATGTTGAACGACTACACATAGCCTGTTGAAATGTTGTCAGTTAAGAGCTAAAAGGACAGAACATGAAACCGAATGAAGGAGAGGAGCAGGAAGGCAGAGCATACAAAATACGTAGTCTTCCTCCCGCTTTTCTCTCAGTCTTTCTCTCCAGCCTGAATTGTCTGCGGTTCATTTTCATTGCTGTTATTTTTAGCAGCACAGGAAGGTCATTCACTCTGTAGTCATCAGCACACAGCATACCCTTACTGGCTGCAGCATGCAAAGCAACCTTTGCTGGGCTTTTTCCTACTGAGCTCTTCTCAGTTTTTCTTGTTACGGGGCTGTCATTAGTTGTGTCCTGCAGTCAAAAAAATGAAAAGGCTTCTTAAAATCAGCTGTCTGCATTAAGAAGCTGATGAGTCCTCCTGAAATAAATATCGGGGTTGCTTAGGAATAGAAGCATGGCATCCTGCCTGCCATGTGACACTTCTCAGATTATTCCCTAGATAAGTGCAACGACTGCAGGGAAGACTCTTTTGTGTCTGAAGTCCCCTTGCAACATGCGGGTTAGCACAAAGAGAACTGCTAGGCTTCAGCTATTGCCCCGCATTTCTTTAATGGACAATTAAAAATCAGCAATGTGTGGTATTGCTTTTCCCAGCATTACCTTCAGCTAATTATTTTTAGTACTGTTAAGACATTTTAAAAATGCCTGACTGCTGTCCAAACATTAGGATTCCATTAACAGAATAAAAAGGTTTTGCTAACAATAAGGAACCGAAGGTACTACTCCGTAAGACTTAGGTTATTAGAAGACCTATTTCCCAAATCAAAGGCATAGAAGATTAAAGCAGGAGGACCAGCACACACTCCTGAGCACGTACATGTGGGTGTGTAGAAATTTTTATAATGAAGATTTCATTTTAAGCTGTGCCTGCACATCACTTTGTTGGGACTGTATCTGCCGCTGTCAGATTTCTTTGTCACAGAGCATAAAGCACTACTCAGCCCTGCACTTCTTCCCGTGGCCACGCAGTGGCACAGGAGACCAGAAATCACCGTGTAATATATTGTGCTCCTCACGTGTGCTGCTGTGTGAGGCAGGGCTTTGCTCAGAACTGGGGATGAACCGATTCTCATCTTGATGCTAGAGCAAAGGCACCCTACTACAATGCCCTGTGATGCCTGCCTGCTGCCCTTTCTCCTTGCCCCCCCCCTCCATGTGTATATGTATATGTATATATATATGTATATGTATATATATATGTATATGTATATATATATATATATATATAACCAAGCAGCAGCATATTTAAGATACAACTTCTGTATGCCTCCTATGTGAATACTCCGTGCCCAGCTGCTAGTACCAAGCCCACAACAGCTCAGCAGCTGCTCCCCACAGGCGTGCCTTTATGCCTTGCAGGGCTGAATGCTTCTCCAAATGTGTTTCCTGCTGGTTTACTGGCACACTGCAATCATTCTGGCAGGCTTCAAGGCCTAATGCAGTGGGAATCCTGGGAAACAGCAGTGATTCTTTGACTGGTAACAGATCAGAGTGCACTGTGCAGTATGTTTGTAACTTTCTTGGTAGTTTCTCTACTAACCAGGCTCCTGAATGCCAAATATCCCTACAGACCACCTCTGAGGTGCTCAGTGATATCATCTCAGGTGTCATAGGAATGGGAAAAGCTGTTCTATTCTGGTGGGAGGGCAGCATGACAAAGGCTGTGGCCCTTGCAGACATCCTGCTGAGGCCCCTGTAAAAACATAATTGTAAAGTGACTCTGTCATATGTAGTCCATAGAATATATCAGCTCATATTCAGTCACTTTCCTACATCAGCAACCATTTCTGCCCATAGCCATTCCTTAGTGGCTGGGATTAGGGAAAGAGCTGTCTGCCTGAGTGAGATATGTAATGGCTTTGGCTGAACATTATTTCTACATTCCTCAGGGGTGAATGACACAGGTCCTATTTTAGAACTAATTTTTCATTTTGAAATTGAAATTTCTTCCCATCTCCCTAAAATCTTAAGCTAAATTTAAAGGAAGTTAGTTTTTTTTTTAAAAAAAAAGCACTGAATCCTGAGCCCTTCCACTGCCAACTCCATCGCTCCTACCTCTTCCTCCCTTAGTCAAGTTGTTGTTTACGCTGGTCTAAAGACATGAAAGCACAGCTACACAGTTGGCTAGTTCAGAGTACCCCTCGTGATAACAACCCCAGAAACTTCTTGCCTCTATGAAGAAAGATTTCTCCCCGGGGAAGGAGATGCAGCCTGGGACACCCGCAGAATGCATGTACAGAACATACTTATCCTCCAGATGGCGATACAGCCTTATTTGTTCTCCTTTCTGCCTCTGAATTTGAAAGAAAAGCTGTTGTTTTAGGTTCTGGACAGCCAGAGCTTGTAATTTAAAACTTATATGTAAACGTTGCCTTTCCTTGCAGTATTTATTTATAGTGACAGCGATTCAGTGTATATATATCTATGCATAGACATATATTTAAAAGCATATGTCTTTATATATATACACATAGATACCCACAGCTACGTCTCTGTAGTCACATATGTCTACATTCTGCTCTGCCCGGTAGGACTTCTCTGAAAATGAATTAAAAAGAAGCCCTTGATGGGGAGGAAAAAAGAGTGATGACAGCACTCTAATTTCTACTTAATTAATCTGTCATTATTAATCCCAGTTGGAGGCGTTACATTTATTCTCCATTACATGTCTGATACAAAGACCAGCACAATCTGCATCACAGGGTAGGATTGGTTTGGAGTTGGTGAAGATGGAGAATTTTAGAGGCTCTTGGATGTGCCCAGTGCAGCTGTCTGGGGGTGCCACTGCCCATACTGCAAGCTTCCTAGATATGAACCTAACCCAAGCGCATTCACTTCCAGAAACCTAAGAATTAGGCATATCTTACACATGAAGCAAACCTGCAGCCTGTCCACTGCAGCACTTCACATCAGCTACTGGCTTCAGCATCTCTGCAGTATCTGCTTCAGTCTGCCAAGCATGAGCCATGCTAGCAGCAAACCTGAAATTTTTCTTTCTTTTAAGAAGAAAATACACATTCTTCTAACTTAAATTTAGATCGAGATCTAAGAAAGACATCTTACGTATCTTAATGCTATCCCTAAATTAGTTTCTGTGGACTCTGCTGCTTGATTGCCAAGCTTCAGATCAAAAGAAATGACCGTTTCCATCCTCAGAACTAAATTTCAGCAATGCTAATGCCTAAGTATGGCCAAAACGTCATTTCTGCACCCAGCATTAGCCATAATTCACCACCACCTTCTACCCCTAGCCATGACGATGTTCTCCAAAAAAAAAAAAAAAAAAAAAAAAAAAAGCCCATTTCAGCTTTCCTTGAATTGAAAACAAGCTTTTAAAGTTTTGTCCAAGAATGCAGGCAGTCAAGACTCAGGAATTGGGATCCATCTGTTGGGAGCATGCAGAGAATGAAAGAGGACATAAAATATTTGGGACAAACATCATCTTGGATAAACATGTTTAAAAAGTCAGATTTGTCTGACATGTTATGTTGTGATTGAGCCATTTCCAGCTCTGGAGCAGCAGGACAGGGGTCAGGCTGAAGGGAAATCAAACTGTGACAACAAATTGAAGGAAGATTCCTCCTTGCAAAATCCAGAAGGGTGAGCTGAAAACCCGTGTAGCACTATCAGGCTCAAGCAAACGTAAGTCATTTCTCAGTAGCAAATAGTTTGTCTTGGCTGTACCCACAGTGAAGAGGACTGAGAAGCTACATGATGCATTCCAGAATGTTTGACAATGCAAGATATGCTGGCTGAAATTTAGCCTAGGAGGAATGAATACTGACAAAGCGCTATTTCTACGTGTTTACTGTTTGGTATAAACTGAAGTGGCACAGTTAGCAGAATGCATATTTGCCTTAGGATGCCATTTGGAAATAGATATGCTCTCTGGCAGACTGTCACCATACTGCACTGGGGTTTACAGTTGTTTTCCTGGATCCTATATGTTTGCAGCCCCCTTGGAAATGTTTCAACTCACCGACCCCATTGCTCTTGCTAGCTGGGGAGCAGCCAATACAACGCAAGACAACTTTGGTAGAATATGGGGCTTACTTTGATGAATTCATGAATTATACAGCTGACCTAATATCTCTGAATGCTAAAAGTAGAATTTTAGCTTGCACATGAAATGTGAATCAATGTTTAAAAAAAATGATCCGAAATAGCACCACAGAAACAAGATGAAATGAGTTAATGTATAATTCAAGCAGCACAGCTAGGAGCAACATTGCTATTTTAATACTATGACTGTTTCTAAATCAAAACCAGGTTGTGATGTCTGATTTTTTTCCCTTTGAGCCTACCTTTTGTTGTTGGAGTTATGAACAGTAATTAAAAGAAATAGTGAATTATGAAGCTATTAAGAGCTTGAGATTAAAAAAATAATAATAGTAACAGAGGCATGGTGATTTATGTTACCAAGATCCTAAGGCACATTTAGAGTAAACCCATAAAGAAACTCACGCTATTTCTATGTCAGCCATTTTGTTCAATACAAATCTCATTTGTTGAGCATAGCTTTCAAGTTCCAGCAAATACTCAAAAATGCAGTTTGTGGTTCAGGTCAAAATTATTAACTTTTAAGAGCCACATTAGTGGTCTCAGGTGAAGAATCAGGACAGAGTTTTTCTGCTGGGCAGGGCTGCATCCTGCTGCAGTAAGGGTTGAGTGTTTTGGATGGGCTTGTTGAAGTCAGAGGTAATATTTATGAGAAATAGCACGGCCCATCTCTGCAGTACCTCTTGGGAGCTGAATAGTGCTGACTGATAGTTTCCTGATGGTTATGAAATAAACATGAATGCTGACCTCGCTCCTAGGGCAGCAGAACATTCTCTGCTCTCCCTTGCCTGTCTTTCCTTAGGAGAGTGTTACTATAGCACGTATATCACATATATGTGTATGACACAGGCAGACACGTCCACACTGAATGACTTCTGCTTAGGAAGTTCCTTGATCTGGCTTGGTTTGAGGTCCAGGATAGAGCACTTTCTGGGTATCTAAATGCTCATTTACTTATGGTTAAGAGTTAGGTCAGGATTAGGTTGTGGCTGTAAGGCTTTAACATCTCACAAACAGCATGATAGCAGCTTCAAAATGCTCTAAGATTTTGACTCCAGTCCGGCACAGTTTGCTACTAACGTCTAGCAACTGTCTCCTTTTTTATGTTTAATTTTGTGATTTTTTTTTTTTTATTTTTTGCTTCCCCCACCCCGATCTGGAGAGAACTATAATTATTCAGCTATTAAAATACAGCTGAGATTCTTGTGCTTTCTCTCAAAAAGCAATGACATTGGTGAACAAACTAGAAATGATGGTTAAGAGATTCCTCTTCAATAGTTTTTTTTTTTATATCTGCTGTTTTGTTTTAATACCACCATATATATCAGTTACAACAAATGCTTTGCATATAAAGTGTATTTACAAACAGAACCGAAAAGATAAGTGTAATTAAACAGCTAATTACTATTGCATAACTGCTTTGAAACTTCACCATGTTTCTGCCTTCCCATCTAAACCTCTTGGGAAAAAGCCTCGGACTTAGTGTGAATTTCTTCAGGATCTAAAGGAACTTTAGAAACAAAGCTCCTACAGTGTTCAGCTATTCTAATTGATGTAATTATTGTAAGAAATACTATAATCAGCCCACTGTCTGTTATATATTTATAAAAAATTCAGGCACTGTGAGCTCTTTCTCCATGAGGAAGACTGACGTGAATTACTCAGCAGCATGGAGACTGAAGTAATTACTGAATAGCATCCCACCTCAGCTGACAATCAGATCATTTTCTGAATATTGGTACACTGGATATTTTCTCCAGATAAAAGATAAAGAAAGATAATTTCAAGATAAAGAAAGGATATACAAGGGCTGCTTTGAAAGTAATGCCTCCTATTTTATGAAGTTGGCCCATGAAGTCAGAGGCAGATGTCAGCCGTACGGCAGTAGAGGTTGAACCTTCCCACCTTTATCTCATTCCATTTTGTTGCCATGTGGCAGATGGCAGCAAAGGGGCAGAATGGCATCTGGCATGGAAGCACATATGAATAAAAGGTCTGAAACTGAATTCCTCCATGCAGAAAAAATGGCACCCAATGACATTCATTGACACTCTGAAGGTTTATGGGGACCAAACAGTGGATGAGAGCACAGTGAGACAGTGGGCAGTGCGTTTCAGCAATGGTGACAGTGGGTTATCTTCACTGGTGCAGATTTTTATGAGCATGGCATGCAGGCTCTTGTTCATCACTGGTGAAAATGTATAGCTAAGAGTGGTGACTGTGAGGAAAAACAGTGCTTTGTAGCTGAGAATTTGATCTATCACATAGCGTTATTTTACTTTGTTGTATTTTTCATGGAAATAACAGGCATTATTTTCATATCGCTGTTACCCACTGGCACAGACAGACTGTAGGCACAAAGAAGGGGCCAATGTTCAACTTGCATTAAAATGAACTAAAAATGGGAGAAGAAACCTGTGCTCCATTATCAACAACATTTCCCCTTATCTACAACAGCTTCAAAGTCTAGGTAAGCAGGCCTGGATTGTAAACTATCACCAGTACAATCACTTTGTTCCCTTCCCTGTTGGGGTACTTAGTTGTCTACGTAAGGATTGATGAGTGCATAGAAAGTAGCTTTCTGTAGATGGAGTGTTCTGGAATAGTCGAGATAGTGGGCGGGGGTTTAGGTAGGTGTGTGTTTAGGTATTCTCACGTGCATCGGGTTTGCGTAGCGGGTGTACGCGTCTGCGCGGGAATTAGGATGGTATATAAGGTGTGTGACGCAGCAATAAATTGAGAGGAGATTTCATGGCATCCATGATTATGTCTCTCTCTCCCCCGGGCGGTCGAGGCCCCGGGATAAGTCGGGTTAATTGGCGGTTACGTCACCTTCCCTTCTTCATACTTTGAAACCATAATCAGGTCAATCAGCATTCAGCTGGGTAACTACTGGAGATAACAAGATGTTGATAAGGGGATGGCTTCCCAGAGAACAGGATGCATACCGGAGCTAATGTTGCTAGTATTGGAACTGATTATACTGTATTGCAAGGATGTATTTGCAATCTCTTGATGGAGGAGGCATTTCAGAGCGCTGTGCACTTAAAGCATTGAAATTTTCACATAGAAAGGATCTAGAAAAAGGAGATGCTGATAAGTCAGACCGTCCATTTGTGTGGAAGAGAAAGAGCTGAAGGAGAGTACCCAGACTGGATTAAAATCAACCTAGGTAAGAAGTAGGTTAAAAAAAAAAAAAAAAAAAAAACAGGATCAGAGCAAAATACGGATGAAGACCATGGCTTACAGCATATACTCAGCAGCTCACTTGTCATTCAGCTTCTCACCAGGCACCTTCTGAGGAGGAAATAGGCCTTGTTGACATAGGAGCAACTGGAGTTGGCAATACAAAGAAGCATTTGTTGTAAAGTGCTGCTTTCTCTCCAAAAAGCCCTTTAACAAAGCAGTGAATGTTGCTTATGACATGAGAAATAGCCTTCCTATCACCTAGCACTCTGCTTACCTATTTACTGTACTTGTCTGCCACCAGGTGTTTCACATATAAACAGTTAAAAGCAAGCATGACATCTTTGCTAGTTGATTGCAAGGATCCCAGCATTGTTAGGCTTAGATTCACAAAAGAGATGTAAATGTAATAAAAGAAATAAAGTCACAAAACACATCAGCGCAGTCACAAAATGTTAAGGACAAATACAAGAGCCTGGATGCTTCCTACAGCTTTCCTGCTTGTGCTGCTCCTGACAGCACTTACCTCAGTGAGATGGCTGCTGCATGTGGGAACAAACCATGTACTGGCAGCACTTCAGAACATTCCTCTTACATAGACCCAATGTAGAACAACAGTTTATACATATTGATTTTATTTTCCATAATTAAGCCAGAGTCCTAGAGATTGCTACACTCCAGGTGCTGGATTAAAATCTCACTATAGGGCTTTCCTAGATCTCTTGTTATGTACAACATCTTCATAGATTCATTACGGTTGGAAAAGGACCCTAAAATCATTCTGTCCAATCGTCAACCCACCCTCACCATGCCCACTGAGCTGTGACCCTCAGGGCCACATCTACATACTTCTTGAACACCTCCAGGGATGGTGACTCCATCACCTCCCAGGGCAGCCTGTACCAGTATCTCAGCACTCTTTCCAAGAAGAAATTCTTCCTAATAGCCAACCTGAACTTCCCTTGGTGAAATTTAAGGCCGTTACCTCTTGTCCTATTGCTAGTTAACATATTTACTTCACTGTGATTCCAGTTGTGTATGTGGAGCTGAGTATATTCCTGCTGACAAATTGGGGTTCTAGCTAGAACTTAGAAGGAAGTTAAAAAGTATATATATATCTTCAGAAGTCTGTAGCGTACACCAACCTTGATGCTGCGTATTGTTATTTTTATTGTTATTTTTAATAATATTACTAGAAAAGTAAACAAGCTAAGATGATATTAATGAGAAATTATAGCAGGGGTTGCAGGTCCAGAAGGTACTGCTGTCACATAGGATCTATGCTGCACATTGAAAAGGCATCAGAACTTTTTCCCAAAGCATTGATTTGATTATGGTCTCATGTTTCTCACAATACCATACCTTTGTGTATTTGTTTGTTTGTTTTTTTAACGCTTAGTTTCCTCTGGTTAATTCCCCTCCTTTTCCTGTCCTCAGGCCTGTTTATTGACAGCATACGCACTAATCTAATTTGACTCTAAGCTGTTCAGTGTCCAGTCATACCCTCGATTACCTTGCACGACCTGTCTGCCTTAAGAAGCAAACCATCTTTCATACACCAGTATACTTCTACTATGCTTCCTTTGCCTATCACCACTGTTTTTTTTTTTCTTCCTACCTAGAGCACCAACTCTCTTCCTGAGCAAACCGTGATGGACTGTTTGCAGGCTGTACCTCACCAGAGGGCTAAGAGCTTTGGAGGCAAAACTTGATTAAGTTTCCTTGTTCTTTCCCATAGTGTCACGGCAGAACAAAATTATAGAGACAGAGGACAATGTATTTGCTATCAATTATTCTTGAAGAATTAAAAATAAAGGATCTTCCCATTTATTATGCTTTAGTAGTACATTTTAGCTTGACTTTGTGAGCTTTGACCTCCTGCACAAGTGACTACACTGTTATAAGTAAATTCCAGCAGTAACAAACCGCCATTCTGCTTTCAGGGACACTTTGAGATTATTGGAAAGAGGCTGCTGGATGCACAGAAATACTCTTGAAATGCTGACCACACCACAAGTCTCTCTATATCACACATGCATTAGATCTGACACAACCTGGATGCAACGTATTGCCAATCTGAGCATCAGGCTACACCAACAGCTCCTGCACAGGTGGTTTCACAGCCTGCTTTCTTTAAAATAAATGTTAATCGTCATGGAATGGGGATATTTTTCATTGTAACAACACTTTAGACATCCTGAAGAGGCAACTCTGCTATAAATTATTTGATATAAGGGCAACTTCCATGGGTAAGTATTCTGATTCTACCATCTGTATTCAAATGAATCTGTCAAGCTAGCGAGGAACCACATTCTGTAAAACAAACCCAGATGGGGAAGTACGGAAAAGATAGGTCAAGCAGCTCCAGTACGTGGGCTTCTTCATAAACATGAGCATTGCTACTTAAAAAGCTGTAGTCACCCAAATATGAGTTCCTCAGCTGTCATCTTTTTTTTTTTTTATGCTGTAGCTGCAGATACACCTGCCTAATATCTAAAGGTAGTGAAAGATGACTTGACAGTATTTAATGTGACCAAATAAATCACTTGTAAGAGTAAAGTTGGACAATCCTATTTATAAGAGTAACCCAATTACAGTTAATGGTCATTGTGTTAAAAATGGCTGTTAAAGTAACGTGCACATCATCAGTAGCTAAGTCAGAAAAATGAGGGGGGGAGGGGAAGAATGGAAATAATCACAAAACCTACACAGACATATAAGTAGATAATTCTCAGCATACTAGCCAAATATGTGGTACTCACACCACCACTTAACTCATTTGCTCATGGTGTTTACAAGTCATTAACCCAACAGACATTACAGTATTTACGTTGAGAAACTCTTATTTTACAAAATGTCCTTAGGCTCTGCCTTGAAAAAGTTCTATTCCAGACCTGGTAGAGTACTGCCTTATTTAAACAGAGTAAGTTATGTTAGAAGTTAGTCTTGATTTTTTTATTTTCTCAGTTACAGTACAGATTGTGAAATACAGCTCTACTCAAGTAATTATCAAGAAAGAACAGTTGTCCTTAACAGATTTGTCATAGTACACAGCAGTGCAACATATGTAAAGATTAAGCAATCAGTGAAGACACCGTGTACGTATAAAGGGAACTTGCCTTTGGCTTCAGTTGGGTTACTTAAGAGAGATGAGGATGATGGAATAGAGCCCACCTGCTAATTTTTGTTGACTAGAATCCCCTTCTGAGACAGTTGTCAATGACCAGGCTGAAGGGCAATGAAATCAGGGAAAAATATTTCAAAAGCCATACTCTTTTTCAAATACTGCATATTTGATGAATGTAGTATACAATGTATTAGACTAGGAAAAAAAAGGGCCAATTTGCAGAAGCAGAAATACTCAGATTTGTCCTTCTTTTATGAAGCTAGTAACTACTTTTCCCACATTGCTTAGACTGATAGCACACAGAGACGGATTTGGAACAGTCAGGTGTGTTATGAATTATAGTAGTACAACTGTAGTTCAGAACCATAGAAACCTCAGATTCGGAAGAGACCTTTAAAAGGTCATCTAGTTCAACTTCCTTGCAATGAACATGGGCATCCACAGCTTTGTCAGGTTGCTCAGAGCCTGGTCCAGCCTGGATGTGCACTTTAAAGGATTATCTCTTTATTATAGTGACACATTGCCTAAATAATGAACAGATTCGGTCTTAAAAAGGAAAGGCTAGAAATGCCATGACACAGAAATCAGAAATCAAAGGTTTGTTTCCAAATATCCAAAGCCATGGGGAGAACTTTAATGGTGTTTTGTATTTCCAAATAGGAGATGAGATTTATATATATATACTATATATAGTTCTCAATGTAAGATTAAACACATTACCCCAAGCAGGAAAATAATCTGAGGAAAATTCCTCAGTATCTGAATGTGCAGGGCTTTCAAAGAAAAGAAGGATGCCTACAATGTTAGTAAAAATATCACAAAGTAACTTTGTCTCCATAAAACACTACTGCAAACCAGGATTTCTAAGCCAGAAGCTCTCAGAGCTGGGCGTAAGCCAGGTATACCTGGTCGCTGAGGTCAGGGTTGCTCATTCTCACCCACAGGAGGAAGGAGATGTGAACAGAAAGCTCTTTCTCCTGCCAGGAGCTGTCTGAGGTGAGACTGCTGCCTGTCCCTCACCCTCTGCCCCACTGAGCAGCAGGGGAAACAAAAGGAGTTCCCATAAATCTGATGTGCTTACACTCTGCTCCTCTCCAGAGATTTTCAGCCTCTGAAAGAGCTGCATGAACACCCAGGGGTTCTGTCTTCCCCTTAATGGAAATGCACTGGTGACATTTTGTGTTCCCTTCAGGAAATTTGATACACTAGCATTATCTGAAAATACAGAGAAAACCTTATAGAGATTAACAATCCATATAATACAGGTGCTTGTGGTGATTCCCAAGAGACAGGACACCGCACTCCCAGACATGAGTAGTGAACTGTGCTCAACACAGGTGCTGACAAAAGTATATTTCCAAGCATGGTATGTTTATAAACTCTGGTTGGAGCTCATAGACACAGGTAATAGGGTTAGCACTCAAGCTGTCACGTCGAGACAAAGAAAAAGAAACCTCAAATTAGCTTAACAAAAACAAAAAACAATGACCACCACCAATGAAAACGGGAACTCTTCTAGGGGAAACACTAAGTTGCTTCATTCAAGGGAAGTCATGCTTTGGTGTTTTAATAATGCTGAACAGGAGTCTCTCCAGTTCCACTTTGTTGCTGACATTGAATGGAAGTCTGAAAGTCTGAAAGCTGCCTGTTGCTCAGAACCTCATGTTACAGAGAGCACTGTGCCATGGGGAAATACCACCCCATCAGCTGCTCTGGCGGACCAGTCAAGGCTGTCCCCTGGGTTATAGTCTGTCTATGAGAAAATCTAATGGTATGAGGGAAAAAGCCCTGTAGGACCTCAGAGCTTGTTCCGCGAGAGCAAGAAAGCAGTGGGGAATGCGGCTCAGGAGAAGCTCAAGTTTGTGCCTGCAGACACTTTGGACATGCATCCAGTGGTGAATGAAACAATGATTCACCCTGTCCTCTTCTGAGAACTTCATATATACACACCTTAAATACACTGTCTTTGTGGGTAACGAGAGGTATCAGACCACAAGGTTTACATGAACACTTTACCTAAATTTTTAAAATTTATTTATACTTTTAACCTTTCTACATCTGTCATCAGCTGATTGTCTCAGAAACACTCTTCTTTGCCTGTTTCAGTTCATACCCATCACTCTAACACAGGTGGTCAGGACCATGTACTGAGCATCAGTATTTCAAAAGGGCTTCAACAGAAGCACAATCAATCCCCATTGCCGGGTGCCCTTCCTCATGTCATGTTTAGAAACACTCACGGGTAAAGCTCAGCCATGGGGAGGATGTGAAGATAAGCTGCCTATGTCAGCATATGCCAACTGCCAGCAGGGTCTCACCTCTTACAGACTAGTATGTCTGCAGCGACCTCAAGGATTTTAGAAGGACCCCGACCTGCCATAAATTTAGCTTTAACAGAATGACTTAGAAAATACAATTCTACCTTAGTTATATATTTTTAATGCTTCACTATATATTTTCAAATTCACTTCTCATCACACATAACAGTGACTGAAAGGTAAAAGCATAATTTACTTACAGAAATTTTTAAAACTAGCATTGCTGTCAGCAAAGTTATTGCTCTGTGGCAGTAGGTACTGCTTCTTCCCCCAGAAAGTAATCTAAAATGCCCTTTGTTTCCGTTATGGAACTTCTCCTTCAGTTAACTGCTCTGTCTGTGGAACACCATGAAATATACGCACCGTACAAAATGGCTGTTGCTATGGAGATTTCATATATATAATTGGTGAAGAAATAGCTGAATAAGCCTTCATTTACAAGCCCACAATACGTGCTTTGGCAGCTTCAACTCAAGGAATGAATTCTTCTAATTTTTTTTTTTTTTTCCATGCCTTATAATTCCTATTTTAGTTTTGGTTTATATTCACAAAGCAAACCATTCCATTTATTTTTCTCTCCAGTTCTACCTGAATTTAACAGGAAAGGCTCGCAGGAAATGCAAAATGAAGACTTCCACTTGAGCTAGGAATGGTGGCCTTTCTGTAAGTCTCGCTACAATAGTACTAATAACTGAATGGGCTTCATTTCGTGCTTTATGCAGAGAGAGACTGGTACCCTGAGCACACATAGCAGGCTTACAACTGCAGTAGAATGTACTACTCAGCTATGTCCAATTATTCTCGCCTACAGATTGATGCCCTGCAGTGTCTAGGACTGATCTGATAAGTTCGGGATGAAGGAAGATCTGCCTTTTAAAAGTAGCCTAGCAGTTATTTCTCACAAAAGAGATAGAATAGTTTAGTTGAAGTTAAATGGACTTACTTAATTAGCTCCAGCATACTTGTCTGGCGGGGGGGGGAAGGTGCGAGAGAGAAGACTGTGCACACTTAATTTTTGCCATAGCAATTGTGCAGACCAACCAGAACCATCAGCTATGCTCATGCTTTCAAGAGCTTCAACTTTTAAAAAAAAAACAACAAAAAAAACCAACTGAGATAGTTCAATCCCCCATTTGTACTTCTTCTTCTCAGAATACATCAAACATAATCCCTAAGTAATCTCAAGACAACAAAACAACATTACCTGCACGGGCTTCACAAGAATTTCCTGACAACCCCTGCACCTTACACCACATTGAGCTCTGCTTCTTCCCTAACAAGCAGCTTTCTCTACCAGGACAGCCGATAACTGGGCTGGGTCAGGTGATAAACTTCAGCTCAACAATTACAGAATCCCAGAAAGACATCTGGTGTAGCTTACAAACCCTCCAACAGTTAGCATGGCAAGATACTCAATCCCTAACTTAACCTTCAGATAGTCAGATAATAAAGTAAAATTAGTGCTCAGCCATGTGGTGAAGATTGATGGTTATGTGTTCAATCGTGTGCTTCAACACTGCTTGTGAATTTCCTTAAGAACTTATTACAAAAATTAATGGGATGTCTTGCAGTATCTAAACATACAACGAATTCGTGGCACAACTGATCGGCCCTTCACTTTCTCAATTTCGTTAATGTTTTTTAAAAATACCAAGGAATGATATGGCCTTACTTGCACAAAGCATGTGAAGGCTGAGATCACCTTGGTGTGCTTACAAACACTCAAAAAAACATGAAAAGAATTCATTAGTTTCACTGAAGCACAGTATTCAGTGGGGCTTCCTGAACAACTGGGACACCTCCACAGTTTTTCTGTGATATTTCAATTAGAACTATTTAATTGCTTAATCTAGCAAAAAAAAAAAAAAGTCCCCCTTTGAAATTTAACTGAGGTATAGCACACATTTTGATTGTATCAGAAAATGGTTCATAGCTTTTAGATGTCATTTCAAATCCTGGGAACAACTAAGTTTCTCAGTGGTGTAAATAGCAATTCTAGAATTGATGCCTCGATGTAGATCAAGCAGTGAAATGCACAGAGAACGATAGTAAGAGAGTAGAAGAGACTTTGAGGGCCTCCACATAGGTTTTCCTATAAAGGATTCAGCAAACAAGTGGATTTGGCATTTGCTCTGGTGACATGTCTGTGACCATAAAACCTTAAGTCCTCAGAAAATGAACAGTAATATAGCAAGATGGCTGCACTCTGTGAGGGATGCTAGCAATGATTAAGAATATAATCAAGACAGCCACTGAGATCAAATCATCCCATGAGATGCAGGTAACTGGATTAGTTAAGGAATAGAAGGTAGGGTCATGACAAAGGAACAGGGAATGTGCCCAAGAAAAACTTGGCTTCAGGGAGACCTCCTATGTTCCAAGACTTCTCAGACACAGAAAACGTTCCCTCAAAATGGAACAATGCACTTCTGTTTTTTAAGTATCCTGAGAGCTGCATATATTCGATGTAGATACAAGGGCAACAATGTGCTGAGGACTGCATTAGTGCCTACTGTATTCTCCCTGAATAAATAATAAAAGGAGCTTATGCTTCCCATCCTACCACCAAGGGAACTGTTGATGTGTATAGGAAAAACACTGGAATCAAGTATGACTAATGTAAATAAACCGTGATTTGAATAAAAAGTATGCATCAGCTACTCTGCACAGGTTCCTTGAGCAGCTTCATCCAGTTTTCATGAAAGATTCACAGCATCCAGTTGGGTTTGCTGCCCATGCCTAAGAGTACTTAAACCATACTGTGAGAACACTGGAGATGCACAGCATGGTTATCCATTGCATTCCCTAAGCAGATATGCTCAAAAAAGGGCTATGAAAAAAATAAGAACTTAAAACTTTTCAAGTGTGAATTCTTACTGTTTCAGGTAGAAAAAAAAAAATGTATTCGTGAAGAAATAAGAAAATACTTATTAAGAAAAACAAATGCTTTAAACCTCTTATACTATTACAAAATCTCCTTCTACAAATAGTCCATTTTTTCATATGAGTTGTACTTGTTTTTCTAACTCGTCCATTCTAGGGGTGCTGAGGGACACAAAATTTTGTAGGAAAAAAAAAAGTAATGAGACGATATGTTCCCCAACTGGAATTCCTCTCTGTAGCCAGTGGCTGTTCCCTTTGCTCTTTCCCCCGGGCTCTATGCAGCAGAAACTGGCAGGCAGGTGCTGAGCTGGCATTTCTGATTTAGTCCCTCTACCCAAAGATTTGCATTTTGAAATATGCATAGCAAGGCTGGTACCAACTACAGCTACCAGGAAAAAAAAAAATAATCTCAGTTTCAAATGACAATGTAATTTCCAGTTAAGGAAAATTTTAATGGTACAGAAGACAGATTCAAAGGAATGCAGTTACAGATCTATTTCCAGGCTCCTATTTAAAGCCCCAACTTCAGATGTTAAGTACTTCGCTTTATTTTAACAATTCAGACAGTCCCGCTGGCTTCAAATGTGACTACTTTTGCATTAAATCCCTGGATGAATCAGGCCCTTAATCTGCATATATTAGACAAATTACATTCTATATTAGGGAACTCTGAGGACTTGCACAATTATCTATTATGGCAATATTTAAGTTATTGTCAATGAAACAGATAGCTTAATACATGTGTGAAACACAAAGCTTCACAACTCATGCAAGTGCAGTACAAAAATATGTTTCTGTAGCAACAGAATTAATTTTAGCAGATTTTATAATATCATGAAATAAGCATTTCTGAAAGATTATTCATCAGTGGAAGTGCGATGTCTATTTTATCTGATTTTCCTGCAGATCTGTCATGGCTGTTTGATTTAATAGTTTCACAGCATTATACATCACTGAATAAAATTAATTTTAATGAGCTGTCACAAAGAATATTTTAACTATTTTGTAATTTAAGATGTTTTCAAAAAGTCCCCTGTAATGCGCAGGCAGAAAAGGTGAAATAATTTTTTTTTAAATAAGATTTTTAGGGTAAATTTTGTCAGTTATCTGAATGAATGCAACAATTCCAGGGCTTTAAATTGTTGATCTGAAAGGTTACACATTTCATCCATATATGGCAAGGGGCAAAAAAAAAAATTAAGACAGAAACAAGAATTTTTTTTCTTTATCTGATCCATAAAGCTTGTTGGTTGTTTTTTTTTTCCCCCCAGAATTGCTCCAAGTACAGCAGACCTGACCCTAAAACACACGAAAACACGAGCCATGTGGTAGCTTAGCTTTACGTAGCCCCACTTAATTCAGTTCTTCAGTAAGAAACTCAGAATCTGAGGAACCATTTTTACATGGATGATAACTGAAGAGACTCAATTCCCTTAGTCCTTTTAAAAGCTGAAGAAATGTTATTCTAAATCAAGGGAATTTTCCCTTGGGCTCACAAAAACTCTCCCTGCTGTCAATTCTACAGGCACACAGAGTTCAAAGTCCTGCTTGAAACACTGTCACAACCTTCTTATCTTCAAGTTTTGGATTCTAACATAAGTTAACAGTACTTATTAATAAGGTAGTAAGCGTTGGACCTGGGTGGACTGAAATGCCCTAACAAGCCAATTTCTTAGTGCAGTATTGGTTCCCCAAGATGCCTAGGTCTGTTCCAGCCACTTCTGTTCTGAATTAATTGATGGACTGTCAAGATCCTGGTGTATGTGTGCCCTGGACGGACACACAGTTGGGACCTAGAGGTGGGGAGAAACACCAGAAAAAACTCTGCTTTTTCTTATCACTAGTTGTTCTACTTTGCTAGAGTTACTTCTATGTGACATTAATCACCCAAGTGGCTCATATCACTGAGTAGATCCGCATTATTTTTTGGAAGAAGGCAGAAGTTGACCTGAGAGCCGAGGGATTTGCAGACAATTATTTTTCAGAAATTAGAATTCATTAGCTTTTCAAGAAACATACTAACCATAAAAGAGATTGTGCTTACTGCATGGAGAGAGACATAGCAGACCATAGTGTTCCTCAGTGCAAGGCACCTGGAGTCCCCAGATGATAGCTAACATGGTCAACTCAGTAACTCCCACTGATCCAGGGGGATTCCAATACTCAGTAATAATACTGGTGATACTTCTCACTTTTTTTGAGAGAATCAAGAAATAGTTCTTTTGAGGCAGTGTTTCTCTTTGTATCAGTGCTATTCCTCATTTTGTAATGAATACAAAGTAATTACTATAAAACACCAAATGACTTACAGGTTATTTTGATACACAATTGATTACTTTTCAAGGCAAATAAACTTTATATAGAAAAAATAAGCCATTCCTCAAAATATTATTTCAAGGAATCTAAATCAAACTTTTTTTTTTTTAAAATAGGATGCAGAACTTGCTCAGCATCAAAACTTTCCTTAAAGACTGATACTTAAAAGCAGGGGAGAGATTTGCTAAGGAAATCCACTGTATCTACACACATCAAGACAAAAGAATCCCTGACAAACCCAGAGCTGAACTGAAAGCCATCTTTAAATACTTCACTGAACTTTTAGGATACCAGGCCTCTGAGGTACTGCCTACCTTACGTAGCAGGTTGGAACACTCACACCTTTACAGGAAGAATTTAAGGCTTCTCTTTTTCTCCCAGGATTAACACTCCATTGTTAGCATTCATAAAATACCATTGGGATTACTCATGTCCCTATCTACTACCTGTTTTCTCCTCAAATCTTGCTCCTGGCCACCAGACTCATGCGCTCCTTGTCCAACCACAACTGTTGCTTCTCCTCATTCCAAGCAAACCTCCTGGAAGCAGCAGTTGCTGTCAGAACTCCAGAGCAGTTCACTGTACAGTACAATTAACTCCATTCCTGATTCCATTCCTGGAAGAAGCTGCATTTAGTTTGCAACTTCAAGACAGATGAAGAAGTAAAGACAAAACAGACAGAAATGACATCCAACAGAAATGTTCATGTTTCTACTAGTGCTACTTTAAAGTGATATTCTTTGACCTCAAGTTTACATCTTTTTGAGAAGGCCTCCTTAAATTTCTTCTGTGTATTTTAGAAGCAAAATTTGTATATATTAAAAGATTTTTTTTCCTGCTAACACAAGCAATAAACATAGTACTACAACACTACCTTACAGCTAACATCTAGGTAAGTGTATCACCACTATAAAACAAAGTATTAAGACTTCTCGGGTTTTTTTGTTTGTTTGTTTTTTACAGTTCATTATTGTTAGTATATGCTGTTTTTATGCACTGCTGGACAGCCATAAGGAAATAAAATCTAACATCAAAAAAAGAATTTACTGAAATGGTTCATTTCTGCTCCATTTATTCCACCCCCCCCACATTCTTGTTGTTATTTTTTAATTTTACTTTTTCTTAATAAAGAAACACACTTATAATTTGAACAAAGTCTAACTGGAAAATTCCAGGAGCCACTGCACAAGAATTCAAACTGGAAAGTTTTTGTTTCCTGAATAGCAAAAAGCAGAAGGCAGAGCTTCCAACACAGCAGTAACTGGCACAGCACTTCTAACAGCAGTATTCTCTAGTTCTGATCCACATAAGATCCTATCCACAAAGAGGACACTCAGTTTCAAAATTACTATCTAAATAATTAAGGCAACTGAAGTGAGTTACAAGTACACTGCAAGCTCAACAAAAATACATATGCAAGAAATGGATTTATCCTACAGATTTCAGTAGAGCTCTAGCAATATCCTCTGCTAGAAAACAGACAAAAAAAACCCACCTAATAATCATTCATTCACTCTTCATCTGCTCAGAAATCCTCCTCATCTGACTTTCATTTAATCACATTTGAAAATAACAAAGGCTTTACATACAACAGGAGACATGTCTACAACCTCAAAATAAGTTGCTTGCATTGAATGACTGAAGATGACATCAACATAACTATTTCAATCTGCATGGTTTTTTGCTCTGCGTTTCCCTACCGCTACTCTGCAGAAGAGAATGCGCTAAATATATGGGCAAGTATTCAGAAACTTGTAGTGAAACCATCAGTTTTTCCTTGGAGTTTCAGGAGCTATACAGCTTAGTATGCAGCCATTCTGCAGTTGGAATATTAACAATTCTGTATGAATTAATGCAGAAAAGGACCAGTAATTGTTAAAAAAAAAAAATCCATTAAAATGCCTGTAAGTGAACTATGGGTTGCTAAAACAATAACTGACTGCACAACAGAGCTTGTTGATGAGCTGCAAATCCATGAGGAATGAAGTGATAGCTGAAAATGTGCTTCACCTTCAGTTTCCATTACTGTTGGCCTTAAATTACTATGTGGTTAGTTTAGGCTCATTTCTATTTCATTTGTTTATCTAAGAGTCAAAATAGTAGAAAAAGCTAATGAATGTTTAAACTGTAGCATTAGGTAATTACTATGAAGAAAAATGTACACAATACAAGTCAAAATGGGAAAAGCTGGTTACTTTCAGGTATGTTAATTTTTATTGAGGTTCATTTTCATAAATGAAAGAAAACTCAAACAGAACTTCACTGAAGAATGAGCTTGCAAGATTCCAACCTATAACAGATCTTCAGGCTATGTTAAATATTTGCATGTGATATAGAGAGGCACAGAGAATCGAAGATGTAATTCGGCTATTAAATATGATCAATATTTTTTCATTAAATTCAAACACACAATAGCTCTTACAAAATACTGCATTTCATCACCAAGGGTCTAAGCAAATAAGTTTCCCTTTTTGCAATCTTTTTGTTAGAGGAGCTTTATATAGCACCTTATGGAAGGCTGGATGTGTGTTTAAGACCCAAGGATATCACTTTTGCTGACCCAAAACTTCTACAGATGCAGGAGGTGGATTTTCTTGCTATGCTTGGCCTTGGAATGGGGTCTTTTCCTGACACTGCCTTTTTTTTTCCCCCCCCCCCCTTCACTGCCTAGTTAATTAAAGATAGATATTCTGGTGATTTCTTGTTAACTTTAGTAAAAGGCCACACAGAAGGCAACATACAGGTCAAAGCATCTACAGTAACTGCATACACCTCTTGCGAAAGTTCAAGTGCTACTTCTTTTCTTATAAAAGCAAAACTGCTATTTTCTATGTACTTCCCCCATTAACAGGGAGAAAGAAAAAATGGCTTTTGCTTTATGGGAGCTTCAGGAAACAGCAGAGGATGGAAAGTATTAACCAGGTATCTCTTTGGCAAATCATGAAAATACTTGTCAGCTGGTGCTGATGCAATGACCAGCCTACACTGGCAGACAACTGAAATGAAAGGTTCTCAGGTTAATTGCCTTTGAATGCAAGAAGAAAAGAAGAAGAAAGATCTCAAGTTAAGAGCATTGGAAACATCACCCAAAGTCACTTGCAGCAAAGGGAAATCCGTACTACTAAAAAAAAAAATAAATGACTACCGTTCCTTATTTCCAAAGGTATCGCCAACATCTGCTAAAGTCTATGAATTAATTTTATTCCTGGCGAGTCTATGGCATCGTTTTCACTGATATACATGGTCTGGGTATGGCAGACTTGTTTTTTCCCCCCCTCAGAACTCACAGAAGCATGTTGAGTCTTGGTATCTCCAAAATGATGGAGAAGAACAAACTGACAAAAATAAATCCTACCCTTCTCCATTCCCTATGATTCAGTAAGCCACAACATAAGCAGTTATTGACTTCTGCTGAGATAAATATTGAATCTCAATGACTAAAATCTAAGTAAGAAAGAGTGGTCTCAATATTCACCTTCAGGTAAATAAACTCTCCCCACACTTCGGCAGCCACGTCTATAATGAAGAATACTTCCAAAATAAAAAAACCACTGATTTTTTCCTTCAGATGCAATGAGATTTGACTGAAGCTTTAACATCTTCAGGACAAGAGTGGAAAACCTTCATAGTTAAATAATAGTTAAGCATATAAGAACCTTTTGCAAATCCAACCTGGTTTTGAATCAGATCTATGAAAGGCTTTTGTAAAAAAGCCTGTTAGCATCCACATGCCAAACCAGTATATATTAAAAGGGAGAGATGGTGATGCCAGAAAAGCCTTTCTCGTGTTCTAGTCAATGTACATTGTAACCAGGTGTTCATCCTTGACTTGAGCTCACATGAGCTTCTGTTAGTTTATTGTAACAACAATCAACACAGCCTCTGGCTGAAATTTAAATAAGTACAGATGTTAATCGAAAAGCTGTGTATACTTCTGAAGCTCCTATTTAAAACATAACTAGTCCTTATTATGCCCTTGTGCTCCTCAGCACTTGAGCCGCTTTAGTAGCCAAATCAAAAAACTGCATGGAAAAAAACCCCTCTGATTAAAAAAAAAATATATTCACAGAAGGAAAGTACCTCAGCCTTTCATTCACTTACATATATCCAGGTTGCTTTCCACAGATCATGGCAGTTTGTATTGCAGAGGTCTTGTTAGCACTCCAAGGACTAGTCCAGATGAGATAGCTTAGCAGCATCACGTATTGTGACCTCAGTTCTTTCTTGTAATTACAGATGGCTTGAGAGCCTCCATAAATGTGCTTGCTCACAACTGCCATGGAAAGATTTTGTTTTTTATTTTTTTAAAAAGGAGTTTTTAGGTTTTCAATTGTGTTTACCCAGCTGCTCTTCAGTCTGGTGGCTCATTGGCCCATATTGTTATTTTTATGAGCCTGTGTGGGTGTACAGCTATTTTTGCCCAAGGATCGTGACTGGACAGTTTGCGGGCTTAAAGGCAGGTGATTAGTTACACTTCTGTCCCTTGTGTTTCTTGAGGCTAAGAAGGAAAAGGCTGGCAGAAAAAAAAAAATACACTTTGGATATTGGATAAGAACTATTTTTTACTTGCAACCTATTATATTTTAAACAAGAACACTTTTGATTTCACAAACAAGATGGCTTGAAATTAAGTTAAAACTGTCACTGATATTCTTTGTTTCTTTCTAACATCTGTCTTGTTTGAATTGCAAAGGCAGTTCTGATAAAGCCAAGAAAGTTACTGCGCACCCACTAAAAGTGTTAAAAAAAAGCTCTACAGATTTTTGTGTGCATGTCTTCTTCATTGCAGAAAATAAGAATTTAAAAATAAGAGTAACCTAACACAAGGAGGAGACAGTCCTTTACTTCTCTACAACACCACTAATTTTCTTTACCTGTCTGTATAACGTGGAATATTTTAAATGTTTACATATCTTGCAGAGCATTAGAACTGTATAGTTAGTTTTCTTCCCCGCACCCCCCCCAGAAATGCAGACATTGCAGATTAAAAGTGAAATTCCATATAATGAGGTTTATTCAGCACACATCACTTCTCCCCACTGTCAGTCAATTTAATTCCAACTGACACAGGAAAGCATCTAGAAGCAAACATGTTCTCTGCAGACTTCTAAATTTGGCAAATCTGAATTGTTCCTTCAGTACAGATGTTCTGATTCTTAACATCACTGCTAAGATTACATACTGCTGTTCAGAGAGGAAGGTATCACAACAACTCTGTCTCCTCTCCCTTGAAACAGGCTGTCCTCATCTGTTTCACACACAAAAGAGATTCTAATCTACTGCTTACCCTAGATGCCCTGTTGCTCATCCCTCATCTTCTCTGAACTGTAAAGAACAAAGCAGTTACTTAATAAATGATGGTCTATTGGGTTTATAAGAAATGGCTACTATAGCAGATTAACAACAGTATTTATTGTTTGGAGGGAATCAACAGAACAACATCGTTCTCTGCTAAAGCCACCTTCAACCTACCCCAAGAACTGTACTCTTTTTCCCCTCTTCTGCTGTGCACGAGTGATTATCCACCTCTAATCTATAACTAGGATGTGAAATAATCCAGAAGTACTGCACTGAGGGACAGTTACTACTGCTACGGCACATCCTTAGTGCCAATGCTACCGAACACTTATCTGTAAGCTTGTTTTTATCCATGGCATGCAAGTCTCTGCAGGAATACCCCAATTTATGTGCTCATAGCTCCACTGATGTCAGATCAAGGAGTGATGCAAAGCCAACCACTTGCTACCACCCACAGGCAGACTGACACCCAGCCAGTCCCCGAGCAACAGCCATCTGAGAAGACAAAACCTTCGTTCACTTCTTCCTCTATCCCAGTATGATGTTACAGAGTACAGAATATCCCTTTGAGGTACTCAAGTCTGCTTTCCCAGTTGTCTTCCCCCCATACTTGCTTACTCTCAGACTACACACTACAGAGGTAGAGAAACATTGATCTTGGGAAAGCACTGCTGAATAATAAACAAAGCACTGGTGCCTTATTAACAGCTTCAGCCACAAATCCAAACCACAGAACCACATGAGCTGTAATTGGAAAAAGTTAACTCTGTTCCACTCAAGCCAAGAACAGTTAGGCTGCATGCCTTCTATAAAGATTTATTCTATTCCAGGAAAGTATAGATATGAAAAACTTTTTCAATAAACCAAAGCTCCATTTAAAAGCTGAAGACTAAGGGGAGTTTATCTTCTCCAGGGACATAAAGCCAGTAGCAGTCAGAAAGCAGGGCCCTCACCAGCACATCTTACAAAGAAGGAATATGAAGCATGAAAGGAGCAGTAATTACAATTGGATGAATTAATGTAGATTGGTTTCCTGCAGATCTTGTGAAAAAGAGAATAAAGAAAGGCAAGCTGTCCTCAACACTGAGAGCCAGGGAAGCTTTTGCAAAAACAGTTTTCTTATCTTAAATGTAAAGGCATTTGTGGCATCAACAAAAGGAAGGGAGAGAAAACTTCACAGGCAATCCCAGCATCCAGACCTCATCTCAACAGCCAGTCTCAGCAATAGGAATTGAACTAGAGGACATATTTTTCTCCCCAGTATAAAATTCCTGAAAATAATTAACCACAATGTCAGCAATTTATTGTAAACAAATAAATACTGTATCTTGATCTGACCTCATGCAAGGATCCTGAATATGACTTTCCATACCCTTTCTCAATTATCTTCCTTGCACAGCACAAAGTTACAGGGACATTACAGGAAGTCCTAAAGAAAGACTTGAGCTCTATTCAAGTGTATCACAAAGCTAATGAGAGTCCACCACTGAACTATACCCCAGTACCTCTGAGATCCATTTTAGTTACAGTTATTTAAAAATGTATATAATTTTATATCAATTAACTCAGTTTCAACATTTAATTTTTATAAAGCTCTTTGCTAATGTTCCACAATGTATTCTCCTTCTTTAGCAGCTTTAAAAAGTCCATTTAACCTTCAGGTGTTTTTCTGAAATATAGAGAACCACCATATCAGTGCTCCATGCTCACCAGTGACACTGGTGTCTCTCTTATGGCAACAATGCTCCGAAACCTATAGCTCAACACAGACTTACTAGTAGTTTGTTCCAAATACAAATGAGCAGCCTGGAAATACAAGAAACCAACATCTTTTCCCTCCTCTGAAAGGCAGAGATCTATACTTATTTGTATTGCTGTGTATTGTTCACTTTTTCCAATTTCCAGCAGTGGGAATAGTGTGTTAGCAGGGCTCCATGGGCTGTGCTGGCCATCCCATTGCAACTGTACTGTCGTAACATTTATTTCTTCAACGTGCTGATTCTCAAACATACTGACATTTCTGTTGAAGCTCCAAGAAGGACTACTTGCAGAAGCTATTGAAAAGAGCTTTCCTCCTCCTTAGATTAGTATGGGAACGAATACAAAAATGATTGATAGAAATAGCACAAGGCTTATCTTAATTTTGTCTTCAATACAGCAGGATATTTCTGATTTTAAGAAGTACTTTATACGCCTATTTTTAAAAATCCCTGAGTAAAAAGTAGTTACCATAAAAAAAAAGATAGAAAAAGCCGCAACAGAACCAACATATTCATACAGAAGGTTATCAAGCTACGATTAGATTTGCAGAAATAACCTCAAATTCTGAAGTTCTATAACTTTCCTCACATGATGCTGTCCCTTGCAACTAAGTGTAACTTTCGACTCCATGTTTCTACTTGACCAGAATGAAGGTAAATAAGTATAAGAGCTTCTTCATATCACTTATTAATGGTATTTATCAGATGCTTTTACGAACCTATTTCTGCCAGCACAACATTCTAACCACTTATAAGTGGGACACAGACCTTTTTTCTTCTGAGAACTAATCTATATAGCCAAGGGCAATTACAGTCCACTTTTAAAAATGGCTTGTTCTCAACACTGATGAAAAAGCTATGTAGCAGATAAAAATTAGATTTATTTTTTCATTGCTCTCTCCTAAGAATCAGGAATCAGTCCTTTTCACTGGGCCAAGTTCTGCTGCTCTGAGTTAAGAATTTGTATTTATACCAACGGGAATGCTATGTGGTAATGACTGAAATTTAGTTATAACCTACTTTTGTCTCTCTCATTGTCAATAGTGCCAACCCTAAACTTTGTGCTAGGATCATTACACCACGCTGTAGTAGATAGATACGCAACTCGTTTAGACGCAGGAAATTTGGAAGTCTGATTTTCAAATGCAAGTTCGTAATTGAGGGCAACAGGTGCCACAGCAAGGCAAAAATCTCTCACAACTTATTCTCAAGTGAGTGACCCTTACAACAGCCCTGCAAAACTGCCATGTCACCGCACTTACTCTCTAGAAACACGTGCAAAAAAGAGGTGAGTTGGCCATGAACATGACAGAACTGCTCCTTCCTTGCTTTCCCCACTCCTCAACAGTGGCAGAGAACTCAGCAGGGCCCCATACACCCACTGCTGCTTCCCCTTCAGCACACTTCTTAAAACTTTGGACCTATTTCCTGCTGATCCCTAGAGAGGAGGCACAAGAACACAAGACCTATGGGCTGATGGGTCTCCATCAGGCTCTACTGACACGACACAAAGCCCTCCCAGGACTCCAGCTTCCATTCTTAAAATCCCAATGCCCGTCAGGCAGAGCACAGTGAAAGTCATCAGCACCTTCATATATGCAGCTCTTTTACTCTTCACTAATTTCTTTGAAGTTTAGACTTAGAGGGACTCAAATCTTTACAGTTAGCTTGTCATGGATTTGGGGACATGGTGGCTGTTTTTCTTCAAATTCCAGACAGGGACACTGGACTCACAGGGTGTGAGTTTTATAAATATACACATTTAAGGTTGAATATCATATCCACCTGTCATTTTCTTCATTTTCTTTTTTATTATTTTTACTCCACTGAATTCCTACTGCAAAGAGAAATGTCTTTTTAATTTAGACTTGACATTACGGGTTAATATTTCTGTCCCTTGATAGAGCACAGACGAAAGCTGTTTGAAAACATCATAGGAGGCTGCAGTCTAGACAAGAAGATAGCATGGGCAATGAAACATGACCCCAAGGAATCCAGCACTGCATTCAATACCATTTGGAAATGACAAAGCACTTTCAGATGCCTCGATATGAACAATTGCACTTTTGCACTGGAAATACAGAGCGTAATATGCCACCGGTACTTTATGCTGGTGCTAATATATGCCAAACTTTCATTTGATCTAAACATTTAATAGTACCAGAATTCATCGCATGAATTTCTGTTGCCCTTTTAGACCAAATAGAATCAAGGAATAGATATTTCTCCCTTTTACACAGTACAGTAGTGAAAAAGAAATATTGGTTATAACAAAGACAATATTTGATGTGAAAGGAAGAGGAAAGTTTGAATTGTGCTAGCCCACTCTTCCCTGATATACATATATACACACACAGTAACAATGTTCTTCTTGCCCTTATGGATCTACTTTCAGTGCAAGATTTCATTTCTGCTTAGTGCTACCATGCTGTGTCCTTATTACCTCTCAGTTCTGATGAACATGGAAAAAAAGTAACAAAAAACAATAATTTTGATAGAGGTATTAAATTATATGCTTCAGCCTTAAGCCAATCTCTAACGATTAAAGACAAATAATATGCAACAGATGGGAAAAGATCATATCTTCCAGCAGAAGAGAACAAATTTAATTCTGAAAGACACTGAATTCCCTTTTTTTTTTGGGGGGGGGGGGGGGAGGAGGGGAGGGGGCATAGAATGACAAGTAGGGCTGGAGAACTCTGCTTTCATCAATTGTAGCTGTACATTCCTATGATGAATTGAATTGGCAGATGGTGAGAATGTGTTAGAGACACAAAGAGAGATACAGAGACCAGAATAAAGGTAGACAGAGAAAGACAAAGATAACGTCAACTCCATTTTTTTTTTTTTTTTTTTTTAAAAGAAGCCTTATGTTACAGATTAAGTTCAGATACTTGCTAGTGTAAGCTTCTACTCTGCAGTTGCTGGTAAAAACCTCAAACATGCTGCAGGCAGTCACTGCCTCAGCACTAAATTCAATGACACCTGTATATCACAGATGCTCGCGCCGGCATTAACAGACATGTTTTATATCAGTCAAAATTCAGAGCTCTAAACTTCTTCCACAACTTGACTTTCATACTCTCCACTTGTTCCATACTTACTGGAAAAAAAAAAATCTGCCTTAGTTTTAAATTAATCGTATTAAGTTTATATTAGGAAAAATGATTATCTCTCATTTTTTATCAGGCCAGAAGCAAGCATTTTTCAGTAAATTTCCCCTCTGTCTTCTACTCTTCCACAGTGCAAATGAGCTGAGCATAGAAGTGTCTTAAATTAATTTGCATAAGATGACTAGGGTAGGCAAAAGATTCAATAGCACTATGAAAACAAATGTAGCGAGTCTTCTGGACAGCTTTCACTCAGCAACATCCTGTATGACCCCAGTAAAATCTACCAGAAGCCCCAACAGGGTCAGTGCAATTAAAAATCTATTACAAATTTTAAAATCACCTTTTTTACTTATGGCATAAGCTATGATGTGTTTCGCCTGTAGCATAAATAAGTACTAATTCAACAAGTATAACAATATCTTGCTAAAACTAAGTGATTCCAACATTATAAAAGCAAAATGCTGTTTAGCTAAGTTTCTCATTATCCTCCATTCTGTGGTAAGAGAAAGGCTTCCTAGAAGTGAAAGATTTTTAGAAGACTTTAAGATTCTTAGCAGACAAGAAAAATTGCACAGAATTATCATCCAGTACTGTAATTATCCCAAAAATACGTCTGAAAGACAGCATCGAGCACTTTCACAGTGCCCAAGGAGACTCAATTATGTGCTTTTGGAACTGCAGGGTCAAAAGAGTATTGTTATCCTCAGCAATTACTAGAGGCAATGATTTAATCCCCTTAATAAAACTCTTAATGTTCAAAAATGCCCTGCCAAAGGAGTTATCTTATGTCAATGTGATTAAAGTCGAATTTTTCACTGTTATTTACTACAGTAAATTAAACGTTAAGACATAGGGAAAAAATCCTCATGTAACAGGCCAATTTCAAGGAAATTAAAGACTTAACAGAAATTCTTAAGCTTATTAAGATCTAAAACTATCTTGGAAACTCAGAAAAATCACTAATTCAAGATCCCTACTCCCACCACACAGGCATAAAATACTTCCCTTTAAATGAGACAAATTGATAATGATTTAAACATTTTGGAGCTCACTAGGCATTCCTGTAGTCTGTATACACTCACATTAAACTCTTTGAAGAATGTTATACTACTCTCCAAAGCACAAAGAAGTAAAGAATTTAAAGGCCTGTGCCTTATTAAAAGAGTAGATTCAAATTTTATAGCACCATTACACGTCGCCGCACAGGTATTCTTTCCCATTCAGTTTCATAAATGTGACCTGTGTCCATTTAAGATTCTCAAAGCATGCACTTCCTGGGATATAGCAGTGCTGATTTGCAATGGGTTGTGTTATGTGGTGTCATAGCAGTTTATCTTGCTAACATTCCAGTACAGTCTACAAGATCTCACTGAAGATTAGAATTGTTTTGTCAGGTAAATCAAATCAACAGCTAACTTCTAAATATAGAAAATCATTTAAAAAAATTATTTTCAGGTCCAGATAAAAAAGCCATGGGCATGATGGCTTGTAGTGCACAGCAAGTTACGTAACCAGTGATGATTACACATGCAAAGTTCCACAGAGATCAGACGCACTGCCCTGTCCATTACGTCAAACCTGAAACAGGTGGAATTGAGTTCAGATACCACATGCAAAGTTTCCTTCTCTAGCTTGAAATTTTAGATTATTTTTAAGACATGCCTGCCTCTATGTAGTGGCCACGTATAATGGCTTTTTTAAAAAAGCGTCAGCTAAACATGGCCTGCAACTATAGAGCATATTAAACTGATGAATCAAGCCCAGCTTGCAACCACAAACAGTGCGCCCAAGCAGGACTTGTCAAATTCTCAGCCTTACAAAAATCTGTAACCACCTCCAGTTAAGATGCACACCCATCTCACACTAAAAGCAGGTAGTGATCACTCCATTTGTTCTGTTCAAACACAGCTATCCTTACGCAGGATGAAATGATATCACAAGGGACTTGAGTGAGACTGTACTGACTCGTACATCTTCAGAGCACAGGTTGTATTGCAGACACCCCCTCAGGAGGAACTGCAGTTCTTCACTCTCTGACACAAGCAGAAAGCTGCGCTGTCGCAGAACCTTTTCAGAACTGGTTTACAGCTTAAACGTACTAAATGTAAGCAGTGAGATAAACAGACAGATAGGTACAGGCAACGTACAAAATGCTTAAAATCCTAATTGTAAGAAAAGTCCTTATAAGAAAAGCAGCAGAGACAGAAGTTCTGATGTTTTTACTATCCTACTAGTGGTTTCATCTCTCCTATCATTAGGAATTTACCTTCAAAGAAAACTGACAAATCTCTGGAATAGATTAGTTCTATGCATTTGCCTTGCCACCAACGCCAATTAGCATTTCACCATTATCACCTACCTCTTATGATCTTCTTTTACTGTCACTCCAAACAACAAACTGAAGAAACTCTCAGACTTTCAAGTCTGAAGTGAAATGAAAAAGGAATATGATTCAATATAACCACAGTGGATTAAGTGGACAGAGTAGATGGGGGCTTCTGAAAACTCAAAAAGGTTTATTGCTCAATCAGTTTCTATATTCCCTGCAACAGTGATGCATAGAAAAGAAACAATCTGACCTGGCATTTAAAGACAAGTTTCCCCATACTGAGGTCTTTTTGTCCCAGAAAGGAAGATTAGACCTAGATAATTAAATGTGCAATTTGCTGCAGCTACTAGGAGGAATGACAGTGCACTGAAATTACCATTTGCAGATACTTTATCACCTTGAGACAAGAACTGCACATGTTTATAGGTGGTTGATCCCCAGAACATTTCTCTCTAGTGATGAGGAGATAATTGAAACTATTTGTCAGCATATCCTAAATAAACAAGTTTCTTACATTTTAAAGACTCCAATATCATACAAGCTATGCTTAATGAAATAAATGAGATGATAACACTAACAACCACTGTTGGAAAATCATGACTTCCACAGAAGAATTAGAAATGTTCTCACAAAAAGAAGTTATTTGCAAGCTGGAACTCAACTTCTGATGTTGAGCTTGGCCCAGAGCACAGCAGCGAGCAGAGCTGTCCCATCCCTGCAGCCAGCAGTTCAAAGCAGCCCCACACTTCCAGCACCACCGTGCTGCAGCCAAAAGCACTCAGCCTATTTCTGCTGAAAGCAATTCAAGTGGTCCCCAGCTACACACCTCTTCAGCTTTAATACACCAGGAGCCACTTGCTGAAGGTGTAATTGGTAATACAGCCAGCAGTGAAATAGTAACTATGCTGTTAAGAGTCACTGACACCTTACCTATTCAAACAGATGAGCTAAAGCCTGCAGAAACGGAGGGAAGAGCCTTTAGTGTCACACTGAAGAGCAGATTAGCTGCTACACTGAATGAAAAGACTGCTGGCCCCAAGCTCCAAGTGATTGCTGCTTGTCCTCTACTTGCTCCAATAGGTCAAAATCCATTGAACTAAATAAACTTGAGAAGGGTAGGGTTTTTGTTATTTTTTTTGTTTGTTTTTTTAAATGTATATTAGCAAAATGGTAGCTAGAACTTTTTGATTCAGATGCAAGAGGAGCAGACATGACAGAGCAGGGGCTGCCACCCCTGTGGGAGCAGCAGTTGTGGTCCTGCTCACATCTCTCAGGACCAAACATACTGCTTGCCTTGCACTCTTCTTAGTGAGCTACAAGCACAAGAACTCCCACATCCAGAGAAAAGAAAGGGAAATAACTAGCTAAGGAGGAAGGCAGGCTCACTCCAAAGGGCTCGGTGATTACGCAGATAAGTTGCATTTATTTCCCTTTGTACTTTACAGTTCAGATATAAACGAGAACCGTTATTGAGCACAACTCTTGTCAAAATACTCTCCTCAAGTCTTTATTTCCATCTTCTGTATCTATTTCCAGTAAGCATTAAAATAAATTGGGTTCATTGGCACCAACTGCTCTGATCACTAACGCTATTTTCACATCTGAAAATAGTTCAAGTTCATTTACAGCATCATTTTGTCTACCAAACTGCTGATGTCTACCAACATCATAGAAAGAGAACCAATGACCAGGCCTAGATTATTTTCAACCATAGAGAAGAAAATTTGACAAGACTGATGATAAATCAGAATAACTATGCAAGAAAGCCTCTGGAATGTACTGGCATTTCAATTTTATTAAGGAATAATAAACAGCCTTGAGTAATAATACGTTTTCATATGACAGCTGTGCTGTGGAAGGGGCGGGGGGGGAAGTGTGCATTTCAATTATAAGAGCTATCTTCACACCAACTTGCTTCAGATCTTCAACACTCGGACCTTGTACTTCTATGGTTGAAATGGCACAGATAGGGACAGTTCTGTTGCCACCCCAGCCCAACAGCAACAGTTAGGCCTGTCCTGTATCTTCTGCGTAGCCACCACAAAAGAGAAATTGTTATTTTTTGGGATACTAAACTGTCTCAAAAATTCAGTGGCTACATTTAGAAATCATTTACGGAAAGAAATAGTACTATCATCTGTGGAAAGTACTTTTCAGCCTGATTTTAAAATCTTTATTATTTTCCTTTCTAATAGCTCAGTTTCAATACAGAAATTCTGCTTTTCTGTGCCATGGCTATTACCAGAGAGCATTTTTCCAATTAAATCAGGAAACACTGGATGATTAATTACTGACTCAGTTTGTAGAAGTTCTTAAACATATCCAGAAAACCCAACCTCACTTCAAGAAATGATTTTTTTTCACCTAGACAGAATTCCCTTTACTACTGCCATTGCACAATTTAGGTTGAAAATAAAACCCAATGAAATTGAACAGTGTAGTTCATTTTAAAAGTCTGAGCAAAGCCAAATACTGGAGGTGTCCCAGAGTGTTAGAACAGAGGGAAGATGCTTACCTTGGAGCCCCCAGAAGAAACTTCCTTTCGTGCAGCATCTTCACAATCCATTACACTCATCTGAAGCTCCTAAACCATTTTTAACATAAAGGAAAAATCAGAAAGCCTCAACTCTTTACCTTTGATTCTTTTTTCCACAGAGTTAGTTTGAAGACACTGCCACAAGAAAGGTTGAAGTTCTGATCTAAAAAAAAATAAAATAAAAATCAGTCATACCATCTCCAGTCAGAACAGCTTACTAAGTGCCCCGTCACATGAGCATCACGGCACTGCTCTCCAGTTCTGTGTCATCCTATTGAATGAATCTAGCAGTAAAAGCAAGGAAGTAGCTCACAGACACTACAACTTGTAACACCACAAAAGATATAAGCAGTGGCCCAGGTTAGGTGAACAGAGCCTGACTCTATCAGGTCAGGCTGATGTGTGCACAATGACCCACAAAAGGATAGTGAATGCTGTTGAGTCTATGGTGCATGTATTTTTCCCTCAAATTAACAATTCAACATTTCTCCGCATCTACATATCAATGGTGAATCCTTTGCTGCTAAAATAACCTTGAATATATGTATAACATCAAGCAAAGGAAGATTAAATGCATTTTGAGAGTGTGGTGACACAGCAGTTCACCAACTTAACATACAAGAAATGCTCATATCAGTAAGAAATCCTTTAATAATGCTGAACAAGATTAAGCATTAAACCAGGGATGAAAGGGTATGGTAATGCTTATCTACATCTTAAAATGGAGGTGCTAACTTCAACCCAGCACTATCAAATAGGGCAGTGTAGCAGAAAGGGGATCCACAGATTTGTTATTCATCAAAGCCTTTCATAAATTTGAATCTTTTATGACTAAAATCCGCTATTAACTCATTTTTCAATTCACTGCTTCTGAAGGAGCAGAGAAACTTGCATGAAATTACTATTTTTAACACGCTTTTATGAAATGCTTACCAAGGTCAAGCAATAGAATTTGAAGAGTGAAACATATTACTCATTAAAACGCATTTCATTTTATGCTGGTCAGAAACATTTTTAAGAAAACCTATCCCACATGTGCATTAGTTGCACTGAAGTTTCAATTAGTTGGTTTTCTTTTTCCTGTTAAGACTGGATATCTGGAAACGTCTGAAAATTCACTCTGGCCACTTTCATCCAGCACACGCATGCTTGCTGCCATTCCTTGCCATCTGCCACTCACAAATGGAAGCTTAAGCAAGCAATTTTAGTGTGGGACACCCTCACAGCTGCATATGATACCATTTTATAGCACTCATTTGTACCACACACCAGAAACTCCTTATTAAGTGAAGGCATGCTCCCAGAGAGCGAGGCAGAAACCCCATTCACCCCTGCACAACACGCAGGGACCTGACCATCCTCTCTTCCTGGATCACAAGAAGGCTACCCCAGCTTTTTGCATGTATTTGACCTGATGCAGAAGCCACCTAGAGAGAACAGCAACAAAGAACTGCTGCCAGATGGTTTTCCCTCGTGCTTGAAGGAAGTTTCTTCCCCGCTCCCACCTGACAAGATGCATCCAGCAGCAGACAGCTATCCAGGCACATTGACAAGGACCTGGCTCCAGGTCCCATATCTTCCTGATCACAGAAAGCCTAAAACCTTGCCATCACTTTTTGCACTCTGCCCTTGCTGCAAGCAATGCATCTTACAGAGAGAGAGAAAGGTCTTCATCCCACAGCAGGCTGAAAATAAGGTCACAGGAAGAACAGTCAGAAGAAGAGCCACAGGTGTAAAGCAATCAGAACAAGCAAACTCTGTGCACCTGAAAGTTAAACCCTGAGACCAAACTTGTTCAGGCAGCCAGTGAGAAACATTTCATTGCTCGTGTGCCTAGCTCACACACACACACGGAGAAAGCCAATATATAGATACATGCATACATATACTGAATACTCTTGTATTAGCAAAGCTTTTATGATCAGTCAGAGTGCAGGACTATCCACAACATAAATTTTTGTGCACTTTTAGCCATGAGCAGTTGCCTAGCCCAACAGTGCAGGAGCAATGTGTACATCACATCTCCCTTAACAATTCAAGAACTTCCAGCTACAGGCTGCCCTACACTTACTGCAGTCACTATGTGTCAGCAATCACAGTGGCCCTTCCTGTGAAGTTACTGCTGGTGGAAGGATCTCACAGCTAAGCCAGTCTTTGAATGGAGGCTCAGCCCCTTCTGGGTGTTCCAAGACTGGTTGCTGCTGATGACTTATGTCATGATCTCAAGTTTTCCCAAGAAGAGATAAAACAGTTTACCCCCTTGCACCATCTCCGGGCCATTCCTGACCTTGTGGATATCCACTATACACCCACCCTTCCTTGTTTTTGTTTAGAGGTTTTTCCCCACGGGAAAGTCCTGGCTTATTTAGTTGATCCTCACACAGAAGTCATTCCATAAATTTGGTTATCATCTTCCATTTTGTTGTGCACTTTCTCCAATTATGATCTTTTATAGATGAGTAGGCAGCATTCAGGATGCAGACAAAGCTTGGATTTATATCGTGGGGAAAAAAAGAGGTTCTCTGTTCCTATCTCAGGAGTCCCGGCCTTCAGTTCCATTTTGAGCACTGCCAGGTGGTGAGAATGTTTTTATTGCATTTTCACAGCCTGAAGAACTTGTTCCTGAGGTTTCCATCAAGAGAATCCTGTGGATTGTTACCCAACAGAAGCAGTGGGTTCATTTAGCTTCTTGCAGTGACTTTACTGCCACTGCGCACAGCCTTTTCTGCCAGGATCCTCTGCTGGCCCTCAGACTTTGTAACAGGCTTCCAGTGCCTGTTGTGTTTGAAAATTTATTTTTATCTTAGATTCCTTTATCTCATGCTTCCTCAAAACGTTTTGGATTTTTTTTTTTTTTTTGGGGGGGGGGGGGGGGGGGGACACTACATTTTTGGGTGGAGAAGACAATAAAACAGTGGTACTACGGGACAGTGCTCCTCTAGCACTGAATTCCCTCAAGCCATGTGCACCATGCAACCTGCTCTTTACAATGCAACATTTAAGGCTTAAACTGTAAAGTACCTACGTGGATGCATTTGTATTACTTGCATACAGACAGCCACCTGCTCCAGAGCCCACTGCGTCAGTGCAGGTACACACACCTCACCTCAGAGTGCTGCACCAACCATATGCTGCGCCTTCCTTCCCATCCCCTCCCCCACACCCCCATTTATCATCCCTCTTTTGTTTAAAAAATGCTGCAGCTAATGATCTCCTTTGCTGAATGCTTTACAAAAAGTAGTTATATTTTTCATGTATAATGCATGCACTTAATTATCTACTATACAAAACACAGTCCTGCAAATGCACAGGAGAGATCTTGTCAAACTAATAAATAATCTTCCCCAGCTCAAGAAATGATTGATGGACCCTTACTTTCATTTGTTTCCTGGCTTCTTTCTTAGTGGACTTTCTACAATAAAAATCAGATATTGTTTTCTCAATAGTCACGAAATGCTGAATGTACAAATGCTCTCTAGCTCCATGCTTCAGCCCCTGCTGCTCCTCAGAATGCTGTGCTATGCCTGTGGCAGAGCAACCGCATGCAGTGCATTAATCATTGGGGAACACAGTGCCAAGAACTAGGCAATAGCTTTACTAACATTTGTGCCATTAAAGACCAGGAAATAAAAATTGAGCTTTAACAATTTTGTTAAAATAATAGTTGTCCTAGGAGAGCTCAGTACTCCAAGTGTTTGACAGCACATCAGTTCAAAATGTGCAGGTAGGCACAAAGCACATGAAGCTGGGGCTGGTAGCAGCTCAGCATTGTTACCAGGTCAGTTTAGGGCTTCTTGCTATGCAGAAGGCTGTACACACACACAGAGGGCTCTCCAGAAGCTCAGCCACCAGCAGAGGTACAAATGGTGCCCGTAGGGAAGAGCTAACTTCCCATTTTTTCCTGATTTATTTTTTGAGCTCTATAATTTTTCACTTGCTGCTTTATGCTATACCATGTCTTTCTTTCTTCATAGGCATAACTACTGTTCTATATTTTTTACATTTAGTTTGTGACGTATTTGGAAAACATGGAGAGCTGTACTGCATTTACCCACCCCGTAACATCCCTTATTCAGTCCTTAACTGAATAAACAGCTTCCATTTCATAATCAGGCTGGACCAGGCTCTGAACACCTGACCAAGTCGTAGACGTCCCTGCTCACTGTAGGGGAGTTGGACCTTTAAGGGTCCCTTCCAACTTAAATGCATCTGTGATTTCATGACCATTTATCAATGGATAAATAGCTGGATTTAATGGCAAGCTACTACTGACTTTAATAATAAAACATTCTACACAAATGCACGTAAATAAAATAATCCACAATTAATGAAGACTGGCTACACTTGAACAGAAAAGCGTGGGTTGATGAGAATTATACAGAAATAGCTTTTTTTTTTTTTTTGGCAGAAATCTACAATATGTTTTTCATATTTTGGTCCCACAGATTTATAACACAGAACAACTTCAGATTTTATAATTCTCCTTATACTTTCTCTCCAATCTTGAAACTAAAAATAAGGAGGAAATAAATTCGGAACCATAAAACTTTCACCTTCTAGCTGAGTTCACATAAAGGAGAATAAAGAATCAATGACACTTCATCACTAGAAAACCAGTGATGGGAGAACCATCCCTTTCTGACAAGAGCTACTTCAAATTTCCCCATTCAGTGTCCTGATCTGGTGTGGAATAGATACAGCCCAGGCACACAATGTTCAGAGATAAACCCTAAAATACCTGATTACAAATATCACACCTACAGGAGTAAGCACCAAGTTGTTGCCTTTGGTCTGCCTGTAAAATTCACCAAAACTTCAGCTACTACCTGAAAACCTCTCATTATTTCTCTGCCTGTTTCAAGCTCAACATTTCGAAGGTAACCTAAGAACCCACTCATTGAAATTCAAAGAATTTAGACTTGTAATCTAATTGCTTAAATATAATCAAAAAGCATGTTGTAATGGTGGTTTTTTTTTGTTTATTCGCAAAGCTGCAGTATTTCAGTCCCATAACATAGTGTGCACTAAAAGAAGACAACAGAATTTTTTTGTTTAGTCTGGTAGAAATACAAAAGCAGAGCTGACACAGCAATCTCAAAAATACAGAAGCACACAATAGCTTTAAGTATAATAACCCCATTCAAGTACACCCACTAGGTTGTGCATCCTTATCTCTGTACCCTTACCCTAAAGCCTTGCACCCCCGATCTGATCCATTCCCATGACAATAAGACATGCTGACTGATTCTTACTTATAAAATTAGTATCTGGAAATCAGCAGCCCTTTAATCTCTATATAACACAATAGAGAACACAAGACAGCAGAGCAGCAAGGTCCCAGGTCACAGTGAGCGAGAATCCACTCAGGCATAACAGCAACAGGCAGAGAAATAAGATAAAGAAACCTCGTACCTTTGGAAGGCCTACAAGGTCCTCAAACACACAGAGATCTCCAGATGAAATACCCCTGCCTCCACTGCCAACCCTTAAATGAGGTCTGCAAAGGGGTGGATCCTGGCTCCACCCTTTCCAATCACTCAGGTGAATTTCTTGCACCTGTGCTCCCCTAGGTTGGCCCTGACTGCCCACCAGGTGTTCAATCACTGCTTCAGGCCATGACTCGGCATTTCAGCTGCACCCTAAAAAGATGCTCAGACTTTCTTTTCAACATTTTCCCCATGCTTTGTGTCAGAGAGCTCTGAATCACAGAGCACATCCCTTCTCTCTCCAACAGTGCTGAGGTGCAGCACTCTAGAACTGACTCACATCACAAAACCTCCACCCCTCTGCTACAGCCCCAACCCATTCACATTTTGTTTGTAAAGTTCATTGCTGAGGATGACTGTCGCAAGCCATTCCCTGGCCTCCCCTTCCTACTATGTCCTGCTGTTGCCACTTCTCTTCACATGATTATTTTCACTTGGCAAGGCACTTCAAACACTTTCTCTCTTCCAGTTAGTCATTAGTTATTTGTGTTTCTCTTTAATACAAAGAAAGTCTTAATATTCTTTTCTGAGTATCACTGAGGCCTACAGTTTGTGCATAAAAACAGGTACATTCATAAGCACAAGGAAAATTTGTGGTTAGGTAGCAGGCGTATAGCACCCTTACTTGCTCTTTGTATCACCTCAGTCTCTGTAAGCTGCCGCAATTCTTTGTCCAGCCCTTGATAGAGCACGCTCAGAGAAGCAATCTGAGATAGGGAGCAGCACTGAGAAAGGCCATTAATTACAGTCAGAATTTCCCTCCCAACAGGACTGGAGTCATGGCTTGTAAATGGGAAAGAAACTGAACAATGTGGATATAAGCACTAATAGCTTCATTTTTTGATTTTGAGACTCAATGAAGAAGGAAGCCCATGAAAGCATTGCATGATCACGCTTGATAATAACAATGAACAATGTCATACGTTACACATAGGAGTACCTGTTCAGTTTCAGATGGCCTGACTGTGGAGAGCATGAGTTTACCATGACAATAATGTGAGACTGCTTACATGGGGTTGATGTTGCACATTCATTCCTCCCTGGAAAGGGAGGCTCATGGCTATATGGACATAATACAAACCATGTTGCAGTGAATATGAGAACTTCTGGGGCAGGAGGAAGAGTGGAGAGTGAATCTACCTATTTCTGGAAATCCTAGAGACAGAGAAACTACCCCACGACTTCTCTGCGGACCCATAACTCTCTTTTCCAACAGATGAAGAGACAAAAAACAATAGAAGCTGAATTTTGTTGGGATTTTTCTAAATACTTGCTTTCTCCTGTGTACATTTCCATAGTTGCATATGACATGGCAAGGTAGTATCTTGCAAAGCTGTCTATATATTTTCCAATATGGATGTCAATCCACACAGGCCTTCACTCACCGCTCATCCACACATTGGTGCAGAGCCTATAGTGCACAGATCCTGACATGTCTGTGTGCTAACAGCAAAAGGAATAAATAATAAAGAATAAATAAAGCATCTGAGTTTTCAAAGAGTCTTTCATCCTAGCTGGTATAAGATCCCCCTCACATTCTGAGATTTCTATCCTTGGTATGGTCATTAGAACTTTGAAGCTTCTTTTAATTAAATCAGCTAGAAAATGGCCTGAGGTCTTCTCCTGATTCTCTCCAGTGAATAAAACACAGAGCCTGTTCTAAAGCGGTTCAACAAAACATGCAGAAATTTGGGTAAGCTAATTATTTCAAGTGGGAGAAAAAAAAAAAAGAAGAAGAAAAAAAAGAAGAAAAGCTGTGTTTTCTTAGTTTTTAGAAGAAAAGTCAACTGCTTTCAAAATTATTTAGGTTCTCCCACAAAATGTATGTAATTTCAAAACTTTTTCTGCCATTAAAATCGAAGTTATTTTCCTCGTCCTACCTTTCCCTGCCAAGTTTTATTTCTCATTTCTCAGTATGATCATCAGCAGAAGTTTATGAGCACACACGGCATGATTGATTCAATATTACATCAACTTCTGGCCATAATAAATGGTGCTCAGAATAGTTTCTTCTCATTTTCTTACAAAACAAACTGTTCTCTCCTTACTGTTTCTTTCCTGACAATTCTAAGAATGTCAAATATCATTTCCACTTCCTGGTTGAAATGTTTACAGAGCTGGCAATGAGCAGTAGGAGGTGAAGTCTCCTCTAACAGGGGTGAGGCTCAGTGGAAGTCTGTAGCAGAGGCAGTTTTGTGAGACGCTTTGTAGCTTGAGTTCCCTACATGATATCCCAAACAGTCTGCCTTTTTAGGGCTGAGATTCTGTCAGGCAGATTTCATCTGATCATATTACACTGATCACATATACTGATCATATATAATATATTATAATATATATTTCACGTTCCTCATAGTTCTTTATACATAAACCCACAAAAACCTAAGACTGTTGCAGCTATTCTCCTCCTGAAATGTGTCAACAGACTTCATCAACAAGATTTTCTGAAGTCACCATGCTGTTTGGCATTCAAACACAGTAATAAACTCTGTAACTGAAGTCTGTGTACTTAATTATTTGAAAAAGAGATTAATTTAGGCTATTTTGTCTGGTCTAGTAGAATTTACAACATAAGCCACTTCTCTAGGGCAGCTGCAACTATGAAAATGCCTGAAAAATACAGATCTTTAGACATAATCTCTGAAAGATACAAATATGCCTGAGAAATCTACTGCTGAAACCCCTTGCTTTATTTAGGCTGAAAAACCAAAGCAATTCAAAGCTGTGAAGATCCCAGCTGGCAAAGCTCTCAGAAACATCTCACGTTCTGTTACTCATCCTTGCCTGTTGAGTTGACCAATTACCACTGCCTGCGATGAGTTCACATCAAATAGTGTCATTTATCACTTCTCTACTCCTCTAATATCAATTAATCTTATGTTCAAAGGATATGCTCTTTGTCCAAAATGATACTTAGTCTTCCTGCTTTGCAAATATGACGAACTGTATTTATACTACTTTTCTTGGTAGGATTTTCAGTAGCGATTAGAAATAATGCAAACTGGCAATACAAGTAAAGGCTGGAATATTTTAGAGCCTTGTCCTAGTCTCTGAATTGGGAACTAGTACAGAACTATCCATACCAATACATCACAGAGTTCTTTTGATTCATAGGGATATTTTGCATTATATAGATTTACTGGATACATTGGTTAACCTGGAACAAAAAGCCTGAATCAAGGAAGATACCTGGAGTCAAAAATCTTTGCTCTGGCCATCTTACAAACATTTCACTCTAAATGTTAACTTTCTTTTTAAAATAAAGACTTTCAAGTGTCCAGTAAAGCCAAGGTTCTCCTTATTCAAGTAGGCGTAGGTGCAATAATCAGCACAAGGAAAATTATCCTCTAAAAATAGACTAGCCCATTATCTCACTTATCCAAGTGTATTACTCAGATTGCTCCTTGCAGCCACCTACACCTCTCTGAAAAAAGATCAGAGATAAATATCCTATTTGCTGTTCATTCCTCTTGAGTCATGCCCATCCCTCCAGGCTGCTCCCTGAGCAAATTCCTAGTTGTGATTGGCTACTTCTGTGGGGTGCTCATGGCCAGGGAGCTCCTTCTGCTCGGACCCTCAGACATCACAAAACCAACTCTGATTAATTAGCTTGTAACTAGCAATTCATCCTTTACTTTGTTCTCTAAATCATCATAATGCATTCCTTACTTCAAAAGTCCAAGTATCACTGCTGGAACATACACATCCCAATAAAATTCAAAGTAGTTCTTATTATTTGAGCAACCTTTAAAAAAGTGTAAACGTACTAAAACAATAAGCCAATTGTCAGACACAACTAAAGGAATAAGTTTTCCTGAACACTGTAAGAACAGCGTGACTGATTTAATATTCCCCTTTGAAATAGCTTTCCCTCCAATATATTAATACACATTTCCATCACAATGTCTAGATTCATATCAGAAAGCAATTGCACTTCTTTCTGTAAACAGAGACAGTTTTTAAGAGCATTGTGTAAAGGGCAATGGATAATTCTCATTTATTTATAAAGGGGAAACCTCTTAATAGGCTGATGGAAGAAGAAATTGAAGGAATAGAAATCTAGACCAAAAAAAAAATAAATCATATTCAGAACTCTCTCCCTTGGTATAGAAGCTCTTTACTTATTTGTGCAATAGCAGCACCCTGCAGCAGCCTTGTGGGCTAACATAGCATTCCTGCGTCTCCAGGGTCATACAGGGATGGACCAAGATCTAGCCTGGGAAGCCATCTCCCAGGAAAAAGGAGAGCCTTTGATCAGACAGACCTCAGGAAGGTTGCAGTCTTCCTTTCCTCCTACTTTGTGCCTGGGAAAAGTCTTGGTTTCCATCTCTGGTGGAAGTTCAGCATTGTCAGCTTAAATAAGCCCAGTAAAAGTGAGCAGCAGAACAAAGAGAAAGTTGAGCAGCTAATTGAACCAGGTGTTACTGCTAGCAGTAATCATCACATGGGCCTGCCCACGCACCCCTTAGAGCACACAAACATTCTCATGAGCTTCATGTAGGCATCCGCTGAGATGCAGAGCCTGCTAGTGCTCTGCCTCCATTCTTGCATATGACTGGCCCATCTGGATGCTTTCATCTTGATGAAGGTATTTAATATTATTGGTTGGTTATCTTACAAAATATTTCACTGTGAAGGCTTATGTTTCCTCCCATCTTTAGCAAGTCTCAGAGTAAAGATTTTTTGTTTTGTTTCCTTACACACAATTGTGTTTCATACCAACTTCAGGATTGATGTTTGCCTTTGATGCATAAGCTACCTTTCTAAAAATAAAACTTCTGATTTTCTTCTCATTTGTATTTTATGATAGTTCTTATACAAGATCTATAAACTATTCAGCTGTTGTCTAACAGTGTTAAATAGACAGAATAGTTTTTCCAGTCTGCACCTATTTTTTTTTATTATTATTATTTTTGCTAGCTTATTTGACTGTACAAAGTAGAGGTTTAATAGCAAGTGCTTGAAAAAGATACATCCAAAAATACTGCCCCAGTGACTTCGTTCTGTAAATACTATGACAAAACTATGTGCACTCTCTGAGTTCAGAAATGTAATTCCCAGGAGAAAAATAAAGAGAAACCCAAACCATCCATTTTGGCAAGTTGTTGAGCTTGCTAACAGAGAAAGGTTTCTTCTATCAAAACTAAGATAAAAGAAAATTGGTCACGCAAAGAATTTTAGATTTCTGATTGTCTGGCCCAAAAGGGTCTTGAATTGAAAGGGAATGGTTATTTTTCTACTACTCAATTAAAAGCGATTAGGCTTTTGCACACCACTCAATATCAATATCATAAATCACTGAAAATCCCAACTACTCATTGTGGCATTCCAGATGAGTTAATAGCAGATTAACAGTCTGAGTGACTCATCCTAAAAATTCTCTTTGAACCATATATTCAGTCAGACCTATTGGGAAATGCAGCATTTTGTCATAGTAATGAACCCCTTTTAGCTGTAGGAAATGAAAGACTGTCATTGTCTGACAGCTAAACGTTTCTTGCAACATTGCACTTCCTCTAAGATTCTGTGTTCTAGTGTACGGAGTATACTCAAAAGTAAAAGAAATTCAATCAGAATGCAAAACTGTATATTTTCCGTATATGCGTGAAGGCTGATAAATAGCACAAATAATGAATCTGACACCAGTACAGCATAAAAATGAATCCATATAAGAGTCAAATAATAAACTGAAACTAGTTAGCAGGTTATCGGAATACTGGAACTATGTGAGTGGGTTATCTGAATGCATCTCTGGCTGTCTAGGTAAAAGTCCATTTCGTTTCATTGCAATAGAGGTAAGGGTAACTCTATCATTCCAATTTTGGCTTCCTATTTTCAGAAAACCTAACAACTATTGCAATAAATGCATTTTAGGTGCACATAGATGCACTGATTTCTGCATACTCAAGACCTATGAATAATTACAATCCCAGTGAACTAGGAAAGTATAGTTAAGTCTTCTGAACAAAATCTTTTTCTTTGGTCAAAAAAACAAATTGTAAGGGTGTGTACAGTGTAACCCTGAAATAATCAAGAAATGATCATTTCTACTCCACCATCCTTTGTCTTTTCCTCAGCCAAGACTGCCACCTTATGCAGGACTTCTTGTTTCTACCATCAGGAAACCATCATATAACCTGAGCCACTGCTCCTTCAACATGTTGCAGTCTCTCAGAAGAGCCACCAATCAGTAGATTATGGGAAAGGGTTAAAAAGTAACTTGAGTTCATTTTAACCCTGATAAAGCTTGGGAGAAGCACAGGTTTAAAAATGGCATAGCTGCCTCTGATTTAACATTAGTATCACAGTACAGAATTAGAGGAAAAAGAGAATATACATAATGCCACTCTCACCTTGTATGATGCATGTTATGTTCCCAGTTAGCAGAACATTTGTCCCTGCAATGCAAGGCTGTCAAAAAGCACCACATGCATTTGAGGGGACAGATCAAGCAGTACTTCTCTATATAAAGAACCAAATGCAAAATGGAAAGGAGGTTGCTCCATTAGGTAGATAACAAAGGCATCACAGCCTCTGTAGTCAGCTGAGACTATAAGCTATAAAGTTGCCCTTTCAGTAAGAGGTGCAAATCCCTACTGACTCACAAGGCGTGGGAAAACAAGATGGGAGACTGTCAAAAATAACATCTCTCTCACCAAAAGTCACAGGAGACACGAACTTCAGTCATTCAACATTCTAGTTCTCATCTTATTTCTCTCTCTTTTTTTAACTCTAGGTAGTATGAAGTTATGCTTATATTTTATGTGCAGATCACGTGCTGTGAGAAACATGCACCCAGGAAATCTTCACACGATAATATACAAGTGCACAAAAAAAGTTTGATTCTTGTGTTCTAGCAGCCTTCCAAGTCAGGACTGAATTCATCCACCAGATTTCTAAATTGTACACTGACCAGCTGGATGTTAGCAGGCAGGCTTCACACCTACAGTTTTAGAGTTAACAGAAAATATTAGAAAAACAACTTATAATTTGTTTCTCTCATTCCTTAGGTGATTTACAACAAATAAGGTACAAATTTCAACCAGAGTGCAAGCCATATACAAATATACAAAGCCATACACAAGGTGTGTATCATTTCAGTGGTTAAATATGCACAAAAATTCAGTATGTGATAAATAATAATATATATGATTATAACTATTATCATTAAGTAATGATAAATTACCACAAAAAAAAAAAAAAAAAAAAAAAAAAAAAAAAAAAGGGCTGTTTTCCCTTCTACAGAATCTCGTGATTTGGCATAATTTCCAGAAAATATTATCGTGATTCAGAATGCACAGGTGAGCTCCTCTGACAGACACTGCAGTAAACTGAACACAGACATTCGTCAGGCCTAGATTCGCTGAAGTTTCCATGTACTCTAAGCACTGCATAAATGACATAGTTAATCTGGGCAAACAGCACATAGGAGGGCATCACAGACCTGATTTGAATTATTACTACAGGAAACCTTTAATTGTGCAATTGTTTCTCTGTTCTACATTTGGTTCCAAAAGTAGTTTGACTGTTGACCTCTCTCTTTTCTAAATTGGATCATAAGAAAATAAAAACATATATCAAATGGCACCTGTGTTCTTATGGACTTCTCAAGGCTGGACTGAGCCTCGTATTAGCATGCTTGATTTATTGTTTTTAAACAGAGCAGAGTGAGCTAACAGGTTATGGAAAACTAAATAATGAATAATTTAATCAGCTGCATCATAAAACAGTTATACTAGGAATACTGGAATCATAGAAGCATAGAATAATACTGGCTGGAAGTCTTGTCCAACCAACTGGACCAATTTAGTGTAGGTTACAGCAATTTACAGCATCTTTGAGCAACTTCTTTTAATCCCGTTAAGAGTAGTAGAAAAAGCTTGGAGATTAAAAAAAAAAAGAAAAAAAAGAGTAAATCTGAAGGTAAAGAGACCTCTTGGATGCATTTGTCAGAATACACACAATATCTACCTACATTTTCAGAAATAATTACAGCTGGCAATGACAGATACTTATCAGAGCAATTGGACTTGATTTTTATAGGTCCCTTCCAATTGAAATATTCTAGTTTACTGTTCTTAGATACTACTGTAGCAAGATGCAAGAAATAGGCAAAGCTCTAAGCAAAACAATAAAAAAGCATTTTTAGTTCTCAGATGTAATATTGTGATATTAACCCTTCACTTCAACCAGATACTGTCCTGTACTTTACTGCGAAGTACATAAATTCAGAAGACACTCATGGGACATGCCCAGAAAAGAAGAAACCATTTCTAAGTACAACTCGCAGAAGGTCCCAAGAGCCTCATTCAGAAATTTGGAGAAAGAATTTCAACTGCTGACTTTTTAAATGAGTTTTCATTAACTTGTTTCCATTCATCTTCAGTATCTGAGAGAAGCTTCCTCTCATTCATACTCTATGCTATAAAAAAAAACCCTAGGGAAATTTCTCTTCTGTAAATGACTCTATTAAAGGAGGAGAACAATACTGCACGAATGAAATGCAAGAAAATCAGAAGTCTTTGATTTTTCAATAAGGAATTAAGGTTTTCTCTGCCATTATCCATTTGTTTGTTGGCTTTATTCTTAGATACGTATATTTGCAGCACGGCTTTCATGAATACCATATAGCTCCTTGCAAATCTATGTTTCTTGCATTATTGGCTTTGGTTACTATATGCCTGCCAGAGGTCATGTAGTTAAATGGAGAAATATAACTTTTGAGACCATACAAAGATACAGAGATTAAAAATAGTGGTAATTGCTTGGAAAAAAAACAAAACAAAACTCAGAAAGGTCTGAGATTTAGTCTCAGTAAGAATCCAGCATGGAAGTAATGATGTGAAAATACAAAACTACTGTGATTATTATATTTTTAAATCTTTTTTGTTCATTATTCTTCATCAAAATATCTAATGTGATAATCAAGCCCTTGTTCCTATCCTCCAGAGATTACAGATTACTTGAAAAAGAGATGTTTTTTGTTAATTGTCTGCACAGTGATGTTCATGCCAAATAAATCATTATTATGTAAGACTGTAAAAAAACAGAACTACTAGAAATACTCTTATTTTGCATGGATCTTGAGGCAGTATGAAAAAATTGCATTCTCTCTTTGGAGAATGCATTGAGTTTTTGGCCCCAAGCAAAATATCATAGCATATCTTATAAAATCTCTTCTTCCTAGCTTCTAACCTGGAGAAGTTACAATGCCACTGCCATTCTGTTCTCATCTACCGTAAGATGGAGCCTTGATAACATGGTCCTGGATGACCCAAGTTCACTTCTACCAAATCAGCAGATCTGAAGACATTTGTGTCCATCATGCAGAGGAAGCAAAACTGCATGTGGGTGGATTTGAGAAAATCTGTATTTATTAACATAATTCCAGGAATGTCATATCTGAGTTGGGAGACAACTCAAAATTAGGCACAGAATGACAATTACGAAGGGATCAAACAGATCTAAAATTAGTTGTGACTTCTGGGATAAAAATCATATTTATTGTGAGAAAACAAAGTTATTTGTCACATATCTCATAACAACTGATCAAACTGATCAGCTTGTAGAAAGGTAAGAAATAAGTAAATGACAACTGAAAAATAGAAACTAAGTTTGTACTATTTTATTTGTTCTTCCAAAAAAGCAGTAAAGAGCTTTTCCTAGACAACTGTTCTAAAATGTTTAACTATTTATCTTCCTTAATAAAAACAGCACAAAAGAAATACAAATAAAATATATCAGAAATCTCTACCGTGGTAATATTGGAAAAGAGGAACTGAATGGGATTAGAGTATCTCTATTTTCTCTTCTTACCTCCGTACTGACTCTTCTATCTATTTATCATACCATCAAAGATTTATGTTACAGTGACCTTAAAAGCCCAATGAAAACAACGGAATTCCTCTTAAAATGCACGTTAATGTCTTGATTATTGGAATGTCAGTTTCCAAGGAATAATAATACCAACATTGAATAAACAGCCTGGGGAATCAATCTTGCCATGGAAATCAGTTACCACGTGAGCAGCTTAGAATCAGAGACTAAGGCAGCAGCTAAGTGCAGAATATAGGCTTATGCCATCGATTTTCTGTTTATTTCATATGCATGAATATATATATATTTTAACTAGTGCCATAAATGTCTACTGTTTTACACATTGTTTGCATAAATGACAGGATTTTCTTTCTGAGTCTGTAGAAGGTACATAGAGACATATCTACCCTGCCTCTATTCTCCCTCTGGAATTCCAAAGGCAGCAACTCAATTTCAGGAAACTCGGATCTAGTGATATAAATTTACAATCTACTTCAGTTCTTCAAATACAAACAAGGAGAATACATACTTCATGGTTATTTCAGTCAGTGGCAAAGCTTGCAGCTCAGTATGATACAAAAATTAAACCTAAAGTATTTCATCAGAAGACAGTTCTGTGGGAAAAAGATGGTAAAGAGGTATTTTTTAGGAAAGACACAAATATGGCTTACAAGTTTGGGGCATAACAAACACGAGAATCTGAGAAACAGCGACAACAAGAAAAAAACAGTTGTCAAAATGATGAGGAATATGGAAAGGCCGAAGAAGCAGTGGACTGGGGTTAGGTGATAGGATTTACCAGTAATGGCAGGATGACAGATTTCTAGCTCAAACGAATTGAGCTGATTCAGAAGACTGATTTTTCTGTGCTTACACAGCTTCCACCAGAGCCATAGATCTGTAACAAGAGCACAATTCCTTTGAAGTATGCCTACAGTATCCATCTTTTCTTTAGGTTATATTGACCCCCACAGACCTTGAGGAAAGGAATATTACAGACAAGCACATATGAAGCATGGTCTCTCAGAGAAGTCACTGTCAGCTGACACACATACACAATTATTTTTCTTGCAAAAATCTCCTAAAACCTAACTGATTAATTGTTCCTACAGAAAACCTACTGAGACACCAGCAGAAAGGTAAGTTCTGGTCCCAGCTCTGAGGAATTTAGCCAGAAGCAGACTCTGTGCTTTACAACACCAACATGTACAGTGGTGGTGCTTTCCTTACGCATTTGCAAAGCTCTCTGCAGTGAGACAACTCCTGCACTAACATTTAAGTATCTTTAAACTTAATGAGGTTGTTATTTTTAGTTACAATTCGTAGAATCCTACGACATATTTCTGCAGCAACGTAATCTCTCATTAGTCATGGAGATGACAGCATTCACTTAACTGTTTTGACAGGACTGTATTAATAAATCTTCTAGTATTTTCCCAATGACAACACCTCCTTCTAAAAAACTTCCTGGAAGGATGACAAATGGAACTACTGCTATAGCCGGTGCGGACAGAACCCTCAGAAATACACCTGGGCATCTACAACACATTATATAATACACTATTATCAGACAAGAAAGAAGACAAAGATCTTCCTCCTGTAGAGAAAATTATTCTATGACACACAATAACCTCTCTTTCCATCCAGATCTGACCCATTCAGGTAAACATAACAAACTTCTCTCGGTAGCAGCTCATATGAACTGGACCAAAGAAGGTACATAAATCCCTACAGAAGATCCCTATATAACAAACCTGGAAGTTGCTTCTTGACTACATGCAACAGAACCTTCAAATATCCCAAGGTCAGTGGAGCTACAACTGTTCATGAGGAATACACAAAGTCATGAAAGGTCCCTAAATCCAGGTGGTTGTGGCTTTAAAGACACAGATCTATTCAAAGCACTTCACTGAGATTTTGGTTCGTGTCTTTTTAGGAAAATAGTGAAAAGACACATTCTAAAGCAGTCCTTCACGTTATCACTGGAATTGAATAACATCTCAAAAATAACATACGTAAGTATCAAAGACATGTCTTTCTAAGACATCAGAAGTCTACTGGATGGAAGACACAGGATTTTCCTACCAGTTAGCCAAAGCCATCTCTGCTGAGCCTTGAGTGCATCTGAAGCTGGAAGGTTTCAATATTCAGTACCAAAATATATAGTTTTTTTAACCATTCAGACAAAAAAACATTCCGTAAATCTGATACATATTAATCCGTACTAAGGCAACTGCACTTCCTCATGTCAAATACCTTTTGGCTTGCTTTCCCAATCTCGTTACACTACTCTCAATACATTTGTAAAGTTCAACTACTTTGTTCACATAAACCCTCTTTTCTTTCCCTACACACACAAGTTTAGGCTGCTTATACCAAGCTAAGGGTTTGTTTCTTTTCATTTCAGTGGCTACTTTTCTACTTTATCTGCCTTCTGACACCTTCTTTCCCTTCAGCCATCACCCCTACAACCCCAATTATCTTGATTAGATTTTGGAGACAAAAAAAGATAATGTCCTTAAACTGACAAACTAGCTAGCTGAGCTAATCACACTGATTTTCAATTTTAAATTGAAAATAAAAAAGAAAATGATATTTTTTCAAACAATTTTTTCAAAATTTTTTGACAGAATTCAATAAGTGCTCTTTCTGTATCAAAACGATCGAGGTGATGCTCACCTTTTTTGAATCTAACAGTATATACAGGAATGTAAATAGTGCCATTAAAAAGAAGATCATTGGAAATAAAATATGTAATGAACAAGAAATTAGTCTTTTTGGTTTTTTAAGCCCACTTTCTTTTTCTCCCAAAGACTAAATGCTCTCTAATACTCTGTCAGCGAGACACATTAGATACATTACAGATGAAAAGTCTTGACTGTCAGATATACCTAGAGTGTTCACAAAAGCATCTGAGTCAAAGACTGCTGAAGTTCCCTGACATTTTCTACTCAACAGGCTTTGGATTAAGTCCACATTGACCACAATTATAGAGCCTGATTCAGAACAAATGTTCCCGATCAGTAATGTTAGCAGCAGTTGAATGTACTGATGAAATATTAATTCTGCCCTTTGAGAATGTTTTATAAGAATGATGTAAAAAAGTATTTGATGGGAAATTGAAATACAAACACAAGGGCCACAGAATTAGCAACTGTGTTGAATTTTGCATAAGGAACCACAAACAAGGTCTAGAGACTGAATCACACAGATAAATCAAAGAAATGAATAAGGCTGTTTTGGAAAGTAACAGAATAATAAAAGACCTGAAAAAAGACTGGAAAAAAAATTATATGTTCCAATTCTCATTTTCTTCCCAAGTTCTGATGCTGCATAGTCTGTAATGGAAATACATGCCCTTCATCAGAATTGATTTCAGAGGGCTTGCATTTGTACCTGGGCTTTCATTTTCCTGAATTCAATCACAGCATTTCAATCCAAAGTGGAAAACTCCCCTTTCCCATGAAATAGAGTATCAGCTCTACTGATAATGTTCAAGGGATGGAGATGTACATACTTCTTAGTTTTTCTCTTATCTGGTGAGTGAGCACAAATGGGCACAGCCTCCTTTACAACAACTCCAGGTTCTTCTCTATTAAACAAAGAATGAGATTCAAGACACCAAAGATTCAACTTCGCCTGGTAGAGATGCTCTTTTAAAGAATTTCTCCTCAAAGGAAGAATGACACACACAATGCCCCCAAGTTGCCAAGGTGATAATAAGTAGAGAGGAGATGGGCATTATTAAATGCTAGAGCTGTCATCTCTCTGGCCTGTGAAACTTAAATGGCTGATAAGATGAAGGTACATTGATCATCCTTAGGATGTATGATTTAAAAGTAATCTTGTGAAAACTTAGAGAAGATCCCAAGAAGAAGGAAGCTTTATCTTGGGTATATTTGCATTTTCTAACAACAGTCAAGTGAATGCGGTGAATGGGTGAGGTTAGAATGACCATCATATGTGCTGATCTCTGTTCCTAAAAATGAAGTGGTCAGGAAAAGTGGTCAGGAAAGAAGGCTTGCAAGAAAAGTGAGGTAGAAGGGGGTGGGGAATTGAAGGGGGTATCCCACCTTCAATGCCAGGGACAAAGACCACTGTCTCAGGGATGTTTCCAAGAAGGGAGCAACCAAGAAGTGAAGTTATCACATCTTTAAAATAATACTTGTGACAAGGAATCTTTTTTCATCCAGGTCCTCTTCCCCAGTATATTACTATATAACTTTCATAAGGTGTTATATACTTAAAAAAACACTATAAAATTAAGAAAAGTCATACTAGCTGACAATTCAAGGGTTCACAGGAGCTACATGGAAGTAGCTCTGGGAGAATCTGTGCTTGAAGTAACTAAGGAACTTTTTCATGCATTGTTGTCAGTTTTATCAGGTTGATGTTACAAAATCTACAAAAGACTGTTTTCCAGGGGACAAACAACTAGAGATTTGTGCCAGATACAGAGTGCTGATGATAAGGAAAGGTAGGTTGTTATTAATAAGCACACTCCCTGAGAGGTATGTCGCAATTTCACACCTGAGTGAGCATGGAATTGCAGAGGAACAGGATGTACAAAATGGCTGTTTGCACAAATTCAAAGCCAAATGATATCATCAGTGGGAACGCACATGCAATCAGAAGCACACTTGTGCAAGTCTCACCATAGGGTGTTTGCAGTCTGGGACAAACACTCCAATACAAACGATCTGGCTGAAGTCCTGGATGGTACACAGAATATTTTTGACAAGCACAGCCTAAACATATGGAGATAGGGAGCAGGGCCAGGACACCCCCCACATAACTGGTTATATAAGCGATCATTATACATTTGTAAGACAGTGTTCTAAGACATAAGAATACTTTGTTAAAAACTGTAATCTTATGTTTATACACTTACTTGCTTATTACATAACATATATGTTTTATATATATATATTTGCATAAGCCTATGCCTCGAAGAAACTAGTGGTAACAAAAGGACATGACTGTATGGCCAACAGCATTCAAATTACAAACTCAGACCTAAGCAACCTGTTTTCGCAGCTTCTGATAGCCACATTTGAAGAAGAAAACATCACCCATAGAGGCAGCCAGTAGCAAAGGACATGTCAGTTCAGGATATGTTGTCAGGCTTGGGATTCAGGTCAATGGAGCAGCTAGCTTCAGGCTAGCTTTTGTTAGATAAAATAGAGACTGCAATCAGCAAGTAAAAAAGCATAGGAGTTGAGGTGCTTCCCACCGTGCTAAGCTGTATGTCATAGTTGCATAAGGGAAATAATTGCCATGTCTGGGGCTATGATGGAATACCCATTCCACCCTCATGTTTCAAACTCAGCACACATAAAGGGATATGCTGGCATGAAATAATCATCAGTACAGATTCACGGTAGATCAAACAACAGGAACATGTTCTCTATTCTGTGTGTTCATGGTGGATTTAGCCAAGAAACATAAAAAACGTAACATATATTTCACAAACCTGGATTTAACTGGATTACTAATAACAGAAAACGTAGCACATAAATAGTTTTCAGGTTCCCAGAGACAGAAGAAACGCTTCTTGCACAACTCTGAAAGCCCACTTTTTCCTAACAAAATTCAAGATGGCAGCAGAAATGAAAACATATTTTTAAAACCATAAAAAACGTTTAGCACCTCTGTATAGACACAGTTTTCTTTGAGTCAGCTGTCTGCTTTTCATAAGCTTTCTGGAAGACAGAAGAAGAAACCTGGGTAACCTGAATACATTTCAAGCATTTTAAATTTGTATATTTGCAGAAATGGTTCAGATTTTTCAAAGGCTTTATTATCAATATAATTTCTTTTAACTGGAACTGGAGTTTCTTGCCACTATTTTGTGGATATATATTAGTACAGTTAAATACATTTTTGATTTATAGTACTCAACTTAAAAAATTATATGCATCCAGAAAGCCATGACTAACGATGCCTATATGTAGTCATCATCTAGGGAAAGATTCAACTTTAAAGCAGATAGCACACACCACAAAGACTCATATCCAAGAGTTCTAAGCAGAGAGAGAAATGAAGAGAAAACTTTTGAATGGCTCCTTAGATACACTCATGGAATAATTTAAGAAACACGTAAACTTGATGCTGTTTGGGTATTATATGTCCTTGTTCAGTGAAAGAATTGAGATTGAGATAGATCCTTGATAGTTCCTTTGGAGGGTTGGAACTAGGTGATCTTTAAAGACCCTTCCAGTTCAAGCCATTCTATCATTCTGTAGCGACATGCCAATCTAAGTACATTTGCTAGCATTCTTGGAATAGATTTTTATGCACTCTGCTGATAAACATATATAGTGTTTCCCTAAGGTGCTTTGAGGCACAACATTTTTTCTTTCAATGGTCACTGCATACAAACTATAATTAACATCAACGAAGTCTCTTCCCATAATTTTTCAGATTTTGCATTGACTTAATACTCTTCCATGTTAAGAAGCATGAAGTTCATTCAAGGGATTGCCAAGGATTCTACAGTCTTTGGAGAAGAGAAACAGATGGTCCCAGATAGCTGAGTACTTTGAACATGCAGTGGATTAGGGAAATAGAGCTACAGCTGCCTGGGGATATATACTACAGAATTTTAAAAGGTTATTAACTGAACTACCACAAGCTGGGAAAATAACTCAAAAACAGATGCAATTACTAATTGCTCACTTGAACTTTGCCTATGAAGTTACTTCAGCAGGAAGAACGTTTTTATGCTGACTGACTTTAAACAAAAGTTTGAAGAGGACATAGTTTTATAAGATTAACAAGGCAATTAGAGCTGGTGCTGCTTGAGATTCCCTGTGAATGCCGTACATTTGAATTTGTTAGGTGACAGTAACTGCTCAGATCCATCATAAGCAGAACACCTTGGTCATGGAATCGACACTGACAAACTAAACTGTTCATTTTTGCTGTTTCACACATAATTAGGAAAAATAAAACAAACCCATTGTGGGAATACAAGAAGGACTGTATGGAGCAGCAGCTGTGGAGCAAGATAAACAGCATGAGAACCAAGGACACCTCTAAAAGAAGAAAGAACAGATTGCGGCTCTGATTGGATAAACTCCTGTGTGAACGGTTGAAGAAGTGTTTGTGGAATGTTCTGTTGACCTGTAGGGGCGAATGGGAAAGCTAGGAAAAGAAAACTTGTGAAGGTATATAAGTGATGTGAGAACTTGTAATAAATGATTTGGATCGTTCACATCTGAGTCCGTGCATCAGACGCAGCAACCCATAAATACCAAAACAGGTTTCTAATACTCCAAAAGAAAGAAGAAAGGAGCAGAGAACTTTATATTCGCTGCTACTGCAAGAGTTATGGGACTAGAAGAAATCTGTTACTGTGAAGCAACATCAGCACTTATAAGGTACTAATGTCCCTTCAAGAAGATGAACAGAAACACAGAGAGTAAACGTTTTGTAGGCTGCCAGCAGTGTTAAAACACAAAGTGTCTCACTGCTTAAAGAAAACTATGTGTTGGTTGTAAAGAGGAGCATACACACACATGCTTCTTTGCAGCCAACACAGCTGCTCAGAAACACCAACAAAAGAAGATTCTCTGAGAAATGTATTTCTTGCCAAGTGATTTAGAAGTAACCCATCTCTGAAGATATGAAGAGTTAGCTTAATGAGATAAAAAGAGTAAGCTATTTTCTCCTGATTGAAGCCCTCCTACCTTCACCAAGGTAGGATTTATTCAAGAAGAACATTCAAGGGGAAAAACAAAAATGCCCACAGGTTAGCAGGAATGCCACTGGACCACGTGGGCCAGAAATGAAATGCTTACTGCCACATTTCATTACTGTGCAGCTCAGAAGTTCCAACAAGAGGCTATCAAACAACGTAAGTGACAAATGCTACTGCCAGGACATGAATTGACAGACATGTTAAAACTAATTTCATAAATACTTTCAATAGCAGGAAATAGATCCGGAGAAAGCCAGCACATCCCTTACAAGAGAGCTGAAAGTAGAGACAAATTGATATTTGTTTGTAAATTTACTAACATTGAACGATTTAGCTGGCTGTCTTAATCACTGTGTTGAGGTTCTGGGATAGAACTCCAAGGCAAATAGCAGAGCCGTCCCAATATACTATGGAATCTACCACATTCCAGTTGGCATATGCAAAAAATGCACACACATGAAACCTCCAGGAACATCCTGTCCTTATTAATGTTTCCAAACACACTCTGAAATCTGCAGGTTAGTGCTACTAATTTGAATATGCAGAGCTTTCACCATTGTCTGTATCAAAATGTGCACCATGGCAACCAATTTCCCTTTCAGCCTGAGCTTAAACATTCATGTTTTTTTGCATATTGTTGCACTTTCCTGGCTGTACCTTCACCACCACGAAGAGCTCCCAGGATTTACTGAAAAAATGTTTTCAAAAGTTCCCGCATTTCTTTTCTTTGTTCTTCATAATGCCCATTTATCACTATGTAGAGTTGCAGCTGTATATTCATGTTGCCAAATTATAGCAATAATTGTCCCACATGGCCCAATCTTCTAAACATCCCCAAGAGTCAGTTTTTTCCTCTAGTGTACATACTAGACTGACTTATCTAAATTTCAAGCAGTTACTCTTCCCCCACCCAGATTATTTCTGCTTGCAATGGGAAATACATACAAATAGCATTACTTTATTTTGTACTAAGACTTTCAAACTAACATTTTACTTGTATTAAACCTTGTATTTCTGGTCTAATTCCAACTATCTTTCTTGCTCTCCACCTGAAACACATACTTTCTTATTTCAGTACAAATATCAAACTGTGTACATGCATCTCATGAGACATTTATGTGTCCCCAAAGTAAAAGTAGCTCCCTTCAGTGTTTTACCTTTCCACAGTGGCCTTGTTCTTTTTTACAGTGTGATCCAAGGACCATTGCAACTCCTTTAATAGCAAAATCTACCAAAAGAAACCCTCTAATATCCCTGCTTTTGATAAAGCAGCCAAGACTCCAGGCTGGTGCTGGCACAGATGTAATCCCTGACTGAGCATTAGGAGTACACTAAGCTTCTGAGCACTTTTTCCTCCAGGATCAAATGAGTCAACTACTGCTTGTCCTGATAGGAGCTTAACATTGGCAGCTTCATAAAGAACCGAGTGAAAACACTCTCCAACATAATTTATATTCCAGATGGCAATGTAAATATACCAGCAAACACCAACAGACTTTTGTTTTTTCTTGAAACCATTTTATCTTTGATGATAAGATTCTGTGTGAAGATCAAGTGCCATATTTTGCAGACTTCTGCTCACCAATGGAGTTTATTCATATACATATATTCCCATTGTTCAGGAGTGACATGTCAGTGGGGTTTCACCAAACCAGGATACTATAATACTGAACACTGAAAGGTAATGTATATTTATTATTTCCTCTTTATGTAGCAAAAGATAATGTATATCTTAAAAAAAAAGACGTAAGTAGTATACTATGACTTCCTGCACTGTTACTCAACTTATTAAAATAGAAAATTAAAAAGGAGAAAGAAAAACAGATTAAATCATAGAGATGCTGTTGTCATATTGACTGGTTATGCTGCAAGAGAGAAAACATTTACTGGGGTTTTGGAGCCACCCTATTACCAAACACCTCCGCAGAGTGCTCAGCTGGGCTCTGCCCAATGCAGTCAGCAAAGTTATTCTGTGCTTCCCACACCGTCTATCAAAGGGTTAGCTCACTAGGCTTTCTTTGAAGCCACGTATTTTCAAAATGGCACGTTACTTGTGAGGCAAAGATTTATGTACTATTTATCTTAAACCTTTTCTCAGAGTGAAGATCTGTTACAAATATTTTGCTTAACTAATCCACTGCCCATTTATTTTCCATTTGCACTTTTCTATTCTACTGAATGCCAAGTAGGAAGTAGCAAACATACCCACCTGACTATATTCCTTTCCCACAGTATTGAAAACATCACATCTTTACTAGTCTCCTTCTACATTTGGATTATACAGTTACGTGCAGCTGAAGCACAGGTCAATATATGCATGGCAGTTCAACAATAACAACAACAATAATCACAGAATCATCAAGGTTGGAAAAGACCTACAAGATCATCCAGTCCAACCATCAGTATAAAATAATAAATAAAATAACGAAAGAAGCACTAACCCTTGCTTAAAATGCTGATAATTCCAGTTAATTTTCCAGCCACCAGTAATGAGATAACAGAAATAGCTGTAATCATTATACTATTAAAAAGCTGGCATTGAAAACTATTGTATAGACTATATTTTGTTTTAAAGGTCAGATTTTAATATCTATGCAAACAACTATTATGAATCTTCTGCAATAAGTTTTTGCACGGTATATTTTTTTGGTAACTTTCCAAGACAGAATAAAACTTACTTCCAGAAATATCCCTGCACCTGTAATAACCCAGGAGCTGGAGGCAATGAGAAGGACAGGAGATGCCTATAGTTGCCTTGCTTGCAAAGAAGACTTAGGGCGGGGGTGGCAGCTGGTCACAGTCTGGCTCCAATTTCTGCTTTACTCTGGAAATGAAGTAGACCACACTGGGCCTGCAATAGGTGTAGACTCCTCCATTTGATATGATCCGCTTCATAACCTTCGCCAATACTGAGGTCAGGCTGACCTGCAGTTCCCCAGATCCTCCTTATGATCATTCTTGTAGATGAGCATCACATTCACAAGTCTCCAGTCATCTGGGAGCTCCTCAGTTGACCAGGACTGCTGACAAATAATGGAGAGCAGCTTGGCAATCACATCTTCAAGCCACCTCAACACCCTTGGGTAGATCCCAGCCGGTCCCACAGAATTATGACAGTCCAGGTGGAGCAGCAGGTTGTTGTTTCCTCTTGAATTGTGGGAAGTTTATTATGCTGCCCAACCCTGTCTTCCAGCTCAGAGGCTTGAGTATCCTGAGGATAACTGGTCTGACTAATAAAGACAGAAGAAGGCATTGAGAACCTCAGACTCATCCTCAGTGATAGTATTCCCTGCTACGACCAATGGAGGTGGGAGATTCTCATTGGCCCTCCGCTTGCTGTTAATGTGTTTGTAAAAACATTTTTTATTATCTTTAACAATGGTAGCCAAATGAAGTTCTTTTTGCCTTTCCGATTTTCCCTTTGAATACCCTAGCAGCATCCTTGTACTCTCCCTGAGGTACCTCACTCCTCTCCCAAAGATCGTAAGCTCTGCTTTTCTCCTAGGGTCTCAGCAAAAGCTCCCTGAAGAGACCCAGCAAAGCAATGATAATACTCTGGCCTCAGCACAAATCCCGCTCCAGCTTGGGGAGAGGTAATAAAACCAAGGTTTGACTATGAAGTAGCATGACCCCTTTGGGCATGGAGTGCTGCTAACCCACTAGGCAATTTCACAGTTTTCATGCTGCTTTCTGATGGCAGCCCTTTCTGAAAATCTCCTTCCTCAAAAAACCCTTAACAACAGCAGGCCAGCACACCTGTCGCTCCTTGCATCTCAACCAGGACCTTACTGCTCAAAATGAAATTGATGTTTAAAGGCAATCCCATTTAAGTGGAATTTTGTTGTAAGATAAAAACTTAAATGACTAAAGAGATTTTGAAAATGCACGTTTAATTTCTGTGAGCTGAATTATTTTGCAAGACAAATTATGGCTGTTTGGTTTGTTGTGCTCTCCAAATAAAAGAGGCCCAATTCTAGATGCTGCATCTTCAAATTAATGTGACTGATGGACAACAGGCTGTGGTACCAATTTAGTGATAATGTCAGAAGTAAGTTACCAGCAGATAAATAATGATACCCACGTAACAGCCAGGCAGCTGAAATATGCCCTGCTCAATGCACTATACAAAGACAGATTTTCTGTACTGTCCCATTCAATTATTCTCCTCTTCCTTTTTGTTTTCCAGCAAATAATTGGTTTTTAAGAGAAGGCTACTACAATTTCCATGGCTTCATTTCTCTTCTCTTTCTCTTCTGATTTCACACAAACACTCAACACCAGATCTTACACAAAGTCAGCCAAAGCCTTTCTAAACTCTCTTGAAGCCAAACAAAAAATTCTTCAAAAGGTAAGGGTTTTTTTCTGCTAGTGCAAAGCAACCTGCTAGGAGCAAAAGCAGCATCAAATAGTCACTTAAACACACGTTCAAAATGAGAATAAGAAACTAGTGACTGTTTCTATCCTATTATTATAACTATTATTGAGAAGACATTCCTGTAACAGTCTTTCTTCCGGAAGAACAGGAGATAACATGCACTGTGGGACAGTCTAGATATTTTATTGAAAACTGTCAGAGAAATATCTCTTCAAGATTCATAACGTGCATATAGATGACCTGTTTACTGTGACTTGCTGTTGCCGTTTTTTTCTCCTCAGCAGAAAGGGCGTGTGACAACTTACAGAAAGATGCCTCATGTTACTACCCTTTCATGTACTAGAGGTATTCATTAAACTAGCTTCTGTGAAAAACAGAGCCGTTAGTTATTTACTTATTTGAAGACAGAGCCCTGTTTTCAGTGCAGAAATGCAATACTCATAAAACTCCCTGGGCACTTTATTTCCTGGCAAACACCTCGCCATCAACCAAGGAAACAGAGCACATTCACAAATCTTTGGATTTGCTTTCTCTTCCCACGCCAAGCAAAGTTGCAATACCGTCTACATCTTGCTGATTCTGACAGTTTGGTGCCTAAAAATGTGCAGGCAGTCATGCTGGGAGTGGAGCCATAAACTGAAGAGCCAGTACCAGCAGCACAGCAACACCTGTGATGTGTGAAAGCACATCAGTAAATGCCGTGGCTCATTGCTACTGCGCTCCAAGTACATCCAAGTCACCTTTGACAAGCAACGGCTACAGTTGCAGAGTCTACAGATACAAAGTAACCCAATCAGCCCTTCCAGGCTGGAAATGCTTGTGGTCTGTAAGAACATCAGAAAAAGCACTGTAAACTCACTAGAATTCTATGCACAAGGCTTGCTACCTTGAGAAATGAATAGGACCAGCCTATGGAAGGATCAGAATGGTTTTCACCTCATTCTTCCCCTGAAGACTTTATCAGATCTCACTGTTCAGAAACAGCCTGAGAGCCTTGAGCTACTGAAATAATTCCCAGGAGCTGCTCTGGACCTGCTCAAGTGTGTAGCAAGAAACCATAAACACCAGCCTACCTCTTCCACTTATATCTGCAGACTGTTTGCCCATCTGTAACACTGGAAAAGGAGATGTGCTGCCTATTTTTACTGAAGGTTTATGCGTTTGTGACCAGACAAAAAGCAACTTGCATCTTTTTTTCATTTATTTATTCTAGAGCCCTCTATAAATCTACACAGCAGCACTACTATCAGAGCAGTACACAAGTGTAGCACGTGCAATCTTTAATCTGGTCAGTAACCACTACATTACAGCCAAAATGCCGCCTTATTGCAGAGCTCAAATAACAAGATAGTACAGAAGGGGAAAACAAAAAACAAAAACAAACAAACAAAAATCCCCACAACCCTTCAGCTTTTGCCAATGCTTTGAGTGGAAGTCAGTTACTCTCAACATATGAGAGATTTGCTGCAGCCAGTGGCACAACTGGCACACAACCACCTAGATTTTCTTCCTAGCAGAGGAGTGCTATAACATCCATTTCTGGCATGATCAAGGAGTTTGTGTGACTTTTGATAAATAGCTGATTTTCCTTTTTTATGTCAATTCTGTTTTGTTCTGCATGGAAGCTAAAGCGTTATATCCATACAGATCTGCAGTCATTTCTTCTGTGTTTGCTCACGCATCATACGTGTTCTACCAATCTGTAAGACTCATTAATTAGGCAGTATCACTGTCACTCTAATGCAGCATGACTGTGGATATTTCCACAGTTCTCACCTTTACCTTAGAATTAACAACACATAAATACCATTGTTTCAACTTTCATAGCTCAAGAAAAGCAAAGAACATGAGGGGGAATGTAGGCATAAAGGAAAGCCATTAATGTCTGAGGTCTGTTGAACTCAACGTAATAAGACTGCCTCAGGCATCTTATCTGTCATTTCAATCTGTCAAGTGAATGGCTTATTGGCTTATTTCATAGAGCAAAGTGTCTCATTGTGTGGGGACATCTTGACTTTTATATGACCTGGCTTTCCTCCTGAACAGCTAGACTTACACTTATTTAAATGCAAATATCTTCAGGGCAGCTTTCAACATCATCAGTGTGTAAAAATCATCAATAAAAGGAACAAAAAATGACTAAAAATAATAAATACGAAGCACATGAGAGATTGTTAGTTGCTTCCTGACCTATTTCTGTAAAATAGAAAGCACAGCAGGTGTCTGGCAAATTGATCTTCAGGAGTGCTTAGAAAGCTTAACCTTCTTGCACTTAGTCATTTACATTACTCCCCTGCATGTTTAGCCCACTGAATAGTTTCAGCTTTCTGGGCATTTCACCTTACTTTTCATTTGTGAAAAAAAAAGAGCATATCATTGACCTAACACTGTTCTATGATTCTCGTTACTCCAGCTCTGTTTTTCAGGAGAGGGATGCAAGAAAACTAGGCAGGAAGTCCAGATGGTGTGGAAATCCTTGGTGTGGGCCTTGCAATAGAACATCTCAGACTTTCCAGAGACATCGTATCTACAAAGGCAGTCCCTATCCCTTAAGGATTTCAAAGTAATAAACAATTCAAAGGATGGACTGTTCATAAAGAGAGACTGCACTGTTCAGTACTCAGCCTCCACTCACCTGCCTAGTTTAGTGGAAAAGTTAAAGCTCTATTAGCTTCCAATGCCTTGGTAAATCTGTACAATAAAATCCACCTGATCTTGCTGAAGTAGATTTTGCAAAAACATATATTAACCATTCTTTCTGAAGGACGCTAACAGAACAGACAAGAAACAAAAAACAAGCAAACACACAAAAAAACCCATCACAGAGATGATTATAGCAAATACTTTGCAAGTGGTGACCTAAAACTATTAATCAGAAAAAGAAATGCAATCATGTCACTGCACCAGTGAAGAGTGCCTACTCAGGAAGAGAATATTAGGCATAAAAGGAGGCTCTACTCTGGCAGACTTCATCACAGTGACAAGCACCATTAGGAACTCAAAGTCAAACCATAAATTAGACACAATTTAAAAAAAAAAAATAAGGCAAAGAAGAAGAAAAGATTCCTCTTATCACTTGATAAAGACAATCTTATCCTTGAAGATAAAACGTACATCTACCTTGTCATGACTACTCTCTTCAGTTCATTCCGTACTCCGATCTTCTCTGATCATGCACATTTTATGTATATTAGTCTGTGCTTGGGCCCTATTTTTGGGTCGGATGAAGCAGTTTTCTTTCAGAGCTGTAGTTCATCTGGGGACAGCTTGTTCCAAGGACAATTCTGTAACAACAATATGCTTAAACTGCTCTGTCAGATTTAACTTCATCTGCTCCTACACAGTCCATCACTATCCCAGCACTTCTTGCACCCTCAAACAATCCTCACAGTCCCTCAAGGCCATAATGTGGTTCAGTGGAGTCCCAAGCCCTTCTGCACCAGTTTCAAGGTTAAGAAGAACAGGAAAGCATGGTGACTTTTCTCTGTCCTGACACAACCAAGCAGACTCCGGTGATGTTAGATAAGACATTAGACTAGACGGAACATAGGCACATCCTGAATATTGACTGGTGTACATGGCACTAACAACAAATAAAAGATACTATGTACATATAAAGCCTACCTGCCATATGACAGAAAGACAGAAGAAATTAAGAGTAGAAAACACCCAGCTTTGCAGCCTGTGAGCTCACAATACGAGATAGCATGCATTTTTCACAAAAACCACAGCCTCTATACTCCACACCACGGGCTTCCATCACAAACTCTAGAAGAAAATCCAGCAAATCGGTTAGTTTACAAAATAAGGAGTTCTAATAAAATCTGTGGAGAATGTCCTGTGGGAAGACAAGGAAAAATAGACACTAAATTTCAGGCTAAGGAGTACACCAGAGAAACAAGTGTCCAGAGCAAATATACAATACACCGTTCCTTACAATATTTCCACTGAGACCTCTCTTCAAAGGTCTTCTCTAAAAGTAGCGAAGAATGGCAGACATTGTTCTAGCACTTGTAGTAATTTCTCCTTAACTATTTTTTTTCCCTACATCATACTGTCTAGGACATTCACACATGGTCAGCCTTCAGTTTTCTTTTCTACAGCTGAAGTTCAAGAGGTCACATATGCGGTGAAGGTGCACAGAAGATGTGTTTCAGTAAGGCCATGCAATTAGCAGCCTAAAAGTAAGTAGTTCTTACAGCTGATTCATCCATAGGGGGAAAAATACAGCATATGCACACAATTCCAATTGTGCTTTGCTGCAGGTTGAACTCGCTAAACTTTGAGTAATTATGAATTAGAGAAAATAAGCTTTGCAAGGTGTACCTATGGAGAAAAGGATTGCACACACACAGAATTCTCAGTGAAACTTCCAATTATAAAGCAATGATCGAGAGATGCATGCAGACGTAAACTGCAAGGGCATCGCGAAACTAAACGTGAAGATTAAGAACAAAGTTTATTTCCTGAGGAGAACATTTATTCAAGCAATCAAGAAATTTTGCATAAATCCATTAACTTTCTATAACAAAAACAAAACGGCCAAACATAACTTCCTAAGCAAATTACCATCTTGGTTCTTGAACAGAGAAAGTAGCATTATCACTTAAAAGAAGTAACACATTTATGGGTTCAAAATAACATTCAGAAAGTTGTGTGAATAACCACCATTTTTCAGGCACTCATATTTCTAGATTTGAAACAAATTAATATTTCAAGCTACCTTTCTTACTATACATTGATCATACTTGCCCTCTGAACTCAGCAGTCAAAAATGCCTGAAAGGCAGTATTCTTCTGGCAGCACATCCCAAGGGCACATCCTCCAACATCACAGCATCACTGGCTGTTCTGGAACTTTGAAAATATATTAATGACCTGTGGTTGACAAGAACCACTGAGCATGGAGTAGTAATATTAAAACTTTTTTTTAAAGACTAAAAGGATGGAATTTCTATAAGAAGGAATACTACATTCCAAAGTTGACTTTTTAATGTTAAATCAGAGGATTTGTTCATATGCCTGAACTGATGGGCTATGAGTTCTTTGATATTTGGTCAGTTGATGCTGAAATGACAGGAAATTACAGCTGATAGGGTATATATATAAAACCCTACAGTTTACTTCAAGTTCTTGATTGACATCATTTGATGTTAACCACAAAGTATTTTTCTAAAATACCTGCATAATTTTCAAATTAATAAAAAATAATCCCACCAACTTTTGAAGATACTTCCCTTTCTCACTTGGTCTGTTACACAAAGACAATATGTTTGTTTTTAATGAATAAGGTGATGACTACTTTTAGTCTGCAACCTGCATGTACATTAATTCCTCTGAATACCATTTCTGCAGACTACTTATGGCCTTGAGGATACCTCAAAATCTTTGTACAACTCATTTCCCAATTACATATCTACTGACACACGACTGAGATACACAGTCACACAAAGATTTCTGGATCAAACTAAACTAACATGAAGTGAACAAATTATCCCTCAGGATAGAATAACATCAGGACTAGTTCCATGTTGCTTACTTGCAATTAACAAGCCTTTCCTTAGTGATTCTGCCAGAAGCCTGCAGTACCCGGGTACTGCACTGCAAATGGTTAGTTATCAATACAAAGTTTGTCAGTGACTGCAGTTCCTAATCCAGCCCATTCTGCAAAATGCTTTCAAATTAAAGCAATGACATAATCATTATTCAGACTATAATGAATAAATAAGACTCTCTCTAATAAGACTCCCTTCTGGATTCATGAGAGGAGAGGGAAAAGGTAATGATTTTTTTATTGGGAGGAAATATCAAGAACAGCTTATACACTATCCAACACAATAGCCTGGGGAATTTCAACTACAGAAAGTACTTTTTACTTTCAAGATTTTGAATGATCTTATGGAGATACTGAAAACTTGTTTTCATTTCCACCTGAACTTCAAAGCACATGAGATATTAGCCTTCAAAAAGAAAAAAAAATATATAAAGAAGAAATAGCTTACCAGAAAAATATCCTCTAATGGAAAAGTCTCAGCCACTGTGAAAGGTCATTTTCATGGGGAAAAAGTGAATATATCAATTGCTTCAGTGCTGTCTTCAAAGGCTATTTGAAATGACTTTCATGTATGTCTGATTAGCAAAGGTGGAATATAACACCCAAGGCACTAGATAGGGTTCTAGCTTGCTATTTCCTCAGAGGCTCTTTTAAATCCAAGTATAAATTCAAGCTGCTGCTTCGCTTCTAACAACTAGGAACAGCTGAAAAAGCTTCAGACCAACAAACTGAAACAAGATATAGCATTATTATATCACATTCTTATGAGTTTGGGATACTCATTTTCCAAAAATGTCATAGGCACAAACAGAAAAGCATAACTAGTTCCTTGAACATACAGAAATTAAAAGAACGATAGCAAATGGCACCTCCTAGAAAAGTTAGAAAAAGGCTTCTTTTGTATGCTAATTCCACCAACTATCATGTTTATTCTCAAGAGGAAGGCTGTTCTCTTAGCTTATTAGTGGTATATTTGCATGAAAATGTGATCTATGCTTCTTTACTGCTCATCTGCTCTTCCTGTTTATGCCTCATTTGACAACACAGTTGATTTCTGCAAATGACTGTTATGCTAAGGAGACTATGTTGAACTCGAGTGTGAGGAGTTGCAGGAGCAGAGAGAACACTTAGAAAGAAATATCCTGTTTTCATGAACATCTGCTGATCCATAAAAACCCGAAAGGAAAAAGTAAAGGAGAATAAACAGAGAATAAACAAATCCCACACTAGCAAGTGAAAACATTTCCATGAGGAAAAAGCAGCCGGACCGACTTCCAAACAAGAAGCTGTGGGAAAACAATGGCACCCAAAAGGAACTGAGGACTTACATCAAAAGTGAACTTGTATCAGTATTCACTTATATTCAGTACTTTTATACTGAATTAAAAACAAATTAAAAAAAAAAATGCAGCCCTGAATGACAGTTGGGATTAGAATTAATCCTGTCTCCTCACAAAGGAGTGTATTTGCAAACAAATTTGCATTGTGCCCATTGGCATGGCTTTACCTAAAGCAAAATATTTGTTCGGATGATAAAAAAATTCTAAGCTCAAGGAAAAGGATGTTCTTTCTCGAGAGACAAAATGATAAAAGAGTAGAGGCTGACTGAAGTGTAGTTTTGATTCTTTCAAATCAGCTGTCTGGAAATGAGGGCTGATAAACAGTACAGTTCCTTCTGATCTGCAAAGCTTTTTGAGCACTCGGCAAGTCCTAAAGTAAGTTTGGCTAGTACTCTGCGAAACAAGGGTTTCCTTTTTTCATTGCTCCATTGCAGGTTATACATACTAGAAGTAAGAAAAAGTGAAATGATGATTTCTTGAACATTGCAAAGTACATTGTCTTTTCTATCCCACAGATGAGGTTTGCATTAACAGCAATAAATTGCTCGCAGTCTGGTCTTTCAAATTGTCCTTTTTACTGACTCAAATGTTACACAGAAGTAAATTCCTCTGGTAACATTATTTTCAATATTTAATTATGTAAAAATGAAAAGGGAAACATGTATTACTCATAAAATGTTTTCAATGCAGAGATATAAGCACCAAATGTTGTGCCTTTCCTGCAATATCAAATCAATTCTACAAGATTTCAGAAGTTTGTAAGCCAGAAATAAAATTGGTATCACCAGAATGGAAAAGGCAGTGTCCTTATTGTCTGCAACAATGACACCTTCCAATCTTACGGTATATCCTTCTAACCAGTTTGCCAAGCAAGCTGACCTAGATTTGAAACAAACAGGATCTAAAAATATAATGCTAAAATAAGTAATGCACAGAGAGTTCTGCCATCAGCAATACTACAGATCTGATAAGAAGAACATTCTGCTATAAAAGCACAGCATTTTAGTTACGTACCAAACTTCAGCTCAATGCATTTAATGTAAGAATAAATCTTCTCTTTATTTCGGTGTGGTTGAGTGAATAAGATCCCAACACACACCAATCACAATGTGAAATTTATATAAAAGATTTACCAGAATATACAGGTTGAGATCTCAGCTCTGCTGAAACGCACCAAAATATTGCCACTGACATCTAAAGAGCAAAGTTTTCACCCAAATCATTAATCCATACAGACTGTGGAAGCTGGCCCTGAAAAAAAAGAACTGACCTCTGAGTTTTGTCTTTTTTGAACTGGTCTCTAATTCCGTCAGCCTCTTTTCTTCTAGCCTCAATGTTAAAAAACTTCTGGACCTGATGAATTCAGTTTCCCTTTACTTCATCTTAAGTTTTGGGCCCTCAGGCATTTCTGTCACAGTAGAAGCTAAGGACATGTTCCAAAACCCTTACAACTTAAGTCAACAAATCTCTGTCAATTGGCCCTGTGTGATGGTCTGTTCTTGCCTCTAATCATTTATGCAGCCATGTCCTGCACAGGACATATCCATGAAAGAATCAGTGTTCTACCTCGGAGACATTCACAGGACAGCTAATGATTGTGGTCCTCTCAAAATCCTCTTTCATTTGCAAAACCACTCTCACTCCTTGATCAGAAAACTACCTTGGCAAACATTAAAAAATTCACTTCCTGCATTACCTGCACCTGTGGACAGCTATAATCCAGATCTCAGCCACAGAGCTATGTTAGGTCTGCTTCTTTTCCATTTTCTTTTTCATTTCCAAAGGAACAGCTTTCTCTGCTCCTCTTAGGCAGAATTTTTTATTTTCTCATTGCATGGCCACTGAGTGCTTACTTTTGCTATTTATGAAATGCCACTGAACAAGAATTTCAGTTTACACAAATTAATGTAGCCTCACTGAATGCACTGGAGAGTCACCAGCCTGACCCAATGGAAAATTTGTTCTGGCTTTTTCAGATGTTTGCTATCCATTTTCATTTAGCTGAGTATAAACCTGACCACAGCTCATGTTTTATCCTTCTGTCCATCAGACCTACTTTCCCTACCACAAGATATATAAAATGCACACTGGTGTTTTTAAATGAAAGTGTTCTCAGTAACAATAGAAGCTGACATTGGAGGCACTCTGCTGGTGTACTAGAGCACATCTGAGCCCTGTTGCTGACTTGCATTCCTCCCCCACTCAACTACCACGTCTGCTGCATTCAGTCATCAAAAAAGGTCATGACATAACAATGTTTGCATCTTATTTGCACAAAATATTAATCTTTTCCCACATTAACAGAAAGCTTTCCAAATGTTTAACTGCATTTAGTGTGCAGACTCCTGGGGGAATTCAACTGTGGCCACTGCATGGCCAGTGATAGGTTGGGATAGGATGGCAGGATTTGATTCATAGAGTCATAGAATGGCCTGGGTTGAAAAGGACCGCAATGATCATCTAGTTTCCACCCCCCTGCAATGTGCAGGGTTGCCAACCACCAGACCAGGATGCCCAGAGCCTGTGTTCAGGTACACTGAATAGCAGTGCAGTGGGCAGGGCTAATGCATGCAAACAATTTAATTTATATCAGTCCTTAGAACACCAACACAATTTCACTGTATTGTCTAATATCTGAATGATGTCTCCATAATCAAGCAGGAGCTTTTTTTTAATCAACTGATATTGCCATTCCAAATAAAGGAATAGGCCAGTCCTGTAGCCAAATCCAAATCCCTTCATACTAGCTGGAGGTCTGACCTAAGAGTCAAGTGGCATTTTCAGAAACCAGACAAGAACACCAAAAAGCCTCCAAACAGCGTGGTGAATGACCTGCATGAAATATACACGTGTTTTCTTTATTTACATAGACACACACAGGCTCTAAGCACAAGTGGATGCCTGTAAATGAAGTGATGTGGTAACAAACAGTTCAGACTGTGTACAAACAGTGAAGGATTCACCCAGAGCCCAAATGAACCTACTCTTGCATTCCCCCTGTACGCTGCAGACAGTTTTCCCCAGTAGGTCAGAAAAGCACAGGAAAAAAAAACAAGCATTGTCAAAACAAGGTTTAAAAAACTGTTCCCTGCAGGATAATCATCCCATATTCTGTTTAGGAACATAATTGCTTCAGCTGGTACAGTTTCAGCATGGAGAAACTTCTTTCATTTTAGCAAATGTATTCCTTGACAATCTATCAACTTACTGAACACAATTACGATGAGTTAAGATGGAATATTTTCTAGGTTTAGTTTCACAACAAGTTCTAAGTAGGCCATCTGAATCAAAGTGTCTGCCAAAAGGTCAAGTGAGTATGATTTAATCAAACGTGTCTTGTGGGGACTGTTTGCACATGTCCCAAACAAGCACTTCACAGCATTAACACATAAATAGACAGCAAAAAGCATACTGAAAAATATGCATCCTCCATTTAGCACACAGAAAAGAAATATCAAAAAAATAATATGAATTTTTAACAAATCAAATACTGCTTGTTACATGGTGCTACTGGCCAATTAATAAAATATCTAAATTCACTCTGTATATCTACACTAGGAAGCTGATCCTGACAAAAGGGCAGAATCAGCAACAAATGAGGCAGCATTATAAAATGGCATTACCTAAGAGATGACACTTTTGCTTATTTCAAGGCATTTAGTGTAAGTTGTAGTACTCTTTTATTTTTTAAATACACAGTATATTTCATGAAGTATTTAAAAAATCAAGAGAAATTCAGATATATTGCTAAATATTGTACTTTTGCATACCTTTCCCCCATGAATAGTATAATTAATGCTTTACAAACATGCTAATTTAGAAGAACCATTTATTTGAAAGTGTTTCACAAATTATAAGTAAAATTAATTTACAGTATGATACACCAGCTGCAGTGCTCATTTAGTTTCTACAGGGAAAATGCTCTAAGTAGCATCAATATGCAGCATGCTTTGTAGCCATATGTAGCCTTTTCCTACTACGATTAATCTGGCATTACAATTATTCTTAATGTGTAGATATACTTGCCAATTCCTTGCCTGCTATCAAATTAGCTACGTAATCAAGTCAAGCAAAGCTGCTGACACACACTACAAGGAACCAAAAAACATCTTAATTTCACCCTGTTTATGGCAATAGACATCACACACTGCCATTCATCTTCAGCAAAAAATAAAAATCAACTTTAAGCAGCTGTCAGTCATATCTTTAAACTCGTGTTCAGAGTTGGCTTTCACATCACTTTATAGATAGAAGACAGAGGCTACCACACTACCACAATTTCCTAGTAAGATCAAAGGATTTATTCTCCATCACCATGTGGATTTGTTGTAGAAATTCTAAAATGTCTACCAACAGATATTCTAAAAAGCAATATTTAAAATTACCTTAAACTGAAAGGCTTTGTAATTATGTGGAATCTAAGAAGAGATATGAATAAGCTACAGATGAAAGCTACAATATGTATTCTTAAGTAGGAGATGAGGTAAGTGAATGGACTGTAATCTAGGATGTCAACAAGACAGACTGATTCTTAGATGCCACAAGAATACTCCCCTGCAGAAACATTTCTTCCTGTGAAGTGAGACCAAGCACTAACTTTTTTCATGGAATGTAATATACTTAAACCAAGGAATTTGCTAAGACTCATTGCAACATGTTCCATTTTGAGGTTACTATAATCACAACACTACCAGTTTCAATATATATGTGATGAAAACCTTTGGCCTTGTTTCAGAGGCTGGATCCAGTAATACATTCTTTGCGTCTTTTAAAAAGATCAGTTTGGGAAACACTAACATAACTCTGTTTTAAAATAACACCTGGCACTTAAGAACACCAGCATCCAATTCATTGCTTGTTGGAGGGCAACTATTCTGAAGACTATGTACACAATTTCTACATTCAATTTAATATATTTCTTCATCATACATTTAAAATCAAGTTCCCCTACAGGTTGCTAAAGGACAAATTATGCTCAAACAATTGGAACTGTAATTCAAATCAGGTTCTGGTGGAGAAAATATATATAAGGATTTTATGACATTTACATTAGCTTGAGTCAATAACCACGAGGTACTTATCCTTTTTTGATTCAGACAGATGACAGATCTCATTGTTTAAATATGACATTATTCAGCATAAGTGTGATATTCATATAATGAAGATAACCATTTTTTTCATCAGAGTAAAAACAGAATTGAAAACACATTAAAAAACAGTAGCAACGAATGTTTCCCACATATGAATCTCAACATGACATAAAAACCTGTATCTGCTTCAGATAAATGTATTTTTTCTATTAGTTCCATTTCAACTTTATATACAAGCAATAGCTTGCCAAAGCTTACCAACTTAACAGTACACACAAAGAAACTTTTATATATTCAGCTTCATTACCAAAAGAGCATCAGTACAAGTGGTTTATATCTTCCACACTGCATAGGATAAAGAAAGAGGAGACTGCTAACTACCCTTGTAGTTAACAAGAACAATTCATTTGCAAGGTCTATATACTACTGTCAGAAGAGATATTCCAAGATAGCACATTAAACATTCCCAGGATCAAAGGAGGTCCTCACGAAAATAACATGATATGATATTAGACAGCATTTTTACAATACTGACCTCCTGACTACCGCTGAACTGATGAATTCAGTGGTGGAACAGATGACCTGACAGAGCCCAGCAGAGAAAACACAGGACACTGGCTGCAATGGTATTCATTGGAGTACCGGTAGCCCTGGCTGTGCATAAGCATTGTCCAGAACAAAAAATGGGAAACACTGTCTGTCCTTCTAGATCCATGGCACTTTAACCTTCCCAGTTATAAACATAGAGTTTATCTACTGTGCAACCTTCACTTCCCTATCCACACTCATTTTCTTTAGCAGTTTCTGGGATTCTACCCTAAGGAATTTTGGAGCATAGATTAAGGGGACATTTGTTTTACTTTATTTTTGTTCAGGAGGAAGGAAGCTGTCACTTTAGTTATGTAATAACCCTGTTTCTGATGAAAAACGAAGTTTGGTGTTTTTGACTTCTGTGGCTACTGAAGTGGAACACACAGGCTTTGAGACACTGAGAACTTCCGAGTCATATACAGTAGCTCTAGCTACATGTTACTTCACTGCTAACATATGGGATAACATCCTGGACCCGCATTCTTGTCCAAAATCAGACCTTAAAAGTTGTGCAGAGAGGTTTCAAGAATAATTCAAAACCTCATCGGTATGCAAGATTGAAATATGCTTACGGGTTTTATTAAGAGGGTAATGCTAACATCTATAAAGCAGTCCCTGCATGGCAGCATTCATCTGTCAAACCTCACACAGGACAATTTTAGCAATAAAATAAAATCTAAATAGATTTATTTTCTCCCCTAGCTATACATAAGATGTATACAGAATCCCTGACTGTTTGCAAGACAGCTCCATGAGTATCTGAGACAGTTCAATCTACTATGGAAATCTCAGCTTTTATTTTTTTTTTAATGCAATTCCATGAAGCCTTGATCTCATCATTACCCTGGCCTGTACTTAAAAGCACAAATATTTGCACTGAAGCTAATGACGTTTGTCATTTGTCTATTACTAAATACAGCGAGAAATGGCTGCAGAACTGGAAATTAAAATGGAATGATATTTTCATCACTGTTGGATTCAGAGATGCTTTCTTAAGGCTCACTACAATGCTAGGACTGCTGAACCTCTAAGTTTCTTTGGCCGACCTACGCACAGATTACGAACCACTGAGATGTGTAGACCTGAACTTTGTGACTTTAGGACTCCAAAGTTCACTGTACTTACTAAAGACGCCACAGAAATACCTAGACTGAATAAAAATATGAAGGTGCTCGGCCTCCCTGCCTCATCTCTTAATTTACAAAATGACTTGAGATTCCTCATCTAGACTCAAGGATCTAGCTTGGTAGTCAACTCATACAATATGCTTTGTTCTCAGACTAAGGGGTAAAAGCTGTTTCTAAATTCAAAGACTAAGTAAAAGCTAGACAAAACAAAAAAATACCCCAGCTAAACAAAGAATCAAAACAACATAAGAAAAATGAATATTCCGTCTCACAGCACTGAACTCCTCTGAAATTCATCCGAATTATTCACCCAAGTCCATCAATTCTTTCATTAGAGGCTTTAAAATGTCATAAAGAATGGGACTACAAAAGAGAACAGCCATCAACAGAAACAAAGCAGAATGCGCTGCAGAACATGGTGAAATCAGACTGCAACTCATATTGCTGGTAGGAACGAAAACCAAACACAAATGCAGAGTTTCTGTAAACCTGTGTACATATATATTTGAGTCAGTTTTCAGCAGTTCTTTAGTATATTCACTCTAAGTCAAGAAATGGAGCCAAACTAGAAAGTCTAACGTGTGGATTCACTGTAGGCTTTTTCTTTTTCCGCCCCCCCCCCCCAAGAAAACCTTTTTTGTCTTAAAATTGTTCTAGCTCCATAAAGGTTTACATTTATCTAGGGCTCTGCACAGATTAGGTAATTAATTCCATTTTATTTAAGAAGAAAATCATTATAGTCTCAAACTTTCCAGAGCAACCTGATATGAAGAATTCTAATTATTGGGATCTGAGGTGAGCTCAGATGCCTTCTTTCAGAAAATAATCAAGCTTTTGCATACCTGAGTAATTATTTCACTTGTTTAGTGACATTTTCATGTCACTTTGCCCTGCAGTATTATTGCATAATTTAAAACATTATGAACTTTGTAGTTGTTTCCAAGTCAACTGATGATGTGTTCTGAAACACTGACTGTTACAGGGGTATAAAAAAGTATTTCCCCGTTATGGCTACTAGTGGTAGTTGTTGTCAGTTTTCCAATTTTTGATTAATTTTTTTTCTTGAAGTGCCAATCAATGAAATTCACTATATCAACAGTAAATGACTAAACACGTTTAGAAATGTTGATTCGTTTTTCAAGTTTCACCATATTCAGATGGGATTTTTTTTTATTATTATTTTTGCAAAAAAATGCCCTCATAAGCTGACAAGCAGATGAATCTTTATACACTTAGCTATTAATGCTATTCACAGAACATTTTCAAGTGACCAGTGTAGAACGCACTTACAGAACTTCTGGAGTGAAATATTGGGTCTCCTGACCGTTCTGATTCATGTCTAGAAGGAATGATGTGATATTAAATCAGCGATAATTATTACTTATAGCTTTTTCCCTTTTTTAGAACACACAAGGAGATAAGCATTTACTTTGAAAAAATGACCGTAAAGTTAGGTAGCTGAAAAAGTTAAATGGCAAAAGCTCAGGGATGTCTGTTTAGGCAACTCAAGAATTTATTTCCTTTCAAGTATATCTTAATCCTTACTCTTCCACTACATTAACAATTTACTACATGCTTTTGTTCTACAAAGCAGGTTTAGAGATGGTTGGCAGGATTCTGTTTTGTCATCAATTAGAAGTACAAGTAAAGAAGTCATTTTTTTACACAAATTTGATTTTTATATCAAAACCCAAACAAACACTGCCTTTCCAGTGCAATATTATCCATCACACATAAGCAGGGGAAGACATGAGTATACACATATGTAATCTATAAAAAGAATAGATGTGAGTTCTACCATGAAAACCTGAAAACAATAACGTCTTCAAAGTACAATACACTCCTTCTTGGCTCTTTGATAAACTCAAACAACTCTGTGATAGATCAGGGAAGAAGGTGGAACCGCGTGCTGTATTGAGAAAGCTGCAGCAGTCTGTTTGAGGTATGTTATTACAAAGCCTACATCTCTCAATAAGGCCAACAATAACACTCCAAATGTTACGCTTCAGAAACACTCCTACAGTCAAAATGCTTGTAAAGTTACTGAAGAATCACAGCACAACATTTTGATCTATTTTTCCTTGAAGTCACTCTGTGAAGTAGAAAAAGACAATTATTTTTATTGCCAGGCAATTAGAAATAGAATGGCCAACTAAGTGAACGAAGACCTTACTTGCAAAGATGTAGAGGTGTCTAAAGACTGCTAAACCATCTAAGCAGTTTGTGTATTTTGCAGTCATTCAAATGACAGCAAAGCAACCCTTAGTAGTTTTATACTTACAGTTGTTTTTATGTTTGTTCAGTTGTAGTTTCTTCTTGTGTTTTTGTTCCTATTTTTTAACTTTTTAATGTCAATACCTCTGCATCTACACCTGCAGGCAACTGCATAGCATACACAGGAGGGAGAAGCACTTTGTCCTGTACCATATATAACATTAGTAATTATATTATATATATTGATATTGAGAGGGACTGTCTAAATGGCATTTTCCAAGAACACAGGAGCTCTTAGATAGTTTCACCTGCAGTTAGCAAACAGGTGAAGGAGGAGGCAAGAAATACAATGGGCAATTCTTTTTCCCTAGAAAATTCCTTTCCCAGAAATTTCTTAATGTATACAAACTTGGGAAAGATTTCTTCATTATTCAGTACGGGAATTCAGAAGAAACACTCTATTTAGGGTATCAGACTATGCACTGATCAGAACTGGCCATTCGCCTTCAGTGTGTAGCAATGACTTGGCCTTCTTACGTCATCCAAAGCTGCAGTAAGGGTAAGCAGCAGCTCTTATAATGCTTCTGATCAGAACAAAAGAGACAGATCCACTCCAAACTTTTCAATACAGGGATCTGTCACTCAAAACATTATTTAGGGGAATAATTGAAAAGATACGGAATTAAAAACTGATTTTACAACCTGCGTGGTTTAACTGCCTACTAAGCGCTATCTTTCTAAATCAGATTCCCAGAGCCTGTGAGCATAGGGCAAGCATTTCCATCTCCACACATCTCCTCTTGCACATAGTGCACAGAAAGGACCCTGTCTATCTAAATCAACAAAACAAGCTTTTGTAATAATTAATTAATTAATAGCCCTTTCTAAAAGCAAAGAAAAAGGAAAAAAGGAAAAAGGCTATTTTTACAGAAGCATATTATTATTTTCCTGGCTAAATCTGCTCTAGTCAGATAAGGGTATTACACTTCAGTATGCACAGAGTTGAGAATTTTCACGGAATAAGACATGTTGGAGCTAATAACTTGGCACATGTGAGCATTTGTTATCAGAAAAGCCAGCTTTTTTATTTACCCAGCAGGTTCTGGTTACAATTTGCCTCATCCAAATTACATGCCAGACAGTATTAAACCAAAAATAAACAAAAATGCCAGTGTATATAGAGGAGGAGTATTAACAATTGAAACATGAACTACTACAGAAATTAAGGTAAACGTATCTATATCACTTAGAGATTCAAACCATTTCCATGAGAAATTGTAATCTCCACTTTTTTCCCCTATATGTATTCAAAAAATTCAGCATTAAAAAGCTGTCAGACATGATCTGTTTCTACAACCTTCTCCCAACACTTTTTCTTAATGGATATTAACCAAAAGAAGCCTTCCTCAGTTGCAAATTGCTATCCAGACATTAACACCCGAATTACCAATCAGAATGACACCCCAAACAAAGAAAAAGGACTACTCCACTGTATTTAAAATGACAACCCGAGTCAGGATTTCTAAATTCTATCCCTGATTCTGTCACCATCTTAACATTCAGCCATTAATAAGCCACTAAATTTCACCACGTACAACATACATATTTGTCCAGCAGTTTCATAATTAAGCTCTGCAAATATCTTCCAGAAACACAAGTTTTACTATTAATGGCAACACACATATCTCTCCTTGCTCTAATTTGAGACCACAGTTATTAAAAAGGAGCATTATTTCTTTCTTACCTGTTTCAGGAATATGGAGTTTAATTTACTAATGCTCATGAGACTGCCTGAGATAGCCAAACAGAGAATATGGATAAATGCAAATACTTCAGATCAGCAGGAATACTTAACTGAGCTACATTCCCAGTACATAACTTAATTAACCAAATTTAAAAAACCTATTTAACAGGAATATGGCACATCAGGCAAAGAACAGTTATAAAAACTTTCATTTTTACATGCTTAAAAAAAAAATGCATTGGCATTTACCTGTGCATACACAATAATGATTCTTAATAATATTGCACAATTATGTTGCTGAAATCATTTGTTCATTTCCAAAGTAACTTCCCCCTATCTAAAGCAATTTGAAATAACTGAGAAGATGAACATTATTTTTAAGTATTCGGCATAAAGTTTTTTGCAATTTAAAATGCAATCAAGAACTTTTGCTAGCTCAGATCAGCCAACTATGATGGCTGATCTACTAACACATATAGAAAGTTTACTGTAGTATCTGTTTGCACATACCTATCAGAAAAGGTTTCGGCATCCCAGTGTCAATGAAATTAATGACTGCCAGGTAGCAAGTTATATTACAAACACCTGAAAACATGGCAGAAGTTACAAAATAATAGTAGAATTGTCTTCTAAACTGATACTTATCATTAAAAACAAACATGCACCACAAAAACAGTAAGAAAGTTATAGGTATAGAAATTATACAGCGAAATATCCACATTTTAATATATATATATCTTGAAGAAGTACATATGATAGATCCTGTTGAAGATATGACTCTACTTTTAGTCCCAACGTTGTACTCAATGTCAGCTGTGTGGCGGACAATAAACTCCCACCCTTGTTTCAACATGTACTAATTGTACTGGTGTTTGACTTGTTTAAACATCAACAGTAATTAAGCCTCGGCCACACACAGCTGCATTTCTGAGTACACTACCCAATACATAGAGATGTGTTTTAACTGACTAGAACTCCAGGAGCTGAGGTCCTTTAAGGTCTTTTGCCTGCTTCCAGTGCCTCCTCCAGCCCCACACAGAGATCCGGGCTTGGGCGCAGTGTGGCACAGGCTGTCCCAATTCCTGCTGCTCTCAGTTAGGCCTACAGCAGGGCCCTGCAAACGAGGGACACTCTTCCTTCCTCCTCTTTGTGTTTGGAAAATATCCTATCACTTTAAGAAATGTTTACAGAACACATTGAGTGGAAAACACTGCTAACCTTTGAAAACTAATTATTTCTGACAGCGTTCTAGAGTTGTTTAAACAGGAAGAACAGAGCTATTAACCGAAATGGCCATGGTGTGCTGGGGTGCTGCCTTTGCCTCAGCTGTCCCTCCTGCCTCACATGGACTTTCTTGCGCAGGGGTCTCTGTGCAGCACAAAACCTCTGCAGGGCTCTTCCTCCCTGCCACCTCCTCAGCACACCCTGCTGGCAGCCCTAGTGCAAGTAGAACCACACGTGGGTTGTGTTTCACACCAAGGCCGGGCTGGACCTGCAGCACGGGCACCACAGTTCACTCTCTGCCTTGGAAAGCAAGTTAATCCAGCACCAGCCTGCACAGCCTGTGGCTGCAACAAGGAAACAAGTTCTAAAGCCGAGGAGCCCAACAAAGCAGTGAAACCTAATTTTTGTAATTATGTACAGCAATTACACAGGAACCATGTCTTTTTTTATGTCAGGAGACTGATTAAAAGCCAGATTCATTACTGCGTTCCAGTTGTTTCATACTTTGGTGAGCAATTTGAAAGCTTTGAGAGAACAAACACCTGCAATTTCACTTTGAAAGGTTAAGCCCAAAGGGAATTGACAGCTGAGGCAATAACTTTATTTTCTGAAAAAAAAAACAACAAAAAAAAACATTCTATGCACTATAATTAGAGCTGTGGGAATAATTGATTCATCAGCCCACCAGCCAAAAGAAAAGAAGGAAGAATTCATTTTTGGTCGTCAACATCTCCTCTCCATAACAGTGTCAGTGCAGCAGTGACCGTGGTCAAGGCAGTGGCTCCATGTGTGTGATGGTAGTGCCGGACCTGAAATGCCAGCTCTCAGAAAAGCTCTGCATTTGCCAAGCAAGGTGGAAGGATGCAGCTTGCTTCACGTTGTTGACAGGCATTTGTAACTGAACTGAAGCCAAATCTGTTTCATGCTCAATTACTAATAGTTTCTCAAGCAGTGTTAATGACTGAGAATTGCATGACCCTAGTCTTCTGCTGCTCTTTTTTTCTCCATGTTTCCCCTGATACTGCCTGATAAGGAAGACGACGTAATGTGCTGCAGCCAATCTAAAGACCTCTACAGGTCACCTCTATAGATCAAACTTCACCTCTCTTAGACGAGGGGGGAAAAAGCCCATCAATTCCTGAAAAGAAGAAATGCAAATAACTATGACTTCTGTATGGATCGATATCTTCTCTAAATGTTGTCACACTTTTCTAAGTGCAACCAATTTCTTTTCCATGTTTAAATGTCAAACACAGCCAATGCACTTCAGAATACTTCTCTCAGTACATAACATAAGGGAGGAGCCTTTCAGAATGTTAACCCAACAAATACAGAAATCTTGGTCCTTCTCTCACTGCATTTATTATCAATATAACGTGTAAACAGCAATTGACGCTCTATATTAAATCATATTCATAAAATAGACAATGAAAGCATATATTATCAATATCAGTTAAATATAACAAGGATTAAAAAGCACTCTATGATGTATTGCATTAAAAAAAGGGAGCTTCCCTTCAGTCTTTCCATCAGCACTGCCAGACATAGGAATTCTGGCTCAGCTTACATATAGCTTTAACTGTCCTTTACAGAAGCACAGGGAGAAATAATCTGCAAATTAGTTCATGCACTGTGAAAGAAATAAATCATCCTGCTTAACTGCATTAGTGCAATCCCTAAAGTTATATATTGTGCAAATGGTATTAGTACCCATGTCACACGTTTTAAAGCAGGAAAATTGGTTATTCTTGCAAGTCAGCTGATAGCTTGGGATGCAATAAAAACAAAACACATACACACAAAAGAACACCAAACCAAATCAAACCAAACCAAAAAGAAACCGAACAATGAGGAAAAACATCACACACAAAACTAAACTACCACCAGCAGGCTCCTCATAAGGCCAGACAAGGTTGAACAAAATGTTTTATCACAACCTACAATTAAATGGTTTATTTTTCTTCTTTTTCAATTTGATAACAATCTGATACTGGATTATGTGACATTGGGATGGTTAGTACCAAGGTCACAGTCCAAAGCAAAAATGTTCCATCTGGTCTTAAATTAAGGTAGGTAATTTATCCTCATTTCATAGAAGCCTCATACTCAAAATAGCCCAAACTTCTGCATGGAAAATATACGTTTATCATCTAAATGTATTTTTCTACTAGTTCTAGACATGAAAGCAGGAGGATTATTGAATCTTATGGGTGTAGTTTCATGGTCTTGTTAAATCAAGGATATCTAGGCTGCAGAAATAAGACAGAAGTCTGTTTTTTCAATTGTTTGCTTTCTAATAAGAAGTTGGGGGTTCAACAGACATATAACAAAGGAGACAGATAGTGAGTTATGAAATGGTGAAACATAGAAAAATACGAAGTGGGAAAATCCTGAGACGACGTGCCTAATTCACATTAATTTCATCATAGGCATTTCTGAATTCATTACACGCTTCATTGATTTTTCTCTATCTTGTGGAGGGAAGAAACTTCAGAAGCAACATCAAATCTAGAAAAGATCTGGTAACTATTTCTAGTATATGCTCACTGGCAAAAAAAAAAAAATAATAATGACTCAATTCTTCTCACCATAACAGATATGAAGCTACTTATTCATTGACCATGAGATAAAAACGCAATTAAAAAATTCCCTTCATCAAGATCTTTATGCAAATGTGTACGTCTCTAAATCTTTTTGCACTCTTAATTACATGTAGACCATGAATATAAGGACATTCCATGGTACTGTGAGTCTCATATCCAAAAATAACTTCTCAAATTGCCCAAATGTGTTTTTATTAAGTTATTACTAAGATTTACTAAATTTGTAACACCTGCATACATACTGCATCTGAACACAGTCCATGTTCATTTAAACATACTGTTCACATATTGATAGGAGCTGTTAGGATTAAAAAATAATGGCATCTCAGATTTTGCATGGACACTGCTTGCAGTAGGGAGTTTGTCCCAAACTATGATGATTAGGAATTAATAAAAATATAGAAAAAGTCTCCTAAGATATGAATTACATACATGAATTTTTAAGAGGGTCATGTCAGGTCAGAAAAGCAGCAAGAAGTGAATCAAAAACAATAGGCTGTGTTTGATGCCACTCTAGGGAGAAAAAGTAAAGGAGGAGAGAGTGTTACTGAAACAGTGGCTTGTTCAAGATGCCTTACTGCTTTGTCTAAGTCACAGGCCACTACTAGCTGAGGATGAAGAAGAAAGGAGAGGATATGAGAGTGCTATGTGATGAAGATCTGCTCCATCCTACAAGAGTTTCATGTTTCCCAAGGTTTTTTTTTTATTCCAGTGTACACTGCAGACAAAAATCTAAATCGTATTCCAACACTTTGCTTGTTTTCAAGGAAAGACAGAAACAAAGCTTGTTAATACGATGTAAATACGCAGATTTATTTACAGAGGTAGATGCTCACCTGGCACACTGGATTTATCCTATGTAGCATCATAGCTTCAGTAAGTGGCTCAACATCAACCATACCTGTGAATGATATTGATTCATGCAAGCCCATAATCATATGGCAACAGAGTGAAAATGCACTGTATTTTCAACTGCAAAGATTATTTATTCCTTCTGCCTCACAATCTTCATCCATTAGCATAGAAGTGTATAGAGAGTTGAAAATGTTATTTGTTCATCTCCAAAGTCCACCAGTATAAAGATAAATAAAATCAATCAGTCTTGTCTCAGCTAACTTTTCATTTCTAACTTCAATGACGAGTACTCAAATGCAGCTGGGTTCTGGTCCCCCCCTGCAAATCAACCAGCTGACTTTACTGGATTTCAGCTCAAGCTCATGGCGACCAAAAGATTGAACACAGCAGGTATATTTCCATTTTGTTTCACAGAAAGGCAACAATATTTAAAGATTAGGATTCAGACTGGATAAAAATAATTAAGCTATTTCTTAGGAGAAAAAGATGGCAATTCTATAGAAAATTCAATAGAGTAAAAAAAAAGGCCCAGTAAAATACTACACTTTATTAACCAGCAAAGGAGTCTTCCTGAGAAGATCTCCTAGTTTTTTCAGTTGGTCCATCTTTTTTTGTTTGTTTGTTTGTTTTTTTGCTATTCAGAAAACATGCAGCTTTTTGAAGACCATGACTAAAAACTTTTAAAATGCGCATATTATATTTTTTCCCACTTCAGTATTCATTTGCTCTCTTCTCATTTCCCCAGCCTTTTCTCTTACAGCAGCAGCTGCTCCCCAGTCAACTGTTCAGGTGTCATGCAGCTCACTTGGTAAATCAATAGCACCACAGCTTGAAAGACGGGCTGAGATGCATGCTCTTCAGTGGGCTGAACATATGGAGGAGCCACCAATAGGAAAAGCCAACTCAGGCCAACAACTTCCACAGTGTGTAAAAATATTAAATGACCATCATGATCAAATGATTTGACTTTGCTTTGTGGTTTCTTTTTTTGCTTCTCCTTGCTTTAGATCCAGAAAGTTTATTTCATTTTTTTATTCTTATTAGAAGATCAGTCTCAAAACTTTCCTTCATGTCAGTATCTGTAACATAAAAGTTATTTTTCCCAAATCTTTAGTTCTGTTTGAATGCCATTATAATCCAAAGCCTGCAACAAGGCAGGAAGAGCATATGTGAAATTTCAGAACTGTGGGCATACATGAGCACTGTTCAAAACTGGGCCCTTTTTATGCCTGCACACGTCTTCACTTTATCCAAATAGCTGCTACTGAAAGAGTCTTTGAAACCCTGCCTTAAACTACAGCATCGAAGCTTCTAAAATATTTGAAGAAGCTCTGTCTTGCTTGTGACATGTATTTTCTTTTTCCCTTCCTGGGAATAATGCAGATACCATTCTTTACACTCACTTTCCTATTGAAAGGAAATGTTCTTCAGAAAAGGGTTAGCTTGATCGCTATTTAAACAGAAAGAGAGAGAGAAATAGTGAAGAGTTGTGAAGCTCATAGTGGGAACAGTATTCTTCAATAAAAGACCAGGTTTGGTCATCTACAGAAAATACAGAAGACGACTCCATTTCATTCATACAATTTTTTCACCTCTATGACAAAGATAAAATCCACTATAGCTTTCACTGTCCTTTTGTACAGCACAATTTGGCACAGATGAAACTTCATCAAATTTCAAATCTCTGGTTCTGGTCCAGATATATGTTCTATTATGTGCTTACAAGTAATTACAGTCATGCAAAGAGAAAAACAGCAAGTATCCCATCTTTGAGATGCCACAGTTTGGCCTTCAGAGAAAACATCAGACCTTTTCTGTACCTTTTCTGAAGCTACTACTGTATGAAGACTGACTCAAGTCCTAATTATTCCTTCCCGTACTGCCTGTTTTGTTGTTGTTGTTGTTGGTTGCTTTTTATCTGTTGTCATTTAAAAAAAAAAAAAAAAATGTGGACTGAAGTTGCATACTGTTTCCTTCCCTTCAGTTTTGCTTTGAATGTTAATGATGAGAGACTCTTCTGCATGCCTATTATTTCTGCTTCCTCCTGCTAGGGTTATCTGCCAGTTGTCTCACTCAGCTACTTCAATCTAGGTTTCCCTAGGTCTTGAAAATGCCCAGCATATCAGAGGTTCAGAAAGCTACGTCACTCCATCTGACCCTGCAATCAGCAAACAAAAACCAGAGGTTTAAGTAACACTAAGATAATCAGTTAGTCCTATGCACTTTCATTAGCAAAGTTGTCAGTTCAGACCCTCATGTTGCATGTCATAAGACTTGCAACACTATACTTCATAACGAAAAAGAAAAAATAAAGAAAACCCAAGAATATCCACTAATTCAGGTTTTTTATTTTCTCCCTACAGTGCACACAGTATTGGCTAACTGTACCAATGAACATGCACAACTGCTCTGCAAACATTTCAGAGAATTTCAGAGACGAAAAAGGGGTTTTAGCACCAAAGAATGCTACTTTGTTAGCCTCTAACAGCAGGTGTGATCAGAGTTGCTTGTTGTAGCTTCAGAAAAATATCAACTCCATAAAGGGAGTATTTAGCTCATATACAAAAATGGATCCCCGAGACCTGCCTTAACTTTACAACTGCAGTTTAAATTTCACTACCATTTTATGTGGAATAAAAACTCACAAGAGTGTGTATATGCTGCTTTCAGACACTTGAAGCCACGTTTCTTAGAAAAGATCATCGGGTAACTGCCTGTTGCAGTGCTGCCATCAGTGTGCCAAATGCATCCTGGATCTTCCTAAAAAAAGAACAGCTCCTGCAGCTTCAGCCCAGCGGGTAGCATATCAATGGTTCTGCACTGATTTATCTGATCAGGTGTCAAAAGCCAAATATCAGAGCTAGGCCTCCTCTCCCCAGCTAACTGGGATGACAGCATTACTCACTCCCCAGCCAGAACAATTCCGAGCACCAGAACACGCCGGTCCCAGAGCAAGGAAAGAAAAGGATGTATTTATAACTGGAAATGACCAAGTCCTAACAAGAAGCAGAATGATTCCCAGGGAATACATATATTTGCTGGATCAGAAAGCCAAAATTGTGTTGCAGAATGTAAAGATAGCTGTAGCATGCCATTTCTTTCTCCCTTGCTCCCTGGGTAATTTATCAGTCAGAATATGGAAAAGCTAATGGAAAAAAAAGAATTGCACAAGTATGCTGCTACAGTTTCATGGAAGAGCAAGTCTCCTGTTTCATTTACAGCGTAGCCTCCACTGGGAAGAAGAGCAGCATTCAGTAAAACTGCAGTATTTCCACGTTAGCTCAGTGGTTGTATAAAACTAAATAGAAAAACACCAGTTCCCTAATATGCCTCTGTTGTGGAGTTCTACCAGCCTCTGCCTTCTGGGCAAATACTACATTTTCAGTTATTGCCAGATTTACAGGAATCATAGAATCGTTTGAGTTGGTAGGGACCCTTAGAGGTCACCTAGTCCAACCCCTCTGCAGTGAACAGGAACACCTACAGCTCCACCAGGTGCTCAAAGCCTTATTTATTCTGACCTTGAATGTCTCCAGGGATAGGGCTTCCAGTACCTCTCTGGGCAACCTGTACCAGTGCCTCACCACCCTTATTGTAAAAAGCTTCATCCTTATATCCAGTGTAAATCTTCCCTCTTTTAGTTCAAAACTTATTTCCCCTCACCCTATCATAACAGAACCTGCTGAAGAATCTGTTCCCTTCTTTCTTACAGCCCCCTTTAGGTACTGTTCTCTTTGAAACAAAAGGAATCCTTTAGAAGTTCTGGGCAAGTGAGGGTGGTAAACATCCACCTGAACACTCTCAGTCATCAGAGGTAAAGGAACAGGGACAAAATCAAGCAACCAAGAGGTGTCACAAGTGAAGGAAGAGAAAAAGCCAAGCTCTTCGCCAGCACGGCCCACTCGGGTAACAGCTTCTTTTAGATCAGTAGCTAGCAATGGGAGCCTTAAATAGCAAAGGAATTCGAGAGAAATCAAACATCAGATTTTGAGGTAAAGAAAGGCCTTGATAAAACAGGCATACTCAGCCTGAAGTTAGCTCTATCACCCAAGCTTAGGTTAAACGTGCAGCCCCTCAGCACAGCTGGAACACCAACAATTCCAAAATTCCTGAACAGCCAGCAGCTTTCCTCGTTTCAGACAGACTGATCAGCAGAGCAACAGCAGTATTTAAAATTATTTACTCATGCACTAAGATAAATTGTGCTACCTCTTAGAAGTAATCTCTCTTTTCCACTTTTGAAATAGTAGCTCACAAAATCTAAAAACACTGACAAAGAAAAAACTTCTTTGTTCTTACTCTGCTTTTGCGCACCATTACCTTCCCTCAGCTGGAGCACCCAGGAGAAAGAGATTGAATCACCCCAGTTGCGCAGGCAGCTGAGTTAGATTCACTGGCTTCAGCTGGAGCAAACTAAGACAGTGAACCTCAGAATTTGGAATTCCTCTAAATCTAATTTCTAAAATCCATGCAATGAATAGGGTCAATCTAACTCATAGACAGAGCTTGGAATTGATTACTTTTTTTACTATGTACAACAAAAGATAAGTTTTAGTGTTGATATTAAGTACCTTTTAAGATATTCCTTCTAGAATATTGACCAGTACAACAACTCTGTGGACATTTAAATAGATGCACAGTACTATGTAGGTTTAAGTTCAATTCTGTGAAATTAGGTTGAAAAAATTATAGCTAATTATTATGAATGGCTAATTTGCTCTTGTGCTCAGTCAATGGCAAAATTCTAACCTTCATTTAACACACACTGATGATTTCTCTACCAGGGAGCAAATTCAGGGTGCATTCCAGAGCTTTAACTGATGAAGGACTAAGGTTTGAAATAGGTAAATATTAAGAGAGAAAGAGAGATGGAAAGCAAAATTTGGGTTTGATTTTTGTTTGCTTTTGTTTTCCTAAATGCCAATGTTTGCTGCAAAATACTCAATTTTTCCATGACACAAACAACAAGTAATTAGAATAATTCCTGTTTACTTCTGCTACCTGTGTAGCAATTACAAAAGAAGAAATAGTTATGCAACAAAGCACAGAGCCCCTCTGCTTCTCCATAATGAATAAGGAGGGAGAGAACATGAGTGCTCTGTGGGGACCACATATTACGTGAGATCAGTTACCTCCACGTCTGCGTGGAGGCAAATGACTGCAGAATGCAAGTGTGTAAGAGGAAAACAATTCCAGAACACAGGGGATGGGCAATGGAAATTCAAGACTAGAAGTGGAGAATCACTTAAGTAGTTAATAAAAGCTTGTTATGATTAATAAGATTATCACAAATAAGATTATTGTTAATACTGCTCTGGTTAAAACCTGCAGATCCTTTTCACTTATATTGCAGATAAATCTGCCATTGGCTTTCTAAAAAGTTTAATTCGTGGAAAAGCCCTATGGATTTCATTACTTCAGCTATTACATACAACTTTTAAATTAACCCACATGCCTTTTTAAAACTCATGTTATCACTTGTTCTCTCAAAATACCTGGTTTCATACAAGATCTACAGATCTCCCGAAAGAACCAAAGCAATTCCCAGCTGTTACTACAGACCAATATTGACCAGTGGACTTCTTTAGGTACAAGGTGCCAGGTTCAGATCTCCCTGCAAATCAGAAGGGGTATTTACCAAAAGATACTAACAAAGACAGTTGTGAGATCTTTTTATCCAATCAGAGCAGATAGCATTTTCTTTTTTTCATGTCTGGTCTGTATTACAAAGTTTCTTCAAGGTAATATCACAAGTTTCTAAAGCATGCAGTGTTAAACCAAATTTACAAGAATTTTACCTCCCTTAAAGGAATAAATACAGCTATGCAGAGAGTAGACCTGTTCCTTCTAACTTCAGAATGGTGAGATCTCTTTAATTTCCCAGAGCTATTTAATTCTAATGCCCTGACTTCACATTCAAATGGACAAAAGTTTTCTATTCCAATATAATATAAATCAATATTGAAGAAATCCCATGTGGCCAGAGCAACCCTGAGCAGGCAGAAATGCATCACAGCAAGCCTGAGGTGGTTACTTCAACCCCAAGACAATCTACCATACAGAAGAATAGAACGAAAAAAACCTACTGAAGACAAGAAGCACGAAAGAAAGGTGCAATCCATTTTGCTGATCATTTCAGATAAACGATCCTTTTGGTAGATCTGGCTTTTTTCACCATTTCCTCAACTAAGAACTCTGGAGCTCAGAGACATGAGTCAAACATCAAATCCAGAAACTTCTTAACTGAAGCAACCAAACTTTCTGGTGAGCCCAAAGACCAACTGTGAAGAGTTACAGAAATTCCTTATAACATCAATTGGGTATTGAAATGGCAAAGGAACTTTAATGTCAACAAATAAGAAATGATGTACATGGGGAAAATTCCCCCGAAATTTACAAATGAGAGCGTATATTTTAAATTCAGTGTTACAATGCAGAATGAAGGTTTTGGTCTTATAACAGAAACTTTTGTAAATATTTCCTCACTGATTGACAGATAACAGAAAGAAGATAACCACTGAAAGAACAATTAGAAAAAGACTGAAGAACCTTAAGGAAAATACCTTTATAGTAGGTGACCAACAGCACATGCTGTACAACCAGATATCACCTTACAGGTCAATGAAAGAGGCACAAATAGAACAGTTTGTCAGCCCTGTGTGCGCACCTCTATGAACAGGGTAAATGAGCGGTTAGGTTTACGTGGAACATTTGGGCAAAATCTACTCAGAATCCATACAGACTTACCAGCAGAGAAGACTGCAAACGTTACACCACAGCCTGCCATGAAGATGAACGACAGGGTGCACTATGCTCACACACTCCCATTTTTTTTCCTTTATTTATTACCAAGCTGTGACAAGCCCACATTTCTTTCTAGCTTAATTGGGAAGGCTTGGAGCCTTTGACTTATAGCTAAAAGTAGTTGAGAATACTGTTCAGCTTTTCTCAAGCTTTCAGAAAACATATTAAAGAGGCTTTCTGCTTTTCCTCCTCCATGAATTCATACAGCCAGTTCCTGATCATTTTCCCGTTCTCATCTTTCTTCTAAAAAATCTCTATTTGACAGATTTTGTGGTTTTGACCCTTTGGAAAAGCATTTTATTTTAGACATAATACTCTTCAGATTATTAACATTTTTTCCTCTCTTGTTCTACCAAATAAGTGAGGCGTTCTTAGATGAAACACATGCAAAGAATTTGCAGTTTGTATATTTCCATTTCTCAACACACTGGCAATAAGAAATGCTGAAAATTGTGAATTTTGAACCAGAACTTGCTACTCTTGTAGCAAGTAAGTATTTTTCTTTAGCTAGGGAAAAATGTGTCTGTGTCCTCGTGACATATCGAAACGTCCACTTAGTATTTCTGTTCACTGCATCTATACAAATGCTAATTAATAAAGCTTATTATTTGGAAAAAAAAAAAAAAAAAGCTGTTTGATTGTAATTTAGTGAAGTGGATAGGATTCTGGGGTAGTTCTACTCTTCTAGTTACAATCAAATAGCAATGTGAATGCATACTTAAAAAAAAACCTAACCATTAATTTTTGTCTCAGAAACACGCATTCATACCCACGCATTGTATATGTATCCTGAAACCAGAACTTTAACGTTTCTCCATTTGTGCCAGCCCTATCATATACTAAGATATCCTACTTAAGTTGTTATTTTCATGAAGTACCACTCCACCTACTGATCACCGTTTTCTATGGGCACCAGTACAGAAAACATTACTTCTTTGACAAAAATTTCTTCCAAGGATAATTCTCTTTCTCAAAGGGAACCTAGTAAATATCACTTTCTCCCCTTTTCCTTCATGTCACAGATCCCTCTGAAACCCCAACTTGTTTATGATGATAGTAATATTACTGAAGTTAATTTTTTCCCCTTATCCAGATCAGACTTAACAGATAAAGGACTGGAGTGGGAAACAAACAAAAACCAACACTAACAATAACCCCACCTAATTGGGCTTCCACACAGGTAAGGGTTCTGCATTCCACCTTGATGCAGTACTCTAGTTTGAAAATGACCAAATTCAGTCTGAAATAGTTTCTCCATTCTCAAAAACAAATTTGAGGACTAGAACTTTTTTCTTGCAGAAATTATCCAACAACTTTGAACCCAACTCCCTGCATAAAACCACTTAGAAATGGTTAGTGGACAGAAGTCACCTGTACCATATAAGAGAGAAGTATGGGATCAGGCTTCACTGTTAAGCATGAAGATCACTTATTAGATGTGCATGACAAACATAAGTTAGCTAAACACATGCATATTTCCTTTCCTCTGTAGTAAATACAGCTCACAGGCATGCTCACTCCAACACACAATGGGACTCCTGAACAATTTCCGTAACATTTACACTGTCAATCAGTCCTATTTGATTTCATCCACAGAACTTTGAAAATATTTTAAGTGATAAAGACTGCCAGAAAAAAAGCAGCCTTATCTGAGTTATCAAAATCCCAAGACACACAATGAATGTGTATAGGGTTTGTCCTCCCTTGCTCCTACATAGCACACACAGTCACACAGTAACGTATAGTTAGAAAAGATTAAAAAGGCATCTGTTTTCTCCAAAGACCAAGAAGATAGCCGAAAGGCAATGTTGAAGCTGGCCTCTCTACATGTCAGCTTTCCACACAACATGTGCAAACCATCTCTGTAGCAACAGGATGACTGATGAAAGCACAAAGCCAGCCTTCCAGCTAAAAACAAACCTTGCTAGGAAATCAGCTATGAGGGACACCACAGCTGCTACAGCTGCCTTTATCATGTGCCACTCTATTAATTTGTTAGCGAAAAGCTGCCATACCAAAGCAGAGTAATATTAAAAGAGTGTGTTTATATATTTGTAATGAAAACAAATACTTACGTTAAAATATTTTTGTTTCAATGGACACAGAGAACAAATAGCTTGGAGTATGTCACCTAACAGCAGTTTTTATTTAAAGCTGAGCCTTCAAAATCATAATGCAATAACATCTTTTCTCCTTTTCTCCATTTTTTCATATAGAAGCTGTGGATGCCCCATTCCTGGAGGCATACAAGGCAAGGTTGGATGGACCCTGAGCAGCTTGATCTACTGTGTAGCAACCATACCCAAAACAGTGGGTTGGAGCTCAGTGATCTTTAAGGTTCCCTCCAACCTAAGCCATTCTATGACTCTATTATATTACATCTATTATTTTCCTGAATATGTATGAGGCAAGGGCAATACAGACAGCAATAATGCAGTCTTCCAAATATCAGCTCATGTTCAGGTGTAAAACAAAACGAAACGCTCCTTTTCCACCTAACACAGAAATACCCTCTGCTCTGCAAAGCAGCCAGCAGTGTCTGTGAAGCACCCTGCTAACAGAATGATAAAACCATTCAACACCAGCCCCAATCGTCTGTTCTAATACTGTTCCATTTCACGCTTTTTGATCTTGGTACATGCTTCTTTTTGTAAAATTTATTGCACTATTCCTCTTAAAACATTAAAAATATGAAGAAAGCTACAATGCAGTTTATTGGAAAATAATTGCAATAAAATAAAAATCCTACTCCTACATTTAAGTAACTTGTAACCTTGAATTTAAGCACTCACTTGTAGAACAAATGAAAAGTTACCTTCAGAATGTAGGTTTGGGTCTTTAACATTGTTCTAAATTTATTTATTGCTAGGTATAAAAATATGCAGGAAATACAGATTTTTTTTCTACTGTTCAGCTAGATCAGATAACAGAAGAAAATGTTTTGTTTGGGTTTTTTTTTCTGTTTGTTTTATGAAATTGAAGATCAATTTTTCACTTTCTCACAGAAGAGGAAAACCCCCTGGATTAATTCCTGATCACACACCAGTTTCATGTTGATAACAGCCAGATAAAGTTTACAAATTCAAATATCATCAGGCTTCACAAGTTTTTCCTTCTCATAAGAATAATATTTATTCTTTGCATCTAGATTTAACCTAAGTTATTCCTTTGCTCATACTTGATGGTTAGCCTATGCTTGTTATATATAAATAGAAAGATTTAACCACAGATTATTCAAATTTAAAATATTACATATTCCTAAAACAGAGCTTCAAAGCTAGGAGCAGAGCTAAGACATTTACTTGGTCATTTAGAACATCTACATTTGCTCTCTAAACTAAAGATGCATGACTTGTTCTGCTGCTGTGATGTTATTGGATTCAGCCACATGCCTACATCTTGCAAATAGTCCCTGTTTTCTGCAATGTTGCTTTTTTCACTTCTCAAGAATTCAGCCAGTTTGTCTTAATAAGTCAGTTGTTAGTCCATTCCCAAAATAAGGACACTCAAAAAAACAACAGGGAATTCCTCAAAAACAAACAACAACTAAAGATAAATGCTTAGTTGTATGTACCTACAGAGCTGGTGAGTTTGAAGCAAATCAGCATGTCTAAAAGTGAACCTAATGTCCTCGCTAGAGGTACAACAAATGCTAGGAGGCAGAATGACAAATAAAAGGCCGTCCATCAGTCGTGAACAACAGTAAATGTAATTGCAACTCTGCTGTTGCAGACAGGAAAAGGATTTTGTTTTATTTATTCCACTGCGTAATGTAACATAACATAAGTCGGAAATAAACAAATATTTTAAGCACTACACGGCGCTCACATTGCTTGTGCAGCCCATCCACTTTTTACCCTGGCCTCCTTTAAAGAAAAATCATGCAGACAGAGAACTGCAATCAAACGTAGGGTTTACATAGCCCTCATTTCATCAAACAAACAACAAAAAAATCACACTCATCAGGGCTATGTATAATATTGACCTCCTACCCAAGGATATTATAAATTTTCTGTTCTAAAGTTACTACTGAACACATAATTTTTTTGAAAAAAGAAAATATTAAAAATGCTGTGCAAACATTCTGAAACATCAGATCTGCAGAAATTTCCACACAGTTGATGGGTTTGGGATGGAGGCTGTTTGGCAGTTGGGTTGTGCTTGCTCAGTGGCTTTGCAGAACCCAGGCACTGGGCTGAGGAAGGTCAGTGGCAGCTGTGGAATGGAATTTTCATGGGACATTTCTGTGTGACAGAAGACGACCATAATGTTTTCAGTTCCTGTCTTTCACTTCTATAAATGACTGCACTTACAGGACCACTCTGTGTTGGACTTTTCATAAACACCTGAGATACTGAAGCAGCACTTCCTTCAACGTACTTACTGGATATATCATGACACATGAGACCATAATCCCTGCTATTAGAGAAGGATCTGGGCTTTCTCCAGAGCTGCATTCACTCAGATGTTCCTTGGGAAAACAAGAGCCCATGCTGTCATGTAAGGCCCCTCCCAGTGTAACCCATCAGACACACATTAGTTTAAGATTAAAAGCAAATAGCTCAGGCTCTTCTTGTAAATAGAAACGTCACTTTAGAAGAAGCGTCAAAACGAATAAAGGGATCAGAGCAGCCCAAACATCTAGCCATGTCTTGCTGAGAGTTACTTCAGAGAGGGGTATGACATAACGGTTCAGAGGGCCAGTTGGGAGAGCAACAGAAGGCAGCACAAGGTAGGGAAGGAAACAAGGCTGGCTTTTCAGCATATGGCCTCAAGTCTTCTCTGAGCATTGAGCCCAAGTACATCTCTGGCAGCCTCTAGAAAAAATCAGTTCCTACTGACCCTGTCAAAATAAGCAAAATAGAACTAAATTAACTAAACCTGTTAAGAAACATTTAAGACATGAATTAAGGATACTTCCAGATGTTGTGTGAGGTTTAAGTCAGGAGCTACAGCTTCCACCTTATACCCTGCTCTCTCTCCCCTTCCCACAGCCCATCCCCACACCACTGTTGAAAGCACAGATGCTCTCCCAGCAGTGTGTTGCTTTGCTGCCAGGTCTTCTGTCTTTCTTGCTCTGCCACCAACTGTACCCTTCTGGGGGATCTTCTCCTGCTTCTAATATGATGCATCTCCAATCAGGGATAAAAACTCTTTAACATGTCAGCCAGCATGCATAGGAAAAATTGTGTTTGCTAGAGTATGAGCAGAACAGATGAAGACTGACTGCACACACTAGCCTCACTCTGGAACGATTATATTCCAACTTCAAGAAGAAACAGTCATTTGCAAGATTTATTTCACAGGAAACACTAAAAGTGTCTTGAAAGCAATTTTGTCTTGTCTGTCTTTCTGGATTTGGCTAGTGAAATGAAATATTTTGAAAATATCTCCCTCTTGACACTCACTTAAAAATATCCTCAGCCATTAAAGAAATGTGAAAAAAGGTTGATACATTCTTGTCTCTATTTTGAGCCTTTCTACATTCCTCTTATTTCTTTGTTGGTGGCAGTGGGCAGTAAAGGCCAGGCTAGGGAGGTGTTCAGCTTTCAGTGCGCTCAGGGCATAAATCCTACTTTTTGTTTGCAGATGAGTCTTTAAACTGGGTATGGCCAGCATTATCATAGGAACACTCAGAAGCTACATACAAAACCCCTATTCAGTGTAGGAGATAAACGACTTTGTAAAAGGTTTATATTTTTCAGATAATTTTATCTCTTAGAAGGTCTAATGTCTGCTCTTACTGGTAGAGATATCCTCATTTAACTTATTTTGCCCTCTCCCAGAAATAAATGAAAAAGTTTAAAACACTCAATTCCTGTTAAGTGGGAATTATTTTTTGAGGTGTTCAAGTTACTCTTGAAAATGGGAAACTTGACATATTCCCACCTAAGATGTTAACAGCAACTTAACTTCTAGCTAGAATACTTTTAAGGTACTCCTTTTATTGAATGTAAATATAAATGAACTGCTGTGTTCACATCAATTCAAACCAAATACTTTGGAATCTACGTTAACTCTTTGTATTGCAGTAGTTATCTCGCATTCCTTATTAGCAAATTTAAGTGAAGCATTATTACTTTCTCTCTGAAGATCCTTTTCCATCTGTATGTTCTATGGCATTGTCTCCTACATGATACATTTGCCTTTCATAAATATTCATACACCTTGAAAAACACTCCAAGACCAAAGTCAAAAGAAAACGAACCCAAGGAAATGAACTTCATTAACATTTGTCGAAAGAATGAGAGGAGAAACACAGCTAGTTCTACAGCATTATTAATTTAAGAATGTGATAATAATACAATGTTTGTGATTTAAGGTTTTATAATCATTTCTAGCTCCTAGAGAAGTAACTGAAGAAGCTTTCTAATATAATTGCACAGAGACATGCAGTGCTATGGAAGAATTTGTTTACTGCCTGAGATAAGTCAACCTCAGTGAGCACATAGGGTTGCTGAGAGCTGTTTGCTACCCAGTCACAAACAAAAACCAACATTCACATATACAAGCAACTATTTCTCTAGCCCTAACCCTAGCCAACTATTACCAGATCCATTCATTGCTTCAGTTACTCTTGGTAGCACTGAAACTCCTTGAATATAACAAATGCAAATTGCAACTGTTCCTTTTACATTCTCTAGTACAGATTTTTTTTTTTTCCTCTCAAGATTTGGACACATTTCTACGCTATATTCTATCATCTATCATATTCATAATATCATCTATCATATTCATCAGTAATGATAGAGTACCTAGAAATACTTATAGATGGTTGTTTCATCTAAAACTTTGGCTGTGGCCATTCTTGCCACCAGAACTCTTGAAACCTCTCTCCTGTCTCCCTAGTCTGCTGGAAACACCAACTTTTGGTGCAAATTCTGACAGCCCGGTACTGACAGTCCCCATTTCAGCCTGAGCAGAAGCAGAGCTCTTGCTCCTGGTCTGTGAGTTGGATGCTTCTATCGCTGATTTTCTCTTGACAGATGAGACAAGATAAGACAATTCACCCCATTTTGAATCCTCAGCTTGTTGTATGCAACACACTGGCACTACTGTTTTAAGACAAGGTGGGACGGCTTTTACAGGTGAGGTTCCATAAATTACGTTATTCAGGTAACATCATCTTTATTGTAAATACTAGTAAAGTTAACTAGTCATAAATGTGAACAACACTGTCTGCGTCTTCAAATTGCTTTTCCAAGTCTTTTTACTTCATTTCTACATATGTACACGACACTACATTTTAATTATTTCACAATATAAATATCAAGAGGGAGGGGGGTCTCTTACATTTTTCAGTTAAATGAGATCCATTTCTTCATAGACTTGAATGCTATTTAAGAAAATCCATTGACAGCACATTTAATCAAGCACAGCGTTTCCTCATAAGGCTTGAATTTCCCCGTTTCATTCATTTTTGAAAATTTCATTTGTTTTCTCCATATCTGCTGTGCACATATTCTCCAGCTATATTTTGAGTTTTCCTGATGACAGTGTAACAGACTCCAGTGGTACTACATGGATTTATTTAAAGCCTAACTCAACGGGAGAAGCAAAGAGTATTCCCTAAAATTAGAGTGCCTGTTTCCATAGAGACAAGAGCGTGAAAAAAGAATTGTTGTATCTTGACTTTTTATAAAGTCAGAAGAAAGGACATTTTTGTATACTTTGTTCATCAAAGGACAGACTCTAGCAGTTTTCTATTTATGGGATTTCACCTTTAGGCTAACCTCTAAGCCTTATTTTGTTCAGAACACAAACGAATTGCTGGTTTGGGAGCAGGGGGAAGGTTCATGTTTATATGGAATGTGGAGGGTTTCTACTAGTAATGCATAGATTGCTTTCCCAAATAATACAAAGCAGAGATTGCATACAGAGATATGGTTTGAAGATAGCTAGGCTAATGTTCAAAGAGATTTTTACATTCAGCTTCAGGAAACACACACTGGTCCTGATTTCAAGATTGCTCGCCGCAAAAGATGGACCCCAACCCACACATTGCTCCAGTTGTATAGTATCTTCACTACTGTCTCTAAAAGACGTAAATAAATAAATAAATAAATAAATAAATAAATAAATAAATAAATAACTTTGAGTGTTAAAAAAAAGTTTCAGAAGTTGAAGAGTGATTTGCTAACCTAAATACTCTATTTCCTGAAACCACTCATTAAGACCTATTTTCTAATCCTCTGCCCCCATTAAATAAACATTCCCCATTAAGATTTGCTTACAATTATTGTCCCAGGATTTGATCCAGTGCTCCGTGAACAAGAAGGGCTCTGCTAATCCTGAAGGATAACCTCATCTCCCTATTAGAAGTGCTCTCAGCTTCAACAACTAATGATCATGTTATCCCTTCTTACTGCTGTAGCCTACTAAGAACTTCTGTCTTTGACATATAGCTTCACGTTGTCTTGTTATATTGTCTGATTGCTGACTTTTGTGTCAAATGCAGGTGACAGTTATTTTCTATTAACTATTTTGAAAAAGCACTTAATGACAAATGTCACTGACTTCAGAACCAACAAAGTACCTTTGTGATAATTACCCCATTTAAAATCCCTTCATTATGTACCAGGTGAATTTTAGATCATTCTAATGTCATAGTTAAAATGCTGACTAGTATCAGGTTCAGATTTTCCATGAAAATAATGATATTGACAGTTTGTTCTTCATCAGCCGAACTTGTAGCATAATCAGAAAAGATGGATCTTTTCAATTAACTATTTTATGGTTGTTTAGCAATTCAATTATTTCTTTTTTTATTACTGTGATCTTCTTTTAATACTTTATTATTGAAAACTGCATCAGCTATTCGAAAACTGTACCAGGAATCAGTGACCAATTGTTTCTCTCTACCTTCAACCACCGAATAAAGGGCATAGCTTTAGCTTTCTTCCCTTCCAGGCATTCTTCCAGTGTTCTGCACAGCTCCTCAGGCAGCCCTGAAAAACTTTTTGATGTGAGTTTGCTACTGAACTCTTACTCACTCTACCATGTGAATTCTTGTACTTTCAGTACTTATATTGATGAAATACTTTCTTTTCCTCTTCAAATTTAGATTCATATAAAGGAAAAAATAGTAATCAATGCACTCTCCTTTAGAAGAGGCAGAAAGCAGAGCTAGAATCCTTTGTGTCACTCATATACTTCTAATCCCCTATTATCCTTTAGTCTTCATCCACATATTTAATCCCAGGACTTTTGGCATAACTAATAAATTGCCTGGGACTAATAAATTTTTGGGACTCTAATCTTAGTGTTGATTGCTTGCTTTCCTCTTTTCATTTATCATATATTCTTATGTATTTTTGTATCTGCCTTTATTCTTTCCCTAGGAGATGCTGCACAGTTATAAGCTTATTCAATTAGATGCTGATCGAGCATCTAATAAAATATTGCTATTTCTCAATTATCTTTCATAATTGATTAATTTCTTTTCTAGACAATTCCCCTTTATCGCTATTAAAATATTATCATTTGCTGTCCTTCTGTGATGTGTATTCCTGCACTATAATGCAAGTGAATTGCTGATTTGGATTTCTGTGCATGAAAAGAATAATTTCATAATTATGTCCTTTTCAATAATGAAGTACAAATAGAATTTTCCTATGTTTGAGGCAATCTCTGACATATATTTCAAGGATAATAACATTTCAGCAGCATAAGAATTATATCATCCATCTCTCATTTTGACTTACGCCAAGCGACAGCTTTTTATTCTTCAGTGTATGTTAGAAAGGCACTTGATAAGCCGCTATTCTAACTTCACATGTGATTTGATAGCCTGTAACAATTCTGAAGTATACTTTGATCAATCTGGATATCAAGTCATAGGCATTCAAGATTCAATAACTTGGATAACATAGATGTAACATTAATACAAGTGCCTCCCCCGACTCATCCCAAGCCTCTTCTAAGGTTATAATCACGTAACATTTCAGTCACATAATATTCACCAGGCATCAGAGGTCTCAGTAATACTAAAAGTAAAATTACGCTGATAAATAAGATTAATTATTCTTGGAATCGATATATAGGGGGAAAAAAAAAGCAAAACTTCTCCCCTGTTAAGTTTCTCAAATTTAATTTTGGAAAAAAACACTTTGTATTCTCAGAAATGAGACTGAGATTCAGGTCTTAGAAGCAAAGTTTTGTTAGTTTTAGAAGTCCAGCTTATTACACCAGAGTGTATCTGGTGAAGAAGTACAAAAATTTGAGCAACAAATTAATTCTCATAGAATCTCAAACATACTTTAGCTCAATTTGCCTAAGAATAACTGTTATACTTTAAAAAACTTCTGCAATGACAAAGCACTTGACTAATGAAGACCAAGAGTTGATGTTAAAAAAAAAAAAAAAAAAAAAGCAGACAGAAAGAGGGGGAACGTACCATAGAGATGTAATAATCAATAGTATACTGAGCTTGACATCTTTGAACTTTACCAGTATTAATTTTCACTGTACTCCTACCTGACAGAACACATTTATTCACGTAACTTATAGAAAGAACTACAAAGCAGAGGAATTGTGATTGTTGAAGATCATACGAAAACAGAGCAACAGAGCCAATATTAGGACAGGAATAGACTTACTGCGCCAGTTTAATTTGCAGTGATTTTCAGTTCTTATACATGGAAAGGGACAGAGGAAAAGCAGCTGTTAGCCAGAATGTGCTAGATAACTACAGAGGACAGTGAGGGTGGAAATCAGCACGTTGGCATCTTGAGTATATAGGAACATTAGAAATAAGTTACTCTAAAATTCCCTCATCTTCTTTCTTGTCACGGAGTGGTGCAACAAATATCAGACAGTGGTTTCAGTGGAAATGAATGCTTTCAGTGATCCCGAGCTAATTTCGGTCTTCCTCTTACAGAACAGTTCTAAAAGCTACTATATGAATTTTGAGAGAAGACATCAATTGCAGAAAAATAGAAACATTCAGGAATAGAACACACTATCACAATAATTGTTCTGGATATTTGAGTTACTAACAAATTGCCAGTTATGTTACTTTGGATATGCATGCATGTCCATGTCTCCATGCATGCATGGAGATATTCACAAACGCTACTCCTATCTTTCTTTCTCCCATGCAACTCATAAATTCTCCCTCTAAAGAGGTAAGCACATCATTTTTTGCTGTCATCCCACTGCATTTCATTGTTCTTGTCTCTTCCATCTCAACTAAAATCTTCTTCCAACAATGCATTTCCATGATACATGGAACACGTCTCTTCCAGGGTGCATTTGGAAACAAGATTATTTTATAACAAAAAGCTTATGCTGCAAGATAAAAAAGAACAAGGTTTTGTACGATCCCCTACATTACTTAAACTAGGTTTTGTACTTTTCGAACAATAAATATTTGATGATTCATTACACTAAGGCAGGCCTGATTGATCCAATGGACTTTCTCACAAAAGTATTCTTGAAATATATCATGCTTGATTTCTGTGTGCTGACAGTAAGCACAGCATGGGGAAAAACAATGTCAGAGAAACTGTCCAAATGAAGGGTCACCAGTTACATCTGTACTGCTGAACAGATGTAACAATTCAAAATGAAATATTTTAGTCATAGAAAAACTATCTCAGGGTTGCAGGGTGACTAATGGGATTTCTGTATGTATGAGCTTGTGGTGCTTTATACACTTTCCAGCTTAATCAGATTGTTCCTACAGATGTCTGTGTACTTCATGTAGAAAGGTCAATTGCAGTAAATCCCAGGTTGATAGACTGGCATAAATTTATTGAAATAATCTGAAACACTGCAGCTATTTAAGTCTGTTATAGAGTTGTTTCAATCTGTTAGATTGTTGGATAATGTTAGTTTTAATTACTCTGAAAAGCAAAATTCTTCATCTGCTTTATGATTTGTTTATTCATAACTGAGGAGATAAGTTATAAATTAATCCATAAATATATCAGTACCACCAACTGCCAATATAAGTATTTATACAGTAGCTTCTTCTGTAAGGTTCCATCTGCTGTGACATCTCCACTTTAAGTTTGTCACTAAACTTCAAAGCTTTATAAACAAAACCTGCACATTTAACTCCTTTAAATATTTCCCAGTGGAGTATTCAAACGTGCCAATAAATTAACATCTTTTGAATGAGCGCTTTAAGGCACGCTTTCTGACTCAATTTTTCTCCTTCCCACCATAACTGGCACAGTACTTCGTGGGTTTTCACTGGCAAAGATTATACTCTGTGACATGGATCAGGAAAGGAACCAAAACAAAACAAAAAAAAAACAACCTGTGAAATTGAACCTGTGAAAAGGAAGAATTTAACACAGATCTGCTAACATGACAGTGAGAATCCTGAAATGCAAAGCAGATGCCCACTCTTCTTTCACTGTTCTATGTTACAGCATAGAATATAGCATATGAGTTGTTTAACTGAGTTGGTCTTCAGATAATGCTACAGTTCAGTATGCAAGACTCATCTAGTAGCCTTGAGCACAAGGATGTAGCCTTGAGCATAATTTACTCATGTACATGTTCAGAAAGAATCTAGTGTCATAGCAAAACTGCAATACTACCCATAATGGGGCTTTATAACCCTTCCTCTTTTAACTGGTGTTTGCAGTTTTTTCTTAGCAGTACATAGCAGTGCCATTCTCCATGCTCCTAGAAGATTAATATTGTGACAATACATTTTTTAGTCTCACGTAACTCACGCAATATGAGAAATATGGCTTAATGGAACAGATAAGATCTTAACTAAAAAAAAAAAAAAAAAAAAGGACTTCTAAATTCTAATGTTTCTGTAAAGGTTCGCACTCTTGTTAGTACATAAATACAACTAAAAGATTAGGATTACTATTGTCTGTAACAAATGATTAATAAACTATTAATAAACTCTGAATTAAGGATTTAGGCCATGAAACCTCACAGTTCCCTAGCTCTTGTCACTGTGTCCTAGGAAGCGTGCTGGCACAGGCTATTCTGTCAAGAAGCGTAGGACACAGCCCCCAAACATCCCTCCTACTTCAGGGCACCCAGATCATGGGAAGAGGCAATGCTGGAATTAGAAATGACAGTGGGATGCTCTTTTACAAATGCAGATGTGAATTTGCCATTCTGTTTTGTGGTCTGCAGGGAATCAGGGAAACCAAATGTGACAGAGCACTGCAGAAGGGTAATTCTACTTCACAGTATTTTAAAGGAAGAGAAGTGGATAATGTTGAGGCTTTACAACTGCAGACACATTTTTCCACAAATAAACTCTATACGGTGAGTAGTCAAATGTACTCAGGCTTCATTTCAGGGTGGGAGAAGCAGAACACAGCATGCAGTTACAGAAATACATTCCTACCCGTTGCTGATCAAAAGAAATACCTATGCACATGTCTTAGTCTCCACCATTGACCTTGCCATTAACAAAGCTATCCAGAGCAGATTTCTCCTGACAGTTCAGGTTCACCACATCTTGCAGAACATCATACCTTCCACCTACGCATTCTGACATTTTAAGAATATGAAATGATCGGTGAGTGTCTTATATTAGCAGGAATGTTCTTCCTACAGCTGTCCTCATTCAAATTTGCTGCAAAACCAAACCTTCACACGGTAAACTTTTGATGTTTGTTTTCAATTTGCACCAAAACAAAACATATATCTCAGCATAATCAATTGCTCAAATGATTTCAGCACTCAAGGAGACAGAAAAGGCTCTTGAATTCCAAGCACCAAGAGAAAATTGTAAATATTAGAGCAATATAAAGACCATGCAGGAATAGGGAAGAGGGAGGAATGGATAGGAATTCCACAGTACAATTTAAGAGATCCTTTTGACTAAAGTTTTGCCAGAACAGACCCATTGTCACAGAAAGATTTGTTTCTCTGACCTTGTGTTTGCTTGGGGAAAATTGTGCTGAAAAACTTACATTAATTACAATAGTAATCCAGAAAGTCCAGGGCTGGTGGATTCTGTCTTACTGGCATTGCATAATAGAGGAAAAAGACTTGAAAGGCAAAGCCTAAACTCAGATGCCAGAATACAGCTTCATTATCAAAGACAGGAACGTACTGCTCTTTGTGCAGGGACAGTTCCTACTTTGGGGCCAGGACAATTCAAAGAGAAATGCGTATTTTATGCTCTCTCTGGGGTTTGATTTGGTTTTGTTATTTTGTTTGCTTAATCCAGAAGTAATACCAACTGGCAGGCTAATTACTGCATACTAAAGCCAGAAATTTCAAAAGACAGGTTATTATCAGGCAGTGATAATTATCAGACAGAGTTATTATCAGTATAACTTGAAAGAGAAAGTTACAGTGATAAAAGTGAGTAAATTAGAAAACTAAGACTTTTCTCTCAGGATTTTTTTTTCAGCATAAATGGCTGTCACCTGTATTAATTTCAGAGGCAAATTTAGTATAGCCTCATTAGCAGCAAGATTTCAGTTTGCTGTCTTATGTCTGTGGTTTCCAGAAGGCAAATTAAGAGAAAAACTAATTTCAGGAAGGTGGAAAGGAGAAGCTGCTGTATTCCATAGCTTAAATACTCACAAATAGCTAGGAATATGCCATCCAGTGTTAGGATAATTATGCTTCAATATTTCTGACCTGCAGAAACATGTAATAGCAGTGAAGAAGCAGCAATGACTAAATCAGCCAAGGAAAATGACTCTCTCTACCCTCCGTACATGCAAGAGGACACCTGAATAATTTACCAGCCAGTTGTTCTGTTGTTTACAATTCAAGCGTATTGCACACTACAATGCAAGATGACAAGCTAATTAATTTTGCTAGCACTATATCCTCATTCTTTGAGTTCATTTGCTGTGCTCACTTCCCTTTACACTTAGTGAGGTGCATGTCAGCCTTGCCCAAGACAAAGTGAAAAATGGATCAGTAAGAGAAAGCCATTCCATAGCCTTGCTGCAGGTAAGAAAGCAGATCAATCACCCCAACCCATTTTCTTCCCTCCACCTCCTTGCTTGCTTTTCTCCCACCTGGAAGCATGAGCTATCATTCCCAGGAAAAGTGTCCAAGTGCCCTCAAATCTGACTAAATTCAGTAGCATGAAGCAGCCATGATCTCACAGCCGGGAGCCCTCAGGCTCTCTTCTACCCCAAAACACATTTTGTGTCTGGGCCTGCTTGCAGCACTGTTGTGACTTGCCAGGCATTGCACAGAAAAGCCACTAGGTCTCCAGCATGACTTTTGACAAAAGTCTTCGACCAGAGTCTCTGTGATTCAATAATCCCATCCCCCAGCCCTAAGAAGTACCAGTGAGCTTGATAATGTAGGAAGGGTAAAGACAGCAGCACAGTGCTTCCATTCACTTAGTTTAAAGCCACCCTATGGACCTCAGCAAAACCATTCACATGGTGGAAATGAACAGATGTAAATGTTTTCTTCAGCTGGAGCAGTACCCTCAGTGTTTTACAAACAGCATGAAGGACCAGGCAGATTAGCACAGTCCAAATCCTCTAGAGGTGCAAGCTGCTGAAAGCATTTTGCTTTATCATTCTAAAAGCAAGGACAGAAGCTCTTAAGTGCCAGTGTGCTCATCCCAGAGCTGGAATTGCTTCCTTTCCTCTTTTACTGAATTATTTTGGAGCAGTCTGTGATACCGATGTGGCAATACACAATCTCACATCCCTGAGCCTCTATATCACTGCTAATCAGCAGAACTCAAATACTTCAGAGTATTTATAACAATACCAACATGAGGATCAAGCCAGTAATTCCTCCCTGAATTTGCCAGAACTCAGCCCAGAAGGGGCTGGGGTGGCTTGTAGGGCAGGGCCCCCCCGACACAGATATGTTTACATGAGATTTATGCAAACAATATTCATTTCAGAACTTGCTGGAGATACAAGATAAAATTAAATCCTTAAATTAATGTTATAAATGAACACCAGCCTAGCTGCATCCCTCATTTTGGAGGATATTGACATACACTGTAGTGGACGGCCAACTAGATGCTACATCCACAAGACGGCTGAGCAAACTGTGGGAGATGGTGGGGAGAGGAGCATTGCATGCTGGCAGAGGCCCCCTTCATCTTCCTCAAAGCCTTTTTTCCCATTGTAGACTTGTCTTTAATGCTGGAGGACTCTCTGTAGAAGAATTACAAAGGCGAAAAGATAAATGATAGAAAAGACCACTTATATTTTACAAACCATTCTTGCAAATTTTTCTTCATGCATTTCTGTCCCTCATACACTTGCTAATAAAATCTGTTTCAGCTCTGTCTTCACTCTCGTAGGTGTCATACAGCATCATGCCTCATGGAGATCTCTGTGGAATTAATTACTGCTTTAAAAAAATAAGAGGCGCCTATAGAGTTCTTTTAGTACATGCATTTATAAATACTCTCAAGTTCCATCCAGTTATTACTGTATAGCCCTTAAATTTTAGAAATAGTTCAAACTTGTATCTTTGTAAAGTTAAAACCTCATGAAGTTTTGACCTTTACATTTCAACTATTTTAAGAAATGTTTTGTTTAGAGGGCTTTTTATTTTGTTACAGTTATTTTATGTAAGGTTAGCTAATCAATTGCCTGTGCTACTTTCATAAGCCAATGTTTATGCTCTTATTTCTATATCACAAACATTTTTAACACTGTAATTTGTACTCTAATGCTTTCACATCTATCACCTTACCATCAGGGTGAAGAAAGCAGCAATTAAGCAATACCCTATGCACACAAAAGCCCTACAGTATTTCATTTCCTGATATATTGCAATCAGCCACAGATAAAGCATAAATCCAGCTTGTTCACAGCTTGTTCATCAACATAAGAAACATCTTGCAATTTCAGCTTCCATTGGAAGCCTGAAAAAGAAAAGAGTCAACATTTTCCAAACGGAACACCACCAGACTACTGGAGGGGCAAAAAGTTAAAATTTCAAGCTTCTAAAAGGATACAGAAGAGAACCAATTTTCTAGAATTCACAGCTTACAAAAGCTTCAATTACTTGCTGAGTCAGTGGCATTTGTTTTAGTCTTCCCCCTTCAAGAACATGTTCCTGGTCCTACTGCAGTCAGTAGCAGTGCTGCTAATGACTTCAGTAAGTGCGGGTTCAGAGACGCACTGCAGGTAGTCACAAAATAGTGATTAATGCAGAAGTATATTAAATTACATTATCAAGTTTATGTTTATTGCCTCTTTATGAATTTCATATCACATTTGTTCTGTTTACAACTCAAGTATTCTTCTCACAGCTAGCTGCAGGAAAAATAACAGGCAAGAGTTCAAGAACAATACCACTCTTGAAAATATAATCATCCATATTTTAAAAAGAGATTGCCGTCAGCCCTTGCAGATGATCACAGGTGTCAAAGCACCACATCAGTACACTTCCTAACATTTTTAGTGAGAAAAAGTTCACCTGAGCATTCATTTCTCACGTAAAAGCAATCATTTTAGAAATATTGCCTCTGGCTTATGACTGAAAAATAAAATAAAATTAAAATACAACAGCATTATATTGCTGCTATGCTGTTTTCTCAGTCTTTGCCATTAGTGCTGAGCCCAAATTCTCCAGAATTACCTTATATCTGGTATCTAAGTTGTCTTAGTGATTACTTGAGTTTGCATTTGAAGCATTCATTTTTACTTCAATATTCACCTCCTATGATTGTTTCTTTGAAAGATTTTGTTCTCTCTTGCAAAAAAAAATACATATTTCTGTACAGTATTTTATATATATATGTGTGTGTGTGTGTGTGTGTGTGTGTGTATATATATAAAGTATGCCACACCTTCATTTTCATGGGCATTGTAGCAAATTTTGGCTTTAAACAAAATTTAAGAGATAAAAGGAAAATGACAACACAAAATACAGAGAGAGAGATCCAGTGAACAGGGGAATATTGGCTACAGTCCTGTGAGGTGATGAGCATGTTCCAATCTGTTTAACTGAAAGCTCTGAATGACGTAAAAGTGTACAGATTTACACAAGATACTATTCTTTTTTTTCTGCTTTTCAGCCTTAATTTACTCTGTACACACAAATGATACTCAGAAGTATTATTCTTGATCAACTACTAGTATACTGTGTTCAAGTGATAGAGTAAGACAACAGAAGTCATGACTTTTAATTCTATTACCAGGAAAGAAGAAAATCAACTTTGTTTAATGTAAAAATGCTTGGTATTTTCCATTTTTAAGATACACGAGGTTACCAGAAAAATATGTTAGTTCTTGGTACTGCCAAGCCACAAACCCTACGTAAAACATCCCTGTTACTAACAAAAAGAAAAGAAAAATGCAAACTTCAAAAAGAGACCACAGGGGCTCAAATACAAACACCTTTTGCTTAGCGTTCTTCAACATTTCATTTCACAGTACTTCAGGCTGTCAAAGGTGCATTTCTAATGTTTCATCTCATTTTGCAGTGAAACAATTCTCATCTAATGTTTGTGTGTGATAGCAGCAAGCACAGTAAACCAGAATTCACTCAAAGTAATGACTGAAGAATCCTATTTTGCTCATAAAGAAAGCTTACATTTCTGTGTAGGCCTTCTTCTCGGTGCAGGTGTTCCAGAAAGCCGAGCAGTAAACTCATCTTTAACATCTGAAGGTAATCAATTGAAGGATCCAGGCAGCAGCCCTGGGCACAAGCATGGGGTAAAAACGGAAACAATTACATTTTTGACACCATGTTTAGAACTATGGTGCAGATGTTATCTTTTATTCCTTTCAGACTTCTGATGTGAATTAGCCTGTTTCATGAACTCCTCTTCATTAGCACAGTTAATTAATGACAGAAAAGCTTAAGAAAATGTGAGATATAGAGAATAAGTGAAGACATTGTTAGTGTTGATGAACATATACATTGGTCTGCTGTGATTTCAGGCATTTTATAGCTAGCCACTGTGACAAAAGAAGAAAATGTAAAATTGTATTTTCTGGTTCCACCAGAGAGTCTGAAACAGACTTTGATTCTAAACACTTAGTGTTCAAGGACCCACAAGCTCTTCATTCACTTTGGAGCCAACCCCAAACAATCACACATGGCCTTCCTGGCGATCAGGTATTTGCAGGCAGTCTCTAGGTAGCACAGATGTGCATACACACACTCGCACACAGAAGCGCATCAGAAGTGCTCAGGCTGATAATCGCACACTGTTCTTATGCAATAAGTTTGACTAATAGGAATGGGGAATTTGGTTTTGCTGTTTCTGCTAGCCAAATCTTATCAGCAAAGGGAATCTAAAGGCTGTTTGTCTTCCATTTCAGTAACTTGTGGTAATGATGGCATTATGATCCCTGTTCATATTATTTCTTAAGCTGCATGTGCATATTCTTTCATGAGAACAATCAGGCTCCTCCAATATACAATTCTAAGCATCCCGCTCTTCTTTCTCTGCTGAATTATTTATGCAGCCAATATTAAGTCAAATATGCCTTACATATAAATGTTTCATATCAACTTAATAAGATGTTCCCAGTCACTTACTATTGGCCTAGGTAGCTTGCCCAATTTCTGCCTTCAGAGGATTGTGTTATGAGCAGTCTAACTGCACTGAACATGTTTTGAAGGAACACTTTATGGAAGTGATGCATGATAAAATATAGTCACTTAGAAAAGTCCCTCAATGGCATTTAAGGAAAACAAGATGTCATTGGATAAGAAAGAATATCCTCTAGCAGCTGAATTATTTGTTAAAGGCTAGAAGGCAAATGAGAAGAGTAAACAATTCTCTTGTTGATGCTAAATTATTCAAGGTAGTAACAACACAAGACAACCTCAGAGGTACTCCAGAAAGATCCAATAATGCTGAATGAGTGAGTAATTAAAGGGAAGATCAAATTTATCATCAATAAATGAAGACAGATGCTTACAGGGGAAATACGAGCAGAAAATGATATGCACTAAGTTATCTGTTCCCCCTCAAAAAGTAGTAATCTAGCATCTCTGATATTGCTCAAAAATAACAGTTATTTTGATAAAAATATTGTTTCAGTGCTCAAAGATCAAAACGTAAATAAGATGCTGGAAATGTTTAGGAAAAGAATAGAGAACAAAACACAAAACATTATGCTTTTAAATAAATCCTTTCAGTGCCCATACTTTGAATCTTGCATGTAATTTTTTTAACCTCACCTCCTGACACACACAGCAGAAGAGGACAAAGACTATTAGAATGACAAAATGATTCTTTGGAGGAAAAAAAAAGTAGAAAATAAAGATGGAGAACGATACAGATAAGGAAAGAAACAGAAATGAGCTGAAAAAAAATAATAGAAAAATTATGGATAATAGGGCTATTTGTGAACATTAACACAATTCATGCAGCCTTCAACTTTGGTAGAGTTTCCAAACGCTAAGGGAATTGCTCACTCTACACATGTCCTGCTTTTACATCTGTTCACTACCTCCATAGTTTAAGAAAAAACTGACTACACAGAGTTCTGTTCCAACACTGTAAAATTGCTCCTGAAGCTTTGTTTTACTTCCTTGAAGTACTAATACATCTTTGAGAAAGGAAGGGGGAAAAAAAAGCAAGCCCTTCCTGAGGGCAGATGGAAGGATAACAGTATTGATGTTTTCCTTGTTGGGGGCAGGGGGTGGAGTTTCTTGCTTGAGTTGGAGCCTTACAAGCAGCAGCTTATAAACAGGCAACATGGCAATGTTTTAAATTACACGGTTCATTTTTACAATAAAATTAGCCTATTGCATACCCCAACACACTGAGGATAACTGGCAAAGTTGCAGTGAGGTGGGACTCACAATTTGGATTACAGAAAGACTAAGCTGATGCTACCCTTTAGTAAAGTAACTCACCAACTCTGGAGAGTAGGTGAAACCTGCAGTAATATCACAATTGCTCCCAAGCAGACGTCTGGAACAGAACGTTCACATGCTAGGCAGCCTTTCCAGCCAAATGTTTGCCCTGCCAAGCCCTTACCAGAGCTCTTTTCCACTGCTACTTATCACACAGAAAATAGATGTTGATTCCTAATTGGCATTTCCTCTCTACCTGAATGCACACCAATTTTCGTCTAATTTCTCTTTCACAAAAGCCAGTGCAAAATCTTTCTAGCAGAACGCTCTCAAAACTCTCTACAGTCCAAAGGACTCATTCATGTTGCTTGGACATGTACCAGGGCAGAGGCAGGCAGGACAGGCAGCCCCTCTCTCAGGCCTCTGCTGGTTCGCCCTACAGATGGGCTTGCCTTATGCGAATAGGGAACTGAAAACAATCTGAACAATGTGCATTTAGTTCTCCTTCACATAACATCTTTGCATCTCAGGACATTTTTTTCCCTATATCCCTTCCCTGAGATATACAGTAGCAGTTCTCCTGAAGTGTAATAGCAAGTTTCTGTTTTCCTTCCTAACTTTTTATTGGGTATATTGGACTTCATACGGGAGAAATGGAAGCGCACAGAGTTCCCAGAAATCCAATCACTTGCTTTAGTTGCACTGATACGTTTTACTGAGTCTAAGGACAGCTTTGAAGATTCAGTCTCAAATACTTCCTTTTGATATACATACTGCTTCCAACTTCTGCTCCAGTGGGAGCACTCTAAGGAGGGATATGGTCCCACATCGTCCTCTTACTATGTTCACTGCCCTTCAGAGTGCAGTAGAAAAAAAATGATTAAAAAAAAAAAAAAGTCATACCTAGAAAATGAGTAGCTTGATTTATTCATAGTTCTGTTTTCTCAGAGTTTTGGGATTTATGTCATCATCATCTTACATTTCTTCCTACTAATGATGTGCTCTCAAGCTATTTCCCAATACATACTTACTCCCTTTATTGCCTTCAGTATTGAACTATAGTGACTTAATTCCACCTGCGCTACACAATACCTCCAAGGTTTCATCTTTGTTATGACAAAACCTACTGGCATACTTAGCTCTAGAAAGTCACTATTTTATAAACTTAAGAACAAATTAAAGAGTAAAGAAGATTTTAGGACATTATGTGAGTTCTTTGGAGAAAATAAAAAAATGCCTTAAGTATACCAATTACCACTGTGGTTTATACTCTTGAATGGGAAGAAGCAGAAGTTTTGAGTTGCTTCCTTAGACAGGCGGTGAACAGCAGTGTGCCAATCACCAGTGTGCTTCTCACCCTACATGAGAGACTCTTGTTTGTGAACATCTTAAAAAGTTGCTGCAAGCCAATGGTGACTCTGCCCTCAGTATGACAGGACACAGACATGTAGGACACATCGGTTCTGCCCCACCCCAGTCCTCCACGGGTTTCACCACCAGCATGCCAGGACAGCACAAGACATCAGCACCCAGAAGAGCCTCTGGTAACTCTTCCACTCAACTTCAAGAAAACAATTCAAACAGACAAGGAAGAAACTGCATGCAGCAAGGTAACTCAGTCTACTCCAATTCTGGTCAAACCTTTCCTTTTCCCAACCATATTTTCCAGTTACTCAGAAGGATTTGCAACCCACTTAATGTTCTGAGGTATCTTTCTGAAGATGCAGAATTCTTAGAAACATGTCTTTCAAATCAAAACATCTGGCAAAGTCCTGGGTCTGAATCATGAAGGCACTTTGTAACAGATATTGCCAGGGTCACAAACACATGATTAAACACGGCGTATCTTTTCCTAGGAATCACACTGATCAAACCAGTTTTCTGAGGCACAGCCATTACCCTTTGCACCATGTCAGGCAGAAAGGCTCTGCCCTGGTATGAAGAAAGCTTTCTAGTGGCAGAGCTATGCAGGATATGTGGCTCCTTCTGCCCCACACCCGGCCAAGCAGCAGCAATGCCATAGGTACCCCAGTGACAACAGAACTAGTAGTCCAGTGACAAAGAGAGCACAGAAGGGAAGTAAAACAAGGCAGAGAGATCGAGTGAGTTCTCCTAATGTGGCTTGGATTGCTCATGATCCAAGTACCAAGGGGTGAATCCTCAGCTCTGTGTTATCAGCCTACCTCCTGCACTATCCTATTTCCATTTCCTTGCCCACAACTGTTAGTCAGATTCTTCATGAATTCTTTCAACAGTTGTCTCCGCTGACATATTGTGGATGTATTCCAATGTAAATGAGAAGCAATTTTTCACATTACTCCTGTATTTAATATATACATATACACTGAAAATGTAGGGCACTGTGCAAGTCACCTCACAGCAATTGCAAAAGCACACAGATCAGAGAACAAACATGATAGAAAACCTATTACACCTGAAACAGCAACACGCTGTTTTAATGTCATGTGGCTGCTGTACAGAACATAATATAGAGCTTTAAAAGACCAGAATCTGGGGAATTGATGCTGTGTATCTGACATACAGATTGCAGTGGCTGCTCCATTTGAGTGCTTTTTAAAAAGAGGAATGAACCAAGATTGATACCACAGTTATACAGAGTTTTATAACTAACACAGGTGAGCCATTTACAAGCAGTGCAGACACATACTGCATTTTAACCTCAGAAAAAGACGTGTTTATAAATCCAGAAACATCTCTGTTGGGTCAAGCCACTATAGTTTACAGCAAGTGCAGAACTGCATGAAGTGAATAGCAGAACTCTTAACAGCAGTTTTCTTTCTGGATTTCATCCAAACCAACAACTTCACCATGGCTCTGCTTTCTCCATGCACTTTGGCTCTTATCTAAATGACAAGTCTTGTCCACTTGCCACAGTTAAGTACAGCATAGGGTCAAGGAAATGACAGAAGCATTCTGTGTTCTGCCAGACAAATCTCAGTAGGTAGGACATTATTTTTTCTTTTCGTTATTTGATAGTGCCATCTGTAACTCCTGCCAATTTCCATGTGTTTCTAAGGGCAACTGCTTTCCATTTGTTGAAAAGAAAACAAGGGTGTGAAAGAGCTAACCATCAGGGATTTAACAGTTAGGGGCACCCGTTTTTATGTAACTCTTAGAACACTCCTACCTGCAACACGGAGCAGAAAAAAAATGCCAAATATAATATATGTGAGGGAGTCAACAGACTGAGAAACAAATGCAAATTCAGAAAAAAATTTGTTCTCAATTTATGCTATTTTTTTTTTTTTTCCCACATTGCACATGACCTACTTTGTCCTTAAGGGCTAGAATGGGTACCTGACTGGCACATCAGCTCAGGAAAACACAGGTTCATGTGGCTGAAGGCACAGTATGAACTAGTCCAGAAGCAGCCTTTTTTGTTACATTTGATTGAAGCCTGGTCTTTTTGGAAAAATAACAGCAAGTTCCTCCATGCTATCTGCTCCACGCTGAGAGACTAAGACTATTGCAGTCCAGTAAAGTGGAGAAACCTTTAATAGATAATAAATACATGTGTGTGCCCTCATATTGATCATTGCAATGGTTAGAGACTACTTTTGAGGAGTCAAGGTCCTCAGATATTTCATGAAAAGGGGAGAGAGAAGAGAGGAAATCCACAACAACAGCATTACCTATATATAGAAGGCAGTCTTTTCTATTAATCTTACAAGCGCAAAAAGGTGGTCTTGCTCTCAGAATTGCTTAACACATTAATAAGGTTTATGCTATACCTATCGAGATCATTGTAGATGGTTTTGAAGCACTGAAATGTTTCAGACGAATGTAGTTACATGCCAATTTCTACCTGACTTCCTGTGATGCCAATTAAACCAGGGCAGTCTTTGTTAGCAGGCCTCTCCCACTAAGTATGGCTTAGATTCCTGCATGCTGATGTGTTCAGAAACGTTTCTACCCCCATTACCCCCCTCACCCCCCCCCCCCCACACACACACACACACACTTGAATAGGGTATTTGACATCAGTATAAGTTTGCAGATAGACCGGAGCACAAGTTCTCTTTGATTGTTGCAATGGTGATAGGAGATAGCACACAGAACCCTTAAGTTTCACTCTATGACTGGCTCTGTAACAACCTTTCTGCATCACATTGTTTTCAAACTGGACACGTAAAATCAGTTAGGTACTTATCTAGAGTTAGTATTAGTTGCAAATGCTTAATAATTCTAAGAGAAACAAAGGAATTATGTGCCTAAAAACAGTTTATTACCAAATTCCAAGAACATCCACAGGAGACAGGATACTTTAAAAAAAAAAAAAAAGTAGGAACCAGAGGCTAAATTTCAGGTTGTGGTCAGGTTTAAGCAAGCACACTGGAACCACTAAGCCTTAATTCCTTCCTTTACATGAAAGCCTGTTTGTTTGGGTTTTTTTTTTGACTAATCTAATATAATGGTAGTGGGGGGGAACCTGCTTGGGTATCACTCTGTTGCACAAGTTCATCACAGAAAGTAGGATACTCTGTGGAATACACATGTGGAGCTTATTAATACTCTTATGTGTTAAAAATTGCACTCAAAGGAAGAGAGATTTTTAAAAATTTCACTCAAAATGCCTAAATATGTTTCTAGGTGATCCTATGGAGCATCTCAAAGTCTTCCTTGCACTGAGAATAACAGATAAAATACTGCAGAAGTCTAACCTGTTGCTTTCTATCCTAATGCCAAAGATGTAATCGCTCTTTTCAGGAAATGTAATTGAGTTAATACAACAAAATTTAATAATATTAAAATGCCAGAGCAGCAATTTGATATTAAATACATTCTTCATAAAATTATTTGCTGCACAACTGACAAAATCCGGATATCCTGTGGGCTTGTTCCTTTAAAATGACACATACAGTTCTAACACAAAGAAATTTAAAGAAATTACGTGCAGACTAATTTTCAGCTAGTAGCAGAAACAGAAATCATGCTCAAAAACAAGAAAAAACACAAGTAAGATAGACCGTGAGGGTTATATTGAACATGCTGATAAATGAAGTGTGAATAGATGAAATTTCCTGCGTGAAAAAATAAATATGGGAATTAGAGAAGCCATAGTAAATTCTGCCCAGGAAACTTGCTGGTGCATTATATTTTCATTTAACTCAGCTGGTAGCATCCTGTTTCTTCGAAGCTGTAACTAGAATGGTATGAATTCTCCTGAAGCCACTGGGCACAGATTGATACTAAGATGCACCTGTATGTGCAGCTGAACCAGAAGTCAACGTGTAAATTAAATCAACCAAGTTAGGGGGGAAAAAAAAAAAGAACTTTTTAACATGGAGAAGCAAGCAATTCTTAATGATGACTCAACAGCAGCTACTGATTAATGTTAAATAATGTAAACCATGGTTTAATGTTAGAGATGTTTTTGTTCTTAGCAACTTTTCAGACACAGGACCGAATTGGTAATCTCTGATCAAAGAAAGAAAAATCAAGAATGCCTGACTGCCACAAAGAGTTCTGCACCCAGATCCCTTCCCATCCTGCCAGGATGGCCCATGATCATGACTTTAGCCTTCTAGCAAGAGATTTTTCCCCAGTCCTTCTTCTATTAGTATTTCTCTGTGAATACATGAAAACCTTTTCAGATCACTAAAGCATAAAAGTTGAGGTGTGTTTTTTTACCTGAATTGCTTCTTGGTGTAGCTAATCCCATTTCTCCAGTGCACTCCATAATCTGACTCCTACATGATAAAGCGACAAGATCTGTATTATCATATAATGTATTCCATATAGCTAGTGAGCATTGTATTGAGTTTATTCCTTCCATTATGTTAGAAATCACTCATCCCCATCACTGTCCTCAGGTCCCCAGTCAATAGCTGTCCAACCTCTGATAAAAAACATTGGGTTTGTTTCTGTTAAAACCTAGTATTAATGACATATTGGCATACTTTGATCCATTGCTGTGGGCTCTGATAAAGCACTGCCTTGCTAAAGAACATGAGTAATCTTCAGTCTATCTGTCCTCCACTTCTTTACTGAAGATCATCCTACACACCTAGTGATCAGAACTGAATACACAAGTGTGATAAAAACATTGTCATACACTTTCCCAAACTAAGTACCAAATCTGGAAAAAAGTATTTTTAGATAGTTGTGGAATATAATTAGCTTGTTCCATAAAAGCGTGGGCTGCATCAGATTAAAGAAGCAATGTTTTTATCTAGACAGTGTTTAAAGGGCAGATATTCTTAGAGTAGCTGACTGGGAACTTTTCAGCTGGGATGCATGACCACAGAGACAGGTCTATCATTTACAGTAATAAAAAGTCATAAATGCCTTTATTAAGAGTTATTTCCTGCATAAAGAGGAACAGGCTACAGAGGGGTTTCATAGCTGAATGCAGAAGTAGTAGGTAAGCTGTTTTTTTCATAAAACAACTCCAGACCAAATTGAGGAAGATGTCAGATCTAAATCCGTCACCATTGTTCATGCTTCCCACCCTTCCCCAATCACTAATAAAAGGATTTCAGTGGAATAATACAGTACCAGAGAAAAAAATGGCAAATTAATTCTTCACTATTATTTCAGAATAAGCCCTGTTTAGTTGTGTCCCCCCCCCTTTTTTTTTTTCCTTCATTAACATGACAACAGTGGTCCAGATACCAGCTTGAGGCCATGCTTTAAATGTGCAATATTGCTCATTGTATGGAACACAACAGACACAACTACTACAGCAACAGCAACACAATTTAATTAAAAATTTAAAGGCTACCTACTTAGCTGTTCCAAATCTGTAAAATCATGCAATTTTGTGCCAGTACCTCCCATTAAAAAAAAGAAAGAATAATTTTGGCTTTAAGATTATCTCCCGTGACACGTTTCCACAGCATTTAACAGCAGAATCCTAAAAGAGGACAGTATTTTATAGGTAAAAGATCACTACCTCACAGCAGCACTTCTGTGAGCACTGATGCCAGCGGCTGATGGGCCTGGAGCCACTACAGAGTATGGCATACACCTGATAATTTCTGCCTTGATCTGTAAAATTTCCAGCAAACATACTCACTGATGAGGAAGCTTGTAAGAAATATAAAAATCACATAAGCATAAAATCCCCTTTACACTGTAAGGGAGAGGAGTGCACCATGGGTTTTTTGGGGGTTTTTTTTGGATCATGCACAGACTTCTTAGAGATAACACTAAGTCACAAGCCCCATACTACCACCTTCTAGGAGATATTCCTGGATGTCTGGGATATTTTGTAGTAGAAAAGAAGAATTTGTAGCTCAAAGCAAAACTGAGAATCTGCCTTCCATGCCTTAGAAATTCTCTAAGAGAATTTTTGCACACATCTTTGGTGGCTGTTCTTTATCCTGGGCCATAGTTTATGGCTAGAAGTAATTTAGTCACGTCATGAGAGAATCATAGAATCACTTAGGTTGGAAAAGACTCCTAAGATTATCCAGTCCAAATATCAACCCCACCATGCCCACTAAACTACATGCATCCCTTAATGTCACATATCCACACTTCTTGAAAACCTCCAGGGATAGAGACTCCACCACCTGTCCTAGCAGCCTGTGCCAGTGCTTCATTACTCCTTCTGAGACAAAACATTTCTTAACATCCATTCTGAACCTCTCCTGGAGCAACTTAAGGCCATCCCCTCTATTCTTATCCCTGTTGAGAGCAGAGGCTGACCCCCACCTAGCCACAACCCCCTGAAGTGATTGTAGAGAGCAATAAGGTCTCCCCTGAGCCTCCTCTTTTACAGACCGAACAATCCCAGTTCCCTCAGCTGTTCTCCACAAGACTTTTGCTTCAGATCCTTCACAGCTCCATTGCTCTTTTCTGGACACACTCCAGGGCACGGCCACACTGTCTTGTAGTGAGGGGCCCAAACACAGTACTCAAGGTGCAGTCTCACCAGTGCAGAGAAACAGTCACCTCCTACTTCTGCTAACTGCTTTCTGATGTAAGCCAAGACGCTACTGGCCTTCCTGACCACCTGGGCACACTGCTGGCTCATGTTCAGCTGGCTCTCATCTAACGCCCCCAGGTGCTTTTCCTCCACAAATGATGTTACCCACTCATTGACTCTGCAGTATTATTGACTGAGTGATTTGTAATGGCTGCTGCCTCGCCAGCACTCAACTGCCCGCTATTTGTGAGTTTCATACAACAAAGGAGAAAAGCAACAAATTAGTATTTCCTTAATGAAAGGTATTTTAAAGCCCTTTCTGTCATTATGTTTAGCTTTTAAATAGTAAGTTGCATTAAAATCTCACAGATTTTAAGCCTTTTCCAATAATGTTATGTTACACACTTGTGTTTTTGGTTGTTTACAAAAGAAACACACACAGTTTCTCTCCTTGTAACTGAAAGAGGGAATAATTTATTTACTTAAATAATGCCCTTCACCCACGCTCCAAATGCGCTTGTGACTCAGGGAAAACACATTTCCTTCCAAGTTTCCAGTGGAACCAGAAAGGCAGCCCTGATGGGTTTGTTTTTAAAAGATTTTTGAAAGAATATTAAAAAGCAAGGACTCATGTCTAAGTAAGAGAAGTGCCTTCTAATTAAAGTTTATGAGGCACAAATGGCTCCATCTGCCTTCCAGAAGGCTCTGAAGCACAAGAGGGTGTTGTTTTCCACATCTCTAAGCACCGTTTGCCCCTGTCTCAAGGTGACAGCACAACCAGGCAAATCAGAGGCTCTGCTGATCGGCTCCTGAGCTCCACAGCATTCAAATCAACATAGAGGAGGCTGTCGGCACTGTGAAGCATTAGCCTGAAGAAAGGCAGCTGCTTAGCAAACCAAGGATGGGCATGGGTCAGTGCTGACAGGAGGTGGGACTGGAGTGGACCTAGGCAGTCACCGAGGAAGCCAAAGACAAGCAGGGGCCAGCAGTGCAGTGTAGCCCCCTGGGCCACAGTGGTCACTGCTATTGCATATTTCATAGTCATTTGCCCAATAAAGTCTCCATAGAATCCATTTTCTGCTGCCACAAGCCAAGGATATTGAATGGGAACTAGCAGACATATTTTTGCCCATCACATTTTGTTTATTGGGCAAGTGTGATTATCAGGCCTTCAGAATTTGGGAATATGGGACTCCATTTTAGATCCGTGAATCAAAACCATGCGACCAAGCAGGGAACAGGCAAATCACAGCCCCATCACTGTCAAGGAGATTGAAGGCTTTGTAAATGAGTAAATTGACACCTGCTAAGGACATATACTCACAAACACACAGTATTACGTCTGAATCTTTACTAATAAGAGGACTTTTGGGAGGAAAGTTTGTGGGCATGGAGGGAAAGCGTGCAGCTATTTTTAAGCTCCATTTTATAATCTTGCTTTCATGAAAAATGAGTAATTAAAATCTGTTCACTTAGCCAATAATTTGATCAGATGTATTTTAAATAGCTATTCCTGCTAGAAAGTACTCAGAAACTGAGATATGTGTAGCTTGCCTAAAGTGCTAAACAGGACAGTTTAGATTTTTCCTGTTAGAAAGCACATCATATTTTACACTCCTTTATTTTAGAGCATATTTAACATCACACAGGTTAGACCTAACACTGACTGTGGGCCATGGGTTTCTTACACTGGTTCTGAAAGTTCTCAGTAATTAGTCCATCTTTAGCACTACAGAGTTCCAGCCTGCAGGAGGCTCTGAAATAAATCATTTTAATTAAATCTCCTTCTAGAACTCCCCTTGTGACTCATTCATGCCAGCAAAACACTTAACCGTAAGGTGGCCAACAGAATGCAAGTAAGGTGAACATACAAAGCATGTTTCAGACACCTTAATTCTAGGAAGAGAAGAAAACAAGAAAAGTATCTTGGTTTGCTGAAAAAAAAAAAAAAGCCTTGATTCCTTCAATAACATTAGCTCTGAGCATCTTACACATCCCAATTCCAAGACTTAGTTTGAGAAATAATAAGGGGAATTTAGCACTGGGGTTATCAGTTATAGAGATTTTGGCTCAATAGGTGACATTCCCCTGGTATGGACCTTTGCACAGGTGACTCAGTTGTCCGCATGCTCTTGCATCATTCTGAAAAATACCAGACTACAATGGCAGTTAAGGGCTGAACACTGCTAGAGTAATTTTAAATTTTTTGTTAATTCAGGTGCCTTGGTCACACAAAAACAATACAGCATGTTTATACATGCTGGCACTGTCAGAAACAAGCAACTTCAAATGTCCTCAGGAAACCTACCTGCAACTTGCATCCTACTTAGCTGCCTCCCATGTTGGATAGGCCAGCTTGCTATAGCCAACATGCTCTCAGGATTTCACTGCCTTAGCTAAAGCAGTCTTATTAATATGCACTACACTATTTGTTTTGAAGTGTTATGCAGCTTATCTTGGCTCCAGCACATTTTTGTTCTAATTCATAAAGTTCACTCACATTTTCATTCTAATTCTTAAAGTTCACTCACCCAAAAATCAAGAATTCAGAACAGGGTCACAGGAAAAAAAAATAAAAATCCAAATATCTAAAAATACCAAGTTAATTTCTGACCAGGCACCGAGACCAGACAATGGTTATTGGGGTTCAAGTAACTGAGATGAAATCTATTTCAAAATTTCCTTTGGAAACATTCCATAAAGCTGGAGGAGATTGGAGCTCTGCCTGACAGGATTCAGATCTCTAAAATCAACCTAAATAGCAAAATGAACATGGACTCTTGAGGGTCATCTGAGGAATTCTTTAAAGGTAAAGCTTTGAATTCTGTGCTCACACAAGTGAGCTTTGATTGAACATACAAAAAAGACACTTTTATTTGCTAAAGAATTTTTTGTTTCCTTCACATCTTATCTTGTAATCATGAATTCAGAATTTGGTGATTTAATACAAGCAATACTGTTCTATTTCAATAAAAAGTAAACAACGTACAGCTGAACTGCTAAGAAATCAAGATCTTAAACATTAACATTCAGGAGAGTAGAGCTAGGCTGGAGCGTGATATTGATGGAGTTGTTTAATAAACACTCCTGTGCAATGTTAAGACAGCATCGCTCGTTCTCTATTCTGCTTCAAGCTTTGTGCTATTTGGTTTCTTTACGAAAGGCTCAGCTTCTGACATGAGGCATTAATTGAGAATCTTAGCTTTCATCAGAAGCAAAGAACACGATAATTTTCATGACAAAGAAAATTTCATAGACTAAAAAACTCAGAGGTGAAGATAGGAAGAAAAATACAGTCCCCTTCCCATGTTCATCTCCTCCCCCCGACCTTCCAAACTTCTGGTTACTGAAATAGCCTGGTGGATTTGGTGATATTTTTTGTTTGTTTTTTAAAATTTTTGGAGTAAATAATATTGAAATTTATGCTTGGCAATTTTATTGCAGATTCTTTCCAGCAGAACTGGTGTGAATAAATTAAATTCACTTCCTAGTGTGGATGACTGTATCTCAAAAGTTAGAGACCTCTTCAAGAGTTTTATTATTTTGCACTGCTTATCACACTGCAAATACAGCAGACTCCAACAGTTACCCAAAAGAAGGTCGTTTAACTCGCCAAAAACAACAGCTTGCCACTATAAAGCAAACAAAACAAGGCTCTACATGCAGTCACATATTGGTTATTTTTATCTTTCTGGTCATGAGAATGTTGGCAAACAAATCTTGCTTTCCTTCAGTGAATAGTTTGATATGCAGTTGTATTTACAGAGAAATCTCTGTCCTTAAGCCCCATAAAAAGATGGAATATGACTGTAATCACTTTCTGATGCCAAAATTCTTGATTGTAAGCAAATCAGTAAGTAGCACTAAGCAGTTTCTAATCATATATTAGAATATATAAGAATAATAAGAATGTATTATCCAGCAAACTGCAAAGCCATAGGGATTCCCATCAATAAGGCAATTTCACCAGGAAATTTCACAACCTCAGGATACGCGAAACCAGGAGTATTCGTGCAGCCGACAGGTAACACTGCAATAGCTCTGAAATATCTAGCATTATAATGTACAACTATTATAGTGGAAGTATCAGGCAATTTTATAACTGTGTTATATTTCAGAAAACTGAGCTGAAGATTTCCCACATTATCTTTCAAACTCAGCCTTTCAGTGATGCATCCCACACTGGCAACTGAAAACAAACAGACAACAACAATAAAACCCACACTAAATCAGAAGTATTTCAGGCATTTGCGAAGATTAAAATTGATTGTTCATATTAATTAATAATAAATCTACTTTTTTGCCCCTTTAACAAAAGTCACTATGCAGGTATTCAGTAGCTTGCTTTGTATAGGTGTTCTTTGTCATCAGTAACTTATTTTTCACTCTTTCTGGGACGAATTCTTAGCAGTTCCCCTTCAGTTCACGACCATGCACTGGCGCTGGGCAGCTCCATCCTAGGCAGCTGAGGCAGTGGGCACAGTTCTGCAAGCAGAAATGCGCTCTGGCTCCTGGGTTTCAATGCTTCTGCTCCTATCAAGCATGCAATATGGCAAGGAAAGCAAATTGGCAGGTGGGACACAAGCAAGGATTAGAGGGTGGAAGGAAGCACAGAATGAAACAGGGAAGCTGCAGGTGGAAGTCTAAAAGCACAAATCTGCTTTTCTTTGTCTTTATCATCTTTGCTGAAATTTATTGCCTTAATATCCTCCTACACAGCTTTTGTGTTATGAAGTGGAATGTTTTCCCAGGTTTCTTTCCTTGACCTATATTTACCTATGTATTGTCTAACTTAAAGGCCAAGACAGTCACATAAATAATCATGCCTTCATCTGACAATGTGAACATATGAAAAATTGCACAAAAGTAGGAACCCACTTCTGCAGCATTCTCAGTAAAGGATCAGGTCCAAGTCCACGCTCAAAACAATTTTTCAATACAGCCTTTCTATCAAACACATATAAGACATTCCAGTTCAAAAGAAGAACTAGATATCTCTATTAGTGCTATCTTTTAGTTGTAAATACTTCCTATGTGGTTGCTGTGATGTTGACAGGTATGGAATGTCTTCCTATTGTTTGGGACAAAAGGTAGGACATATCCACAGGTGAGAAATGAAGGACAAAACAGTACTTCCACACTGAAATCCTTTTTAGACCTTGGCATCACTAACTCATTGGAAATACACATTGGAGATACCATTTTTGACAAACGTGATTGACATTCATGATGCTGAAGCAGGTCTTTAACCTCCCAGCTGTAAGTAGATTTACTTTATAATATAATATCATTTTTCCTCCTGAACACAGGACTAGATTTAAAGTGGCCTGTACCAACATGAGTAACTATGAGTACGTCATGTAAAATTAGTTTTAGTACAGCTTAACTCATTTCTCCTGAGACTAGTGAATGCTGCAGAGGTACTCTTCAGTACCCTTTGCTAGCTGTAACTTTGTTTTGAGTCTCACAGGATCCCAACACTGGAGCTCATCTTCGTCTTCATTATCTTCATGCCTTTTGAAGAAATACTCAGTTTTCAACCAAAGAGCCAGTGCAATTATATAAATGACTGATAGCACTATCTCATTGTCCCAGCTCTGCAAGGACACATGCAGTCCAAGCAGAAGTTGTACTGACTTCGGTGAGGTTGGTTTTGACTCAGTTACTTAGCACCAAAATGTGCCCAGTGAGGGCCTCTGCTACATCATCACTGAAGGTCTTCTTGATGGGGCAATTAAAATTTCTGTAGTCATTTTATGAAAAAAAAAAGCGACTAGTCAAGTGAACACAATAGCTGCTGCATGCTTTGTGTGCAGTTATATTACAATTAGGTCAGCAGCTACGCATCTGTCAAGGAATAGTCATTTTTTACACAGATCCTCTGGTGGAAGATCTCCAAACAAAATCCTTTGGGATGTTCAGTCTAATCACAGGATCAAATATGATGTGTGAGTAACTGCACTGCTCATCTCGTGCCATTTCAGAGAGATGCGAGCAGTCATTTACCTGGCCAAAGCAATGCTACTGCTGCAAGAGCAGTCTCTGCAGCCTCGGCCCTAATAGTCCTATGGCCACCCCAGGCAGCTGACCACTCTACATCATCTCTCCTGAATGAAACATTACTGCATTTAAAAAGCTGAATAGCTGAACAGACCCATCTTTTTGTCAACTCTTCAATCTGACTTCAGAAATCTCATAATAGAATTTACTTTTCTGCAAAGGTTTGCCTAGGAACACTGTAAACTCAGTCCAGAGGGCTTTTGCTACAGGAAAACAAGCTAGTATGTCATTTCACTAAATAACATTTCAAACGCAGCAAAAGGATGAATAGTATCCAAGTTCAGTATTGATTTTCATGAGCACATAGGATCATTATTATTCATACAAAAAGCATGTGTTGTAGCAAAGTCATACTGCATTGCAGGAGCATGATGGAAGAGGGAGAGCACAGGAACTCTCACCAGCTTCCAAATTCACTGAACAAGAGAACAGTCAAGCAGTTGGACAAAGAAAGCAGGAGGCCTGTATTTGGCAGCTCATCTCTACATACAGCTCCTTTTCAGAGCAACAAATAAAGTGCCTCTTGTGCATTTCAATCCACAATCCTCATTCAGCTACACACGCAACCGTCAGACTCCGTACTTGGCTGAAATTTTCCATTTCTTATTTCAACCATGCTTGGCAGTTTTCCTAAGATAAAATACTTGCAATAACTATCTAAAACAAACAAACAAAAACCAACAGACATGCACACACACCTTTCGTTTGCCAGTCATCAGTGCTTCCAGGCTGTAGACCAGGAACCTTGGATTTGGGAGAATAATGTGCTTGTGCATATGCTTCAGGCTGTGGCATGTTTGCACCAATATGAAATCTATGACAAAATGTCATGTAAATAAACTCTGAAGCCTGCTGGACAGGAGTGAGAGAGGAAGAGAAAAAGGAAAAAACTATTGTGTGCAGTTCTGGTCCCTTCCTCACAAAATGCAGGGCTAGACAAAATTTAGAGGAAAATAAGACTGCTTAAAAGATTGAGAATGCCAGTCAGAAGTGACTAAGACTTTGAAACCAGGAAAAGCAAATAACAGACATATGAGGTAGGTCTGCAAAATAATGAATAACAAAGATAGAGTGAGCTGACCTATTCACCTTCTCTTTCAGTGCAAGAACTATGTGGCTTCAGAAGGAAGCTAGCAAGAGCTAGCCTCTAAACAAACAAAAGGTTGGGGTTTTTTCCCATGCAAAAGTAGTATAGCTACAGATCTTCTTGCCATATTTTGATGTTTCTATGTATTATGAAAGTTTTAAAAGATTAAATAGAAATTGGATAAAATTATGGGAGAGATACCCATTGCCATTTCCTGGACACATGGAAAACACAGTGCCTCAAGATGTTTCTATATTAAACATACTCAAAGTTGAGGAAAAGATGAGAGGAAGCAGATCACATATGTTTATATTGTTCTAGATGTTTGCTTTTAAATTCTGTTGGAGGCAGGACCTTGGGCTATAATTTCTTATTATATGTTTAAAAAAAAAAAAAAAAAAAAAAAAAAGGACAACTGAGAAAACAACAACAAAAACCTCTGTATCCAAATATTTCTATACTGCTACCTGAAGGTGTTGTAAGCCATAACGAACAGGCAATGGGTCTATTGCTGAATTTCTTCAGATTGAAAGATGGCCTGAAGTAGACATATCCCAGAGGACTTTGAATGCAGTGCTAGTTTGTATCATTTTATATTTTTATTGTTTTCAAAGGCTGATCCGTCCTGACTTTGCTACTTGCATACATACTCTAGTCCTGAGGACAATAAGGAATAAAAGGAGGAAAGTGAGTTGGAGTTTGTCAGTTTACATCTAGAGAGGCCCCAAATACCAAAGGGGAAAGTCAAGCTGCCTAGTTTTCAACTGTTACATAAAGTAGGCAACTTGCCTAACAAAACAAGGAAAAAGAGGCTCTCACAGACAATGATTCAGAGCACTGAGGTTTGCCACCTACTCAAAAGCCCTTCAAAGGTGTTTCCAGCTCTCCTAGGCAGATTCAGAGATAAACTGGCAAACACAGAAATCCAAGTAAAATGGTTAAATTTCAGCAGATAAATATTCCTTCTTGTGAAGACTGGAAATAAAAACTGAGCTAAAAAAAAATGCCTATCAAATAAATTGCTCATGATAGCTCTTAGATGGCCCAGGAATGGCGGTATTTTATCATGTCATCAGATCTAATAAACAGAAAATGTAATTGAGTTACTCAGTGGGCAGTTTGACTTGATTTTTCATTTATCTTTGATGCATATAATTCCATCTGATATTAACAGGAGAGAACGTTGGGCTGTGGCAGTGCAATAGATGATCTCATAGTGTGTATTTTCGCCCACGGTGTAATGAAAGTAGCAAGTCATGATACATGAGCAAGAACAAAGGATGAGACTTTCACTTGGAGGTTTTTGCAGCATTACTGACATCATTAGGCTTCTGTTCTGTAGAAATCAGTTGGCATTTCTCAGAATAATGGTGCAACCTTCCTTCAGCTAAATACTGGTGCTAGCCCCAACTACCCTGAAGATTTAGATAGTCTGCAGGGTTTCATTTACACATGGGTAAAAGGGCTGAAATCTGCAATTTTTCTCCCAAATCCAAGCCCCCATGAAGACATCCTTTCAGCTTTACCACCATTAAGCAACCTTTGCCATCAGACCTTCTCAACAAATACACACAAATTGCATGAATGCGTGGATTACATGTTTTCACAGGTGTGAGAGCTACATCAGCTAACAGTTACATAGCTTTCACAAGCAAAGGCATCACAATCCAGGCAAATACCTTGCACAGTTCCACTCAATTCCTCTTCCAGAAGACTCTGGACTAATGTATGTTTGTAAACTTTTAATTGTTTACTAATCAGTCTTTTTATTGTGTGGTTTTTCTTTTCAATTATTTTATTATATTTTTTCCAGGCTCAGTTGAAAAGTTTGCAGCTGAAAAATTCTAAAAGCTAAATACTCTACTATGACAATAGACAGCTCAAAGCACAGTACAAACGTAGCAGAATTTACCTGTTTGGGAACACAGGAGTAAGATAATACTTTGAACTTGATAAATAAATGAAGCTACGTCTATTTTCCCCCTACTGTTTCAATTCCATGAGTACTCTGTGTTTTTGAATTGTGGTGCAAAAGGATATTAAACTGCTGTAATGCTGAAGTACATTGCCTACCCAATGCTCTAAAGCAGAGGAACAGAATACCTGCAGCAGTTATGGAAATGTCTAGCAATGAAAGTTTTTAAGAATATGTTGGAGAAACTGCTTCTGAGAGTTGCTTAAGTATAGCTAACATTACCTTCAGACAAGCGGATCATCTGTCGTAGTTTTCCCACAGACCCATTGTGTAGAATTTCATGGCATAGCAACATTTAAATGGTATTATACTTTTATAAAACAGCATGTTTGGATACTTCAGGATTTTGTGCAACTCTGAGACCTTCTGAAGTCCTTCCAGTCTGAGTTATCCTGCAGTTCTCTATATAGATTGCTGCATATCAAACTGCTCCCATCTTACCTTGCTGCAATTCTAAAGAGCAAAAGCATCAAATACGGAGAACTACAAAGGAAACTGGAGACATGCATGCCTACATATAAACACAGCTCTTCTCACACACCTTCATACCCATAATCTTGCTGTGTACAGACATCCCCCATCTGTTTCTCTCTATATTGGGTTCTGCTTAAACTCCCCCTCTGTTTCTCTCAACAGTTCTCTTTTCCTCTGGAAACAACAACAGAATTTCAATAGCTTCCTCTAAGTGTTAAGAATTTGTGCACAAACATTTTATCATCCTGAAAGATTTCCACATCTAACTGAACTATATTTACAGATGAACATTCAGAACAATGAAAAATATATACTGAGTTTTAATTTGCAGTAACAGTAGTAACTCTTGGCTGCTACAACAACAGAACTTCTAATTAATAAGTAGCTTTGTGAGGCAGTAAATATTTTCCCAATTTGTGATAGATTATGATGATGGGATACATTGAATGGGCTCTAAGATTTCAACCCAGTAAAGGAAGTAAACTCAAAGAAATTATCCCCTTATAAAAAGTGACACATTCTTGAGTTCAGCCCTCGGTATAACTAGCTTTATAATCTGACTAGTATAAATGAGCTTTTGATAAATGGTGTAATTTACATGTACTTATGGCATTTTATAAACCCACACACTTTTTTCCTTCTCTAGAATGTGCTTTTTAGCAAGGACTTTTTGACAAGAAAAACAAGCTCCATGACTCCATCAAAAACAGAGTATTTGCCTGTGGTAATAAGACATAATTTAGCTATGCCCAAAGTACCACTGAAACCACAGTCCATTTTTTCCCTAAAATTTAAGGACTTCATAGCTGATATCCCAAAGACAAAAAGTTGTGGAGTTTTTCTTAGGAGGTTCAGAGGTGCTGAGAACTGAATTGGGATGAGAACACCATGTAAAACACATGCTTCATACAAAACAAACTCAGCTGAGCTTAGCAAGAGGTTTGTGTGAGCCTGTCCTTGCTGATGTGGGACAGGGAGTAGAGCAGAGCCCTATCATTGTATTCCACTCACAAGTCAACCACAACTCAACCGTTTAAACCTTAAAAGACTTTCCTGCTTTCTTTTAAATCAACCAGAAATTAGGAATGAAATCACATCTTTCCTCTAGGTTTGTAAAAATTTACAAGCCAAAACTCTGGTATTGCATGCAGAGCTGAGCCCTCAGCAGAGCCCTCTCCTGACCCTGCTGCCACGCATGATGTGTGCACCAAGAACATTTGGTTGTTCAGGGAAGCAGGCTCTAGGCACCTGAACAGTTGTGTGAAATTACACATAACTAAGTTATTCAGAACTGAAAACAGAGTTATTGAATGATAGTGTTTTAATGCAAATGCTCTGCAATTGACATTTTTCTGTATAATTGTGGTTTTTAAGAAATATGCCAAAACAATTATTTTGCAAGTCCACCTACAAGAATGAATAAAAACCAATTGATTAAGACTTTAAATACCATCACCCTGAGTATCTTGACAATAAATAATAAATTAAATACCTTTAACGTGACAAGCTTTAAGTGACTTTACTAAGGCAGAAATAGCACAGGTTTTCAGAGTTCATAGCAAGAAATGATTTTTCAGTTTAGGTGCACAGCCACATTTGAAGGGGGAAAAAAAAATCAACTTTTAGATGAAAGAAGCAAAATGAATTCAGAAGCAACTGAATTAGAAGCACAAGCCATGAAACAACTGTTTCTACTGCTTCAATAACTGTTGGCATCCACTCCTGGAAAATTCCACGCAGTGAGATACTCTAAGCCTTTCTGACACCAGATAACCATACTAGCCAGGCTTACAGAACACCATTCCCAAATGTTAGTCATTGGGAAAGCCAACCCAGCCCAACAGGACTGATGATTATGATCACATCATATTTGCAGGCTGAAAGAACAAAAATTATAGATGTGTCTAGAGAAACCATCATTAAGTACATAATGCATCATGAGGAAATATTTTAATAGGAATATTCCAGATGAAAATCCAGTTAAAGCCAGACTTATCTCTAGAACATGAGAATATACCATTTTTTTCAGACCATAGCATCACAATTTAAAACTCGTACAAATTACACATAATAATTACTGTCAGGAGCTATACAAGCGACTGACTGTTTGCCAAAAAATACCAAGAAGATGTCATGGTCACTCAGAGCAGGATGTCCAAAATCAGTCTTAGTATGCATGTGCACACACACTGAAACACAGAACATAGGAGCCATATGGATGGGTTTAATATGCAATGAAAAATCAACACAGAAAGAGTCTGCTTGCTCTTCATTCTCTTTTCTGTCAGCATCTCAAGAGTACTTAGTGAAAAAGATGTGGACTTAATGAATTACTTTGGTGACATCTGTCTATTCCCTGAAAGTCTCATGTACCTTACAGATACAGAGCATGCACACACACAGATGAGGTGCATTACTGTGTGGTGCAATAAGTGTGCTCAAGAGAGAGAAGAATAAGAAAATTAATTTTAAAATGTTTACTTTCTCTACAGGATTATCAATCTGATGTGCCTTTAAAATGGCTGACATAGAACAAATCATTGTCCCAGTTCCAGATCAGTTGGTAAATCCAACTCCAAAGGTTATAACTGAAGTCCAACTACAGTCTGCAAAAGCAAGTGGAACTGGCATACTACTTTTGATGCTTTAGATAATAATGAGTGCAGATATGACAGAAGGGCAAAAATCTATGAAGAAAGTAAAAGATGAGACAGTTCAAGATTACTGAGTTATCAATTACTGACTGACAGCTGAACTCCTAAAAGTCCCACTGGTGCATTTCTCCTTGTGTGACAGTCACTGTGGAGAGCTTGGATAATGTTGACTGCTTTTGAACATTTGTGCAGTTAAAATGTAATTCAGGAAATATAGGGAAAGCCATCAGTGCACATCTGTAAAAGCTGAACTTACTTGTGATACTCAGTGCCAAATGAGACTATGGTAGAATTCTATAGCTTCGTATGGGAACTTCACACAACTCTCCTGAGCTATTAAAATACCATTGATGTTTTTTTTTAATTGTAATTTTCCAATGAATTATGTAATAACTTGCAAACTTCAGTAAGCATCACTCTGCACCTTTACACCAGCTCTTAACCTCTCTTCCTGACTATAATAGACTTAAAATCATAAGTATTTGAAAGATATTTTGACAAATTTATTATATCAACATTTGTAGTCTTGATTTCCATTAATTCTGCAAAATACTATTCCCTTCCTACTCCAATAGAACACGTGTAACATGCCATTGCTTATCTACTTGAAAATTAATATAGCTCAGCCTTGAAAAATGGAAATGTTAGCAGCAAGTGCCATGAAATGCAGTTCTCAGAAGACGTTTGCATGATGAAACATCATTCTGTTAGACCTTTTGCCATATTGTTATTTTCACCATCTGAATATCAATATACAATAATAAACTTCTTAATAATAATCTTTGTGTTGTGTGTGCTTTTCAAACTGAGCCAGTCTCCATCTTTCTAGGTTGAAAGCTTATTCTTACTTTCCCACACATCTGTATTGTCACCGAATTACTGTGGCCTGATGAGGTTCTCATGGACATCTCAAAACTGATCTTGTAACTGGCAGTTCTTCAGGCTTCCTGAGAAGACACGCGGGGTTACGAGTGCAGGCACTGCAGTATTTACATTTCCTTAGAAAACAGAGTTGGACCGAACTACATTAGAGGGGCTGTGCAGAGGGCCTTTTATACCAGTGGCTCAACTGTACTTGTTACAGTGGAAATGCACATTTCAGTTTAACAACCGGTATTTATGATTCTGAAAATACCATTAGCTACTATGGTGATGCAAATTGATTTCATAGTCATCCTGAAACAAATGTTTAACTCCATAAGATTTTGTACATGACTGTAGGCATTTATTTACAATCTCAGCTCCAACAGCTATTTAAACAACTGTGCATGGTAATTTAGTAGCAAAAAGCAACAAAATCAACAAAGCTCAGTGGTTTTAAGTTCAAGTCCTTCTGGTATGCATTGAACCACAGTATTTAGTCAAAGATCTTTTTATTACATAGACATGTTTGTGGCTTTTTTTGTTTTGGTTTTTTGTTGTTGTTGTTCAATGGTTTTTGTTGTTGGTTTTTTTTTTTTTTTTAAATGAGGAGTAGCTCCTCTGGTCTTTCATACACCTGCATTTTATTGTCAGCATTTAAAGGCATTTATTCACATGGATCACATGAGCAATTTCTTACTCCCACGGCATTTCATGAATATATAATGCACACAGAAAATAAACACACAGCAGTTGGTGTACACTTACATGGAAATTCTAGGAAAAAAGTAATCCATTTCCCATCACATTTTAATTGTACGTTCCTGCAATCTACGCAGTTTTAATGCCTCAATGGCCATTTGTGAGAGCACAGAACAAGATAGCTATTGAGAGATCTTTCAAGCCAGATTTTCTGCATCATTTACACCAGTCTTTCAATTTCCCTTTTCAGCCTCTCTGAGGTCTTCCATTTTATTGTTTTTGTTTTCTGCTTGCCCATCCACATGAGGAGAGGCGGATAGCTCTTGTCCATACTGCTATGAGGCTTTTTTTCAGTATGTCTTTGACTTAGTCTTCCCTTCTGAGGAAACACAAAATAGAATTCCTATTTAAAAACCAACTTTGCTCAAGTTAATGGTCAAAAATATGAAGCCAGAGGGAAACAGTACGTTGGAGAACTGTGGCTACAAGTGAGATAAAACTTCCAAAAACAGTTTAGTAATGAAAAATTCCAGAGACTTCCAAAGAGACTCAGAATTCCAGATGCATTTGCAACACTTATTCAGAAGAACTTAAAAATTCTATGTGTTCTCAAAAATAGTCACAGCCTTTTGAGTAAGTATGAGCACACTGACTACGTCTGGAGTCAGAGGACAGTACAATGGGAAGCACATAGTACTCGTATGGTACATCCTCACAGCTCAGGCAACCAGGTTTGGAGGCTGAGAGAACAAGGTGAAAGCAAAAATGATTTTTGAAAACCAAGGACAGCACAAATGAACACAAAGAGTGTTTATGAATCTCCTTCCTGTCTATTCTATATGCATCACCACCTCCAGTTGCTTAAAAGACTTCAGTTAATGCTACAGATGATGGTTTATTGCCTACTAGCTGATTACTGTTATCAGATTCTAGCCCAATTTAGCATATCACTTTTGACCTACGAGGAACTAAATAGCCAGGTTTGAGTTTATTGCAAATATTGGTTTCTTTCCCTATGGAATAATATATTTCAGATCAGCTGAAATACAGGAGCTCTCTAGCTTACTAAAAGGAGCCTGACAAACAGACCATTTTCAGCATAGTATCTTCAAACACCTGGGAACAACTTAATGTGCTTGATTTATCTTACAGAATTTAATCTTATCTCTCCTTCCTTTCCAGGAATGCATGTAGGCTGAAAATGCCACGTATATTTGGAAGTTTTTCTAAAAAAGAGAGGGACTGAATCAGTAGGTTCAATATTTAGATTTTTAAATCAACTCAAAGATTTTGAGGTTAATTTAGGAAAAAAAAAATTCTCTTTCTAGTACAGATATGTATATAGATGAAAAATAAATACATCTACTATTCATGTGCTATGATAATTATCTGCACTTATTAAATAAGGAGGCACGCCATCCTGTCTGGAGCAAAGTGACCAGTCACACTGATGATCTTCTGTTCACTACATCAAACAGCAATTTTTGCTAGACAACCTTGCTGTAAAGCTTCTGGCCATTGCCAGTGAGAAGCTTGTGAGTTACATCTAATGCAGATTAAAGTCATTCATGATATTTATTTATACCTGTCTTGACAAGGGTGAAAAAATACTTTGATCTAAGAAGATTTTGGAATGGGACCATCAAGATTTAAAAGAATAAAAGCGTCAGACAAAAAGATCTTCATCCAAAACATTAACACATCTATCTAATCTTCAATGCAAACCTTTTTACCAATACAGGAATAACTAAACATTCTTCAAGATGTGTGTGCATCCATTGATCTATGTGCACATTCCAACTGTACAGCAAACATGGGAAAGAGGGTAGAGAGCTGCACCAAAAATACTATTTGATCAACACTAGAGCCAAAAGGCCAATTCACATGCTCTACATCTACCCGAAGTGGGGTTGTGGTCGGTCTCTTCTCCCATGTAACCAGTGATAAGACCAGAGAGAACAGACTCCAGCTGCATCAGGGGAGATTCAGGTTGGACATTAGGAAATACTTCTCCAAGAGAGTGGAAGAGTCACCAACCCTGGAGGTGTTCAAGAAATGTTCTGATGTTGCACGAGGGACATGGTTTAGTGCAAAACATTGGTGACTGATGGACAGTTGGACTGAGTGCTCTCAGAGGTCTTTTCCAACCTTAGTGATTCTATGATTCTAACATTAAGATTAGGACTTAACTGTCCTTACTGAATCAATTTCATTTCATTATTTTCTCTATTATGCAAGAGAGATGGTCCCTGTACTGGGGACTGGATAGTGTTAAATTTATTCAGGAATAATTATGTCTCTGTACAAAAAAAATGCTAAGATATTGAGAGCAATTTAGATCCTGATTTCTAAACACGTACGGCATCCAAAATTTCCCACATCCCTACTTATAATCAGGATGGTTCAAAAAATGTAGCTCGTAGGACAAGCAAAGTGAAGTGGAAAACAACTCTGTTTTCTCTAGTCCCCAACAAAATTGATGTATTCCTGGAAATATCACCCAGTTACAGATTCAGCATAGACCAGATACATTTCCTGGAGAAAAAAAAAAAAAAAAAAAAAGGAAAAAACCCACAAGTTATGCAAAAGCACAGTTTTCAAGGACATTTTTACAGCAAGTGAACAAAACTTCAAAGTCAACTCAGAGTCTCAGTGTAAGATTGGCTCCCTCTGCCTTTTCAGGAATGACTGACATATTTTCTCATGTGACAGTCAGCTCTGTTTGGAACTACAGTTTCAGTTTCTGTCAGCTCAAACTGACAACTCTGCAGCAGTTTATTCCATCAGAAAAGCTGATTAATTATTTTCATATGGCTGCTTGGAAATTTTATAAGAGTCTACACAACATGCAAAATCTGAGGGCAAACAACTGGAATGACCTGTATTCTGCAAAGGCACTTCTATTCTCTGGCCACAACTTTCTGTTACTCTGTATGAGAACACTGTCCTAAGCTGACATAGAGAAGACAGAGTGAGGTAACTAAACTGCCACAGTAGACTCTTCCTGATGCCAACTCATATCTAAAAGCTGAGGAAAAAATACACTCCCAGTGACAGCTCTGAAATAAGTCAATGTGTGACAGTAATCAGTTCTGTTCTACCAAGTCAGGTTCCAGAAAAGAGGTTTTTCAGGCTATGTACCCATCAAGCACTGAGAACAATGGCACAAAGTCACACAAAGCCAGTTGCTCAAAAATCGAGAGTATGAACTTTCACAGGAGAGGAGAGCCAATGACCTAAATGAGGGCATTTCCAGTAATTGTGAGGAAATTCAAAGATAAGGGCTGGCTAAAAAAGGATGAGAAGAATCAATAGAGCCTATGCCTGTACAAGACAGGTTAGCACGGCCTTTGCAGGATCATAGAGCCAGAGAATAAATAGCAACTAACACACACGCACACACGCACCAAAAAAAAAAAAAAAAAAGAGAAGGAATCAGATCACAGGATGACAACGAGAGCATGAGACTGCTAGCATGTGATAAAAATCAAAGCAATAACCAGCACACATGTAATCTTAGTGCTATCCGCTGGAGTAAGAGACAGATGAGTGGCAGGGTCTATGATGGGAAACAAGTGTTCCAGAGCCATATCACATCCAGACCAAAGACTAATGCACAGGAGAGAGTGAGCAACAAATATCCCCACCACTAATCAGGGAAAAACTTATCTTTGAGGAAGAGCAGAGTGTCACAGACAAGTCACAAGAACAGGCAATCAGAAATGAGACTGGAAAAGGCTTTAAGAACTTCTGGAGTGCAAATATCACTGACAGAAAATGGGCATTTCCTTTCTCCAGACTATCCTTGGCTGGAAATCTGCCACATCCAGCAGCACTGAAGAAGCTGTTCTGCAACCCAGAAACAGGAATGTGAATACTGTTGCCTATCAACTTAGAGCAGAAGAGTAAAGAATGAAAAAGGGAGGAAGAAACACGCAAATAAACAAACAGGAAAAAAAAAAAAAAAGAGAGGGGAGGGGAGGATGGAGTAAAAGTAGAAGAGAAAGTAGAACAGCAAAGACATGGAGAGACAGGAATTGCATGTTGTGAGGGAAAAAGCGCATAACAGAAAAGCTAAGAGATGGGAGATGGCATGAGACAGACAAGCAGGTTCTGTAGGTGTGTAATATTTGAGCTTCTTTTCCAGAATTCAGGAATAATTCAGAAAAGTAAAGTACAAGATCGGTGGCTTAAACACACTGAAGAGACACCTGGGTAGAGTCGGAGTGGACAGCAACAGAGGTAAAAGTAAACATCTGGGACAGAAAAAAATACTTAAACAGAGGTAGATAAAGAATAAGATCATGACAGTGAAGAAGGAGCAAACAAGCTACCAAATGAGGAAGTGTGTGAGATTAGAAGACAGGTGGCAATAGGATTGAATTTATCAGAAAGCCAGTGCTGTGACAAGGAAAATAGGACACTTAAAATACAAAAACGGAGATCTGATGCATAGTCATGTACAAGTGATGTAGAGAAGATGGATGAAATTAAAGTAACTGATCAAGTGGAAGCTGATTGATAGAAAATTCTAGGCGCTACATGGGTAGGAAAATCATGCCTATTTGAGGAGAGCTGAAGGGAGACAAAGTCAACTGCATCAAGAGATGCAACAGACCAGGGAGTTTAAATGACCCCAAATCATGGGGTGTGCGTGGTGAGAGCCAAGGAGGAGAAAAGGGCATTCAAGCCTGTTTCCAGAAAGAAGAGGTGCAAGAGCATTTGGAGAGTGAGAAAGGTAGCGGAGCGCTGCAAGGGCTGTCTCTGAGGAGCTGACATTCAAACATTGAGCACAGTGAGTATACTGGCATGTTCACACGTAACATTTCATCCAGTTTCAGGAGTGAGCGGGGCTCATGTTTCAGCAGGTAATGTCTCTAATTTGCCTGCCACTGGATTTCAGGACTTCCAACTCATTCACTCGGAGCCCAGAAAGATTCCTCAGGTCTCTGGACTGCCAGATGGGCTGGCAGCAGGCCACCATACTTCCTTCAAGTGCTCCCCTAAGAGGCTCCACTGGCTCAGTTTTCTCAGCTTCTCCATTCTCCACTTAAAAGCCAGCACCTATCCAAAGCTTTGATTCCCATTTGCCCTTGGCTACCACAACATAGCTATCATTTCTGCCATCCTCATTTGTCACCTCGTGAGTTGACAAATTGACTGCTACAACAGCAGGGACAATCCGTATCCTCTGCACAGTCTTAAGAGGTGTTTAAAAATTAACATGAACTTTCTCTTCTGGGTTAAGCAAAAGGCACTGAAAACAAACTCTTCTGGTAGCCTTTCTGAAGGATGAAAAACAGTGGCTCTGGAGGAGTTAGTTAGATGATACCAAGCCCTTGGCTGCAAAGTTTGTTTGATTCATGTACTGCAAATGTGAACAAAGAACAAAACCTGATGTAATATATAAAATTATTCCCTCTGTATGCCCCTTCCAGATCTCAATAAGCTTCGTGACTGCCAGCAACTAAAGGGAATAGCAAGGTGTAGACAGGATATGGGAACAAAGCATTTAAAGGACAGAAACACTGAGTCTCTACTGCACAGGGGAAGAAATCACTGCCAAAGAGTGGCTTCGGCTGCCGTCGTCTCCTGCCCTGCCTCTCAGCCTCTGAATTTACTCAGCACATCTCTGAGCCCAGTGATGACAGGAGCCAGGCTCACTGGACATCAGCTGAGCTTCCAGCAGTGTCTGTGGATATTTACAAGCCCTGAGTGAAGGTCTCCTGTGAACCCAGCGCATGCTGTGTCTGCACCAAGACTCACTGGGGCTCCGATGCTGTTAATTTTCATCCCTTCAGAATTTTATGACGAGAAGCCAATTCTAATAGTTGTACGGCACAGGTTCCCAGACGTGGGCGCGCAGACACGACAAAGCTGAGGCGCAAAACATTCAGCACCGTCTCAGAGGGAATAAAAAAATAGCTCTGCCAGTAGAACTAAATGAAGCAGCCTGAAAGAGCGCAAAGCCGGGCTGCGACGTAGTGACCCGAGCAGGCTCCCTCTCTAAATTCTCGAGCGTCACATCTCAGACGCAGACGGGCAGCACCCGCCATGTGAATCACATGGGCATGGGGCTGGGGCACCACGACGCGCGGCGGAGCGCAGGGAGCCAGCACCTCGCGGCCGGTCCCGGCTGCACAGCACCAGCGGAACGCGGAACCGCGAGCCCCGCACGACACGGGACGGAGCCGGCGGGACCGGCCGCCCGCAGCCCCGGCCATGTTCCGCCCGGCCGCCCGCCGCCACCCGGCGCTTCGCAGGTGGGGAAAGCCCCGGCGACGGCACCGCCCGGGGGAGCGCAGCCACCGCGCCGCGAGGGAAGTGTGAGGGCGGGAGAGGAGCGGCGGGGCGGGCAGGGGAGGAGTGAGGCGGAGGGCCGGACTGCCGGGCGCCGCAGAGCGCCGGGGCCGCGCTCCCGCCGCCCCGACTCCTCCCGAGCCAAGGGTCCCGCCGCCGCCGCCGCCGGGGTCTCGCTATGGCCGGCCGCCCCCCGCCCAGGTAGGGCCCCACTCTCCGCCCCTCCCCGCGCACCGCCGCTGCCTGAGGGGAGTAACGGCCCCGCGCGCGCCGCGCCCCGCTGCGTAACGGCTGCGGGCGGCGCGGTGAGGAGCAGAGCGGAGCAGTGCGCCCGCCGGTCCCCGCCGCCTGCCCGGTGAGTAACGGTCGTGGGTGCCGCCCGCTGAGGCGTTCCCGGCGTCCCTTACCCCGCACGGAAGGCAGCGAAGGAGCGGCAGCGTCGTTCCACCGCGGCACCGGGCGGGGGGCGGAAGGGACGCGCGGTGCCGAGCCGGGCGGCGCCTTTCTCCCGCGGGCACCGCCGGCGCTGGGCTATCAGCGGCGCCGGGCTGCTAGGGGCCGTGGCCGCGCTGGTACCTGCCCGGAGGTGCGCAGCCGCCATGCCTCTCTGCCGCGCGGATAGCAGAAATTAAAGTGAAAAAACGAGGATTTGGTCGTTTCTTTTCCTGTAACAGCTGATTTTCCTGCCCTAGCGGTGAGTTGATCTGTGCTTAATAAAATACTTTCGGGATATTGTGCTTCTATGTACATCCCCTAGTAAGTCCGATTATCTCCGTGACAGAAGACCCCGCGGTCACTGTGCTGCCGCTACCCGAGCTCCACCGAACCGCGTTTATAGCACTTACGCAAAACTGATCCGAGCAAAACTTCTTGCAAGACAGAAATCGATGCTCAGAGAGGAGCAGCCTGCTGGAAATGCGCGGTGCAGTTAGGTGTTATCTTCGACAATCACAGCTACATTGCATTGTGATGATTGCCGGCAGGTAAAAGTAACATAGAAATGGTACCGTCTTATCCTGCAGACCGTGTTGGAGATAAGAAGTATATGCTGGAAATGATCGTACTTGGGTTTGTTTGGGTTGTGTGGTGTCCCAAAGAGAGAGAGAGCAAAAAACATTAGGAAAAAGTTAGGAGAGAACACCATCTTAAAGAGAAAGGTGCTGAAACAATACAGAGCTGCCTGAATATTCAGCAGGGATTGGTGGCATGCATTTATATGAGTGATAATTGTTTGTATGAGAAATTGCTTTTATTTCCTTACAAGAAGGATAAAACCTCTAAAGTAACATCTGGAGGAGAGCTAACTTAATTGGTTTTCAGATCAATAGTTATTTACAGACCACAGCTTAATAATGCTTTTGTACTTGAGTTTGAATTGCCTGACCTAGGAATAGCCCTCACTCTTAACGTTTCAGGATGAAGTTAGGAGGATATATGTATTTTTAACTCATGGCTAGGAGTTCTTATGTGCAAATGCCATACACTGAATATAGTTTGTAAAATCATCGTGGTAGTGTTTTTTTTTGAAAGCCAAAGTCAAGGAGACTCAGACTGAAGACCTCTTTGTCCTTAAACGCAATCTGATCTGCCATCCTTTATCCTATACAAAAATTGTAAAACGCCACATTGACGCTAGTAATCTGGGTAAGGATAAGACATATTCCAAAGAGAGAGTAAGATACTGAGTCAGACAGCATACTGCTTTCCATGCTTGAGGTCTTGCTTTCATTGTTAAACACTTGTCTCCTCAGTGTGATACAACCATGTATCTCCTGGCCCCCCACAACTGTTGCTAACCTTTTTACCACTGTATAGAACATCTCTTGAGAAACCAGACCTGCTCTAGAGCTCTCTGCTATCTGGTCAGCTCTTCACCTTAGCTAGACCTGTTCCTGGAAAACGCCCTCTATTTCTGTAGCAGGTCCCAGAGTCAGCTTGCTTTTGTGAGTAACATACCTCTTTCTTACCAAGCCATAACTTTTCCTCCTAATTCTTAAGTCAGCCTTCTCTGCAACTTCAAGCCTCTTTTTCATCCCTTTTATCTCCTGCAGCTGGTATGTTGGCAGCTGCTTGTTATTTGTTAATCAAGGTAACCCTCTATTTGCTGAAGTATGTAAGCTTTATACTTTCTGTCTGAATAAAATTTGATGACTGGAGCATCAGTCAATCATTCAGTCCAGGAAGACTTTGGCGGGGAAAAAAAAAGCACCCTGGGAAGCTTTGGGACAGATAATTTCTCTTCATACATCCTTAGCTCATCATACTCCGCCCACCTCTTCTGAAATATTTGAGTTATTATAGCAGCTGTCAAGAAGCACAAACAGCAAAGATTGGTGTTTGGGAGGTAGCTGTATAGAACTTATCAAAGGAAAAAAGTCTTCACTACCAAACTGTTATGGAATAAGTAGTTTTTCTATTTTTCCCTGCAGAATCACTTTGGACATTGGTTTGTTTCTGTAGCTACTCTGTTGCTGATCTTAATCACATATACCCAGCTTCCTAATGAAGGGCCTAAGCTCTGCCTTTCTCGCTGAGTCACACACTGTGGTCACTCCTTGAGTTCAGTATAAAGTTGGAGTGCATATTAATTGCTGCTCTATGCTTTCCCTTGCTTTGGCATTCATAGCTGAAGGCAAAAACATATGACTGTATCTGGATGCCTGCAGCTGCTTTGGAGCACAGCTGAGCAAGGTGGATGCCTTTGGGCATTCACAGCTAAATTATTTTCCAGCAGTAGCTATTGGGGTGAATGCTTACCCTGGGGATCAGATGAACAGCTGCATGGGACTGCACAGAACTGGTAGCTGTCACTTTTTCTTCAAGCAGCTCAAAGACATTTTTGACATCATGGTTAAGAACCTGGAACCGCAGTCTATAATGATTTTCATTGTTGTGATGAAGCAACAAAACTGCATTAAGCCCTTAAATCTACCAGCTTGCGCTTTGCTTCTTTAGGAGAGCAGCAGGAATTAAAATACTTGGATTATTTACATATAAGCCAGGAACTACTCTGCTTCTGTGCCCTGTATAAACCACTGACTATCTGGAATTTTACTGCACAGTAGCCTAAGAAGGTGCTATCATTCCAGTTTGGTAAAACTGCAGTTTCTCTGCTCAAGCTTCTGAAACTAATCCTATAGACATACACAATTTTTGGGCAAGCCTGTATATCTGAAAGCCATATTAGCTGACAAAGAAATATGAGTCTTCAGGCACTTGTCTTTTGGACTGGCACAGACTTCCGGCTCATATTTTTCTGTGAAAACTGGAAATAAAAGGAAGAATAAGAAGTGTTCTTCAACTGAGAATCAGAAACAGCAATGCAGCTTAGAAGCAATATTGGACTGAAGAGTAATTCAAAAGAATTAAAATGAATTCCCACACACCACAGATGAGAAATAGCAGGTTTTATACTTTAAACGGTGAAAAGACAAGTCAAAGTGTGGCTGCTATTTCTTATACTTACTTTACTTCTTATATTGTACTCCATGTAGTACAGAAGGTTTTGTATCACCAACGTGGAATGAAGTATTTTTGCTACATGCTAGTAATGCCTGGTGTTGCGGACTGAAGCACATAGAGTGCCAAGAATGGCTAAGAAAGAGCCTTTCTGATTTTACAGGTCCCAGTTGGAAGCCAAGCACTTTTCACATTTGATCAGAATGCTAGACCTGATCGCAGATGCAAAGAGATAAGTTAAAATATTCAAAGCTAAGAAAAGATCCAAGAGCTGCAGTTGCATCAGAGGTTTCTTACAGTCAGTAGGCGTGTGGCCCTCACGCATTTTGGTTGGTAACTTGCACAGTAGCACTGATGTCCCAGACTTCAGCTGACATCTGTTCCTGTAGTTCAGCAAAGCACCCCAGGTTTTGTATAGGAGAGGGAACAGATTTGTCGGCTTTGTACTAAAATGGGAAAGGATGCATTTAGGAATAACTGTAAAAAAATCTTTGATCTTATAAGGAGACAAAATTGCAGGCAAAATTATGAAGTTCAATTAAGCTAGATCTAACAGTTTCTTTGAAAGAATCATTAAGGAATTTAAAAGCAAATAACAACAAAACCAAAACAGGACATAAACCAACAGGAATCAGTACGGGCAATTAATTTTGAACCATTGTCAGTGATGAAAAGAAGTAAGGAAGGACTGAGGCACTCGGGGCGATGGGTGGTGTTTGCTGAGACTGCATAGCTTGGAGAGCCATTCTCCACAGTTCCACCTCTGTGAATAGTGGAGGAAGAAATATATTACCAATCTTGTTTAAATAAAAGAGGGCAAAGGTAGAAATCCTCTGAACAAGAGTGGAATGCCAGAAGTATTATTATTATCACAATAACTGCATGCATTAGAGCCGTAGCTAGTGTAACAAGTTTAATATTTGATGGCTGTGCTTTTCATTTGCAACGTAGCATGTGAATTTTCCAGATGTTTAGATTTGAGTGGACAGAAAATGTATTTAATGTGCTCGTTTTGGAGATTCACCATCTTCTTACAGTCACCTTGTATTCTCAGTTTCTGATCAGTGGTGGGAATTTTTGAAGTGACATGCTGCATTCTGTTTTGATGGGGAAATACTTTAATCAGTTCATTAACCTTGCTAACCTATGTTGTCAGAGAGACAGCAGTTCTCAGAGGGGCGTTTTCTTCAGTGAGTTCAAAAAGCTCAGCTAAAAGCAGAAGGAACTGAAAGTGTCCACATTTTTAAGTTTGTGGATGAGGAATCTGATCTCTTGAGGTGTGGGGCTGTGAGGAACAGGAGGAAAAAAACTTGCAGAACATTTATTAGTGGCAGTTTCATAGATGTCCATATTTTGTTGAGCTGTCCATTCTGTATGTGCTTTAGGCTGTGAGCTCTTTCCTCTAACAATGACAAGCACACTTACCAGGTTAGCAAGCTTTTGCCATTTCTTTCCTCAGCCCCAGGTTAATTACTTTATTCTTTCTGGTTAAATGTAATTTATTAAGCTAAGCCCATAGTAGGAGCGAGGCAGAATTAGGCCGGTGGGAACCTTTATCTGCACTGTGGATAATAAACCCCAGCACTGAAACCCACTTCAAGTCACTACCTGATGCAGCTGTCATTCCTCATCTACTTGAGCATACGGACATCAGAAATTAGAGCACCCACTAAAGAGCTGTATTTTAAGCCATGAATGGCACCTAAGCAGACAGAAGTGAAGGCAGTCAGTCACATATTGAGACAACAGAGTGCCTTGTGAGCCAGAGGTGCTGCAGAGCCAGAGCAGGCTGAGAGGAGAGGCTGGGAGCTCAGTCAGGTGAGGATACTGGTCTGGGATTATAAGGATGCTGGCAGTGGTCCCTCCAGTTAACAGTATTCCATATTAAACATTTATCTAAGCTTGTTCTGGAGTCCTGCAGCTGCCTCTCAGAGCCAGTATTTCATTATCTGACAGTGGGGATACAGCTTCAGCATGAAGGATCAGGAATGCAAGCAATAAATTTGAACTGAGTGTTCAAACTGCATGTTTTGAACATGCACCCAGAAGTGGCAAAGTAGTGTTAGCTTTTTCACAGAAGGGAATTGAGTTAAAATGTTTCATACAACAGAATAATAGCATTGGTTACCAGCTTACTGGAGTGGCAGCTCCCTTTCTTCCATGGTCTGGACACTGGGCTGCACTCCCCAGGAACCAGTGTACTCCCCTACCTATGTGCCTGCCCAACACCTGCAGGAGCAATGGCTTTGAAACTCCCCACATGTATGGGGAGCTTAGCATCAGGAACTCAGGGGTGGAACTTTTTAACCTCCTCTTTAGCAGTGCATTAAATAGTGCTTTAAATTACATATACAGTACACCTGCCCTTCTCCCAGCTTCAGATAGGAAAAATTCAGAGGGGATGTTGTTTTTCACTTAACAAATAGCGCAAATTCAGTACACACAGATTAATATTATGAGTGCTGGTATTTATTTGGTGCCCTGTATAAATTTTAAACCTTCTTTTTTAGGATTTTGCATAGTCCTGTCAGCCTTGGATTATTTTCATTAATCTCTTTAGTTTCCCTCATTACTTTCTTCACTTCAAGACTTGACCGATTATTAATATCTGGCTGCTGCCAATGCTGATGACACACAATGGATACTCAGCATTTTTTATCAAAGCTGTGTTTTCTCTTGCTTTTGGCATTACAATTTATTGTATTCTGAATAAATCCTCATTGGCTTCTACAAAAAAAAAATTCCTTTCTAAATCTCAACTAAATTTAATCTACTGCTGAAAGAAAATAATAAAAAATCTAACACAGAGCTTAATGCTGCAGAGTATATTTCCCAGCTAGTGAAATTCAGGACTGGTCATCAAGTCCTTTATAACTCTAACCAGTTCATCTTAAAGCAACGTTCTGTGCTCTGCGCTCTGTCTCTGAGCTGTCTCCTTGCACCAATAACCAGCTTCTGACATGGTTCAGACCATGTTCAGACTCCAGGCAGGAGTAATTCATTGCTGGAGAAGTTTGGGTTTAGTATGGGAATTGATGACAAATTGATGACAAAATTCACTAAAATAAGGCATCTTTGTGTTATGCTTAAAACCTCTTAAAAAGAAAGCTGTTCAGAATTTAGGATTCCTAGAACTGCATAACTGTTTACTGCTTTCCCAAAAACTCCCTGGCCAACCATGTGGTTGCATAGAATTTGTTGCTTTATAACAACTGAGTAACCAGTTAAATTTTTAGGGTTTTTTTTTCTTCTTTCTTCAGTGAGGTTAATTTTCTTAATGAAGTGGCAATGCAGTATGTATGGGCTGCATAAATCCAGAAAGCTTGAGCATAACTATCAAGCCAAATGACAGAACAGTAGAAGGAAATGCATTCAACAGCCTCAACAATGCAATTCAATGCATTCAACAAGGGGGGCTGCAATACTGCTTTAAGCAGTAATCATAAGTCACTTGCTCTTGTACATGGCTTGCTTAAAAAGTAATGCCTCCTATTTATTTTCATGGAAACTGCCACATGTACAAAGAGCAAAACAGCACTATTTGATAGAGCAAATTCTCAGCTACTAAGTACTATTTTTGAACATAGTCACCATCATTAACTAAGCATTTTCACCAGCAATGAACATGAGCCTGCATGCTGCACTCATAAAAATCTGCACAGTGGAGGTGACCCACTGTTGCTGTAATCACTGATGAAATGTACCGCCTACCGCCTCACTGTGCTCACATCCACTGTTGGGTCTCCAAAACTGTTCTGCAGGATGTCAGTGGGTGAAATTATTTCTGCACGGAGGAATTCAGTTCCACAACTTTGTTTCATACTCACTGCCATGTCAGACGCCATTCTGTCAGTCTGCCCCTCTGCTGCCATCTGTCTCACAGCAGCAAAACACAACAATAATGGTAGGGAGGTTCAACTTCTGCTGCCATTGTGGGCCAACATAATAAAAGAGGAAGAATTGCTTTTGGAGCAGCCCTCATAGTTTCTCTTCAGTGAGTGTACAGGACTTGCACTTGCTTTCAGCAAGGAAAAGCTTAAGGGGTCCTCATGTAGCCAATGAGAGATTGCATACTTATAAATGTGCCTCAGTAGTGGAGCTGGTCATTATGTACTGTGATTCCTCACAGTTTTAAAGGAAAAAATAAATGGTAACTTAGTTTATGGAACTGTGTTTAAATGAGGTCTGTATCCTGTTCCCCTAGATTCATTTAAAGTTATCTATGCAATTTCAGTTTGAAAGGGGAAGATGTCAAATCAGCAGGATAACAGTCCAACAAAATGCTTATAGATTGTTATTCTATACTGCAAAGCAATTTTTCTCTCAGAGAAGGACATGTATTATCACTACAGACATCCACTAAAAATGGACGGCTCGTTTATTTATAAAAGGAAAATACTTGCACGCTGTGATGTTGAAATGAAAAAGCCATTGTCCTCACACTAGTTCTGGAATGAGGCCCTCCCCTCAACTAGAGAGGAACAAAATAGAAGTAATAGCATGGCTATTGAGTGGTTTAGTTAAATGCTCACGTGATCTTGGCTGCACATTGTACCTGCCAGTAAATTTAATCCTGAGTGTAACATGTGCCATACGTTCAGTGAAATCCAGCGGCCATGTTATCTGAACTGTCTCAAGTGATTTTCAGGATATAATTTAAATGTTAGTGTAGTTACCAAGTGCAAAGTCTTGATGCTTTTTATAGTGCAGCCATATTTCTAAGATTATGGAAATCAATACTGTACATTACAGAGCAGACATCTGAGTATTACACAGAGATACATCTTCGGGTACTGCAATCAGTAGCAGATTTTTATTTCATACAAGTAAAATTAATTCATAAGCAAACGTGTGTTTCCTGAGTGAAACAGATGATTTTCTTAGTCAGAAGATGTCTTTGAGCATGTCATACATAGAAAAATAACTGAATTACTACTGAAAAAAAACAGAGGCAGAGCATAAGCAAATAGTACAAATAGCAATCCAAGTCCAATTTACGGGGGGAAAAAAAAGAAATAAGACCAGGATTACTTTGGCATGGATTTATTTTGGATACACAGAACGAGGCCTGTATATTATACTATATCCTTTTAAAGCTGAACTGTTTACAGTGCCCCCTCCCCCCCCCCCCCCCCCCAACACACACACACAAATAAAACGATAGTTATTTTGTAAAAGCTGGATTTACTTGCATACCTCCTTTTTTGTTCCTTTTAATAAAAAGGAAAAAGGGCACAGTGGTGAACAGAGTTAACTCTAAACTCACCCAAAGACTGATGTCCCGAGTCCACATCTGCTTTTAGTGAGGCTCATAGAAAGAGTGTGCCTGCTGCTGTGCTCTGCTGAAACAGCAACACACTGCCCAGAAACACCTTCAGTTTAATTTATATTGTGAGTTGCAGTCATTCAGGACTTTAGGGTGCGTTACAAAATGCAAGAATTTCCTATTATCTTATTTATCTATTTATTTATTTATTTATTTTAAAGAAGCCTGGATGAGATAACAATTGTGATGCAGACATGTTCATCATGTATGACTCAACTATTTGGTCAGCTTCACTAAAGATCATTCCTTAGACTATGGTGCAAGTGAACTTGCCTGTATCTAAATTAACATCACTGTGATGGATCAGCAACTGTTCTATCTTCAAGTACTACACATAAAAAAGAGCAAGTAGTATCAAAGAGAAATTTCTTCTCTCAGATTCTCTGCACCCAAATCTCTTGATTTCTTAGTGGATAACTGAAGACTCATGCCTATACATAATCTGGTCTATATTCATGCCTTACGTGTAGATACAAGAATACTCATTTAGCAGGTTCCCACTTAATGACACTGCAGGTAATGGCAAGTTTATCTGAGAGCCCATCCAGAGCATCCTCAGTCGTCAGGGTGGATAGCCCTGCTGAACCCTGGGCGTTCCAGCAAGAAGTCAAATGTTTCAGGCCCAGCTGTCACAACAATTTCATAGTTATTCTGAATTTTGTTGCGAAGTAATGGCTGAAGAAGCTTTGCATTTTATAAGCATTGTACCACCACAAAAAAGAAATAGATAAATTAAAATTAATATCTCAGTGATCTGATTCATTGTTAGACTCTCATAGATAATGTCCTGTGTTTCTTACACAGTTAGAAAGGCCATAGGTTTAGGGCATAGGAAGAAGGAGGATTTGTCTGGCCAAAAAACCCACAAACAACAATAAACAATCATAGTTTCTTGGACAGAAATCTTATACTTTCTTTATGCTAGTGTAAGCTACAAAAAAAATCAAGAATGTTGCCTTTACATCTGCTATTCAATCCCATTAAACACAGTCTCGTCCATAGAAAAAAAAAATCCAAACCATTTAAAGCAAAGGCAGTGTTATCTTGATAGAATTACATAAAAGCATGTTTTGTATCATTAGAAGCCAAGATAACAAGGGTGGCAGCTCCATTTTATTTAATACACTGATAGCGTTGCTAAAAAGAATCACACTTTTCAAGCATTTATTTTGAGACCTTACTTATTTCCTGTAATTTTTCAGAAATTGCTGTTGGTTGACATATTAACCTAGCATCAAAAATCGAGAAGATTTGTGTTCCATTGGACATTGGTAAGAAATCAGAATTGTTCAGGAATGTTTCAGGCATGTACATTATGTAAAAATATGTTGTTTTGAATAAGCAGTAATGGAATGTATTCTTCAGCGTAAAAATAACTTCAGAATGTACCCTGATGTGTTAAGTAGGTAGTTTATGAATACAGCTGCAGGTGGTCATAGAAACAATTGGATTGAAGAGAATATGAATTTTGTGAGACCATTTGAGATGAAGGCACTTATTTTTAGACGGTTGTTTTACTGTTCCGGGAGTCATTAGTTAAGGTAAAAACGTATTGCTTTTATGAACACCATTATAACCCTAGACAATGTTTTGAAAGATTTAGCTGAAATGAGACTACCTTTTTCTGTTGTTTCTGTAACAGTTGTATCTGGATTTGGTCTTTATGTTTCTGAAATCATCATCTTGGTCAGCGCTGCCCACTTAGGTTAGATACATGCAAACAAAATAGTTTGAAGCATCTTTCCTTCAGTGAGATTTCTTATCTGTCCTGCAATCAAACTCCCAGCTGTGCCTTAGTTTCCCACCTAATGGCACTCCAGTGCTGGGAATTGTCTCCTCAATTCTAGGTTTGAAAAGCAGCCTACAGTGATATTTCAGCCCACATGAATTTAAGCATCTGCTCCCTAATCTTTCCTGTGTTTAAACAGTCTTTTTCCTCATCAGATCTTATCTAACTGTTAATCTCTTCTAAAAGTCCTCCAAATTAGGAACTCTTCAGAAAAGATGGCTACCAAAACTGCATCCTACATGTCATTCTAAGTGTTTTTCTTCATTTAACTCACACACTCTCACAGGAAGAGATCTCATGGTTCCTCTGGTACTTTTTATGAAGCTTCTGAAGAACCAAGAATCAAGCCTGTCTTTTCTAGAAAGTCACCCTAGCAAGCAGTCATTCTTCTATAAGCATAACAAAGGTCCACTAGGAATTGTCTAATACTTGCAGAGGCTCCAAGATTTGTTTGCTTTTTTATTATTATTTGGAACAGAATAAAGGGCAATCAGGGCTGTGTAAACATGGAAGATAAAGACTTTTTTATTGTGTGGTGTACCGTAGTATGGGCAGTTTTTTCTCTGTTCTTTTCATTAGCACGTAGCAAAAGACGTGGATTTTTTTTTCTATTATTTTTTGCAGTGATAAAAATGGAGTGTAAATCAAGAGTACCCAATAGACATAATCAAATGAGCAATCTGAATATAAAGACTTAACATTCTACTCCTTTTTAGTGCACCAGTTTTACTAGCAACCTGGTTACATATCAGACACTCAGGTCTGATACTGAGGTGTCACTGTTTTACGTTCCCAGTGAAGTCAGTAACAGCCAATGGAGACTGAAACAAGTCTATGAATGCACTGCAAGATCAGGCCCTGGTATTGCCAGTGATTACATTCTGCACATGGGTTCCAAATCCATAAAAAAAATCAGAAAGACATTTGTTTGAGGTATTTATAGAGCATCTGTTTGACTAACCATCTGTGCTCTGATTGAAGTATACACATGGTCCAGACTGAATCAAAATCAATTCTCTGGATTAAAATAGTAACTTTGACGGTGTTACATCTAAAGACTTTACTGCTAGTAACTCTTGACCTATTTATGTGTAAAGGTAATTTTTAAAACTGTAAAATCTGGAAGGTAGCATAAGGAAGAGCGTGACTAGTGTGCCTACTTCAAAAGGATTTGGGCTTTGAAGTGAAGAGATGCTGCTTGAATGCTGCATGCTTTTCCAAAAAGCTATTTGCTTAGGGTCTGGATTAAGCTAGCTGCCTCCCTGTTCTTGAGTCGCCTTTGGGTGTCTTTGTGAATGCAAAATCAAGAATATGCTGAAGAATTTTGCCCAGCTCTTGCTTGTGTTACAGTTCTATTTTGAAATACAGTTTTTGATGGTAGTAGCATTCAGTACTAACATTAGCAAAGCATTAGAAATGTAGCCAACTATAGCTTAGTGTTAATGGCACTGAGAAACCTCAAAGTGTTCAGTTTACTTAGTTCAACAAGATTACCTTTTCCATGGATCAGTACGTTTTGTGTGTTCAAAATGCTGAGATGAAAGATCACAATGAAAAGCATGAACCTGTTCAAACAAATATGTAATGGTCACTCATTATTTATTGAACTTGCACCTTAGAAACAGTTATTGAGCAGCACGTTTTTTTTAAGCAGGTTATGCTTGTTCAAGATGGTACGAAAGTGAAGTTCCTGTTATTGTATCACAAGATTATTTTTCTTCAGTGATAACCTGGGGAATTCTTTAATTTACCTCTTCTTGGTGATGTAGCACCATCTGCCACATCTGCAAAAAAGGCAATTATTTTTAGAAGCATCTGTGGGGTTTTTTTTATTAAGTATTGAGTCATCGAGGTCAGTATTTTTGAATTATTCAATGTAGGAAAATAGAAGCATTTGTTTTGCATTTTGGTCAATAACAAAGGATGGATTTTTATTACTGTTGGTGCCATAAATCTCATAGCAATTTGCTGCAGGCTTCCGATTTCCAAGAAATTTGTTTGCATCCTCAGTGAGAGCATTTAGCTTTGTAAGAAAAAAAAATCAATCACAATTCTGGTATCGGTAAAACAGCATCTTGGTGGCATGGTGGCAAATAAGTGACTCTGGAAACCCTTCTATTAATGGAGATATTATACTGAAAATTGCATACTTCCTAACACTGAGCCATTGGTCCAGGTTCCCAGCTTCAGATTGGAAAGTGTAAATTAGGATCTCTGCCACCAAAGGAGAAATCATTCTCTCACAGGATACAGAATATTTTAGTAGATGTTACAGACATGCACCCTCTACTAAACACTTTATTGAGTGAAGTCCCAAAATGAGCCATCCTTTGGTAGATTCCTTATTAAGTCTGTGGCCTTCCATGATAGCTCTACATCCAGTGAGCACATCTAAGTCAGATGAGCATTCTCCATCAAGCAGTGGGAGTCTAGCAAAGGTGAGAATTAGAAACTGAAGCTTTCAGTAGCTTGCTTTATCTTGTAGTGAAAAGGTGCTTACCTGTGCCAGATGCCTTGGAAGACTTGTGCTTTGTGTAAATTCGTGGTGTGCTGAAGTAATGAGTATAGTGCGTGAATGCAGAGTTATCATTTGATGATGACATGACAACATCTCTGCAGCAGTTTCTTTCATTTTTCTGCTGTTGAGAAACTAATGAGAACAGACAACTTCTCAAAGAGAAAATAGTTTTTCTCTGAGGAGCTGATGAAAATTGGGTTTATTTTACTTTACTACAGACTGAATAGTCTGAGGAGAATCACTTAAGAAATCACACGCACGTTGAAAATTAAAGCTTAGAGAGGAGCCTATTGGATAAAGAAAGAGAAGAGGAAACTTTGATCAAACTGACTGATGAAATAATTGAAAAAGATGTTGAAAAGCCAAACCTGAGTTGTCTGTTGAATGAAAGACCCATGACACAATCCAATATGCTGCATTTGCTTGGGTTATGCAAGACGTAAGTGTATGACACCGGATGGGCAAACTGAAGGAACTCAGCTATATGCTCTTCTACATCAATTAGTATGTACTGCTGCATGTCTGCTTCACATGACACCTAGAAGGCGTTCATTTAACTATCAACAGTGGCCAGTAAGTGTGTGTATGTGTTTCTCTGTATTTTGAGGTATTTTACATCCCTAAACTCACTGAAAATCAGCTGTGGAGTCTAAGACTATTCCCGAATATAACTCATAGTTTTGCATTTCTCTGTTAAAATTATTTCAGGCTGTGAACCCTGACTGTGTGAACAGCTTTGCAAACAGAGTCTGGAATTCATAGCACCAGCACAACCTTAGGTTTGAACTGCAACGCAGCACAAGAATAAAGATTTAGCTCTGCAGTTACAGCACAGGAAAGTCGAATCTTTAGACCAAAAAACCCACAAAAAAAACAATAGAAGGCTATGGAAGTGCTGCAGTTACTCCTGACTGTGATGTCCTTTGTCCTGGGAAACAGAGTTGCTGATTTTACCTGTGTAGTGATCACTCAGTTTGGTGTGAAATATGTCTCCCAGGACTGGGATAGCTGACTGGAGAATTCAGATTTACCAGATTTCAGTAATTTCAAAGGCAGTTGCCCTTTCCTGTCAGAACTTAAGTCTGAGATGAAGCCTCATTCAGAACAGATAGTGGCATTTTACGTTCATTTTACTCATCACATACCTTTAATAAACTTTGCCATATTTGCATATGAAAAGTGGCTTTTTGGAAAGGACACAGATTTTAAGGTTTTAAGATGCTACAGATCTAGCTTTTCTATTTGCTTTTCACATGACTGGGAAGTCTGCTTTGCTGCTGTATGGAAGAGGTAATGAATTACTCCTTACTGGAGCACGATCCAGAGACAGCACAATTCGTCAGTACTCCAGAACGTGACTCCTTAACTATTTTCCAGCTGTGCTTTAATGTACTATTCTATCTGTACTGTTTAATTAAGGTCCAAAAGGGCTCTCAGTTAGTGGCCACGCTGCCATCTTTTTTGCTTTTAGACTCAGTGACACTTTTTGCACTGTGAGTTCGGTTACCTGCACGCAGCATGACAGAAAGCCAGCAGTCATTGTCAGCATGCCAAGTCTCTGCAGGACAAACCAGTAGCAAAGCCACTCAGTCCTTCTCTCATTGAAGAGCATGAGAAAACAGTGAGCCTTGTTCTTCAACCTGCAGGTCAACTTGATTTGTAATTTACTATTAGATTGCATGAGGGATGCATCTTATAAAAAGAGGCAGTGACAGCTTCTGCTGGGAGTACTGGGCAGAGTGCAAAGACTGTAGCTAGTCTAACTGTGGAGCTGTGAAAGAGGGTACTTCACATATGCAGTATTTGACCCTTGAATATCAGGTTCTTATTTTTAATTAAGATATAAAACCAGAATGACTTTGTTATGTTTAATGTCCCTGATTCTTCTAATGGAGGGTAAGGTTTATGAAGTGCTAGTTTGCTTTTTCAAATGCCAGATAAATTATTTTTATCTACATAATCTGAGCAATGGAGAAGTATCTTGTGAACAATCAGGACTCCCACTTCTAGATATAAATGATGCTGGTGTCTTAGAGTGTGTTATGGGACATTGCACTTTTCATTCAGTCAGTTAACGTTCTGATCTCATTTATACGTTTATTCCATCCTCCCATGTAATTCATGAATCTTCCCATTAATTAGCAATTAGCAAGTACTAATCTTTGTATTTTTCATTCACAGTCCTAATTCCAGAACATTTTTGATTTTTGGTTATTGATGTTTTTAATAACTGTGGAATAGTACTTCATATATTACCAATATCCTTGTTGACAAAGCAAATTAGTTAGTATGGGAGTTAGAACATCCATATCTGGTCCTAAACAGTCTCAAGAAAAAATATATGTTTGTGAGAAAGGTAGCCTTGTTGATGTTTGGCTGTGGATTTGGGTAAAAAGCTGAATGTAGGCTCCTGCTAGCACACTGGCTTAAGCTTCAGCAAAGATGACTTCGGAAAATTCATTTTAGTTTTTATTGGAGCAAACTAGGTAATTGCACATGTTACATGTCTGTTGCATGTCTGTTACCCTGTCAGAACTGATGAGAGATTATTAGTTAAGCCTTGGTAACCTGGTTGCCTGCTAGGGTCTATCTGCAAGTGTTCTGTATCCTCTCATAGATAGTCAGCAGTAAATTAAAAGCACTCAGGAGGCTCAGTTTGGAAAGCAGAACTTGATGGTGTTGAATACCCTTTTCCTCGTAAATTTCTGGAGAAAGAGACTTAGCTCTGTGAGATCTTTAATAGCTATCACATTATGTCTGGAGAGAGAAATTCCGCTAAGGTTGCGGCAATTTCATTATTGTATAGAGGGAGATCTTGCAAGATTGGCCAGATCTATTCCAAAAATAAAGTGTGAGGGGTGGTACCAACTGTGAATACAAATAATTTCACTGTGAGAGCTTATTTTTATTGTTATGTCTATCACATCAAGACAATCCCAAAGTAAACAGGGACATGCTGTGTACAGCTGACTCACGAAACAGACTATATGCACGACTTACCTTTGCTTTGTACCTACTTCAGAGCAAGCTATTCACCCTGGATTACAGAATTCAACCTCTGCTGTTGTGTTTTCTTACATTTTAATCACTACCCATAAATTCTATCTAGGCAGGTAAAATCAAGGATGAACTGCAGCAAATACTTCTTTTTATAATGTCTTCCAAGCTGAATGAATGTAGCCAGTATTCTACTTGCTCTTTCAAGCTGCTTGTGTATGAAAATAAGTTAGTGCCGTGCTTTAGAGTACCATTCAAGACAAACATGATTAAAGGCAGATATGTGCTGTCCTCCAGTCTTCAAAAAGCATTGGTCATATTCATATAATGTAGTTCAAGAGAGTCTTCCAAAAGCAAAAATTAAGGTCATAAATAGAATTTTAATGTCACTAATGAGGCTATAGAAAACTTCTTGTAGACTAGTTGCTTCTCTTTAATGAACTGTATTTTTTGTATAATTTGAGTTATGTATGTAACTGAGTCACTGAAAACATTTTTGGAGGTTTCTTTTGTATGTTTTTTGTTCTTCAGCAACTTTGAATCTCCACTGATGCAAGAAGTCCCAGAGCACCAAGGCAACAGCACAGATAGTTCGGGAAGCAGTTTGGGAAGCGCTGTCACAGCATGTAAAAAGGTAACTTCCAAGTTTATGTTATTTTCAAAAGTATATATATCCTGGGTTACAGCTTTGCTTTATAGCTTCTACTTTTGTTGAGGAACTCAACATTTAACTGATGCCTAAAGAGGAAAAGGATTGATACAGAAAAATAAATTCTGGACACTGTTATGGTATCTTGCAATTTTGTGTGCCTGGTCTGTACCTGTCTGGCTACAAAATATATGTGTTGGACGTACATTTCCCTTAAGTATTTCTCATTTTTCTCATTATCCGGCAAAGTGTAAAAGTCATAAAGAGCACAAATAAAGTCAGGAATGCTCTTTGATAGCTTGCAAGTTTTGGGAACCCAGCCTGAGGGTCCAGAGCTTAGTTTCTCCAAGGTCAATATGATACAGGGTCCTTCACGTAATAGAGCTTTTCTGCCTTCCCTAATATCTTAGCAGAGGATTTCAGCAACCAAGGAAGTAGTATAGATTTGACTGTTGCTGCGTTTATTGTCTCAAAATGGATTTATATGTGTTATTTACTTTAGAGCACAGGGAAGAAAGGAAGCAGTGTCTGTATGTGTCTGTATGTAGTTAGGATTAGTCAGGTATGATTGACAGTAGTTTATTAATGTAGGTAGTACAATTGAGAATACACGGGGGAAGACTCTGGATGCTTTCATCCATTCTCAGGGCTAGATTGTGGCAGTGCAGTCCAAGGGAAGGCCATTATCCATTACAGAGAACAGGCCATCTTTCATCTCTCAATTTGCAGTAACCATCTGAGCTCGACTATTTCCCATAGGCATAATTCTAGAGCTGGTAAGAAAGTATCTGTTTACCACAAAATATTATAAAACTTCACAGTTCATACAGTTTTCCCATAATTCTATTTTTTTCTTCCTTCACTACTAATTGTAATGCTTTCCTTTTGTGTTTTTTATTTTCCAAAATAAATAACAATGTAAATATGTGAATAGACAGAGAGATAAACATGTTGAAGATAAAGATTTATTTTCCTTATCCTTCTGAAAACCACACTGTGACTCTGGGGGTTGAGTGTTGGCTGCCTACTGAAATTTCAATAAATGTAAAATCACTGAAATAAAAAAACCTCAATAGACTAATTTGTATGCTGGAATTGGCCATCCCTAACTCATCCCAGCAAGTCAAAAGACAAAACGTCAGTATTTTATTTGTTCAAAGAGTTTGCTTATTTTCAGAAAAATATGTGATTTTTAAAAAATGCTGCTGACTGTAATTGGAATCTGTAGAAATGGGCATAAAATTCATAATGTGGCTGAACATCTTACATTTCTTTAATCTGAGTTGGCTGTTTTATGTAAGACTGAAGGACAGTTGCACAGCACTGAAAAGTGTTACCACTGTGTTTATGAATGTTGCCAGCATGGTCACCTTCAGAAGCATCACTCTTACAGACCTACTTTTACCTTTTGATTTAGAGCTGCTTTATCTGTCTGATCCCTTACATTTGAACTTTTCATTGTAATACGAGTCAATTTTATGATGTTAGACACACTAGAAGAAGTGATTCACCTCTTCCAGAACTTCTGACAAACAGCAGGATATTTTGGGCTTCTTTGCAGCTTTGTCACAGTATGTGTTAGTGTTCTTTTTGTGTGTGTGTGTGTGCGTGAGGAAAAGGATGCAGAATAATCAAAGTAAGCCATTATCTTTTCTTTTATCCTACATTAGTTACAGTAATTTTTTGAGTTAGTTATATAATTGGTGTTGGAGTGAAACTGTGAGTTCCTGCTGCAAGAGAACAGTTTAAACGATTCACTTGCAGGCTTGAGTATTTTCACTTGGTATGAATGGGAATGGCTCCTGTCAGGAACCATATGGGTTGTGGTCTTTTAGCACAAAGACCAATCTGAACAAATGCAGAAGATGTGCCCCGTGATAGTTCATCTTATTCTGTATGTCCCACTTTCATATCCTTTTGGATGAGTAGTAATTAACCAAAGCAATTAAGATGATCAGCCATGAAGACGCAGATGTTTCATTTGTGGAGCAGAGCCTATTTAATGTTGTCACAGTTATAGATATTTAGTGTATTTTAATGTCTTATGATCTAAATTAGGGAGCAGGAAGCTGTTACGCTAAACTTGCATGCAGTATTTTCCTCTGGGAAACAGTGACTTTTCTAATCTACACACTGCTAGAGGCTGATTTTAGTTCATTGATTCACAACACACTGAGTAATGCTGACTGCTGAGTCTCTAGATGAGAGTGGAAAACTTTTTTTTTTAGAACCATGAATTACTGCTGATTCCACATTTCGTGCATGATGCAAATTCATCCTGAATTATTTTCTGAGTGTGATGATCCTGCTTTGAACCAGACATACAGCTGTTAAGCATAAGTGCAGACAGTGAATAAAGTTCTGCTTTCCCTTGTGCCGCTGCAAATCAGAAGCAACCTCACTGAATTCAGCAAATCCCGTGTATGCCAGTGGGATTGGCCTGGAACTTGTCTCAGCTAGGTGACAATGAAGAAAACTACAAGATGAGAGGAGAAAATTTTCTAAAGTGATGCTGTTTGTACTAGAAATGCAGGCTGTATAAAAGAAAGATGGTGAATGACCACTGGAGTAGTACAAGTTTAGGTTTCTTATCTGTGCTACAGAGCTGCTCAGTATAGTTTGAAAAGGACCTAAATGCAAAAATGGCAATCAGAAAGTATGGAAACAGTTATATCTCTGACAGATAACTATGCTCACATTGCATTTCATTAGTTACCCTATAGATTAGGCAAGCTCACTCAAGCTTATACACGGCTGACCATTGTAGTCATACATTATTGTAGTATAAGGGCTTCAGTGTATTTCTTAAAAGCATGAATATTCATGCAGGTGTGAACACATCTGCATACTCCCATTTTATATAAACACAATAAACAAGTAGAATTGTCCTACAGTAGTGAGATCCTAGAAGTATTAAATTCACTTTGCCTATACCTGTGTGTCTTTGACCATGATAATATTGCTGACAACTACCAAAGAAGCATGCCCAAAAGCTCATGTGGATTCAATTTATGGACCTGTTATTGCATAACAGGAATGCATAAACTTGCAGTGATCTGCATTGCAGCGTGGCCCAAATTAGCCTTCCTCAATAGAAATGTTAGTGGGGAAGTTCTGAGAAGTAACGTATCTGTAATGATTGTAATGCAGAAACTTGTATTTCGTAAGACAGATCTTAAACTCATCTAAAATTTGCATCTCATCACATCTATTGCTTAGTCAAATGTCACCTTCTGTCCTCTGAACGCCATTCAGATATGTGTAAAATCAGAGCAAGAAGTCCCCATCCATATGCTTCCACACGCCTCCCTTTCTCACAGTGCTGTCTTTTCTGAGTAATTTCCAGAGGCATTCCAGATGACTTTGGGCCTACTTGTATTTGTTAGATTACTGACCTCCCCCACCTCCTGTTGCATGGGCTGCAGTATATCCTATTTTGCTTTTCTCACCAATCTCCTTTAAATTCTAATTGCTGAAAATGATCTTCTCAGACCTCCGGTAGTAAAAATGCCATTGCACCCTTCTTCACATTTCTGACTGCGTTTTCAAGACTGTGTCCAGCACTGCTTGTGCACATATAAAAGCAGAATATAGGCCAGGGAAAACACCATCCTGCTAATGCTGCTCATCTCCTCAAGGTTACTAAAAATCATATAATATCATAGCTTCCATGTAATAATCTCTACCCTTGCCTTAAAGTATATTATGAAAAGTTGCATGCAAAAATTAAATGCATTGAAAAGCCTTGAAATTAATAAATAACCCTGGAATGACCCTCAAGCTTGACAGCAGTGACCTGACCTAAAACATTTGTTCAGGAGAGTTATTACTTCTACATTACCAGTATTTGCTTCCCGAATGGAAGATAGATGTGCCAATGGTGATTGAACATCCGCAGGAAGAAAACTAGGTGAAATTTGGAATGCACATCTCATTTCATGAATTAATCACCCACAATATACGTCTGCTATAACCTAGCAGTTCTGAAGAGAAATATTGGTTGAGCACACCAAGTGCTTTGAGAAAAAAGAGTAGCAAGCTTGTCTGAAGCTTGTTTTTGTGTGATAATTTCTGTCTATTCCAGTAACTGTTTGAGATTTGGGAAAGAAAGACCTGAAGCTATTAAGACTAAAGACAAATTCACTAAGATTTTTTAAGGAAAAAAGGCAAAATTTGTTACTGAAAAAGCTGTTTCAGTTAGAGAGGACTGTTTGTATGTTCTCAAATCACGTCTAAGAGGACATTAGAACTTCAGTCCTCGAGGATGAGAAGATATATATGTGTGTGTATATGGTGGAATTGTTTTTCTTCACAAGATTTTCTGAAGAAGGTACTTTGTGGAAAAAATATTTGATGCAATATTTTACCAACCAGTTTATAATGTTTATAAAAAGTTTATAATGTTTCAGTAACTGTTCTTAATTTAAAAAAAAAAAAAAAAAAAAAGCTTACAGTTTCTAAAGGAAATTGTTTCTCTGCTATATGACATATGCTGTTTTTCCCATCTAGACTCAGAATTAGTTATGGTGGCACGAATCTATTCATGCTAAGACAGTATGCTGTAAAATTTATTGAGTTCAGAGTCGCTGAACTAGTAAACAAGATTAGCTAGCAGTCCCCAAGAAGAAACTGGTGTAGATGTGCAGCAGTCACAAGTCTTTGTCATTCTCAGAACAAAGTCTGTGGGCACAGCATCTCTTCTTTCAGAAGAAATCTCACAGCAGGGCTAGAGTTTGCGTATCAACCTACCCCATTGCAGAAAAAAAAATAAATAAATAACCATAAAGGTGCAAAATCTGTGTAGAGGGCACTGAAGGAAGGTGCTGAAGCAAAGCCAAATGTATGGGCTGTGGTGTTCCTTGTCATCCGTCCCACAGAGAGTGCAGTATTAACTGTATGACTTAAAAATTAGAGTGGGTGTTAGTCTGTGTGTGGTAATAAGCTTACTTCTGCATTGCTCCTGAGTATTAGAAAATTGTGTTAGCTGGCCAGATCAGCTTTCCACAGTCATTCATCTTCCCTGAGAAAGGAAGAGGTCTGACAAGTTCTTCTCACTTCATAAGGAATTGATCTAGGCTTAGAAAGTAAGTGTTCCTGAAGTAGGACAGAAATGTCAATGCAAATTATACAGCAAGATAATGAAAAATACTGTGGATAGATTTTTTTTTTCTAGGTAGGACAACAAAGGTATATTTTGAAGTATTATTAAAGTAAAAGTCTAAAAGCTATAGTACAGCCTTTTTCCACAGTTGCCAGCAGTACAAAGAAAATATACATCCATTCCACAAACGTGCTTCTTAACATTTTTGCCCAGGAATGATAAGCCATATAAATTGTTCTGTGAGTATCATCACTGTTGCTGCTGTTATTTCCTGATGCTAATTAGTTGTTTCAAAAATAATAAGAGTTCCTCTTTTTCATGGAAGAATTGTGAAGGATGAGAAAAAAAACATGTCAAATAGTCAGCCTGTGGATTAATTTATCCAGACAGACCCTTTCTCTTTTGCTTCACAATGTCCCATTACCTGAAATACATGCCTTAAACTGAATTTAGAGAAGAGTGAAATGTGCCAGCTAGGCTGATAGGCTTTTTGTACAGTCAGAAAGCACAGTCCTCCAGGAGGTCAGCATTCATCTCTGATCTCTGTTGGCTAATAAGATTCCTCATGTTGTCCATGTGAATAACTCCCCTTCCCACGCTTCACCATCCTCAACTATTTGTCCTTTGTTCTCAATTAAACAGAAAATGAATGCATGGAAAGAAACAACTTTTCAGTTTTAACAGTCTTGTCAGCATAGGAATTCAACCCCTAGACCATCTGTGCCTCTCACTTCCACTTTTATCCCTGATGGAAATTAGGATAAATTGGTCTAGCCTTCACACTCTCAATGAAAAGGCAAACAGGAACGAGTGATTCTTAGTGTTGTCATCTGCCTCTTTTGCTTGTCGTGGATCTTTCTGTAGTGACCCTAGAAATGTAATAAAGTACAAGCCTGCCTGTATTATGATGTGGCTCTTTAGCCCCCAACAAATTGTACAGAGACTCTGGCTGTGTTGTCACTGCAGACAGTTCCTGGTTATGTCTGGTACAACCAGCCCAGATCCATGAGTCACTTCCAGACTTACTGGTATTTCAAAGGAATCTGATGCCATGCTCAAAATGACAGTCCTTTCTGAGTGTGACTTTCTGCGGATACATTTCAATAACAAATTAGAGGTCTGTTTATTAAAAAGGCAATTTGGCCCACCTGAAAATTGTGCATAGCTAGTACAGGGGCAGCAAGGAATTTACTTCAATCTAAACTATCTGCCTTACCAAACTGACTTTGCCTCTTTATAATCTCTAGTCTAATTTTATTTTTATTCAGACAAAGCTTGTGGCATGTGCTGTAAGACTAAGTCAACACAGAGAGATTGAACTTTCTCCATGAAAAAGCTTTGATCTTAGGGTACTGACTGAGCTCAGTATTCTTCATGGAAAGTTTCAAGGGCTTTAGCTTCTCCTAAGGCAGAAAGATAAGAAGAAAGAGGTTGTAGCCTAGGCAGTTCTGAATTCTAGCAGAATGAATTGTACAGGTCTGTTTTAGACAGAGAGACACAGTAAATCATAAAGGCTGCAAATTTGTATACTGTGGTATAAATAAATGATTAGTTTTCCCAAAGTCAATGTTTATCACTTTAACATAGAACAAAACTCCTAGCGCTGTTTTCCAATAAAAATGTTTTATTTGTTGGGGTTATTTAAGGCACCTCCTTCAAGGACTTTCAGTTCTTAGAGAAAATTGTCCAATACATCAGGGGATCACTTGAATCCCAGGTACATTAACTGTAGAAGTCTAAATGGAATGGGAATCCCAAGTCTCGCTTCCCAAAAATACGTTTACGCGAGACTTTCGGTGAGTGCCAGCAGCAGAGTTCAGGCACAGTAGGACTGAGTAAATTTTAAACGATTTTGACCATTTTTAACTATTTTAACAGATCCTCTGCAGTAATAGCCTGCTAGAATCAACAGACTACTGGCTGCAGAATCAGAGGACACCATGCCAAATTGGCTTTCTGGAAGACAAGTCAGAAAGCAACTGTGCCTCAGTAAGTACACACTGTAATCTCCTCTGGAGAAATGTCCATTGAGAGCTATTTGAGCAGGGTGTGGGGGTGTCTAGGGTACGTGTTAAAAGAAGTCAATAACTAATCGACTCCAAGATTATGCCAATGTATTGATAGTTTCTGCAATTTCCAGCTTTCTGCAAAATATCCAAAGCAAAAGAATGCATACAGATTTCTATACAGAATACATTAATAAAGACTGCTTCAGAGGTTTCCCTGTATTGTCATTACGCATTGTAGTCAGCAACTAAAAACAGAAAAATAAGCTAAAGAGTAAATTATTCCAAACTGTAGCTTGTTAGTGGAAAGGTTGGGAAGAACAGATGCTTAAAAGGCTGCTGAGTGTTCTTGAAGACATAGAAATACAATTAAGGAGAAAACTCTTTCCATATTAGATGAGGAGAAGCTGCTAAAGAACTCAAATAATTTTGCATTTGAAATCTAAATCTCCATGTATTGTGGTTTATAATGCAATTAAATTAAGAACAGCTTTTGGTTAAGCTTGTATTTGGAAAAATGAGAGTTGTGTTTCTTTACACAACATCTTTATGCTGAATGACATTACATTGCTATGACTGTAATAGTGTTTTATTCAAGAAAGGACTCAGGAGAGCAGAACATTACCAGAAAGAATTACATAGAAAATGTGCTTTTAGATATTTTATGAATAGTATCAGAGGTTAGAGGGCTAAATGTCATGCTGTTCTTTGGACTATGAGTTCCCAAAAGATACAGGGATCAAAATGGACAACTTTAGTGTGCAATGGTAAGCAACCGCGTAAGGCACAAGGTGAGAAACTGAGCAGATTCCTGTCTCTCAACTTTGAATGATGCTGGGTAAAACAAGGGAGGGGAGAGGGGATATTTGTCTTAGTTTCAGCTGAGATGGAATTGTTTTCTTCTGGTGTGATGTTATGTTTTGGTTCTAGGAGAAAAACAAGTTGATAACACACCAATGTTTATAGTTGCCTGCTAAGCCAAGGCTATGTGCAGTGAAGGGCCCAAGGAGCTGGGAGGGAATGGAATTAGGACAGCTGACTTGAGCTTGCCAGAGGGATATTCCATACCATGTGACATCAAACGGAAGGAGTTTGGAAGGAGGTGGGAGTTCACCTCTTGCTCTTGTCAGCTGCTCAGCCCCCTGAGCTGGGCATTGGTCAGGGGATGGTGAGCAATTACTTGTGCATCACTTGTTACATACATTTAAATACACGTATAAAGTCATAACTATTTTCATTTTCCTTTTCTCTATCTTAGTAAATAGTTTTATCTCAACCCATAAGTTCTATTTTCCTTTTTTTTCTATTCCCTCCCTCATCCCAGTGAGAAGGGGTGGAGTGAGCAAACACCAGTGCAGTCCTGAGCCACCCACTGGGTTAAAACACTACAATATTAAAGAGCATTGTTTAGTGGTACTGATTTCCAAGACTCCTAGAATCAGACAGACTGCAGTTTTCTGTTCTTCTGCATGTAATCTCCCGAAGAGAGACGTCACAGTATTAGAAAGTATACAATGTTGTTCAATTACAGCTGGAAAGCTATGATTTGAGCTGTACCCCTAATGTATTCTTCACCAGAACAGGATAATCAGGCAGGTAATCAGGATTGCTTTTAATGCAAAAGGAATTTACCACAGTTGCTTGGTTTTACAATTCTGTATTTCATTCTGACAGACCCTTTACTTATTTGGGAGGATAACCAGGATATGCTTTGAGACAGGGTCTGCCATGTTATCTTTTCCTATTGCCTGCTCGCTCCTTGCATAGCATGCTCAGAAAACAGCCAGATTTCCCTGTGCAGCTTTGTGAACACAGTGCCTACACTACATGCTCATTCACACACAGAATGTTCTGTAATGTTCAAAGCGAGGTATTAGTACCTAGTTCATTCTGTAATTATTGCAATTATTACTGCAGTAGAAAAAAAGATTGTGCTGGAATAGAGATTGTATTGAACTATATGACTTTGTATTCACAATGCAGAAGTAGAATTTACAATTTTAAATTAAAACTAAAACATCATGCATAAAGAGAATTCATTTAGAAGCTAAGTAGTTAAATGTTATTTTGGAGCGTCCCTGTTCATACTAAAAGAGGTGTTTAGTGGCCTGGAAGTTTAGTTCTTCTAGACTCCTAAGCATCTAAACTTTTGAGTTACTGTTCAATAGTTACCCTAGCTGTTATGAGCAGAACTGAAGTTTTCTTCATATTCCTGTTTAATTTATTCTGAATGGAAATACAAGACAGAATTTTAATTTAAGTACCTGAAATGTTACACAACTAATGGAGTACACTAGGAAACTTTTACATTAATCATTAGAATGTAAGCACACTGGTGGTTTTGTTTGTTTGTTTGTTTTTGTTTGTTTTGTTTTTGTTTCCACAATTGCTCTTCCCACCTCAGGTATGCCAGTCATGTATTTGGGTGGGCATGAAGCTCAAGCAAACTAGGGAACCGGGGACACTTGACCACTGTGTGAGGTTCAGCATTATTTCGGCATTCTACTCAGAAAGCATTTCATTCTGAGCCCTTTCCGGTGTCTGATGATGAATGAGTGGAGGCTGCAGGAACAAAGAAGGACATGAACATGGGGCAGTTTCCCTAGCTTCTCCAATAGCCAGCAAACCAGACTGCCATTAACAGAAAATACATTCTTGTCTTCTCTTTCACGGAGATTTTATAAATTGCTGTTGCCAGCAGTGCCAGAAATGTTTTAAAGTTGCCATTAGGTTTGCAGAATGAAAAAAGAAATCTAAATCATACTACACTGCTAATGGGTACTTTTCTTAAAGATGACTAGTAATACGTTTAGCCACAGTGTTCAGTTTTTGTTTGGAAGAGTTTATGTATAGTTATGTCTAATCTCACTGTAACTATAAATGCAACAAGACTATATGAATGTAGATGTCATAAATGTTGTGTTCATTGTCTCCCATTACCGATTAACACATTTAGTACAAGTAAAAATAGACTTGTGCCTGTCCTACATATGCTCACCAAGTCACTAACACTGATTTATTAAAACAGTAAACACTTAACTCAGCTATAACAGACTGCTTTTCCATAGAGAGATTTTTAAAGAAGAATGGGCATTTGAGTACATGTAATAGTCCATTCAACTCCAAGCTATGTATTATGATATGAAAATAGTAAGTTGCATGAGAGGAATAGTATTTCATATTTGCCTAAGTTGGACATCTTTTCCTTGGCTCTGAAAATAGAAGTGTTCATGTGATATATTTTTTCATTACATCAAGTTCTGGTAGTCTGTTATACTAGAAGAAATGCTATTGTGTCCATATTTAATCCGATGGTTGTGGACATCTGCAAAGATGAACAATAGAAGTCATAGGAAGAAATAGTAACTAAATGTGATGCCTGTTCTCTGTCTTTATATTATCTATTAAAAGTGTTATGTGTATTATGAGTATGATATTAATAGAGTTTGAAAGACTGTCTTGTCCTAATTTTCTCTTTCTACTTTCAGTAGATGTGTAGGAACAAACTTTTGTCCAAATGTGTTTACACTTAGGAAATCAAATGAGGTGCACTGGGATTTAGTCCAAGTGGACAGGGCTAATTGTATTAGTCATTAGGACTTTGTAGGAAGAACTCCCACAAAGGCTAATCAGGAAGGAGCAGCTGAATAAATTATCTGTGGGCTTGAAATGAGGGCCTGATGAGAGAGAATGAAGGTGACTGCTAGATTGTAGTGCTATTTTCTTATAAAAGATCATAACGGATCTATTTTAAATGTCCTGGAGTTGAAGCGTGCTATCCTCCGTACTTCAGGTGATCCTATTAGATTTTGCCATGCTGTCTACTTGAAAAGTTTATACTCTTATGAAGAACTTCTACACTGGTGCTATGAGGGTATGTAGTAGAACACTCTATCATCTGAATATTTTCATCCTAATAGAATGAGTAATTACCAAACACTGAATTAAATTATGATTAACAATGATACTGCTGCAAATTAAGTACATAGTTTTGTGCTATTTTCATAATTAGATAAATTTTCAATGTAGTTTAATTACGTAAGTCTTGTTTCATTTGTTTACACTAAGTGAGAACTTACTTAGTCAAAATCTGTCAAATAGAATAAAGCTCATGGATTTATAGGATACAGTCATTCATAAGCTGCACAGAATGACAGATGTGATAATATTTGCAGTGAGACTTTTTTGTTATCCCACAGAGACCCCATCAAATAAACTTTCATGTCTTTGCCCATTCCATTGTTCCAAACTGTCTTTCTCATTGGACCTATATCAAATATTCTCTGCTTTGGACTTGCTGGTAAGTAAACCTTACATAAAAAGAAAAACCTGATAAGTAGTTTGTCCCTACTTTCCTTTTACTGAGCTAAAATATTTATTTACCAGTGCTCAAAGTGTTTGATTGGTTTAGGCTAGTACATGTTAGCGAACTGAAATTTCTCCTTAGAAAATTCTCCTTAGAAAATCTCCTTAGAAAATTTCTCCTTTATTGTTTCATCTTCTGGCATCATAGAATCACCAAGGTTGGAAAAGGCTTCCAAGATCATATAGTCCAACCATCCACTTACCACCAATATTTGCCCACTAAACATTTCTTGAACACATCCCTGGACAGCCCATTATAGCACCCAGCCTCTTTAGGAGAAGTAATTTTTCCTAATATCCAATATCAGACTCTACTAAAGCTCCAAGTCTTACTATTGCTCTCAGAAAACTCATTTATTATTCTTCTTAAGGGATTTTAAGATTTGTCATTTTTCTTTTCAGTGCCTTTGCAGTAAGTAGGCCTTCCTGCTCCCTGGCAGCCTACAAGAAATTACACTTGAGAACTGCTTCTCCAAGAAAATACACCTTTCCTTTCCAAAGCAGCATGCTTCTTTGTTAGGGGTAATGGGATTTCTAGACTTGGGCAGAAATGCTTTCTTCTATGTAAAAGCTGCATATTTTTGTGCCAGGTATCCTGGAGCAGTAGAAACAAACTTAACATCATTAAGCAGCATTGATAGAAATGGTTGGTGGAACTTCCCTGCTTTTCAACTAAAACAAACGAAAACAATAGAAAACTTTATTTCTAACCTCACCATAACAAGATACCAGTTTTTAAAGTATTGGGATCCTAATAGTTTAAAAGATCTCTAAAGGTTGTCTTTATGTCTTTTTGTGGCTCCTTATAACTGGAAAAAAAAAATAAAATCTGGCTTTGCAAGCACATGAGAGAACAGTTTCAAACAAGGATTTAAAGATGTGAAACATTCTTGAAGTAGTCGAGCAACTTTTCCTCTTACACAAACTCCAACTCTGTTAAACTAAATGTTCACACCAGAGTACTCAAGTATTCAAGTATGTATATAACGCATATACGTACACACACACAGTTGTATATTGGTTAGATCCAGCCCAAGGTAGCATCAGGAACACTTGACCAGAGTAGCAGGAGAGGCAAAGGACAGCAGAGTGAATTTAGGTCAAATTCAATTGCTGCCAAAAGACACTCTTATTCAGTTGTTGAGTCTTCTGCCTGAGCTTCTCCCATGTGCACTGGTTCTGCAGGCCATCTCACAATTGCCGGTGGTAGCACAGTGGAGGGGGGAGGATGATGTGACTAAGAAAGCAATGATGGTGGGGACAATAATAGGCAACTGATGCTGCACAGAAGAACCTTAATCCATCAGCAGCACAGGTGGAGGAAGAACTGCAGCATGGAGTTGTTAGCAGGTTAGTTGAGTACAGAAGAACACACTTGGTCTAGGAGACAGGCATTAGCATCTCAATGAAAGGAAGCAATGACTATTTTAGTCAAGGGTGGCAAGACTGTTGCCTTGGTGAGAAAGGAAGCAGACTGTTAAGAAAATGAAGAGATGTTGTAATTATGGATCATGTTTTCTATGATCTCTCTGTTTTATTAGATAATGAAGAATGTCATCTTATAAGCTGAGTTTTCAGAACTGACTGTTCGCCTTGATACTGCATCGCTTGGCCATCCTAAGCAGACGCTTAGGCATTGTCAATTTTATAGCAGTTCAGCTATCAAGCTTTTAAACAGATTCGGGGGAAGTTAAAGTTGCTATTATACCCTAATTTGAGCTGGCTGAATCAAGGCTTCTGTGGTTTCATCTCTTTTCCCTTCATCTTTTTTACTGCCTTTGCATTTGTGTAAATATGCAGTAAGTCAAGCAACATAGAAAAGGAATTGCAAAATTAAGAAATTAGATTTTCTAGCCAGTTCTTCCTTGAATCATCTCGCTGTGTTGTCAGGCAAATGCCAGTACTCACTGAAGTGATAGAACAAAAACATCCAGGAAGCAGCTCTTACAAATGAATCCAGACTAAGTGATAACACATGTAGAAAAGGAGAATCCTTGGCAAGGTGTACTTTAAGGAAAAAAGAGAGCACTTTTCAGTGATTAGTATTTTCTATCCTTTTATTTCACACAAGTCTTTTTAAAGATTTGACATTATGCATCCCTAGAAGTTTAGGTACAAATATACCTGTTTATATTTTACATCAACTTCTTTGATATTGGAATAACTTTAAGGTAACTTCTTGGCAATAATGCTGTGGGTGAGGGTGTGAAAATCTGTGCACTTGTGGCACAGATCTCTTTTAATCATGGCCTCTATCTCCAGATACTCTCCAGGATTTCCAGAGGAGAGCATGCCCTTACTGAAGAATGGAGATGGGGGCTTACAGGAGTTCAGAAAAGAGGATGTCTCTTCCCATGTTTGGTATTCATCAGCAAGCCAAGTATGGAAATGCATTTTTGAAACCCAGAGGAGGCTTTTTGTTTGTTTTAAATCAAAACCATAGGTATGCTTTCAGGCATAATTCAGGAAAATCTTTGAATGTGATTTTCTGAATGGTGACCATGCATAGCTGAAACAATTTTTGTTTTTAATCTTGTTTGAATGACGATGAACATTTCCTAATAAAACTAGCAAAGGCCTACTTCTCTACATAGACAAATCTACATACCAAGACGCTTACTTTCGCTTGCATACACACCCTCAGCAATTCGTCTTATGGACAGGGAATTACAACAGCAATTATTATACCTTTCACTCACTAGTTACTCAAGCATCTTCCATAACAGCATAGTCTCTTTCAGAAATCGAAATCCAGCCATTGCATTTCAGATCTAAGCCATAATTACTAGAGGTATTTTTAGTTTTAAGTTTCATCTTCCTATTCAGCCTGACAGTACCTTAATTATATCCTGACAAGGAATAGGAATCAACAGCTGCAGGCTAAATTGTGGTGTTGAGTCTTGGCCCTTTCTTAGACACATGTGGGTGTTCATGCTGCTGCGGTAAGGATTAACACCTTCCAGAGAGCCCCTCTCTAGCTCACAGAGAAGTAAGAACGCCACCCTTCAATTATTCTCCACCTTATGGAGCCCAGTGCAGGCAGAGTGACCTCTCTGTGGAAGGGATTACTTGCATACTCTGCAAAATGTATTTCTCCTTTTGTTCTCATACCTATTTGGCTTAGAATTGCTTATCTTCATATATGAGCTAATATTCAGGCAGAAATGAATTATGCCTATAAAGAGTTGCATTTCCACATTTTCGACATTGCGTATACACATTATATGGAAGGTTTTGGTTGCTGTATAAGAATTGGGGGGTGGAAGATTCACAGTAGCCTTTCTTCTCTTTTCTATGTAGCTTTAGGCTTGGATGCTCCTGTATCATATTCCTGAATCTCCCATCTTCTCTCCTGTCCCTCTGTGACACTCTCATACAGCAGTAGTGTCCTATCTGTATTTAAAAGATCCAGATACTTAGCCTCACTCTGAGATGCTTAACCTAACTCTGACAAAGCTATAAGTAGGGTTGCCAAATACTGGAAGAATCATTTGCAGTATTGCTGCTATATCCCCTTCAGCATCTCATATTGTCATATTATCATTGCCTCCATGGTCTGATTTCTGAAGAACTAGCATTGCTGTGCTGCCTTCAGAGTGAACATCTATAACTGCTTGCTACTGTTGTAACCACGGGCTCCCTGTAACATGAACTGCAGTGTGAGGCATGTAGAAATTTGTTAAACATCGAGTATACAGAGCACAAGAGAAAGCAGATGGGGCACGAGGCATAAATATTTACTGGCACATTTTCTTTAAGTCATAAGTGACAATTAATTACATCAAACCCAAAGGAATAAGTCTTAATGGGAAGAAAATATTCACAGCTGGTTTTGAAGCAATAAATTATGATGATTGTGGATGATTCATTGCTGCAGTCCAGCCATTAAAATAGAGTCTCTAAAGTACCAAGACCCATTAATCTACAAAGTCATTTGAGATATGAATATACTCTTCACCTTCTGAAGAGTAATTGGGACTAAGTTTAAGGTGTATCTCTTGCTGAAAATGCTTGAGAGATTATAAAACATTCTTCTGACAGCATACAGTGCTTACCTTAAAAAAGAACTGTGGCTGGGCTGGGGAGACCCAAACAGGTCACATTAGGACCTAATTTATGCCAACATGAATGACTCACAAAAGACAGTAGAGTCTGGGTTGAATGCTTTTGGAAACAATCCATTAGGGCTTGCAGGAAGAGCAGTTGGAAATCCCAATTGCACATTAAATAGCAGTTATACAGTTTATGGGACAAACTTCAACATAAGTGAGCCTCCTGAACCATATGTACAAGATAGCGTAGCATGTGGGGATTAAAGCAAAGCAAGCAGAGATGTGCTCAGGCACTTTAATTTTCAGTGCTTGTTCACAATAACTTTTCCTTCTCTTATAGCAAAGGCAGAGGAAGATTCTTAAAAGGCTTATTACCTTACTTCTTTTACCTTGCTGTCATGTTCCCAAAGCCTCCCTCCACTTTCTCCCACCCTTTGAACTGTGCTAGACACAATGCATGGTACAGCCCCACTTAATTGTTACTGAATTACGTAAGCCTTTCAAGTCAGTACCATCTTTCTGAATACAAATTTACTCCACGCATACTGCCAGTTTCAGGTATGGGTGGTCTGGCCATTAAACTCCACAGAAGTGCCTCTGGAGAGATGCCATCACTAGGGACACTTGCAGGTGTTTAATTTTCCAAAGGAGAAATGAACGTTTACAGTGGTTACAAGTATGCTGCCTCCTCTCTTGTAGGGAGGTACAAGACTGAGCACAGTAAAAGCTGAGCCAAGCACGGGATGCCAGAGTCCCATGAGCTCTCACTTCAGCTTACCTAGCACAATGTGTCCTGAACAAAAATATTTAGCCTACATCCTGCATCTGTGTGATAGCTATAAGACCTCTGAGAGGAGGGCAAAATAAATTAAGTGGGTAATCCTACTCGTCAGTAAAAGCTGTAGAGTTCTATCTATTGTCTATTTAGGCACTTAGATTTTAGAATATGAAGAGAGTAATATGATTTTTTTTTTTTGGCCACCTGAGTGAAAATACAAAGGAAGAAGGGGGAAGATAAATAGACTTTTTCCACTTACAGCTAGAGTGGAAATTGGTCATCTGCCCAAAGGACTGTACAGTAGAAGGAACTACTGGGTGGACAAACTACAAGCAGGGAGTGCCATGGTCCTGTTTTGTTGAGAATGGATTTTTTGCTGGTTTGCAGTCTCACTTTAGTGAGATCAGGAAGGCACCACTGCGTAAGTGGGGCATCCCTGTCCCAGAGACTTTCATGTTATTTAGTTTACAGGGCAGAAAGTGTGCATGAGCTTCTTTGTACTCCGGAGTTACCACCTGTCTACCTGTATGTCCCTATGCAAGCCACTGCACTGCACGTCTAGTACTTCCAAACAGATAATTTTTAATTCCTACATTTTATAGCTGGTTCCTCTGCCAGAATCATTTTGGCAAGCGTGGAAATTAACATTAGACAAGCATTACATCCAAATGCTAATGGATAATTAGCTCTGTCTTCTACAGGATGCTTTTTTTTTTTTTTTTTTTTTTTTTTTTTCTGAATTGCTATCAGGCTATTTCAAACATCTCCTATAAGACACTGATCTAAAAATCCTCTTTAACTATTTAAAGGACCAAATTATACCGTGTACGAAGAAGAGCTACATCCTTTATACCATTCTTAATCTCGTATCTACCAAAAAGTTGAGCATACTAGTTACAACTGTTGGTGTCTCTAAAAAGAAATAACAAAAGCCAGTGGCCGGGAAAATAAGTAACCAATGTTTAGTGAGGGGGGAGGGAAAAAAATAAATGAAAGAAAAAGTAAATTGGAAAAATTGCGATGGAAAAACAACAACTGGTGATTTTTTGTTTCCTTATTTCTTGCAAAATATATCGGAGCTCTACAAAAAGGAGATGCCAATCTTTACAACACATCAGTTTTCAGATGGCATTTATCTCTGTGCTCAGGAAAGGAAAACATTTGGGAACTACCTAACTGCCTTCTTCCATCCCACAACAGCACAACAATTCAATAGCAAGGTAGGAAATAAAACCCATCTTGCTTTCCAAAGCCACTCAGAGGTGGATCAATAGGAGTGATGACAAAAAAAAAAAAAATCTTAAAAAGTGGAGGAATACTACAGAATGTTACCTGAACCTCAGCAAACTTCAGTTGCCAGTTGTGATCAGTTGGGATCTCTCTCTCTCCCAGAAATTATAGGAATGTGACTTTTCCTTTATGTGCTTTATAATGTAGGTGTCACAAATCCTACTGTTCTACTTGAAGAGGTTTTAAAGGAGCACAAGATAGAAGCTAAATGAAGATCAAACTTTAGGCAATATAAAATTGTATGCACAAGAAAGCCACACACACACTCCTAGTTAAAATAATTCTCATTTCCTCCTCATTAGGATGTGCGTGACTGCACAGTTATGTCTTTAAACAGCTAAGAAATTTGTGAGCAAGCCTGGGTGAGCGCAAAGCCCATCTGCCCTCAGACAGCTATTCTAAGTGCCTCCTTGCAGCTCAGTTGGCTGCTGGCTGCAGAAGAAAAGCTCCTTTGAAGTACCTCAAATGAGCAGTTGTTTATAACACGGATAAACACACATGCCCAGTGAGAACACAAGGAACATACTAGGGTTGGAATTTGTTGTGAGTATCTTCATGCCTCTTTCTGTATCATTCCCTGGCTCAGCATTTATAAGCTTAACTTCTACTGGAAGTTAAACCTAAATTACACATGGGTGTTTTGCCATGAGTGTTTTATTCTTTGAAATTCAGAAACTTATATATACAAAATGCATGTTCACATGCCCTGTGAAATGAATGATTCACTACAGCTGTTCACACACTGTCTATTTTATCATCATGTTATTAGTGTAGGACTTTTTTTCTTTTCCCCTAGCATAATAAAGAAAAGCTCATTGCCATCTATGAGAAGCAGGGAATGGGGTTTGTGTTTTGTTGTGAGATTTACTTTCTCAAAGCATCAGTGTAAATCAGAGGACAATCAGGAACTACCCAATACAGTATTTCTGAAGTGACCTAGATCTCTGCTCCTTACAGTGTTGCAGGAAACTGGCTCAGGTTGATGTTTCTAGCTCCTTTTCCAGAAAGATCCAGTCAAATCCATCTAAATGCATAGATTTCTCATCTCTTTGTTCTTTCATAAAGAACCTGGGAGCTACAAAAGCCATGACTTCAGTCATAGCTGTGGAATCTTCTGAACTTCCTTCTGTCACACGGTAATAAGAGCCCAAATTAGGGGATGATGTTTTTAGCCACAGGGAGCATGGCAGGAAGCCTCACATCCTGTTCAATGAGTTGTTGTGTAGCTACAGGTTTAAGAAACCCTTAAGGAGAGCAGATACCTTCCTGATAGAGGCTTGTTTAGGACTAAAAGAAAGGTTAGACCAGAAGCATTTTCAGCTTTGTCATTTCTGACGTGATAAATTGGAAGCTAGGAAATTCTTGGTTTGTTTTGGAACAAACTCCTTAAATAACAAAAAGGTGTTTTTTCTCCAGCCACACATAGAAGCTGCATTTATTTAGCTATGCAGAAAAAACTCAGTTTTCTAGAAAATCTATCTCGAAAATAGATAATGATAAAGCTAAGGATCCAACTGACTCACGGGCAGAAAGATCTTTATTTCTGTCTGCTCCTGTTTAACTTAGCAGAACAGCAATTCTGCAGATGTGCGGACTGGACTGTGAGCTTGTGCAGATGGGTGAGTGCAGAAGTACAGACACTTCGGCTGACATGCATGGACTGGGGATGGAATTGACAGTCCTGATGCGGTGGTCTTCTCCAGATACCAACAGGAGATGTTTAACTGAGACCTTTCACGTTCTCTTCAACTGATGCTGTGTAAATGTGGGTAATTTAATTTTTCTAAGCATTTAGGAAGAATCAGTGTCATTTCCCACTTAAAATCAGTACATACATTACAGACAGTTTAGAGGATTTCCTGTCCTGTTTACTAAACAGCATATTTGGGGAAGATAAATCCTTCCAGGTTCTCTCTTTTTTTTTTTTTTTTCTTTTTTTCTTTTTTTCCCCTCCTTTTAACTCCTCTAATAATATTTTATTTTTTAGAAAATTTAACGATAAGTTGCTACTTCATATTGGATTCTGGAAATCAATAGATCAGACTTCAACTGGAGCAAAACCTAGATCTGCCAAAAGCTACATTTAATTAGGCAAAACGTGGTCCCAAAGTAGCTGTGGATATGTATTTCTACAAAGTAGTTGAGTTAATTTTGTTTAATTAAATATTTTCTAAAAAAAATAAAGAGGATACTCAGTATTACAGCCACAGTAAACAAAAGTAATTGCAGTTTCTGGTTGCCTGTTTACCAGCAGTAATAATTTCAGGCATAAATGAGAGCAATGAAAGAGTAAATTCCAAGTTGAGGGAGGAGCAAATAAAGGAGAAGGGGAAAAAAGGAAATTTCAAAGTTCAGTCAAGCCTTTCTTGCTAATTATGCAGTGGCATTTTAGGTTTTGAGAGTATGTATTTAAGATGTCAAATCAACTGACTTGATGAATCTTTTTAATGTGAGTGAACAACACATTCTTCAAGCATGGTAGGCATGGTGATTCATGATTTCATTTTCAAAAGAAATTCGTGGGATCTGAGATGGTGGTATCTTAGACACTTATTTTTTGGATGCTTACACAAAATAATCCTCTAAAAATAGTCAGAGAGCAAGAGAGGGCATCACCAAAGTAAACCCTTACTTATGCAAAAGCAGACAGAACTGCAGGCCCACTCCTTTCAGGAACAGATTTGGCAACAGAACCTCCTCTGGTGGCTCTAACAGGTTTAAATAGAGACAGAGGAGTCCAGTGTCTTCACACAGCCATCTCAGCCTTCCATGGCAAGACTCCATCAGCAGAAAATAAGCACTGGCCTTCAGCTTTTTCCAAGCTGAGTTCCAAGCCTTGATGGTACGTGGGATGCAGGTGAGAAGAAGATTGAAGGCTGAAGGGTGGGCAGCTTTGATCAGGAGACAGACTGTGTGACCACCAGTGCTGACAGTGGGAAAAGGAGGAACCCGTGCTTCTACCCCACCAGTATTCTTGCTGCTCCTCTGCAGCATGCAGAGTAGTATCTGATGCACTTGACATGACACAAAGCATTCTGCATGCTAGAGATTAGACTGTAATTTCCAGTCATAGCATAGCTAGCAAGGAAACATAGGCGGTGTGAGCCCATCTGATAATTGCTGGATGGTATCTGTCTAATTTTATAATAGTTCAGGTGTCCCAAAGATAAAAGTTCCTACATGTTTCATGAATATAGGTGGTACTGGTAGACTGTAAGTGCGCTGTCTAGATGTGATCTCAAACCTGATTGCACAACAGAGAAACGAGACATGGCCACAGCTTCACCAATGTTCTACTGAAGGAAGAGTGTCCATCAGAGCTTACATCTCAAGATGCTACAAAGCTAAACTTGAAATGTTAGCACATAGGTAAGCAGGCTTTTTTTTTTTTTAATCCCAATGCTCACTTAACCAATCAGAAATTCAGCTGTTTTACACACCACTTCATAAGCACACGGATGTATACTACTTTTTTTAGTAATCTTGCTGCTCCAGAGCTCTACCTATTTATAACCTGTGTAACAGCTGGGGCAGCTGTCCTGGAATTCATAAAAGTGTGTCTGAGCAGACAGATGTTATGCGAGTCTCCTTCAGCAGAAACGGAGGTCAGTCCTTACAGATTTAGTTTGACATGACTGAAGATGTTGGCAAACCATATGTTATCTTGATTATAGAACTTCAGTCAGAAATTAAGAAAACAGATTCATGAGCTACAACGGGAACAAAGCCCACAGCAGAAGACTGAGCTAGGGAAGTTGGAGGATTGTCCCTTGGTTCAGAACATACTGTTGAAGACCCACAAAGCAGAGGGCATTTTTTGTTGATTCTGGACTAATTTTTGACAACTGAAAGTTTCGGTGATTTCTATGAAATCTTTTTTCTAGAAGCTTCTAAAAATTGGAGGTACTCTTTTATTTTTTGGCTTCCTAGAGCAGCCCCGTAACTGACAGATTGTTCTGGTCTGTACTGAGATTTCAGTAACAAGCGCTAGCCTGCCTTGCTGAGCGGGAGGTCAAAGGAAGCAGTAAAAGAAGGAGCAGGACTGGCTTCTGTGCCACCCACAAACTGGTCTCACATCCATACTCATTATTTTGCTCCGAAACAAATCCCCATGGAAAATAACATCCCCTGCCATGGTCCAACTGAACCATAATTTTTCCATGCCAACAATCTTTATGCACAGGAAATTGAAAAAGACAAAATTAGTTTAAATAAAACTAAATTATTGTATCAATTATGGCTTATTGTTTTAGATTTATCACTGTTTTATTCAGACAGGCCTTAAAATGAGATTTCTCAGCTTCGTTAGCTGTCACGTTTGTATTATCTAGTCCTCTAAGATTGTACTTGACATTTAAATGGGCACAGAAGCAAAGACAATAAGCAAGCATAAGGCCTAGCAAGAATTTAATTTAAGAATAATGTTCACAGAAGTCTTTATGGGAATGTACGCGACACAAGCAGGCTCTTTTCAAGAAAGCTCTACCAAACCTAAATATAATAAAGCTTCTAGGATCCCCAAAATTATGAGAGGATTTAATTAATCATTAATGAAAGGGTAACCTCACAACCCTTTAGAACGCTTACTAAGAATTTTTTATTTTTATTTTTGTATTTTCTTTGACTTCCTAAAAAAAAATTAATCATAGTTGAAACTCTGCAGGAATTAGAAGATTCTAGAAGTGTCATTTTTAAAGAACAGTCAGCTTAATGCTTAAGGGGCCCATACAACAAGTTATGGAACATAAGCAGTCCAAGTGCTTTCATTTAGCTTTACGTTAGAATAATTCATTCAAGCAAAAATGAGTGCAAAAAGGCCTTGCAGATCAGCATTTTGATAAGTATCAAAACAAATGATCTTCAAAGAAAGCCTAAAAATTCGTGTCTGCATTGCTAGAATCTGCTGCAAAAGGCTTTCTTTTTTCCCCATCATAATATCTGTAAAAAAAAAATATGTAAATATCATTGGTCATTTTCAAAGAGGAAAAGATTACTGAAAATTTCTTGTCAAAACGTGGCACGTTGCCACTCCTTCTCTGTTTCCTGTGGGTTACAGTTTGCTTCGACTCAGATAAATGAAGTAAAGCAATATTTTTTATCTTGAGCTTTTGTTGACTTCAGCTCCAAAGGGAGCCCAGCATGCAGCTGTACTTCCTACAGAACAGACGCTTTCCGTTCTGGTGAGCAGTGACTTGGACGTATTTGGTTGCTATGCTGTGGGGAAATTATGGGGATTTAAACTAGCTTTCTAAAGCCAGGAGACTAGCTGAGCTCTAATAAATGTTTAGAGCAACTGTATTGGTTTTTTACTTTTGCACGGATGAAGTCAAGATGAGAAGAGCTCAGTATTCCAAAACTGCCATCACATCAGTTATTGCTAAGAGCAGAAATGAATGAGGTCAAACACTCCATTAAATTCTTAAAAACAACTGTCAAAGCAATCACAGTTACTGCAAAATTTCACAACCCTCCGCACAAACTGTACCTTCACAGTTGTACTTCAAAAAAGAAGTGATACAGTGTTCAGTAAGATAATTGCATATAAGAAACAATATACATCTTGAGAACAGAGACATGAGATACAAGGTGGAAATAAACTCCAAGCCTTCGATTTCTCCTTTCCTGGGCAGGCCACTGTCTACAATAGATGCTAACTTTTAAGGTGAGTGAAATCACTACTGAGTGTCACCAGGGCAAGCGTAAGGTGCAGAGAACGGCAGAGTTTGAATCTGCCTTCTGTGCTACGGAGATACAGTCACTGCTTCAGTTCTTTGCCCTTGAGGACTGCATTCTCATCAGTTCTCAGAATGGGTTTGTATACAAAAAACTGCTACCAGCCTTCAGCTCACATTTGTTCTGCTTTCCTGTGACACAGTTGTGTCCCACATATCCTCAGGCTTTGGCATTTAAACCATGTTTTTCATACGCACCCAGGAACTGCGTGCTCAGATTTTTTTTTCTTCTGTGGTTTCTCCTGATGCTAATTTTTATTTCCCCCTCACACACACACTTCTATTAGTCGGAAACTAAACATGAGGTCTGTGGGCACATTACAGTGCAGTCTCAAAGTATTTCCTCTAACTCCCTGCTGGGCTGTCTGAATTGGCACCCTGCTTATCTAACTAGGCTTTGTACTGAGACAGGACAGGAGAGAGGATGGGGGAAGGAGAGCAGCACAAACCTGGGATGTAACGCCCCGTCAGCTGAGTTTCTGAACAGTATTTACATGTTATACCAAGCAGCACAGCACAGAGCACAGCGAGTTCTGCACAGTTCCCTGCAAGTTTGGCCTGTGCATAAGCATATGGCACCAAATCCAGGCTGCTTGTGACCCTGGGGCAGCTAGATCAGAGCTGCTGCTGATCAGCTGTATGTACACAGGAGCAGACATTGTTTGGGCCACCTGAATTTTCTCCTGGCAACATCACACATTTTGGTTCTTCATGCAGTCGTACTCCACAGACAGAAAATTTCAAGACAGATTAGAGATGAAGAAACCGTGCTGAAGTGCCCTTTAGGTTGCAAAGTCACCAGCTTAGATGTTAGAAAACAGTAGATAGGAAGCTCTCCGCCTTTGTAATTGCAGACCTTTTTGATGTCTTCCTGCTCAATGATTCAGGCATAGATCCTGTGCTGTGCAAAGGTGGGCATGTAAGGAGATAGAATTAAGGCTGCATAAAGGCATCTGTATATGGTCCTAATTTTCAAATCTCATCTCTTCAGTTTAAATGCCTTTATTTTTGAATAGATTTTGACATTTTATTGAGGGGTGTGATACCTAAAGTATATATATTTGGATTTTATGAAAAGGAAAAAAAACCTCCTGCAGCACTTCAAGCGTTGGTCACATCCCTTTATGGTGAAGGGCAGAATTCGAGGCTGTGGTTCTGACTTCTGCGTATCAGTTAGGAACATGGAACAGCACTTATCCCAGTGAGAGGAGCAAAGTAGTGGGTTTTCAGTTCAACAAGAAGCTAGAAGAACTTCCTAGGAAAAAAAGGGACCATATATTTCAAAGCTGTTTCTCTTCAAAAGCTGCCAGCAGCTTTTAGCCATTACAACACTGTGTTACCTGCTACTGCTGTTATGGTAGGATGAGCCCCAAGTTAGTATTTTGGCGTAGAACAAGATTGAAAAAGACTAGACTTTCATCTTAAAAATACTAGGTTAGTAATACGATTAAAACAAAAAGCACACTCTAGAGTTTGTTTAAATCTCACCTAAAGCTATAAAACATCTCACAAGAAAGAGTGTTTCCTTACTACCGAGTGTTGACATAGACAACTGAAAGAGGCACTAACACTTCTTAAACAGCAAGTAGTAGTTCAGCAGGTTCTTAGCTAGTGAAAATAGCACAAAACTGAAATAAATATCACCCTAAGGTTTATAGTTAGAAAAAACACACAGTTTTAAAAATAAAAAGAATAGGTACTGTTATTAGTAGATTCCTCAGAGAGTTTCTTCATTAGCATCATTGAGCTTTTTCATGTGGGAAATATTAATAAACCAGTAATACCAACAGCCTGAAGCAAAGTAAAAAAGGCAAAACTGACTACGTTTCCTCGCTTGTCTTTAAGCTCTTTGCATCAGTACTCGGATGCAACTTGAAATTGCTCAACTCTTCTAGGGTGCGAGAACAGCAATTCACTTCCAGCAACTCCTTGAGGCCACTGTGCCATCTGTCAATGAGTAAAATACATTATATGTTTTCTATATTGTATACTTAAATACTTGTATACAAATCATTTCTTAACATCCTTAATACTCTTAAAATGCAGACAGTGGGTGCTGAGGTTTCTGCATAGTTTCCATGTTTACGCAGGAGTAGATTTCAGCGCCTGAAATGGTTGGTCAGGAGAATTTACCCTTAACAGTCACAGAAATCCTCACCCAAAATAGGAAAAAGGGGAAAAAAAACTTCCGTATATCTAAGTTCAGTATGATCCTGGAAGAGAAGAACTTCTTCAGAACCAAGGCTCAGTATGTTGGTGGTGATGACCTGCCTGGCTCTGACCTAGCAGAAATGCTCAGAGAGTTCCATGAAGAGGATGCTGGGCTATCCAACCCCAGTCCATCTTATTCACATACAAGAATCTGCAGAGCAAAAGAAAGGCTGCTTACAACGTGATAGTGTGTTAAATGGCTTCCGAATCTACAGCATGCCACTTTCAGCCAGTATCCAGAATCTAGATTTGGGTGCAGTAATACAGCTCAGCAAAAAACAAAGTATTGCTCTCATGTGAGCAGCTACGATTTCTACCCTGGAAGCACAGCTGAACTAAAGGTACATTATATATTAACTATTAAGCAAGCAGAAAACAGCGATTTTTCAAGCTAGTCTTATCTTCAAGCACCTCTAATAACTAATCAAGTATTTCCAAGAACAAACATCCTCACAGTGAATTTCCCAGACTGTAACAGTGCTGCAGAGCCTCCTAGGTGGGAGCTGTACAGATAATGTATGATGAAATGATTCCCCCCACTTGCTCAAAGTGGGGCTAATCTCCAAGCAAACAGCAAAAAAGACAGGGAAAAGCATATCTGTTCTTCAGCCCCTTTCACTGGTGTGAAACTATTTCTGTGTAAAAATTGCCTACAGTTAAACCTGTAAAATCCATAGAACAGGAAAATGCTAAGAGATGACATTGACAAGGCTGCGATAAATCAATGTCAGCAGAATTTGACAAGTGTATTTGGAAACTGGATTCAGTACTGCTGCGCATTACATAATCATTTCATTGGATTCTGAAAATAAAAATTAAACTGATGACAGAAACAGAATATGACTCTAAGTAATGAATACTCCTGCACATACTGTTATTTCTTCCTGAGGCATTAGTGAGTTACTTGCCATACACACCACATGAAACAGAGATGATTTTGGCTGTGTGGAACAGGCACACTTAGTATAGCAGCCTGCAACACTGTTAGAAGTGTTCGTGTATAACACAGGATTGTATAAAATGGCTAGATAGCAGATGGCAACACACAACTTACTAGAGTCTTTGGCAAGGATGTATGTTCAGACATAAGTGCTCCAACAGAAATCTTTCACAAAGCCTCTGCACCTAATCCAGGGCAAAATTAGACCTCTCTGGGGCCTTGGAAGTGAAGCTTCTAAGCAAGAGCCCTGCCTTCAGTGCAGCTGTGAGTGTTCTGGAGGTCTAGAAATCAGACACATACTTCCCAATACCTCTCCCTCAGCTGCCAAACAAAGGGTGTCCTGAGCACAAGCCCTCCCGTGCACCTGCAGTCACACAACCGTGTATCACTGGAGATTGTGTGCATACCAAAGCAAATGTGCACCACCTATTGCCTGCATGCAAAACAACCACATGTAAAATCCCAGTGGAAAGTAAGAGACATTTTTTTCTGTATAACACAATGTGTGAAGGACGTTATGCAACTACCACACTGTATTGCTAAAGGGATTTTTTTTTTTTTTTTAAATACGCTATGGTTTTGACATTTTTGTAACTATCTCTTAAAACTTAGCCAGCCATTAAACACAGATGAAAGTGGTACATTATGACTGGTGACAATGTCAGACAGATAAATACATTTTCTTTCAATTGAAAGGTGTTGAAGAATATGTTTTTAAGTTCACGCGAAGATGCATTAAGTCGTTAAACATTATAAAGGGCAGAAAGCTTGCGTTCTGAGTTTTGGGTTCTTTTGGTTCACAAGGGAGGTCTGGCTGCATCTTTCCATCTGCTGTGCTAGCTGTTAGTGCAGATGGTCATAATCTGTACATATGGTATGTGCATATATAAACCAAAATCAGCGTTGTCTTAAGTTATAAGCTGGCACACAAAACAAGCTCGGATGCCTAACACAAGAATACAGGTAAAGGACATAATTCAGAGCATTTTACTTTTCTAGGGGAATTTTACTCAGGGAGCTCAGGAAATAAATGTTTATTGTTTACTGGGAGGTGGGGGAGGGAAACAACTCTCTCAGCTTAGAAAACACAAAACCTGGATCAGCAATTTTTTTGGAATCAGGTTTTGGCTTTAGCTGAGCCCTGAATCCATGCCAAACTTTGTTTTAAATTGAAACAACCCTAAAATCTCTCAAAGTCCTGATGAGATTGCTGCAACATCCAGAAGCAATACAGTTATCCTGGCTTTGGAGTCCATGTTTTTAACTCAGACAGAAAGCTGGAGGAGGGGATTCTATTTCTGAAAGTTAGAAAATGGCTTTCTAGTCACGTAAAGAAAAAAAACCATCTTCAGAAATGAAATGATCTTCAGATCTGAAGTTGCTGTTTAAGCCAATCTTTCTACCATTAAATGGATGTTGAATCTGATGGTGTTTTGAGAAGGGGTAGAAGACCCTGTAGTTAAAAACTACATTCCAATGAATCACAGGTAAACCTAACCGATAGGAAGCCGTTCTGCCACCTATTGTAGCTTTTCTACAGGTTTCTTCAAATAAGGAAAGACATTCACAATGTATACGTATTCCAGTCTTTGCACTTATTAAACATTTAGCAGCAGGTTGCTGGAAAAAAAAATTCATGGAAAAAGCAAGACATGAAGAATTTGTCTGATATGATCAAATATATTTTTAACATGTCCTTTATCTCTTTGTGTAGCTTCTGTATGACAGTTTATTGGAAACATTTGCCCATTCATCAGACAAGCTAACTGTTGGAACAGAAAACCATGGCTCTTCCTTCTAACTCTTTTTTCTTTCTTAGTGTATGCCCTGCTATTCTCCTTGCCAGCCTCTCTTGCACTATGAAAAAGCCTCATATGTTCAGCTGCGAGAGTAGAAAAAGAACGCATATTGACTTTGAAAGGATTACTACCATTCTAGCGTGACTAAGCTACTGTTTTCTTTTCTTTCTTATTACAGGTTTGTTTTGTGAATTTAGATGCAAACAGAGATGATTGCAGCAATGAACAAGTGAAACAGGTAACAGTTCGGTTTCTAATAGCACGCACAGTGGGTGTAGGTACACCAGGACTTTCCAAAAGAAACCCAGAGCGAAATTCTATGGGCAAGTCAAAGCCAAACTTTAGCTTTTATAGAAGTCAGTGCATCAAGAATCTTATATCGTTTTAACACCTACCTTATTCCCATCCCAGAAACAGCTACTGTATTATCGCAGCCTGTGAATTGACAGCATTTATCCTTTCAGCGGACTTCTTGCTCAGCCGTGGTTTTGTCAGAGAAACAAACATGGATGTATCATACATCCACTTATTTAATTTGATACAATACTAAATCAAAATCATTTCTGAAGTCACACCTTGCTACCGTCAAAATTCTGACAGTTTGACTGACCTATTTCACTCAAAACACCGGTGGTTTGAAGGAGGACAAGATAAAACAAAGTGTGCTTGACCTGTTTAACTGAAAGTTTGGAGGGGTAGAAAAAGGAAGTATATATACACGTAGGCTACTCTGAAAGTAGTGCCTCCTATTTGTTTTCTTGGAAACGACAACAGATACAAAGAGCAACATAACACTGTTTGATAGAACAAATACTCAGCTACAGAACACTGTTTTTCAGCAGTCATTGCCATTAGCTGTGCATTTTTGCCAGTGATGAACAAGAGCCTACGTGCTGCATTCAGAATTCTGCACCAGTGATGGTGACCCACTGTTTCATAGCTGCCATAATGGTATCATTACTAGGAAAATGTTGCCTATACAACCCATCCTTCTGGAAGCCAGAGGGCATCAAATCCAGACTATACGGTGGATGTGGTATCAGCCAAGATTGGTGACAATCTTCACAATCTTCAAACTGGTACAGGGCCTGGTATTATCATGCTGCAAGAGAGATTGTCTTCTTCTCTAGCCTGACTCCAGAAGTTCGAGCCTTCAGCTTAATCAGCATCAAGGTTCCAGAAATCCGGAAGGATCACCCCTTTCCTATACAGAAGGGTAGTGCACTTCACTTTACCTGCTGAGGGCTACATGTTGATTTTTTTCTTCAATGGCGAATTCACATGTCACCATTTTACAGGCTGCCACTTTGATTCTGGCTCGTAGTTGTGACACTGCATCCCATCAGTGGTAGTGATGCAGTCCAGGAAACTGTCATCTTCAGCCTCGTATTGGTTCAGTAGGTTCTGGCAAACTTACATAGTGTTCTTTCTGTTCCTGTGTGAGCATTTGTGGGACGCATGTGGTGCAAACTTTGTGATATCCCAGTGTTACCACCACCATTTCCAATGCACTGAAGCTGATATTCAGCTCTATACACAGTTTCCTGGCTGCAGTCCACCAGTTCACATGGATGAACTGATGGAGATGCTCTTCATTTTGTGGTGCAGCAGCTGTAGGTGACCATCCAGAACATATCATCTTTTACATTGCTCTCACCACTGCTGAAAAGTACCACCCAATGCCTCTCCATAAATGTCTGGCAAGTGTCAATGAATGCGAATGGGTGAAAATTTTTCTGCATGGAGGAATTCAGTGAGGCACCTTTGCTTCATAGTCACTTGTATATCAGACACCATTTTGTCTGACTGCCGTCTGTCACACTGCAGCAAGATGTAACAGAATATTGGCAGGAGATTCAGCCTCTACTGCCATCCCACCAACATCTGCCTCTAACATCGTGGGCCAGCGTAATAAGATAGGAGGCATTACTTTCAGAGCAGCCCTTGTGTGTGTATATATATATATATAATTATTATAATATATAAACATAATAGATGCATAAGGAAAATGTTTGGTTAATTTACAGGTCCTAAAATGAACTACATCATGATATATTATTTAAATGCATATGCTTACTCAAAAAAAAAAAAAAAAAAAAAAAAGTCCTGAAATCTGAGGAGTCATATTTTAAATAATCAGTTTTGAACTTGCAACCTCCTCCTTTATCAGTTCATTCTCATCGTTCTGGCTTGATGCCTGTAATCAACAGGTAGCTTCTAGCAGCAGTCTGTGGTAAGTGACCAAAGGGCGGATTTCCTGACTGTCCAGGGAGATCCTTGGTAAAGCATTCAGGTTTATTTGTGGAACCATTTTCAGTCATAAGGACAACCAACGCAGGGACCTAGCTGTATCCTGCAAGTCATAAATTAGCAGGAACTGTCTTTCTATACCATTTTCAGTCTGTGAAAATTCAGATGTCAAAATAAATACAGCTTCTTGCAACAGAAAGATTTTTCTGTTGCATTAGTGGGTCAGCTGCAGAACAGACAGAGGTTTGACTTTACTGAATCCATAGGAATAGCAGTTGTTTTCTAACAAGCAGTGCTTTCACTGCAACTTAAAGCATTTGAGGAACAAAAGCTATAGGAAATAAGAACTAAGAAAATATCACACGTCTAATATTCAATCTTAGAAGCTAGATAACTGTCTAAAAGCAAAGTTAAGCTAGCTGTATGCAGCTACTCTTTTTTCTTCTCATCACAACCAAAAAGCAAGGAACTGAAGTAAAAGATATTCAAGTGTCATGATTTAGTACCCTAAAAAATCTGATAAAGTGCAGAAATGTAGGCAGTAGAAGACAGAGATATGTAGAAAAATGTATGCGATAACAGAAAGGTTATAACTTTAAAAGAGAAAAGGATGAGAACTTTTCTGTGCTATACTGAGGTGTCAAACAGAATTGAAACACTGAATTTAGTTATGATAAATACGAATACTTCGCCTCATCTGAAGATCAGTGTACTTAAAAGTGAATTGCTCCCCAAAGTTGAATTAGATTTGCTAAGTCAGGAAGGATTTTTTATATCCGGTTTAGTTCACTCTCAGGAAAAATAACAGTACTGCAAGCTAATCGTTTTGAAGATGAAAAGAAAATAAATGAGGTATCATTGAACTGCACAGAAACTAAAGCATGGGGCTGGATACCTGAGGTCTGTGTTCCCTTAATAGCTTTGCCATTTGATGAGTTGTGTTCATGTAAAAAAAAATTAAAAAAAATAAAAAAATTGAGGTTGTATTTAGCCCTGCTGTGGTGAGTTGTCCTTGATTTATTGTTCATAAAGCACACTGAGATCCACAGCAAAAAGGACCTGCTCTATGAGTATTTGCAGTTATTATCCTCCTGGGCTGGGCTCTGTACACTAAAGAACACAGATGTCCTGGCATGGCAGTGGGGACGCCTGGCAGAACAGAGGTGCAGATCTCGTGTTACAAAGCATCACTGATGTTATTGTTACTGCCATCTTTGTCCATAGCAAATAAATAACAAGACAGAAAATGATGGCATTATTTTAGATTAAAGGTCTTGCCACTGAAGCAGCAAAGAAGTGCATATTCCATCTGTGTTTTCAATACTTTTGTTGCTCCACATTTAGTATTGCTCTAGTTTGATTAGCAATTTTCAACTAAATTTCCCTTTGGTTTCTTGCTTTTATGAAAACAAAGGTTTCCTCTATTCTCCTTACTATATTTACTGTTAAATCTGGAAATTAATCTGGAAAAGATTCAGTAACAGATACATTGTTCTCAGTCTCTCAAAAACTTTCTAGCAAAAGAAAGGCCAAGCATTTAGAAGTGCAAAGAAAATCAAGCTGTTCTATGCACGACAACATTAAGAAATGACAGATGGTGCTACTGGACTGTGGGGCAGAATTTATACTACCCCAGTGGTCATGGCTCAAAAGAAAGAATGTGCATTTTGACGCTACCAGTTTCACTTTTGATGAATTCAAAGTAGTAAGTTTAAGCTTTCTGAAGGGATGCTGAAGTGCTATTTCATTCTGATGTTTGTGAATATAATTATGCAACTCAGACTTCATTACCTGAGAGCAAAATCTCTTTTCATACTACAGAAATTGATCAGCGTCTCTCCAAATCTCCCTAAACTCATCAGTTCTATGAATGTACAACCACCAAAGGAAAATGAAATAGTCCTACTGAGCGGATTAACATCAGGAAATCTTCAGGCTGATTATGAAGTTCCCCAGGTAGGAATCAAATTATCCTTTAGGAACATATTGCAGCTGTGAAGGAAGGAATTTGGAAACTGGAAAAAAAAGGAAGTCCTTTCAGCATGGACTGTATACATGTTTAAAAACCGAGTGGGAATTTGCAAACAAAAAATAAATTTGACTACAAGAAGTTAAGCATCTGAAGGGAGAGGACAACAATAAAAGAGATCCCTCTATTCTCTCTAGATCCTGTGGTTTGGTCTGGGTTGCAGCTGACAGTATCACAAGACATATTAACAGCTATTAGGTCAGGGAAGGAAGGAAGATGCAATACTTTTTCTGTACACATAGCTGCATCAGGGCACAGCTCCTACCGCCTCCTGTTCAAGCAAAGTCTTGCTGCTTCCTGCTTTTGTTCCCAGCCTATCTTGTTCTACGCACCCACTTCAAAAAAGAGCTGACGACAATAGGACTTGAAGAGCCTGGAGGCTTCCCTAAGCCTGGCTGTTACAGTGGAAAGTATCAAGATACATTGGCTGTATCAGAGCTCACTTAGCTTCTGTCAGTGTAAAAAGTAATCAATGCATTAATTAAAACTTAACATTTAAAGGAGCTGAAAGTAAAGTTCTCATGCTAACTCCTTCGCTCTTGCTATTGAAGAAATGATAACATTTCTTTAAAGGCATTTCAACACACAAGCTCCAGAGGCTTAACTCCTTATTATAAGTTTTCCACTCTTTTCCACTTTTAACATACTTTTTTCTTTTTTTAATGTTCATGTCTACATGAAGAAAAAGAATGAACAGTACTTTGACAGTTTAGGTTGGGTTCTGATTTCGTTAGTCTAAGTATGAATTGGGAAGAATTTCATTAAAACTGTAGAGATGTCCTGGAGTATAAAATTGCCTAAGCAAACTTTAAATAAGTAGGTAGATGCAGTTTTGTCTGTGGAAAAAAAAAAAAAAAAAAAAAAGAAAGAAAAACAGAAAATTTAGGACTAACCTAAATTTGTCTTTTAAAATGAATAGAGCTTTTGTATTGAGGTGGGGTTAGATTTAGTGGCTAGACAAGCAAATGCCATGTTGAGCCTTGTTATTTGCTCGGCTTTCCAGAGAATTTCATTTGTAAAGTGAATTGCATAATTTCCACAGGGCATCTGCTGGCCCTTTTCACAAGTACAACCCTGAAAACCACAGGCTGGAGGAAAAAGCATGGGAAACATCTGCTCTAAGGCTGCATCTGTTATTAGAAAAATTTCTCGCAATGTGGTGTATGCTCAAGGTCTGATCCATTAGTAATTCCTTAGCAGTTAATTTAAAAAAATATATATCTCTCTTGTGTTTTACGTTTAACAGACTAACACATCTAGTTTTGAGTTGTAAAGTAAGAATAGTATGTTTTATTGGCCTGTTCTAATATAACAGTCAGCCTATTCCATTGTTAGTGGGTATTTGCCTTGCATTCACACCTGTCAGCAAAAGGTCTCGGAGTTCACTACACTAGATACTGCACAAACATTCAGGGAGCCCAGTGTGTCTGGCACAGCTCAAAATCTAACGTCTTGATCCAGAGCTGGTTCCACTCAGGCTAGGTCTTCCTTAGGGTCTTGAGTTAAGGCATGAGATCACAACCTGCAAAAAGTTGGTTTTGCTCCACAGCGCATCCTGTACCACAAATGTAGTGTCACGCAAAGATGTTAACAACTTAGCTTAGCGGTCAGATAAACATCCAACAGTTCTGTCATGGTTTTGTGTTTGCTTTGTGTTTGAACCATGACAAGTTCTAATATCCATAAAACGAGGTTAACAAATTATTTTCCCTCGGTTTCTTTCCATGTTCCTACTTAACTGTGCAGCTTCACTGGCAAAGATTTTTTTTTTACGTAAAGCTTCAACATGGTACTTTCAATTGAAGGTTATACTGGTCTGAAGTAACAGGGTTTGGGGCAAATAAAGAATGAGGGAGAAGAAAATAAATCACTATTTTTAAATAGTTCCTGAGGATACCTAAAGGTGACCTGCTCCTTATCTCACCAGTCAGTATGAACAGGGTTGCCTTGAGAACAAGCATAGCAGCAGAAATTATCCTGAAAAGTAATTCACGTCCACAAACAATTCCTTACAGAGAGAGGTAATAGTAGGTGGTGTGAGGGCTGTAATAACTGTGTGTCAGGTGGCCAACTCCAACATAGCTAAAAGCAAGACTATTGTTAAAATAAGAGGCTGATTGAAAACAAGCTTGATGATTTCAACAAAATAAGGATGCTCCTGTGATACAGCTGGGTTCTGTACTAAAATGCTTGTGTAACAGAAGATGTCAATCCAAATGGTCTTATTTTGGCATATATGTAACTACACACTGTGTTAGAAACCTCTAAATAACAAATTGTATTGCATCTTTGCAACAGAACATTCCTGAGATTTTTCTAGAGGAAACCTTAAAATAAGTTCTATTTTTTAATTAAATAACTCTTTGAGATTCTTTTCCCCTCTAGTGTCCTTGGCAAGCAGATGTCTGCTTGGTTCAGTGTGCGAGGGGAGACAGGAAGAACAGTGCAAGCTGCATCATCTTTGAAATAAACAAGTTTCTGATTGGGCTTGAGCTTGTTCAGGAGAGACAGCTGCAGATAGAAGCTCATGTCTCAAAGCCTGAGGATGACACAAACTGCTCAGTGTCCTCAATAGAAGAAGATTTCCTCACAGCATCTGAGCATCTCGAGGAGGAAAACGAGGCTGATGAATATAAAACTGGTAAAAGCAACAAGACTGAGCATAATTCCACTATTGTTCATATGGTAGAACAGCCATGGCAATTGTTACACAAATTGCACTTGATGTTAATTTATGCATATACTTATATGTAATTTAGAAAACGGATAGCCATTCATACTTTTAAATTGTTGTTCAGACAGAAGGATACTTGTTTGTGTAGCAGTTTTACAGAGCAGTAATGTATTAGACAGTTACGCAGCTATTTTTGTTTTAAAGATACAGGGTACTCCGCAGAGACTAACATCTTACTTTTCTTTCAGTAGCCCATGAAAAAATAAGTGTTTCAGAAGCATCTTCTGATGTCAGAAAAAATAAAGGAAAAGGATTTGAAAGTTTCCACTACAGAAAAGCCAGGTTGCCGTTAATTCTTGAAGGGAGTTGCGTTAATGAAGATAATACAGCTAGTAACGTCTCTGAAGCTGTGCACGTTGTGGCTGAAGATGGCATCTCACAACCTGAAGATAAGCCAGAGCAGGAAATCCTGGGTCAAAAGGAATTAGTGGGAAGAGCTACATCATCCCTCAGCAGTGAGGATTTGACTGACAATGTCAAAAATTCCTGTTCAGTGAATGCGTTAGATGCATCTTTAACCAAAATGGCTAAAGAGGAGCTGGGGCCTCTATATGACTCTACAGAAAAACCCAACAGTAAGGCAGAGGTAGAGGATTGTGCAGGTGGTAGGAAAAGCGACCCCCCCTTGCAAAACAAGCAAGCAGCTACAGGTCAGTATGCTACAAATCTAGCAGAATCTGTTCTGCAAGATGCATTCATTAGACTGTCACAGTCTCAACCCACTTTCAGCGAGGAGGCTGCAGTCAGCATCTCCGTAGGAAGCTCCTGCAAGTCAAAAGATGCATCTGCTTCTCGATCGTGGAATGAACTTCCAAAGATTGTCATAGTGCAAAGTCCAGACAGCAGTGAGAATGTGCCAGACTGGCCAGGGTCTGCCTTCCCAAACCTGTGCCACTGGACTGAAACAGAAGGTTCTGAAGTTTCAGATTACTTTGAAGAAGACCATTCAAACGGACACAGCCAGAGTGCGCTGGAGATGGCTCTGGCTTGTGCAGCAACTGTCATCGGAACCATTTCAAGTCCCCAGGCAGCAGAAAAATTCAGAAGGGATCAAGAAGCCACAGACTCTAAAAGCGAAACAGTTGATAATGAAGATCTACACACAGATTCTTCACAGCTACTTGAAGACTGTACTAGCACAGAATATTCATTTCCATCTGCACTGTGTGGCATGACTCAAGTAGCAAGTGCTGTAGCAGTCTGTGGTCTGGGGGAAACAAAGGAAGAGAAGTATCCTGCAACTTCAAGTGGGCTGCTGTCTGCAGCTCAGACTTCTGCAGCCATTACTCTTCATTGTAGCATAGCTGTAGGAAGCAGCATGGAAAAGCTGAATGATAGCATTGCAGAGGCCCTTCTCAAAGAGGCGTCAATAATTTTGACAAAACCCAATACATACAAAAATGTAGGGCATTTTATGGAATCCATAAATGGAAGAATTATTGAAACAGCAGCAAGGCCACGGATTCCACACTCCGATGGAGTAATCAGAGATGAACTGGCACAAAACTTATCCAATATTATTCTACGACATTCTATTGAAGAGGTCAGGAAGAAAAGAGAGCTACAGTCCCGTTCAGAAAACAGCTCAAGTACACAAGACATTTTCATGGAGACTGCCAATGAGTTGCTTTTTAATGTGATATATTTCACTTGCAAGAAGATGAATGACATAAGACAAGTTGAAGAGTGTTCTCCTCTCTTTTCTGAAGGCCTGAAAGGCAAGAAGGTAACAAGAGTAGAAGGATGGCCAACACAGGCAACAGCATGTGAAACATCACACAGAACCCTTGATCATTCTGCTGTTAACCCATTTGGTACAGCCTACAGTGCTAGCAAAGATACTGAAAATGGTATCAGCACAAAGATTAACATGAGAGATGTAAATAGCAATGAAAGTGCCACAGTGAATTCAGAGCTAACAAGTAGAGCCATTGGGCATAATGCACTTGTTGCAAAAACATCTCCCAAGAAAAGATACCTGAAAAGAACCACACGAGACTGTTACAAATCCCCAAATCAGAGTAACATTCAGAAGAAGAGAGACTACAGGTCATTTTCAGACAGAGAAAGTACCTTTGCAAACAATGAATGCAGGCACGGTGTTCAAGAACAACTGCCTTCCAGTGTTGTTGCGAATGCAGAAAACCAGGCCAAACGTAAGTGCGATGCTGCACTAAGTGATGAAGTCCAAGTTAGCTTGTCTTTGTTAGGAAACCATGTCTTACTTCCTTCTCAGCCTGTGCTACAGGTGAAAAATTCAAGAGACAAATACTGTATAACAGATTTTGCAGAAGAACTGGCAGAAACAGTGGTCTCTATGGCAACAGAAATAGCTGCCATTTGTCTTGAAAATTCAAATGGAAAGCAGCCCTGGTTCTGTGCATGGAAGAGAGGCAATGAATATCTGGTGACCCAGAGTATATCATGCAGAACTATGAAAAGGAAAAAGGAAACCCATGCTAATGGCTCAGTTGTTCGGAAGCACAGGGCACCTCGACTTAGTGAGATCAAAAGAAAGACAGATGAGCATCCTGAGCTAAAGGAAAGGTTGATGAATCGTGTAGTAGATGAATCTATAAACCTTGAGGACACACCAGATTCTGTCAATATCTTTGCAAACGAAGTGGCTGCAAAGATCATGAACCTCACTGAACTCTCCATGGTTGACAGCATCTGGCAAGGTCCAAACCATCCCAGGAACAGGCTGCACTGTGAAAGATGGAGCCGAGCCAAGGCTTCAAGCTGCGAGAGCATACCAGAGGAGGACACGGATTCCAAAGCCTCTGTCAATACTCTAGGCCTAATGAACGCCTTTGGTCAGCCTGTGAGTCAGACTAGTTCTGTCTCAAAGCAGTCTAGTTGTGAAAGCATTACAGATGAGTTTTCAAGATTTATGGTGAACCAAATGGAAAATGAAGGAAGAGGCTTTGATTTGTTACTAGATTATTATGCGGGAAAAAATGCAAACAACATCTTGACTTCTGCTTTGCAACAGGTTGCTAAGAAAAACGGTCATCTTAACGTACGACCGAGTTGCCCATCCAAGCAGTCCAGCACGGAAAGCATAACAGAAGAATTTTATAGGTATATGCTAAAAGAAATAGAAAAGGAAAATAAGGATAATGCATTTTCTCCTCGGAGTTCGAAGGACTGGTGTGGCAGTTTGCTACCACCCTCTCTGCGATCACCTTTTTGCTTTAGACAGTCCTCAGTGCCCGATGGCAGATCATCAGGTTCTAGACTAACAGTTAACATCCCAGTCAAGGCAAATTCATTAGATGGATTTGCCCAGCATCACCAGGATTCCTTAAGTGTACAGCCAGTCAGTACTGCGGCTTCTTCAGGTCTTTGCAAGTCTGATTCATGCCTGTACCAAAGATGCAAGACGGACCAGATAACGGATATGTTGATTCACGAGACATGGGCAAGCTCTATTGAATCTCTAATGCGCAAAAACAAAATCATAACAGATGAGGCAGAGGTTGCAGAGGTAGATCGTTTTCACAGTGATTCCCCGCCACATGTGCAACAGTATGCAAACAGACTGGCTGCAAATATTGTTGAAAATGGTAAAAATTTAATTGCTGTCCAGCAGGATGCCTTTGATTCTGCAAGCCAAGAACATGTGCTGGAAAGCAAACATCCCCAGGGTGCAACTCAGATTCAAGTAGAACCCAGAAAGGGTGGAATAAATTTGGATGAGCAAAAGGAGCATATGAAGAACTCTGAATGCCTCCCTGCAGGTCAGCACAGGGAAGTGCCTTTAATTCAGATAGAAACTGATCAACGAGACGAGTCAGATAAAGACTCTGAGTCCTTAACTTTGCATGAGCTTTCTGAAAAGGAGCATCAAGGAAAGGAAAAGCCTCCAGAAGCTTATGCTGGGAAGCACATGGTTTCCAGTACCCTACTGTATAGGTAGGTGACAAAACAACAAATCAGCATGTTGCTTTGGTGTTTAATTTCACAGTGAAAATTATTTTGGTGATGGCAGAAAATAAGGGAAGAGCCACTTTGGGAGAAATAAACAGGGCAGACTGTCACTACAGGTTTTAAATTACATAAAACCACCAAGTGACACATCACAGTACTTACGCCTGGAGCAAACATATGCTGAGTATGACTGTATTATGGTTCTCAGGTTCAAAACTAATACTGTATTAATGAGCAAGTTTTCCTTTACAGATAACTAAGTTTTCCTTAAATCAAGACAGGACAGATAGATAAAGCTTGAGGTTTCATTTAGCATTTGCTGATACCTCAATTTAAGAAAAAAAGTTAAAAACTGGGACAAGCATGAAACAGAAGATAACAGGATGAGAGGTGAAGTTCTCTCCTGTAGTTATGTCACTGATGTTTTATGTTCCTGGAAATGCAACCAGACTTCAGAGAGCTTGAAGTTCAGCTTTGTGCTCACAGTCTGGAAGAACAACAAGCATTCTTTAGCACAGGGAGGAGAGAAAAAAATTAAAAGCACCCTTCAACTACTTTGTTTTAAGACAGTCCTGGATAGCATTCAAATAAAGAGTAAAATTTCATTTCAGGGAGTTCATACCACAGCCTACCACCCTCTTTTTACAGCTGTACTCCTCTTGTTGAAGAATTAGCATCTTTGGTTAAAGCAGAGAGAGCATGGTGCAAATGCAGCGGATTGCTGTGGATGTTGTGAGGTTAAGAACAAGGCAGTCTCTCAAGGCATTACCTATTTTTAAACCGTACCTCTTAATCATGTTTAATACTTAAACGGTATCCAAGCTGCCGATCACTTGGAGCTTTTCAGCACCCCATTATCTCAGAGTGCAAGAAAGATGCTTGTGTTCAAAACCATTCTGACAAAACTCTACTTGAAGTGAGAAAGCACGTACTTCCTTGTCTGTGGCAGCAATTAGGGGGATAATTACAGTAGTCTGAATTCTTTCATACTGACTCCCGCCCACTCATCTTCCTCTTCCTTCAAATGCAACCTGCTTTTAAGATACATTTAGAAATCTATTTGAATCTGTTTGAAAATGGAGTTATTTCCTGCACAGTTTATGAGCCATTTACTAACATGCCCCCACAAGGTTGCTACTCCCACAAAAATATCACGTTTTGGATCAAGTATTGTATGCTACCTGCCCTGCAGTAAACAGCCTCTAGGTAACACTGTTACCTTGCTGCTTGACTGCTCGTGATGATGAGTTTTGTGTCCAAGAGGTCAGGGATGACAGGTTAGGTTACCCAACAGATGATGACAACTTGGTAGATCATAGACCCTCAGGCAAATACATCCCCTTTCTCTCTGTCCAGGAGGCTGCTTCTCTCTCTCAGTAACATCCAGGATTAATGGAGCAGCTTCTTAGGTGTCCCCAGAGCAAGAGCACAGCAGAAGCAGATACTCACAATGATCCCATCTCATTATATTCTTAGTCAAGTTAATTACTTGCAATACAGTGTTTGGGTCAGTCTCTTCTTTTAACTGAAGTCAGGATGTTTGCCCACATCTGCAAATAAAAGCCTAGAGAAACTTTCACTTTAAGAGAGCTGCCAATACATAACATTTTCTTTTCATTACAGAAATGCAGATGCAAACCCATAAATACAACAAAACTACAGTTTTTCTTTAGCTATTACTCTGTTGGAGCAGTAATTGATTCATGATTTATACTACAAAAAAAAGGAATGTTTCTTTTAATTATTAAATATTTTTCTGCCCACATAACAAAAGACCCCTGGTAAATCTCACAATACCCAGTTTGTCTCTGAAAAGTTACCTTAAATGAAAAATAAAAACTGTAGTTATGTGTATATATAATTTTACATTTGTGTCTCATAAATATGTACATGTGTGTGACAAGTACATCAAGTGGGTAGAATTAGAAGGCATTTTTTCCTATGTTCTCCAAATTCAGTACTGGAAAATATTATTTTTCACTTTGTTTTCCTGTTTAGCTTCCTATGAACAATCTGAATGTTGTAGGTCTTTACTGCATTGCTTTAAAACAGCTGCCTTTGAAATGCATTGAGTAAAAAAAAAAAACTGAGTGCTTCTGCTGTATCTAAATAAATCAAAATGCATTTCAAGCAGTTCAGAAAAACACACAGAACAAGTGAGAGACTTTGGAAGGTAGCATTATCTGTGAAAATGCTGCACAAAACATTGGTATTTTTCATGTAAGCTTAAGTGAGGGTTAAAACAAAAGTATCACAGTACAATGATCCAATCAGCAATCCTGCAGAGCTCAGAAAAGATGAAACTGGATCCATCTAGTTGCTATTATTTTACTTCTAAACTGGATAACAGTCATCTTCTGCTCTATTATATTCTGTACTTTTGTAGTCTATTATAACAATTTTGAATTTCTTATGCATATATAGTACATTTCTACTTTCATCATACACCAGTAATTGGAGGGATAAAAAATCTGAACATACTGATAAAAACCTATTTATACAGAACTCAGTGCACAACCTCAAGTGCTAAGAACTAAAGCTGGCATTAGAAGAGCAGGCAAGGATGCCACGTTTCTGACTTTATCCTCAATTACACCTCCCCTAGCTGGAAAACATTCATGAACGTACACAGAACATACCTGATTATGTATGAAATAGAAATAAAAGATCCCATTAAACAAGCAGAAAACCTTTGCAACATACACTGTCATTATGCTCTATTGCTTAACCCCCACATTTCAAGCACTGATTGGCTGAAGTGCATTAAGACCTAAGCTGTAAGCAGTTCTTTTTGTACAAGTTAAACCTTTTCTATGCATATCTCAGTACAGGGCCTACTTAGTTTTGTGTTAGTTTATAGCACTCACAGGAAGACCATTTTTAAAGAGCGTTCCAGACCACGTGTTCAACTAAAGTTCACTTATGAATTGTAAATCTACCTAGTCTCTTGCATCTGTACAATTTGTGCACCTTGGTTGAATGTAATGAGGAGCGTCGCCTTAAGATGGACAGTACCAATTTGTTTGCCTGTATTACCATTATTCTTTGCCACCCTACCAGCAAGAGCACTCAGAGCAAACCAGATGCTGAAATCACGGGAGAGACAAAAGCAGCTGAAGAATTTCCAGCACACCTCAGCAGCAGTGAAGAAAGCACTGGCAGCTGGTCCCAGCTAGCCAATGATGAAGACAATCCTGATGACACAAGTAGCTACTTACAACTCAGCGAACGATCCCTGAGGTACTAATACTGTCTATTCTTAGTGTGCATTATACTTTCATCAGCCACACCTATGAATTGATTAGAATGTGTCAGGAATGAGGGCCAGTAGTTCAAGATTTACTGAGAATACCATAAAGGAAGGCCAGATGATGAAAAAACAAAAAAGCCATATCCTGATTTTAAACCGTGTCTTTATATTGGTAAGCAACTAGATTCTCTCAATGAAAGCACATCCTTACTCAACCCTATGCGAGCGCCTCAATCCTACAGTGAGGGGCCACCAAATAAACTAATTGTTATGGCCTTTGCTTTACTTGCTACTATTTCCACAATGCTTGTCATGGCACCTGCTTAGCTGAGACTGCTGTTCCCAGCAAGTACCTGTGCAGTTAGAGAACAAATAGCACCCTGACCTGCATAGACCAGTGTGGGGAAACAGCTTGAAAGAGGAGAGCTGAGCTTGCCCTGAATAGGCATGAATTCCAGTGCCCCTGTTGCACTGTGCTGCTCTGTGTTCCTGCTTAAGTCAGGATGTGTTTACAGATGTTGCATGTACTCCAAGGACTACATAAAGCGATGTTTGTTTGACTTCAGTACTTTCACAGCTTCAAATTGAGCAAAGTCTTTTCTTCACATGATCTTAAACTACATTTTTTAAATACTGTCAAGTAATTACCTCTTTCCTGTGGGTATTAAGACAAAAAGAAGAGAAGACAGTATCGTAATGAAACAAGACAAAGACAGCCTGTTAGAGAGCACTGTTGGCTAGCTGAAAAAATACTGAACAAAGCGTGTCTGTCAGTGTGGGTGAACATTCATCTCGTTATTGTAGCATCAATCCTTTAACAGTGTCAGGTTTGAGGGAGGAAATGTATTGTGCCTTTTGGCTGTGCATTGAAACAAGCAGTTACAGCAACAGTTACAGCAAACCTGAACGCATGGCATTCTGACATTGACTCAAAAACCCAATGGAGAAAGGAACTGTCTGGTCAATCCCTCAGATGTAAGGAAAAACACTTAGTTGCTTTTCTAATATAAAAGAAGTGGCTCAGGCTTATTTAACAAACAGAACACACTGGTGCTATTTGACAGTAAATTCACAACCTGTTTATCAGACTATTATGACTGCATAAACATTCACTGTCAAGTTTATAGCAACGTTATAAAGCAAACATACTGTTTTTCCCCAAATACTATCAGTTGTTTTACTTCAACTGTGTGAAGTAGTTAAAGAATACTTCAAGGTAATGATCCCAAGTAGCACTGGCTTTAATTAAAATCTCAGTCTTTCAGAGTAGCCAGAATCCTAAGGGATTATCACTGTACCTGTGGGTTCCATCAAATCCCCGATAGTATTTGGGATAGGAGGTAATATACTGAAACTGACACGGCACAGAATCACCCAACAGGTAAGTAGTATGATGAGCAGCACTGGCATGTATATACACATACTCCCACTTCTTGACATAACCCACAGCATTCAGAGGTACCTGAATCTCTGAAGGTTCTTCCAGGACATTTCTATAGTTGGTAATCTTTCTTTTCATTTCAGTGGCATATGCAGACTGCTTGTATGTTTGATTCCAAATGCTCATTGCATAAGCCATTCACAAGAAGGTAGCCTACTACTGTTTGTTTTCAGTTCACAGCATTACTTTGATACATGATCTGTCTAGAACTATTTTAATAAAATCTCATTACTTTAAACATATTAGCATGCTTCATTCTGAGGACCACTTGATGAGCACAGTTGTGTTTGTAGAACATGGGACAGCCTCCTCACTTTACTTGCTACAGAAAAATAATGTATGGAGACATGTTCAGTGAAGCTTGGCACTAATATTTAAACTTTTGCTTTGTCAGCAATGGCAACAGCAGTACAACTAGCAGTCTTGGCATTATGGACCTGGAAATTTATCAGGAGAACGTGCCACCTTCTCCTATGATTAAGTAAGTAGTCACTGAAGCGAGATATGATGTTTAGTGTAATTTTAACTGTAAATCATTTACACCATCTAAAATGTGCCAAGCACTGCTTTGCACCTGCTGCTTAGCCTACCATTAGTTTCAGAAAGGTGCACATGCAGGTGTCTGTGGAGTGTGACAGCATTAGACAGTGAAAGATTACAGGAAAGCCCACCCAGGTGGATAGATCTCTCATGAGAATATGAATCCATCAGCTGTTCTACCTAGAGGAGAGCTTTCTGTCTCTGTACCTATTTTACATTGTGTGAACTTTCTTCTCTGAGTAACTTATAGTATTGTCAGAGATTTAATAGAACAGCTATTAAGATCAAGCAAATAAGGATCAATTAAACTCAAAGAGAAAAAATATATATATTCTTGGAAAAATGCTGATATTATGTCTTAAGTATTTTTTCTGAACATATTTCTACTGAGCATGCAATAAAATTGTCAAGAATTGTGCAAATATCTGCCAAAAGAATCTGTTACCCTGGAACATGGTACGACCAGCCAGCTGGTAAATGCCATGATGCAGACAGGGCACAGCCACTGTAGAAGCACACAGACTGTACAACACACATCGAACACAGGAACTTTGACAGCAGATCTTCACAATTCATTACCAGAATACCCTACAAGATGCTACCTTGCTTTTGAGAGGCTCTTTTCTGTAAGAAATCTGGATATTTGTATTCCCACTGCATGCATTCTCTCTTAGATACTGATTAGAGCACTAACCAAATCAAAACTTTCACATCTTAACATTAGGCCATGGCACTTCCTATACGCATTCCTAATGGTGACCTAATTGGTCTCCATTCTAAAGGGATAAACTCCTGATTCCTTATTGGCTTTCAGTGGCTATTTGCAGGCGTTAGCCAACAGTCTTGAGATCCTGGCAGAAGAGATGTTGTGGAACACAGCACCACCACTTGGAGCAGTTTGTCCTCACCCAAATCAAAGTTATGGTACAGAATTCAACTGCTACCCAAGCAGAAAGCCGAAAGAAAAATCTGATGGGAAAGATGCTATTAGGCAGCTATGATTCTGAGTCATGGCAAAACATACATTGCATGTTGCTGTTCTAATCTTCCACATCTGTAGTAACTGATATATCTAATCTTCATCCTCTGGAGACTTAGGAAAGATTCTGACAGCCTGTGGAAGAGGGCGGTAAGGGTAGCATCCTCCCATGTGGGAGGCAAAACCTTACACTTATGTTGCTCTTGGTTGAGGACAGGATGGGATGGTCTAGAAATGTGTCAGTGCTATCCCTCTGATAGCGAAGGAACAACTGCCATAACTATAGTTTCAAACCTGGACTTATGGGTTCCTGCCACATGTGTATGAGCATGGGCATTATATTCAGAAATGAAAACTGAAGCAGTGAAAACATACCTGAAGTTTTTTTCCTGTAGTTTAACAAGAACAGTGGAACATGAGAAGCAATAGTCCTTTGAGGTTGGTTTTTTTTTTGCAACATGAAACAGAATTTGATTATCCAAACAGATAACATATTTTTAAAGAGCAGTAGCTGAAGTCATCAGTAGTTTGTGTTTAACTGTGAAAAATGCTACTAGAAAGCAAGGCTTTTTAAAAGGGTTTCACCCAAGGAGTATCGCACTGAAAAATGCAGGCATGGCAAATTCAATATCTTCCCGCAGGTTACGAGACCTGCCGTGTCTTACCATGATGTCATCTTCAAATAATGTCAAAGAAAATACACAGATTCTGATAAAACATAGTACATATTGCAAGTAGCGTAAGTACTTCACCACATTACAGGAAAAGAATTGCAAGCCCCTTAGTTTTCCTTGACTTACAGATTAAGTTATTGTAACATTAAGCACTTTATCACATAATACCCATCATGCTGTGTAACTTTTTTCTTGCAGTTTTCCAGGTCTTACATTGGGGGAGAGCTTTAACCATTGTGAAGGAATGTTATAGACTGTTCCTAACTATCACTAACAAGCTCTGTTGTTGTTTGTTCCTAAGTGACTTAGTAGAAGAAAAGGTTTTCCTTAAAGAACAGACAGATAATACAGAGGGTAAGTTGAACCATTTGAATTACAACATACAATTTGAAGTTAAAAAAATAATTGCATAATAACTGTTGAGATTGTTTTTCCAGAAAGTACTTCTGGGCTCTCAGTGGGAACAGCCAATTATCAGAAAGAACTCCTGGTGATTAATTTTGATCTGGAACCAGAATGCCCCAACGCAGAGCTGCGAGCCACCCTACAGTGGATAGCTGCTTCTGAACTTGGAATCCCAACCATCTATTTTAAAAAATCTCAGGAAAACAGAATTGAAAAGGTAGCTTTTACAGAATTGGACATACTGCTATTTCATTTTAATCACAGTAGCAACATTCTGCTCACAAAGAAACAAAATTGCCCAGACAGGTTCCTGGTGATAGCAGGTAAAGCATTCATGAGTAGGCCAACAGTCACATATAGAAAGAAAAGTCAAACTCACCCAACTGGCAAAGGGAATCTCTAACACTCCTCCTCAGGAAGCAGCATAGGTCCAAAAGATACTCTTCCTTCAGTATCTGGCCCGTACATGATCCCTGGATGGCTCCACCCTTCATCTACCCCTGCTGATCATGTAAGGAACACAGGCGCAAACAACTTGCCTGTGCTCCCTGGGCCAGCCACACCTCTTCACCAGGTGCTCAATCACCAGTTCAAGCCCCAACCTAATGCCTCCCCTGCCAGCAATTGATTTATTGAAATTACTGAGCTTAGAAGCAGATTTGAAGTCTTCATTGCTGCAAGATGAAAATGCTACTGCTTGTTATAGAAAGAGTATTAAATACATCAGGATATAAGGTTCATAGAATTGTAGAATCATAGAATGGCTTGAGTTGGAAGGAGCCTTAAAGCTCACGCAATTTCAACACCCCCGTCCTGCTGTGTGCTGGCTGCCCCCCACCAGCTCAGGCTGCCCAGGGGCCCATCCAGCCTGGCCTTGAGAACCATCAGGGATGGGGCACCCACAGCTCTCTGGGCAGCAGTGCCAGGGCTCAACACACTCTCAGGAAGAGATTTCTTCCTAATGTCTAATCAGTAGTTGCCTTATTCTAGTTTAAAACCATCCTTGTCCTGCATTCCCTGATAGAGTCCCCTCCCACCTCTCCCATTCCTCTCCATCTTTCCATGGTTGCATCTGAAGGATTCCAGACAGTTTATTTGGAGTTTAAACATGTATCTGTAACAAAAAAAAAATTAAAAAAAACAAAACAAAACAAAACCCACAAAACAACCCACAACCACTTGATTGCAGACATCGGATAGACAAAGTTCTGCAATTCAGAGCCTACCAGCAGTAAGAAACAACTATGACTTAGTACATGAGTTGTACTTAAGATTTAAAGCTTTGAAATTCCCCTGTCCTTCTACAGACTCCGTCTCACCTACTACACTGATCAGGGCAGCCTCAGGCAGGTAGGAATTTGTGCCTGGCCATCTGTCAGATTTACGTTTGGGGTACAGCAGGGGCCTGACACTTCCTCCTGAAGTTAGGTGAGAACTGCAGTGGCCAAATGCACTGCCTTTACCATCTCTTTGTGCTGGTAGAAAGGGATTGCAGTTCATTGAGAAAAGGGTGTATTGTTCAGAAGAGATTAAATGCAAAATAATCTGTACTAGCTTGGCTCAGTAACTCACATAACAAGATCTCATGGCTTCTGCATCAGAGCTAGATGAAGAGGACAGGAAGGATGGACCATCTATATAGGTATATCGTGATACTATTCCCAGCCAGAGGGAGATTTAAGCAAGGGTGGTGACCAGCTAGCGTTTTCAGCAGAGGAATATTTGCGATCACACATCCGTTTCTTGGAAAATTAGACTATTTTGGATCATTGTATAAAAATTGTGAAGCACCTTCCCTGGCTCAGCTACAACAACAACAACAAGTTATGTATCTCAGTACACTTCAGCTCCTGTACAGATGTAGCTTAGTCTCCGCTAATCTTCAGTTTGAATGCAAAAGTTTGTTTTCAGGCAGAGACAGACAGATGACCAGAACTGAGAAACACTGAGTTATTAGTCCAAGCTAGGACACAGAGCAACGCTAAAGACCCAAATGGCCACAAGAAATGCAGACTATTTCTGTTTCTGAATAACTAATGCTCATGGAGACACCATGAAACGCCACCTTCAACATTTCAGGAATGACCAAAATTGCCCCTTTTCCAAGTTCAGCAAGATAGCTCAAGCCATAGGGCTTACAAAAAGTGTCACAGCATACAAAACAATTAATGAAAAGGGTATTATAAATCAGTATTTTCATCTTCTAAAATAATGTCTATGAGAAGATCATTTTGAGTAGCAGAGATATTGTTTGATTTTCTTGAGTACTTGCATTTGGCTATCATAAACATAATTTAAAATGCATTCAGCAGCAACCATCCAAATTGCATCTAATTAAAGAAACAGCTGTCAGCTTTACCCACGTGCTTTGGCAAACAGTTAATTCAATTGCAGAAATACACTAGAGAATAATGAAGCACATTCTGCCTACAGCAGCGCTCTTGGAAATAGCTGTGCCTATTAAATATTGTTGAAATATACATATTAAAAGTTTAGGCTTCGGTATGTAAATAGCAAACAGCTACACTAACTGGAGACACAGTATTTTCTTGGGTGGTTTAAATGTAGAAGTCGTGAGCCAATTAGATATCGATTGTGAAATTCAAGAAAATGAAAAGCTTTGATTTTCGCTTACGTGCTAGAGGAAAAAGCAGACCAGATGTATGACACTGTAAAGCCCATTATTAAGAACAAAGTGGACAAAATTCAGAATTCTTTACAGCTGCTTAAGAATATAGATTTCACGTTGTTTGGAAGCAAAGAAAAAAAATAGGCAAATACATATCCTTATGGTGATTCAGCCACAACCATAACAAAAGATTTCATGTGACAGAAGCTTACCCAGAAATCCTTCTCACCGGTAATGTGTGACTATTAAGAATACTGTGGGTTGGATACATGAAAATGCAGAAACTTAAATATAACTCAGAATATAACTAATGCAATGAAGGATTGTTTTTCTCTGTAAAATGGATAGTCACAATTTCATTTTGACAGCGAGGTGTTGATGACAAGGAAACTTGTGATTCTTTAGCAAGATTACTTTCACTGTTCCCCATTTAATTGCAAAAACATAGGAAATAATTGATGAGAAAAGCTAATTGAGAAACCTTCCTGAAATCTGATCAGTCTCTGGGGAGCTGTGGAACTTCAGAAATGAAGTTCTCAGTGTGCTACAAACAGAAAGGGCCCTTATGTTACTGTGCATCCACTCTGTGATACAGCAGCGCACTTACAAAGATCGCCTCGCAGCAGTTTGCATGTGTTTGTTTAACACCTCAGCAAAATGTTAGCCAAATGCTAAGTGGTGGTGTTGCTGTTTTTGTTTGCTTTCTCCTTCAATTTAGTTTTTAGATGTTGTGCAGCTAGTTCAACGGAAGTCCTGGAAAGTGGGTGACATCTTTCATGCCGTGGTGCAGTACTGCAAGCTCAGTGAGGAGAGCAAAGAGAAGACACCAAGCCTGTTCGATTGGCTCCTTGAACTGGGCTAGGAATGTTCGCCTACTCCAATTCTTTGTTTTAATCCAGCTTAAGCAGTGGTTCCTGTAACACTCTGATTTCCAAACATCACCAAATAAAATGAGCAAAGATGTGTAAACTACAGAAACAGCACGTGCCTGTTCCACAACTGCACCGAGCAGACTTGAAACCAAGGTGTATTTTTTCCTTCTGTATCCTGAGGGATGCTTGACGTATTGTGCTGTAGGATGTACCGTGCTAGAAAAAAAGATGGATTTTTTAGCTTTCTGAATTAACGGACTTAATTTACTTAATGAATTAAGTAAAACTTAACTGACTTTCTAGTACGTTCCATTTTCATCAATTTGATTAAATCAATCAGCTGAAACAGGATGGCATACTAACATTCAGTTTTAAAACAATACTCGTGTTTGTACAATTTTAACTTTTAGAGCCTGAGTGTGTTCCAGGATGCACAGAGAAAACCATACCCTTCAAAAAAGAAAACATTTTAAAAGAGGTCTCCACAGTCCTCTGAGAGGTAAAAGCTTGTGAACGCATCAGATCTTTGAAATCAAAAACAGAACAAAAAGCTGCTGAAAACACATCTAACTTTCTTTCCACGTGATCATTTCAGCCCTATAGCTGCTCCCCATTCTTGTCTTCTTCTTCTCAAGGAAATACAAATTTGGACCCTCAGTTATTACCCTTAAAAAGCCTCCTTTCTTTACATTCGCAGGCAGTGCAGTTCAGTACAGCTGTGCTTGGTATGTCCCCAAGTACAGCTCTGCAAGTCAGGGTAGTGGGTTCCTAAAGCCCTGTCCCCACCAGGTGACCTCGGGCGAGTCAGTTCACCTCTGTGCCTCAGTGTCCCTATCCAGTAAGAGGGAGCAATGATATGGAATGTGTTACATGAAGTGTTTCTGTTTAAAGCACCAGGTAACATGCTGTGTGTCGGTTAGAATAGTGAAAAGAAATACTAAGTTTAATCAAGTAAATTGTTAATAAGGTGAAGAAAGACATATCTGAAAAGAGTGCTGTCTTGAAATAAAAATCCTAGGTTTTGTAATTTTCAAGAAGTCAAAACAATTGGTACAGTTTCAGCACATGCTTGTTCATTTTGGATATGTGTCGGACTATGTATGATAGTCCACATTATGGTAACATTTATATAACTGTTTGATAAGATATACTGTGGTATCTTCTTGCCGAGCTGATGTTAGGTATCATGCACTCAGTGATACTCTCTTGACTCTGCCAAAGAGATTGGTCTTGAATTTAAAGGTAAACATATCACATCAGAGCTCTTCTGTGATTTGTTTCTTTGAAAATCTTTATATTTTGCTTCTCCCTTCTTAAATAGCATAATAGAAAGTCTGCCTGCCTTTCCAAATCAAATATTTAAGAGAGATTTTATTTTCCATATAATAGTATATGCTTCTATAATATTTTTGGGAGGTGAGGTGAAAAGACGAAAACTATCCTTTTGCACTAAGTATTTTTGAAGATTTTGAAGTAGTTTAATTTATGAAAAAAGAGCCATATTATTCTCAATTTTATCTTTAAAACCATTGCTAAATTTGCATGATCTCATCACTCATTTGTTAAAAAATACAGACTGTCAGTGAAACCTATTACAGAACATTAAATAACATCTACATCTCTGCAATATATGAAGCCAGTGGAGGTCTCTTTACTGTCCAGATAAAGGTCAGTTTGTTGCATCCACTCAACCTAACTGCGGGACTGGGCCCATTCCTAGGAACTGCTGAACATCCACAGCTCGCGCTAACACGAGTGCTAACAGTGAATGCTCAGCATTTCCAAGGCTGAAAGTTAGTGAAAAGCACTGGGCATTGTAAAGTGCTTTGATTGAGCCAATAAATGGGAAAGTGTATTTATTTTTAAGCCAGATACAGTTAGTTGTCAGTATATAAATTTTTGCTGTGGTAGAATAAATGTTTACTTATCCTACAAAGCACAAATATCACGACTGAGTTGTAAGTGTGATGCGGTTTTCTCTGTACAGTAGTTCTCAATGTTGCAGTTTGTTCGGAAATAAATTTATGTATGTTCTAACATGTGTTGTCTTCACCTTTCTAGAAATATTTGACCAGTCAAATTATTGGCATGTCATCCCTGTAGCTTCTCACAGCAGTGCTTCTGAATGAAAAATCTGATCCCTGGCCATAACCGAGCAAGTCAGAGCTATGGCTTTCCCCACATTCCACTATTCGTTCGGGTGATACAGCATTTATTATTACTATCACTATTACACATTCAGTGCAAAGAATTAACCCCAGAGTAACTGACATTCTCAATCCCTATTATTGCTTACTCTGGCCTGCTTTCAATACCTCCTAAATTAGGCAGGGTAGTGGGGGAAGCAGGCATTAAGGAGTTTCTTCTGTTTATTGGTTTGCACAAATATTTACACCCTGATGTCTATTGGGAAGGTATTCCTAATGCTAAACAGAAAAGGAAACCAAGAGCTAACTTAGCTGAGTAAATCAGAACAGTTGTTCGCAATTAAAAAATGCTGAAACCCCATTATGCTTAGGAGATGCCTGGACATCCAAGGCTGCCCATAGATTTGCCTCAGCATCGGCTGCAGCCCAGCTCCCACCTAGCAGGGAGCAGAATCTGACCTGTAAATACGTGAATTCAAACACGGGAAGATTAACTACTGAACGAAATAAAACTTTGGGTTTCAGTTTGGTTTTAAGTAGGATGCTTTCAATGTTGGGATAATTAGAAGCTGAAATTTCCTTCATTTTGTCATAACACTGAAGTTTCCTTAAAGTCGTCTGTAAATTAATCATTTTAATGTCTGTGATGAAAACTGTTATCTGTTGACATCTTAACATCTGTCCTATTAAATTCAGCAGACCACTATTCTGGAGAGTCTGAGTTAACTGCTTTTCTAGTCCAGTTTCACAAAGAGCTGCATAACATGAGAATAGGAATGTCACAATAAGTCATACACTCTGGCTTTCAAAATGTCATTTTAAACAACAACAGAACCCCACTCCATTGAAATCAAGAGCCCACATAAGTTACTTAATAAGTTTGGGGGAAAAAAAAATCCAATTGAGAAGGAAAGCACACGCAGAATAGCCAATCATTTTAATTCAAGCCAGCATCATTCCTAAGCCTTCAGTATGTGTAAAGAAACTTTGAATTTTTCAAACCTGCTCTGAAGGCACTGCCATCACTAGGAAAGTAGCTTGCAGCCATCAAACATTTAGGAGGACAGACAATTATATTAGACAGGTGGACTCTCAAACTAATTATATAGCATTTATGGTAAAGACAACTCTGACAAGTCTGGCTGTGGGGTACCGTGCTCTCCTCCCAGCTTCAGCTGAAAATCAGACAGAAAAGTGCAGCAAACTGGAAAACATTAACTAGGCAGGATACATTTCATACCCTTTCACTGACCACCCAGGAAATGCAAGCAATCCTGCAGGAGGAGCTGAAAAGGAAGTTCTCACAAATTGCCACTTCTAAAGCCTGACTGGGTATGGCTGCAATTATTGTCTTTTATTGAGAAAAGGGTTTGAATCCCGAGAGATAGAAAAAGCATATGCCAAGAGCCCCTCCACCTCATACACTTACATTGAAAATCCTTGTCCTTGTCTTGCAAAATATACGTTCTGTCCCGGGAAAACTGATAAAATAGATTTATATTGTCACAACGGTATGCGCTGGAATGATTCAGAGATTGAAAGGACAGGAACAGTAAGGCAAATCTGATTTCCACTGTGGCAGCATACCTTGCGAACTGCCTGCAGTAATGCTGTTCAGGAGCGTCACAGGGGGTGAAGATGCTGCATTACAGGAAAATGCAGAAAATCTCATTCCATTCCAGTGGCCCTGTGGCTACAGTAGTACCTTGGGGAGCACAGTGTATGCAGAAGCCAAATGTGATAAGACTAAAAAGGTACCAGATAATAGAGCACACACGTGAAATTTTGGTTGTGGAAACAGCAGTAGAACTAGGGAAATAGATCAACCTGATTTCACAGGCAAAGGATGGTTTCAGGATGATGAATCTGGAGAATGCACTGCTAATGTTTGTAATTCATTAAATCTACCTTAAATCGAGGTGCAGAAAGCATTCACATGAAGGTGCTGTTAAAGTACTGTTTAAGTTTTCATGAGTCAGCACACTTTTCAGCAGTGCTGTGAATCATATGAGATGTGAAACCATTTCACGTTTGAGCCTGGATAACATAGCCTGAAAAGCATTCCTTTTCACTCAGCAAGTCTAGAGAGAAACAGAAATAAAGCCCAGGAGGCCTCCCAGTCCAGTGCTCAGCCCGTAAAACCTGAGCCCAGTCACAGTTTTGGGGTAAAAAAAAAAAAAAGCAAGACCTGGAAGTCAAACTGCTACAGATGTTTGATTCATTGAGGATCTAGCGCAGCGTAAGAGAAAAATTAGAATAGAAAACAGGAAAGAACACAACCTGAAAGATTAAGCAAAAATCTACTTCCAAGGAGCGCTTACGTTCAGAAAACACTTCACAGCTCGTGTGGTGATCCTTAGCTCCAAACCTTTGATGTGCAGTGTTTCTTCACACTGGCCCTATTCAGAGTCACCACTTAACCTGTCTGTTGTTTTGCTGCACGTAACAATGGAGGAATGGAGGATGAGCAAAGACGAATGGAAAGATGTGGGCAAAGGGTGTGAATACCAGTTTAACTGTTGCAGGCATGCAGTAGTTAATAGCAGTGCAGTTCACAAATGGTCGCTAATGTTTTTTCCAGGAAATATCAAGCAGGACATTATATTACAAGTAAAAAATAAATAAATTAATCACCTAGCACTTTAACTCAATATTTTAATGCGAAAATTAAAAAAAAAGTACTCAAAGCAGGTACCTAACAACACAACTTTCACTCTTGAGAGTACAGTAGTGCTGTTTGGTTTCTTGTTTGTTTGTTTTTATTTAAACGGTTACAAGGAAACAATAACACACAGAAACAGGGGCATCCTACTGGATTCATTCATTCATTCATTCACAGTTTCTCTCAGGTAACAGAGACAATGGAGCCAGACTCTTACCAGTGGCATTGTGTGAAAAGGCAACAGGCATGAAACAGGCACAGAGAAAGCATTCCATTTAAACATGAATGAAAAAAAGATCTTTTTTTCACTGTGAGGTTGATAAACAGCAAAGCAGGTTGCCGAGAGAAATTGTTGAATCTCCATCCTTGGAGACAGCCAAAACCCACTGTTGTGTTCCCGGGCAGCATGCTGAGCTCACACTGCTTTGAGCAGGAGTACTGGACTAGACAGTCTCCAGAGGGCTCTTCCAAATTTGACTATTTTGTGAATCCGTAGCTACCAGGTGTCAGCAAGTCAAACCTACCAAAATTTAATTAACTTGGCTACTTGAGCAGAGCAGAAACACAACACATGGCTAAAAATAAAGCATATCTGAAAGATGGAGTTTATTGACTACGGAACTCAGGATGTAGGCACATACCACACTGGATCTTTCCTTGTCTTCAGTCAGTGCCATACTCTACAGGTGTTATCCTTGCTCCCTAGTAATAAACACATTTTGAGGGAATTGTTTAGCTGTATTGCACAACACACTCAATTTTGTTAACAACTCAATTGACCAGCTATCTGGAAAACAGAGAAACCGGACAACGTTTTTCTGTCCATGACTGGCAGAAGACAGCAGGACCTGCAAGCAGTGTTTTTCGCTGAGATCATCCTGCATGTGGATATTTGGGGGTTCAGTGCAAAGGTCCAAGCAATCACAAACCCTGCTCACATTTTCCCACACAGGGACTTTTTGTCTGAAGTAACTGAAAACTGAACAGGCTGCATGGCTGTGTAACCAGGTGTGCTCTCATTAAAAAAGCTTTGTATCTTCCTCATCCAGAACTCCCTCACAGCAATGCAGTAAGAGCATGACTTAGACACTGCTCTGTGCCTACTGCTTGCCGACAGATGGTGGCTTCACGCTTTGGTACAACTTTTTCACGGCCATATTCATTTAAGCTTCAGTTCCAAAGTAATTTATAGCTTTTCTTGACTGTATTTAAGCCATCGTTTGTAACCTACGCTTGGGTGTGGCCCCACAACACTTTGCAGGCTCTATTTTTTTTTTAGCATAATAAGATTGAAAATGTGTTTCAAAACAAAGGAAAGAAAAAAGGTAATTTAGGATACATTAGTTACCTGTAATGATTATATTGCCTTCATAATTGAAAGCACAGGAGAATATCTCATCAGTGTGGCCCTCTAATATCTGAAGGCAGTGTCCAGTAGCAGCATCCCAGAGTCGAGCTGTCTTATCAGAGCTGGCTGTTAGAATACGATTGCCTTTAGGGTTGAAACATATCTTTAAAAAATATAGAAAATAATTATATTACTTACTGTGTTAACATGCCTGGAAAAGGAAGCATATCTAGAGATTAGAAAGTGAAAACAGAAGCCAGTAAATAATGTAGTCAGTTTTTCTGCTAAAATTAGCATCACCACTGGCAGAATTATGTGGCTGGAAACTTTGTACAAAGGTCCATATATAATAACCACACAAAAGGATCAACATTTCAGATCATTATCCCCCAAGATCAGAATTGCCATTGTGGTAAAAATGTAAATGTTATCATTATTCCAATGTAAAATATACGCATATTTTGTGGAGATCTATTTTGAACAACATACATTTCTGTAATATCCAAACTCCCACTGAAGGCATCTTATTCTTTAGTATGTCTTTATATTTTGTTAAGGGTTCATTCCCTAAATTGCGTGCATTTCCAGATAACCAGATTTATACATGTTTTTAGGAACTAACCAGACAATATCAGGTTTATTATATAATGCATTATTGCTTAATTATTAAGGGCAAAATGCCTGTTCCCCCAAAATCAGATTTCTGGGTAATAATCATCCCAGGTGATCACAGCTACACAGAACATCTGCAGAAACAGATTAACTTTTCAGCATGCTCCCAGATCAGCAGATTCCCACTTGCAGCAAAGAAATCATACCAGCCCTGAGGACCCTGATGGATACCCTCCCTAACCCTCTCACATCACAAACACAGCATATTTGCATGAAAGCTAGAGAAAGTTATCCATTTGAAATATATATATATATATTTAATAATATTCAAACTTTTGGAAGCAACTAAATTTATTTAGAGTTGAACTTCAGCATTTACAGCTGAGCTCCATAAGTCTTTCAGTGAAGTTCACGAGTAAACTCAAGACCAAGTGATTTTTGAAATGGGCTCTGAGCTTCCAAGTATCTCAGGCACCGTGTATGTTCCAACAGAAGTCTATTCTTTGGGTTCCATTCCATAAATCAGGTGTGCAGAGAAATAAAAGCAGTAAAGAGCAGGAGGTCATGCGGAAGCGAGGGATAAGGGTGATGCTAAAAATCTCAGAAGGCAGTGGCCTTAAGATTTCACCAAGATACTCAAATGCTTGTGCTCATTCTTTAAAAGTTTCTGTGTCATGGAATAAGTGCTGGCTTGGATGTTACACATAATTAAATAAGAAAAGGTACAGATCACATACAACTTACCTTTGAAATCTCACCTCCATGCCCTTCTAGTTTTGCAATGCACTTTTTTGTTTCTGCATTGTAGACTCTTCCTGATCCTGTTGCAGATTAGGAGCCGTTTGTTATTGATCTGATTAAGTATGTATTTAAATAAGAACACAGTAATAAGACCAGAAGGGCCACGTCCTCAGGTTGTATTTCTAAGGAAATACATGACAATCTTAACACAGTTTCTTTCAAGGATAATGTATGTGAAAATGGAGTGTAATTTGTCTGGAAAAGGCTGACTGCTTAATGGTTTCTGCTGTAAACCTCCTAAAATGTTAACCCAAACACCCACATCGAGTATGGACCACCAAAGACTAATTTCAGAATGCGTGTACATCATATTCAGAAAGCTGTAAAGAGAGCATGGTATTATAACTATGTGCAGATGAATACAGAAAATTATTTGTTGTGATTCCTAAAAAAATAAAAAGTAAGCATGCTAACAGTGAAAATTTTCACCGAGGAGAATTTCCAAAGTTTAAGCAAAACTTTCTATAATGCAGCAAACCTAATCTGATCTATAGTTCCAAGTCATCATACTCTGCTTTGATCAAGCAAAAACAAAGCAAAAGGACAGAGATGTTTTCATAGTAGTTCCTGTCACTTCACTTACCATCAGCAGAGGCGGTTGCAATACGCTGGCCAGCATAATCAAAGCAGACATCCATTATTTCATCACTGTGACCCGTTAAAGTTGCTATATGTGCACCAGTCATAGCGTTCCACAGCTGCATAGGCAAATAAAGGCTATTTTTTTTTTTTTTGCTTATTTTGACTAATATACTTGATAGACAGCTAGTTGATCAATTAAGTGACACGCATAAGTACTTTCTGAGGCCTGACTGAATGTATTCACATGAAATTTGGATATAAATCAATAAAGAGTCATGGCTATATCAGCTTAATGAAGTACTACATATTTTGTATTTCAATGTATTGATTTCAAAGAACCTTAAAAATACATGTCATTATTTAAGCGGACTTCACTGAAATGAGTAGCTCATGTAAGAAGCACACAGGTTTTGCATTCAGTTACAATTTTTTTAAGGAGTTGTAAGTATTAGTTTCTTCCATTTAGAAAATAGAGTTTTATGTATCAACAAGACAGTGTGAAAGCTTCTGTAAAGAATTAAACAGAAAAGAATTCCAAAACTACAGCAAAAGTGATACAAGAGCCTAAACTGAGAAAAAGAATAATTGTCTACCTAAACTGCTACAATATGCTCATGCTACCTAAAGAAAGTGAAGAGCAGGTGGCTTTTTTTTTTTCTTTTTTTTTTTTTTTCCCCAAAATATGTGCATTTTGAATTTTTGTGGTTGGGGAGGTGACTGCTCCACACTTATAAATATCTCTTTGTACGATACTCCAATAATTTACCCCGGGGAATGTCTTTCATAGTGTCCAGCTATTACACATGGCATAGAGGGCTCAGAGCTCAGAAGAAAGTCAGACATTTGGTTCCTACATACTCTGAGTCTCTTCTCAGAGCTGGATTTTGGAAATGTTACAGCTATGTCTGTTTTATAGCAAGTAAAACAAAGATGCTATAAATTTGGGTGCTCGTTTTTGAATGTTGGCACAGTACATTTGTCAAACTGCTGAGCACCTCCTTGTCATTATTATTCCAACTGTACGCAGATGAGAAACGGACAATCTCTCACCACTGAAACATAATCCTTTTGCAGTTTAACACTAACAATCACAGACATTCATTAGAAGCAATCCATATGAAGAATTAGCTCCTAGTGAGCTGCCAAAAGTCACATGTGATGCTTGTGATGCAAGTATTAAGGGAAAAAAAATAAAAAGAGTAAGACTCCAGGACGTGAACTACAAAATAGTCCTTTTCCACACCAAAAATGTAAATAAGTCGTAATGGCCAAAGCTTGCCCTTTAGTTTAGCTTTACCAGGTGAAATTATAAACTACATTGTTATTAACTTACAGCAAAGTGTTTTAAATAGTCTAAAGTGGTTTCCTGAACAAAAATAGGGATTTACCATATTCTATACAAAAACAGACAAATTATTCAATGCATTATAATGCATAGTAAAAGAGCTTATGTACTTGGGTGTTCAGTGCATCCTCAGCTTTCTTACCATGCATGTTTTGTCCATCGATCCAGTGACAATAAGAGAACAGTCCCAGTTGAACTGTGCACTGCTAATTTCTCCTCGGTGGCCTATTAAAACATGCAACATCCTGCAAAAAAGAGAATTTATATATTTTGTGTATATTTTGATGCATCCATATAAGTTATAACCAAGCTTACAAAATGTTATAGGTAAGGTGTCAAATCTTCCCTATTTTAGCCATTAAGGCAATCAAATGGAGCGGTGCAGCTCATTTAGTGTCCCAGTACTACGTCAGTTCCATTTTTTCTCCTTGAGACAAAGAGGCAGTAAGGAATTAAGTGAGAGTCCTTCCTGCTGTTTCAAAACTACTTTAACGACTGTATTGCCAGTGAAACGTGATGATTTACTTTTCAGTGCCAGAGATGGATTTATTCCATTCATCTAGATACAAAGCATATACACCAAGTTTTTCCACATTACTCTTCCAATATTCTACTTGAATGAACTGTAAACAGTGTATTTTCAAGACTCCAAATCACCAACTACTCAGTCTAAATCTTTTATAAAATCCACTGTAGTTTCATCCAATGGAACTTAATCAGGTACTTAACATGAGCTTTTATCCAAGTAACAGGCAAATGACAGCCAAACTGAAATTTGATTTCTAATCCTCATTAATCCTAAACTTCTTGCTGCACAAGGACTGACAATACTAATTCCATGAAATTCTTCAATCAGCTTTAGCTGATTGTGAACTGAATAGTAGCCATTATTGCTTACTATGAATTAATGAACCCTAGAAAGCAATGAATCCTAAAAATGATTAATTGATGTACATATTAAAGGATTAGTAAATTAGGATTTTATCATAATGCTAATAACATTGTATCATTCATAGAAAATAGCTTCAACTAATGGATAAACTAATGACAAGAAAAACAACTAAATGTGTTTAAGTAACTGGAATCTTCACACACGAAATATAAGGGTAACTAGATTAATATATATGCTAAATGAACAGGTCATAAAGCGAATCTCCTGAGCAATTGAATTCTCTACTTGTTTGACAACAAAAACTCTATTATACTCATGTTGTTTTACAGAATGACTCTTCTCTTTTGTAAAATGTGAAGCCTGTATTGTGCAGACCTTTGTACAGCAAAACCAAAAATCAACAGAGATCAGCAAAATTCAGGGTTTTGTAAACATATTATTTGGCCAGCAAGACTGCTGTTGCCATAATAGCTAATACCCAAAATAATTCATCGTGAAAAAGTTTTTGGAAAAACTTTTGATTTCGAAATCTTGAAAAGACAATCCATGGCTTAAGTGTAAATCTCCAATGAATAAGCAGAATAAATAGCACAGAACCCATGATCTATCAGATTTGGCTTTAGGAAGAAACCAGAAAACAGACTGGTGAAATGCCAAGTGTTCCATTTAAATAAAAACACATTAGGTTTTTCTCCAAGATATCACCATACACACCCTTTCCTTTTATTACTAATTTCAGAGATATTTCACTTGTTTTCACAAAGGAAAAATATATATATATATAATATATATATATATATAATATATATAATATAAATATATATATATATATAAAATACCTCTAAAAACATAACAGAATATTTATCTTCATAAATTACCTTGTCAATAATCAGGGCAATCATTTTATTATTCTGCTTAGAATGAGTTTTCAGTTGAAAAAATAAGAGGATTTATCAGGATAATACAACAAGCTCATATTTAGCTATTTAATTATTATTTGTTGGCTTTATAATCAAGACATTTTGTTCTCTACAGTGAGTGGGATCAAATTTTCTCCTCCTCATAAATATATACTGACATACAGGAGTGTGAGGAGGAAAGTGGACCATCTGTTATTTAAAGTCAATGCGACTAGACAAATTTTCCATGAAATACCATAATTTTTTTTTATTGTTTTTATTATTTTTTAACTTAAACAGTCAGTTCCATCTAGAAATTCTTGACACCTACAAAACCACACATTTCCATGCTGATGAAATATTTTCCTGTTTGGAGCATCCACCAGGACCAAACCTATGATCTACCCATTGAGTCTGCCTACTCGGTGCTCACACATCTAAACCTGTTGCATACAAAAGCATTTGGTGAGAGCACTTCTTTCTAGAAGAACAAAGGGAACTGGGTAAAAAAGGAAAAGATGAAGTAACACATACTCTAAAAAAGGCAAAAATACACAGTCTGTAATTTGTATCTCAACATTTTCTCTCTCATTTTTCATTAAAATATGCAATGTAAAATGATATTTATTAGTACTTTAGTACCTGCCAGTGACAACATCCCACACTCCTACTGTGCAGTCAAAGGAGCTGGTGATAATCCTGTCTCCAGTGGTGTTGAAAGACAATGCAACAATTTCTGCCGAGTGCCCCTAAGAGAATTTTAAAAAGGGAGTTTGGGAATGCAAATACCACTTTTCTATTAACTGAGTTCAATATGTAATTTTTTCAGCAGCACAGTTCTTCACCACTTCAGAGTATTATTTACTGTCTTGCCCAATATGTCATAATTTTAACTGAAAGATCTACTGGACTGTGAAAGAGTCAATATCCCAACACTTAAAAAAAATCAGGCACACTGCTTAAGCAGAGAGCAATTGCTGAGAAGTGACTGATATTTTCCATATTTGATTTAAGGAGAATCACATTTGTTCACCAATACATACTGAAATGAGATGATTCATTTACAGTAAACTATGGTACGGCCTGTCTCTGGTCTCAGTGGAGAGGCTTGGAAAAATGAGCATAAGCATATTTATACACTGGTACATTCACACATTCTACTGCTCATTTCTCTCCTAGGGACTCTGAGAGAAAGTCAAGGTGGGGGGAAAATGCCTTCCCCACCTTATAGGCCATCTACACCGAGGAATAAGCTTATGCTCTACCTATTACTTAGGATTTATTCAAGAAAAAAATGGAAACTATGCCAGCCAATAAGAACAAGTAGAATCTTAGCAAGCCTTGTAAAGCAAAAAAGAAATCATAATCTCCTGGTAACTGAATAATCTTCCTCTGCTTGTAGAGAGAAAATAAATCACAACCTCCAGGTAATTGGATGGCTTTCTCCTGCTGATGTTTACAGGAAGATAATCTCTGCAGCTGTAACCTCTGACACTGATTTTTCTTAAGAGTTATTTTACGTTAATTCAGAGGAGGCAATAAATTAGCAACATTTTAATGAGCAGTGGAAGGCATTCTATCCTATAACAGTAATGTCACTGGAATGAGAAAATCTGTGTTTTGATAAATAGGACTCCTTAAAAAACACCATATTCTTCTCATTCTCTTTGAGTTTTCCCCATGTTTTCTAACCATGGTCACTATGGGACTACCTGGTAACAAACTCTCTGAAAGTTTTGAAACTGTAGCAATATTGTGTGAGTCAGAAAACTAAGAAAGCAGGAACAACTTAAAAAACATAAAGAATGAAAACATACTCTTAAAGTAAATACTACTTCTCCTTTCTCTATATCCCATAATTTGGCAGTGGTATCCATGCTTCCAGTTGCCACCAATGTGCTTTGCAGATTAAACGATAAACATACCTATAGCAAGAAACATTGAAGAGAAAAAAGTGGGAAAAGGGTAAGCAGATAATTTACATACATTTTCTCAAAGGAAAGTCACAATATTTCTAAGCAGGAGAACAGTCTGAATTAATTTAATAGTTTATGACTTACAGAAAAATTACAAGGCTCTTCTGACAGTTCATTCGGAGCGCAACAAACCCTTACTCCAAAGCTCCCGCTCAAATCTACTGGACTCACAGAGACATGGAACCCAATGACACATATGGTGTTGTATGGAAACATAAAGGAATAAGAAATATCCTTCCACACTCACTATTTCAGCAGTATGTCCTCTGAAAGTATGATAACATTTTCCTGTTTCAGTACTCCACAGTTTGCAGGTTTTATCAAAAGATCCAGTGGCAATCTTGTCACTAAATAGAAAAGCACTGTTTTTATTTAGAAGAAAAATATCTGACTTCAAAGACTCACAGTAGAACTTACAGCAACAACATCTGGTCTTCAAGGCATAAAAGTATATTTCTTCAAACTCTTGCACAAGCTTTTATTTAGCAATAGTTTCTATTCGTTAAATAGCAACTGCTCCTGTATAGATTTGCAAAGCAGAAAGTGGCAGCTGGGACCTTCTCTGCCTCTGCTTGTGTGAACATAATGAAGGGCAACTAACCGCCACTACTTCAGCCAGCAGCCATTCCCTCTGTTCAGCTTGACATGAGAAAGAGGTGAATGTATCTGGAGTCCCTTGCAGGAAGCTGCATGAAAGGCTTTATGATCTCACATGCATTCTGCCATACTACAAGATCCTAGAGCAGGATTTCACAAACAGAAGTTGCATTAAGGAGAAAAATAACAGATAACCTATGAGTAACATCAGTAATGAAATTATCTGCTGCACTTCCAGAAGTATTTAAAAGCTCCCTCATTTCATCCAAGAGGGTTTGTTTGTTTGTACACTGTTAGAATCTGTTTTTTATAAGTAGAAAAAAGGGTGAGCTCTGCTCCCACTCAAGTTAGCGGAAGAGTTGTGAGTAATTGCAGGTAAAATAGAACTGAAGTGAGGTGCCAAAAAAAATGTAGCAAGGGAGATGGTTTTGAAGCCTAAAGATTAGAAGAAAAAAGTTGTTTTTCAACTGAAATTTTAATTTAAATGTAGCTCAAGGATCCCCTCAGGATGTATCACTTCTATGCTGCTATGTTATGGTCTAGTCACTGATCTTTGCACAGATTTTTGTCATACATTACTTCATGTGAGCTGTATAAAACAATTTGATGAATTACTCTTTTATATTAAAAATAAATAAATCAGAATATAAGACATTAACAATAGATTCAATGTTCAATAAAGTCTTTTCAAAAGGAAATGATGACATTCCAAATAGTCTTTGACATTAATTCCTAATGCTAACTTTGTACAGCTTAACAAGTAAATAGGATATTTGACAGTGAAAGTAGTTATGGTGATTCAGTGTAAAAACAGGAGATAATTTCTATCTCATTTTGAAAAGAAGCAAAATGATTTACTTATACAAAAGCTCCCTAATACAGAAAATGACAACAAAACTTCAGTGTCTAAAGTAATTCCCTTCATCTAACAGGTGGCAATTCTGACCTAAGGCAAACAGTAACTGCAGAAAACAGAAGATGCACATGTGCATATTTGACATCCATACAGCGGCACCCTGTGGATTTTATAAAAATTACTCATCTCTGACACATTTATATCACGTCTTAAATCATAACGAATGCTTAATATGCATGCAATACAAAAAAGTGGAGAAATCCAATTTTGTTATGATTTCATTTTTCCTTAATTGAAGTAACAAAAGCTTTGAATTTCTAAATATGCTTTAAGCAGAAAACGTGCTTCTATGTATCTCTTACACAAATAACATACAGTGTCATCCTATGGTGATTAGCTGCAGCTGAACTTTTCCAACTCAGAATCTGAACTGTCTGAGATGGTCTATCTTATTCTAAATTAGCAATTGTGATTTATCTTCGAGAAAATGTATTTACCCATAGGGATTATTAAAAGCTATCGCATAAACAACATTTTTGTGTCCCTCTAGAGTACGCAGCTCTTCTCCTGATGCAGTATCCCATACTTTGCAGGTTCTGTCATAGCTTCCTGTGATAAAGCTAAAACAAAGAGAAATTTATTTACTGTGAACACCATACTGTTCCTGTACTTACTCAAATAAGTGACTTCCACAGATTTAAGTTATCTTTATCTCAGACTCTGGATCTCTTCATTCTTTCTAAATTACCGGTTAATGACCACAGAGGCTCTTTTTTCTTTTTGATATTAGTGATAAAAAAAAACACTTGTTTCAAATCTTTCGTGTATTTCAATTAAAACACAAGTTGCTGCTTTCAAATCTTCAAAACACAAATGGAAGAACAGTTAGGCACAGGCTCTTAGTGAAATCAGTCATGATAGAATTCCACAACAGTGAAAGTCCCAAGGGAGTTTATGCCAGTGACTTTCCGAGCTTTTAGTGATACTTTCTCCATTGCCATACAAGTCCTTTTTTTATGAAATATGGTAATCATCAATCAACTGTTATCTTGGAAGAAGAAAAAGACGTAACTGAATCTCACCCACTATATTTTGGCATCTCCCATTGATTCTTCTATAGATGTAAATCTAACCCCCAGTCACACCTGAAGTTGTTTATAAACAGCAGAAAGATGCGAGCACTGAATTTCACTTGCGATGTAATTTACAAGTACAAGACTTCAATTAGGTGTTACGTGTTTAGAATTTGAAAAGAACTTACCGGGAACCAGATTTGTTGAATGCTACATTTGTCAGTGGCAATATATGTGCCCTAAGTACCTGAAATAGGAGGGGAAGGGAAGAGAAGAAAGAAAACATTTGATATATTTTAAAAACAAATAAAAAAATCAAATTCCTCAAAATACTCAATAGATCAGTATTTTCTCCTCCTCCTGCCAGATTAGCAGTTATGTCTGCAATATATCAACCCCTGCCCAAAATAAAAGCAAAAGAAAAAACTCCCATGCCTCAGGAGATTATTGTTGCAGATATTACGTGGTATTGATTTCAGATTCTTATTTCACTTGAATGAAATGTATTTTCCCAGTGCTTACTTCTCCTCTGCTTTCTCTGAGACCAGTGAAATAGCCCTAGGCCATATCTGAAAGGCCAAAAAAAAAATGTCTGGTGACATCATTGATGAAAAAAATATGACAAGTAAGCCTTAGATAGTAAAACAACAGATTCAGCTGAATTGAGTATTTTGAAAGGCGTACATCATACATAAGATGCGTTTGGCTATTATATGATTTTGTTTGTAAAAACAGGAAGAACAAAAACAGACTGCAGCTCTATCTCATGACCAAAAAGCATACAGAACCATAACAAAGTTACTTATCCAAACAAAATTCGAAGAAGGGACTTAAAATAAATTTCTGCCTCTTTTGTTTAGGTTACAGAGCCTACTGTTTTTCTAACACTGTTTCAAAGACCCTTTAATCAGACAACTATATGTGCTTTGTATAAACTACCTTGTACCTACAGTAACAGACTAAAGTCTACTAAGCATATATAAAAATAGTTTTAGCCAGAAGTCAGTGGGTCACGATACTTTGAAAACGACAACAAAGGAATGTTTGACTGACCTAGCTACTGACTAGCATGTAGCGATTGGTTTACATTTGAACAACTTATGCTTATTACAAGCTTAAGTCTGAAGAGTGATAGTATAATAACATGGGAAATCACAGCATCTGCTGACAGTGAAGGAGTGTTAAAAATACAGCAGTGGTCCACTAGGTCTTCTCTGCAGCATCACGAATGAAGCAGAAATTATTTATGAGCACTGCTAGTTCATCACTGACATGTTACCACAACTTTTTATTCTCATCCCTAGCTTTCTCAGCAGCCTGTCTCAGAAAAGAAAACAAAGGTCAGAGACATTCAAGTCAGAAGAATAGGAACTGATGGAAAGGAAATGACAATGATAAAGGTAAAGGAGAGAGAGAGAAACAGAAAAGGTAGGCTTATGTTTAATTTCAGATCACAGAATTAACGCTATTCTTTCAGCTTCCAGTGCTGTAGTAACTTCAGTCACAGAACTCTAAGCCTGCAAGAACTGCTTGTGCGAATGATATAATAACCAAACCCAAGTTACAGCAGACTGTTGCAGCAGTCCCTAAGACACATGCCTATCAGTATGGCATGCCATTGCTACCCAGCAGTTTCAAATCTGAGAGCTAGTTACAATGGCTTGCTTCTCTGTGGGGTGCCTAACGCAACACTATCACCACAATTACTGGAAATAACAAAAGGATGGGTTTACATCAGAGCCTTTCTGCCCTCTTAAGATTATGCTCTTGTGCAACAGGAAAAAAATATTTATCTCCAAACAATGCAAACACTGAACATTGTCTTGGAAAAAATAAAAAATAAAAAATCTTGCTCACACTGATCTCCTGTATTAGTGTTTCGGAAAAGTCTGAAACTTGTGTTTCATTTACATGCACAGAAAAGGATGCACTTCAAGCTACTTGAGAGAAAGAATTAAGCCAGGACTGACTGGATTACCCTGCTTGGAGAGTTTCCAAATTGATCAAACACAGTGCTGCACACAACAAAAAAACAATACATTATTTACTCTGAAATTTGGACGTGCAATCGAGTATTGGTCAGTCTCTGTGATGAGCAAAAAAATTTAAAAGACTGTGAAAAGTAAGTCATTAGCACAGCTGAGGGCATACCTTAAAGCACAAGAAAGACTTTTTAAATTTAAGATGCCTTGTTATACGCACAAAGTTCTGTTTTCAAGGTTAAATGTACAGATCTTTTGTATTATTGACTCAGACGTGCACTTCTGGTCAAGAGAATCAAAATTATAGTATATCATATGTATACAGCAACATTGCAAGTTCTCCCTTCTCTCTCTTATTTTTATGGTAACAAGCAATACTGACCAGCAATTTTTAACAGCCAGACATTGCCATCTGCTGACAGAATATAGACAGAACACTTAATTATTTCTGATTGCAACATGCAGTCTCTGGAAGCAATTTTATTTTACTTTGCGCAGTTAAATACAGTTAAGTTTACTGTCTTCTGACAGACTAAATCCTGGATTTGAAGACCCAAAAGGTCTCTCTAATCTCTCTAAAGCTCTTAAAAAGCTTCCCTATTTAAAATAAATCTACAAATTGCTGTCTGTAAGCTGAAGATCAAACCATCAGTATTCAAATCTTTACAACTTAAAAAGAAACCCATTTAGCACAAAACAGCATGAACACAGCAACTATGATTCCCTTACTCAAAGAAAAGAAATGTGAATGGGGAGTAACGTAAAAGATGAAAATTCCTTAAGCAGTGTTATGATGGGCCTCAGGCCCAACACAAAGATGATGTTTAGAAGGCTTGGCATATAATTCCCTTAAAATTATCTCCTAGTAATGGTCTGCTGAATAAATTATTATTTTTAAGATAAGCAGTTTGAATACATGAATAATATTACCTTTTTCATTAGCTTTCCAAGCACAAAAGATCAAATAGCTCTTTTATTATCATTATTTCATGTATTATTCCAGTACTATGGACAGGATTCACTAAATAAGGCTCATATGAACCCTAACCTTCTAACCTGCTACTTTAACCAGTTTGTTGGCTCATCTCTTGGCTGGCAGAAAGTAATGACAACTGGTATGACTGTATGTACCTGAATCATTAAAATGAATATAAGTACCACAAAATGAAGAATAAGAACACAATTCTATACAAATATTCAGGGCCTTTCCCAGCAGCTAATTACTTGGATTCCACTTACTGGCTTTGTTTAAGCATAACTATGGGTGTCGCTTGTCCACAGAGTTACTTGGAAAGGAAGGTATTTATTTGTCTCACGCCCTCATACATAAGCCTGTGTAAATAGTGATTTGGAATAGTTATACCTCTGGCCTTCTGGGGGAATTCCTGACAGGCACAACCAGGACAGATTCAGTCTCTCTAAGCATAAGGTGATAAAAAAGACACAAGAAATCAATCATAAAATCCAAATTTTTGCTCTCAGGTACAACCTACAGCTGTAAAAACATAATCACAACATTTCAGCTGAAACCCTCAAAATCTCCAATGTCATTTTAAAGATGTTTCTGACCTTAAAAAGATAGAATTTGTGGTCCTCTTGTTCCCCTAGTTTCTCTTGCAATCTTTGTATTAAATGTATGACGTGTTCCTTGCAAGAAGCTGTGATGAGAGGTTCTTCTTTTTGAATTTCTTCTACTAAGGCAACGACATCTGTGCTAGTTATGAAGAAAAAGAAAAGCACATTTCATCCTCTGGTAATAGTTACAAATACAAGCATAGTATTTCTTCCAGAGAAAATAAAGCAAGGAATTAAACAATATGCATCTATCTCACTGTGTAATGGCTTATAGAAATGTGAATAAATCTTTCTTAGTTTCTTTACCTCTGTCCCTCTTTAGTGAAGCATTTCAGTAAGATTTAACGTTTAAAAATTTTAACTTGGTAAGAACTTTACTTTCTCAAAGGGTTTCCACAGAGGGTCAGACATGGGAGGTGTGCATCCAGAACTGACAGTTTGGGAATACATATTTAACGTAAAGTTGAGCTTCATAAATTCCCAGTGAATTACCCATGAAGTAGTAACAACATAAATAAGATGCAGAGAGTACTAAAATGATCCCTCTCTGTGGCTTCACAAGTGTGTCTGTTCCTGTAACTTTTATTTATGATAACTTCAAAATCTTGGTCCATACTTCACTAGTGCTCATGGAGCACCCAAGAAGTAGTTCATCTTCTCGTATCATCAAACTGCTGACTCCTGGCCATCCGTGATTTAAACAGAGGATTGGCAACACCCAGCATTCAAAACACAAATACACACTTATAACTACTGAGGAAGCCCAGACTTTTTGGTAGCACATAAATCTGAAGTCTAAAGTGAATTTTCTACTTAAGCCCTCTAAACAGGAGACACTAGCATACCCACTAGTTAGTATCCTCCTAGTGTTTATACTCTTGCTAGTACAAGACAACTTCTGTCTTTCACAATACGACTCATTTTATCCAGAGTACTGTGCTGAACAGTAGACAAAAGACAAAGCAGACAAGTGGACAAAAATACATCATTTTTAAATGTGGATCTGTTAGCTTGCATGTGCAGGCTACAGTGAATACCAACTTTTGCCCACTTGCAAGAACTCTTTTATATGAGTGTCTGTATTAAGAAAGACAACCATAAAACATCATGCCTTTCTGCCTAACAAACTCAATGGATTTTGGAAACTTTATTTAATGGTGACACTTTTTTTGTAGTTTTTTTGAAATTCTTCTGACTAGAGCTTGCTGAATAGAGCATGTAGGCTAACTGTTATGATCAAAACTGTTACTAAGGCTCTTAGCTTTTTTTCTTTTTCATTTTCATTTCCTAGAGGAAGGCCTCATGTGGAAGAAAGCAGGAGAAACAGTTTGAAATATGCATAAAATGTGATAAACTTTCCATGGTGTTGGAAGCCAGCAAAAAAAGTTCTATGAAAAACTCCACTGGATACAACATGGAAGTTCGTGATTTGTCCAATAACATTTAGCTGTACAAATACTTGATGTGAGTGAATGAAAGAGCCAGCCTTCCCTCAGTAGTGTCAACTAGGAGGACAATGGTCATAAACAAAACAAAACCAAACAAAGCAGGAAATTCAGCGTCCATACAACTCTCTCTACCCCAAGGACAAACAAACAAAAGACAACAACTTTTTTGGACATGGTAGCCAAAAAACAGGACAGGTTTCCCAGATAAGAAGAGGAGCCTCCACCTATGGGGATGTTCAAAATCCAACTGCAGAGAGTCATGTTCAGCTTGCTTTAGTTCCCTGTACTTTTTAGGTTCTCTGGAAGTCCAAATCAACCTAAACAATTCTCTGATCCTGTGACATACTACACTCTGTAACTGGCTGCACAGCATGGTCAGTCATGCTGGTGCATGAGTTATGTGTAGCAGTATTAAAGCAATATCAGCGCAGTAACTTCTTAAGTCAACATTACCAGCGCAACAAATGTCTTATTCCTCACAGGGAATAAGAGTTTCTGATTGGTAACTTGCAAATGCCCAAAAGCCAGAGCTAGATGTTTTTGAAGACTGTCCCCTGCACAGTAAGCCTCATTTCCCTCCTCATTAAGTGATCTCTTTTATCTTACTTAAGGATATCCTATTACACTTTAATCTAAACTTTAACACACTGTGTTTCTTATTCTTCAGTGTGGCCTATCCTTCACCTTTACATACATCACGGTCCCAAAACTTCTTTCATCACCTGCAGAAGATTAGACCACTAGATTATGTTCTCTTGTTCTTTCAAAGAACCCAACAGCAATTAGGCTCCTAACAAAAGAAACAGAAAATTTCCATTTCCACTGCTTTCGATACAAAACTCTTACTTTCTCCACACAAACACAAGAGAGAAATTACCCATCTTACAGTGCTTTGCTTATGGTTGTTATGAGGATTAACAAATCAACGGGAGAGCTCTGAACTGACATCCAGTTAGTTCCAGTGATTTCAACAGAGGTCATGTAAAGCACTGTATGGGGAACTGAGTCAGACCAACTTTTTGAAAACATTTTGAAGTCGCATTACAAGACCTAACTGTTGCTCACCGCAGCGTTACAAAGTAAGGCACTGTAAAACTCATTGTCTCCGATGGCTTTGTAAAGGCAACTTGATAACAAGCATTCTGTGAGAAATACAACACTCTCTAACTTTGAACAGTAGCACAAAGCAGGATGGAATACAAGATTTTATTATTATTATTATTTCTTTAATATTATTATTTCATTATTAATATTTATTTATTATTTTAAGCACTAGGAGAATGATTTGACTCTGCATTTTCTTATCTATGTGTGTGTTTTAGTGAAAAAAAAAAAACATCGCTGACCTCAGTTATGCTTAATACAGTCAAATAGAGTTGTTCGTGAATGCTATAGAACAGCAAACAGCTCTGCTTTCTGAAACAAATACTTACTGAGGACTAAGATCAAGTAGATCTATAGCTCTGGTCTTCAGCTCATCACCTTCTACATATTCCAGGATAATTCCTTATTTAAAAAATAAATAAATAAATAAATAAATGATAAGCATGTCTTAATTAGATGACGTGGATTCCACAACGCCCACAGTTCTCGCGGCTAGCAGGAGGCCGGGCACTCGTGCAGTGCCGAACAATCCTGAAGAGATAACGGACATTAAACATCACTACCTAAAATATTATTGCTCCATTTTCAATTCTAGATATTAAGAAGGCTTTCGAGTTTGGTTGGGGTATTTTTTTGCGCTATTTCACCAGCGCTCTTTTCAAGCAAGCCGTACTGGAGGCACTCGCTGCAGTTCACTTTCCAAGAAGGGCGGAGGTCGCGCTGCACAAAAGCAGCTCGCGCTGCCGGCTGCCCGCAGAGCCAGGCACGGGGGCTGCAGCGCCGTGCGGCCGCCCTGAACTCCAATGAGAGGCACAACCGCGCCGCTTCCTGCTCTGAAGCAGCCGCTCGCAGAATTCTGCCGCCCCTCAGCTTTCCGGGGAAAAGGATAACTTGGACGAACTTCCGCACCGCTCCGCATGCAGCCAAAGCTGTGAGGCGCCGGGCAGCCGCAGCACCCACACCCGGGGCGTCACCCCCCTCACGTGCACGACCCGCCCCAGCCCGGCGCTCAGAGAGCACCCGGCAGCAAACTGCTCCCTCCCCGCGCGCACGCACCCGCTCCAAGCTGACAGGAGCACCCCCCGCCCCACGGCAGCGCCCCGCGAGCCCCAGCCCCGCACCCGGCGGGAAGTAGCGCAGCAGCAGCCGCTTCGGCCCCATCTCCGCCGCCTGGGGCTCGTTGCCACGGCAACGGCCAAACAGAGCCTGCGCGCGTGCGCAGTCGGCTGCCATCGCCCGGCCGGTGCGGTTGGGTACCGCCGTGTCCTGACCGGGCGCCTCGGTGTCGGTACTGCGGGGTTTTCTGTCTTCACGCTCAGCTGTTCCTGGTCGCCCCGAGCACCCCACCAGAAGGCCTGCGCGGGCCCTGGCAGGTTAGCTGCAACAAGTTAAACAGCAAACAAGTTTTCATTTCGTGGGTCTCGTAGCCCATAGCAATGATGGGGCCACCTGGAGGTTCGGGTCGGTTTTTAGCCATACGTGACTTCTGCGAAGCAGCCGTGGGACTCCCTGCAGGTTGACTTTGAAGGCAGCCCTTCGGGTCTTGGGAAGCCAGGAAGTTGAACACAATGGCAATTCCAGGTTTACTGCGTGACATGACTGGGGCTTTGGTTTGATCTTTTGTCTTATTTGTATATGGGAGGTCAGTTACCTCAAAACAGATGGGAAATATTTTTACTGAAAGCAATTAATCTAAACAACCTTCCAACAGAACTGACTTAATCAGAGCAGTCCTGTTCAAATATAACTTGGTGGCCTCCCGTGGCTAACGGCCTTTTGAATTTGTGTACCACTACTTATCTGCCCTGATTATAATTTCTGAATATAAATATTTTTCTTCAACATAATGATGCTAACAATGAACCTGGACATGCTCTCTACATTAACTCCATCCTCTCCATTCTCTGTAAACACACTCATGCAGCCTATCTGGTGCCTCCAGTATTAGTTAACACCAATTAGAATCATTAAATCATAGACTATCCCAAGTTAGAAGGGACCCGTAAGGTTCACTGTGTCCAACTCCTGGCTCCACACAGGACCACACAGAAAATCAGAGCCATGTATCTGGGAGCGTTGTCCGGATGCTTCTTTAACTCTGCCAAGCTCGGGGCTGTGCCCACTTCCCTGGTTGCTCCAGTGCCCGACCACCCTCTCGGTGAATAACCTTTGCCTGATATCCAACCTGACCCTCTCCTGTCACAGCTTCATACCGTTCCTTCAAGTTCTATTGCTGATCACTAGATGGAGATCAGAGCCTGCCCCTCTGCTTCCCCTCAACTAGAAGCGTTATGTTTGCATTTTTAGTCTAATATAAAGGCCTTGTACTTTTGTACAGCAAAAATGAGGAGCACCTGCTCTTTTAATTTAATATATATTATATGCATCTCTTCAGTCCTGCACTTCAGGGTGATATTTACACCAATCACTATGACCTTCTCAAGAAATATTTTATTTCAAGATTTTTCTGTGATTCTGTGTGATTTACCACTAGCTTTTTTTTTTTTTTTTTCTTTTTTCTTTTTTTTTTCCATCTTTCATAAGACTCAGGAAGGACAAATACAGCCCAGCCTATGCAGGGGCAAGGGAAGTGGAACGGCCGCAGAGCCCCATGACATCAGCACCTGGTGGCTCAGCACGTTCTCACCTCTCCTTCTCCCTGTGAATCTCCATCCAAGCACATGCCTCACAGCTTGTCACCACCCAGAAGTAACAAGCAGTCACAATGCTGGGGTCATCATCAGGCAAATCAGGCCTTGACACTCATCCCCCTTCCCCGGTGACATAATGGCACCGACATGTTGGCACTGTATACGCTACTCCTATAGAATAACTAGAGAAAATTGCTGTCCTCCTGAGCACTAAATAGCTACGCTATACCGAGATGAGGTTTTTCCCAGAGTGCCCCAGGACAGACCTGTGTGCAAAATAGATGGTAATGAACAGTAAGCTTTTCTGACAAACTACAGCTGAGCAGAGATCAGATTACTCACAGAGACTTTAGGCAGCATAGATTACAGCTATGGTGAGGGGAAGCGCTTCAACACAATTAATTGCTTGAGGGCAGAGCAAGAAGAAACTCTAATGATGCTTCCGGGTAGGCAACCTGAACTGAGTCCAAGCTCTTAGATTGCTAAAGCAAAATTATTTCCTGAGATTCTGTAGCATCCAAAGGGTGCACACAGCCTCAAAGCCAGGAAAGGTCATCTTCAAAGACCACAGATACACCATTAAGAGTTCAAAAATATCTATACTGGGAAAAGGAGAAGAAGAAAGAAAAAAAAGGAAATACTGAGACATTCTTCCAGGATCTGCAGCATGTAATCAGCTTTTAGGTAAAGAGATCAAAAGTATTGATTTTGGAAAGAGCACACATGAGTTGCTCCCTATGCATTTTTGCTTTTGTAAGCAGTTTGTAGGAATGGCAGAAATTATATACTGTAGACCTCACTATCAGACAATATTCAAATGCCTTTGAAAGGCTGCAAAATACACTTGTCTGGAGCCCTGGAGGGTGCTGGATATCATGATGCAAAGTTAATACAATTACAAAGAGTTTCCTGTTGAGAAATCTAGGCTCTTTCTGCCAACACAGATTCTCAAAATCTCTATTTTCCTGAGCCAAAGCACCAACCTAAGAGGAATAATATTAAGAAAGTGTTTTTTGACTCAAACACACTCTCGCTTGCAGAGAAGAGTGGGTTTAAGGCTTCCTGATTTAAACTTGCATCGTGACCCACTTGTTCTGAAGTAGGTCAGTCTGCGGTATGCTGAACTAAATCAGAAAGGCCAGCACAAGAGTAGTTTGAGTTAAGGGGAAAATGTAGAAAGCCACTTCCTATTTTTGTTATGTCAGTAATAGGTGCAGTGAATTTTTACTAAGGGGAGTTTTGCATGCTGTCCTTTCTCATAACTGCAAGGTCTGCCAGACGCAGTAAGTCTGTGCTCTGATATTTCCTTGTTTCTGCTTGGTGAATTAAATGGGTTTAGGTAATTTTTTTTTCAAGGTTGTTCTATTCTAGAATGGGGTTCCTACTTCCTGCTACTCAAAGATACCCCTGTATGCTTCCCTCTGCATCATTAGTACACCTTCTCAGTACACCTTCTCACTTCTGCTCTGTTATTTCCAATACTAATCATGGTACCACAGCCATGAAAATGTTAAAACTTTATGTAGGAGATGATTTTCTTGTTTTCTGTTTGTGAGTTAAGCGCTACTCTGGGAGAAGGAGCTGACAGCAAGTTACATGTATGTAAACAAAATGAACTCTTTCCCAAAGATTCTGTTTTTCATCTTTATGAGGCTGTTTTCATCAATTTAAAGTTATACAAAAAAATCCACATAGAGAGTTGCTATTCACTTAAGAAGTATGTCACAGGTTTCTTTTCACATGAACAGATGCATGTGTTGTTCATCTATGGTGAGACAGTAAGTACAGGAAAAGAACAGTTGATCTGTTCATTGCTCTTTATGTCCATCTACTAGTTCTTACAATTTCCCACAGTTGAGCTAATTCTATATATTCCTACTTCTTTTTTTTTCAAATTTTCACTTAGCTAAAAAGAAGTTTTCCTTTCCACTTCTTAAGAGTGAGCTTTCTTTCCTTTCTTCATCTCACCACACTAATGGGTAGACTTGGCACCAAAAAAATCTCGCATAAAAAAAAACCAAAACTCTTCCTTCCCCGCCTGCCCCCCAATATATATTCATCTTACCCTCTCTGAGTACTCAGAAATGCCTTTCATCTTTCTTTCCATGGTCCAGACTGTGTGGGGCTGAGGACCCTTCAGTTGAGGAGGATTCTTTGTCAGCTTGTCAAGATGGGAAAGCTGATGGCATCAGGTAATTCTGCAAGTATTCTGTGGTCAGACTGAGCTGCAAGATGAAAACCAGTGAGTGATCCGGATGCACCTAGGAAGGAAAATGGAGGAGCACTTCTCTTGAAGTTACCTAGCACATAGTTGAGTCAAACCAGTTTGAGTAAGGTGGAAGCAAGAACTCCTGATAAATAACAGGATTTCTACTAAGTCTATAATAGAATAGATGAAGATAAGTAAGGAAAGCCCCTTCGTGTTAGAATACACAGTTTTATAAAAGTCAAAATGTGTTTATTTCACCCCTATGCTTGTAATAAAAAAATAAATAAATCAAAATATCTCATTTGGTCTTTTATATCTCATTTTTACAATGCCAAAACGAATTAAGAATTTCATAAAAACCATAACATTTTCCACATTTTTGTATACGTTTCACTAAGTATGAGAGTCCTGTTATGTTGTTTCTGCGTATCATGTATTCTAATTTTTTTAACCATCATTTTTATGTAACTCAGTCTTATATATGTGTGTGTATCATTCACTCAATGTAACTAGCATTAATACAGCCCTACCCACTTTAAAATTAACACAGTATTTTTGCCTGTTCTTGTAACAGTTTGCAGCTATCTTATAGAGTGAGCATCTCTGAGATTTGAATGATCTCAAACAGCTTTTATATACGTGTGTATATATATATATGTATGTATATATATATACACACGTATATAAATGTATATATATTATCCTCTGAAGGATGTTTTGACCATTTATTCCTAGTCAGAACAATCTTAAGTATTCAAGCGCCGCCCACTGGGACACATAATCGTATTTTTCAGCCAGCTTTAGTAAATGTAGGGGGTTTTTTTCCAGGTCTGCATGGCATTTTACATTCAGGTTATTTGTATTCCTTACATACAGTTATGTAACAGAGTCACATTTGAGTGAATAGTTGGAGTCACCATACTGACCACTCCACAGCTCTGATTTTTATCTGTCACAAAACATTTATTATTCTCAAATTTCCATTTCCTTACTTTGTAAGTTTATATTGATTTCACTAACTCTGTACCTGACCAATGATGCTGCAAAGATATTAAACGACTAGTTTAATCTTGACATTGTAATTGACAAGTTCAGTGTAAATTGGGCCACTTACTTGAACCCGTCTCTTCTGACACAAGTCTAATTAGACTGATTGTTTAATCCATGGCACCTTGCTATTTCTCTGAGTTGTGAGTCCAGAGCATTTTACACATTTGTGTTGTTCCTCTGTCCTTGACTCTCCATGATGATTTCCACTGTCATCTCAACATTTGTTATATGAGTTCTTTGTACATAGTTTACCTCCTTGTAAGCCACGTTCCTTCAGTAACCATCTGTGTTTTGATTTTAATCTTCCAGAAAATATCAGAGGATGTAAAATTTAAAATTAAATTGTACTAGACTGTCCTACCATAAAATTATTTTACCTTGGCTCATGGCCACACAGCCACAAAAGGCAGTCTGCATCACAAACATACCAAAAGGTTGAATCTGAAATGAGAAATACTTTGTGTTCTGATTCATGCATTTTGGTACACACCTTCACTAAATGTATAATCCCCCCTACTGTCTGTCTACATTAATCATTTTTCCTAAGTTACTTTATCTTGTAACTATCTTTTAACCAGGTCTTATCATTCAGGCTTTCTCACCAGGGAAGTCCAAGTGCCACGCACTTCCCATTGCCAGGAACTGGTTTGTCTGCTTCTTCTTTCTCCTCCTTTCTTTCCACAAGCATGTCTGACCAAGGTCAGGTCTCCTTCACAACCTTCAAAACTGCCAACTAAATAAGTGTGTGTGTGGTATCCTATTATAACTGTTTGCATCTTCTCATTCACCGTGGCACATGAAACAGTTCAGGTTAGCACCTGAACAAGGAAAATCTCTGAAGTTTATGGGACATCGTATCCACCACCGGCAGTAAAAAAGTAAAGAAGAAAACAAGTAAGTGAACATAAACCAAACAGAAATAATGTACACATATTCAACTTGAATTAGGACTGCTGTTTTTTTTACTGAAAAAGTGGCTCAAGATCATAATTTCTGACAACTGAAAGTAGTACTCATTGCAAGAAATATGGCAATAATACTGTGCCTCTAAATTTCAGCAACCACAGCTACTACTCAAAAAGCATGAGTAGGATATCATGCCGAGTTGTTCCTCATCTTTTGTTTTCCAAGGCTTTCTCTGTAATTCTGAGTGCTAAGAAAAAAAGAATCACTTTTCAAAAACGTGAAGCCTGAGAATTTCAAGTAAATCAAGATACTTCAGGAGATGAGCTAATGTAAAAACCCAGTACACTGGAACAGTCTGTTTCAGGATCATGGAAATGTAGATATGGATACTTACAAACAAAATTGTTACTTTATTTTGGGAGTATAAGCTGAATTCATGTAAGAAAAACTAGAGAAATGCTGCTGTAAATTTGTTAATGGCATTTAATATTTGTATTGAACTCTACTTTTCCTGTGATATATTTGGTTTTCAATCATATTATTCTACATTCTGACTCCATTACATTAATTACGTATTTAAGACTGCACAATCTTTGAATAAAGCTGTGAGAATAAACTATTTTTGACAAAAGATTATTAAAAGCTTTATTTTATTCATGGTAGCTACATGAGAAATACACCATGACAACTCTTAGGAAGTTATCTGCACTTAATTTATGCACAAGAAACAAATTCATCAGTTTTAAAACCTTAGAGTTAGGATTGTTGCACTGGACAGCTAAAGCTGACATCTCCCAGAGCCACAGAAATCATAAAGATGTAGAACACACTTTTGCATTTGTGTAAATCTATGTGACTACATTTGATCAGTAAATTTGCCATAGGTAGTGACTGCTTTTGATCTAAAGACTGAAAACTGCTTTTATGATTCATATTTTGAAAAAGGAGGTTGCTTGTAGCTTAGTATTTGAGATAACTCTGCCAGGGTTTAACACAGCTGAGATCAGCATACTGAAGGCTTTTTACAGTTAATCACCTGTGCTGTTTTGGTGTTTATCCAGCTGGGAGTATGCCATTAAAATCAAGTGACATTTTCATAAGCCTAAAGTCTTTCTAGGTTCAGAATTTCCCTGATTCGCTTCTCAATAAAATTACAGCTGAACAATGCATTCCTGTTCAGAAGTTCAATTACATGAGGGCTTGTTGGTGGTAACTGAAAGTAACTGATTAATTATCAACACCCCTGCAAAAGAGCTAGAAGTGTCTTTGGCAATAAACACACCCAATAATGATTGATTTTCAGTGAGATAATGAACCTGAAATCATGCTCACCTCAGGCTAAGAAAAACATACTTACCATTTCGTTTGGACTCACACATGAATTATGACCCCCCACTTTGTGTAGACAGCAGGAAAAGAAGGTGAGAAACAACAAAAAAAACTAATTGTTAGGAGCCACGATCAACTGAACAACAGTTCAGCCAACAACTTGTTAGTACTTGCTCAACACATGAGATATAATAGGATTTATATTTTAACAGCAAAATGAAATCAGGAGAATGATTGATACTCTTTTAGAAAAGAATCACTCTCCACACAACACTAAGTTATTTTTGTCATCACCATCTCTGCTGCCTTTTGTTAACACCTACTGTTTTTTCAGCATATGTAAACATATAGTATGCAGTGGCAGATATAGATGCATACTAAGAGCCATTCCTCATTGCATGCATTTTTCTATATACATTTTCTCCCTGAGGTAATTTCAAAGGACTATAACAGATATGACAGTATAATATTAAAAAACTTTTCCTCATTAACTACAAAAAGATCCATATCCAGAGCTGGAACAGATTCAGATCCACTAATTCATGCACTAGGCAATACTAATCAATGTTGGTCATACTGCTTTCTTCAAACTGGAAACTTACACAGTAGCAATATCTTCACAGTTCGGCTGACATCAGCTCTGAGGAACCAACGAGAACCAGAGGAGGCATTTTGCTGTGTGTAGGAAAGGTAGCAAACATGGTTGCTTTGTGCTGGAATGGGAGACACACCTATCCCCAAGGGAGTCTGAAAAACCTCAAATTCTGATGCTTTAACATGAGACCATTTATTGTGTCTATGCCATTTTCCAGTCTATAATTCAGCTCGTGATCTCTTTGAGCCTGGATGAGAGCTCACCCCAGAGCTAGCAGGAGCAGGACAGAGCTCTGTGGTTTGCCTCAGCCCTACCAAAAAGCCCTGGGAATTCCCAGTCAACATGCTGGATAATTGCTTATCTGGGAGGGTGATAGATTCTTACCTGATATCCTTAATATAATGAATATGGAATCCACCTATTGGAGAATAAAGCAAATTAGTCACAGAGCTTCACCCACAGAGAATCTCTGGTTCCCAGATCTACAGGGCCAGAAGCAGACTGCATAAGCCCTGTAAAATTTTAAAAGCAGAATGAACAGCCTTACATTCACAAACACCATACAAACCACCTCTGGTGTCCTTGAGAGAGAAGCTGAAAAATAATTTTAAATTTAAATTAAATCTAAACTAATATTTCCATTTCTATGACTAAAAGGTACCAAAGGCCAAGGCATAGATTTATCTGCAAGACACTGGTACTGACATTGAGTACAGTTACACAGCCTATCTGGTCATAGAATCACAGAATCATTTGAGTTGGAAGGGACCCTTAAAGGGCATCTAGTCCAACTCCCCTAAGATGAACAGAGTCACCTACAGCTTGATCAGGTTGTTCAGAGCCTTTAGATATCGAAAGATCACATCCCTGAAGTCTGTGTGAGCCATGTAACAGCAGCAACAGAGCTGAGTACACTCCCCAGTTTACCTGCACTCACATCCTACCTATTCCTTGAAGATCCTTTACTTTTGTCATGCGTCATTTACGATGCATTACCGGCTACAGACCAAGAATATTTCAATATGCTATCATGTGAGGAAATGCAGAGAGGAAAAAAGCACTGCAAAATTCCTCTAGAGATGACTAAGTTGAGAGCAGACTCTTACTGTAATCACAAGCCTTGCCAGCGAATAAGGTAGAAGTCTGCTGATGTAAGGTTTCTCCTGAATAAACCAGTATAAGAAATTCCCTCAAGTCTTATTAACATGAGATTGAGCTAAAAACAGGTCTTCGTGTTAAGGAAAAGCTTCGTGTACAACCACTACCTGGAAAAGCGGAAAGAGTTGTGTACCATGGATTTCGTAGCTACCCACAGAGCAAACAGAGCAAGGTGAGCAGTGGCTTTAATAGGTGTGAATACACTTGAAATAAATTCCTTTGTTCCCGAGCACCTACTGAAATAATTACTCGAGGTGAACTCACGTCTTTTAATGACAAAAATAAACCTACCACACAGTGCAGTTTTAAACATTTATTTTTAACTCCATTTTCCATTTTTTTCCCCCCACAAGCACTTTTTTAAACAATAGCCTGGAAAGTATTATAATGCTAACTCCAGTTAAAAGGAAAATTTTGGCACAAGATAGCGCCAAGAAGTAACAAAATAAACAGAATAAATAACCTTTACAAAGATTTACAAATGCTGAGCAACACAATGGTGCTATGCAATAAGCCTAATACAATTCATGCTCTGTACAACAGCTTAATGAAATCTTTACTAAATAGTACTCATGTCATATTAGTAAACCTAAAAACTTCAACAAAATGCTTAATTCAAGCAAAACAGTGATGCAATATGAATCAACTCCAGAAGTTCAACGGTTCCAAAGAAGCCAGAGATAGTGGTGAGTAAGCACACAACAGTGTACAACATGACAACCTCAACCAAGAGGTTGAACCAAGTGGTTCTTCAGCCACGTCTGCGTTTAGTTCCCTGCTGGAAACTGTATCACATTGACATCTTCTTGAGCTTCTGGCTGTGGAAAATAACAAGAAAATACCACAAATTATAACCTCAGCCACAGATCAATTACAGGTTTCTCTCTGCAAGCTATAGCACTGAGAGAATAGCTCAGGTAGAAGAAGGGACGCATGATATGACCATCCCTATGAGAACTCTAAATAGGAACAGCCATGTATGACAGGAGGTAGAAACTCAGAGTTCAGAGCTGCCATCAGAAGCAGCCTTCAGGAGATGCGGAGGTACAAGAGAAAGACTTCTATACATGCTCTGTTTTCAGCCTAGTATTATTTAGATATTTAGATTCACACCTCAGGAAAAGAAGATGCTTCTTCACCCAGTCTTCCTTAGGATTTACGCAGGCTTTCAGTCCCCTGTTGGTGTGGAAACTGGGAAAGAAATAATGATAAGGAGATTGGTAAATAAACATTAGAAATCATTGCTAATAAATACTCTGAAGCTGCATTTAATCAAAAACACACATCATAGTTACTCTATGTAATAAACAATAGCACCTGCTTTAGAAAATATTGGTTTGATATGGGATGTTCTGCAATGCCTTCAATACTACATGAACAATGTAGTAGTATTCCAATGAAGCTTACAGATAATAGCTTCAGACTTAGGGTCCATTTCTTGCAACATAAAATTATGATCAATTTGTTGTAATTATTGAAACCAAGAACTTTGCTAGATACAAGAAATAACTTGTGAGACTGAAAAGAATATTTGCTGTCATGCTAAGATGTCAGATAAACATTTAGGTGGTCTAAAACATCAAGGAAAAAATTCTGATCTCTGTGAATTAAGTCTCACTTGAGTTTGTTACATGGTTTGTGCAAGGTTTTGTCAAGGAAACACTCTGTGTTGGCAAGGTACCTCAGGTGGAGGGTCAAGTACATCCTTGTCTGCACAGTGATTCCTAAACAGACTTATTATGTGGAATGATTGTATGGCTGTCCTATGGGTTAGTAGTCCCTGTCTACTGAAAAATCACATTTCTACAATTCAGATCTCTGCTCCTACCCCAAGAGACTTTCTAATGTTAATATACGACTGTCAGAAAAATAAACAGGATCTTCTGAAAAGCAACTTACATGATGGCATCAATATCACAGACTTCACCAGAGAGCTGTTCAGTAAAGCCCTTAATGACCTTCCGAGGCAGACGGGCTTTGGTGTAAGATAGACAGCAATCTTGGTTGCTTTGTGCTGGAACAAAAAAAAACAACAGTTATGGCAATAAAACCCATTTGGACCATGATGCCATGCTGCCTAGGTGATTTGTTTTTCAGTTCCCTAACTATCTAACTCCCTTTTGACAGAAAAGTTAGATTAGGCAGTATACTTGGCTGAATTAATCCCCCTCTCCCTCATACTACTGCCAACATGCACACCCTGGCACAGCTGGCATGGTGCAAAGTAGCATAGGAACTACATTCTGGGGCAGAGTGCCCAAGTTCACTCACCCTGGGAGGTACTGCACAGCAGCAGCAACAGCAGCCCCAGCAGAGAAGCCAAAATCAAACTCTTGGTGCTGATGCAAGACATTTTCACTCCAAGCAGCAGCTGTGCTCCAATGAGTGCTCCTTTGCAGCCTGCTTGCACTGCCAGCTTCAACACTTCTCCACCTGCTTATAAAGCAGCTGCCAGAGCCATGGGAATTCACACGCGGGCGGGTTCCACTATCATCACTGGGTTTCCCCACGGCAAATTCCATCATGCCCAGTACAACCTGAGTGCTCCTTCCTGATGCTATAACCAGAGATAGCGGCATGCTGGGGACTTTTTTTTTTTTTTTTTTTTTAAAGTAGGTTATAAGATTCAACCCAAAAGAGGAGGAAATAAAAGGTTGTGAGGTAATGGTTCTGTGGGTGAAACATATTTTTAGGGGTGGGAGTGTGGGTTGTGAAATGAAGAAAGTCAAATGTAGGTAACCGAATATTATTTAGAGAAGCTGTGTCTTTTCTGTGCCCTAGTTTAATAAACCCAACCTGGGGGCACAGGCAGATGGGCCTAGTCCAGATAGGTTCATCTCACTGTGGTATACTCTTAGAAAATAAGTAATTAACCTTAATGATGCCAAAGGACTAAATTAGTATTTATTGGATGGCCAACACAGTAACATCAGACTTTCCATATGACTGCTTTCTGAGCTCTAGATTGCAGAACTTCTTGGGCTCTATCGAGGATGCATGGAAATGGGTTTGTTTAGAGTTTCTTCTACAGTGTACTCACTCTTATCATATTCTGCCCATTTGTTACACATCTTAGCTATTCCACTGGAAATAGTCTGTACTGTTCCAAACACATCAACACTCTTTCATAATTCACAGTTGTATCCTCTTGCCTCCCCAGGCCAAACCACTCAAATATTGATTACTCCTGAACATTCAGCCAAAACACACAAACTTGAAAGTGCCTCGCATGGATCGGGAAAAACCCATGTAGAGAAACAAGTACATTCTGAGCTGCAACTGAAGATTATGCTATTCCCAGTGCCATTTAGTGACCCACATGAAAGGAATGTGATGGCTGCAGGCCACATCCTGGTCAGATGGAGTACACAGAAGCTGCTGCCAGCTCCAGGTAGTTACAGGGTAAGCTGAGCTTTAAGTGGCTTCTGCTAAGTTAGAACTCAAGGATGCAGCCATAGTCTGTTCAGAATTACATACATCCTATTCTTCATAGACTGTCAGTACCTCTCACAAAGTGTACATTCCTGTTATTCCTTACTAAAAATGAAAAATTTTAAAGATAAATAAAATTCAACATTAGAACAGATTTATATTCAGATAAATCCATTTCTCTGTATAATGGCCAGAACTCAGGGAAGCTCATACAGCTATGGTGCATGCCTTACAGCACACACAACATCTCACATAAGTTAGGAATGCTTGCGATCAGTGCCACTGCCGGTGGTCAAGGGACAGGAATAAAGGCAATAAAGATACCATACTGCTCTATAAAACTGCTTTACGCATCATAGTAGAATGCTATATAAACAAATAACTGCTAAAATCACAATGCTCTCAGTATGCTTCTTGAACTGTTCTATGCACTAGCTGTCAGCACTAGCCAATGCAACAAAATACCTAACCAGAATGATAACAATGAAATGACCAAACTCTAGGTTGACAGCTTTTTGTTTTCCATAAATATAATAGTTAAACATGAATAATTTATTTCTAAACTAACAGATACTAAGAAGTGTCAAGTTGGCAATGAAGGATTCTCTATCATCCCTGCTTTTTTTTTTTTTTTTTTTTTCAGATGGTTGTCCAGTGACAGCCTGTAATTTATTTTTTTAAGCAGGAAGTCACACCATCCAGTCTCTGTCAATAAGATATGAAAATTAGGCATTGGGTTATCAAGCCTCATTCCGCTGTTTCCACCCTCCTATTTCACTCTAGCATCGAAACTAGGAAAGTCTCCAGCCACTTTGGAAAGAGAACTTTCTAAGATTGTTGAAACATTTTCTTATCTGCGGATTAGCATCATGATCATCAAAAGCACTAAGCAAGCAGTAGGTTAAAAAAAAAAAAATACTCGTAAAACTTTTTTCTGGAAAGGAGATCCATTTTTCAGAACTTTGACCTCCCCACCCCCCCCCCCCCCAACCTACTCCTAATTAAATACAAGCAGTTTGGATACTGGAGCAATGACGAAACCCAGCTAGTGCTCAGCCCATACCCCTGCCCTCGGGCAGTTTCCATCGCACCTCCGGTTCCTACCAGAGCCCTTTGCTGGTGCTGTGCCTAGTGTCACACATGGCTGCTGTGTCATGGGTGTTCTCCTTTCACCTCAAAAGCTCATTTGATTAAAGAAATTAGAATAAGATATAGAAGTCATCATAAGGGCCTCAGATTCAGAAGAAAATGTTCCTTTTTTAGTACTTAGTTTGTACAAAGTACCCTCAATTTATTTGCACAGTGTAGTTAAAAATCAACAGAAGTTGCAAAGCAAACGGCTGAAGAAAGCTGCCTGGCAGGTCCTGACTTACCTCATAACCATATCTTATCTGCCTTCACATTTACAACACAATAATAGGGAAGGGGAAAAAAAAAAAGTGTGTGTGTGTGGGGGGGGGGGGGGGGGGGGGAGAGAGACAGAGGAAAAAAAACTGGCAAGTTTTACATGTTCAAAGAAAATGGAAACATGGGTAGCAAGCTCCGAGGCAGCCACTAAAAGTCTGCTAGACATCTAGCTGTGGGTGGCCAGCACTGGAGTAAAACCAGTGCTTTTAATGTCCCAACACTGATGTAGTCTGGGGGCTGCACAGACAGCCCTATGGTAAAGGGCCGCGTGCCGAGTGCAGGCCAGCAGTGCTGCTGTACCCATCCCACACCTTGTTGCCTCAGCGAGGTGCCGCCATCTTGGGGGAGGCTGCGGCCGCCCATAGGGCTGTGTGGGCAGGGCTGGGTCCAGAAGTCTCTTTGGAGGGTCACTGCACAAAGCACAAGAGGCAACAGCCACAAACTATGAGAAGGGAAATTTATATCCAACAGCGGAAAAAACATCTTCACAGTGATGGTGGTGAGGCACTGGGACAGGAGGGGATGTGAAAGCTCAGGCTGAATATCTTAAAACACAACTGGCCACAACCCTGCCCTGAGCATGCTCTTTTGAGTTCCTCCCCAAGCTGTAATCAAGCCCACATTGTTGGGTTTTTTTGTTTTGTTTTTTTGTTTTTTAATCCTTCTGACATTTCTGTTAGGGCTAACTGTCCTTTTCTTCTTTCAGTTTCCTAGCATGTTTCTTCCTGACATTTATTTTGTTACAAGTTTTTTTGGCTTTCTCCCCTATTATTTTCCCTCTTTAGATCCTCTCACAAACCCTGCTCTTTCCCTGCTGATATGCTTGCAGTAGGACAAAATGCCAAAGCATAGATCCACAAAGTTTTCAACCTTGCTTAAAATTCCTCTGCTTTTGTTCCAGGGGCCAGTAAGAAAGTTGAGCAAGCAGGCCACACTCCTACTGTATGTCTTTTAAAAGACGATGTGAAGGCAGACTAGATGCTGAAGCTGCAGAGCAGTTCAGTTAGAGCTGTAAAAAGAGCAAAAACAACAGGGAAAATAGAACTTTTTCCAGGGTAATACTGGGAAAACTGTAGTTCTGAGCACTTTGAGGACACTGAAACACAAGATCTGGGAAGACAGCTCTCAGGCTCCAGCTGCAAAGCCACAGCTTCCATGTCCCCTCTTTCCCACGTCATGAGACTGTTGTGTCCACATCATGTGCTGCTTCTTTTATCCCAAAGGGCTTTTACCCACAACACCATGCTCGGAAATTCTGAAGGGTCTTCAGAATTGAACCTTGATAAACATCCCTGTACCAGTGGAAAAAGGGACATTATTTCTAGAGGACAAGCATGCCCCATCATTCTCCCCATCACAGGGCAGTGGATCTGCACAGAAGCAGAGCTGGTTTCTCTAAGTACACTTGAATTCTGTAAATAAGACTATGTGTGTTTTCACACAAAGTTGTGCACATGAGAAGCTGTACACACATGGGAAATTTACACAGAAGAGGGATTTTATAATCACTGGTTAGTATGCTACAGCTTATAGTCACTGTTATATGGGCTTAGATCTAACAGCAAATAGAATTGAAAAAAACATCTTTTACCTACAGTAATGTTAGACACTGCCTATATCTTTACCTGTTGTCTAAAATTAGAATTATATTGATAATTTTTAATTGAGTGGTAATTTATCAAGATTTCCATTTTTAGCTGTCTACACAAAAAGATGTCTTATTACATACTACTGTCCTTGGATAGTCTGCTGAAAATAAATAATTATAGCAATACAGCTGATCAACCAGGAAAAAGAGAACTAAACAGGAAACTCCCTTCTGTAATTTCCAATTGCTTAAAACAGAGCAAAGGGCAGGAGAAGGCACCAGTTCAAAGGAACATATGAGCAGAGCCAAAACAGGGGATTTAGACATTGCATAATCCTCAGTGATGAAATATACAATAAATCCCAAGCACAAAAGTTCCACACATAACTTGTTCAGTCTCTCTAACGTCACTGTGATGCAACACTGATTTCATTACGTGTAGCACTTATGTGACTGTCTGACTAAAATCCTTATATGAAGGAAGAAACCAGTTTTTACTAAGTATGTGTTACACCTTGTTAGGAACTGTTCTAGAAATAATACTGAATGAAAATGGTTTGATACAGTCATGGACAAATTATATGCCTGCTGGAAGAAATGAACCTCTGATCTTACGAGAGTGCAGGCTAGGAAAAGAATGGTATGATTTGATTTAACATGGTGCTGGTTGCCTGCTGCTTCTTACTACAGGACCAAAGGCTGAATATCTGAATATCTGGTATTCTACAGGAAGACCTCTCTAGTTCAAAAGGAATGTTATTCTGTCCTATAGTCCCTTTTGGTATTCAATCACCTTTTCACAGAAGTAGACCTTTGAAAGTTGAAGGCAAAAAATAAAATTGGAATAAAATGAATTGGATGAATGAATGGATGAAAAATAGCAAAAAAAAAAAAAAAAAAAAAAAAAAAAAAGCTTCCTACCAATCTGAGCTGTTGGTTACATTAAATTTGCTTCAGTACAACTCCATCTTCCTTCTAATCTAAGAAGGAAGGAAGGAATCTAAGAAATTCAAGCACAATCAAAGAAAACATTGCAACTAATCTTCCTGAACACTAAAGAGTCAAGAACTGCTTATTTTCTGCCTAACTTCTATAAAGGCAAGGAAGAAAAGAAGAAATCACTTGAGAGGACACGGAATGTATCACCCAAAACGGTTTGAGAAAGCTGTGTCATCTGCAAACAAAAAGGAAATTACTTACAAAAAGTGAGTGTGATTTACTATCTTATAAAATCCTGGAAAACACACACACATAGCAATCTTTTTGTGCAGGAGTCACCCTACTTCAACTCTGCATGTTTGTCAGTGCTTTTCCAGTTCTGTTGCGTGGTTGAGAATATTCCAGAAATGTACAGACTGCGATGATCTGGATAAGGAGAGAGGAGCTGGAGCCAAAATCCACAGCCTGAACATCGAGTTGCTTTCCAGTTTTAACAAATGTGGGTTTGCACTTAAAAATATTTTGACGTATTTAATGCATTCAAAAATACTCAATTCATAAAGGTAGAAAAAAGCCTCATTATGCCTCGGCAATGATGAAAGAGAGAGATGTGACATTTTCCAGATTTGTAGACAAGAATAGAGATAGGGGAAAAAAAAGAAAAATAAAAGAAAAAAAAAGGTAATTTCATTAGAAACACAGCTGTAGGTAAGCTGAAACTGCTCATGAACCAGGTGAAACCAATACAGGTTTGTCTAAAAATTAGAAGAGAATATTTTATAAAAGCTGAAGGAATTTTTCTGTGGCAGTCTGTGGTTCTTTTCTAGAACTGACATAATAAAAGAAGAGAGAGAAGGAAGAACCAAATGATATGAAGTGGTAAAGTTTTAGGCTGACCTTGAACTCACTGACTGAAGGTTTTACCAGACTTGACATTTAGAGCACTCCGTCACTCCAGGCTACTAAGTACTTGTTTGACACAATCAGGATTTTGTTACCTATTACATGAAGACTAGCATAAAACTTGCCAGCAACACCTGTTTGTTTTGGATTGCCAAACTAGGAAAAAAACACACAAATAAATTGTACACATGTTAGCTAATACAATTTAATGGCTCTGTCAAGAGCATTAGCAGAGTGGCCATGGACATAGGCCTTCTCAAATGTTGCAAGCAGTGTAGCTTTTCAGCACTAAGCAGGTACATTATGGGGACTTTCCTAAGGGAAGATTTAAACCAAGGTTGCATAAAACAGCTGGCTTGGGCTTCCCTCTGTCCTACACTTTTCCCAAGGAAGCCACAGCTCTAGGTCCTTCCACTATGACTCTCACAGAATATTTTGTATAATACAGTCACCTTGCTTATCTGCCCTATACCTTTAAAACACATTCTGGACCTTAGCTCTTCAACTCTTGATTTCTGTAAGAGGCATTTTAGGGCCCTGGCAAGAACAGTCGTGCTTTAACTCCCTTCGATAAACATTTGCCAAGGTCTTTTTCCTTTCCTATGAGGTTCCCCCCTGTCTGCTTCAAGCATAACTTACTCGTCATTTTCAAAGTCTGGTCTGGATGACATTAGCCAGCCCACTGGACAGCTACTGTCAGCTGCCGCAGAGGTCTTTTGCTGAGGCCCATGGCTGGCATTTTAAGGAAAGTGCTGTTCCCAGCCACACAGGACTGTTGACAAGCTTCAGGGCCTCCTTGAAACAACAAGAGATTGTTCTGCAAGAACTAGAGCCAGAAATTCTGCTCTGACACAAGACATTTTAAACCAAGCACTCTGGGCTTGACAGAAATCTGCTAATCCAAATGAACTGTACTTAACAAGACCATTTTTTGCCTGGACTTTTTAAATCTAGACTTTCTCAGATCAGAAAATGGTCCTTTTTATGCTTCATGTTTGCACTGAGGGTGCTGAGAATGATAGCTGTACTGTCAGCATAAAGCATAGATTATATCTGCTGCCTCTAAGAAACTATGTTTACACTCTCACCTGGGACAAAAATACCTACCTAGTATTTGTCTGCAAGTGTTTGGTTACTGCTATCCAAACCCTCCTGAAATGGCGAGGAGCCAAAGTGTTAGAAGAACCTATTAGAAGAATCTCCTAGCAGCATGATACTTGTGTAATTTCTCAAATGTCATGAGAGATTTAACATTAAATGAAACATCCAGCTAGTTATGTGCACTTGTCTAGACACAACAAGTGTTCTTCCAGCAGGACTCGGGCAGTCACAATGATTCAAACTCTCCCACGGTGCCTGTAGCATGAGATGCACTTTGAGGGGGGAAAAAAAAAGTAGAGCAGAGGTGCTGAAACTTCCTATCTGAGTTGTGTAAATGTAAATTTTTACTCTGAAACGAGATATCCTTCCATGACAATAGGACAAAGGAAAGCTGCCACTAGTGGGAGGTTTGTAGGATAAACAGGTCAAACATACAAAGGAACACACCTCAGAAAGTGATCTTTCAACATAGGAAGTTGCTAATAAATTCTCTCAGGTTTTTCCTCCCATCTCTGTGGCAATCCACAGCAAGTCACCATTAGTCACTAGAAATATTAACCAACTCAAATGAGATTTGCTTGACCTAAAATATCATTTCCTTTGTGTTACTTAACCGAAGATGAAGAAATTATGCAATGAATGTCTAAAGCACCATTTAAGAGTGTTCACTGAATTAAATTGTGTATCATTACAAAACAAACAAAAACAAAACAACAAAAAACAACTAGGATGGCAAAGTTCCCAGGTCCAGCCATCAAATAGACATAATTCCAGGAGACTTATTTGCATACTGCACACATCCATGAATGACCAAAATGCCCTACAAATTCTGAAGGCGAATCGATACTTTTGTTCTCTTCCTGATCTACTAAAAGTATGATTTTTACTTTTTTTTTTTTTTTCCTTTTTAGTTGCAGACTTGAACAATTACTGAACTGCAATAGAAAGAGGAGGTTTTACATTTCTGTCAGAGATCAGTGAGAGTTGGCACAAGCCCTATCTCCAGAGATTAATGAGCTTTTCTTCAGACCTGAGCCAACCCACGGGCCTTGGCTGGCTCACTAGTCGGTCATGTGAAGCTAATAACTTTTACGGGAGTAAATTGAGGTTGACAATATTGAGAAAATAGGCCGTAATTTTTACTGCATTTGGTACTTCATGAAAGTGATCTTTCACTCTTACAAATAACATGTGGTTCACATCAAGAGAGTATTAAACAAAATTTTCATATTAGCCACGGAGAAAGATGTGTTTCAACCTTTTTTTTTTTTTTTTTTTCCCCTCTTTCAGAAATGAAGAGCTCAAAGCCAACTTGTGAACCACACCAACAATCAAAGTGATGGTGAAAGATATCTTTGCAGTTGCAACAGAAATTCAACCACATCTCTCACCGGGATCATTTATCCTCTGTTTAATCCAGAAATACCATCAAACTGCTGTTCTTCCTAGAAACACCAATGGCTTCCATGACAATGAAAGAGCTGACAGCCGTACTGCCTCTGGGGCAGAGGAAAAATAGTCCCCATGCAAAATCAAAAGGGAAAGATGCCTCAAAGCTCACATAGAACTTGAGTTTGAATGATTACTTTTGCAGCAGAACAGTACCAGCAGATACCTTCACAAGCTGGAAGATGTCCATCTCTGCCCTATGGCTCCTTTGGACTACATCGCTTTTCACGCCTCAGCTAAGTGCTGCAGTGGACCAAAATTTGTGCCAGAGAAAAAATTCTAACACTCCATTACTTCCATGCTTCCCAGAGTTTGACAGTTTTGTTAACAGGCAGGGAGCAAACCAGAGAGCTGCAGTGCAGATCACTGCAATGCAAACAAGCATGCCATAGTCCCTATAAGGGCTTGGCAGGACTCCCAAAGGGACATCTACTGTAATTCAGGTGGTACTTTCCCAGCCTTTCATGAACAGGAGGGTGTTGACCTGTTACATTTAGTTCAACAAAGAAAATGCAACAAAAAGAAAATACAAATGGTGACTTATCTTCCAGAAAGCTAGAGAAAATGAAGTTAATTTTCCTCTAGCTAATAAGAGAAAACTAAGGAAGATAAAGCACTCTTTGCACAGCGCAGTATACAAAAGAGGAGCTAAAGCATGGCACCGCAAGCAGATTACATTTACTTTGTCATTACAAAAACTCATCACAAAACTTTTACATACTCCAGGCTACCTTGCTAGCATGTTCTAACAAGAGCTCCAGGCCTTCCTTATGCAAACATGTCAGTATGCCACCACTTAAGTGCTGCCAGTGAGAAGAATGAAACTCCCAGTGACACAGAACAGTGATGAATGACACAGCTCTCCATGCTGCTCTGCTACCAGCAGACACTACCCTGTGTGGTGCAAATAGAAATGCGCATTCTAGTAACATGTGAGTAAGAGCTACTGCTCTGGTGTCCTGTCTTTGTTAAACATTTGGAACAGATAAAAGGAAAATCTTTGGGAACAGGATTAGTGCTATTTGCTTTTCCATCAGTCAACCATCAAACCATGTTTTTGGTCTCAATTTACTGCTGCCTTTGGGCAAGAAAAGGCCAGGATTATCTGGTCTGTTCCTTTAAGGATGCTGAAAGTGAGCCAGCGGGAAGTGTTCTCAGAGGAGGTGTCCTCAGAACGAGTTGAACTACTAGAACAGGAAAAGCAAGGAAGCCAAATAGAGTCCAGAAGCTGCAATACACAGAGGACAGCTGAAGAAATACCACAGATCCCAAAAGGGGACCTTTCCGGTGGAAACAAGAAAGGAGGGTCTCAAGCACACAAGGTATGACTATATATGAGCTTTGGAAATCAGAAATCCAGTGGTGATGAAAGAAAGATGGAGGGGATGAGAGCAGTTTGGTGGGGTACTGCATGGCCAAGCCAGGCTGTGGAGAAAAAGAGCTGGTGGCCCTGGCACCAAGTAAGAAATGACAGAGTGTATAGGGACAACAAGAAACAGGTGGTTTATCTGCAGCTGCACACCAAGGCTTTTCAGTAACTCTCCAAAACTTAAGAAAATATCTAGAGTTACAAAAGATAAATTGATCATAAGGCGTCAGTGAATGAGAGTAAGTCTGTTGCCTCTGCCTTAAGCATTAACACACAGATTTTGATATCAGAGATTTGTGATTATGAATGCAGAAAGGAGCAGAGCAATGGTATCAGAAGCTGGCAGGGCCATGCTAGGGCTGCAACAGAGTTCTTTGTGGTTCTGGGGTGCAAGGTGAGTGTGCACACTGCTACAAAGAGAGCAGTACTCACCTCCTGCTCCCCACGGATGGAGCAGGCTGTCCCCCCAGGCTCCCAACACTTCCTGGCTCTGCACATCTGTTAAACCGAGTGGGAAACTTCTCATCTGAAGTATCTGCTAGTCAAGCAAACAGGCCTCCAATAGTAAGCCTGCAGAAAAGAACTATGTCTAACCACAAACTGTGCTGGGAAAGGAACGATGCTCATACCAAGGTGCAAATGAAGATTTTTTTGTACATAGCTCAAAACAGAGATTGCTGTGCATGATGGCACAACCTTACCACAAATGGCCAGTATCAGAGGCGCAGCTCACAGCACTGAGTCCCAGGAAATGCAGCAGTCTCTGGACTCCCCAGAATTCTGCCCATGTCCCACTCACATCCTAAGACATGGGTTATTTTGAAGGGCCCATGAAATCTGCCACACTTTCACTCCATGTGGCCTACTGGGCATAGAACAAACCCATCAGGACCCCAAAGAGACGTATTTAACCTGAGAATCTAGTTTGAAAAGGGGAAAGATACAAACTGATTAAGTCATAGAACTAACCTCTATTGATGCTCTACATTGAAGTGCTAGAAATGTTCTTCAGCCCCTCTTCTTGATCCTTGTCTCAGAGCATTTGTGTGCCACATGAAACATCTATATGGTGTTAGGGTACTGTAAGGCATGAAAGGTTATTATGGAAGAGTGAGAGGATGTTTTAGTGACAAGTTTAGGCAGAGTCCAAAGTGGTCCTTGCCAAATCCACGCTCATAGCAGAAGCAACTGCAACAACAGGGAATGAAGGAGGGGCAGAAATGCCTTTGCTTGAATTCTCTGGCTGTGTTGCACATTCTTCTTGAGCGCACTATTTCTCTGCTGGGGTCATCTTGCCCTCTAGTGGTTCACACTACAGAGCTGACACACAGCTGTAAATTCTGCTGTAAATCCTGCAACATTTATGCAGATTTTGTACATAAAATGAAATAATTCCAATTCTGTTTGGTTTGCACCATTTCTATGTGCATCATTAGGAAAATCTGCTGTCATGATATAAAGTTATAGAAGATGCAAAATGCTTGCTACCTCATACTTCGCGTGTCACCCCAGGTAACTTTTGTACCCTACAAGAGGATCCTCCACCCAGCCAGCCTGAAGCGACACTGTCAACACATGCACAGACATTTCCATTTGTTTTGGAAGAAACCTTCCTGTTTCTTTTTAAATATTAAATTTTGAGGAAAACGCTGCCCACAAAATACTTCTATTTTAAGATGAGGACAATATTTTGCCTGAAAAAAGTTGTTAGGAAGCAAAACAGAGATGACATCAAAAACAGAGCAACAGAAATAGTATCTAGCAACAGAAACCCTACAGAGGGCTCCAAAAGATAGACAGCGTATGTTGTAGTGCTTCTAACTGAGGATCTAGCTTTACATCATTTCAGTATTTGTTAGTGACTGACCTTCTGGGCTCCAGCTCTCCATAACAGGAAAGCCACACAACTCCGGGGGTGGGGGCGGAGGGGGAAGGAAAAAACCAGTGATTATGAACTAGGCTTGTTATTCAGCAAGATGCTTGGTTGAGATCAACAATGATATCAAAGAATCACTGTGCTCAGCTATCTTCATCTAGGAAGGCTTTTCCTGTGGTTAGCTTAGTCAGTACAGAATGAAGGACAGCGTAATTTGTCTCTCATTTACAGATCTTCCAAATCTTTATACACTGTCTACAGAGAAACAGCAGAGGTATGTACAGAAAGCTTTTCAATTTAGAGCTAAGAAAGATGTTTTCCAGATGCCAACATTTAAAGAACACTACTTACACAAGAAACCAGAAGATATATTGAATGACAAAACATCTTTGTGTTTGCATGGCAGTGTCGGCTAAGAAACCTCCTCCTCAGCTTGGCTACAAAAGCCATGGGCTGCTGGAAGAATAAGAAAAGCAACACCTGGACTTTTCCCACCCTGATCCTCTGCCTCTATGGATTCTTCTACATGATGAAGCCATCAGAACCTTTTCTAACCCCTTACCTAACTGGACCAGATAAAAACCTGACAATAGATGAGGTATGATTTTTCAATTCCTTTTCCACTGAGAACAAGAAATGAAACGTATAACTTTACACAAAGTTTTTAAACAGCCCTGGCAGGTTACAGTTTGCAGGTGGCATAAATGAAAAACATCTGAAATAAATACACATAAACAGGCATTGTAAAACTTAAGATTCACTACCCTGTTTAATGGACTCATGATGCTTCAGAACAGAGCGTTTCTTGGGTAAAGAACTGGCTAGAGGGTCGTGCCCAGAAGGTAGTGGTTAATGGAGTTAAGTCCAGCTGGTGACCCATAAGAAGTGGTGTCCCTCAGGGGTCAGTTCTAGGGCCGATCTTGTTTAACACCTTCATTGATGACCTGGATGAGGGGATTGTGTGTACCCTCAGTAAGTTCACAGATGACACCAAGTTGGGAGGTGGTGTTGATCTGCCTGAGGGTAGGGAGGCCCTTCAGAGGGATCTGGATAGGCTGGATCGCTGGGCTGAGGTGAATGGAATGAGGTTCAACAAGGCCAAGTGCCGGGTCCTGCACTTTGGCCACAATAACCCCATGCAGCGCTATAGGCTCAGGGCTGAGTGGCTGGATGACTGTGAAGAGGAAAGGGACCTGGGGTGTTGGTTGATGCTCGGCTGAACATGAGCCCAGGTGGCCAAGAGGGCCAACAGCAGCCTGGCCTGTATAAGAACTAGTGTGGCCAGCAGGAGCAGAGGTAATCATCCCTCTGTACTCAGCTCTGGTTAGGCTGCATCTCAAGTACTGTGTTCAGTTCTGGGCTCCTCACTACAAGAAAGACATCGAAGCCCTGGAATGTGTCCAGAGAAGGGCAACAAAACTTGTGAGGGGTCTGGAGCACAAGTCTTATGAGGAGTGGCTCAGGGAGCTGGGATTGTTTAGCCTGGAGAAGAGGAGGCTCAGGGGAGACCTCACTGCACTCTACAACTTCCAGAAGGGAGGTTGTGATGAGGAGGGGCTTGGCCTCTTCTCCCAGGCAACAAAAATGACCCAAGGAAATGGCCACAAGTTGTATCAGATGAGGTTTAGACTAGACATAAGAGGGAACTTTTTTCCTCAGAGAGTGGTCAGGCACTGGAATGGCTGCCCAGGGAGGTGGTGGAGTCGCCATCCCTGGCAGTGTTCAAGAGGTGTCTGGATAAGGAGCTAGGCGATATGGTTTAGTGGTTTTGGGTAGGTATGGTAAAGGGAGGATGGTTGGACTAGATGATCTTGTAGGTCCTTTCCAACCTTGTGATTCTATGATTCTATATATAGCATTTTTTTCATCACTTCTATAAATCAATTTAAATAAATGACCTGATTTTCACCAAGAAGAATTAGACTTCCTCTTCTCTTCCAGGTTACCAACCAGGTTTTCCCAGTTTGGACATACTCCTACCTCGCGCTCCTCATCCCGGTCTTCCTGGTCACTGACTACGTGCGCTACAAGCCCATCATCCTCCTCCAGGGCATCAGCTTTGTTGTCACGTGGCTCCTGCTCCTCTTTGCGCATGGGCTGGTGGCCATGCAGGTGGTGGAATTCTTCTATGGGATGGTGACAGCCACTGAGGTTGCCTACTACGCCTACATCTACAGCGTCGTCAGCGCTGATCACTATCAGAGAGTGACGAGCTATTGCAGGAGTATCACTCTCGTTGCAGCCACCCTTGCTGCTGTGCTGGGACAGCTCCTGGTTTCCTTAGCAGACGTATCCTACTTTCACCTCAATGCCATTACTCTGGCTTCCGTGTCCCTGGCCTTTGTGTGCTCCTTTCTCCTCCCAATGCCTCAAAAGAGCATGTTCTTCCACAGAAAGGGCATCCCAGAAACCCACCCACAACCAGACAAAGTTGGGGCTGGGCTCAGTTCCAACACACCATCGAGCTGCCAACAGGACAAGGACTGCGCAGCTGCTGACACGGGACCGACTCCAGTGCAACAGGCTCAGCAGCCTGAGCCCCAGCACCACGTGCTGAGAGTACTGGTGCAGCTGGGCAAGGACCTGAAGGATTGCTACAGCTCTAGGAAGCTTCTTTACTGGTCGCTGTGGTGGGCTTTGGCTATGGCAGGCTTTAACCAGGTTGTGAACTACATCCAAGTGCTGTGGGACTTCCGAGCCCCATCCCACAGCTCTGCAGTCTACAATGGAGCTGTTGAAGCAGTGGCAACATTCCTGAGTAAGTTAGATTCTAAGAATCAATCAGAGGTGGCCTCAAAAGTTTTACTTTAGAACATTTTTTCAGTTCTTTTTCATTGCAGATAATGCAGGAAAACAGTATGCAAGTTGTGCATTCAAAATGTGGATCTTTGATGTACGAAACAGTACACATGTGAGCAAAGCTATTAATGTATACGACTGGGGCAACAAACTTTATCCTACCAGTGTGCAGAGAGTGTAGGTCCCATGACTCTTACATTCATTTGAAGGTTCCTATGTCTCTTTTGACAGGGCTTTGGATTTTGTTTTCTACTCTCCCCACAATCTCCCTGCCAACCAAATAGTGCTACAGTTCCCATAGCAATAGCATAAACTCAAAAGATGAGTTTTCCATAAATATTTTACACATGAAGAGCATAAACCTCTCATTAAGAGCTGTCTCTGGTGAAATGTTCTTGCACAGCAGGAAGCAAAGAATTTCAGTCATTTCAAGATATGGAAATTTGCAGGAAAAAGTACTTACCCAGTTCGCAACAGTACGGATGTTAACAATTACTCTTGCAGCAGGAGCAGATACCCACACTGCGCAAGCAAAGTAGTGTTATCCAAAGGCAACATAAGAGGATACCACTCTGACTTGGCAGTGTTTCATATTCATATTGTGCTGCTGTAGAAGTAATTGGGGTGTGATCCAACAGGGAATTAAGATATATCTTCACTGTATCAAGCCATTCACTACCCTTAGCGTCATTAAGGAGAAACAAATACTTCTAAGATTAAAAATTACTCTCATCTGTAGGTAGGCAGCTAACATAGACCAACTGAATGATGCACTAAAAACACTTAACTCCTACAGTGCCTACTCCATGAAGAATTTCTCTTCTCATGGCAACGCTTAGTTCTCATTGTAGAGGTTTTAAAATTGTTTGAGATCCCATAAGACGGTTATTTGGATGGCTTGCCTTCAAAATAGATGTGTTTTTGTAGGAAACCCACCAAGATCAAATAGTATCTACCCTTTCTTTTTTTTTTTTTTTTTTTCCTGAGTATATTCACTTGATATTTCACATAAGTCCTCCTTTTTTGGGTATCTTAGCTCCTTATTGAGCTGCACAGACCTAAACTATTGACCTAGAAGGTAACTGCTTGCTAGCTTGTCTACAGCGTAAGCTCATAGAAACTAGAAGAATTGTTCCTCAAGCTCCAAACAGCGTTCCTAATTCTCTCCATAGAAGCGCATGCTGTGTACACACAGATAAATAATGAACTCTTACACTGGACGGTTTATCCAAGAAGTGGAATAAAACACTAAGAAAAGAATGGCAGACACTTCACACCATTGTCTAAAAGCAACCAGTCACCTGCACAGTTTCAGAACTAGTCTACTTCATTATTCAGTGCTGCCTTTTCCTAGGTGAGGGTGGCAAGCCTTAGTGATACAGGCAATATAACAGATATAATGTTTGCTTCTTTTTTTTTTTTTTTTTTTTTTTTTTTTTGTTATTTTTTATTTTCTAGGCTCGGTAACATCTTTCATGGTAGCATATATGAAAATGAACTGGGACCTATTTGGAGAACTGGCATTAGGAATCTTCTCCACAATAGATGCTGTTTCTTTATTTCTTATGCATTTTACTACCAATATCTGGGTGTGCTATGCCAGTTACCTAATTTTCAAGGCAAGCTATATGCTCCTTATAACAATAGCAACGTAAGTATAAACCCTTACAGCTATCATGACATGCATAATACTTACAATACTTTAAGTTCACTTTGGGCATCCCTCTTTTTACTCTCATCTAATACTAGATGTAAGTGTTCAGGTAAAGACAAGGACACTTAAATGTCTACTTATGTTCTAAGTATCCTTCTAAACAAACAAAGAAAAGTTTTATTAAAAGAGCACTGAACAATTGCCCATGCAGAAGTTAAACATAGCATTAGGTATGTTTACTACTGAAGGCCATGGTAACAGCAAAGCATAAGTCACTTCCCCCTTGCACATATACTGGCATAGGGGATGCAAAGTGAACCAGAGTGACAGCAAAACCATCTTGGAAAAGCAGATCTGGAAAACCATCTTCTAAAATCCCTTATATCCAGACCACTTTGCTGATACATATAATCCTCAATGATATTGCAGTGTAAACAAGAAATAAAAGAGTGCAGGGCATTTAAACAAGACATCTAATGAGACCAAGTTATTTTGTTGTCAGAAACCAAAAATACAATATATGCAAAACATTTTAATTATACCATTTATTGCATTGACATCACCATACTATTTCTTTAACAAATAGCAGATGCACTTTTGTGTCAAAACCCAGTCAATTAAGAGAGAGAGAGAGAGAGAGAGAGAAAGCTGCTAAAACTACAGGACACAACAAAAACAATACCCATCTTAAACAGAATCAAACTCTCCACTTATATTTCGGTGGATTTTTAGTATGTTATTATAATTGATCACACCTGAACTACGTCAACATATTCTATAGAAAAATAAAAACTTGCATCAAAAAGCTGCAACAAATCAGCTCAAAGCATTCTGCAGGGATATTTGTTCAGATAGAAACTTGGGAGGTAAATATTGCTATGAAAGACTGCCAAAACAAGATTTACATCAGAAAAAATGGTTAGAAGATATAACTATTGCCATTAATATTATTTCTGTTTCTTGTCTTAATAAATAGTCTCTATTTTGACCTGTGAGTTCTAATCTTTCCTCCCTGGTTCTTTCCCCCCACCCCACTGGGGGAGGAGGAGTGGGCACAAAGCTGCTTGGTGCTGAGCTGCAACCACAGCACCTGCCCATCTCACCGTAGGTTCCAGATTGCAGTCAACCTGAGCATGGAGCGCTATGCTTTGATGTTTGGGCTGAACAACTTTGTTGCGCTGGTGATTCAGACCATCCTTACAGTAGTTGCAGTGGACTCAAAAGGCCTGGGACTGGACATTGTGACTCAGGTATGTGCTTGTTAATTTGCTTCGCTTTCATTATTTAGCCAATTCATCATCAGAAGTCTATAAAAAGAAACTGTAATGCAAAGGATAATTTAATTCCCTTTCTTCTATAGAAATCAAGGCAGCATATCTGGTGTTAGCCTTCCTATTTGCCTTTTAGTGCAGCACTTAGGATTTCTAATGATGAGAAACAACTTTTTAAAGGTGATGACTCCACACCTTGAATAACTTGGCCCAATACCACACTAGCTTTTGCTAGTTCATAGGGTACTGAATAACATCCTCTGCGCAAAAAATTAGGCTGGTTTTCTCAGATGTCAAATCAACATAAACCCACATTGTCAGGGGAGCTCAAGACCACGAGACAGCATGGATTATTGAAATTACTTCAGTTCAAGGACACTTGCCTTCTATTTGCAGCTCAAGAGTAAACCTGATCGATATCTCAATATGAATACCATCTCACTGCCCATAGTTTGGTCATTCAATTTGATATGGGATATCCTATCCCACATCCATGTCTGTAACTTCAATCACACCAATTCCATTCATGACAGCCAGTTGAAATTCACCAACTTCTGCATTTTCTCAGTTGGCATCTGAGAAGCTGAGGTAACTTCCTGCTCCCATGGATTTGAAGAAAATTAAAATGATCCAGATGTTCTGCATGGAGATAACAAAAGTTACCTGGATAAATGAAAGATTCAATGAAAGATTAAAGATTAAGCCTTGAAGATTAAGGACAGGAACACCCACAGACTTCATAAATAGGCCACTGTTGTTGGAAATATTGATTCAAATTCATATTATACTTACTGAAGCCATTGTGGTGATCCCAGTGAAATGCGCAAGTAAGAGCAGGAAAAGGACTAACTCAGACTCTTCGCTTGCATGATTCATTACCGTGTGAGTAATGGACATGCTGCCTCTACATTTCGCAATAATATAAAAAAAATCCTGTTCCTATCCCTTCCCCCCTCTGATGTTTAATAGGAAGCATAAGGATTAGGAACAACGTGGCAGTTCTCCATTCTTCAAAGCACTGCCTTCTGGAAAAGCTAAGATTTCATTTAATGACAAAGCAAAAACTTGAAACATTGAAACTATGCCAGAACACAGGTAAACAAAATTGTGTCTGTTTTCGTGATTTCTCAATCATGTGTTTTTCATCAATTTTTCTGCTTTTTTTTTTTCCTCCTCCCTTCCTCTAGTTTTTAATTTACGGCAGCTACTTTTCAGTCATTGCCGGGATTTTCTTGATCAGAAGCATTTGCATGCTTGTCTCAAGAAAGTGCAACAGGACAACAGTGAGATTTTGGAAAGAGCCTCAGAACCTTGCTGAATACGAATCAAAAGAGGAGACTGTAACCGGCTGTGCAACACGGCTGTAAGAGTTGGGCAGACAGCTCACGTGGCCCAGCCCTTGTGAGAGAAGAGCTCCTGCTGCAGCAAACAGGGAACCACTGTGCAAGAGGAACTTACAACGCAGCCCTGAAAAGCTACTCTGAATCATTGCAGCACTTCCTTACAACATATGCCAGCTAAGATCAACATAATGGCACTGTACCAAGAATAAAAGATAAGTTACTTAAGATTCTTATTTACTTGCCTATAAATAGCTAGATAGCAGTAATTTATACATAAAGAAAAGCACAGCAACCACCTTGGCATCATGCTGTGCACAATAGAAAAGATCAGAGTTCACTCTGCTTGCTTGTCTAGCTCTTGCAATCAGTGTTGCCAAGCTGCTTCCACGCACACTTGCTCATGAGTGTACATGAGCCTATTCTCTACTTCCGCCCTTTGCATGTACCTTGCTCTGAGCTAAGGAGTAAGATATTGCATCAGGATACTCTCTCCTACCAAAAAACAGGCAGTTCAGTGGTAGATGACTCCCTTATAATTTAAAGGCCCACCACAGAAGCAGGCTTCTGTGCACACAAAAGCTCAAAGGCAGAGTTTGCACAACCCATCTGAAGGTCCATCGAAACTCTGCAACTCCACAGTTATTGTATTGTCCTTGTCTGAAAGCAGCAACCTAAGCAGTGTGCTGAATTCACAGCAATCTCAGCATGGAAGGGTAAAAAAAAAAAAAAATGGATTCAAAACAAAAATGAAAGTTCCTCAATTGTCAATCATTTCCAGTTAAATGAATTTCTGGAATGAATGCCTTCCTCCTTTGACTGGAGGAAAAAATATCCAAGAGTTTGAGAAGTATGAACTATGACCCCAAAAATACGTAGTGTAGCAATTCGGTCAATTTTGCACAGGAATCCAGATTAACGGGAATCTCCAAGATTCAGAATGGAAACAAAAAGCACCAGCGTCACATGCAATCTGAGCACCAAATGAGGAGGTTTACTGATCTTGGCTAAGGATTTGTCAGGGTCAGCAACTCAGAACTTTCAGGAGGCTTCAAATCCTGCAGCTAATTTAATTCAGAATAAAGGACAGACAGTCCAGGAGAATCACAGAACTGTAGAGGTTGGAAGGGACTTCTAGAGATCATCAAGTCCAGCAGGGGGGCTTGCAGGGAGGTGAAGCAGGCTCCCCACAGCAGGCCACACAGGAAGGCAATCCAGGTGGGTCCTGAGTATCTCCAGAAAAGGAGAATCCACAACCTCCCTGGGCAGCCTGTTCCCATGCTCCACCACGCTCACCAAGAAGAAATTCCTTTGCACATTGGTGCAGAACTTCCTATGCTCAGGTTTATGGCTGTTTCCCCTTGACCTGTCCCCACAGACCACTGAAAAGAGGTTGGCCATGTCCCTTTGACTTCCACACTGAAGATATTTATAAACATTAATAAGATCCCCTCTAAGTCTTCTTTTCTCAAGGCTTAACAGACCCAGGTCCCTCAAACTTTCCTCACAGGGGAGATGCTCCCAGCCCTTTATCATCTTTGTGGCCCTCTGCTGGACTCTTTCCAGGAGATCCTTGTCATTTCTGTACCTGGGAGCCCAGAACTGGATACAGTACTCCAGGTGAGGCCTCACCAGGGCAGAGTAGAGGGAGAGAAGAGAGATTATAAATGAGTTTGCATAGTAAATGCTTAGTTTGATACAAAAATATATCCACGTGTTAAAGTTATTTCTGTACTACAGTTTGATTTAAGCTTGCAATACCTACATCTAACTAATAAAAATAGAAAATACTAAGCATTTACAGAGGATTTTTCTTGTGGAGACACAAGATACCATGTGTACAAACATTTACTCTTCATTCACCCCCTGCAACCAGGCAAACTATTCAGGAGTGAGAGTGGGCAGGAAAGAAGTTTGCTTCAAGTCTCAAGAAAATCAGTGGGACTTACCCAAATGAAGACAGCTTTTTCCTAGTCCATTTGTTTAGTATTGTGCATTGTGTAGATATCCCCAGTTGCAAAGTGGCTTTAAGTAGAACAGTTCGACAAATGCAGCATAAAAGCAGGAGATGTACTTATCCTCTGCTAAACAGTACCTTGTATTACTACAAAACTACTTATGTGGAAAAAAAGGAACTCTCTATTTCCTGCTCCATGGTCTCAAGCCGCCTTCGGTACAAAAAGTTAAATATCTCCCTATAGATAGCATCTGGTAAAAGCAAAGGCATTAGCAGCACGTCAGACTTTGCTGTTATGTAAAAATTAGCAGTAGTAAATTTCAGAAAAGGAGCTAGAAAAAAAAAAAAACAACTGGTAGAAATAACATTAAAAGTTCCCCTGTTTTGAACTGGTCACAGCTCACTGTCTTCCATGCACTGCCATTAAGGAGTAAAGGAACCAAGCAGATAGTATATTTAGTTTTTAGTTACAGAGAGCACCGTCTTCAGAAAACAGACAAGACTTTCATATGCTTACATTCCTGTCCTCTAAAATTTCCAAAAGATAGATTTTGGGATTGGGAGTTTGGAGGAGTATTTGGGGGGGAAGGGGGATAGGGAAGCTATAACAGAATCATAATCAGTAACAGAAAGGTAAAGCCTCATGTTATCCTGGGTTTTCAGCAATAAAACAGTGTTGACCCAGCAATCGCTTACTGGTTTCACCCAAATGACTGAGATGCACATATCCTGCTGTGTGTTCACATACAACGCACACTCTTTGAAGAAGCCACAGTTGAGGTTTGGCAGGTACCAGTAAGGTTTTTTAGATCTGCAGGAAAGCGAAACTTGGAACAAATCTACTTCCCCTTGCAGCTGAGTTGAGCATGAAGGGCTCGTCTCTCCTCTCAGCGTGTCAAAGGATTCTACATAACCATAACACTGCTACCCCGAGTGACAGCCCCACCTAACTGCCGCACCAACTGCCCTTGAAGCACAACCAGGCTAGGGGACAAGTCTTCCATTAAGATACAATCAAGCTGGTAAGGCCCATTCTGGAAAACAAAACAGCAAGAAAATTGCATCTTTCCATTCAAAGCCAGCAGCTATTAAGCACGCATGGTGTGGGCTAGCAGAGAAATGCTGGTCAGCAGCCACCTTTCAGCCAGCAAGCTGACTGACCACCCAGCAGTGTTTTCTCCACACTTACTTTTTTCAGAAGCCTTTTGTAAAGTGCATGAAACACGTAAAGAGAACAAGCCTGCCTTCTCCAAACACTCACCTGTTGTTGAAAATTAAGTTCTGAAGTAAGGATTGGTTTTTGTAACCTCTGAGGTCATAGCAATGCTGCCTTGATGTACTATTTAGACTAAGTATTTCCAGTGTTAAGACAGAGCTCACAGCATTGTTGTAAGCTGCCTGGGGACTTTTATTGCATGCAAAACACTTTCACTTCAGTTGTTCCACTCGGCTCTCGGACAGAGCCTCCCTGATCTTGCTGAGAATCTAACACTTTACTCAGCCATTTATTCAGAAATGAGACTAGAATGGAACTTGATTCTTCCACTGACGTGCATCTGCTCAATTCTAAGTACACCATTAAGAACAACCTTTGACAGATAATAGAGACTGAAGTAACGCCACAAGCGCACCTTGATCCGAGCTGTAAATTTACAACTGTGTTTGTGATTAGGAGGAAGTGTGGGGAAAGAAACATTGGCAAGAGTAGGGTTGGTTAAAAAGTAAACTTCTAGATGAGGTTTTACCAATTGTGAACAGTTTCTTGACAAATTTCTGGTGTTTGCTTTTTCACTACGCTCTTATACAGATTATGGATCGCTGGAAAGGAGCCATATGCAGCAGTTGGATTTATCCCACGCTCATCATCTGTGTGAACGGGTTTTTCTCCACAATGAGACCTTCAGAGTCTTTTCTCACACCTTACCTAACCGGACCAGACAAAAACCTAACAGTTGAGCAGGTATGTAACTGTTCTCTGAAGTAATAATTAAAGTGCCTAAAGCAGTAAACCTTTGATTATTGTTGTAAAGGGAGACAAAGCGTTCAGCAAAACATATACATCTTATCTAAAGATTCACATTTAAGATTGTGCTGGAGAAGGATAAGGGTTCTCCTCTTTTCAAAGAGGTAAACATTTTGAAATTCCAACATCCCTGGCATTTAAAACTAAATTTGGACATTGTTTAAATAAATGGATACTTCCAGCAAAATCGGGTCAAACAGATCCCCGCTCTCAGGAGAAACCCAGGAGGAGCAACACTGATTTATTTATTCTTACGGTGGCACTAATTACATTGACAGTGAAGTAGTGATTGGAGAGAAAACAAAGAAACAGACTTCTGCTGATGAGCTGTTAGATTGTCACCTACAAGGTCTGCTGAGAAAGCACTGCCTCCTATTTTATTATTAGGTTGGCCCACAACATCAGAAGCACATGGTGGTGGTACAGAGGTTGAACCCTCCCACCAATATCCCTTTACATTTCATTGCTGTGTGACAGATGGCAGCAGAGGGGCAGTCTGAAAGAATGGTGTCTAACATGAAAGCGTATATGAAGGAAAGGGGTGCCAATGAATCCCTCTACGTGGAATGAATTACACCCGTTGACATTCATGAACACTTGCTGAATGTGTATGGAGACCCAACAGTGAATGTAAGCACAGCGAGCTGGTGAGTGGTACGTTTCAAGCAGTGGTGACAGCAGCAGTGGGTCATCTCCACTGGTGCAGATTTCTCACAAACGCAGCATGTGGGCTCTTGTCCACTGCTGACAAAAAAAAAAAGTACAGTGAATGGTGGTGACTGTGGAAAAAAATAAGTGTTTTATGGCTGAGACTTTGCCCTATCAAATAGTGTTATTGTGCTGTATCTGTTGTAGTTTCCATGGTAATAAATAGGAAGCAATACCTTCAGAGTGATCTACATGCATTACAAGACTCTGCATATTTGTCTGTACAAGACAGATTTGCATTTTAAAATATTTTCCATTATTTTTACGATTTATTTTTTGTCCTTTAAAGCATGCTTCTAGAGCACACTTTGTAACAGAAGATGACATAGTTAACAAGTGAGTCATGAATTTAATGATATAATTAGAAAACACAAGCTTCATACACCCACATACTGCAAGTATGAAGAACAGTCATTCCTGACTTGCACTTGCAAATGTTAAGGCACAGTGTTAGCATAGCAGAAAGCCAAGATTTCTTCTAAAAAATGCATTTATGGGATTCTTCTTTTGTGGAGGGGAGAGTAATTAATTTCTTTTTTTTTGTGGGGGGGGGGTAGTATTATTATTTCTTCCTTCTAAACCAGAAAGGGAAATTATCTGTGGATTTCATGTACAAGAGATCCTGATAGGATGCCTTACTTCTGATCTCATCAACAATCTACTCAAAATTGTCAGTACAGATTTAGCTCTTTCAGTTATTCCATGGGTGTCCAACCTTTTGGCTTGCCTGGGCTGCATTGAGTGAAGAGAAATTGTCTTGAGCTCCATATATGTTAGTAGCTCCAAAAGCAATACCTCTTATTTAGTTCCATGGCAACTACAACAGATACAAACAGCACAATAACACTATTTGATAGGGCTAATTCTCATTTACAAAACACTGTTTTTGTACCTAGTCACCACCGTTTGCTGTACTTTTTGTTTTCTTTTGTCAGCAGCAAACAAGAGCCCGCATGCCATGCTTTTAAAAAAAAAATCTGCACCAGTGGAGACGATCCACTGCTGCAATGAAACACCCACTGCCAGGTCTCCATACACATTCAGCCATGAATGTCATTGGGTGCCACGGTTTCTACACGAATTCAGTGGCAACTCCTCTTTGTTCCATGTCATATGCTTCCATGTCAGATGCCATTCTGTCAGACTGCCCCTCTGCTGCTATCTGTTGCACAGAACAAAATGCAATGGGATGTTGGTGGGAATTCAACCTCTACTGCCATACCACCAACATCCACCTCTGACATCATGGGCCAACATCATAACATAGGAGGCATTACTTACACAATTGTCCTCATGCAATATATAATATTGTTAATGTATACAAAAGTAACATTACATGTTAATGTATACAAAAGTAAAGTAACATTATTATTATTATTTTTAATTACAATACCTAAAAAAAGAGAGCAACAAAACCATAAAACAAGTGGGATTTTTGACCTTGTCATTGTGAAACTAAAGCATCAGTCTGGCTCAATGGCAGTGGCTGTATCTCTTCGTAAATCCTCCAGGTGTTCAGCAGAAATTTATTGATGAAATTTGACTCTTCCTGTGATTCATCCTTGAAAACAGTTATTCACAAATGTATGCACTGCCAATAAGTGACAACACAAATAAGGCATGACTGTGAAACAAGGGTATTTCTCTCCGGTAAAAGAGTGCTTATAAAGGCCTGGTAAAGAGACATGATCAAATTTTTGATTGCATCTCTATAGATTCCATTTGAAAACTCACAAACAACATTTATGTTGACTGAAAAAGGAGTCACAAATAAGAAAAAAAAATTGAGGCTGTTTTTTTTCCCTACAATCTTGAAACTTCCTCTGAAATTCCCTGATTAAAGTGGAAAGCAGGGCTGCAAATTCTGTGCAGTTCACAGAACTGTGTTTACCCTATGCATCAAAATCCATGAACTTACCTGCCATCACTTGAGCTGGCACTGCAGTGCCCTGTGTCCTGGTTCCAGCCCTGACAGGGTTCACAGCACACTGCTGTTGGGGTGGTGCTGAGGGGCCGGTTTGCTCAGCAGAGCACAGTTACCACAGCGATGACACAGAATTGATTCTCAGGCCATCAATGCATAGAAGGCCAACTGAAACTTACTCAAATACTGTTTCATCAAAAACTTACTTCTTACACAAAAATTAAAGATAATGCACAAAGACAACCCAGTAACAGCTACACATATACTATGGACAACTCCAGTTCCCAGTTCAAAATGAATGTGGTTCTTTTATTCTTAATTCAGAGGAGAGGAGAGGCGATCAGAGGTATGCAATGATTCAAGCAAAACTCGAAACTGAACAGGTATCAATTTTCAGCTACTGCAGGGACTGGAATTTGATCAAGATAGATCTTGCTCTGACGCAAGCATGGTTCTTCCAGGTTACCAACCAGGTTTTCCCAGTTTGGACATACTCCTACCTTGCGCTCCTCATCCCGGTCTTCCTGGTCACTGACTACGTGCGCTACAAGCCCATCATCCTCCTCCAGGGCATCAGCTTTGTTGTCACATGGCTCCTGCTCCTCTTTGCGCATGGGCTGGTGGCCATGCAGGTGGTGGAATTCTTCTATGGGATGGTGACAGCCACCGAGGTTGCCTACTACGCCTACATCTACAGCGTCGTCAGCGCTGATCACTATCAGAGAGTGACGAGCTATTGCAGGAGTATCACTCTCGTTGCAGCCACCCTTGCTGCTGTGCTGGGACAGCTCCTGGTTTCCTTAGCAGACGTATCCTACTTTCACCTCAATGCCATTACTCTGGCTTCCGTGTCCCTGGCCTTTGTGTGCTCCTTTCTCCTCCCAATGCCTCAAAAGAGCATGTTCTTCCACAGAAAGGGCATCCCAGAAACCCACCCACAACCAGACAAAGTTGGGGCTGGGCTCAGTTCCAACACACCATCGAGCTGCCAACAGGACAAGGACTGCGCAGCTGCTGACACGGGACCGACTCCAGTGCAACAGGCTCAGCAGCCTGAGCCCCAGCACCACGTGCTGAGAGTACTGGTGCAGCTGGGCAAGGACCTGAAGGATTGCTACAGCTCTAGGAAGCTTCTTTACTGGTCGCTGTGGTGGGCTTTGGCTACGGCAGGCTTTAACCAGGTTGTGAACTACATCCAAGTGCTGTGGGACTTCCGAGCCCCATCCCACAGCTCTGCAGTCTACAATGGAGCTGTTGAAGCAGTGGCAACATTTTTAGGTAAGTAAAAACACTACCAACAACTTCTAATCTGTCCCATCCTGATGGCATCATTCAGCAATGTCTTTGGCACCTATTTCCTGTGAGAATCAACATCAAAGAAGATGGTGTAAAAATTAAAATAACATATTAATGGAAACTGCTCTAGGTAGTCTGCTTCAACAGCAGACTAAACATCATTTCAGAATGATTGATCCTAGACACACATTCTATGACTGCATCTATATTCTGATCAATGAGTTCATCCCCAGCTGTGACACCCAGGGAAAGGATGAGGGCTGTAATTGTTTAGCTGTAAGACATAGGATCTTATTAATTCATGTAAGTAGCTGAAGAGGGAAGTAAAAAGGGTTGAGCCAGACTCCTTCCCACAGACCCAAAGCCTAAATAAGAACAACATTTTTATTCTAAGAGTGACTGAACATTGAAGCAATTTGCCCAAAGCACTGGAGGAGTCTCCGCCCTAGGACACGCTCAAAACCTTGACACGTCCTGACACTCAAATTGACCCTGCTCTGCACAGGATGAGGCAATCTCCAGAGTCCTCCAGCCTCAGCTATTCTGATTCTCCTGCTACTACTTGACTCATCTAAATGACATTCCTCTTTACCTGCGTGCCTTCTGTTTTCTGGCCACTTAAAAACGCACCTTCATTTAAATTGCTGAGCAGTACAATTGGAGCCTCATTCCCAAGCTCACATCTACACAATTACATCTCCTTCATACCAACAGCCTTATCTCAGGCTTCTACAGGGAGCTGCCAGTATATTCTTCTCAAATTTTGCTGAAGCTACTCCAAACTTTCAAGACTACTGGTTTCAGCAGCATTCCCAAAGGGCTTTCATGCTTTTGCACACCCTCTGGGACTTGATACTCTATCGAAGTATCATTCTCTATCGAAGAATCATTCAACATTAACAGGAACCTCTGGTTATAGCAGTTATGAACCAAAGGAGGAGTCCTACTATGACTTTTTAATTATGCTGCGGAATATATACTGCCAACAAATGAAGTCCATGAGTGTGCTGTCCTGCCTGAAAACATCTGGGCAGTCAGTAGTACTCTGTGGGCTGTTAAGTCTCACAGCCATATAACACGCCTAGACCAGACTTAGAGCCTAAGTTGCATCCTATTGCACTCAAGATATGGAGCTTTGCTATACAGGAGCTGTGCCTTGAAATATGAGGGAATGCAGCAGATTTTCCATTTCATGAAGATCTTTACATGAATTAAACTCCACTACGCAGATTTTAACAGAAAGTGCTTGGTGAGGTTGTCCTCTTTACTCTCAGTTGTGAAAAATGGAACAATACACCATACACTGCTGCCTCCAGCCCTCAGCATGAGGCACTTTCTCAGAGTACTTCAGCCTGAGAAAGCTGGGTAAGCTAGGAAAAAAATTAAAACTCAGACTTACACAACACTTGTAGAAAACAGATAGAAGCCACACAATTATCAAAGCCCATTGCGGCCCTAAGAAAAGTCAAGAGCTCTGAGCATGGTCCATTTGCACAGTTATGCCATGGCTCTAGAAGGACAGTAATATTTATTATTTTTTATGTTTAGGTTCAGCAACATCTATGGCAGTTGGATATGTCAAAGCAAACTGGGATCTTACTGGAGAACTGGCTTTGGGAATTTTCTCTGCAATGGATGCTGGTTCCCTGTTTCTCATGACCTTTACTGACAACATCTGGGCATGCTACGCTGGTTACCTTGCATTTAAAGCATGCTATATGCTCCTTATAACAATAGCAACGTAAGTATAATGCACAACTGTTCAGTCAAGTTGATTTAAATCAGTAAAAATATCATAGTAATATCATAGTTTCACATTAATAAAGTAAATAAGTCTCCACTGAAACAGGATTTTTGAATAGGTTATGACAGGAAAACATTATTTCCAGCTCACATAAAATCATGCTTAGAAATGTGACTCATTACAACAGCTTATACAAAGTCAGAAAGTTCTTTCTGCTGCATTTAGCTGTCCAGTGATTTATGTGCAAGTTGTCTTAACAATCAAGCAAACATATACAGGTCCTCACCTAACAAAAACATCCACTTGAAGTAAGAAGGATGCACAACAGTATGAGAAATACAGGGAGAAAGAAAGATTTCTTCCAAAATGAAGATGTTAAAAACTTAAAAGCTTTATCCTCTGATGACTCCATTGTACGTGTAAAATAATTGCCAGATTTCCTCCCATAAGCAGCAAGCGCACAAGTACTCCATAGCTCAGTTAAAACGTACATTCATTTTCAGTTTCCAGATTGCTGTTAATCTAAGCATGGAGCGTTATGCTTTGATGTTTGGCTTCAACAACTTCATTGCACTGGTGATCCAGACAATTTTAACTATTGTTGTAGTGGATTCAAACGGTCTGGGACTGGGTATCAGCACTCAGGTAAGCCAAATCACTCACACTGCTCTCATTTTCCTGCACTCCTCCAAAAGAGAGCTCTAATCAAAGTTTATACTCTCGGAAGATATTAGGTGATGGGTTAGCTTAGGGCAGTTACTCACTTCATAGACAGTGAACTGGTAGTAGCTACTACCATCTCCCTGTCCTCTACTCCTGTCAGTGTTGCATTTCTATCCTAACTTTAAGAACATTTTCCTAGAGCAGAAAGGAAAGAATACCACCTATTACTCAGTTTCCAGGCTTACTACTGACAGGTTTATTTTGAAAACACCTTAAACAGAAGCAGGAACCAACCTGAAAAATAGTTTACGGAGCTTTATTACTAGAGTAATTTTAAAGTTGGATGCACTTTCAAGTTACTTCAGTTCTGAAAATTAAGAGATTCTTTCTGCTCTACAAACTCAGAGTTTATACACACACTCATAGGGTCAAAGTCTTCAGCTTTCATCTTTTCAGAAAAGAGCCAGAAAGTGCAGGGTAGTGGCCCTTCTCCATTATTGAGGTGGGGATGAGAAGTAACTCCCTTTGTAACAGCAGAGTCTACTGAATGAGGTCAAGCAGCTGAACTGTCATCATTTCAAGAAGAGATCATTCAGGAGCATGGGTGGCAGGGAGGGCAAGAGGGTAGCATGGCATCGCCCCTTAAGTTATTACCCAACAACAGAAACAGTTCTTGATTCTTTCTTCACTTTTCTCCCCATTTCTCAGTTTCTCGTTTACAGCAGCTACTTCACATTCATAGCTGGAATTTTCCTGATCAGAAGCGTATACACCATTATCTCCATCAAATGCAGAAATACCAGCATGGCTGGTGAACCCACTGATCATTAAGGAACACCAGAGAAAGATGAAAAGAATGGCTGCAAGCAACACTGCAGAAAGCTGCATCATCTAAACAATTAACTAGGGGAAACTTAATGCTCAACCAAACTCACGCCTGTCACACAACTGACCAGTCTTATGAGTCTACAACATAAAGAGCTTCTTAAACGGATGCATTTTCCTGGTTTCCTTCACCCAAAGAATTAATCCATGCACCATACTCCATCCATCAGCCCTTGTCGGAAGAAAAAGGAAGACTCCAAGTCTTATAACATCAAATACATCAACAGGTCAGAAGAATACTACTCTAAGCAACTTATTATATCCACTGTCCTTTGGGATCTCTAAAACTTAAGAAAAAAATATACAGAAATCACCATTCCCCACACATAGGCAACACCAGTCAGAAGCACTGGCATACGAAGAGCATTTTCACAGGCACTGATCATGTCTGCCAGTTCCCCAGGAAGCAAGCACATCTCTCCTCAGGCAGATGACTACAAAAAGTTTCTTACCTTGAGGAATACTCCCACTTATTTCAATCAGCTCACACACTCCTTTTCTCAAAAATCTCTAATAATTTGATCTCATTTATTTCTGTTATTTTGAAAGTTAGAACTTTATTCTTCAGCTGGTCAGAAACCTTCCTTTAAACTTGAGGTCTGGGTACTCACAACATGTGCACATTAGTTGTTTAATTTCAGTATTACGCTTGAACATAAGCCCGGTTATCTGTGTTTAAATTCCACCACTGATTACTCTGATGCACTTGCATCCTTCTTGCAATTCCCTACCACAGATTAGACAAGCCAGACGTTTCTTCCTCTCTTCTAGGACAGCAGAAAACATTCCAGAGAATTAAGAAATCCCATCATTTAACTTAGTGTTCCACTACTCCACTTGTGGTACCAAGGTCAGACGTACTGCTGTGATCACAACTAGTCATGTTCAAAGACCCCATCACCAGCTGTCTGCAGCTACGTCTTCCAGCAACTAACCATTTTTCAAGTCACTACTCACGTCAGTGCTCTCGGTGTCCTTCACCATATAGCTTACAGAATTCTGTAAGAGTTCATCTAAACTCATTCCTGTTAGATAAGCCACTTCACTTGAACAGCAGGCTTAATCATGAGGATGTATTCAAGACTGTAGGATATGAAAACTGAACTTAAATCACCTCTAAGCATATCATTTCTGATAGATCATTTGCATATGAGAGTCACAACATGAACATTCTAACCCAACTAAGTGTTACTGCACAGAAATAAAGCTACATTTCTTTTTTCTAATATTTATTTTTTTTTCCACCTGCAAACTGTAGCAAAACATGATCAGCTTTATTATGCAGACAGGTATCCCTCTAACATTAGAGATTTAGGCATGTATAAATAGAAGAGCTCTTAGGAAAGGAGAACATTTTGAGAAATGAACAAACCTTCAATTTAATTTCATGACTTCCAATACCAATGGTTAAAATGATGTAGCTCATTCATTCCAAGAGATACAACAGCACCTTAAAGTGGCTGATCTATTTCCCAGTAACATTTTTCACATAACAATGTGTTAAAGTTACAAATACTGATATGCACAAATAGCTATTTTCTAAGAAAAATATGTACAGTACTGCAGCATAATGAATGTGGTATCTGCAATAACTTATTAGCCAATTTTAATATACATGATACCGCTACTTTTTTCCTGCCAGTTCACAGGTCCAAGGATGTTACCACAGCCCTCTGTTTTGCACATTATTACCCGGGGAGGTGGGAGGGAGGGGGTTGATTTTCTTTGTTTGCGTGTGTGTGAGGGGAGGGGAATGACTCCTTGTTGGGTTTTTCGTTTTCTTGTTTTCTTTCCCCCCTCCCCCAAAGGTACACAATGCAGGCTTTCATTTTAACTTCTTAAAGACTTCTTTTGTGTTTAAAGCTAATATCAGTGAAACAAGACAACAGTGCAAGAGGCGCAGAGATGTTATGTGACCACGTAAGAGTTCTTTTGGGTAAAGTGTCTATAAGGCTATAAGAAAGGATTGGTTGATGAGTTTCCTGCTGGAAATTGTCCTGTTGGTGCACCAGCCTGAGGGAAACAGAAAGAATAAAATAAGACATTTTTCTAACTCACAAATCATAAATACAAGGTATACGAAACAGAGAACAAATTATTAAGAGATATTTCTGGTTCATTTTGCAGGGTTTTGGTTTGTTGGTGGGTTTTTTTTTTTGGTGTATGTTTTATCTAAATTTACATTAATGTAGGAGTACGGTATATAGATTTTTCTGTTTTGATTCGAGCAGCCTTATAAATGCCATAGCATTGTTATATAGAATTACATTTAAGAGACTCACATGTTGCCTTCCCTCATTTGAAGCAAAAATAATCACATATCTATAATTATTACGGATTACACCTTTTCAGGCATGCACAAGTTATTAATATCATGCAACAACTCACCATAAAAGGGTTACTAGATACTCCAACAGCTGCAACTTGTCCAAAAGGAGTTACTACAGGCTTTGCCTGTCCAAATGCAGCAAAACCCGCACCTTTGAAAGATAACAAAATATTACTACCAGTTATCAAACTTCAATAAGTTATTTGCTGTAAGCTTCCAAACTAAAACAAGGGAAAAGCTTTGGGCTGCACTAGTCAGCAGGATTTATCCTACCTAAACAGCATAGTATTTAGAGATTCTTAAAACTAAGTTTTCACTTAGTAGCTCAATCTATTAAGACTCCACACACACGCAATTTCATTTCAGTTCTTAAGAAACGTGTGTTAGGAAGATCAGTTCCCAATTTAAACATGCAACAGTCTCTCTCTCTTCCCAATCTCTTCCCTAGCCAAATAACATGAACGTAGAAAGACTAGAATTTTCAAATTCAGTAAGAGCTTTGGGCATTGCAGTTGAAAAGCAACAAATGCGGTATGAAAACTGTAACAAGTTTGGCTCACAGCCTGTTTCTGTTTACGAGTTCAGAGGATAGCTATTAAGATCTCAGCACCTTCAACTGAGGGCTACTGCTACACACTTCAGCTGTATGATCACGTGAGCATCCTTAATCTGCCTCAGTGTGCTGTCACATGGATAACACAAATTAGATGAAGAAGTGAACAGTATTCGCTGCTCTATCAAAAAGTTTAGTGCAGTAATAGCAATGTAAATCATACACTTGTCTGCCGCAAAGTTTTCACTCAGGTAGACAAGAAGCCTAAATTACATCTGCTTATGTTTTCTCCAGAAGTTTGCTGCACTGAATTACTGCTTTTCTATTAGCATTGCCATTCACAGCGCACTCTGAGATGATATTTATGAAGTAGTCATACTATCAGTATTAGTTACTGTATCATTAGATGCTAAAGCTCAGGAGCACTGTGCAGCAGAGCATCAGAACTGATTTTTAAAAGCTTAAACATGATAAACATCGGCATCAAAAAGTTTTTTAACAAGAGAGGACTTGCAAATTCATACAATAAAACACCATCGGGAAAGCATAAAAATTATAGCTGAGTCTTTTGTTCAGTTTCAACTGTTCAGAACTAATGAATTCCTGATTTTTACATACAAAATTTTTTCAACGTTACTTTATTATTTAGATTTTGGGAAAAAGTACTTCCTGATTTTCTCTTGCCTATGCTCTCTAAGTTAGAGAAAATATTATAGCCTGTTGCAGGCACACTCTAAATAAAGATCAAACAATCCTTGCATTTAGATCTGTTACATCTCTGAATACTTTAATTTTATATCAATTATGGTGAAGTTTCAGTTACATCACTGCACACAGTCAAGCCTGACTGCTATCTATGGAGCCAATGGAGTGCTGTGTGAGGGGAACTGCTCGCTAATTTAACTACAGCGTTCATATAGAAATAAAACATGCACTTGTTACTGCTGACTCAGATTATCTTCTTTAAAACAGAAACATGGAGAATGTGATCTGAAGTGTATAGACCTACCATTTGGCTGCTGAGCAAAAGCAGTCTGTTGGGGGAAAGCTGCTTGGGTTGGGAATGTAGGCTGCTGGAAGTTGCCACTAAAACTAGTAGGAAGACTGTAGGAGGCAGGAGTTCCAAATCCTGCAGGCATGCTCATGGATGCAGTACCAAATGTTGCTGCTGGCGGGCAAAAAATAACATTCAGTTATTTGTAAGAAATCACTTTTCCCATAAGATGTTACTGTAATGCCATGTTAAGAGTCTCCAAATGACTCAATGATCATAAAAAATGTTCTGTTTAAACCCGGCATCCACTGATTTGTTACCTTGGATCACCACAAATTAAAGTCCGTAACTTACTTTCACACTTCAAAATTAAATGAAATCATTTAACATTTGCTAGATCCAGTACAGACAGGCTTTCTGAAAAATAAATTGTTTTCCATACTTTCTACACTAAACGCTTAGCCCTGGGGTTTTACTGGAAAAAGTCAGCACACATTAGAAGCAAGCACTTCCAGGCAGCACAAGCCCTTCTTTTTCTCTATCAAGAAAAGCACGGCAAAACCTTCCTACTTCAAGCTGCATTACAGTAAGTAAAAACAAAACAAAAAAAAAAAAAAATAAGGGATACATGCATCCCATATCTCCAGCCCATCTTCAGTGTCACTTTAAAGGATATTCTCACCATGCACATTACTTTGCACACAAAGTTCCCAGTGCAAACACCCTCACTGTTGAAGTAAGACTTGAAACAAACAAAAAAAAACCCCAAATCTTATCATCTGATTCTCTGCTGAAACATTTCAAGTAAAGAACGTAACAGCACATATACAATTCTACATGCCTTCAACAAAAACAGGAGCACATCAAGTGCAAAAATATAGTAACAAAACCATTATTCAGTCTTTTGGGAGTTACTATTGTAAGGAAAGCATATAGAAGACCTTTTAGTGTAAATAGAGACATCAGGTATTTTCTTCTAATTCAACAATCGACAAGACTGCTCTTTCAAACTGATAAATGTTAAATTTGGGGGCTACGAGATCTATGTAAAATAGAGGAAAAAAACCATCAGTGTATTTGATGAATATGGCTTAGTTACCAGCTCAAAAATTCACCCCAAAAGTATTCAAGGGCAAGACATTACATACACCAACTACAGAAAAAGTGCACACAGAAACTGATGTACTGACAGTTATGAAGAAAAAGAGAAACTATTCATCAGGAAAAGTTGATAGAACAGTAAACAAAACTCACAACAAATTGAGCAGCACAAGCCACAAGAGTCACTCAACTTACACGGTCATTCTAGCATGACCGTGGAAGATATAAATAATGGTTTTGTTTTAGTTGCTTTATAGACTTCTGTGCTCTTCACTCCTTTTGTTGAGTTGCCAGATACCCACACCCGCTCCATTATAAAACACATAAGGCTTCTGAAATTCTATGTGCAGAGAACCAGATAGCTGCCAATAAGGTTTAACAAGCAAGAACAACTAGCCACAAGAAACTTTATACCGAATGTGGCCACCTACCAAAATGAGCGTGAGGAAATATGTGAGAGTGCATTGCTCCCGAGAGGCCTTATGGAAGCCACAAAGAGACCAGACAATGTCAAATCATTTATACACTATTGAACAGTAATTTCTTACATGACTACTAATATATATATTTACACACACGTAGCAAACAATTCAATCATAGCATTACCAGTGTTAGATTAAGTTAAGTCATTACAAATAAATGCTACAGACCAGATGGCCCTTGTAATAAATAGTTCATGCAGAAAACATTCAACTTAAAAGGACAAGCCACAAGTTTACAACTTATATTGAAAGGGATAAGTAATGATAATATCATACAATCACCATCTCTTATTTAGTACATTCTACATCACTACTGCTGAAAATGTGTTAGAACCTCCGCAAGTTAAGGAAGGCTGTTTAGAAGGCAAAATGACAGAGTTGCCATATGTAAAAAATGCTGTAAAGCAGATTAATCTAGTTATCTGTCATAATTTGCCATTGGGTGGAAAGTCCAACTTATTTCCTTCCTACTGACAGTGCTTTGGAAGCCAAAGGCTACAAAGCTCCTAAATACGATCCAAGAGAGCACAGATTTCATTCATCAAACAGCTGAATAAGTTTAACTACACTTTTGAGATATAATGACTTAAAAACATTTTAGCAGAAGACATGAACATAATCAACTCAGCTTTAAGTCAGCCTGAGCAGTGTAATTCAGCCTACCCAGAAATTCGAATAAAGCCCAATTCAATGTTAAAATACATACACATCAGCAGATTTAAGTCTATGCAAGTCCAGTTAGTGCAGAAAAGCACCAAAGTTTAGCAGTGTCTGTAGATGGAAAATTAGTACAGTATGACATTCACCTAAATCCATGACTGATGCTCTGTAGATTAACGCAATATTTTTGTTATTGATTTCTTTGTTATTTTTAAGATGATCAAGTTTATTTATCTATGGAATTACGATCCTACAGAGTCCTCCTCTGGAAAACCAATATAAATTTTGAGTACTACGCATTTATTGGTACAAAAGGGGAAAAAAGGCTATCAATTCACCCACTTCCATCTGTATATTTATTTCAATCAATTTCTGATTCTTCCACATTTATTTAAATGGTTTTCTCTGCTTCTCAAAAGTAAGTTTTACTCCAAATACAGTTGAGTATAAGCATACAGGCTCTGCATGCCTTATGTAAAGTTCAGCTAAAGCAGAGTGAAACTTTCCATCTTACTACAAAACTGAAGAGTTTAAGACTTTTGCAAAATATATTCCAGCATGTTTGATAGCATTTTGTTTTTAAATCCACTCCAAAGACAATACATAATAGCAGCAAAATATTAAGTGCAGAAAGACGGTGAATCAAAACACAGCTAACTGGGAAAAAAAATACAAAGTTAATTCAAAGCTTCAGTTTCTCTGCTGTGGTGTACTGGTCAAAATCTAAGTACATTCTTAAGATATGCTACCTCCTCTTTCCCTCGACTGTATCTACTTAACATCCTGTAGATGCAACAGGTGTAGATTGATGAGTATAGAATAACTGAACTTGTGAAAAGCTAACAGCCCAAAAGCTTCACAGAATGGTTTGGGTTGGAGGGAACCTTTAAGATCGTGTAGTTCCAATCCACCTGGTATAAGGCAGCGACACCTCCCACTAGACCAGGTTGCTCAAAGTCCCATCCAACCTGGCATTAAATGCCCCCAGGGAAGGGACATCCACAATCTCTCCAGGAAACCCACATCAGTGTCTCTCACCACCCTCACATTAAAGAATTTCTTCCCAATACTATAAATTTCTTCCTTCATCTGGTTCTAACTCTGGAGACCCTGGATTTGAGGCCTTCCAGAGCTTGGAAATAAGGAAAAGTGGAGAGCATGTAGAAAATCAAGCACGCCAGCTTGGCAGCAAGGTTTCCAAGATCCCAGATTTTAGGGCAATCTGTTGTGAAGCACACTTCAAAGCTAAGGTAGTAGCCACGGATAGCACTCAACTGGTAATACACAGACTACGATATAGTACAGGTAGTATTAAATATCTTATGCAGATCACTTTGACACTTCATGGCCAGAGTCTGAAGTTGCAGAACTGGGCCAGAAACTGGAAGCCAATGCCCTCAGCTCCAGCCCCCCTCCCCCCCCCAAAAAAAAAAAACCCACCAACCCTATCAAACAAAAAAGCATAACAAAAGAAAGCAACTCTACATTAAACAAACACATTAGACTTGAAGACAAGTAATATAGAAAATCTTTAAGAAAAATACACAATTACAAGAAAAAAAAATTAATACAAGTATTGCAAAAAAATTCCAATACTTCAGTTGTGTGATTTTTTTCCTAACCTGTTGCTCCTCGGCTATTGGTCTGGAATGGATTTGTTGAGGGTGCCACTGGGGCAACAGGGGCAGCTACGAATGGATTTGTGGAAGGTGTTGCTGAAAGATTAAAAAACACTATTTAATCAAGTCTTTTAAAAAAACAGCCTGACTCACATTAGGTTTATAATATTTTACCCATAAAATTGCCTGAAATTAGTAATTAATAAAATATTTAATGCATAATATATAATAAAATATATATAAAATAAATATATATAAAATAAATAAATAAAATATATATAATATAAAATATATATATAATTAATATATAATGGAATGCATCACATGCATAGATCACATTACTTCTTTGGTGTCCTTCTATAACTTCAATATCAAAAGTGTCACAATATTGAATTAATAACTAAAAGTAAGGTGCTAGTCTATCGTGCTAAGTTGTTATATACCTCCAAATGGAGCAGGCACACTCGAAGATGCAGGCTGTGTCTGTGAAGTAGCAGCCACGGGTACTGTTCCAAAAGCATTGCTGAAAATAATTTGTACATTCAGAAAAAATCAGAACTGCTTGTTTAACCATTAAATGCAACTTTACATGCTGACAATGAATGTAAAAATATAGAAAAGGAATGCTTACACACAGTTTGCTAACTGCAATACAAAACTGCAATACAAATGCCAGGAATTGAGGCCCTGAGTCAGAGACTATAACTGGTGCCTGAGTCAGAGACTATAACTATTGCTGAGCAATAAAAAAAAAAAAAAAAGTCCCCTCCACCAGCAGCAAGAGAATGAATATTGAATAAAGGCCATCAGGATAAGGTTACAAAACAAAAGCTTTAAGGGGCACTTCTAATATCAAGAATAACTGTAGAAGGCATTTGGTATTTATTACTTTAGAGATCCAAAAAGAAGTGATTAGTGCTATTCATATCAAAACTAAGAGCAACTTCTGCCAGGGATGATGCTATGGTTTTTGGTATGCATACAAATATTCTGTACATAAATGTGTTACCACCTAAGAGGTGTAATACTCAATTGCACAGTACTGTTATTATTTAAAATAAAGGAAGTACTTTCAACATTGACTCTAAACACAGCAAATATTTCTCCATCTTTGATAAAACTAAACCATGTTTGTTTAAGAAACAACTCTGAGCTACTTTCCTGCATTTTGCTGAAGCCAATAAAAAGTCAATTACATTTAATAAAAAGTACCTGCTGACGTTACTGGTGGAAGTATATGCATTGCTGGAGGTTGCGGTGGAGCTGAACACACTGTCTAATTCTGCTAAAGCTGCATACTTGTCTGAAGATGCACTTGACTGATTTGGGGCTGACAAAGCAGGACCTGCTGATGCAGACACTACTGTACTAAAGCCACTTCCTTGCTCACTACCACCTAGAAAGAGAAAGAACAGATTTAAAATGATGAAGATGATTTCACTTTTTGCCCTGCTAATGCTAAGCACTAATGTATAAATTTCAAACTTAAAAAATTATATATGAACTATGGCATAGTGTTATGCTTCTACAGATATTCTGCAGCTCTGCAGAGTCTTCAGTTTCCCTAGAAAATAAGGGCTCAATACTACTGTCATCTTCAACTACATAAACTCAACAACAAACAAATACCCTCATGTAACATTTCAGAACAAAGCTCCATGTTGTAGACCAATAAATACTTTCATATACTATTTGTAAAAAAGAATTACAGAATAACTACAAGGGCTGCTCCAAAACTAATGTCTCCTGCTTTATTATGCTGCCCCACAACATCAGAGGCAGATGGTGGTGGTATAGCAACAGAGGCTGAACCTTCCCACCAGTATCCCATTACATTTTGTTGATGTGCAACAGATGGCAGCAGAGGGGCAGTCTGACAGAACGGCATCGGACATGGACATGCATATGAAGCAAAGGTGTGTCATTGAATTCCTCCATGAGGAAAAATGGCACCCGCTGACATTCACGGACACTTACTGAACATTTATGCAGACCAAACAGTGGATATGAGAGCACAGTGACACAGTGGGTGGTGCACTTAAAAGTGGGTCACCTCTGCTGGTGCAGATTTTCTTTCCCCTCCACACCCCCCAACAAGCACAGCATACAGGCTCTTGTTCACCACTGACTAAAACACATAGTTAATGGTGGTGACTAAGTTGGAAAAAAAAAATAGCTTTTTACAGCAGAGATTTTGTTCTAGTCTAAGAGTTATTGTGCTGCTTGTATCTGTTTTTTGTTTCCACATAAACAAATAGGAGGCATTACTCTAGGAGGGACCTAAAGTTTTTCTCCTTAAAATTAGCTAAGCTTAAGTTTTCACTTCCTAAATACACATTTGCAAGCACTGATAAATCTGCAGCCTCAAAGGTAATTCCTACGGAAACAATGGTCTCAAATGACTATTCTACAGCTTCGCGCAAGTATTCCACAAGATGTCACTAAGCCTGAAGAACAACAACAATAAAGTATCATCTTTCTGTAGATCAAGAGAAGCAGTGAACTCTTAAGAGAAGATTCTAGAAGATAAGTAGAATAAATGTATGACACCTCAGCATCTCTTAACAAAGGACTGAGCTTAAATTTATTTATCTTCATGTTCAGTGGAGTTCTGCTATTAAAAGAGAACCTTCCTTTGCAATTTTTATACTTCTATTCCTTATCCGTGGTCGTTCAAAAAGATCACTAAGCCAAGGAGACAGGACAACTTGACTGAATGTAGTTTTACTGTAAGCTAGTACTGAATTCAGAGTGAAGCTGAATTTTGCATCCTTGCTTAAAGATGATTTAAACTCAAGCTTTGCCAGAACTGTGTTAACTGACGATGAACTTTGATTAAAACCAAGCAGAAACTGCCTACACATTTATGGAAAAAAAAAAATTAACAGAGCCACATATATTGCAGATGTGTGCAACTTCAGTGCTTCAGCAGTATCAGAATAAAACTGAGCTTGAATTTCACTAGCATTTGGAAATGTGCTTTCAAGACAGCATTTCTTTAATACACAAGAAAACCCCACAATTTATTTTAAGAATAAGTTTATAAAAAAAAACAGAGCAAAATCTTTTGGGGTCAAAGAGATAGGAAAGCTACCCTGGCACTTCTACACAACAACTGCAGTTCTCCATTCGAAAGTCTTTACCACACATTTTAGCACAGAAATATTTTTATATGTTTATATGTTATATGAAGGGGTTTTTTTTTAGTATAACGTGCCTTGAATGTGTGTGTGTGTGTCATTGCATGATCCATCATTTAAATATTTAGACCTAGAGTTATTCATCTTGATAACAAGCAGGTTCTCAAGCAGCAGTCTTCAGAAGACATCCTGGAGTGATGCCTTGAAGTCTTATTCCTATACCATAGACATTAAGGATGCACTGAAGTGAAAAAAAACTGATAGCTTAAAGTTATTAATTTGACAGACACAGCCATCCTTATGGGAAGTATACCAATGTAGTATAAGCATGTCAAAGAACAAAATTTATTACCTTGCCCTGCGCTGAAGATATTATCTAGATTAGCCAAAGCTGCATATTTGTCTGCTGACTGGAGACCTGGTTTATTCACTGCAGCTTTACTGGCTCCAGTTACTGTTGCATTGCTCTGAGAAGCATTGAAGGCTCCAAAATCAGCACTGGAGGATTTGGGGAAGTTATCAAAGTGAGCAAAGTTAGCATTCACTGATCCAGCACTTCCACCTGTAACAAAATAAGTTAAACATGATCGATGCTTTCTCCAGCTTTGACGTGTTTCTAAATTCTCTGTGGTTATCTGATGTTCCCACTATCCCATCCCACAATTGAGACCCTTTACTCCTATCCTTCAAGTTTACATCAGGTAAAAACAAAAACAGAACAGAAAAACACCACCTTCCATGTTTTTTTAGTCCGCAGCTCAGGGACAGAAAATTTAAACAGCTTAAATCAGTCACTACTATGTGCTGCCCATTAGCTGTTGGTAATTTCAGCAATAATATCTTACTAAAATAAAAATACATATTTGTATGAATCTTTAATATTCAAAATAGAGAAGCTTCATTTTCTGTCATGTGTGTCTACTGAATAACTACTACTGGAATTCACTTAATGGCATGATGTATTTGATCATTTTAGATGAGAGCCACCATTCTAGGCAAAAACCCAGTAGCCCAGAAGCCCAAGAGAAGAACGATTCTATGCCAATGTTTAAAGAGAATTGTGAGGTTTTTTTATTCTCATATTTTCAGACTACGTTCAATCAAGAAAGAGTTTGGGGCAGATAGTATATAAACTGCTTCCTTTTATATCTAGTTTCTGCTGATGCAAGAGATATACAAATCAATTTGAAAAAAATCTGGCTTAGGTCCACACAGTTGAATGTGTTTAAATACAAAACTATGAGCTTCCACCTCTCCACTGTCCAGACTACTTTATTAATATAGGCAGGGCATGTTCTTAAACGAAAAGTTCCATTAAGCGTACCACATTTTTTTAACAATTGGTTGAGGATTCCACTCCTACCACAAAAACAAAGCTTTCTAATAGTTTCATCAGTTAGGTTAAAACATATGCAACAGTAGAAATGATGATACTATACTACAATGGCATAAAACGAAGCAAGCTGAGTTCTCCACTGTGTGGAACTTACTGTGCACAGCCTGGAGAGGAAAAGCTGAAGTAAATTCACCAAAACTGCAGCTAGATGAAAGCGTTCTGAACGCTGGACAGCCAGAAATTGTGTGTGGGTTAAAGTTAACATAAGAAGGGAGAAAGAAAATTTGAAAAAAAGTTTAAAACGACACCACACTCAAAAGAAAAAAAAAGAAAAGAAAGTCAGTCAGCCAAAGATCTAGACAAACAGCAAGTGTAAGCTCAAGCAAAAGTTCTAAAGCATGATCAAACCAAAGAAAAGTAAAAAATAAATCTTAGCAACTCGCTCTACACATGAAGCCAAACACACTAAAATGTGTGCAAGTTACATATTTGAGTAGACATACTTATTTTGGTACTGCGATGTGCGTTTGAGTCTTAAGCTTACAAGATAAAAAGTCAATTCATGATCAAAAATAGCGTTCTTTACTCAGTTATTTCAGGTGTAGAGCTAACAAACATCTAGTGCCATAAAGATCAGACTTCTTAGCAGTGTTGGAAAAAGAAAATCAACAAACAGAACGAATTAATTTTGAGTTTCCCCAGAGCTTCAGATGGCTTGACTGCATTCAAGGTGGCAGGTGCAAGAAAAAGCTCAGTGTAAGTATCTTCCAACAAAAAGGTAAGGGATTATTTCAATTAAGTATTGATCAAAAGTGCTAGGAGTTCTACCTGTATTTTGGGGCTGAAAAGAAGACTGACTTGCTGTGGGGAAACCTCCAAAATTACTCGAGCCACTAGACTGTCCAAATGCATCAAAGTTTGCAAAACCTGCATTTGCAGAGTTCTGCGCTGTAAATTGCAAAGGAACAAAACATGTTAATGGATATGGGAAACAAACAAAAACAGATGTATTAACTAAATTTATGGTCATGACAGCCACCAAGAGTTGTGCCCCATCTCCTAAGTGCTTGAAAAGTTATACAGTATAATCTACAAACAGCAGTTTTTGGAACAAGCTTTCATGAATTACTTTCATAGACCTATGCCTCCTCCTCACCCACGCTACTACTGAACTGCATGAGCTGATCAACTCAGAGTGTTTGCAATTTTGATTGATCAGGGAGAAACAACTGAAAGTAAAGATGTTAAAGATGTTTACCTGTCAAACTCAAACCAAGCATCATTACAAATATTAGCTTTCAAAACAGAATGCGTGGACTAACTGAACGTTTCTTTGGGAATAAAAACAAGGTGTTAATGAAACATACTGACAATTTGAATTCCTACAATACAAAGTGCTTCTTTCCTGAAATCTTATGTCCTGGCTTCAGCTGGCACAGATTTGTTTTTCTTCATAGCGCTCGGTACGATGCACTGTTTTGGCTTTAGGAAAAAAACAACATCGATAACACACTGATGTTTTAGTTGTTACTAAGCAGTGCTGCACAGAACCAAGGACATTTCAGTTTTTCAGCTTCTTGTACTGCCCTGCCAGCAGGGGGCTGGGGAGAGCTGAGAGGAAATGGAACCAGATCTGCCTGAACTGACTAAAGGGATATTCCATATCATCCAGCATCACGTGAAAAACATACAGAACTGAGGGCAGCTGGCCAGAGAGGCAGCCACTGCTAAGGGACTGGCTGGGTAACGGTTGGCAGGTAACGAACAATGGTGTCTGTGCATCAAGAAGATAGCATTTATGGACCATAACCACAAAATAACATCCAAGGAAATTTCAAACAGAGTTTCAGTCTGTCCCTTCCTTTTTGTGGAATACTATAAAGGGAAATAAAAGGGAAAAAATCCATTTAATTTCAAATAGCTGGACATTCAAACATTAACATATTCAAAAGGAACTAGGAGCCTAATGCCTGAACTCCATGTAAAGTCTTAAACATACAAAACAAAAACATCTGAATTCTACTTTGTTTCTTCTTAAAACCAGTAGCCTTACAAGGGATTAATTAAGAACTTAACTGCAACTCACTCAAAAATGAAAGTGATGTTTTAAATATTGACGCATCAATTGGATAATGACTACTCAGACAGATGTTTAATTGACTAAATAGGATTCAATACCTAAGAGTCACTCCTAGAATCATGACTTTTCTCATTTTAACCTGTCACATGGATAAAGATCTTAAATATCTTTTGAGTGTAGACTGAAGAACTACAATGTATTATATTACAGGCCACTCAATTTTACTGTATCAACTAACACAGAATACAACTTGCAGGTCCAGCAGAGTTCTAACGACTCCAGCAGAACATTCCGATGTTAATCTTGCTCTATTTCATGCGGTAGTGTTTAAATGTGTGCCAAAGTGGCACAAAGGTGCCACTGGGTAAGACTGGGTAAGACTTGTACTTTCCTGTACCGGAATAATTTGTAAATCATGTTTTAAAGTTTCTGAATTGGCAGTCCATCTAAGTTCTCCACCCAAAAGCCCCAGAATAACACTAAGTTCAGGAACCTGAGCAGACTGCAAATCAGCACAGACTCCCAACCGCTATTGTGACTATAAATCAATAAAGCAGTACAAAAACTTGCTGGCTACATCTCCAATTTGACACGGAAACACAAGCTACACCCACAGCTTAGCTTTTTCTGTGAGGTTTGCACTACCTAGCATGGAATAAAAGGTAGAAAATATTCAAAAAATCCTAATATAAAGGAAACAACTACAAAATTGAAACAATTCTCAAGAAGGCAGTAACTGTGTCATACCTTTTTCTAAATAAAGTCTCTTTTGCTGTTAGTGACAGAGTTATTCTGTGTCAAACCTATTTAAAAAATCACTTGTGCAGACAACACCCTAGTCTATTAGTTTGTAGGCCAAAATGTTTAATCCTTTTTTGATACTCTTACCAGTACAGAAGCTACAAAGAACAGTTTTTATAAAGAGATGCTACCATCACCTTCAAAATCTCATCGTTTTACAGAAACTATGGGACTTAAATACAGGAAATTCATGTAAAGTCAGCACATTTTCCTCTACATTTTCCACATATCCTGAGCCACATACATCAGAAAAATTTGGGAAAAAAAAGGACCACACCAGAAGTGACACTTCCTGTACTATCTTTAAGCTTCACATCAGGCTTCACAAATTGCAGCACAGTTCTTTATCATATTCTTGTCAGCTGGCTACACTTAGTTGTGCTTTAATTGCAAAACCAGTAAATTACATTATTACACAGATTTTGCATTCTACAAATTAAATTTACTTGAGTCTGTTTGGGGTTCTAAAACTTTTCTGTAGGAGTCAAGGGAACAATCACAATGTAATAACTGAAACAGAAAATTAGTCATGACACCTGGGCATTACTCAGAACTTTGATTTTTCAGCACTTACTTGGACAAGAAATTAGCATAATCTTAATGTTATATTTATTCCAGAGTATTTACACAGTTCTTTTACCCACTCAAAAATGGACCAGAAGAGATACGGCAGTTTTACCTAGATTTGGAACACAGTATTGAAATATACCTTGAAGAGGACTTCCACATCCTAGAAATCACACGTGTTAGGTATATGTGAATACAGATTAATTCAGTACAAATTTGAAAAGAGTTGAGTGACTACAGTAGAAATGTACAACACTGACCAATCAGCACAAGTTTTCCCACTTAATCACTGTTTTGAAGGTGTATTTAACATGAAATCTTATGTTGAGGACTTCACAAAACACACTGCAACAGAATTTCCTATTCTTCATTACTCAATTCAACTAATTACGCATCATTTTTTGGAAGTTAAATTTAAGCAAGTCTTGGATACTTTGCTTAATTATTCAGGTGTATGGCTCTCCAGTCATTCTTCCTCTCAGTTGTTAACAGCTTCAGGTTTCTGAGAAACATCTCTTTCTTGTTGGCTTAGCAGCATTAGTTCCTCTCAGAAAAAAAAACTAGATGGAAAAACTCATTCAGACCAGGCAGGCAAAGGTACTTTCCCGCAATTACAATGCAAGTTCACAACAACATACTTCAGTGACTGCAGAATCAACTTCTTTATTTAGGATAGACTTCTATGACTCGAGATATTTGGCTGAAAATACAGCCTGAGAGCTCTATATATTTTCCTGAAGACATTCTTAAAGAATAAGAGCCTACCCCACCTACACAGAGAAGACATGCTCAAGGCTTGTTTACTCTCCCTGAAAGTAGAGAATACTACACATATAGGCCTTATTCAGTTTTCAAATAGAAACACAAGGTGGGGGTGATGAGGGGGGGGGAAAAAAAAAAAAAAACATTCTTTAAACTGAGGGTGCCTTTGTTTTTCCTGTAACAAATTGACAGTTATTGTCAATGCATTTGATCTCCCTTAGTCTTTTTATTTGCTTTCTTTCCATGAATGCTTTAATACTTTTCAAAAAGAAAATTAAAGGTCTAATATCAGCTTCTTTCTACATTCTGTTACTCATCCTTTCACTCTCTCCTCCAAAGAATTTCAAGTTCTGTCAGTAGGCAGAAAACGTTCTAATCATCCATATCATAGAAAATAGCTACAGCAACTCCCACTCCAAAAAAAAAAAAAAAAAAAAATCAGGATTACCAGTATTAGTCTCTTCTATTTCCATATAGAAAGATCTAAACATAATCAATAAAACACTCTCTAATTTCTGTGCTTTGATATACCTTGTGGATAAGTGTAATCCAGAGTAATCAAAAATTAAAACTACATTTTACACATACAAGAAAGGGATATGTTGCTCAGAATACTTACCTGTATGACTGTTAAAGTGTGCAAAGTTAGCAAAGTTTGCTGTTGCAGTTGACTGAGGAGCAGGAGCAGCAAAGATATCTGAGCCAAGGTCACTGAGAAGGTCAAATTGTTTCTTTTCTTGTTGCTGCTGTCCTTGAGATCGGCCTACAACAGGAGACTACAAACAACATCCAAATTAGCTAAAACAAAACTGATGTTTCACCAAATTGGCTTTTACAAAATGCTAAAAAAAAAAAAAAAAAAAAGACAGACTAAGGTTATTTCTTGAAGAAGTCGTTTACTCTAAAGCTCAAGATGCTGTATACAGCACAAACCTTTTTCACCTTTCTCCTGCAGTAGGAGGAAGATGTTATTTTACAATACCGTGGCAGCTTTTAAGTGAACTCTGCAGCAGACTTGCGGATTAAAGGATCATACAAGAACAAATTAGCAGCTTAAAAGCAAACAGTGTCAAAGTTACGCATTTCAAACAGTAAACATTGTTCAAATTCAAGCAATAAAGCTTTATTTTACAAGTTGGAAAATAGTTATTCACTGCATTCTGAAAAAGTTTTCAGAATTCAGCAGGAGGAAAATACTGAGGAACATCATAGGAAGGCTGCAAGCTGTAAGTTTCCGATGTGAGTCTGTAAAAAGGTCTGCTGAAGAGCTGCCTGCACCCTAAAGGTAGAAACATTTTTTTTCCAAAAGCCATCTCTGCTTTAAAGTATATGTACATAGTGTCGTTAGGCTTTATACAACAGCATACAGAGGCTTTCTAAACAACACTTGGTAAGAAAGCCACAGAATACAGAGAAAGTAATAATGAACATGCATGCTTCTCACGTACATGCTCTTAACCATGAAATTAATAATGAATGTCAGCCATTTTATTGTTTCTTAAAGAAAAAAATGCTTGAAATATAACGCACTGGATACAGCATATTGACATATTTAAGCAAAAAACAACTGTAATTAGATGTACCAGTCACACCAAAAAAATATGTGTTTTGAAAATAATCATGGAAATCCTATCTTTATTTCAATAGAAACAACTTTCAATTTAGAATCTGATCTGTAAACACCTATATACTTCAACAAAATACATAAAATAAGCTTAAATGGTTATAATATAAAAGCTACTACTGCAAAGATTCCTATGCCACCGTACAAGAAAAAGATATACTACTGAACAGTTCTGTCCTTTTGTTACTCACCTGGCTAGGTGTGCCCTTGTTTAAGTGCAGTGCAGGTGCAGCTTCTCCCAAGAGAGATTTGAGGGGCTTCACCTCAGGTGTGCTGCTTGTACTACTAGCAGAAGACCCCGATATGGATGCGTGGACTGATGCCACAACCTTTGCTTGCTCTGGGGGAACATACCTACACACAAAGGAGCAATTGTTTTTATAAGTTTAACATGAAAAGTTCTGTCAAACATCTACAAGACTCAAGTGTGAAAACTGGAAGACCTCAGCTTTGCTGTTTTAACCACTGACCCAACAACAAACCATCAGCAGCCTGCAAAATGCCTATGAGTTAAGTCAGAATTTTTTTTTAATTGATTTGAATGCCAATTTTTTAAACTTATTTTATTTGGAATACAAACCACCCACACCTTCTACCTCCTAAGAAAAGCCTGCATGACTCCTACTTTGCATTGCTGTTGAAATAGAAATGGCTTAAGATAATGTCATCAATATGAACTACATACTGAGAAAGTTCTTTAAATAGTTCCCCCCCCCCCCCCTTTTGCTTTCCTGCAGGATCTGTGAATAAAAGTTCAATAAAGCATTTTACCTTAGAGCTGTGCAATCTAGTCTAAAGAGTACACAAAAGGGAAAGTACACTCAAGAATAACAGTCAATATTTACTTCTTGTCAGAAGCAAACATTGTAAATCGCAAAGCTATCTTACCATCTTTTCTTCTCATATTTTTCCTGTAGAAACTCCTTTACTTTCTGTGGGTCCCTGAAGTCTGGAATTGCTGACGATCTATCATCAAACAGGCCTAGCCAAATCTGTTTGCACACCTTAGAAGATTAAAAATAAAGATGACTGGTTAATAATAGAAAATACCTTAGTTCAAAACCTATTCAAGTTTACGATTGCTAATGTAGGCAAAGCATTAGAAAGTGTATGGCTGCACAGTTTGTGTTCCAGATCAAGCTTCTGGTGCAGCATGTACTGGTCTAAATACTTGAAGTCAAAAGACCATCTGTCTCCGCAGGCCAAGTGAATCCTAACATCCAATTTCGCTGGAAAACACTGCTTTTGCAAACTATTTGCAATATGCTTTCATAAAGGGACAAAGCATCTGAACGCTACTTATGACGAACTTTAGCCCTTCTGTTTCACTTGTTTCTACACACAGCGTTACTTGCACTTCACGGTTTAAACTGCTTCAGCAGATTCCATGTGAGATCATGAAGTTCCAGACAGAAGCTTTAAAATATTTCTATTTTACTAATTACGATACTGTTTGAGTACAGGATTTCTATTTCATTTTTAATCAGCCTTTCTTACCTTTCTCTTAACTTTAGATATCATTTTGGTATCAAATATTTTTAAGTGACCATCTATGAGAGAAGAGAGAAAGAACTATTCTTCCTTTGATTTCATTTTTCTAATCACAGTTATGAGTTAGAAAGAGTCAAACCAACGGCAAAATATGCTTCAGCTTGAATTCCTGATCAAAATGAGAGGAAAGGTGAGTGTTCTCAAAACCAAAAGACACTGAAGTTTTTATACTGTTATAATCAGCATTACAAATATTCCATAGGTATCCTGAACATGCATCTGAACAGCATACCAGACACTAGCAAACCTCCAGAAACAGACACTGCCATTGTAGATGAGACTTCTTCCAAAGAAACAGAGTCAAAAGGTTTATGATGCACATCCTTTCTTCCCACACCACTTCCGAAATCATTTTAGCCATCCCTCTTCTAAGCCTCCTACAACTGCTCCCTTCCATCCCTGCAATAGTATCAGGCCTTCAGCATCATCTCCAATGACCTTCAGAGGAAGCACGTACTCTAACAAGTGTAGGAGCTGCACAGACTGACTGCCTTGAAAGCTGGCAAATTAAGGTAGCAGCTGCGCTACTTTCACTACATCACCTTCCCAATACAGGCACTAACTCTGGTGGGGGAGGTGGGTGAGAGGGCGCATCTTAGCCACATAGCCACTTAACTTCACCCAAATTGGAGCAATGTAGCCATGTAGCCACTTCACCCAAACTGGAGTAATTTACCTTTGGGAACACTGGCCATCAAATTTGATTGGTCATTTCAAAGATTTCTCTGGACTAGACAGACAGCAAGAGTACATATTGACATTTGACATCTTGATTTCATTCAGCTTGATTAAATCTAATACTCCATTGTTTACTGGATAGAGGCAAGCAATGGGAAACATTTAAGAATCAAAGGACAGCTAAATTAATGATTCAAATACTCATCTAAAAATAACATTAACAGCCTCTACTTCAAATAAGCTCATCAGTTCTATAGCACTCATTTAGCAACTATAGTCCACAAAAGAATTAAGTTTAACATACTGTTCAGAGTTTGCAAAGAAACAGTCATCACTTGCAGTCTGGTAATGGATGAAATGAAACCAAAGGTAACTGTGTAACACTTCTTTATTTGAATAGGTTACAAACCACAGACTTGGTTAACTCAAAAGCCTGCCCTAAAATAACAGCTAGGAGTATGAAGCACCATTTTACACAGTAACAATCTTTCAGTCCATCTAAGCATTACTTCTACCGACAAAGTAGACAAATGGAAAACACTTACAGGTCTACCTTTAGAAATCTGCACTGGATGTTCTGATGTGGGCCAGCGGTAGCATTTTCATGTCTGTATTTTTAAGTACAACTGCACCAACTAGCAGCCAGCTGACTGCTAGGAGCAGAAAAATCCTGTTTCTGGCTAGATACAGTAGGAATTGGTGTACCAGAACTCACTCAGTTGCTGCCCCCTACTTCCCTCCCCTCCCCAGTCCCAGTTTTAACATTTCAAGGAACACCCAGAAGCACAGATGGAAAGAAAGAGCTGTACCTAATTTTGGACAAGCCCCAATTTTATCCTGCAACTCACAGAAAGGGCTGCTCACCGATGATCAGTGTGCACCCAGCCTAAAATACGATCATGAGCAAAAGAGGAGGTGCTGCTCCCTACTCATTTCAGGCCGCTGAATTCTTCCTACTTCTTCTACTACACCAAAATCAGATCCAAGAAACTCATCACAATTTCCATGCCGCTAGTAGCATGGAAACTCACTGCGAGATCAATTCAAATTCAAAACACCAGGGGTTTTTTTTTTTTGGTTGTTTTGTTGTTTTTGTGGGTTTTTTTATTTTTAGACTTCCTCCCTCAGTCTTCTGCTTCATCTTCACCTGAAGTGCCTAAGCAGGGTGGGAAGAATACATCAACAACAAAGATTAACTCTGACTCAACAGCCCCCTGAGCACTACTGGCTACTTTTAGAAGAGAGATCCTTTACAACCTTAGGTCATTACACAGCTAGAGTAGGCAACAGTTGTGTGTACACAAATAGCTGTAGGACTATGCAAGGAGGGCTGTACTGTCCAAATACACTGCTGGTTTAAAATACTTAATGCGAGCTTCTTGAAGGAGTTGCTTCTTGCATGTTGAACCTTCCGGCTTCCAAAAACATTTCCTGGAGCAACTCCTTTTTTCCCTAAACTCTTTAACACAAAAGCAGTAACTGAATATGCTTTAAGTCACTGTAACAACTTCATTAAACCTACCAGGCACCCTTTATTGGTTCTCTGTCACTGGAAGCAGGGCGAAGAGTATTTCTAATACATGCGTAAGAGGGGAATACCACAACACACAGCACCCAAGTGGAAAAACCTACATTTAGTCTCACATGCTTCAGCAAGCAGTGCTCATTTCAATCAACAGTTTTCACTAATATTTCTACTACTGTCCAATTTTCACACACCTAAATGTCACTTAATTTTCTTTACATAACGAATTCGTAGAGAGTAAATATAACGTTCTGGAAATCTTAAATACAAATGAGTCTTCTTAAAAAGCCTTTTTTTAAAAAAAATAAAGCTTTAGTATCACATGGGAAACTAATAAAAGACACAGTTATGTCTATTTCTGTAGTGTAAGTGAAGTACCACCCAATGCTTTGAACATCAGCAGCCAGTGGGAGCGAGCACTGAGAGCACAATAAAAGGCCTGTTGTCTTTGCTCGCTTGCTAGTGACCTGTATGCTCTTTCTAGCTATACTTTTGTTACCATCATCTGACGTGACAGGGATCCACAATAATGCATTGATTATGCTTCAAGCAAGCTGTAACAGAGCATGGTCAGCTATCTACAAAAAAAGTAAATGGCAGAAAGCTGCACAGTATTATAGGATGAAATCAAACTCGTAAATTATAACAAGGAAATATTAATTGTAGTCAGAGACAGAACTTGTTAACGCTGTAATTTGAAATAGTTGCCTTTCTATCATATTAAGCTAAGAAGTTACTAACTACAATAGCCAGTGCAAAGCAAAGTAAGAAGCAGTTTTATTGACCAGATCACACTATTTCAGAGCTATTCAAACGTTAGTCTTACAGGAAAGCTCAAGGAAGTGTTGTTTGTTTTAAATTAATGTCACATTATTTGAAGCTTAGTTATGGTGGGGCATTCAGCATCTAGGAGACCCATGTCACTCCCCACTTATCACTGTTTATTAAATCCACTACATGAATTTGACAGCACTTGAGATACTACAAGATTAATCATATGAAAAAAAGAAAAGGCAGAAAATCAGACCAGCAACTTTACTTGAGAGCACTTCAGCATGAGCTCCAGTTCTATGTACCGTCTAGACTAAGATGCCTCAGGACACCTGAACAAATTAGCACACAGTCATTCACAGCACATGCTGATTTGTGCTCAGGCATTACCTCCAACACATGGAAAAAAAGAAAACGTGTAAAAAGATGGTAGAGGGCATATAAATCTTCCAAAACACACGTTTTAAGAGTTTAGATGTTCTATTGAAGATTTTGAATATAAACTTATTATAAGAAAAAAAGAAAATTAAAAAAAAAAAACACAAATTATATACATGCTTTGGGATATCAAATCCTTGAAGAGCATGTATTTTTTAAATAAACACCTAACTACCTCATACCTTAATCAGCCTCGCAGGGCCAAATAGGAAAATGCTACTGCCCAAGTTTCAAGATACATCTTAAGCTCTGTTCTCACAGAATTACCTCCTCTTCTCCTTCTCAGACTATAGTACATGAAGTATCCAAATCCATCACAAAGTTGCACAACTTCTGTATGGAGGTATCAGATCTGAAATGCTAAAGCTTTCTGAAATCCTTAAGCTTTCTGAAATTCTTCTACTTTGCCTCATTTTCTTGAGCTAACCCTGGTTCAGCCATTTAATAGTAATACTGTTCTTTTCACAACAGCAGCACAAATAAAGCTTCTGCTCAAAAGCTCTGTGCATCCACCAAAAGCCATGCTATACTCCTCCTTTTGATAACCAAAGCTCTATTAAACAAAATGCTCTTCTTGGATGAGAAGAGCCTGGCAAGTCAGAGCCAAGAGTAAATATTCAAGTTACATGGGAGCCCCTAGAAACAGTGGAACATATCCAACAATCCATAATCATTGTCCACTGTCCCTGAAAAGTATAATTAGTTCATGTCCCACTGGGTCACCAATGCAGCAAGAAAAAAAAAAAAAAAAAAGACATGCTGAAATCACAATGAGTAAGCACATGCAGTATTTGAAAGTCCAGTTTGTTGAAAGGTTGACAGAAGGAAGACTTGGAAGTTTCATTTGTCTCTACTACATCTCAGTGAATATCATAGGAGCTGCAAAATAACAAAGCAAAGTTGAGCAAACCTTGTTAAGTGACAATAATTAAAAGAAATAAAGACTCAGAATAGCTATCCTAGTGGGATTTTGAAGTTCGTGAGGACACTTTTACAACTGGTTTGGGAAGAACAGCATCTGTTCTCTACCAACAAGCTTCAGACCTGTAAGGGATGTCATTAGACATTTAGCAACTAGATACTGAGAAGTGCAGAATTAGATCAGTAAGTACAGCATGCAGCAATAAGGAAAAGAGAACCACAGCCAGCTTCAAACTACTCACCCTGACCTAGATAAAAACCCTGGAGGTAGAAAGGCAGAAACGGCAAGCTGACATAACTTATCACAAAAAGGAAAAACTGGGCCAAGTGCATATAGTATGGCCCCTTCCAACTCCAAGGATTCTCCAATTTGTCTTTATATCATTGGTTTCTCTGAGACTATACTCAACAACTATTCTATTTGAGGGATAAACACTTCCCTAGAATAAATGCCTTTACCCACCTTCTTTTCTATACACCTTTTATGATTCTACAGTTTGAGGGATTGCCTTTGTTTTCAGCTTTGACACGGGGGACTAAAGAACTGACACTACTCATTGTGTATCTGGTACTCCACAAAACCAAGTTGACCAGAAAGGCTCCTGGTTTAAAACCCAGCCTCCTAGTTCATTTCTTACTTTTACGAGTTCCAGACAGGGCTCAAAGGAACACCGATTTACCTGTTTCTAGGTTTGGATAGTTGCATTTGGTGGTGATGGGAGGATAACTATAGATTCACATGGTGGGGAAGGAAAGACGCTAAAAACTGCTCACAGAGAAAACAGCTGTATCCACTCGATTTTGCAGAAAGCCTGAGAATTTGAGAGTTCAGCTACTTCTGTTCTAGTGCTATGTATTTCAGCCACCAAACATTTCACCATGTCATAACTATTTCACTGATATAGATCTCCTGTGTGTGTGGGAAGGCAGATATGGGAGAAACAAAGGCCTTCTGCTTACACAACATATTGAGCCACCACACTTAAACTCCTGTTAGCCTAGCTACGCTAGTTAGGAATCATACAGATTCAGTCAGGCCCTGCTATGCAGTAAAAGGCAGCACGGCAAGGATAAACTACAGTAAGACATGTACTACTGCTGGGAGAAGCTATACTTCAAGTAGAAAATACATACTACTACAGCAACAGAGCACTTCTTGTTTAGATAAAGACATCCCGCCGCACAGGAAGATTACCTGTGTCAGACTTGTTTAAAAACCTCTAATGAGATATTACCTTTCAGCAGTCTGGTAAACACAAAATTAGATTTCTCCCTTCCCCCAACAAAATATTCCATTGTGCACCAAATGTAATGCTGACAGTGCAAATAATGACAGATTATTATACACCAGAACTATGTTCCAAAACATAACATTCACCACAGGAAGAAAGATCTGGAAACAGTTCCCTTATGTAAGCAAGTTATAGCTTTGTTTAGTAGTTCAGCATTTCTAATGTCAATATTATTCATTAATCTCTGTAGGTTAAAGGAATTTTATACTGTCAGTACGCAGATTTCAAAGACAGTTTGGGTCTAAAAGCTACAGCTGCTTTTATAAGCACAGCCCATGCTAGCAAATCCTGCTAACAAAGACACTGTTCCACATGCAATCAGCTCATCCATCTCTATATCGTATTAACAGAACCAGGGATATACCACAAGGACACCTGACTGCACAGCTCACGCTGTCAGGACTCATCAGGGACAGCTTATTACTATTCCTTCCACTCCTAGCTTCTAGGCTACTTTCCACAGTCAAGAAAATTCTAGGGCAGCGTTTTGTTCAGCCCAAAGACTAGCTTTGAACCAGGCCCATACTGCTACCAGTTCTGGAGTTCCATATCCTCCTGGAATCTAGAGAGCAGGAAACAGGTAACAAACACTTGTACCATATCAGCCACTATGAAGTAAATCAACTCTATCCCAACCTAAACCAGGGCAACGGGTGCCATTAAGTAAGGATCACAGGAAAGCATACTTAAGCACTGTTAAACTACTTTCAGGCAGCTGAGCACACCTGCACAGCATTCTGCTTACTAGCTCAGGTGAGCATCTGTCCCAGAGTAAAATAGTTTTTCCAAATACAAGAACAAAGTCATTTGCCACCATTACAAGCATTTTAAAATAAGCTATTGGGAAAAATTATGAAGTATTTGGCAGATGTCAATAACATAGAAAAATTAACTATAATGTAAGAGCTTTGCCTCAGATTACTGTATTTTATATTTGGTAGGATGCTGCTGTACAGATACAACTCTAATGGTAATGAGATGAGTTCCATGTCCGCTTACCACAAGTGGCGAGTTCACTTTACACTAACATTGCATTACTGAATTAGAGGCCTAATAAACATCAGCTCTCTTTGAATGCTCATTATTGAGTGAGCCTCCACACCACACACTCCTTAGCATACCTACCATGAGGTATTAAAATACCTCATACACTGCTATTCATGAAAAGGAGAAAAAAATACCCAGAAAAATAGAATTTCTTTCATCCTTCAAAAGGACTTCGGAAGGCACTTGAGGAATATCAGCTTGAAGACACCTCCATTCTTGCCATACAAGTGAGCTAACTGCAACATTAGTAAAACCAGAGTCTGGATGTCTACCTGCAGATGAATAAACATCATCAAAATACAGATCTCTCCAAGTACAGTAAGAAGGTTTAGCTTCGAACCTGAAGTAGTAAAAAACTCATCCAAAAGTTACCTGCACCAGGAAGATTTTCAGTGAGTATACAGGGAAGGAAATCATATCTCATGTTTTAAGAGAAGCTGCTCTGAATAGTCTCTTCCAAATGCAGTCTCTTTAGGGAAGCCTTCTAGTAAGCACAGGTTTAACCACGTGTCACAGAAGACAGCAATTTGTGACAAGTGGGGAAAAGTTACTATTTCAGGAACTAAGAAAACATTACCCCTTGTTTTTAAGGGAACTTCAACCTCACACAATACACTGACTCTATTAACAACTCCCTGAAGGACAGTGGAAAACTACTTCCTCCAAGATCAACTCACCACCTTAATAATGACTCTTAATAATAATCTCAGTGAAGACTTGTTTAGTGTGATTTCTTGCTATTTTTCCTTTCAACAGAGAACACATTCCCTGTGCTACACCATGATCCATTAATCCAGAAATTAAAAAGTTTACTACAGAGGCCCTGGCTATGTAGAAGTATTTTACACAACATAGAAAAATAAACATCAAAAACACCAATTTGGAATAAAAACTTTATTTTTCTTCCAGTTGCAGAACTAAAAAGCTCAGTGCTACCAGCATCCAAAACGTTTAGTGACTGTACTTTGTTTCATACTGATCTCCAAACCTTTGGACAGTTCCACGTCTGAAGAAGTTCAGATCAGAAAGTTTCATTTCTTAACATCAGCATAGATGTCTGTATATGAACAAACTAGACAAAAAAAGTTCTTTGTCAAGTGAGATGAATTTCATCTACCTAATACTCACCTAAGGTCAATACTATCGCAAGAAAGCCGCTACTTAACTACTACAATATACAGCATGACAAAGTGAAAGCATGCTTAATTAGGCTTTAAACTTCTAACCGTGTTTAAAGCAGTAACCCTTCAGCAAGCAATCTATTACCTACAACAATAGAGGCACATCTTATTTATGAGGTAGCTCATTCAAATCATTACAATGTTTTTGTTTATGAGAGCAATAAATACTACAACAAAAACAGCTGCTTTTTGAAACAGTATGTCACTGCAGATATCTCAAGCGTGTTTATGTTGACAGTAAATTATGAATAAAATAAATCATAATTGTAGGGTAGTCAGTTCTATAATAAAAAGGACAACTATGCTGACCAACTATGTAAGGACCACTTCAGGTTTCAAATCAGTGAAAGAAGTCACCACATTCTCTAGCCATAACAGATTCAGAAAAAAACTGAAATAAAAAACAAATGCAGGCACATGTACATATATATATGTAAGCTGCTCTGAAAGTAATGCCTCCTATTTATTTCCATAGAACCTGTAACAGATACAAACTGCACAGTATCTATTTGATAGAGAAAATTCTCAGCTACAAAACACTGTTTTTCAGCACAGACACCACCAGGAGCTGTGCATTTTCACCAGTAAGGAACAAGAGATTGCACATCACACTCAGAAGTCTGCACTAGCAGAGGTGCCCCAATGCTGCTGTCACCACTGCTGAAACACACCACCCACCACCGCACTGCGCTCACATTCACTGCTGGATTTCATACACATTCAGCAAGTGTCAATGAATGCCAGTGGGTACCATTTCTTCCCCATGGAGCAGTTCAGTTCCACACCTTTGCTTCACACACATTTCCATTGTCCAACACCATTCTGTCAGACATCCCTCTGTTGCCGTTTGTCACAATGGCAAGAAAATTTAAGGGAACACAGGCAGGAAGGTTCAACCTCTACAACCATACCACCAACATCCACCTCTGACATTGTGGGCCAACATAATAAGAGAGGCGGCATTACTTTTGAAGCAGCCCTCAAATATATACACACATGCACGTATGCATACTTTAGAACCACGCATAAAAATACAAATACGTTTATCCTTATACTTAGGAAATGTAAAGCAAAGTTAGGGTTTACAATCTAATCTTAAGAAAAGAGACTCATATATACTTCACCTAAACCCACAAAAGATTCTTTATTACTCTCCTTTTGCAAAAGTCAACAATGTTCTGTAATATTTTCATTGTTAAACAGCTTTAACAAGCCCAAGCAATTTCAAAATGCTATTCAAAGATATTGAGAAAATGTTGTACTGTCTGGTAGAGTTTAGACCCCACTCCAGCTTTGTCTAGAGCAATCACCCACTAAACGACTAACAGTCATTTCAACAAGTAACACTTATTTCTTAGGACAGGAAAAGAAATTGCTACTTGTATTCTCATTCTTAAAGTTGACAGTTATGAATGAGGCTAAGTTTATAAAAGTTAAGTGTCAGCATTTTAACTAATGATGAGCTTTACACCCACAGAGCTTCACAAGAACACATTAGTACGATACTCCACAGACTACAATCAATAACTCTTCTGAAGCAGAATGCAGATCCAATCAAAGCAAAACAGAATCTTTCCATATTTGGATTAGAAGTTGCCTCCAACTTCTTAATGTTACAGCACAACACTGAAATGCAAACCTCATCCCCAAATCGAGGACAGCAACAACAGAATCCAGGGTTTACATTCTATACACGTCCCTATAAGATGCAATCCAACATTCATACCAGATTTAGTTTCCATTTACTTAAAAAGAAAAAATAAATAGAACAAAAGCAGTACACTAGAACTTCACTTCTTCAAAGCTGACGCAAGTCACTCTAACACATCCAGTTGCTCATTATCTAATCCTTAGAGGAAATAATTTCTCCTTTTCCTTCCTCTCTTCAAGGACCTTCAAAACACCACTATACTTTTATTGAAGTAAAAGGCTATTGAAACTACAGTAAGGCTTCCTAGCACCTACCTTGTAGAAATACATCTACAAGCAATACATTCCTGTTTGTCATGGTTGATTATTTCAGGAGACACTGCTGCAGTCAGCCTAAAGGTCTGGACATGCAGAGTTTAAATAAATGCATAGTGCCCTACCTAAAAGAAAACCTGTCTCTTAAGATCTGACCATGTGAACCTAGACTGGTCAGGCTGGGCAATAACACAACATTCTGATCATCAGCTACTGAAGTGAAATGAGCTCCTCAGAAGTATCACTTCAAATGAGCTTAGCTTCAAGACTCCTGTCTCCTTGTTACTTAAAAAAACCTCAAGCTTTGCTTAAGTACTATTTCAAAGTTGAATATTAAAAATTGCTTATCACTTGGTATTCTGTAATTTATACTTACTTCATTCCCATGTTTCTGCAGAAACTCTATCTCCTGTTGCGTGAAAGTTGTCATTGAAATTGACTTCACTCTGTGGGGTGGATTCAAGCCCCGTCTAAAAGAAGAAGCAAGAAGTATTTTGTCAGTACTCAGGAATTTTGTCATCACACAATCACTTTTAACATTACAAACTGAACTCAACTCATCTCAAAACTACATTCAGAGTGCAAAGTCAGATAACTGAATTTTAGAGGAGACCAAAAGTTGCACGCACCAACTCCTCCTTCCTACAAAAACTTATGAGGACAATTACACCTCTTTTGAAACCTTTATCTGTTTCCACAAACTTGTTCATATTTCCCTTACATCTCTCAATCTTGGGTCCCTCCATCATCATTTTTTCCCCCTCCCAATCTTCCTTCACTTGACCCCACTCCAACTGGAGTAGATTTCTGCCTGCTAGACTTCCCAGCTCAGATTCTTTTCCTCTTGCACTAACCTACATTTCCTGTTTCCTTTTTCTAGCTTATTTTTTTGCCCCTCTGTCCACAGGTCAGTCATCTTCCCCCCTGAACACTACAAGTAACACCAACAGAAGAAAACAGTCAGATTTTTGTTTGTACTCTCAAAATACTGAAAAAGCTCAAAGCTGCAAGAGCTCTGCCTCAGACAAAAATGGGCACATCCTCACCACCACACACTGCTCAAAGCAGGACTAACAGAAACCAAAAGTCGGTTTTGTTGCCAAAGCTCGATACTGTCAAAACCAGTTCAGTCAAAACCTGCAAGCACATTAAAATCCTGCTGAGTAACACTGCAAGTATAAGAAAATACTTTCCTTTCAAGCTTTTTCCTTAAGTACATGCTAAGTACTGCTTTTGCCCACAAATACTCACAATTAAAATCAAACTGTGTTTTGCTCAATGAAAGGAAGAACATTACAGCCCACATATACCAAACAGCAGGGGCACTGACAGGTAGTACAGCCGTGTTACCTTAATCAGGTCTGGATTTTTTTGATACCATCTTAAAAAGAAAACGCACTAAGTTAATTATGAGATAACCACAAAATGTTGCATTCTTTATGTACATGAGAAGACAGTCTCCAGCGAAGATGAGGGATGCTCTACAGGAATGTAACACAGGGCCGGCAAATGGCTAACAAATCAACTGGCACAGAGTTAGCTTTGTTGCTTATATTTGTTAATTATCATTAATTAGCAGTTCGGTTCAGATTGCCTTTAGGAATACAAAGCACTGACAACTAATTTAAGTTGAGTAGCAATTTTGTTTAAACTCTGATTATTCCAGGAGCATTAATTAGAAAGTAGCTGTTCTCCGTCCAAACCAGAAATGATAAACCTGGTTTGCCCACTTGATTAATAAAAAGTTTATCTTTGTACATAAGCTTAAAAAGTAATTTTTTTCAGTACTGAGTTTTTGTGAAAGCCTGACAAAAACATCTGTTGCAAAGTTTTCTCGCAAATTCACCTCGATGCCTACGTCCACTATAAAACGTCGATGCTGATTCCTGTGTTTAAAAAAAAGACAGTTGATTTCCACATGAAAAGCTGGATACTGCTAAGAAGGCTACACACCACATAGAGCTTAAACATTATTTTTTTTAAGTGTAGATTAAAGACACTTGCTGTTTGAAACACTTGGGTAAACACAAACAGCCCGCTGTACTTTGCCAAGACATACATGAACTTACAAGTACTCGAAAAGCAGAAGTCACACGTGAACCTACTGGCCTATGAAAATTAGTTTTGCAGAATGTTATTTGCCTAAAGCAAAAATTTTTTTTTCAAACCTGAACATCTAAAATTAGACTCCACAGTTTAGCATCTCAGCAAGAAGGCACAAGATACTTAAGCAGGAAAACACATGTAGCTGCTCTACACTGATTTATTAGGGCTCTTCACAGCTTTCAGGAGAGCAGAAATGCACTGTCAGTTCTGCTATGCACCACACTAAGTACATTTAAAGTGCTGACTAGATGGCGTTCAGCCTAACAAGAGGCTTCCAACGTACCCCGCTCTCTCCAGTGCGGACTGCTCTACTGTTTTAAAGTTTATGTTATAAAGCTCAATACGTCTGGATTTACAACTTATGGCCATAATCTGTGAGAAGACAACTCATCTCTTCTACATCCTCCTGTTAAGGAGGGATATATGCCCCATCCCTACAGGTCAGGGCCTAACACAGAAGCATCCAATGTCTTGCATGACGGAAGAGCACACCACTGAATCACTGATCTAATAATACGTGACATTCTAAACTTTTATGGTCAGAAATACAAAGTTAATGGTCAAGGCGTATTACCGTACAAATGAGTAACTCAAGTTTATTTAAGATGGCCAGGGGTGGGAGGAAGCCTAAAAAGACCACCTCACATATTGGAACAGCAATAGAAATCAGCATAGACCAAAGAGTTCAAGACAAGAGGTTATACTGTACAGCATGGAAACACAACCCAAAACATACGCACAAAGTTTCTTGATTAAATCACTTAAATTCTACAATCAAATCATCTTAAAAACATTTTTAATATGATTTACTACTAGCATGAGCTACTTTCAAACATGCTATATCCACGAACCAACTAGAATCCCCCTAGAACAGAGCAGTTACTGGATTTAGAAAGGAGAAGTCAAAACAGAAAAACTACTAAAGTACTACTAAAGTACTAAAGCTTAGGACTTGCAGAGACAGAGCTATTTTACCCTTCCTTACCTACAGGAATTATACGTGATTCACAAGTAATTCATGTACATGCAGGAGAAGCTTAATGGTAGACAGCCAAGAACAGTTATCCCTTAAGAGGAATTAAGGACCTTTTTTACCCAAACAGGAAAAAAAAAAAATAATTTACCTAATACTTGCTTTGTTTCTTTTATATATTAGGCGAGCATTTTGCACAGTTCTAATGCTTCACAGTATTCCTACTTAACAGGAGACAAATTAATTATAATACTTCAGTCAGAGTAATAATGCCTAAACTCAAATTGACCCCAAACATATATTTGTAACCCACATAGGTGCACAGTTACTTCTCTCTCTGCTGCAGAGCTCCTCAGGATGACACTACAGCACTTAATCCAGATCGCAGCCATCTCCTAAATGGCACTCAGGAAGGATGACTGAGTCAGATGACCATTCTGCCAGGCTGCATGCAGCCAGCATGCCACAGCTACAGCATCCCACACTTCCATCCTGCTCATGAATACAAGCTTCATACTCAGAAATGATTATTCCTGCAGAACAGCACTGCAACCAGAACCTCCAGCTCTGAGACTGTCCTGCACTGACTTGGTCCGCACTGTCAGTGACAGCCCATCAGCTGGATACTATGGCAAAGAGAGCAAGGTTGTTCTTCTGCAAGTACTGTTAGAACTTGTGCTCTAACAAAGGAAGCTTTAACGCCAGCAGCACAAGACCACAAAGTCTGGGGATTTAGATATTCAACATTTAAGACACCATTAGTGAACACCAAAGGTTTGTTACTAATACCATTTAGAGCAAGTTTAGGTTGAACTCGTGATTGTTGGGAGCGCGGCTGTTTCTGTGCTCTTCTCCAACAAATGTCAGCAACATTTCAGAGAATACCAGGCAGGGCTGGAACACAGGTTTCTATTTATAAATGTTTAGAAGTGGGCTTTGTTGGGACAGAGGGGCACTACCATGGGAGGAATGGCAGGCAGATGGTTATTCAACACCATTAATGTCACCCTACGTCAGATTCTAACATGATCTCAGGTCTAAGCCAGCAAAATCTGATCCCAAAGAAGCAGGAAGTTAATGAGGCAAGGCAAATGCCAGGCGCTTGGACAGAACCCTACATTCCTATGTGCCTGGAAAATGAGTTTTGGAAGCCCAGTGTCACCATATTCACTGTTATTTCTATGCTATTGTTATTAGCAATAAGCAAATATAAGCAGTACTGGTCATTCTGGGTACTTGAAGACTTCCCTGGAGACCTTTCACCACCTCACAAGTTCACTTTATTTTTAACAGCAAAAGACTTACATACACAATCAGGGTAGATTTAACCTTTTCCTTGAGAAACAAAAAAAAAATCCTTTCCAAGCTTCACAGTATTTACCATGGCACAGACATTTATTTAACTTTCCAGCCAGCATACAGAAAAATAGAGAAAAGAACTACATGTATAGATACATAGCACAGAGCCATTACCCAATCATGGTAAGGAGAAAAAGGACTGGGAAGTCATGCCAACAGTCAGAATCATCTTCACTCTAGCACTGCTCATTTAGACATTTTAATTTCTGCAGAATTATTCTGGGGAAAGGGACAGCAAACCACAGCCATTACACAAAGATTTATTGTTTAGTCTGTTACTGGTATCAGCCATCAAACACTCTAATCTGGCTGATACAGAAGTCCCTTAGCCAGAAAGATTTAAAATTTCAAATAGGAAGATTATAAGCAGCCAGCAGAAGGCCACATCATCCAATAACTGTAAGAAATTGGATAAAACAGCTTTTTCATTCCCCACAGTAACAATATGTTCTAAATAGTCCTACTTGCTCCTTCCTGACGAGCCGGAAGTGCCAGCATCTGAATGAGAAAGTTCCCCAGGAGGTTGGAGGGGGTAGAAAGGGTGGTGCCAGGGAGGGGAAGGGTAGAAGAGGAGTCCAGACTATCACATCAGTAGATTTTTAGAAAAGCTATCCACCAGACAAGGTTACACCAAGAGTTTCTACAGTACGGAACTGGAAGTGGACTCTTAGACAGGTAATCTTTTATTCAAGAATTTACAAACACCTTAATTTGTGATAACTAGGAGTAGGCTGAGCAGGAGAGGTGCTTGAAAGCAAAGACAGAGGCAGCTGAGAAACAAGTCAAAACAGCACGTGATTAAGACAAAGAGAGGATGTCACTATCAGCAGGATATACTATGGCATCCAGAAACACACTAGACATTACTACCAAACACAAACCTGTACACCAATGGACTTCTCTTAAACCAAAAGGATCTGCCAACACTGTTATAACAAAGAAAAGCCTTCTAGTTTAGCAGTAGCCCCATTCCTGACCTAACAAGACCGCTCCAATATAGCATTTCCTCCCACAACGGGGAAAAGTGATGATGTGTATATTTCTACACATCTTACATTCTTTCCCAACACAAAAAAAGCAGAAATGGGCACAGCTTCCATGATTATATGCTGCTTTCCTTCCATATAAAGAGCAATTAAACAAGGGGACAAGCAGAGGTATTTCAACACGAAGCCGCTACCCAAACCACTGTGCATGAACTTTCTCCTGCATTCTCCATTTTGTACAGCTCGGACTTTACTCTGGTAAACTCAACCTGATGGGAAAACTTAAGCCCTGCATACTATGGAAAAGGACCTCCGCTATATTACAACTAACTTGGTGTGATTCACCTTTGACATTAAGTCAGAAACAGACCTCCTTAAACTCATTTTTCTTCACTATATTCAGCAGCACTTGATCAAGCTAAACAGACTCTTTTGGAAGCACTTAACAGTCATGGTTTTCTTAAAGCTAGATCTAGTAACATATAGTGTTGATATCTCTCTATACACAGAAGCATTAGCAGAAATCACTAGAAATTAGTGATGGATCCCACATGAAGGCTTTGGGTTTGAATAGACTGAATAAACACCTCAGAAAACTTGTTTAAAAAAAAGCCTACCCAGATATCAGACTCCTAAAGTTTCGGACTGTATCTAGAACAACATACCTGCTGAAGTTGATACTGATGTTAGCAATCACACATTAGAATTCACTGAGTAACCTTTCTGAAGGAGACTCGCTAACTATCAGTCTTTTAATCTTGCACTGGGCGCTGTGCCCTTGAAAAAACCAGTCTACTTACTCCAAGAATACTTCCTGTACCAGACTAGAAAAAAGTTAATTAAAACAGGAAGCAATGAAAGTCATTCACATAGCATACAAGCAAGACCAAGTAATAATAATATTAAAGCCTTACAGTAAAGCAAGTATTATGAAGCAGAATGCAAGCAGCCATTAAGAACTACAGAAGCAGCAGGACTTTTACGCTCATTTGCCATTACGTGGTTTCTTCCCAAGTCATTTCCCTCCACTGTGGAACTCTCCACTGAAAAACATTTGGAAATAAACAAGTTGTCTGAAGGTCTATTCCAACAGAAATGTTTAAAAACCAAACAAAACAGTTTCTAGTGATGAGGCAGGCCTTGTCTATCTCCATGCTGTCTCACTGCTAAGAAAAATGTCCCACCCACTGCCAAGGTTCTAAGGTGTTAACAGAAAGGATATATGATCTGCATACGAAATTCATGAAAGTGCTTCCACATCAATATGAAGGGAACACAATTTTATTTCAGTAGAAAGCTTAAAGTCCTCCAAACAGTCCTCTATACTCTCTTTAAGTATCGATGCTACCAGCAATAAGATCTAAAAACATCATTTTTAAATAGAAACACTGTGCATTTAGAATAAGATATTAATATTCTAATAAAATGCCAATTCATAAGTGTCTTTCAGAAAAAACCTTGCTTTCTTCAAGCACAGTAGCAACCAAGTGATAGCTAACTTAACAGCAAGGGACAAATGCCCCTTGCTTGCTTGCTGTTTCATTGCATGTATGTTCTTTATGTTACTGTAAACTGGACTATGGACATTAGTGGACCATACATCATAGCCAACAGACAGAAGGAATAAATCCTCCCAAAGCCACACTAAACATCTCAGCAGTATTCGTGATACATATCTTAAAATTAAGCAGCCTGAAAAATAAAGAATATTCTCACTGAGCACTTTTGTCGTGCTGACAGTTTAACCAGTAAGAACATGTGCAACCATTAAATAAGCTCTGTGCAGTAGCTTAAAATAGTTTCACATGCCAGCACAAATAACAGTTTGCTAGCATAGCAAACAATAGCCAGGGCTGGCTGATTAAGTGCCATGTGTACGTCAAAAGCAAGAGTTTCTTTTCAGCTTCCCAACCTGAATGTATTTTCCGTATTTGCATCAAGCCTGTGCAAAAAGTCTGCACAAAGCAGAGGGAAAAAAAAGCCTAACTAGCTGTCTGGTATAAAAGGCAGTTTGTTCCATGTGAATTCAGCACAGAACTCACATGTTTGCTTTGTTTTGAGTCTCATTAGAATTAGCAACTTTGTTCTAAAACATCAGACTACTTGAAGGACCTACAAGGGGTACTCAGTCCTTCTTAGTCACAGACAGAACTTCATTGAGGTTCCTACGTGTGTTTTACGAACTGAAACCCTTACAAACAAAAATATGTATCCTCTGACATACTACTTAGGCCAATTCTTTGATCCTGCTTAATGCCACAGAAACACAAACAAGCAAACACAGTTAACTAAGCAAACACTAACACTGAAGTCAGTAGCTTTTTCCTCCAACTTATGCGTATGTGACCGACATCCTGATGACACAAACTGAAATTCAGAACTGACTGATCTTCACCGGTTTAACTTCATACATGCTCCGAGGAGGAGGAAGGGTGGGAAAGGGAGGAGGAGGGGGAGGCCCGTGCAGGAATGAGGAACAGGAAAAAATGCAATCTCCTTCATCAGAACCAACTCCTTTGTCAGAATTACATATAAAGTTCACACCAAGTAATGAAAGATTTAAAAAAGTCAACTTTTTCTGATCAATCCTATTAAACCTGCTAAGGCTGGAGATTATCCTCCTAGCTACAGGATAGAGTTGTCCTAAACTAATGGCAAGCATAATTGATCGACGAAAGGCCAAACTGGTGATCTAACACTGAGGGATGATTTTTCAATGCCAAAAACACAGCATTCACATCAGGGTTTGTCTGCCCACATCTTCCACGTCATGAAAGCGAGCGGCTGGGCCACGCGTTCCCTCTCCTCCCCAGAAGCGTTCTCCGAGCACTTCACTACATCTTCAGCCACGCTCAGGGGTCCATTCTGCTGCCGCTCCCCCCGCCCCCAGTACCGGAGCAAAACGCCTACGCTCCCTACGCGCAGGAGAACACCTCCTCGCCAGCAGGGACAGGATAAAGCCAAGGCCACACACAGCCACTAGGAACCACAGAGCCGCTACCCGGGGGGCGGACTTTCAGCGAGCAGACCCCGGAGAATCTCCCGGCCGCCTCCCCCGGGCAGTCCCGCGCCGGCTGCCGTCCGACGTGGCCGAGAGAGCCCGGCGCAGTAAAGGCCCGCCCCGGGAAAAGCACCGCGCGGAGGGCTCGGCCCGCGTCACCGCCGCCCCGGAGCCGCAGCCAGGCCGAGCCGGGGCGGAGGTCACCCCGCGACAGCCGAGCCGGCTCCAGCTGAGGGACCGCCCCGAAAGCCCCCGCCGCCCGCCCGCACTCACAGGATGCCGGAGCAGGAGGTGCACACGAAGCTGCCCACGGTCATGTCGGTATAGGTGGGGCCGCGCTGGTCGCAGTCGAAGCACTTGCGGTTGGGCGGGAGGCTGCTCATCTCCCGCAGCAGCTTCAGGTGCTTCTCCTCCTGCTTCCGCTTGGCGCTCGCGGCCATGGCCCCGCCGGCGAGGGGACGGCCCGGCACGGCGCCGGGCCCCGCTCACACCCCGACGGCGGCGGCGCTCCGGGGCCCGGCCGGCGGGAGAGGAGCCCGGAGCGGGGAGGGGTGGGGGGCGGGGGAAGGAAGAGGAGGAAGGGGCGGGGAGGGCAACCGGCGCCCGCCGCTGAACCGGGGTGGGAGCGCAGCGGCCGCTCACGACGGCTGGCGGCACCGCGAGAGAATGAGGAAAGGGGGGGAAAGAAGGAGGGGCCGGGCCGCGCCTGGCCGAGGGCAGCGGCGCGGAAGAGGCCGGCGGCGGCGCCGGGCCCGGGGCGGCTGAATGACGACGAGTCCAGGCGGAACCTGCGCGACACCTTTATGAGATCAGACAAGGAGATGGCGGCGGCGGAGCGGCGGGGCCGAGCGTACTCTCCGGCTGCAGCGCCCCCTGCCGGCTGGGAGGACGCACTCCCTCCCGCCTCTGACCCCGACCCCGGGGGGGGGCGGCACCGCCGGCGGGGCTGCGTTACCCGGCGTGACCCAGCAGGGCGTAGTGGCGGAAGAGGGGAGGGGGCGGTTCTGTGGAAAACCTCAATAAAACGAAGGGTTTGGCTCCCACGCTCTGCACCCCTCTCTCTACCCTCGCCCACTCTGTAGTGAGGCGCGACCGTTATGGGCGCACTGACCACGTCCCTCGGTGCCACATCTCCACAGTTCAACACCTGCAGGGACGGTGACCCCACCACGCGGGCAGCCCGTGCCGCTGCCTCTCCCCTTCTTCTAACAACAGTTTTTTTGCCCAACATCCAGCCTGAGATTTTCACCAGGCAATTGTGGGAAGAACATTGTAATCTATCTCTGACTTCTCTGTTACTGGCATCAGACATGCACAGTTTCCCCTTGCGAATTTTGCTTTCCAACTGGACGCTTTCCCCTTGAAAGGGAAGGAACAGCTAACAGTCACATGTAACTACTCCCACTCTTGAGAAATCCTTGGCTCTGGCCTAAGCTCAGAGCTGCCACTAAGCTACAAAGTTGTTATCTATAAAGACGTCTGAAGGAATGCCTTCAGTGCAAAATACTTTCAAAGAAAAAAAACCCTATCGATCTAATTTACTGTTTTGTAACTCAGTTTGCAAAAACACCTAGCAACGCTATGCATGATTAGAATCTTGTAAGCTTTAGTGGTTCCTTGTGCTGTGTATTTATGGTCAGATCTTGGACCTCTGACATCAGTATTTGTTAGCACTGACCTGTATGAGCAAGATCTGATTTGCTCTGTTTTCCTCATAATTTGAATTTTCCTCATAGTTTTGTTTGGCTGGTTTGGCTTGGTTGGTTGTGGTTTAGTTTAAAAATAATAATAAGTCCAAGACTAGTGTTCAGTACCAGTAGTTTGGCATTCCTCTGATTTCTCTGGATTTGCTCGTTTACATGAGCTGATCAACCAGTCCAAAGCTCTTACATCCAAGGTGTAATGCACTGATCTGAAATATTCCTAATGTAGATGGCAGGAGCCTCTCATAGTGAAAAATAAGCATCACTGAATCACTAAATAGACACAAGTGCATAAATGGCACTCTTAAATGTAAATACGGAACATACACAGTCTTGGAAGGACCAAATTCTCACTTATCTAATTTCTAACCTCTCTCTGAAATGCCGATATTCAGAAGTTTTCATTTTGTTGCCTGCTTTGAAACATGCTTTGAAACACTGGAGATTTTTTCAGTGGCCTCAATGACCTAAAGCAAATGACCTGAATTCAGAAGAAAAATACAAAGTTTAAAGGTTAGAAATCAAGGTCTTTTTCTTGGAAAATACTTTGGAGAGAGAGAAGTGATTGGCTGAAAGATCTGCGGTAGCAGGCAGTTGCTGCATACAAGTTCAGTTTCGCTTCAGTGAGAACCAGCCCATAAACCACTGACAGAGAGTCAAAGGTGCTTTGTAACTGAGGTGAAAGTGCCCAGCTCGGCTTGCTTATGTCATGAAGATCACATAGGAACAGTTGATAATAAAAATGATACCACTGTCGCTGAAGTTTTCATTTCCATTGACACGTAGAATGGAACTCACAGGAAAAATCCCAGCACTGTTTAAGTCAATCACAGAGTTTAGTAAGAAGAGTCTTACAAATTTCGTATCACACTAGAGCAAGCTCTGATTTGTTTCATGAAGAAACTGTCAAGATGTTATTTGTGGCCATTTTAAACATTAAGTTTCATTAGAAATCACTTTTTAAAAAGTATTGAGCCTCTCTATTGTCTGTCTCATAAAGCCAGGTTAGAGCAGAAGACTAGCTACATCAACTTTCCCCCTGTTCCATCTCCCCAGAAGCAATAAGTAACTTGTGCTTTTCTTCCCTTTTTGTTTGACTGGTCACAGCTAGAGTTACTTTCCTCAAAGCCAATCATATTTTTTCTCTCAATTACTAAGAGCAGAAATAATACACACAAATAATAATAATTTTTAAAAAATTACTGTTAGCTTTACTGTTTGATTCTCTGTTACCTGATGTATTTTTCTGTTTCTTAGCTCTAGGACCTTAATTTCCTTTCTTAATTCTGTGTCCAAATTTGTTCTTCGTTCTCTTCTCCTAATGATTGTACTCATGCTTTTGTGGTTGGAAATGTACTGGACAGCTGTTTTCTGAAAGTGCTTAATCCCTGCTGCACCTGCTGCAGCATTCAGCATCAACATTCATTTATTAACAAAAGGTGAAACAACCGTTTCTCATACTTAAACCATTTCTGTTTATATTAAAAGGAAAAAAAAAAAAAGACAGCACCAAAACTTAAAAGTTAGCCCAACGATTTCTGAAAGACACAGCTTCAGTAATCCCTTAAATATGGGCTGATAGGGTATAAATTATAATTTATGAGTGTATAATCTAGGGCACTTATTGTCAGGACCAAAAGAAACGAGTGTCTAAGAATGTACATCTGGGAGATGAATAAGACATCCTGTTTGTCACTAGGATTGAGGTCAATAATATCCATTTTAAAGCAATTAACCCAGCAGGCTAAGTGATGTGGAAATTATCATGCTGAAAGACTAATGGGCTATTAAATCCATCTTGCTTTGCTACTGATGGGTATACAAAATTAATCCTGGGATTAGGTATATTGCATCTGTGGTAAACTGCCACTGCAAGATTTGTATGTGAAGAGCTTTCTGAAAAATGCTACGAAAGATCACAGCAAGTTTATCTGACAGGAATGTTCTCTGATTTGCTCTGTTAAAAATTCAGTCAGCTGAGCATAAGTTTGCGTGTTTGAGCGTTATTTTATTTAAGCAGCATCTTTTTTTTTAATGAGTAGATACATTTTAGCAAAAGGTCACAACAAAGTCACAGTAACATTCAGACAAATCACTATTGATTGTTGACAGTTACGTAAAACAAGAAAATTTACCTGTGGGAAATGGTCAAACAAATATGATTGAATTACATAATTGTGTTTATTTGAAATGCCATTTCCCTTCGACATTTTTTATCCACTGCTATGACACTAAATAAGTAGGAAAGGTAAAAGATTGATAGCCCTGCATTTATTTACACGTAACAGCTGCTCATGGGAAACAGGCCTCACAATGAAAAGAAAGGCTCAGCCACATCAGGTTGGTTGCTTTTTTGTAATGCACATCAATTGTCTTTTAGTTTTTTGGAGTGTCCTGTTCTGTTAGTATGACATACACCTAAATCCTTTAGAGTAACATTGGCTGGGGCGTTATTCTTAGCCACCGCAGGAATGGAAGTCTGAGAGTCAAAGCAGGTGTACTGCCTCTCAGGATGACATGGAGGAGTTTGAAAGCATGGGGCAAGAGGCACAAAAACAAGAGATAGCAGAAAAGAGGGAAGTATAAAGATAACACACACACACACATATATATATATATGATCAAAAAGCAATTATTTAATCTGCTCCCTCCCCAGTTTATTGCTTCATGCATTAATGTATGTATTAACCAAAAAGCTCTTACAGTGTCCAAGTGAGACAGATCAAAGCTGTGTAGGCTCGGGTGTCAGGAGTTAATAGCAAGACACATACCCTTCTAGCTGCAAAGTAAACTAGTTTTTTCCTCCTAATCTGAACAAACTCAACGAGTTTGAAGAAGAGGACTGTAAAAACATATAATATCTCTCTAAGGTTAATGCAAGAGATTGACATCGGAGGTAGAAAAAAGCCTTAAGTCTCTTTGCATTTGTCTTCTTTCTTGGTGATAATTACTAAGAATGAAGGCTGCACTGTAAATGGTCATTTAGATGAGCTTCTTACAGCCATTAATTTTTCTAAATTATTTTTCTAAGTTGTTTGAATGGAATGTTTGAATATATATCGAACCTTTGCTTGAGTTAAATCTATTTCCATGCAGTTCAGTTGAACCTGAATGAAGTTCAGTGATGGGAAGGCCTGAGATTTTTCAGGTAGACTCCCACATGGCACCGCTACCTTATACACTTATCTCTTTTCCTCTTCACTATTCACTACTTCAATTTAACTAATTTTAGTTGCTCTCATAAGTGCTTTCCCTATGCTTTCTTCATCCTCTACTTTGGTTTTGTTCTCATAAGGCCACAAAAACTGTATATCCATCAACAGGGTAAAAAATAAACCTGTTACTAATTTTAGCTGTCTAGAGGTTTGTTCAGAAGAATTAGTAGCTTCTGTTTTATTTAAAATTTGTTGACAGTGGTTAATTGAACACTGCACCCTCCTGAGAGGCGCTTACTAGGAGCCCTTTCGAATTTGTCTCAAGATGTAAGAGTTCCTTCAGTGAAGAACTGTTACGATGTGGGAGATGACTGAGTACGGGATTGTCCCACTTCATGGCGTAATCCAGCCTAGGGCCATTTCAGCAAAGCGACCCATTCCAAAGTTCAAGAAGTTTTTTATTTTTTAAATTTAATGAACAATATGAATAGCTCAGGAGTCCTGATTCTCTTTGTGCTTTCCATCTTGGCCAGCGATGTTGAAAGGTTATCAATATTTCAACCTTACCCCTTTGTTTGACACAGTTCTTGAATTTCCATCGTGCCTTAAGTGTACGAGATCATATTCCCGTTTGTAATCACAGACTAGGCAGTGGAAAGAACATGTCTATCTATGTACAGTTGCAGTGAAGGCAAATCATCTGTCAAAGGAACATCTTGCACATGAGGTATTTTATTTTTAACTTCATCCTTATAGTCATTTTTCCTTATTTTTAGGGTGTAGTCAATGTTCTAACTTTGATTTGGTTTATTTTTATTTTTCATTATTCCGTAAGTTCCTGTAGTTGAGTGACACTTGATAAACTGCACCATAGGTGCAGCTGAAAAACATTCACGTCATGTGGCCTTCCAGAGAAACATCCCAGAGGAGCGGTGGGGCCCTTTAAATTTAAAGAGCATTATATTCACATGTGATCCTGTAAACAATAGAAAAGTAATGGTAAGCCATATCATAGTATCCACTTACTGGGCCTGCCCATGGGAGCACACGCAATACACAAGGCAGCCTAGGGCCTGTTGGTAGAAAAAGAGATTGTGGAAGTGATACCTATAAAGCTGGAAGGAAGAAAATGAGTGAACTGGGTGAGAAAGAGCTGAAAGATGTCTTGGAGATGGAAAGACAGTTTAACTCTTGGTTCAAAATTAGAGGGGAAAGAGATATGTTTAGGTTCTGTCCAAACCAACCATTTCTTTATTATTCAGCTATCCAAACCAGTAAGCCAGGAGATGCTCTCCCAGCTCTTTGAGCAGCAACAACTTAATTGTCACATTAATCTTGATATGACATAACTTATTTTGTGAGCTGTGAATGAGGTTTGTATTTAAAGCCCAATGTATTTTCAAGTTCTGTTCTTCAGTACCTTTTCCACTTGACGATGAGCATTTCCTGCCTGTTTTCTGCAAAACCCCCATGAGAGTGAAGAGAGGCCTTTGTTCCTTTCCACTAATGAATCTAAATTATTGATTAGTCAGTCTAATTTGTGGAAACGACTATCAGTTAGTGCTGTCTCGCTTGTTTTTATTTTGCATTTTGTATTTATTTATATTTTTACCAAGTCTAAGTTAGTATCTTAGATTTGATAAAAAGAATTAGAGGCAGTTTGTCAAGCATCTTCATTGAGAGACATACAAAGTTACAACAGGGAGAAGTAATATTTTCAAGCAGTTTTCTCTCACTTTCACGTGCTTTACCAAATTCCTGTGTTCTGCTGCAGACTTTCCTAGAATTTTAATTCTTTCAAAAAATGCCAATGGAATGTTAATTTGTAGAACAGGTTTTACTTCTGTGAGTAGGCCGAAGCAGTGTGTACAACTGGGACCTACGCGCAGAAAACAGGGCCAACATTTGGTAATTCTCCAGGTCTTGTATTACCTAAGAACCGCAGGCCTGTGGTGCCACGAGAAAGCAGAAAGCTAAGTTATCTGGAATATATAAAGAAAGTCAAAAAAGTCAAAAATGAAGGAAAAAGTGAGCTGAGTCTAAAATGCCAAGACAAGGCACAAAATACCTACGACGCATTCTCTTTGTCTGAAGCACCACACTGGTAAATATGTGACTTCAATGTAGCAGTGTGTTTATTTTGCCTGATGAATAAGGCATCTTGTACACGGCAGTGAACCAATCCATGTATGTAAGCAGAAGACTAAAAGTCACATAAGCATCCATGTGGAGTTGAAGTAAGGCAAAAAAGAACAATATTATTGCAGTGTGAAGTAATGATGATGGACTTGAAACAGGGAAGCTTGGGAAACGGAGCTTTCAGATGTCAGACATTCAAACAGATACTAAAAGAGAATAAGCCGCATAACACGAACATGGGAAAATTCAGTTCTTCAGTCACCTAGATCGTGAAAAAAACTTTAGATGTGGGCTGATACAAGGAATCCTGACGCTTCACATTTAATGCAATGCTTTTTATTACTGTAAGTATTAAAACTGAGATACTATCAAGATTTTTTCACGAATCCCTGAGAATTCATCGCATCCCAACTGCAGTTCTATAATTCAAGGAGGACAAGCGAAAAGGGCTTTGCAACTGTCAGCATTAACAAGTTAGAAGTGCACCAACAAGATGCACAGCAAATTAAAATCCCCTGGAGAATGTAGTAAAGGTTAATGCAGTTGGAATGAATAGATACAGATAATCCTTGGTAGCTGCAGGCAGCCTCTTAAGGGAGGTTTTTTGCAGGAGAGACCTAATCTCAATCCATACATGGGAGCAATACTGCTAAGGCCAATGATATTTTAGCAGATTCTATGTTATTTAATTTCAAAGTAGAAGGGCAAACCCTCAAATTGCTGTTTAGAATGATTGATTTAAGGTGATAAATCCCCTGCCATTTGGGCCTCTTGTACATTCTGCTGTAAAGCACAAAAGCACCTTCAGTTCCTCTCCTTGAACTGACCCTTTTCAATACTGCAAGTCATAGTTGGAGGTGCAAGCAGCTTAAATAGCGTTTATTTCAATACTATATTCTCCAGTTGAGTGGCAATGACTGGCGTGTCTCTTTGAAACAATGTATGCAAATTTCAATTAAGAAAGCAGATGTTGAAGGTATTTGCTGATTCGAAAAACTGAACAAGAAGAAAGAGGAAAAATGCCCATCAGCACATGACTTAAATGACTTGACGTGAAAAGGAAGCTTTCTTCGTGGCATAACAAAAATAATTTAAAATTGAATGCTTAACTGCTTAAATAAATTAATATATATTTTTAAAAGCATGACGTTCTATCTAATGTGTTTTGGGAGCTGGAATGTTCAGAACAAAACCTTCCTTTGGTCTGGTTTTTCGGTTCAGTTTCTGGAAAATGGAAAAGGATGAATAAATACTCTGAAGCAGCACCGTGACTGAGAATTCGGGGATAAGATCCATTCTGAGCCAAACCCTGGCTCACTGACACAGAAATTTGAGAAATACAGCAAACAAGAGATTTTTAAGCAAAAGGAAGAAACTCAGCAAGCTCCCCCGTTGTACCATGGATGAAGAAAATAAGCAGCAACAAGGAACCTGGTTGTTAATAAATCCTCACAAATACAGAAACAAAAGTATTTCAGGAGCCAATAGGCAGTACAGTATTTCTTACAGTTTATGACTTTTAATCAAGTCTCTTGTAACTGTTAGGAGATCTGACACCATTAGTATAATTCCCCAGAGCTCCCTAAGTTTACACTAACATTCCTGAACTACCAAGATCTGCTTTATGAATATACAAGTTTCCGTTTACAACCCAGCCCTCCATGCATTGTTTCAGACCTCTGTACTTCTCCACTTGAGGGCCAGCCTTCCAATTTTTCATATTCAACATATTCTTGACCAGTTTACAACGCTGCTCTGATGCCACAACCACCCTACAGCTTACATTTTCCCACCCTGCATATATGTGTGTGCAGGCAGATATTGGCCTCGCTGCGACGAGCACAGATGCAGGCAGAAGATAGAGCGGGTGTGTGTGCAGCAAGGCCGGTTAGCCCTGCACTGAGCCCTGCCTGCAGTGCCCAGCCCACTGCTTGCTGCAATAACATCTCGTGATATTTGGAGTAGGAATTAAATATTTAACAAATATTTCCACTGCAAAGGAAACATAAAAGCAAAACCGTACTCTGATATAATGAATGGAAAATTACACTTAAATCACTCAAATCTAAGGCCATTATCACTAGCCCCCTAGTGATAAAAGGACGATCAGATTATCCAAGTGAGCTCATTGTCACAGTTGTTACTTGATGCAGGAGGTCTGTGTAATGGAATAAGCAACGTTCAGACGCACAGTTTTATGTTAAGCAACAACTTTATTTCCGATGGGACTAAAAAGTCATTTTGTAAACACATTCACAGTTCCTATTATTGAAATTTAAGAGAACAATTATCCTTAGAATAATTATCAATTAGAATGGATTTGTCGTTTTCTTCAGTCGTATCCTCAAACATACATTGACATTGGAGTTATTTCTACAGAATTCTTTTGTTACTTAATAATCCTAAACACTGATGTTTGTATGCAGTAACTTCGAGGATGAAGCTGTACCTCCTCGTTCTTTCTTTTAAAATTATCATCAGAATAGCTTAATTTCTTCCTCGGACCAAACTAGGACTTCTAGACAAGTTATCGCCCTCTGGTGGTGGGCAGGCTTTCCCCACTCAATCTGCATGCTGCTACCGTGCTAATCCTGCGACACTTCTTCAGTTTTGTGAGCAATTTCTTAGTTAAGTAGCGCTGCCTCCAACTCTGCAGCAGACTGCAGAATCACACCTTTGTGTAATCTGTTGGCTTTTCTCACTGTAGGTTTAGTTTTAATAAAGGATGGTGATTCTCCACCACTGCTCTTCCTCCAGCCTTAAAAAGCACATAACGATTTTCACGTAGCTAGAATTAGTTATTTGTTTGATCTGGCAGCATCTCCTGCTTTACTTCATAATCACAAATCTGGGTATGCCTCCACAAAACTGCCATCTCAGTGTGATGGTGTAGCTTAATCGACACTATGTGAATGGTGGCATCGTTCTCTGAAAGCGGGCAAGCAGGAGAGAGCAGAATGTTTTTAAAACTGCCCAAGGTAGAGCCTTCACACACTGACCTCCCACACTGGTCAGAAGTATTTCCTCTCTCTACAAGGTGGAAAAGTTGCCAGTGGGTTTTTTTTCCCCTCCGCCTAAGCCATAGGCTACAGAAAGAGATTGATGTAATTAATTTTGATTGCCTGTATAAAGTATATGAAGTCTGAGAACAAGTGAGCACAAGTGGCAACGAGCACTTGCTGAGGGAAGGCTCCATTTTTAATTTCCATCTCAGAACGGTCAGGTTCTGCAGTTATTGCCAGGAGAAACAGTGGGAGCAAAAGGCTAAACTACTTTCAGTCTGGAGCACCAGCTGCTTAGAGAAAAAATCGTTAAACTTAGCTATGATGGCAATGGATTATCCTGATGATGTCCCTCAGAGTCATACCATACCTGTACAGTTCAGATACCATACCTGAACATGAAGCTGCTGCCTCCCCATGATTTAAGAACCACCAACAGCCCTCAGTGCTCTGATTCTGTCACACAGGTTAGCTGGGTTCCCAGTCTGCACCTGTCCATCACAGCAGCTGGCTGCTGCTGGTGATCGTTTCATTTTCCTAACTTTACAATGATTTCTTAGGCAAGCTGAAATGGCAAACACATTGAACTGGTGCCATTAGACCAGTGGAATCATTTTGAAAAGATAAAAAACAATGTGTTCTTGGATGCCTGTTTCTCTACAATAAAGGCATCTCTTAATGTTAAACTTCAAAGCCAAAAGTGTACTTTAGATGAGCAACAAAATAGTTCTGAGCCCACTTAATGTTTACCACAAAACTTATTAAAGTTAAGGACAGGAAAAAGTAGGGCTCCTGCAACATCTCTGCACTGCATCATCCTCCCTCCCAAAGAATGAGAACACATCTTTTGATGTTTTAATTTCTTTACGGCTTTTTATAGCAGAGGAATGCCAGAGCAGCTTATCTAAATGTGTGCTTTATTGTAAGAAGTAAGAGAGCTTGGTATTAGAAATGCCAATAACGCTGTAACTTTTCAGTGACAATTTCAAACCCCAGATTAACAAAGAGATACCTGTAAAGTGATTGTATTTTAATGTCCCGCCTTTAAGTTACAGCAACAATTAAAATGCAAGCAATTATTTCTGGACTTTATTATTTCCAGAAAATCATAGGAAAACTTCAGGTAACTGCAACCAGAGGAAGCTGCAGCTGAAAGCAAGGAGGTACCCGGAGTGTTCAGTTACATTACCAAACAGCTTGGAACAGCAGCACATACTGGGAACAGAAGCAGTAACAGCGCACAAAAGCACCCTGACGTTTTTCTCCTATTTGCTTAGCTGGGACCAGTACAGTAAGACTTCCCTTAACTTTCTTAAAAGAAAGGCAATTTTAAAACACATTCCAGAAAAAGACAGTAGATGTAAGTGGTGGAATTTGAATCACCAAGGTTGGAAAAGACCTCTCAGATCATCCAATCCAACCATCCACCTCTCACCAACACTTCCCACCAAACCGGTGGGAACCAGAAGAACATCTAAACGTTTCTTGAACTCCTCCAGGGACAAGAGGAGAGGAGTAAACTAATAATATTACTTACACATTGTGTTCATTTGATATTTCTGGTAAAATTAAGTCTAGATCAATTTCGATACTAAGACTGACCGTGCATTTACTGGATTAATGAATTACTTTTTTGTTTTTTTTTTGTTTTAAGTCTACATACATCCGTCTGAGCATATCTGTATGCTCATACTCCTTACTACAAAGATAAGAAGGAAATTAAAGAAAACAGAAAGCAAGGGGTTAGCAGATAGAACTGTACTTTTGTCAGGGTGTAGCTGTTAGAACACACATGGCTATTTTATATCAGTGCAGAACGACTTTTGTGTTCTGGTTTACTTTCAGTTAACAGTTATGGTTATGAGATACGGTTTGGACAAGTTAAACAGAGGATAAATGCAATTACAGTAACAAATATCTGCATCAGATTAAATGTAGCACACAGGAAGACATAATGGAGGTTGGCTGACACTTGAGATCATGTCAACCTATTACAAAATCCCATGCATGCCAGAGAAAATACCTTTTTCCACTGCTGTCAGTTTATAATTGCAACAACTATCTGTAAAATGAGTTGTTCAGTGGGTTGCAAGAATGAACTGATTCTTTTCCATCAGGCAGTTACTGACATGCTGCTTGATATACTGCCTTTTCTGAGGAAAGAACAATCCCTGGGACACGCCAGTGCACTTGTACTCAGGACCTGGGGCAGAACCAATGCAAGCAGCTTGCAAAGTACTTTGCAGACCAGGAAACTGCCAGGCAATATCATAGTCTCCAACAGAAGAGAAGCTGCAGTTTTCCCTGCTTATTTTTGAAGACACTTCATTCTGTAAATCTAATCAATCATTTACCATCACTGAGACAGCAATGCACACTGAGGTGCCAGAAAGTAAAGCAAAGATACCACAACAAATGCACTTCTGGCCACGAGAGCCTTGAAAATAGGGCACCTTCACAAACAGGACTCCTTACTTTCCACTCGCACCTTTATAAACCCAACCCTTTTTCCCTGTCCCCAAAGTATTTTTCCCTCTGAGCTCAGAACATTCCATATGTATACTACACAATCCACTGGTCTCTCTTACATTAAGCAGTTTCCTTGCAGCGCAGCGATCAGCAATCCACTTCTCCTAGGATTTATTCTCGTATTTCAAACTGTGGGACCACAGTAAGCAGATCTTGAATTTTCTTTTAAGGTGAACTGCCAACACACCGCTTTTTTTCCTCTCTCTTAAAATACAGGCATTTCAAATAGTAACTATTAGAACTATAATGTAATAATGATAATAATAAAATAAAAATAGATCTAACTTTGAATGTACCAAAAATAAATAAATAAATATCACAATTGTCCTTTTAAAATAGGTAAAGGTAAAAGAAATATCTAATCTGAAAACTAAAAATAGCATAAGTTATTTCAGATTCCGCTATTATTCCCCTGGAATACAGTGACCTTATTGGCTATGCTTACGTAAGTGACAGCAGATTACCTAGATGGAATTTTTAACTTAACACAAGCAATTTTAGGCATATTTTATGTTTGATGGATCTTTCTGCTCTCCTTTTATATTCAAGCTTTCACCCATTTAGTTTACTGTGCCAGAATCCAGCCAAACAGTTTTGTTGCTGTTTACCCACAGAAGTGTTTTATACATGCTTAAGATGTATGTCGTGACAAACACGAGAGTCACGCATGGATAGCAATCAGTTGGGTGCTTTTAGTTTGTTTCTAGCTTTCTCTCTTGAATATACTCATTAATCTGTTTCAGTCAAGTAGAACAGAGCCAGATCTCATTCTCACTCCCAGGGCAGCAGGAAACACCACCTGCACTGCACCACAGACCTGCTCAGCAGCCACAGCCTCAGACTGCGACCATTCACTGCCACACATCCTTCACATAAATGCAAAATAAAACCAGTGCTTGCAATGGGATAAGGTAGAAACACTTCCTCCCTTAATCACTGTCCCTTTCTCCTTTGAGGGCTCAGTCCCAATTTGCAATATAATCTCACTGAGGTTTAAAGGAAACAATTCCAAGAGAAGATACACAGGGATCGCGTGGCTGCCTCCGTGTGCCGTCCTGATACACATACGGAGTTCCCACTTAACAGGAACATTACAGAGGCACCTCAGTGTAACTCAAGTCATTGAAAGCCGTTAAGACAGCTACAGAGGGCGCAAATAAAACCCACATAGATCTCACTGAATCCAATACCTCAGTCACACGACCGCTTTGGATAAATGTCTGAAAGAGTGGCGAAAAATGAAGTTCCTGGAGATAATGGAAAAACAGACCGACCAGTAGTGTTCTCATTTCTTTCAGCACAAGCCCTCATAATCCTTATTTTCCCTTTTACAGATTTCAAAATGGAAAACACTGCCTTCCAGAGAGTTTCTTCAATGATAGAAACCAACGTCAACGTGTACAGCAAAAAAGAAAAAAAGAGGTTGCACCCAAGCAGTAAGACCTCCTAAGTGCCATTTGCTTTCTTCTTAAACCACATCACCAGCATCAATCCCACTGACATCACATTCTATGTTTTCACCAGGCCAAGGACAAATGGATCCAGATGCAACTCACACACCAATGCGGCACATTAAATTCCACTCACCTTATTAGCAATACCCTCAAAACCAGTCCCAAGGAAGCATTCAAGACGCTTTTTTCTACAGATTTTGACACACGCTATTAAACATCATTAAGAACCATCTCCTGTGATTACAGGAAAACTTCTCAGCCAAAATATATACATTCAGGAAGAAAAAAGAACTTTCCCTGTTCAGGAAAATGCCCGAACATTAAACATTATACAAAAGAAAAAGACCTCATTTATTTTATAACCGTATTTAATTTGAAAATTCTGAGAACTTAACATCAGAAAATCAAACTGAACTGCGCTCTCCTAAAGGCATCTATGTTCAGCATGGAAGCCGTTCATTCTTGAGAGAAACTGGCAATAGCTTGTATTGTCTAGTTGCTGCTGATAGCCTTTTCAGCTGTCCATCCTTCTTTGGGTTTCGAGTAATCCCACGGTCTCCTGTTCTCAGTATACCCATACAGCTTCCGCAGCGCCACGCGGGCAGCTTCTTCCTCTGCAGCAAGCAGTGTTTCCCCAGGCCCTTCAGCTATTATCTTCTTATCACTGGGAAAAAAGCAAACACAACATTTGCATCAGAATCCTGAGCACTACTGTACACCACGGATCAGTGCTGCTAAACGTGTTTTCCCCCAGCCTGTCAATACTGCAGGTAATTTCTATACGCAGGCCCCAGTGCACACATTTCTGCTGTTTTTTTCTTGCAAAGACGAGCTACTGGATATTCAGCAATGGAAACTCAAATCAGAAAGACAACCTCTTCCTGGAGGAACACTACTCTGTTCATTGAGACTCCTAACACATCGCTGATTGTTCTGTGTTCAGTTTGTCAGCCCTGTTAAAAACATGCAAATCCTTTACTTTGGTCAGCTTAACCAATCTTTTCTTTTCTCCCAGTAAGAAAGCATTTTAAAAATTCCTCAAAAGGAATTCAGAGAGAGACGTTCTCCATGAATTATGTATTCAGCTCTGTTTAATCAACAGACACGGGCACTGAATAGGAGCAGTTCACAGAGGGACACCAGAGATTCCAGAAGGAAAAATTCTGAAGTTCTCTTTTTTATGTAAGATAATGCATCTTAGAAAACACACATAAACCACAGTGCAGTAATTCAGAATGAGGTCAGGCAATCTTCTCTTGTGTTCAGCCGTAGCTCAGGGAGCAAAGCATGGAACAAATGCTATTTAGCATGGGTTAGGCAGAAGAAGGTCCTTCCCTGCTCCAGAGGAATGCTATTACCACAGGGCACGGGACCAAGACAGACACCATGCATGAGACACAAGTGTACTGGGGACAACCGGTACCTCCTACATCTTGTCTGGACTCAAAGACACTCCCCTTACTTGGTTTTTAATGCCAACGATTTGCCCTCTAGCTAAAAAGCTCTAGAAAATAAAAGTAGTGCCTTTCCAATCCACCTCCCTTCATGGGTCCTTACCGTACTCTAAGCCCTGCATACAGCTGTGGTCCTTCCAAAGCTCGTCAGTTCTGTGACTGGCAAAGTCCCTATGCTACAGCAACCAGAACATCCTGGCTTTGCTGTGTGTCAAAGCTCTTTAGACCAAGGCTGCCTTTGTGCTCTGGTCCTCACAATGCTTAAATGGAAGCTTTTACACAGAAGTCACTGGATGGTTTCTTTTATGTAATAACTTGATCACAAGTAAAGAAACAAAAGGACCATATTCTGTCCTCCCTTCTCCCCCAGCTTGAATCCATTTAAATTAATACCATACTAACCAGTACAGCCCAATGAAGTACAGTGGCAGAACTGTGCTGACCCCCAGCTGCCTGGTAATTCTTGGTTCTGGAGCAGAGATATTTCTCTTGGCCAACTCTTCCACCAGCAAGCCCATAGGATTTACAACTTCCCAGATCTCAAATAAGTCTTTTCCAATCAGCTGGGGAATTAAAAAATCCTAAATAGAAAAATATTTAGAAGTTAAAATCAATGGGAAGGGGAACAACAGCTCTAACTCCTAGTGCCTGTGAATAAAAATCCAACACGACGAGTCATTAACGCACCTGACAGCAGATATCTGGAATGAATGACCAAACCACCTTCGCCCTACAGCATGGATAAGCAGGACCAGGAGGCATTGCTGAGCTCTGCTGGCGGAGCTGCTCAGTGTGCAGACCAAGGCAACCCGCTCCCACTTGAAGGAGCAGCACGCACCTGAGGGGTTCACAGTGCTGCTGGGCAGCTCTGAGCGCGAGGTGAGCAACTCAGTGCTGTTTGTAGGGAAACCCAAGCAGCAGGCTGCATGACTGCAGGGTCCTGCCAGAAGCTGAAGGTACCATGCAGTCCCGTGCGATTTACACCTATTCTGACCGCTGCCTTGTCTGGTAACTGCTGCTTGCTCTTACACAGCTCCCCACCTTGTATCACAAATGAAATTTTAGCAAATAACTTCCCCATTCCAACACTAGCAGTAAGTGAAAAGGGCAAGAAAAAGGACAGCAGCTGCCCAAACTACTTTGTTATAGTTTAATTTGAGCGCTCCAGTATGAAAAGATTTTTGGATCTTTGCACTCCTGAGTGCAGAACCTATGAGCTCAGCATGTTTGCTGTGCAATTAAAACCAAAACATGTCTTTTTTTTTTTAAATTGAAGGCATATGTAATCTGACATGGAACAATTTCATTGTTTGACAGTTAGCATAAAGCATGGAGGGAAACAGTTCCTTAATGAGCAACGGCAAATATGAAGGTGTCACTGTTATAGGAGTGCGTGGCTTTAAGTATCTGAGCAGCCTGAGCCTTTTTGTTTTGGGTTAAGGACCAAATAACCTCTCTGGATCTCTGGTCACTAAGGGATGAAACCATACATACTTTTTGCCTTTCTTCCTATAGCTTCGCCCTCTCCCCCCGACCCCCCCGCCATCATCACTTATCACTATCGGCACAAAAGAACACCACAAAGGCCGGCGCACCCTGACGAAGAGCCCGGCTCTCTCAGGCCCGCTGCTGCCCAGCAGCGCTCCCACCACCGCGAAGAACGTGGCGTGCAGCACGGCCGGCGGCGCGGGGAATTGCGCGCAGAGCGCCAGGTCGGGCAGCGCCAGGTTGCGCGCCACGTGGGACACGAGCTGCCGCCCGGTCAGGAAGGCCACGAGCGCCGCCACCCCCGGCGCGGGCAGGCTGGGGTAGGCGGCCTCGAAGCTCTGCGTCAGGTAGGAACGCGAAAACGACATCCCTCGGGCGGAAAGCTCTGCGTTGTCTCGGAGGTTGAGGGCGACGGCATCTTTGTCTACGCCAAGGTCCCGGCGCTTCGCCTCCTCGCTTTTAATGTAACAGGAATTCACGAAGGCGGTTTTGAGGAGGTCTAAACAGAAGTTTTCCTGTAGGCGGTGGCCGAACGCCTGGATCTCCGCGTGGTAATCCCAGCCGGGCTGCTCCGAGCTGCGGGCGAGGAAGGAAACGGGGTCAGAACGAGGCGGCTCCGCACCGCGAGCGTCCCCCGCCCGCCGCCCTCCCTGCGGGCTCTCACCGCCGCCGCGGGGCCGCCTGCAGCCGCTGCTGCTCCAGGTAGGCGCGGAGCCACCGCTTCTTCTCGCGGCGCGGCGCGGAGCCCGGTGCGAGACGCTCCGTCCCCGCCGCGGCCAGCAGCCGCCGCGAAGCCCGCAGCAGCAGCAGCCCGGCGGCCATAGCGGCGGTGGCGGGGCGGGAAGGTCCGTCCGCTTACGCGTCCCCCGGGCAACGCGGCCCAGGCGGAAACGCTCCGAGTCGGCGCAGTACGGCGCGCACCGGAAGCGCGCGAAGTAACGGCTCCGTCCGTCCGCCCGCGGCCGGGCACGCAGGGTCGGATCGACGTCGTGAGCAGGGCACAGCGGGCCTCCCCGTTTAGAAACAGATGTTTTAAAGAGCGAGTCCTGAGCTGTTGTTTGGGTTTCATGTGGAAGACAAGGAGCCTTTTTGTTCCCGTAAAAGAAACTTTTATTTTTTCTCGTGTTCCAATACAGCTCTCAAACGCAGCGGGCACAGCCCCGGTTAATGAGAGCTCACACGAAACCTTCCGCTTCGTGCTGACAGCACGCAGTTCCGTCACAGGACGCGCTCCGGCCCGGCTCGCTCCAGGACAAGGCACGTGCAGAGCGCAGGCAGCCCCCAGGCACGGCCCACGTGACAAGAAAAACACAAAAAAGCAACACACGGAGCAGCCAAATTCAGGAAGAAAGCACAGAGGAAAGCAGGCTCGGCGACCCGACACACCAAGACAACGCAGAAGCCATGTGATGCCAGACACCGCAGCCTACAGAGCTTCTGCTGGCACGTGGAATGGATGAGAGCAGCATGCAGTCCATGGGGACCTGCAGGCACGCAGTGAAGCACCCAGGGCTTCTCGTCCAGAGCAACCCGTCCTGGCGGCCACCTGCTGGAAATCCCACTGGCTGCTTTAGCCATCCAATTTACCTCCATCCTGGGCACCCAACTGGTAATTCTCCCAGATATATACCGTGCAAACAGCAGTCAGTCAGCAGCAAAATCGGATACTGTGCAGCTGTAATGAGAATTTTCATATGCATTTACCATCTTTCCAGTCTTCCAGGCAAATATCCCAGTCACAGCACCAGAGAACAGCCAGTGGGGGCTCCTCAGTCACTTTGTGTACCAGCGTGCCCCATCCCGGTTCTGTTCCAAAACAGAACAGCACAGCCGCGCAGGAGCTGGGTGATTCTTCTGGCCAGTAGGCAGTGCTTCTGCTGGGCAGGGCTAGTCGAGGGTACAGCTGGAGGAGGCCCCATGTCATTCTCTTCTGCAGCTGTTGTGTATCATCATCTCAGTAGTCTGTGTACTTCTAGAGCCCAGCTGTCCTGCACAGCGGTCCCTTTCTACGAAAGGTCACCTCTGAAGCACAGTTCTGCTGTCACTGCACTTTCTCCAATGCACTGACACTGTTAGGAGGATTCTTGTACACTTGAGGAAGGGGCTGTGGCTGCCACATGTCCAAGTGGAAGGGGCAGCTGGAAACCACCAACACACAGGGAGGCTGAGGCGCTCCAGCAGCTCAGTGGAGTGTGTGGCTCGGTGCTCCTGCAGAGCAGTCTGGCAAGGACAGCAGCTCCTGGACACAAGGTGGATCACGCAGCTGAAGTGGGGATGTTAACCCCACTGCAGGATGTGGGGACGCTGGGCTTGCTTCCCACACAGACATACTCAACCACACACACCAGAGCAGTTCCAGAGCATGCCAGGCAAGGCAGCCCTGCAGCAGGCTATCAGGTGCCCACCTGCTGCTGGCTCTTACTTCTCAGGCTGCTAGTTCAGACAAATCCTCAAAGTTTCTTAAAATAATATTAAACATTTTTTTTAAATTATTTCTTTGTTTTATTAAATACACTACAGTGGTCTCTTGTACTCCATCATCTTTTGATTACTCACGGATTGACTCACTTAAAAACGTATTTTATAGAAAAAACATCTGCAAAATTAAAGCTAAAATAAAAAGAAACAAACATATTACACACCTCTGGACAGCCTGCATGTTAGCAAAGACCTTTTATTATCTGACCTGAACACAGCCTTAAACTAGGAACATACTCATGAAACAGGACACACTCCTTGAATATGGCACACCTCTGATACAAGTTAGACTGAAGGAGAAGTAGCGGTGCAGTGATGTTCACTTGCATCTAACAACAGATCAGTAAAACCTAGTTTTTATTCCTTTGTGTTGATATTTTTTCCAAACCCAATTTGATTCGTCCTCTCCCATCCACAACAAAAATGCAGCAATTATTCCTGTCGGACACTCTCCTTACATTGCACAAAGCAAGCTTCATTTCAAAAATCAGCTGATCTGTATTTACATTGAAGCATGCAAAGGAGGATACTGCAAGTATTCACAATGCAAATCTATTAAATACAGCATAACTGAACAACAAGGTGTCCCTTTAACACCACGGTTCTATAGCTTTTTTCTGTGGTGGAAGTTTCCAGTGTATGAATTATAAAACAGCATACAATTCAGAAACAGAAACAAAGAGTTTTGCAAATTTTGTTGGTATTTTGATCTACTAAATCTTTCAGAGCTGTGTCTAGCGCCGAAACCAAAGCCAGCTATTGAGTAGCCAGAAAGCTACAGTAATTGAATACATGATCATTTCCCTTTTAGCACGCTCTTTGTTTTCTTCTTCCAGAAGCTGGAGACGCCGATTAAGTTTGATTATCTAAAAAGAAACAAACACTTTTAATAGTTTAAATAAAGTTGCCAGACTTTCAAGAAGCCTGTATAGGCATCCAGAATTAGTATTGTGCTGGATGGATTTTAAACACCTGACAGCTGAGCAGGAGCAGAAATGGAGTTGGACTCTCCAGACCTCCAGAACAATACAGATTTGTGCAGGCAGTCTGGCAGGGGCACAGACAGCATACCTCACCACACCTGCTATATGGCTACCTTTGCAGCCATACTATTATATTACAACAGACGACCTGCTCTCTCATTTTAACACTACAGCTTTTTCTTAGTATTATCAACTGTCACGCTTTACATACCTGTCTTCTTAAGGAAGCAGCATCTACAACGGTCATGTCGTCTGGTGTTCCCTCAAGTGTGGTATCCATGTTGGAAAGACCGTACCTATCAGATTAAGGAGATCCATTAGCTGTTTCATCCGTACAAAGTTCAGCGAGTGCTGCATTTCATGAACATTCTAGTAGATGTATTTTTGGTGGCGATAGGCAGAAGAATTTCAGACTTTTCAGCTTTCATTGAGTTATGTGCTTCCAATAGGAAGATGACTGAATCAAGCATGAAGATGTATGAAGTGGGTGATTGACTAAATCTGAGCGCACTGTTCTCCACATCTAAATATTTCTGGAATTTCTCCACACAGACAGACATCTTAGTATCACTTGGTCTCTCAGAATACTACTTCTTTTTATTCCACTGCTTAGTGAATGCTGAAAATTGCCTGAGCTAAAACACCACAGTTGCAAGAGATCTGCAATAGATCTGAACTAACTAAATGAAGATTTGGAAAGAACGGGGTATCTTATGCTCAGTATCTACTTAAATATCCCACCTACTGAGAGTAATGATCTCAGTCACAATAACCTTAATATTTTAGGTGAAGGACAGAGAACCCTGTAAAAGAAGAGTCAAGTGCTGTCACTGCTTGCTGAACTCAACGCACTTCAGAAAGAAGGTTGTTCTCAAAACACCTCAATTTTCTTGGTGTAATGTTTCAGATAAAGCTTTATTCTAACTCCAGGATAAGTTATTTCAGTACACACATTTTCTAACAGTTGGGAGGGGGCAGAAAGACTATATAAAATGTGTTTTGATCATCCAAACGCTACCTCTTAACCAGCTTCCTTTCCAACAACCAACAGGTAAAAGAAGTTTCTGATGCTATATGTACTGCTGAGTTTCTCTCTATCTTGAAGTCTCAATTTCCAATATTTGCTCCCCTTGACTCCACTTGCTTTCTCATTAGGACATACAAACAAATGCTGACAACAGCTTCAAATACTGAACAAAAATACACGTCAAAGCTACCAAATGCAAAACAAAATACACCTTAAAGAACATTCAGCATTTAATGACAGAGAGTTAACGGTTAACTCTAACATTTGAATTCGAGTAGAACTCCTTAAACTTGCAGAATACACTTAAATGCAGATACTTCTTTTGCATCATGTGTTCTTCCATCATTTTAGCGACCTTCTATAGAACGCCCTCAGCTCATACATAATCCTCTGCCCCCTCTAACACACCATTTCTCAATGTTTCTCTGCCCTGCTTTTAAGTAGTGTATTGCTTTTAAATAAGAGTCACTGTTTCTAAATAAGAATTGCATTAGTTTGGATTTAAATAACAATGAGATCCTTGAGCAACAATGCATAAAAGGTAGGAAATTGATTCGGTTTTGATCGGTGTTGTTGGAGGTCTGAAGGGCGTACAGGGAGAGGTAAACCTTCTCCAGGTAAGACCAGGATAAAAACAGCATTTACTAAAAGAATACCTGAGTAAGCAATTGTCTGTCAGAGTCACAACTGTTTTAGAAGCACAGTATGAGGCAAAACAAGTTTGGCAACTATTTTATTTAAAAAAAAATTCTTACTAAGGCCATTAATAATTTTTTACTGTAAGGCGACAAAACATTCATTTCACTAAAATTTATGCTGTTTACTACTTACAGTTCTTTCAGTGCAGGCAGCATTAAATAGACTGAAGCTGTGTTTTCATTCCCTTAGTGATGTGGGGGAAAAAAATAAAGGACAATCTCACCCGTAGCATGGTGGAGTTGTCTGCCACCATCTCTTGGGAAAAGAGAGAAGGGCTCATCATTTAAATTATATGGGCACGTCTCTCCAGTCCCAAGAATTTAATACAGGTTCACAGTAGACCACTGCTATTCTGCCAATTTCCAAACAAGTCCAGGAGCATTACATCAGTGAGCAAACCCTTAAGATAATCTCTTGGACCACTACAAAAAAAAAATCAGTTCCCAAATTAGAGCTCAAGAATCACTCGTGTGAATCCGGTGTTTAATTAAGCATAAATCTTATCTCCACTTCAATGAAAATAGAAAAATGCAGTGTGAAATGGGAACAAGTAATGTGGAGTTTCCTTAATCCTGATCAGGACCTCAAATTTACATCCAGTTCTGCTGAAGTGATGTCAGTCTGCCAACATAATGGCTGTAAAAACACATCCAGCTACCACTAACACTCACAGGCATGTTACTGAGAATACCTGGAAAAAAATAACATGACGCAAGGCCAACTTTTACTAGCAACAACAATACGAAACTCAACCACTATTAAACAGGAGGTACTGAAAGCATATTGCTAATGTAATTTTAAATCCTCCCCTGGCAGCACAACTTCTGCAGCACTGTTATATCTACTACACAAGTAACTTGGATGGTAAGGAGTAAGGGCCTGAAGTACCTCAAGAGGTGAGGGGGGATATGAAGGAGCATTACGATCCACTAAACTAGCGGATTGTGACTGACAGTAACAACAAAATCTTTACCTGGTGTTGTCGTGATGAGGGTTAGAGGAAGTGGTAGCAGCTGACCCACCACGTAACACAGGCCTACAGCAGTTTTTTGTAGATAGAAAACAGGAGACAGAAACAGGAAATGACAAACAGAGATAAGAGGTAAAACACACAGCACAAAGGAACATCAAAATATTTCCACTTATATCATATATTTCTATGCAATACCTATTTATTTTATTCTATTTAATTAACACTAAGTGTATGCAGCTTTTACCTACAGGTAAATTTTTTAATGAGAAAGCTTTACTTGTGGAAGATGAATTGTTGGAATATAGATTTGGGAGGAGTTATCAACCTTGTAGGAGTAATACTGCGGGAAACCTCATTTCTTATAAAGGCCCTCCAAAAAACAAAGCCTCCAGCAAAGAAATCTATACACATACAGAACAGAATATGTCAGTTGGAAGGGACCTGCAAAGATCATCTAGTCCAACTGCCTGATTGCTTCATGGCTAACCAAAAAAACCATACCATTGAGGGCACTGTCCAAAAGCCTCTTGAAGACTGACAGGCACGGGGCACAAACTGCCTCCATAGGAAAGCCTGTTCCTTTGTTTGACCATCCTCACAGTAAAGCAGTTTTCCTAATGTCCAGTCTGAACCTCCCCTGGTGCAGCTTTGTGCCATTCCCATGCATCCTGTCCTTAGTTCCCAGAAGGAGCTCGACACCTCCCTCCCTGCTTCCCCTCAGCAAGTTGTGATAAGCAATGAGGCTGCCTCTTGGACTCTTTTTCCCCAAACTAGATAAACCAAGAGCCCTCAGCATCTCCTCAGATGAGATGCCTTCCAGGTTTATAGAAGCCTTTTTAATCACTCTCTCCTCCCTCTAAGGAAAGAAGGGTTTCTGGCTTTTCTTTCTTCATCTAAGCTAAATATAACTCAGACAACAAGGGCTACAGACCTAAAGGACCATATGCAGCTACAAAGGAGAGGCAGGAAGAAGTGACTAAAAGCTTACAGTAGATGGTATGAGCATCCCTTTTATTATTGCTCTTTCAAGTTTATTTCCTTTTATTTCTAGGCAGAGGGCAAGAAAAGGTTACAGCTTCCTAAGCTGTTAAAACTATATAAAGCACCACTTCGTCAGGAAGAAGTTAGTGCGTCCCAATTTACAGAAGACACAAACATCAGCAGTACGTTCTGATGACAGTGACACCATGAATTTCAGTACCTCTGCTAATGAGGCAGTTCCACATCCATGCTGTGTAACAAACTGAAAAAACATTTCAAGATGTTGAACAATTTCTTCCATTTTCCCAATGCCAGCAGCAGGTATTTGCACTGTGCACTCAACCCGCATATACACCAGCCTCTAAAGTTAGCGATTGGGAAAGAGAATCTAGGGGTGAAGATCTTAACAGCTGTGATGGGTGGGAGTCAGAGGCCTGGTGCTGGGGTGGCTAGGAGAACACTGTGGCCTGGCCTGAAAATGACCATGTGCTGTGCAAAAACATCACAACCGCTAGTTTAATGTAAAAGATTGAGGGTCTAGGAAGCCTTAGCAAACAGCTACCCAGTACACAGTACTGGAACCAGGTTCTACTCTAAACAAAACTTTTGCAATTAGAGCTCTTTGCTATGTATATCATAAAACTAAAAATGAAGTCCTGCAAGTGAAAAATGAAAGGCACAAAAGTGAAAGCCAGCATGATGCACCTTACAGAACAGAAGCTCCCAATTCCAACACCTATAATTAAAGAGTATTCTTCCTCAAGTTCTCAAAAATGGTATTCCTATTTCTTAATGGGAGAAATAATTCAGTTAGTCTCAAGTCTTGCTGGACAGATGCTATAACTAAATGCTTGGAGAAAATATAAGAAATTCAGCATAAAGCAGATATAGAACAGGTCACAGAATTCCTCTGTGAACAAAAGTCGGCAGTAATGAGCAAATATGCCAACAGCAGCTTGTCAGTATCCCACACTCATTTCCCATGCTACCTAATGCAGGCCAACAACATTTGGATGTTGTGTAATGAGGCCAACAGTTCCCAAATGCCCTCTGAATTCTAGGCCTCCGTGGCAGCTTGTGGTACGCTTAAGGTTTTACTGATGCTGCAGAACTAATCAATACTAAGCAACCTGTACCATCCTTCTGGTCTGGAGGCAACTGAGGACTACGGAAAACAATAAAACTACAGTCCTGCAGGTGCCATCCAAACCAGGAACCTGAACTAAACTGAATACAAGCCTTTAATCTCACTGCCAGCATGGCAGCTTTGTTGTTTTCCTCCTTTTCTCTGCAGTTCACCTTCTTCTTTCTTTATTGGTGGGCCCAAGAGGATCACCACAGTATTCCCCTGCCTCTCCCACCCTTTTTGCTTGCTCAATATCAGGAAACAAACAACAACAAAAATCACCATTTAGATAACAGTGACATCATAACTGAGATGTCATAACTGAGATAACTGCCTCACCCTCAAACTCAGCAGTAAATTTTCAGGTAAATACAGAATGTGTAATAGCTTAACTCTTCTTTAGTTGCAAAGGCACAACAATCTTTCAACAAATAGTTAAAAAAAAAAAAAAAAGAAAAGAAAATCCACAAAACCCCAAACCTAAAACTTGTAGTCTTCTGGCTGCTTCTGACAGTTCCAACCTAAATATTAAAGCGTGATCAGAAGCAGCCATAATATAGGTATGCTCAGCACTTAACTACTTCACTGCAAATATAATGGCAGCCTAAAACACAAAGGGAATGCACAGTAATGTACGTTAATAACAGTGGTAAAACAGGTAATAATGCAATGATCAAATGAATCTGGTCTGTCTTCTTCCACTTAGAGCAGAGCATGCAATGCAAATACCATAGTAATGATGCAATCAAATGGTCTGACAGAAAAACAAGAGGTGTGGATAATCTAGGTACCTGGGTCCAGCTTACATCACCTGTGTGCACACATGACTGAGGCCAGCAATCCTTTGTTCAGTAGGGGCAGCACCTATGTTGACTTCTCACTGTACTTTGAAACTTCTCTGGAAATCTCAGAACAGCTGTAAGAATTGGCACTAGGACTTTATGGACATGATGTGGAAGTGAACTGGGTAAGAAGCTCAGCTTCTGAAGTACAGAAAGGATTTGTGCACTGAGGCATCAGTGAGTAGGCAAAACTGCTTTCCCTGCTCACTTAAGCGCTACAAGCGATTACTTCAACAAAGCAAGGCTACTTCTGCAGCTCTGTTTCATTTGCTTCTGAGCTACATTACTCTCATCCAAACTCAAATGTAAGGACTTGTACAATGTTAACTTGCACCCTGTGTTATTTCTATCATGAAGATTGTAGTTAACTTCCTCAGCATAAAATGTGATCTTGTCACACTTCAGGAAATGACTACATGGGTGAAGTTTGGCACTTAATGAGGACAGTGGCTTTTTAGAAAGCACTAATCTTAAAAAAAAAAAAAAAAAAAAAAAAAAGCAATGAATTTCTGCACTTTTTCTTTCTAAACAGTTAAGTCATTGGTTCAAGAGGTAAAGAATAGCTCAGGTAAAGTACAAATACTTTAAAAACTGACTGATTTTTTTTTTCCTTGCTCTATATTTAAAATATTACTAAAATATCCTTAAATGCAGCTTTTTTGGTTGCCTGCAGCATACAAGCCTTTAAAAGACTAGTTTTTGGTCTCATAGAAATTGAAAAAGTGTTAGAACTGGAAAGCAAAACTGACCTACTGTCCTTGTCCAAGCTGAAGGAAGCGCAAGAGTAAACAGACAGCATAAACAGTAATCGTTATATCATTGCCCACCTGAAGAATCTATCATGCGAGCAATGCCAACCAAACTAGGCACAATTCATTGGCTGCAGCAGTGTAATCAGCACCTACCAATAGCAGTTTTAGTGGATTGTAAGATAATTTTGAAAATATTTTGTAAAAAGAAAAGCAAGCCATGAAATAAGTGAAAAATATTTCCAGTGAATAGCATAAGTCAGACCTTGTTCATTTTAAAAGCTCTCTTCTCATAATTAGCATAAAATTTAAAATAGCTAAGAACACATTACACAGAGCAAAAGAACAGATTGCAGTTTGAAACAGTTTAAAATGAACAATATTTTACAACCATGCAAGTGAATCATCCAAATTTCACATTCCTACGCCGGCTGTAGAATAACAGTGGGTATCTAAACAACCAACCACAAAGAATACACTTTTACCTTACTGATAAATTCATTTTTGGGGTAAGATTGCTTGACAGGCGTATAACACCAGCTTTCTGTTTCTTCTCAGAAGGCTAGAGTAAGAATGCCTCAAAAAATGAACCCAAGCCAGGAAGAGTAATGCAGATTTAGAAGCATTTAGAACCCTAGAATTATTTTGATGACTGAAGTTAAAAGTGTACATATTAACATGCACACATACATATGCAAAATCCAAGGAAACGTGGGCATGAACATGCCTAATGGAAGGCAGGATAAATCTTTTTAGCTTCTCTGCAGACTGGGGGAAGGGCCAGAACTTCAGTCCATATTTTAAGGACTTTTGGCACAACATACAGTGCTGTTACTTTCAGACAGAAGAATTCCTCTTTGTCTGGAAGCTTTAATTTTGTTAGGAAAACAAAACAATACCAAAGCCTGTTAATTCCATCTAATCTTTTGATACTGACAAGATTGAAAAAAAAAAAAAAACCAACAACACAATAAACAACTATTGACCAATGGACAGGCATTGACATTTTAACCTCTACAATTTGGAATTTCATGGGATTAAGACAGGATTAAGCACCCAACTGTGTTTTGCTTGATTGTTTTTTTTCAAGTTCCAGGTTAAAGGTGTAAAGATGAGCAAGACTGGAGCTCTGCATGATTTGGTAATGTTAATATGGGCACCAATTTACTGCCCTGTCAGTAAACGCGATGAGCTACCAGGAGGTGCCAGTTAGGAAAGCAACTGAAAAACAGGCAATCTCAATAAGATTGGCTTGATAGTCGTACCTCCTTACCAAAACAACTGGAAAGCAAATCACTTCAGATTATAAAATATTAGGAGTGCTGCTGGAGTGCAGCAACCAGAGTCACATAAGGAATCTGAAAGAATTTCCGAGCACAGGTCTGCTTCAGGACTGCAGGAGGAACGAGCAGTTCCTCCCAGCATCCCACCCGAATTAGAGCATTCCATTCTCTAATTCGAGCTCTTCGCAAGAACTACAAAATAGCTGCAGCAATTCTTATCTGAACCTCTGTGACCAGCATACACAGTATGGAAATTAAAACTGCTTTCACTAAGAAAACCTCATCATTTTTAGTCTTTATGGATGCTTCAGCAGTGTTAAACATGCCATTCTTGTCGTGCTTAGAAGTGTCAAATCAGAACTGCACAGGGACACAACAAGTGGGCACAATTAGTGTAGAATGGAACTACACTAATCACAACAAAGCTTCTTTGGGCTCATCACCTCTCCAGTATCAGCCTATCCATAGAAGCAAAAAAAATTATAAATCGAAGGAGCAACCAACTCCTTCTCACAACATCCAGTGAAGTGGTCACCATCAATCACAGATCAACCAGAGATAAGTATTCATTATATAAAATGACAGGGCCTGAAGTCTCAACACATTATCAAAAGCAGCATCTGCAAGCAATACCCTGCACAGTAACCTATCCAGTTTCTGTACATTTGTTTAAATGATTTATGGTAACATCAACCCAATCTTATTGATTTGCACCATTACTCACCAACAGAAAAGTAGTAGATAAGGCTAATAAATTTGCAGCTTCAAGATCAAACGTTAATTGAAGAAAAAAAACCTAGCAACTTGGAAACAGTTAAATCCCTACCAGTCACAGATTAGCTCCCACTATTTTTGTCTGGAAAGAAATTTTAATGCTGTATTTCAATAAACTGAAGCATTTTGAAATGTGAATTTTGGACAATTAAATTGCTTATGAATAGTGAATGCAAAGGAAAGCAAAAGCAAATAATTCCATCTCATTATTACGTAAACATGAGCCACACTCCACTAAAAGGAGAAAAAAAATGAAAGCAGCAGAAGCTGGCAGAGTCAGTGACAACCAATCACCTGCGATTTTCATCCAGCACATCCAAGACCTGCTGGTAAGCCCTACGTGTGGAAGACTGGATAAACGATAAAATGCCACGAGCAGAGTAAAGATTAGTTCCGTCTTCAGGCAACATATTGGGAGGACAGACACGAGCCTGCTGCACTGATGGTGTCACACTGTTCATATAAGCATAGTAAATGAAGAGAGAAATACTATAGTCAGACTTTTAATTAAAAGAAAAACAACAAAACTTTTCAGGTAGTACCCATTTCAACACGTTTATTGCTCTCTTTCAGTTTACCCTTATCCCAGCACTATAAGGTGGCATCCCCAAATTCCAGGTGTAAGGGACTGTAAGCTACATTCACATATGCAATTCTGAAGAGTTACACTGGATAGTTTTAGAAAGTCCTTGCTCAGTCAATTCTGTGCCTGCTGAAACCAGCAGTCAAGCCCTCATTGACACCAATGAGAAAGTATTTTTAAAAGCACAAGTTTTCTCAGCAAGGAGAACCTCACAGACCCTTTAACAGAATTTTTTTCTTCATGTCGTGACTAAAGATCAAGATAGCATTTTGATTTGCACATGAACAACGTTTAAAGGCCATTGCTAGCCTTTCAGCACAGAATTCATAGCCCAGGGACAAGTTACATGATCTGAGTTTTTGGCCATGATGAAAAAAAAACAAGACCCTTAGAAAAATACAGAAGACTGAAACACAAGGATGAGCATTTTGGTTTAAAGCATTATACAAACCTTATCCCTACCAGACAGATGCGAATTTTGATAAACTGCATTTGATTAAGTCATTTTTCTTCAAGTTCAACCTGACATTATCCACACTGCCCTTCAAACGTCAAGGTTTTCTTTCATTTTAATTGGGGATTCTTAATTAAGTGAGGTGCTCTTTTTTATTTTTTATTTTTAAAGAGGAAGTCACTTTTGTTAACTTTCTCATTTATATTAACACAAAAATACAAGACAAAGTGTGAGTCACTGTACCCTTTAAATCTTGGGATAGTTTCTATTCCAAGATTAACATTCTTATTACAACACCCCTTGAACTGTTGATGCAAAATAGAAGTGGCAATGTTACCAGAGTTAGAATACCAATCTTTCCACTTTTGTTGGCATTTTTCTGAAATCAATCAAAGAATAAGTGGTTGAGAGACTGGAAATGGGTTTGAAATGCAGATAACTTCTAGATGGCCTAGCCCTCTTTCAAATTGAGCTGCTTTGTGACTAGCAGCAAGATTACAAAACTGAGTAAGAAAGAAAATTCAATTGAAAGGAGATTCAAAGCATGTTACACAGATGTCACTTCAACCACAGAACAGTTAAAGCCATCCCAAGCTTCTAGAGACATGCAAAGACAGCAGTGGCTGGTGCTTGACTGATATTAGTCATTATTTATCACCTAATGTGCAAATACCTTATCATGTTGCTGCATAGTAAGTGAAGCCAAAAGTAAAAAAATAATAAACATTTTTCTTTCTATATTTTATTTTTCTCTGTCAGTTGTAGAATTGATTCTTCTTTCATATTTATGATGATTTCTATCTTGCCATCAATAGTAGTGGTCACAGGTAGAAAATTATTTCTTCAATTGCATTGGAAATCCCAACACTCAGTGGAAAACTCACTTGAAGCAGGGAAATATTGCCACTGAAGTAAATTCATGAGATTTTCTATTCCTGTACAGATTTACCAGCTTGAAGGAAAGGAAAAAAGAGCTCAAGGCTTGACGTCATAAAATGTCTTTATATTAAAGGTAATTTTTCTTGTTCATCATCTCAGATATTAGGCTGAATGAGAGCTTTAAAAAAGTGAGAGTATATAAACATATGGCAAACCATAAAATATTGTAGAATTCACGTTGTCCAGAATACTTTTATTGTAAATAACCCTAGTAATGTTATTTGCAAAGTATTATGTAGATACTGACAAATGACAAAAACAAAACACAACTACTGAACTAAAACTACATAAAATTCTCTAGAAGAAAGTCACATGTAGAAAGTCTACAGTATGGGGAAAGGGGAAAAGAAGACTGCAGAACTAGGTAGATCCTAATTCACTGAACTATTCTTTGCTCATTGGTTTACAGGCAGCTTCAAGAGGTTACTTCATTCAAGAGTACTTTTTACTAGAGAAAAATTCATTTCTTAATTTGAATATATTTCCTCCTGAACATGAAATAAACTGCACAGCTATATTAAATTATACAAATTTTCTCCATAAAGATTACTGCTAATTTTGTTATCCTTCTGAAGTACAAAGCTTAGGAGAGATCTTTCTTCCTTTCTGACTGAAAATGAAAATAATTAAATAAAGGATTCAAATCTCAGAGTTGGGGAATATGGGAGGTGGGGGGTAAATGAAGAAGCTGAATTCTTCCTCTGTGCTCCTGTTTCAGGATTACTCATCTATAAGCATGCAGTAGTCCCTTGGACTACATCAGAGACCACAGAGAAGCAATGCAATTAAGTAAATATCCGATACACAAACCAGCCAAGATGACACAAGAATAATTCTCTAACACTTAATGAGATTACTTATCAGAAATTGTAGCTATACCCTTATATCTTCAATTGGTAGAGACATGTTCTTCGTCTTCGACACAATTTCATTTAAAATTTCTAAACAGTTTTCACATTGAGTCCCAGACAATTATCGTTTCAGCGCTTTCTGGTTAAAAACACTAGTAAATTTCAGGATTTGGACCACAACCAAACAATAGTGAAGTACAGAAATTACTATGAAGGAGTTCAGTAACAGTCTGCTTTCCCAGTAATGTCCCCAAAGCCCTCTCAAAAAACATGAGATATACACACATTTTGTTTCTCTTAGGTCTAGGAATACCAAATAAGGGCAAACAGATTTAAATTAGAAATTATTTTAGATTCAGCCACAGACGATATTATCATTAAAGATATGCGTACCACAACCTTCTACCCCATAGCTTGCATGAAGAACAGGATTTCTCAAGCTATGAAATAGAAAAGTGCATCTCCTTAGAGAGTTCAAAGGGAAAGGCAGGAGCAGAAGAAAAAACAAAAATTACATGCTCTACTCATTTTGATTCAATCTCAGTGGTTTGCTTACTTCTGATTCACAGTGGAACCTTTGCATTCAACACTGACTAGCAATGGACAAGAAAAAGCTTCATTTCTCCAGGTAATCACAGCCAAAGAACAAAACTAAAGCTTTTTTTTTTTTTTTTTAATAAATCAATTATTAGTTGAAGCTCTGCCTTTCCTTCTGCCACCACTTATTTCTCCCTACGTTTCTCACACAGGTAAGCCATTTGGGAAAGCTTGGGAAAACATGCAACAGAAATAAAAACCACACATTCAGTGTAGCAAAGGCTGTTTCAATTTTATATTCTAAAATTACAGATACTTAGTCTGAAAATTAGTATTGCAGAGAACTACATAATTAAACACACTCCTGATTTTCATATACCAGGTAACATGTTGGCTTACGTGCAATCCTTAGTCGAAAGAGGTGTCTGGAACCGTGGCATTTTATTTCTTGGGACAGTATCTGATCTGTGCCACCTTGAATAATAATTGTAATCTCTTAAGTAAGCATCCTTTTATAAAAATACCATTTAAAGAGCTGTTAATATTGCTAAATAGGTAGCAAGTTAACGTACAAGGAGATGCCCGCTTGTTAGACTCATTTTTTTTTTGAGCATTTGAGAATTACTGTCTCAAACAAAGCCAAACTCCTAACAAACTGTTGGAAATGCATGCAAATGGATGAGAAGCCGGGGGGGGGGGGGGGGGGGGGGGGAGGGGAAGAAACCAATAAACAAGAGGGAAAAAAGTTATCTGTATCATATGGAGAACACAGTGGTAAGGAGCACAGCCAACTCCTTTGCCTCAATCTATTCCAGAACATTTTGTCACTTTCGTAGGTCAGGAACTGGAATTTTGCACAGTATATCTGAATATTTTGTCTAAAGACAATACTGTTGCAGATTAAAAATTGAGTATTATACTCCCTCCTAAGTAGATAAAAGTCTTTACACAGCAGTATTTGATGTGCCTTTTCAATGGAGACAGCACTGAGTAGACTGCCTATCAGGAAAATAGACAAAAGAACAACTTTAATGAGAATTAAATCTTTGAAGTAATTTGAAACTGGATGTAAAAGATGGGACTGTGTTTCTTATGAAGATGTGAACTAGACTCCAAAAAAAAGCCATGGAAATAAGGTGCTGGTCTTTGTTGTAGTACTTTTTGTTGTGGAACTGCCTAAACATGAAATCAACTTAAAAGTCAAGCCAGTTTTGATGAAGCAGCATTGTACCATTGCAATAATAAGAACAAAGATAACAGTATCAGCCAACACTGCTGGAGACAAGAACCTCAAGAACAGCTAGTTTCTTGTGTATTTGTACAACAGTGCAAAAATATTATTTCTAGGAGGTAAGGAAATGAAATGTTGAAGTAACATGAGACATAACAGGTGTAGACTTAAATTTTCTGTAGTGCAAAGAACACATTTTTAGTGTAATTTCTCTATTTAAATGATTTATTATCAATAAGGGAATGAAATTTAGATTAATTTCTATTAATCACATTTCCAAGGAATCTCTAAAAGAAATAACAATCTACAAGCTACGTAATAATCAGTACCATCTGAGGTAGCATAATTAACATCACACAGGTTTGTTTGCCTGCATTGCCTATCTCAAACAGCACCAGAACATGTCCACATCAGCAGCATCTCTAAGCGGCTACCACAGTGAAAACAGAACGCTATCTTATTAGTTTTGTTCATAGAATCACTACATTTTCCACACAGTTTACATTTTTCTTTTGTGGTGTGTGGTATATGTCCCATGGACCTAAATGATAAGGAGAAGAGTCAAGAGATATCAAGCTGTTTGTACTGGGTGCAAAAGGCACGGCTCGCACAAATGCAGAAAAGCCAAATTTCATGTTGAACATAGCATTTTCATAATATGCTTTGACAGAATACTCTCCTGAGCATTAGCCAGGTCTGTAGTTGCATTCTCCACCTGCAGATTGACACAAGCTAAATGAGGCAGAAATGACAGACTCAGAATTGCTATGAATGCCACAGCATTTTGAAAGTGATTTCTTTTTCTGGACCTCACTGAGTCAAAAGCAGCAATGATGACAGAAAAAGAAGCAATTTCTAGGAATCCCAGTGATATCAGAACAGATGATCTATATGCTAGGCCGAGCATAACTTCTGTCACAAGGAAAGTACTTGAAAGGATAAGAAAAAAAAATACAAGTTTATTTAATTTTTCCAGAAGGCTGGAAAAGCTTAGCAAAAGAATGTGGATTTAACATTATGCAAGTGCTAACACAAGCATCAAGACAGGAAAACTCATCTCCAGATGTGTCACAATTTCCTGGCTCTTGCATACGATAAATGGAGTCGTGCAAAATAGCAGCTAGTTAGTTCATTCATCACATCCCTCTTAAATTTACAGGATATCAGGTTTGTACTGCACCACCAAGCCTCTTTGAAGGACTGCTAATAGATTAAGCAATTATGATGGCAAAAAACATCTAGAAAGTTTTAAACCAGTAATTCTACACATAGTAAAGCACACAGGTGAGTTTTGCAAATTTAAAATTTCTGGATTGAAGAAATTTAGGCATGAGAAATCTCACAGGGATAAGACACATCCAGCCAGAGCTGCTTGTGCTAGTTTTCCAGGTCACTGGCTAGGTAGATACAGCCCGACTTTAGGGAGAGTAAGCAAATGTTGAGAGCAAGGATAAAGTGATTTCAAGAAACTGCAAGAATTCATGCACCATCTGTTTTTCCTCCAACAAGGATTGAAAAAGCAAGGCTGGTAATATCATAGTGCTAAACTTTTTCACAAGCAACTTCCACCACATGAAGACCACCTATTCCTGCATGCATCGTATGTAAACTATTGAACAGGCATTTGAAGGCCATTCCTGTGGCGAAGTTCTAGCATATCCAGTCCAGCTTATTTTAACTGGATGACCAATGTCAAAGGGAACTTGGACACTTAGTAGGCTGCTAAAACATCTGGAGATTGAGCTGATCAGGAGCTTATGGATGTGAATTTGATTTTGCCAGCTCAATGAACTTAAAATTCAGTAGACTTGAGTACCTAGATACGTGAAATCTATGAGCTTGTATAAACCAAAAGCCTGATTAAGAAAAGGAAGATAAGCAACAGTATTTCCATGATGATCTGGAGGAAGAAAAGGAAAACTGTAATTCCTGAAATAGGCATCTGAATACATTTCACCAATTTTAGATGAATTAACTGACAGGTAGATATGCAGTATATAGAGTACCTCTTGGTACTCCTGCTGTAAATGCAAGATCTTGAGCAGGCATTTCTAGGACACAGTTTACTTCACTTTTTTTTTTTTGTTTGTTTGTTTTCTTTCTTACACTAAAAATAAGTAGACCCCTAAGTAGGTCATGTGCTTATTTCCTAAACTAAATTTAAGGTTTAGCAATATTGTGCTACTGAGTCTTCATTTGTCCAACACAGATGAACGCCACTGTGAGGTCTCACATCTCAGATTCTTGAATTAAAGCAACACTTCTTATGGTAGCTATATTAGGAATTGTTTTGATCAATGCATACATATACTGGAACATTAAGTGTTACAGTGCAAAAAAAAAAATTATTGCCAGGTGGAAGGATGCCATCACTCAGAACATACTGAGAGTAATTAAATGACTATTGTACCTAATCAGAATATATAGACATGCACGTCTTTAGAAAGTACCATAAGAACTGCTACCTCTGATGGTATCAGCAAATGAAGTTTCCAGTTCTAAATGCCACTTGCCATTTTTGTCCCAAAAGATGATGATGCATACTCACAGACCCCAATCCATGCAGTATACAGATAACTGATGAAAAATTACTTACTCTCATATTCATGAAAAATAACTACAATTCTTTGTCTATTAACTAAAACCATTATGTAATATCAACAGCAATAATGGCGAACATTTTAATGCACACAAATTTCTTTGCTCAATTTCTTTGAGCAAGTAACCTGAAAATTCAGGAAAAAAAAAACCTACACCAGTTCAGAAACTGAAAAAATCTCCTAATGCAGCAATTCACAATAACTCATGAAACAACTATGCGCCCACAAACACTCCCACCTCTAAACTCCAAGAAAAACCCTCACTGAACCAAAAGCATAGAAATTAAGAATAATGCTAGCTTTCTAGTGTTCAAAATTATATACTTACTACAGCACACAAAAAACATTACTTAGTAAAAATAAATAAAAAAGAGCACGAGGAGATAAAGAACAAAAGAATTCTATAGTAAAGCTGTAGTTGTGCCCCTGCACCCCATTGCTTTACTCACATGGAATCGTTTCTGGCCAGCTGGCCATTCTGTCGAGTGGCATTTTCACTCATGGAACGTTCTCTCTTCAGTCTTCCCACTGAACGAACCTGCACAAGAAGGGGAGCAAGAGGGAGATAAAAGACAGGAAATCCTAGGAGAGACTTAAAAACTTAACACTGGAGAGTTAAGTTAGTTCCATCCTCAAAGGCAAACTGGAGCTGTTGAAGCAGTCCAGAGGAGGGCCACGAAGATGATAAGGCCAGAGCACCTCTGTCACGAAGAAAGGTTGAGGGAGGTGAGCTTGTTTAGCTTGGAGAAGACTCCAGGGAAAGGCCTTCCAGTACTTTAAAGGAGCTTATAAGCAGAATGGAGACTTTTTACACAGTCTGATAGTGATAAGACAAAAGGGGAACCGCTTTAAACTAAGAGAGGAAATTTAGGTTACACGTTAGGAAGAGAGTGGTGAAGCACAGGAACAGGCTTTCCAGAGGGACTGTGGGTGCCCCATCCCTGCTCAAAGCCAGGTTAGATGGAGCCCTGGGCAGCCTGGTCTGGAGGGTGGCAACCAGCCCATGGCAGAGGCGTTGTAAGTAAATGATCTTTAAGTCCCTTCCAACCCAAGCCACTCTATGTTTACATGGGTTTCTCAGTGATTAGGACAAAGACATCAGATGGGAGGATCTGACACTGGTACATGTAAAACTAAGTTCCAGACTCACTGCCATCCTTTTGTTATCTATCCATACGACCCAATGCCACAAGTATGAAGTAAATCTACACGTTACACAACTTCACTAGTATTTTCCAGTTTGTAAGATGTCATTAAACATCATCCATCTGCATGCCACAGCCATATGCTTCTTTAAAGTATGCTTCTAGACTTTTGTTAAAACTCACTAATTCTATGTATTATATCATCTGTCAAAGTCTTTCAGTTACATGTCTAAAGCATCTCAATATGCGTCCCAACAACAAAACTGCAGATTGAAACTTCTAGTCATTTTGTCAGTTATAGAACATTTAGAACTACGGTGCCTATAAAAATGTTTTGTACTTTCCTAACTTAACTTGCACCAGATAAACCTGCACTACAACAGAGAAATCTTTGTTTATTTCATTTTGCTTTAGAAGAAAAAATTCTCAACCAGGTAAAAAGCAAAATAAGTACTAGCCTCTTCATTTTGAGGGGTCTGTTGTGGAGGTTTTTCTAGGTCCAAAAAATCTAGTGGTCGATCACTGAGAGAAATAACACGGGGAGGAGTTTTCAATGCCAGTGGTTTGAATGGAGTAGACTGAAGAAGGTCGAGGTCTGGAGGTCTGGAAAGTGGAATGTCTTCACTATTACCTGCAAGAACATCAGTAGTCAATAGAAAGCAAATTTCATTTGTTAACTACTTCCAATACAAGTTGCAGCAAAACTCTTCATGAAGCATTTTCAAAGTTTGAGGTACTTCCTAGGCCAAAGTCAATGAGCAACAACTGCCTGAAAATTGGAAAGCATTTTGTAAGTTTTTCTTTGAATATATATCCTTGCCCTTCCAGAAATTTGGGGCATTTAAATTTTGGCCTGTTTTTACCATATTGAGATGCAGACGTACCTGCCACTACAATCCGCTCTGGAACCTGCATAGTTACACTGGCATTTGGAAATCCTTCTGGGACGCTCTTCTCAAGGTCAGCATTCTGAGGAGCCACTTTGAGTTTCTCTGGGACCCTCATGCGCTGACTGATTCCTTCGGTGTACTCCATCTCATACTGAAGGCGATTGATTTCTGCCATCTCGGCAGCCGGTGACGGGAACGCAGCCCCACTCATTCTGGCAAAAGGAAACCAGGAGCTGTAACAGCAATATACAAAAGCAGCGGAAAGCAACTGAAGGGACCTCTCCACTATAATTACTAGGCAAGTATTAGAAGATCCTAAATGAGCAGACTTAATGAAACAACCCATTGGACAAAATTTGCAGAAGTTCAATCACAAGGGGCTGAGGAAAGCAGCGAGAGAACAAAGTGAAGCTGTATGTAACACTCAAAGCTACACTAGTGATCCTCAAACAGAGTTACATGTTACATGCAGAATTTCTAGGATGTTTTTGGTTTTGTTTTTTTTTTTTTAAATCGCTTTTTCTGCATTGGCTGGCAGGAAAAGAGAAGAAACATTGGGTACATCTTCAGGATTGGTAAGAAATCAAAACATCACTCTGTATTCACACAGATCCAGTGTGCCAGTATTTGAGAAAGTAGACAAAGCCTCACAAAGCTGCATGGTGAAGTAGGGAAACCAAAGCAGCCTAGACCTGTACAGCTGCCTTCTGTTTTCTGTCACTCATCTAGATCTCACTTTATTTTTTGAGACAAAGCTCCCTTACAACAACCTGTCCAATCTTGGAATCTTGCTTGAAAACCAAGTACATTCATAAGCCATTCCCCATCACAAACAGTCCTGTAAAAACTTCACTTCTGAGTCTTTCTGTAAATGACAAATCTTAATTTTGCAGAGCAGACACTAAATAGCGAGAACAATAACCGAGATATTCTTAAAAGTATTGGCAAACCCTTTTATGCTTACATTTTCTTAGAAAAGGAAGGGAATTTCAAAGGAAGCAGTGAAGGAATTTCCTAGAAACTGGGCTGTGATGAAATAATTAATAGGGCAGCTACTGGAAAGGCATACTGAGGACACAGACCAAGGTAACTGCTTGTTCGGTGAGTCTGTTTGAGAGCTGGGAACATAAGATTGAGAGAAAAAGAAATCCTATAACTACGTGGGCCGAGCAGCAGGAAAGGGACCATCGGTGGAAACAATGAGCTAGAGAGGGAACTCAAATGGCTGACAGAACATTTTCACTGGGGCAGTGGCCGAGGGACCTCATCAGTGGCTCTGATAGAGACAGCAGCCGTAGCTTGGGTTAAGAAAGAAACCCTGGAGACACAGTTTGAGTGAGGCTGCAGAGCAGCTCCCAGAAGAAACTGTGAGCTGCAAGAAGCCTCACTTGTGAGAAACCTCAGCAAGCCAACAGCTGGGGGTCTCAGCTGTAGCTCAGCTCAGACTGAGACATTGGTTACTTTTACAGTTAGGGTTAATAGGGATATTTATTTGTGTACATATATGCACACACACAATATGCAAATACAGTTATTATGGGGAAACCATCTATGGGAAACAGCTTATTCCAGCAAGAAATCTTTTATCGATACTACTTGAAGTGGCTCCCTAAGTGAAGCAATCTATTCCGGCAAAGGGGCATTTTTTGCCAATATAATTACAGCTACATTCTTTTGCTATTTTTGACAGCAGGGCTACATCTGTTGCTGTGTGTGTGCCTTAAAAAGCTGAACACACAGAACTCTGACTACGAAACGTTTCTGTGCAGGTGAGACAGAACGCGAGCCATGGCACCAACCAACCAGCACGAGCCCACGCACAGCACCTCCTGTTTGGGAGCCATGTACCTTTATCAGTGTGCCACCACAGCCAAGCCAATATCACCTGCTCTTTTGTGCACAGATGTGCACAAACACAACCTGGGTTCTTCCCTCAGTGCTTCACCAAGGAGGGTCTGCCCTCAGGACCCACACAAGGAAACTCAGCCTCTGTAATCCTTCAGATGGCACCTCCGTCTGTGTTGCACATTCTATTTTCATGCAAAGAAGCCAGACAACCCCTTTATTTGTTGCCGTGTACTTAGACTAATACTTGACAGTATCACACACAAACAATATTTCTCCTATCAGTAAAACCTCAAACTGCCAGTGATCTTCAGACAGCAGAGTTAAGCACACAGAAGGATACAGTCTATGGAAGACTGCATTAAATGCACACATTCTGTATATTAAAGACATGATCCACTTAGCAATCTGTCCTGGGATCTTTGATGCTACTTTAAAGACTTGCAGTGACCGCAGATCAAATGAAATAAATTTATCCTTCTCAAAGCCTCACTCACTTCAGCACGCTGCAGAACTGGGCATCACGGAGAAGGTCTTCATTCTATTTAAACTTAAATATATCTATCCTTAAAGAAAGTGCCTGAAATTACACACAGATTTAATCCATCTGTATTAACTCTTAATGTTTGTATCTATCAAGTGAAAGGAATTGGAACAACCTACTTTGCTAAACACTTCAAAATATGTGCACACTGTTTAAAGGAGCTCAAGAGGTGCATAAGCAGCTCTGTCACTTCACAATTCTTAGATTTTATCTTTTTTTTTTTGGCCCTGTCCTTCAGTCATGCAAACTGCCTTTGTCTCCCTCGTGAGACCTTGGCTGGATCAGCCAGTGACAGGTAGGGATTGCAGTCTTTCAGCGTTTCCACTTTCCAAAACATTTCCATTTTTTCTTCCCAAACAGGGCCTACGATCAGTAAAGCGCCTCCAGATCAACTGCATTAAGAAAATCATAATGCCAATATCAAGAATCAATTTTAAGAAGACCTTAAAGTCCCCATTCTGTCTATTGGAGGCAGCACGCGGAACAGCCGCCTCTCACAAGACCTGACTACAGATGTTCCACAGCTTGTCTGCTTCCTTCTTCTGAAGCACCAGGACAGCACTGATGTTTGCCATCAAGTATCACTACGCTGCAGCACTGTTCATTGTACACCGCTACTCCCCTGAAGTGTGGCATTGATTTGTGTGTAAGTCAGCACCACTGCTGCCATCCAGCTGTAAGACAAAGCGCACACAAAAAATGACAGCATCAGAACAGTCGTTCTATACGCTATTTATAAACCAAATAGTGTTAGGTGGGTCCAGCTGTAGGTGGTAACTGCTAAGGAATACATACAGCACCCACTCTTCCTACTCTTACCAACTTCTCATTACTGATTTTTTTTCCTGTCAAGCTGATTTCAATTTTTAACCTATTTTTTTTTTTTTTTCCTCCCCACAAGAGAACAGCAAAACCACAGACAGCGAGATTTCGGCAGAACTTCAAATGGGGCTCACAAACAAACGCCCAGCTGTTCAACGGGAACGTAACCAGTCACGGTTTTCTGTAACAGGCATTAGACAGGTTTCAGAAGATGTTAATGAATCACAACGAGGATTTTAAAACTTATATTTACAGAATCAAGTAGCTCCGAAGAGGCGTTACGTGGCTCTGAAAGGCGACATGGGGAAGTGACAAGGTGCAGCTGAATCAAATAGGCGCCGAACTCCTGCGGTACCTCATCCCGCTCGACGCGAGCCCCCCGCACAGCACGGCCACGGGACCACGGAGCGCTCAGCGCGGCCCCGCTCCCGGTTCCTCTCCCTGCTGCCTGAAGTGCTTCTGAGGCTCCGGCGCCTCCCGGAACCCCCAGCAGGTTTCAACTCAAACAAACAAACAAACAAACAAAACAACAACAACCCTTTTTCCCTTAACAGAAGCATACCGGAAACGCCGGAGGAAACAGCACAGTGCGACGGCCGTGGGTCCAGGACCGCACGGGGGAGGGGAGCAGCGGGAGAGGCACGGCCCGGGCAGCCGGGCGGCGGCGGGGGGGAGACAGGAGGGCAGCGGGCGGACCGGGGGCACGGCACAGCGGCGCTCCCTCCAGGCCCCACAGCGCGCACTCACCCAGATACGGCGTAATGCGCTCAGCCCTGCCCGGCTTGCCTGTTGCCCCGGCCGGGCCGCTGCTGCCACGCTCCAGCGCTGCCTCCGGTGGGCGGGGGACGTTCAGCGGCGCAGCTCGCCCTCAGACACCCTTCAGGTGAGGCGCCGCCACCGGGCGGATTGACCCCATCGGGTTGCCGTAAGGGCTGTCGGCCGCGGACCGCGCATCACGTGACGGAAAGAGGGCGGAAGCGACTCCCCCTGATGTCTCACGTGCGGACCCGCCGCAGGGCATCCATTTTTAGTGAGGGAAGGCGGGCGCCGCGCTTGCGCGCTGGTGGTGTGTGCAGGCCGCAGGGTGACCGCTGTGCAGCGGGTCCGGGCGTTGCGCGTGGGGTCCGTCCTGCCGGCTGTCCGAGCCTAAGCCGATGAACGGCGTCGTGATACGGAGACGCGAGGATCTAAGTATGTGTTATGTGGTGGAAAACGTGGCTCAGAGCACTAATTAACCTGGCGTACCGTGCTCACACACCGGGACTCGTGACAGTTCCCCAGCTGGTATCCACAAGGAACCGCTCCAGAACTTCCAGCCCGTGTGTAAGCTTCAAAAAGGCCATTCTGCAATCTTATGTAATTAGCAAGATGTTCCTAGCTTACAAGCAAAACTTGTCAGCGCGATGTAAAATACATCCCAATCACACATAGCACAGAAGTACAGCACGGATTTCCCGACGCACTTCCCGTGCAGCACCGTGACCACCCGTCTGCGCCCCACTGTGCTGCAGCTCCGAGGCCTCTCGGGCTGCTCCTCACCGCACAGCGGCAGGCTGAGTGCCGCTCCTTCCCTGCAGCGCGTGTGGGCACCTTAGCAGACCAAGAACAGCGAAATGAAAAGTGCTATTCTGTATCACAAATAATTTTTTTGAACAGGATAAAAAAGTTTCCTATTTTCACTGTATGTATATATTTTTAATGTTCACGGTTATGTTTTAAAGGTCAAAATGAGCAGCAGAGGCAGAAGTACTTTAGTGTATATTGATCCAAGGTCAATGCAGCTTGCTAATGCAGTCCCTACAAATGACAAAAGCGCCGTTTCACAGAGGCAAACGATCTGAAACACGATCTGTTAGAAGATAAAAACTACCCAGCGTAGAAAATTAAACATTGTTTCTCTGCAGATACACGATCTTCTATTTGGCCTTCTTAAAACAAGCTGCTGGCCTAAGCGCACCTCAAGAGGCAATCCCCAGCTGTCTGCTGGTGGGAGTTCTCCTTTCTTCTACCACTTCTCCAGTCTCTGTAACATTTACACGCTATCAAGGTGGATTTTGCCTTTAAAACAGTGAAAATCTAAGGAAGCCTTGAAGCACACTAGAAATTTCTTCACCAGTGATTCCACGTATACCTACATTCAGCAGGGCTCAGGCCTGGGGTGTGGGCTGGAGCCTGGATGCAGGCCTGCATTCCAGGGCAGGGCTGGAGCATGCAGGGTCTCCCCAGCTTCCTCACCACACTTTCAGATGACACTATTAACATATTCATATTTAATGTTACATATAGGTAATGGAAAAAATCATTAGTAGTGAGAGGAACGAAAAACAAACAACCCCACAAGTGAAATAGGTCTTTTGTTTAGTCAAAATATTTTTATTCGAATGTATGTAGTAGAAGGTTTCTTTTCTTTGTTTTTTTTTTTTGGTTTTTTTTTTTCTATTGTTTTCTCATTATTTCTGATTTTTCATGCTTCCATTCTTTCAGTACAATATATTAACACTTTGCACCTCTTCAGCACTTTCCTGTTAAGGCTCTAAAATTATTTACAGACGACTTAACTAATTCTCACAACAACCAGAGAGAGATTAAGATCGACTTTCTTCAAGTTTTTCTTTGGATTTCAGCATCCAGCTTGTATCAGCTGGGCTTGATATGTGTCCCTGCAGCTGTGAGTGATGCATGCTTTTGAAAGAAAGCCCAAGTTGGAGCACTCAAAATCTAGCTATTTATGAAAATCTTTATTTTTAGTAACTTGTTGAAGGTCACACAATAAGGGTGCAGCAGAATCGAAAACTGGGAACAAAGCATAAATTCCCTGGAACACTGCATTCAGCTCTGGGGCTTCCAGCATAAGAAGGAGATGGACCTGTTGGAGTGGGTTTAGAGGAGGGCCGCAACAATCGTCAGAGGGCTGGAACACCTCTGCTATAAAGTCAGGCTGGGAGAGCTGGAGTTGTTTGGCCCAAATAAAAAGAGAAGCCTCTGAGGAGACCTTATAGCTACTCTTCTAGTACTTAAAGTGGGCCTGCGGAAAAGAGGGGAATAGAATCTCAGGGAGTGTAGCAAAAGGACAGAGGAGAATGGTTTTAAACTAAAAGAAAGCAGATTTAGATTAGGGATTAGGAAGAAATTCTTCACTGCGAGGGTGGTTAGGCGTCAGAACAGGTTGTCCAGAGAAGGTGTGGATACTCCATCCACACAGATGCTCAAGGCCAGGCTGGATGTAGCTTTGGGCAACACGATCTAGTGGAAGGTGTCCCTGCCCATGGCAGGGGAGGTGGAACTAAATGATCTTTAAGTTCCCTTTCCTTCTGTGATTCTATGAGACATCACACATTGTAACTTACTTCTGACCACAATCCATTCCCTTCTCTTTATACTTTACCCTCTACTGAACATTTCCAGCAGTCTTTAATGTTACACATTTACTTATATCCTGCATTTTGCTAGTAAGCTTTACAATTGTGTCTTGAGTCAGTTATACACAGTATACAATGGCTTCGTGTGACTGCATTGAGCCTTAATTAAAAAAAAAAATAAAACCTAACAAGCAACAGGCATAGATTTCACTTTGAGTATTTAAAGAAATTTCAGAGCTTATAGTAGAAAATCTAACAAGGGATTGTCTTAAAGAAAACACCTCCATCACCAAACCTTATTTAAATGAAAGACTAAATATTAACTTGACATTAATACCTTCTTATCAGTAGTGCATTTGCATAGAGAGTCTTCATAAAAACCTGCAAATTCACAAATATACCTTGCAAACAGAAGTGCTACAACAACTGTTCAAGCTAACAATACTTTAAAAATATTCATTTAGTTCATGGAAATGGTATCTTCAAGTCACCTCCATCAGAAGATAATGACATGAAACACAGGTGAAACAGTTTTATAGTTAGATTAACACTGAAAATTCAAACAGACAAACATAATGCAAGTATTTTAACAGAAACAATATAAAATTTCACTGGCTTAAAAAAGATCTAAAGGAGAAATCTTGGCTATTTCAAGGTATTGCTCTACCTTACATTTAAAATGGTACATTTACAGAACTCTTCAGATGAATTAGGCTTCTATAAAACTAAATACTGGAATTCCGATAATTTGTGCAAGTATTAAAATATTAACATTTTAAATGTTAACATTACAATTTTAAATAGCCTTGCAAGTGCAATGTTACAAATATTAAAAGTAATAATAAAAAAAAAAACAAACAAAAACAGAGCTACAATTTCATATAAGTTATAGGAATAAATGAAAGTGCTTTTCAAGTATTCATGTTCATTTGCAGTTGGGTTCTCTTGTTAAGTCAGTGCTCAGTGGTACAATTTAAGTATCAATCTTGTTTCAGTTCTGGATGCACGAATTTAACTGGGTGGAATAAATGAAATTTGAAGGAGTGTTTGTGCTCAATGTTTCAAAATGGCCTATCATTTGTGATAAATATTTCAAAATTGAATATTAAAAAAGTGAAATACAGATTACTTCCTGGAGGCCCTATAATGCTGAACCACAGAGTCATTGTAAATTCTGCCGATTTCTTACATTATGTTATGCTAAATGTTTGTTCTTTAGTAGAGACAAAACCATGGGAACAAAATAAAGGCTCAATACTGTCAAGTTCTAAAGAATTTTTAGGATCCCATAATCTATGCCAAAAGAATGGGATCTAAAGAAGATTTTCCTACATTTTCAATTAGGCAGCAGTTAGCTGAAGTCACTCAAGAGAACACAGCCAGTGCATATCAGCACTGTAGTGTCTACCCAGTGCACAGTGTAGCTTCCTTCCTGGCTAGTTAAAAGCCATTATTATTGCAGCGACACAAATAAGACTGTATGCCTGTTTCCCAGCCAAGGAAAGGTGAGCTAAGTGGGGAAACACTTGCTGATTAGACAAGAAAACCAAACCAAAACAACCCTAAATTAATCAATATGTATTTAAAAGTGCACTGAAAATATTTCATATCGAACCCCGTCTCTCGTAAGTGCTGGATTTTCATCTTAAATTATACCTGCTTTGAACACTGATCATCTGTAAGCTGATATTAGAGCATTTTGTTTGTCTTGCCGTTTGAAAAGCACATGACGCAAGGCAGCATTAATGTCCTTCATTAAAGATTTGGCAACGCCACAGATTTTATCATGAAGATGCAGCTTAGAGATGACAGTTCTGGCGAAGACCCTGCAGACTGTCATTACAAGCTTACTCCAACAAAGTGCTTTGTCATTTGCCAAAGACAAAAGTCAAACTGTTGCCCTACCTCACCACAGTGCTGCACTGGCAATCATAGTTTTCTTTCCAGGTGCAGTTGGACTTTAATAAGCTTTAGCTCTCCAAATTTAGGCATGTCTTTGTAAAAAAAGCAGGGTTTCGTGCTCTTTCAAGACTGGCCATTGTTTAGACTAGTCTCTTCATGCAGACCTGACAACGGCTGATGATGTTTTCTAGTTCTCCTGCTTTCAATGTCTGTGGCATAGGTTTCCTAAAAGAAAGAAAACATTTACTTTGTTGTTGTTGTTAAAAACTAGGGAGAGGTGATGAAACTTTGTATTTGGAATGAAGTTCAAAAAAGCCAATTTCAAGATCCTACAGATGGGTCGGGGCAATCCTGAGCAGAAATCCAAGCTGGGTGGAAAATGGATTAAAAGGAGCCCTGAGGAGGAGGACTTGAAGGTACTGATTGAGGAAAACCTCAGTGTGACCTGGCATCACGTGCATGCAGGCCAGAAAGCCAACTGTAACCATGGCTGCATCAAAGCAAGTGTGAACAGCAAGGTGAGGGAAGTGCTTCTCTCCTCCTGCTCTGCTCTCTAGAGACCCACCTCAAGTTTTGTGTTCACCTCTAGGACTCCCAACAACATAAGAACAAGGGTAGGGCTTTAAACTGAAAAAGGGTAGATTTAGGTTAGATATAAGGAAGAAATTCCACTCTACGAGGGTAGTGAGGCACCAGAACAGGTTGCTTAGAGAAGATGTGGATGCCCTATTCCTAGAAATGTTCAAGGCCAGGCAATCTGATGTAGTGGGAAGTGACCCTGTCTGTGACAGGAGAGCTGTAACAAGACGGTCTTTAAGGTCCCTTCCATGCCAAGTCATTCTATGACAATGAATCAGATGCTTGTCTCACTTTAGGTCTCTTTGTGCTATGGAACGACCACAAACCTGACAAATGGGGATGTCTAATCTGATGGGAATTACTAGGGGAGACCCTGCTTGTTATGCAGGCAGTTAGTGGCTTCTAAGCAATCTGCAGCATGGATGCAGTGTGTATAGGTGAAGGAAGTGGGGCTGGGGCTGCTGAGAAAGTACAGTTTACCTGAACATTCTTCTTGGATTTAGTGATGCCAACCAGAAGCTGTAGGAGTTTGTATAGTAGTTGCATGTCCCTCTGCCGTGGCACTCTATGAATGGGATGGCTCGAAATTCTTCCAGACAAGATCCAGGAGATGCCAGAGCTTGGCCAGAAGCTTCTGAGCCAGCACTTGTATACTGTAACAGCCAATAATTTTTTTAAGAACTTGTATGTCAGCTTTTAGTAAACTGCAGGCAAAAAAAAATCTCTAAAGTGTATCATATGTTCCGTGCTATATCTTGGACCAAACAAAAATCAGCACAGATCAGTTTTATCAGACTCACAATGAAGTACAGAAGCCTTCTGAAAATTCAAGCATATTTACACTATTTCTCTGATCTTGCAAAGGCCTTTTTCTGCTTTAAGAAAAGTCATAAAAGCAAGTACAATGACTAGAAAGTAGCTGGCTTCCATCCAATTCAGGGCTACAGTAACTGTGACAAATAAGCACAGTGACAAATAAGTCAAATTCCATCTTTTGTGTGTGTGTGGGCCCATTCACATTTTTTGTTAAACTGATTCCTTCTCCAAACACAAAAAAAGCAAAGAAGGCATTTTCATTCTCTCATGTTGGACAATGCTTGTAGAAAGAGCTCTAAAACAATTTATGACAGCAGAATATTTGCTAGAAAAATACATTTAAATTTAATGATGTTTGAAAAAAGACCAACCTGTAATTTAGTCAGAAGCTGAGAAAAAAAAAAATTCCAAACATTTATTATAACTTGGGGCCAAATCACAGGAGAGAGAACAAATTCTACACTAGATCTAAAAGAACTTTCCATCATGCAACAAACAAACAAGCAAACACAAACCAAAACAAACCAATCAGACCTTTCAAGAGGGATTTTTAGTTCTATCTCTTACCTTCATTTGCTGGCATCCCTATGGCATGCCACAGTCATGGATAACAAAGGTGAAGTGCCACTTCCCTGATACAGACACACCCCTTATTCCCATTCTCAGTTCTCACACTGAAAGCACATTATGAACTTTCTTCACTAATATCTTGTTATGGCACCAAAATTGCTGAAGCAGTCCTTTGTAGAGAGTGTACTGCATTTGTTTTGATTTTAGCTTTCTATGAAGATTGGCCCAAAGATCTGAATTACAAAAGAACTGCCAGGCAGAGTAGCAGGTAACTTATTTCTGTGCATCTGCGGTCAGGACTGCTTTAACCACCCCAGGCCCCAAACCTGTCCTTCCAAGAGCTCAGCAGAACACATGAGCATGCAGTTACTTTTGTAAGATTAAAATCCAGTCGTTTTCCTTTCATCACATCCCCTTTTCCTTCTACCACTTATTTCCAGGGACAGATCAGAATAGTTGTTCCTATGATCTGTCATTAAATAAGAGTTAATAGAATTCACCATTATTAAGAACAAACGTAGATGAAAATGCCATTAAAAGTTAGACAAAGGAAAATGAGTATTTCCAGTGTTTTTATCTTTACCATAACAAAAGAAAAGCCCTTCCAGAGAGATATCCAGCCTCCTGGACATGCAGGAACTGCAGTTGTTTGGCTGTGAACTGCTATTACCATTGCAGGTCCTTCACAGACAATGCATCTGTAAGAAGAAGCACGCATACATTCAGTGCAGAGTGAGGGAAAATATGTAAGCAGACCAAAAACTGCATCTGCCATGATACTAGCTACCTAAATCTAGGACTCACTAGAAATACTGTACCCCATATACATTTCTGCTGTTAAATGAGGAGATAAGTAAATTGAAGGTAATCCAAATAACTTTTAGACAGAAATTGTTGAATGACAGGAACTAATCCCGGAACATTTGACATTCCTAATACTGCCTTTACCACAGTAACACACTGAATTTTACTTTCACCATGTGCTCATTATTTTATGTTGCTATGGTTTAGACCAAAGTTCTGTACCTTTATTTGCTAATATTAAATTTTAAAAAATACTGTATTTCCTAAATGAAAAAAATGTGAAGCTGAGCTACTAGATTGCAACAAATGTGTAGAGCAGGCTAGAAGGAAGAGTTCAAAGCTTGCCTTCCTGTTTTTTATTTTTCTACTCTTGGTCTTTTGTACTTTTAATGTTTTCCCACTTAAGAGGCTCTTTAGCTTTTTCAGACGTCCTAAAGCAACTGAAAAGGTTAACATTCATACGAGGGGGTTTCATAGCAGAGAGCCTTCAGCTCCAGTTTATAATATTCTTCAACAACTACAGTAAATTTATTATATGTAATTGGAAACAGAAATTGACTTGTACTGTATTACAAACATTGAAGCTGTCATTATGCCACTTTAGCCTGCCTCTAATATATATGACATTAGTATTAAAAATATGTATGCATGTGCATGTGTATATATATATCTATGTCATTGCAAATAGCAGAACTGTTTTCCCTTTTCTCATGTCCGCTATGCTAATTAAGCCTGTGGCAGTACCTTACCTATAATCTAACTTTTCTCAGAGTATCACTGAATATCTAATATATTCAGATGAGTAATTAAAAAAAAAAAATCAAGCAATTATAAAAAGTGCTTGTATTTACTGAGAGGTAAAGGTCCTTCTCTAAGATTTATTGTTCAAAATAACTTACACTCTGTGGCTGCTGGCCAGAAGAACTAAAATTCTTATGCTCTTACCTGCTTATATGGGGCTCTAGTGCTTTGCCAGAGATTGGTGCCATGTCTGCTGGCATTGCTGTTGCAGTTGACAGCCAGTATGAATAGTCATTGCGAGAAGCAAAACTGCACACATCATTGGTGTTACAGAATAAGAACGGCATGGTGGTAAATCTCTGCAAGCAGCTACCAGCTGTTCCTAAAGTACATAAGAGGAAAATGTGTGACAAATAGGAGACTACTCAGCACGACCATCAAAGGAGACCAGTGAAAAGTTTAGAAATTGATAACTATTAAGAGTTAAGTGTCTATACAGCGAAATTATATGAAATCAAAATACTTATCACATAGATAAAAGTCTTTAAAATCAAGGGCCAAGAGCAAAATCTGTTAAAAATATTATCTTACTGAATGATATCAGTCCTTGACACAATGGCAGGAATTAAACACAAGCTTCTGGGGCCATTTTTTGACACTCTATAGCATCCAATCTGGCATCCACAAAGCACTGTGCTCTCCTAGACCTTGTAATATTACTATCAGCCCTACACAAATGCTACTAACATTTACATTAGGCATCTATTCATAAGTAACAAAATTGCTCTTGAAAAAAGTGAATGGAAAACAAAAGGAAGTATAGGAGTGCATGAAGGAAAGACACCTTTCAAACTGTGGTTACAGAAATTGACTCAGAGCAGCAGACCACTGATGGTTGAAGCCAGTGTTCAACTCAGACACAATGAGTTTGGTTTCATGAAGACAACTTAGCATTACTGCACTCTACAGAAGGTGATATGAACATTTTGCTAATATAGTACCAAGGTCTTGTCCATGAGCTCGTTCATTTCCTTGTACAAAAAGCAGTGAATAGCCAACGTAGATTTGTGATGTCCCAGGTGGGCATGAAGGAATCTTTGTTGACTGACTATGTCGAGTAAAGATAAAACCTCTTCTTGTTGGACCAGTGGTGATAGTACCTGGTGATCCAGGCAATCCCTGTAGACCAGGGAAGCCAATCAATCCAGGTTGCCCTGTGAAGGTGAAGAAAATATCACATTCTTAGAATTCCTGTTTTACTTAAAATAGTGAAAATGAAAATAAACAAAAAAAAAATTAAAATTTAAAATGAATAGTAGTTTTTACTAGATATATTAATTCCTTCAGACCTAGCTCACATAGCTTTACTTTGCACCAATTTGTGGCATAGTGAAAACTGTTTTTTTTTTTTTTTTTTTTTTTTGGAAAGTTGTAACTTATTTTAATTTTATGGTAACTCAATAAAAATATTCAGTTTCAAGTAAAGTCATGTAAAGGCACACTGATTTGGACAGATTTTCAAGTGGGTGAGTAAATGCAGTTAGTAACAGAGGAGCACAGTCAAGGCACACTTTTGTAAATGTTGTAAACTATTTCTGTTGTGAACATGAATCTGTTAAAAGCTAAGCATGTGCTACTGCAAATTTTACAGAATCTCAATATATGGTAAAAGAAGACTTGATGAAAATTGGGAATACATTTTATTTATATATTCAGTAGTAGCAGTCAAACAGAGATGTCTGCTTTCCTGTACCTCTTTGCCCTGGAAATCCCCTGTCTCCTTTTGGACCAGGCCGTCCTGGTTGACCTGGACGACCAAAACTTCCTGGTAGACCTTTTACTCCTTTAGGTCCTAAACAGTAATCAAGAAAAAAAACAGATTAATACAGCAGTATTATGCTAGACTTTAATAACTGCTAATAAATGAAGTTAAAATCCCTATGTGAATGCAGCTGTATTAGAATAACAACAGCAACACAAAGTTCACAAATGTTGGGTCTGTCCATAGTATTACTATCAGCATATTTCACATCAGGAAGATGACAAGGAAGTACTGAACATATTGTAGAAAAATATTGTTATCATAAAGAACTTGTACATAGATCACAGCAAATAGCTTTTACTTTTAGCATGTGTTAACTATAGGAATATTTCAAAAACGTAATAACAGGCCATAATCATGTTGTTCACAGTTCACAAATCCATAAATAATGTAGCTCCTTTCTAAAACAAATTTAAGGAAGGTGTAAAAGAACATTTATTTAATGCCTGCATTGTTATGCCAGAGGGAATTTTGTCATTCCTCAGTCAGTCATGCTTTCTAGCAGGTCCAAGACTCTGAGAATTTCCCTCCTGGTATGGAAAGCTGTGGTGTGAGAACAGTGGTTGAGCGAACAGTACACATCCAAGTTATCCCACCTGCTTCTTGTTCCCACGTTCCTCACAGCCATGGCAGGCTTCACTTCTCATAGAATAACAGTCTCCCCTTTACCTTCCCACCTCCAGACTAAGACAGACACAATCACTTCGTAGCATACCTATGGTACTTGTTACACATGTTACCTCAGAAATGAGAAACATTCTTGAGAATGGTTCTGCTCATATGAAAACAACAAATGTTTTAACTGAAGTTTTTTTATACCATTTTTGTTGCTTAGCCTTATATTGAGGAAAAAACTTGCACACTCTTTGACTGCAGGTGTGGTGGGCAGATGGAGCGGGCCAGGTTACAAATATAAGGTTGTTAACAAGGCACCAAGAGTTATTTTTAAATTCTGGGAAGTATTTTTAAAAATACATCAATTTTCTATCCACCTGTGTGTTTTCCTGCCAAATTGAAATGTCCATCATATGAGACGCACAAACATGTTCAGAGAGAAAATTATAAACTACCTTGTAGTCCAGGAATCCCTTGAATTCCTTGATCACCTGGTGTTCCTGGGATTCCTGGCAGTCCAGGAGGCCCTTTGCTTCCTGGGACAGAGAATATTCTCCCAGAGACACCAGGTGGACCTAGAAGAAAAATGTAATGAAGAACTCTTACTTTAAAAACACTCAAAACAAAACAAAACAATAACAAAATCAAGCTAAGTTAGCTGGTATTAGAATAAAAGTTGTAACAATAGTTACCAGGCTGGCCCTTTGGTCCCCTTGGCCCTTCTGCCCCTCGTGGTCCAGGTGGTCCCTGATTACCCTTTTCTCCTGAAGAAGAAGATTGGAAATAAGTTGTTTTTTTTTCTGGTTTGAAAGGTCGAAACAACTGTCAGATGTCCACCACCTTATTTATGAGTCTTGTGTGATCCATGCAATCTTTCTGAAGAGTAACACAGTCAGCAGCCTTATTTGAAATAGAAGAGTGCACTTCTACGTTTCTTTTGTTACTCTGGAATTTATAGGCCAAGTCATATCTGTTAACAATAATTTGTTTCCATATCCCTGTAACACAGTTCAACTCTCTTCAATCCCAACTGTCAGTTATACTGATGGCTGTTAAGAGGATTGTGAAGTTCTTCAAAAGTTTGAAACTTAATAAACAATTCTTTTCACAGTGTAAAATACGAGGTTACATCCAGAATGTTCCCTAACAGCTCTGCAGTAAATAATAATAAAAGGAAACCTTTTATTGAGCCAAAATATTTGACTGACAATGTGAAGAAATGAGGGCTTTTTGCTTAAGAAAGTATAATTATTGTCTGTACAGTGATTTTTAAATTTAGAACCATAAATGTAAAATATACAGCATGGAACAACAAAGCAGGGGGTTTAGCAAGTAGGTGATAATTGTGTATTATTTTATATTAGGTAATTGAAAATGAACATGTTGGAATGATGCAGGCCTAAATCAGGTCTAAATCACACATACACACACACACAAAAAAGTCTTAAAAGAATTTTTAGCCAGCAGCCTATCTCACTAACCCTTGGGAATATAAAATTAATAAGTCTAATACATTTTATAGTTTGTCTGCTGATAAACTGGTGAAAATCATAATCAGGACTGGTTTATGGCAAGCAAACAACCTAGCACTTTGTATCATAATTATGATTAAATACTCTTGAGTTTATAGCTAGGAGGTTGCCAAAAATCACATGTTTTAGTTGTGGCGTGGCATTTCTAATTTGCAAACCCAGTTCCAATGTCCTTACACATCATTAGTAAGACAAACATTTTTAAGTTGCCTGAAATGGAGACAGTTGAAGTTGTAGCTCTTCCTCATTTTAACAACACTTTGGACATACTCAGCGCATCTAACTAAAAAAAAAAAAAAATGCTCTCTTAGTGAATGCTTTCTTTCACAGCTGACATTCATTCTGCTCTTGATGGACAAACTCCATGTCTCTAGGATCTGACCTGGTAGGTGCTCTTGCAAAATTCTTGCAGAATTTTTTCCTGTTTGTCACATAGAAGTGTACATAATAAATACATGAATACCTTTTACACCTGGAAATCCGAGAAAGCCAGGGTCCCCTCTAGCACCAGGATAACCTGGTCGACCTTCTACTCCCTGCAAATCAGATACCATCAATAATAAAGACAAAGCAACATCTGCATACTATGAAGTACATTTCTTTTTTGTTCAAAAATATTTATAGTGTTATGTCCATAGAACATCCTACAAGTAAAATAATTTGCTCAATTTTTCAGCAGGTTAGAAACAGTCATATCATTGTTAATATTATTCTGTAATACCTAATGGCCAAAGAAATGACATGTTAGAAGTACTCGATTCTTTTTTGGTCTGCTTAAGTCTATGACAACTCTTTTTAATATCCATTTTAGTATATTTATTACACATTTATTTCTTTCACTCTGGGTGTTATTTTCATGGTAGGAATGAAATTTACAGTTGAGTAAGAAACAAGTAGCATTCCTTTCACTGACTTTTGGACCTGGAGGGCCACTGTCACCAGCTGGGCCCATTGGTCCTTGTATGCCATCTGCTCCTCTAACACCTTTGCTTCCTTTTATGCTCATAGTGGGAAGACCAGGGAGCCCTTGAAAACCAGGAATACCTGTACAGAAATAGAACATGTAAAGAGCAACATCAACACCATTTCACATACATGACATACGGTGCAGCTCTATAATGGTACTTCATGTTTATTGTCTCAGTGATCCCCAAGGAAATATACCCATTTATTTAAAAAAAGAGTGATTGATTGAATAAATAAATAAATATATATATTTTTTCTCTAGCCTCAATTTTATCTGAGATCAGAGATGAGTTCTTGCAATCCTCTGTAGCACTACAGTTTTTTTTTTATATCCTTCAGTTTAATTATGTCTGGAATATCTCACTTAAAGAAGTCACATTTCAGACACCGCACAGATTGCAAAGGAAGAAAGCAAAATGGAGTGGAGGGTAAAACTTACATCATACTGCATGGACCATTCTGGTGTTTGCAGTTGTAAGATTGCATCAATTTGTAAAGGAACTACCTGTTTAATTACGAAGCTCTCTGGGGGAGAATTCCCTCCAATCTTGAGTTTTGGACAGGCTGAATTCTGCTTTCAATTATCAGTATATCATTTCAGATAAATAAGGAGTTATAACAATATACCTGGTCTTCCATCTGCACCAGCAATGCCTCTATTCCCTTTTGGGCCAGTAATTGCCAAGCCTGTTGCTCCTTGAAATCCAGGTAATCCCATTAAGCCAGGAGGTCCAATGGGTCCTTGGTCACCCTGATGACCTTTCATACCTGGTGGCCCAGGGAAACCAGGCAGCCCCATGTCCCCTTTGACTCCTGTAGAGTATAAGTAATACATCTGAGGAGAATTGTCATGATGGTGAGATGGTAAGACAACTTTCAGAAATAGGACCACACAGAATATATGCATTTACTATACTGCAAAGGTGGAATTCAGCCTTTGTTTTTAGTATGTCTATGATCCCAAAGCCATCTTGCTACTGTAAAGCAAAATGGTTGCATGAAGGCACAATGCAAAGTAGTGTACACCTGCTTTTCTTTTAAAACTCCACTTCAGAGTTCTTCCTTTGCTCATGCTCATGCAAAGGAAGAAACTTGAAGGAAGGGTAGAAAGATCAGATTGAGGAATACTTCTTGACGTAGCAGTAGAAGCAATGCTAGTTCAAACACCAGAACTGTCAAATCCTATTAAATTAAATTCCAGATAAAACCAAGAGCACAGTAACACTAGTTGATTGAGCAAATTCTCAGTTACAAAACACTATTTTTCAACATAGTCTCCACTATTAGCTGTACATTTTTGCCAGCAATGAACAGGTTTCCATGCTATGCTTGTAAAAATCTGTACCAGTGGAGATGACCCACTGTTTCACAGCTGCCATGATGGCATCATTGGTAGGAAAATGTTGCCCACATAGTTAATCTTTCATCATCATGACTGGATGGAAGTCAGAAGGTGCAAAATCTGGACTATATGGTGGGTGTGGTAGGACAGTGAAGTCAAGATTGGTAATGTGTTCTGTGGTCTTCAAACTGGTATGGAGCCTAGAACCACCACACTGGAAAAGAAAGGTTGTCTTCTTCTTTGGCCTGACTCTCTGGAAGTTCGAACCTTCAGCTTAGTCACCATTCTGATATAGCAGTCAGAGTTCATAGCTTGCCCAGGTTCCAGGAAATCCAGAAGTATACGAGCCCTCTCCTGTACCAAAAGTCAGTGCATATCAAGTTACCTTCAAATTACCTGCTGATGGCTGCATTTTGAACTTTTTCTTCAATTAGCATATTGTCACTCCATAGACTGCTGTTTTGACTCCAACTTGTAATGATAACACCACATCTCATCACCAGTAACGATGTGATCCAGGAAACTGTCACCTTCAGCCACATACTGGTTCAACAGATCCTGACAAAACTGCATACAGTGTTCTTCCTGTTCCTGTGTGAGTGTTCACAGGACCCACCTGGGGCAAACTGTGTGATAGGCCAAAGCTGCCATCATTATTTCCAACAGACTGAAGCTGATTTTCAGCTCTTCACAGAGTTTCCTGGTCATAATCCACTGATTTGCAGGGACGAGCTGATCAAGACACTGTTCATTTCATGGTTTGACAGCTGTGCACGGCTGTCCAGAACGTGGCTTGTCTTTCACATCACTGTCACCACTGCTGAAACACACCACCCACCGCCTCACTGTTCTCACATCCGCTGTTTGGTCTCCAGAAACATTCAGCAAGCATCACTGAATGCCAATGGGTGCAATTGTTTTCTGCATGGAGGAATTCAATTACACACATTTGCTTCATACACAATTCCATGTCAGACACCATTCTGTCAGGCTGCCCCTCTGCTGCCATCTGTTGCACGGCAAGAAAATTTAACAGAGTATTGTAGAAAAGGTTCAATCTCTACTGCTGTATCACCAACATCTGCCCCAGTGTTGTGGGACAGCATAATAAAACAAGAGGCATTACTTTCATAGCAGCCCTTGTAGGTGCCATTTTAAACATCCAAAAGCATCTTAAAGATGAAGACTCTAGTATATTAAAATGAAGCTCTACTTTCTAAAAAAAACAACTCACCTCTACGACCAGGAACACCTTGAAGGCCAGGGATTCCTCTCCCTGGTGCTCCTACAGAATATTAGGTCACGTTATACTTAATAGACCAGGATAATTGCTCAAAAACATCATTGTCTAGCACTTCATATTTCAGTTCAAAATTCACTGAATCAAAACAAAGATTTTTGTTATATATCCAATAACTGATACTTTATATTTTGAATTGCTTCTATCCAGAAATACAAATGATATTTGTAAGCTTTTCTTTACAGCAGGAATTCTAATTTACCAGTTGTATATGAGGCAGAGTCTATAATAAATAAAAGACAAACCTTATTTTCAAGAGGAAAAAGCCAGATAACAATTTGCATTTATATTAGTTAAAAAGAAAAATAAAAGAACATACATAGTTATAAAAATGAAAATACTTTAACAGTGATTACTCAAAACTGAATATGAAAAAGCACATAAATATCTAAAGAGCAGGTGTCAAGAGGATGGGGCAGAATCTTTTTGTCAGGGCAACAAGTACAGTTTGGAGCACAGGAAGTTCCACCTGAACATGAAGAAAAAATTCTTTACTTTGAGGTGGCAGAGCACTGGAACAGGCTGCCCACAGAGGAAGCAGAACTTCCTTCTCCGGAGATATTAAAACCTGCCAGGATTCTTGCTTGTGTAACTTACTCTAGGGAATGTGCTTTTGCAGCAGGATGGAACTGGATGATCTCCAGGGGTCCTGTCCAATCCCTACAAGTCTGTGATTCTGTGAAAAGGCTTATTATGAATGCCTTCTCAGAATTTTATTTTAAGACGTTAATATATAAAAATATTATGACTGTAAGACATGAAAACATTTTGTCAGAATTCAGCACAGGATTGTATCTATCTGTGGACACTGATGATACCAGGAATGACATTCTGTTGTAAGCTTTTACACACCGATTCCTTTCATCCTTTTTGTGTAAAAGCTGAGACCCTTTTTTTAAAGGGATTTTGGTTCTCCTAGGTTTTCTGAGGTGAAACACATACAAATCATTAACAGCAGTACTTAGGCTCTTGCAGAAATTAACATTTTAAGGGGAAATTATGGCAAATCACATGCATAATAATTGAGTGATAGGCATTTCATTAATAGCGTGTACTACAATTACACAGGAAGTCAATAAACTATGTACAATTAAAAGCCTTCTACTTATAAAGTCCTCTTTGGCTCCACAGAATTTTCTTTTTAATCCTTCCCCAAAAAAATCTTGTCAGTTTAGCTAGGGAAAAAAGTAAATTTTAAAATATAATGCAAGTATTTCACTACAGTTACCTGGTTCTCCCTTTACTCCTGGGGGACCCGGCATACCATCCTGACCCTGACTACCTCTTTCACCAGCAAGTCCACTTTCTCCAGGGTATCCAGCAGCACCTGTGAATTAAAAAGGACCACAGTACCATTTTTACTTCTATTATTTTGCACAGAAAAGAGAGAAGATCTAAATTTCTTTAAAAAAGAAAAAATTATCAGTGCAGCTACTTCAAGGACAGAGGTAACCATCCTGTATATACACATTTGTCAAAAGCAGAATATCTTTCGTATCCAGTTCACTGGACATCAGTGGAATTAGAACTCCCACTATTTCCACCACTCCCACTAACTAACACGGAATCCGTGGTGCTGGAAATCCATACAAGCAGCATGCTTTCTTTCCCTAGCTTTATTACAAAATCAAGTTTTCTGGGAGTAGATTCTGATCTTTGCTAAGTGCTGATAAGCCAGCATTAGTTCACTAAAGCCAACAGAACAACACAGTTTGGATGAAGATCTGCATATGAGAATATTCAATGCCCTTTTTTGAAGACAATGACTGACACTAACTTTAATGAAGTCCACACTACAAACCTGTTCTGCTGCATATTTACACACTCCCCTTTATGTATTTTTTTTAATGGTTCAGTATTTTCTGCTGCTCTAAGAAATGACAGCGCTCTCTTCCCCTTCTTTCCTCACCAATTCACTTTCTCCTTCATGTCTAGTTATGTCTTAGTTTATTATTCTCTTTCAGTAGGTAAAACAAGCCTTTCCTACTATCTATGTTGCTATCGCATCTTGAGACTTTTGGACTGAAAAAGAGTATGAAGGAAAAAGTTTCACAGTACTGAAGCGAAATTAAAAGTTATTCCCTTTTAAATGTTATTCCCCCTGAGCTGAACTGAGAATGTTGAAAATAGGCTGTTAAAGAGCCCAGCTGAAATTGGAGAAGACAAACAGAGCCTCATACCAACATTAACAGAGAATGGGACTATATCAGGTAAATTCTAAAAGCTTGTAAGAATAGGAATATCAACTGTCTCATTACAAAGAAAATAATCAACCAGAGGGCAGCAATCTGGGAGGGATGCTATATACCATACCAGGAGGGCCTATAACACCCTGTTGTCCTGGGTGGCCCTGCTGTCCTTTAACACCAACATCACCAGGAAGTCCAAGTTTCCCTGTAAGAAAGAGTTTGGGAGAGAAAAAGAGGCATTATCACTTGGAATTCAGTTAGCCTAGCTGTGCTGACTACAAAGGAGCTGTTGAGGTTTACGACAGCTGAATATAAAAGTGCCACCCCACAGGCACCCTGCATAGCTTATTGAGAATTCTCTTCTTTTAGTAGCATATCAGCATTTAATCCCCCTCCAAAAGCAAAACATACCTGGGTTTCCAGCAACTCCTGTTTCTCCTCTGAGCCCGTGTAGTCCTGGTGCTCCTTCATGTCCTGGCTGACCTTGGGATCCTTTTTCTCCTTTCCTGCCCAAAGCCCCAGGAGCCCCTGGATCTCCCTAAGAAATAGCAGTTGCACACAAACAGGTAAAGAATGACATTATGTTCTGTATTTGAAGAATAGAAAAATCATGCTTACCTTTACACTTACAAATTAACGTCAGTCCTTAGACATTTTTTTTCATAGACTTTTTTTCCAATTTTATACTAATAGTTGCTCTTTTGATCTAAAAATACATTCTAAAATACCCATTTTATCTTGAATTACAATGACTTGCAGAACAACAATCTATTTCTTGATATCTAGCTAAGAAAGAAAGCAAACTGATAATCTGGACAGATTACAGGAGGTATAGTACAGCTTACATCATCAACCACATCTTTTGGATAATCTCACATGTAAAGATTCACAGTTGTTCAACAAACAAAACATGTGAAGCAAAATTGCATCCACTTGGTCTATATCTAACAATACATATTGCTAAAAAGATAAATAAGTTGGTATCAATAGGCTTTCAAAAACCAACATAATTTTCACAATTACACAATTACAATTTCACAAGTACACAATTTTTGCATTTTCTAACACTATTTCTCTGCAATTCTTGATGTACAAGAGGATTTTTGTATGTATCATCACAAGCATGTCACCTACTTATCTCCTGCAAATTCTACAACTCTTGCTTACACATTTTTCTGTTTCTGTTGTCAAGGGCTCTGCTTTTTGCTTAATATGACAGTGTTTCTGTTGCCTTTATACCTTTGGACCAGGTTCTCCTGGGAGACCAGGAGATGGGTGCCCAGGATCTCCTTTTTCACCTGGAAAGCCACCATAGCCTGTTGGACCAGGGTCACCTGAAGTTCCTGGAAAGCCTGGGGATCCCTTCTGTCCTTTTTGACCTGGAAATACACAGATAATAACAGCATTCTTAAAAGGATCATAATCACACATCACATTTCATGCTTTGCTAACTACTGCTTGTATAATCAGGTATTCATTCTTCATCAGAAATAAAGTATTTTGTACAATTACTGATTTTAATTCCAATCACTTTTTTTTAAAGTTTATTACATTTAACAGTATATAAATTAAATAATTTATAATTAATATATTATCTCTAATTCCAATAGTTGAAACTTATAAATCTTATGACCACTAGCCAGGCATTTGGTTACAAAACCAGATTAAGCCACTATACATTACTATGAACAGAATAATTAATGCCCTGAAATTATTATTTAAGAAGTCATTATAAACTATATACAGAGATAGTCATTTATAATACATTATTAACATCCCACTTTAAAATTCAAGAGAGAGAGAACTCCTTTCTGCAATTCAGGCAAATGCTGGGGTGTAAGAAGTCTACAAATACTGCAGAGAATAAATCTCAACTTGAGTAAGTATTGTCTGTGCACTTACAGTAACTGCTCAGATCTGCCTAAATACTTCTGTACAACTCTATCAATTTTCAACATGACTTAATAGAAAATAACCTGGAATTCCCATGTTCCCTTTGTTTCCTGGTGCACCAGGAAATCCTTGTCCTCCAGGAATCCCTGGAAGACCCATAAATCCTTTGACACCTGCAAGATGAAAAAACAAGTGTCATCTTCACATGCCCTGTTTAGATACTGACCGTCTAGTAGAGCTGAGATTAATACAGAATCTTTTACTTCACACATTGCATGGCATCTTATCATTTTATAAATCAACTAATAGTGAAGTATAGTTCTTCCTACTGCTCTAGATGCACATAGAATTATCAGTATTATTATCAAACAAAAAACTCAAATATATATCAACATTGACATATTAAGGTTTGTGACTTAACACAGCATTTTGGAATGGCAACTGAACCTCTGAACATTTTATCAAGATCAGTGATCTCCGTTAATGTGTTGGACTTTCCTTCCATTGTTCACCTGAGTTCAGACTGGTTTCTGTGTGTGTCACAATCACTTTAGCTTAATTTAGCTAAATTAACATTCGGTTTAATGACTGCAAAGCAGAGCTTCATCTAGAATGCTCAGATGTCTAAATTCCAGGGTATTGGTAATCCCTGAATATTTAGGCATGTCAGGTCTGATTTTTTTTCCCATAAAAAGTCAGAGAGTACCAAAGCATTTGCAGCTTTTCTTGTGATGGCTACACTGCAACAACTACAAAGGACATATCAGTGATGATACTGGTTAATCCCATCGTGGCAGGAGCTATTTCAATTACAAGACTAAAATTATTTCTAATTCCTTAATTGTCAAAAATTCTATGCATCTAATTACAGTATTGTGATTTCTAGAAATAAATTATCTTAAAGAACCAAAAATACAGAAAAACAGACAAGTAAAATTTTTTATTATCATTAAATATTCATTTCCTCACTAAAGGTCAACGTGTATCATTTGTGTATGAGGGCATGGTGATGTCAGAGCAAACTCTGTGGAAGGGCACAGGTAGGTTTATAATTTACAATGAATTTTTTTAAGACTTATTTTCGCTGAAGACCCAGCAACTTTCAAAATAATATTATCTTACCCTTCATGTGGTATGGCAATTTTCAACATACATACTCCATACCTGGTACACCAGGTACTCCTTCAGATCCAGTAAGACCTGGGGGACCTTGGACACCTGCATCTCCTTTTTCTCCTTTTAGGCCCATTCTTCCTTGGACTCCTAAAATGGTTTCATTAAAAAAAATAATAATAATAATTGCACAACAGCATTTTAGAATGTGAGTTTTCTAACTCTTTTAAAATAATGAAACTGCAATGGAGTAAAATATTTTACTTTGTTAACAAACACAAGCAATGTCTTCTCTATTTCCCATACAGAGACAAAAGGAAGTTTCTGAAATCTACCACATGAAAGGTCTACACAAAGCTAGATAGCATTAGCTGAGCATGCACAACTCAAATGCCTATTCTCTTCTAATATTACACAGAAAATAAATCCTCTCACAGTCAAATATATCTAAGCAGAGTCAACTTCTTTATGGTCTGGTATTCAGCTGGTAAGCATACTTGTTTCCGCTCAAAGGCTACTACGTGTGTAAAGACGTGATTCTAAGAGGTTTATATGAATAAATCCCATTTTGTTACTGATTTAACATTACAATACAAGGATTACTAAGGATGGACTTGTTAAAATGGAGATAAATATTCAATGTAATATCCAACTATCTCACAAGAAAAGGCAGTTAGAGTGTTTGACAATAATTATTAGAAAGCCATATGAATACTTCGAGTAGAAAAGTTACTGTCTTACCCATGTTAGAATCCAGTGAAACTGCAACACAGATGACAGCCCTAACTAGTTTTGAATGATGAAAAAGTGAACGTGTACCTTTAGAGCCTTGCTCTCCTTTATTTCCAATCACAACCGAGGTTTCAGATGGTCCAGGAAAACCTTTGTCACCTGGTTCACCTTGTGCTCCAAGAAGCCCTTTTCTTCCTTTTAGCCCTGGGGAGCCAAAAGAACCTGAAAGAAAATATATTTTCTAAAGATTACATGTAGAACATGAATAACACAGAAAAAAAAACAACCAAAAAAACAGAGCAAAAAGCCCTGTAGCAAATCATTAACCATTTTTACAAATACCAGTGAAGTAGGAAAGGTGATAATTCAGTACTGCCAAAAGAAAACTCTGTTGTTCTGTTGGTAGACTGCAAGGGTCCAGAAGTTAAAGATTAACCAAGACACAAAGAAATTCTGGTTAAGCTCCTGTATTCTTAAGGAATAATGAAGGCATGTAATTTTGCCACTTGCCTCTGATACCAGGGTTGCCTGGACTTCCAATCCTGCCAGGGGGTCCAGGAATTCCTAATGGGCCCATTGTACCTGGCTCTCCTCTAGGGCCTGTGCAAATGAAACAATAGAAATGTATTTGTTAATACTGATCAGTGGCATAGAATATTATTTTAGAAAGTTATGCATGTGCCTGCAATTTAAATGTTTAATTGATTCTTTTAATCTTTTCTCCATTTCTAGAACATAACTGTAGAAGCAAGTTTACTAGCTTTTAACAACTGAAACAGCACTTACATACAGATTAACCTGGATAGTCTGAGGGGTTACTAGTGGCTGCAATAGCTTCTACCAATTGATGAAATAATTGAGAGTGACTGTAATATACCTGATATCTGTTTTGGGCTGTGACATCTGTCACAGGATGCGTGGGAAACTATTTCTGTATTTTCAACTTAGAGTTGATTACATGTCACCATGACTGACACCTTTTTGCAGAGACTGACAAGGTTTCTATGTCAAAACACGTATTTGCAGAGACCTTACCTGGCACACCAGATACTCCTGGCCTTCCAGACTGTCCCTTGAGACCAGGTAATCCTGTGTTTCCCAGGAGACCTATCAATCCAGGTTCCCCAGGCTTTCCATAGACTCCTGGGATACCCAAGCCAGGAGGACCTAGTTTGCCTTTTGAGCCTAGTGAACCTCTTCTTCCTAATAAAAAATGCATGATGGTGTATGTAAGGTATATCTTGCTGGAAAATTCATCTCTGTCTTGCCATTACAAGTACAAAACTCTTCTTGAACTCTGACAACTATACAGAAGATATATATGTGAAAACATACACAGGACATATTAGACAAACATAAAATACCAATTCTACATTCATCCTCCAAAAACTGTGGGGAGTGATTTCCCACCATGACCATAAAATTTTTTTGAGCTCACATACAGGAGAATAACTGAGCTGAGCGTCTGAGTGTGTTTCCCTTGGAATGGAAATCATACACAGTAGATGCGGGTACTCTGAGTCCCTGAACTGGTTTTCCCTACAGTTGAGACTCTTCCTCTGTTTTGCTTCTTTATCAATGACATTGAAAGAAGCTCAACCCCATACGAGACAGATGACTGAAACAGACTTTTACCTGTGGAATTTACATCAGTTCATGATCACTTCTGGGGCCATATAATGCAATCTGACTCTTAATCTATCTTAATCAGACATGTGCTTCCTCCAATCTGCAGATAATTCTTCTTTTTAAATGAGATGTCATTTTCTTGCAAGTTATCCCATAATCAACATCCAGAAACAACTTCAGGTCCCTCAGGACATTGCAAAGCATAAATAAAACCCAGAACCACTCAGCTAAAAAGCTCATTTGATTCAGAGCGTCCTACCTGGTGGGCCTGTAGCTCCCTGGGCACCTGGCAAGCCTGGCAGGCCAGTAAGACATTCAGCAGGTTTCCCTGGAAAACCTGGATCCCCAGGAACCCCAGATGAGCCTGGATCTCCTAAAAGAAAGGAGCCTGTTTTCATAAAAGTTTAGATAGTAGTCCAAAGCTTTGAGTGAACACTGTTTGACTTGGCTTCCCTTTCCTTAAAATACAGATGTAACATGTTGTGTTCCTCATGCTTATTTGACCACAGTACCTCTTGGGCCACTATTGCCATCACGTCCAGCATGCCCTGGTAAGCCTGGAAGCCCTGGAAATCCAGTATCACCTCTTGGGCCAGGAATGCCACGACCTCCTGGTGAACCTACTTTGCCTGGCTCTCCAGGAATAATCATGCCTGGGTCACCCTGCAACACAGAAATACAGACAATCACTGTGTACTACGCTTTGCAAATCTGTCAAAATATTTTCTTCATCCTGTGATCAGCTCACTTTTTTATTATTAATCGTCATCTTCTCCTGGGGATCTTTCACCTTACCATGTGTAATGTCTCCAATTCAGTAGAACACTGGATGTTCCTTATTGGCTAGCTGCAAATTCTGCATCAATACATTAATTTGTCTAAATAGGTTTTGAACTCTATCTCCTACCTCTAAGAAATTGCTAATAAGCATAAAAAGGCAATTCCCTCTGTTTGTTGTTACTGCATTATGATGCTTGCTTTAGCAGAAAAATGTTGGACCTATATCTGAAAATAAAATTTTTGCTTTATTTTACATAACAGCCATTTTTTTATTAGGATATTTATTTAAGTAATCAAAGTCAGCACCTAGAATATTCACAATACTCAGTTATTGTTGTTTTCTTCTTTTCCCCTTGTAATTCTTCTGAACATTGTTTTCCATGCATACTGTTTTTATGACAAATGTGTTGACTCTTTCCTGAAAGGAAAAGTTGAACTGTTTGTTCTTATTGACTGACTGATACGCTGGTTGTTTGGGGTATGAGCAAACCAGAATGTTTTAAAGCTTGTTAGTAGAGCTGAGCTTATACAAGCCACTGGTTACATATTTGGATCAGAAAGGTCACTTTAGACCAAGTTGTCCTGTGGCTTGAGGTACAGCATAAATAATAATTAAACAAATAAGCCCAAGTATACGAACACACACAAAAGAAGAAATGCCATCTTTTCAAAACAGTGAAGCGTTATTATTTTGTTCACATTTGGATCCTGATTACAGATTAGTCAAGTGACTTGCAATTACATATGTCACCATATATTTCTGAGTAGCCACCTTTTCAGAAGCTGTGGCATTTATTTGTTTATTTATTTTGCTGAAAGCAATGCAATAACTTCACTGTGCTCTGAAAACAGAAGTACCAAAACATCCCAAACACTTGGAGACCTGAAATCCTGCATCTTCAGTTAAAATTTTACCTCCATAGAAACACAGAACCATAGAATTGCTCAGGTTGGAAAAGACCTTAAAGATCATTGAGTCCAACCACAACCTAACTATACTACCCTAACTAACAACCCTCCACTAAATCATGTCCCTGAGCACCACACCCAAACGGTTTTTAAACATGTCCAGGGGTGGTGACTCAACCACCTTCCTGGGGAGCCTATTCCAGTGCTTAACAACCCTTTCTGTAAAGGAGTTTTTCCTAATATCCAACCTAAACTTACCCTGGCACAAATTCACGCCATTTCCCCTCATCCTGTCACCTGTCACTAGTGAGAGGAGACCAACCCCGCTCTCAGCACCTTTCAGATATTGGAAGAGAGCAATAAAGTCTCCTCTCAGCCTCCTTTTCCCCAGACTAAACAGCCCCAGTTCTTTAGTCTCACATCTCTTATAAGAGATTTCATTTCATCAATTATGCATCACGGGTTACTAAATACAGGAGTTCTTATTTTCCTTACACTTCTTAATTTATTTGCGCGGTATCACATTTAATTGATGGGACCTATGGAAAAGTCTGTGCTGTATTTCTAGCCGAACCTTTTCTCCTGGTTGTCCTACATTTCCAGCTCTGCCTGGCTCTCCAATTCTTCCTTCACAACCTGGTGCCCCTCTGCCTCCAGGAAGTCCTTTATCTCCTGCAAATGAAATGAAATGTCAGTACAAATGCTGTATTATTTTATTTTATTTTACCTTATTTTACAAATGGGTATTTGCAGGAATGCCGTTATGCACTTCTTTTACTAAGTTACATCCTTACATGCATCTGCTACACAGTCTCTTATTCTCTAAGTATTCACTCAATACTCATTGTAACACTACTCAGTTACTTGTTTCAAGTGTTAAGTAACGGACTGGAGTGAACCTGTTCCGGTGCCAGCTCCCTACTAGTCTCTTCAACAAGCTACATTGTAGTAATTTTAGTATCAGAGCTTTCTACTTTTTGTTTGTATGTTTCCTGATGGGACTATGAGAGTAGCTCATAATATTCCTAGTATGCAAAGGCATACATAGAAGAGGGGCATGACTGTGCATGAGGAAGGGCCAAACTCACAGTGTTCTACTTCCTCCAGAGTAGACCAGATACAACACTGCATTGAATCAATGCTGATTAAAAATAAACTAGTGCTACTTGTACAGCTTTGTAACACACATGCAGGTAAACAGAATCCATCTGAAGTAAGCATGGCACTCAGAACTGTTTATTAGGTCAATATTCCAGGAAGCATCAATTCTTTACAGTCGTCTTTTGAAATATTTTCCTACTGACAGCTTTAATATGACTCTAAAATATTTCAAATTTGCAATCTGAAGGCAGTGCTGCAACTATTGCAACTTGAAGGCAGTAAATTACAAGGGTACTAAAAATCACCTAATGTTCATTCATTTTTTTAAATCTGAATTGAAATAGAGTTAAACAACAACAACAACAAAAAAGTAGAAAAAAGGCTTTTTTGTGGTTGCCTTTTTTTGTTTTGTTTTTTTGTTTTTGTTTTTAAAGATCAAAAAGTGTGTTTTACCTTTTGGGCCCGGATTTCCAGGAAACCCAAGCCCTGGAAAGCCTGTGTCACCTGTTGGCCCTGGATGCCCCATATCACCTGGCTGACCACTTGTTCCAACCCTACCTGTTAAAAGAAAATACATAAACTGTGATGCATCTTACCACAGAACCTTATCATGTAATAACTTGGTGTTTTCTAGTTTATCATTATTAATTAGAACATCACTGTAGATCATATTATTAGATCTTTGACACTATTTATCCTCCACATCACTTACAGTAATAATTGTGATCTCTGTGTTCACAACATCAAAGCAGACATGAGTCTGTGAGTTAAGTCTTTAAGCAATATTCCCAATTTCAACTTTTTTGAACAACTATGTGCAGATACAAATCTTCCACTTGCTGAGAAAATTCAAGCAACACATCATAGTGCTGAGGCTCAGAGCAGAACCGACTATATGACAAGAAGCTACCATTAAACTGACAATAAATTTTTCTGTGCTATTCAGGGCAGTTTTAAGGACTACTGTTCTATAAAATCAAATCAAAGAGGCCTTGCAGTTAGCTACAGTCTCACTGCAATATTTAGAAGGCCAGCTGTCAGAAAAGCATCCCTCTAAACCCAAGCCCTGAACCCACCCATAAAGGAAACTCAGGATCACTCGCAATATATTAGAACAATGTTTAATAAAGAAAAAAAAAAAAAAAAAGAAAGAGCCTGGAAAGTTAGTAATATATTTAGTTATTTGAGCAAGCTTGCAACTACTGTATGAGATTTTTTTACTGTCATTACTGAGGGCTTAAGAATGCTTTAAACTAATTTTAATTCTTCGCTTTTGAGGACTGCAGGAGTTGCAGTGTATTTTAGACTAGACTTTGCAAAATTATGTCAGAAGCACCCTTTAGGATATATGAGCTTCAACATTCACACGTGAAGTTTCTGTTTCTTGGAAAACAGAATATAGCACTGCTTAGACCCTTCACTGTACCTTCACTGTGGGCATGGCCCCACTTGCCTTTTCTGTTCATTTTTCATGTCCACTTCCCCTAATTTTCTTGAAAGACAAGGATACAGCTTATTCCTTAGTCTCTGCACCACAGAAATTCTTACATTTCTCTCAAAATAAACCAACAGTTTTATCCAGCTAGAGATGGTAGAGAAATTCCAATCAAATCATCCCTGATTTTGACATTACCTAGAGTAAACATACTCACCAGGCACTCCTGGGGGTCCAGGTAAACCATCTGGTCCTTGAGGTCCTGGCAATGCAGGCAATGGAGCTATCCTACTGGTCTCTCCTTTCAGACCTTCAGGAAATACATTATCAAAGTCACAGTTTGGAAATGTCAGGCATTTAAAATATTAGCAAGGAATCTACTCAGTTAAAAACAAAGTCTTCTGCAGTTCCCATACTTCCAAATAACCTTCAAATCCTGACTTAATACAGGGAGATAATTTTATTGACACTAAGCCCACCTCATGACTTCCTTTCAGCCCTCCTGCAGTCTAGTGGAAAACCAGAAAAAAGAGCACAAAATGATTTCAAGTAGGAAATAAAAGTTATTGTCAACACCAACAATGACTGCCCTCAGATCAGATGAAAAGAAACAAAACAAAAAACCTCACAACCAGCAATGTCTCCAACAGAGATTTACTTAGATTTCTTGATATGTGGAGCAATGTGACAAACCCGGAAAGAGAGATGAAGGCTCAGACATATGTACTCTGATAATTTCACCTCTTTGGATAACAAATTCATATTTTAAATGAGTCAACAGCTTAGGCATACAGAATCCAATGAATCATTGCAATTACAAGAACTAAGCTTCAGAATCCCAACGACCTAAAATTCAAAAATTCTCTTTAAGAAGTGACTTGACCCTACCCTGAGTACATCTCTCCTGTTTAACTTCAAGTTCTTCCAGATTATACTTGTATTTAAATAAACACACTGATGATTCTGGCACTGATTCAATCCTTCCTATTTTTCCCAGTGACTTAGCCCACGCTGATAACTGGATATATACTTAAGGGATCTTTTTTATGATGAAGACAGTCAAGCACTGGAACAGGCTGCTGAAAAATGTGCAGCCTTGTTCCTTGAAAGTTTTCAAGTCTTGACTGGATAATCCTTTGAGGAACTTGTTCTAATCTCATAGCTTACCCTTCTCTGAGCTGGATTTTGAACCAATGAACCTGATAGGGTCCCTTCCAACCTCAGCTGTCTTATGACCCGAAGATTTTTGCTACTGTTTCTAGTGGGACTGAAGCTGGAACAACACAAATCTCATCCTAAGAAAAACTTCCTATTATTCATAATTTTTATCTTTGTATTCAGTCTCTCTCTGCAATTGAAATCTTTAACGTAGGTAAAGAATAATCAAATATTAAGTTACAAACCAGCTTCTCCGGGCAATCCATGTGGACCAGGTAATCCTTTAGAGCCTTTGACACCTCTTATTCCTTGTGGTCCATATCCTGGCAGTCCAGGAAGCCCCATTTCTCCAGGAATACCAGGGTTGCCGGGCAATCCAGGTTGCCCTCTATCTCCTTTTGAACCAGCCAATCCCTGTTAATGATTATACATGTCTGCATCCCACAGATTACTTGCTTTTCATGCTAACTTTCAAGACAAAATGCCTGATTCTCTGTGACCGTGATATCACATTATTTCAGCAGCAGAGCAGCTCTGTCAGCTGAGGAGGACTTTTATGACTGAATATATTTGTGATAAAGAGAATATGAATTTTAGTATCAACGTGGTTACAAGCATAGGGCATTCGTTCATCCTTTTTATTAAAAGCAAAATAGTACAAACCAGCTCAATTTTCAATCACTGTGGCAGTACATCGAACTATTATTTTTTATTTTTCAAAGCAACATTTGGGAAAAAACAAAATCTCAACATTGATTCTCCTTGAATACAATGAGGTCAAGTTTAGAGAGAGTGATATCTGAATTGCTTTTACAGTTTCTCAGCCAGCACAGCACAATGATAATTGCTAGTTTTTGTTTCTGCTGAACAAAGACCTCTGTCCTAACAATTCTAGTCTTAAAGTTATTCTCAAAGCTTTTGTGGTTTTTCTTTGCCCTGACTGGAGATTAACTCCTAAAGACCAAACAGGAATCATTTGGCCTTTTTATTTTAAGCATTGTGAGCAGACAGGAAAAAATCTTTTTGTTTTGTTTTGTTTCACTGATCACAGAAATCTAAGATAGCGCTGAGGCTTTTCACCAGCATGCATCCACACCAGCCTCATTTCTCTCTGGTATTACACAAGAATATTTACTGTCATTCTTTTGTTTTCACTTGGCATTTGTTGCTATAGATGAGCATAGCACCTCTAAGTCAGGGAGAGGATATTCAGCTGAAATATTATAATAGGTAAAAAACATTGTTATGTAAGATAAAATCTTTGACTAAGCTTTTCATGAATTCTGTATTCACTACAGACAGTGCATACTCACCTCTTCACCTTTAGAACCTTTGTGACCTTTAGAGCCTGGTCTTCCCAGAAATCCACTTGATCCTTTTCTTCCTTTGTCTCCCCTGGTTCCTGGATCTCCTTGCTCCCCTTTTGGTCCCTCTGGATACACATACCCTGGCTCACCTTTTGATCCCTTACGTCCTTGATCTCCTTTAAAACCTGGAGGTCCCTGGAAAAAAAGCAATCATAAACTTTCAGTGCTAGACATGTCAACTGTTTTCAAGTGGGTTTTTTGTCTGTTTGGTTGGTTGGTTTTCAGTAGTATTTAAATTGAATACCTGAGAACGATTCTCCTTATTCTTATCTCTATTTACTGAAAGTGCACACTTCAATCAGTGGCACAAATAAGAGTACAAGAAGATATCTTAAAATCTGAGATTTCTTTTCCTTGTGGGACTCTCCCTAGGGACACTGTAACTGACATAGTTGGCTATCTGTAGCTGATTTCAGTGCTCTTTTCTTGACCCCTCAGGGCATAATGTAAAGCTGAAAGCACACTGAGATCTAGTGACCTTGGGCTCATGAAATCTTGGGAACTGGAAAAAAACATTAGCAGGGTCTTCCAATTATACATCTGTATACCACCACAATATATATTTGTGCATGATAGTTTTGTATTGGACAGTGTCTGCTGTACTGTCCCAAGAATCATTATTGCTACAGGCATAAGCTAGAACAACCAAGTGCTATGTCTGTGGCAGGTGCCTGCCAACTCTCTTCAGCAAGTTTCCAAGAAGGAATGTCCTTTGTACAAGTAAATGGGGCATTTCTCAGTACAGCTGGAGCTTTGGCAAGTCTGGATTTGCCAAGATATGACAGACACAAGATTAGGGAGAGATCTGAAAAAAAATCACAGCAGACAAAATATACAGTAGACATATACAGACAAAATTGTGCATGCTTAATGGCCACTGCCATGATTATAGCATTCTGTAGATGAACAGAATCTTGCCCTCCTTTTCACCAGACTAGACAGTCTAAGCGTCCTCAGCTTCTCCTCATAGGATAGGTGTTCTAGCCCTTTTACCAGCTTTGCTGGCCTCCTCTGGTCAGTTTCAAGTATCTTAATATCCTTTTTCTATTAGAGAGCCCAGAATTGCACACAGCATTCAAGGCAAGGCCACAACAGAAAACTGTTGAAATCACCTAGTGTAACAGCATGTAACACCAGCTCTGACATTTATATGAAATTATGACGGGATCTGAAAAATAATCTGAAAAATGCAAGTCTTACTTGAGCTCCTGGAAGCCCTGGTGCACCTGGAGAACCTGGAGCTCCTTTGGGACCTGGTGTTCCCTCTCTACCTGCAAAAGAAACAGCATATTTTGCAAAGGAAAAAGAAAACAAGGAAATTGATTTGGACAGCTCTGATTATCACACTCAGCACTGAATGTTACTGCCATTCTCACTGATTTCATGAGCACAGATTGACCTGGCTTCAAGCTGCACCTAAGCTCAGTGCTCAGGCATAAATGCTTTTAGGGCACAGGCTCACATGCATACTTACCACAACTTCAGGGCTATTTCAGGGACCCAGAATATTGCATGCTGCAGACATGCTCATACCAGTCCTGATTCTCATGCTAGAAGTAAAGTAGTGACATTTTCTACTATCCCATGAGGAACACTGAGATCATTTACCAGGGATGCCATCCTGGCCACGTGGCCCAGGAGAACCAGGAAGACCAGGTGTTCCCGGAATATAGCTGCAATCAGTACACACGCAAGCTTCATCACCTAGAGGGAATATAAGAAGTTAGTTGTTCAACAGCAAGTAACTCCTAAGCTTAGCCAATATCATTTGTTGCAGAGGGTGGTCAATATCCTGGTCAAGGAACAGTAGCAGGAAATGTGACCTTAACTTCAAAGGAAGGTCACTTCCAATACACTACAAGATTACCTGTTGTCAGTCAGTGAATCAGAACTGACAACATTTAAATGACAACACAGGAACATCTACTTTAAATCTCTTGATTTTTTCAATTCTAGTTATAGTACGCTGCTTGGTTACACTCTACTGATAAGCCAACTTTTTTCAAAAGAAGAAAGTAACACAGGTTTCAAGCTAATATGGCTTCACAGGACCACTTTAACGACTGGCAAGAGGCATACAAATTTAGCAGCTCCTGTGGTGATAACTGCAAAAGGAACCTTCTCTCAAAGACCAATTGCTGGTATTGGACATAACAACAGGGGAACACAAACACCTTACCAATTGTCCCAGAGAAGGTCTACACCCTGGCTGCAGTGCTATACAACTGAAATGCGGTGCTGGCATGTGCGCTGCTCTTAGCTGCTGTTTACTGTAAGGGGAGGATAACATCTTGCTATCTCTAAAACTGTTTCTAAAACCTCCGAACTCGAAAGCTTGTGAGGTCAATTAATTTAAAAATTTCAGAAGGGTTCTAAGTGATAGCTTTCAGAAAGGAAGCAGAACTGGAAAAGGAATTTTTCAGCTCTGTGTCCTAGTTTTCACATGAAAAGGCCAGCAACTGTCATTACAATCTACTTCTGATCTCATTCAGAGGAAACACTCTCGTGAAGAAAAAGAAAAAAAAATTCTACTCGAAATCAAGATAGACAAAACCCTGTACTGAGGCTGAACACATTTTTTTTTTGACTCTAATTTCTGCTATGTTATAAGAGCTCTCAAATGTTACTCCACAACAGTAAGATTTCCCGGTGTCTCTGACATCTTGTCATCCAAGTGAATATGATATCAACCCTGAAACACAGCCAGTAAAACACAATCACTGACCTTTCATGCCAGTGTCTCCTGGAGGTCCTGGAGGTCCTGCACACCCTGGCTGTCCGGGAAGTCCTGGTGGGCCTGCTCTAAAAGTTACTCTACCTGTTAATGAAACAAGCATGGCACCAATATATCAGACAATTATCCATTTCCTAAAGCAGAAATAAAGGTCTGGGGATGAGCTGGTGTCAGTATTTATTCAAGAGAGAACTACCTGGATAAGTCCAAAACACCTTTAACTTCTTATACTTGAGGATAAGTATGGCAAAGCTAAAGTGAATCTCACCACACCTGCTGATAGATCCATCTGTCTAGCCAGGAAGGTGCCTTTAAAAAGCACAGACCCTTCTGGGGGAGATATTTACATTTTATTTGAATCAACAGAAACATAGCTCTTACTTTTCCAGAACTGGAAAGGAAACTTTTATTTTAATTGTAGATTATTAATGCTGTTCAAGCATATTTGTCAGAATTATTCTGGTGTATTTACTATCACTCTGGAAAAAACAGAAGATACATTGAGCAATACATTTGCAGGATAGATACCTTTAAGAGAGAAAAGAGAAGCATCGCATCAGAAAAGAACTTGTGTAAGCCATGCCATATATAAAGGAAACATGATGCTGGTTCTTAATGATGTCCTCCTGGTTAATACACTTTCTAGAAGTGTTTTAAACTGCATTTACTCAATTGGTTCATCTATTACTTTGCTACTATTTTGTTTTCATACTGCCAGAACTTCAAATCAGCTCCAATGCCCAGTAAGACCTATGTAGGTATCTGTGTGATCTCTCTAACTTTTAGAACAGCCCTTTCCAAAGGTAGTTTTACAGAAATTCTGCAGTTTTTGGAAAAGTTAAGAACAGATTTTGTCTTGTTAGTCCTTCCTGTGACTATATAGAAGATTTTTTGTCACAGTTATACCAAAAAGTGAGAAATTTTTATACTAGGAAGTCACAATACCTTCTCCCCAGAATTTCATTAACATGAAGCACAGACCTTTGCTTTGCATGCTTTTTAATGAATACTCTATGAAGAAATTTCCAAAGAAAAATTATGTTGTATAACTCAATATACACTCCATTCTTAAGTATTTATATAATCTAATTAATTAGATACTGAGATGACTCTAGATTTGTTGTTGTACATTGTGTATACAATAATGAAACATCACCTGGTTCGCCTGGAGGACCTGGCAATCCAACAGAACCAATTCTGCCAGTAATTCCAGGCAGTCCCGGAGGGCCTACAATACACAAGCCCACCTGTCCTTTTACTCCTTTTGTTCCTTTTGGCCCAGGAAATCCTGGGGGACCTCTCAGACCAGGTCTTGACACACCTAACAAAAGAGGAAAAAATATAAAAATGAACAAGAAATGGAACTTCAAAGCAAAGTAAAGTTTGCAGGTTGAACGAGAAACACGTTGCGTCAGAGTCCATATTGTAAATCTTTTTTTGTGCTGTGATTTATTAAATAATTACAATGACAATGTATTTTAAAGTACAATATAATAATATTGTATAAAAGACAACATAAAATAGAAAATATAAAAGACAATATATTTTAAAATGTTCATTAATCTCTCTTCAAATACTTGTCCCATCAAAACTTTTAGGTAACATATTTTTGCCACCTAGAACTATGTTCAAAGTCTTCCAAAATTAAGATTTTCACAAAGATGACTGGGTGTAATAGCGAGGTACTAAATTATTACATATACCTGGTCTACCAGCATCTCCAGGAGGACCCTGTGGCCCTGCAAAATAATGTGTTTAGAACTTTAATTAAAAAACTGTATGATCTACAAGGCACTACTCAGTAACACTGACTACAATCTTTGGACTTCCACATTCTATTCTCATTTTATCTTCTAAGAGTTTGGTTTTGCCTGTGTAGGTATATACCATTTACACAACTGTTGCACACTGCCAATTCTCACTAAAATCTGGTTCAAATAAATCAGTACATTTTAATTTTACAGCATGACCAAAATAAACAAAAGAAAAAAATATATTATTTTAAGGTGATAGGCAATAAGAAATGGCAAAAGACAATCTGTGAAAGCCAAAGAAGAGTAGTAGAACCTTCACCAGAAGGCTTACAGCCCTGATGGTTTGTCTATGGCATAAATAAATACATTCTCTGATGGAATTATCTACTGAGATCATTATACAGAATATGAGTGAGTTTAGGTGCTGAACTCAATTATCTACGCAATGAAGTATGCCAACTTCACCATTTTTAAAAGGAATGTCAGTTCTGCAATTTCATCGGAGTAATTTGGAAATATTCTTGGAAAGGCAGAAGCAAGCTGCTGGGTACTCAAAAATGTACTCAAAAACTGCAGCAAGCCCTTTGAGTAATCAGCTCTTTCCAAAAGATTATAGTCTTACTGGATTACTAACCAGGCATGCCACGTTGTCCTTTTGGTCCTGGAGGTCCAGGAGGTCCTTCATCTCCTTTTTCACCAACTACATCATAATACTCTGTCTTAATAAAAAGATTGTAAGAAAAGAAAAAAATAGCAAGAGTGAAGAGAAAAGCACAGTGCCTCATACTGACCATTTAGTTAGAACAGTGTTATGATTCTATTCATCGTATTGACGTTGTGACACCATGAGACCTTTCTAATCACGTGCTAATTACTCACAAGCAGCCAGAAATTGAAGTATAATTGTTAACACACAGATAAAGCCAAAAGACTTGTACGAATAGAGGGAGCTGAGAATTCCAATCAAGTTCCTTAACCCTCAGAGAACTCCTCTGCCTGTGGATGCAATTATACAGGCAAGGTACAAGTTGGAGATGCAATTATGAATATTACAGTGATTGTCTGGATGAGGAGCTACGAGATACGGTTTAGTTGCCTGTGGTAGCAATGGTAGTGGGAGGACAGTTAGACTAGATGATCTTGTAGGTTCTTTCCAACCTTGTGATTCTATGATTCTATGATACTCTGACAGTAGCATTAAAATATTCTTGATATTAAACTTCAAGCATCAGTGTATTCTACTGCCTAAAAGCAGCATCAGCAATATCCAGGCTACTCTCCTAAGTAATCATACACAAAAATAGACAAAATCATCTAGTTAAGTCACAAATGCATATAGAGGTCATTCATTTAAAATTAGTATTTTCAGTATTCTTAGTATATTCTTAGTTCTTGATTTCAGAATTTCTGTAAGTGAACATTAGAATCAAAATGCCATTAGCTACAGTTCTGCTTTTTTGTAACTATAATGTTTTTGCTCTTTTCTGGATTATTTTGCATGGGCTTTACTACACAAAAATAAGATTACAGTAAGAGTTTTGCCTTGATACAAAAACATCACATTGAAAAATAGATGGACTACTAATACACCAATTTTAAAACAAATAACAAAAATCTGCTTAAAAAATTCACAATTTATTTTTCCTTGAATTTTTTGAGACACAGTGGGCACTTTTACAGCTCTGCCAATATCACAAATTATTCAGACTATTAGAAGTTATTTCTTTTTGGACAATTTGAACAGAAAGTTACCATTAAATGCACATGGGGCCTTTAAGAAGGCCAATGGAGTGTAAATGACTGAAGTCTAATGAGATGCTGATTTTGCATCTAATTCTACACGAAGGGAGAAAACTGTGAAACACCCAACAACAGTACCTCCCAGAATGACATATTCCAGTAAGAGCATCATGAGGCATCTGAAATTGCCATATGAAATCAGTTGGGCTTATTCTTATTCTAGTGGTTTAGACTAATGTTATGATGAAGGTAATTTACACTTACTCGACCACAAGCTCCAGGTGGACCAGTGTTTCCTTTTACACCCTTCATTAAAGGACAGAAATTCGTTAAGTTTATTTATTAAAAACAATACTTGACATTTGGTATCCTCTGTCACCTCAGTACTTTGCTCATAACATTAAAGGACTTTTATTCCCAAACTATTTCTGTTCCCAACACAATTGTTCAGTCACATACTCCAAAAACTACAGAAACACACCAGCAGGCAAAGATGGGCACTAGTTCATGCACATAATCTATTAAATTTGATCCATCCCCTATTCTACATATTATTACTTGTCATCTTTTAAGTAAAGTAAAACATAATGAAGACAATATACTAATCTTCAAACATACCTTATCCTCATCCTCAAAAATAACAACAAAAGCATTAGCCAGTACCTTAGCTCCTTGTCTGCCAGCCAGTCCTGGTTTGCCCCGTTCACCATTTTGTCCCTGAAGGTGAGAACAGAGAATTTTGTGAGAAATAATCTCTTAACACTGTCATCAGTACAATTTAAAATTGAAATATTTCTTTTTTTTCATGGAGATGGCAATGGCAATGTGAATGTAACTTGCTCAGAGAAAGAAATCTAAGTAAAAGATTCAGGTTAGGGTAAAGTTCCTTGCCTGCAAGCAATACTACAGGTCTCACATCCAAACCCGCCTTTATAATGGCATATTCTACCAATACTAAGGTGAAGCCCCTCCAAACAGCACAAATGTATGAGGCTCTAATTTGTCCTCCCTCCACAAACTGATGTTACTGAACCAGAATAAACTGAACACAACGTGATATTCTCACATACAGCAACTTCATCTTCCAGATCTTCTCCAGTACCTGTGATAATGCTGATCGCTACCACTAAGGGGTGTCAGCAAGACCAGGAGGGAAAATAACACAGACTACTGCTAAGACTTTCTGCAAGTGTAGATATGTAAGGAAAAAGGATTTTGCCAGGGAAGATGCAGTTGAATGCACTTCTTGTTTGTAATGTAGAAATAGGAAGAGAACAATGACCTGTCTCTGTGATGACAGAAGGTATTATTCGTGTTAGCTGAATAATAAGACAGTGAAGTCTTGCAATGTCATTCCAAGTTTTTTTTGGTCAGACTGGAATATTTAGACTGAGTGCTAAGGTTGTTTTGACACAATGAAGATAATATTTTAGTAGGAGGACAACGTACGTGAAATCAGCTTTTGTAAGGTCACCGTGGTGCTAATGATGTCATTAAAGTGAAAGTGACATAAATATAAAATTGAATAACTATTGAATCAGTACACAAATGAGATAGTTTGGGGTATAAAATAACATTGTTTAAGAATTATATTTTGGCACTTCCTCCAAGGTAATAACTTTAACATCTACCAGTCATCTAATTTCAGGCCAAGATGGCTGTGACCTTGACTATAACTTTTCTTTGTAAAACAATGTCACTGATTCTATTGATTAAAATTTGTCATTTTGCTTCTTGATTTTAGCTGAGATACAGGTTTAACTCTCTTGCAAAAATTTCAACTTGATTAACCAGAATGAAATTCAGTAAAGTTAATTTTTTGGAACTTAGTGTTTATTTGACCTGGTTCAAACTAATTTGATAGTTTGCAGCAAGCAACAAACCTGTTTGTTTCACAAAGATGCAACAAGATATACCTAGCGTCCCTCTCCCTCCTACACAAATCTATAGGTATGTGGTATGTTCTAAGGTCAGTTTAGCAACAGGAAATGTTTAACAGCACATGCAAATCAACATTCTCAAACATATTTTGCAAAGGCTGTGACAGGAAGATATGACCATGTTAAACAGATGACTGTTACTTAAAAAACATTTTGAAGGTTTCCTTCATTACCGGTAATCCAGGTAGACCCGGAGCACCTTCTTTACCAGGTTTACCCTACAGAGAAAAAATAAAATTAAAAAAAAAAATAATTAAAAAAGATGTCTAGGCTGGTTTACTGGACGAAGGACTTTTTGCATCTTAGAAAATCTCTTTTGAAAACTGGAAAGCAAAAGAGTAACAGCTTTTCCCTGAAAAGCAATAGACCAAAACTGCTTTTCAAGGAAGATTAACATATCGTGCCTTTTTCACATACCTGTGCTCCAGGTTCTCCTCTGTCACCCTTTTCACTCTGAGAATCACCAGTTGGCCCCTGTAACAAAAACACCCTCAAAATACACATTTTTAAGTCACATTTTCTAAATTAAATACATTTTTGTCTTTTTTTCTTTTTTTAATCTTTAAATAGTGTAAAGATGAAGTGCAAGTAGAACATTAACAGATATTCATTAAAGGTCAGAATAAGTAGCATAATACTGGACTCTAAAGAATTGCCTTTACTAGGTGATGCTGTCTGAATATCTGAATTTATGGGATTTACTGTAGTCTCTTACTGTAAATCCCATTGGCCCTGGAAGTCCTCTTGATCCTCTTTCTCCTTTCTCTCCTTTCAAGTCCTATTATAGAGAAAAAGGAATAAATTAATTCAAAATTTAATATGGTCACTGAAGCGTTTATGTGCTTACCAAAACATTCGAGTGTAACAAATAGGAAAGCCTCACATCACTGACACGATCACTTAAGCATAGATAGATCTACTTAAATAACTCAATGAAAAAGCAACTTACTATCAGAACCCCTGCCTATAGCTAGGGGCACAAAGAAGGTTAAGAAAGGCTTCTATAGGTACACCAACTGGAAAAGAAAGGTCCAGGAGGGCATACCCTCTCTAGTGAGCAACACAGATAGGCTGGTAACAGCAGATGAGGATAAGGCTGAGGGATTCAATAACTTTTTTGCGTCAGTCTTCAATAGAGACTGCTCTACACACAGCCCTCAAACAGATGGTTCAGACAGTGGGAACCTGGGGAGCACTGCCCCTCACTCTGAAGTGAAGATTAACTTTGCAAGTGCCTGAGGAGCCTGAACATCCATATGTCTGTGGGTCTTGATGTTGTACCCCAGAGTCCTGAGGGAACTGGCTGATGTAGTCACGAGCCTACTCTCAAGGATATTTGAAAAACTGAACAGACACACTGAAAGAAAAGCTTAGTACCTAACAATACTGAAAAAGTTAGAATGGGTGAAAAGAAATGTTACCAGGACAGTGAAGATAAGGATATCGTTGCACAAAGTACAGAACAGTAAAATGGTTTATCTGAACATAGTCTTTGACTATTTCACTACCGTCATGTTGTCTGGTCCACTTAATGTAACGATAACAGTTCCTGGTGGTCCAGGGGGTCCAGTTAATCCAGTGTCTCCCTTTAAAAAAAAAAAAAAATGGGAAAAATGAAGCAATTACAAATTTTTGTTTGTTTGTTCCAAATTACTACTGCTATACTTGTGACATTGTGAATTTTTTTCTGTCTTTACAACTACCTGTTAATAAATTAACATTTCCATCTGCTTGCTTTTTATCTCCCAATAGAAAGGTACACAGAAAACATGAGACTACTATTACAGCCTCTCCTAGGTGAGAAATTCAAGAATGTGCATGCTGCCTTCTTTCAAAGAATCTAGAATTAGCATATATGTCATGGTTTTATAATTTTGGCTATTGGTATTCCACATCATAACATCATGTGGAGCACAGAGAAGAAGAACTACATGTCCCAGAGGACCTCACAGTCAGAGAGGAAAATACATCACAGAAGTGATGCTTGCTCTCTCTCTTTCACTGCCTGGCAGCGGGTGTGGGTGTGCTTCCAAACCGTGTGCCTTCAATTTCAAAGTAGGCTTCTCGGTCTTTGGAAAACTCTTTCTCTCTTATTTTACTTGATTTATTAGCCTCAATTTTCAATTAGATTGTATTGTATTGTGTTATCTTGCATTCTGATATCATAGTTAGTAAAATAAGTTTTCCTCTTTAGATCGTTGCCACTGCTCTGCTTGTTTCCTTGAGCCCAGCTCCCATCTCCCTACCCCTTTTCCCTTCCCATTTTTGGGTGCTGGGGGGCCCACAGGCCTACTACCCCCCCGTCACAGGCATAGATTAATCTAGATAACTCTGTGACAGCCTAAAGAGTCTTTTTAATAACATTTCATCTCTAAATTTATTTAAAATATCTCCTTACAATTATCATCATTTTTCTCTCAATTTGATCAAGACAGTCAATAAAAGTATATGAAGTGCCTTCAGTGACATCCTCAGAATTGTAGTTCCATACTACAAGAAGATGATTATAATATATTACTGACAGGTAAAATCAGTTCTTGTGCTCTTGGTCTAAACGCTAATATCAAAGTACACTTTCCACCGAGGTACTTTTAGAACAGGGAAATTCCTAAATATGCTTTTTCCCACAGAGCTCAACAAAACATTATCCATGAATTTGAGTGATTTTAAGCCAAGGGAAAGCCTTTGCAAGTACTTGCACTGTAGCAGCAAGGAATGCTTCATGAATAATCAACTGTATTTCCAAACATTATGCCAGGATCCTTCTAGCATGCTCCTAGTAGTAATTACAAAATTAAAATCAATCCCACTGTTAGTGATGTTTCAGAACACAGCTGAACCCGTGCAGATCCATTAGCCTAACTCTGAGATGACCCAAGTTCTTAAAATGATGCTGTAAGGGCATTCAGACTGACTACACTTGTCCTCCAACTGCAGGCTGAGGTCATATCCTTTGTCATTTCTATGAATGTAAATTATATGGCACACAAATTAAGACAGTGAAAGATGAATCATCCAATTTTTTTCCTCAACATCTGGGAGGTTTTCTAGCATCATAAGGGCTGAAACAAAAAAGATGTTGGCCATAAGAAATTTTTGAGTCTACAGATGCTCTATATTTACCAGTGTTTACATGCTTGGATAAGCAGTTAGGAATGCTGAGCAAATAAAAATGATATTGACATATAAATGATAGATAAATGCGATGTGTTAGTAAATATTAACTGCTATCTCCTCTTAGGTTTCGACTCTTCTATCATAAGTTTGTATCTTCAACTCTTATGAGAAAACAATTTGTCCTTATATGCTGCCATGTGTCCACCTTCCAGTAAAAGACTTTCACAGATACACTGGGAATTTTTATTCACAGTACCTACTTTTCCAAACATTTAACCACAGAATATCAGAAACAAAACTTTAAAACATTTTAAGCATTGCATACAAATACCTTTCTTCCTTTGGTTCCTATTACTTTCATTCCCATAAGACCCTAAAAAAACAAACAAACACAATTCGGAGCTTTTTACAAAATTTATTTTAATAACACCCATAGAATATGAAAATAGATGTTGCACATATTAGAAAGTTTTCATTTTCATTACCAATCTGAGACTACCTTAGGTCCAGGAGGTCCTGGTCTCCCTGGTATTCCCTACAAAAAAAAAAAAAAAAAAAAAAATTAAAAAAGGAAAAGAAAAGAACAACTTACTACGTAAAAATATCATGGTATTTACATCAATATAGGATCCCTGAAGTGGCCAGCTTTCACCTGAGTTATATCACTTTTTTCATTTCTTCTTTCACCATTACCATTGCAATTTGTTGTGAGGTGAAGAGACAGTAGAGTTTACATGGTCTGACTGCAAACATATATCTCCGTAATAGTTATTTACATTAGTGTTTAATGTTAATTTATGGGCAGTTATTTAAAAAAAAATTAATGCCTACTTAGACAAGGATATATCTGAAAACATGGAAATTACCAAGCATTAAACATAAAGAGAAAAAAAAAAATCAGACGCATGCAGAAAAGTATGGATTTCACAAATTCAAGTCTCTAAACCTCAAACAAATCTGAGCGTCAGATAAGTCTATAGATTACTTTGAAAATCAAAGGTTAAAGTAACACCTGAGATTTAAGATCATACTCACTGAAGTTCCTGGAAGGCCCCGTGGTCCAGTTTCCCCAGGATATCCTTGAACACCCTGAGCACCCTGCACATTAAAACAAACAAACAAGCAAAACAACAAACCAAACACAACAGGAATAAATGTCCTAGCAAGATCGTGAGAAAATCATAATGCTAAGTTCATCAAACCAAATAACAGAGGAACAGCATTGTCTCTTGATTCCTTTTTATGTCTCAAGATAATGCAGAAGTATAACTCCGTGTTTTGAAACACAGAATACGTCTGTTCTAAAACTAAACTACTCTGGGGTATAAGTCCTGTTTAATGCAACAGTGGACTTTCTAATTATCCATGTAGTCCTATTGTTAGATAAAGTAAGCCTGCAAGCTTTGGGATATGCTATGCAACAAATCCTATACTTTAAAGCTTTGTTTTTGAAGAAATGGGAAATTTAAAATACTGTTTATTCAGTTTAATTCAATGTTCTTCGTTTATACTAACAGTCAAAATAAATGTCTACTCTGCTTTCTTCTATTAACCTTGCTGTTTTATAGAAAAAATATGGATCATATTGGTTTTTGTTAACAGTCCTAGAGAAGTTGAACCAATTTTACTTCATGGGGAACTTTTCACGATTTCTAAAGTAATTTTTCTTGTCTGCAACCTGACTTTCTCATTCCTATTTAACTAATAGATAAGGAAGACTGTTGGTTCTGATGACAAAATAATTACTATCATGCTGGTGTACTCTGTGTTGAAAAGTCAGAAAAAAGCCTTCCCATAAACTCCATTTGTCAGATTATATGAAGTTAATTTTAAAAATATGGTTATTTTCTGATTTAGAAATGAGTAATTCTAAAAAATACTACACATATATAAATACATATTACATAAAAATAATTTATTATATGGACACATGTATATACATACAACTATAGGTGTATATGCACTTAGATCTCACAGTAAGAGTTAACTACTCCTTACCTGAGGTCCAGGCATTCCTGGCAATCCAGGATCACCTTTTGCACCATACCCTTGGTCATACCCATCTGCAGGGCACCCCTGGACAATTAGATAAATCAGATAGAAAGATACAGTTTTACTGGATCTTAGGCTTCAAATCTTATAACAGAGCATATAGGGAAATAAGCAACATCAGAACTGCAAGATGACAATTAGTGTCCACTACAGATAGTTCTACCTTTAAAAGTGATTTTATTAAACAGAATATAATTTTTTTAGGCATCCAAGTTCTCTGTATTAGTAGTAGTCTTCATTTCAGTTCTCTTATCCACAGTCCTGAACATTTTTTCAGTTTTTCTGTATTTTTTTTCATCTTTAACTACTCTCTAGCGCATTTGTAGGTTTCCATATGAATTCCATAAGCTATTTGAGAAGGGGCTTAATTCTTTGCGTGCTTGAAAGACAAATTCTTAACATCCAATAACCGTAGTTAAAGGAATAGAAAAAAAACAAAACAATTTTCAGAATGAGATGGAAAATAAACCTATTTTCTGTGAATGATGATGTCAAGTACTCATTTCCAGAAGCAAACATGAATATTAAGTCTTGATTTCCAATAAGTATTTCAGATAATATAGTGTAAATGACTGACCTTATCTCCTTTGATGCCAGGAATACCCTACAGAGATGAACAATCATATTACTAAAACAGAAAAGTAAGCAACAATGGTGAAAGGACACATAAATATTCTTTAAACTCAGTGCTCTTGAAGTGATTTATTTTCACAAACACAGTGTATAGCCAGGTACACGTTTGCTGTGCCTGGCTTCAACTTAGGAAAAAAAATGTCATACTGTCAAAACATAGACACACTGTTGCAATTCTACATATGCATACAGAACAGTCTTGAGGTCAGATCTTAGAACAAATTCATATAAAACAACAGGAGAGATGGTACAACTCATGTTTAGAAATCATCTGATTTGGAGCCACTAGAACTTGACAGGTAGCATTCCTTTCTCTATTTGTTGTCTTTTTTAAGAAACAAATTTCTACAGAAAAAAGAAAAAAAAACTGGTTTAAAGCAATGCAGCCACAATAAAAGTCTTGGCTTTAATTCCTAGTTCTGTAATTGGCTTAAGTAGGCTGTATCCTCAATGATATTTAGGCATGAACTGAAAATGGAATCTATTTAAATACATCCCGTACACCTTTAGAGATGTGAGTGTTAAATTTTCATGAGTACACCTTGTATCATCATAGAGCTAATTTCAGACAATGAATTTACATGCATTCACTACCTAAAAAGTTGAGGCCTAGCATGCAGCAGATTAAACATCACTTTTACATTTTGTTTCTTTACTGCACTCTAGTCATTATTAATAAATTGGGGATACCTATATATTCCAACTGTTGTCAATATCAGCTAACATAAGGCTTTACAAAACTCCTTCACTGAGTGTCTGCATGCAGTTAAAATGCATACAATCACGAATTTCACAGACACCTACCGGAATGCCTGGAGCACCTCTTCTACCTGGAGGACCTGGGAAACCTCGATCACCCTGAAATTAAGAACAATTGTTAATGCATATTATTATTATAGCAGAAGATGTTTTCTATACAAAAGAGTTTTTTAATGTTACCACACTAAAATTATGAGTTGGATTACTATCACATTAAAAGAAGTGGCATAGCCTGACCTTACTGGTCAGAGATCACGATTTATTAGCTATGTCAGACCAGTTTTCTGTTTCTCTATAAAATGTATGATTTTTCACAAAAGGTATTCTTCTGACGCCCTCTTTCAGACTGAATTCTTTCTTAATATTAAATTTTTCTATTAGTTTCCCTTGGGATTTACGATTTGCCAGCGGCAAGTTAGATACAGGTAAAATAAAATTAACTACTTTCCTCTTCCATTACCCATGTTAAAAGAAGGACTGGTCAGGCAAAGCTGATTAGGTCTTCTGGACTTTAAGCAAAATAATTTTTTTCTGTCAAAATAACAAACATAATTCTTAACAGAATTATGATTAATAATTCTTAATTATGCTTACACATAGAGACAGTGCTCCTCCTTCCATTATTAACTGTCATGACTCAATTTTTTTACTAGTTAATAAAGTCACAAACCAAAACAAACCAAAATTGTTGTATATTGGGGGAAAAAGTAAGAATGCTTTGGCCATTCCCAAACATTGCCAATCACAATCACCATCAGCTTGGTTTGTACCTTTGTGCCGTTGCAACCTGGAACACCTGAGCGCCCAGGGTGGCCAGCAATTCCTGGTTCACCCTAAAAAACATGTGTGAAATTGACACAAGCCTTTTTTTTTTTTTTTGCACATTCATATTTCCCTACAGCAACACTGAAACAGTTTGTGCCGGAACAGTGTTTCACAGGACTTGATAGATTACAAAGTGTTCTGAAATCATTACAATGCGTAAGAATTGCTGATGCTAAGATTGTTATCTCTAGGTTAATTGACAGACAATTCAGATGTTGACACTGGAGTGAGTATGCTGAGTTGAGAGTAATTGTGTACTGAAGAGTATTTTAAGAGAAAAATTTGATAAATCAGATTCATTTTTACTTACTGGAAGGCCTGGGGGGCCTGAAAATCCAGGTATTCCTGGGACTCCCTAATCATACAAAAAACAGTAGAATAACGTCACTAATATTCAGGAAAATCTCATCATGCAGTTTTCCTTTTTGTCATATTCATAAATGGAATGAATGCAAGTACAGTTCTATGAAATCATTATCATTACTTTATCTTCCTTAACCCTTCCGACTACACATCAAGTATAACATTAGCTTACAAACTATTAACATACACTGGTTTAGACTGTGTAGAAAAACTCAAAACCAACACTGTAGAATCCATTCTGACGTTTTCACATCACATCACAATACTAAATACATATAACATAAAGCTTGTACAATAAGTCATAGCAAAAAAGTTCTAAAATATAGAAATGTGTGTACACATTCCATGACAAATTTTAAAAATACTTTAAAGGCATGAGCAGGGTTGCTATCCACTACATCAGGCTGCCCAGGGACCCATTCACCCTAGCCTTGAACACCTCCAGGGACAGGGCACTCGCAGCTTCTCCAAGCAGCATATGCCAGTGTCTCACCACAAACTGGGTAAAGAATTTCTGTCCAACGTGTAACCTAAATCTTCCCTCTTTTAGTTTAAAGCTATTTCCCCTTGTCCTATCACTATGTGCACTTGTAAACAGTTGGTCTCCCTCATATTTATAAGCTTCCTTTAAGTGCTGGAAGACCACGTTGAGGTCCCTCTGGTGCCTTCTCTTTTCTGGGCTGAACAAATCCAGCTCCCTCAACCAGAAGCCCTTTGATCACTTTTGTGGCCCTCTTCTGGACCTGGTCCAAAAGCTCGATGTCTTGTGCTGGTGGCCCCAGGCCTGAACTCAGTACTTCAGATGGGGCCTCCCGAGGGCAGAGAGGAGGAGACAATCACCTCCCCTCCCACTGCTGGCCACCTCTCTTTTGATGCAGTCCAGGATACAGTTGACCTTCTGAGCTGCAGGCACACACTGATGGCTCATGTCCAGCTTCTCATCCACCAGAGCACCTTTTCTGCAGGGCTATTCTCCAAAAGTTCTTCTCCCAGTCTGCAGATGCATCTGGGATTGCACAAACCATGATGTGGTACCTTGCACTTGGCCTTGTTGAACCTCTTAGGTTCACATGAACCCACTTTACAAGCATGTCCAGATCACTTTGGATGGCATCCCTTCCTTCTATCGTATAAACTCATTTTTCACAAATTACTGTTAACTTTAAGCAGGATATTTAATACATACGAGCTTGTTTAAAACAAAAGTACTTACCCGTATACCTTTGGGTCCAGCTAAGCCCATTAGCCCTGGTGAACCCTAAACCAGAAATGAACAACTGCATATTTCAATATAATAGAGCAAATGCATAACAGGGTATACAACATTTTTTAATATTAGTACCAATATGTGCACATGCAACTATATAAATACATTTTGGCATATTGGCAAGTAAGCCTAAGTCATTAAAATCATTCTCCCCAACCTTCAGGTAAATAGAAGGCATTTCCTAGACAGAACAAGGTTTAACTGAAAAAACGTATTTCGCTTCAATCTTTCTTAAATCTATTTTTCATTATTTGCCTCAGTAATAGCTTGTTTCCCCTCTTTCTTGCAACAGATCTCACACTGTTCAGACAAAATAGCAGTTATGCTACTAAAATGTATTTAGACGTATGTTCCTTGCCTCTGGCAGGTCAGTCCAAGTGCTTTAGCACCTGATTCATGGAAAAATGACAACAAAGGCTTATGTTTGTATCACCTACTTTCAGTCATTCAAAAATGAACATTGCAGCTTCTGACCATACAACATCAATCACTAAATGGGAGATTCCTGAACGCATAGTTTTGGTGTTGTTTTTTTTTTTTTTCCTGTTATTTTTTAAAATAATTCTTTAAAATAATTCTTTATCCAGGCATATCTTACTCCCACAGTCAAGCACAAATCTAGTGTCTTTCTCTCACCACTGAAACCTACCTTCGGTCCCTGTGGTCCTGGAGGCCCTTCTGGACCTGGAAAGCCTCTATGACCAGGTGGTCCTGGAACACCAGGGAAGCCTTTCTCACCCTGTAAATGTTAAGAAGTCTTGAAAATATTGCTGATTTCTCTTTCTGATAACTAATTTGTAAGACGTTCATTATCTTTAGTACCTCTGAACTTCTACATCCTTATCTACTACTGTGGCAGATAGATTACCCTTACCCATACTGACTTGGGTTCTGTCTAACCTGCATAATATTACTAAAGGAACATCAGAAGACACAAGTACTCAAGTTTTCACAGAGTACTGAATTTAACTGGCAGCATGAAAAGTTTAAGAAAGTCGTTGATACGTATTTCTTGTTAATATTTCTTTACCATGTTTAGCCTCAACAAGAAGCACAGATTCGAAATTGCCATAGAGCTCCTTATTTCTGATTGGCAAACATAATGACTGCTGTTATACAGCATGGCCAGTTCCAAATCATCAATACCTTTCTTCATGCAAGCCACAGGAAGAAACAGTGAAAGCAAAAAAGTAGTAAAACTGTTCAGATTCAATAAAAATAAGTTTAAGTTACAGCATTTTAACATATTACTGTGTCTCAAAGATTAAGCCATCCAATTATATTTTCACGTCATTTTTTAAAGGTTAAGTCCAAATAACCAAACCATGTGAAGGAAACACATACGATTAAAGTTAGCCAGATAGAATAAGGGTGGTGAACTTACAGAAGGAAGGGCACTCTCCGTTTTTTAATTAAATATAGCAAACATGCAAGTTTTATCCTGGTTAAAATAAAGTACTTCAGGCCTAGGGACTCAAAGAAAAGATTTAATTCTTAAGATAGAAGCAGTTTAGCATGATCTCTTTTACTTCTACCCATTTTACAATTCTATGACTTCACTGAAGAGTTAATTATTCAGGACTGTTCATATCGCAGTGTGAGATGGAAGAGAGAGGATGGAGTTATCAATTCCTTTGGAGTCTATTTTCCTACTGTTTTATCAGAGGGAACTTACACACAAAAAAAGCATTTGCAATTCTGCTGTGCATCAGTTATCTTACTGGTATCTTAATATTCAATGTACAAGATAGGCTCCAAAAACAGTCTTGAGGAGCTGAAAATACCTTGGCTTGTCCCTCTGTCAATTCTCACCTCTCTTAAATATCGTCTGAATTGTGAATGTATATATATACACAGAAAATAATCCCAGAATATTTAATCACAAATAAAGGATGAAGATGGCATTACAAAATGTCTGTAAGATCTGTATCACAAACAGGCATAGCTTCTTATAACAAATCATTTTTTTCAGCCGGTGCCATCCCAAGAAAGGCAAAACTGAAATGTTGTACCAAGATGTGCCACTGGAGGGGGTGCGGTACTATCCCATCGAAAACGAAAGTAATTCTGAAACTACTGAACATACAACACACTGCAGCGAGCTGTGGGATGCACATCAGCTGCAGAGAAGAAATATGTTCGTCTGACCACTTCACTCATCTCCATCCTGCACCTGCAGTTTTACCCATGCTTTCCTCTTGACAGATCAAAAACACCAAGACTTTTCAGGTTGGAGAATTTCTTTAACGTTGAACAGTTGTGAAAATGTACCAATGAATGTAAATTGTCCTCACTTTTCAATGCTACCTAAAAAACTCCAGCAGTGTTACCTACTAATTGTTCAGTATAATTAAAAGGGAGCTGATGAAGACGAGTTGTGGGTGTTCACACATCAATCTCTCTCTTTTAGTGAGAGATTTTTTTCACTTTTCACATTTTAATAGAGAGAATTTTCCTCCACCACCAAAACTAAACCTCCTACAGGCAAGAATAGCAGTGGTGCAATATGACATACTTCATACATAATTACAGAAGAGAAGTCAAGAGTAATTCTTTACCAACCAGATGTATCGACCAGTAGGAATGATCACAACCCTAAGTCTATACTGACATCATGGTATGCACACATCTGAAACCTATTGCTAAGGTTTAGTGCAGCAAACACTGTGTTCCACAGTTATCCTGAACTACAACCATGACTTCTCTAATAATGGCCCTTTCATTGTGAATCAGTTGTTGTTCAAACTACAGAAAGCGTTTGAAAGAATTTTTGGCATTTGTGTAATTCAGGTTTGTCTAAAAGCCACACTGAGCCTCTGCCAAGCAACTATTGGCAACAGGCAGGGTTGCAGTTCTGTTGCTTTTGATAGACTTAACACTGTTCTCCTGCTCCTGACAAGGTGTTTGTGATCAGGACCCTGGAACCCATCTCGGTCTGCAGATTTCTCTGTTTGATACCTGTGCATGTATCTTCCCTTCAGGAACTGGAAAAGGTGAGGTCAGTGGTGGGTGCAGGTAGGCAAGGTCCAGATACGGAAAAAGAGTACAATGAACACGATGCCATTATGAAATTTGCAACAGAAGAGCTGATGCTGCCAGGATAGTGAGAACTGAAAGCATTTGCTAGGAGTTTATGAAAGGAACCTAACCAAACATCACACAAAACTGTAAACAAGTATTAGTTAATTAATATTAATAAATATTAATTGATTAATAAATATATTTTAAATTCTTAATCAGTGTCCAGAGTTATTTTAACCTTTTTTTTGTGAGATAATGTATTGCCTTTACAATTCACCATAGACCTCACTGACAGAATACCAGCACAACATAAATTCACTCGCTGTATCAACTCAACTAATGCATTAACAATTTTCCACTACAAACTAATTCTAGGAAATATATATTTGCTCTTACCTTATTGCCTTTCATGCCATCACAAAAGCAGGGGCTTTTACCTTTGCATACACAGTTCTGGAAAAAAAAAAAAGACAAATTTTATTATAAAACTGTTTTCCTCATTGTGTTTCTTGGCTAAGCACAAATGAGAAAGGTTTTTGTTTGTTTGTTTGTTTTTAAGATAACAACTTAAAAAATGTTCATGAAGAGTGGCAATTCTCAACAGAAGAAAATAGCTCATTATTGCTCAGTGCAGTGTTTTCAGACAGGTAAGGCTGCTGCTTCCCTTTAAAAGTTGGGGTGAAGGCCAAGAAGCCATGCTTGACACCATCCGAACTATTAACATCAGTAAGAAGTCTAAAATTCTAGTGTTTGGGATCACAGCACTAAACATTGATGATTCATTTTAAAATTTATAATAAACAAGTGAAAAAAAAAAAAAGATATTCATTGAGTAGCTTGATAGAAAGTATAACTACATCAGCTAGCTCGTTTTCTCAGTTCGAGCAGTGAGCTCAAGCAGAGCTGCAAAACACATCTGAGATCCCCTGGGGAGGAGTATGAGAAATGTTAACCTCCCTATGCCCTGTTCCTGCTACAGCTATCATGCAGCCAGGACCTGAGCTAGCTTAGCCCATCTGGGATGACTGCAAAAGACTTCTTGATGCTCAGGTAGACATAACCTATCTCAGTGCAGTAAAATAATCTTAATGTAAATTTTTTACATATTAAAACATTGTTAAGGTTATTAAAGCTGTGTATCTCATACAGAGGTGGATTACGCTGTATTTAGTGTCTTTGAATATTTAAACTCTTCCCTCTGCTTTTGAAGCTTTTGTTGAATGACTTTTTCAATTTTATCCCTACAGAAAGAAGGTTATTTTTCAGGTTACCTTCTCATTTTAATATATATATTTATCACAATTATTTATACTGTGGTAAGTTCCAACCAATAGGAAAATAACAAATATCCTATATCAGTTTTAACGGTATTTTTACAAGTTGCATAAAATTCAGAAAAAAAATAAATAATCATATTTTTAATGGGATTAAAGCCTTTAAGATGGTATGATATTAAATTTCTATTTAAATCTTGAAGATAGAATTATTTGACCCCTACAGATGGTCAAAATACAACTGCAGCATTGTTCCAAATTTATAACTTTTCCAGTGAAGTTCACACGCACAGATAATAAATAAAATAAAATTTGGACACCAAAGTCATTATCCCTGCCTATAGCGGGGGGTTGGAAGTGGATGATCATAGAGGTCCCTTCCAACCCAAACCATTTAGTGATTCTATGTAAAACAGAAGCCGTGTGATTGTGTTATTTTTTATATTATTTTAATCAATATGATTAAATCACCAGAGACACAAGAATAAACAGTAGCTCAGATTTAACAACAGACAGTACTCTGATTTCTCCTAGGTGAGGTCTATCAGTTTGCCACTGGGTAATTTAAATTCACCACTTAAGTTATTTGACAGGTATCTTAAGCCTGTAAGTATAAATATACAAGAATAAAGTGACAGACATCTCAAAATGAACTGAAAATAGTCTACATGACAATCAATGTTCTTGTTTCCTATTCAATATCAGTGCCTTCCAACACCAATAATTACTTTCATCAAAATAGAACATCCTACTGACACATTTTCGGTACACATCTGATAAGCAGTATAAAACTGATTAGTGTTCAGCTTACAAAGGAAAGATGTAAACATACTGTATGCAGTAAAGGTAGTTCTCAATTGCAGGTCCTTTCTGCTTTATGGAGCTGGTGAGTGACTCAAGCTACCAAGTTCTTAAGGCCTGCATATACAAGTTGTAAATTAATTGCAAAATCTATGAGACCCAATTACTCAGCAAACTCAATTGCTAAAGCAGAGATGTAGCTTACAAATTTAGTAGACATTTCAGCCCAGGAAAGGTGCTGCTTACTCAGAAAAAGTGCTTAAAGTATTCCAAATTCTCCTGATTTATTCAGTGTAACTGTGAGCATACCCTTACCAACCACATCGAGCTTTCCTGAAAAATATACATCACTTTCCATCACTGCCAGCACTGGCTACTTGCTGTTATATCCCTATAGACCTCAATGAAGTTGCACCTTATTCCTAATCATAAAAGTAATATCAAAAGCAGGTTCATTACAGAGCTCATATGCAAAATTGAGTTTTCAGGACATGTAGAAAAGTAACCAAGGGTAATTATTCTTCCATAATGGATGCAATCTGTGGAAAAACTGGTACGTATGAGTACAGAAGAAACTTTTTCCTTTAACTTATAATCACAGATCAATGTCAAGTTAAATGAAGGAACATGTAAAAGTGTATGATGCTACATAACTAATCAATGTTTTTTAACTGTTTGAAGGAAAAGAGCCTTTCTTCTTCAAAAAGTGAGAATGCTTAGAATGTGCTTGATTTGTCATTAGCTAGCTTTCCGATCAATTTAGATCTCTTCATGAACTTTAAACTGACTTTAAACTAAACTGAAAAGACCAAAGATGATTTTACATTACACAGACAGCTGGCTGGATAACACTAAATGTTTTGGCATATGATTTTTACATAAGATTGGATTATGCCTTCTGTAAAGGAGCTGTGAACCAAAAAATTATTGCTCACTTACACCACTGATGTTGCCTGGATGTCTCCACAGCCTTGTAAGATGCCTGCAGCTTCTTTACCAAAGGACCATAACACAACAATAGTACATAATCAAGTTATAAAATGGAGGCATTTAATATTAGATATTAAAAGATTATTTCTCACAATAACGTCTTCATAAGTGGATGCATTACTGCAGCCACGTGTTGGCTGCATGTTTTTCAGTTCTGTGACTTGTAGTAATCAACTCAATTTACTTCAAACAAGTAGATAGTAAGATGGAACTAGATTTCCAATCCAAAAATCTAGGCCAAAGAACAAAGCAAAGTCCTTCTACGAACAACCAATCAAATGAATTAAGCAGTGAAGCAAAATTTAAAAAAACACTGAACAAACAAAACAATGACAACAACAACCAAACAGGCAGAAAGACCCTGTGCTGTTGAGGAAAGGATAATGAGCCAATATTTGTCCTTCTGTGTCATTCCATAAAGAGATCTAGGATGACAGAGGAGGCAGAGTGCTTCTTTTCTAGGCCTGGAGAAGAGTTGAGTAGGTCAGCTGTAGTTTAAATACATATATAAATTTAAAAAGAAAAAAATACACAACACAAATAAGTAAACCTGCACCAAAACTAGAGATGCAGCAAAGTGTGTTGTGGCAAGATCAGGTATCATGTACTGTAAGTAGGATTCAGATGAACTCTCTATCAAAACCACACAAGATGAGTAATAAAGGCATTCAGATTAAAAGTGGGATGAAATTAAATGTGTTCTGCAGGAATACAGCAATTCTGTTGAAGAAAGGCTTACATTCGCACTTTGGTCTTTAATTTCATGAGTGAACACCACTGGTTCCAGAGATAAGTCCAGGTTAATGTAAACAAAAGATGACTGTTCAACATGAGGAATTTTAACATGAATTAAAAGTAGCGCAAATGACATCCTTAATTACACCAGACAGTAAAAATAGCCCAGGTGTCTTCTCTCAAGTGAGCAGTGAAGATCTCACTTTCCTTCACTGGTGGCTCTAGCAGCTGATCACGCTTATTATTAAAACTGTAGTCTGATTTTTCATTTAAATTTCATTTTTATTGGTATCTCACCTATCTTGTCATCAGGTTTTTATCTTCTAACTTCAAGCATCACAAAAGAAGAACTCCACTGAAACCACTGAAACATGAAACCAGGTTTGTTGAACAAGATCTATTCTTTTTTTTTTTTTGAGTGATAATACTTCCAATACTTTTTCTTCTCCTCATTTTTATTTCCCTTCTATTTTTCATTTGCTTTCCCATCTTCTGCTCAATAACAGTATCCTGAGCTGTCTATAATTTTGCAGGTCATCACAATAATCCCTTCTAAATGGAAGTAAATTATCTGTTAGTTTCCAGTTTTCTAAATATTTTCTCTTAGATTCTAATAGTAATTTAAAATTATGTATCAGCGAGCCAACTCCTTCAAGAGCCCCGATTAAGAATTTTCAAGACTGCTGACACACGGGGATTCCTCTTGAGCTGTCTCAGTGCAGAGCAATCACTTTACACATTCCAGCTGTGTCTATAAACCACAACTGAGCATACAGAATAATATTGCTTAAAAAGTTGATGTTCATGTAATGTTTAAAACTACAAAAGGCCCATTTCTGTAATGATCTCTACCATGTGTTTTCTGTTACATCTAATAAAAGTGGATGTAAAATATTATGTTCGTATTAAGTGGGAAATTTTGCTTTAACAATTATTTGCACTACAGACTTGTGCTGGGGCACGTATGCTGCACAGAGATGCAGAACTTTGTGAAGAGCACTATGGCACCAGGTAAAGCTTCTGGCATGGACACAATCATGTTTTTAACAATTTGTCCTAACCTGCCCAAGCAGACAATCTGAGAGCACAGCTGTCTAGAAAAAAGTTCTTACTGGAAAAGCTATGCAAGAAAAATCTTTTTTTGTGAGTCTAAGATGCGCTTGTATTAGGATACTTAGCTAGACTATCACAGTTAGTAATTCTATCTAGGCACAGTTAGTAGATACGTGACCTTGGCAGCATATTCCTCATGCTGTACAAATGTAAATCATCATGTAGCCTACAAGGTTCTGGAGAATGAAGTCCCCTCGCTCCAAAACATTGCTATCAAAACAAAATACCACTCTCACCATTGCTATCTGTATACTAAAAGCTTTTCATGCATTCTAAGCATCAAACATGAATTCATTAAAATTATCAAAGACCACGAAGAACTTTGTGTTTTTTTAGTGATTGCTGCACCAGTACAACAAAACCAAATTATTAAGACTTCAGTAAGTATAGACAACATAGAGCAGAAATAGGAGATGATGAGATGAAGGAAAATATGTCAGTTCCCAAACCCTGAAATATTGTGTAGTCACTTGTGAACTGAAAGGCAGCCAGACATTCCTACCTTAGAAGACTCCTGTTAGCAGCAATGAATGCTATCAGAATTCATAGCATTTTGCCTACCACATGAATGCCTCGCACCTGAAATAATTATTTTGTTTCTCACTTTCCATTACAAAGAAATAAAGCTGCAACTTTAATTAATAAACAACTCAATAATATTTTATGCAGGGTGAGCTGACCTCAGGGGAAGTGTACAACTACAGACATTGCTGTTATTGAATAAGCTCCATTAAATGCTTGTTTTGGGAACCTTGCACAGTGAATAGTTACTGAATCAATACTTCTCCTCAGTATAATGGACCTTAGAATGCTGGGCATGTGCTGCTTTCAGAATGAGGTGCAAAAGGGAAGTCCTAAATATTTATGATCAAAGGAAAATAATGTTAATATCCTTTCACAGAAGCACTATTTTGTGTCTAATTAACAAATACACAATTTGTGATCAATGAACATCCAACATGCACCTATCCGTATTTGATAAGAACCTCTTTACTTTCTGTTCTTAACTGAAAGCTGTCTGGAATTCTTTTGGGAAGGATCTGTTCCTCAATGTAATACAAAGATATGTTCATAACTGCATTTGCAAACCAACTGAACACTTATGTTAAAACACTGATATGGATAAACAGAAGAAGCTGCTGTAAATTAACAATTAGACAACTTTCTATGATATTATGGGTGCATGTATATGAAAACGCTTTTCATCAGAATTTTTAAACAGTTTTAAAAGCAATTCAGTTCTCAAAACTAAAAAAAAATGTTGCATAAGAACTTTGCTTAATGCCAGTTTTATACAGTTGGCCAAATACCTTCATGATAAATATTCATATTTATCACAAGAAACAAGCCAACAACAAAAGCTTTACGTAGAGCAGTAAAATGGATACAAAATATTCATTACATTTCTGGTATCTTTTGCCAGTGTTTAAGTGGGGTAAATCACGTGTTTGAAAATAAATCACTTAAAACACCTGCAAGTTTTCTATTATACTTATCTATTCAGTGTAAAGCAAGTAAAATGTTGTCATTTAGAAGAAAAGCAACACTGAGTTTTTACCAGTTGAAATTTGTGAGCTCAGTGATGACCACTGAGGCTTGTGTTGTAGAAGCTGCCTCAATTATGCAGTGTCTCTGTAACATTTTGGGTGCAGTTGGAACTCCCAGATGAATCTATGGTGGGTTAGTTTTTCCCATGCTGTTTTTGTTCTATGAAGAGGATACAAAATTATTCCCTCTTTAAATAGAAAGAATCCCAGTTTTCTTTTTCTGCTAGAACATGGGAATTTTTGATACTTCCAGTGACCAATACCTTACTTCACAATTTCCCCTGAGTATGATGAGGCCTATCAGAAACTGGAGCTAACTGTTCATATTATACTCAAACTGGTAAAACCTTCCCAGGCAGTCCCATAAATGCCATCCCTGTTCTTTGTTGTTTTGTGTTTGTTTGTGGGTTGTTTTTTTTTCCTTCTGATCTTGAATGGAACAAAGGGACAACACAAACAAACATTCTTCCTTTCCACAGGGAAAAAAGATTAGGCAACTCAAGTCACAGAATTTTCTGTGTAGCAAACTCTTAAGGGTGTTTAATAGCTCATTCATCTGTGCTCTTCCTTCCTAAGAGAGGGTCCTCTTAAGTAAGTAATCTAATAAATAATTCAGATAATTTAACTAGCTATTTTTTGCCATCCTACCTTAATATGATCAGTGTTATATCACACACTGTATTTCTTCCCAGCTGTTAAGTGTGGAAATGGTATTCACCTTCAGTGTTGTCTCCTCAGGCCTGTATATTTCACAGAATATTCACAGAATTCCTGGTGTGCATCTTCTGTTAAGTAGTGCAAATAGCTATGAAAGCAACAGCGACTTGCTCACAGAAAGCTTTGCACATGCTTTGGTTTTTCCTTTTTGAAAGGCTTTGTGATTTCACAGATTTAGAAAAACAAAACAAGAAAGGTGGCTTTTTCTTGCAGCTTCCTCCAAAACAAATTGTGGAAAAAATGCAGCTTAAAGCCCCAATTAAAAAGCCTTCACTGAACCAAGCCAAATGGAACACCTCTAAACCTATGAGTCTTGTATCCTACCACAAAACTGCTAAGTTAAAATAGAAGACAAGCAAAGAAAATAAAACTAAGAATACATGGTGTGGCAAAATAGAAACTTTTCTGTGCACAAGAGAGGCAGGGCCTGTAAACAGTTAAGAAGAAAAAAGCCTTTTTGTATTTCACCTTCCTCCTAGGCTCCTGTAATCCATGCCAACACACTGAGCCTTCTAGTATTACTTTGTTAGGCAGCAGGGTGAGAATGTGACAGTAAAACAGATGACCGGACATCCCATACTAGCTGCCCTTAATAGCAAAGTATTTTGTTTCACAGACCTGTTATGATAAACCAGCTCTAGGTTTTGCTGAAGAGCTCACTAGCAAAGACCTCAAAGTAAAATGCTGTTACTTCTATTAGAAATGCAAAGCAATGAAGAAAGAACCAGTGTTTATCTGCTTACCGTGATTTTTTTTAATATTATTCACTCAGCAGTACAACTTGAATTATACAGTTTTGCTTGAATGTGTATTTACTTTGCAGATTTGTTAGAAAAAGCAACACAGTAAGTGTTAGCAGTTCATGTTTCACAAGTGTTTTATAAGGAACCCATAACGAGGTTCAGCATCTTTCAACTGTATGCTGCAGCATACAGCTCTAAACAGAACACTTAACTTTTCTTGGCCATCAGAGCAAGTTTGCATGTGGTGTCAGTGAGCAGAACTCCGTCAGTTTTGATGCAGTAACATGAAGGCAACTGTGCCAATTTATGCTAACTCTGATCATGGCCCAGTGAGAAAAACAGCTTGGCAGCATTCTGACACTGGCCTGTTTCTCTTTGGAGATGATGGCTGTGTAACAACTAATTATAGAGGCAACCAGGATTAAAATAGTCTAGTATAAATTAGGCCCAATTATCGAAGTAACACTCCCATTGACTTGAGACTTGGGATCATATGAACCAAATCAAAGAGAGCACTTCACAAAGAACTTGTTTTTCTAACATGCTCAGCGAACTCTCTTTTGTATATTCAGGTGCATGTCTTCCCTTCTCAGCTGCTCCGTGCAACAGAGAGCCTGGGTGCTTCCAAAGAAGGCAGAAAAGGAACATCCTCACCATGACACTACTTCGTCCTTCTAGCATTTTGATCCCTGGCTACACAAAGCCAGTCAGCCTGCATCCCATTCTTAGCAGGCTTAGAGATGCTCATGTCTGAGCCAGAACATTGTACTGTTCACTCCCAGAGCCATATATTAAGATCTATTTGTGACAGCAATATAGTTTGCTATCCTGACTAGGAAAACAACCGAACAAACAGATAAAAAATATTGCAAGAAGGAGAAAAGCTTACAACTATTTGCCTGTGAATTCTACCCATGGAAAAAAGAAATTAATTGTGGAATATACACAGTTGTGCCTTGTCACGGGTTGTAAACAAAAGCGAGAAACAGGATGGAGAAAAGATCTTCTCAAGCTCTGTAGTCACTGAATTTGTTATCTCCCCTCCTTTGCAATGATGAAAAAAATGCAAAGAATAATGATTGCTGTAAGTATAGAATACAGAATACTTGATTTCATCCTGTGAGCTAATACAATAATTGCGTTACAATAACAATCCAGAAATACAGGTAATGTGAGGTGATGAGCATATTACAACCAGTAATCTTATTTAAGTAGAAGCCTTCTTTTCTCCTGAATGACGTGGTGTTATCATAAAAACAAATGACACCATTGAGCAGCAGCATTGATGCAGAATTAATGAACTTGACCAATGTATTTTTCTTACCAGTGTCATTTGTTACAGCAAATTTCAGGGAACACTGTTTAGATTCATGTTTCATTTCAAGACATTCATCACTCTAAACCATGAAAGAAGAGCATGAATGATATCAAAAGAGAGAATTGGATTATACACTTCTATTAAGATAGTACCAGCTTCAGCTGCTGTTAAAATGAAACAGTGCAAAATAAAATCTCTTTATTTTTTCTGAGAGGAATAAAACATATTTGAGGAATTAGAAAGATCTTGTTCCCTGAGTAAAAAAAATGATTTTTTTTTTCTTCTATTATTCTAAAGTATTTATAAGAACAGTGGGAAAATCCGAAGGATTATAACATCAATATTTGGAGTGAAGAAATACATTAAGTAAGCTGAAAGCCTTTGACATGGGAAGATGCTACTTCTGCTGAGTTTTCAGAAGATGTGATTAGAGCATGCCAGTGGCCTGGAATGCAGATAATAATACTCCCTACTATGTGCCAGAAAAGTCAAGCTGCTAAGGACATAGAAGTCATGACTGTGAAGACCAAAATTTGCCACATAAACAGCAGGCATAGATTAATTTTATTTCTTGTGTTTGGGAATAAATTACTTATTGAGTTGTTTAAAAACATACATCAAAAATTTGCCTATATTAAAACATCTTACAACATATGCGCACAGCAAAAATAAGGACTACTTGTCAAATATCAATTTATTTTTGTATGGAAGTGTAGCACAATCTTAAAACACAAACACTATTTCTTTGTAATGGGCACTCCATTCCAGATGCGGTGATTTATTCAGTCAGTTACTATAATAAATCACTTCATGCCAGTTAACATTAGCCACAAACTAGGATGTCAAATGAAACTGCTTGTTTTGAAGTTCTAATTTCCTCCATCATCTAGAAAAAGCTCTTAGAACAGAATTTTCCCTGTGAACATTTCAGCATTTTCATACCAAAAAACCCAACCCAGAAATTGTGGCATCTGAATCTTAAACTGATCTCGGTCATCTGTTGTAAATCTAGTTTTAACTGATCTCAGACAACATCTGAAATCCCCCGAATTGTCAGAGCATCCCTGAATCAGTACCTTGTGGTCAAGCTTTGCTTAAGCAGCAAAACTTTGGTAGAAACGTTAAAGTGCAGACACTTCTTACCATCCCATATCCAGCCCTTAAGACAGAAGTGTAAACAAGGATCTGGTTATGACACTGTTCCAGAAAGCTGAGAGCTTCATGTTTTACCCTTCGCAAAAAGGCTGAAAGACTGGCAAATACTCCAGAATCCTACTATGCTTGCTAGGAAGTGGTGAAGTGCTTCACTGAGAAATATGTGATCTCTTGCCAGTACACCTCCTTTTCCCTTCCCTTGTAGATAAAAACCCAACACAGATCTATGCAGCCAGAATAAAAGCTTAGAGAAAGTGTGTGCTGTGCGAGGAGTTCCTGGTATGCAGCCTATACTCTTATGAGCCATCCAGAAGTATATATGATGATATACCCTAGGAGCAACTAGTGTCATGAGAGGTACCAGCAAAGGAGGAGAATGGAATTAAGAAGAGCAAACTTGGTGAAAGACAGAGAGATACTGAGTTTATTCATCTTGCTTTCTGTGCAGAACCCAAAAAAACTTTGCACAAAATTAGTAATTTACTGAAATGGCAAACAGATCCGGTACCTCTGTTCTACATAGGAACCGAGAGGTATTTTAATTCCTTCATAAACAAAACAATTGGATCGTTGTTAAATGACTAAATTTGTCTGTGAGTTAATTACAGAGTGCCATGAAAGAACACATGATATTGAGGTGCTTGTTTTGTTTCCAGGCACCTTACCCACACTAAGTGGATGGAATAGCTGCAATCTTTCAAAAGAAATATCATTACTAATTACTTTGCTTTGGTTAATCTTTACAGCAGAAGCAACAGTTTTATTTAGCAGCAACTGAGTTGATGATCTGAATGTTTTCTCATTAAGGTGACTGACAGTGTTTCTGTATGCAGTAAGAACATACAGGGAGAAATCAATACTGTTGACAATTGTTTGGCAAAACAGAACTTGAAATTTTCTGAAACCAGCAGTTTTCTGGAGGACGTGTACCAGTAATGCCACGCTGCCCTGTGCCCAATAGCTGTCTGCTCCTCTCCAGTTGGGAACACCTATCTAAGTGTTACAGCCAAACAGAGGGGAAGCAAGAACTTAAGTGTGACTTAGGAGAACATACGGACCGACAGCGATGCACGTGCATCACAGACCCGAGCGACAAACTGCTCTAAGGCGAGTTTGCAGCAAAGCAGTCGCAGGTGCTGCAGACGGAAGGCGCAGCCTCGAGGTTCCCTGGAGCCGCCCCACCCACACAGCGCCCCGCTCCCGCCGCCCGCGCGGAGCCCCGCAGCCGCTGTGAGCCCCGGGGAGTGCCGCAGGGAGCCCTCGGTCGGCAGGGCGGGGCGGGCAGTACCTGGCTGCGGCTCCGCGAGGACCGCTCCTTCGCGCCCGGGAGAAACGCTGACCGAGCGCCCCGTCAGCCCCAGCTGCCGTGCGCGGTAACGGTACCCGGCACTGGGGGCGATACCTCAGGTTCACCGCACCCGGACGAGACGCGCCTCAAGCGGCTGCGGTGTCTCATTTCACCGTGCAACACGTTTGCATTTCTCCCTCGCGGCCGCTACTGCTGCGACGCGGAGCGGTACCGCTCTGCCCCGCGGGAGCCCGCGCCGCCCCGTCCCACACACTCACCTCAGCCGCGGCGCGGCCCGGCCACAGCAGGGCGAGCAGCAGCACCAAGCGCAGTGGGCAGACCGCGCCCGCCATCCCGCTGCTCGCGCGGCGTCCCACGGAGCTCAGCCCCGCTCCCGAACTCTGCCCCCCACCCGCCCGCAGCTTTTGGCCCCGGGGCTGCCGCCTCGCACCCTCCTCGGTGCTCCCGGCTCCCTAGGTGGGGACAGGGACAGGGCTGGCGGGGGCGGGGCCGTTCGGGCCGCCCCTCTCCTCCCTCCCCCCCCCCCGCGTGTCTCCTGCCTGGGGCACTGCCGGCAGCCGTCGTCCGTCCGCCCTGAGCGGGCGCAGCGCGAGTGAGGAGCCCGGGGCTTTCCCGCCTGGAACTGAGGTGAGCGGCGGAGGGGCAGCCCTGGGCGGCAGTACCTGAGGCCGTCCCGCCTGGCCGCGGCACCTGCAGGGCTGGGCAGCGCGCTGAGGAGTCGGCCCGCCGCGGGGCAGCGCAGGCAGCCCAGGGTACCTACTCCTCGTCCTCTCCTCGCTTCACTGCGGTACTGTGGCGCCGCCCGAGCGGCCGGCAGTAGGCACGGGACCTCCCGAACTCGGCCACGGCCCGCGCCCGCCCGGAGCGGGATCGCCGTTGCGCCCCGGAGAGGAGGGCAGGTGACAGCGGTCGGAGGGGAAAGCGCGAAGGAGCGCGGCGGGGCTGCGGAGATAGGCGGCACTGCGGAACTCAGCGCCGCGCCCGAGGCACTGCCGCCGGCTGCTGTTGCTGCCCCGTGGGAGTGTTCGCCCTCCAACGGCGCTCCCGCCTTCCTCCGTGAGGAAGGGCTGTTGATGAGGTGGCTAACGAGAGAAAATGCCTTCCGCTGCATAAACGTGAGCCAGTGAGAAGTGCTTCTTCCCGGGCTTTTTCACACAGTTAATAGAAAGGTTTTCTCAATTGAAATGTGATTTGTAGAGTGTTGACAATATGGAAACTTTATCATATTTTTAATATCGACAAAAATGCTGCATGTCTAATGTGGAATCTTGCCTGAGTGCTGTTCAGAGATAGCGAACCAGAGAAGAGCTGGCAAGGCCACAGCCATCATACTTAGTTGTAGTGTTCTTGAGTGTTGTACAGGGCATCCTGCATCAGAGGCCTCAAAAAGCACTACAGATGATACAGAAAAAGCCTCGCTTTGTAACAATAGGTACATAAAGTCGATTAGAACCACTGGTGAGATAGAAATCCAAAGTCTTTCAGGAGTGCAAAGCAGCCACTGAGCTGTGTAGAACAGCTGCTTGTTCAGGACATGAGAGCAGCAGAGCCAGATATCCATTCAGAGAAGGTACTGTCAGCCCCTATGAAATCTGCTATGAAAGCCAGTTACTGGGGCTGATTCTCCCAGGAGTTTGGGACTAGCAGCAAAATTGTGTCTCTGGAGGAGCAGAGCAGAATGTCGGAGACCTTGTGCATCGCAACAGATGCAGTCACCTTCAGTTTTAAATCCCAAGCATCAGTGAGGGCAAACTGGCAGGTATAGAGAAACTGAGGGAAGAAAATAAAATGTTTTGCAAGCCAGATAGGTGGTGACCACACAGAGAATATCATATCTCAGGGAAGGAATTAGTAAATTTTCCCATTTGTGAGGTTACTAAACCTGTCAGCTGTGCTATGCTTTTCATGCAGGAATACTGTATGAAAATAGGTAAAAAAAAAAAAAAGAAGAAAATAAAAGTAATAAGGATAAAAGTGTGGCCTAGAGTTGTTTATAAGCCAAAGGCACATCCACTTTACAAATACCTGAATATATCACTTTAAATTTAACCTGGTATTAGTCAGAAAAGGTAGTATAGACTCTCACAGAAGTGAGAAGATGAGGTGTTGTCTGGGACAGAAAGGTCAGGGGGAAGAAAATGAGAGGACAGTGGAAGAGAGCTGTCAGTACTCAGAAATAGCACAAGTTCATACCCAGGATGAGCAGTGTAAGTCTCGTTAAAGAGGAGAGGGAGGCTCTTGAATACAAGGCCAAAAAAGTATTGGAAGAAATAAGGAAGCAGAAAAAAACATTGTGAAAAGAAATACATAAATATATGCAGAGGATCTAGTGAATGAAATTCCACTATAATACAAAGCTATTGAGTCAGTTTTTAAATGGTGAAAATTCATGTGGAAACTTCTGAAAAATAAGTCAGCTTTCAAGCAAAAATGGGAAAATGCACACAGGGGAGCTGAGGTCATATCTCATCAGAGTCCATAACTATAAAATTGTCTTCCTTCTTGGTTGTTTTCTAGAGACTAAACATCACAGTTACCTTACAGTGCAAGCTTTCTCCACCTCCCCTGCCCCAGGTTTTTGAGAATTACATGAGTTGGGTTTTGGTGCCACTTGCATATCACTTTGGGGTTCCAGATGGAAAACTGGAGCACAGAAAGAGTAAGAATTTAGCAGGTGAACAGAGAGCTGCTCAGTACGTGTAGAGTGTAATCTTGCAGCACGGACTGGTTGCCTTAGGCTGTTCATTCATTAGTCAGTGCATGGTTGTTTACAAAGTCTCTTCTTCATACGATGGGATGTGGATATACTGTGCATACACATAGGAGTCAGTATTATTCACAGATTATTTCTAGTTAGAAAGCTGTTACACTGAATTATAGAAAGCAAGAAAGAAATGTTTCAGGAGCTGCACGCTCACTACTTTTACAAAGAAAATACAGCTATTGAGCAGCTGAAAGAGAGCAGCCTCTTGGCTACAGGTTCAGATCCTTGCTCCCTTTTCAGTAACTGATTGCCTTTCCTTACTCAGGGGACTTCTCCAAAGGAAGCGAATCCCTGTTTAGGCAGTGTTCAGTATCCTCAGAATTAACCTCCCCAGATTTGGAAGACTACAGCTCTGAAAAAAGACTCTGAAAATCTGTGGCACCATAGGAAAAGCCCAGCCTCTCACATACAGATGCCTACACAAATGCCTACTCCAGCCCAATTTGCAGAAGATACTGCTAAATCTGGTCTTGAAAGTGCAGACAATATATATATATATTTGAAGTTCATTAGGTCCTTACTGGGGAAATGTGTCACATCTTATTTCTATTTCTAAAGTTTTTAGCAGAATCAGTGGTTTTTAAAAAAAAAAATAAAATTATGCAGGATGCTTTTTGTTCATTACTGTGGAAGAAGACTTTTTTTTTTTCTTATTTGGAGTGAAATCTTGTACCCTTCTTTTGATGATCTGTAATTTCATGCAAAGACCTCTTGAAATAAATGGATAGCTGATAAAAAGGTTGCTTGTAAAGAGATGATATAATGTAGTGCCATTATAAAGCTGTGCAGTATGATATATTTAAATAGGTAACACATTTTGGTTTTCCAGTAATTTTTCATGTAAAATTGGACATCAGATATATATATATATCTTAAACAGGTTCAGAGGAGAAAACAACAGAATGGAGCGGTGTCTATAGACCATCCACAAACAGAAGATCTGCTGGTTTGTTTTTAAAACAGAAAAAAAGTGCTGCATGTCCATCAATCAATGTAAATGGCATTAACAAAGGATTCATTTGAACGAATTAAGTGGCTTATCAGAACTGCCTGGTAAGTTCTACAGATCACTAAAATCTTTAACTAGAGTCATTAAGATACGTTCTTAGCTGTCAGCTGAACAGTAATTACCAGTTAAATGATCTGTAGTCTGTCATAAATTCAATAAGCGTATCAGGTAATTTACTATCTTAGATTTTTATTTGTCTGTAAATTGAGACCATTTACGTTTCAGGTACTACGCCATTTAAACAGTAGAAAACAGGAACTATAATTCTGAATCTGTTTTAAGAGGAAAGATGTTCCTATAATCTAGTAATTATTTGTAGAAGTGAAAGTAATGTAAAACTCATACCTGAATGCCTGCCCCAGAATCATTTTACATAGTTTACTCATCCCTATATGTTAATCCTCAGTCCCACGCATCCAAAAAGATAAAATCACATAGGATGCGTTGACCATTTCTTGATGTTGCACATCCTTAATCACTCCAACCATCTGTATACTCTTCCTATTTTTAGAGGTAATGTTTTTGTGAAGGTTGGATATTGGAAGTTTAGTTGTATACTAGCTTTCTCCTTCTCTTAAATCAGGTGGCTGCTGATTGTTTTTACAGCACAAGAAATTGATGGGGTAAGTCACAATTTGTACTTTAAACAGTTGGTAAATAAGCTGGTATAGTTAAAAGAGTACTATATACACCAAAATGGCCTACAGCTCTGTGGGAAATCGGTGATGTTTCTTTCAGTATTTCTGCAATTCTCTCTTTTCAATTTCTCAGCTTAACTATTTTGTGATTTTTCTCCTTTCAATTCTCCTAACATTCTAACTTTGGCATCATTAAATGCTTTTTAAAAGCTGCATATGAAAAAACACTGCCATGCACTGATTCTGTATCCTTTCTCATCAAGTTGCTTTAGTGGCCTACGTGGTCAGAATAATAGAATAGTTTGGGTTGGAAGGGATCTTAAAGACCATCCAGTTCCAACCCCATGCCATTTGCAGGGTTGCCATAGCCCCATCCAACCTGGCTTTGAACGCCTCCAGGGATGGAGCATCCACAGCTTTTCCGAGCAGATGGTTCCAGTGCCTTACTACTCTGAGTAAAGAATTTCTGCCTAAGATCTTGCCTAAATTTTCCCTTTTTTAAAGAGCTGCTCTCCCCTCTTGTTTATAAGCTCTCTTCAAGTATTGGAAGGCTACAATGAGGTTTCCCCAGAGCCTTCTTCAGGCTAAACAATCCCACCTCCCTCAATGTCTTCCTAAGAGAGGCGCTCCAGACCTCTGATAATCTTCGTGGCCCTATAGCATATATCATGCTTATTCTGTATGTTGCAACTGACCTCTGTACATCTGTACATTCCACCTCTTCGAAGTAAAAACTTTACATACAATACAGTCTTAATATCTACCATATTTTCCTCTCAGTACTGTTCTCTGTATTTAACTCATCTTTGTAATGCCCTGAGTGAAATCTTTTTGAGTCCATCCTCTTTGTTTCCTGCAAATCTATGTTAAAAAGTTTTCTTGTGTTGTTTTTGTTTTTTTTCTAGTCACCCCTTTTTGGTTTAAATGTTAAGATAGAATTATTATTTTTTTTAAATAGAACAAAGGGAAACAGCTTATATGCTATTAGAAATTTGCATTCCGTTGACATTCCAGTGGAGTCACGTTGTTAACAACTAGGTTAAAGACTAGCACGAAGTGGATTGGTAATTTCATGGGAAGTTGTTTGTGAAAGAGAAACAGTCTGTGAGAGAGGCTATCGTACCGCCTTGTTCTGAGGCTTGGGAGTACCAGATATTCTAATATTGTAGAAAAAAAGGAACAGAATTTTTTCTTTGTTATCTAATATTTATCAGTGTTTTCTCCTTGAAAAATTGAAGTTTGAACCTATTGTGTTCTGTTGATCACTAAAACAAGTAATGAAATGCTTTTGACCTTGATAAAAAAGAAATCCAAACTAAGCAAATATTTTTCACATTATCACTGTTTACTTGTTTACCTAAGTTGTTTGTAAATCCTGTAAGTCCTTGCCATCCTATTCAAAGCCATGCTCACCATTTATACACTTAATTTTATTGAGTAATGTGACCTAATAAACATTCTAAGCGCTTGAGTGAGTTTAGAAGTGCACGTGGTATGTATAGTTGGCATATATTTAATATTATGCATTGGGAAATGTAAAAGAATAATAAAAATCTTCAGTTACGACAGTAAATCTAAGGACATTACATTTTGTGTTACTTTAATTTCTCCTAAAATATGCTTTTTTTCTTCATTTCAATTTGATGAAAAGGAAGTCTCTTCCTTTGGTGCCAAGAAGACAACAGCAGAAGGTTTTGATACAAGAAATAAGTAAACTAATGGTATACAATGCATAATAACACAGTGTACATAGTACATTTTTTCATTTAATAGACAAAAATTAAATACAGTTGTTGCATGGACTGTATTCAGCCTGTTTTGCCTTCTGTTGTGTAATCTTAGTTAAACAGTCTCCTAATGGGATACTTTATAAATTTAAAATTGTAATAAAATTACGACTGTTGAAATATTTCTAAATGCAGCCTATTTACTTAATTGTATTTAGCTTCAATATTTAGTACTGCTCAACATAGACTGTAGGTAATATCTTTCACCTTGTACAGCAGTAGTATTAAACTTTTCCTTATTATTTCTACTTTGCCAGCACGTTTGTGCTAATGAGAGGCCCAAGAACTTCAGGAGGATTTTATATGTAACACTGACTTATGTATTCGACAAATGTAACTTGTGGATTACAATGATTAGATGTCTAATTGGACAACATGCGTACAAACCAAAAGCTTTATCACTTATTTAAATAAGAATAAATAGCAGATTCTTATTTTTAGTAACATTTTAACAGAGAATCCACCAATTTTGTTCTGCTCTTTAGACCTGGACAGGCTTACTTAAACAGCACTTTCTTCCTAGTATTTTACCCTTTTAGAAACACTCAAGCATTAAAAAAAATACATGTTTAAAATAAAGTGCTATGCCGTATGATAAAACAATTACTGTCAGTCATATGTTAATAAATTCATAACCTTTGAATTTTCAGGGAGGATACGCATATATTGACCCATGTGGGGGACAGGATTGTTCAATCTGCCGGTGCTTTCCAGAGAAAGGATCAAGAGTAAGTGATAAATAGAACTAATGAGAACTGCTGTTGCAAATACTGTTCATTTTGTGCATGTTGCTATTGTGAAATCATTATGGCTGGTGAGCATCAACAAGTCTGAATACAGCAAGCTAGCATAATTCTGTCACTGGTATGAAGTACAACTGTCATTGAAAGAAGAATCTGAACAGCTTTGATTGCAGGCAAGTTTGTAATAATGTTGCCTTTTTATTTTGATAAGGATTCTTTGAGATCTGTCTGGTAGTTAGACAAAGGCCATTCTTAAGATGTATTAAGTTTAGAAATCTATGCTTGTTTTCTCCTAAGAACTTGGTTAAAAGAGAATGCCTATGCCATTTACTGGTTTTGTGGGAAATTGTTTCTTATTTTGCTTAGGTGATTCTGAAAAAAACCTTGCAGGCTTACTATTTTACTATTTTAACTACTTACTACTTTACTATTTTACTAGATTAATGCAGTAAGTATAAAAAAAAATCTGAATTGTCTTTGTCTTTTACATAATCAGCATATAAATAAATAAAAAAAGAAATGAAATCTAGGCATTTTCATATTGTACACTAAAATTAGTAACTTGCACATCCTCTCTTTTGATACTTAGTAGATGATTTCCAGTTTTTAAAGGTCATCTCTCACAAGTGTGTGGATATTGTTATTTGTTAGCTGAAATGTGGTCCAGTGGTAACTGGCTTGTTACCTTAGCCATTCTTTCTTAAAATATATAGCTACATACAGCTAGTAAAAATAATTTAAATGTTAAACAAGGAACAGACTTATTTAGATACATTCTCTGATTAATGAACAACTGAAAAATTGACAGTGAATGAAATAATTTTCTTTCAAAGAACAAGTGTTAAAGTTTTGATCTTAAAAAGCTTGAATAATGGAGCTGTGTGCCCTGTTTGTGTACGGCCTGAGAGGCCACAAAAGTAAGGCACACCTTTCTGTTACTGTGCTTCTGTAGTCAGCTGCACACTTTGCTGTGTCATGATTGCTGCCCTGGTGTCCTTGGATCCTATCCTAATCCTCCAGGATTATGTCTATACAAGAGTACCCCATACAGTAGAATTTTCATAATAGGGGCCTAGGATGTGTCTATCTCTGTAACACTGTTAACAAAGGGACATCCCAGGGAGAGTATTTTGACTAGCAGCATTGCAGTGTCTCACAGTGCTACTGAATAGACTGATTTAGATACCTAAAACCAGATCTGAAGTATCATTTAAAAGCAATTAAACTTTGAAACTAGGGGAAAAGGAAAAGATGATGAAATTTCCCCCGATTCTAGTTCTCTCATTAGCTTAGAGGTTCTGAATTATGTACCTGAATTACATTGACTATAGTCAGTCTGTATTCACCACAGTCACTAAGGTTTTATATCAAGATATCCTCCTCTCCACAGGTAAAAAGAACCATGACTTATGCATTTGCAGTTAGTATTCTATATGCTTACAAAGACTAGATCGAAGTGCCTAACAGAAGTGCAATGGAAAAATAAACTCTACATCATTATGCAAATTTAAATCAGAATCATACCATTCTCTAAAACAGCTCAGAAATACACACGCACACTGACAAGTACAGTCCCTCCAATGTAACGTGAATCTTCATGCCATACAATGATTTCTAGCCATAGGTAAGTAAGAAGTTAAGTATGGCTGATAAAGCCATTATGTGAAAAATAGCTTAAATAAGCATCACTTCAGATAGATTGTTGCAAATGTTTATAATGCATAGTGATTAATTCTTTTATATAGGATTACTTAGTCTTTTTCTCAGTCTGCAATCCTGTTGATTTCTAAACTCTGCTGTGTTCTGCCTTTATATTTCAACACACAAACTTTGCTTTCCCAGTCTTTGTAGATAGTAGTCATTGCAAAATAAAAAACTTATTTATCTTATTGTTAGCTTCCTAGAATGCAAAACATCATGCTTTATCTTATTCTCAGCCTGAGCTCTGCTCCCAGGCTGGTTCATCAGGCATTTGTGTCTAACCTTAGTCTTGTCTTTAAATTGAAAGAAGTGAATGAACATTGAAAGCCTTTGTCATTGTACAGTGTGCAAGTATAAAATTTCAGAAGTGTTCCGTTTATTACATAATCCTTCTCTATAAAGAAGTAGAGGTAAGATCAACAGTGTGCATTCAGTTTCTTAGTGCTGTATTTTTTTTTTCCTTTTTTACTACTTAGAACAGGCTTGATGTCAGAATAAGGATGAGCTAGCCTCCTCAGCAAACACTTGCTGAAAATACAAAAATATTATGGGAAATTCATGGATTTGCTGGGCAAAAGGCGATGGAACAATAATCCCATCCAGACTAGCTGGAAAGCCAGCCTTACAGCAACTTCGAAAGTTAACAGATCTTTATTCAGTTGTGCTAAAGAAACTACGAAATGGGGGGCTTTTGCAAATGCTGAAAGACAATAGCAGTATCTAAGTGAGCTACACATACAGTATATGTACTGAATTACATTGGCATGTGTAGCCTACACCACCTTTTGTTCTGTTTTGTTGCTTTTGTTGTTTATTTTTGAATTCTTCTGCATCAAGGAGGCAGATGTACAAGATTCTCTTCACGATGTTCTGTTAAACATTGCAATCTAAGATTTATATGGGAGCAAGGGCAAATTGTCTCATTACTATAACAGTAAGATATCACATATATTAGGATCACACAAGGTCAGACCTATTATGATTAATCATCTTATCCAAACTCTTCCAAGGCTTGAAAAAAAAAATTCCTTCTTTAGACTAGCTGGAACATGAATACTCATCTGTTGTTCTTCATCTTTGTTGTTGGATGAGTACTTCCAAATAGAGGTACAGTTTCAAGGGAAAGTGTCTGTTAACCAGGTTTACGGATGGCTTATAATTTAGTATACAATGTATATCCCCCTTAAAAAGTGTGCTGTTGTAGAAACTATCAAGCCAAGTGCATTATTTTTAATACATCTGGCTGAATCCATAAAAAAGATGCTGACAGTACCATAATGCAGATTTTGTGATAGACAGACATCATAGGTCCAACTTACAAGTGATAGATTGATGTCTGAATAGGAGTCTAAACAGCTTTTTTCGTGCATTGCAAGTGGTCATTCTTTATGTCCTCCACACGCTGATGAAAAGAGTATTTTTAAGGAAGTTAGAATATCTTTCTATCTGTTTATAAAAAGCTGTTGTCTAGTTCCATGGTTAAGGTGTGCCCATCTGTTAAGGGTTTCACTTTGTTAGCAAACTGTGAAAAAAAATATCATGGCAAGTTTCATTTGAGGGATTATTGTTGACACTACAAAGGGTATTTGATGACATTGCCATTATGCAGATTTTAGAATGTTACTTTTTCTTTTTGGCCTTTCATTGAAATCATTACCCATTTGAAGTTTAGCTACTAAAATGAACAAATGCATTGTTTCTATATTTGGAGTCAATCAAGAGATTTCTACTAAAATTGAAGTAGGATATGTTTTAGAGCTGATATAAATCAGCTTTATTTATAATCACCAGTAAAAACTGACATGTACTTACATTTTTTAAAGATAAAACCATTTAAATTCATTTATGACCTAACAGTAGCCCTCAGCTCTCTCCTAAAATAGCTAACAATTAGGATAATAAGAGAACTTCCCCTAAAATTAAACTCCTGAATGCATTTAGGAGTCTGGATTGGGGAATGGCTATCAGGACTGTGTTATTCTCTGAAGTTTCCAAAGGAAAGTAGGACCTAACATGTTGCCCTATGGTTTTGGCACCATACACAAAAAGCTTTCTTACTTTTTTTTTTTTTTTTTTTTAATGCAGAAGTATGATTAGTTAAATGCTAAAAAAAGGTGTGCAGCCGAATGTGAACGCAATAGAACTGAGACATTGCTATTATGTCCATTTGAAAAGCTTCTAAATGTCGAAATAGAAACTATTCTTTGTTCTAAGAGGACGAGATAATTGAGGTTTCAGCTAGAGCAATGGCGATCATAGGAATAAGAGAAACAAACTGCCATGACCATACGTGAGCAAAGAGAAACTGGTCAAGTTGGAAGAAAAGAGGAAGAAAGTAGCCAACTTTTGGTGTCAGTCCTGATCGACTTAGACTATCTTCTTCCTTTTCTCTCCCAATCAAGATGTGTAGTCTTTAAGGAAGCAGTAGACATCAGTGTATTTAATTAGAGGCAAATAGTAACTTCATTGGTATTTATTTTATATTCTTCTTCTTTATTCCATAAAATTATTGATTTTAATTTGCTCCTTATATGTCCAACAGACAGTGAAACTCTTCCTTCATTTGCCCCTCTTTCTCTAACATGGGAAGTTATGTCCTTCAGAATTCCTGTAGTATTGAATCAGAGGCCTAAAAAATGCTGGCTGCTCTGAAAACATTTGGGTAGTTAAAAAAAAATGTTTGCAGTTAGCACTGACCAATTGTAAACCTGTCCTGTGCCAACCCCAGAGTTTGATCCCATTCAATTCCTTTGGCTTTGTTTATAGAGTTAAGTAGATTTAGAAAGCAAGCATCTATTCATGACCCAACCTGATCAAGCTTCCATGAGATCATGTGAAATGCCTGGAGCCAAGAGAATAACAAATATAACTCAGCAAGACCAACGTTCATTCTTCTGCAGATGAAGCAAGTGGCCTATGTTCATAGTAGTTTAAGAGAGAACTTAGTAAACAGGTGTCTAAGAAGGTCTCATGTTTTCTTGCATTGAGGTGTAAGAAATAAGCATTTCTGAGGAATACTAAATTAATTTGTTGCCGAAGTTAAGAAGTCAGCTCATGAGTATTTCAGGGCTGCGGGTTACTGATGGTGAAATCTAATTCTAAAGTAGGTCTGTCTTCTGATCTTGCTATTCTTGTCGCATGTCCCCAGTGGATCCTGTGGGTTATCATGTTTCCTTTGTAGATTATGTGGGTTTACCAAGTCCAATTTTCATCAGTGTAAACATATGTAAGATTCACTAACTGGGAAACAGGAAATTCTGAGTTTTTTGTGCCTAAGAGGTGTTTTTTAAACCACATTTTTTACATAGAGGTATGATGGATATACATAACATAAATTAATGGCAGTCTGTCATTCACATGGAGTGTCTAGCACCTATATTTGAATTTTCAAGCTGCACACTGAAAATATATATATATATATATATATAGCAAATATATAAAATCCACTGATTTGATCTCAAAATATATGTGCTTAGCTGAATCCATTATTAGAGATACTGCAAGCATGCTAACATTTGAGGAAACCGAGATGTGTCTCACTTCTTTGACTAATACTTGTTGATCATTTTTTTCTTAGTATATTAGCTGCAATATAACTATATTGCATATTAAAATAGAAGATTCCTGAGATAGTAGGGAATGGACTCTACTCACCAAAACATGGAATAGAAAAGGATCACTTTGTTCTCCTCACTGTGAGGGCTATTTGTGACAGTTCTTTGTACAAAAGGTACCACTACAGCATCTGTAAAATAGCATTATTTATATTAGGTATGTTTAATTATTATTATTTTTTTTTTAGTTCTTGAGGACTTTCTTTCCTTATTTGCTTTGGTTCTCCTGTCCCACCATATTATAAGTAGTGTTTTTATCAGTTTCAGATTGTTGTCTTTTTCTTCTTTTGATTAAGACAATTTGAGGTATTACAAAACTCTACATAGTTATTCTTTTTCATAGATTTGGATCAACCAAATATTGCCAATCAGTGAATCATGTAAAAAAAAAAAAAAAGAATCATAGAATGGTTTGGGTTGGAAGGGACCATAAAATTCATTTATTTCCAACCTCCATTGCCAAGGCCAGAGATACCTTTCAGTATATCACGAGGTTCAGTGCTCCATCCAACTTGATCTTGAATATAATACCAAAAGCTAATTTTATTTTATTAGCTAATCTGATGTGAATCATTTGTGGTCTAAAATACTCTATTTGTAACTTTCTGCTTTCAACCGTTAACAATCTTAGCATTTCAGTACCAAATTTTCTCATTTAGTATTTAGATTTAGTATCTCTTTGATGCAATAGTGACACCCACTGGCTTATTGGATGCCTCTTCTTTTCTTGGTTGTTCAGAGTTAAAAAAAAGAATAACAAAATACATGGTGAAATTTTTTTCAGCTCTTCACTGCGATTTATTGTGTTTCAAGAAAATATCACTGTGAAGATTATCACAGTCACAGGAGTGGAATGGAGCACTGGAGTTAATCCAGATCAACCCCCCTGCTAAAGCAGGTTCCCTAGAGTAGGTTGCACACAAAATCACAGAATTGTAGGGGTTTGGAAAGAACCTCTGGAAATTACGATCCATCACCAAGTACTATGTTCCCACAGCATACTGGATCATCACAAAATATTATAAAAGAGCACAGAATATCCTAAAAGATTGCAGCATGATCAAGATGCTGAGACAAGTCAGGCACTATGGGTTACTACTGAATTTATTTGGCTCAAAATATGACTATAAAAAGAAGCTGCGTAATACTCAAATGTCACTATCTCATCTGTTGTTTCTGAACAAACTCACAATTAATTATATTCCATACATCTTTCAGGCAAATAAAGATTTTTCTTGAAATATTGTCTTGAAATAAAGTCTTGTCTTGATCACGTTGGTAATTAGAAAGTTGATTTGAAAGTCTATGAGAAATGGTTTTGGTCCCAGTCCTACACAGTTAGTGTGGAGGAGTGGAAACCTCCCAGAATAGACACTCCTACAAGGCCTGGAAGCTACGGCTTGAGTCCCAGAAAGGGAGAGAGCATGGGTGGAGCTTAAGAGTAGCTGCAGATGCTTCCACCTCACCAAGCAAATTACAAAAGAAAATATCTGTCTGCAAATGGCTTTGTGTTCTCTCCTCCGCTCTAGATTATTCTGTTTCCCTCCCTTTCTCCATCCTATCCCTGGTGAAATGATAAGGACTGGTTACATGTCAGAATCAAGTGAAGAATGAAAAGAGTACTACATTATCTGCCTACAACCTGATTCTGTGCAATTGCTGAGAATTTTTGGTTTAGTGTACGTGAGCAGAAGGTAAATGCATTTCACGAATCCCCAGTACTTCCACACTGCATATCACATAGAGGTACTGTTCTAATTGAAGCTAATAGCTGGTCATCTTTTGACTTCACTGATAACGAGAAGTGAGACACAGAATTCACTCTGATAGCATGAACCTATTTGTTTGTTTGCTTTGTTTATTTCCAATTAAGACTACTCTAAAATGTCAAATTTTCAAGCAATTAATGCTCAGGGCACTCTAAAAATCAGGTGTTCTTCGGTGTCTTAGGCAAGCAAAAGAAGTCATTCCAAAGAATCTTAGCCATTGTCTTTTCTAAACTGTAGTAAATGCTTTGCTGCACAATTCTGAATTATTTGCAGTCTTAGTTGCAGGAAACATACTTGATCCGAGAAAAAAGAAAAGCAATCTTGTTTTGTCAGAAGTCAGTTTCTTACTGCAGATCAAGCCCAGGATATGCTAAAATGACAGACCATAGTTATGACATGGGTGGTTCTTTACCTAGACAATTAGCAAGGCCGTGAAAACCTAAATGAATTTATTGACATCAGATGGCAGAGGATGCATAATATTCAGTCCATTTTAACTGAGCTATTTTCTCATTTCTACATGAACATGACATGACTACCTTCATCCTCTTTATTTGTACAGCTGTCCTGAGACTGCAATGCTGTGGTAGTCACATTGGATGGGCACAAATAATAGATGTGATAATAGATGTTATGACATGGTATCAGTTTGGTCTTAACAAAGCTCCCAGTCATTATCAGTCTTTGAGCTGAAAGAAAGAGAGACAATCCACCAGCTTCACATGGCATTCTAAAGTTGTATCAGCTGTCAAACCTATTATGAATTCTGGATTCAGTGACTCTGTTTTATGACTTCACTACCTCCTGCTGAAGACACAAACCGTGGAGTCAATTAAATTAACAGGGTAGCCACTAAAGACATTTTTATCAGCCTGAAGGGCCGCTTGTCCATAATTTGAAAAAAATTTCTCTGTCAACTATTGGATGCAGAGTGTACACATCAATAAAAATATTAAAGTCACTGCAGAAATTTGCCAAGAAGATGCTTTGTTAACATCAAGGCATTTGAGCATTACTGAGAAATAGTTTGTTGTTTTTTTCCCGCTTCCTGAAGAGTGTTATGTTTTGCATGGCAACAGCTAGTTCCATGTACTAAGAAAAAAGTACTGCTTCCAGGAGAGTGAGTAGTTCAAATATTTGCATTTTATTATTTTATTAGCCTAATTTGTTTCACTTTTCTAATATTCAAAATGAATCTTTAATCAAAATGCTTGTCCAGTCTTTTTTTAATCAAGCTATTAGAGTCTGTAATAGCTTCTTTAAAAGTATATCAATTAATAAAATCATTTTTTCAACTGGGGAGGTGCAAAGCTCTGCCAGTAGATAAGCTGCAATTGTTCATACCAGCAAATACTCAAATAACACCCGGAATTCTAACTATCCATTCATTGTTAAAAAGGATGCAGAATCAGCACATTTTCCTACTAGTAGCCATGAATTTCTGTAGCGTTTTACACTTTAAATTATACTATCAAGAAAATGATAACTGTTGCTGAAGACAGAACGCTGATTTTGCCCTGGAACTTTTGTCAGTGAATTCATTGGAAGCAACATTAAGGTTTAAGTGAGGGTGCCAATAAAGGTAAATGGAACATGAGTTGTACAGGGATTCTTTTCCCGGTAGTCCTCTGCTCTCCCAGTAGGACTTTCAGCTTTAAAGAAAAGAAAAAAAAGAAAAAAAGATTTAAGGTATTGCTTACAATTTTTGAGAAAATATTTTGTTTAGACAGATTCAGACTGTTGAAATTTTTACGCTCGGTAGAATGGAATTTGGTTCTATCATTTCAGCATAATTTGATACTTGGAGCTAATGAATATGTTTACAGTCATTTTTGATTTCTGCTCTTTTTCTTGAAACCATTCATAGGAAGTAATGTACGGTCTGTCGTTTTTGTGAATGGACACTGTACTGAAATATCCTTTACTGCCCTCATGTGGTCTTAAAGACACACTTTCTCTCATAGGCGTTTGGCTCCATATTGCTCTCTTTTTAGATAATGTAGTGTAATGAAGGCTTTGTAGGGTAAAGTGTAGACAGCTCATATCTAAAATTTATGGTTTAATCATTATTTAGCAACACAGAACAAAAACTGCTACCAACCCCAAACAAATCCACACCGATGCTATAGATTGAAAAAGCCACTTGTTCTTTGTCACAAAATGTTCTTACTTGAGAATAAGGGTGACCTTGGAAAACTTTGTAGAAATACACTAACTGTATCCTGTTGTAGGTGCAAATGCAGAATTTAGAGTTTATATATAGATAAATGACATTCTGAAGCCTCCTAAATTCTTTCAACACAGTCTATTCAAAGTGATACTTTGTGTGTTTGATAACAACTAACTTTTTTTTCTACATACCTTTTTCATTGAAAGGTATTAAAATCTGAGAGTGATGGTGGAAGAGACATGACCTAGAGTAACTTCAGATAATGAGAATGTAATATAACTTAGAAGAGAAAGGGAACTCTATTGATTTGTTCTAATGTCTACAAAGGCCTTTTCTCTAAAATGAGCCACCACTTCTTCCCTGGTGGCACAAATATGGAGTCTTATAAGTGTTACTTACATCGGTAAAGCCAGGAGGACTTGGAATTTATTCCAGTCAGCTTGAGAGTGGTGCCGGAGACCTGCTGAAGATAAAAAGAAATTACTGCCTTAATCAAGTTGTTTAAATTTAAAGTTGTGTTTTAATAGCATCTAATGCATAGAATAGATCTGCTGCCTGTACAGCAAGCTGTTCTGAATCATAACTATGTATACATTTTAAGCCTTGTTTTATCTGTACAATCATCTCTAATACATTACCTACTTCAAGGTTTACAGTAGTATTCACTTACCTCTTTGGACTCTTTTCAGGGTCAACCTGGTGAGCTGGGAGCTCAAGGTCCAATTGGATCCTTGGGATCTACAGGACCAGCTGGTCTGCCAGGGGAAAAAGGACAGAGAGGTGAGAATGGGCAGCCTGGGCCAGCTGGAGAAAAAGGTGATAAGGTAGGAAACACCATAGACAGCTCTATTGGGCACGTACATTATGTAATGTAAAGTATTAGCCAATGAAACAGAACCTAAATGATTAGAAAGCACTTGCTAAACTATCCTCTTGCTCACCCAGAAATCAATTACAGCTTTCTTTAGAAAATGTGTTTAAGTGTTCGCTTGTTTTTCCTTTGGGTTGCAAAATTAGAATCATCAGGGAACAAAAAACAACAACAGAAACCAGTCTCTGATTAGTTTATACCATGTAATCCTCCTTAAACTCAGAGAAGGCTGTGGGAGGAATGTGGAGCTGGAGGGAGTATTATGATACTTTCAAAAATGCTGTACACTAAACAGAATTTTATTACCACTTCCGGGATAAAAATTGCAGTTCAGGTTTATATATTACATATAGTTGTACAATCCCTGTAATTAGCTCTTGCTACTTTATATCAATTTCAATTGTCTAATTTCACTGATCTCAATGGATAGCAGGTGTCTTTAAAGCAAGTGTCTGACATACGGGAACTATAAGCCCTGTAAATAGAAACTGCTGCTTGCATTATCAAAATAGGAACAGGGTTGTAAAAATTATGCATAGAATAATATATAAATAGTAGGCAACTTCTTCTCTATACTTTTGTAGTCACTGGAGAGTCAGCAAAGTTAGGAATTTTACATTTGTCTTTTTCCATGGGTAGCTATTGACCTTAATTTCATACTAAACCCATTAACTCTTACCAGATATTTATTTCTGATAAAATTCTGGCTTTTGTTCATTTTCCAAACAAGAGTATGTTTGTTTATAACTATATGGTATCACGTATTCTTATTTTTCATTATTTTTAAGGGTTAATTACCTCAGCAACTTTGTTTTTTACATGTTATCTGTTTTTAGGGCCCAACTGGAGTCCCAGGATTTCCTGGTTTAGATGGTGTTCCTGTACGTATTGAATGAATATTGCTTTATAAAAAGTACAGTTTCTTTTAAGTCAAAGCAAGTCTTCTAATAGAATAATACACTTAATATGTTGTTTGTTTTATACCTGTAGTTATTGTGCCACCTACATAATTATTTGTGTTGCAAAAATATAAATTAGCTACAATAATTTCAACTGTGTTTTTTATTTATAAAAAACTCCACAGAATCCCAGGAAAATAATCAGATCATTTTCATGGGGAAGTGGGGCAGTGAAGGTAGAGACTAGCCTCAGTCCTTGCAGCCTATGTCAGTGCTCGGATTAAAAACAATTCCTTTATCATCTTAGGCTCTATAGCAGACGATAGTTTGATGCATTCTTCATATCTCTGAAAGTCGTCTCAAATCATGTATTGTTTTTTGTTCAATTTTTTTTTTATTTTATAAAAAACAAGCAACCGTTGAATTTTTTGTGAATAAGGACTGAAGAAGTCAGTTCTACGTGTAGAAGCACGTGATTATACATTTTTGTGAATGTGGTTTTTAGAGTGGGAATGAGTGTGGTTAAAAAAACGTAAAACAAACCAGTATCTCTTACATGTAGTATATATACAAAAACTTTATATGTTTATTATAACTATTTTTTTTTTCTGTTATTGGTTTCATATGGATCAAATAAAGGTAAAATGCTGAATTTTGAAGGCCAAAATAGAGCCAGAAATGGAGTGGGTGTCTTACCATCTGTTTGTCAGCTGTCCAATCTTGACAGTGAGACTTCGCCCTGAATGTCTACTATAATGCAGAATTCATAGGGCCAAAATTTTGCACAAAGAACGAAATGCTCCTGAGAAATTGATAACCAAAAAGAGTATCCTTAAATTGCGTTGAAGACCTTTAAATTAAAGAAAGTTAAATTGACAAGAACATTTCTGGCAAATGACCACGATACTTTCCTGATGATTTTTCAGAATAAAAAAAAATTGCTTTTCTACCTAGTATCTAATTTGAAGTAGAACTACACCATATCTGTGCATTGGTTAATTTTTGTTCTTTGGAAAATTACTCCCTCAATTCTGGAATGTACAGACATTCTCTTTGGTTACTGTGTGCTTGAGTCAAGTTGCGTTCTACCATTTTATCGTATCAATTAAGAACTACGGGGCTGCTTTAGATGATCTTTCTGTATGTTCTTCAGAAATAGTAAAGAGAAGACAGCTTTTCATTTCAGCCACGAGAAAGATTATAGCTAGAGAGCTAATCTGCTTTTCCTGAGAAAATAGCCCATTAGTTACCGACTCAAATGAGAGCTCGGTCTGGCCCTCTACCCAGTGCTGTCCCCACTATATTTACCATGTATCAAAGAAAAACATAGAAAAAATATAGGGTTCCAATTCTTCACTTCAGAAATAAATACTGATCATAATGGAAGACATTTCCAGTGCAGGGAGCGTGAAGCTGGGACCATTGTGAGATGGTCTCTACTTAAGCTCTGTGATATTTGCTTCTGAATTGTTTCATTAATTTAAAAACTAATTTTCTACGTATTGCAGTGCATCTTTAATAAATGTTAAACTGCCTTTCAGGGATTACCAGGAAGTGAAGGACCCAGGGGCAAGCATGGTGTAGATGGCTGCAATGGCTCAAGAGGAGATCCGGGATTTCCTGGCGAAAATGGATATGTTGGACCAAGAGGTCCTTACGTATGTTAAAGGCATTGCTATTGTCTAATAATAATATATATCTACATTTTCCTTTCAAGCTGACAGCTTTTTAAATGAAAGGATTTTTAGACTACTGAACTAGCTTTACACTTCCCCATGAAGTTCCAAGCACCTTCTACTTTCACCAAAGTTAATGTGATTGAAAAACACTTTGCAGAGTATAATTGAGATTGAACGCAAAGTAAGTTCGTATGGCCTTTTAAGTACGTGCGTAGCTGGAGAGTTAAATTCTGCTTTGTTTCAGCAGTGCATAACCACACCAAATCTAAGACCATTTTATGGAGGTAACTTGAAATCAACATACCATTTATCATTACTTGAAACTTCTTAAAAGCCTTACTAGTAGGAACATACCTGAGATGAATTAGCAATAACTGAAATTTTCAACAAGTTTCAACAATTCCTGTAACGTATAAAGATTTTTAGTGAAGCATCACACAAATACATTAGTCTCTTCCAAAACAATGGCATTACAGTTTCATATGCCACTTTTTAAGTAGCTTCTCATGATTGCTCTATGCATGCTTAAACTTGCCTTACTGTTTATCTGTAAACACAGAGTTCATTTCAGTTAAAATATTTTAAATTATCACTTTAATACTGTTTACTTTTCCTGTTAAAATTGAAAGCATTCTTAAAAGTATTTAAATAATTAGTTTAGCAGTGCTTCTAATGAAAATAACACACAAATTAATATCAGTAAGGGATATACATTACCATAGCTTCAAAGAAATGTTCTTGAACTGTTCTTTTCCCCAGTCTTTGACTTCTTGTGGAAACAATTTTTAGTTGTCAATGATTAATAATAACTTGTTAGTTGATTATTTTTTTGCCGGAATTTCTTTGCTGGAATTTTCTAAATAAAAAAATTAAACAACTACAATTTCCATGAAAAGACAATTGTATTTAACAGAAGCTAAATAAGATGCTGATTCAGCCATAGGCAATCAGTGATGGAGAGTGAGAAGACACAATCAAAATACAGCAAATAGAAGAAGCATACAACTCAAGTCTTGGACGTGTAATAGATGCTGTCATAAAACTAGATAAAATACTTATTAATTTATTACACCTCTCGAGGTATAAATCATTCTAGTGGGAGGTGTCTCTGCCTACAGCAGGGGGGTTGGAACTGAGTGATCTTAAAGGTCTCTTCCAATCTAAACCATTCTATGATTCTATGATTACTTATACTTCTCAAGGCAACCTATTACCCTCTAAACGGTAAAATGGCTTAGTCTCAAGTTGTTAAATTTATCTTCGTTTTCTTACATTTTATGGCTTTCAAAATGGAGTTCTACCTTTAATATTTAGCCAAATTATGTAAAATAAAAATGAGACATGGGACAAACTTCAGCATACACCCTCCCAGTTCCAGGAGCATGCTCTTTGTCAGGCCTAGTATTTGCAACCTACAAAGAAAGGGAGACACAATAGGCATGTAGCCTTGGATATCTGCACAAAAATCCAGTGCAAATTAATTTAGCTACTCAGAAAAACAAGACATAGTAAACATGTTTGCTTGCATGCAAGAATGCTGCTCCAACTTCTATATGGATTGCCTATTTTTAAATCAATTCATTGCACCAAGTACTGACTTGGCTATATATTACAGCTAACGTTTTGAAGTTACTTATTTGTAATACCATCCTGCATCATATTATATAACAGTGTGTGCATATTCCTCCCCTTTACTTCATTTACCCCACTAATGAATTAGAGATTAGTTTCTATTTGAAAGCCCTTGCTTTAGTCATGTAATTGAATATAATAAATATCTCTTATTACACAAATTCACATGTAAAATAACAACTTACAAATACAAATTTTGGTATGCTTAATGTGTTTCCTAGCAGCTGTTGTCTGAATTGTAAACTGTATCAAATTTACTGTAGGTATATCCAGCTGCAGGCAGCTGTAGCTCTTACCGCATCATACCAGGAATGACTACTTTCTCAGTTTCATTCTGACTTTAGGATTTGAGCAGCTGGTGTATAATATCAAGAAACCAGTAGAGTTTTAAAGTGGTTAAATTCCAAAACAGTACCCCAGTCTATTGAAATCAGTGGTTGTTACAGGATTCAGTTAAGTTATACCCTGTGTGAGAGGATTTCAAATGAGAATATTTCAGAAATATCTTAATATGTTTGTTCTTCACACATATGTGTGTCATGCTTTTAGACATCAATTCTACAATTTAAAATTTACCAAAGTAATTAACTTTTCCTGCTAAGTCAAGCTGAGGTTTTGAGGGCCCTATGATAGGCAAAGTTATATAAAGGACTCCACAGAAAGAACCACAGGAACTTAGTTTTTTAAAATAAGCAGGGCCTGTAGGCATCAGATTTATTAATGTGTGATGGACTGTGAAATATTTTTACTAATAGGTTGAAATCTATATCACAGTTCATACTATCAACTCTTTAATTGTATGCAGAATTGTACTAGGTTGTTCCACATTATAGTATGAACTTCTAGAGAAGATGGAGTGTGTAATACTTAAAGCCACTAACTCATGGAAAGAAAAGATAGGCATATTGATGCTGTTGATACTACAGGCAAGATTTGTGAAGATGGTGGAATATTGAGATACTGAAGAGCTAAGGAGCATCTCAGAGCAGGACTCAGAACCTGTGAGGAGCTGTTTTGCTCAACTGTACAGAAGGCAACTTCACATTTAAGGGTGTCATTAGACAAAAGAACTACAAAATGCTAATACAGTTATGCTGGATTCTAGTGGATTACCTAGTGATATGTGGGCACTAGTAGTACAGCCTAAGAAGTTATCATTCAGTCTGTGTAGAAGCACAGGATATCAGTAAGTGGATCATAATGTTTTAAAATACCTTTTTTTCTTCATAGGGAAACCCAGGGCAAAAAGGAGAAAAAGGAGATTCAGTGTATGTTTCGTATTTTGGAAAAGGACATCCAGTAAGTGTCTGATTGGGAAAAAATAATATTTTGAAGTAAAAATGTATAGCAAATTTAATTGTTCTCATATGTCCTCACTGTTTAACAAAACTTGGTGCAAACACAAATTAAAAGCAAACATACAGCTGAAATAGACAGCTTGAAGTCTTAACAGATATAACGTTAGAAAATTCCAACAACTACTTAAAGTCAAAGCTTTTGATCTATCCTTTGCTAAATTTTTGTCTTTACAGGGAGACAGAGGTGATCCTGGCCCCCCTGGTATGCCCGTAAGTACAGCCAGTGGGTTCTATGCTTGTCTTTTGTCTAGGAGAACTTTATAATTTTCCTTCTTCATATAGTAAGGCAATATTATTGTTTCTCCTTACCTGCATTAATTGCAAAATTTCAGGATAAAGGCCAACAAACATAAAGTCCCCGTTATCTGCCTCCAGAACCAGTACTTCACAGCTGAAAGGCACAGAAACAGTCTGCGAACCCACCTGCACTGCAGTTCGTGTGCAGGCAGTGACTCTGCATCAAGTAGTTGTTGCTCCTTATGTATTCAGAGACTGTAGAATATTTGTCCTGTGAAATTCAAGATTCCACAGTAAATATGTAGAGATTTGACAGCTTCTTCAACAGCATCTGTTGGGTCTCCTGAGAACATACAGAGAATATACAGCACACAACACAATACATAACAAACTGGTTTTTTTTGTTTTGGTTTGGTTTTTTTTCCATAAAAGCCTTTAAGAAGAAGAGAGTTTAATTTCACCACTGAGCTCTTACAGACTTATATGACTTCAGTTCCTTTTCTTATGCTGGTGAAAAAGGTATTAACTGATGAACTTCTTAAAGTCCCCATACTGTAGTACAGTTACTAACAAAGTATTTCAATTCATTGATAAAATATAATTGCATTGAATAATATCTGTACACAATTATCCAGAAACCGAGCTGCTGTAATGGCTGTGAGGTTTCTGGTATGGTAATAAGCTTCAAGAGAGGCGTACATAAGTGAAATGCCAGTAGACTGAGTTCAAGTGGTGCGTGCATTCTGGATAAACTAGTTTTGCAGAAAAAAAATTGTGATCTCTTGGTATTTTCACAAACAGGCCATTTGTTGTCTTTTTCAGGGACCTAGAGGATTGATGGGTACAACAGGCCCACCTGGATATCCAGGCCAACCAGGCATGCCCGTAAGATTACCGCAGTTTCTCAGTCTTTCTAGGATATGCACACCAATTTTAGAAATCGCTTTAATGTGAATCAAAGCCTAGACATAATTTTTGAGGCATATAGAAAGCAGAGTTTTTTGCCTTAATTAGAGCATATGTTGCTTCTTCCCATACCTGTGAAAATGAGTCATCCTGGCAGTCAGTGGTCACAGGGGAACGCTGCTAGTGCTTTCTCCTTATTCCCCTTCCCTGAAGCAACTTTGTGAGACAGGCAGATGTGGATCCAGAGTTCAGCCCTGCTAAAAGCAGTGACCATGCTAAATAAATTGCACTTTTGATGGGTAGAACTCAAGAGGAAATTCTTCCTCTAGATGATTTTGGCAAGTGGAGGTAATTTTCAAAGTAAAGTTCTGTCTCTAAATCAGACACATCACCTTAACTTGTTTTCATTCTGTTTTGAAGGGTATCCCAGGTTACCCTGGTTTGCCAGGTGAACAGGTAGGCAATGACTTTTCCTGAAGTATTTAGTGAAATAACAGATTAATTTACACAGATATTTGAGACGTCCTTTATGACTACTTGTCACTAAATTTTTCAGAAGAGTTACTTGATTAAATTCTCATATGAATATTTTCTAATAACCTTCAAACTATATACATTCTTTTGTCATTTAGGGAAATCCAGGAATTGGAGTGGATGGACAAAAGGGGGAGCCGGTAAGGAAAAAAATAAATATAATTCTACAGTATAAAGAACGTAAGTATATCTTAAGAAAACAAGATTCATTTATTGAAGATTCCTCAAATTGAGTAGAAATCTCAAATTTTTCCTGCTTTGGACATACACTTTCGAACACAAGCGTTTAGATTTTGGATTCCATCTGTTTAGTTAGGCTTTCTGTCCTTGCCTGATCCTACCTGCAGATCTACAAGAAAAAAAGTGACCCAAGCATGTGCACAGAGTCTCACTGGGTTCTCTAAACTCCATTAATTTGCGGATGCACACTCAAGTGGTCATGTTAGAACAGGAGAATTAATGTAAACTATTGAATAAGTTAATTCTGTACAAAAATAATTACTTCAGTGAGCTGCATACCAGAAACAAGTGTATTTTGGGACCTGAAAGGCAACAATCAACATGGTAGACAGCATTCCTCCTGTGTAGACACTGCCTAAATAATCACAGCAGTACACTCCAGTAACAGTGGCTGTATCAGAGCAGTTCCTTAATCTAATTTCTTGCTGCATCCAGCAACAGATGCTAAGGAAATGGTGTAAGAAAAGGACAAGAGCACAATGCTTCCTCTCCCAGTTTCACCATTAGCATACTCGGGGTACAGAACTAAAGTAAAATATTTTTCTTTTGTGAATTTATCTAGTCACTGTTTACAGCCCATTTAAGTTTCTAACATGCACAACTTCCCTTGGCAAATCAGTAATTTCATCTGCATTCACAAAACTTTGTGTCAAAGGTTTTAGTGTAGAGCATGAGGGATCGTCATTCATTTCCCTAGCCACATTATTTTTAAAAAGTGACCAGAATAGAAGACAGTTAAGATTGTTGGCCATACTCATCAGAGAAGACTGCAGAGAAGCTTACAGGTCTCAGCACAAACTCTTGTTTATCTATAAGCATTAGTACAAGTACTTGCTCAACAAGGACAAAAATACGTACTGCTGTAGTGCAACAGAAAAACATTCCATATCTCAATGAAATGCTGCATGGAACAGAACTTCTTTCTGCTTTTCCTCTGATTTCCACAGGGTGATGTTGGACTTCCCGGGCCACCTGGGTCACCACTGTTAGTTGGACCTCCTGGAGCTCAGCTGTTCAAAGGAGAAAAGGTTTTAATCTGTTTTCACATTTAACTGTGCTTGAATTGGCAAGTGATATCATTTTTGCTAAGGATGAAGTAAACAAGACAAATCTCTTGCTTTAATGTTAATTAATTTTCATCATTAAATCTCTTATGTGGCTCTTCAGTATGACTTATATTTTTCAGATCTTTAGCATTTTTTCTTTTCAAGATTTCTCCAGTGTAATGTTTTGAGCAGTCAAGCCTAATCGTTCTAGGGTGTGCTCTATTGATAGACAAAATAAGTGATTTTGTTGTCTATTTTTAATGCAAGATCCTGTTTACTGTATTTCTTCAGTGATACACTCACAGTAGCCAGAATTGTATACTTTAAAGTGTGAGAATTTTTGTTTTTTTTAACAAACTTATAGAGTTACAAAACTTATGCTATGGAGAACCCTATAGCACAACCTCTGTATTTCTCAAGCCTGATTTGCAACAACACAGAAAAGATGTGAATTTTGGGATTCCCAGCCCTGCAGCCCAGGGAGCTGATAGCCTTCAAGTACCGGGTCTCAGGCTTTCATTATGGAAACGGCCACTTTGTACAGCCATATAAGGAAGAGGGAAAGAACCACAAGAACGTACATAAACGCGATGTTACTGTTGAGTGTGACTAGTAGCATGTTTACATAATCCACCGTGCATCCCATTCAGATTGAGGCTGTGTGCAAAAGCATGGATTTATATGTGTGAATACTTGTTTCAAACTATTAGAGCCACAGACAAAAAATAACTACTTTCACATATACTTGTAGGAACAGAGCCCCAGTTAGTAAGTCTGTACAAATGAAAGGATATATCTAACTCAATCCACAGTCATTGTGCTGGTTTGACAGTGTTAACAGAAGTAAAAATCAGCACTTAATGACTTTTTCTTATTTTCTTCTGCCTTGTATACTTAGGGGAAAATCCTCAGTAACTCAGACTAGGACTTTGAAATGTTAAACAACACATAAGTATGTACTGCATAGTAAATACTTTTCCTGCATATGTAGGGCCAAAAAGGACTACCTGGGATAACAGGATACAGAGGACCACATGGACCTAAAGTAAGCAATGTGATTTTCTTTTTCCGTGGTGCTTTTGTTGTTATTAAGTTAATCTTTCAAAATACTAGATGATGGAAGAAATAACAGCACTTGTGCATTGGAACTTAATTACCACCTATATCAATATGAAAGTAAAAATATTTCAAAACGCTATGGAAAACCTTTCAGTTTTATACCTACCCATTGAATGTTGCCTGCTTGTGAAAGATCAGTATTGATTCCAATTGGAGTGTTGACACAAATGACATAGTCTGTGAAGAAAACAGAAGTGCAGATTATTTTTCTCAAGGAGAGAAATAGAAAATCTGTGTGTGTTCTTAATGAAGCATATCTATATTTTGCTAATTATGTTAGGGGAAGACTTCAACTTCACATTCTGGGTATCCTCAAAAGTGGAGATGGCAGAGCCACCTGTTTGGAGAGAGGGTTGCTGCCAGTATAATGCATATAAACATTAGTATGCCAGTAAGAAGTTCCTCAGCGCTGAGCAGAAGCAGCCACAGAATAGATTGTGGTGTATTTATTGTTGATAGTTTTGAAGACAGAAAACTACCAGATCTCAGGGGAAAAAAAATAACAGAAGATAGCTAGGGACAGAGGAAAGGAGCTAGTTTATATTAAACATTTATTTAGTTTTGTAGGCAGAAGAGAAGAAGCCTAAACATCACATTTCTGCATTCAAAGTCTAGCACCCTTTCAGGAAGTCATTTTCCATCATGATAGGAGTGCTGATACTTAGCACTGGAAAAGGAGACAAACTCCTTTTGTATAAGACTGACATTGAAAAATGTGGAGATTATATGGTAGTTCTAGTACTAGCTGTACCTGTAGATAACTGTACACTCATTACTTATAAGCAGAATCTAAGGAATTGCCTGATGGGGCCTTAAAGGTGCCCAGAACTTAAAAAAGCCAAACTTCTAAAAGCATGTTAAGCTTGGTGAAGAGATCATAACAGCTTTCTTGAATAACTGAAGATACATAGGCCCTAACAGTAGTGCTTGAAGAAGCAAGCCCCAGTGTTTGAACATAACAAGTGAAAAAAAGATCCGTTATATACAAACTTAATAAACATGCACATAGAATAAAATCTATAGCAAACTTTACTAGTTTAAATAAACAGAATGTTTTGAATACTCCAGGGAATACCTGGGAAAGGAGAAAAGGGTGAAAAAGGCATTCCTGGATTCCCTGGATTGCGGGTAAGGAAATTTCAGAATAAATTATTTCACAAGTTCACTACAATTACTCTCAGAAGATATCTGGTGGTTTAACAATGCATTTCCAAACAAGATTTCAAGGTTTCTTTTAAACTAATCTGTTGTACTTTCTGTAAAGACTATTTAGTAGTGCTGCTCTGGGAGTCACCGTGTCACCGACTTACGCACAAGCTCATTCCTTCCTTGGAAAGAAAGCAAATCTGTATGGTTACCTTTTAAATATTTAGTGCTGAATAAATTCTTAGAAGTAGCTCCCTTCTAAGGTAGCAATTTTAATCTATTCCATACCTGCCAATGGCAGGTTTTTTGTTTTTTTTGTGTTTTTCTTTTACAGCAGCTTGTTCATGATGTGCTTAACAGTATATACAAGGAGCAACATATCCATTACTGTATTTGCAATGTGATAAAAATAAATGAATACCCATCTAGTTTACTTTGAGCAATAGTTCAAAATTCATGCCCACTTCTCATAAAACATTTGCAAAAACTCTGTAAGTGCTAGCTATTGGTGGGTATGATCCCAAGCAGTAACTACGTGAGGAATATTAACTGCTTAGCAATGCTGTACAGGTCTAATTTGAATAAGTTTTTACTGTTTTAACTCACGTTGTTTTTATTAGGGTAGCCCTGGTTCTCACGGACCTACAGGCCTTCCTGGAATAAAGGTAAGAAGACAAATTACAGCAGCTCACTTTACAGTGACATCAGTGAGGTTTGATTTTCTGTTGGTTTCTGCAGATTTGCAATTTCCTCATGCCTGAGAGCTCACATTGCCTGTCACATGTTGCCACAAAAGTTCTATGAACTGTGTTGTTCAGTTTATATTACTCTCTAAAATTTGACTGAATTTGGAGCCAAAGTCATAAGTAGAAAAGGAAGCCGGTGGGCATGCAGATTGTGTGATAGAAAAGTTACACAGCATGGTAACTTTGGTTGCCATGCTCTTGTTTTTGTCATTTTGTGTTAAATGCATGTTTTGTTTAGCCTTCTGGCTCAAAAAATGCCAGGAGCAGTTATGAACTTCTAACATCTTATTGGATTAAAAAGTAACAGGAGTGGGTATACATATTTTTCCTCTCTCCAGCTTACTTCCATATCTAGTTAAGGTATGGATCGTTACATTCCTAAACCACATTAATTTGCACATACTTGAATCTCGAATTATGTACCAGGTGACTTTCATCTGCAAAATGGCTTTTTACTCTATTTTTCATCACTGCTGATCTAAAGGGTTTGAATATTGGATGAATAAATATATCAGCAGACCATAAAAGGACAGGAAGGACTGATAAGCAGCTGCTTTTCATGCAGCGATAGTAAAAAAAAAAAAAAAAAAAAAGGGTGGTTCTGCAGCGTGACGGTCAGAAAGATCAATGTGGTGTAATGGATACAGGAGGTGTAATAACAAAGGGACTAGCATGATGGAAAGGTGTTAGAAAGGGAAAGGAAGAGTGCTCACCCATCTCTGAAGATCTAGACTCGCAGGGAAAACTCCACTAGGGAGGGATCTGCAACCAGAAACCCTTCCCTAGTGGCAGTCAGCCCTTGGATAAGTTCTAAGAGTGGTGCAGCCAGGCTCTCCCCTTCTGGTCACACAGGTGAATTGCCTTCACCTGTACTCCCAAGGCTGACTGGGTCCTTTGCCCAGGTGCTCAATCTGGGCCAGATGTTCAGGCTGTGACTCAAAAGTTACTATACAGGCAGGCAGCAAGCCAATTTCACCTGTGTTAAACAGTCAGTTAGAGCTTTCTGGTATGTGTTCCAGCTAGTTCAGTGCCTCAGCTACACTGAACCCCACTGACCACTATATAAATAACCTGTGTAGATTTTTAAATAAAAAAAAACACAACCAAAACAGCGGAGATTCTATGAAACATGTAACCACTTGTACAAAACCAGTGAATTTCTCTGGAAAAAAAACCAACCAACTGTGGAAGCTACTATAAGTTAACAGTATTGCATAACTGTCTCACTGACTTTTTTTTCAATTAATTATATTAATGCCTAAATAGATGGTATTTATGATCCTTTCCAGGGAGAAATGGGTGTTGCTGGTTTTCCCGGGGAACCTGGCTATCCAGGCATCAAGGTAAAAATCAAACAAACCAAAAAAAGAACAACAAAAAAAGACCCAACACATACACACTTCCCCATATAAATACTACTGATTCTTCCTAAATCTACCCACTTATTAGATCATTGCCTTTTCTACAAACATAATTACTTGTAAGATTTACTGTTTTCAGAACACTCAGAACAAAGGTAATAAATAGCAAAGACTAAAGATTTCTGCTTGGTGCATGTGAAAGTGAGAATTCCATTTTTTATACAGCTCTAGTTTTAGCAGCAATTTAGGGTTTATTTACACCCTTAACTGTACCCGTACACCCATCTAATCCATGAATTGTAGTACTATGAAAGTTATCTATGGTTAAGATCCTAAGAGTAGTATACAGGTAAAGGAACCTGCTATTTAGGTAGCTGTGCAAGCCTGTAAAGTTTGGTCCATGAAATAGTATGATAATTGGCACCAAATGAGGTTGCAGACTTTGAGTCAAGTTGATGGACTTATTTTATTAAAATAATGAGTGGTCTTTACAGGCAGTTAAGAATGTTTCTGGTGACTTACATTATATGAAGCTAGCTATAGAAACTTACAGAACAGTGTTTAATGCTTAACGGGGATATCAACCAAGAACAGACATTTTTTATTTTGGCTTAGCAACTCTTCAATTCTTTCTTGTATGCAAGTCATGCAAGACAAGGGTAATATCCATCCACTGTACAAATCTTTGTTACTTTTATCATCTTTACACTAATTTTTAAATCTCAAAGTACCACACAAGTTTACCAGAGGAGGAAAGTTGTAGGTTTTAATTTCCCTTTCCTGCTACAAAAAAAAAAAAGACTTTTTAAAATTATTAGGGAAGACAAGTATACATTCCTGTTTAAAATAAAAGAGTACAGAGTTATGTTATTTCATTCAGTAACATACAGTCAAATGGAAAAGGTCACACAGAAGGCTACAGTTTAAGAAGCCAATGACTGGCATCTCCAGTACTGTATAAAAATTATAGAAATATCAATTTTTAAAAGGGAAAGTACATTGAGAGGCATAGACTGCTTGGTTTTACTCATACAAGGATGGGCTTCTAGTCTTGCAGTCGCAGTTCTCCTTGCCCGTGTCCTAAGATGCCCTGAACTCCAGCCTGAGGAATGCTACATAGCTATGCAGTTCCCAGATTCACATTCTTATTTTCTCAGTTCCCATTTGCTGCAGACAGAAGGGCTAATTCCTAATCTACACCAAAGCAAAAAAAGTATAATACAATTTGCCACATAAAAGACTTCCCTAAAGTCCACTTCAGTTGCAATTCTAAATATCAGAATCCAGGCTAATTTAGAAATCCTCCAAGCAGAAGCGATTTTCTTTGCTGTTAGTAGAAACTTAGTTTCCCTGATGCAGATGTTTTAAACTTCTTATTAAAACTCTGAACTTCTTTTATCATTGATAATATCTGTCTTTTCTTAGTGCTTATCTGTCATCATAAAAGTGATTTCTCAATTCTAATATAGAATTTTAAATTTTAATATTTGCATCTTGATTGTTAAAACACCTCAAACGTGGTGCTGATTATACTGTAATTGACTCAACTTTACAATATATGAGAGAAATAAGATGCAGAAGTTGCAAGCTTTGAAAAGCCAAATAGGTAAGAGTGATAGGTATATTAAGTCAGTGGTATTCTGAAAGATAATTATTTTATATATCGTTGCCCAGGTGATATAAAAAATGTTACACACTTTCACAGTTCAACATTTTTGAAATTTTTAGTTGCATGCAAGGGCATTGCATGTTTATGCCTACCAGTAAAATTTACTGTTGGATTCTTACAGGGAGATCCTGGAGAAAAAGGGCCCCCAGGTCCTCCTGGAGCTATTGGAACTTCACTGCTTCCTGTGAAAGGTTAAAGCCAGTATTAACTACTATTTCTGCCAAGGTTTATAAAGACCTATTTTGCTAAGGTGCTAGAAAGTAATCTCTAGGAACAAATCCTGAACATTATCTTCTAGGTTTGTTTATGCCTCACTGATCTTAATGGAACTACATTAAATATACTTATTTCAAATTAAATGTTACTTGAAAGATCATTATGCGTACAGCCACAATTATGTCTGCTAGGCTGTCCCTAGTTATTGGGCCATGGCTTATTTAGGAAAGAGCTCTGAAAAATAAGCCCATGCTGGGTAATGGAGACAAACAAGAAAATCAGGCTTCACATTGTAGTTCAGAAATCCTGTGTTCAGAATTGCCACAACACACATATTTTAGACCTCAATTAAGCCTCTTAGTGCACAGCAGGGGCGAAATCCTGGTTCCTGAGTTTGCGGAAAGCTAATTCCATCAGGATTTCATCACTGAAGTCCACTGAAGTCAGTAAACGCTGTGTTTCCAGGCTATTCTTTTTGCATCAGTGTTTTATCCAATACTGCAACCATTAAAAAATGCAATATTTCAGAGTTTCATAAGCCATAATTTCCCCCTCTATTTCCTGAATATGCTTTTTTTTTTTTTTTTCCTTACAAATCTAATATAGACAGATGCAGAGAAATCACTTTTTATACAGAATTTCTCAAGCTAAATTGTGTATGGCAGTGCAAGATGATCTGTTAAAAAATCTAGATTTTCTGGAAAGTGAGAGCATGTGTTCTGTGGCTGTACAACACATCCAGAAGAACCAAAGTTTTTGGAAGGTACTGAAACTGCTGTGCATGCTACATAATCTGTAAGTGTACTAGGTCCTGTGGTTCCTGAATGCATCAAGTTTACATTATTTGTATAAAAAGGCACAGCAAACTGTGGTTGACTGCAAAAAAGGTTGATCAACATGCTTTAATTCCACCTTAGCAGGGTATTATCACTCGTTAATACAGTCTGTAACGTTAATGTTTTAAAACAGACATTCCCAAACATTGTTTGCCTAGCTATGCCTGAGAGCTGCAGCTGTGTCTGGTGGGTACTATCAGTTAACACCAGCTGATACTCTATTGCAGGAAGGAACATACGTATCACCTTTTCCTTCCTCCTCCAACTTCCTAGCATCTTTTCCCTACTTGTCTAGAACTAGTACTCTCAATAGAATACCACTCAATCTCATTGCCTTCCTACCAAAACCTAAGGCTGTGATTTTAAATCTTCTCTCTTTTTCACATCTTTATTATCTAATTGGCAATAATGTGTGGAATTTCTTACTTCCTGCACAGCAGGAGACAGTGGGGAGCAGCCAAGCATGCTGCCAGGAAGGGATTTGTTTTGGCATCTCAAAGAGAACCTGTACGGTAGAAACATTTTAACAAAGAACTTCCCATAAATTGTATTTCTAGTGCAGCAAATGCTAATTATGAACACCAAAATACATCACAGCAGAACCTCCCCACTAGATAGCAGCTTCAACATAAATCAACTGAAATTGTTTTCCATTGGCTTCTATGAGTTTCCAGCTCATGCAGCAAAGGATTTAAGCCCATACCTAATTCTAGTATCTCAGGTAACATTTAATGTTAATTACGTGCATGATGTGTGAGCACATACTGAAGTATTCTTATATTCTTCAGAGAAAACGTCATCAGAATTGTTTGAAAACAGAATGCAAACATTTTACTTTTCCAATTTCGTTAAGCCCTTTGTATCTAAGTTTTCTTTATCACTAATTAATTACAAAAACGTATGTATTTATTATAGCAATGTTGAAAATAAACTTTTTAAAATTTGGGTAATTTCCAGTAGGATGATCCTGAAATGACCTGCTGGTGAGCACTGTCAGATACACACCAGATAGACGTTTATTTTAAATGCTACATATATTTATTTGGGACAAGCATTTCTCTCAGTGTTCTGAAACATTTAGCAAAGATACTACTGAGTGACAAAGTATTAAAACTGTGTGTCTGTGAAATGGGCAGGAATCCATAGAAAAGTAACCAAATCCTCCCACTTTAAAATTTGTCACACATTTAAAACTGTTTCATACAGATAAAGAGGGAGAGATTACTGTGTCTTACTTCTCTGTTGTTCTTGAATTGTAATTTTGGTTGCAGTTTTATTTAAACTGTCAATTGCGTGAGATGTTCCTTTCACATATTTTCATAATTCTGTGTAGGCCCACCAGGAGATCCTGGATTTCCAGGTCCTGCAGGCGACATGGGGTCAGTTGGACCTTCTGGCCCTGTGGGTCTGCTAGGAAGACCAGGAGACGATGGAACAAGTAAGAGATTTTGGGAATAAACTAAGAACTCTATACCAGTAAGAGAAAACTGAAAGAAAATTCTTTGTTCTTGTTTCAAGCAAGTCATCAACAATAAGAATTTGGGGTCTACAGGCAGTGAAAAAAAAAAAATAAATAAAAAATCCAAATATTTAGACTCAAAAAAGAACCAAAATGTTCCAAATAGATCAGTAGGAATTGCTAGAAAATGAACAGAAGGCAAAGCAGAAAATATTGCCATGTACTGTATATCCATGGTGTACCTGTATCTGTAGCATTGTGCTCAAAAATCCTGTTCCCAACTTCAGAAAGTTGTAAAGGAGAGTGATATAGATGACTTTGCTCTATATAAGGACCAACTAAATAAACTGTGATGTCTGGACAGGAAATAATGAGGAGAAGGAGAAGGAGAAGGAGAAGGAGAAGAGGCATTTGAAGCCTCTTGTTTTTTCCTGGGGAAAGAAAACATGAATATTTAGATTTAAGTCTTATTTATTGTACAGACTCTCTTCTGCATGACAGTTCTGTGTTGTCTGTATCATTACTTCACAGGTCTGCCTGGCCTGCCAGGAATAAGTGGGGCACCAGGACCTCAAGGTTTTCAAGGTGATCCTGGTTTGCCTGGAACAGGTGAAGCAATTCCAGGAACACCTGGATTTCCTGGGCCACCCGGACTACCAGGACAGCCAGGAAGACAAGGCTTACCTGGACTACCTGGTATGTTCAACAGCAATTTATGTTGTGAGAATATCATTCATAGATTTATTGCTTTTGTTAGCCCCAACAAAAATCTGAGAGCTGCCTTTTGATAGATACATGAAATCTTATATATGATATAAGAAATGTGTTTCCCATTAATTGTCAGTTAGGAAGACGTTAAGATTTTTAGCTTCCTGGGTGACTTAAGTCCACAAAATAACATGGAAGTAAAGTTCCTAAAGATATATCAGCTGAAGTAAAAAACACAGTAGACTGGGGAGGAAACCCAAATCACCATCCTTCAGTAAAGCAACAAGCTGTAAGATTTTACAGTGGAATAAATAAAAATAGTAGCAATGAAAAAAAAAAACTTGCAACATCAACTCTAGCCAGACTTAGTTGTGTAGTATGTATCTGTAAACAATAACTTGTAAAGTATTGTATAAGATCTCTAGATTTTCATGTAAGGACAGTGACGTAAGGGAGAGAACACATGACCTAAGCTTTGTTTTTTTCAAAGGTGTAATTTGTACTGAGAGAGGGATTCCTGGAGAACCTGGAGCAAAAGGTCAGATAGGCCTTCCGGGTAGAAAAGGTGAAAAAGGACAAAAAGGTAGGTATACCTGGACAGCAACAATTTGAATATGAGGCCTTTGCCAAATTATCACTTCAGTCCTAAATTTGCAAACAGAAGTTTATGGCAACTCGGATGATCAGAACCATCAAAGTGTATAGTTAGATGGCTGTTGGTATTGCAGCAGAGTCACAACACTACAGAAGTTTATGCACTGAAAAATAAATTGATAAGCTTCACTCTTCTGATGGCCATAATGAGATATAAAATGGTCTGTGCACTATACATACACGAAAGAAAAAGGACAGGATTTTTAAAATGTATTATGCAACTGTTTCAATGTAATTGAATATATGAATACATTTATAGGAAATCAAGGCCTCTGCTCATGTAGTGCTGGTCCTCCTGGTCCCCGTGGTATACAAGGACCTCCAGGTACTCAAGGGAAGAAAGGACAAATGGGTTACCCTGGAAGACATGGAGAAAAGGGTGATTCAGGCTTATCTGGAGCAGTGGGATCACCAGGGCTCCCTGTGAGTAGTTTTCATGAGTTTCAGTAAGTAAATTACACTATCTGAACACTAACACAGGAGGCATTTTAGAGGAGTAGTGAAGGAACTGGCCTGGAAAGCAATGTAAAAGTTTTATTTACATCTGCTTTTTTCAGTCTTGTAGGAGGATGCATTTTATTAGTTTTTATCTGATTTCCCTTGCAGCAGTGGGAGAGTTATACACTGAGGGACAGAACTCAATTCTGTGTAGATGGCGTCATCAGGAGGCTTAGTAAATATGGTGTGTGTTCATGTATTCTGTTTTTAAGTTGTTTTTACTTTCAGTTGTAAACATCCATTGTTTTTTTTTTTTTAAAATACAGATGTATCAGTTGACTGAAGATGATTTTTTCAGTTAGTTTAAAAGAAAGTGCTTTCAGCAAAATTTTATCAAGACAGAATTGCATGATGTCATCAGGTTAAGACACATTTTATGTCAACATCTGTGTATGTGTGAAGGAACCCTTGCTTTTATTCAAGCATTTCAAGTCATTTTCTTTATTCCTTTTCTTTTTTTAGCAATTAATTGAAGAGCTTATCTTGTTGCGCTTAATTTATTTGATGGAGTGGCCTGAACAAAATATAGTCTTTCACTACCATGGAGTCTGAAAGGCAGTGCTATTTTTCTGTTGTTGTGTTTATGCCTTCGTTGTTCTGTATTACTTTCTAATCTCCCATTTTCAGTCACTACTCAGCTGAAGTTTGTTCCTCACTTGGATCAGCCACTATAGGCAAAGCCTTGTTTCTTTATGACATGCTTCTTCGCAATTAAGCTAAAGTGGAACCAACATTTTGCCCTTCATTTTGTCCAGTCCTTAGAAAGAAAAACTATGATAATCCTCAAAATAAAGACTTCTAGTTTGTTTGAAAAGCTTCCTTGCAATATAACAATTTCAAGTTCTTCATGAAAGGAAATGAAATGAATTCTTTAGTGGTGAAGGTTTTGTATACTAGAATTATTTGGCATCAGGATATAACATCAGTTTTTCATGTTACCAAATTTTACATCTACATATACTGTTCCAAGATCAGATTCACACACCAAGATGAAGTGCAAACCAGATTAGAGAACTGAGAGCACAAATTAATGTAAAAATACAGAAAAGGATTGTTTTTTTTCTACCTCTAAACCTATCAAGTCATAAATTGTTAAAAGATACAGGTATTAAACTAGATGCAGATAAAATGTTATGCAGACACCTTTCTGGGCTTTCACTTAATAAAAAACAAACAAACAAACAAATATCACTTACTGCTGCATTCAGTTCTGTGCAGGTAACCTTATCCAGCAGTCGCAACAATCTACAGAGATTCCCTTCCTCTGTAGGCTTGGTGGATCATGGGACAAAGTCTGCAATAGGCAGAGTTTGTGAACTGTTTGCATTTTAATATTCTCACATTTATGTTCACAGCTGAATGAAACCATGGGTTATCAATGCTTACCTGCACAGGTGCACCTCCTGTGCCAAGCACCATTAACATACCTCTTTATTGATACCAAAAAAAAGATACAGCAGTTTGTTTTCTATTAGTGTACTACATTAACTGGCCTTTTTTTTGGGCAGAAACAATGCAAGAGCAAGAGACATATCTAATTTCCCTTCAATTCTCTTTTTACTTCTTTGCTGGAGATTGACTTAAAACTTTCCTTCTTTTTTCTTTTCTTTTTTGGGATCTGGGTTGTCATTTGTAAGGGGACACCTGGTTCTGGAGGACAACATGGTGAAAAAGGAGAGAAGGGTGACCAAGGAAGAGTTTCAATAAAGGGTAAATACATTTTTTATCATTAGCCTTTTTGTTTCCTATACAACACTACGCAGTAGAGCAAGACAAACACATTGATCTAATCTTCAAGTCATTGAGTTATGGAGGCCTAGAAGTTGTGTATATCCAGACTGCTTTCTTAATAAAAGCTCTTTCATTTTCTTCTTACTCAACACAAGGTCAACACAAATTTTTTTTACGCTTTTTACTTTATAGTTGAGCCATAAAACAGGTTGTTATTAATTTAAAAGTTTGTTATTAATGCTCATGTTTTTTCATTGTCTTGTGATTGCTAATCAAGGTCTTACACAGGCCTGTATAGCAAAAACTAAGCAAAATACAATTATTGTGAAAGTAAGAAGAAATGTTATTATATAAAAGCCACCTCCTGAAGAACCATATGTCAGTATTCCAAATGTTATTTCCACTTAAACAGCCAAAAATTCTCACGAAAAACATGAAAACAAACAATATGCTTGCGCAACCAAAATTATCATAATTAAATAGATTAAAAGCTCTCCCCAGTTATGGTATGATCTGCAAAACCAGAAAAGACAGAGAAAAACAAGTTACAGCACTCTGACGATAAAGCTTAGTTACAAATGCTACAGTAATTATTCAGAAAAAAAGACATCCACCTTATTGTTTGAAAAGGTTAGTTTAGCTAAGGATGGTCTCTATTTACAGACATTGGAGCAGGGCTAAACATTTGCTGTTTATTTACAAGGAATTTCTTGATTCAGCAAAATTAATCCTTGGGTTAGAATAGTTTTATTGTCCTTTATTCAAAACTTGCATTTTCATAAATGTCAGTGAAAGAGAAATCTAGGGGGAAAAGTAAGAAAACAATGAAGACCTTTTGGAAATGCTGGTACAATTATTCTGCATTGTATGGCATTACTATATCCTGAATTGACTGAAATCAAGGATAAAACTCTGACTGATTTCAAATAGCACAGTGTTTTCAGTCTGCATATAAAATGCACAGGAACACATTCTAGTGATGCCCATAAACACATCTTTTAAAGAAACAAATTTGTTTCATGAGGTGTCCAACTACATGCGGCCTTCCAAAGCTCAAATTACCACACTCAGGAAATCGGAATTCAAGAAGTGAAAAATACCATACAGAGCTGGATAGAATGAATGGTTACCCAATATTTACCTAAGCACATAATAAAAAGGAAAACATACTGTAAATACTATACTTCATTTTTTAAATTATTTTAAGGAATAAAAGGTGAAAGAGGTCCTACTGGGGTTCCAGGATTTCCAGGCCAAAAAGGTAATGATGGCAGAGATGGGGATTTAGGATTGCCTGGGGAAAAAGGAGCTGAGGTATGTTTGACTTTCTCAGGATTTTTTTCTACATGGGTTAACATTTTGTCTAAGGGACTATCTCATAATGAAAAGTGTAATCTTATTCCAAATTCATAGCAGATTAATCACTTACCATTTTCTGTTAGCCTAGATCAAAAATCATAATATCACTGAGAAAATTATTTCTTACAAAGTACTGCTGCTTATTTTGTTACTTCTGGATATATCTAATGCATATACTGGATCAATATCATGGGATTAGAAAGAAAAAGTCTACCTTCTGTTGCTGTTGTTTTTCATTATTTAAACTAATAATGTCGCCCATGTAGTTTCTTGACTGTAGAACAGTGTTTTCTGCAGATAATTTTCTACTTGTGGCTTTCGATAATCAAAGAGAGGAAAAGAGTTAGGCCATGCTATTTCTTGTCAACAGCTGCTTTCTTTTAGGGTGATTCTGGAGTACCAATACCAGGTGATAAAGGATTTCCTGGAGTTCCAGGACTCCCCGGAGTAAAAGGACCGATGGGATTGCCTGGTTTGGGGTTTCCTGGCCCTCCAGGAGTCAGAGGTACCCCTGGAGACTTTGGTGATGATGGTAACATCGGGCTGCCTGGTCCAAAGGGTCAGAAAGGTAATTTTAAAATTTCCATTAAGAACAAAATAACTAAATGCATGTTTAATACCATCCATTACAGTTTCAAGTGCATTATATGTAGTGTTAGTCATTTACAGCTAAATCAGTTTTGGTAAGCTCAGTAGTCACATACTGTCAGCACCTAGCAGCAAGTACTGGTGAAAATACGAATCTAAAGGGACCTTGATCCTGCTGTGTGCTACTTGTACACTACCAGAGGAATTAGTTTCTGGAATGAAGAATACCCCTACTTATAAGGATTTACAGGGCCATGCTTTTTGCTAAAGGAACAAAAAAAGACAACTCATACTTAAGACATGGTCTTTCTGTTTGTTCACTCCCTACCAATACTGATATCAGTATGTATAAATCAAAAATATACACAGAATTGCGATGAAAATATAATTTCTTTCTTACAACAGAGGCTATTGTAAAGAAAACTTTCTGCCAACACAAAAGTGAAAAAACAAATCTGTCTACAGAATACAACTGTATTGCAACAATTAGAATCAATAACAATATTCTATACAAAATAAGTGACAAGAGAAATTCAGTAAGATTCTTCATCATACCTTAAATTATATGGCAGTAACTGTGTATGTAAAAAAGACCTCTCTTTACCTTTGTTCACTTGGTTGGTTAGTTCCACAGAAAATGTCCAGACTACATTTATTCTAAAATCAAATAGGCCATTTTCTTTCTCCCTCTTGCTTCAGGTGACACTGTCTGTATTACATCACCATACCCTGGAAACCCAGGTCCCCCAGGTTTTAAAGGTGTTCAAGGTATGTTTACAGATGGAAGAATTTTATTTTTAGTTGAAACAGAGTTTTTAATTAAAAATGGAGTTTGTAATTAAAAAACAAAGAAGCTATCCTACAAAGATACACTAAGCATTCTTGTTTTTGAGACGTGTATCTGCTGAAAATGTAAAACTACCCATGTACAGGTATATAGTTATCTATTACAACCAAGGGCTGGAAAGCTCCAGTTTGCATGATCAAAAGATATCCAGACTGTTTTCATAGGAATGACTAAATGAAGGTAGCTTGAAACTCTTGTCCTGCTTCACTTAAAAGTCATGAGAGAGGCTACTGAATAAACAAAGGCTAGACTCAGTAGGACCTGGAATATCCACATGTGGATAACAGGATAAAAATGTATACCAGGCAAAAATATGCTTCAAGACTGTAATTTCTAAGATGATATTGTTCAGAACAAGTCGCACTTGAGCCCTAAAATCTGAGTACTTATTACTTTCCTTGTTCAACTTAATTTAAATTCAAATAACTCATCCAGAAACTGGCCAAATGTTGCTTTTGATTGACTCTAAAGCATTTGAGACACCACAGAAAATCATGATCAGAACAAATGGGGATACTGGATTTTCAAGATGTCACTTCAACATGGTATTACACAGCTCCCTGACACGAGTATTGCGAGTATTTCAAAGTACACACTTCAGCATGAGATAAAGACAAAATACTGTTCCCTTACATTACAAATTGTAGAGCTTTATTTGATTTTTGCATCTTTTCTTTCTGTTTCCAGGGCCAAAGGGTTTAAAAGGACTTCCTGGTCCTCCTGGACGAAGTGGCTTTGATGGGCCAAAAGGCCAGCAAGGCAGGCCAGGAGCAGGAATCCCTGGACCAGAAGGTGAATTTACTTTTCTCAGTTCAGGATACTTGATGGTCAAGCTGTAATGCACACAGACAGGGTGAAGTGGCTACTGTGTAAAACAGAAGTATATTTCAACTAAAGCTAATAGAAGAGGAATATTTACCAATGTCTACCCTTTCCTCCAGCAAGTACTGCAGCAACCTAAAATTCAGTGTACAGGGAGGAAATGATTTTGGTGTATATAAATTTTCATAGAAAACTGAGACTAACTAGCACCCTTACAGCAAAGGAATTGATCTTGACAAGAATGACAGTACACAAGATAGATGCTGCCCTACAGAAAAGCATTGTCCCTTCCCACAGGAATAGTTACTTCCATCATCCCTCATGTATAATTAGCAGTAAATGAGAAATCTGACATTTACTATACAATATTACTTTTCCTTCCAAAGTAATAATGTAATTCTGGTTAAATATGATTTATAATATTCCAGAGTGTTGGAAGAAAAAAACCACGCTACTTATGCCCCATCTGAATTTAAAAATCTTACCAACAGGCTTCCGAGGCACAGCTGGTGACCCTGGTGACGAAGGTGAAAGAGGATCTACCACTGATGGTAAAAACGGCGCTCCAGGTCCACCTGGCATAGATGGCCAGAAGGGTGTTCCAGGTGACACTACATATGGCCCTCCAGGAATCCCAGGCAACAGGGGACTGCCAGGACCACCTGGTGCACAAGGAGCAAGGGGTGATCCAGGCATTCCTGGGCTTCAAGGTATGAAAAAGTTTTTATAAAGCAATTCCACGTGTTCAAAGATAAAGGTCTGTGTAAGGTCAGCACTGTTAACCTTACTCTTACCTGCATCCATAGTGGTGACCATGAAGGGTACACCATATTTTTACTTTTTCACAGATAAGGTAGATCAGCCACTGTGGAAATCTGAACTGCAGGGGAAAGAGAATGTCGTTTCCCCAGTTCATGCAGTAACAATGCAGCTTCCAGTTGTTATTACTGTTGCTTGCTGGCTATGGACCATCTGTGCTTAGAGTTTCCTGCTGTGCTCCATAGACACAAAGATAGTCCCTGCCTCAGTTTGCTTTCTTAAATCAGAAAAGATTGACTAAAGATGGGAAGCACTCAAGGAGAGAGAGAGAAAGAAAGAGGTGAACTTCTTTGCCCAAAATAATCCCCAGCATCCAGTTTTGCTTGTTGCTGCAGGTTTCTCCACAGTGCCACTGCCTTCCTACTTTATAGCAGATGCTCCTGTTTGCCTTTATAGGTCCCTCTTTTTGCCTGGCCCTCAACAGACAAACAGATCTTTTCTGTGCGGGGAACACCAGTAGAACCATGTTGCTGCTGCATGCCAGTGAGCTCCCTTCATTCTACTCCTACACATCAGAAATAGCTTTTGCGGCATAAGGGCCCCACTCACCTGTAGGTGCGAGCTGAATTAGTATTTATTCTTAAAGAAAGAAGCGCTCTACCGCAGCCAATTCTAAATTGCAGATAAACATCAGTTGTCACAAACCGTGCAAAAGCTACAGGATAAGTAAGATGTTCCAATAACAACATATAATTTCAACATTAAAGTTAGAAATTCTTATGGATAACAAGTAATGGAATTGAAAGACTTTACAGTGTTGGTGGTTTTTTTTGTTTCCAGGGTATCCTGGGACCCCAGGATTTCCAGGTGCTAAAGGTTTTAGGGGCCCAGAAGGTGACACAGGAGCGCCAGGCTGTCCAGGCACCCCTGGTCCACCATGTGACACAAGATTACCAGGGCCACCTGGACTCAGAGGTGTCATAGGCCTGCCAGGTTCTCAAGGTATTTGACATTCATCAGGTTGTCTCACATCTGTAAGCTTTACACATCTTTTCTAGTGGATTTAACAACATGATTTTTAAGACTATCATGACAAATACTTCCGTGGCAGCTGCTCATTACTGGGTGTGTACATTATTTTGTACATTTCCTATAATTCAAGGAGTGTATAATGTTCATCTCAGATTTTTCTCTACTTTCTTTCCCATAAATACTTTTAACTTTTTACTTTAATAAATACCTTAACCGACCAAATATTAATGTGTTCACTGTCAAATAATAAACAGAAAAGTTAATTGTCTTTTATTCCATTGTCCTGAGTAGGTTAGCTGAGCTCCTAGCATTGCTGAGATAATTTTATCTTCCTCACTCTTAAGCTGAAGCACTAGTTAAGGTGAGCTAGTAGATATATGTCAAAAGTACTTAGGGATCTTGGGATTCTCAAAATACAAATAGTTGAGATTTTTCACAGGGAGCTTCTAGCTGTATGTCTCTTACTAAAAAAGAGTACGAAAACAAAATATTACAGGTGAAAATTTAGACAGAGGCATGACTCCAGCATGGTGGCAAAGTTTCCAATTCATTTTACCATGTTTAATGATTTCAAATTTATACCTCAGCAGTATACTTTTAAAATACAATTGCTGAATTCTTTCCCTGCATTTATGCTTATAGAATAAATACTTTCTTCACAGGCTTACCAGGCTTTAAAGGTCAGAAGGGAGACAGGGGCCTAGCCGGGCCACCTGGAATCAAAGGCCTCAAGGGCTCTCCTGGCTCACAGGGCCCCCCAGGTCCTCCAGGGTCCCGAGGACTTCCAGGACTTCCAGGCAATAAAGGACAACCTGGCTTCCCTGGTCAAACAGGTATGTTGAACATCCTGCACATCACTTCATCCATAACATTTCTTATTTGGGAAGCTATTTCAACTGCTTTCAAAGATATGAGACTCTTTACATCCTCTTTCCTTTCCAACTTGTAGAATAAGACCCTGCAGCAAGGTAGAGGCAGTAACAATAACATCTTGTTCTTTCTATTAAAATAAAAAGAATACAGTCCCAGACTGCATTAGTATCTAGAATATATTCTTATAAGTGAGTGAATAAATAGTTTCACATTATGTCTGGTCCTTCTGAAAATGCAAGAAATTGTGCCAAAAAAACCCCGAAAACTACTTCAGTATGAAAATAACAATTACATTTACATTCATCTTAAATCAAAATGTTGTTTACCATTCACAGAAAAACACTCAGTCCAGAATTCAAAGTGCACTAAGGCAAGACTAACCTAGTTAGATGAGTGCAGATTACAAGGTAGAATTAGATTTAAAATAAGGCTAGATGTCACAGAATATTAAAAGAAAAGGAAAAAAACCCCTAAGAAGTCCAACTTGCAGTGTCAGTTATCTCGAGGGCTAGCTTCTCTAGCAGTAAGCATACTAAGTACGCTAAGTAAGGAGGCGGTGGCTGGGGAGGGGAATATGTTTGTTTCAAGGCAATCTAGATTTCCTGACAAGTTTGATCTTGTCACAAAGCTATGTTCCAACTATTGGCTCTCTGGCTTTGCTGATTTCCTAAGGAATCCCTGTAAACCTCCTACCTTTACTTTATACTCTTCCTTAGAATGCGATAGCAATACTATAGCAGACTGTGTATGTAAATAAAGCATTTAATATTACCAGGAAGCAAAGGGATTCAAGGACCACAAGGATTCCCTGGACTCCCAGGAACACAAGGCCCAATGGGAATCTCTGGTGTAAAAGGGGAAGAAGGAAACATGGGTCCACCTGGGCCTACTGGAGAATGTGGAGATATAGGAATGAAAGGTTTGTAAAAATCTGCTTCACTCTGTAATTTTGTTACTACTATGGTTAGTATTTGTTAAGACCATGTTTGGTACAGGTTTATATTTTTCTGTTTTTATAAGTGTTTTTAACTTGTTCTCAGAGATAATAAATCCACTTTTCTCCATTATGAATGCATGAAAACTGACTGGAGAAAAACATCATGAAGATTCATTTATAACAGTATATCAAATGATACATTAAGATAACTCATACAAACAAGCCTTGAATTTTCTCTTGTACGTATCTGAAATTTTAGATTTCTCAAATTTTCTGTCATATAATCTGCATATTAATACACGAGAAAGAATAGTAATCTCCAAAGTGTACCTGGTCACAGACAGTACACTGTAGAGTAGACAGTACATTTGCCATCTTCCTTATTCCAGACAAGCAGAGAGTAATTCTGATTTAACATGAGCTGTATTACTACTGATTTAACTAAAAAACAAGCAAAAGAAAATTGATTGTGTTAGCGTGAGCTTTCTCAAATAACTGGAATCTGCATTAGTATTTCAGTAGTAGAAAAGACTTTTCTAAAAATAATTTTTAGGACCTGTAACGCAAAAGGATTTACTTACATTACGTATGTTTGGTTCAAAGGTGAAAGAGGGCTTCCAGGAGATGGTGGCAGCATTAACATTCGGCTTGAGAAAGGACAAAAGGGGGAGCCTGGGTTTCCTGGTGAGAATGGATTTAGAGGTGAAACAGGTAAGTTCATAAAATAAAGCTATGTACACAAACATACATCTTACGTTATATAAATGACCGATGTTTTTCATAGGTTTGGATTTATAGTTGCAGTAGTATCCAGCTACCTTACTGTTTTATAGATTCTGAACCTAGCAGGCTATTTTCTTTGAACAGTTACTAAGGTAATCTACAAAGTGTGAAAGCATAGCCATATTCAAAATATGGTTTGATTATATTTGTCATTATCTTATTCTGCAATTAACTTCAGGTGAAAAAGGAAATACAGGTTTCAGAGGTGCCCCAGGATTTCCAGGGAACAATGGTGCCCCGGGACTTCCAGGTGACCATGGCGACACTGGACTGATGGGATTTCCAGGATCACGTGGTTTCCCAGGACCGAAGGGCTCTAAAGGAATTATAGGTTTCAAAGGACTACCAGGTGACCAGGTAAATTGAAGTGACAGTGACAGTGAAGTGACAGTCCTAGACTTCAGGTATCTTTCTCCCAACCCCAAGAAATACGACAGTGAATACTCATATCAACCTGAAGTTGCTTTTTGATACGAGGACATGCCTTTGCTTGTTTTGTCCTTTATTATATTTCTTTGAAGAGAGAATCTGTTTTGCTGATTATTTAAAAGGAAAAATAAATAAATCCTTATATTTTGATTTTTACATCACAACATATTTCTGGTTAACGTTTGTAGTAAACTGGGGGTAAAGTACAATATTTGGTGTACCATGGTAGTACCTTTTAAATTAAATTACTCAAACCATCTGTGGGGAATTTAAGATGCTAAAGCAAAGCCAAGCATTAGCATAAACAGTTTCAAAATTGTTCGTAATTCTAACGTAGAGTTTTTTGGAAGTGTTAACGGTCGGCGTTAGACATGTAATGAAGACATTCTGTTTGTCTTCTGCTTTTCTGTTGAGCTTAAGATAGTTTTGCTGTTCATATTGATTCCCAATCTGTTTACCAGGGTAAAAGAACTAAATGTTCTTACAGATCATTCTTATTACATGTAATATCATACAACAAACTTCTTTTTGTTTGCTCTAAAAACAAAAATCAGGGTGATGTTGGCCTACCAGGAATGCCTGGAAACCCAGGACTGACAGGCCCCAAAGGACCTAAAGGTAATGTGCTGATACAAATACTCTTTTGAAGAAAAAAAACAAACACAGTTCTGATATGTATGCTTTGATATATGGAAGGGAATTACTAGATACAGGAATAGAAGACGAAAGTGAACATAATTCAAACATAAATATCATTAGAGAGAAGTCGGACATGCTCGAAAGGCAAAACTTGCATTTCAACGTGTTACTTCTTTAACAGCTTGTTCATTATAATATAGTTCATTAATTTAGAAGATAAATCTATGTCAAGTTTCACAGAGTTTCAAAAGTCCATTAAAAAAGCAAGTAAAAACATACACGTATCTTTAATACTAGTCAAATCAAATGAGACAAAATGCAATTATTCATGTTATTAGATACGTAGTTTTTTTTAAATAGTACAGAGGGATTCACAATTATTTTGGATCACTTATTCCTCCTTCTTCCCCCCCAAAAAAAACCCCAATCTGTAGAGATATTACAGGATCGCTAGGAATTATTAACTGTGTTATATGGGAATTTCAGCACAGCAGAAATTGTGCTAGCTTAAAGACCCCCCAAATGGTATTTACTGAATTAATGGACTTATGCTGCATTGACTGTGCAAGTCCTCACAAACACATGTAAGGAGCTCTTTGTTTTTAATAAAGTATTATAGAGAAATTACACAGTATCTTTCATATTCAGTATATGCTGTCAGTATAGGAAAAGTTCTCTTTTTTTTTCCTTTCCCATAGTGGGAAATTTATATGAACATTGGCAGGAATTATTAAATACAAATGAGTTTGTACTTCAAGATAGGCGGAGCTGTCACATGATTTCCATTTGCCAAAGCATTTTTCATTGTCTTCTCTCATTCCCTTTTATAGTTGTAACTAATAATCATAACTAATAATAACATATACACAATATATGAGCAAATGATCTGATTTTACAAAACTGTTCAGCTTTGTTTTCATGGATGAAAATGATATTTGTACCACATGAAAGTCACTGTACCTTAACAGGAAAGAGAGGTGACCCAACTCTTCTACTTGGTACACAAGGTCGAAAAGGGGCTCCTGGAGATCTAGGATTACCAGGTAACTTCTTTCTGATTTAAAATAAAAAAAAAAAGTTGAACATGAGAAACTTCCTGTAAGTTTTGTTAATGGAGAGAGAGCCCTGCTTTCTGTATGAGTTGAGCTGTATTTTCCACAGTTACAAGAATGGGGAATGGAGAGGCACCACAATGTGTAACACAGCTATCACAATCATAAGAGATATAGCCTGGCATGGTCTAGTACAACAATGGTGAATATCCTGAACCTTCCAGAACACTCGTCTGCTTCTTACTCACCATTTCTACTCTTTCAGACATCAGAGAGATCTACATAACTTATTGCTGCTAAAAAGATGCAAGGATCTTATACAATAGGAGAAAATGCTTTTCTATTCCAGAAAAATCTTACCAAATTTTTTTTAGCATACCACGAGATGAAGAATTGGGTAACTTCATACATGAGACTTCAAGATTTTATTATTATTTTATTTCATTTTTTAAGGATTCTGTGGATTCCCAGGTGAGAAAGGTTCACCAGGTATCCAAGGGCAACCTGGAAGACCAGGATCCAAGGGCGAGCCTGGATACCCAGGAATACCTGGATTTCCAGGTAAAGCCAATGTTAAATGGCATCATGTAAGAGCTCAAGAGAGGTGTAGGGATCAAGAAAGCACAGCTGAAGAAGCAGCTCTGTGGAGGAGGCTATAGGTGGTATGAAAGTTTGTACTGAAGGTTCTTTCAGTATGTCTGGGCAGTACCTGTATGGTTTGCTCAGAGCCTGAGAGCAAGATCCATCAGTTCTTCAGATATTCCTGCATGTTTTCAGGTACCTGTGAACAATGCAGTGTGCTGAATAATGTAAGGGGAAAAAAAAATCTGCATTTAATGACTTTGTAGTCAAGGATTATTTTTTTTCTTCAGGAGCTACAGGTCCTCCAGGATTGCCAGGAGAACCTGGAGAAAAAGGGAAACACGGAATTTTGGGACCTCCGGGGCTGCAAGGATTAACTGGATCACAAGGCAGAAAAGGTAAATAGCATACAGAGCAGTTCTACTGATTATAGGACAGCACAGTATAGTGCTACTCCTTTAACACTGAAAATGGAAAAGTTCTAACGCAAGCATGTTTGTCTGTATTCCCCTAAACAGCTAAAAAAAATTAAGCCAGTTTTGGGGACCTTTAAAAAAATAACAGATGTAGCCTCACAAAATTGGACTGAAAATTAAAATGAGTAAGGAAGAAAGTAGAAACAGATTCTGGCTCCGCTGATGTAACTAATAGTGGGAGTTAAGGAAAGGAAAAGGAGTTTGCAGTAGTTCAGGTGTTCTGCTTTTGCTTCAGTTGTGTTCTACCTTTTCACCATGGAGTGCCACTGTTACTCTAACAAAAACAGCAAACTGCTGTGGACAGTTTTGTCCACATCAAATTGTAATCATAAGATAATTTGGTTTGCTTTTGATTTTCTAAAAACTGTTTGGTGTTCGTTTTTTTTTTTTTGTGGATTTTACATAGAAAAGTTTTCCCCAAATCCTACATTACACTTTTCACAATTATCATTAGATCTAGATTGAACAGACATTCATCCATACAGTTTTTTTTCTGTGGGAGACCAATATGTCATTCTGAGGATAGAAAATATTAATATTGAAGTTACAAATTACATTAATACATTATAAAGAAAGATAATCAACTTTGCATGTTTTCTGCGCTCTGTAATAGTTTAGTTCATAACCCATTTCAGAGCAAGAAGAACATTAGTTATGCTTATACAGATACCCAAAAATAACACGAGACTGATAAATGGCTAAAGACAACAGATTCACTACAAATTCGGACTAAGATATTGAGAAGGTTTCCTTTGAAATACTGGAAAATTAAGCGAAAAATGGAAATTTTTGATTGATTATTTGCAGAAGTAGGCAGAACTGATTTAAACTGTTGGGACAGATTTCTTGCTAGTGCTTAATCTGCAACGGAGCATTTAATTGCTGCAAACCATATTTTCCATTAGGCAGAAATCTGCAATCATGGGGATGTCTAAACTGAGAGAGAAAAAAGCTGTACCGCTGAAAACTTCTTAGTAATGGATGGACTCTTCCTGCCAGAAGAGCTCAGACACTTTTCTCTTGTACAGAAGTTATCCCAAGTCCTGCAGAGGAAACATAAATTAACACATGCTGGGGAGGAAAGTTTTGTTCCAAATAGAAATTAATTAGACACCAAGTTGCCTGCCTTAGAATCCCATGTATTGCCATTAAAGTAAAAAAACACCATAGAAATTATACTCGGTAATGAAAACTGAACAAGTATTTCAATTCAACTAGAAAATATAGATCATATGCTATTCTTATTAGCATGGGTAGAATTAGAAGTGAAATGGTTAATTGGCTGTTCACTGTTAAGGACACAGCCTTGTTAGTATAATTGTCTCTCATTTATATTAATTGTCTTGTGCCTGAAGAGCTTTTAGATTAAAAAATTTAGTTAAAGGGCTTCTACCAAAGCGTAACAACATTTTCATTATTACAGACATAGTTGCACAGGTTAAGGGTTCAGTATGGCAAGCCTTACTTGTGTGAGTAATCCTTCACAAAGCAAGCAATATTAAGAACATGAGCAGAATTACTTGTGTGAGTAAAATTTGATTTGGGCTGTAAAATGCAGAAGTGGTGGTTCATGCATAGGTCAGCCAATTCAGCTGCACCTAGAAGTGTGCAACTACAGCAATCCAAAAAGCTAGAAATACAAGTGCTGATATTATAATGGATTGTTGGCAAAGGTGTCAGAAATTCCCTGGAAAGCAAGTAAGCCAAGCCATCAATCCTGACTGAATAAAGCTAAAGATAAAAAAATTTAAATGGTGGCCTGGGTTCCAAAAGTCGTTAGTAGTTCATAATCATTTTAAATTAAATTCCCCAGATTGGCATACAATTCTCACGTAAATTTGGAAATGGGAACATCCTCAAGATAAAAGCGGGCTACGGAAGACAGGCCTGAAAGTTAAAATTTCATGAAAAGTTAAAGAGCAGTGGATTAAGGGCACAGGAGGTACCACAGGTGGGATTAGTAGTATCCCATACTGAAAAGCAGATTATATTACCTGTGTCGTGCAGGTTTTAAACTTTCTGGATTTAAATTTTTCCAGCCTGGTGTTTGCTGCTGGCTGTTTGCTTGTTTTGTCGTTGTTTTTCCCCCACACCTTTGTTAAAGTTTAACAAAAATAATTCACCGTTTTTTTCTGAGAACAGAGCTATGGGATTATTATTTATGGTGTGTTTAAGAACCCTGGTGACCTATTTGAACTAAGGATGTTCACTTTTGGCAGGTGAACTATTTGATGAAGGGCATTCCTGATGCTGTTCCTGTGGTGAATTGTCCCTGACACATTTGACTGTCTTAGAAATTTAAAAATAATTCCATTTGTATGTCTATAGTAAAGCAATAAATTCTATGATTCATGCTCTGGATATACAGCAGATATGTGTGCTGTGGGACATGCTGGGATCAGACACAGGAACTGAAACAGAACCTCCATCCTCTAAGCCAGGAAGTGGCTAGACAGGGAAAAGCAGACGGAATCAGAGTTGTGAAGATAATTCAGCACCACTGAAAATGGATTGAGAGTCTTACCTTGTAGGGAGATGAATCAGTAAAGGTGGAAATCCAACAGGAATTCTAACAGTATTGTCCAATTACTTGAAGACTAATATCCACTCTAGGCTGTCCTGCTCTGGAGGGAAAAGCATCTCAATTCTATTCCTGTCTGAAGTCTTTGAAACCCACTGTCTAATCGGTTCCTATCACCAAGTGCATCCTTAGCAAAAATAACAGACCTAAATATTGCACTCTTATTTCTCAGGTGAATATCCAACTGATAGGGTCCCCCTACTTTCTCCCTCCCCCCTAGTTTTAAACTAAAAGCAAAGTATAAAAAGAAGATACCAAAGATCGCAATATTCAGCATTTTTAAGTTAGAAACTTTAAGAATACAATTGATTTCGCTCTGCATTTTCTAATTTGTGACAGTTCCAGGTTATAGTAGTACAATTTGGAATTCTGTTTTTTCCTGGATAAGAGCATTATGACATCATACATTCATTTCTCAAGAAATAATACTACAGTAATAGGGATGGGAAAGGACTTTTAATCAGACTTTTTTACTCAGTTCTACAGGATTTGCAATAGAACAGGCAAATGACTTGATTGGCTTCCATCAGCATTTGTGCAAAATAGAATTTCAAGTTTTTGACTGTTTTTCAGAGTGCCTGTTTTCAATGAACCATGAATTAACAAATATTAAGTGAAGTGCACCTATTTATGGTTTGAGGTTGAGACAGCATGGCATTGTAAGACAAGTCTGCAGTCTGTATTTGATAAGTGTGCATCTTCATATATACAGCTTAGGAAACTATAAAATGCTGATGATGTGGAGATATTTTTACCTTCCCCTGCAAGAAATTAACGATCTCAAATTGGGTCAACAGTAGTAAAATAAAAAGACTAAAATGCTATCCGTGTTTTTACTCACTGTGTTTTTATCGATTTTCAAAAAACCTCCGATCATAATGAAAAAAAATATTTTCAAGTAGTATAAATAATCAGCTTACGATCTGTTCATCCAGTTAACACTGATAGCAACAAAGATGCTGAACGCTATCACATATCAACACAGACCTTACGTACAGATGCGTAAATCCTGTTTTCAAAGACTTTGTGCTGCTGGGTTTGAAGACCTTCTGCAGTACCGTGATACAAAGCAGCATGATTTCCTGTGTAACATCTGCAGGACTGGGAAAAAAAAAACCAAAAAAACTAAGACAGGTGAAAATTTTGCTTCTTTTTCATGCAGCTAGGTTCAATTGCACTCATATTTGGAAAGAAGATGTAAAGAAGCTGCACTTTTACAGTCAGTTTAGGCAGGCCTGCATATTATATCTCCCGGATATTACAGTTATGTGGTGATATGACAGCTAACTTTGAACTACTTAATCACAGGTAGCAGTAGTACTCTAGCCACAACAATGAGATTCAGTATAGAGTGAATTAGTTCACGCTGAGTTTCATGCTGCTAGCTGCAGCATAGAAATAGGATAAAAGTGTATGTTTTCTGATTGCTTTGATATGAAGCTATTATGGGTGCTATTTTCAGGTTTTTTACTCTTTCCACGATGACTACACTGAGGTGAAAAGTGATCTCTTCACTTGCCAATAGGAATCAAACTCGGGAAATGCCCTGCTTTGGTCCAGAACACGTCAGCAAAAAATACATAACTTAATTGCTGTGGTACCCCCTCATTCCTGCAATACCTCTTTAGGTCTTCCTGGACTTCCTGGACTGGATGGCTTGGATGGACTAAAAGGTCAAAAAGGTTCTGCAGGAGCTCCAGGTAAAGAATGGAAATAGGCACGTAGAACAGAAAATAAGTTCTTATATAACTGAACGTATGAGAGATGATGCACATCATTTTGACATTTGCCTTGCTCAGAAGTAATCATTAACAGTCAGGCTAAACTTGCAAAAAGGATCTGACGTGTGCCTGATGACACACCTGCAGTTATTTGTGAGGAAAACATAACTTCCATTACTCAGATTTTTGGAGGTTTTCAAAGTTGTTTATACGATAAAAGTGTTCAGTGCAGATGACTCCAAGTAGAACCAAGTTTCCAGATTTTTTTTAAGATGTAGAAAGTAAACTAACAAAATAAGGGGACTTACAAAATTGTAACCCCATTGAAGTCAGTGGAAGTTGTGGCAAGAACTTCAGAGGAACCAAGATTTCAGTCATTCTGCTCTATTTGCAACTTTCAAAAGGTGCTTTTAAATCAGTATTCAAAAAAAAAAAAAAAAAAAAAAAAAAAGATGCTTGCCATCTATCTAAAGATTACAGCATTACAGCGTTATACTGAGAGAAAACTAAAATTTAGGACTCCGTAACCCATTTATATTTCAAATTATAGGTAATAATGATGCTATATAAAATAAATCCTGAAGAAGAGCTATAAAGCAAATATTACTTTCTTTGAAATAGATGAATAAGGACTAGATTCAACGAAACTCCAGCTTGGCCAAGAGAAAACCAGAAAAACAGTGCTAGGAAACCCTTGCAAAGAGGAACATCTGCAGCTGGTGTTTCTGTTCTGCACATCTGTATTTGTAGTCACCGTAGGCTGTATGTACATAACTCTTTTAAAGGTCAAAGTGAAACAGGGCACCCAGGATACTCAGGAGAGCCCGGACCGAAAGGAGAGAGAGGTGAACCTGGATGGCCTGGTATTTCCATTCCAGGCACCCCTGGAGAAAGGGGATTCCCAGGATTCCCAGGTAAGGAAAAGTTTTCTTCTCAGTGGTGCTCTGCAGAGTTGAAGTGAAACTCATAAAAGTTCTTCCCCTGGTTAGTACGAACATGGATACATGCAAGGAGATTCTCTCACAAAAATGATTCCTATTAAGAGCATTTATATTACAGGAGAGGAAAGAATGAGGACAGAAAATGATTGACTTGGACAGTCTCAGGAAACTGCTAGGTGGAGCTGCCTCTTGGGGGAAAAAAAAGTACCTAAAGAAAGAGTGCAGTACAGCTGGTAGTCAGAGAAATGCAGTAAATTTACTATTCCAGTGTAAATGCAAGATGGAACTGTATCACAAGACTGCTATGAGCATTCAAAGAGCTTGGTGATGTAGGAATCGCATGGAAATAAGAAAAAAATATGCAAAAGACACATTCAGAACCCAGCTGGACACAGTCCTGGCAAGCTGCTCTAGCCAGCCCTGCTTTGAGGAGGGAGCTGGACTAGAAAATCTCCAGAGCCCCACTCCAGCTTCCACAATTCCATGATGAAAAACATTAGTTTCGTTCTGCCAAACCTTACCATGGTATAAAAAAAAAAATCTAACTGATAAGAATTCTGATAAAGTGAATTATTTTATGATAAATATGATTAGTTTTCTCAATCTGTTTGTAAACAGAATGGTTGAGAAAAAAGAGACAAGTTTCACTCTAAATATGTAACGTTGCTTGGCATGAAATTGTCAAGGCCTCCCATAGCATAACCGTGTCCAGCTCTGACAATTTAAGAACTCACTAAAGAGTAAATGGAAGGGTGGACTTAAAATACAAGACAGAAGAAACCAAATTATTATTTAGAAAAGGAAAGGCAGCAGAGTACAACACACGCAGATCACCTGTTAGGTTTCAGAAGTGTTATGCAGAGGATGGTAACAAATAACTTTTCCTGCCTGTTGCATATAGGGGCACTAATGTCTTAGTTTGCAAAAATTCAGACTACAAATACAAAAAATAGATTTATGTCCAGAAAGTTGATCTTGTTCACTAACATTTTTAGAAAAAGACTGAGCTCATTTTTGTTAGGTACAATCTGGGACTACTTATCCTGCTCCTAGGCAGAGTGATTTTGTATTCCTCCATTGCCTTACCTTTTTATCATTTCTTTGATCGTTAGAACTCAAGAGCAGAAGTTTATTTGTGGCAGTATGCCCATATATAATGGTGCACTCTTTAGTTAAGTAGATAAAATAGCATTAAATTTCAAGATGGTAAATCATTTTCACTGACACAAAATGTCTTCTCAATCACAGCTATATTCAATACACAAGTGACAGCATACACAATCTCTATGTCCATGACATCACATATCATCATTCCTTTGGTTAGTAACTTATCTCTGTAACCTTAAAAGAAACCCTTGCTGTTCTGTGATTGTTTTAATATGATCCTGTAGGTAGAAGAGGACCTGTTGGACCCATTGGACCTAGGGGACCATCTCCCAGTAGCGCTCCTCCTGGTCTTCCAGGTGATCAAGGACCACCTGGTTTAGATGGCATCAGAGGTACTTAAAGCCAAAAATTTCATATTTATTCATGTAAAAAGCCCCTTAGTCTGTTAGGAGTCACTGATTTGCTGCCTGCGGATAAACATATAAAAGCACATGAGGAACAAAGAAACTAATCTGTGCTTCAGCGAATAAGCAGGAGTGAACACTGGATAGATCCCCAGAACAAGAATAATACAGATCTCCACATTCAGTTTTCTGGTGTGTTTTTGTAACTCTATAGTTCTGTTGCTACAGCATATCGTGATGCAGCAAACCAGTAAGATTACTGGCATCTCTTTCTAGGAAAAAGCATAGAAGACACTGTGCATAGGGCAGCCATACTCTGTGAAAAACTTTCTGACCTAAATCCAGCCTTGGAAAGGCTAAAACTGGCAACTCATTTATAAGGATTTATACAGACCTCACTTCTTCCTATGGACCCTGGTCCTCAAGTAGTGCTTTTTTCAGTTCTTCTGACCCATTCCTTACCTAGTCCAAAGACTTCCTCTTGTAAAATAGGAGAAGAGATGGAAAGTGACACTATAGTAAAGAAAAAAGAAACAGTGTCTCAATATAGGTAACAACTTGCCACCTTTTGTTGGAACAGAATCCAGTTTGGGGAGCTATTTGTAACATGTTTTCTTTACAGTGCCTTGGAGAAAGACCAATGCTAATATTTCCAGAAACACCTATTGACTGTCCTATGTTCCAGTGGAAGAAAAAAAAAAAAAAAAATGTAGATAACAGTGGAACATAACGATTTGCATATGTTTATGCTTTGTGTATTTAGGAATTTATTTTTTACGTTTTACTGAAGGTCAGCCTGGAAATCCTGGTCCTCCTGGGGAGACTGTCTTTGTGAGAGGTGATCCGGGTGACACTGGTATTCGAGGGGCACCAGGCATTCCTGGGCACCGAGGGCTACAAGGAGCCAGAGGTCTTCCAGGAAATCAAGGAAGAGAAGGTCCAAAGGGTATGATCTGGGATGTTTTTAACTAACAGGTGTATTTATACCCAGCCCTGCGCAACTGAGCCTTATGTACATGAGGCCTTGGGACTGCCATTGGAAAGTCTGCTGAAGCCAGATGGCAAGGGTATACTGGAAATTTCTTAGCTCGCGGAGCTTAGCTCCTTTTACCTACAGATAAAATAGAGCTGCAGAAGAAGGCCAGAGTAGCCAAAGTTATATGGATTATTTCTGAAAGACTCCCCTACCAAACTGTGATTCTGAACTAAAACTTGAGTCTCCAAGATAAAGCAAGCCTTTTCTGTCTACAGGGGTCTAGAAAAACCATGGAAGCTGCAAATGTGTTTGAAGTAGGTGTCTCACAGCTTTCCCACAGCAGTAGTTTGGGGCTCTCAACAGATTCCTTAAAAGTTTGAAAGCATGGTTTTAAGTATTCTGCTTCCTCCACACAAATAAGCCCTACTTACACAAATCCCTTCCAATATCTGCTAAAACAGAAGTCAAACTTCAATTTACTTCAAGACTAGGGAGATAAAGGGTGCATTACTTTTTGCAAGACAACAGAGTTGAGCTGTCTCAAGCATTTTTTGTTACTCAAGCAGCCAGACATCATCTCATTTATGTGTTCACCTTGGAATGCAACTACACATCTGCACAACTGTTTTCTTTCCAGGTCCAATGGGAATCCATGGCTCACAGGGTCCACCTGGTGCTGTAGGACAACCAGGAGACCAAGGTTCTCAAGGAAAACCTGGTCCTAAAGGTCCCACAGGTACTTACAAACTCATTCCTTGTTGGCACTCAATTGTAACTGTGATCTTTGTATTCATACATAAAACAATCTTCCTAATTTTTACTTGTATAAAAACAATTTAAGCAAACTCAAAAAGAAAAAATCTAAGTGATTTCTCATTCGAGCTATGTAAAGACTTCTGAATTATGTATTTGTTACTTCATAAAAGTGATTTCAGCTCTCATTCCATTCTTTATTTTGAGCTGTGTAAAGATTTCTGAATTATGTATTTGTCACCTCATATAAATGATTTCAGTTCTCATTCCATTCTTTACTCTATTTGCATGTCTAAAATTTGATTCCACTTGCACTGCAATGGCTGAAATCTGCATTTCATTTTTCACATCCTTCAGGGTTCATAGGTAAGTTGATGACTACTGGTTATTGTTTGTAAGGATTTCCTTCTGTATGGGTGTATTATATGCTTATTAGGAAGGTATTTTTGGCTTGGCTGCTAGGAATAGTAGATAATACCACAACAACACAACGCTAATAGATTTTTCACGTAAACAGCTTGTGCATCCAAGTATATCATAATAATACTGCACTGAGAAGAAGCCTCGTGCCATGATGTCAGTTAGACAGGCAAAATACCTTTAATTATTTAGCACTTTTTTACTTGTATTTTTTTTTGGAGGGGGTATGTCACACTACATAATTTCTAACCAAAACCTTTAATCCTAGCCCGAATTAGTACAGACAGAAACAGCTCTTAATCTGTCTAAATGAACAGAACACTGATTTTGTTCCAAAATACCAGGAGATATAGCCAATAGCTATATAGCCAATACCTCCTGGTAACTTTCAATACATAAATGCGTCAGTTCTTTATTACTACTATAAATGGAGGCTGTGGGTGAAAAGAGTTACCTCTCTTCCTTTTGCCTTCTTGTTGAGGGTTTTGCAGTCACAGAATAAGCAAAGTACTGTAAATGTTTGCATGTGCTAAGGTGTTTGAGCTGAAGTTAAGCAGACTTGATACTTCAACTCAGATCAGTTTGGGTAACATTAAGACAGAAACTGCACACCAAATATTTGAAACACATCAGTTAGCACACACCTGCTTAACCCATGCTTGCCATGCTGTTAAATGCCGTTCTTTAAAGACTAAAATTAAAAGCAGCAAGCACAGCTCAATGTTTTAAAATATTAAAGTATGCACTTGAATACTAAAAACAACTAACAGGTACGTTGATTTTTCACATGGGAGCTATTACTCATTTTTGTTGTTGTTGTTGTCATTTTAATGTCATTTTATCTAATTTACTTTCATATTGCATGCAACAGGTGATCCTGGTGAACCAGGAAAAACAGATGACTCATGTCCTGCAATCCCAGGGCCTCCTGGGGAAGCAGGACATAGAGGAGATGATGGTTCTATAGGATTACCAGGGCCAATAGGTCACCCTGGACCCCAAGGTAAGCTTGTGTTTTGAAATGTTAGATGTCTGTTTTCAGCTATTTAGGAAGGAATTGCAAAGGGTCACTGCACCTTCTCTACCTTTTACCCTTAAAACAATGGTCTGCAGAAAAAGGCAGTGTGTTGGTTAATGCTGAGGATGATAGACCATTATGGTTGAACTGGGCTACTTGAGTCTGCCTACACTACATTCCCCTTTTCCTAGGCCAGGGAAGGCAAAATTATCATGAGCTGCTGAGAAAAAGAGATTCTTCTGATGGTATTTTCCCCTTTACCAACAAATAAAAAGCAACGGCTAGAATCCCCACTACCATTTAATTTTAACTGGTGATTTGGCAGAGTCAGGTTATGTTCAGAAGATGTTAAACACATCTTTAAATTTTAGCAAAACACAGATTCATAAAGCCATGCTGCGCTAACCAAAGTCCTAAAAAGACGTACCTACAATTCCAACAGAGTTGCCATCTTCACAGGAAAGCCTGTATGGTGTCTTCAGTTTAGGTTGTATCTAAATGTAGTGTCCTCAGTTTAGGTAGTGGAATCCCTCCTACGGTTTGAGACATTTCTTACTTGGGCAAGTTTGTTGTGGTAACTGCACTGAACATCCAATGTCTCCAAAGGGAAAAACAAAAAACAAAAAACCAACTAATCTATCATGTGCTCTCAACAGATTCCCTGCAGGGGTCATTGCTCTCATGAAAGTGAGCATAAGGCAGTTTTCAGTGAACTGTATCATTTTATACAGCTAAATTGATTTGCCAACCAAGCAGTGTTTCTAAGTTGAATTGCTGTTTTCATTCTATATATCCTTAAAAGAGTTTCTGTAAAATCAGACAGTGCAATGATACGTATTTGCACTGGTTTTTACAAAACCACTTAGTAATGCTTTTTCTTTCATTAACATAGCAGAATTCAAAACATCCCTGCTGAGAAAGCTACGTAGATCAGAAATTGAGGTTTTACTGGCAGAATCAGTGTATATTACTAAAACTTCCATGTACTTGAACCTTGGCAAAACAGCTATGCAACAGAAATTGAAAAGCTGTTCAATTGTTTCCAATTTTCATAGTGAAAAGGTAACATGGGGAATGGTTGAATGCTGTAAAGCAGCCTCAAAAACCAGTCTGCAGGTTAAATAGTATAGTTTGCAAGGAATAAAGCATGCACCATTAATTATAACCAACTCCCGTGCTTAGAGAAAGTTGTCTTTCACAAAAATTGGAAAACCACTGCTAAGCACAACAATATCTGACAAGTTCAGATTGCATTTAAAGTAGTCAGAGAAGTATCTGCACCCTATATATGAGATACCTATTACTGCTTGACCACGATTTATTATCTGCTAATGTGTACAAATGTGATTGTATGTGAGAAATATAAAAAAGCTTTTGCTCTTCCCCACTGGATGTAATCCAGTTCAGCTGTCTCCCCTTTTTCTATTAATATTTGAATACATACATTGCTTCACAGGAAGTTCAGTATGTTAAAAGGCTTTGTTGAATCAAGTCCTAAAAGATGAAGGCCTGCCACAGTATGAGTTATAACACATTACATAGTAGAAATACTAATGACAATTCTGGAAGAGGCTTGTCGTAGTAATGTTTGTCACTGGTTTTATTTCAACTGTAAATCATACAAATTCCACAGAGAGAATATAAAACCTTATCAGCCATTACCATTATTAAGCTCTTACCTCTAAGCTACCACTGCAGTCACCGGGAGAATAAGTTGTAAATAGAATTCCCAGCAGAAAGCATTTCTGCACCTCTCTGTTCCTTAGGTGTTGTTCCTTGGTGGCATCATTTCTGCTGACCTTTTGCATACTGTGTATGTTTGGTCAATGTACTAACATTAAAAGGAGTTGTATTAAGGGAGAGTGCATACTTCCCATTTATCTAGGAAGGAAAGGTGAAGAAGGGTCATGCGGCCTGCCAGGTCAAGATGGCTTACCGGGGGCACCTGGACCACCAGGTGACCAAGGGCATGTGGGAGAGCAAGGATACACTGGACCACAAGGTAAGAATGGTTTCTTTTTCTAGTCCATCTACTGCCATGGAATGGGATAAGCAAGTATTGCAACTTCATTTTGAAAATAACTTTGCTGATGTTCTTGGATTGTGGTGGCTCCAATTCAGAAAACTTCTAAAGACTCAGCAGGAACTGCAGCTCAAGAAGTATTGGATTTCCTATCCATGCTATTGATTTTTGGGGGGGGAGATGCGCAGGATGCACAGATTAAGTTCTCCTTACACTCCCCTAGTTCACACATGAATACATCCACCTCTAATTCAAGAAACTATGACACTTCTTTCTGCCTCAGTTCAAGAACTGATAGTGACATTTCTGGTTATCACCATAACAAGAAATGCCTCTTGTAAGAAAATTTATCTCTGCATCTATGATCAATCAGGCAATAAACCACACATACTTAAATGTCATTTATCAATAGGTATGCAACTCTGAGTCAGGGCTACTAGTGCAGTTGTCCAAATAATTGAAATTTATTTCAGCTGTGACAACTGTTTAATAAATCACTGGTTTAACACGTGAGCAAAACGCACCGACTGTTACTGCAGGGATTTAAATTCAGTCCAGACAAAATAATCCATGTGACTAAGTCTGGAAGATCATTGCTCACCTCAGATCGTTTCTTCATAGGTAAATATCCATACAGCACAGGACAGAGGCACAGTAGAAAAGCCAGCTGTGAAATATTCTGTACAATTTAGTCACTTTCTCTCTGATAACAAGGACAACATCAGTCTACTGGTGTCTCTGTTGACCATGACAACCTCTGAAGTTTGTATTAGATTCAGACAGAAACCCCTCGTTGAACACTACAATACAGTAAAACAGAAACATTCCCACTAGCTACATGTTCCTGCAAGCAAATTCACTTTACCATTTCTTCTGTGTACAAAAAGGTCCACCTGGCCAGACTGGTAACCCAGGACCACCAGGGCCTCATATTAGATCTTCAAGTGGATTCCTGCTCGTCCTTCATAGTCAGTCCGACAGAGAACCACTTTGTCCACAGGGGATGCCAAAATTATGGACTGGCTATAGTCTGCTGTACCTGGAAGGACAAGAGAAAGCTCATAATCAAGATCTTGGTATGTATTGTAGTATACAATAATTTCCCTCTGGGTAAGGCCTAGGATGGTGTGATCTATACAGTGGAAGATAACTCAGAGCACAGTAAAAAAATCAATTACTTATTTTCTGCAACATGGAACCATCCAAAATTAGTAGTGGTTTTCTTCACCCATCCTGGCTAGCCATTTGGGGCTGTCTTTGGGCTCACTGGAGAGATTCTCTTAGGTCAGGGGCAGCTTAGGAAAAATAGCTGCTTAGGTTAGATGGTTGTAGTTGAACAGCGTAAATAAACTTTACAAATAAAATTATGCATCGCATACAGCAGAATTTTGTGCTCAAGTCTAATTTTTTATCCGTTTGTTTTCAAAAAGAAACAAATGGCTCCCAAGGACAGTTATTTCTGGAGTTTTGAGACTTTTCTTCTGCATAAACAATTTGGACTAGAGTTAACTGTCTAAATAAACCTAAAAATCCGATTGGCTGTAGTTCACATAGAAGTAATTTTCTAAACTATTGTAATCTTCTTCTGCAAGAGGCAAAGGAATCTGCTAGGAGGAAAGATCATCCTTACCGGCTGAACGAAAAAATATTTAAGAGTTAAAAGAACTTTTTTTTTTAAACTACAGCAGTGTCACTTGGAAATGTTTTCACTATTCTTTGTTTGGCGCTCCCTGGGATAACCACAGTTGGTAACAAAATGTCTTAAAAAACAGTGAGAATATGATCCAAATAAAATAAAGTTCCTGTTCCCTGCGACCAGTGGCTTCTTTTCTCAGGCATTTTTCATACATAGGTACTCCAGATCACTTATTATTACTGGCATGGAACATTATAAGCAGTAAACAAAATTGGATTCTGTATAGAAACATCACTTCTGTAAAAAAAAGACATTAGGATTTGTGGGCATTAGAGAAATAATACCTCATGCAAAGTTCAAGGCACAAGAGAACTGCGGTGTTAACTAGATGGGTCATCACCAAACTCTTCTTAATTGAATTCTAGGAGAATTTCACTCTGAGAGTCTGTGTAACTTTTTTGGAATAAAGTAGAACAACTGCTGAGATTTCAGCTTAATGCACTGGTAGCAAAGGTCTGTCACACTTCACAAAAATTTTCTATTAATCAGAATTGGCCTTTTTTTTTTTTTTCCTACTGCTTCTAATAAGTTCTTAAATACCTGATCTCCTCTCAAGCCAGCCGCTGCCTCCTGCCCAATTTATTTTTCACTGTTGGTGCACCTACAAAATTTGTTATACTTGTTTCCCATGGTAACAAACTGCATCATGCTTTAATGATGGATTGCAACGCTATTTAATGTTATTGAAGAAATGAAGGTACTGATTGGTTAAAAATAGTTTGTTTAGAATATAACTAACCAGTTTTGTAGGAGGCCTGAGAGATTTGAAATACCTGAATGACATAACCCCTGTAAGACCTGCAGCAACACTGGCCAGAAGACAATTATCAACATACAAAAAAGAAGTGACAAAGTTTTCAAGGTTTTTATCCTTATTATTTTCATTCTTACCATTTTCAGGTCTGGCAGGATCTTGTCTTCCTGTATTTAATACCATGCCCTTTGCTTACTGTAACATCAACCAAGTTTGCTACTATGCCAGCCGAAATGACAAGTCCTACTGGTTGTCAAGTGCCGCTCCCTTACCAATGACACCACTCTCTGAAGAAGAAATACAACCATATATAAGCAGATGTGCTGTATGTGAGGCCCCAGCCCAAGCAGTAGCAGTTCACAGCCAAGATCAGTCAATTCCTCCCTGCCCAATGAACTGGAGAAGTCTTTGGATAGGATATTCTTTCCTGATGGTAAGTTTCTGGGCACGCGATTTCTATGAAAGAAACGGCTTTTGTGTTCTAAAGATTCAAACATTTCAGCTCTGAAGGAAAAGCAAGCTAACAAATGTCTAGCAAATAGTACCAAGGAAAATTCATGAAAAGAGCTTCACAAAGCGAGGGTCAGTTTCAAAACCTGTCTGTAGCTATGTGTGTTATGCTAAAGCCATAGCCTTGAGCTATACGTTTCTTAAAATTGCCAAGATTTTTGCATGCTTGTCCCATAAACAGTGGAATTTTCATGTACAAAGACACTTCAGGACAGTGTAGCAACAGGACAGGGAATAATGGCTTTAAACTAAAAAAAGGTCGATTTAGATTAGATACATGGAAGAAACTCCTTACTCAAAGGGTGGTGAGGCACCAGAACAGGCTGCCCTCAGGAGCTGCGGATGCAGCATCCCAGGAAATGTTCAAAGGCCAGGCTGGATGGGGCTTTGAGCAACCTGGTACAGTGGAACCTCTCTGTGCCCATAGCAGGGGGGTGGAGTTAAATCTTTAAGATCTCTTTCAACTCCAAATGTTCTATGATTCTGTGAATTAGAAGTCCAGGTCTTTTCAGTGCTGCCCTCTAGTCACATAAGAAGCAGTTTAATTGAAGAACATCATTTAGAATCCACTCGGATTACTCTTTTCTTCAGCTTGGTAAGTACTACAAAAAATTAAGAGAGCTGGTCCCAGACTTGTGAGATTAGAGATTTTGTCCAACAATAGAAGTTGACTGCAACCTGAGATCACACACAAAAAGACTGAAGGCAGTTAAAGGAGTTAAAGGAAAAGAAAAATTAACATTATTTACAAAATTTTCCCATTCAGTTAACAAGTTCTTTCATTGTTCCTTCCAGCACACTGGATCTGGTGATCAGGGAGGTGGGCAGTCCCTTATGTCACCAGGAAGCTGCTTAGAAGACTTCAGATCAGCGCCATTCATTGAATGCCAGGGTCAACGAGGAACTTGTCAGTTTTTTGCTAACGAATACAGCTTCTGGCTAACAACAGTGATGCCTGACTTGCAGTTTGCATCAGCCCCCTTGTCAGGAACTCTTAAAGAAGGACAGGAGCAGAGGAAAAAAATCAGTAGATGTCAGGTATGCCTGAAGCATGATTAACAAGTGAAACGAATAGCTAGAGTGAGACAAAAAACACGCTAAAGACCTAAACAGTATTTAATATGTAAATATATTTTGAAGTGTGTAACTCTTTTTGCTGGAATGGATATACAAGATGGAAATTTTATCCACCCATGTGCACATATCTACAGGTAGTAAAATCCAGTGTAAACTACTGGAGTCCACTACCATAACGTACACATAACAAGTTGAACTTGCAGGGTTGACTTCAGTCTGGAATACCAAGAACACAATACGTGATTATGAAGACAGTGGATTTCCTGTTAAAAGTGGCATTTAGAACAGAATATGGCATATTATAAAGAACTGTCTCTTATAAAGCATATAGGTACAGATATGCAAACACCCAAATGTCTTGAAGTCCTAAAGCTGAATTTCCCAAGCTAAAAGAAACTTTCCCATGCTGTTTCTGAGGGAAGGGGAAAATGAAACTGTTAAAAACACATGATTACACATAATAAAAGCAACAAAGATCAAAGTCTTTTACTGCTGCTGTACCTAACAAAACTGTGAAAGAACTTAATTGAGATTTCGTAAGTAACAATAAGTTGCAAATCCATTTGACAGCAGATTATGTAAGAAAATAAAATTAGATGAGATAATGAAGCCTTAAAAAGCTATATTTATATTAGTGATGAATTTCATGAGAAGAGGTAAGTAAAATTATGAAGCTCTAATCCAAGTAGCAGGAGACAACAAAGCAGTTTTTAATACTAATTGAAAAGAAATTGTAGCATGCTGATGAACTTCTAAGCGAGGAATATAAGAAGCATTTGTAAAATGTTATTAACCATTGTTGGGGGGAGGAGGCTTATTTAAAATTATTATTATTTTTGGAAATACACCACAGGAAGATTCATCACCTTTCAGAGTATTGTAGAACGACTCTATCTAGATGCACTTTTTATTATTGAATGTGTTGATTATGAAAAATTTTATAAGCTTAATTGCTAATCACTTTCTGGGGAAAAAAGCACCTATTCCTTTTTCATTCAGCTATAAAACCAGAAAAAAGTGTATTTAAAATCTGATGAAACTACTGAAAAGCCACTGATGGCATATGGAGAATTCATCTCGTCCAGAAGGACCACTAATGCTCCTTTTACCACTTACTAGGGAGGAATAAAATGTTTTTCCAGCACTTTTAATTTCAGCGTGTTCACTAAGAGAACACAAGCAGAAGGATTTTCAGACTGAGATGCAAATCCAAAAGACCCAATTCAAAGATAACTTCCTCTAAGGCTATTGCAATCATCTGATCAGCCAGCTTACAATGTGGATACACAAAGTCAAAAAGCAGGAAAAAAACCAGTCTAGCCTCAGCCAGAGGAAAATAAAGCAGTCAGAGTTACTTCATTCAAGGGTAAAAACATCAGATTGCAACTGCTTTCTGACAAAACCACCCAAGCCATATCGATCTGCTGTGCCGACATGGTTGTCTCCTACCCTCTCACCCAGGAAACAGAGCCTTCTTGGGACACATCCCTGTACCCACCTGTCGTGGGAAGCGTTTCCCTTTAGGATCCTGTCTTCTCCTTGGTACAGATCCCTCAGTTCACTGCTCAGTGACCACAGCTGCACGCTCTTCCCTTCAAATATGGCATGTCACTTTTTTTTTTTTTTTTTTTTGAGAAGGGACTGATTTTTCAGATTTAATCTTTTCCTGCTTCAGATAGCATCCCACACACACAGTACCAGCCTTCTGGTTGAGAAGTTGAGAACCGGGGTTGTGACCCTCCAAGGTGTTGAGGAACCTCAGCATTTATTGCGGGGAGAAGAAAGCAGCGCGTAAAGGGGAGCACCACAGCCACCTACCCTTTGTGCAGCCTGGATCTCCAAGGCCTAACCTAAAACCACACTGAGTTAGTTTCAGTTTCAGCTTATGTTCAGTAGCAGCTGAATACCCTATTCATTTTTCTCAGGTGAGGCCCCCCATTTCCTTCTTGGATTTAGAGGATTGCACATTTAGGTCTCGCAAGACTTTCCCAGCAGCATTCACCACCTTCTCTGTTATTCATATGCAGCCTCTTTTCAGGTTAGACACTCTGTGGAAAGGGGACGACATTTTGTTAGAAGTACGGCTTACGGTAATACCTGCATTTAGGTAAAATAATGAAGCATTCTTATATAGTACACCTCTGAAAACCTTTGTCTTTGATGAAAACATAAGATGGGTGAACAGCAGTCCAACTCCCTTTTCTTCCAACTTGAATCAAGTACCCAGAAAAGCCTTAAAAACATCTCTACAAATCAACAAAGATGATGATGTAGAATCATAGAATTATTTAGGCTAATAATATGAAATCCAACCACCAACCTAACACTAAAAGCCCAGCACTAAACCATGTCTTTAAGTGCCACATCCGCACATCTCTTAAAAACATCTGGGGATGGCAAGTCCACCACTGCCCTGGCCCCTTCCACTGCCCAACCTCTGGACATCAGGAAGAATTTATTCAAGACAACAATCCAAACTTCCCCCAGCACAACTTGAGGCCATTTCCCCATGTTCTGTCATTTGTCATGTGAAAAAAGAGACCACCACTGTCTTTACTACAACCTCCTTTCAGGCAATTACAGACAGCAATGAGGTCTGCTCTCAGCCTCCTCTTCTCCAGCCCAAACAGCCTCAGCTCCCTCACCCACTCCCTCACGTGTCATTTTCTACTTTCTTCACCAGTTTCATTGCTCTTCTCTGAATGCGTTCCAGCAGCTCATTAACTTTCTTGTGCTGAAAGGCCAAACCGAACACAGCACTTAGGGTGCAGTCTCACCACCACTGCATACAAGAGAACAATCTCTTCCCTGCTCCTGCTGACCACTCTTATCCGATGCAGGCCATGCACTGTTGGCCTCCTTCCCCACCTGGACACACTTCAGGCTCCTGTTCAGCTGGCTGTGACCAGCCCCCCTGGGTCGTATTCTGCTGATGACTTTTCAGCCTCACCTCTCCAGGCCTGTACAGCTGCATGATGCCATTACGGCCCATGGACAGCACCCAGCATCTGAATTAGCCATTTCATAGCACTCTACTGTTTTAGTCATATACAATTTCAAATGATCTAAAACAACTGTGTTCCCTGATTTTGAAGCAAAGTTTTTGCACCTGTGTCATCTACATTTTACTGTTTCCTACGAAAGCATTGGAGATGTATATTTAATCTACCGATAGCTCTGAATGTCTAATAGCTACGTAGGTTTCTGTCTTGCATTTAGCTGACAGAGGCATTTGTCAAATATCAGATTTAATTCAAAATGAAGTTGCAGATGAAGTGCTTAATATTATAAAGCAAAGAAGACAGGCAAAATTACAAAGCAGATGTACTCTAATTCTGCAATCATTTTTCCAGTGAGTGTACACAAAAATAATTAGGTAAATTATTCATATGGAATATAATTATGAAATTAAATGTAAAAAGGTATAGCTGAAATAATTCTTAAGTGTTAAAACAGTTTTAAGGCAATACCCCCCTGCTAGTCCTTATAACCCACATACCATTGCATTGAAGAGCTTTGGATCTCACATATGCCGCACAAAGAAGCAAAGATTTTCCTACACAGCAGGAAGATATTAATAGCAACACCAAAGTATTCTGCTGGCTGGGCTTTCTGGTCGTTGGCATTACAGCCATTCAGGATTCCATTTGGACAGAAGGCCCAGTGCTTGGGAAATACAAATGTCCTATTGCATTCAGTAGAGCAACTATGGATGTATGGAAGTGCCAGTGAGGTTACCTGTACAGAACTTGCTCCTAGGGGCAAGACTGATGTGAGCCTGGGCAAGCAGTGACAGCGCAGCTGTTCTTCCTGAAAAACTCACTGAGCACTGGCACAGGGCAGCAACAGCAGATACAGCTTCATCAGGCTACCAGTGAGAGGGAATGGAGCAACAGTAGAGTATTCCCAGATGAGAAAACTACTTAAAGACTTATTCCCAGAACCACATTATTATATGCAACAGATTCAGGCAAAAGCCTTCCAGGAATTTTTCCAGGGTAAACTCTCAACCAAAACAATTCTTTCCTCCTTTGGCTGGTTTGTGAGCACCAGTGAAGCAACAACAAGTATTAAAACGGTCAAAAAGGTCTGGTAGGCTACACTTCTTTCTTACTTTGAAAACAGCATTAAAGTACACAAGTACTTGAGTAATTGAGGGGAAAACAGAGGTTGATCTGATTGCATCACTTTCCCTCCCAATATACAGCTGAAGACAGCCAGTTTATTATGACAGTGGAAGTCTCTAGCACAGCAGGAGACCATATCATTAACCCTCATCAATTCTGTAAGTATTGCCAGCGTTCAAATTCAGGAAACAAACCACGTCCATCTGGGCAGTTTTCTTTCTGGAGTTCCAAACAGACCACTGTAAATGAGATCACTCTACAGACTGAAGCCCGGTCTTGTACGATCTTGCACAAGCAATCCCAAAATAACTTCTAATTAAATTCAGTCTGCCGTACTTTAAAGAAAGGCTGCAGATGAGGACTTCTATTTAATGCTTTACATGCCCTCTGGCATCAGCTGTCTGGGCAAGAAAGAAAAAGATCATTCAAGACCATAGGGAAGATGGGTCAATTAAAAGTAATGGGGGACAGTTGCTTACAAGAAAAACGATTACTCAAAAAACGGTTGAGAAGAATAGCCAGGAAAAAAATCTGCCTTGCCTCCGAAATGATAAGAACTGTTACACAACTGCTTTGGTAAAAACTTCAGCAAGTAAAAGAATTACTTCCCCAGAATGAGCATCTGTGTCATGGCTGGACACTACTGCAGAAATCAGCATTTTAAAGAAGTAAATGTTTGAAGTTCTGCCCACCACAACCAGCTGTAAAGCAAGCAAAGTAGGGGAATCCTATCAACAGCATTCAAACAGATACTGCCCTGTGTTTGTACCTTTCTATCCACTTCATCTAGATGGTCCAAAGGGTATTGGAAGTTCAGTGAGAGGTGAAATGCTGTAAGTGTTCAATGGAAAAACAGCTCCACACCGTTTTGGAATTTATATAAACACACGGTTCCCCAGCATAATGTAGATAGCCTTCAGCATCTAAGAACACCTCTGAGCAAATCTTACCTTTTCAACCAGCACAGTGCTTGGCTGCTTCTCAACAGGAGACAAGTCTGTTAAACACCTTGTTTTCCACAGTTACAGTGAAGCAAAAGAAGATGCAAAAGAAAAATTAGTACTGATTTCTAAAGAAACGTACACAGTCCGACACCGATCAACTCCTCTGGTTAGGGCTGCCAACCAGAGAACCGCCACCATGCATTACTACCTCGTAGCTTACAGAACAATTTAGAATGAAGTATTCAAGCCCCAAAGCTACATCACGTTCAGCTTGGTAGAATAAAATTTTGCTACAAGAAAAAAAAAAAACAGAAAAAAAAAAAACACTTTTACAGAATTTAATCTTCCATGCAGTGATAACTAATATCACTGTTTCAGATGCTCAAGCCATTTTTCCACAACGGCCACTCTGACCTCAGCTCTTCTGTTTCAGAACTCCAGTCAGAAAGGCAGTGGGAGGTCTGACCTCGGCACACCGAGTATTTCAAAGACTCAGTCAGACTCTGCTGAATTACAGTTTGCTCCAATGCAAATGAACAAAATCTTACCAAAACCAGATGAGTCGCACTGTTACCAGGATAGCTGAACTTAACTAATTAAGAACAACACAGTCTACTTGTTAATTAGAACATAATAGCTTTCTGAGATGCTGTATGTATACACTGGAACTAGTTGTAAGGAATCAGCGAAAAAGGTCATTCCACGCTCATTAAAACTGTACAGATTTAGGAACCATTCCTTAGATTGCTACATACAGAAGGTAAAGACAAACCGCTGGACTCACAGACGTGGTCTTCCCACCAACAGCTCTCAAATGATCCCTGTAATGAACGTTTTGGTGAAGGACTTAACTCAGTCGCACACCCTCCAATAACGCAAGAGCAGGTAAGCAGTAAACGTTAAACTCAGATATTTGTCTAACCCGCTCCATACAGATTACAGAAGGCGACTGCAGAATATGTTACCTTATCACAAAGTTCCACTAGTTAGAAAGCCTTCGCTCACATTCGTTTTGCTGCACATTACACAATTTCTTCTTGTAAATAACAAAATACATGAACTTATCTCTATTCCCATGCAGCAGAAGACTGCTACTGTATCCTAGATCTGGTGTCTTACTAACCCACTGCTTTAATCTTCGGATGACACAGGTGAATATAAGTAACGATACCCACACCAGATGAAACGTTACTCAAAGTTCCCATTCTCCAGTTTTCTCATCTCTGAGCTAACTTACATGAGATACAAGATTTATACCCTCTAGGAAGAGTAAGTTTCCTTTATCAACAGTTCTACAAGCTGAAAACTGTTAACATTTACTTACCTGATTTAAGTTGACAACAATGGAAGGGAAGCAGGACAGATTTCGACCTAATTTGCAGCCTGTATTGAGAACAGTATCGCCAGTGACACCCTAGAACAATCTCCGCTGCTGCGGTGATGTACCATTTTGACTGTGTATTTTACGGCACTTTTTCTCTGAGGAGAAGTGGTACTGCCAGGAGAAAACAACTCACACATGAATATAATGCTTTGCCTTTGCTTAAAGACAAAACAGAAGCAGGGGAAAAAACAACTTCAAAGTTAAACACTGCTTTTTAACCACATCTTAATTTGGGACCGCAATAGACCCATATTTATAAGCAGTAAGATGTTAGGTCATTGAATCATTAGGTTTCAGGAATAGGCCTGTTAACAAGCCTGCTGATGGGGATTAATTAATGGTGTAGGATTTCTTACGGTAACTGATCACTGAGGCTGGACAAAGTGTGAAGCGTTCACAAGAAAACACAGCACCTGAAACAAAGGAAACAAACTTCAGGTGTCAAAAGTGTTGGTGCTTTGTGTTGTTTGTTGTTGCTGTGCGCTTGTGGGGTTTTTGTTGGGTTTGGTTTTTTTTTTTTTTAAGTCAGAACTGCTCTTTTTTTCTTTTAAATCCTGATTTTATGTAGAAATTGTCAGCCACTAAACAGAAAACACGCCATGTGGAAATACCCATTCACATACATTATCCTGAATTTCAGCCCTTGGAGAGACAGCAGCACACATGAATGTTAGGAATTCACCTGTGACTCTCATCTACCAGCCTCGGTGGATGGAAGGCCCTAATAAGGAATCACTCTAAAAATTTCCAAGACACTGTTAATGGGGGAACTTTCCAGTAATCCAATGCCCAAACTTCCACCAAGTTCAAAAGAAGCAGGATTAGTCCCAACACAATTAATCTGCCCCCTCAGTATCACCATTCTTCATTCCTAACAATAGTATGGCAGCTCTGTTTGAAATATAAGCTTTAATTATTATAATGAGAAGCAGTCACTATGAAATATAAAAAAACTTTATTTCAATTTTTTATATGAAAAAATGAAAATAGATGAACAACTATTAGCACTGAGAGCTTTTCTTCAGAATTTAATGGCAAATGTTCAACAAAATGTAAGTAGGAGGAACTTCCTGTGTTACTCACGTGGTTGTAATCAACGTTCTTCATTTTGGTTTTTGTTTTACTTCTTTCAACTAAGCAGTGAAGTGCAGTGGTTTTAATTAAAATAATAGTTAGACAGTAAATAGCACAAGCATTTGAGCAGTGCGTTAAGTTTTGTCTGAGGAAACGAGCCTCCGACTTCCTCCTTTACACATCATTACACACTGAGCAAAACGTGCAAACTTTATGCATTTTTTGACAGTTAACTGCATATCAGAAGCCAGCCGACTGTACGGTATGAGTATCTGCTGCTTTATTCTGCAGCAACTGAATATACTGAAAAACAAGCAAGGCACACACACATCAGGAACAGAAAAACAAGACCAAGAACACAATAATTCACCATTATTGGTGAATTATTATTATCATCACTTATCCTTTGTTTTAGAAACTGACAGAAAACACTGTGCATAATATCAACAGCGTTTCTATATCACCTAAACAATTACATCCAAAGTCACACTGCATTCCAGCCTTTTGGCTCTCAGACCCTTGAACCTCATATCCAGCATAACAGTGTGCCCCTGCTGGGCGTACACCCAGGAATAGGTAGGAAGGTGAAAGAGAATGGCACATTGGTGGGAGAACAGCTTATGTGTTTTGCAGCAAATATAAACTTCCCCTACATACATTAACAGCAGGACTATTCTCTATTTAAACCACAATCGCTTTATTTTTCCCCCTTTTAGACTGTTCTACACTCAATCTGTAACTTCATGGAGAGACAGCCTTCATATAGCACAGGTTGGCGATCACATCTCTGAAAGGAAATCATTAAATCGCTCATCCTTGCACCACGTTAAGTGGGTGAGAAAGAGTTTCAAACAATTCTGTGCCAAAAGACAAAGATCAAATCATTTTTGTTCAATCACACCTCTTCAGGTCTGAAAATAGTTACAGGACTATCATTCAGAAGAATTTTTTCCCATAAGCAAGAAAAATGAGTCCAGGTAATGAATGGTTTTTCAGAATGATGCTCAAAAAAAAAAAAAAAAAAAAAAAAGCTCCAGGTTTGTTAGTTAACATCACTGAACAGGCAGATATGCCACCAGCAGGACAGTGAACAGATGGCCTGTGCACAGGGACAGCTGAGCTCCCAGGTCTGCTGTCAGCTACTCTGGAATTAAGTCGAGAAATGCTTTCTAGCAAACGAAGACTTCCAAGTTAACTGTATTAAGGCAAGGCTTCCACCAGCCTGCAAACTATTACTACTGCTCACTGGACCTCAAATGAGAAACATATAGAGTTGAACAGCTGAATTTCTATTGCTCTATAAACAGCACATGCGCAATATAATTCAATATAATTTCCAAGCATTCTTAAAAAGGAAGACAAGTATGCCTAAAAAGGATAAGTTAACAACTAATTCTTTGTATGGCTTATGCATCTTCCTTTCCATGAGAAGTCTAAGCCTGGACCTGTGTGATCCAGCCGCTGTCCTCACGGCCATCTTTTCAAGTGACAGTCCACGTCCCAATCCCAGAAGAGTTGTTCATCTCAAACCAAAAATAGGTAAAAAAGAATTGCATAGCTTTAAAATTACATTTTAAAAGGGTTTGTTGGTTTTTGTGCTTTTTTTTTCCCTCTGTGACGGATGAAGAAAACTTGTTGTCTGAGAATACCAGCCAGGCTACATAGAAGTTCAAAGAAAAAAGTTTGGTAAAAAAAACAGTTCGCTTTCATCTTTAAGATGCATCAAAATGGAGTGACAAAGATCACATTTTGATTCCCAGCTCATTTTTATCCAGTTTTGAGCCTAAGCTCACAAAATCTTACACAGTTTTGCAAATAGCAGTAAAAAAACAAAACGAAGAAACCCAAATAAATAAATTTGCAAATATTTTGGTAATTCTGAACATCACTTTACAGTTTACATCAACATCTGCCACTGTCACTGTCTCCAAAACCTACGAAGCCTCTGCCTTCGCATTTCCTCTTCTGAATGCTGCTCAGGGGGGAACCAAAAACCATAAGGTCGCCGCTCATTATCGTATGTTGCTCCACCAAGATCTAAAAGACAGGGAAAAACAATTGTTATTTTGTTCTGTAATTTGAAAAAGCATGCACATATACCCTGCAATCCAAAACATCACAACACAAAGGAAACGAGGCGTTGAATGTTTCCAATTCCAGTGGTTTTGGGACTATCCATTTCCAACAAGTGCTCTTAAAACTCTGAGATGGAAAATAACAGCAAGAACACCCCCACACCCAAAGTGCAGTGTGTATTAACTTGGGAGTACGCGTTTCTCACAATCTCCACTTCATACAGTAAACTCCAGATTGTTAAAATATTTAGACATCCTCACCAGCCACTTCTGGCAAAACAAGCTTCTGTATTTGCTTATATAATAGCAGTCCAACATGCTGACCATACCAGATGCACATAAAGCTCTGTATTCAGTTGGCAGCAAGCAGTTTTGGAAATAAACTACACTTGGCACGTCAGCTAGAGAGAACTGTAAGCTAAAGCGAGCAGAAATATCTCACCAAGACTGAAGGAAAGTTCTCTGCCCTGGCACTGCAAGAGAAAACAGTGCATGCAAGAGAAAACAAAGCAAAGCAGCTGCTCCAAACTCACAGTAAGTTACAGAGCAAAGAGAAGATTAAAAGGTTGTGGTTACACACATCCTCAACCAATGGGCCTTGGGAAACAAAAATGAGACACCATTCTCTGAGCTAATGCACGGTGTTCAGGATAAACAAATAAGCCTTGAAGATAATGCAGTGGTCTTTGTGATACCCGGTATTTCTTAAACCCCCACCTCAGGATCTCATTTATATCAGTACAAGCAAACACTGAAAGCCAAAGGCAAGTATGCTATCGTGCTCATTTCCAAAATAGATTTTTAACTGCAGTTTGCAGTAAGCAGGTGGGACCCGTTCACGCTGCCTCTTAACGGAAAGTCCAGTTGACGAAGGGGTTCCTCTAATTTCTTATTCATTTAGAAGAGCATTTCAATTGTAGAGCACTCGCCCAATGCAGTACTTTGTGAAAATACCAGAACGTGCTCAGAATCTCTTCTGTGCTTGCCGAGTAGGGAAGGAAGCTCTGGGAAAATACATCCAGAGATAACAACAGCTGCCCAATCACTGGTGTGCAGCAACAACGGCATCAGTGTTTAGGAAACGAGATGCATTGCGTGAAAGTATTTTTTAAATTCATTAATACGCAGAAAATTAATTTAATGCGTATTTTAGTATTTCATCTTCCGTTTGTCCCTCTGTTTTAACTGCCAGAGACAAATCCGAAGATAAACCTAAGCTGTTACTTTGTGTCTGGAAAGGGTACATCATTATTTGACAAATGTTACAGGAACTCCCTGGACCTCACCATCACTTACCCAGCTAGAGGCACAATGCTCCATAGCAAAAGAGCACGCCATGCTAGGAAGTCCATCAAATTTAAGCGAGGAATAAACGTTACCTCATTTTGAATGCATTTCAACAGCTTATCTTAATACTGTGACAATTATAAATATAGATGTGTGACAGCAAGTGCAGATAAGCATTAGAAAATAACGACCAGAGTTCTACATAAAGCTAACATGCATCGGAAGCCCTACAGCTTAGCACAGGTCCCATCACCAGTCAGTTCTGCTTCTCACTTTAAATCCAAGAGTAATCTCATTGTCTACAATGGATCAGTTTACCTGATGTGCAGCACGAGCAGAATGGGTTTCATGAATTAAAAAGCTTCAGCTGAACTTCATATTCATTCACTACATTTATTTCCCCACATTTTACTTTCTTAAACATAGAATGCATGTTTGAAAACAAAAACATGCAGCTGTTTAACTGCATCCTATCGAGCACAAACTGAGATTTTTCTACATAGCATCTGTGGTCAGGTTGTACCTCAGAGTAAAGCTCTGGCAGAGTGCCCCAATATCCGCTCGATTCATTAAGCATAAGGAGCTCCAATAACCACTCGAAATGGAACAAGATCTTATAACAAGGATGCAAAACGCTCCTTTATCTGCTGACACCCAAATAAGACCAGCAACGTATCTCGAAATCTCATGAAAAGATATTTTTGTACATCAAACGACACGCTGATGAGCGGAGTTGTTTCAGTGAGTTTTAAAATAGGAACATAAATATATAACTGCATATATTTAAATTACCCCATTACCCAAAATAGTTCTGCCGCCTTCTTTAATTACAACAGAAATATTAATGAAGCAAAATCCTTACCTAACCAAAATATTTATAGGCCGTGTTGCTCAGCAGTGGTAATTAGGCCACTACCGCACAACAAGAGAACGTAATCTTTCTGACACATCAGCAAAAAACTTCAAGACTAATGGGCTTTAAGACTGCATTTACTGTATTTCAAAAGCAGCAGTAACAGCAGAGAGCCAAAACAAAGGATACAGCACAGAAACGAGAGCACAGCACTAAGCTTTGCACGCCATATTTTAAAATTAATTCTGCTGTGAATGAGAACTGTCTTCTGTGCGTATGGAGAACACTCTCATTGTGACAATTTTTGTTGCTCAAGTTTACAGCCGTAGGAACAATAGAATAGAACGACTGTAAGTGCAACTAGTCTAACTGAACCTGTATTACTGCAAAACAGATAACGCCTTGGTAAACATTTTCATTTATTATGAAATGCATATTGTAGTTTGGCTAGTGGAAAAACTGCTCTACACTCAGAAGCCCAGGACTTTCAGGCCATAAAGAACAGAAGAGCTCATACACCTGCTCTGCTCTGCATGGACGCACTTCAGGCACTTGGTTGTAGCTTTGGGCACTGCAATATAAGGACATAAAGCTATTATCAGAGAGCATCCAAGGGAGGGCTGCAAAGGCAGAGAAGGATCTGGAGAGCAAGAGGTGTGAGGAGCAGCTGAGGGCCCTTGGTTTGTTCAGCCCAGAGCAGAGGAGCCGAGGGGAGCCCTCATGGCGGCTGCAGCTCCTCACAGGGAGTAGAGGGACAGCGCTGAGCTCTGCTCTGTGTGACAGCGACAGGGCCTGAGGGAACGGCATGGAGCTGTGCTGGGGTGGGCCAGGTGGGGTCAGGGAGAGGTTCTGCACCACAGGGCGGTGGGCACAGCTCCGAACTGCTGGAGATCAAGGGGTGCTGGGACACTGCTCTCAGAGATACAATTTGGGTGGTCCTGTGTGGAGCCAGGGTTGGACTTGAGGATCCTTGTGGGTCCCTTCTGAATCAGGGTAGCCTACAATTCTGTGACCCTAATTTACACTTCCACAAGACTTATGGATCACTATATCTACCTTATCCTTGCTTTCCTGTGACTGATTTGTACAAGTAAGAATGGAAGAACTTGTTGGGGAACTGCAAGGTTTATAGGAAGCACGGTTACTGCAGGCTCATTATTTTCCCTGAATATGTGTCAATGGATACTACCGTATACTTGAAAAGGAATAGCCCATAGCACAAGTTCAGGTTATTCAGAAGAACATTTACTGTTGAATGATACATGAAGGTGAACCTCCAACCACACACACTGCAAACACAAAGCAACCAGACCACTCCACAAAGAGGCGCACAGATTTCCCAGAAACACTGGAGATGTTGATCACGGTGTACAGCAGCTGCCTCTGGCAGCAAAGCCAAACCCAGTGGGCCAGCTGGCAGTGCCAGGAGGCCTTTAGCTTAAGTCTTCACCTACACACCGCTCTCTAAACAAGATCAGATCTAAGGGCAGTTTGGAACATGACATCCTGTCAGTGTAATAAGAAAAAGCCATAGAATGACTGAAGTGTTCATTTTACTCCTCTCCATTAAATGTGGTATAAGGAAGAAAAATAAGACAATCACCATTCAGAGTTTTCATTCTACCTTTTGTATGCACCACAGAAACACTGCCCTGAACACTCAATTCCTCCTGCTCTCTGAAGTCACGGCGTCAGTTCTAGGGTTTTCAAGAGCTTCCAAAAGCGTCAGGAATATGAAAGACAAAGTTGTTTTGTACGCTGCTGCACATTGACAACAGCAGGGAATGTTTGTGCAATTACTGTATGTGCATCATTATAGACACTTTTTTTTTTTTTTTAAATGCAAGGTACAGACTCTCAATAGGAAAAAAAATATTACAGAAGAGATGCAAACCAGAACACAGCGTTAGGACTGTAAGGACAGAGCCAGGATTTTGGCCAACAAGACAATAGGAGATTTATACATTCCACAAAACTAGTAGAAAATACTTATTTACGTAGTGAAACATCAGGAAAAGATTGAGAGCATTTTTGAGACTGTCCCAACGAACAAAGTGCAAGTTATACTCCGTCTATAGAATCAATCCAGTGATAAAACAACAAGAGTTAATAAAATAGTAAATTAATGGGTAATTCCAAGATTAGGATTATTCACTGATCTTAGTCTGGAGAGCTTTTAGTGGTAAACCAGGTTCGTTCATGTTCTCAAGAAATTTAATATACTTACAATCATGATTGGGGGGGGGGGGGGGGGGGAACACTTTGTTTTTCTCCTAGTGCATTTCTGCATGCCTAACAAAGACACAATAATAAAGAAACTCTAAACAATATCTTTTTCCCAACGCCAAGACCAAGAATGCCAGGCAGATGGATGGAAACACCAATGACAACTGAAGCCGCTCTGCAGCAACTCCCACTTTCTCCAGGATGGAAGAAAGCACTTTTATGTAGCCCCCACACAGCTTCTTCTAATTACGTCCACAGCTGTTGAGCAGAAGGGCCTGTTCTCAGCAAGGTGACCCTGCCAAACCCACTATGGAAGGAACATTTCTTCCTCTACAAGAAAGTTCAAATTACTAAAGGGAAACAAGTCCAGAGACCACTGAAGTCAGTAAAAAAGCTTGCATTTGTATCACCGAGTCTTGGATCAAAACACCAAGAACAGACTATCTCCATATGTAGATCCAGCTCTTATAATAGAAGTAGCATGAATGCAAGGAAAACATTTCTAGCCACAAAGGTTTAACTACTTCTTTATTAAAATGTTTTCTTGCTATTTTCATTGTCAGTTGAAACCCATGTGAAGGAAAGGATCCAAAAGAAAGCTGCACTGGTGGTACCTCCAAAAATATTCTCATATACTTAAGAAGCCAGAGGAAAAGAAAAAACAGTATTCTATATACTTTTTAGCATGAAGATCTACACTGATACTTTATGTCCTAAGTAATATATATATTTCAAGTGCAAACACAATTAATGGTTACTGAGACTTTCATAAGATCGAAGCTTTTGCAGCATTAATCAGAACCTGGGAACTACCCTGTCGCTGTCAACTTGTTGCCTAAAGGAAGTCAGACACACAAGGCAGTGTTTCCAAAAATACCAGCTACAGCACCAAGTGTTTGATGGAAGGAACAAAGGATGTGCTGCGCCGTGAGTGTTGTCATCCCCAGATGTCAAATACTGCAATTAGTAACCTTAACACAGCGCTACAGCCAGGGTAAATTAGAGAGAAGCGAGCAATACCCGCTCCCTGGAAACCTGCCCCAACAGAGCGCTGGTGGTCAGGAACACAGACCACAGAGACAGTTCCAGGAAGCTGTTTAGAAAGTTATTTTAGAAGCAGTGTTACTCAGGAGAACTTTCCGCTCAGAACACAGTACTGGGCACCTAAGACCAAACATCACCTAAAAAAAAGTTAAAGCATCAAGACACCAATCTTAGCACAGGACTTCTGAAACCCATTTCAGTCTGGTATCATGCACTGCAAACTCGAGCACAGAATTTATTTTAAGACATTCCTACAGAAAGCCATCAGTCAAATGCAACAACTAGCACTCCTACAGTAGCAAAGAGAATGGAATTACACAGCATTTCTGTAATAATTCTTGCAATCTTCAATGGATTTGGCACATTTCATAGGGTACTATTAAAAAGCCCGGTCTCAATACAAGGAAACAGAAATAGGAACTCTAAGATGAAATTCAGAGGACTGCTAAGCCAGGTGCCTACATATTTCACACCCACATCGCAGATGTACCTGAGGTTAGCCTGTGCTGGGCCACAAACCTTTTCTTAATTTAAATTAGAATAAAAGAAATGCACATCTAGAAATTTGCTCTGTAACATACAAGAGGACAATCTACATACGCACATTTATAGGCATTTCACTTTAACCACAGAATACAAAGACCATCACCTACACGTTTATAAACTTAAGAGGAAAATTCCTCTGTGCAGAGACACGAGTTTGCAAGGGATTCTTAACATTCTTGAGAATGAAAACCACAAACTTGGAAGTTCAGCTCACAAAAACAACCCAGCGCCCACCACCACAAAAATGCAAACCCACATCCCACACCAATCGAGATATTCTTTCAAGAGAATATAAAGGAAACAACAGAGAAGAGACAGGGCATAATGGGGTTACATTAAAGACAGCTGCTAATACGAGGATTAAACCAGAACGGAAAGCCATATATTCTAGCTCCACAGTAAAACCACGTAGTTCAGTTGCAGAACAAGCAGAACCGCTGTACCTTCATGCTGGGTTTAGGTAACTCTTGCATGGGATTATATAAAAGTTACTGAGACTGAACTTAATGCACATCTTAATACAAATTAGTTTGCGGTTGTGGACAACAAGTGATAGCAGGACATTCTGGACTGTGCCACAGATGGCTTTACTAGCCTGGCAGGATACTAACAGCAATTTGATACAGCACATCTACATTCCAAATCTAATGATACATCTTGTGGACTAAAAACCCTCATAAACACATTTGTCCAACTAAGAAAAAAAAAATTACCACTATCCTTTTCTCAGCCAAGCTACAGAGCAACTGTGATGGTTTAAACGTCACAGCTGGAAAAGAAGATGAATCCCAGAGGAGCACCCTGAATTTTGGTTCTGGTACCTGTGTTGACATCCTCTTATGTGTCTGCTTCAAATTGTTTCATGTAATCTTTAATCGCGTTAAGTACCTGTTTCATCATCCATATAATTACAGGCTACAGCAAACATCACACAAACATCTTCTGTTGTAAGGGCAGTACTCGCTGTAGCTAATTATTGTCATACTGACAAGGAAGAACATTCTATTTGCTCATTAGCGCAAAATATTTCATCTCACCCTTTGTGTCGCTCTAACGCAGGCATGATCAATTACATACCCTGCATCGCTTTATTTTAGAAATAAGACCTGCCTGTAGGTAAGATGAACATTAAGTCACTGTTTTATGAAACATTTTAAAAACTGAGCTCTCAAATCTTTTCCAAACTGAAACAGCAACAAGGAAAAAGCAGCGCAAAGCTAAAGCACTGCTCTAAACTACTGAAAACAACATCCGTAGGAATGTCACTGCACCAAACACCACACAATATGATACGTTCTCCCATTATTTGCGAGGCCCATGAGCTCTAACCAGCACCGAAAACAAACACCACCACAGACATCAGAAATGCTGTTGTCTCAGACTGTAGTTAAACCTGTGACTTGGCACACCAGCCACCCAGCAGTGAGACATACTTAGCTAGAGATGCTATTTTAATTCCTTCTCAGGTTTCAAAGAGCATCCTCCAAATAAAGATACATTTCCTCTTACAGTGGAAAATGCATCTTTGTCCAAATGCAGCATGGAACTCCAAAACACAACGGAAAGAACACTCACCTACAGTAACATACATAGTTTAAAGGCTACAGAAGAAAGGTGAAGGTGTCTCACGCTGATGTATGAAAGACTGAGATGCAAACTGTCCGATAATTCATGTTATCAATTTTGTCCTTGTTATTACAAACTGCCTTCATTCTATGGCAGTGAAAATATCATCACTTTCTTCTACTGTAACGTCAGCTCCTACACGCATATCCCTCCCACAGTGAGCTCAGAATTTGACATCTTTGGATACTTGAGAATCCAATAAAAACTTACAGCTTCTCCCTTCTATGGTTTGACTTCAGGTGTAAAAATGAGAGCCAACTGTTTTAAGGCTGCATCCAAACCACCCTTCACCCCCAGCCATTCCATGCCTATGCTCAATGGCTCAGAAGCCACAGGCACTCGGCTGTTACAGACCAAAGGACCCGTAAGAGCAGGACTCCCTACACTGACTGCTTGGAAAAGTAAGCAAATAAAAAGGTTTGGTGTATTTCCTTGACAGTTTAAAAAACCAAACCACCACCACCACGTCTCACATTCATGCGAAACACATCGCAGAACACTGGTTTTGAACATTTCTGAAAGATTTTTTCTGAGCCAGGTAAAAATGTTGTAAAACATCGTCTACAACGTCAGGAAGAAGCGTCCCTTCCAAAAAAGCTTATTTCAGGCACATTCCTTCCCAAAAACTTACATTTACGTAGGACAAAATACGGATATTATTCGGTGTTTTATTTTTTTTTAATTCCTAAGACAAAATGATGATATCAAACATACCAACTTCTGCTGACAGAATAGATGAACCGGATGCTGTTTCATTCATTTCCTTGAAAGCTAAGCCCCTCGCCAAGCGCCGAGATGTTCAGCGCAGTGTGATTTTTAAGGAAGCTGCTCTGATTACCGTAATTTCTAAGCATATCACAGCAACAATTTTGCTGCAGAAATCAGAGCAGGTTTTCCTGTTTTTTCAAGTTCGCGGTTTCACAATATTTAAGGGCAGTCAGGAGCAACTCCCTGGTGCGCACACAAAACAAAGGCAAATAGAAGAAAAATACTTTTAGGACTACTTTTCCCCAATGGCTGCACTCCTGCCTCCAAGCTGACTTCCCACAACTGTGCAGCAAAGCAAAAAGCTCTCCTTACTTAAAAAATAATAAAAAAAAAATTTAAAAAATAATCAATTTTTCAAGCTGAAAAAGCCTTTTCATACCACAACGTTGCCTTGTCTGCTGCCTTGTCGAAAACCTTGCAGATAACACAATGATGTTCTTCATAACAAACAGGATCACAGCAGTTGTGAAAGTTAGCAATGATGATTTGTGACGCTATTCATTTTTCTATTTTGCCTCAAATTCCTAACAGCCATCAAGTTTTTAATGAGCACATCTGATGTAAATTTTACACACGATGCTCCAATAATGCACTGTTAGCCCATAAGGAATATTTCCTTCACGTCTGTTTCCACAAGCTGAGAAGTGAATCCCAAGATTTTTTTTCTTGACCTCATCTGAGTTACAGAAAAATAAAATAGATCTCAATTAATATGTTTGGTATCAATTCAACTGATAAACTGCAATTAAAACAAACAGCATTTTAATTCCTAAATTACTTTTTTCTCCCCCATCTTTCAGCTAGTTCTCATATGAGCTTTCTTCAGGGTGAAAGAGGACAACGTCAAGAAATTGCTACATTACTCCTCCAATACATATAAAACACAAAATCAGCAGGAAGTTTAAACATCAGCAGCATGAATGTTTCTCTGTTATACTGCTTCATATTATGGTTGAGAATGAGAGGTGGTTTGTTTGTTTTTGGCACAGCAGCTTTGTTTACTTAAGGTCTATTTGTTTTAAAAACATTTCTTTTCCTGTAGTAACAGCAATTAACAATAAGCAGTTACCAACACATGCAATTATGTGAAGAACAAGACTGCATCCTCATGTTGCGTTCTCTGAAAATTCTACCTGGAAACATTTGGTCATTTCTGAGGAGATGTCCAAATCCTGAACACAAATCATGAACAACACAGCCTTCCCGCTCCTCCCACCTCAACGCAAACCGTGATCTGAAAGATGACACGTAATGAAATCCTTACCTCTTTCATTCAGACTGTTTAGCACTGCCCTTTCAAGCTGTTCTTGTTCAGTGAGCCCGCCTGTATAGTCATAATAGTTCCTTGGTGTTCCGTATTGATCATTCGGGTATCTGTAATACCCTGTAAAGTGAAAACAAAGAAAACAATTGGCTGCTACACAGTGGGAGAGGGTGAAAGCAGACGTTATCTTTACGTTGTCTTTCCTCCACAAATCAGTTTAATTTGGAAAAGAAAAAAATATGGTTAGAGCCAGGAGAACTGAAGTGAGAAAAACAGTAACCATGAAGATAAAGCAAGGATCCCCAGCCTTACAGCACTGTTACAGATGTCGTAGCATTACCATTATTTCAAGTTTCAAATAAATGCAAAGGCAGTCTTCATCAGCTCCTTTAAAAAAAAAAAAAAAAAGAGAGAGAAGAGAAGCTCCCAACAGGTAACTGCCAGTACTGGGCCTTCAGTCACCCAACAGCAACAAGACAACCATGTGGGCTTCAGGCTTTTCCATGTGTGCCTCACCTCACCCCACAAACAGTGTGTCATCCTAAGTGCAAGTCACGTTTGAACCTAGAACATGCGTCTACAGAATTCTGCGTTTCTTCTGTGGGAATACATACAATACTGTGCTACGCCTGCTCTAAAAAAAAAGCCAACACAGCCATCAGATCTCATCTGCAACCACTGCATCTTCCTGTACCAAACATTTCTGTCCATGAATAAAGTCAGTCAAAAACAAGTGCGGAAAACCACCATCCATCCAAACATGTGGGATTTAGAAGAGAAGAAAACAGCCTGGCTGGAGAACAGAATGAGACTTCATTTAGCAGAACCTAATCCTGCCTGAACACAGAAAGCCCAACCTAAGAAAAACTAAGGAGTGAAGTCCCAATTTCTTTTCCAAATGTTGTATCTTCAGAATATAAAACCTTGGATAATTTCACTTTTCTTGTAGACAACCAGCCATTGGATTTGGAAGAACCAAAGTACAGAGCACAGCCAGTTTTACCCACGTGATTAGAAGACGTACAGAAGATTTTCAAATCAAAAGCAATACTGGAAATATTTCTGCATGAAACAAGAACAGCCACCTCTTCTTACCTTCAGATCATTAGCATCAGTAATAGCCATGTATTATCTCGCTAGTTACAGATTCCATGCAGAATTTCTGTAAGGAAGACTAACAGGCACAGACTACAAACTGAGATGCAATTGATTTCATACACACGTGTGTGCACATGGCTTTATATGAGCACATGCACATTATAGGTGGACACAAAAAAAAAAATGCAATCCTGCCCTTTTGGGAACAGACAACAACTGACACTGATTTTCATAAAAGCGTAGCAAAGATTTGGTATTGCCCTCCTGCAACCTGAACTTCTGCCATTTCTCAATTATCTGCCATTCATCTGCTTAGAAAATGCTGAACATGTATTTTTAAATCTCTATAAATTAGTCATATTTTTAACAAGCTTGAAAAGCCTTTCAGTCACAGTGGCTATATTTAAGAGATGATTCTGCAGAGAAACATAAAACCAACTGCAGGATACCAACCACTTAGTTGACAGATACGCATTCTGGATGCAATCTTTATCTATTCCTCTTATTCCCTTCTACATTATGTTAATCTGAATGAATGTCTTCTCAGTTACACATTTATTTTCTGAAGGCTTCAAAACTGCCTGCATGAAGACTATAAAAATCCTGGTTTTATCTGATAAAAAAAGGATGTCATCTTTTAAGTTTACCATAAAATGTGGTAAACGTGATGCTGTGCGCTGCCCTCGAGTTGTAAGTGCTGACAAAGCTGTAACCTTCTGTTTTATGATGAGAAACAATTCAGTAACACTGACACGTTCAAGGTGTTCCTATTAATCACAATAAGTATCCTAATATTTTATTCATGAACTGCCTTTGGAGAAAACCTAATTCAGTCACCAATTACTGTGGTAAAATTACAGTTGAAATATTTTTTCCTTCTAAGGCTGCTTCCTTGTACTGTTTCATGAATCCATTCTGTTTATCTATTTATTTGTGATTTTAATTGATACTTAAAGTCAGGCAGCAATAACTCAGCAACACCAAAACATAAAAAATTAATCAAGGTGAGGTTGTACTGTGTGCATGTGGTGAACCCCGCAACACTACAGACAGCTTTCCTAATTCACTGATAGCCAAACGTATTACTCTATCATACAACAAGCAAAAGGCGAACTCTTCCTCAAAGACTCCCGTGAATAGGATTAAAGATAATTATGAAGTGTATATATATATATATACACACACACACACACACGTATATTTTACAATTACAGTTCAGCTTACAAAAGAGAATTTACTATTAAAAAAATGGTTATGTCTAAAAGCCAAGCTTGTAAGACGGGATAATTCACGTTAACCTTGCTCCTCTATCTCCCTTCCATGCACACCAACTCAAAGCAGCACCGCCTTGGTTGCTCTGGGGAGTGCTCAAGCCATACAACAAGAACCAGACTTCCTTTTTGCCAGTGCCCTTCAACTTCTTCTCAGGTGCTATGCAGTCCCCTGTGTTATTCTACACTACATGAAATACCGCTGCTGGTTAGGAAGAGCCGGAAAAGAAGTACAGGACAGTTCAGGATCTGTTCCTGTTCCACAAAGGTTGTCTTTAACACCCACCCCCACCCTGAGCAGTTGGATGTCTGTACAATGGCTGCAACAGATTAGAGAATTTAAATGTCAAGTGCAAGTTCTTATCTTCATTAGCAAAAAATTGCCTTTTCCAATATAAACCATTCGATTTTCCACACATCCTGCTATGCTGGCATCCTGAAGGAAGGTTTGGTCATTATGAACACAGAACATGGTAACGCAGCTGAACAGAAACTGTAGCTAGGTGAACATTTGTAGCTGGCCTAAGAATGCCAGCTGGAAACAGGTAGCTCATGCACCCTACATCTCCTGTGTGAACATCTTATTTTACTGCACAGTAGTCATTTCCTTTTATTTTTTTATTGGTCTTTAGGTCAAATGTCATATCTTTAATTAGGGAACTGGATTACTAAAAATCCCGGGTGAGTACACTTCTAAGTTACAACAATTTTTGCCACTATTTGTAAGGAAAGTACACTAGGATATTTGGTTAAAAATGACAGATCAAATACTTCTGAAATACTCAAGGGCAAAATTCTCCATTTGGTCAACTCCTCTGCATGTTTTCTATTACTAGCAAAAATTACATTCCTATTTGTAAAACCAAAATAAGCTTTTAGGTAAGTGGGTGAGAATGTTTACCTGAATAGCCTGAGTAGTAGTTTCTTGGCCTGTCAGGGTCTGTGAATGAAGAAAAGCCACCTAGAAATTAGAATAACACACGTACAATTAGAATAAAGTCATGAGTTGCCCTACCTGTTAGGTAACAGGCAGGTACTGTGACAACCAAGCCTAGCACACACTTGCAGCAGGTCTCAGACTACTAAGTAAAACCCTGAAGTTTAAAGGCATGCTCATATAACAATTAGCACAACTGTATTTAAAAATAGATGTTAGCATACAAACACGTTGAAAGTTTCCACCTTTTAAGACTGTTTCTACAATACAAAAACCTGCATCAGTTCAGCGTCACAAAACGTGGAGCCTTGTAACAATTTCTCAAGCATCCCTCAACTTCTCCCTAAATTTGAATGTTTCCGCACGAACCAATACAAGCAACAGAAACCCAACACGGCAATATACTGTGTTTGACATTCTTCTGTTGCTTCACACTCCATTTAAAATGACGTTTCAGTTGACATCTTACACGGAGCACTTTACCTCAAATACACAGCTTTAAATGAATGGTAAAAACGTATTCCTTGCAGCAAAAACATCACACCTGAAAGCCGCCATTAATATGGCTAAGAATGAGTAAAACAAGAAGGTGAGCTTTCCTTCTGCAGTCAGTTTAACAGTCACTCTATTTCTAGTTCCCTAAAAATCTCCTGGAGCTGCATGAACACCTGCAATTGTATGCAAGATGTACTAATTTTTCAGAGCCCCAGTGTCTCACGCAGATTTTACAAACCAAAGCAGGCTACCTGCACAGGCTTTCATGATCTTTTTCAGAGGACCCATCGTGTACATCAGTCCAACAAGAATCCCTGCCAGATGGCCAGCAAAAGAAGTCCTATGGGAAAAAAGATAAAATCTCATGAGCGATAGAAAGGCAGTCTTCTTTGGTAGAAAACCTGAAGCGCAAATACCGTAACCCAGAAAGTCCTTAAGTGACCAAGCATAGAAAAGTGACAAGGACATGGGGTAATGCAAATGCTTATTCATTTCTGCTCTGACCTAGCCAATCTATTTTCTAATATTAGTGTTAATTATTCTATTAAATCCAGATGTGCAGTTTACAGAAGTACAACATAAAAAACTCCTTACCCAAATTAATTTCCTCATTCCATGATGTCTAAAAACAATGTACATGATCAAATTGAACCGAGCAACTATCAGTTTGAACTGAAGTGCCATGTTTTCTTTCTTTCTTCATAAATATCTTAAAACCAGGGTGTATACGGTTACAGACAAGCACGCAACGTATCTTGAAGAAGCTGGAAGCTGACAGGAGAGATCACTTCAATTGGTTGTGTAAAGGACAGAATACTGACTCCCTACAAGCATTTAAAGTGAAGTCTTCCTAAGGCAGAAAACTCATTTTAATCTGTAAAACTGCACAGAATTACACCAAAATGTCCTAGTAGGAGCTACCAAAACTAACTACAGTTTCAAACGAAAGCGTAAGTACAGCACTGTATCACTGTACTATCAATTCAATCCTACTATGAAATGGAAGCTCCATCCCTGGAGACATCCAAGGCTTGGCCACACCAGCCTCAGAGCACATGATGGAGCTGTAGGTGTCCTCATTCACTGCAGGGGGGTGGACTAGATGGCCTTTAAGGCTCCCTCCCAACTCATATTATTCTAGAAACCCTAAACGCAGACCTGTTACAACATTTGTACCACAGTGCATTGAAAACTAAAAGAACAGTGAGTGAGAAGCTGAAATCCATATTATTTTCTAAGATATCTATTTATTTTAAAAATCTGTTCATTGCCCATTTGTACATAGAATGAAAAGACTGAAGTCTTCAACATGGAAGCATTATATAGGGGATAAATGCAGAGACTGGCTCCAAGTATCACCATGAATATTGTGTTTTGATAAATTCACAAACCGATTCTCAGCATTCAACTTAGGAATTTAGTGAAAGAGTTTAAATAGGCTCTGCTGCAAATCTGCAGAAGCTAATACACCAAATATTTAAGATCTCCTATACTCAAGTAGGTAGGAACATCAAAAGCAGAAGATGGCCACATCATAGAAATACCACAAATTAACCAAGTTTCTCCTTTGTTGAGGAGGCAAAAGGCCTCCCCAGAACAAGAAACAGCAGATGGCATGCTGTAGGAACACAGCACTGTCTCACAGCATTTCTAAAAGAAGGTTTAAAACCCTGAACAGTATAAACCATGCTAAGCACATACACAACTGGATGGAAAACCTGGCTTAGTGCTTATCAGTGATTTGTTACCAAACTAAGCAGGTGAACTGAACGGATGTCCACATTTTTTGTATCAAACATTATTCGCAAACAACAACAAGCTGAGAGAAGCTGCAAGAGTCACAAGAGACAGCACTATAATTTAAAGCAACCTTGACACAGCGGCAGAAAAAGACAGGATAGGATACAGTAAAGACAAGTAAGGAGTTCTGAATGTATCATAGAAATCGTCATCTGTACAAACAGGAAGGGACTGGCTAGGAGAGCTTCGGGACAGAGCCTGGCGCAGGCAGTGAATCAGATGGTAAAGCACAGACCAATGGGCCACTACGGGAAAGACAAGTATTCTACTGGAAACGTATGGAAGCACTGTCTGAAAGAAAAATGAAGTCACCTTTCACTCAGCTGGAAATTAAGTTTCTGCAGACCAAACAAAAAGAACAAGAACAGGAAACAAAATGCTAACAGGAAACAAATGCAGCAGCCATAGACATAGAAACAAAGAAAGAAAAACTGCTTAGCTCTAGAAGGCCTCAGGTAGGCAGGGATCCCCAGCAAGATCCCCTTGCCTCCACTGCCAGCCCTTCAATGAGGTCTGGGAAGGGGTGCATCCCGGCTCCATCCCTTCCAGTCACTCAGGTACATCGCATGCACCTGAGCTCCCCTGGGCTGGCCCTGCCTGCCCACCAGGTGCTTAATCACTACTTCAAGCCATGACTCAGCATTTCCACTACAAGTAGATTGCCTTTTTAAGAAATCTGCATAATGGATTTCTTGCCTACAAGTTTTATCTGCCGACACTAAAGTTAATGACAAAACTGCAACTGTTTTCACAAGGGAGAACTATATGCACGTTGTAGAATTAAATGCCGTTTTGGCTGAAAGGCACAAATACAATTTATTAAAAGCACAGAAGCCGTAGGAAGGTCTTCTCCCAGCACACTCCTTCCACTTGTATTATAAATTCCACTGCTCTCATATCAAGTTCAGAAAATTGAGGGTACTCCTATTTTCTACTTTTTGAATAAAGAATATAATTTTGCATATATTATCAGCCATAAAGCAACCTCTGCTATCACATGATTCCAAAAGAGTATTTTTACATCGTTCCCAAGGATAGTAATATGTTGGCTTCAAAGTCTACCTCTGTAAGTTGACTTCTTATCCTGCTGGACACAAACATTCTCCTGATTGCAGGAACAAGACAAACCGTTGCCTTTTCTCCTGCCGGTTCAGAAAAACTGACAGATTTATTTTGTTTGCGTTACAACTTCACGTTGTATAAACATAAACTGAAATCTGAATGGGAACAGAAATGGGGCTTTTGGCTTTTTAAATTGCCTTTTTTCCCCCCTCTAAATGTCAACAAGCTTTATCAATACTAACTAATGTTCTCTTTGATATAAAGAAATTCAAATGAAGCTTCATTTAATTTTTGTTAGAAAATGTGGATCTCCCCAGAGATACTACTTTAACCATTCACTTCATACTAATGATGATTATGCAATACGTCTAAATGCCATTTCCTGAAGAAATCTGCCATCAAGTTGATGCGCACTTTACTCAAGAAAGATCTCCCAAACAGAATTAATTACACTCCTTCATCTGGCTGCGTAGTTTCCATGAAAATCAGTATCATTAAAATGAAAACCATAAGACAACATTTACTCTTCAGCTATCCAGTTCTGACACAATGCTTACAAGCCTCTCACAATATTATCACCTTTTAGCATGAATACAGTCCCAGTTTTCTTATGAAGAATCCAAGTAATCTCCTCTCTGCTGGCACATTTACCCTGACTGGTTTCCATTCTGTGGCATCACTCACCTGACAGCACACAAAAGAAGAACAAGGAAGCTTCTATCACTTCACTTCTGTCATTTCCTCCTAACAGCAAACCTGAAAGACTGGTAGGAATTATCATTCATGCACAGAACAAAGCCACTTACTTAGCATCAATGGTATGTCCTTAGCTTAGCCACTGCTGCAGTCTTCTGTGACAAGAACTTGTTTTCATGCATCTCCTACTCTGATGCTACACGAAGAGGTACACATTCATTCAACAAGCAAAGAAATAAGTAATGGGACATACTACAGAAATCCAGACCAACTTGATTTTGAAAAAAATAATGGATATTTTCAGATAATGGGCTGAACCGTTATTTGTAATAATGATTTATTTCAAAATTAACTCAAGCATGTAGTCACCTGCACGTGAATTTATAGCCTCTGCTTCAAAATTTCATCTTGCTGTAGTGGTTTAACCCAGCGGGTGGCTCAGCACCTCACAGGCGTTCACTCACTCCTCCCCTTCCCAGTGGGATGGGGAAGAGAATCAGGGAAGAAACTAAGTAGAACTCACGAGCTGAGATAAAACTATTTACTAAGACAGAGAAAAGGAAAAGGAAAGTAGTTACGACTATATATGTACATATGAATGTATACAGTAAGTGATGCACAAGTAATTGCTCACCATCCCCTGACCGATGCCCAGCTAGCCCCCTGAGCAGCTCATGAGGGATGAACTCCCACCTCCTTCCAAACTCCTTCCACTTGATGTCATATAGTATGGAGTACCCCTTTGGCCAGCTCAAGTCAGCTGTCCTAATTCCATTCCTTCCCAGCTCCTTGGGCCCTTCACTGTGAATGGCCTTGGCTTAGCAGGCAGCTATAAACAAGACTCCGTTAGCAATGCATATTTCTCCTAGAAACAAAAACAAAGCATCATACCAGACACTGAACTAAACAGTTCCATCACAGATGAAACTAAGACGCTTGCTTAGAAAGAAAGGCACACAGTCAATCTACCAGTGCTAATCAAACTACCTGAATACAAATTAGATCAAATTAACTCACTGAATAAGTAGAAGTCAACTTGTTTCACACACCCATGTTCAGGACAATACTGCTGCTTCTTTGACTGGGAACTGGAAATTTGTTACTAACTTTGTAATACAGAGAAAAGTAGAAGACATTTGACAAAACAAAACGTTAGAGCATGGTTTTCACCACGTAATGTCATCCCTGACAAATTTCTCGTGCTTTTGTGTGTGTGTGTGTGTGTGTGCGTGTATATATATATTCCAGTATTTTCAAATATACAAAGGTTTTGTTTGCTTCTTTTTTAATGGAAAGCTCAGTAATTTTATTATGTTGACCTCTTCTGACCGTGATTTGCTTTGAAGCTGTATTCCTGCAGATCCTTGACCCCATTAGAAAGGAAGCAACTAACACTCATTGTTGATCCATTGTATGTTATGATTTTGTTTTCAATTGTCAGCTATGAACATGTATTACAGTGATCAGCACCTCTGTCATAGAACGTAGACTCGCTCCTGTGCTCCAGCTGGGCAAGTTCTTGGTTTGCAAGGTCATCTCTTTTTTTTTTTAATTAAGAACTCTAATGAGCACCTGAACTTGCCAAAAATAAGTCTATTAAATTGGCTCAGTCCAACATTTATTTAGAAACAGATACAGAAATGTAGAACAGAACTAAAGGTTAGAACTAATTTAGCAAGTTTTTAACTAAGAAATGTATATTTTCTGAATTACAATAGCTGCCACAGATCTGGAAGGAAAAAAGTTTTCAACAGGCTGTTTTACTTCTCAATACGTCACTGGTTATGGATGACCCTGTGATATATCATTCCACTGAACGTTGCACAAACATACCTTGTGTCTGACGGGACAGAACCCTGCACCAGTTACTGACCTCTTATTACTCAGAACAAAATGTCACACCCTGATCTATAAAGGAACGCCATTTAATCAAGCACCTCAAAAATTGTAACATGCCTTGAGCATGCAGATGGGGATGTAACAGCACTGCCCTGAGAGCCAATTACTGTGATTCGTTTCAAGGCAGTTGCCACTTACTAATTAAATATACTATGTTCTGAGACATTAATTTCTGTAGCCTGCTCCTTGCTTTCTATGGCCTCTGTCAATACTTAAGTGCTGTGAAATTGTCTTAGGTTTCAGAATTGAATGTAATTAGGGGTTGCTTAGACAAGGCAGCAGCCTAAGCTACTATGCAAATTATGAAGACATTTTCAACGTTATTTGTATACCTTATATTTACTTTCTACCTCCAGAATACATCTGCAGTAACATAACTGGAAAAAAACTAAAAAACCCCAATACCATCCAACCACCAGCCCCATGATTCTTCTTCCACCAGTGAGATATGTGATATGCTCATGGGCTCGCTTCAGATAATTTCCACTATTTTTTCCACTATTCTTCAAATTAATTTAAATATTGAATGAATCAAGTAAAAACTACCTAATGCTAAAACAACATTCTGTTTATCAGAAGAATGAAATGAATTCACCAAAACTTCCGAGTTTATACTTGTGTTAATATCATGCAAGTGACCTCAGCTGACAATTCAAATTGCATTTGAAAAAATACGCTCCACTGTTATTTGTCTTATAGCTTGGGGTTCCTTGTTTCAGTCAGTCAGGCAGTAAATGATAAAGCAATATAAACACTGCTTAAAGTAAGTAATATTGGAATTTTCATTCTGGTCTAGGAAACATTCTACCTGCCACATCATAGCATCCCGTGATTAGCATGTCAGCCTTGCTCCTCTCTTTAATCTTTCTGAAAAGCAGCCAATTGTTTATAAATTGCAATTTGGCAGTTAGTAAATTTGGTGGGTTTCTTTCATATACATTCTCCAATATCGTTGGCAGTTATAAATTATAAAATGTTATGTAAGAGAACAGATGATTTGCAACTACAACTCCAGAAATCGATTGCAAATGAAGGAAAAATTGCACTGGCATAGCTGAGCACAAAGGAAAAGTAAGGGAGGCAGTCAGCAAGACTGCAGGACACTGAACTACGAATTTTATCCAGATAACCCTACATTTAAAAAAAAAGGAGAGAGAGAGAAAGCAAACAAAATACTGGATGACAGTCTAATGATCAACCAGAGCAGTGACTAGAAAAAATGGACAGAAGGTACCAGGAGAAAAATCAAAAGCAAAGCAGTGGAACGCTATCCCAGGTTCAGCTATTTCGCATAAAGTCAATATCCCTTCTCACTGCACACCAGCTTCACATCCTCACTCCAATACCTTGCCATACTTTTGAGACACAATACTCCACTTCTTCATTTTGAAGAGTAGTGTTAAGGAAAAGAGCCTCGGTACTGAGTTATAGCCCCAACACACAGTTTGGGTACTACCTCACGCTCCTTACACCTCACAGACATTTCAAACTTACATTTTGTAACCCAAATCTCATCTACCAACTTTGTAGCACTACATGCACTTACCCTGGGGAAATGAAATGAATCGCCACCAGCTCCACCCAACAAGCATACTTGCTGGATATCCGCAATCCAAGGACACTGCTGACTCTTCCTGGATTGTAATGGTTGTTAAGAACTTTCAAAGCAAACAAGACTCCTGCAAACAAGAATCAATAACATCAGGAGATAAGCACTTGTGCCCAAATAATAAAGAAATTATTACTATGACTTAATTGGTGAAATGACAGCTATCGAAACTGGAATATCATGCAGTTGCACAGCACCAGGAAGCAACACTGTTGCATGTCAGAACAACGGCTCTGTTTTTGGTTTTGTTGTTTTTCAGGGATACTTTCCAGTCACTTAAGGATTGAAATTACATATTTGTGTAACGTAGCCAATTCAAAGCTCCTTTTTAAATACAACTATTCATGGTAGCTATTCAAGTAAACAGAATATAACAATTTGAAAATGGGGGTTCTAGTTGTAATAAGGGACAAACTTAATGAACTCAAAATGAACATTTAGTGAGCTGAGAAAAGCCACAACTGAAAACAAGACAAATGCATTTGTGAAGCTCAGCAGTACGCTCAAAAAATCTGAATTAATGGAAAAATCATCTTACATATACTCCAGAATCACTTGTTTCTGCAAAAAAAAAGATAAACCGCCTTTAATCACAGTAATTTATTTCTAATTGATTGCAACTGTTTTATCATGCAAATAAAAGCCAATATGACAGAATGAGTTCGCATTATTTATCAGAACATCCAAAAAGGGTTATGAAATCCTCAGGAGAAAATGCAATCACTTGAAAAAAAAAAAAAAATGGGAAAAGTAAAATACTTAAATATGGAAAAGGCAGTCAAGTTGGACATGAATAAAGATATACTAAATCTAGAAACATGACAAAGGTTTCCCCCTCTTCTAACGCCATGGAGAACACAAGACAGCAAAACTCCCTTCCCCATCCAGCAAGGTTCTTATTTTAGGATAATACAGACAAAAGTTCCTTTGAACATATGTATGCTTACATTTATTGCTGCTGACAGACCTTATTCAGAAACTACACATTTACTTGAGAGCAGAAATATTTGATAGCAGCACACAGTTCAGGAGTTTTCCCTACCCGATCCTCCCTTGGCTCACCAGAATATTCTATGTACAGCTTCAATTTTTATTATTACTTCTGAGGTCTAACTGCCTACTGGAAGGACCGAGGCCCGCTGTACCATCGGGTTCCTGCTATGGGAAAAAGGGCCTGGTCCATTTCATCCAGTTGCAAAATAAGGAAATAAATTCAGGCATCCTAAAACTCTTACGAGATGAAAAATGAACGGGTCATAAACATGCATCCAATCTGGCTCTTAAAGAAATAGTTATTGCCAGGAAAATACTCATTTCTTCTTTAACATCTGTTCCACATATATGACACTTGCTCTGACTGAAATTACATATGTTGAAGGTCACGTTGAGAATGCTGAAGGTTTAGAAAGATCAACTACAGACACTAAGTCTGTCAAAGCTACTTTAATTGACTGCCTGAACAGAGCACGCGCACACAGGCTGCTGCTCACAAGGACTCAACACACAAGGGGTACATGCTTTAAATTTCAGAAATGATTACTTCAGTGACATAATGTACACAGATGCACCTGGATGTACACATGTCCGTTTACTGCATTCAACAAACATCATATATTACCCATAATTATTTATTTTTGCATTTAAATTGGACCAACTTACCCGAGAAGCCTACAGCACAACTCATTTCGTATGAAGGATCGTCCAGAATCTTCACAAGCATGAATTCCAGCAGCATGTAGACAATCCCAGTCAGCACTGAAAATACTGCAATTATGTATGCAAACCACATACTCCCAAGTTTCCTTTCCAACATTATTCCCTTCCAAAGCATGGAAATCATGTTATAATATAAATGCCAGTCATCGACATGGTGGACAGGGGAAAGCAGTAAACGCTGCCAGTTCTGTCTGTAGAAAGCTTCCTTCACACTGATACAGGCCTCATGCAGAGGCCTCACAGGATTCAGAAAGAAAAAAACATTCAGTACGAGCACTGCGAGGGTAACAGAAGGAATGTTCTGAAGTCCAACTTGGGAAATCTGGTAAAGCAGCAAAAGCAGTCCGGCATTGACTCTTCCCTGTCTTCGTTGCATTATCGCTTCTCACTCAAGGAAATGCGAGGTTCACTCTGTTCCTACTCTTGTTCAAACCCAACACCACACACGTTTTGGAAACACTGAAAGAAAAACACAACGGCATTATAATACACTTCTTATCGTGCTTTCAGGCTCAATGCTCTTTTAAAACAATAACGAAAAAAAACCAGCAAATTCTTCAAGCTAAACAACTGAAACGAGAAGACAATTTTAAACTGGTCTAAGACAAAAAAAAACAAATGGACTTCTATGGATAATCCAGACAAGCATCATGAAGAGCAGAGCAGGAGTCTGCAACCTCCCTCCCACGGCCCTGGACAGACTATTTGTTACATACCATTCCTGAGTGCTCTAGACATCTTCTCAATATCCTGACTCACTTACAGTTATTACACTTTCAGGCACAAAACCTTTGAAATACAACAAAAGACACCTGTGTAGAGCCTTGGTTCTCTGGCCTCTCACCTTTGCTACATGTATTGCTTTCAGGATTTTTTTTCCCAATTTTCTACTCATACTCAGTACAAGCAGAGAATGAAAATTCCAAGTTACTGATTCAACGTGTAAGAGACACAGCTAAGGGCTTCTATATGCAAGCTCTGAAAATGGCTCTTGCTTTCATAGATTAAAATCAAAAGTTTAGTTTCAAAGCTTGCAGTGGGGAAAGTATTATAGGAGGAAAGCATACATTAGAACAATACAAAAAGAAAAAAAACAACCCAGAAAATGACATCAAAATATTCATCTCTTCTCTGTTCTATTTATGGCAGATAAAATGTAGGACAAAAACAAGGAGCTATGAAGTCGTAGATCTTGCTAGAAACAGGGCTACAGTGGCAAACTGAGAAAGCACTCCAAGGTAACTTCTGCAGGTCCATAGAGGTGGGAGGCACCTGCACAGGGAGAACACAGCACAAAGTGACAGAGATGGCAGAGCGGATGCCTTCATCATCAGGACAACAGCTCAAGGCGCAAAGTCTAACATTGCACCTGATGCCTACTGGGATTCACTAGATCCTGCATTTCTACAGACAGCTGCTCTCTGCAAGCAGTTTTCATTGGGTATTCAGAGTACTGTTAATAAATCGATCGGACTGCAGCAAAGTAAGCCAAGACATGGAAAAGTCAGGGAAATCACCTCTGAACTGTGTGAGCTTGCAGGAGCAAATGGAACTACAAAATCTGCAGAGTGCTGAGCAGAAGAAAAGCCCGCCTGCAGCCCAGCCTCTCCTTAAACATCGGCAAAAGCAGCAGATACCACTATGGGAGTTCACACTGGGCAATGAGTGGCATTAAACAACTGATCAAATCAAATTTACGATGCCGCAATCTTTGGATTTCTCGTTAAATTGCATTTATGCTCAGCACAGCACCTGAGGAAGAACCCACTTGCATTCTGAAAGCAACTGCAGTAGAACAGGACACAAATAAACTCATCTGCTACAATGAAAGGAAATTTACTGCATTTTTGCCATGTTCTAAGCTTAGTTTGAGAGGCAGTGTGCAGCAGCAGAAACCCGCTCCGTTCCAGGCCCGAGTGCAGAACTCAGCTGTGCTGGGAACTTTAAGAAACAGATTCTAATCCTCCTGATGTAACTACACAGCAGAGGTAAGACCTCTTACAACACAAAATGGCTGTTGTAAATGATAATCAACAGTGTCAGTCTTCCTTTGTCTGGGTTTTTTTAACGTCAAAATTATACTTCAAAGAAGTAACTGAAACTTTTGATTATTTAAGTAATATCGTCTTTCACAACATACCAGGTTGCAATGTCGGTATCACCATTTCCAAGTATTCTTACATTCATGTGCCCAAACCTCTGACTTTTCTTTTTTGCCACTGACACAGCTACATTCTTCCCCACCACAAAACAGCTGACAAGAACTGCTAGAATTTAAAAGCCAACCCAATTTAAACACAGGCTACGTGGAAACCCCAACTTCTTGCCATACCACATTGTTCAGGCTGCCAAATAGTACACAGTTTTTAAAGCTTTCCCTATTTTCTGACAGTCTTTCTTTTCCAGTTTTAATACTTTTAACATACACACACCAAGGAAAAACAACCTGCACACAGCACGTGTCTGTACCATAACCGCGTGAGAGTGGGAAAGCTTTACACCATGACTGCAGTAACACTATGTACTGTAAATCCTTCCTGTTATTGGGAGCAGCCAGAAACAAGCACCAAAACACATCACGCATTTGATTATAAAGGACAAATATATGAAGAAAAACAAATTAGTTATTTAATTAGTTAATGTAATTCACTTCAAATAAAGAGCTTTCAGCTCTTCGAACATTCTTTCTCAGCCTCTACTCTGTTCACCAGAAGTCTAACAAGACTTAAAACAATGAAGCATTTATTCCTTCTTTTTTGTTGAAATACGCCACCCACTTCAAAATGTACAAATTTCCAGCAGGGCCCTGAAGCAGACCTTTGTGTTGCTCCTCGGCTGCCACGTGTCTGCATTTTTGTCACCTACTCAAGATAAAGGTCTGACCTAAACATTCTCAGAATCCATCGGTTTGGTGCTAACCAAGAGCAAAGCGCATAAGCTTTTAGTTTTTACTGTGACAAACTCCCTGGCTGGTTTGACAGCCATAAAATATTACGAGTTCAGATTACTGAAAAGTCGTGCCATTAAGTAAATAATTTAGTAAACCGTAGTTCAAATGAAACATAGCCGTCTTTTCCTACAACAGCTGTAGTTTGAAGATTCTCCTTAAACCCCCTCTAAACATCTAAAAGTTCACTCTAAAATTGTGATTCACATCAGCACGAAACAAAACGCAGCCCATCGCCCTGCTCCTCAACACCCCAACTGCAAGGTAAGCCCAGACGTTACAAACAGACAGGAGAAATGCATCTCGTTTCCACTGAGGGTAAGCATCTACCTGCTGTCATCTACCTGCATGGCATGTCCTGCTCTTTCGAAGGCCTGTCAGCAACCTTCTCTGTTTCTCTTCACTGCTTAGTTCTTCTCCTCATGTCTCCCCAAAACCATTTGTACCGGAGGAACCTTAGCACTACACAACGCTCTCCTGACAGAAGAAATTAGCGATTCACTTTGGATTAGGACTGTGACTCTGAAGTGAAACTCTCCATCACTCCCACTGACTTCACTGCAGTTCTCTAGAGTGGCCACAAACTGGTTTTTTTTCCTCTTTCCAGATGAAACTAAAGCAGGAGAAGGAGAAGCACTCCAGAAGAAAAACCTGAGTATTCAGCCCACAGATTCAGACTGGAGTTAGGTCAAATTACAAACAAAAAACCAAAACCACACCACTAGAAGCATGTAAAGGATGAAAAGGGCGAACATCGGATCCTCAGCATAAACTGTTTCAGGCCGCAGATAAAGCCCAGCAGACCCACACTACTCATCTATACATCACACAAACTCAGTACAAAGCTTTATATCCAAGAAAGAACAAAACAGAAACTGTGATTTTAAGGCAAGAGGAGTTCTACACAGGAACTATCAGCAAAACGCACTTGCTATTGGCCTGAAACTTTGAAAGGGTCCAAGGAAGGCAGAATTAACAAAACAAGAACAAATAAATGCAAGAAAAAGCACAAACATTTTAAACGCAGTGAACCATCCTGCTTTCATTTAATACGTATGCAAGGAAGAGGTCAGCCACAACTGTCAGTTACAACAAGCTTTGAAACATTAAACACAATGACTGCATAAAACACCACAGGTACCACTGAACTCCTTCCTTCCTGATCCTTCTGTCCATACATTCGCTTCCATAGGCAGTCACTGTGGGGACACTACACTCTTGTGCCTCAAAACCAAGGCCTGCTCTATGGTGAAAAGGATTTACCAGTAATGTGTACTTTAGTAAGATCCACTGTTTCCTCCTCCGGAGACAAAGGTCACATCACTTCTCACAGTGCAATATAAATCAGCTCCCCAGATGGAACAACCCAATATTTTTATTATGTATAGCCTCTGTGTGGGTATATCTATATGTACAGAGAAATGCATTTATCCACACACGCTCTTTTCATAGGTGCAGATTATTCTAGTCAGGAAGAATACTTCAGGCTTACCATCAAAAAGAGTCGTTTGGGCTTATATAAATTCATGTTATAGAAATTCTGCTACAATTGTAGTGTAGAGCAAAAGCAGAAACCTTCCCAGGTTCGTATGGAAGGCTACCTTTTAGTATCTCTCCTCAGAAATCAAGTTCACTAGAAATTAATGAATTCAGTGTTTTCCTTCACTGGAAAAAAACCTGTTCCAAATTCACTCAGGAGCCTTGTGACAGTCATGGGCTGCTGTTGGTTTCATCAATTAGAAATACTAAAAGCAACATACAAACTGTTTTCTCTGTGTTCCTAAATTTATATGTTGTATGTTGTCAAACAGATGAAGCATTTTTGATCGAGCAAAGAAAAACAAATCAGCAGACAATCCCTGTGAAACGTCAGCTCTTTTTGGACCTCTGTGATAAGCCAGTCAGAACTATGTACCAGCCAAATATCCTTTCAGGGGGAAACAATGGATATATTAAGCTCCTTCCCTGTTTTGTGGAACAAAGTAACACAAGACGTGATAAATGTTTTTACCATCCTATCTCATAACTGGTAGTAACTACCCTTCTAACAGCTAAGATACACCTAAACGTTGACAAGGTACGTAAGTGAAGTGAGCTTTTGTAAATATTGATAGCTGTATGACTGGACTGCTGAAGGGGTGTCAGTTGTAATTATATATAGGCACCTATAGCTCCAAATCAGAACAAAAGTAGATTTCAGATTAGGCCCCAGCTCGATTCTTAATTTCACAGATGTTTAACTGCTTTCATTAAGATCGGGATTTTGTTTGTACCTGACTGCAATTCTCACACCACCATAATCCTAAAACTGCGCCATTACAGCAGAGGAGCATCCTCCCTTGTTTAATTCAAGAATTCTGCACTGTAATTAAAATGAAACAATCAGCATTTCCCCGACTCCTCCAGATGCATGAGGCACAAGAGCCCTTCTGGGCCGAGCACTCCTCAACCGTAGGGTCACGAGGGAGTCTGCCCTGCCCACAGCTTGCCGTGGGAAGACAAAGCCATCTGACAGCACAACAGCCCAGTACGCAGCTCATAAGCACGTTTCTCACTATTGGTGCTAACTGCTGGCACCACCTCAGGCCTCTCTGAACCAACCAAGTGCACTGAACTCACCCTACAAACATCAGAATTGCACTACCTGCTGACACAAATGTTTGTCACTGCTTTGCCTTTCACACAGGTAACCGGCAGGCTGTTGTTACTTTTGTTAACCACCTTACTGTTTTAAGGAGAAAAAAAAAAAAAAAAAAAAAAAGTGGATGCAGTTCTGGTAAAAAGAAGAACTACATTCAGTTATTTTTATAAATTTAGCCAAGATCCAGGGAAACAACGGCCCTCCCGCAGAGCAGAGCAGGAGCTGCGCGTCGCAGATAGGCCCTATCAGGGCTGACACGGCCCCGCCAGGCGCTCCGCAGCGCTGCTCTCACACCACCGCACCGTTCCCCTGAACAAAACCCCATAGAGACGGGATAAAGGGGGAACCCTACGCGTTGCGACAGAGCAAAACGCAGAGGCCGAAACTCGCTTCGCTCCCCGACAACAGCGGGTGAGGCAGCGCGCAGCGGCAGCCCGCGCTGTAGGGGGAGCCCACCAGAACGGAGGGGGCGCGGGGGAGGGCCTACGATGCCAATCACAGCCGGGCGGGCCCCGTACGGCGGGATGCCAACACCGACCGCTCCTCACGGCTAGAGGAGGAGGAAGAGCAAGAGGACGGCTCGGAGGCAGCGCTACACCGCCCTTCGGGCGAGCGGCCGAGAGCTGCATGGCACTGGGGGGTGGGGGAGAGGGCAACGGGACACGTCCAACACGAGACAGTGGCGCGGGAACCCCCACCCCCTGTCCTGCCCCGCCCCGCTCCAGCACTCACGTTCTCTGCGCAGCGGCGGCCCCAATCCCGGCGCCGCACCACGTGACGCGGTCTCCAGTCCGCGGATTCGAGACCCGCCCGCGGCGCTCCCCTCAGCTGCGCACGCGCGAGAGGAACTCCGCCCTGCGCCTCCCAGGGGCGGGAAAGCTCGGCCGTGTCCTGAGCGCTGTGGTTAACGTAGAGCCGGGGGCAGAGGGGGCCAAGGTGGACTGAGGCATGGCGACGCGATGGTCTGTAATGAGCGCTGTAAGTCGAACAGTTCAACTACTTCAGCTTTTTATTCAGGCACTAAAGATTCTGAGAAGAACACGTCGGTTGAACTCGCGTGGTGTGCGAGTCGCTGTGTTAAGCATCAGCCCCAGCACTGCTGCAGGCGCCGGGCCGCAACCTCCGTTACTGAGCGGGGAACGCACCGAGTAAAATGTACGCGCCTGAAGTACGGTATCGCAACGGCTGGCGAGCTGGTGGTGCAAGCGTGTGATAGGGAATGAATCATACAAAGACCGTAGCCAAAGCTACATGAAAACGGCCCTGCTTTGCTGTCAGTTTTGCAGCACTTCGGTTTCATAGAACATTTTGGCAATTTGCACGAGTATGTCATAGAATTTATCCGAAAACTGTAACCTGCCCTTCCAAAAACAGCACACAGCTCAGCAGACTGGCAGGCATGAAAGGGGCTGAATTCCTAGAAACAGGGTGGGGATCGAGTTAAAGGAGCAGGCTGTGCCAAAACAAGCAACTTCAGCACACTGCTCCCTTCCAAGAATGAACAGAAGCCAAAAGAGGAGGGCACGTTCAGCGTGCCACCATCCAGACACCTTTTCTTAAGCTCTTCAGTTTTGGCACATTGAGATCTGTTACCTCAATTAATAGTAATCACGATAATTCATAGAAGTCAGAGGATGTGGGAGTTAGAAAATCTATCATTCTGGCATTCCTAACATACACCAGGTTTTCTATAATTGCACCGCTTTCTGTAATGGCCAACTCTAGTTTCATGCAACCGTAACTCCAGTCTGTAATTCTTAACCATGCAGTGTTTACTGCCTGAGTGTAGGCTCAGATCTTATTACTGGGTGTACAAGACTTGAGGTTGTGGCTTTCTGGGACCTGGAAGGTCTGCATTCTTAACATCCTGTGTTAACCTGTTCAATCATATATTTTCTGTCTTACCTTTCTGATAAAGCCCAAATAATAGGAGTCACGGGAACAATTGTAGGTTAAGGTTAAGTAAGTGAATGATGCATTCAGGTGCTGTGATTCACGGGCCATGCGTGTTCTTGTACTTTATATCCAAGTGCAGGAGTTGATACTGCATTAAGCTTTTTTCCCCCCCCACATTTTAAAAAATTTGCTAAAAAAACCACAGAACATTCATATTCCTTTTCACTTACATAAACAGCTGTAAGTATACAGCTATGTACATATAAGAAGTAAAAGCCCTGCCTCTCTCTTTCTCTGATCTCATGCTGCTATTTACCTCTTGGATTACTTTCACCCTTTTGTCTGAAAGTTGATTTTTCTTACTAAAAACCAGAAAATACTGTGTTACGCACTACAACTTTTGTATGGTCAGTTTTAAAACATGACGACATTGACTTCTTTAGCCATGCTTATAGATTTCCTATACATGAGATCACCCAGTTGTTCTTAAGACGCCCTGAAAGATGTTTTTGAGTAAGAAGGGCAATTTAGGTAGGCTGAGGAGCTGGCACCTAAAAGTACAACACATACAACAATTTCACTGTCCATTTAAGCAGCTGTTAACAGTATAGGTTCTGTTTCCTATATACGCCTGACCTGATTAAGAAGAGAATTCAGTACTTTGAAAGAAAATAAGAAATAAAAACAGCATTTTCACGTCCCATGTACAGTTAGCACAGTAGTGACGCATTCAGTTAAGGCTGCTTACGCCTTACTGCTAGCTATATAATCCATGTAAATATTTACATTACACCTGTTATCACTGCAAACATACAGCTTAGTCATATGTTGACCAATAATAAAAAAGTGACATTGAGATCTTTCTCTTGCTTAAGGGCACAGGGTTTAAACGGGGTTTAGAGGCAGCAAAGCAGGTCTCATTTTTTGAGATACACGGCAAAGGTTTTTCATCATGAAATAATCGGGAAGGAGCAGCTTACTATGGAATGTATGGAGACTAATTAAATCCGTATCTGATTTTTTGTTTGTTTTTAATTAATGCTGGAAATTTGATAGCAGCATAATTGAAACGCTGTTGATGTTAATCTTGAAGAAACTAGGCAGGACTAGCTCAGAAATATTAAAAGAACATAAATGCAGTTACAGGAAAGGAGGTGCGGCTTTCCTGGACAGCCAGCATGTAGTGGCATTACAGCAATTGGACAGGTCAGTACTGTGGGAAAGACATGACAACAAAGGCATGATGATGGGAGGACTAGAACAATCTTAATATTCATTAACAAAACAGCCTGAACGTTGTTAACTGTGATAATACTGTAGGCAGCGATTATTCCATTGAATAGTTCTTTTTTCCGTTGCAACATAACTTACATCTCTTCGTTCATAGTTGCTATGAACTGCAAAATAAAGTTATGTTCTGCTGCTGGCGGAGAGTTTTTGTGAATACCGTAGCTGTGAAAAGTTATGATTATTTCCCATTTCTGTAAAGCATTCAAATACTGTGGGGTTTTTGTTTACTTTTTTTTAATGAAATCATAGGTTCTGATCCAATATTTTTTTTTACGAGTTTTTAACTCCTTTGTTGTAATGCTGGATCAATAACCTGCTGACGTTCTTGTGTGCTCTGCTGGCCTGCACAGTGCAAGGACAATTGGAGTGGTGTTCCCCCAGGGCAAGGAAACATCAGTTTTCAGTACTCTCAGGTTCCCAGCTCGGAAAGTTGAGCTAATCTGAAGGCAATACTGAAGGGCTTTATCTGGCACTCCTTGCAAAGAAGGATTTGTCAAAGATAGTAAAGGAATTTCTTTAGAAATTACAGTAAGCTTCTTTTTGGAAGTCTTTTCCTGCTCTGAATTCTCATGGATATAGGCAGGGAACCTGTGTTCTTCATGCTTTTATCTTTTTATACTAATGTCACTTCTACAGCGTTTACACTCACCGTACCAATCCACATAGCGTGTCCCCGGCACCGAGGCTGAGGAAGCGTTGGGAAGAGGAGCTGCTGCCTTTTGGTCTCTGAAAGGTGACCTAAAGTTTTACCTTGTGACTCTGTCTTATTTCTGATTTTTGTACACTGAAAAAAAACCTGTATTTCCCTTGGAAGCTTGAATCCCCTGAGTATTATATTCACAACTGAATTGGGAATTGCCGATTGGCTTGTTTTGGTTTGCTTTTCAACTTTCTAGAATTGTCTTTAAGTTATGGGGAGTGCACCCATAGGCCTCAATTGCCCTAACCAGCCCCACCTGAGTCCCCACACCCACTGCCCAGGATCACCATTTAAGATCAGTCCCGGAGTTTCCTTTTCCTTTAGTTCTGTTTTTAAAGCACTTAGCAGGAACTATAAAGCTACAGTATAAAGCTGAAAGGTAAATGAAATGAAGATCAAATGGGTTTTATGGCCCATTTAAGTCTTTTTTAACATAGGCAATATTGTAAGATTATAATCAAATACTGTAAAACTATTGAATATTGCCAAAGCAGAGAGTTGCGTTGTTTGTGTGGGTTGTAGCTATCAGATTCCAGTCAAGAGAAATTTCAGCCATGCTGGGAAAAAAAAAAGAAAAGAATTCTCTGGCAAATGTAATATATCTCATCTGATCAGCTGGAAGATAGGAAATAACAGAAAACTTTCAGGCACAGGAGGCCTTATTCTACGCCAAGACAGCAGACTTCAGTGTTAAATACAAACTGGGGGAGGTTTGTCTTGATTAACTTCGGAGCATCCTGGAAGCGATGCACAGCAGCGGAGTGGCAATAGCTGCGAGTCCACTGGAGGCGATCCTTGCTCTTCTGTGTGTGTAGGAAGTAGGTGTTGTTTGAAACCAAACTAAATACAAACAAGTTTAACCTCCCCCCACCCCTTCCTGTGGTATTGCTGCTGTAGCCATCATGCTCTGAGGACAGAGACAGAAGTGTGTAGTGCTGCTTGTTGGTGGAACCAGCAAATACAGCTAGAGATAGGTCTAGCCTTAGGACAGCAGTGGGAGCTACTTCAGTGTTGTACCTGTGCCTGCCTCTCATGGTGTGCAGCTGAGGCTGAGAAATGGCCTACTGTGATGTAGTCACTGTACAAGCAGCTTCAACACCCAAGGAGGCTGCTGTCCTCCTGTAGCTTACTTTCTGTTTTATTAGAAATGATTACCTGTCACCCATCTGCTGATTGAGGTTTTTAGTCACAAGGGTAGAAGCTTGAGACCCAGTTGGGGCTGTCTCCGGGGGCTAGAGGTTACACTCACCTCACATCATCCTGCTTAGAGCAGGCAACTCAGCTCTGAGCACAAATAGGCAGCCCAGAGCTGTATTACCTGTCCCACAGATCATCTTGAAAGCAGGAATCTCGTGCCTCAAAGGCTATCTCTGGAACAAAGCAGAGGCTGCAGTGGAGAGCATGTCATTGTTATGGAATGGGCCCCAACAATGGAATAAAGATAGTGCTTGGCCTTCTGCGTATGTGCTGATGTGAACTCGTTCAGGTTTCTGAGAATCTTCCTGCTTTCTGTGTAGAAGGGCAGGTTTTTCAGGTGTTCCAGGGAGACAAACCCTCCTACTTCCTGGAGAGTCTAGGGATTTCTTTGGGGATTCCCCAGGAATCTCTTCCTGTTCTACCAAAATACATGTGGGCATTTGCAGCTTTTTCTTTCAGCAGCTGTGTAATGTGTATTTTTCTGCTACCTGTCACATCTCCTTTGGTTCTTCATTGTTTTTTAATTTTGATTTCTGTCCAATCAACTTGAGAAATGTATTTTTAATTATTTGTTTTCCTTACTGGCTTTCAGTCTGATCTCTGGCAGCTTTTGGCATTGTGAAGTACCAAGATCAGTTGCAGTGAGGTGACTCAGTATTCTGCACAGCTGCTTGTGAAGATTTCAGCCAGGCCTTTGCTTGATTAATGAGCATTGGCCTCTTCTTGAGATAATTCTTGCTGGAGTTTGCCCAAGGGCTGCAGAGTGGGCACTCGAGGGAGTTTAGTGGAATAAATCTTCATTTGAAATGATTTCTCTTTTAGGTGTGCTTACTTAACGATTGCTTGCTTGAAGGTAATGCCCATAATAAAGGGGGGAAAGTCAGTCAAAAGTGTAAGAAAGTATGTTAGAATTTTTCATTGTCCATGTATTAAAGACAGTCCTCTCTCAGGAAAGATTTTGGCAGACCCTCTTACTGGGCCATGTCCCTGAAGCAGGTTGGAGCTCAAAGGACATGAGCTTGCATGCGTGTGGTACCTTCCAGTGGTGGCATTTGTGATGCTGGGAACTTGGCAGCAAGTGTTATTCCCCTTCCTGCTGCTGCCAGCATTGCTCTCCTCAGAAATGGCTGACATACCCATGTTTATATCAATCGTCAGCCGTATATGAACATGTATTCATTTCTTCAGAAAATGAAATTAAATGTGTGGCAATTCTACCTACGTGTTACCCTCTCACATTAACTTTTGAATCAGTGAACCCATTTTGGTTGCATCTGCCAGAACTGTGCATTGTTTATGGGCAGCAGCACCACCTCCTGCAGCTCCCTGTAGCTCCTGCACGTGGTGGTTGTGATGGTCAGTGCATCAGCAGCTTTGTGAGCAAGGACGCAGCTTTAGAGGTCTGCATCACATGGTGTTTCTCTTCCAGGTAGCTGGTCAGGAGACATCAAAGAGACTTAAGATCATTGGAAATAGAAAGCAGGGAGGGAGAGGAGTAGCCAAGTGGTGTGTTAGGAATGTGCTGGTGGAGCGAAGGGCTTTGGTTAAGCTGGATACTTAGAACTGGAAATCAGGGTTAATTTGTCTGCTACTCGTAACTTCTACTGTTTTATAAGAAGTTGAACTCATGTTCTTATGCAGTATTAGGTTGGGGGAGGTGAAATAGCAAAAAATAAAAAACCAGCCTTCCATGTGCAGAATCTGTGCCATATTTGAGTGTATCTATTGGTGTGTGAAAGAAAAGTTTCTCCAAGGTAATCACATAATTTCAGAATATACGAAAGTACTCTGAAATCAAGAAAGTACCAGAAGACAAAGCAATGTCTGTTTTTAGAGTATCTGTCAATTTGTAGCCATAGTAAACAAGTAATCAGAACCTTCTTAATTTGTACAAGTTGCTGCATTTAAGGGCTGAATTAACTAAAGCATATCCCTATGAAATAACCTTCATTACATAAATCAGTGTGCTGATGGATTACTGAATTTGCAGCCAAAATACTTCCCCACAATGGGTGTGAAGTTTCCTGATCATCTAATAAATTGATAACTTTGAAGCCTAGTTGTGACAATTTAAATGTCATCACTATTAAACAAGTTGCCAAAATGCAAACAACTATCCTAAGTCATTAAAATGTAATTATAAAGGACAGCTGGGTCTGCTATCAATCTGGGCTGTTGGGACTCATAATGGGGAAAAATATGAAAGTTCCACACAAGCAAAATGAGACTGCTATATGTGCCAATGAGAACCTGCGTGGGAAGCAAATGCAATGTGTACTTTGTGCATAGACAGTTACTGATGCTAATAGAAGGCTTACGTTATGGATATGGACATAGGAGACAATGGCTGCATGACATCCAGTGAACGTTTGTACCTTCTATGCCTTATATGAAAAGTCCTTTTGCTTTGGGTAGCATTTTTCTAATGAGATGGATAGACTGGATAGCAAAGGCAATCTAGCAGAAGTTCCTATGAAGAAGGACTGCATTTGCTCTTTTGTAGAGAGCCAGCACTGGTGTTAAGCCCTGTTCTGAGAACCAGCTGGATTTTAAATTATAGTTTGCCTATTTTGGTTAAGAATATTAATAGAGAACTGTCAGGCTTTACAGGGCTGTACTAGGTCTGTTTGACAGCTGCTTTTCTTTTTAATAGACAAGAAAAAAGGAAACAAAAGATGAGCAGGAATTGATTGGAGGAATGAATGAAGATGGAAGAGAAGACTGCACAGAAAGTAAGCCCTGAGAGTCAAGCTGGAGCATCATGGGGTTCCCTGGGAGGAGAGGGTGCTGGGGCAGGGACTTGAGCACCTGGGGGACAGTGGGGCACTCAGCCTGAGGAATTGGGAAGCCCTGTTTTCTGCCTCTGGCCGTAGCTGTGCCAGCCCCCAGATGCCTGCCTTTTTCTGCCTCAGCTGTTTATCCCTTGTTGGAGACTACTCCCCTTCACCTGCTGGGTGCAGAACTATGATAGAGAAGATCACCTGCACATGCCAGCAGGGTTCATAAAACAATTGCACAGAGCTAGAAGATCTGAGCCCTCCTCTAGTGAGGTGTGGAAATAATGTCTTCCTTAGTGGGCCTAACTGTATCTGGAAAAGCAGTTATGAATGGCCTCCAAACAAAACATCCAGGTTCCAAGACATAAATGAAGCCACACTGAAATGTCAGACATGCAAACAGCAACCCCAGTCCTTGCTCAGGACTTGCAGATCCTGCTGTAGATGGTATAGCTCTAAATTCATACTAGTTTCAGCTGCCCAATAGGTTTTGTCTGTTACTGAGTGATGCAGCATGTAGTTGTTTGTAGATTTACTACTGTTACGTACTCTGTAAGTGGGGGTGCAAGCTAGATTTGCTATACTGCTTCATTGAAGTAGGAACATCAAATGGGTTCACGGCCTCCTGGTATACTGTTTATACATATTATGGGGCTGCCAGCTTCCAAAATTAAGCTCTGTTTTCCCTGCATGTGCAGGAAAGGTAGGAGTTGATAATTAGTAATCTAAAAGCAACATTTCATATCGTGTATCTTAATGCGTAAGATACTTTTTGAGGCTTTTGCAAACCTAAATACAGACAAAATGCCTACATATGAGTGCTACCATATTATTTGGGATACTTTGCTATTTTCTTTCCTGTAAATCAGCCGATAGTATAATGTTCATGTGAAATAACAGTTGAGTATTCTGCAAACTATTCCATTGTGTATTCTAACTGGTCAGTATTCCTGAAATACACAGGTATCAAATTCTCCATGTGTCTTTTTCTAATATGGAGTAAATCCTTATGATGCCTGCCATTTGTGTTTTTGGAAATGATATAATGATGTAGCATATGAGTGTAATTATCCACCTGTGACTTTTCTGAATTGTGTTTTTGTTTGCTTCTGAGGAGCATCAGTTGGTATGGAGCTTGGAGAACCATTTAAGATTAGGAATGGTTTCTAATTAATAGATTTTCTGATGCAAATGGAAAGCCAAGTTGAGTGATTTTTTTTTTTCTTTTATATGCAGACTAACACATCTGTAGGTCACAAAAGATGTGGTTCTTTTTTGGGTGTTTTTGGGCTGCCTTACTCAAGGGCATGAAGCTTCAGCCTATCAACAAAAGAAATGAGACGCTAGCCTGCCAGATATAGGGAAATGGATAAATGGAACAACAATAAAAGTCAGTAAAGTAGGAAATCTCATGCAGTGTGAATGATTTCCTATGTAGTGTAAGCAAAATTTTCTGCTGTTTGTTTCACACTGCTACACTAAGGAAGAATAAATTTTAGTCACCAGTGCTGATATGAAAAGCATGCAAATTCTACAGATTACACTGGCTAATGGATGGATTGGTTATTTTGAAAAAGGAAAAATAAGCTTTCCTGTAATTTCCGTCCGAGTCCTCCCTACGTGAGATGATAATTTACTGCTGTTTTAGGAAATTAAAATGCTAGTTTTCCGTGAACGCTGAGATAGTTTTGAAATTAACTTAGTAAAGGTGAGGCTATGTGGTATTTCTTGCTGCATTGTGAGAATCAGCAGAATGACATTGTAAAATATCCATAGTGATAGTCGGTTAGAAAGTCTGCAGGGAGTAAGGTCAAAGAAAGGTTAGCAGCTGACATCAAATCAGAAGCCAGGTGTGCTGACCCTTAATCATGGGCTTTGTGGACTGCAATTCAGCATAACATTATTGAATTCACCTTTAGATTTAGCTGGCCTGCTTTGACATATACAAACCCATATGCAAGTTAATGGCTGTGGCATCCACTTAATTATGCAAGCTTTGATAACAGATCAGTGAGGTGACCTCTGCAACCGCTATTTTCAAGGTCCTTAACTATTTGCATTTTCAACAAACAGAAAGTGGCATTCCCCATTTAGGTCACGTTAGACCATTAGTTCTGTGTGTACAAATTACAACTTGGGAATAGTAATCTGCACAGAAGATTTCTTTTTTTTGTGATTGCATTAGAGTTGTTGAAATCAGCACTTGTGTGTTGAAAGTCATCTATTCGGGTGCTGATAGCAAAAAATTTGGCTTTGTGAAGGAAACACTCTTAGAGACAGTAGTCCCTAATACTCAGTGAACTCAAATTAAGCACATATGCAAACGCCAACTTCTTTGTTGCTTGTATGATTCTGCGGTCTTTGATCATGAGATTGCTCTGTAGAGATTATTTGCCTTAATGCTGAAGTGGAAGAGGGCTCACATAGTGCAAATGAAAGAAATTTCTTCTAGTTTAACAAATATTTTTGGATTAATGAAAGCTTAACATAATGACATATTGATGTGGTGTTATCTTTATTCAGTGGATGTGCTTCTCACTTGCTCACTTATGCAGTGCTTACTCAACAAACTGCATGGTAATCAGTAGTAAAGGTCACCGGCGACAGATCTGCCTGTTACACTGTGCACTAAAGACACTTGGTGAGTACTGCACCAATACAAAATCAAACTCATTGCTGATTCCACTGAAATTACTCCCCCTAATGCAACTGCGGGATGGGATTTAGCCAGGAGCTGATCAGGGGTCCTATGCCCTTTGCAGTATTTATTGTACGTAGCTTGACTTGGTACTGAATAAGGAAGATGTGCTAAAGGGTTGGCATATTTCCGAGACTGTGCAGCTCACCCTCTTCTCAGAGAGGTTACTTCAGTGGGAATTGTGTATTCCTGCAGTGGAAGAACTTGATAGTATCCATAATGACCTGGAAACCCTCATAGAATGTTATAGACAAAACAGAGTGCCCCAGAACTCAGTAGTCCATTCTCCATGAGGCAAGGTGGTTTGGGTGGGTAGGCTGTATCTTTGGGCCAGGATTTTTCCACGCCTGATTTTAGGGTATTTTCTATGTTCATCAACTCCCGTTTCACTCTCTTGCGTTATGTTCTTTGTTCTGATTAACTGTTGCTATGGGAAGAAAACTGTTGCTATCTGAAGAAAAGTCTTGGCTGTATAAAGCTGCTTCCATAGTCAACTGTAGTCCTCCACTACTGTACTTCTAGAGAAGTGTACTTCTAACAGAGAACCTCACTTGCAAGTCTTAAGGCTTCACAGTCTTTACCTTTTTCATGTATGCATATTGTCTTTCAGATGCCTGATGTGCATTAGTCAGAGCTATGAAGTGCAAGGCTCCTAAAGCGTGGAGCAGACATCCCTGCTGTTTTGCCGCTTTGTTGGCATGAGTTGTGTTGTGTAGATCTCCGATTGGCTGGCAGAAGTAGATGTTACAATCCAGTTCATCAGCTGCACCCCTCACAGAGAGCACCCATAGAGCAACTGATGGGTTAACTCTTATTCTGAACAGCTGATACCAGTGGCAGTCACCAGGTTCAGCTGGAAGAAAGCATGAGTAATATCTTGTATTTTTAGGAGTCTCAATAATTCCTACCAAATCCAGGCTGTGGCTGATTGGTGAAGCTGTGTTTTGCTGTAGCACACATACACAGGACCCTGGTGCCCTGAATGCTAAAAGCTGTTTAACAGGTTGGACCTACGTTTTATACCAAGTTTGCTACAGCAGTAAAGTAACAAAAGAAATGGGATCTACGGTAGCTTAATTAAAGTCAAAAGAAGATATTTGAAGTGAGTTAAATATGAAAGTGTTTCATAATGAGAATGAATTCCTCTGGGATATTACTTTTTTATTTATTTTTCCATCAAATGGGCAGCTTTGGACTGGAGGTTAAGAACAAAAGCTGGATGCTTCTGCTGAAATTCTCTATATAGAAATAATTACCAAAGGCAACATTTTAACTTATCTTTTTGTTCCAGCCTTGACAACCCTTTGAGATGACTGGGGTGAAGCAGACCTCTCCATTAACTTTTTGCGGGTTGTTCTGCAGACTCAGGAAGACATTATTTGTACTCTGCTCATGTATTTAAGTTGATCTTTGTCATTGTGTGGCCAGAAACATCTGTTTGAAACAACAGAAGCAGAGATTGAATTAATTCCGTCCTATAGAATAGTGATTAACGGTAACAAACTCCATAGCTATAGAATCATGCAGAAAGTGGAGCCTTGCTGATAGCATGGATAAATTGAGGATTTCATTGTATTGAGATGTCAGTCTCAAATCTGTCATCGTTGCTAAATAATTTTTAAAGGATTAAAAAGCCCAAGAGGTGTCCTGTCCTTGTGTAAATTCACAGTTCCTTTGCTATCTCCTGGGTGCTATTTTTAGAAATAGTAGAAGAAACAGACGAATCAGCCAGGCAACTATATTCATGCTCATAGCTTAATCCTATGAAAGAGGGAACAAGCAAGGCATCTGCATAAATCAGAAAATCCTTAGTAGCATGTTCAGGTTTTTATTTTGGGTAAAAATATTCAAGCTGGAAAACTGTGATCCTTAAAGATTTCAGCATGAGGAAGCAAAGGACCTACACATGGACACAGAAGGGGTGTCTGCAGGTAGCCTCTATGAATGCTGTCAGTAACTACCAGGAAATGACAAGGTGCAGAATGTACTGAATAAAGTCAAATATTATTTTACTTCACAGTATTTGCACTAGCTTTGTGTGTATAATAGGAGGCAATAAATACAGAAATTATGGAACAGCTAGAGGAATACAAATGCTGCAAAATTACGGAGATATTGGGTGAGAAAACAAGTAAAGCTGCTCTGTAGGTACTTGAAGTAAGGAACCTCCAATAGAGCAGCAAAGGTATAATTCCTGCAGGGACTAACCTCTGGTTCATCTTCTGCAACTCGATCCTTGTTTTAGAGCTTTGTCTCTAGCTTTCTTCTGACACAGGACGCAAAGTCAAGAGTGTGGTCGTGCTGCTTCTGTATATCTCCTCATAGCACTGTAGTCTCATGAAGGGAAGGCTCAGAAATCAATCAAATGCAAACTGTTTATTTCAAGGGTCCCCAGCTGTTTCATAATTGTCCTGATTTCTCAGATTTCACAATTGTGTTCTGCTGGTTCCTTCAGTCTGCCGAACTCCATCAATGGACAAGCGTTTTATTGCCTACCTACACCTAGAGACAAAGAACTCAAGTACTGCCCACTGAGACCCTCCTCTCCTTACCTGGTCGCATGTCTTGGGTGACAAACAGTGGCTTGCTGTTCTTTCAGTGGCAGTGCAAACATGTAAGTCTGAGTAAGGAGGCTGTGAGAAGAGCGTGTTTTGAGACTGTCTATGTTTGGATGGTATGGAAAGGCATTGTGTACTCTGATACCTGCTGGCTACTAACAATTCTCAGTAGTGCTTTGTAGAAAAAAGACCTAGTGCACGTATAATAGCATAATAGGAGGGGAGGGTGTATTTATGTAAATGAACTAAAACGTCCCCAAGAATTAATAAATTAAGTGGTTGGAAATGCTAGCAGAGGATAATAGGCATGGAGACCTTCTGCTTGTCAGCAGAGATGGTTAATTGGTTGGACTTGCTGTAGCACTGTGCATGCCAAAAAGAAGCCAAATCATTTTCAGTGTTAGAAAATCACCTAATAGCAATAACTCCAGTGCAATATGTTGTATTTGTGTATTTATCTTTTTTTTTATAGCTAGGTCAAGACTTGAATGACAGGCTGTCCCCTATTTTTGTTTCTGGTAATCAGAAAGAAGCAGTATTTCTCTGTTATTAATCTCCCAGAAATCTCAAAAGACTATTTTTGGAAGGAAGTTTCATTATCCGTGAAATAGTAGTTCTTCAAAGTAGTTATTAGAAACAAACAATGTAACAGCACTGTGGGACAGTTTTATTTGGGGATAAATATACATATTTTGGTCTGGTAAGCAGCTTTTTGGTGTGTACATTCAGGTTGCCTGTCTTGCTCATTAAAGATAAGAACTGGACCTCGATGCCCCTAGAGTCATCTCTAATTCAGGAAAATTAAAGATGAAAACCAAACCCTATTATTTTTAGCACAATCCTTTTCAAACCTGCCTGGTTCAGTAGATCCTGGACAAATAATAAACCAGTTCTAAGACTATTCAGTAATATAATCTACGTTCAATTCTTTAATAATTTTTAAATTATATTAGAAATTTTACCCCACAAGGCTAAACTGCTGACTTTCATAGACTAGCGTCTGATTTTCTTGCTCAGTTCTAAAGCGTTAGACATCCTAAAGCATAGAGAGAAATAATATTTTAAGAAAGCAATAAACTCTTATTTTCATTCGATCATCTTGCTCATTTGCATTAAAATAAGTTGCTATTACCATTACTAAATCTCCCATCAATGTGGCTTTCAATGATTGGAGTCCATCCGTTGATATGGATATCAATATTGGTTTGGCATTGCTCATCTTCAAAAGCCCCAAACCCAATATTTATACCCAATTAGCTGTTCTATCCATTTGAACCTGATTGATATCCTTAATCCTATCTTTTTGGGGCGATCAAGCCATTCCAAAACTTGGAGTCAGGTACACAGCACCATTCCAGGCGCTGGGCACATCCCAAGTGTTCACATAGACTGACAGATGTGGTCCGTGGAGCACCTTGGTCCTTCTGGAGGAGTATCTGCAGTGGTTCCTCTCTGCATCCTCTTCTGAGTCTATGAAATATTTGCAGAAATCAATTCAGCAGGCATTTTTGAGAATACACTTGCTCGTGACCTTTTAATTAAACTTGACCATATTGAAGGAATAATGGTAATGACGGTCCAAGTAGCAGCTATTCACTTCCATTAGGGTGAATCAGTTTCTTCAGAGATGTGCCCCAAAATGACTGTTTGATTTGGCATGTATCATTTAAGTGGCAATTACTGAGACGGCATTTTAAAGGTATGTAGTGCCTTTTATTCTGTGCAGGAAATCTGTACTTAGTAGTTGAGAGAATCTGATGGATTTGGGCTGGACTGTTTAGAAAAGGAAACGTATGATTAGTGGTGATGAAGAAGAAATTAGCGTTGAGTTTCTTCATGCAGACAGAACTGAAACCTATCGACAGGATTTTCTCTAAAATGTCTTAAATTTCATTTTGTCTGGAATCAGTCAATTTTGAGTTCTGGAACTAGTAAGAACATTATTTTAACACGAAAATGGAAGTTAAGTTCTTCCAGTGCTTTCCTTTGCGTGATAAAATGTGTGTTCATGCAGCTATACTTGCCCATTTGTGAACAGATATGATAAGTATTTTTTCAGTGCTTGATACACCCCTCTATTCACACTCCAACCAGTCCAAACTAAAGCACAGTAACCAATGTGCTGATGTGTGGTTATGCTGTAGTTTTATATTTAAAGTTTACAAAGAGCTCTCAAAAACTGCAGCTAATGCACTTCGATCAGCTGCAGGTGCACCTCTGCACCTCTGCACCTCTGGATGACGACGTCTGCCGAAGCATTTCCCACACAACTTCTTGCTCACTGCAATAAGGCTACGGGGGTAATGGTTAGAAAGGTTGTGCAGAAATCAGCAGGTAGGAGGAGGTAATAGATGAGAGTTGATAACAACTGCATCCAGTTGAGATGACTCCATGGAAAGTTTGGTTCAGTCTAGAACGACCATTTGCTATGGAAGGCAGCAAGATTCCAAAATTCAGGGTATTATTCACACACGCAAAGGCTTTTTTGCATGAAAGATGTAATGTAAAACAGTGTATTTCTAGTGAAATTACTATATTACTGCTGCTTGCATTATACAGGAGCTCACGGATATTTTCTGGGTCTTATCCCGGAAACTGATCAGATAGTATGGTTTAGGAGAGGTATGGGATTCTCAGTAAGTCATTTACTTTGTACTTTGAATCATTCCCTGTCCAACAGATCTTTTAAAAACTTCTGGCTATAGTAACTAAAAGGAGTATTTGGCAGATTCATAAATGTCCCTGTTTAAATAATGTAGAATGAATACTACTGTTCATAAATGTATGTTTCCTAAAATGTAGAGAACTCCACCGACCATCTTTTGTAACATAAAATCAGTAAGTAGTATGTGCAAAACAAATGATGCTTTGTCCAATGAAAGCTCCTGTATCACCAGTGTGATCTCAAGAGATATAACATTTAGTCTAGTACTGTAATTAATTTCAAAATCACACTTACTGAGGGGATTGGCTTATTTTGACTAGGAAGCAGAGGCTAGATTGTGTGTCCTGACTAGAGGGAAAAAAAGCTGAAGCACTGGAATAATAAAAATTACCATTACAATACACTTAGATTAGGAATCTCTACTGTGTGTCATGCATATGAATTTTCATAATTTTATCTGTTTGAGTCCAAGCTCTTGTTTTGTGGTCCCCCTCAACAGAAGGTGCTTCTAAAAAAAGGCAAATTGAGTCAAATAATGGCTCAAAAATAATGGAGTACTTCTTGCAGTATTTTGTCTTACTATAGGTTAGGTTGTGGGTTCAAACATGGAAGATGCAAAGAGTTGTAACTCAATAGGATCAACCAAAACACCTTTGCAGTTTACTGTAAAGGCATAAGCATGTGCTGAATAATGCCAAGGCTGATCTAGGCTTGCTGTTATTGACAGTGGCCAACAGCTGTGTAGATGCATGTGCAAATACTGCCCATAAATAGTGACGCTTAACTAAAAAACTCCCAGCTTCTGCAGATCTGTACCTGTGCAGTTTTGGAGCTGGATGTGTTATCTTTGTATTGCATGGACAAACCTTTCTCCAGGTACCTGTCTGCTGATTTTTGATTCACAGCATCCTTTGGCGATGATTTCCTGAGTTCATTGACCTTATCTGGAGGAGTAGCTTCATATTTATTTTTAAGCTTATTGTTTTGTGTTTTTTATCATGTGTATTGAAACAATCCATCTTCTTTCACCTTCTCCTTGCTAGGAATGATATTTGCAGATATGCCACATCGCTTCCAAGGCATTCTTTTTCCAGCCTGAAAAATCTTAGGCTGTTAAGTCAGATTGACCTACCTTTTATCACATATTCTTATCTCTTTGAATTCTTTAATAGTGTTTTCAAGACTAGAAGGTAGAATTTCCCATAGGTAGGCCAAGGCAAAGTATACAATAGATTTATTCATTTACAAAATGTTGTTCTTTACCTGTTAATTACTAATGATATATTTGTTCTTGATTGGTTTTTTGACCTCTATACGAGTATTGAACTGATGTTTTCATAGGGATACCTCCTACAATTCTAAGATCAGCTACATTTGACTAAGTAGTTAGCTCAATTTGTCACTGAATATACAAGGTCAGAGCTGCTTTTTTCTCTGTTTACATTTTATAGAAAAGCAAGCATAGCACAATGTAATGCAACTTTTCTGCAACTCTTTGAACCCATAGTAATTATTTGAAAGGCCAGAAACTTAGGAAGTATTTCCCATTTAAAATCAGTATGCTGAAATTAAATTTTCCTGTTGCATGAGTGAAAGCTCAAGGAAACCTGAATCATAGGTGGAGCCTGTGGAACAAGTCCGGGTCAGGCACTGGCACAGGCTGCCCAGGGAGGCGGCAGAATCACCGTCCTTGGAGGTGTCGTACATGTACTGAGGAACATGGCTTAGTGGGCAGCGTTGGTGGCAGGTGGATGGTTAGACTAGATAATCTTAGAGGTCTTTCCCATGCTAATGGTTCTGTGATTCTATGCCATCTTCAAGCAACCGTGGGCAAAACTGCCTATTTGGCTTTGTTTTTCACACCCTTTATGGACTTTGTTACAGGGGCTTAAAAAAAAAAGTGGTTTTACGCAGCTCCCTGAGTCAAAAGCCACCTGAGACCATTGCCTTAAGACCTGCACAGACAAAAATTATTATAAATTGGATAAAAGAGTCTGTAACTTCACTTTTTAAATTCATGCTCCAGGCAACTTTGTCTGTGGAGAAGGAAAAAGAATTAAAGCAAAAAAGAAGTCTGTGAAGCATTGACACCTTTTCAGAAGAGATTACAAGATGGAAGTCTAAAGATAATAGATGCAGAGCTGAAGGTTAATCAGTGTAGTTTGGGAATTATCCAGAAGTACTGCTTAGCTTCCTGTTGGTTTATTGATGCTTCTCTGGGACAGCCAGATTCCCAAATGGAAAGCATAGGAGTGATGTTTTATCTTTCCTTGCTCCTTTAAACAGAACATACTTAGGGAGGTAGAAAAATAATAAGATATGTATTAACACTATTTTTAAGATAAGAGCTGGTTAATCGACTATAACAAATTAAATATTTCATGTAATTAGTGCACGTACTCTGTATGTTGATACCAGTAAAACTCTTTTACATGTGTACTGGCCAATCCGCAGAAAATACACTGCAGAAGCAATTCTAATAAGCAACAGATGGAAAAGATGACTAAAATGTTTTTTTTGTTCTCATAACTGTGACACAGTTAAGTACAAGTGCTATCAGATAAGCTTACTGCTTGTAATGTAATACATTTGAAAGCTGTCATTAGCTGTTCCATCAGTGTGCTTGATTTGCCTCTGAGATGACAGTACAAGTTGGGGATGTAAGTTCTGTTCTGCGTTTCTGCTATACTCATGATATTACTACCACTCCTTTAATAGAAATCAAACAGCTTGTTTACTCAAGTTATGATTTAACTAGCTTACAGCCAACTATGCTATTTTTAAAGAGTCATGCAAGTTTCATCCTGACTGTTGAATGTAGAGGAAAGTAAATACTACAAATGAGCTTAAGCAAAAAAAAAAAAAAAAAAGCAATGAAGTCAGCCTTGGAACGAGGGCTGGATCGTAACTGTCAATGTGCAGAAATACCTGCTGGGAGGGATACAGGGCTGGGCGTTTCTCAGTGATGCCCAGTGGCAACAGGCATCTGTTCAAACAGAAGTCTTCCTTACAGTGAAGGAGGTCTGCCTAGTGAGTGATCTTCATGCCTAGGGATGTTCGCAGCCCAAGTGGACAAGGACCTGAGTTGCACTTTACCCTGTCTTGATTTACTGCCAGAATATTCCATCACGTGAACCCCTCTGATATTAATTGCGCAGCCTGAATTCTCACAGGTTCACTGTCAAAGCAGGGGGGATATTTATATGTAAACAGCAAGGATACATTCTTGGTCTGCTGGTGTGCGTGCTTACCTTACTAAGAAGTGTGGTGTTTCAGAGCTTTGGAGCTCAATGAGCAAAAAAACCCAACAAAAATAAACAAAGCAAAACAAAACAAACCCCAACCCAGTCATTCTGGGATCTGGGCTGGGACGATGTAAGCTATCTCCAAAAAACCTCTTTGAAAATATGCTGGAAGTGTTGGTTATTGTCTGTTCTGCTGGACAAAATATGTGAATCCGTATGTGAAGTTTGAAAACTCTTCTGGGACATACAGTGCGTCCCTCTGAAAAACAGCCAAGAGCAACCAAAAGTCAGTGTGTCTGTCAGGTCAGTTATGTTGCTGTTGAGGAGAAGGAAGATAAACAGAGCACATGCTGTGGACAGGACTGCCTCCTGCTTTCACCCACAGTTCCGTGTCCTTGTGTGACACTGCACATCAGGTGGATTTTGTCCTCCATCAGGAGGTCGTTCCATTTGTATGCTCTATCGCTTGCTAAGTGCATCAGGATCCTCTGGAAGTCAAAGAATGGGGCAGAGCACATGGAAGTTATTACTTAATAGCATTGTCTATTGTGTGCAGAATGTCTAATCAAAACTGCACATGTATTCCATGCACAAACATGCACTCCCATGCCTCTGGAGGGACAGGGAAAGGAGGTTTAGGAGCTCTCCTCTCGCCATAGGAACCACTGCCTTTACAGTGCAATGTGACTGTAGTTCTGCCCAGTGGCTGAAGTCTGTCCCACTGTGCCCTGACATGGGGAAGTACCTTCCCATCATCCTGCTTCAAGATGTAGTAAGCTTCTCAAGGTACATGGAATGGATTTGTTTTCAATACAAATATTTGTTTCTGTCATGGCAAACTACTGCGTAGAGGACAGAATGAGATGATATCAGTGGTATGGCATGGGCTATGGTCTGCTCACTCCTTTGGTCCCACCAGGTGCATTCTGCTCTTACATTATAAAGCGTTGTTGCGTGGATGCCTTTAAATGATGCCGTGCTTCGTGCCAGTTGTAAGATGACCTAGCAATATGGCCTGTGTCCCCTTGGATCTCTACATATGTGCGTGTCAGACGAACCTTCCCGTTCTGAGCGGCCAAGTGGCAGTCTCAGACAGCTGTACAGCCACGAGATCCTTCACAGCAAAGCTGATAGCAGCATTACAAGTCTCTGTGTTCTGGAGAAACGGCGTGAAGGAAGGAGACCCTGCCCTGAGTTCTGCCCGGAGCGACGGAGAGGAGCGGGAGCGCGAGAGCCGCCCTGCAGATGGCAGCATTGAGCAACGCATCTCCCGCAGCTGGCTTGCAGGCTTGTTTTCTACTCGGCGACGGGAGTTACACATGCAGCACGTTTCAGCCCTCTAAGCTGCAGAGCACGTTGACCATTCAATTTAATTTAGCGCAGAACGATGCGGGAAAATAGACTCAGCTGCTCGACGCTACGGGGAAAGGAGAAAAAAAAAATAGGTTCCCTCATCTGGGAGCCCCTACCCGACGTTTCTGCCTCACGGGGCTCCGTGCCCCGGCGGGGACGAACCTCCCCGGCGCTATTCGGGGCACGGCAGAGGAGGGGCAGCCGCGCTCGAGCCACGTAAGAGCCGGAAACGCTCCCGAGGCGCTGCGGGGCTCCGGCCGGCTCGGCGCTCGGACCTGCCCTGCCGCGAGGCGAGGGAGGGCGGCTCCCCGCCTGCTACCTACCCGCCGCAAGCCCGCCACACTGCAGAGGCTGCCGCCGGCGGTTATAAATAACACGCCGCCGAATGGCGTCTACGCCTCCTTACTACGCGCCGCGGCCCGGCCCCGCCTCCCCGCCGCCGCCATGACTGACAGGCGGCCGCACCAATGCGGGCGCGGCCCCCGGCGGGCGGCGCGGCTCGGGGCCGGGCCCGGCGGTGGCGGCCCCCACGGCCGCGCTGACTGAGGGCGGGGAGCGGCGGGGCGGGCCGCGGGGCCGCGGGGCCGCGGCGCTGGGCTGGCCGGGAGCCTGGCGGCGGCGGCGGCTCCGGGGATGGTCCACGCACTGGCGCCGTCACGTGTTGTTCTGCTCGCAGCGAGCCTGAGCCGCGGCGGCGGGCGGAGGGGCCGGAGAGCGAAGCGCGGCCCCCGACGCCTGTTTTGGTGCGGGGCGCCGGGAAACTCCGCGGAGAAGCCGGCGGGGAGCCAGTCGCCGCGGCCGTGCCCGCGTCCCCCGCCAGCCTGGGGCGCGGGAGGGAGCCCTGCCGCCGGCCGCTGAGGCGCTGCCGCCTGGAATGAGGAGGAGGAGGAAGAGGGGATGTTCTTGCCGCGCTCGGGCTGCCTCCCCTCCTGCCGCCGCCGGGTCGCGTTCCGTGTGGAAATGGCACTTTCTCTGCCTAACGAGATGGGACTGAATGGGGTCGCCAGCCTCCTCCGCGCGCCCGAGCGGGAGCAGCAGCAGCAGCCGCGGCGCTGAGCCTGGGGGGCGGCTGTGTTGTGCTGTGGGGGCTTTTCCGTTGGTTTCTTTTTTTCTTTTTTTTTTATTTTTATTTTTTTATTTTTTAATTATTTGGGAGGAGGGAAAGAAGCGTGCTTTTTTTTTTTTTTTTTTTTTTTTTTTTTGGGTGCAAACCCCGGACTTTGCAAAACAATCTCCGCCCCCGAGAGGATATTTAATCTGCAACAAGAATCGCAGCTCGCGGAGGTAAAGTTGAGAGAGGAAGGGCTGCCGGACCCCGTGCCTCGTGGGGACCTGAACCCCGCGGACCGAGGATGCGATTCTCTCTCCCGGCGGCTGCCCCCAGGACGCGGCTTTCGCCTGGACTGAGCGGGACCGGACTGTAACTTATTAAAGACGCGCTCACCCACGTAGGGGCGATTGGGGCATAAACAGCGACGCGAACTCCGGTCTGGTGCCGGAGGCTGCCTCTGCTGCCGAACAGCTGCTCGCCCCGTGCTCCTGTCCCTCCCCCGTCCCGTTTTCAGAAGGGGATCCTGAGCTATTTTTATTATTATTATTATTATTTTTATTTTTAAATTGTTGCATGCATTTTATTTTGGGTGGTTGTTGACTTTTGCAACTGGCTCAGCTGTTTCGGGGTCTTGTGGACTGCTGACGGTGGTAGCAGCAGCACTGCCTCTCACCATGGCCAGCCCCACAGAGAACAGCGAGGGCTTCTTCTCGGATGTCAGAAAGGTGGGTTACTTGCGCAAACCCAAGAGCATGCATAAACGCTTTTTCGTGCTAAGGGCAGCCAGCGAGTCTGGACCCGCCCGGCTGGAGTATTATGAGAATGAGAAGAAATGGAGACACAAGTCGGGGGCCCCCAAGCGCTCCATCCCATTGGAAAGCTGCTTCAACATCAACAAGCGGGCTGACTCCAAGAACAAGCACCTGGTGGCCCTCTACACCAAGGACGAGCACTTTGCCATCGCAGCTGACAGTGAACTGGAACAGGAGAGCTGGTACCAAGCGCTGCTGCAGTTGCACAACAGGGCCAAGGGCCACCACCATCTCCACCACCATCACCATCACCACAGCGATGTCACGTTTGGGGGCAGCAGCGTGGGGCTGGGGGAAGCAGGTGAGGACAGCTATGGCGAGGTAGCCCCTGGCCCGGCTTTTAAGGAAGTTTGGCAAGTAATTCTGAAGCCTAAGGGGCTAGGCCAGACAAAGAACCTGATTGGCATCTACCGCCTGTGCCTGACTAATAAGACCATCAGCTTTGTGAAGCTGAATTCGGATGCGGCTGCTGTGGTGCTGCAGCTGCTCAATATCCGCCGTTGCGGACACTCTGAGAACTTCTTCTTCATTGAGGTGGGACGCTCGGCAGTGACCGGGCCTGGGGAGTTCTGGATGCAGGTGGATGACTCGGTGGTGGCGCAGAACATGCATGAAACCATCCTGGAGGCCATGCGAGCCATGAGTGAGGAATTCCGACCCCGCAGCAAGAGCCAGTCCTCCTCCAACTGTTCCAACCCCATCTCCGTGCCCCTTCGTAGCAGGCACCACATCAACAACCCTCCACCCAGCCAAGTGGGGCTCAGTCGCCGGTCCAGGACTGAGAGCGTTACAGCCACCTCCCCAGCTGGTGGTGGGTGCGGAGGTATGGGTGGCAAACCCAGCTCTTTCCGGGTCCGTGCATCCAGCGATGGGGAAGGCACCATGTCAAGGCCTGCCTCGGTGGATGGTAGCCCAGTTAGCCCCAGTGCCAACCGGACCCACTCGCACAGACACCGTGGCAACTCCAGGCTCCATCCTCCACTCAACCATAGCCGTTCTATCCCGATGCCTTCCTCGCGCTGCTCCCCATCGGCCACCAGCCCAGTCAGCCTGTCGTCCAGCAGCACCAGCGGCCACGGCTCCACGTCAGACTGCCTGTTTCCTCGAAGGTCCAGTGCTTCGGTTTCTGGCTCCCCTAGTGATGGTGGATTTATTTCTTCTGATGAATATGGTTCGAGCCCATGTGACTTCCGCAGCTCTTTTCGTAGCGTGACCCCAGATTCTCTAGGACACACCCCACCAGCTCGGGGCGATGAAGAGCTCAACTACATCTGCATGGGGGGGAAGGCCCCCTCGTCCTGCTGCAGCCTGGCAGCTCCCAATGGCCACTTCATCCCACGCACCTGCCACCCGCAGCAGCAGCCCCGCTACCCCAGCACGTCGTGCTGTCCCCGAGCCGGTAGCGAGGATGTTGCTGACTTGGACAAGGCATTCAGGAAACGGACTCACTCTGCAGGCACTTCGCCCACCATCTCCCACCAGAAGACACCCTCTCAGTCTTCGGTGGCCTCCATTGAGGAATATACAGAGATGCTGCCTTCTTACCCCTGCGGCGGCAGCCGGCTGCCCTCCTACCGGCACTCGGCCTTTGTGCCCACTCACTCCTACCCTGAGGAGTGTCTGGAGATGCACCACCTGGATGGCAGCCATCATCGGACCAACTCCGCTCCGCACACGGACGACGGCTACATGCCCATGTCCCCTGGCGTAGCCCCCTTGCCCAGCAGTGGGGCTGCCCCCAAGGGCGGTGACTACATGCCCATGAGCCCCAAGAGCGTGTCAGCCCCGCAGCAGATCATCAACCCTGGCAGAGGGGGCCGCCACCCTCCAGCCACGGTGGACTCCAACGGCTACATGATGATGTCCCCTAGCGGCAGTTACTCCCCGGACAGCGGCTCTGCGGGCTACGGCAAGATTTGGACGAACGGTGCCGGCCATCACCCGAAGCTCTCGGTGGAGAGCAACGAAGGGAAGCTGCCCTGCGGCGGCGGCGACTACATCAACATGTCCCCGGCCAGCGGCTCCACCACCAGCACGCCGCCCGACTGCTACTTCGGGGCGGCGGGGCAGCCGGGCGTCGAGGAGGCGGCCGCCGCGGCCCTCCACAAGCCCATCTACTCCTACTTCTCGCTGCCGCGCTCCTTTAAGCACGTGCACCGGCGGGGCGGCGTGCCGGCTGGCGAGGACGGCAGTCCCCAGCCCCGAGTGGCGCTTGGCTCCGGCCGCCTCCTCTACGCCGCCGAGGACTCGTCTTCCTCCACCAGCAGCGACAGCCTGGGCGGCCCCGGCGGCCCCGAGGGTCCCGCGCCGCACTCGCAGCCCCCGCGCAAGGTGGACACGGCCGTGCAGACCAGGGGCCGCCTGGCGCGACCCACGCGGCTGTCGCTGGGCGGCCCCAAGGCCAGCACCCTGCCGCGGGCCCGCGAGCAGCCCCCGCTGTTGCCGCCCCCGGAGCCCAAGAGCCCCGGCGAGTACGTGAACATCGAGTTCGTCCCCGGGGACAAGCCGCCTTTCCAGTCGGCCGCCCCGGGGCTGCCGCGGCCGCCGAGCGGAGAGGCCGCCGAGGAGTACATGAACATGGAGCTGGGGCCGCCCCGCGCCCACTGCCCCAGCGTCTTCGCCGCCGCCGCGCGGGCGGCCCCCGCGGCACGGCCGGGTCGCGGCGCGGCCCTTCCCGGACGGGACTACGTGAGCATGCAGCTGGGGGGCTCCTGCTCGGACTGCGCCGACAGCCCCTCGCCCTCCTCGCCCGCCCCGTTGCTCGGCTACGCCGACGCGCGGGCGGGTCGCTCCGCGGCCGAGAAGCCGCCGCCGGCCGCCGCCGCTTCCCCCGAGCTGCCGCGGCCCCCGGCCGAGCTGGCGGCGGCGCCGCCGCGCTCCTCCTCCCTGCTCGGGGGCCCCGGCGCGGGCAGCGCCTTCACCCGCGTCAGCCTCAGCCCCGGCCGTAACCAGAGCGCCAAGGTGATCCGCGCCGACCCGCAGGGCGGCCGCCGGCGGCACAGCTCCGAGACCTTCTCGTCCACGCCGAGCACCGCCCGCGGGGCGACAGGCGGCGGCGGCCCCGGGGCGCCGTTCCCCTGCGGCGGCGCGGGGGGCGCCGAGGAGGTGAAGCGCCACAGCTCGGCCTCCTTCGAGAACGTGTGGCTGCGGCCCGCCGCCGGGGATCCGCCCTCCGCGAGCCGGGGGTCGGGGGCCGCGCTGGAGAACGGACTCAACTACATCGACCTGGACTTGGTGAAGGATTGCAGCCACCGCCGCCACCACCTGCACGCCCCCGCGGAGGGCGCCTCCGGCCCGGGGGGGAAACCGCCGCAGCCCCGCTCCCCGCGCGGGAGCAGCCACTCCAGCGACGACCTGAGCGCGTATGCCAGCATCAGCTTCCAGAAGCGGGAGGAGCCCTAGGAGCCGGCCGCGAAGGTGAGCTCCGTGGTGCCCTCACGAGGGGGTGGGGCGCGGCGCTGGGATGCCCGGGGCTGGCGGGCACCGTTCCCGGAGTACGGTGCTCGGGGACGGCACGGCTGCCGTAGCCCCGTCCCGGAGGGTGCTCCTGAGATGCGGCTGCTGATATCGGGTCTGGACTGCGTGGGTGCGGTGTTGTGGTGCGTAGTTACGGTGTGGTCTGTAGAAAATGAAAACGTGAATTGGCCGAGAGAGTGGGGCTGGAAATAGGAAGCTTCAGCTTTAATCCTCCTTTGGCCAGCGCTTGCTCCTGCGGCTCGGGAGGGCGGTGAGCCGTGCTACTCGTGTTTTCCCACGTGTAGAGAGCTCTGCTGGCGGCATCACCTCACAGGGTGCGCTGAGCTGGAACCTCAGCTCGATTTGGAAAGTGCTTTGAGTTTGGGGATGTCTCCAAAGTATTGTGTCCACCACTTGTGTTTCAGCTGATGTGGAGCGTAGCTGCCCCGTGCTTGCAGCAGTGTTGCAGACAGCATGAGAAGCAGGCCCTAAAAGTGTGCTTTCGTCATAGGCCAAACTGGTGTGTTTTGTTTTTCCCTAAAGTTTTCCAGTTTTCATTTGGGAAAGCCCCTTGCTGGGCTGTTGCAGGTGGCTGGTGTGTAGAGGTGTTGCCACCAACAGTGCCACAATTCTGCTCTCTAGAAGCTTGATGCAGCTCATCAAACATATCTGGTCCAGGAGCTGGTGCAACATAGTGCAGATGTGTGAGTCACTCAGTGAAAGGTGACTGGCAGGCAGCTCCCTGCTTAGCTCTGCCATGACATGTGTTGTTAACAGCTCTCGGTGTGTTTGAGCGGCAGCAGCAGTCCCAGCAGTGTCAGTGGGTGTTGGCACAGATGTGTACATGGTGATGTGAGAGGACGAGTCTCGTACTTCTCTTTATTATTTTATTTTAAGTATAATGAAGTATGATAAATGTATTTCTTGTGTTGTGTGTTCACTTGGTGCAAGGGTGGGATGCTCGGGACCAGAGTTTCCATTTTGCATGGTTACAGTGTTTATAGAACCTGAACAAAGGCAGAACAGGCTTTCTGTTTTTGCTGCCTGTTAGAGCAATATGCTGCTAGGTGTTGATCGTACAGGACTTCTGAAGGCCAGAGCCAGTTCAGAGTTCAAAGAGAGGTCTCGGATTAGCACAGGTGTTGCTGCTGTGGCTTGGATGGTGGCAGGAGGGAAGTGTTTTGTTTGTGTCCATGTGGCTGTTACAGTGCTCGGTGAGCAGACGCACCACGCTGCACTGTATTCTTTGGGGAGGCTGCCAGGGCTCTGGGGTGTCCTGGTCAGCATTGCCCTGAGCTCCTGGGGACGTTTGCCAGAGAATGCAGCATGCTGTTTTGCCTCTCCCATTGATAGGAGTATTGCTGTTCTTCTCTGTTCTGTGCTCAGACTGGGGAAGCAGGTGCCAGAGAAATCCACCGCTGAGGTCTGAGGGAGTGATGAACATGTGCAGGAGTCAGAGACTGCAGGTCTGAGGGGCGGCGGTGCCACAGCTGTTCACTCATGGATTTTCACAGATGTTCTTACTTTGCTGTGGACACCTTGCTTTAATTGATCCCACGTGTCACCTTAACACAAAGGCAGTGGCAAAGCTCTCTGTCCTGGCTGTGGGGAGGTCCCTGCCGGAGCTGTGCTGGTCAGTGGGACAGAATTTGCCCACCTGTCCCAAGAACACACTGAAAGCACCACATAGCTGCTTGCAGAAGGGCGTGGTGAAAGGTGTTGTCTAATGGAGGAACTGCTGTTTGAAGTTGGCTCTTCTTTCTCCAAATTAGGATTGGGCTAAGCAAGTAGAGTTTCTCCTGGGAGACTGGGAAGAGTCGATCTGTAATTATGTGGGTAGTCTGCAGCCATGCTGCCCTGTGCCCTCCCTATCACACAGCTCAGCTGCCTGCTCAGATGTTAACCCATCAGGCTCCTATTTCCCATGCTGGATTCCTTGCCATCAGCTGGAACTTTCCTCACAAAGGTCAGCCTGGCTGGTTTATCTTCTTGAGTTCGTCAGAGGAAAAAAAAAGAATTGTCCATGTCAGACCATGCTTAAATGTGTTTGTTGTCAAGTCCTCAGACTTTTGCTGCTTTGGAGGTGGAATTAGGGTTTGGCAGGGGAATCAGCCTGTGCCACTGTAACTGATGCCATGCTTGAGAAACTCTGCCTGGAGGCGAGTGGTTTATCAGCCTGCAGGCAGTGTGCTCGCACATGCCTGGAACAGTTGTGGAGAACTTTAAGGTAAACTGTTCTATGCTGGCACGAGCAGGGAGTGCACTCCAGGTCTGAAGCTTTGTGCACCCCTTCCAAGGGGCGGCCATGTAGGTTCCATCTCACCCTGTGTCACCCTGCACTGCTACGGTGTGGATGTGCAGATGCTGCCTGGAAGGGGAAGCAGGCGGCTGTTATTGGTCCTTCTGCTGCCTAAGCAATGTGGGAAGAGTAAGGAATAACCACTTGGAATACTGCAGGTACAGTAGAGAGACAACACCAGGCCTGGTGAGGGAGAGCGGAAGCTGCAGGTATCAGTAAGCGACGGGGAAGGCTGCTTCAAGTGCCCTTTGCTCTCCATCTCTTGCATAGCTGTGGGTTTTTATTTATCCCTTTAATCTCAGAAGTGGCAGAAGAACTGTGCCTATTCATTTTTCTTTCTCCCTCTCCATAGAGCCGGCTTCTTTCCCCTTTCTCCCCAGTGAAGGCCAAAACTATCTGGATAACTCTTGTTTTATCCATTCTGGAATGTTTTCTTGTTCCAGACTACAAGGCAAGGACCTCACATGTTTGCCATTCAACTCCCAGGGGGTAAAATGATTGCTGCTGCTCTGCTGCAAGCCAGCAGCTCCTCTCCTTGTCCTGCTGCCCTGTCCTTCTCGCTGTCCCTGCCACTTGCAGGTTGCTGGGGCATTACGCTCTTAAGGTTTCTTTTAACTTCTTTGAAGTGTGCTTATTTCTCTCAACATTAAAGATACTGGCTGAAACAATCGTGTAGATTTTCAAATTTAAAAAAAAAAATCTTTCCCATCCTCAGCTTTTCTCTGCACTCTCAAATCCCATTGCTTCCATTGTCACACACTGTGGGCTGTTTCCTAACATCTGGCCCTGTCTTAGCCTTTGTAGCTCTCTTCTCTCATTCTTTTAAAAGTGCAGCAGTAAAACTGCTGGGAGCTTCCATGCCCACACACTTTCTTCTGCTTTGGAGAACTGCGGACTGCTGCTTGTGCCGAGGCCAGCCCATGGCTCCTTAGTGCTTGGATCCTATGGCAGGTGGACTTTTGTGCTGCTGTAGCCAAATCTTGCTGGAAAACACCAGCTTGTGGCATGAGGCTGAGGTGAAGTTGCTGTAAGGCGTTTCATTCCTGCTTAGGATTTCACATGCACAGGTGATTAGATGTAGGAAGCACATTCTCAACTTTGGGATTGGTATGAGAAGAGTTACCTCCTAGGAGTATCAGGGGAATGAAGATGAACTGCAGGTAGCTTGTGTTCAGAGCATGCAGTCCAAAAATATTCCAGAAAGGAAGGCAGTAGATGTTGGCATATGAGTAACAGGAAGGGCTGAAGCAGGATCACAGAATGAGGCAGGTATGCGGCTTTGATCTCCGGAGCTTCAAAGCAAAGGCATTATTCCCCCGCCTCATTTCCATTTTGTTGATGAGCATGAGAACTTGTGAAAGTGAGCGCTAATAACACTGAATAGAATATATGCAGCCCGAACAAGTGGTAACTTGGCTCCCTGGCAGCTGTAGGGGTGCCTCTTTGCCTAATGCATGGTGGGGCTTTGGTGCTGTCGGACAGCAGGACACAGGGCAGCAACACCTGGAAGGGGATTGTACCTTGTGTCTGGCTCTAGCTAAAGCAGAGCTCTACCGGGGTGAAAAACTGAAATATTTTTTGTGTCTCATGAAGATATACACTAGGGTAAACAGAAGATTACTCTTGTATTAGTGTCCAATATAAGTGGGATGGCTTCTTGGGACGTTGCTTTCTGTTGTATTTTATTTATTTTTTATTAATTTTCTATAATCAGATTTGCTTCTGCAAGTTAAAAACTTGAGGTGGAACAACTGAAACACAACAATTACCGAAACAAGATGTGTACCATTAAAATAGGTTTGTGGGGTGAGGTTCTTTCCAGAGCTGTACGAGCAGAAGTTCCCCTAGTTTTGGATCAGCACCAACACAAATACCAGTGCATTATGAAAGTTTTTCATGCTCTGTAGGCATTACTGTAGTCAAAACTCTGCATTACTTACTGTATGAGTGCACCAGTTTCCCCATACCTAATTATTCGCCAAAATTGAGCCTGTCTCCACATATTTGCATATTTGCAGTTGTCCTGTTTAACAAAACCACAAGCTTATAATTGTTTTTTTGTTTGTTTGTTTTTGTAATTTAGACAGTAGATCCGTTCCTACATTAAATTTTAATACTTGTTTATTCTCCCATCCTTAAGTTTTAAAGACAAGTTTCTCAAGGCTTCTCTTTTTTGTTTTCCTGGCTTAAAAATTATGACAGTATGATTTATTAACCAGTGCAGTAGATAATGAAGTACTATCTGGACTCTTTCTGAGCAGTTATTCCTGATATCCACCCTGAATCTCCCCGGTGCAACTTGAGGCCATTCCCTCTCATCCTATCACTGTTACCTGTGGGCAGAGGCCAACCTCTGTCTCACCACGACCTTCTTTCAGGGTGTTGTGGAGAGCAATGAGGTGTCTCCCCTGAGCTTCTTCTGCACTGAACATCCCAGTTCCCTCAGCTGCTCTGCATAAGACTTGTGCTCTGTACCCTTCACAGCTCCCTTGCCCTTCTCTGGACACGCTCCAGGGCCTCAGTGTCTTTCTTGCAGTGAGGGGCCCAATGTCAATGTTTTAACTGGTTTCTGAATATGGTTTAATTTTGAAAATGGAACAGAACATTGTAGGGCCAGGAGGACGCTGATTTTTAACCAGCAACTGTGGGGAGTCACGTGTGTTTCCTTAGATAACGCTCAGAAGTGGGGAAATACAACTCCTAAACTAAGAGCAAAACAAATAAGAATGAGCGAACTTTGATATCCAAAAAAATATTGTTATTATGAAATGCGTGGTGAAAGGAGAACTGCGTTCACTCAGATTTTCTATAACTGCAGTATTTTCTTCTTTATGCTGCACTAATTGGACAGTACAATAAATTCCATTAAAACAGGTTCACTGGAGTTTCACCATTTTTCTTCTGGATTAGGAAGTATAGATTCCCTTATAATTCTTTAATGTAAATAATATCTTGTGAAAGAAGGTCTTAAATGGCAAAAATGTGGCTTGTTCCAGCAGGTCTTGGGGTTTTCGCTTTGTGGTAAGAGCTGCAACACAAAACTGTTAATATTAACAAATGCTTCTAAGTTCCCAATTTGTCAGAATGCTAAAAGGTGGCTTTTGGTCTTCTATATGTAGTGCATTACTGTACCCGTTCGTAAAAGTGAGTAGCATTACTCTATTTTTACCTTCTTCTGCCTTCCAGATAGATGGTGATCGTGATGGTCATTATTTTGAATTTGTGAGATAAATGTAGTGAAGGAGAGGTGCCAGTGCCTTAAAAAAGGTTCTCAAGTTTAACAGCTTTATTCTCTGCTTACAGAAATGTTGGGAAATAGAATAAAAGGCAAGGTGTGAACTGGTAAAGGAGATTTAAATAAGTCTGGCACACTTAAACTAACTAAAAGATGTCTTGATATATATCTCTCTGATCATGTTTGACACATCTAGGTCATGTTCTCTGAAGGCTGTTATGAGAGATTTAACCTTGGGTAATTGCAAACTGTATTTTCTTCAGAGCACTGTTTGATCAGGTATGCGGGGCAGCAAAGTTTGTGTGCGTTCAACTGTTTGTATTAATTTGGGAGTGTGGTTAAGGGATCTGCTGTCAGCCACCTGAACCATACGATGAGATGCACCCGGCCTGTGGCGTAGCACGGAGGTTTGCCCGCATACCGCTTGTCAGCTGTTATAAGATCCCATTTATTTGGAAACCAGGGATGTGGAAAAAATGACCGATTAAGTTTTCAAGAAAGGTACACTCCAGGAGAAAGAAATTAGGTTATAGGGGTGTTGCACGCGTTGCAGTTAGCAGAACCACTGAAGTGTGCTTGTGCGTTTGGACTGTCTGATTATACATGTTACAAATTCAGTGTGGGAACATCTGCAACTACAATTGAATTTGCTATTTCTTTGTATTTTTTATTTTCCAAGTCTATGTAGGTTGGATATTTATAAGTCACTAGGGCACCTACTCATTGGACAAGCTTTCTTTGAAAATCGTAATCTGAGGAAAACCAGGAAATATCCTTCAGCCGTGATTCTTGTCCTCTTTCAGTGCTGTGGCTTTCTGTGTGGTGCACAAGTGTTTGCTAAAACATAACTGTGAGGCGGGAACTCCTTCAGCTGGCTGTGCAACTCAATAAAATGCATAACCAAACTCTGCAGGAGAGCTTTCCTTCAGTGGAACAGTTCTCTGAAGGGGTAAAAAAAAAAAAGTGAAGTGTTGGCCAGAAACTGTGAGTTCCTTCTGCCAGTATTTGGCTGAATTTACACTTAAAGCAGAACAAACAAAAAACAAAACAGCAATAACAAAAGCAACAGACAACGGAACAACAATCCTTTATTCCTGCCATGAGATAATGCACATGTAGACATCACTGGTAACATCCATTGTTAAACACTGTGTCCAAATGTATATCTTGGCCAAGAGAAACAACGAACCTCCAGAAGTGTAGACTGAGGTGGAAGATTGTCTGAGTTTGTTGCTCCTCTTACTGCGGTATCTTGGTTTGAGTCTTGCTTGCCAGTCTGGGGGTGACAGTGGGAGAGTGGAGCATAGATGTGGAGCTGGAGTCAGGGCTTCCCTACTTCAGTTCTGACTCAAGCTTTCCATACTCCAGAGGTGCAGGAGAGATCTGAAGTGACTTCTGATTGTGTCAGCGAGGAAATCTAGATTAAACGACTTTGTGGTAATTCATCTTCAGCATAGCCTGGCCTGCATTTAAAGAGCAAGGTAGGAAAGGAATTTTTTACCCATAGAGAACAAGAGTAAACAACTTCTTACTTTGGGATATATCCTTGAGGATATTTTCTTCCGTAGACTGCTTGCATTTCATGGAAGAGACTAACAGAGGTAGCTCAGCTGCATGGTTGTTGGAAGAGGTAGGAAGATGAGGAAGGATCTGGAGGGCAAGAGGTGTGAGGAGCAGCTGAGGGCCCTTGGTTTGTTCAGCCCAGAGCAGAGGAGCTGAGGGGAGCCCTGATGGCGGCTGCAGCTCCTCACAGGGAGTGGAGGGACAGCGCTGAGCTCTGCTCTGTGTGACAGCGACAGGGCCTGAGGGAACGGCATGGAGCTGTGCTGGGGAGGGCCAGGTGGGGTCAGGGAGAGGTTCTGCATCACAGGGCGGTGGGCGCAGAACAGCTCCCAGGGCAGTGGTCACAGCCCTGTGCTGCCAGAGTTCAAGAAGCATTTCGACAGTGCTCTCAAAGGTAGGGTTTGGGTGGTCCTGTGCGGAGCCAGGGGCTGGACTTGAGGATCCTTGTGGATCCCTTCCAACTCAGGATATTCAATGGTTCTGTGACAACTAGGCTTGCTCAGAAGATTTGGAATGACTTAGATTTCAATGAAGTAATAGATTGCTTGTTGTGGGAATGAGGATGTTTATGATGGCTGTATGAAGAGGAGTGAGCAGTGCTCTTCTTGCAGTGCTAGTAAATTCAAGCTGGACAGTTTTCATCTGGTGAAAATAAGTGGTACTTCAAATCTTTGTGATGGTCAGAATGTGTTTTGGGCAGGTCATTGCTTTAATAAAAGTGAAAAAAGCGCCTCTCTTTTTACCCTCTACATTTAACCGATTTCTGTTTTTGAGTTCCCTGCTCACGCAGCACAGGTGTTTCTAAAGCCTAAATGTGCTGAAATTAACTGAAACAAAGGAAACCTGTAGTTGAGGAATCTCAAAAAGCAGCTGCATCCTGGGTGTGGCCCTGCGAGCCATTTGGGCTGACTGAGGCAGCTTGCTGTGCTGAAGGGCCCTGCTGGTGTTGCTCCTCTTGTGCTGGGCTGCCCATGTTTTCCTGGGGCATTTTTCTGTGGCACATCAGGGAGCTGCTGAGGTGTGCTGGGAGGAGAATGGCTGAGGCCAGGGTGCATGCAGCCATCCTGTTTTCACTCATCCTGTACAAGTAAATGGAGGCTGTAGTTAGGCTGGCTTATTGGTTAGCAGCTGTTTGTATTTCCCCATTTTGCGTGTATCAGCATTCAGTTTTTTGAGAAAGAGCAAAATAAAATGAGGAATTTAGTTTGTTTAGGAAGCTGTAGGTTGAAAGCTGTAAATATTTTTCTTATTGAAAGTTAATATTTGTTCTAGTGTCAGTATTTTGGAAATAATGTTGTATTTTGTTGACTTTATAATCATCTGGTGAACGTGATGCCGAATGTCCTTGAATTCCTTGGACAGCTGATGTGGGTGGGTAGCCAGAGTGATGTACCTCTGTCTGAAAGGGAGGCAGAGGCAGGTGAGGGTAAATAGAGAGGGTGGCACATGGGTGTGCTGTGCCTGCCACTGTGCTTTGAGTGTGCAGCTGACGAGACTTCACTCTTATATGGAGCCAATTAATTTATATCCAGACTGGTTTTGAATGCTTTAAACAATATCAGGGTTCTTAAACAATGAAACAAAGCTCTCCAATACATTTCATTCTTCTGGGTATGCAGTTTTCCCTCACAAGCTGCAGTACAAGGAAAAAGGCCTCCTGGAGGTGTGCAGACATGTAGCTAGGGCATGTTTTTTCACGCCTTTGAACTAGGTTAGGAATGTGTCTCAAGATGGAAGAATGAATAGTTATTTGGTGCTCTTAGCCTGCAGGCTTGAAGCGGGAGAGGAATGTTATTGTGTCTTCAGCGCCTGGCACGCACAGCCGTGTTGTACAGGGACTGGCATGGCTCAGTGCCACCCTGCACACAGCTGCTGGCCACCAGTGGTGTTTCTTCAGTCGTAAGGCTCTGGGAAACCAGGGGCACATCTTCAATTAGGAAATGCCCTTTAGAGCACAGGGATTGCGGCACAGAAGTATACCAGCCTAACAAAGCTCTCTTATTACACTGATGCGATTCTCTGTACCCACGTCCCCTTTTTCCTTCCTCTCTGTGAAGTGCTTTCCCGGGAAGAGAATAAGTATTTACATTTCTCTGAAATTCTGTTTTGACCCTGAGTTGGTGGCAGCGTGCCCCTGGAGAGAAAGGCAAGCAGAGGCTGAGAAAGTAGGGTGGTTCACGTTGGAATAACCCTTGGAACGTTTTCTGAAAAATAAACCTGTATTCAGAACTAACTGTGCTTTAATATGCTGGTGTTAGCTAAACTAAGGCAGGCTTGTTCAGTCAGTGCAATTCTCAGATGCCATCGCTGTAGTGAGCGTGATTGGTGAGGTATCCAGAATTGGGGTTTCAAGCACTGAATGCTCTTTTTTTTTTTTTTGAGAACAGCAGCCGCTGCAGTACACACCCAGAGAACTTTGGGTTTAGCTCAGTGTGTGACTAGTGTAATTACGTGCGGAGTTTATCCAAAGCTGAGTGAGATCAGCTGAAAGTGAAAAGATAGAAAAACGGATTTGATTTCTTCAGTTGTTTGATTTTTTTCAAAGAAAAGAAAAAACAACCAAAAAACACCTTTACTAAATGTGAGATATGGAAATCCACAGTAACCAGGCCCACTCAGTTTCGCCTGCTAAACATAGAAGAGTCTTTAATACAATAAATTACTGTTAAATGCAAAGTTTGTTAAGCAACTTATTTATGTATTCATGTATTTCGACTTTTCATTGCGATTTTCAGTCAGACTCAGCTTGACAAGTCATAAATAGGGGATTGAACCAACTAGTAAATGACAACTTGTATTGGCCATTAATTTTATTGGTCAAGAATTTGCATAAATATACACTAATGGTATTATCTGACTGGGAGTTACACCAAGTGCTAAACTAAAAGGTTATATTGCAAATCAGTGTGATTTAGTGGTTATCACTCTTTGAGAATGACCATTAAGAATATAAAAAGATAAGTTTCCTCATTTGCTAATCTAAATGTGATTATTTTAATCACTTTAATTTGAATTAATCCACCATGAAGTCAAGTGTCAGTATATACATGATAATTAAATGTATTTGAACCGATACGATCATGCAGAAGTAGAGCATAGCCACAGAAAAGACCTGGTTCTAGGACCTTGTGTGATCTAGAGAGGAAAGCAGATAAAACACAACACAGTAAGAGACTGGCAGGGTGCAAGAAGAGGACGGAGCATAAGGGCAGGGAAGTGATGCTTAAATGCAGGGAAGGGTAAGAGGGCCAGGCAGGCCATGTTACTTGGCTGGCCTGTTAGTGGGTTGTCTTTGAGAGGGGTTTCAAAAAGTTAGAGAAGGCAGAGTTGTGTAGGAAGGGGTACAAGGAATGAGTGAGCAGGAGGAGGAATGGGAATAATGCTGGGAAGCTCACATTTCAGTCAGCGTAATTGGGCTTTAATGACTTGAATTACTCATAATTTCTTAGCTTGGTAGGTCACTATAACATTTTAAACATAGGTATGAATGAAGTTACGTACTGGTTTCATTGTATGGTTACTGTGGTAGAAAGCTTGGATTTGCCAAGGATTGTCAGAGGAAAAGAGAAAATAAATGGTAGAAGATGTCACTAACATTTTTGCAAGCATGTTTTGGAGGAAAGTTTGCAGGATGATCCTTCTGTGTGAGTGCTATGAAGTATTTCTCATCTTAGTGGGGCAGGGGGAGGAGTCTAAAGTCGGTGTGAATTGCTGTAACCTACTTGAAGCGGATGGGACTAGGGCAACATACCTCCTTTCAGAGTGTGTCCCTTTAAACTTTTTTTTTTTCCCTCTGTAAGCTGTTACTACATTGTTCTGTTTGAATTAATAACAAGTCCCCATTAATTTTAATTAGTTCTGCTAACGAGTTACTTCTAAAGTGCTACAAAATGATCGGTAATTCAGTGTCTGATTTATCTCCTACCTTGGGTATTTCATCTTTTCTGAAAATTCTTCTCCTGCAGATCTGTGAAGACATTTGATCTGTCTCGATTTGAGCTTGTTTACCTCTGTGTTTGTTAGAGTAGCTCATCAGCTGCTATTCCTTTAGCAGATAACTCCTGTGATGTTAATTGTGTTTTATGGATTTGGGTCACAGCGTTTGTGTTTAGGCTGAAGAAACAGGTAGAGGCAAAAGTCTGCTGAATGCTGAGCGTTCTGAATAAGTGGGGCAGCAGAACACTTAGTTGTAGTGTTTGTGTTGTAGGACTTGAATGGCTTCTGTGGCTTTGCAACCTGTGGGTTGGGTCTGTCAGCCCCGGAAGCCTTTGGATGCTGGAGTGGTGGTGCCGGATTTGATTCTTAGTGGTTTTATCAAAATGTGTTTGCTTCTTCACTCTTCATGAAGGTACCACTATAAAATAGGAATATAGTATAGCTGCATGTGTGCTGTTGAGAAGAACACTTTTCCATTATGGTCTGTTTTGGTTCTGGTGAAAAATAGCAAGCTGTTTTTGAGATGAGGCATCTTTCACTGGCAAAGCTGCTGCTGTAGTATCCATAGTGGTACAGCTGTCCATGATATGTGTTCAAAAAAAATCTTTTCCCTCAGACTAACAGCCTCACTGACAAGCTAAGTTCCTGGTTTAGATAAGGACGTATGTGCGGAAAGCAATTTCAGGCGAATGTGCCACTCAGCCCTGCTGCAGTCAGAAGCCGTGTGGGTCTGCACCCAGTCCTAGTTCGCATTCAGAGATGATAGGAGTATTCAGTAAATCACGGACTGACACAAGGAAGCATTAGTCTCTCTAAAACATACCCTGCTGATGAGGCAGCAGCTCAGATGAGCCTGTGGAAGAAAATTGTTGTCCATTCATTAAAAAAATCTTTTACTTGTTCTCCCCTGTGGTGTGATGTAAAAAACGAAAGTGTGTTGTTGAGCAGACTTGTGATGGTGAGAGCAAAGCTTGCTTTAACTATTTGATGAGCTTCTAGCACTCCGATCTGCAGTAGGAAGTAAGCTCTTAAAGATAGCTCTGCTGCTTCACAGAATGGTTCCAGATGGAGTTTGGGTGCAGCTGGAGGATTAACATGCATCAAGAGCTACTAGAAATCATCTGTGGCTTGACTTTTTGTTTCTTCCTTCATTTTTCTGTAGCTTTCTGTTTTAAGCCTTATTTATTAAGAAGTGTTACTCCAAACTACTGTGTCGTTAATTTGGCAGAAGAGGAGGAAGGTTAAAGTTCCTCCTTACCTTCTCCCCCTCTCCAGTGAAATTTTTGATTGTTCTCCTTAATGAGTCATTTTCTCTACAGCTGAAGTTAATTTAACAGCTCATCCAAACAATGAATGTTTTCTGAGCGAGGAAACGAGGGAACTCCAGTTCTTTCCCCTTTTCTTTGTGTAAAGGTATGTCCTGGGCGTTTCCAGAAAACACGGAAAAGAGCATAGACAGCACAGACATGGATTTCTTACAATTTTGTAGAAAAAACCTTCGTTTTTTATGTGTGGGGTTTTTGTTTTTTTTTTTTAATGAGCTTTTCTTACTGTGTTTAGGTTTTGTTCCTCCTCCTCACAGACTCATAGAAATCCACCAGTCCGGATAGATGAGTAGTTTTTCTCCATCTTAAGGGGCTCCGGCAATTAAGGTATTTTGGCACCTTGTGGTCGGTGTGCTTGCCTGTCAGCGACAGGATTCCCCCTGGTTCATTCTGCTGCAGCAGCTGAAGGTCACACAGCACACTCTTCATTTGCCATCTGGCAGTTTATTATTAGCAATGGCATGGAAAGAAGCAGTCGGAAAAGCAGGACCAGAATGGCCAGCGTGTCACACGTTGCAGATGTGCAATGAGGGCTGGGTTCCTACGGCACCTGCTTGCTGGCCAGCCTGCGGGCAGTGCTGCCATGTGCTGCAGGCCTGGCTCTGTGGGTTTTCCCCATATCTATGGTTGTTTTCAGGGTCCATTTGTAGTTGGAATTGCAGTGCCTTAGGAAGATAGGTTTTGTTTTGCCTTCTGGGTGCCACTATGATGTTTTAATATCAGGCTATTGTTTGTACCGTTACCCCAAGCAGCAGGAGGGGATCGCTTTGCTTATGTGCATGTACACTGTGGAGGAATGTCATCCTTTCAGAGTTTGGTGGTAGAACTTCCGTTGGCATGAGTGGAGGGGAGCATCCTCAGCCCTACAGACAGGGCACATAGAAGCAGATAGGGCTTGCAGTGCTGTGGTATGACTATATGTCCAGAAATGTTCCATGAGTACTTTATCAGTGCTTAAAAGTTGATTGCAGACATTCCCGAACTCTTAATTTTTCTGGTTCATATTTCCTATACTGGAACATATGTGTGCATCAAAAGGAGGGTTGTGCGCTCTGTGCTGTTGAAGCCAATGTGCTCAAGTTCATTGTTTTCTGGAGAAAAAGGGTCATCAAAGATTGGAAATGAAAATCACGTGTGAAATATTTCTGACGTGTATGTCATGGATTTGTAAAATCTGTTTCATACTTCTGTTTGTGGAACGTGGGGTGCTCTGATTTGGCTGCATAGTACCAAGTTATTGTGCGTCAATGTCCTCACACAAGGCTTTGATTAAGCAAGAAAAAATGCTGTGATTTTAAAGGCTGGCTTGTGTACAAACTTGCACAGAGGAACAAAAAGTGTGAATTCAAGAAGTTAGCGTTTTTATGTAAGTGTTTTAATACCATGCATAATAGTGGTTGGTCTGAAAGTCATGGAATAAAGGGAAGTACTCATTTCAGCCTTTGGGAAGGACACAGAGATGTTCCATAGCAGATCAGATTTTTATTTGTTTATTTTATAACTGGATATGGTGTTAACCAGGGTAGGCTCAGTGACGGTTTACATGTGGGCTGCAGGTATGGGCAGCTATGTAAGGTTCAGTCCATCAGCTCAAGTTCCGTGTGGCTCATCCAGGCCTCCGTGCCCCCCGTATAAGCCCTTTATGGTTTTGATTGCAGTGTATGACATTATATTCCTGTGTTGAATTGGATTGCTGGTGTGAACATGCTGTCTTTGATTTGGACCTCTTTCTCCAACTATGCATCTAAATATTGTGGACTGTAAAATTTAAGAGCTGGCTTTTTACTCCTGCTTTCCCAATTCAGCTTTCATCCAGAGTTTTATCATTTGAAGTAAGAACTATCTGCTGTTCTTTTTCAACCCCTGCTTGATTATCTTTCCTTCATGTAATCCTCAGAATACAGGTATCCTAGACTATTGGGCCAACTGGATTTGTTCTTCTTTTGCAGCCTGTTGATAACTCTTGTTTTTTTTCCACTGCATCAAAAATAAATGCCTTGTATGCTTGTGGAACCTTAATTAAACCTCTACTTCATCCAGCTGGCAAACAAGAGGTCACGTTCCCTACTCTGTTCCAAACTTCATTGTTTTCCACTTAATTCCTACCTTTCTCCCTGAGTGCTGCTGATCTCTGTTGGCTGGAGGAGCCCACACCTCTGGAGCACTGCTCCCTTTTGGGTTCCTTGCACATCATGTCAGGAGGAAAAAGGTGTTACTGGAGCAGATGAGGCACCAGAAGATCTCCAAGCAGCCACTAGATAAGGGAGTTTGCACCTCATCACTTTGGAGCATGAGTAGTACTGGTGTGTGGGTGCCCTAGTTGGCCCTTCAGGCTTACTGGCACGTGAAACCTCTGCTACACGTGGAATTGTCCCCATGGCCTGCAGAGGCGTTCCTCCTGCCGCCTTCTTCCCAGCACAGGCAGAGCAGGCAGCTGGGGCAGGGCTCTGGGCTGAACGCGCCATGATGTGGGGAGGGGAGAAATCAACTTTTAATTCATGTGCCGTTCACTTAGTAGAACAAATACAGCGAGGCTTATTCTGTAAACCTGTTGTTATCAACAACGCATGAACTGGTAGTTTACATTGCCCATTGATGTGCAGAGGATAGATTAGTAATTTACTTTGCTGTGAAGCACTAGAGTGGCACTTTTTTTAGCGCCATGAGGCAGATTCTATCTACGTGTTGTTTCTGTGATCCACAGACAAGTGTTTTAGTTTGGGCTCTTTACCATCCCATTACTTGTTTGAAAGTTCAGAACAGATGTGCATTTCCTTGTTTTTATAACAAAGATGAAATACTTAAAACTCAAAGCATTCTTTCAAATGGGGAGAAATTAGATTTTTCCTCATGTTTCAGGACTAGAAAACTGTGAACTTCAAGGGAAAACATTCTGGATAAATAAAGAATAGGTCCTAAAGACCAAAAACGTGTTAATGAAATTCTTACTTCAAAAGGAGAAACCTTGAGATTCACAACATCACTGATGGGCAGTGCTGTGAGCAGTGCAGCAGGAAGAAGAAACCACGTTAGCCTCTGGCTGTGGAGGAATGAATGAGGCCATGCCACTTTAACCCACCGCTTATTTTTTGACTGTCCAAATGCTTCCTGGTGTGTCATGATAGCAAAGAAGTGTTTCTAAGGCCTTACCCTGTGCAAGATGTTGATCGCTTACAGGCACAACCCCTGGCACTCTTGTAAAGTTGTGTGCCCTCTACTTCTTGGCTCAGCACAGTAACAGATATGAGTCCTCACTCTTTGGATGAAGTTCTCTGATCGAATGTGGGAAGGAGTGTGAGTAGTTGAACTTCTGCAGCTGTTTGTTCATTAGTTGATGAGAAATAGCCCAGCTGCAGCCCTTGGCAAGATGCACATGCAGTTCATGACACGTTGACAAATATCACACTGTTATTTCCCTGTGCTTCAGTGTATCTGCTTGTCTCTTTTCTCTCTCCCAGTAGATCTGGTAGAACAGGGGCTGTCATTTTATTCTAGTTGCTCAGTGGTTGGCAAATGAGGCCTTCACTTGTGTCTGAGGCTGCCATGTGCTATCAGAGTGCAACACAACAGTAACTGCTGTCGCTGGTGGTTGCATCCTGTCCTGCGTTGTGCTGGGCCTTGCATGAACCTGTAATGTGCTGCTAAGGTTCCATGTCTTCCTAAGGCCCAGAGCAGTGAGCCTCACCATGCTCACAGACCTTGAGTGCCACTGCCAGGCCTTCTCTCTCTCCTCCTTCCCAGTAGCTGTTTCTGCCAAAACATGCCCAGAAGTGCTAGCAGAGGGATTTTTTCCAAGTCTCTCTCATCAAGGTTATACCCAGGAATACGATGTGTGTACCAGCTTCCTTTCCTCTGTGTTTAACTTTGAATCACACGTGTAATTTCTGTCATTACCTTGTAATCTGTCTTGCTGCCTCGCTTGCTGATTGGAATTTAAGAATAACAGAGAGCTTTTTAAAAGGCCTATCTTTCATTAGTCTGTAAGAATGGGGTCTTTTTTGATGTCAAGTGATATTTAGTTAAAAAGCAAATGCCAGACAGTCTGCCTTTTTTTCTCTCCCTGTGAGCCCCAGCTTCTCAGTGTGGTGGAGCAGACAGACCCAGTCTCTGCCCAAGAACTGCCTGCACCTCAGCATTTGAAGAGGAAGGAAGAACTTCTAATTGTTCCATTTTCTGAGCCTGATCATTTAAATTTCAACTTTCAGTGATTTCAGCGGTGATGAAACTGGATAGCCTGGAAGGTTCCTCTTTTGGAGGCACCTGAGAGAGGGCCACTGACATGGTCAGGCAAAAGGCATCAAAAACACACAACGTGATCGCTGAGTGTGCAAGAGGGAGAGCTGAGTTTAGCGAACAGTGGTGCTAGGAACCAGACTTCAAAGGGAGCACACCCTTCCCTTCCCCAGCTGCGCTCTGCCATGGAGGAGAGGCAGGGAGTTCTCCAGTGGAAGTTTGCTTCCTACTTTTGCCTTGGGGAAGAAGTTCAGAGAGCTCTGAAGTTAACTCAGAATTTCAGAGAGGCAAAAGGAAGAGAGCAGATAATTATGAATTTTGATGCCAAACCCATCATTCAGTAGTAGAATTTTCTTATTCCATGTTACACTTCAGGGGGTAAAAAGGTGATGTTTTCTTTTCCCCTGTGTTTTCTTTTACTTTACTTTTTCTTAACATGAATTAATACTAGCTTTGTTACCCTCTGCAATCTACAGATCTTCCCCTGTGTTTATTGCTGAGAGCTGTTTGCATTACTGAAGCAGGGATAGGCAGTAGGAGTATCTTTTTGTACAAAACGTTCATGGTCCTTGTATAGCTGAAGTCCTTTCTGTAAGGTAGCGTGTAGCTTTGATTCTGTTTGAGGTTTTTTCCATTCGCATATGAAACCATAAACTGTAAAGGGAACTCGATATACTTGTACTGTATTTGCAATTTAGATTGCAGAGTGTTTTGGAGTGCACATGTTTGGCTGCCAGTGAAACCACTGGCTGTGAGTCAGAAGGCATCGAACGCTGTTTGCTAGAGTGTCCTTAAGGGCGAGGTCACATAAAGGATGGAAAAATGTTTCAGAGCGTTCCGGGAAGCAGGAGGAGGGGATTTGAGTCTTGTGAGCAGGTGACCTGGGGGGCTGCAGGGTATGTGTCAGCTTGCCTCTCCTGTATCAGCTGGAAGGCCATTTTAGGTGAGGCAGCGCAGTGTGCGGTGCCATGAGCCACGGGCTCCATGGGGTGCTGGGATTGTTCCTGCTCTGCTCCATATGGCACAAGGGATGGGGCGGCTGGTGGGGAGGCAGGCCATGAGCTCCTTCTGGAAGGTGCTGTTGCTGGCAGCGTGCTGCTGACAGACGCTCAGAGAGCAGCCTCGCTGCCTGCCCGCTCGCAGTGGGAGCCGCAGGGATTTGGGAAATGGGTCAAAGTTCAGGCTCTCACCGCAGCTCGCAATGCGCCCAGCCACGCCAGCTGCCGCCCAGCTGTAGCCTCGTTGTTCTTCCTCCTCAGCTCCTTTAGTTGAAGTGCATACTGTTAGCATGCTCAGTTGGTATTCTTCATACATCGGGGCTTGCTGAAGCTGGCTCCTGGGATAGCCTCGCTTCTGCTAGAGGTTGGGGAGAGTTGTCAGCAAGCAGAGGGGTTGGCAGCACCGGCAGAACCTGCGCTGTCGGTATAGGGGGCTGTGCACGCCCTTCAGGCAGCTCAGACTCAAGCAAACACAGTGCTCGCAAGCACTAAATTAAATGTTCTTCTTGAAGAGTGCATGTGCAGTATTATTTTTTTTTAACTACTGTCAATATACATACTGTTTCTTTTGCAATTTTACAGTTTGTTTTGCATTCTGTTTTCTTCAGGGTCATTAATTAGCGCTGAAGTCCTTCTCCCTTGCTGCAAAATACCACCTCCTTAGAGCACCATCCTGTGTGTTAGTTTGGTGTGAATTGCACGGGCTGTGGTGCAGCATGGTTAGCTGTGTGGGAAGCTGCAGGGCTGCTGACAGGACCCGTGCTTGTCTGCAGGCTGGGCTGCACCTGACCGACAGTACTGTGCTCTGATCTCGCCTAGCTGGGGTGAGATTGGTGTTAAGTTTGTGCCTCTCTGTGGCATCCATTATCCTTGTGGTCAAGCATGACCAGTTCATAAAAGATGTAGGATAATAAATAATCATCTTAAATTCACTGACCTGTCATCATCATGTGCCTCCTTTCCCTTAACAACCTAATGCCTTAACAGATGAAAGTCCTGGTCCAGGGAACCTCAAATGAGTAATTGGTTCAAGTGGAGCAGGACAGATATAAATGAAAGCACATGAGCAGCGCTGGTCAGCTGAGGGCAAACATGTCCTCTGTGCTGTGGTCTGTCAGTGAGGTGGGCTGAGGCCAAGCTCTGAGAAGTCACAAATAGCGGAGTTATAAGTGTGTCTTTCACATAGTGCCTTCATTTCATTTGTCAGCTCTTCAGTCTTCTGTTACAAAGTACTGCATGTTTTAAAGGGAGTTTTATGTTTTTTAATGGCAAACGCAGATGGAAGAATCCAAAAGATTTGAAATGGAGCAGAGAAGTTGAAAGGAGAGGGGTGAGCTATAATGTTGGAGACAGTTACTGTCTGTCTTAAAGAGGTTATAAATGATATTATTTATTGCACCTGTCTTTTTGTGGAGGGCTGAGTATTTGTGCCAGGGTAAATGTGATAGTAGCAGTCTTTGTCTCTTAACTAAGTTAGTCCAAGCGGGGATGTGCAGGATCAGGTCCTTAGAGCTGAAAGCGTGATTTAGCATATGCTAGTATCTGGAACATGTGTGTGCTGGCAACTTAGCACTAACAAGTTCTTGCATATACAGTTTTCAGAATCTTTTGAAAACAAATTCTTCACACGAAGGTAGTAAGGAAAGCAGAACTGAAATAGAAGCTGTGTTGCCGTTTCAAAGCAGGAGACTTTCGCTTAAGACACTATTCAATGGAAAAGACAGCAAATGGAATGTTGAAAGTGGAATGTCTTCTTCAGTTTATGAAATTGTTTTTAAGGTTTTGTGTTGTCTTGTGGAATCAAAGCAGACAGAACATCTGGAGTTGGACAAGGAAGGAAATGATCGTAGGATGAAAGAGTATTTGAGAAAGGCTTCATTTTAATGAACTAATTCATCTTTTTAAAAAAAAAAGTGAACAGACTACAATCACTATCGTGAGTGTGAAGATATTTAAATCATAAGGAAAAGGGAAGATAGAAATCTATGCGAGTAGGAAAGGTGTTTTGTTTTTTCTTTCTCCTTCAAGAGAAGTTTGTCCCTTAATAATGTGAAAATTTGTTTTAACTTGTTTGTTGAAGCCAACACCATTCCCTGCGCAGAACTGGAAAGTCAGAGCAAGCTGTGCGAGGGAATGGTGATGCGTGGTAATTAGGAGCCAAATGGCTCTTTCCTTTTCCTCTTTTCTCAGAGGAATTTGGAGCTGCTGGTTGTGTGGTCAAGACTGAGAGACTGCACCGTGTTGCACCACACAGCGTAATGCCTTGAGCTGTTCTCTGTTCGGTGGGCACCCCAGCAGTGTTAATATCTACTTCGTGAAATTTCTTACTACACAAATCATTTTATTATTATTTTTTCCTGCCTGGTCTTATTGATGCTTCCCATGTTTTAGCTGACTGCTCTGAAACCTCTTGCTCCTCCCATGATCTGGAGGAGCGTGTGGATCAACGTTTGTCTGTTGAGGAGAAAAAGAGAATTTTGTGCTGTTCTCTACCGTCAGTCATGGAGTTGTGGTTATTTCTCTTTAATTTGTTTTATCTTTTTAAAATTTGCTGGCTATTTCTGTCTTAATAAATCTTCTGTCTTTAGTAGTCTTACCACAGTGATAAAGTAGCTCCAGAGCTCGTGATTGATCTCAGTTGCCTTTGCTATGGCTTCTAGGCATTACTCAAACCGAGGGCTTGATTTGTTAGCTTGTATCAGCCTCAAAATAATTCCAGTTCTGGTGAAAACCAAGCAGTCAGATGCTGTGTCAGCACTGAGAAATTCCAGAAGGCCATCATATAACTGAGCGGGGGAAAAAAAAGCAGTAGATGGACCTCCACATAGGTAAACATAAGTCTTCAACTGTAAGTTGTTTCCAGTGAGGGAGAAATTAGTGTAAACCATGGTAGTGTGATGCTGAGCTCAGACCTGATGACTACAGCCTGGGAGAGGCCTTGATGATGTTACTGACAGTCCTCCAGAACCACTGTTTCAAATGTGGAACAGCAGCAGCTAAAAAACAGCCAGAAAAAACTGGTGATGCCTTTGGCATCATCAGATAAAGGTACTGGAACAAGAAGGTGTCATTTTGCTGATGTTTAAACCATTGGTGTGCCCGTATTTTGAGCACTGGGTGCAGTTTTGGTGTCTTCACCTTAAAGAAGATGTAGTTTGGGGAAGGTGCAGAGAAATGCAGCTCATAGGCAGGGAGTTGAATTTGCTGCATATGAGGAACAGTTTTTGTCATTCACAAGGTTCTGGTGAAGAGAGGAGAAGATGAGTGGGGTAACATGATCAAGGTTTACGAAGTCATGAATGTGATGGGTAAGGTGAACATGGAGCTCTTGCTGATGGAAATCCTGCAGTACCAGTATTGCAGAACACTTGGTGAAACAGATTGAAGAAAGTGTTTGTTTACACATCAGTAACTTGCAGCCAGAGGATGTTTTGAAAACAGATGGTCTGAACGGGTTCAGGACAGGGTTAGGAGAACTCGTGGTCAGAAAGTGGCGTGAGGGAATGGACCCGGAACATGGTTTGTAAGTTCTCTCTAAACAGCCCCTTCTTCCCTGCTGGAAGTGTGTTCTGGGTGCAGGGCGCTGTTGGTCTGACTCAAATGGGCATTTCTGACACTGAGCCTTTGTGTTCCCTGCCAGCCTTCTGTTGTGCTCCTGAAGTGATACCACCATTTGCAGCAGGGCTGGGGGGAACCAAGAAGGCTCTTTTTTTTTTTTTTTTTTTTTTGGCACTTTCAGTGAATTTCACCTCCAAGGGCAACTTTTGATCTGCTTACTTAAATTCATCAGTATTGCAAGCTGACCTGGCTGTTGCTTTACAGTAAGCTGGAAAAAATTTTCTTCCTTCTAGCCAGGAAAAAAGGCTGGGACCTTTGTCTGGGAATGCGGTTCATCTGGGTTACACTTATCATTTTCCTTTCAGATTACAAGGAAAGGTTCAGGACAGTGCTCAGCTACCAGTGATAAAGGTTTATTTAGACGTAGCTTCCTTTAGCTTGTGGTGGTGAGCAGGTACACTGTTGTTTATGCAACAGAACTCCAAATACATTTCATCACTCGATCGGTGTGACATATTCCTTGTTGTTTGGTTTTGTCCCGCTGCACTTCGATAAATGTGGATTCTTCAGCCTCTGCCTGGTCTCAAAGTGGCCCGTCGTCGAATCACAGAATTGTAGGGGTTGGAAGGGATCTCTGGAGAGCATCTGGTCCAACCCCCTACCATAGCAGGTTCCCTGTAGTAGGTTGCAGAATGCTGCAAATTGATGCAACTAGTTGGGGGGACCATGGTTGTGAGTGAGAGTAAAAACCTCTTTTAAAAGGCATTGAATCCTAATCTGGAGAATCTGAGTACTTCTTAAGAGTCTAACAGAAAGCACTATTTTCAAGTGAATGTGGTTTTGTAGAATTCTCTGGAAGTGAACTGCAGTATAGCCGTGGCTTGTAGGCAGGTAACCACTGGTAAGTGGAAGACAGAATGCCTAGTGATGTTGGTGATCTTCTCTGCCAAATTTTTAGAATTAATTTGAGTGGAAGTCTTCTAAAAGACAGGTTAATAAAGAGAACTTGGAGTCTTTGCATGATTTTAAGATTGAAGAGGTTGCAAGACTGAAAAAAGCAGTCTGGTCAAATGCTGAAAGCGGTGTGAGAAAAAGGAAAAACGGTGAGGGATTTTCTTTCAAAGTTTTGTTTTCGTTGGTTTTGCTTTGTTTGTTGGTTTATTTAAAAAGAAAAACTTGACCCATTTTTAATCCAGTGTCCTACGATCTATTTTTTCCTGCAGGAAAACTCAATAAGAAGAGCTTGGTTCTGTCTAAACCCAAATATAGTCAGGCTTTGCCTGACTTAGAGTCAAGCTGCTCTAGAATTTGTCAGTAAGAAGACCATACTAGCAATAATGGGTTATTATAATAAATAATACGTGAGCTTCAGATCCATCTGCATTTTTCTTGCTGGTGCAGAGTTGTCTCAGAAGAACACTGGGTGTGAGCCCACTGATTGCTCCTTGCTGTCTTCCTGCCCTCCCTGCCACTTTCTCTTTCCACAGTGCCGAGGTTAAATTTCATAGCTCAAGATGTAAATTAAATCTTAAGTTATATAGAAGTCCGTCCTTGAAAGAGACCATAAATCTCGTCAGTATGCTTCAGCTTCATGGAATGCATAAAAGGAGCCTCTGATCAGTTAATTTTTAGAGGCAGAATACAAATGTATAAGGCAAAACTTGTTCAGTAACTTGGGAAACAAAGGAAAAAACCTTTACTTCTTTGGACAAGAGAAGATTTTCTCATTAAAATATGAATTGTACGTAAAAATGTCAGTATTCCTGTGAACTGTTTCTACTGTTTGCTGTTGGAACCAGCTTTTTCTGTAGCCTTTTCTGTTCCTTTTTGAATATATGCTTTTTCCATCCAATGCAATGAAAATGCAGTTAAGTGCCAGTGCAGTATTCGCTGATGAAAATTGGGTTTTAATTTGCTTTGAATGAGTATGTTGAACAGTTCTACAAGCCACTGCTGGTGGGTGGGGGAGAAGGCGCTAACAGAGAACAACTCGAGTGGCTGGTAACATGATGAGCCCTGACACTGAAGACCTGACCTTAGGAGGCTTAGGATTTCAGGTGGCTTGGTGCCAGCTGTGGCATGCAGCAGTGGAAAACAAGTGTGTGGAGAAATCCTCCTTTGCTTTTTGTTGCCTTCTAGGATGAACCTGCTGAACAACCCAGGAGTGTTCACTATCCTGCTGCCTTACTGAATTCTTGCTCTAGTGGCGAGGGAGACTGATGATGAGGTGGATGGTTTTGCGGCTTCTCTTTGCTTCCTAGAAGTCATCAACTGTAATGATGAAGGAAGCGGGAGGGGAAATTAACTCTTTCTCAAGGGTGTCTTTTTATGGGAGGCCGAAGTGAAGAAGTGCTGGGCTGCTTTTCCCCTCCATTGTTACCCAGCATTCCTCACAGCACGTTGTGGTGGTGCTGGCCAGGCTCTGCCCACTGCCTTAGCCAGGTCCCAGCACTGCCTGCAGGTACGTGGGGATGAGTTTCAACACCTTTGGATGAAATAGAAAAAAAAATGGCAGCTGGAAGTACACACCCAAGTGTGCTTTTGAGGGAGAGAGGATTTAACAAATGCAGCATAAAGAGAAGTGTGAGACTGAGATTCTCTCTGTGGCTAAGTAAAGCTGTAAATTGCATACCAAGGGTGATGAATTCAGAGTACTCGATATCTGTTCAAGTGGCCTTGCTACTTAAAGCATAGGCATTATTCTTCTGCAGATGGATGCTTACAGATAATGTTACAGCCTGCTCACTGCTGACGGCGGAGAGCTCTCAGCCTGCACCACTGTAGCAATTCTGTTTCTCTGTTTCTATGGAAGCTGTTTGTTGTGTTGATGCTTGTTGTTGGTTGTTTTTTTTTTTCCCCAACTATATTTGTAGAGCAGAAACTGAAATCCAATCCAGCTTCCTAATATATATGCATTCCTATTGGCAGTTGGAATGGAAGCTTTGCTTGCTTATTTAGTTCTGAGAGGTTGGCAAAAGCTGTCCAAAATACTCTTGCCTAATAATGAAGTAACTGACCATAATGCAGCATGTCAGAAGGGCTTCTTGGGCAGCTGTATCCTGAAAGCAGCTCAAGGTACAGGAAAGGCAGTGGGAGACACGCAGCTCCGCGCTGGGCAGTGGGGACAAACGGAGCTAATGTCCCCAGCTGCTGCTGCAGGATGTTGCTGCAGACAGAAAAGATGCAGCTTGGCTGGATCAAACACAAAAGGAGCTTGTTAGAAAGAGGAAAAAACATTTGATAAGTTGTCAAATAAGCTGTATTCTGAGTTCTGGTTGTAACTCTGGCTTGCATGGGGCTGGCAGCCTGTCTGTCACATTTGCTGTTAGAATGGAGGAATTACTTTAACAAAAAGATTGAGTGCTAAAGTCTCCAAACCTCAGTCCGGACCCCTGGCCTCTCTCCCTGTCACAGGTTCCTGGCGCTGCAGAGCGTGGAGCCTTGCATGGTTCCTGGCAGCCCAGTGTGTCCAGCTGCTGCAGGTGGGAGTGCTGCAGCCTGGCCTCACACAGGTTGCTGGGGCTGTGAGCTGCCGTCCTGCCAGTGGTGTTTTGTACTGTCAGCTTCTTACCTCTGAAGTTCTCTGTGCAGAAAATTCCTTCTGTTTCTCTCGGAGAAATAAGTGAAGTGCCCACGTAATCTCTTCAGCCTTTCTGCTCCCACAAATTACGGGCTGCTTTGATGGGCGTGATTGTCCTTTTCTGTGTTACCAGTTCATTATGAGAAGGTCGAAGTCATGCTGTACATTTTCAAAGTTAACTTTAGCACCTCCTTGGAACTTATCTCAATCTGTGAGATTTGTGACTTATCACCTGCTATAATGTAGGCTAGTTGTAAAAGGGTAGCTGGCTCCACATGGTGTGCACTTGCATTTCACATTACTTAAAAATACACATCGTACTGTTCTCTTACAATCTGCTTTGCAGGGTAACTTTTGTTGGCAGAAGGTGAATTTACTTCCTTTGCTTACCCAAGTAAGAATGAGATCAGGCTCCCAGCTTTCTTGGCTGCACACTTGTCTTGATTCCCCAATGGAGCTCAGCTTGACTTCTAACTTTAGTTTCACACAAACAGCCAGCACTGAAACCCAGAGGTATTGGTTTTCACTGAAGCAGATATGAAGGCTCCAGCAAGCACTGAAGCTCTGCTGAGACACACTGTGCTGCAGAGTACGCCATTAACGCTGGGCTGTGGCCACGTGTTGACTTGATGCAATCTTTTCTTCAACATATTTCATCTTTAGTTGCAGAAGTTACTTGATCTTGATTTTTTAAATGAAAAACAGTATCAGTCTGTCCATGGTTTTCTGCACTGATAGTTGTTCTTAGGGCCTTTGGGGGATATTGCCGGAGAAACTAAGTTGTTGATTCACGACAAAATATTCTGTGAATGGTGTAAAAACAAAATACAGAGGAAGTCTGACATTTCACTGTTGTGTTTATTTGCAACAAATATTTGTCATCAACTTACAGCTCAGTTGCACACTCTAAAGGTTAGCTGTAATCTCTCCGAAGTTACAAAAATAAATACCTCAAGAATAGCGCTTCCCAAGCGATGTGCGGGGGCATGCGGAAGAGCCAGCAGGCTGTTAGACGTGCTTGGAAATCTGAGGTAATTACAGCTGTCTCTCTGAAGTGCTTGCTGCATTTGGATTATAAGCACATTTATGGGCTGGTTATCCAGTACTTGTGGGTAAATTGTGAAGTGGGTGGGGAACAAACAGGTAAGTCATGGAGCAGGTAGGGAAGGGGGGGAGTGCTGGGGAGCACTGCTGCAGATTGCGTAGTGCAAAGAGGGAAGCTCCCCTGCTTTCTTTGTGGAACCATGAGAGCTCTCACCCTGCTTCATGCAGGTGTCAGTATGTTTCTGGTAACTAGACAAATGGTGACCCAGTGATGCTACTAGTTAGTAGCTTATCTGATAGTCTTGTTAAAGCAAAATTCACCTCGCTGGTCGTTGTGCACTGTGTTGGTGCTGTGGGGTTCTAATATTCATTTAATTCTTCCTGTGGAAGACATACCTGGTGTAATTACCCTCCACTCATCTGCTCTTTGTACAGTTGTCGTGTAGAAATAATTGTTGGCCTATAGCAGAACAAAAGTGCGGTAGGGCTTCTGACCCTGCTCTGCTCCAGCTGTTGCATGGGACTGCTCCTCCAGGTGCTGCAGCTGTGTGCATGGGCAGCTCCCTGCTAGAACATGGGCTCACTGCTCAGCTTGTGGCTCCAACCAGCCTGAGGTAGTTTTTCACAAGAGCCCTGAGCCTGTCTGGAACTTTTCATATTAAGTTAAAATAAACCAATACTGAGTAAATAAAATCACAAAAACTACTGAACGTTTGCAAGGGAGCTGTTAACTCACCTAGTTGCTATCTAGTTACTTATTTTGTAACATGGTAGCCAAGCTATCATTTGGCATCTACAGGTCATTTTTGTGATGCGCAGGAAAGAAGATAGTTGGGTTTTGTTGACTCCAGATAGCTTTGCAAGCAGTGAATTGATATTATTTATGAAGTGTCTGAAATCCCAGCTGTGAGCTCTGTGTGAATGTGTTTATGATAGGAGATGCTGTCTGCAGGTTTGTAACCATATCTATCCCAATCCCATATCCTCCCCAGAAGTTCCAACCAGCTTCTCTTGGCTGCTACTGTAGTGCAGGTAACAGAATTATGTTCGAATGTGGTTTCGTAGGAAATGACAGTGAAAGGCAAGGTAACTGAAAGCCCTTGTTACATTTTGAAGCAGTGTTGGTGAGCGCACATCTCAGCTGCTGAGCTTACCAGTGATTTTAGTGTCTCTGTTTTCTCCTTATAAGCTTCTTCAGACAAGTGTCGTGAGGGCGTTGGAAGCGTCTGGATCATATGTTTGGGGTTGGTTATTTTCTAGTGGCTGATAAATCCGTGTGCAGTTGACACCTGTAGTTAATACTGATGGGAGATGTGGAACACACTGGAGATGTTTGAAGGAAATAGTAAGAAAAATGTTACTGTCTGCTAACCCGTATCAACAAGTAAGAGTGGATGTTCTGAGTTGCATATGTACATGTGTGTACTTGATATGTTTATATACACACGCATATATAGTATGCAGTCAAATCTCTCTGTGCATGTATAGAGAGGGGCAGATAATAGAGTTCTGCGGCCAAGGCAAAAAGTAGGCTAGCTCACAAAGAAACTCAAGCAGGCATCACTGCGGTGTCGGGGTTACTGGGGCAGTGCTGCAGAGCCATGTGTTCCCTTTGTCCCCTGTACGTTTGTGGTGGCTTCGCCCTCTGAAGTACTCGAGCTGCTCTGGCTGCAGCCTGGAGTTTAATTTGCGTAATATTGCAGGAAGTGGAGTGTTTTAAAACTACTGTTGTTGTTTTGTCCTTCGTTCAGGCACAGCATGTTTTGATTTGAATGGACAATATTTTAAAGAGCGGATGCCTTAGAAATATAAACAATTGGGAAGGAAAATACAGCTGTTTTCTATTACTATTTAATATTATGCTCATCTGTGGCCTCTAAGTAATGGGTACTTGTTTACATATTACAGAATATGGATTATAATGCTATAAACATATTGTTCCTGGTTGCACGCTGGCTTCCCAAGTCAGAAGAAAGAGGCGCGGTGCCGGCTCCCAGCAGCGTGGGCTGTGGGCTGCTTGGGGCAGCAGCTGCTGTGCCTGCCCTGGGCTGCGCTTTGGGGCAGCTGCGGGCCCCAGTCTGATGGATGCTGGTAATGCATTCTGCTTACTTGCTTTAAAGTTTGTTGTAAATGAAGACTGCAGCATTATGGATTTGTTGTTTGGTTTTGTGTTTTTTTTTTCTTTTAAAGGAAAATGTCAGTGGACATCTGTGTTCTTCACTGGTTTAATCATTGCTTTTATTGGGAACTGCGGGATGTTTCCAAAAGCTAGTTTCCTACGTTTCCATTAATTTTGTCATCTGACTTCCAGTGAAGCATAGCTTTGCTTAGTGGGGTAATACTTTATATACTTGAAGTGGCCAGTTCAGCTTTTACAATACACAGCTTTGAAGTCTTGCACCTGTCTGAATCTATGACTACCTTTTGCTGTTTTGAGATTGCTCTGACTGAAGGCACCGTGCAGGAAAATTGTGTTGTTTACCTCATTCTTGAAAGTTTAAGCTTAGAAATAATATAGCAGTAAGGAGCTCTTTGCATGGAATGTAGGATGAATACATTCCCTAAGCACATCTGGGGGATAGTTGCCAAACAGAAGCAGTAGCAAAGGAGAATTTTATTTAAATAGAAAGCCTCTATTTACAGTTATGCAAAGTTAATGCTAGCAAATATCTTGATTGCCTACACTATTTTAGACTCACAGAATGGTTTGGGTTGGAAGAGACCTTAAAGACCATCTAGTTCCAATCTCTTGCCATGGACAGGGACACCTGAAAGAAGCCACAAAGCGCCATCCAACGTGGCCACAAACGCCTCCAGAGCTGGCGCATCCACAGCTTCTCCAGGCAGCCTGTTCTGGTGTCTCACAGCCCTTGGTGTAAAGAGTTTCTTCCTTTTATCAAACGCAAATCTTCTTTTTAAGTTATAAAACTATTACTCTTGTCGTGTCACTGCTATGCATGATAAACAGTCTCTCCCCAGATACTGCTGAAGAATTTTGGGGTCTTTTGGCTAAGTTGTTTATAATTATTTTGATAATATGAATTACAAGATGATTTTATTGAAAAGGTCATACGAATGTCTGTATTACTGTCTATAATATAGGTGGTAGAAAACCAGAACATCTCATTTGTTCGTATTTTTGACTACTTCAGTGTTCAAGGTTAGGAACTGGGATCCTCCTCAGTGGAAATGCCTTGGAAAGCTTTACCTAAGAGTCTGACCATCCTCAGGGGGGCTCTCAGTGGGACCAGTGTACCTTCCACCCCTTCCAACCAATACTTTGAACAGCTCTGATGTGTTGCATGTTTGGAACAGTGACCTTGAAGTTTGGAAGGAACTTATCTCTAAATTTCAGGTGCTGTATTTGTTTGAAAGCCATACTTTGTTATGTCAATACTCCAAATAACTGAAAATTGCCAAGCTGTATTTACAGTAGAACTTGTTGCACCTTTCAGTTATTATTTCTCAAAGCTGTTGCTCCCACTGCACTGCACTTAGCCCACATCCAAGCTCCACAGGCCTCGGTGCATCATTTCCTGGCAGCTGTGACTGGTAGTCAGAAGAGAATCACAGACAAAAAGGAGTGTTGGAAAGGTGGTTGTACCTTGCTGAAATATCAGGGTACTGACCTCTGGACAGGAAAGGTTCTTGTGTTTGTATTTCATCATATTGTCTCCAGAGCAAGATGTCTATAGATGCTCCAGGGGTTCTGAATTCCAATTGTCATTGTTCTTAATTAAAAATCAAACATTTCATTAAGTATTCTGCCTAGCTGGTGCTGGAAATGAAGCAAGTTTGACAAGTTGAAAGGAACGGTTTTAAAGAGCCGGTGATGATGCTGTTAGTGAAACTGTGGATCAAGTGTAGTAGAAAGCTGTCATTGCCAATACAGGAGGTAGTTTTCTGCAGAAAACAAGCGTTCCTTGTTTTTCCTCCTCCTCCTTTCAGGACAGTTCTTATTTCTCAGAGTACTTGGAAGGGACCTTGCTGTGAAACTTCCTTGCTTTGAAGCCTGGAGGCTTGCTCCAGGACATGGCTGCTGGTTGTAATCTCACTGCAGCTTGGGTTACCAAGGTCAGAACAGGAGGAGCTTTCTTGAAAATGGCACTGTTGCGTGTCACGGCCACTGGTATTTTTGTTCTGCTTTTCAGGCTGCCTCCTTCCAGTGCAGGTGTTTGTTTGGAGTGCACTCTGAAGTGTATTGCAGGCTTCTGATTTTCAAATGATATCTAGAAGGCTGAGTGGAATCTTACCCACCTTGTTTGATCTCCCACATACGATGCACAAGCCCTGAAATTTCATGTAATATTTAAGAATTTAAATACATTCTTTGCACATTATGTAACAGTAATAGTAGTGACAAAATGCTGCTCCAAGCAAAACTACTTATGCAAACAGATGATCTGTGAGCAGTGGAACTACTTCCTATGGCTTTCTTCTTCATTTATTACACTGTCCTCTCCTGCCTCCACACACCTCTGCACTCTTCACTGCAGTCCCCGCCAGACGTGGTGCTGTGGGCACAGGGGCTGTTGGGAGCACTGATCCCCACCTGCTCTGCTGCCTCAGGGCTGTGCTTGCTGAAGCTGTGCCTCTGAGAAGGAATTCCTCACTCAGTCATGGAGTTTTACACAGCGTAGAACAACTCCATATATCTGAAATTTGTATCTTTGTTGAAGTTAAGTTGATTTTTAAGTCGTGTTTAGATGGTCTGCTTTCTGTGCTGTCAATTATATGACGAGTTCCATCAGGAAACCAGACCAAAGAAACCAATGCAAACTGTGGTATCTTGAGTGTGGCAGGATGTATTTTCTGTCTTTTGGCATCCGTGCTGCCTGTACTGTCTTTGTTTTTGTGCTAACTCACTGGGTTTCTGCTTTGCTGCAGATGAATGTCTTTGCCCTTTGACTGGCTTGTTCAACTGCCAGTTGAGCAATCCAATTACGCTGAAGGAAGAGAAAATGTGTATGCCTACAAATACTGTTTTCAGGGCATTTGAATCAATGGGTATTTTGCATATGGCTGAACTTTCCTGAACACTTCAGCAGTGTGATACAGTTGTTAGAAGACCTGATGGTAAAAGGAAGCACAGGTGTCAGATGCAATAATTTGTCTTGAGGATATTATATATGATATAGTTTGTCTCTATTCCTAATCCTCCTTGCTTCTTTAGTGCATCTCAGTCAGCTCAGGACTAAAAGTAAGCCTAGTTCTGGAGATAAGAAACCTATGCTCCATTGTTAGCTCTACTCTGAACTACTAAGTGTCACTGCCTGTTAGATACTGCGTGATGAAACCATTCCTTAACTGTTACTGATGCTCAACCAGCATAGCGTTAAACTTTGTAGTGTTCAGGGAGGTTGGTTTTTTTTTTGCTACGTAATGTGTGTTTTTGAGTAACATTTTGAATTAAGTGGATATAAAAGACTGATTAATGCAGTTTATTCTTTTGAGAGGTTTAGCTGTGCCATCAGTTACACCTGTCATCACTGAGAATGTCAGCACCCCAAGAAGGATACTTAGAAGTTCCTCTCTTGGTACCCAAGTTCCTGTCCTACGTCACAGAAACAGAGAAACTCCCATTTTATGAGATTCTGCAGTGTAGTCACACTATGTAATAAAGGTGAATTGTTAAATGTTTTGTCAGTGTTAATGTTTAGTAGATGTTTTTAATCACTGATTAACCAAGACATCTTAATGGTGTTTTAATGAGATGTAATATAATGTGCAGATCCTTTTGTGTGCATGCTAAGCCTTTAATCTGTATTACTATATGCTTTAAATTTTCTGTTGACTTACACTAATAACTTCTAAAAGGTTATCCTTAATGCTAGATGTGACAACTGATGGAAGATTTATGTGTCACAATAATACAGTATCTATCATCTGGTGAGATACTTATTGATATTGTGGTGAACAGCTTCCATTATACGGAGAAAATTTCTGCTCGGGTACTTTTAAAAAAAAAAAAGAATTACTGAATTAAAATGTTTGGCTGCAAATTCAGTGATGGGAACAACTTTTACCTGCTTTGACTTTTGCTTGTGTAATCGTGGTCTCACAATGCTAGATTGGCATTAAGTTATTAATGTGACTGTTGATCAGCTTCCCATTGAAAATCATAGCAATCAAGCAAGTGAAGACTAGTCCATTTAAGCTGTTCATGGCTTTAAAATACAGTATTGGCAGCCATTCAGCCTTTTAGGGTTTCACTGAGTGGAACTCTGAAGAAACAGCAGCAGAGGGCTTGGTTGTCTGATTGGTGTTTATAATTTGGATTTAACTCACAGCTGTATCCAGATTGGCCCTGAGTGCCTGCCAGGTGCTGCTTCCTCTGCCCCTCAACTTCCAGCTTGAGGTAGCCCCATCATTTTGGATCAGACTTTGGTTTCCTTTGTGCCCTGTCACCACCCTGTATTTACTGTTCTTTTGTTACTATGGTTTCTGAAAATAAATTGGATGACGATTGTTTTGAAAACCTAATCTATATACAAACATCCATTTCAGTGTTTAATGGCAGAGCAGATAATTCAGCCATGAACTCAGACCTTGTTAAAGTGCTCAGTATTATTTTTGAGGTTAATCCCATTGCAGTCCGGAATATCTTCATCATTAAATCAGCGCTATTAAAGGGTGGAACTTGTGCTCTCTGAATAAAAATGTATTTTCTTATGCTGGGATTTTGTTTCTTTTTCCAGTTAAGAATTCTGTTTGCATGTGGTGTTTCCTTAATTTTACAAATGTGCTTTAATGTTGAATAATACTTGGAATATAGGAAATCTTCAAATGCTTGTTAGGTTTTTTTAAGCATTGATTATTTTGCCCCTGCCTTGTGCATATGCATTCTTGTCGTTGAAGACTGTATTAAGAATAGTATTGAATAAAGACATTAATATTTCCTCACATACAGTGCTTTCTTCAGTTTGTAAATAGTATTGAGGGTATGAAGCAAGTATTCATTTATTTTTATTCTCCTTGATATCTGGCTGGCCTAATACTGTATTTATAGCTCACTGTCCAGATGCTGCTCTGCATCCATCATCACGTGGGCCCTCTGAAGACACTTGTCACCCTGCTGTCTGGTCCCTCACAGCCTGCCCTCTTCCATCAGATAGAAGTTCTCAACTCATGGTCAAGGCGCTGAGAGACAGGAAGATAAGGAATGAACATCATTCCTTAGATATTCAGCTAACTGGGTGTGTTTGAGACATCACAACGTCCTTCTCCTGGCTAGCAAGTTTCACTTGGATAGAAAACGGGTAGAGAGATATTTTATCGGGTATTTTAACAGGTAGAGAGACCCAGAAAGAGCAACTTGAGTGGAGCTATGTAGGGAATCAAACCAAGAACCAGCTTTAGATCTCAGGTCTTTCTTGGTGTGCCCTTAACCCCCTTTATCAAGATTGTATTCCCCAACCACAGCGCTTCGCAGCTCAGGAATTTGTGAGCGCAGAGTTTGATTGCCAGTTGCAAGAAACTAGAAGTAACCTGTGGATGTATGTGAAAGCACATTCTTACTGAAACAAATTTCTCAGGTAGTATCGTAATATTTATTATCTTTTTGCTGTACGAAGACGAAAATGGGACAAAGCAGCTAGTGCAGTTCATTTGGTATTAGACTTGCCTGATATTTTGGTGAAAAGCTCTATCTATGGTTCAGTAATTGTTTTCTAGTACAGCTTCTAGTTGTAACAAACTTTACTGTGTCTTTTTGCCTCTCACCGAAAGCCATCTCCTTTTACTTTAATAAAGCACTACTTCTATTTTCTTTTTTGTTTCTGTTACACCTTTTTATTAAGGCATGGCAAGCGGTGTCAAAATAACGTATGCTTTGCAGCCACCTTAGCTTTCTGAACCTTGTTACATTTTTTTCTACTTAATGACATTTCATTTCCTTTAATCCCCTCCTCTGCTTTCATAGCTGGTTTTTGAGAATGCGTTTGCCAGTACCTCCTTATTATCGTTATTATCCTTTTTGATATTTAATGTGCTGTTGTTGGGAATTGAGGAAGTGTTTCATCCAAAATCACTGCAGAACTTCCTTCCCACACTGCTGCCAGAAGTGCTGCAGACAAGCTACTTAATTTGCACTGGCAAAATTTCAAAGGGAAGGTCAACTGGCCAGGTTATCCCCTGCGGGGCTTCTGTATGTCTTCCTTTTAAATGCCATTTTTCTTCTGCCTTGTTCCCCTTAACATCCATTGGGAGGAAAATGGCTTTGGCTAATCCAAATGGTGCAAATCTTTCCTTTAAGGTGGAACTCTTACAATTTAGCATGTATCATAAGGTTTCAAGGTACTTAGAACTAATTAGGCAGGGTTTATTGTTGTTTTGGTTTGTTCTTGTGTTTTATTTTTCACATATTGGAAAAAGACAGTCTGGCAGAAAATGAGCATTATAAAATAGGGTCAGAAAGGCAGAGGGGAATTGCCAGTGTTTGGCTGCAGAAATGAGGAAATAGACTGCAATGCAGAAAGCAAGTGATACACAAAGTAACAGAAAGATAATGAACTTGGAAGTTGAGTGACTGAGATGTATTTTGATTATGTGAAAGCTACGCTGTGTTTTATGAGTTACTGAGCTCTACTGCTGATGTAATTTATTTGATATAGTATGAGCACAGCTTCAGTGCACTCAAGTTGGTCAAATTTAATTGTGTGAGTTTAAATTGGCACCAAGTTGAGGGTGTGAGAGTGCATCTAAAGGTGCTTCCTTATCATCTACTTCCCCATAGGGAGAGAGCAGTTGTAATGGTTCCCAGCAGTGTTGAGTTTACTGAATTCTGAACTACCATAAAAGTTATAAGTAAAGCAAAATGAAGTAAAAAAAAAAACTCTTGCTAGGAAAGTTCCTTGGAGAAATAAGTAGCATAATGAAGATGTGTTTCTGGATGCTGCTTGGTAACGTCATTGGTACATGATCATATGATTCGTAAATACTGATTGACGTTCTCTTTTTTTCAAGGATGCAGGCATACATAGTGCATTTCACCTTTGCTTTCTTGACCTGGCAGTGGGTTATGGGATCATTGGGGAACATGTGTGTCCCAAATCCTTCAGGGTTAGACACTGAAAACTCAGTGAACTGAACAGTAAATTCCAAAATAGTAAATGACCCCTTCTGTTGAATTTGCTGCTGTTTTTGACTCTTACAAACAGAAGCAGTTTTGTCCCATGAAGGCTGAAGCTAGTAAATAGATGACGCACGTTTAGTCTTTGATATCCTTCTCATTAGTGCAGCTGTGGGGAGGGAGGAAGACACTGAGCTGTGAGTGGATCTATCCACAGGACACCAAAAACGAACAGTGCTACCAGGTGTGTTACAGGAGCTCTGTGAGAAGATTTAGTATGAACTTGGAGTACCAACTTAGAGAGACTCTGTGTTCTTAGGCTTCATATGAATGTAAATATCTTCAGTCCTGAAACAAAAAGGAATTTCTGTTCATGTATGTTAGACTCAACCCTGAGCTGATTATTTGGCCTGGGCTGCTAGCAAAGGAGGGAGAAAGATACCGACTTTCTGTCCTTACAAAATGGGAAGAAATGAGCACAATGATCCCACTTACTGCTTAGCTTACTTTTCCTGTATTTTACATTTCATTAAGAGAGATAGCAACAACAAAAAACAAACATAAAAAAAAAAACAACTCAAGAAACAGCCTGAATCTAGGGCTGCATCTGTTGTTTGTTTGTTTGTTTGTAACTTTTAATTGCTAGACAGTTGTCTTGCTGCATCACTGCGAGAAAAAATGTAGAATTTATTAAACGTTCTGTATAGAATTCAAGGTGTTTCTCTTTAAACTTTAGTTGTATCCTGTTTGTTCTTGAAAAACTTAAGAGAAACAAAGGCTCAATAGCTTTGAAAAAATGAAAGATGAAAGTATTTCATCAGAAATTCATATCTTAGGTCAAGTCAGTTTTGCTCAAACTTCTAACTGCATAATAGAGCAGGAGAATACCTTAAATAATTTTTCTGTTGTGAAGTATGTCTCCAGTATCTATATATCAGCACCAACAGCTGACTTGTTTCCTGCTCCTTACAGGTGGAAGTGGCCAAATCTGACCTCTAATGCTGCCACTCTCTCCTAAGCCAGATGTTTTCTGGCGGTCAGTCCTTGGTTTCCTGCCTGTGGCAGCAGCCTTTCCTGCTGACTGCAGAGATGGGTTTAGTTTTGTCCTGAGTGAGCCTAAATCAGGTTGACACACTGTAAAGTTGAAATCAGATGTGCGAACTCTTTGCTGAGCAGAAGCTCGTCCAAAGAATGTCTGTGGTTTACTTGGTGTTTTCCCACTATGTTCAGAGCACAGGAAATGGGAGGAAGAGCTTCTTTAAGTGTGAGAACCTGATTCTGTACACCGTCTTTTTTTTATAAGTCTTTGTTTTGTTTTGTTTTTCCCTGCCATCTTTCTGTCTTTCTGGAGAAGAAGGGAGTGAATTTTGTTTGAACTCATATCGGAAGGACTGTACTGTCTGTTACTTGTCCTGAGGTTCCTCCATCAGTAAATGATAGTCTATGTGAAGAAGAAAAAGGGGTGAAAATGCCAAATCCAACTGCTCAGTCTGGTAGGAAAGGAGTTGATAAACCAGATCACCAGTAATTCTCCATTTATGCCATTCAGGAGAAAGCTGAAATAGGCATTTTAGGCTACAATGAAGAAGAGCTCATCTAGACTTACTAAATGTAGATTATAGCCTGTCAAGTTAAATAGCAACGTTGTAATTACCTTGTTTAGTTCTATTTTGAATTCCTTTTGTTAGAATTCAGACCGCAATTAACATACTAGAGCAACCATTGTTTCTTCTTGCATTCCTTTACTCTTTCAAGGTCTGAGGGAGATTGGGAAAATTGTTCCGTGTATTTGCATCTCTTTGAAAAGAAGTTATCTGAGCTAGTTTAAGTCTTGGTTAATGTTTTTAATTTATCCAAATGGAATACTTCCCATATCTGTGTGCCTGTTAGTAATGCCAAGAAAAATGTAAACAGACACTACTTAAGATCATGAGTATGGCGAATGCAAAAACATGGATAAATTCAGCTTTTAAGGAGATGTGCATTAATTCGTTACAGCTAGATGATGATCCATGCAAATGTCACCCACATGAGAGTTTATGGAAGAACTGCAGCAATTGCATCCTGTGCACATCTACTCTGCATACAAAAACTCACTTAACTTCAGGAAAGGTACATTGTGAAATTGTCTAGACCTTCTGCTCATTGAGAGTTAGAACTTTAAATATGCCTTTCCTCCAGTTCCTCCATAATGGGAATATAGGGGACTTAAATTTTGAGTTACTGGATTTAAGAATGGGACTTGAGCTGTAATAGGAGCTCTAGTTGGTTGTGTTGTATCCAGCCTGGACTAATAGATTGGAGCTGAAAGTGTTGCCAGCTGGAATGCGCGTTTGTGTTATCTTCATGTGTGCTGTAACAGATGTTGAGCAGAGGCTGCTTGTCAAAGGCACATTGTAGTAACTTTTAAAGATCCTTGTTTGTTTCAGTACGTTTTTCTTGCATCACTAATTTTTTCCATAAAGTCAACCACTAACTGCATTATTGGGAACTCCAGCTAAAGCTTGTGGTCAATAGGAAATAGATTAAACACAGGTTTTCCCTTTTCCATGCTTGCCAACAGTGATGTCAGTAGTTTTAATGATCCTTACCTCAGCTCACTGTAGTCCTAGTGCTCTCTATTAAAACGCTTGCCTTCCACACTGTTCTTATATGTTGTTAAGGAAATGCTTATGGTTGTTGATAAGAAACAATGAGGTATCCAGCTGATGACTTCAGTACCTTATAAGGTGCTTCCGCCTTGAAACATATTGTAATAATTCCCTGAAGAGAGAGATTGTGCCAAAAAATTAAGTATTCTTTTGAGTCTAACAAAGAACATGTGTGCGCTAACATTGGGGATGGGGCTTTTTGCTAGAAGTTATGTGCAATCAAGAGTTCCCTGGATCAAAGCCTTCCAGGTTGACTGTCGGCAGTTGCCCTGGAGCAGCAGCTTACTCTCAGAAGGGCTGCTTTCTGCCCGCTGTTGTGCATAAAGGCAGAGCAGGAACCCCTGTCATGTCATAGCAGCAGGGGCTGTTATTCTCTGTAACCCAGAAAGAGATTTTTAAGAGGAACTGGGGAGATGAGAACGATCATTGCAGTCAGTAATCTCACAGGGTGGATAGCATAGTCTTAATTTTTTCTGCTTGTGAAATTAGAAGAAAACTTCTTGTTCCCTGTGTTGTTTGGTTGTTTTTATTTTTTTTTTAATTGTAGAAAATGTATAGCAGGTTTTACACATGTGCGTTACCATGTGTACCATAACTTGAGTTAGGGGTTGTTATGTTAAACTAAATTTTGAAAGCTGGTGTTGTTTTCTTTCATTAGGCCACAATAATAAATAGTTTCTAATGAACTTCCATATCTTGGTAAGCAGTAGAAATTCTTAAAAATAATTTCTAAAAAGTACTTCTTAATGGTGCTGGTTACAAGGTCACTGAGGTTTGTGAACTGGAATATTGGTAGTCTCAAAAATGACTGATGGGCTGAATTGCGGTCTGGTAATACTTTTCCTGCTTGACAAGTAGTTTTCCATATTGTAATTCTGAACACACTGGAGGTGCAATAACAAGCATGAAGACAGGGCCCATGTCCTGCTTCTTGTACCAGCAGCTGAAGTTTATACGAAGCACAGCCCGGTTCTGTTCACACCCTGCATGACTCTGTCTTCATCTGGAGTCTCAAGCTCTCAGATATTTGAGCCTGCTGTGGGTTTTTTTGTGTTTGGTGGGTTTTTTTTGTTGTTGTTGTTGTTTTGTTTTTTTGTTTTTTTTTTTTAATTCATTTACACATGCCCAGGACTTTAAGATTCAAGTGTCTGAGTTGCTGTAACTGTGATTTTCTTCAGTACTATTTGCTTAGTGAATTCCTCTGGGAAGTGTTTTCTTTCTCATAGAGACTTGTTAACTCTTTCCTTGTCTACTCTTCTGACTTCTTAAAATAGCAGTTGTAATGTGTTGGTTGAATGGGTGATGAATTGTCTTAGATAAACTGTTTTGTTTTCTAGATCAGATAATTTCAGTTGAGATTGCCTGAACACTAGTGTTAGAAGCATCACTTTGTGTCTTGATGTTGCAAATAGTTGTTTTGAATCTCTTAACACAGTAAGTTCCAATGACATAGGACACCTGTCTCCTTCATCTTGCCTTGCCTGTGCAGAGAAGCTGAGACTGGTGGCCCTACCAGTGGTCAGTAAACTCCCCCTGCAGCCCTGCTGCACCCAGGGTGGATGGGAAATGGGCACTTCAATGCACGCGTTACACTGTAGTTTAAGCCATTTCTTCTTTGTCGTTAGTCTTTATTTATCCAGTATGGCATTACTGGCTAATTTTAGGTCAAGCATAGTTGAAAGCTGCAAAGATCTGCAAAGCTGTATATAGATATTATGCTCAGAACGTTCCAGGAGGTTGCAATACAAGTGCAGAAGAAAGTTAGAAGTAAATAAGAGATCTGTGAGATAGTTCTCTGGGGAATTTTCACAGCATACCACACATCACTTGCAAGGATAGGCTTTCCTTTCACTTGAAGGACCACAGAAAATAAATTCTGTTTCTCGGGCAATTAAAGAATATAGGACAGGAGGTCTTTTCATTTTTATACTTCAACATGTGTATGGGAAGTCTTTATTTGTACTGAGGAAAACACACTATTTACCTATATTTTCAGGAGCTTAGTTAATATTTAATATAGAAATAGACACATTTATGTAAAGTCTAAGTCTAGCTTCATCGGTTTTTATGTGAAACTCCCAAAATGTAAATGATGGTAGTCCTCTAACCCCAGTGAAAACAAAACCGATATTCATTTCATGGGGATGTTGTTCAGGCTCCAGTAGGTATGGCTACATGCCGCTGTAGTGCGAAGAGAGACGCGCTGGGGTTGTATACGCTATTGCTTGCAGGCTGGGATGCAGTTAGACTTGGTGATCTTTAAGGTCTTTTCCAACCTGAGCAATTCTGTGATTCTGTGTGGCTTCCTGCTGGTGGGCTTTGTGCAGGCCTGCAGCCTGCCAGGCCTGGGGGCAGCTGGATCTCTTGCTGGTGCCCTGATGTGCAACTCTGACCCTGGTTCTTCCAGCAAGGAGATCATGTCCTGCCAAGGGCTGAAGAGTCTGCCAGGGGATCCCCCGTAGAACACAAGGCAGATCAGCACCGAGTCTCACTCCGTCCTCTGTTGCTCATGTAGATGTATCCCATAAGAGCACTTCTACTGTTGACCTACCTGTGTAAAGTCAACAGAAATGCAGAGGTGAGAGGGGGCTTAAGGCATCTGCATTACATGCTAGATTAGGAAGGCTAGAGCTGAGATGATGAGAATCGTCGAATGACAGAATCGTAGAATACCCCAAGTTGAAAGGGACCCACAAGAATCCTCAATTCCCCCGGCTTCACACAGGACCACCCAAACCCTGTATCTGAGAGCACTGTCCAAATGCTTCTTTAACTCTGGCAGCTCGGGGCTGTGCCCACTGCCATGTGGTGCAGAACCTCTCCCTGACCCCACCTGGCCCACCCCAGCACAGCTCCATGCCGTTCCCTCAGGCCCTGTCACTGTCACACAGAGCAGAGCTCAGCGCTATCCTTCTGCTCCCTGTGAGGAGCTGCAGCTTCCATGAGGGCTCCCCTCAGCTCCTCTGCTCTGGGCTGAGCAAACCCAGGGCTGTCAGCCAATCCTCATGCACCTTACTCTCCAGACCTTTCTCCATCTTTGTAGTCTTCCTTTGGATGCACTCTTATAGTTTTATGTCCTCTTATGGTGTCCAGAACTGCACACGGTTCTTAAGATGCGGATCTAAAGCAACCTTTGGCGTTTGCTCATTAGTAAACCTGTGCTATGCAACATAGTAAGTAATCCTTGTTAGGGTTGCAGTACCTTGTTACTCCCATAGTCCTCTGTCAGAGAAAGAAATAAAATGTAAATACGCTTATGGACTTTAATAAGATTTCTTGGGTACAGTTTTTTTGTAATTTATGTGTCAGTGGTGAATGGTGGTGCTGCACCCCTGGTGCTCAGTCATCCTTCTCAAGCGAAATGTGGCATCTGCAGATGGCAAGGAGGCCCGAGTCTTCCACGTGTTGGGCAAAAATGCCAGCAGCAGGGTAGTTGTTTGAGCTTTTTTTGTTTTGTCATAGGAGCTTTTGTGGGAATTGTTTCTGCTTAGGTGAATCTCTTGCAAGTCTAAATGTATTTCTGACTGATTGTAATTTCATTGCTGACATCTGTTTTAAATGCTCTTGGGATTCAGATGCTTGAGTACAGTTCAAATGTGTATGCCATAATTTTTCAAGGTGCTAACATTTTCAGTTTGAGTGATAACACTTTAAAAGAGGAAAAAAAGAAAAGGTGGAGGGTGTCGGGGGAGATGTGATAATCACAGAAGAACTTTACAGTGCCCATGATGCTAATTTTCTTTCTCTTTCCTTTTCAGAATGATGACCTATACAACCTCAGCAAATCCTTCTTTTAACTCATGGGTATCAAGACTCTAAATGTTTCATGTTACCACAACTAGGACCTCACCTCCTCCTCTTCCTCTTCCTCTGTACATGGGTACGATGCATCCAGTTCAGTTTGTTTACTTTACACAAACCTCAGGAGTTAGTTGACTGAGCTGCACATCCTGTGTTGTGCCAAGCAGAAGCACTGTGACACCTGGACTATGAGTCTCTCTTACTTAATCCTCTACCGTAAGGACTTAGCTGGCCACAATGAACTGATGTGCCCACCACTGTGTCATGGTGAGAATGGGTATTTTACTAGCACATTTACACAACTTCATTTGCTGCTGAAAACCTGTATGACAAATCATCCTTGTAAATTATTACATACAAAACTTAATGTTGGTTGAAGAGTATTAAATATTTAACATAGGTTTTGATTTATACACGTACTTTTTTAATTAAAATGTAACTTTTCCTACAGCACATCTTTTTTGATGTGGAACTGAGGTATACTATATTCTGTTGTAAACAGAGTGGGAAACCTGCTTAAAACAAGGCTTCTAAGAATAGAGTAGGGTACTATTCTTGTTTTAAGATTGTAATTCAGAAAATAATATAATACGAGTCATTGGTCCCTGGGCCTTGATTGTACAGTCATATTTGCTGATACTATCAGTTGTAAGATAACCCTGATGCTGAGCTGATTTCTTTCCAGAAGAAAAGTAATTTTGTACTCCTTGTAAAATAATAACCTGTATTAACTACAATGAAGACAAACTTTACTGTACATGGTATTTACAAATGTCAACTTGAATTCATCAATTGCACAGAAACTGACAAAAAATCAGAAAAAAGAAATCAAAGTCTTCCATTGTATATATTGTAAAGAATAGGGGAAAAAAAAAAAAAAAAAAACAGAAAACCACAAAACAAAATGAAAACAAAGGGTGAACTTTTCAAATTAACTCTTTCCCTGGAATGAAAATGTGGGTGTTTGTAAATTCTGGAAATCTCTTTCTATATGTAATAAACTAGATACTGTTTTATCTGCTGTAGTTTGTTTGTTTGTTTTTCTTGGTAAGCCGTCTCAGATTGCCCCGCTATGGCTTTCTTTGATGTTGCCGCTGTGCCATTAAGAATGGCTGTTGATCAATGCTATTTAAGAAAGTTGATTGTAATTAGGTGTAGTAGAGAGTGCACTTTGTAAAGGACCAACAAAAAACATATTCTGCCTTTCTATGGTATGCTTGGATATTTCACTAAAGCTCTTGTTTCATTGTTCTGGTGAATCTTGGGGATACGGTCCTCCTTCCGCTTACATCAGCGGGAGAGTTCTCAGCAAGTTAAAGCGCTGGAAGCAAGATGGCAGCATGAAATTTACAAACAGCGACCAAGATGATTGTCTGGAAGTCAGCGCAAGAGGAAGAATGGACTGTGACTTATTTCTGTGCTTTACTCTGGCTCTATTTGTATAATGTTATTTTATGCGTAGCATTTGCAAAGCCTTACTTCTCCAGACCCAAAAAGAACTAATGAAATTGGAGATCTCAAAGCAAAATGTTGTTGAGTTGATAAGAGAACATGAGGTTATTTCAGGTCCCTGTTGGTCATCGCTCTTGCTTCTGCAAAGCAACTTTATGGACCAGGGTGCATTTGATAGAATTCTTGTTATCAAGAAAAGGCAGGTGCACAGTGCACCAGCCCTCCATGACATGCTCCCATCCTCCAAACCATCAAAAAAAGGATTTATTTCCCCTGAGATGTTTACAGTGTCTGGGGCTAGGTTGAAGTTAGTGCAGTATCCTCTTCTGACTGCAGTATAGATGAAGGGATGTTGCTTAATTGTTTTTCATCTGGCCTTTAGCTTGGAGGCTTACCATTCCCTTCAACGTAGTGGTATTGTTGCACTTGTATAATCACTTTTTGACCCTACTAACACAAAATACTCTGTTAAGAAAGTTTTTACACCTTAAAATAATGCAGTCATTACGGATCACTGGTGACAATTATGTATGTACTGATGCTGGCAAACAAGGATATTGGTGCATGGTGAAGCTGCAGCCTAAGATGGACCTGTGACTGCCAAGAGAGCTCCCTTTGGAAATCTCGTCCTTTGCTGACAAAACAGTCTCCACCAAAAGAGGCTGATGCTCATCAGTAAAAGAGATGCAGCATTACTTCTTTATGTAGTAAGGGGCAAGTTAACCCACAAGAGCTTGCCATTGCTCTCAAAGAGCTTTAGTATGTTTTTTTCCTAAAGAACTATTAATATATAAGAAGACAGCATTTTATCTGCATGTGTTCAAAGTAGAACAAAACAAACAATGACACCAAGTCACCCTTCTCAAACCCTCCACCTAAAGCTTTCTACAGTTTAACGGTTCAATATAAGAACTCATAGTGTTGATTTGGTTGCTAAATGTTAGCCCACGGTGATATTAATGTGCCTTGGATGAAACAGTATTTTATGGCCATTGTGCTTTGCATTGTGTCAGATAATTTGCATGCTCTAGCCATGACTTAAACGTATTTGTGGGTACTGGAAGCTATGATTAAATGTTAAGAGGCATCAGTTAGCACCTGTAATCCAGGTAGAACTATTTTGAATGGGTACATCTATGAGCACATCTTCTTTGTGACGTTTCATTTTTTAAAGAATTTTAGAAATTGGCAGAAGTGATTATGTTGGTTGGAAAGACTATAATTTGGGGTGAGGGGATGCTTCTGTTCTGGTGGGCTGATCTGTCCATTTATGTCATCAGCACATACAGTCAGAAATCAACCTATTCATGATGTTAACGTTCACTGCGTTTACATTAGTTGTTCTTAGTAAAATTAAACCTGTTTAGCAAGTATGTTTTGAGAATACTTTTAAAGCAAACTTAATCTGTAACCAGACAGTCCTCTTGATGCTTTTTTTTTTTTTTTGCGTAAAGATTCTTACAAATTCCAGACTTTATTAAATAGACTGCAACCCCTTATAAATTAAATCCTTATAAATTAAAGTGTAATTACCTCAACAAATGGTGCTATCCTGTATTATCCTTCTAAGTATTCTGTTTTTGTGTCTGTGATAAAAAAACTTGATAATTTCTTTATGTTTGAAAATGAACAGTGATTTCTGTCCCACATCAGATAGTAAGGCTCAGATGCTCAGGAGTTTATTTTGCTATGACTTTTTTTCAAGTTGAAGTTGCTGATTATTATTTAAGTTTCTTTTTGCCTCCATTACTGTGACAGCTTCGATTTTCAAAAAGGGCTGTACTGAAGGCATTTGTTAGTGCTGTTGGTTGAAAATGAATGAGGTCGTAAAAACAGTTTGAAGCAGTTTCCAGAAGTACTAGCAGTGCTTATACACTTCTTTCCTCCTCTCCTCCCCCTGACCCCCCGATGATTGCTGTTTTAAAGCTTGATTTGTTGCTGAGTTGATATATGTTGTGGCTCTTAATCTTTCTAGTCTTTGATATTAACCTTTTTTAATTAGCATTTCAACAGTCTAATGTAATGTTTATGAAATTTTTCCAGCCAAAGTACAAATTCAGAAAAGAAAAAGGAAACAGACCACATTTATAGGCATACTCCAGTGTTGTAGACTTACTTTCTGCATATTTAAGAACTAAGCATCCGTGTCCATCTTGCTACCAGCTGACTCTTAGCTGAAGCTATTATTCATGCCCTCTATTACATTCAAGGGCTATGTAATGAGTAGTATGTGCTTAAATGGCTCCTATCAGCTCAATGTGTGCTGTATTTTAGTTACATAACTTGGCTGTGCAATAACAGAGATTAATGCTGCAATATGCACAGCATTCACATTTGCTTTTGAAATGATTAGCTGAAGCTGGTACATGGTAGGAGCTTAAGTACAGCATGTCAGCTAATGATTGAATCAGTCTGGATAGATGCTTGAATGCTTTGTTCTGCAACTTAGCTCACCTAAGCTAGCTTACTTAAAGAAGTGAAAATGAGCAATAACCGACCCTCACTCTCTTGAAGTCATTTGTCCATCTATCTCTTGTGTGACCTCCCACCCCTCTTTGGATACAGTATATGTTTTTGGTGTGCAAGCCTTGAGACTGGTTCACTGGTGTAAGGTGGCAGTATTCTCACTTGTCCAGTTCATCTTGTGTGTATCTGTTCACTAGTAATTTAATTTGGGTATGACTTTGAATATACCATAAATGAACTCTTTTTGAACCTACTGGATGCCCATATGAAACTCTCCAAGCTATAGGATGGAGAATGGAAAAAAAAAAAATAGAATGGAAAAAAGAATTAGGACTTTCAGTTTGTAGAAAAGCACTTTCTTTTTTTATCTTTTGTCCTGTGAGATGCTGCTATTCACATAAAGGATGAAATGAGGAATCTAGGGTTGAGGACGACCATGATCTGTCCTGTTCACTTCTTTCCAAATGCATGTTCTGAAAAAACATTTATATATGAGAAGAAAAGGTGGAGGCTAATAAAAAAAAAAAAAAAGCAGTGTTGTTAGAACTTCTGTGTTTAAATATTTTCAGATTGCAAGTTTTGAATTCTACATTTGGGCTGGTAGCAATGGGATAATCAAATGTTTGTGTATGCCTGCAGTGGGTGGGCCGCTGGGAGGGATATGGGACATCGGACGCCTTGTACCTCATAATTTGTGCCAGCAGGATGGAGGATGCTTTCTGTAAGAAGCTCTGTGATGTTCTGATCTGTTGATCTGAATTGATTGGTGGTTTGCAAAACAGTGGTTTGCGTAACCGACATGCATAGGGGGGAAAGAAAAAGGACATGGAAAAGTGACTGCTTTGGAAATTCCTGTAACATTGCACAACCTATGGAAAAGTTCGTGTTTGGCGGGTACCCTTCTGGCTGCTGGGACCTCTGAATTTGTCATTTCTGCTGTACTAGGATTCTTGACAGTAGCATGTGGAGACTGGGAGTATAACTATAAAATAAAACCTATGTGCCCTCCATAGATTAAACTAATGGAATACATCGTCTTGATGTAATTAAGTTATCTGTAGGCAGATAAAAAATACTGAATCAGAATGACAAGAGTCACAGTGTCATGGCTGAAAAAAGTTAGTGTGCTTTTTCAGCTGTTCTCAGGCCCTATGTTTATCTGATGCAAATAGAGCACATAAATGAGTACTTAGAGGAAAAAGACCTGACTGGAGAACTTCCCTCCTGCGTTTGCGGAGAGTAGAGTGTTGCAGGGAAAGCAATTACAACAGTGCAATGCTGTAGAATTGATAGAAGTACAGGAAAATATATGTGGCATTTTTGGTGAGGAAAGGTTCCTCCTGCAAGGTCTGTTCCTGTTTGACAATTAGAATTTTCTGGCATTATAAATACATTTTATGTAGGAGTCACAAACTCAGCCATTCTTGTATAGTTTATCTGACCCAGGTTGACTGCCTGCTTTTGTGATCGAACCGTCCCAATGCGACAGCAGGCTTTTGAAGGCCAGGCCACTGCTCCTGGTGGGGCAGTGCGGGGGTTCTGGCGGGAAAGGCCTGCTTAGCTAGGAAGCCATGGCTCCTGTCTCCCTTCTTGCTTGTCCACTTGTGGTGGTTTTTTGTTGTTGTTGTTGTTTTTAAGAAACCCTATTATTAGTTAGACTAAGTAAAATGCCAGTTATTCCATGAGTCATTTATTGACAACGAAATACTGAAATGTCAGAGTATTGTCCTCCTTGGTTTTACTTGGACAGCGGGGTGCTGCCCCTTTGAATTCCCTCAGAGCAGGGTAGTGCAGCTTTTCCACATCTCTGAGCATTAACCAGAAGAAGTAGGTGTAGTATTTATAACTGTGTATCAGTTTATTGTTTTGTCTTCAGCTGGTGAATTAAGAACAGTGTTTCAGTTCTTTTAAACTAGCATTTGGTTATCTTTCCCTCAGCACACCCTGAGCTGTTGTGCACTGTAGCTGAGTGCACTCACCTCCTCAGAGGAGGCGGCTTTACCACACTGTCTGGCTTTCCTCAGCTACATGGCAGAGTAATCTCGCTCACGTGTCAGTTTGCCTTTATCAGCAGTGTGCTTTGCATTAATTTCAGCTTCCCAGCGTGCCCATGAGGGCCGTAATGCAGTCTGTGCTCCCTGGCTTCCCTCAGTAACGCAGTCCTACCTCACCCCTCCAGACTTAGTGCCACTTTGGCATCCTGCAGCAGAAGGTAAGCTGAAATTATGCTCTTTCTGCCAGAAAGCAATTTGTCTGGGCTTCCTTCTTGCCTGGCTCTCTCTGTGTGAAGTGACCTGGTAATCTGTTGGCTCAGTGCCAGTCCCTCAGTCATGTGGGTAATTCTGAGGGTTGCCATCCGAGGCGAGAGATAAGGAGAAGGACCTGAACATGACACATGTGTGTGAAAGATCAAAGCACTTCTGACTGCTGTGTTATTTTTAAAACGAGAGCAACAAAGACACAAGCAAGCAGTTTGTTCTTACCTCTTCCTGAATACTGTCAGATAAACCAGTTAATATTGTCTTAGTTTTCTGTGTGCAAAATGAGTGTGATTTTACCTTCCTCACAGAGATGCTGGATTAATTAAAGAAGAAGCACTCAACTCCTGCAGTGTTGGGCTGCACAGAAATACTTGTAGAGAGAATACATGAGCTTCATTGTTGCAGGGCAGTAACACTACTCAGCCCTTCATCTATCTCCAGGTTTCAGTCTCCATTTTAATACTTCCTCTGTTCTCTTCAGCATTATCTCACTCACTCAGATCTCTTGGCTGCTGGAAGGTCCCATTCTCTGTCCCACGATTAGCCCAGCAGTCCCTTGCTCTTGTGTTTCTTTTTAGCTTTTGCACAGTCAAGGTGCTCTCACTGGAATGTGAGCTTTTGGGCCAGGTTTGCAGTTCTCAAAAACCTTCTTTGTAATCTATTAATGGAAGTCACGCTTGACCCTGATTGAGGAGAAAATGCCAGCAGAACTTTCTGGAGACATACTGTGAGTAATATCACTGAATTAACTTGGACATAAATGACCCAAGAACTGGGAAAAGTGTGAAACTCTTAACTTGGAATTGCCCTTAGTGTCAGCGAATCATGCAACTACAGCCTCTCTGATTTTAATGAGAGCAGATGGGCTCACAGCATTATTTTCTTTTTTTTTCTTTTTCTTTTTTTTTTTTTTTTTGGAAATAAAACTATTTCTCCACAGTTTAGAATTACTTTGGTTTTAAAAGGCTCTGTCCTCTCCAGCATCTTTGGTTAAAAATGATGGCCTGGTGGAATACTGGGTGGCTTTGTCTGGTTGGGTAATTTTGCTCCTGATTAGTTATATGCCCTGATTTCCCTGGGTGTAAGAACTCTGGGGGGCGGGGGGGAATCACTTTTTTTTTTTTTTTAAACCACTTTTTCCTAAGTACAGTCTGGGACATGATAACACAGGTCACAACATTACTCAAAAGGTGGCAACTTCCAGTGTGGGGCAGCAACCTATTAAGCTTATTTGGGCTCTATTAGAGAAGTAGCAAGAAATTAGCAGGCTAATTGCTAAGTAAATTGCTACTTTCTTTTAGGAGCAGTCTCCTTTGCCCAGTGTGTTTGTTAAACACTTTGCTAGCTGGCAGTACAGTGAAATTGTTTGTTAATGAAACTTCCATCACTGTAAAATAATCACATATCCTTGCTAAGCAAATACCGCTGTGATAACAACCAGGTGGGTGTGCCAGTCCATTTTCTTAGCAGTGTTGTTATTTAAGTATTTGTCATATATAGCAGTAATATAAACTGATGTCATACAGGTTAGTTCTTTTAAGGAGAGCTTTGATGAACACTTTTAAGCATTCGCTTGGTATTTTTTGCTACTTATTCCCTTTGTACGCATGCAGAGTTGAAACCACTTTCAGAAACTTGTCAGTGATTGATCACTTCACAGTAGACATTCAGATAGGTGCTCTTTAATCAATTCATACTTGATCTTTCTGTAGACACTTAATGTGTCACTTTCTAGAAATCAACGGCTCTTTTAGCTGCAGGGATTGCCAGAAGTTATTTTGGGAAGCCACACAAAGTACACACTCAAGTCTGAAAGAAGACAAGGCTATTGCTTAAAAAGAAGCATTGAGCCACGAATGGCATACAATTCCCATAGATAACTGCCATTATTTGCAATACTTCCCTAAAAATACTTCAATAGCAATAATGAGAAAGAAAACTCAAGAAAGGAAATAAACGGTGAGTCTGGTATTTCTACATATTCTTTTTTTACCCTGCAAACATGTTGGATTTCTCGTGTCTGTCGCTTCCATTCGTAATTTGTTAGACTGACAGAGTGAACTTAGCTTGATTGTCTTTAATTTAACAGCCTTATTGTTTTAGTGTGATTCCTCCTTTAGCATACCTATCTGGTGTTCTTGCTGTACTGCAACGCTCTTAGTTAAACTGTTGCCTCTCTTAACTAAGTTGTCGCTCTGAGTGTAAGAATCTGTGCATTGTCATTAATGGTGAAGGAATGGTGAAGGAAAATACTCTAAAAAACCCCTCTAGGAGCAGGTTTTACCTCCTGTGCTTCTGCAAAGGAGAAAGGTAACAAGGGTTAAAACAGGAATGCGATTTTGCAGTGGTGAATACAATGGTTCCCTATGATCATAACTTTAAATTACTTCTACAACTTCATCACTGCCAAAATTAATCAGGGTAATGTACGGCAGAGAGAACTGAACTATTCAGACACGATAAGGTATCTTGACATCCTAAGGCATGGAAAACAGTATTCATTTTCGAGAGTAAAATAATTCTCTAGATCAGTAGTTTCTTTTGAAAATAATTATACCTTAAAAAGTAATCTATAAGACCTTAGTGTTTGTCCGTTGTTTGAATACTGAGACTTACACTGAGACTGCATAAAGGAGGAGGGAGTCATGAGGTTTCTTTGCTTGGAGGCAAACACTTTGCCAGTGTTTGAGACAATAGTGGGAACTGTACCTGCATTTGTGTGGGAGAACATCATGCACAGCTCCCATAGGCCAGTGCCATGAGGGACAAAGCAAATTCCAATTCTTCTCCAATTGTAAATATTGATCAGCCTATTCCCTAGTTTAGAGTCACTTGAGGAAGTAGAGAATAGAGGTGATGGTTCCTCAAACGAGCAAAATTTGGCTGAGTGAAAGATGGACTGTAAGTCTGAAGGTTGGGCATGTGTTTATGCCAAGGAAGCAAGAGTTTAAAAACTCTTCGCAACAAAGACTGGGAAGAGTCCAACCAAATCCACAGCCATCATCTTTGCCCAGAAAAACTGGATGCCCAGAGCAAAGCTTGTCTTCTGAGGTCACCAGTGCCTATAAAGGTGCCACGAGTGACTGACCAACAGTGACAAGCCCCACGAATGCAGTCAACCTGGGGTGGGAAGTTAAGGGCCACTGTTCAGGTGTTCAAGGTCAACATACCTGACTCAAACAAACATGCATTTGGCTGCAAGTGTCTGAATGCCTGCCTTGGCCACAGTAGCAGACAGAACTTGTCATTATTAAGTACATTCCTGCAGCCCACACAAAGTGGTCCCCGTTTGGTTTTATAATTTATGAATATGTCGGTGGGAATAAACACAGGGCTTGTGTGCTCCCGGCAGTGTTTAAGGCTGTATATTGGTTGTTTCACTGCAGAACAAAATCCCCACCACAGATGGCAGCAAGGCCAGAGATGAGGCTTATGATGAATTATGTTAATATTTTTTCCCCTACATAAAGTTAGATTTTTGTAAACATTTCTTTGTTTGTATTTTCTCTTCTATACAGAACTCCTGCATCCTCTACACCTGTGTAGAAAATCTCCTGCTGCTCTTTGAGTGACGTGACCTAGATTTTAAAACAAAAACTGAGCCCAGGAGGTTTTCAGCTGTAGGCTTACATTTTCACTGGAACTGAACTTTCCCAACAGTGTGTTGGCCTTGATAAAGTTCTGGAACGGGTGAGCTGAGAAGGGAATTCTTGCAACTCGGCCCCGGTTCCAAATCCAGCTAGCATAATCACAGTCTTGCTACTGGCCAGTAGTGTTGCTCTGGATAGCATCAAAGCATTCCTGTAAAACATTTTGAACTTCTTCCAGTGACCACTCCTGTGGTCGGTATATAGTAACTTCTGAGCACATACTAAACTGTGCCTTGTCCAAAGAGTTATGCAGTTTCTGTATGCAGACACCAGCACAGATGTCTCTGAGTTAGCCATGTACCAAAAAGACCAGGTAAATGTGAAAACAGTAATTTGAGTGACTGGGCATCATGGCATCCATTGAATAACTGTATTTCCAGCACTGTCTGAAGTCAGTGGCAGCTTCCCGGGCAGGATTTATCATATCAGCTCATGAATCTAGAATGATGGGCTGTATCAAAAGCTTTACCAAATAGATGCCTACAGAAATGTAATTTGACTTCAATCAATTTTATTGTCAGAGTGAAAGACAGAAATGTAGATAAAAGCTTTAAGAGTGAAGAAAGGAAAAAATTAATTTGTAGGAAGCTAATTAATTTGTTTTCAGAATCCTTTTTTTTCAGTCCTTTTGTGGAGTGCTGTTTCTTTAAAGAAACCAACTGGCTGGAAGCAGAAGACAATATCCGTTGCAGCATTGCTTCTCTGTGTGAAGGTTAGTACAAATTACTTGTATTTAATTTCTCTAAGGACCTGAAATAAACTAAAGCCATCCAAAAGAAAATAAAAAGAATGAAGAAGTGAATAAGATAGATGTGTAGTAGACAGGGAAGGACAAAACAGGAGGAGCATCAGGAAGGGACTGACAAGGACCATGTATAGGAATCTGTGTGCTTAAAACCAACAGATGCACAAACAGCACCTACTGCAAACTAACCAAAAGTCACAAATCATCCCTGAAAACTATTTTTACATCGTCACAGCCTTAACATCTGTTTCTAGAAAGCATTTATTCATTAGTGAATTGCAGAGTGAATTACAAGTTATAATTTTTTTATAGGATTCCAGTTATGATTTGCTTTATATTGCAGTTGCAATGTACATTTTGTAGAGGAGATAACAGGAATAACTCTTGGAGGAAATGTTGAATTGTTTCTACTTTCAAGTACGTAAAATATTCACCCAGGACTCAATGTCAGTAACAGACACGTTTTTACTGCTGAGGTACAGTCCAGCAGTTTCTGTTGAAGGAAGCTTGAAATTATGTTCCTGAAGGTGATAGCCATCCTGGATCTCTGTGTAAATGAGGTCAGTCTATGACTCTTGCATGTGTAGCAGGCTGCTTAGTAAATTAGACGGTCCTTTGGTATTATTTGATTTGAGGGCTTGCTCTTCTGGAAAAGACAGACATACAGATAAGTCTATGTACTGATGTAGATGGTATCTGAAGAATTTCTCTGAGATGTTTGGTGCAATGTTTCAGATATATATGTAATACAAAAGACTGACACAGACTAGAAAATAAATTGAGACGAAATAATTATTGCCGTTAGATATTAATTCCTACTCATATTTATAGTACTGTTGATAATGAAAGAAACAAAATAATGACATTTCCTATAAACGTATGTGAGATTATCATAGTTGTCCATCGGCCTACTCTGACAATGCTGTAGAGCTAAGCTTAGATTTTCAAATGCTCTCCTTTTCGTACCTCCTTCTTCTGCTGCTGTTCTGAACTCCTAAGTAGTCAGGATTTGGGTTGCAGGAAGATGAAAAGGAGGTAGTTCATTTATGCGTTTCTCATTGAGGACAGTTTAAGAACAGGGGTGGTGGATGTAAACATTTGTGAGAAACACAATGTGAATAGTACAAACGTATTAATTTTTAAATTAAGTACTGAATAATTTAAAAAAATAGAAATGACTTTAATAGTACAACATTAAAAGTATTTGTATTATTTTTTTTCCAGACATTAGAATTGGGCTGATTTCCACAAATGCAAGGCAAGGACAGATACTGTCTTTTCCATTGGGATCTGAGGTGATAGAGCATTTCTGAGAGTCAAGTCATTCGCTGCTACTTCTGAAACTAACTTGTTAGTTCAGAACTAATTCAGGACTATACAAAGTGATTTATATCATCCTTTGATATTGTGAATTATTTGCAAAAGCCTTGCATTTTCAGGAAAAAATATAGCAATTCATATGACACTAGTAAAGAACAACAGGCCCAGAAGAAAACAAAACAAAATCACATTTGAGTGAGCTATCATGCATCATTTGGGGATTTAAATCTTTCTTCTTTGCATTTTATTAAAGTTTGCAGTGCTTCTTTGTGTTGTTGTGGTTGAAGAAGATGGTGCTGATAAAGAAATAGCTCTCCCCTCTTACTGCTTGGGGTGGACTCTTGCCTTTAAGTCAATAAACTGCATAACATACATGTGCATGAACATAAATAACAGCTTTTAGCAAGAGAAAGAGGTGAATGCTGTGAGAACCACCTCAGTAACTTTATGAACTTAAGTGCTGACTGCTCAGAAGAGTTACGATCCTTCTGTTTGATGGTGAGTATTGCTGTAGGGTCATATTACTATTCCTTGTGCTGTATATATTTACTTGCCTTCTTGCAATAAAAATAATCCTTCCTTTTATTATAGGTATTTCCAGTTTGTAACAGATCAGCAAATTGGTGTTGTTTCTTGGGCAGGGTGAGGCACTCAGTACCTGTCCTCTATGGGATTTTCCAGGTGATTCAGGTTATTTACTGGCCATGACTTTCCCTTCGTACAACATTTGAAGTTTCATCAAAATAATTTGGAGCATACTGGGACCAAATAAACAGCATAGCTTGAAATATCTATTTTCCAAGATAACCACGCTAGAACTTGCCAAACCAAACATTATTGTCAAAAACATGGCTCAGCCGTAATGTGGAAGTGGTTTCATGGGAAAGAAGTTTGTTCAACAAAATACCCTGTACTTGGAGAAGAGAAAGCATACCTATTTTAACGAAGTTTAAACTGTAGCCAGTCCTGTGGCTTGTGGCTGATCTTTATTAGTTGCTATCTTTTCAGATTCTATTTCTTTATTTTTAAGGTATTATTAAAGTTGTTTCTCCATTGCGGTTTTGGAGGAGTCATTAGGGAAAGTAAACTGCATTTCCATCAAAGTCTCTTCTTCTGTTTTACCTTTGAGTTTTGAGACTGTGGAAGCTCTACAGAATATTGAGCTGATTGTGACTGTACAGTGCCTGGGGAGTTCAGATTGAAGCATCATCAAAGCATTTGAAATCTGGAAGAAATAAAGGTTACATTATGAGATTATTGGAAAGGAAGGGGGAAGAGATGGACTGGATGTTGGGCTTATCAGCTTTGCATCCAGTACTGGAGACAGATTCCCAAATTTAGTAGTGTCATCTAAGAACAGCTCATGCCTTTTAAGTGGCTTAAAGGCTGAAGCTGTTTCCACACTTTCATAATCTACCTGAAGTTTGTCATTAGAGTTATGTCAGTCACAGATGGGAATGACAGTGGAGGGTAGATTCCTCAGTATCCTCCCTGCTCCCAACTCCACAGAGGAAAACCAGTATGAATTTTAGCCAGCTTCTAATTTAGTTGAAAATTATTTTCCCTTTGTTTTCGTGAATGAAACAGGTGGAATGGGTGAGCAGGATGGCAGAGGCGGAACCTTGTGAACAGTTTGTTGCCCAGGGACTGGGCGGCAGTAGGCAGATGCAAAGCACCAGATCAACAGGATAAGGGGATTAAGTAATCAGGCTAAATTCCTCTTCCTGATAAACTCAGTGGAAACTTTGCTATTGTCTCCCCTGGCTATTTAGCAAGGATAGCTATGATTAATCAGCAGTGTTGAGTTTGTTTTCTCTGCCGTGTGCAGTTTGGTCTAGGAGATTCTGAGGAGATAGAGAGGATGGAGAAGCATTGGACTGCCATACTTAGAGCTGGCCTTTCCAGTCCCTTTCACATAAACATTTGTATCAAGTATCATACAGATAAATGGCATTTCACCTCGTGAATGAATCTAGTGCCTCATTTTTCCTTGGTTAGAATTCTCTGGGTTGTTTTCTTTTGTTTGTTTGTTTGTTTTCTCCAAACATTAATGCAGCTGATGTTTTGTTCTTTCTATAGCTCCCATCAAACTCTGATGAATCTTGACTATCCTTTCACTCACTAGCTTCATTGTGACTTATCTGTGTATAACTGTTTCCTAGCTTGTCATTTAGTAACTGAAAAACTGGGACATATAAGAACTTGGGAAATGACGTGTCACCCTGTTGTCATATTTGGAATTGTAGCAGCTCTGTTACAAATAATACAGTTGTAAATTAAAATTTTCCATTGACCTGGAGCTTAGAAGGGTACTCTTAGTACAGTATTTGCTTGGTCAGTTTTGCTGCTCTTCATATAAATGTATCTGTGGAGGTTTTTTGTTCCTATTTCTTATTTCATTTTGTTATTCCTAGTAAACATCGATGTATTTGGCATGCTCTTGCCTTCATGGGAGATGATGTTTGCAACCAAGGTGAAAAGTTTTGATTATAGACTGATCAGCCAAGAATATATAAAATCCTACTTGTATTTTTCAAAAAACAGCTACATCTGAAATAATTCAGTATAGGAAGGTTTTATGAAGCCTGCCCTTATAAGCTCTAGGATGAATGTATTTGACACTTTAAAATTTATCTTAAGACAACTGCTAAAGATGATTTTGTTCTAATAGTGTAATGCAGATCTACTTTTAGTAACTAAAAACCTTGTCAAAAGTGCCTGCTTTCCACTGGGAATAACGCATTGAAGCAAATTGGGATCCACCTCATTTTCAAGTTACAACCTACCTAAGATCACATGATTTGTCTAAAACCTTTGAGATCTCATTCAAATTTTACAGGTAAATCCTTCCTTGGTGTAATGTCTTGGATGTGATGTTTCAGTGTTGGTGTTACTTTGCTAAAGTTGAGACTGTGTGTGTCAAAATCAACTTTCAAAGGGAAACGACTGTTTCAGCCTTAGCTATAGAGAGGCCATTGTCTCTCCAGAATAAAGTAGTAGATATTTCAGAAGTGCTTTGAAGTTGTTCCAGCCTCTTCACGGAGCTGTGAAATCTGATAGCTCAGCTTTTAAGCTGTTTGTGAAAGTACAAACTGTAGTACTTGTGGAATTCATTCAGTGACTTCCAAACTGGAGCCTGGCCTGGGAGTGGGAAGAAAGCGTTTAAGAAAAGAGTAGAAAAAAGGCTTCAGTAGTATGTGGCAGTTAACTGTCAACTTTGGCATCTTTTCAGATTTGCGGCTTCATGCTTTCTAGAGATAAACTGTGACTTTTCCCCAAGGACTGGAGGATTTTATTTTCTTTTCTGCTGGAACTCTTAGAGCTGTATGACTGCAGGAGCTAAACAAAATGCAGAACTGCCAGCATCGCATCTGCCGTGCTCTTAGACAGTAAATTTATGGGTGCAGAACATCCATCTCTGGGAGCTTCTTCCCATTTACATCCATTTCTCAATATTTTCCATCTGTAAAGCAGGTAAATAGGACCCCCTGTCTGTGTTACCATGCTGTGTCGTGTTTCCTCTGGATTTGCCCGAAGCCTTTTGTCTCATTAACAGGTGTATTGAGAATGTTCTGTGGGCTCAAAGCATTCCCAAGCACCCTCTGGGACAGGCAAGCTGGTGTGAAAGCAGAGAAGGAGCAACCCAAGAAGTAACCGCATCCTGAAAATGTCAAACTTTCTTATCCTTTTCATTGTCACTAGAGCTGAAATGTGAGTGGGCAGCAGGGTTTCTCCTGCTGTGCAGCCTGTTGCTTTTGTTTTATTTCAATAGAGATGAAGGAATGTACTCACTTAATGTCTCTTCATAGTGTTCCCTGAGCTCGCCTTGACTGTGCAGTATGCTGGAGACATAACATCAGTTTTGCTCCAGTCAAGTCTCATGCTAATGCAGAAACCTTTAAGATAAGGATGGTGGTGTTTTTGCTTGAACTGCCTGGCTTGCCTGGTCACACAGGCTACAGCTCAAGTTAACGGTTTGCCAGCTGCTAACACAGTTATTCTGTGCAGTAATCCAATCCCTCTGTGCAATGCAAGTGTTATTTTGCAGTGCGGCTGCTCTCAGCTAACAACCCCAGTGAGCGAGAAATGAGTGTGGCTTACAATGTTGAGGGGGAGAAAAATGGAAAATGTGCATTTCTACTTGCTGAAGATTGATATGACAGATTCATAGACATGTAGGGAAAGGTCAGAATGCTTGGGCTAAAACTGAATTTCAGCTACCTAGGAAGGACAGCAAGGAAAAACCTGAGCAATCAAGTAGTAGGAGGAAAGTAGAAGTTTGTTACTTAATGAATAAATGAGCAAATAATAGGTGACCTAGACAAAGGTCTTTGATGTCTTTCTGCCTTCAGCCACAAAAGAAAAAATGAATTATGACAAGATGTTAAAGCAGTTAGTTTTAACAAAAAAGAAGCAGGAAAGAAAAGGAACAGGTCAGGTGTACTTGACAGATAGAACAGATTATGCAAGTCAGCAGGACATGATACTGTATCCTTGAATAAGAAAAAATTGCAAATGCTAAGCCTTCTTCCATTTTCTTTATGAAATGCAGAAGATGGGTGAGTCTCCTGATGTTGTCAAGAAAGCAAATGCATGGTTTGTGCTTGAAAATGCAGGAGAATCTGAGGGGAGAGGCCATAGAGGATTTACAGAAAGGTAATGCTAATTCAGCATCAAAATTTTTAAATGGCATGAATTATTAGCTGATACTTTGAAATCTTTATTGTCCTTACTAATATGATGAATAACTATCATATTACCACTGCATGCAACTGGTCTAGCTAGGATGTGGTCCCACACAATGTTCTTGGAAGCAAATTGTGATTTATCTGTCACAAAAACACGGTAAGGTGAGCACACAACTGACTGAGACATTCCTGGGATGAACCAGTAAACAGGGATTTACAATTTCTATTCTAAAGACTGCCAAGGGAGGTCATGAAGACTTTGTTGCTGGAGTCTTTTAAAAGCAGTGCAGATAAATGGCACTCGATTGCACCTCTGAGGTGGGATATGGACTAGATGATTTCCTGAGTTTCCTTCCACTTCTTTGTTCCTGTGATTCTGTGATGTGAGGCTGACCAGGGAGATACTAACTCAGGCACAAATAACTCAAGTTAACTGCTCACTGAAGACGAAACTCTCGGCTTAATAGAGGTCATTTTAAAACCTGGCTGGGAAAACGTGGTTTCATACATGGTAATAGTGTCCCAAGAGGAAGTCCAAAGATGAGTGGTAGTTTTGAGTGTGATGTGGACAGATTGGAGAGGCTCCAAAGGAGTAAATGATCAAACTTCAAGAAGATAAACCTAGAAGGGAGACGGAAACTGGATTGTTTGAAGAATAAGAGCCAAGAGGAAATATTGCAAGAGTTATCAAATACAGAAAAGGCTGCTATAAAGAAGAACAGTATGTTGTTTAGAGAGAGTAAAAGCTCTGCAGTAGATGGAACAAAATTGATGGAAGTAAAATTGTAGCAGAAGAGACTCAAAGGAGGGGGGAGAAACACCTGTCCAAAGCAGGATTAGCAGTGCCCTGGAAAGTATAGATAGAGTGATTGCGAAGTTCCCAGCAGCCATAAAAAACAGATTGGAGAAATATCTCTCTAGAATGACATGAAGATACTTGTTCCTACGTTGGATCCTTTGATGGACAGGATGTACTTTCAGTGTCCCTGTCTGAATTCTTTTTCAAAGACCTTCTCCTCAGTAAGAGTGTTTTGCCTTGATATTTGAGGTACATAGGGATTAGATTTGTTTATTTATCTTTCAAAATAGTATTGCTACTCTTTGTTCCTAAAGAACCTCTTGGCCTGGCAAGCAGGGAAAGCAGCCATGTCTGCATCTAAGATTTTCTCATTTCCATTCCTTGTTTGTCAAGGAGTATCTGCTGGATAACCTGTTCTCTACCCTACTGCAGCTAGCATTGCAGCTTGTGTATGGAATGTAAGAGATGCTGTTTTTTTTGCATAAGTGACTGCAAGCTGTGAACAGCTTAGCCATATTTAGTATCCAGTGGTTGCAAATGAAGCTGTTTTATGCAGTTGCTACATAGGTGGATTCCTAATTAGCATTTGCAACAGTTCTTCAGAGAACACCTATGCTTGGGCTAGTTGCACATATTCAGATTCCTTTGCAAGACAAATCTTCCCCAATTACAGCTTAAGTTTAAATTTTCATCACCTTTTTGGTGTTAGGCTGATGGAGAACATGATGTAAATTTAAATTAAAAAAAAAAAAGGAATGCAAAATGTAGCTCATATTTGGGCAATGTCAGATAAGTTTTCTGAGGCTAGATCTGCTAAAATACTACTAATTGATCTATCATTTCTGTTTAAGAGCTCAGAACTAAGCAGACAGTTTGGATCGGGCAACAGTCTACAGCAGTGTGTCCAAAACAAGAGCTTTTGTTCCAAACTGGGCTGATGCATGCCATCAAATATGCGAAGAATGCAGGGCCGTTTGTGGTGCTACTACAGATATCATCACAGGAAAGCCAAGCACACAAATTCCTGTTGAAATAACACTGCAGTTAAGATGAAGGCAACCAAAATAAATTAGAAGGATGCCATATTCTGCAAGCGTGCTACCGTTTGATATAAAATGGTCTGTTTTTCTTTGAAATCCACCATTTGAAAACGTTTCCCTCAAGCAAGTGCCATGGTTCCGGCAATTAGCTGTGAAAACCTTCAGGGTTGAAGAGTTGAGGTTAGTTACAAGAAGGGGGTTAAGAGTGTTGAATCAGCTAGTGTGATTTCAGAGAAAATCTATGAAGGCTGCATCCCCTACATCAAGACATGATGGTTTTCCGATTGACATCGTTTTCAAAACCAAACACATATGTGAGAACTCTTTGTGTAAATACGTATGAGTCGGAGAACATTTTGCACTGGTTTGTGGAAAAGCTCTGTCAATTGCTCTGAGCGATCTTCTTGTCCAGTTCAGTGGTACTTTTGTAACAACACCACAATTAAGATTGCATTCATACTTTACATTGAAGTGGGAATTATTTTTGTTGTTAGGCGTGAAAATAGTGATTGAACATAACTAAAAATAACACTGTTTTCTCTCTGGAAAATTGTATGGAAATATATTCATTCCTTTGGGAATTCAAGCAAATTTAGAGTAACGCTCTTTAAATTTTATAACATCTATAACACTTGAACTGTCATTTTAGTGCTTGAAACTCTAGGCAGGCATAAATGGAGATTCATTCCAGTAGATTGACTACCTTGAAAATATTTTAAATGAGCAAAATTTCTAACACACTGCATCATTAGTAGTAGCTAAAGAATTAAAAACAAAACAAAACCCACGAAGCACTAAATCTGCCAAATGGCATATTTGAGCTCTGACACTTGCCAGTTTTGGAATTAGCTTCTTTGGGCAGCTGGTAGAGTTAGTTTTCAGTAAAGCAAATATTTTGCAGAAGTGAATTTATCTTTCAGTCCAGAATTTGAGGCAACACGGGGAGCTACATTTCTTTGTCAAGACTGCAGCTCAAGAGGTTGCTGTGTCAGGACCACCATCTGCTGATGCTTGTCAGTGTGCTGTAGTGGGAGATATTTTTCATCACCCTTTGGGGATGAACTGAAGTAAATCTCTTCTGCTTGCTGTATGCAACTTTAAGATATTATAAATACACCTGGAAAATAGGTGTTCATAGCTACAAGGGCTGCTCCAAAAGTAATGCCTTCAACTGTTTGATGTTATCCTGCTGTCAGGAGGCAGATTTTGGTGGTATGGCAGTAGGGGTTGAAGCTTTCCACCAGTATCCCTTTACATTTTGTTGCTGTGTGAGAGATGGCAGCAGAGGGGCAGTCTGACAGAATGGTGTCTGACACGGAAGCGTTTATGAAGCAAAGGTGTGTCACTGAATTCCTTCATGCGGAAAAAATGGTGCCCGCTGACATTCATCGACACTTGCTGAATGTTTGTGGAGACCAAGCAGTGGGTGTGCGCACAGTGAGGTGGTGGGTGGTGCATTTAAGCACTGGCAACAGTGATATACGTGAAAAACAAGCCGCGTTCTGGGTGGCCATGCACAGCTGTCACACCACAAAATGAAGAGTTTCTCAATCAGCACATCTGCATGTATCAGCTAACAGTGGTGACTATGTTGAAAAGCAGTGTTTTGTAGCTGAGACTTTGCTCTATCATAATGTTATTGTACTCTTTGTAGCTGTTGAAGTTTCAATGGAAATAAATAGGAGGCATCACTTTCAGAGGGATTTACGTACTAAGCAATTGTCATGTCTGATTATAAGTTCTCCATTAGGAGAAGACCCTTGGCTTGACCCAAGCTAGCCTGCAATCAGAATGCTAGAAGTCTGGGTACCTGGAGGTACCTGAACAGTGTTGCAGAAAAAAAAAAATGGTCTGGAAAATGCTGATTAATATGTAAAAACAAGTGGGTGGATTGCAGCAGAGGGGGCTGGTACCAGGGGTGAACTGGGAAGCAAAGCAGATTAAACTCATTCTGGAAGGATTTGCTGGCAAAGGCGATGATTTGGATCGCAAGCTCCTGTTAATCTATCTCATCTGGAGGAGTCACTGCAGGGGATCGCCCCAGCCTCTGTGTTGAAAAAGTAGTTGAGTGATATAAAATCACAAATTCAACACAACAGGCATTTTACTGTTTTTTACTCAAACACTCTTTCATTTATGCTCCTTTTCTGTAAGTTTTTAATTCATGTATCAGACTAACAGATTTTCCTGTGTTATTTCTTTAACTGGAAACTGTGCTGATACTAACAAAAAAAATAATAATAATTTAAAAAAAAAAAAAAAAGAGGAGAAAGGGACAGTTTATTTCTAGTGTCTTTATCTTCCATCAATGAAAAGATGGATAGTAAAATCTCTCTCTCTTAGCAGAACCAAATTTGTGTTTTAATGGATAGGTCTAGTCAGAGCTAAAAGAAAATTTCACAATATATTTTTGGAGAGAAGAGTCCCAGTGCTAATGAGCAGCCGAATCTGTCTCAGGGAAACAGTTTGTTACTAAAAATAGATTGCAGCCTAACTGTAACTAAAATCAGATTGCAGAAACCGAGCTATTCAGAGTCCTGATTTCAGCAGCAGATGAATCTATTACAAACAGCTTTGATTATTACGTATTTTCAAATGTGCCGACTGAGCCCTGTTTTGAAATTAATCCACTTGTGAGCTTCTATCAAATAGGCTTACAGCATTCTCTGCAGATTTTCTTCAGACTCCCCAAAGCCAGTGAGGAACCAGCCCATGGTTATGAGGCCAAAAAGAAAAACACTGCACACAATCTATTTATAGAAAATGAAGCAAAACTGTGTGATAAAGGGCAAATGAGAGCCTGCAGAGACAAGCTTCTCTTCGTTCCTGGTTGTGTGGTCTTTATGTGCAATTTTTTACTATATGGTGTACCAGAGAACTTAAATCACTTGACTATAGCCTTATTCTGAGTAGAGAACACTCCAGGGGCTCTTTCCTGTTTACAGTATGCTTGCTTGTGGGTGTTGCTCTCTGAAAGGCTTTGTTTGCAGGAGTTTCTGCAGTGTCCAGGACCCCTCCTGCAAGTGCCTGCAGAGGTGATGGCCGGAGGTTGCCCAAGGAAAGTTCCATGTGTGACATCTGGAGTCACCTTCTGCCTGAGATGAGCACAGCTCGCAAGCCTCAGATGCTTGGTATAACAGGACAAAGATTCACCTGCTCTCACACTTTGATATTTGAAAGGATGGAAGTAACAGTAGAAGCATGGAAGACAGAAGCCAACCTTCCTGGCTGTTTTTGTGTGGTATCACACACACATTACTGATGTAAATGTTCTTGTTTTCTATCCCTGTCCCTTTGTTCTCAGTACAAAAAGCTAAGGACTTCTCTGCCTTCTCTATCCTCATCCAGATATTTCTGCAGTTAGTTCAGATCCAGTATCTGGGCTGTATCTCCACAGAGTGCTTTTAAGAAATTCTGTCCCTGAGAAATAAACCCTGACTTGGGTACCAGTTTTGTGGCTTATACCCAACACCATTTTCAACTCTTCCAGAAATGTAGGAGCCAATTTTTCTGCACTCACTTTAATTAGGTATTTTACTGCCCAAGTGTCTAAGAAGGGGAATAGTGCTGAGGAGATACTACATGAATTTTATTCTTGAGGTCCAGGAAGATTAAAATGAATGGCTTCTCAGATAGCTTTCTTTCTTGCTCTTTTTCCTTTTTCTTTATGCCTGTGATAAAGTTGGAGGGAGGCTGCAGAAGCTGGATAGTTTGTCTCCCAAATATAGAGAATATTGTCATTTCAGAGTATTTTCACAGACAAGGGGATTTATGGCAGCGGTCGTTTTACTTGAACATTAGCAGCACATTTGCAGGTTTGCAGTGTGTGTGCTACCTGAGCTCCTCACTGGCTTCTGTAGATCAGACCATCACCCAGTCTGTCATGTCTCACCTTTGCCTGATTCTTCTTCAGTCCTGGGAGCTCACGTGTTTGCTTAAAAATATGAAGATGCCTTCTGCATTGTGACAAGTGAAAGAATGGATAAAATATCAAGGCTTTAACGCTTAGCAAAGCTGTATGGGAGCTAAACGCTGCAGCGAGGAAGCTGAGTAGCAAGGATCAACGAATGTGATGCATCTATCTGTATTCCCATATGTCAGTCTCAGACAATTTCACAGATTTGCTAATGGGAACAAGGCTTTCAGTAAAGCTTCTTCAGAGCCCTTACAGAGATGTGAATGTACTCCAGAACCTTGATGAGTGATAAGAGGAAACACTGAAAGACAAATTTCCACTTCTGATTCTTAGACACATGACCTCCTTCATAAGTCAGGAGTCACTCTGAGTTCAAAGAAATCAATGTTGGCTTCCTCCCAGGATGCAAACTCTTGAGAGCTCTGTTTCATATGCCTGTGTGTGTATGAATGTATACACACACATATAATGCTATTTTCAAATACTCAGTGGAAATTTAGTGGAGTTGCAGGAACAGAAGAATGGAGAACTAATTCTGTATCCAGCACATAACCTAAACACTGACTGAGTTGATGCCAGAGAGGAAGGCAGAGCAGGAAAGCCAACCCTATACAAAGTTTGGGGTTACACTGCAGAGCTTAGTCCAGTCAGATGGCTGGGAAAGTCTCTACCTTGCTCTGATCTTCAGGAGTCCTTGCTGAACACTAGAGCTGACCTAGACAAAGAAAAAAGTGCATTAAAAAGGTTGGAAGCTACTTTTCAGGAATGCATTCTGTGGAAGGTGTACTAGGCAAAATTTTAAAGGTTGATTTTGAAATACTGAGTTTTGCCACGATAGCTCATTGCAGTGGTTGTTCAGATACATTGTGCTACGATTTTCCTCTACACCCTGGATATCCCAGTCAGACCAACATAGCCTTTACAACCAGCAAACATGCAGATGAAACAGAGGGGTAAGCAGATGCTTTCATGGGAGTTGTGTGTGCCCAGCTGTGTTCAACCAGGACTGGGAGCTCCAGCCAGCTGGGGTGGTGGTGGCTGCTTGGAGCTGCCTGGCCTTGGCTTTGCTCTCCTCCCATAGGTGTTTCTGAGCATGCTGTAAAGTCTCAGCTCTGTTGTTACTGTCTGTTGTGGCATCACTGGTGTTTTTTCACTTGTTTGCGCATAAAGCCAGTTCAGCTTCTCCTCTGGAGTTAGGATTCAACCAGAGCTGCTGGCAGTACATTATAGATGGAGGAACAAAACAAACCCTTAAGCGCTGGTTTCCCTAGCAACAACCTGGGGCGAGGGTGATTCCAAGAGAAGGGTTCTAAAGCTACAGTGCTGGAACCCAGAGGACACATCTGCCTCAGCGCCCCGCCTGTTTCAGCCTGAATCTTGACTCTTGATAGCATGGAACACGATGATCCCATTCATTACTGTCACCTTCAAATATGAACCTGCTGGAACAGATAGCTCTTCACGAAGCCATGCTGTACTCCCACTATGTGCTAACAAACAAGACTGTGCTTGTAAAAGCACCATAAAATGATAGTGTTCTTCCTTTTTTTTTTTTTTTTTTTTTTTTTTTGCTAGAAGATGCTCATGGGGGGCAAGAGGCACAGCAGACCAGCTTGGGGGTGTTCAACTTACCAGACTTTGTGATGAAGAGAATGTGCAGCTGACTTCCTATGCTATTTCACAAAAATAAGCACCGCTCATAAATACCTACTCCACTTTCCATCTCTGAAGGATTTCTACTGGGTGATGTAAGCATCTGAGGGGAGAGCTTGGAGTGGTGGGGAGGGCACCCACTGCACTGGTTTTAGATGAGCTTTCAGTCCTAGGAGCTTTCTAGACTCACTGCAGAGTAAAGCAGCTTTTACTCAGAAAGACTTCTCTGGCACAGAAGAAGTGCTAGGACTGGGAGACTGCCAGATCTGCAAGTCTTACTGTTAATAGACATGTTTTGAAGCAACTATTGATTTGTAAAGTATTATGTAAAATGATATGTGTCTTTCCTGAAGAGTGGTTGAAGCTTCAAAACAAAGCATTGAGCCTTTTATGTATTTCTCCTTCCTTTGCTGTTATTGTGACAAAGACTACTGCATGAAGATTTTTGGCTATGTTGTAAGAATTCATCTACTTCTACTCCTCATTCCTCATCTGAAGTCAGTGATTTGAAAGTTTGGGTAGATATCCAGGTGTGCTTACCTGGTTTTAGGTTTAAGAGTTTCCAAAATATACTGGGATTTCTGGCTTTGGACTCTAGCCTACAGCCATATGCAATTCTGATGCTACATGTCTAATCCTCTGCATTGTTACCTCCCTTTACAGTGCTTATATACTGCAATAAGGTCTAAGGAAACATCACCGTAGCTTGAGTTGTATGTTAGCACACATACAGATCTGTATGTATATAGAAGCAGGGAGATAGGAAATGCACTATGATACTTAGAGTGCTTAATGTGTATATATTTGCATAATAAAATCCAGACTGTTCAGTTTCCATTCTTACTGGGGCTTGTGTGATTACTTAATCCAGAGCCTCATTCCGTGCTCTCTTACTGCTGAGGTTAGCCAGCAGGCAGGAGGTGAACCAACCTGTGTGTGGTTAGTCCCTATACACATTGTTCTTTCCCCCTGCTCTTCCCGGCTCTGTGTTTTGCTTACTCTTTTCTTCTTTTTTTCTTTTCCTTTTCTTTCTCTTCTTCTCTTATTTCCTTTCCAATTCTTTCCTCTTCTCTTTTTTTTTTTCTTTTGTCATTTTTGATTATGAGCTGCTTAGACCAGTGCAGGCTCTTTGCCTGCATGTTTACATTACACCTAGTAGTATGGCTCTGATCCCAAATTTGGATCTGTGTGCTAATGCAAAATAAATAATAATAAGCATAGCTGCTTTGGCATGCAGTCAGGTTGGAATCACTGCAGCTCTACTGTGCTTGTGAGTACTACCCATTGCAAGACTGTTTGCTTATTTTTTGCCCCAAAGTTACTCTGTGTACAGTACAAATAACCCCCCAGCACAACAAAACAATAAATAGCAAAAACTTTAAGCTGTGCCAATGGTAAATGCATTTTCTTGCAAGAGTACAAATGTTCTGTTAGCGTTTCTTGGCTTGTTAGACATCTTGGGATGTGTAAATATAACTAACCCAATCTAGGATTTCATAAAGGAGTTTGCTGGTGAGTCTGAGGTCAGAAATCCCCCGAGGCTCTAGGGATAAGTAAAACAGGTGCTTTCCTGGAGTCTTAGAAGTTGTGCTACAATTAGTTTCTTCCTTTCCTTTGGGCTTAATAATGTACCAAGGGTAGTACATTATAGCTATGGTAACGTTTATAATAAGAAAATATGCAAATACAGCAACAACATAATTTTTCCAGGGTGCTTAGCAAGTAAATGTTTGTATCCAGAATGGCCTCCAAAATTAGGAATCTTCTTGTCAGTCCTGATTATTATTGGACAAATTTCTCAAGCATTTAAAAAAAAAAAAAAATAAAAGAATAGTAATCAAATGTTTTACTTTCAAATCTTTCAGTAAGGAACAAAAAAGGAACAAAAAGGTTTGGGGTTTGGGAAGTTTAGTTGCTGGGGATAAACAAATAAAGGTGTAAAGAACACACCTTGCTAATATGATTGCTCCTTATTAGCATAATAGTTTTCAAATAAACAACCTGCTAATGTGTCTAATAAGCAATTACTCTGTGATGAAAACTGCAAATGGAGCCCACTGGTGGATAACAGATAACAGTAAACTCTGTCAATAAAACAAATATTGTTCTGCCTGAACAGCTCTCTTCTTTGCTCCAAGAGAAGAACAGAGCTGCCTGGATAATTTTATAGTCAGATATATGACAGCCAGACACGTGACAGCACTGCTCTTCTAATATTCTGCTATGACATATGGAGTCTTTACTCTTTATGAATTTAGTATGATAACTTAGTTGGAAGCAACGTGCTTGGAGTACTTGGGTCAAATTAAAACAACAGTAGGATGAATGTTTGTCCAAGAACAGTGATTTACCAGATTATTAAAGTTCTATTGCTTTCATAAAGTGGAGTTCGGAGTTAAAAATTCAGTCCATCCTATCTCTAAAACATGCAAATGAATGGAAATTTTCTGAGCATTCTTTTCTCCTTGCTATTCTAAAGCATATAAAATAATTTCCAGTGGCAAAAAAGTGTTAAATGTATGCAACAGTCTCACTTTCCCAAACAGACAGAAGTGTGAAAGATTTTCATAATTTTCCAAGCATAATAGACAAATTATTTTCAAAACACTTGCAGATGCCCTTTGCATATTTGCCTAGTTGCTTTACTATTGATTAGGAAGCTGTGCTGTGCTAGCTCTGGTCTGTATTCCTACCATCATTTTTCCAAAATCATTTTGCTTATGTTCTCTTAGCTTTCAGGAAATAAGGATATGGAATACGAGTGAACCATAAATCCCCAGGCCTGGGTCCTCCCTGAATTCCATGGTGAGTATTAGGTTTTCATTTTATATATAGCTTTGGAGGAAAGGGATCATTTGAAGTAAATCGTGAGCCATTCTTATCTTTGTTCTACTTCTGGACTGACATCATGGTATGAAAATGCAAGGAATGTACAGTAAAGCCTGGTGTGGGAAGAAGATCTTGGCAGAGGGATGATTAATGGTGCCTAAAAGAGAGAAAACAGTTATGTAATAAATACAGCCCATGAGATTAAAATTGAAGAGAGCATCACAGGTGCAGACTGTAAACAGGCCCTGGAGGGAAGAATATTGGTCTTTTAAAGATGGACTCTGTAAACAAACTGATGAAGCATAGGAAATATCCTTTCGTATAAATTTTTATGGTACAAGTCAGTACATGGAGAACATAAGCACCGTAAGTGTTTGTAAACTCACAGAACATCCATACTGTAGGAAAGCAGCACAAAGAGTGCCACAAAGTAAATTTATACAGAGCAGGGAAGATACATGGTCTGATGGCTGTTTGTTTTTTTGACTTTCGCAAATGATATGATTTCTGCCTCTCTGGTTTTGTTTTGTTCATTTAGCTGCTCTCAGCTACATAATTGTTCTTCTGGCTTGTAAATATTATGGTCAACCTCCAGCAAAGTTTAGATGAGGCCAATCCAATGTAAACAAGTGTGTCTGTGTCAATGATGTGAGTAAGCAAAGCTATCCCTTGTATATTTCCTCCCCCTTTTCCTAACTCCACTGAGACTGTGGGAGCTTTGGCAAGCCAACTATGATAGCATACAGCCTAAAGTTCTGGGATATTTTATTTTATTTTAAATTTTATCAGCATTTTATTTTTTATATTTGATGTGTAAAATATCCAGTGAAATAAGAACAATGGAGTAGAACAACTTCTGGGGAGTGTCCTCGCATGTCTGCACTGTGCATGCCTGGTCTTACTGCCTACAAACACAGTGCAGTGGTAGTACAGGTGTAATGGGCAGAGCTGAGGGGCCCAGAAGGACTGAGGGTTAATGCTGTGAGTTATCAAAGACTCTCAATTAGCTGTGAATTTGCATGTTGCTGAGGGGCTGTGCACAACATGGCAGTGTTGTTGTCTGAGGATCTCAGATCCTCTGCCTGATTGTGCTGGGTCTGCAGTTTTCTGGCGGGGCTCAGGCTCACCTGCGCAGCACCAAGAAGGCAGGTTCTATGGATCAGCAGCACTACTGGGGCTGCTATAGTGCGTGTGTCACACATACTCTCATGATGGAGTCACTGAACCCAGTGTTTGATAGCCATGAATTAAAGTTGTACAACATGGCTTTTTTTTTTTTTTTTTTTTTTTTTTTTTTGCCTTTGAATACTATTTTTGAGGTTTAGCAGTGTAATAATTCATTGTTCCTCTGTACAGCTCCCAACTTGCAGAACGTACTGTCAGTGCAGTAAATTAATCCCAGGGGCTTTTTGCTGCATGAATGCAAACACAAGTGTGCAGGTAGGTTTTCCCAGCACGCAGTCTTCTCCTGGTCCCTTTCGAGCCAGTTGCTGCTGTGCACCAGGCACAGGTACTGCCCCTGCCCTGCACCCAGCCTTTCCCTGTCTCCTGGCCTTCCTTTCCCACCTCAGCTTCCAAGTGCCCAAATCCTGCTGGTTTTTGCAGCCAGAGCAGTTTAACACTAGAGGTAACCTGACGTCCCATGCCTCATTCTCCCATAAGTAGGGAGCTGTATTTGGTGGTGGTTGGGTCACAATTTTCAAGTAGGTATGAGCTAACCTTTAAGGAAAAAAAAGCAACCAACAATGTAATCATTGAAATGCTATTGATCTCCTGGGACTGGAGGGTGGGAGGTATCTGACATCTTGCACTATCTATGGGAGAGGAAGGAGTTGGGCTGTTTTTTTCCCACAAGAAATACATCTATTTTTGAATGCAAAGTACTTTCTTTGCCATGGGACCCAAAACAGTTTTCATTCACTGACTCATGGCCTCTGGAGACTTTTTCCCTGAACTTAGGAGGCAAATGCTTTAGTGATTTGCAGCTGGAGAAGTGACAGCCCAATTAGCTGGAAGTGTTAATTTAAAGGTAAAGATGTGACCCTGTTTATTGCTATTTTGATTTTGAAGAACCAGTTTCCACCAGCACTGTTCTTTGTTGTTTTCCTATGGAGCTGCTGTAGGTTTGATCATAATGGCTGTTGGGTGAGAATCTCAAAGCTTTGTATCAACAACATATGATTTATTCTGTAGTTCTTGTGCAGGAAGCCAAAATATGATTTCACGCTTTCCCAACTCTCTTTAGGGTGCTTTTTCTTTTTTTCTCTCTTTTTCCTTTCTCTTTTTATATTATAAAAATAATTCAGGAATTATTTACTATTAATTAGATTTGTCCAGTAGCCTATGTACTTATCTATTGATTAGTGCTTAATGATTAATCTTTCTTTCCTAAGAGGCAGTCCAGCCAAGGTCCAGGCAGGAAATTTATCTGGACAGTGTTCAACGTTGCATCTCTCAGACTTATAGAACAAATATGGGTCAGTTTGGAAGCTTATGTCCTCAGTTTGATTCCTAGGATGCTTCCATGTGCTTGGATAGCTTGTTTCTTTTGAAGGATGAAGAACATTCAAACAACTGAAAACTCCTCTCTGTGTCTGTGGAAAGTCTGATGGTTGAGTCCTAGTCTGCGTTATTCCCATGGAAGGTAAAGATGAGGTGGCAAATGTGCTCTGTGAGCTGCCAGTGTCTGTGCAGCCTAAGAGGAACAGCAAACATGGGACTCTGGCAATTGACCACACATCTAAGCATGTTTTTGTTTCACTGATTACACAGAGACTGTTTAAGCTTCAGGCAAAACCTAACTAATTTTTTTTTTTTAATATAAAATATTAAAGAAGGCAATATAACAATATTTAGACTCCCTCCACATTGCAAAATCTGCAATGAACTGAGCCATTACTGAATATGCCCAGCTGCATTTCTTCATACTTAGTGTTGTTCTTATATCTACGCACCTAACCAGTTCTTTAAACTACACTCCAGGCATAGTGAAGTGGAAACAAATATTTTTTTTTTTAAAAAAGAACACCTGCAGAGATCTGGTCTCTTGGCTTTTGATCTTAGGTGATTTAGTCAGTTTGAATTCTCTGTCATAATGCAGCTTGTAAGTTATAGGCAAGAAAGGAGATCCCAAAATGGCATGTTGCCATGAAATACTTTTTTACTGTTTATAGATAATGAAGAGGTAAACCTCTTTAATCCAAAAGTCAAAATGCATCATCAGATTTCTTATTGAGGAGATGGCATCTTAATTAAGCTTCACATAGGAGGTGAACAGGCAAAGTTTAAGTTATGCTTTTTTTCCATGAGGTGTGGCTGTCAGGTGCAGTTGACTCTTTTGAGAAACATAGTAAAGTAGTAAAAATTTCAGCAAGAGGAACTATTTTTTGCTGTTTGCTCACCAAAGTCCAAGTTTGTTGTTGGCTTTGTGGAGCTTAGCTTGATCAAAGCTATGGGAAACTCAGGATGGGAATCTCTGAGATTTCATACCTCTAGGTATGCAAGCAAGCATATCTACAGGACTGCGCACTGGAGTGGTCCTAGCTGTATGCTGTAGTGTTTATTATCAAACAACTGAGAACTCTTTGCATTATCTCTTTTACACTGGTGTACAGGCTGTGGACACACAGTGGTCTGAAATTCTGTGTGGATAGAACTGGTAAGTCAGTATGTTATGTCTTTGGTGAAAGAGCATCTTTGATTGAAATCTGTTTTTGAAGTAACAACAACTATATGCAAAGGATCTAATGCGGCTGCTGCTACTCAAGGAGTATTTGCATTTTTCATCCTGCTCTTTTGAATTAGCCTCACAGGCAGGATCTTTGCACAAACTACTTCCTGCGGATGTTTAACACTTTCCATTATTTGTCAGTTACTAAAAGGAGGTGTCATAACCACTGCAGCATTAAGAGCAGACCGTAGAACAATCAGTAGTTTGAGCAACTCTTTCTATTCCTCCTGCTTTCATGGCATATTATAAAAGTGTCAATCTCTCACTGCTATCTAACATGCAAACGTCTGCCCTAGATCCATTTCCTGTTGGGCAGTTTGCCAGGACTAACAAATTTAACTTCAGCTCTCAGCTTAAGAAGCCTCACTTCACTGAGTAGAGTTCAAGTGCAGTCTATTACCCTGACTGATAGAGGAGTCCTTTGATGTTTGCTTCTGGAGTGGCTTATACAAGCCAGGGCTTCCTGTAGGAAAAAGAACTGCAGCTGAAGGAAATACTTGATTGATCAGGCAACCTCTTCCTCTCACTTTTGTTTGAGAGTGCCTGAGTGTCCAATGTAGGATCATGCTGAGACACAAAGAGAGAGGCTGGATCCTGACCTAGCAGATATGGGAATTTTCACAACTGATTTCCAAAGAAGGGCCTGATAAACATACACAAACTGACTCCCCTCCTTTCCTAATGTAGCTGCCATTTCAGAGATATTAAAATCCATGGAACGTTTGTGTCCTTCCTGTGGTAGATGGGAGCAGAGTAGCAGTAGCTATCTTCTACTGTAGGAACTCCTTCAACCTCCTCCTGCCTGTGGTTTTCTCCTGGGCATCAGTGTGTAGCCATGGCTGAGCTTGCCTACATTTACTGACATTTGGAGTATACACTTCTGTGTATGATAATTTTCAATAAGCACTACAACTGCGTGCTGAGATGAGCTGAGGAGAGAGTGGACTTTGTGCAGCATTTCACTGGTTTGTTATAGTTAAAAGTAAATGGCAGTCTACTCAGTCTCTGGCTGGTGTATAGCACCCTCCACCCAGGTTTTACATGTTGTCATCTCTCTTACCCCCATCTGCATTTTCAGCCTGGAATTATCCCATTGCGATGGGCCCTATGCTGAGGACAGAGGGTGGGGTAGACTACTTTGTGGTGTCTAGAACCCGGTGTGGCTGTGGGCAGCAAGTGGCAGGAGTCTCCCTCCTACGTTATCAGCCTTTTAATTTCAAATGGCACATGTATCTTGTGTGGCCTGTATTAGCAACAGTGTATTTTGCCTTGGATATTGATAGCTGTCCACTTCCTCCAAAGCAAATATTCTTTCAGAGAGGTGTTAAGATTATTCTCTTAAAGAGATAATCAAGAGATGCAATTCTTTTAAGTAATTTCAGGCTACTTGGAGTTGAAGGCTCTGAGCAATCAAAAGTTCTGCTGCCTGAGATACCCAACTTAGATCTACCTTTGGCCCACACTTGTCAGCCAAATTGAATGTACCTATATTATGTTTGCTATTGCTTGGTAATGGGGTGGTGAATGTTTTTAGCCCATAATCTTAGGATGACTCTTTGAGAGGCAGAGCTGCAAATGTTGTAGCTTCAGGGTTGTAAAAAAAAGAAGAGCTTTAAGCATGACGAATAAGAAAGGGTCTCTGTCACAGAGGTTTCTTAAAGGGGCAAATAGATCTATTCTATTATGGTGTTCTGTCAGACTGACAAATCAAAGTATTTTCCTTGTTTATTTACAAAACTACAGTAATGCGTAAATAATAGAAATATTTTAAACCAGGAGCTCATGCTTCTGACTACATGAATTTTAAACATACTGTGTGTGTTAACCATTCATTAATGAGTTGGTGTAGTGGAAATGCTGAGTCATGGCTTGAAACAGTGATTGAGCACCTGGTCGTCAGGCAGGGCCAACCCAGGAGAGCTCAGGTGCATGCAATGTACCTGAGTGACTGGAAGGGGAGGAGCCAGGATGCACCCCTTCCTAGACCTCATTGAAGGGCTAGCAGTGGAGGCAAAGGGATCTTGATGGAGATCCCTGTCTACCTGAGGCTTTCTAAAGGTAAGTGGTTTTTCTTCCTTTGTTTCTGTGTACATGGCTGCTGTGTTTGGGCTTGTTCTTATTTGCTGCAGCCTAGGATTGTGCCACTCTGCTACTATTGCTGTACTTTCCATCGCTTTATAGTACTAGAGCCTTGCAATTGGTACTTGCTGAATAGGGTATCTGCTGAGGTAAATGTATCTCTAGTGGTATGTGAACTGTACAGTACCTGAAACATAGTCACTGTTATCCTAAACCAGGTACCTTGCCAGCCATTAGCTAGTCTCAGTTTGGAAAGAGGTAGCAGTAGACCTTGCACAAGAGTTGTTGCAAGATACCCGCTGTTTTTAGTCAGTTGTTATGAACTGTTGTGCTTGTTCTCTGAGCTTTTGTGTTTATAAGTTCCTTTTATTAGTTTATCATTCAAAATTGCTTTTATCAGGCCAATGTACATTCATCTACAATTCTCCCTGATCTTTGTGACTGTGGCCACAATGCCTGTGGTGTGAATGCCGCATTGCTTTCTTGTCTGTGCTGTTACTTCTGGGCACAGTACTAACTTACAGAACTCTGTCCTTTAACCAAGGGGACAACTAAGCAGTCTGTTCTGAAACTCTTCTGTTTCAGATGGAGCTGTGCTAATAGCTCTGTTTTAATGACAGGAGAAGTCTTACTCCCCTTCCTACCTCCAGGCCTCACAATTCAGCTGTTTCCCTTGAGTTGGATGTGTTGGGTGACTGTCAAACGTTTATTGAGCTGATTCAACTTGCTAACCCTGTGTAACACTGTCACTGTTGGCTGAAAGGAGGGCATGGGGAGGGTTGGAGGAAAACAGCCTTGATTTTGCAATTAGATGTTGCAATACCTGTGGATGTTGCATGATTCATAGTGTTGCAAGAGAGTCCCTTGAGCAGAGCTCATTCAATTTGCTTTGTAAGAGTTTCTCCTAAGTATGGACATTATAAGTTGTGAAATTACCCTTTATTTACTCCGTACAAAATGACAGGATATTTCCTGAAATATTTTATGACTGTATATACTGATTGTGTAGAAGCAGCTTTTCCTTCAGCCATATCCATGCTCAATTTCTGGAATAATCTTGGTCCTGAACACTCTGGTTCAGTTGTAAAGTTGAACACCTTAATAAGGTTTGTACAAATGTTTGTGTTGGAAACCACTGTTTTCTCCTTTCACAGCTCTGACATAGCAGGCAGTTCTGGGGTACACTCTGAATGACTGAATAAGCCTGGGAATTGTTCTCCCTTGTTATCTGACGCTGCTATCCTGCTTTCAGGTTCTAGTCCCCTGCCTCCCCCAGAGAACTACTGGAACTGTTTGCAAATAGCCCCAAGAGTGTGACCTGCATAGCAGACGCTGACATTTTCCAATCAGCAGTATTATTTTTAAGCTCTGCTGTGTCATCAGCTGGTCGTATATCCTATTGCTTCATAGACCCTGCTGCCTACTTGTGCCTGCAGAAGCAGATAGCATAGGCTACAGGCTTTCAGATGGGGAAAGCAAGAGAGGATAATTCCTCTTTTTCTGCTTGCCCCTTCCCCTCTTACAGCCAACAGGTCTATTTCGAGCTGGGAATGGAGGCTAATTTCAAAACAGCAAGAAAAAAGTGACTACAATTGATAGTGCCTTCTTGAATGTAGATAGTTCTGTGACCTGGCTTCTCTGAATACCTCGTTTAACCCATGATGCTCCTTTTTCCCCAAATAGCACTTGTAGTCCCAAAAATGCTGTGATTTTCCTGGGAATTATTTTGAAAGGAATTGTGGTTTTTCCAGTAGTACCCCCAAAATGTACTTTCTTTGAGAACCCCATGCGCTAGACCTGATGTGGGCTGCAGAGGTGACTTTTTTTTTTTTGCACTGTGATAGTTTTCTTGCCTTTTCATAGAAATGCTGCCAATCAGCTAGTTCAACGTCTGTGCATTCAATTTCTAGTCCTAGAGTTCAACGCTACTCGTTTCTCATTCTGAGGATGGGTAAAGTGAAGGTGCCTCACTAAATGGAAACATGCTTTTCCCTTCAAGAGACTTGCGTTTATCCAACATGTTTCTTGAAAAAAGACAAAAAATGCCAGAAACAAAGATCAGAACTGAAGCAATTTGTTTGTCTGGCTGCAGACTCACCCTTCCTTCAAAATGCAGTGTGATTGTGTGGTCAGATCGTCAGGTGAGTGTCCAAAATGTGAAGAAATGAATTTTGAATGAATACACTTAAAAAAAAAAAAAAAAGTTGAATTGGCTAACTGTCAATCACATTTCCTTGGGTTCTACTCATTAAAAAAAAAATACAAGTTCTTACTTTCTCATGAACTCTCTTCTAGATGAAACATTGGAATGAATTCCATTACGCTCATCTTGTGCAGGTAATAAATATTGCAGGACTCCTCTGGAAAAAATTAAGTGATAAAACTCTGCTATCTTTGCCAAGAGTCTTGTTTTTTCACTCAATGAAACACATTCCAGGGTGGTGGAAACCAGAGTTTCTGGTTTGTAGCAAATTTTATTGTTGCTGTTTTTTAATTGGTTTTCGGACTTCAATTTTTAGGATCATCAGGCTTGAAGCAGGAATCCAGACTCAACTGGTTTTTTACCTGGGAAAAGTCTGGAACAAAGTATTTCAGATGAACAGCACTTTCCTTGGAAGATTTCTAACAGTGTTAACTCTAATACTTTGTGCTACTGATCAATTGGATTTGTTATGTAAAAGATCTAGATTCTGTCCCTAGATTCTGTCCCAGCTGCTGGAACCTTCTGTTTTCTCTGGGTGTGCTCAAGAATAGAAGTGTGCAGGCCCCCCAGATTTCCCTCTGCAATCATTTCTGTGCAGTGGTGACTGCAACTAACTGCGAGACTGAAAGTGTATGTTTTGTGGCCAAGTGCCATTGGTGGTAAACATGAAATATACTTACTTTTACACTGAGAAACAAAGCAGCTTTACAGCAATAGGACTTCTAACTGCCAGCATTTCTCAACTGCCATTTTACTTTCATACTAACTGGGATAAGGCCTTGGGGGGGGGAAAAAAAAAACATGACAAGGAATGTAGCAAAATGTGAAGCCCCTTCACTGTAGCAGCAGCTACTTTCTTCCTACAATTGGTAGTGAGCGAACAGGCAAGAGAGCCTGCAACATCTTTGTTCCCATTGAGTAGCTTGGTGAGCTACCCTCTATGAGTAAGGGTCATTTAAGAAATTCCTGCTCCAGCAGATTTTTCATGTCCCAAACTTTTTAGCTTGCATCGTATCGTGGAGTCAGCATGTATGCTGCCACCAGTTACATCCCTGTAAGTATCCCTGTGTTCCTAGCAGGGTGAGCTGTGGAACTGTGGCTGCCCATGCTTCAGCCTTGTGGGAAGATGGATTCTCACAGCACACCTTGGGCAGCCAGTGTAGCCTGAGGGCATGTAACCTTCCCATCTGTTGGCCAAGTAACAGCTCATCCTGTGACACCCTTATTGATCTCAGTCTGTGTGCTGAAGAGTTGCTCATTTTTCGTTAATAAAAAAGGAAAGAAGAATATGGTAAAATCAGTTGAGTAAAAAAAAAAAACAAAATACCACATATGATGAAGGATGGGGAGAGACAGCTTTCCACCAAGAATAGAAGAGGAAAATGAGAAGTCCTGTTCAGGAAGACTGCTTTTTAGGAAAGTTTTGCTTCTTTCTTATCAGTTGCTGGAGCATCTTGTGTTTTGCTGAGCACAAGAGGAAATCTTATATTTTGCTGAGCGTGAGAGGAAATCTAAGCATCTACCACAGAAACTGTAGATTGCTCCAGCCAACGCCTTTGAATTCAGTTTCGGGAACTTTGTTTGCTGTGCCAGAACCTCCTCCATGTACTTCTATTGGTACAGGCAGTTGCTGGTGAAGATGCTACTTGGAAATTAGTTTTGAGTTTCTGTCTTCTTGATTTTTATTCTGTGGAAATACACCCCTCCTAAATCATTGGAGAAAGCATGAGAAAAAGGGAAAACTGGATGCGATAGTCATTTTTACTTCATTATTGAATTGTCTGAGCGAGAATGAGCATTGTGGAAGTTTTCTGATGATTGGAAAGATATTAATTTCTTTGGAAAAATTTTCCTTGCAGAAGTGGAATTCTTCTTTGGTTTTTTTGTTGTTGTTGTTTGGCTGATACTCTCCAGGATACATTGCCAGCTTTCTAACAAGTCTGGTAGAAAGCACATGGGCTCTGGTGTGTTGCAGGACTGCACTCCTTGACTTGTTTTGCCTTTGTGACAGTCCCCAGCTCTCGTTTCATGTTTAAAAAGTCTGCACAAAGGTGAAGGCTCAGACATCATGCTGTGCAAGTGCAAATGGAAACTACCTTTGTTTGATTTGCTAGTGCCTGAAGACTTTGTTAATAGAGATTGTCAGTGTAACTCCCATTAAAGTTGGCAATCAGAGGCCAGGAGGTATATAAGTTATCCAGTGTTTGAAATATCCATTTAGCTGCTGGGAGCCACCATTTGATCTTGAGCAGGATATAGAGATGGGTTTATTTTATTTTTTTTAAGTGTCAGATAGTTTGGTGACTTCACTCAACATTTGTATGGGGGTACCTGTAACCTGAAGAATGAAAGGAAAGCTTGCCATTTCCTGTAAGCATTTTTACATAAAACTAATGTATAAAAAGCTGTTGGATTAAAAATAAGTAAATAAAATTGCTGTATTGTTGAGTGCCTGGAAAAAATCATTTAGGCATTATTTTAGCCCTTGGCAAGACTAAAGTGAATACTGTTTGTTCAGAAAATCGAGAACGCTTTCTTAGGACTCTCTGTACAGAGCCAAGGAGTCTGTTCATGGATGAACAGACGCACTTCAGGTGTGAGTAAGATCTTGTAAAGGTGCAGAAGGACTCTGAACATTTTAAATGGAATTTAATCCAGACAGTGTTGAGATAACAGCATAAGGCATAACCCACTAATCATGTAAGCCTAAAGTTCATTAAGTGATTTTCCTTATACTGCAACAATATGTATCGAAAGAGAATTCTCTCTCCTCTCACCTACTCAGGTTGTTTGAATTGGTTGAAAGGCATTAAACATATGATGTTTACAGAGCTTTCATCTTTATGGAACGGTATTAGGTTGCTCTCCTTGTGTAGTTTTAGTTGTCTGCAAGAAAGGTATGAGCGGAGGGTGAAAGAACCTGGAGAGTCTGAAGATACTCAGATGAGTTGAGCAAAAATATGTTTTGGGAGGAGGAGTTGCTACTCAAAGATTTTATAAGGGAAATACTAAACAGCAATTTTTGTCTTTTCAGGTGACAAAATGATTTTGGTCATCAATTTTGTGTTTAATCTCATATCCCATCACAAAAATGAAAGAGACAGCAGCAAAAAACTGAAAATTTTGAGCCTTGACATGTCCCTAGCAGAAAACAAGGACCAATAAGGAACAAAATAATCTCTTTAGTAGGGAAATTGGTGGCATGAGTCATCATCTGTTTTGATGAGTCTTTTTCTCGCATGTCAATTGTTGTTTTAGTGGTTATCTCTAGGAATGATCAAGGAGGCTGGTATGTCATTGGAGAGCAGGAAAGAGGTCACACATGAAGCATGTCGTCTATACTGCTTTTAATTGAATCTTCCCTGCTGCTCTGCCAGGCTGGTCGCTCTTTTGCACAGAATTAGCTACAGGCAGTGCCTTCAGAGAAAAAGCCAGGTTAGTATGACAGCTTGGCTAGAGAAAGGCAAAAGTCTTGAGATATGGCAGGAGAACTGAAAAAAAAATTGATAAGGGAAAGGACTCGTGGGAGGAGGAGACAGAAAACAGATAAATCTGGAGAGGGGAAGGCAGCCATAAAAGGTCAGTAAAATGCACAACAGAGGAAGATAGGACACAGTCTTTCAGTATTTACAGAACTTTGTTTTTATACATGAGATAGTTATGGCTGCATAAGCTGGTCTTATGCAGCTAGATATTTTTCCCAGGAAACCTAGATCTATTCAATGTTTTATTTTACTTTTGGATACTGTTCAGAGTTCCTTATTTGAAGATCTTCGGCAACCTGTGAGTGATAGTGCTAAGGAAATGTGAAGTGGCTAACAAAATGGCCAGAGAGCATGACTTCCTTGTGTTTAGAGGGGGACATACATGTCTCAGTCTGATTTTTAATTCAGTTGTTATGGTGAAGACATGCAGATATGAAGAAGAATCAGCATCTTTCATACTTCCTGATGTCATTGTCCCTGGCGGGAGGACAGAAAGAATACACACCTGTTTATTTCAAATATCTCTCTTCTGGGGCATTCTCCAGGAATTTTAAAGTGTTTTCATATATCTTTCTAACCATGGTTTCACTTTTTCCTTGAGTTCTCATTTAATTGTGACGAGTAATTATTTACTATTTCTATTTAGTAACTCTTTATATGCTTTGTAGTGAAGATGAGGATGAATCTTGTTTTACAGGGAAGGTGAGGTTGAAAGAGGCAAGGTAGTGTTGACCCTGTGGTCGTGCTATACCTGACTGGAAGCTTCCGCTAGGAAGTGTTCAGAAGCTGTTTGCCCATAGTAGCAGAGGTTAGAACAGCTCCCTTTTTTTCTGCTTGACTGCTCATCTAAAGTGGCCATCTGATGTGTCACAAATCTCCTTCCTGATGCAGGACTGTTGTGTCCTGCTGGCTGTGGCCCACCACACGCAGTCAGTCTTTTTGTGCACTTCATTTAGCACTTGGCAGAGGTGAGGCCAGGATACTCCCGTGTCAGTCCTGCACCTGAGGAAGTAAGGGAGGAAGCATTGTTCCTCACCACAGGAAAAGGCATGGAGATTTCAGGGCAGTTTTTAAAAAATTCTTCTGGTGTTGTTTTTTTTGCATTGTACCATTCAGGACAGAGCCCGGTTCTCACAGCCAGGAGAGAGAGAGAAGCTTAGAAATGCTTTCAGTCACATCAACTTGTCAGGAGAATCTCTAATAGCTATTTTTTTTGTTCTCGCATTGGTTGAGTCAAATCCATTCCATTCCAAATTACTGCTCTGACATTCAAACCTTTCAGGCAGACTGCCAGTTGTAGCACCTTATTTTTCTGTTAGAAAGAAAGGGGGAAAAAAAATAAATCACTGACATGTAATTAACAGAGCCACATTGAATTTGAAATCTGAATGACACCCATTATTGAATAATGAGCTTCAGATCTTTTGTTACAAGTCTTTTGACACGGCAATGGTATGGAAAGAATCAGAGGATAGGAACTTAACTTGTCTGACACCAATCCTGTGTGTGGACGAATGCTCGTTTGTTGTTTCACTAAAGGCAGACCTCTACAGGGCATGGAAAGCCTTGGAACAAAATGGCAAAGAAATCTGGGTAGGAGGGAGTTTATGCAGCAGTAAGACACCAAACACTCAGAAGTCCCCAGTTCTGTTTGCAGGTGCTGAGCCAAGCCCTATGCAGGTGCTGCCTGCATGGCTCCAGAAATGTCACATAGCCTGGCTGCTGGGCAGGCTGTGAGCATGAAGGTGAACAAGGAGCTATGAACTGTGGTCCTGCAAGTGTTGCACTTATGCTGGCCATAGGGCTGTTAGACATCTGTGGGATATGTGAGGTCTCTGACCACTGTGCTGCACCTAGTTACAGTAATGGAAGGAGGGGAGGAAAAAGACTAAAATCTTACTTAATTGTCTTCCAGTTGTTGAATTCCTACTGGGTCTTTGTGTATAAGTTTTTTGTAGAATTTGGGCTGTAGATTTCTAGAAGGTGAACTCTGTCTCAAGTCTGCTTTTATGAAGTACTTACCAACAACTGGTTTTCTGCTTGTAGAAATTGTTTCTCAGAATACAAAATGTTGTAAACAAAGGTGTAACTTGTACCGGAATACCAAGCTGTTAATTGTTCTTTTCAGTTAAGAGGGAGTTTTGATGCCATAAGATTTCACAATACTGAAAGCTTATAATCGCGGATTAAATTAGAAGCCAAATTAAACTTAAGAAAACAGAATTCAAATTTGATAAAAATGGTTTTGTGTTGTAAGGTTACATGAGGTAAAAGATCATTGTTTGAACTGCTCTTTCATCAATCCCTAAGTATTGGGTTTATTACTTGCAATGCAGGTAAATTTGGAGGGATTCGGAGGAGAAAGATAGAGGTTCTCAGACTAACACTGGAAACATAGAAACAAATATAGATTAGCAGAAATTTCTAGGGCAGCTCAGAAGTGTTTTAAGGAAGTGTTCTAGTATGGTTTTAAGAAGATGAGAGGAGAAAAACAAACACTTGGATGATTTAATAAGACAATCTGCAAAGATTTTGACATCTGTTTTTAGTGAAAGCTGAAGGGTTTGGGGGAAAAAGCTGTTTCAAAGCTGTCTCTGTGGGCAGTCAGAAGAATGTTCTTTAGTGCCGCATCCTAGGGTCTGAACAAAGCTGGTTTCTATGCAAAAAGTGTAAGACATGATCTTTTCCATGCCTTTTGTAAAATAGCTGGATCTCTGGTAAAATGATTATGATGCTCAATGTTTGAAGCTTTGCTCCATTTATGCCCCCTGTAATTAAGAAAGAAAAATTTTGATAATTTTCTGATCTCTGAACAGATTCCCTAGCCTGAGTGCGGGTTGGCCCCTTGCTCTCTTGCTTTGACTCGTTCCTGATCTGAATCAGCTTCCACTCAAGCTCCTGCACTGTCTGAAGAATACTTGCCTGCCTGGCCTGACAGGATGCTGCTACAAATTGAGCATGCTCAGGGACTTTTCTCAGCATTTGAAAGGTATGAAATCCATTTAGTTCCTCTGCCTGTGAGGAAGCCTGTCAGCAAGATCTGGAGATAGCTCAGTTGAGTGTTTATTGAGTCTGCTGAGATACAACTGTGTTTCACAGAGTATCAGCAAAGGAGCCCCCCTGACACTTTCTGGAACAGAAATGGATGATGAGTGGAAGATATGGCTAGGTGCTTCCTGAGGTGGGTCTCTCTGGAAGATCTGCTTAGGTTTATGCTGGTGGGAAAAATCAAATTCTCTGGTAGTTTTATCAGTACAGTCATCATTCTATAGTAAGTGTTACTTCTGATGTAATCTAGCTACTGTCTTTCTTTGGTCTTATTTTTGCAGGTACATTTGAGACCAAAAAAATAAAGCCCAGCTCAACAAACTAAGGCACAGCACAATGCAGTGTGATAGTGTTATGGAGTTTTTTGAGTATCCCACGTGTCCTGGGGACAGATCAGTACAAAGCTGGTTGGAGAAGTCTTTATTTGCTCCAGCTGCTTTAGCTTGTGTCAACTCATGCAAGAGACAGGAAAACAGCTAAAGTGTAGAAGAATGAATATAATTCTACAAACAGTCAAATGGAACTTTTACTGCAGTCCTGCTTTAATATCTAATGTGTTAAGTTGAAAATGCATCTCGTTTTACACTTTTTAAATATAGACATACAGCTTCTCACTGGAATTTTATATCTGATGTGAACTCTTAACAGGTTTTCTTCCAAAAAGCCTGCACGATTAAAAATGTCTAAAATAGTGCCTTTTTAAGTGATGAAGCAGTACCAACAATTGACTCCATTTATTGCTTCCAGCAATAGCATGTAGCATGCCCATGTTAATACTTACATAGGTCTTTGGTAGTTTAGTAGTGCTACTTGTCTTTAAGAAGTGTGTTGCCAGTGAGGTGAGCACTAGGTAGCTGCGTTGTGTTCAGAAACTGAAAAGTTATTTCAGTTCATTTATTTTTTTATTATTATCTGGTTAGTTGTGGTATTTAGATAGGATCAGAGAAGAGGAGAAGATAAGGTTATGGGAAGAGGCTGATGTTGGAAAACCTTGTGTGCTACATTAGATTGAGTTAGTAAAATGCATGGCATTCTGTAAAGATAAAGAAGTCCATTCTTGCTTGTTAGCGGTTACTTCTACTATGGAGCAGAGGAAAAGATAGTGCTTCTTCATACCCGTTACAATCTCATAGAAGTCTATTCCTCAGCTTTAGTGGTTGTTTATTCAATTTGACATGATGTCCTGGGGAAGAATGACATAAAAGAAATGCCTGGAGAGGAAAATCCACTTGACCTCATAGACTTGTCCCCCCTTAAGTTTATCGGTTTTCTGTTTTGTCATTATATCCTTTAATCCCTTCTCTCTCCATAAAAGTGCCAAGATGTCTCCAAGTCGCTTAGACTGCAGTACTTGTTTCCATCCTCTTACTTGGCAACTAATTCCATGAGTTCATTATTCTGACCCTGAGCGAAATAGTTTTGAATTTCCGGTATACACAATTATTTTGGGTTATGACTTTTGACTTTTGATCCCCTCGCCAGAATGCACCATTTAAATCCCTTCATCAGCTCTGCATGCTGTTGGCAGGTCAACTCAGTGTCAGTACTCTTCTGACAGCGTAATACTAGTCAGAATTTCTTCTTACGTCTTCTCTTGGGATGACTGCAGCAAAAACTGGGATCTTCTGTTCAGAGGGCATGATCTTTACTCTGTTGTTCATGTTTTCCTGAAGTCCCGGGATTGTATACAGCATGAGACAGTTAGGTGCTTTAAGAAAAGTAGAACTGAACTTGGTTGTGCGTATTATGTTCTCCATCAGTGTGCTGGATTTCTCCTTTGTGGCAATAGAAATAGTAGCACAAGCAATTTTTGTACATGGTCTGAGAACAAAACGAGAATATAACACGAGATTCATACAGCTCTCTGGTACTGCAAATGTGTGGTCGCTTCCCACATGCAGTAAAAATATTCTATATCTAGTATTCACAGCTTAAAACATCAATGATGAAACCAAACTAATTAAGAAGTACTAGATATTAAATATTCAGAATATTTACTGCATACAGATACAGTTCACCTGATTTACTTTCTTCTTTCTTCCACCCTGTGTACTCCCTGTGGCTGCAGGGAGTAAAATAATATTAATTTTCTTCGTGTTACTTCATCTGTTTATTGTATTGATATCAAGTACTCCTGTAAAATAAACTGGCTGCCCTGAGCCACTTACTTCGGCCAAACATTAGTCTACCAGTACACATTTTTGATGGAAAGGAGTTTAACTGAAGGTGCTAAATGGACGTACAGATGGGTTCCCATCTGGAACTGTTTTGATGTTTGTGTAAAAGTTGATAATAATCTCCTAAGAAGCACTCTCAGCCAAAAAAGAGCAGAAAAAGGCTTACACCATTGAAGCGGTATTTACTATTTTTTATTTCCTTCCTTAGCTTACTATCAGCCATGGGAATTTACAAGCTTTCCAACAAGGCTGAGGAAATCCAGGAAACCACAATGACAGATCCACTTGAACAGACCATTTCATGAGAGTGATTTAAGAAAATACAAAATATTTTCTATCAGAGGCTGAAGTTGTATACTAGAAACATTACTAATAATACAAAGTTCAGTGTAAGAAAAGGAGTGTTTCTAATGCACAGCTGGCAAACATTTGTTTGCATCAGTAGTTTTTTTTCACATGAAAGGCATTCTAAGTGATTCAGTTCCCTCAGAGATGAGTATAATTATAAATTCTGGGCATGCTATTTAAATAAGCAATTTGCTTTTCTCTTTAGATATTCATTTATAAACAACAACAACAAAAAAAAAACTGCCAAGAAAAATCTATTTTTGTTTCTTTTTTGCTATGCAAGTATCAATAAGCATTATGTATGAAGTTTGATTGCATGAAGAATGTGAATTGTTGATGAATGTGAGAAAAATACTCTTATTTTGAATTTGTTGGGTTTGAAAATTCATGCTGCTATTTTGACCCAAAATAAGAGGTAGGATGAGGAAGGAAGCCTTCCTAGAAGTACATTAGTAGCTGTCAGCGAGAACCAGGAAGTACATTGGCACTTTCTGAAAAGGGGGGAAAAAAAAGTAAGAAATTCCTTGCAGACTTCAAAGAGACATGTAAAAAATAAAAATCTTTGGCTTGAGGTTAGGATAAGGATTCAGTGCTATTACTCTTTATTCTTCCAATTTTTTAGTAAAATTTTTATCCCCAGATGTTCTTTTTCTTCTCCAGGACAAATTCAGAGAACAGCCTACTCAGATGTTTTTGAGAGAACTTCGGACTGATATGTTCATAGGGAGCAGAGGAGCTAGTTCTGCAGCAAGCAGAGTTAACCCCACAGTACTAGCCCAGTAGTGGCTATCCAGAGTAATCATTGTTAGAAAGCCTTTGTGGTGTTCACACACCTCTCACCAGTTGGAAGGAGTTGTTGGTGTTGGATGGGGTTGCACTTCTCCCCTGAGAAGTGATGCCTGTTCTCAAGAATCTCATCTTTTTATTTACTTGCTTATTTTCATGACTATAATGTTTCAATTGCATATTCGTCTGTGTTAACTTTTCAGAGCCTGACTCTGGGAAAGTGTCATATTCAGTACTGTTTTGTGCAGCTTCCATGGAAGCCCATGCGAAGTCTCACTTAGTTCCACTCAATCTCAGGCCGACAGTTGTGTGTGTTGCTAAGAGCGCAGGAAACATGTATCAAGGCTCTCAACTGCCTTGTTTCTGACAGGATGCTGGAAAGAGTCAAACCTGATGTGTGAAGGGGCTTTACAGTGATATGTGAAAAGACTTGGCTGGAGACTCTTCTGCATACGCACCCACTCCCTAACTGTTAGAAGAGCCTCAGCAGAAACGATCCATGTTGATCTCCAAATTTGTCTGCTCCAGACCTCTCTATCCCTACTTCTCACTCATCTTCCAATTGCACCAGAGGCTCAAAGCTCTCCCCTGTTCTTTTCTCATCTTGGTGGATAATGGGCAGAGAGGAGTACGCTGTTGTTTTTCTGCCTTAGGCTCAGAACCAGTTCAGAGTAACAACTTGTACACATATTGAGACTGGGCAATAGAGGAGTTCCAGGCCAGGAGAATCTTCTTCTGTTTTCCATTTTAGAAAAAAATCTGGAGCAGAAAACCTGACAGTATGGCATTCCAGATGTTGACAGTGTATTTACTTGTCCCACAAACTATTATTGTGAGTTGAGATGGAAAAAGAAAGTTGCCTGAGTGGTTTTAAGATCTCAAGCAGATTTTCAAAGTAAGCAAAATAAAATAAAATCAATATAATACATGTGAGAATTAGTAAGATGCAATCTGAGTGGAACCTCAAGTGTAATACTGGTAGGAATAGCTGAACTATTGTAGTTTCTGAGGTAATGCTGTTATATCTGAGCCTGTGGATTTTCATAGAGTGATACAATCATAGAATGGCTAGGGTTGGAAGGGACCTCAAGGATCATCAAGTTCCAACACTCCTGCCACAAGTAGAGTTGCCAGTTGCTAGATCAAATACTATTGAGTTTGCCCAGAGCCCCATCCAACTTGGCCTTAGCCACCTCCAGGGATGGGGCATCCACAACCTCTCTGGACAGCCTGTTCCAACACCACACTAATCTCTTATTTAAAAAAAAAAAAAAAAAAGCCCCTTGGCATTTAATCTAAATCTCCCTTCCTTTACTTTAAAACTATTCCTCTTTGTCTTATCTCCATCTACCCCATCTGCTGTCTTATTTTAGATTGCTTCTGGAAAATGTTCTTTTCAACTGTGCTGTACTTCTTTTTTCATACTTTCCTGAGTCCTTTTCCTTAGTCTAAGCTATGCTCGTGAACTGAACAATTTCCTTAACTGCTATTTGCAGGAGATAATATTATCATAAGAAAACAATGTATGGGTAGTGATGCCCATTCCAAGTATGTTTTTTGTAGTAGACATTCATTTAAAAAAATGGTTGGGCCCAGATAAAGGCATATGGGCCCATGCTCTCCAAACTATGAGCTATCTTTTTCAAGGTTTTATTTTTGCTGGATCCTACAACATGGTTTCTAGTACGTTCAACATCAAGAGCTATTAATTTAATGGAATTGAGACTGTTTCCCTTAACACAGTGCTCAATTGCTTCCCTGTAAAAAATAATAATGTGGGTTTTTTTGTAGGTTACATACAATCCTCAGGATTTTGCAATTTCATTGGAAGATGCCTGCAATTATCAACTAACTTCAGGCTTAATTAGCTTATTAGCTTGTCTTGTAACTCTGCATGCCCTTTAAATTTTCAGCTTTTTTCCCAAATGTTGCCTAGAGTATCATTTTGTGGATGCTTGGTGACAAGTTCTTCTTACTTTTGAATGCAGTTGAAATAACTATTCGTATGCAGAACCTAATTTTCTGTGCGTAAAATATTATGCTGGCACCAAAGTAAACAGAGCTGAAATGGCTAGCAGGCCACAGCATAGCAAATCAGAACGATTAGTCATCCTCCTTGGACATAGATGAGTCACTTATGGTCAAGACACTTCTGGGAAAACTAGATAGCTGGTAAATGTATTACCGGCTGACTATCAAAGTCCCTGCGTACCAGGAAATGTTCCTGATTTGGGCAATACTTCTCTTCCTGCAATGATGAAAATAAACCAACTGCTTAAGAAGTCAATCTCCTTTCTTCAGTTCCTTGCTACCAGTTTTGGCAAGCCAAATAAATTGTTTCTCTGTGACGTTCGGTGTGCTTGTGGACTAACAACAAACGTGTAGTATTAAATGAAATACTCTCTGCAGTGTAACATGTGGCCTTCTATATTTCTAGTAAGGAAGAGGGAGGGTTACCTTGTGATCTTTCAAAATTACTTTCTTTTGTCATGCTTTACTCTTGTCAACCTTATCCAGACTGTAGTTTCAGAATAAACTCTGTGCATTTTCTTTTATTGCACCACATTGTACAATGATGTACAATGTAGAATTAAAACCTATGCTCTTATCTGAGTAAAAATCACATTTTGCTCCATTATTGGGATATGCAATCAGAAAACCATCTGTTTTACCTCCTCCTTTTCAGACTGGTAGTTAAGGCAGGCATGAAGTGCCTTGTTGACTTGGGATTGAGCGATAATGTTGAGTCTTTTCAATTTTTCTTAATCTGTGGTAGAATAATCCTTGTCTCCTTTTTATTTTGATAGGCAGAGCTGCTCAGCAGATCCACAATGCCCTTTGCCTGTTATTTATTTATAATTAACTACCCCCCAAATAAATCATTAACTCCTTCTATCTTTGCCTTTTTCGTATAATCTTATTTCCAATCCCTTCAAATATGGCACAAACACGGGTGGCTTCAGTGAATTTTTCATGACTTCACTGCAGATGAATTTACTAGGGAGTCTGCTACTTCCCTCTTCTTCCCTCCCTTCCATCTGCCTCTGCCTATTAGCATTTCCCAGTATAATATGTCAGCCGGGATCTGTTGAACATTGTGGCTGAATCCAGGTCTGATCTAAGCATTGGTCTCCACCATTCATACTGCTGAAGTTTTGGGCTGTGACCACATTCCAGTGTGCTCTCTATCTCGTGTGTACACGTGTGTCAGAGGTGTAGTACCACCCACAGATCTGGGATGAACAGAGTTGAAAGAAGTGTTGTCTGGAAGTGTTCCAATGACGCCAAACTGTACAAACAGAGATCTGTTGAGGCTGAAATGTTTGGAATTGCATGCATTTTTGCTGAATTGCTGCAGCTTTGCTAAAGAATATAATCTTGCACCTGGCACATGGCTATTTTGGAAAAGTGAGCTCAGTGCCCCTTGGAGTCTCAGATCTAAGGCTGATACGGCCTGCCCTGCACCAGGAAACTTTGGCTACTCATCATGGGGGCAGCTTGTCTCGGGGATGTGTTCTGGAAGGGGGGATCCTTGAGTTTGGTGCCATGCTCAGCTTTGGTGCTGTAGATCTCAGAAGTTCCACGTGTGTAATTATATTCTTTGTAAATGTCCTCTACGGTGCCAAATAAGTGAACTGAACGCATTTCTAGCTCTGCACTGTGTGACCTTCTTTGTGCTTGCTTCTTTCAAATTCCAGTAGAATGGACATTTATAAACGGAATAATTCTGACTCAGAATGTTGTCAGTGAAAATACTTATTGAAATTAGTGTTCTGTGAGCCATGAGTCTGAAGTTTGTTTTTAAATGAAAGGCTTTTCTGACTTACCAACACAATGTGACTGATGCACCTGTTCTCTCTTGCAGTGATGAATGTGCAGCTGAAGACACGTATCTGACATTTGTTTTGACTTTTTGCTGTTTGGATCTTCCATGATACATTTGAGAATTTTGCAATGTGTGGACAACTTGCAAACAGGAAAAAAAAATCATCAAGTCTGTAAGTACCAGTTATTTCCAGGTAATAAATAACTTAGTGCAAATAGATAAGATGATCTACAATGCAATATATTTGTATACACAGCTTCTCATTGCTCTTTTGGTCACTTATGTACCTTGGCCAAATTTGTACTTTCTAAACCTATGAAAGATTTGATACAGTTTCATAAGAGAAAAAAGTTTTGTCACAGAAGAGTTTGATTATTCTACTCCAGCAGAGATGGTGGAGGATTTGATATAGCTGGTTTAGGTAAATGTGATTTTTAATTTTTTTTCTGAGTGATCTTTTTGAAGCTCAGTATTTAGAGAGCATGGCAATGGGCATTTTAGAAACCTTAAGGCAAAATATACGCCCTGTGGCCTGTTCAAAGCTGGATAGGATTCCAAGCCTTCAAATAGATACATCATGTATATGTATCCTGGGAGATTCCAGTTTAAACTGATCCTAGTCTCATGATAAAGCTCCGTTAAGTATAAAGACTTCAAAATATAGGCCTATTGTATCAGGTATATTGATTCAGTCTTCAAGTAAGGGTTGACTTGATGACAAGTGCTTCTAGTACATAACACATAGCAGGATTGAACAAATGCTCACTTACTTTGTTTTCTTTGAAACTTTTACTGAAAGCAGGGAAAACGTGTTACAGCCGTAATGGATACTGTGATACTGTTCTCAATGACAGAGAAATCCTGGTAGTCTACAGAAACTGAATCAGACTGGTACTTTCCTCTGTCTGAACAGATAGCGCTAGTTATCATGTACCATTATTATTTATTTCTACTTCTGTAGTTGTGAATGGGACTTCAGAAATATAAACAATAATGTCCATGTCACAGAATAAGACTGAAATTGCAATGCTCTCTTGGTCTTGAGGTTTTTCATTTGTAACATAAAGTCTAAACACTCTATAGCAAATCCATGTAGAAGTATGCTTGTGGATTCACACATCTCTTTTAGATTCGTGTTGCAAAGAGAACTGCTCTAATAGAAACCATTTCCACAGAGATCTCTTTGTGGGATTAGGACTGTAAGCAAGCTGTGACAGAAATGCCAACTGTGACATAGGATTGCATGTCAGCACTGTGGGAAGACAGTGAAAGACTGGTTCATGTGCAGCACTTCTCACTGATAGATTGTAAGTGCCATTTTATATAGGAAGATAGTGATATCCTGAGGTTGCCCAGCAGATAAGTGATGCATCTGGGAATAAAGTCCAGGCGTCCCAAGTCCCAGTCCACCTGATTTGTCTGTGTTTCAACCTGGGAACAGAATGCTGGATCAGCAGTATTTATTATCTTATTTTGATCCCCCATATTTTTAAGAGCATTCTGTGTCCAGGCCTCTTGCAAACTCAAAACATGTTGCTTAGTAGAGCCTGGAAAATTTCTTTAAAGTTATAACACTTGTAAAATGCTATTTCTCAAACTTTGCCTGTGCAACTTGGAAGATGGTGACCTCCTGGCACTGTGTTAGCTGTGGTTCCATGTACTGCTCCAGTCTCACTGATGACTGGCTTTGAAAATAAAGCATGCCTGGTCCTGCCTCAGCCCTGTGCCAGATTTCACCCCAGTGTCCTTGCTCTGAAGTTAATGGGTTTAGCAATATGAACTTGCTGCATGTTTCTCAGTCTGGAGCTAAACAGATTGCTGCACTTAAAAGCCCCACCACCCATTGGTACAAATCTATTAAACATCTCCAGTTAACCATACAGCCTCCTGCTTCATTCAGCAGCTGAGCATGTAAATTCCTGTGACCAAATAGCTGCAGTTAACTGCTTTCACATGTGCTCCCACCATGCCCATCTCAAAAGGAGAAATCCCAGAGCAGCATTGCCCTGCAGGCAGCCAGCCAGTGACTAGGGCATGACTGAAGAACAAGGTGCCCCTTGGGGCCTTGCCCTTCACAGGGAGCTCACTGGGAGCAGGGCCGAAGGCAGCCCAGGCAACACTGGGACTTCTGACTCTCCCTCAAACCCTTCTCCTGGCACTTGGAGCCAAAGAATGCAGTGGGAGGCCGGGCTGGCAGCCAGGCTTTGCCAGGACCTGACCCTGTCTATTGATAGGTTCACAGTGGCACCCCAGGCCCTGCACTGGTCACAGCTCAATGTGCCCAGGGATGCACCCTCCCACACCCTGCAGCCCAACTGCATGTGTAGAAGGGAAAACTGCTTTTATTTTTCTGCCTGCCAGTATGCAAAGGGGCTGTTACTCAATATGAAGCAAAATATATCCTGGTAGGAAACACTGCCATAGCTCTGAGGGCTGCAGGGCTTCCCTGGCTGCCCTGACATGCCCTGCCCTGTCCTGATGGCTGTGGGGCAGGGCCATATGTGTCCACTGTGGCAGCACACTGCTGGCACCCAGATGTGCAGAGGGGCGGTAGGACCCAGAACTGGCTTGGTGGTGGGTGCCAAGGCGTGCTGCAGTGCTTGCTGGAGGTAACCGGTCACATTAGAAACAAAAGGGCTGTGTCTCCCTAGTCTGGAAGCAGGGGCCAGAGAGCCCTGTGTGAAAGGCAGTGGTTAATTTGAAACACAGGCAAAAATAGCAGTGGTGCTGGGAGCGTGTTTGCCTTGGCTGCTCCAAGCACCGCGCCGCTGCACCGAGCAGGCCCCTGGCTGCCGGCCAGGCTGTAATATTTCCTTTTGCTGTTGTTCATAAAGGCATTCAGGAAAACAATTGAGCGCAATGAGTGCCTTCCCGTTCCGGTGGCATGTGAGCCTCCAGCCAGCATGCACCCAGGCCCCGCAGGCCCTGCCTGGCCCAGGTGGTGCTGGGGCCACTCTGCCCCATAGAGGGCTGCAGGCTCTGGGAGAGCTGCCTTTTGAAAGCTGTTTCTCCCACCCCTCAAGGCACAACAGGATTTCTCCCAGCAAACAAAAGGAAATGTCACAGACATGTTTTGGCATGGGGGTTATGGGTATGCAATTTAAAAGGATTTATCGATGCTTGAGCTGTTGCTTCTTAAGTGAGCTGATAGCCTGGATGGGAGCTGCAGTGCTGTGAAGATGATGGTGTGGTTTTCCTCTGTGGGAGGAGGAATACACTGCAGCACTATGGGGCACCTTCGTAGCAGGATTTATCTATGAAGCCGTGTTGAATGGGTTAGTTTAAAATAAAACAGCCACTCAGCTCACACGGTTAGTTGAGTATAAAGTCTGTGCAAAAAGCAGGCCTCAGGCTACTGAAGATGTCAGCTATGCAAAGGAAATCATATGGAACATAAACTAGTAAGGACAGAAATGCTCAATTTACATGGCATTTGCATTACTGTAGGCATGGCAGCAATAAACATGAATGCAAGGGAAGCTTGACAAGCCTCTCCCTCCTTGTATGTGTACCACTGCGCCATTTGTACTGGAGCCAGCCAGGTGCTAGGAATGCCACATCATACCTAAGGGGAGCTCTAAGGCTGCCAGGGACCTTGTAGAATCCTGGCTTTTACTATTCAGCACTTGCTGAAGTGCTAGAACACCACCAACTTAGGGACAGCAGCTTGACATCCTTACACAAATTGGAACAAATCTATCAAGGTCATGTTTATGCTCGTTAATAGTCCTGATTCACTGCTGGAGTGCAGTCTTTGTTGTAGCTGTGACAGGACAAATCTCAGTGTACAGAAAGCACCTGGCTAGCCTTGTGCTGACTGAGTTAATGGAAAGTGAGGTCAGCAAATCCTGTACTGATGACAGCATCTAAGAGGCTGATGTTTCACATCTGGGATGGCCAACTGGTGGTCCAGGAATTAAACCAGGCCACAGGGTGTTTTTGTTTCTGGCTCTTGGGAACGTTGGCCCGTTCACATGAATGCTTCTAGGGGCACAGGAGAGGATGTGTAGCTTTCCCTCCTTAAAGGCAGAGAAGCTAAGAGTGTGGCAGTTTTCATCTAATGCAGTGTAGACCAAGCATTTCCTTTGGTGTTCCTGCCTGTGAATTCTCTTACTGAACAATGGAGTTCTCCCTGTACAAGTCAGCCCTCCATGTTTTAGATCAGCACTGGTTCTGGCAACTAAGGTGCTGGCAGTAAGAACTATAGCTAGTTAAGCTAAGCCAGAAGGGGATAATCAATGGTAGGATTGTGAAGACAAAGGATTAGAGAGCTTTGTGATCATTTGTGTAAAGCTTGTTCAACCAGCAAGTAAACGTTTTGGTGTCCTTGCTCTAAAGAACATTTTATATTGCAGTGACCTTACGTTTATGTATTTTCCAGGTCAACTGAGCCTTGTCTAGACCTGTGCCTTTAAAATAAACAAACTCCAAAAAGAAAATCAATACCTTAGGTGGAAGAGTTCATGCATTTCAGAGCCTCAGGTGAGCAAGATGGAGTGTGCTTTAACACATGTGAATGTTGAGGAGAATGCTGTTGGCAAGTCAGTGAAGTTTTTATTCTGGACTTTAGCAGGTGAGATAGTTCTGACCTAAGTATCCACGAAGATCTGACATGGTAAGCCATTACAAACATGCTTCTATATGTTCTGATGGTGGGACAGATTGCAGAGGAGTTCTACGTTGCTGCACATACTGAAGGATGAGGTGCTCTCCTTATCTGAGTACAACCCAGAGAGGCTTGGAGAGAGGCAGCTGCCTGGACTGCTACCTAGTAGTGAAAAACGGAGACACAAACCTTGGCTGCAGCGTGTTTTTAGCTATTGCCAGCTATCTTGCTTTGGGGAAAAAACTGCCTGCTGGGTGAAGCCTTGCACATGCTGATATGGCACACTCACTGTTGCTATAACTCAAATTCTTTGGTTTAGTGATCAAATTTAAAGGTGATTCTTAGTTCAGGAGGCATGAATGCTTAAAGTGTAACTTTGAATAGTTAAGCCACGCCTCTCATCAGAATCCTGTTAGGACTAGGTTCTGCAGAAGTGACCATTGTGATTAGCATAATCTTATTCTTTTGAGCTAAAGCTCACCTGACATCTTGTTACAGACATTGGTATTGGTAGTGGGAAGACTATAGCCTTATGGGCAGGTTCAGTGGTTATACAGGACAGAATTCATATTTCCACTGTAGCTGATGATAATACCTTTGGCATATTGCGGCCTGAAGATATATTAATTATGCATTCAGGTGAGCAAATACATTTCCACTTGGAGGGGTAACCATGGGATTTGCTGGTGTGAGTAGATATTGCTTGTTAAAAAAATTCTAGGAGTGATTTGAAGTCCAAGGCGAACACCTGCCCGCAGCCTCTTCTTTGTCATAGCCAAGCAGTCATAGAGGTCCCTTGATGAGTCCCAAGCTATCCAAGGTGGATTAACTTCTAGGGATTTAAAACATTGGAAAACTTAGTGCCAGAGATTGTTAAAGTAAAAACCAGCATATACTTAATGTATACTCATATTCAGCTGATCCTTTTGGTGTAAATAGTTTGGGCAAGTCCTTTGCACTTTTCCCAGGGTCTTAAAAAATGCATGTTGATTGCTTTTTTTCTTTAATGCTAGCAAGTGATTTATACTGTTTTGTGTTTCATCATTATTCTGGCAGAGTGGGAATTTGAAACTTTACCTAGTGAAGAAATCAACAGATTTCTTTAGCACAAGCTGCAGTTTTCAGGTGCATTTTTCCTCTTCCATGTCAGAGATGAGTGGTGGGTATGTGCTACCTCATGCAGAAAAACTTCCTTGTTCTTGTTGCTGATCAGATTGGAAGAGGATGCACTGCATGTTTGTGTTTGGGGCAGAACTGCTCCAAACGGGTATCTCATATCTAGCAGTACCAAAGGGGAATGTTAAAGGACAGTTCTCCTGAGTGTCATGCATTTATGGTGAAAACACTGGCAACTGTGTTTCAGTTGCAGTGAGCTTGTAATGTTCCTTCACCCCTGTGAAGTTTTTCTAGAAGTTGTGACGATCCATGAAATGGGCTTGGTTTTGGACCTATGAACTCCAAATTCAAACTTCATCACTTTTGGAGCTCAACAGAGCACCGAGTTTGTGATTTTATTCACAAAGCTAGGGATCATTGCAAATCGCTTCCTACTATTTGACAGCTTCCTTTTTAGAAATTTCAACACTCTAGATATCTGCCTGCAGCAGTGTATGATTCTAATCACTGCTATGATTTCATAATCCCCCTTTAATTCAGCAAACGTTCCAGATTATCAACATATGCGATTTGTATTTTGGGAGAACACAGTGCTGCAAATTCTTCCTGTTGTCAGGCTTTCAGGTTTTGTAGCTGAAAGATGCATATTGTTAACCAGAGGTAATTTCATCGATATAGTTTATAAATATATGCAACTATTTTGGGCTGCAGAGATGACAATCCCCTCAATGAATCTAAGAAGGAAAGCTGCACAGTTTAAAGCCAAATTCAGCAGGAAGAAAGAAAATTGCTTCCATATATCTTCTGTATGTCATTAAATGGAAAATGAGATAATTCTTCTGAACATCTGAAAACTAAATAAAGAGGTCTATTCTCCTCTCAGTTTCTGTGGATAACTTCAGCTAATTTTTGTGGCAGTTGTGCATGTTGATGGGAGAAAAGATGCCTCAAGTAGGGATGATAGAGTATACATATATTACTAAATAAAATGCTCATTTTACTTAGGATAATCCTTCTTTGTTCCAGATATATGTATGCATTCGTCTTACAGCAAATATTTCAGTTGTCAGGATGACTTGATACATTTGTTCTTTGATGTCAAATCGAGTTGCATCACTGTGGAGTGGTTGCTACAGAAACCCTGGCTTGGTTTTAACATGTATTGAGTTCAATCTTTTTGACTTAGAGCTGGATTTGAATTTTTTCTGTAAAGAAGTTCTCAGTAAAACGGGTGAAACCTCTAAAACTGCAGCAGTAAGCGTGGCAAAAATACCCAGATAGTGAGATCAGAGACAATAAGGAAAAAAGCAATTTAAAGTCCAACAAACGAAGTCTATCTCTTGATAAAATGCTCCCTTTTGTAATTGAAACCAGAGCTAAATTAGATCAATACCAAAATATTAGAGTGTGCCAAACCTGTTTTCTGTAAGCTTTGCTATAATTGGATTCTGATGTGAGAGATAGCTTAAGTAGGCAAAGTCTGTTGACTCAAGACCATGATTATTCATAGACAAAGAGCTCCCTGCTAAGGTATACAGTACTTTTATCTGGTGTTTCTTGAAGAATTAATACATTTCTGTCCTTCCCCTCCATGCTGATACATTTGAAGTCCATATCTTGCCTACAGTAAATCTCTGTCTTGCTTAACAAGAAACTATTTCACTGTATAAGTGAAGCATATTGACAACAGATTTAACCCAGACAACTCAGCTTTATTCAATCAGAAGAATGCTGGCCTGGTTTCAGGTTTCTGGGATCCAGGCACAAAATGGACATGCCCCATGTAGAATCCATTTGTTTTCCCATGAATGCACCTAGTAGGAGGTCAAATAAAAATAAATATTTTGGCTGTTCAGAACGAGATAGATTACTGGAGTATTGTGATTCAGCTGGAAATGTGATTACAACAAACAGTGGTAGCATCAGAAATATGTTCTGGTGAGAATAAAAAGCATTGTGTTTTGGTTTTTTTTTTCTCTCTCTTTTAAACTGGGGTTATTCCTTGTCATCACTGATGAGATTTATGAGAATATCTACAGATATCTTAAAGCTCTTCATCTCTTCGTAGAAATCGTTCTGTTCAGGAGTTATGGAAAAATAACCTTTTGTTTAGCTTGATAGGAGACTTACTAATGTAGAGACAGCTTAAACAAAAGAGTAGTTTATGGACTTTCCCTGTGATGGTAAGAATAAATAAATTCAGATCCAGTATACCAGGGGCCCCAGATGCTCTGTGGAGTTCCACCAAACAGTGGAATAAATTGTGCAAGGGCAATTTGTCCCTAATGTTTTTGGCTATTTGATTTTGTTGAGGTTTTGCCGGTGTTATTCAGATATTCACTATAATTTATACTGTAACGTGGAAGAAAACCTGCATACTTGCCTGCAGGGGAGTGAATGCTCACTGAAACAATCCTTTGAACATAATAAAAATGAAATCCCCAGGTAATAAAAAAAAAAAAAAAAAAATCCCCATCTTTTATGAATAATGCATTGGTGGAGCAGAAGGGGAGGAAGTGCTTTTAAGGTTTGTTTCCCCCCACCCAACCTGTTGGCAGAAATAAAATCTGGGTTGAGGATGGTTTCCTATGCTGTGAATGTGTTTTCAGGCTTTTTTTAAGGCTTGGCCTAAAAGCTGAAACACAACCAGACACTAAATAGTGGTAATTCTGATTTATGCCTTTGTTTGTTTGTTTGTTTTTCAAGTCTGTGGGTGTCTCCCCCTGTGTATTGACCATCTGGTTGTAGGTTTGACTGCTTGGGATGTGCCTGGCATGCTGAAAAACAACACAAAATTGCAAAGCGGTTGGAGGCCCACTAGGATGGCTTGTTTGGGGTCCTGGGTGAGCTCTGGGAGACAGCAGGTGTTGTGATGGGAAATTCAGGATGGCAGGGAGGATTTCTTTCTTCAGCTGTTAAATACGTGGAAAATACTAGAGAAACACTATAAATTAAATGGTACTTATTCAGGTGATACTGAAATTGAAACACTTTTGTGTTACTGTCTCGATAGAAAGCCTGTCTGAGAATTTTTAATGGGTTTTGCCCCATAGCGGTGATTCAAATTCAGCGTCGGAGGATGCAGACTCAGAGCTGTGTAACGGTTGCTGAAGAGCCTATGCAAATCTTATAAATGGAGTTTCAGTACAGTTCCCACCAACAAGTGTCCCAGTTGTGAAAACTGCCACGGTACCCAGTGCCGCACTAATGATTTCTGGCAGTGTGAAGCCCATGCTCCACAGCCATTGCAGAACTCCCATACTTTTGCCATCATTTCATCAAGTGACTTGGACATGCTTTGGTTTCCAGTTCTCTGTCACTGAAGTAATTGCTTTGTAGGATGGGAGAAAAGAAAGAAATCTGACAGTTCCCAAATTGAGAATTCTGGAGGAAATTTCCGTAACGTGTGCGAGGGGTATACAACAGGCAGCAGAGAGTCGGTTCTCCCAGGGTTCGATTTCAGAGAGTCAGAGCGGATGTGGTGCTCTTACAGCCAGTTAAACTTTGAATAATCCTTTCAGGAATAGAATATATTTTCTGTGACTATGACCGTGCCAAATCATTTTAAGTTGCCAAAAAGCTGCTTTGGAAGGACTTGAGGAAACCACAGCTGGGAATTGTGTCACAGATATAAAATGAGATTTATTTACTCTTCTACATCCAACACTGAAATAATAAGGAAGACAGGAACAGATGAAAGAAGCGTTTGCTTTTTTTGCTTTTTTTTTCCTTCTTTTTACAGATTTTCTTCCTTTTTTTTTTCTAATTTAATTTTATCTATATAGAGTTGCTGTAGAAAATGCACATTTTCAACAGTGGCTTAAACTTCTTCTCACTGAGGTCATTGGCCAAATGATACCAGGAATGATTCTAGTGATTCAATTCATACTTTGAGGGGTAGGGAGGGAGAGCGCACGTGCTTGACAACTCTGCAGCATCTCAGGGATTTCATAGTGCCATGTTCTGTGGGTGAGCCTATTTCCAGGTCTGTGTTCACTGCTGCTCTTTTCTGCATGCTTGCTCTGCCTCTGGGCCCAACTAATTTTGTTGCCTGATGTCAGAATTCAAGTGGTACCTGGGTACTTCTACTTCCACAAATAATGGATTTATCGCCATGATATTTAAATGCTATTGAAATACTTACGTATTTTGTGGGTTGAGAACATCCTTCCTTATTCTAAGGATATTTGTAGTCTGCCTCTGTTTCAGCCTTCTCTGTTGGACAGTGCTTTGGAACTGTAGCCGTAAAAACCTTGTGGGTTTTGCTTGCATATGTATACCTAATATAGACCCACTCCCACAGTTCTGTATCCATGGAGCCTAGTTTTTTTTTTCAGGGTAAATTAAAAAGAATCAGAACTGCAGATGATCATTTTTATATGTCTACTTTTAGGTGTTGCTTGAATTTGCGTAACTGACCAAATTATAGAGTTAGGAGGATGTACTATGTTCTCTTCTGATTTTTCCTTATCTGTTTTACTGAGAAATACATTACCAAGAAACCTCTTTTCTATCCTGCTGTATCTAGAAGCTTTTGTAGATTAGAGGTTATAGGGAATATTGTGATAATGGTAATCTGAAAACATAATAACAGCTGAATACATGTGTATGCCTGTACATCCTACCTCACTGTATTCATTTGTGTTTCCAGAAGTATTAGTCCAATAAATTTTGTATTCTGTTAATATGAATTATTTATTAAAATACTCTAGCTTTGCACACCAAATAAACCATAATAAAAAGCAGTGACTCCTTTTCCTCCAATTAATGCCCATTAAAAATAGCAGTTAATTTATTTCTGACTAACTGATTTAAACATTTGACAGGTATCTACTTTACGAATAGCAACTGCCAAGGGAGGAAAAAATGAGGCAGAGCAAAGACATGTAGAATCTGCTAAATGTTATAGGTTCCACACCACTGGAAAAGAAATATGGAGGGCATTTTTCTACGTAAATGTAGAGACAGCAGTATGGGAAAGAAACTGGAATAGGAGGAAAGTTCTTTTGAACAATGAAGACATTTTTAAGGACTCCCTGAGAAGCAATAGGATACTTATATGGTTCAACATGGAGTCCTCTGTGGGATCAGGGCTCTAGGATTGTATCTATTTTGTCTGGTTACTTTATGACACATGCAGATATTTCTGTTAGGATTTGTGTGAGTAAATTGCTGAAGCATCAGTTCTATAACCACTGTGCAAAATGTACTTGCCACCATTTCAGTGAAATTCCATCTGCTTCTGTGGGAAGTGATGTCCTGTTATATGGACAGCTATTCCAACAGTTTTGAATTAGGAACTTATTAGGAATGCAGATGGGGTTCTTGACACCTGTGTTGAACACATCAGAAAAAATTATTAAACTGACAGATGAGCAGTGTTTCCATTTTACTGTGCCGCAGGCTGACACATACTCAAGACTAGACCATCCAGAACAACTCCATGGAATGAATGCATGGCTAGTACAGTTTAGCTGATCTTTTCATGTAGCAAAGGTGTATGTAGCTTCAACATTAGATAAGGAATTTATTTGCTTTCTTTTTAATTTTTATTTTTATCTTTTAGCTCATACTGCATACATAGCATCTTTAAGCATTGCAGGCTTTGGGACTCCCACTGAGTGTTTCCACTGAATGTAATCGGTTTAACTTTCCCTCTGGTTTTCATAGCTGTAGTTTTGCCTCAATATTATTATGAGGTGGATTAAGCACTTTCAACATTAACAACAACTCTATTGTTTTTTTTTCAATCAAATTTTGGGTCTTAGCATATTTTTTGCTTTAAAGCACTTACTCTTCATGTAGAGTTTGGGCTTCTTTTTCTTGCTTTTATTTTGAAGAACAGAAAATATTGCTTGATTAAACTATTATGATGGCTTTATGCATGCTTTCCTTCTCTCCTTAAGTGGTCTTGGTTAAGCTTTATTTTCAGAATCACTGCTTGAGTAGGAAACCTCAGATTCAGAATGATTCAAAATTATTGGAGCTGTTTGAAGAAAACATCCTGGGTGATAAAACTCATCCAAGGAGAGTACCCCATGTGGTAGGATGAGAACAGAAAGAACTGCTCATCTTTATCTCCACTCACAAGAGGAGTGCATGAACAAAAGTGTTTGGTTTTCAAATTTCATTCACATTAGGCATTTACCTCCAAGCAGGGAAAGTATTGCATTGCAGTAGAAGACCAGGCTTGTAGTTTGCAGCCCCTGTCTTGAACTCATCACAAAAAATTCAGAGGTGCCTCATGTTATCTTTGAGAAAGATGAGGATTAAAGGACACTTGAGCTATTATATTTCTACTGTGGTATCTCAGTAGACTAGCTTCTGGTTTAATACCTTACTGTTTATCCCATGCTTCCAGCAGAAGTGCTTAGCTCTTATTTTTAATATCACATAATGGATTTTCTTGTTAAGATTTTGTAAACTGATCTTTCAGTGAAGTTTTAACTTCATGATATTCATGACTCTACTAGATGCCAAAGATAGCAATTCTTGAAATTGTGGATTTTGATTTAAAATATTAACAAATTCCTTGCTGGACCTAATACATCTCCTGACACAGTACTCCATATTCCTATTCCTTATGGTGCTGAGTAAAAGATCTTGGATAAATAACTTGTGTGCTGTTCTCACATTTTAAATTAACTCCTTGTTAGTATGATCAGCAGAAGCTCTTCCAGTAGTTTTGGAGCCTTTGCTTGCTACCATGTATCACTGGCTTCTGTAAACTTGAAATCCTCTTGGAAAATGCTTTTTTTCTATGTTGCTTTTCTGTTTCCTCTAGCTGAGCAGATCTATGGATATTACAGAATCACAGAATTGCAGGAGCTGGAAGAAACCTCAAGAGATCATTGAGTTCAGTGCCTCCTGCTACAGTAGGTGCTCTACAGTAGGTCACACGGGTAGGCAACCAGATGGGTCTTGAATATCTCCATTGTAGGAGATGCCGCAATCCCTCTGGGCAGCCTGTTCCAGTGTTCGGTCATCCTTACTGTAAATTAGTTCTTCCACATGTTTGCATAGAACTCTTCCTATGTACAAGTTTTAGGCCATTGCTCTTTGTCTTATCACTATGCATCACTGAGAAGAGCCTGGCCTCATCCATTTTCTTTTCCACCTCCTTTTAGATATTTATAAACGTTAATCAGATACCTCCCCCGGCCCCCAAGCCTTCTCTTCCCCAGGTTACTCAGGTTACTAGGTCTTTTTTCATCTGGGAGTTGCTCCAGGCCCTTTATCATCTTTGTGGCCCTCCTTTGGGCCCATACAATGAATATGCTGTGTTGTAATTGGCCTTCTTCTTGGGTCAAAGATAGGAATATGTTGCCTTCCTTTCCTTCATGCTTCTCTAGTATTTGAATCCTTCAGACTTAGTGTAGTTACAGCATATTCAGTGTTTTATAATAGAATATTTTCTGAGAAATTATAGCCTTTTAGTTCTGCTGTACTGAATGTTGGTGTCCTAGAGAATGTTGGAAGAGCAACGCGAACTTGGATACTGGAGTAGATTTCCTACTAGATTTGTAGTTCTGTGAGCATAACTCAGAGGAAAAAAATGTATATTTATTTATTTAGATAGAATGCTATTGAAATTTGTAGAACAGATATTAATGATGTTAGAAATATTATATAGCAGATCTCTTCCATGCATGTAAGAAGTGTGAAAAATGAAAGCAAAAAACCCGCTGTAGCCAGGTCTAAATATTTGAGGTTTTTTTAGTTTTCATAATAAAACAAATTTTGTTATTATTGAAGCATAAAAAACAAACAAACAAACCCACTTAACAACCACTAACTTCCTCTATTAATTTAGCATACCTGCATTATAAATCAGAGTGCTGTTTGGCAGTTTTTAGAAAAATACATTTGCATCAACATAGACAATATTTTATGATTCTTCAGCTTAATGTGTCTTAAATGGTGGATTAATAAATTGGTTTAAAATGGAAATAGAAATGTCTTTAAAGAAAATTATAGTGATTATCTCTAATAATTTAGGAAAGTATTAGATATGTTAAATAAATATTTGCTTTGGGAAATATGCACAGATTGGCATTATTTTTCCAGACAGTTTCCATAATACCTGTCTGCCATGCTGCGCATTTAAGGAAGTGAATTGATTCTTATGGCATAGAAAATTCAGCCTTGCCAAGAGGACCAAAAAAAGGTCAGTGACCCAAAAGGTAACACTGCCCAGGAATGAACAGCAGTCTTCCTAAGGATCAAAGAGAGCCTCTCTTGGATAGTGAAAAAACATGCAAAAACATTGTCATTTCTAAGCGCTGGAAGGCTGACTATTCTAAAGTTACTTGCAAAGGAAATTCTGTCGTTTAAAAACACGTAGGTCCCAATGGAGCTTCATTTGACATTTTGTAATAAAACTGTTCAAATGTGTTTAGGGAAACACAGAAACTGTGCGCTGCTCTGATGTTCTGCTCTGCTCTATGTCGTAAGGGTAAGAGATCGTGGTTAGCAGTCTGGAGGGGTTTTCCTCTATAGTGGCAGAGTCTGCTTTAAAGGTGCTTTAAACCATGCAGTCTCTTCAAAAACACTGTAATCAAACCTGTAATCAAACTTAATATTTGTTAATTCTAAAGAGCAGATACTGAACACTTCCTGTAGACTTCAGGTTTTTTTGTGTTTTTTTTTTTAAACCTCTGGAGGGAACTATGATGCGATAGAAGCTTCCATTGAGGTCTGTGTTGCTGTAAAGCCTGTGTGGGCTAGCAGTTCTCAGTGATCAAAAGTTACCTTCAACCCCACTTGCTGGCGTGGAAATAATGCACTATTGAGATGAGGTAGCCAGCAAAATGGTGAAGAATCACAAAAGATGGAATATGTCAGTTCTGGAATTGCAGTTTGCAGCACATTTTAAGCCAAGTGAATCTGCCAGAAATGCAGTCCTTTGCCTTGGGGGCACGCAGTTCCCCATCTCTGTACTGCTGAGAAAGTTTTCCTCTCTGTTTGCGTATCATGCCTTTTCCCTGGAAACTGTACTGAAGCTTCTTCATTTCTTTGCAACACTTCAGTGACTTGCTTAATTCTGGGGGCAGTCTAATCCTGATTATAAGTGAGCAGATTGGCCACTGTGGCCTGAGGAGGCCTCTTGGCTGAGAAGACCATGAGGGCAGAACTGTGACTAGCAACCAGCTGCTCTCAGGTGGGCTGAAACTGTGCTTATCTACTTGTCTGACTTTCTTGGAAAGTGAGTATGAAAGCTTTACTGGGATATTACAGCCCAACAGTGTCCAAAATGATGGAAATTCTGTCCAGATTAAGCCAGGAGTGTTTTACATAGAGACGTTGTGGATGGAGAAACGTTTTTCTTCGTATGGTAGGAAAGTTAAAAGGCATATAACCTCAAAAGAAGCATTTCTTTACCTAATGTAGTTAGTGGGACAGGGAATCCCAGAGCTTCAATGCTTGGCAGTACAGAAGGAGCAGTGCTACGCGTCATGGCTAAGGGAGCCGTCAGGATGGAGGAGGGAAAAATAGAAATAGAGAGAGAGAGATGGTAAATGAAAATGCAGACTGGAAGAAAGGGATTTTGAAAGTATTCAAAGGAAATTTGGTGCTGATGTTTTGCCACTTGCTTCTGCATCTAATTGACCTATCTGATCTTGCTTACTCTCCCCACATTGTGCAGCTGCTAGTGTGGCTCCCAGCTCCCAGAAGAGTGCACAAAGGGCACATTTTTTTTGTACACTCAGCTTTCCAGACACATGCTTTATAACGGGAACACCTGTGTGTATCTGAGCATTGGCTTCCCTCCACTGGAAGCACAGATGTCATGCTCAGAAGGCACACATACTGGGATTGTGTTGCAGAATAGCATGGAAGCAAATGAAGACAGCTTTTGCAAATCTTGATGCGAGGATATATCCCTACAGCTCTGGCATGCCTTGAAAAGCAGATGAATCCACGTAATGTACGAGTTGTCCACGTAATGAGTGAGTTCCCATTGTCCCAACTGGCTGAAATTAGTAGCAGTTGTTCCTTGGAGTTACCAGACTGGATGTCTCTCTTCCCCACGTTCTTTGCTCTGATCTGCCTCTAATGGAGGGGGAGGCACCTAAGGTCCTTTGTGTAATGTGATGGGAGTGCCTTTTGCAGCAATTTTTGTTGCCAACATTTTTGTTTTTACTGTCAGAACTCTGTCAAACAGAGAACGGATAATAATAGAAAGCTGCTCCTAAGCTTCAGGACAAGTACAGGCCTTGCTCTTCTGAGAGTGTCACTTGTCTTCCCATTTGAAATAGGAGGGTGTCGATTTCTCAGACTTCTGCTTTACTGGCAAAGTTGGTTGAAATTGGTCAATGGCTTCAGAAGTTACTGGAGGAGAGGGAATTTATAATCAGATGCAGACAAGTTGGCTTTATGTGACTACATGAGCCTTATTTCTTTAGGAATCCCTGGTAAAATATGTGGATAAAGTTGCAGTAATATTCAGGTTAGAGTTCGTATTGGCCTGTATTTCTCTCATAATTTTTCCAGCATGACTTTCTAGCATGATGATGTTACTCGGCCAGAAGTTTTTTGAAACTTTGTCTATTTGTGGAAATTGTCTATTGAACAGTGATGTGTTATAAGGACTATAAAGTCACAAGTGAAGTGAACAGAGCCTCAAGGGAAAGAAATGGGAAAAAGTGTGCAAAAAGGACACTGACCAACATCTGTGGATTTTTGTTACAAGATTGAAAGTAGGTGGAACTGGCCACAGAAGAATCAGTTTCCAGCTTTCTGCTCCCCGCAGCATATCAAGTAGATCTAGATGGGTTGAATGGAGAGCTACCTGACTGGTACCCGACTGATTTCCTTATCAGTCTCAGTGCATGTGGGAAAAGGCACTGTTTTTTGTAAACTGTAACCTCTGGCAGTCTTTGGCTCTGCATATTGAATAGAGGGATGATAGCAGATGTGGCAGGAGACACTCAGGCTTATTTGCTCCTACAAATGAACCAGCTCTAACAAGAAAAAAAAAAAAAAGGTCTTTACAGAATTAGCTAAAAAAAAAATGTGTCAGACAAAATTGTGCTTTGAATGCTTTATAAGAGCTTACTGTTTTGCAGTGAGAAAAGACAGTCAGGTGTTGATAGCATGTAGGAGGCAAGAGCTGTTATTAGTGAGTGGGAAGAAACACATTGAGTGTGGTGTGGGAGTAGGGCAGATGGGAAAGAATCTAGTGGCTTTTTTGGAATTACTCATTCTGAATCATCTTCCTACAAACTTACTCTCAAAGCCTCCAGTGCAGCACACCATCATCCTCCAAGGTCCCACAGTACTGCCAAGCTGAGAATGGCATTGAGAGGAATGTTGAGTCAGCTCTGTGTGCTGTAGTAAAAGAAGGTGTTCAGTGAGGAGTTTAAATAACTGTTTCAGCCAAGTAGGCTGTGACTATATAGGACTATAATACACAGGTGGGATGCATATCTATTAATTCAAGCCCTCTGTGGGATGACAAAATGGTAGTATGCTAATTTTAAGGTAGTTAAAAGTGTCTGTGAAGATCCATTAATGGAACAATTTCCGTGCTCACCTGCTTGTGAATGTGAGGGCCTTGTTGCCAAGAGTCTGGCTATACAGAAGGCTTGGTTGGAACCATGAAAACATGTCTAAATGGCCTAGCACATGCCCTGAAATGTCTCCGGGAAGAGCTGCTGCTTGCATGTGACATATGTACTATGTGCTCTGACTGGAGACGTGATGATGGCATTAACAGAAAATACCAAGAAGGTCGATAGAGGGCTTAACACAGTGAAGCCTGTTCTTTGGACTTGTCATAGATCTATTAACTTCTTCACTGACAGGTTCCAATTCTGAACCTTTTGGACCATATGCTGAAGTACAAGAGTATATAATTTTATCAGACTGTTGCTTGTAGCTGTACACCCTCCCGTTTGTTGCTTTCATTTGTTGTGAAATGCTTGTGGTTATATTTTTACTTCTGCTACTTTTGCCTGCTAATCGAGTTTACTCCCCAAAGGACGGAGGAAGATTTATTTTACAAATTTACACTTGAACTTCCTGTGGTGGTTTTGCTCTCAGGTTTCAGCACTGGTGACGAAAGGTATTTCCCACAACGCTTGTGAAATTTAAATGAAAATGCGCCTCTGCATGAAATGTTTATTGCACCTTATATGTAATATTACATTTATTGGATATTCTTTTTGAGGCTTATTATGGTGGAATTGTTTGCTATGTTGTGACCTTTGACATTAATTTTCACTCAGATTTTGACATAGTTACATTATGACTATCTATACACATGGATGGATAGCTAGCCAGCTAGATATTAATATATTTATAGGTCATTTCTGAGAAATTGTTGTCCTGTCTGAATAGTAATGGAGAAAGCAAAGGAAAGAGGTTGGCAGGAATACATATTTTCATTCCCAAACTATCAAGAGGCTGAAAAGCGAGGACAGGAGAAAGGAGACAGAAAGGAAGCAAGAAAAGAATCAGTGTACAGTCATAACAGAGGCAAAAACACATTTGAAAAAAAAAATAAAGTAGAAGCCGTAGATTCCTTTTGTGTTGTCCTGAAGCCCTGAAAAAATTTAAGTATGAAAAACTCGGGCTAATTGAGAGCATTATATTGACTGGCCCCAATTTTCCTTCTTTCTTTGTTTTCAATCCAGCCTCTCTCATTATAGCCTCCTAAAATAAATAAATAAAAACTCTCACTCTATAAATATCTGAAAGAGTCATTCTTATATAATAGCCCTTTTCTTGCAGCAAAATTTATCATTATAACAATACCGTTGTAGTTTTGCTGGCAGAATCACAGCCAATCAAAGCTATTACAATAATGGAACATTTCATGGTTTTGGAAATTAAATGTGTAACCATGGCACAGAAATGTCTCTTAAATCATATTTGGAGATGTATTTTTCACCAAATGATTTGCACATTATCTCATTCCATCTGAATTCTATTTTCATTAAAATTACACCATTGATTTTTTCCCCTTTGTTTCTGCAACAATTTTGCAAGAGGGTTTCCCATCTGCTTTCACTTTTTGTGAGTTTGATCATATTTGTTCAAGAAGCAGATCTAAGCCTTATTTTATCACAAGGCACAATTTAACAGCTGACTAATGGTCAGACTGTAGATTGCGCTGTAAATAGTTAGCACGTTAACTTGCAGGAATGAGTAATACTGTTATTAAATGCAGTAGCTGAACTATTTTCAATAAAAAAATAAGCAGCTTAATGCAGTCAGTGTTCCAAGACCTAGAACCAGTTCAAGGTGTGTGACTACTCAGGAGTTTTACTTGTTCAAGACTCATGAGAGCCAGGAAGACCTTTCTGAGTAAGAAAAGATGGAAGTCTGTAGGTGTTTGTTCTCTGTACATATGTTGAAACCTTCCTGAGGTGTTTGCATGCACCTGGGACCATTTCTGGTACTGAGCTAATGTGTCTGCTCATCCTTGCTGTGAGCCTTTTCTCTTGGGTAGTGCAACTTCAAATGGTCTGTTGGTAGAGCTCTCTGAACAACTAAGAGGGGAGAAGGAAAAAAACAACTGGGCAAGGTGTTCATGTGATATACAGCTTTGAATAAAATATTGGATGAGGAATGTATTAAAATCTCAGTTTTCCTGTATTGCTTATGAGAAATTTTTTTTTTCAGCTTTTAAACTTTTATTTATTTATTTATTTATTTGTAAACTGCATACATAAGATAATACAGTGTATGAATGCAGTTTGTGTTTTAATTGCATTCTCAAAATACAGTGATAGAATTTAAGCAAAACTAATAGTGATATCCATATAACAGGTATGTCTTTTTCCAGACATATGTCCCACCTTTGGGAAAGCTGAGGGTGTGGGTGTACAGGAGTACCAGACACAGGTGAGGTAGTTACAGCTGGGAGGGAGGCGCAGTGACAGTGGGAGTTGATTCTGTGAAAATGATCCAGGTGCATCAGAAAGGCGGTAGGGCTTACTAGCTTGGGCTAGGTTCACCTGAGAAAAGCTCTGTTGGGCTGCTACATCCACAGGAGATCATCTCACTATCAAGGACCGCTGTCAGCTGGGTACTTCCTCGCCTTCACTTCAGGGGTTTGAATACCATGCCAGAGCACTGGCCTAGTGATGGGCTTGTTGGCTGCTCTTGGGGGCATGATTTCTTTGCTTAGAACTTCTATGGTGTGCCCAAGAAAATGCTCCAAAGTCAGTATGTATTTCCCTGCCAAAAGCTTTGGTTTCCAATAATTGACATCTTCTGAGAAACAGCTTTGTCAGAAAGTGACCAACCAGCTCTGGTTTCACACCCTCTGATCTGTCATCTTTGATCTGCTTAATGAAATCAGGGTTCCAGCAGTACTTGCTGCTGGGCTGTTAAACATCTTTTAAACTGCCTTCTGCTTTCGTCTAGATTTCTCTCTTACTCGACTCATCTGCAGCTATTTTCTTCTCCTTAGGGAGAGCCCCGATCCTGTTTCAGTCTCTTGTACAAAGGCTGCCTGCTGCTCTGCTGGCTTTTCCTACTGCTGTTTGTTTTGGGTTGTGGGTTTGTTGTTGTGTTTTTTTTGCTGTTTGTTTGTACTTTTTTTTTTTTTTACCAGAAGCACCCATATTGAAAAAGTAATGGGAAAAAATCACGCAAGTCTATTTTCATACTCAAATCAGAATTACACTGGAATTCAGGAAAGGTTCACATCATGATTTCTTATGAGAGCTGAATCTGATTCCTGAATCCTCTGTCTGGTTTGTATTTGCGCTGCTTTCTGAAAACTGGTATTTGCAGGTAATTCTAGCAGTCAGACCACTCTCATTATTCTGACTTGTTCCAGGCTACATTTTGCTATTTTTCATTCCAACCCCCCCCCCCCCCCCTTTTTTTTTCTTTGTTGTTGTTGTTTTTCAAATTAACGAGAGTTAGTACCTTTTACCCTACTTTTCTCAGCATCCTATTCCCCCAGTTAACCAGTTTCTTCTATTCTAGACACTGACTGGTGGTTGAAAAACTGGCAAAGATAACTTCTTTATGTGATATTTCATGTTGAAAAGGGATAACAACAGATTATTGTAAGGGAAGTACCGGGTGAGTTCTGAGTGTGATGTGCTTCACTGAACAAATGCATTTGCAAATCTAGTTGCTTTGATATAGTAGATTGCTAGAATGTTTTACACATATCTTTTTCATTGTGCCTGTAAGTTACACAGGGAAAAAAATAACCCTCTAACTAAAACTGGCAAGTATTCAGAAACCACAACTATTCAGCGTATTGCCTGACCATTTTTAAAATGTATTTTGCACTTTTGGTAGATGTTGTAATGCATTCAGCACAGTGTGAAGTCTTGGCATAGATACCAGGTTCTAAAATAAGATGAGCTCTGCCTTTTAAAAAAGCAGTGTTTGCCTGTGAAATACCTTTGCTATTAAGAGCCTTTGGGAAGGAGGGCAGGAAATAGCAATGATGATGCTGCCAGCAGTGAGAAAACAGATTTATTCTGAATTCTGACAAATAATTACAGCAATGGATAAAGCCCTTCTTAGTGAATGCTGAGTAGGCAGAATTTCACTTTCCCTGTATATGCTGGTGGCCTTTCCCTGGTACCTCTTAACATTCAGCTCTGCTCTTGGTCTTTTCACGTGAAGGTGGGTTTTGATTTGGTAAGTTGGGTAGTGTTCTGTCTCACAACATGCTGTGTTCCTGAGGTTGGTTTCTCCACTGCCAGCTGCTCATCAGCAGCTCCTTTCCTGGGGACTGGGCAGGCACGTAGCCATTGGAAGCCTTCAGACGGGACGATGGGTGCTGGTCACTGGTCCCCTTTCTTTGCACAGATCCAGCTAAAGGTGCAGAGCACCAGAGGCTCTGGCTGGCATCAACAGGAATTGCTCACCTTCAGCAGGTCTAGAGCCTTGCTCTTCGAGTAGTGCATTCCAGGGTAAGCAGCACGGTTGTCACCATGTTGGTAGCATGGCAGAGGTACCACACCATGTGCCTGGCTCCTATCCTTAATATCTATTGCAGAGTTTAAAGATTACACAGGTGCAAAATTTTTTGTAAAGGTGAATAGGTATTAGAAAACAGAAAGGAAAAGGAGGGCTAAGTAGGCCCATGTGAAACCTGTAAAGAGCTCTAAATAGATGAAATTCATGCTGTGGCAGTGCAAATAAATCCTCTGAGCACAAATGGAGCCCAGTGAGCAATTTGCCACACAGATTTGGGAAGCCTTTTTGGCTTGCATCAAGCTGAAGATCTGTGGCTCCCACACAGGCTCTCCTGTAATATGTCCTGTCCGTTTGGTTTAACTGTCCTTGAAAAAGCCCATGGAACCTCCCTGTCCTCTCTAGAGAAGCAAGAAGTCAGACAAAGCAGGGCAGGACCTCATCCAAGCCCCAAGGTGGCTGCCCTCTAGGCTCTACCAGTGCTACAGCTCAGCAGGAGCAGCCAGGAACTTCACACACGTGAGTGGAGGCACTGGTGTTCACTGGTGCAAGCTGCAGTGGCTCTTATGATGTTGCTTCTGACAAGGAAAAGTAACTGTTAGCCCTGATTTATTATAGATGGAAAATATAGTGAATATAGTGGATATATATACTCCTCCGGAGAAAGGCAGAGAATCTGGAGAGTGGTTTAAATTTGATTCTGCAGCAGAAGGGAGGCACTGCACTGAGTCACTTGGCCTGAAGCACCTCACTGTGCTGAGCAACATGGTTGGTGAAATCGGTGCTGCTGTGAGGACAGAGTGATGGTGTCTTCCCTCTCCTATAGCCAGCAGTGACACTGACATTCTCCTTTTGGCTCAGACTGCACTCTCTATTACGTGCCATGAAAACAAAACAAAGTGAGGAAGTAGAATCAGTGACATGGCATCCTTTCTAGCTTGTTTTTTATTTTTATCTGTATTTTGGTTTCTTCTCACTGCAGTCAGGTTGCAGTTAGTTGGTGTAGGAAGCCTTGCTCATGCTGAATGCTAGCCATGTATGTGTCTTTCAGACACTCCTGGCTGTCTGAAAGAGCCTAGTGTGCCTGCAGGTCTCTGCAGCATGTAGTGGGTCTGCCTGGCTGTGGGCAGGGAGCGCACATATCTCCTGAAGCTGGGACATAGCGTCAGCTGTGACTGTTCCTGTCTGCTCCTCTCAGCATGGTGCTCTGTGTGTTCCTGCCAGGACCCTGCTGCTGGGTTCAAGGTGATGTCCTTGCTAGGACGGTTTGGCCCCATTACATGGGTTGTAGCCTTGTCTTACTCCACTGCTTGTGTGCATGTCCCACTGTCATGTGCCACCCGCACGGCCTGTCTGGCAACCACATCTCTCCATGTACAAAGTCTGAGTTTCAGGACTGAGTCCCTCCATACAGTCACAGTGCACTGACATTTCTAAGGAGAGCCTGAAGTGCCACTGGGACAGAAAAGACACCATTTTCTTTACTGCTGTGTGGAAGCTGGCGTGTGTTCTTTCCTCTCATAAAGGCACAAATTGTGACTGAAATACTCCTGCTGGGATCCAGTTGCAGCCTGCTGCACGCCTTTGGCACTGGGTGGAGACATGGTGGTGCAGGGAGTGCTGCCCCACCTGAGAACTGCTTCATGTCCCTGTTCCTCCTGTCAGCCCTGTGTGTGCAACAGTGTTGCAGATCAGCAAAACGCCTTTTTGGCTTACACTGCTATGCTTATTGGGTTCCAGGGTGATGTTTTGTGGCCCTGGAAGCTTGTCGCATGTGTTTCCCTTGCAAGTGCTGTCCCTCTCTCACAGGGTATTGGCTCTGAAGTCCTTCCAGCTGCCGGCTGCACCTTCTGATGTTTACTGCTGGGAACCTGCAACCTCTTCTCCCAGCAGCACGAAGGCTGCAGCTGTTGTTGCTTCAGGAGCTCGGACACATGGTGCTCCTTTGGCAGGCTCCTGGGGCCCAGCTATGGCACAGTGTTTGTGCTCGAAGGCAGCACTGGCTGCAGCTCTCCACTCAGAGAATGGCTGCCTGCAGTAAGGGAAGATGTCAGTGCTTCAAAAGGGATGAATTGTGTCCCCTGAATATATTAGGTGTGGCAGTGAGCACGGAGATGCCCTGCTGCCTGGCTGCATGGGGGGAGGGGACTGCCTGCGGGTGGGTGAGAGTCTGGCTGGGAGTGCTCCGGGGCTGCCGCCGGGCTGGCAGCATCCCCTGGGCACTGCGCTGAGACTGGCCCCTGCCCACGTGTGGTAGGGAGGGGAGGAGGCCTCCATCTGGCCTCCTTTTTGTCTTTTGCACCCCTGGGAAAGGAAAGCATGATTTAGCTCTGAAGCATTAAACAAAAACCCCTGAAACACTATCCCTTAAGAACCGTCTAACCATTTATGGCTTAATGTAAGCATGCCCGAGGATTGATGAGGAAAGGATGTTGCTCCTGTTGGTAATTACAAGTTTGCTCCATTCAGTGTTTTCTACTCTGATCGTTCCATTTCAGCATTTAAACTTTATCTTGAGTGCGTGCAAATGCTTTCTGCTGCATCAGGAGCTTTGCTTAGCTATTCATGTGCTCAAACCCTAGGTAGGATATTTATCCTTTCAGGCAGATCAAAGACATATGTTTGGTCATTTGGAATAGGTAAGCATGAAGAAAGAAGTCTCTTAAGAGTGATGACATAGTAGAACTGCTAAGTAACAAATACAGTTATGTTCGTATGTGTGCATGTTCCCCTAATAATCACTATTGCCAGTGACACAAAAATGCAGAAGAATTGAAATCTTCCAGTTAATTGCAATATCTGTCAGTCAACCTGTCCTGCCAATGACTTTTTTTTCCTTTACAGTGATAAACTCTGTGGTTTTCAAGAGAGGTGCTGCTGCCAACAGAGTGAGAATATGTAAGTCTTGTTTTAAGAAACAGTTTTGACCTGGGTGATAGAACTAAAATGAAGAATTCTTTCCTCTGCAAAAGGCTGAGAACACATGGGGTAACTGGTAATTACTGGGATTCATTCAAAATACATTATTTCATACATAATATAATCATGTGAAATATTAAAGATAGAATAGAAAATGCTGTGAAGTGCAGGTGCTCTGTTTGTAGGTTGAGATGTGTGTGGACAGATAAATAAGGTTTAGTTTAGGAACAGACATTTTTATATACTTGGAGTGTTTACAGTTCAGACAAAGAAATGTTGTTCCAGCAGTACTGGGTCCACATGAGCAGATAAGAGTCAGCAGTGCAGACAAGTTTGGTCTTTGCAGTACGGAGCTATACAGAAATGACAAGGAGCTAGGTCTGGATCAAGGCATTATAAAGCAGAGCTAGCCTGAGCTCATTAGCCTGGGCGTAATGCCATGCTAATATATCTACACAACTCCCCAAACCCGAGCTAATGGCTCAGCATGGTGCTATGCAGGGTACTTTCACCAGCTGGTGCAGGGATTTCTGCATTGTACAATATAAATGTGCCATAAGGTTTTCACACCAGCTCTGTAAAGAAAGCAAAATGACTTAAGGGCAAGACAAAGTCCAAGACTTTGAAAACCAGGGATGTTTAAATCTGGGTTCCCAAATCCCTGTTCGTACTTATGAGGAGGATTTTGATGTAAAGGTTATGGCAGTCAAGGAGAGCCTTTATAAAGCCTACCACAGGCTTTGGATCAAACTCAAGGAAATGCTCAAAAGTTTGAAATATGTAGTAATTCTTACTGATATAATTTTTCAACACCATTTAATTTTATCTCTGGAAAACAGACTTGTTGAGCTACTCAGTCAGCTGCTGTGCTTCCTTGTGAACTTAGCAGGAGGGACTCTCAAGCTTCTACCTCTGTTCACTTGGCAGAGAATGTCTATGTGCAGTGTAAAAATGATGCGTTTTCTCCATCTCTCAGCACCACAGAACAAATAGGCTAGTTGATTTTGCTTAATAATGAGCTAACTGCCCATCTCTGGATGAAGTTGTTTTTTTTCTTAAAAACAAGACAACAAAAACTGGGGGCTAATGTTTGAGTCAGAGTTTTACCCTTGTTTTCACCGGCTTGATCGTCTGTGCCAATTCTTAACTAAGGTTGTGACTTTAGATGCCAAAAGAGCAGAAAAGAGTTGATTCACAGTTCAGCATTTGTGTCAAATAGATCTGGGAAGAACTGGAAATTGCAGAACTGAACTGGTTGTGATAACCAATAGTCTTAGATTGCTCAGTAAGGAAAACTGGGGAGTTCAAGTTGCGTTTGGGCTTGGTGAATCAGTGCACTGTTAAATCTGAACACAGGAGTCACTTTGAACCAACTGATACGCTGTCAATGGTTTACGGACCGATTCTGTGACTGATGGGGCAGGGGAACCCATGGACCCACAGCCCAAGAAAGGGGAAGGGCTAAAAAGGGGAAAGGGCGAGGGAGATGGGCTAAAAGCAAAACAGTGACAATCTGAGGAGGAGAGCTGATTTACTAAATATGACAGAGGAATGTAAGATAGCACAATATAATACAATATAATTGTAATTGAAGCTCATAAATCAAGTAAAAATGAGAGAGAGATCGTCTGAAAACTGAAGGCCTTACTCTGATGCTGAAAGCAATACGGCTTGGGAGCACACACTGCTGAGACAAGCAGAAAAGGAAAAAGGGGGTGTCTTATGATTTGTGAATAGTTTTATCTTTCCCTCTAAACAGAAAAAGGAAATGCGAAGTCCTCTGGGGTATGCAGTTCTTCTCTTCTGAGAATCAGGTACCCAGAAAATCGGTAGTCCATGGAACTGGAGCATTAACTCTTTAACTCCCAGCGCTCTACATGATGTTATGATTTGAAATACCAATAACAAAAAATCATAGAACCATGACATATACACAGGAAATACAAAATCTTGTAGTGGGAATTCTGCCCAAGAATTACAAGTTTTGGCCTAGGAAGAGCAGGAGATAGGCAATTTACATCCAAAGAAGTTAAATATTATTTCAAAACATGTCATATGAACAGTCGGACTCTTGAAGAAGAGATAATTTTCAATAGGCAGTTGATGCCTTCTGCAAGTAACAGTCTCAGTCCAAAGCAGGATTTTTACAGTCTTTGCAACAGATAGGATGAATGATTTTTTAATGTACAGAAGCATATAACAGTCTTGTAAAAATGGGTGCTGATTTCCTGATTGTTTAGGGACAGAGACCAATCTAATCTTGGAGAAGTACATAAGTAAAGGTTTACAATGTCTACTTGGGAATATAAATTATTCTGAGATGTTATGAGGGACTGAAAGAGTGAGAGAAGGACCAGAAGTGTGAGAATAGTCATTAGACACTTCTTCATTGCTAAGACTCCTGGCATTTTAATGATTTTATGTTTTTAATATCAGCATTCTGACACTGAACACACTTAGGAGTTAGTTAAAAAATTAAAAACTGATTATGCCAGTTTTACAGCTGAGGAAACTGAGGAAGAGAGATAACATGTCAGATTCTTCTTTTAATCAACTTGTGTTCCACAAGTACAACTGAGTAAAAGCTGACATTGCTGTGTGTGTAGTAACTCTTACCTCAGTGCTGCTGTCCCCTGTCATCAAGGTCATTGATATTGCTGTGATTAAGAAACAACAACAACAACAAAAGTATTCCTGACTCCCACCTCATTCACTCCAACAATACAATATTTGACTTTAATATCTCCTTTTTTTACTCCTTGGAAATTATCATTTATATTTGTTGTGCTTTGAACTAAATGAAATATTATAGCAATGTAATATACAGTGGTAATTTAAAAAAAAAATCTTAAATATGCTTTAGTATAAAGATTTTCAGTTAAAAATATATTTTCTGACAGCGTTCCTTTGATTTTGAAAGTATGCAAGATAAATTTCCCTTAGAAAAGTCACTTCTGTAACACTGATCATAGCTGAAGCAGGGTGTGTAGAAACAGTACCTGCAAGAAATGTTTATGAGGCCCTAAGGTTAAATCCCTCTTGGGAAGAGGTAATAAATGGTAGCTCAGCTGCTGTGTTCTAAAAATATTTGTGAGATAAAACTGCTACCTACCCAACAAAGATGAGAGGCTTTTGTGGCGCAGATAGGAACACACAACTGTCTGACTTAACATGTGCCTGAGCATGTGCCGGTGCCCAGAAACCTGCAGTCCTAAAATTCAGATCATGCAACATCAGCAACATTTTATTTGCTGTCTGAACAGGGAGCTATGTGCTGCCATTGCAATAGAGGCAATTGCAAGTGCTGTAATATACCCCAAGGACTGTTAGGACGTGCTATGGGATTGTCAGAAGGACTACAGAATACAAAACGATATTTTCATCAAAATAGTATTCACCGTAAATATCAATCTTCCATGTGATCCTAAACTCCTTCTGTGATGTAACCTTGATGATGTCTCTCTGGTGCTTTGGAGCTCACCAGAAAGTCTTATTGAGCTTAATGTTTTTTAAAGTGCCTTTGTTCTTTCAGAGTGTACACAGGCTGGAATGCTTTTGATCACTCTCCCTCCTGTCTCGCCCCTCCAAGCGTCCCTCCCAAAAATGCAGATCTGTTGGCACCAAGTACTTTCAGTAAGCCCTTTGGCAAAACATTTTTGGAGAGTTTTGACAAAAATCTGTGTTCTGTTGCACTTTCCGACTTCATCAGTTTATTTTCTTTTTTTTTTTTCTTTTCATTTCATGTTGAACATTTTATTTCAGCTTTTCCATTTCATTTCATTTTCTTAATGCTTTTTGTTTTGTTTTGTGTTTTTTACTTGCCAGAACTTGTGGCGGGGCTGGGGAAAAAGGCTGCTCCTGCCCTGGTTTTCTTCTGTTGGTTTGAAAACCGCTTGTTTCTCATGGGGCAGTAAAGCTCTGGAGTTGCGTGATTAAAAACAGCCTGTCTTTGCAAATCAGTTTGCCTTTTAGAAGGTGTGTGGAAGGCAATTAAAAAGAAAAACACAAAAAAAGCTGTTGGCTTCTTTGGAAAATACAGTTTAAGGAAGGAATTTACAACTTTTCCCCTTTCGGTGCACACAGTCATGTGGCATCCTTTTTCTCAACCGGCCCTTTGCTTTTTGTGTGCTGAGATGGCAAAAAATGGATTACAGAGTTTGCCACGTGCCTAGGAAATCTACATTCCCTGTTGTTATTCTGCAATATTAAATGATATCCTGTAAAGTTATAGTTATCTCAGCAAAGGAAATAAGATGCATCTTGCTGGTAATGACCCTTCACAAAGCAACATTGCCTTATGGCTCCCAGAATCTGAATCTTGAGTTGTGACCAGGTGGCTGCTGTGGCTGTGCCAAGGCAGGAATTAGTAGTGCTTTTCAAATACATAAGAGAACGCTAAGTTCTATTTGCCAGTCCTGGCACTGTGTGGATAGACTTCTTAGCGGCAGTCCTTCAGTGTCCTGTAGGCGCTCATGGCTCTTGTCAAGTAATGTGCAGAAGCAGAGGTCGTCTTTCATCTGGAAAGATGTGCTGTGCCAACAGTCTTCATGTATGTGATGAGAGACCCAGCAGCAGGACTTGGGGTTTTGCTGGTAAAGGGCAGAAAGAGGAACATCTGTTGTTGGGAAAGGGAGAAATGCATCCTATTGCCCCGTGCTTCTGCTTCTTCAGCTTGTCCAAGTGTTGTGTAAACAGTTGCTTCTTTTGCACTTTGATAACTTTGTTTAATATTGAGTATTGTTTACTGCTAACAGATCTGTAGCTGGTATGATGTGGGATAAACAAGCACCTTTGGAAAGGACATACCCTCTTCCCTTTTTGTTTGAGTGTAAACAACGTGAAGAAGAAAAAGGCATTGCACTGCATTTCACTATTTCACTGACTCAGTGTGTTCATGGTCACACAATGAATATCACTGTCGTTTCCTGTAGGGACAAATTGGCCGAGATCTGGGAGAAGGTAACCAGAAAAATGGGAGATAAAAATGGGACATGCAAATGTTTCTCCTTCTTTAATTGTGCTCTTTCTTTTTCTCCCCCCCCCCCCCCCCCCTTTTTTTTTTTAAATATTAAGCAGCAAGTAGTTTGGCAACTGTTCCTTTATTTTGATTATTAGTACGTGAGTCTCAGGAGTCACAAAACAGCTCTAGGAGGAGATTTTCTCTTATTTGCTTTGGCTTTGTTTCTAGTGACTCATTTCAGAATGACTCTAGAAGTGTAACGAAAGTGGTAAATAATGGATCTCCTAGATGACCCATCCAAAAAGCAGCACTAAAAAAGAGAGATGCAAAATAAAAGAGAAAGCTGCTGGTGGTGTGAGGGGTACCAGCAAAGTAAGCCTATGCCAGATGTGTGTGGGATTTACAGAGAGTAATGGTGTGTCCTTCTAAGTATCCAACAAATTTCTGAACTGTATGTTTCCTGTGCTATCAGACATTTAAGCCATGATCTAGCCTTTATGATTCCTGTTACGCTCTTTGTCTTTTGTACTTATGGGGAAGTTATCAAAAGAATGAACTTACTGAGAGAAAAGGTAAAGAAAAAAAACTGTAAAAATAATAATTATTTATTTGTTGTTATAAGAGAAAATAACTCCTTAAACAGCATCAAATCCCAAACAAATCTGTATAGTCTTATTCTTTGTTTGCAGAAGAGCTGTGGACTTTGACAGATAAAAGAAAACATGCTTCAAAGCTGATAGCAGCCTTAGTGAAACCACCTTGCGATGGCCTCCTTTGGGCTGTGAAGGAAGGTAGTGGCATCTCAGAGCTGCTGCCGTCTCTTCCTGGGTGCTGGCACCCATACATCTGCCCTCCCTCTCAGCAGCAATGATAAAATGAGATGGGTCAGAAAAGAGGAACTAAGAAGTCAGCTTGATATTGATATCAGTGCATTGGCTATCCTGGCACTGAAAAAGCAGACAGTTTTCAGGGCGTTATTACCAGAAATGATGCCCACAGTTTGGAGAATATGGCACTGGTTCATCAGCTTTTCCTATGCCAAAGGGAGCTATTACTGTAGTGGAGGCTGATAGCTCTATTTTGCTTCTTACTCATTACGCTGGATCACTTCTATGCAATGTCAGCTGTATTTGTGTAAATATGTATATGTATATTTGCATACATTTGAATATTTAATCCCATATGCTATTTTTATATGTATGAATAAATGAAGGAAAAATAACTAAAGCAGAGTTAATGAGAAGTATTAAGAATTATTTGTATACTTTTAAACCCAGAAGAAATAATTGCTTACTTGAAAGCATGTGATACGAAGTTGTGCAGAGAATATTGTAATCTGCAGTAGTGTCTCTGCTGATATAATATAGATGAGGTAAGATGTGTGGAGGAGTGGTGAAAGAGTTATAATGCAAATAGCATTATAAAATAGTCTTTACAGATCTGAAGACCTTAATAGGAAGAATGAAAAAGAATCTGGATTTCATACTGTAAACTTCTTGTCTTCTTTGGTGATGTTTTTCATTTCTCTTCTTTATTTGGAAAGTTTGACATATTTGAAGATTTTATGAGGGTGGTCCCTCTTTTCTCCTTACTGTTCAAAGTGAAATTTTTATGTGACCATAACTCAGTAGCAAAAGCTGGAAACTTGATTCTCTGTTTCATAACCCCCAGTGAGAAAGAAGAGGCAATGGCTATTAAAAAAAAAAAAAAATGCATCAGGTATTTTTAGTTTGGATGCTTGGAAAATAATTAGCATTGTGGTAGTACTGAAGGACTTTACACTGGCAGTGCTTACACTGAAATTTGCACCCTTATTGCAAAAGTACGGAAAAGGATCTGACTACGTATGAGAATCAACCCCCAGAAAGCTTCTGATTTGGCATTTTTGCATGCAGATTTTGGAAATTTCCACTCTCTACCCTATTCCTCCTCCTTTTAAATTAAACTTAATTTAGAAGTATTTCAGCTGTATTTACTGGGACTGAAGATGTTTCATTTTGTGCATCTCAGTTGAAGATGTTCTTTACCTTAAGAGCTTTCTTCTCTTTTTCTTAAAATCAGTTATGATTTTTTTCTCTCTACCTACAGACATGCTGTATGAGTTTGAGAGATTAGATCCTGACAGACAGAGACTTACCCAAATTCTGCAACCTCACTTGCCTCTGGGGTGAGCCCTGCTGCAACAGGGAAGAGAGTTGGATGTGGCTTGGGCTCAGGTCACCTAAGGAAGGATCTGGCTCTGGATATAAAATTTAGATTTTAATTCTTTTTTACAAGTTTGAAGTTTTGGGCTATTTGGATTCAAAGGTTTGATTTGGCTACTCCCAGGCTTTATATATAATATTAGCATCTTTGTTTGGTTGCTTCCCAGGAGTCCACTGATGTCTTTAAAAGGAGTATCAGCACGTGCAGAAGTTGCTATTTTGGCAGTAGTTGAAGATCAGTAGGCAAGGTGTACCTGTGCTTAAAATGTGAAGTTATCGCTTGGAATTTTGGAAGGGTCTAAAAGAGTTAGCTAATATATTAGTGCTATTTATGCTTCCGTGAAAGTCTCAGTTTAGCTTACATCATTCTCCTCCCCTGAGCCAGCATGATGAAGAATAAATGCAAAAAATAATAAAAATAAATAAATAAATAAATAAAATAAAATAAAAATAAAGCAGATGAAGTTTCTGATAGGGTTTCCACAGAAACCTGTGTTGAAGAAATACAAGGAATCGATACACTGCATAGTTTCCTTGGTCAGCCTCCCTTGTGGCTGTTTCCCACATATGCTGGTATGGTTGGAAATTCTTTTCTATCTGTGATGTTGAATGAAGATGATCAGTTGAGCATTTTGTTTTGGCTGAGTCTGCCCTTTCGGGATGCATGTGTGACATCTTTGTGAATAACTGAAATAAAGGAATTGCTTATTGTGAAAGAGAAATTCCACAAATATGGAACCCTTTGAATGTTTCCTACATCATCCATTTCCTTCTTTGCTTGTGCAATGTGTATGGATTGTCAGCATTGGTGTGGTATGTGGTAACCAGTTCATGCAGGAGGCTATTAATCTTCTTGTTACAGTACTGTGTTAATGTAAGATTTAGGAGAGCAGTGGAATTCTGTTCAAACACTCTCAGCATGTAGAACTTGTCAGCCTGTATGGACCTTTTACAGGCACATACAAGCCAGAATCAGCTCCCTCTGTGTGTTAGCATAATCACCACTTCTATTTGGGTGAACGGTCATCTCATTGATCATTGTTGCCTTATTGGCATATTCTCATTATTGGAAATGGAGTTCATGTCACCCTGTGTGTGCTTCATGGTGAAGAGTATGATAGGAACGATGAGATCTGACCCACCAGCTATGGGATTTAGATGCCTGAGAGTATGTGCTGTGCTTTTAAATAAGTAGGTTTTGAGTTTGCCGATTTATAGATCAAGGTTTTATTCTCCAGTGACTTGCCAGACAGTGAAGATTGCAGAATAAAGATTTGTTATACTGCAATTTTGCTGCAAGCACTCAGCCAAAAAAAAAAAAAAAAAAGGAGAGAACTCTGAAAGGCAAAAATATTGGAGGGAAAGTGATTTATTAAACTTTTTATTTCCACTGTCTTTGCAATTATAAGATATCACATTGTATAGAATTTTTCGCTACAGTGCTAATACTCCCTCTGGTATTTGTAGGTGTGTTTTTTTTCTACAGTGTTTAAAGACTGAGGCTTTTAGCAGTTTAATCCAAACCAAAGCATCTTTATCATGGGACTCGCCTTTAATTCTCTCTCAGATGCTTTTTTTCCCTGTATGCCAAATTAGATATCATTCTGAAGGCATGCATTCTTAATTAACATTTTTTTAATCAATGACTGGATTCTCAGGAGGATTTTTTTTCTATGCATCATTATTTTTCTCTTTCCGCAGCAACTCCACAAGCAGATTAAATAAACAGAAAGAAACACTTTGTGGATTTTTCTTGTGACAGCCTGCAAACCTGTGAACTTTTTTATTTATTTTTGTCTTGAAGCTGCTAATTGTAGAACTGTATAATTAATGCATTATCCACTACAACAAGGTTACATGGTTTGTGTTTAGCAAACATGCTTTTTCTGGAGGGTGGAAAAATACATAGTGAAAACTTACGGAAACACGAAGCTGTTTTCCACCACTCTGCATGACAGCCAGTTTCTCAGCCATCATTAGAGCTATGCGCCTAATCTCATTCTGAAAAGGTACCCTAAGAATTGGCTGGAGCACCGGTATCATCTGAGTCCACATCTTGAACCTTGTGATTTAGCCCTCCGAGATACGCCATTACAGCCAGATACTCTTGGAATTGGAATGTTTGCACTGCTAATTGGCACATTCCTACTTAGATTTGGTAGGACATGCTTATTTGTAACGTGTCTTGAGAATTTACTTCTTAATGGATAATTGCCCCAGCTTTCCTAAATCTTTCTGTTCACCAGCCTCTTTCTTTATCGTGTCTACCTACTGCTTTTTCAGCATTGCTAATCTTTTTTCTTCTGGTTTTCTTTTTGTTGTTTTCCCCCCCCCCCCCAATCTAGACTTCCTTCTGATTATTTCACGTGTTTTTCACTGGTTTGAGAATTTCTTTGCTCCCTGACCTTTTCATAAATCAAGTATGTGTTGGCATATGTTGGAAATGATGGAATGATTTCCTTGTAGCTTGCAGCAAATTGATGTTGTATCAACACTGACTTCCTTACTGCACTCACAGAAACATTTTTTAAAAATTGGATGATTCAGTATTCAGAAATCATGTGCATTATATCTAGGGATTGCTCTGGGAAGTGAATGCTTGGTGACCCTGGAAATAGCCTGACCTCTTCTAGTATGAAAACTAGAAGCTGGTATATGACTTGCACTTGTTTTAGTGCATCTTTCAGTTCAAAGGGATGATTGTAAATACCACATATCTGAGTCCAAATGGGTCTTTTTGTCAAGTTCTGTTCAAGTCAGTTTCCCACCTCTGATCATTTTATTCTCGTGATCTTAAGATTTTACTGATAGGAAAAATATACTTCCATCTTGGATGAGTTTTGCAGTTATTGTAATTATCATTATACAGTTCTTGACTTCTGAGGGTTTCTTGGTGAAACCATTACATTCCCATTCCACAATGAAATCTCAGTCACAGTTTTTACTGGGTTTGCTCTTTCCATGCTTCTGTGAAAGTACTGGAAACTGTACAGGTGGCTTTGAGAGTGGTCATTTTTTGTCTTGTCCTAACAATTTGCTAATACTTAATTGGATCAGCTTTTACCAGAATGACTTACTTGGTGCATCAAGCTACAGGTCTGTGCTCATTAGAAGTTGTGGTGTGGGAGAAGGGAAACCTGCTCTCACTGCCTTCCTATAATTCTATGTCTATAATTCATTGCCTTTGAGAACTGTCTTATCACAGCATCGGCTCATTAGTAGTTTAATACAGGATAAGCTTATTAGAGATAATCTGTTTACTGAATGTCCTTACCACAGAGCAATCTAGTTAAATAGCGTCTTTTGAAGCTTTGTCTTCTGCGTATATCTTTTAAACTGATCCCTGATTATTCATCTGTATCTCTATCTTTCAGTGCTTTTCTGTAGGCTTGTAGCTGCTTTGACATAAAATTACAGTGTCTGGTGAATATGCTAATAATCTAAATACTCTTATGGGGAAACAAGGAAAACTAACACTGGTTTATAATGAGATAGTGTGGGAAAATAATTCAGTCTGTATGTAGTTGTTTAGACAGAAAAATAATTTTCAATTTTATTAGGTATGACTTCTCTGAAGAGCTACTTTTCTAACAAATGTTGCCCTATTCTCAGCTGTGCTTATCACAGAGCTGTTTGAATATCCAGATGTTTTCCATCCAGCATACTGACCTCCCCTAGATCTGGCCCACTAGAAGAGGAAATGTATCCTGGCAATTCTTTCACAGATGACTAGATATGAGTGGAAAAACATACAAACAATTGTATAAAAAATAAAAGACACGCGATGAGGAAAGAGTACTACAAATGAAAAGATGAAGAACAGAAGGTAGAAGCTGTGAGAAATGTAAAGGAGTGAGCTAGTTTTATCTTTGGAAACAGCTCAACGTAATTCCACACTGATGGTTCAAAATACGCTGTATGTCTATGCTGACACAGTAGTGTCTCCACCAGTTACTGAAGAGGGCAACGCTGATGCAAATAGCACATTTGACCCTCTTTTCTCATGGTAGTTTAGGTGCAGTTAAAACAGAACTACGAATTGTCAAGCAGCTTTTTCCTTTTGAAGGAAAGAGAATCTCAGGCTTACCGATAACAACAGTTTTGGAGTGCCTTAAGAAAGTTTCCGGTTTCTACAAAAAGCCCTAAGTTTGAGGCACATGGGTAACTGATGTCGTTTTTCTCTGATAAAGGTTTAAAATGAATCTGACTCACTGATTTAAATATTGTATTGTACACTCTGTACTTGCTTAAGTGATCGTTTCCCTGTTGATAAAGCCTGGATGATAAGTATCTAATCACCCTGTCTGAAACTTCTTGATGTAATAAGAGATTTGTGTGCTGCACTTAGACTAGTTTTGTTTCAGTGCTTATTGTACCTGGTCTTCTATTAGCAGGCGAAAAGCAATGACACTGCTGTACTTGGAGGGTATTGCATCTCAGATGCAAGGCATACTAGGTACTACAAAAGTACCATAATGAACCACGTCTTGTAGGCAAAATCTAGCACCTTTCCAAACAGAATTTTTATTTTATTTTAGGTCTTCTCTAATCTCTTTTCCTTTTCCTTGACTTAATTATCTGCATTCACAAAAGCAGACACAAGAGATAAAAGGCTGGAGTTGATATACACGTCTACCAATGTGGTATTCATTCAAATACTGCTCAAAAAACAAACAGTGAAAGCTTTGAATAGGAGCAACTGATTCCATAATTTTGCAGGCAAATTATTCAGAATTCATTCTTTGTACTGATAAATAATATACTTGTTCTGAGGGATGCTGAAACTATTGTGCCGATCAAGAGAGTAACAGTTAATTTAAATTAGTAAATAAACATTATCAGCCAGTAATTGTAGAAATGCAGCATCCATTCTTGTTGTGCGGACTGAATCTTGCTACTCCAGTTAGATATGCAGCTACACGTGGCAGCAAAATGGAGGAGTGGTTCTTTGCGAGCACTTTAAAGCTACTATTGAATTCCTGTAAGTCCAGTGAAGTCTAGTACCTCCAGCCTGTAAAACAAGCTTCTCTATTTGGCCTCATTCATGTTTAGTCTGTTTCTTCTTGGCAAAAGCACTTCAGTGACGGTCTCCACCAGATTGACACTAAAGTGTTTTCTTTACTTGCCATCTGTCTGGACTGATTGGAAAAAGTAAAGTGGGGGCTTGTTTAGAAAAATATATAAGCAGTTCATTTGGCACAAAGTTTGTTACAGGCGTATGAGAAGCAGCTGGGTCCAGCTCAGGAGGTTAAAAAAAAAAAAACAACTATTGGAGAGAGATGACTTTTCATGTACAAGTTCATGCACTAAATGTGTTCTTTCATTTCAGCTGCAAGATGTGACTAAACAAATTAGCTGTGGTATTTAATTAGTTTTATTTTTGTTTTCCCAGGCCACTTATTATATTATAGGTGTGAATAAGAATCTGATTTTTTCAAATGTTGCCAATCAGGTGTAAGTACAACATTTAAGTGTAACAGAATAGGATTCAGCACTCCTTAAATGCTTTCTTTCACCTTAATTCAGCCTAAGTATTTAAAAACATTACAGTCAGTGTTTTTCTGGATTTCTTCTGGTTCTTTACATGTTTGTCTGAGAGGCCTGTTGTTTTGTGGTTCCTTAAGGGTTGAGCTTTCTTTCTTTCTTTCTTTAACATTGTGAAAATTTTGCAAAAGACAGCTTAAAATAGAGATGAAATCCTTTTCACACTAATGCTTTCTCCAAATATGTGTGTGTTTGTGTGTGTACATGTATACAGCGAGAGCAAAGCATGCTCATAATTTCTTCTTCAGCTCTGTGAATTGCTCAGCTTCACCCTCATTAGTGCAAAATCCATCATAGTTAGAGGTCAGAGTTGGTCTTTAAGTGAGCTGTGTTTGGCCTAGTCTTCTATCCCCTCCTACTTTGAACTGTCTACAGTTGTCTTTTGCTGTGTTTTTACCAGAGGACTCACTCTCTGCCTTTATTGGCTGAACCTCTGCCATGGTCAGCGTGAAGCTGAGCAAAAACCTTTTTTTTTTTTCGGTTTCTGAAAAACAGAGGGAGGCTGAATAATTCTAACAGCAAAAAATGAGAAAAAAATAATTTTTTACCTTCAGAGGGCCATTAATTCCTGGTGGGAATTGTCTGCTGTGCGTATCGTAATGCTCCTGCTTGAGCACAGCTATCTCATAATTATTTCTTGTAAAATTAAATCTGATTTAGGAGGGAAAAATTGTTTTCAGGCTCTTAGAATGGAGAGGGCAAGACCTCAGTCTGTGATATTTCAAGTTATGCTGTCGAAGTCTTTATTTTAATTTTTTCATGTTTCATAATCACAGAGATCAAAAATTGCAAATATCTCCATGTGTTTTTTAAATTACAGGGCCTCTGAAATTTCATGTTTGCATGCACATTTTTTAACATATTCAACTGAACTAAGAATATTTTGAGTTGTCCTCATGTTTTTCTCTTCTGAGGTTTCACTTTTGGAAGCATTACTCACAATGAGTGCTAATTCCTGACTTAAGTATGTACTGCTCAGGCCTCATGGATTAGGTCTCTTCTATTACTGGATGAGATTTTTTTCTTGGTTGTGCACATTTAACATTGCTTCTGTAAACTCTTCAAACACATGAAGTCTGAATACTGAAAAGGATTGGGGAGCTACCTTTGGTCTTCTAAATGTGAAAGTGTAGGTGAAGCTCAGCACTAACCTTCTAATCAGCACAGACTATGGTAGCGAGTGATGCATCTGGAAGTTGTATACAAATAGGTGAACGTGAGTATTTAGGTACTCAGCTGTGTTATGCAATCAGCTGGAGACATCCACATATGAATTGTGGAATAGGGTGTATTTGTCTCTCCTCTGTGGCTGGATATTCAGGAGGGATTTTTACAATTGCAAATTCTGTTGTCCAGAGCTAATTGCAGCTGTTTTGAAACTTGCTAATATGTTGTGTTGTTTTTTTTTTCTCTTGAGTCTTAGATTAACATACAATTATTTTTGCTATTGTGTTTGTTTAGCAGCATCTGTTCTACATGACACATACTTTGTCTCATCTTGCCTCTGTGGCATGTTCCCATTCAGTATTTTACAAATATTGCCTGCTGGGCTGCGGGATTCATGTTTTTGCTGGACCTGATTAGCTCATTTTAGTGTTTTCACTACTGTTTGTTTTCAGCTGTAATATAGAGGCTTATTCTTCTGTGCTTCATCAAAATTGTTACTTTTAGTACATAATATTTTTACAAATGGCTCAGGTAACTTTAGTAGATGGAGAAGCTAATTTTGTTAGAAATTTTACCTGTCCATATGGGGCTTGATTTGTTTTGGCTATATTTATTTTTTCCTGTTGTAGTTCTACCAACGTGAGCAGAAATACATCAGTATAGAGTTTATTTAGCAGAGTACCTTAATTTTGAGAATACATATTAAGATAATACAGCATCCTTTATAAATATTTATTTAGAATACTGATGGCTCATTCTGAGGCCCAAGAACCCGCATGATAAAAACTGATATATGTCCAGCAAACTTACTGTGATTTACCAAGTCAAAAGGCCTTGCCACTATACTTTTAAGTTTGTGAATGTAATTACTGTCTTAGAAGAATTTGGAGAAATATGCACTTGATTTACTTTGAGCTACCTGTCACTGAGCAATAATAACATTGCTATTTTTTAAGACAAACTGATAACTCATAGCAATTATTGTTTTTAGTGGATTAATAAACTAGATTTGGTTGCACAGAGGAGACTGGGTTCTTTATAATGAAAAGAATATTACATAATTTATAATGAAAAGAATGAAGAAACAATTCATACCAAACTAGATAAATAAAAAGGGTATGATTGATTAGGAGTGGTGTTTTCATTTTGAGCACAGACAGAAAAGTTTATTCCTACATATTTCTTTGAAAAAAGAACCCAGTCTCCCATTAAGAATCTACCAAAGTAAGTGGTGTGTTACACTTGGTATTCCTCCCCTTCATATAAATAAATGAGTATGAAGATAATAAATGTATGGGACAATAACATTTCTAATACAGGTAGTGTGGGCAGAGAGAGTTCATCATGGTAACTGCCATAGAATGTTAGCAACACTGCTGAATTAATCTGGAAAATCCTTTTGGTAGAGATGGCAGTTTTTGCTAAGTTTCTACAGGATGGTTTATGATAGTATAAGAGCAAAAAATGTTGTGCAGTTTATGTTCATAGTTATGTACTTCTTCAAAGTTAAGCTTTGTCTTCCAGAAAGCAATAAGGAGATAGGAAAATAAAGGAATCATGGTGTGGTTAAGGAGACAGTGTTCAGTATCTGGCTCTCAGTTGCTGCTTTGCTTGGCAGTAGATGATTTACTTTCACTAATGATAGCATATAGCCTATAGGTGTACTCATTATAATTATGTGGTCTGTCAGTAAAGAGATGAGGGATGAAGCATAGCTTTGTTGCTTTCCTTGTTCTGTTCTAATTAAATGACCATGGGCTTAGGAGAGATCAGCTGGAACAGAACCAATCCGGGAGACTGATGAAGTGGAGGAAGAATTATCTTTTCTGAAGTACGTTCTCAAGCACAGGGCCATCTCCTTTGGCTGGTAAATACATTCATTATTAGTCAAATCTGGCACAGAGTGCTCTGTTCCTCAAAAACATTCCCATATCTATGTTCAGCTGTGAATGGCCAGGACCAGGATGCCAAGGAAATATTGGAGGTAGTGGACGGTATATTCCTGTGCCTGTACTTCAAAATGTTCATCTTCATAAAAACTAGTTTCTATTCTAGCTTTTTAGCTGTGGAAGTCAAGAAATCTCCTTCTGGCTTGCAGAAAGTTGTTCTGGTTTTCTTCCCATGTAAGTTTGAAAATCCAGCTGCAATTTCTTGCAGTTCATCCAAATCCCACTGTGGAATTTGGGTCACAACAAGAAAATGCAGCTGGCTTGGGTGCTGATGCTGAAGTGATTAGCAGGCTTTCTATCTGTAGGAATTGATGAGTGAGCAGGGATGGGCACTGTGAACCCAGTATAAAATTTGGCTTGGGGTATTGGTGCTGGTGAGTCGTGTAGTTGCTATTGCAGCTTACTGACCATGGAAACTGAATGGTGCTTCTCATCTCCTCACAGCACTGCGTTGCTGAAATTTGCCCCAAGATTGCTTCCACACAAGGTATTCTAGTCCCACCTCAACTACCACCTACATCATTGCTCCATGTGCGGAATGGGGATCAAGGAAGCAGTCTGTTACATTATTTGACAAATTGCCATTTGTGCATCCACTTCCCAGTCCAACCTGGAACATCAGCACCACCCTACGTACTTTTTACATACTTCTTTGTGATTTTTTCTTTAAGCTGCAGAACTGCTTGTATTCCTCATCATCGAGTAAACAGGAATAATTTTTTAATTTCTTCAGTATTTCAACCACATATGTTGTGCATAAGCTGATGCTTTCAGTGTTCAAAGCATTTCACAGGCAATGTTTTTTGGAGAGAAACAAAGGCACAGGAGACCACACAGTAGCTTGATGACAGAGCCAGGAGTAGCTTCAGATAACCCAGTGTATGTGCTTTAGTGATGAGAACTCACTATCATCCTTCTCAGTTCTTAAAGTGGTTCCAGCTCTTTCTCCATCCCAGAGAGAAATTTCCATGTACAGATCCTCTGAGAATCACCATGCTGTGGATTACTGTCAACTGCAAAGTGTGTTATTTGCACACTGAATTACTTAACTGAGGACCTTTTATTTTTCCACTTGCATTCACAGGAGATTTGATGGTAACAGAGCTGTCTTCTGATCTTTGCCAAGCTTATTTTCCAACAGAAATATCTGAATGAGGAAGCAATGACTAAAGAGGATATGTGAACTGTCTAGCATACTGTAAGGGTGCAAACGTTCAAAGAGAGAGGATTTTTAAGATGTCTAAAGGGTGCAGTATTAGGAGAAAAAGCCTGAAATTGAACAGAAGAAAATTTAGGCTGACTGGTAGGAAACATTTCCTCATATGGTGTAGAGTTACCTCTGGAGAGAAATAGTGAAAGCCTTATGGCTTGAATGGTTTCAAAGAACAGAAAGGCTTGGGGAATGACTTTCCATTGGCATGGGACAAACTATATAACCAAAGAGGTATTTTCCAGCTCCCCACTTGTAACTGACTCCAAGTTCAATGCCAAATTCATGTGTTAGTTATCAGGATTAAACAATGCCTATAAAATTGGGCTTAACTACAAGGCCATTTGAAAAAAGAGGAAAAATGTTCTAGCATTGAAACTCATCAGAAACTCTGAGGAGATGGTTGCCAGATTGGGAAACTCCACCTAAGCTCACACACCTGTTTTCCAGGCATCCCCAGGACAAACTGCTAATGGCACGGCCCTAATTGCCCTAAGCAGCCACACCTGGGGCCTCCTCACACCTGTGCATGAGCCCAGGAATACTATTTAAGCCCAGAGCAGAGTGATTTGCTCTTTTCTTAAATAATATCACAGCAGTGCTGTTCTCCAGCTCCACTTTGGCTGTACAGACATCCTGGCTCAGCCCGTGCCTCCCCACAGAGGTGCTGTGGCTACCCATTCTGGTTCCAGAGAGTCGCTGCTGCTGCTGCTCATGTGTAGGTGAGTCTAAGGCTGCATCTGCTGCCTGTGTGGAGAATGTTAATACTGATTCGGCTTTAGCTCTAGCTTCCTATCTCACTCTAAATCTGGAACTTTGTTTTTTTTTCATTTTTTTCTTTTTTTTTTTCCTTTTTTTGCACTTGTGATTTATCTTGTGAAATCAGTTCACGTCTATGCAGCAAAAGTGATCTGAGTCTCAGTTGTTTGAACGCTCTAAGAAAATCAGATAGTTCACTGAGGAGAAAAGGAAACCTGTGTTGTTTGCCAAGTTTCAGGCTTGGATGGAGACGTGTTGGAGCTGAAATGTCAGCCAAGTGGGCCAAGTCGCAACCTTTGATAAACTTTCCTAAGCGCTGTAAGAATTGCTGTGTTTTGTCTGACTTTGTACGAAATCAACTCAGCAGCTTAGAGCTGAGCTTTCTCATCAGCTCCTTTCTTTTTGTTTCATGTCTATTGTTCATTGCGTCCTTGAAGTTGTTGTTTTAATTGAACACTGCACCGAGTGGAAAAAATATGTGTAAAGAGAAGACGTAAATGTGCTTTCACGTTTCTTAAAAAGCCTTATCCAGCCATTAGTACTTTGAAAAGTCCTTTCCAGGACCACTGATGCTGTTTAAAATCCACGCAGGTTGTAATGATTAAACTCATCATGCGAGTGCTCTGAGCACCACTTACATTTTAATTCAGGAGTCTGAAAACAGCTGTGAAGGAGGTGTGGGTGTGCTGCAGCTCAGGGAGAGGGAGGGAGGTGTCTGCAGTCCTGTGAGAACAGGTGTGGAAAAGGGGCATTCAGAATCAATAGGAATGCTGCCATGGATTAAGATGGTAGTATCTCCTCTGTCACAGTATACTAAAAATAAGATAAATTGTTGTACTGAAAGGCTTGAGTTTTTCCCCTTGCAGGAGACTAAGGAATAACTGCCGCATGGCTTTGGCCACAGGAAGGATCCTGGACAGCTCAGAATTCCTAGTGATTGCTCTGGCCCTTATCTTTCCTGCTGCTTTTCTGTTGGTTGTTAAACGTATTCTATCTATAATATTACCTGTGGGAAGGATCCCCTTATCTTAAAAACAATATCTATTAAAAAAATTAAAAGTCTTCATCATCCCACCCTTCCCCGAAGCCCCTTGTCTACATCAAACATACAAAACCCCTTTCCAGTGGCGACAAGTTGGCTGTGTGTGCTCTAATAGTGAAAAGCTTCCCAAGGCCTTTCAGTAGTTTATTTAGAGTTGGAAAAAGCCAAGTACTTCAGAAGCAGATGTAATGTTCTAAACTTAGAAAATCCTAATAGCCCTTGAGTGTGCTGCTACAGTGACCATTGGGAAAAAAAAAAAAAAAGAGAATGCAAAACCCTTGTTAAATGTCTATGAATCTATCTTTGGATACATTGTATAAAATCAAGGTCAAATATTGGGAGTTGGCTGCTCTGTTTTGTTTATATAGCTCTGTTAGGCCACATATCAATGATATGGCTCTATGCAAAAGAAGCGTAATAGTTTCTGTTCGGTCCCTGATGGACGTTACTTAATCTAACAAAACTGCAAGTAGAATATGTTTTGGCTGTTTCTGTGTGAGACAGGTGGAGGGAACAAGCTTCAGACCACAGCTTTTATTGCTAAGCAGACTGAGTTCTTACCACAGATGGGAGGAACTGTCAGCTCCATTTAAAGGTGATATTATAGGTTTATTGGGAAAATTAAGCTGTAAATGCCCGTATCCTGGTTAATATCTGTATCTGTAGAAGCATGCTATATCATTTTTTGACAGATTGGATGCATTTTCTTATTATTGTTAGAAGAGACTGTAAATCTATTGAAAGGTCTAAGCTTAATAAATAAATACATATATTTGCTAACAGGAGTGGCAAAGGTGTTAAACCATGTGTTGGGAATCTCGGTTCGGAATTCACAGATGTGACTCAGTTGATTTAATAGTCTTACTCTGCAAGTTGTCAAAGTCAATTGGATGAGGCTGGGATTTCAGTGCTATTTTCTGTCAGTAAAGGTACCAGAGCCTGGTCTTCGGCCATTGTTTTAAAAGGATTATAAAAGTGAGAGTAATTCTGTTATTCTGTAGAAGCAGTTACTGTAAATTTTCATATGAGAGGGAAACAAGATGACTTTATTTTTGAGAGCAAAATATTTGAGGAAAAGCACTTTTGTATTCTGTGTAGCTTATTGCAGATCTTAATTACATAATAATCTGAGTGCACACCGATAGCAAAATGCTGGTAGAATTTACTGATAATTTGCAGTGGGAAAAATACACTGGGCACAGAGAAGTAGGGATGACAATACTGCTTTAAGATGCAAGGAGTGTGAGTAATGGAATAAACTAAGAAAAATGCCATAAGATTTTTTTAGAAGCAATGGGCTAAATTCATCACGCTGATGGCCACATGAATCTGCCCATCCCAGGGATCAATGGAGCTTCACCAGGAAAAGGCCCACTCAAATTCAAATATCTTTGAAGCTTTTGAAAATACAAGGTTTTCTTCTGCCATCTTAAATTTTTATCCCGTTAGTATCAGCATATCTGAAACTCCACCCATTATTTGCTCAGTGCTCACTTCATCCTTTAATAAAAGGATCTGTCCTTCCAAAGATAAGCCTATTTTTCCTCCTTCCTGAAGAGAAAAGCAAGAATGCTTGACAGCTCCTTTCTCTGCCCTCTGCTCACTGTGCAAAAAATAATCAATCTCGGTTAAATAACATTTTAGAGAAACTGCAGTTGTAAATGTGTCAGTATTTAAGAAAAGTGTAAAATACATCTGTATTTGCATAGGTGGGAAATCAGAATTTACCTAAACACACATCTGGTTGATGAAAGCATAAAAATAGAACTGATTTTTGTAACAGGTAAACTACAACACAGCTTTTTGAAGGAAGTGAGTGATTTACCTGAAGAAAAATGCATGAATGCTTGCTACTGTGAAGACTTAACTGGATGGTTTCTTTAGGAGTAAGGATGCCTAATTCTAATTCTCCTTGGAGCCCTTGGCCTCAGACCCTTCTTACAAAAGGGTCTCATCTTCCTTTCTTGAACTTTGCTGCTACAAGATCTGGTGTACTGTACTGGATGTCACCCATTGTTTGCAGAATGGTCTGCAACTGTTGTTATTTCAGGAATAATGTAATAATATACATTGATTCCTTAAACACATACAGTTAAATTCTTTTCCCAGTGGCATCTCAGTAGGCTTTGCAAACAGCGATCAATCAATAACCTTCACAAGGCCCTCTCAATCACTTTTTAGTTAGAGGGAACTGAAGGATAAGGATGTTGAAAGACTTGTCCAAGGTCACACAAGGAGTCTGTAGCTGATTTTTATTTATTTTTTAAGTCTTGGACTCCAGTTTCAAACTTCAGATCACACTGCCTCCTATATGAGCATGTTTTATGTGTTTATGCTTTGGGCAGGGTATAGGAACAGTCTTGCCACAGTGACTTTGTGGGTCAGTGACTACTCCTTTATAAATGGTAAGCTTTCCAAAGCTGAACATCTGAATAGTACAGACATGAAGGATACTTCAGTAGTGTGAAAGCTGATGTAGGGAGGATGTAGATTTCTCACTAGGGAAACCACTGATGTGTTCCAACATCATTTGGTTTGCCACCAACCAACAAGCTGGTGATGCTGTCACTGACTTATAGTCAGTCTGAGCAAGGTATTTGTTAATGCTGCTACAACAGATATTCATTATGAGCTACAGTTACCCACAGTTTACTCTGTTTATACAACCATTTAGTGGTTATTTATAAAAAAATAAAATTTATATATGGTTATTGGAAGTATATTTTGGCAGGGAAGTGACCCTAGCAGAAATATGTCTGAATCAACACTCAGCTAGCAGTCACTCTTTATGCTGTCATATAAAACCTTGTTAAATAATATTTTGTTTCTATCTTCAACTGCTGTTATATAAGGCCAGTAATGAAAATCTCCCAAAGGATTGATAAATGGAGTGAGTTTTTCTGTACATTTTCTCCATAAAATAAAGAACTAAGTCAATGAGTGTCAATGCAATTACCTAGTTGAAGTGCTTGCAATAAACTTCGATAGGAAATTGTTTACTTTTAGATTTTTGCAGGTATAAAAATTCTCTATATTTAAGTCTAATTTGGGTTTTTTGAGAACTATGGGTAACTTGCGTTCATTAAGAAATTAACTTGTTTCAGTGGGACTCTTCACATGCTTTGGTTTAAATGATTGGCTGAATCTGTGTTACTGATGGACATAATACAGTGGGCAACATTGGTGCTGGGTGGATGGTTGGATACCTCCAAGATGGTCTTGGAGGTATTTTCTAACCTTAACAATTCTATGGTTTTAACACCACTCTAATGGCACAATTTTTTTCCACTTTCTGTTGTTTTTGTGCTTTTGAAATAAATCTTTGGATGGAAACAACTGGACTGAAATTTGCAATACAAAACTAAGGAAGAATAGAGATTTCTGCATGAAAGAATATACTTAAATATAGTGAAATAGTTTTACGTGAGAAAAAAGTGGTTTCTGTTCTGGCAATAGGACAGATAGCATTGGTGGAAACTATCCTGCTTTTCCTGGATCTGAATAAAGTATATCATACTTTGAAAGTAAGAGTCACTGCTGCAGAGACTGTTTGAAAAAGTTAGACTTAGTTACCGCATGACAGTAGCTTTTTTTCTTGTGCTTGTGTGTCTCAAAGTCTTCCAGGAAGGAACCATGGCTACACGATGGCTTTATAACTGTGACCTCCACTGGTGTGTGCCTTCTCCCAGCCATAGCTGTGGCCCTTGCTGACTGCTGCAAGTGGACCAGATGTCCATTCAGTTAGTCCAGGGGACTGGTGAGTTGGAAGTAGAGAATGAAAGATTGTCTTAATTGTGTTAATTCTGTGGGCTAGTAACGCTAGTATTTTTGGAATCTCAGTCTGACTGCAGAACCATGGTTATGTGGTAAAGGGATCAGCTTGCGTAGCCCTAACAGTGAGTGGCCTGGCTTGGTGCTCCATTTGTTACTCAGACCATGCAGGTGCTTGCTCCAGTGCTCTCCCACGAGCTATGATGTGGGCAGTTTGTAAGGAGGGTCTTGCTTTCTGGTCTCCTGTTGTTGTAGCTCCTTGCTGTGTGTTTGTTATGTTAGTGTGGTATTTAACCCTTCCACAGTAGCAGAGTTTCTGTTCACTCCTTTTCTTTTTGCAGAAGGGAAGTATCTTGGTCCCTGAGAGCTACTGTTTTGGATGTGTTGAGAGGTTCAGCATGTGTGTGAAGGGCTTCACTTGTTGCTTTAACATTCACTAGCATCCATAGCCCTTGCAGTCTCCGGTGTTCTGTAAGAACCTCTTGGGGAAATCTAGAAGTATTATAATACAAAGGAATAATCAACACAAGTAAAGGATATAACCCAGTGAGGAGGACTGTCTTTCAGAGCTGGAATTTTTGAAGTCTTTCAAAGAGCTCCTACGAAATTGCTTGCTTGTGTTCGCAGCTGTTTGTGTAAAGTGTTTTTTTTCTCTGTACACAATCATCTTCTAAAGTTGCTCGAGGCACCCTAGTTTTTAGGAGAGCACTACACATACTGTGCTGTGAATAGAGCAGAGAAGTGGCCTTTATCCACGGGCCATCAGGAGCCATCAAGTAAGCACCGTTTCCCATAGCTAAAATAAGGTATGTGTTTAAGTGTTTGAATCCATAGCCAAGTTTGATGTGGACTAAGAGAACTAATATAGGAAAGACTGTATCAAATGAAATACTAGAAAAACACAGACAATGGGAGGGAGGAGAGGAGGAAGGGGAAAGGCCATTTTGTACGGCCACAGACATGGATTCCACTACGTAGTCAAGATTTTATTGTATATATATATTTCTTAAGTGTCTGGGTTTTTATCTACCAAAGCCTAGACATACACCACTCTCATGCTTTCAGAGCTTTTCCTTCTCTACTGTAAAGCAGCTCAGGAGCTCAGTAAGCTGTATCCTGGAAAAACACATTGCAGGAAATGGTACTTACCCTTTGATCTTTAGATCCTTCTGTGGCTGTGATATACAGTGACTTGTTTTGTCTTTGCTCAGTGAGAACAGGCTTTCTTCATTTAGATTTATGGCAATTGCTCATTGCTTGTAGAGGAGGCCTTGGTGCCTTTTATAAAACATGCAGAAAACAGTCTTTTCCTCCTTATCTTATGACTTTCCAAGCTGTCTGGAGGCTAAGGAATTTTTTGAGATATGAATTTCTTTGATTGCAAGGTATTAATTACTGTGGATTGGGTGCTACCGTCCGGACTTTGAAGTATTATTCCAGGCCCTACAGAACTTGAAAGAAGCCTTTGTAGAGTAAGCTGGTTAAGTTACTGTGGAAGTTTGCAGCTCTTGCCCCGGAACAGCACATTTCTGTGGTCAGATGCTTGGAGTGCAGTAGCCAGTGGGGCTGTATTTTGCCCCTGGGTCCATCCTGTTGTTAATAGTTTGTATTAATATATACAGGGTTGTTGATTAGTATTAGAAAGGAGGTCAGAAGCTGGACAACGTATGTTACATGATGGAAAAGGTGGGAAAACTGAAGCCAGCAGAGAAGCTGGTAGCCTCTAACACGTGCCTGCAGCCTTTCCATTTATAAGTGAGGAAAAGGGGGACTGCCTTGTGTTTCATTCAGTCCTGTGGTGATGGCAGAAAGGATTTATTGTCTGTTCCTTTTCTTTAACTGCGTGTGCCTTTTCATTTTGGAGGAACCCTATGATTGGTGAATGGTAACCAGACTGGCTCCCCTTGGGAGGAGCCAAATTGTCAGTCAAACTGTCTCCATTTTCCTTGGAAATGCCAGACCAATATTTGAGGCTCTTCACTGTTGTCAGGAGACACTATAGGTTGCTTCTGTCTCGTATCAGTTTGTGTTTGAAGTACGCATGTGTGATCATTTCCTGAGCAGTCAATCAATGAAGAAAATTAAACAGTGAAGTGGAAACTGATAGCAGAAGCGTAATGTTTTCACATCTTTTCCGGTCTTCCTAACCACTTTCTTCTCAGTACTTCACATAAATAACCAAATTTCCAGTGCATAAAACTGCTAAGTGTAAGAAATGTAAACATTTTAGAGCTGTTTGTGGCAAAGTTCTTTCACTTGCATCTGTATCCAGTTATAGGGCTTTGTGTCAAGTCCACATAAACACTTCTATACACTTTCAGTTTGATACCCGTATTTTAGAGGAGAAAGGATGTCATAATGAAGGGAAGACTGACAGGATGAGGAAATAAAACTGTAGAAGTAGCTTTTCTACCTGGAGTTATATAAACTATAGACAAACATTTATATGCCACTGCAAGTCTTTTTTTTCTTTGGTTAATTTTATACCACAGTAGTATCATTTTTGGTCTGGAATTATCTGTATGTCAGTACGCCTTGCAATTATAAACAAGTAACAAATCAGTGAAAAACTCTCAATAAGTTTTCTGCATTTTGATTGCTTTATTTGTTAACCCTGATGATCTTTAATCTCCAAGATCTACAATCATCCAACTGCTTCCTTTATTGTAAGACTTACACGTGCATTTTCTGTGGATTTAAAAAAAAAAAAAGAAAAGCCTTATTATACATCTGTATGCTTTCATGCAGAATTAATGACTTGATAAACATTAGATTGTTATTGTTTATGCAAATGCAGTCTGTTCCCTGGAAAAAAAAGCTAGGTTGTGTACTGTGTGCATGACTTACTGTAAGAAAAAAGGAAACCTTTTTTGTAGGAAAACCGAGAGTAGAATCCATGGCTTAAACACCAATGATTACATGCATAGAAAATTCTCCTCTGTTAAAGAGAACTCCTCACTATCAAATAGCCATTCCTTTCTTCTTGCCAAGAATGGCAAAGGTCCAAGTGCAAGCAGTTGAATATAGTTTTCTGTAGTTGTTCATGGGTCTCTTAATAGATGTAATTTGTTAATTGGTTAAAGATGCTGAAATACCAATGAAGGCCAAATTAAAGGCAGTTCTTTGGCTGTTGTCTTACAGAAGTGGGTCTGATAATCAACACTTGTTTTGTGTGGAAAGCTAGAAAAGGCAAAGAGAAAAAATTTCAGGTATGAGGTAGTAAAGCGCTTAGAATGTAGTGTTTTTGCTGATTGCCTTTAGAGCAGTTAGTAGATGTCTTTTCCTTCTTAGAGTTCAGGTGAAGATTCTGAAATCCACGTTTTTAGGAACATCTTGCTAGAACCAAAAGTAATGACAACAGCAAGGGATTTCAAATGTATTTTCAACCTTAAGGCTATGTAGAGCCTTTTCACAAACCAGGGCTCCAATTCTTGATCTAAATTTTGTTTGTGGAGTGTTAAATGCAGGTGTGGCTTACACTGTTCTTTGCATCAATTACTACCTGCCATCAAGGTCCAAAGGTTGCCCCTTAGCTCTAAATGCTTGGACACCTCTCTGCTCACTGTATTGAATTACCTGTAGTGTTCTGCAGCGCTGGCCCTGTTCCTGTCTTTTTACCTGAACAATTTTTTACAGAAATTACATATGCTGTAGTAGTATAGTTAGCATGTCTAACAATAAATAATCACCAGCAGCCTGAAGTATTTGCTCGGATATATCAGTGAAATGTCAACAAGATGCAATAAGCACATTTGCCAGAAGCAACACACGTGGAATGTCTTAGAATCACAGAATTGTTCAAATTGGAAAGGACCCTTAAAGGTCATTGTGTCCAACTCCCCTGTAATGAACAGGGATGTCAACAGCTGGATCTCCTCTCCCCCCCCAAAAATCACCCAGCAACAACAAACCGAACCAACCTGCACTCACCTCATGCCTTCAACTTACTTTTGTTGCCTGTGTTTTGTTTTTGTTTGTTTGTTTTTTTTAACTATTTCTCAAATATGCTTCATGAGGGTTGGGTTGGGGTTGTGCTTGCACTGAATCAAAGCTCGATGCTTAAAATGCTTCCTACTGATCAGTGTTTCATAAACTCAGCATATTTAAGTCTGAAATCTCCCGCTTCACCCCCGCCCTGAAATGCCAGAAACCATCCAGTCACAGCAGGACTGAGTTTAATAGTGGCTAATTTTCTTGGCTTTATGGCCACTTGCAAATTCATTCAAAGTATGGACTGTGTCAAAGTTCATACTGGTGTACTTCTGCAGCTCTGGTTGATCACTCCAGATTTAAGCTAACCATTTTGACGGCTAGTCTTACAATCATACCATGGTAAAAACTGTTGTTCTAGAAACCTTTGTGAATTTATCTTCTATCAGCTGATGCAGTCTCCCCATAAACTTTGATATCTACAGCTTCCTGTGTCAGGAAGTACCAGAGTTTAACTGCAAATTGTGTGAAGCATCTGTCACTTCTTTGTTCTACTTCTAAACTTCGTTTAACAGCCCTTAATTTTTCTAATATGTGATCCTTTTCCGCTTCTGTTGTATCCTGTGTGTGCATGTGGGTATAAAATCCTACACTGTATTTAAGTTATGACTGCATCAAGTTGCAATGTAGCCAGTTGGCATTCTTCTTACTATATTCTCTTCCTGTTAACAGTGCCTAATATCCAGTTTGTTGCAGTTTGCTGGGAAGGCAGGTCTAAGGATACCAATTAGGACACTTCCACTTCAGAGCACAGCGTTTTTGGGGCAATAATGTGTTTGATTTAGGTAAATTTGCTGAAGTACTATAAGCCATCAGGCAGGCCTGATGCTGTAGCTGTGAAAGCTGATTGCAGAGTTGCTTTGGCAAGAGGCTTTCCGATACTCTGCTGCTTTACTCACTGCTAACTTTGACATCCTCCTACCAGCCTGCAGTCCATAGTACAGACATGCACAAAACAAACAGTAGTGATGGTACTGAGCAGAAATGAAATAGGGACTTTTTTTTTCTGCTTTTGTCATTGGCAGGCAATTTCATTCCTGATTTGACACAGAACTCTCAACAACTTATAATAAAGCTACTGTTGTAAAACAAGTCCCACCTGCATGTGCTGCTTGTGAAAGCTATCACACTCCGTGCTGTCAGAGACATTTTAAGCCTTCATGAGTCTAATGCATGACTAACATATCTTTAAATGGAACGAATGTCTCTGGGTATGAAGTCAATCCATGCCTAGTGTTACTTCATACACATTTTCAGGATGCTAACAATTGATTCATTCGCATATTAATGTATCCAATTATTAATTTAACCAATTAACTGGTTATCACCATTCACATTCAAATACACTCTGTATGTTCAGAAATACATGCTACGTTTTGTCTTCTTGATCAAGTGCATCCTGTTGTTAAATGGAAGTATTTGAAAACAATACCCTTAAATGGAATACAGGCAAAACTTAATTTGCTTGGGTGTTTAGTTTCTTGATATACAGTGGCCAGAGTATTTTCTTTTCTGTTTAGGAGGGAAATGATTAGTGTTGTAAATGATAGTACAAAAAATGAAGACTGATAGTTGCTGTGTGAAAGCAGCTGAAGTTCTGCCTAATAGGAGCTGGGAAGATGTAATGTGAGAAAGGACAGCTTGTGGCTAAGCACAGTTCAAATAAGCTTGAGCAAACTGATTCTTTTTTTTCCATGTCTGAATTCGAGGGAGACATTTTTCTGATTGTATATCGTAGATGAAATCCAGGAAGCCTACTGCAGGTGTCAAAAGTAATTGTGTGTTACTGGGGACCATTCTATTGGCAAAATATATACATACACATATAACATGTAATCTGATTGTGAGTTGAAGCGTGAGGAGGGCCATGTCAAGAACTCCTCAGCAAGATTTTGTTTTGCTCAGTACTCTTGTGTTGGTGTCTGTATGACAATTTCTCCCCAGTCCAGCTTCATTTTTATTTTTGACACACCTACCATTTTGAATCTGTCTGTAATTAATGTGAAAAAGATCTACTAATCGATAACCACATAGCAATTCTGTGCTTCTGATGAAAGTCAGCGTGACCAAAATAGAAGACTTAATCCAGACCAACTCCCTTGTAGCTGCTGAGGTGCCTGAGTGCAGAATTTGACTTAGACTGGTTATTGAATGGCAATGGAGAAACACTCCAGACAGATCTACCTGCACACGTAAAGCTGCATAGCAGTGCTTCAGAGTCGTTCTTCTATAACTTCACAAATCTGATAAAAAGAAGAGGTGGTTTGATGCCCATATCCATCTTGCTTTTTTATTTTTAACTTCAGAATCAGTGTGTAAAAGCAGAACTAAGAAATGCAGAAGAATACTCTGTGTTGTGCGTTGCAGTTACTAGTTCACAACAGTCTTAGGCATTGGATATGAATAAGAAGGTAGTATCCAAGGATTTCTGGAAACTGTTAGAATTTCTCACTCCAGAAATATTTCCTATGAGCAGTTCAGCTTGGGAAATTATGATATTGCTGAGATTCTTCAAGTCTCGCAGGAGAATTTCTATATGTTTATTAGTTCCGAAATTGATGATCTGTTGGGATGATCTGGATTGTCTTTCTGCTGCTGAGTGTTATTTGTTTGTATAACAGCCCTGATGTGTTTCTTCATACTGTACTGCACAGAAGGGTTACAGCAATTACTGAGATACGAAGTCTGGTGAAATGGGATATGTTTTTGCCAGGTCTGTATTGCACACGTTTGATTTAGTGCCCTTCCCAAAGCTCACCTGGCTGTGTGGACTTCAGCTGGGAACTCCATGAGAGACGGCTACTGGGGTGTGAGGCAAGTGTGAGGGAATCAACCAAGAAATTGTGTACTGGGTGAAGAGCTGTGAGTAACTGACCTGTCTGGCACATCATAGCACTGCATGTTTTGAATATCGTCAGAATTATTCTTCTAGTCATAAGCGTTACGAAATCTGCAGGTGTTTGTTTCCATATCAGGTGCTTAAAGTTCAGCATGGGAACACATCAACTTGAGTGTGCTGTGAGTACTGAACATGAACTAAATGCTTTATATGCAGATTGCAAAGGATGAGCTCATGCTGTTTTCTAGATGTAGTTTGTGTTGGCAGGTTGTCTCCTTAAGTGAATGTGATTGAGACTTGTATCTTTGATGAATTCCCTTTGGACTTGGGAAAAGGTATGGGGACCTTTATAAGGGAGCCATAAATGCTTAGTTTGATAATAGAAGAATTAAATGAATATTTAAGCATTCATAGTACAGCTTCGTAGGCCACAGAGATGCCAAGCAGTCACCCAAAAGATACAGATACAAATGTAGTCAGGAGGTAAGCCTTTTACAGATGGGGCTTAAGGATCTGATTAATGCTGAAACCCCATGAAGAAGGGAGGGAGGCTAACAGTATCACTACCAAAATGTCCAGATTTTTGCAAAAACTTGCCAGTGTAGTTCTCAAAAAGCCTGTCTGAATATATATCTGACGTCTCTTTGAGATTAAATATTTGAGTTGGTTATTGCTAATTTAATTGTAAGTACTTACATTCTCTTTAAATAGAAGTATATATTCTTAAATCTCCTTTATGCATTGTTAAAGGATGGATGGTGTCAACAATGCTCAGAGGCTGCTATGGTATTCATAGGAGGTTCTTTTCCAAATTGGCTTCTTTGCTATACTGGCAGACAGATGACTAACAAAGATAAAGCATGGAGAGAGCTTCGATAACCGAAACTTTTCCCCAGTCCACGTGCAGCCACTGCATCATTGCAGCCTCTATGCAGCATACAAAAAAAAAGTTGTATGTACAAAGGATGTAAATGATGTTAAATAAAAACTTTGTTGGCTCAACTGCACGGTGCCAAAACAGTTGCTGCGGATGTATTAGGTGACTGAAGCTGTAGCTCATTTACAGTACTGTGTCCCTGTGTTTCTCTGTGTGGCCTTGGAAACAGGCCCACAGCATTTAAAGGGGAGCCCTTATTTCTTCTCCCCCCCCCCCCCCCCCCCCACATATTCACTCAGGTCTGTTAGGGGAGGAGAGGATTGAAAGCAACGCAGACACTTAGCAACATGAAATATAACATGGAATTTCCTGATTAGGCCTCTGTAATTACAGTTTATGCAGGAAGAAGCACTCCCAGGAGATTGCTGCAAGATAAGCAGCAGGAATGATGGTGCTTCTCTATTGCAGCACTGAAATGTGGCTCTTTCCAGATGCCTCGAGGTTTTGGATAATGAATGTGGAGGAGGCTTGTGCTGCCTGCACTGCCAGCCGTCACCAAGGGGCACTTACTGTGTGGCCAGTGCATTAGCCAGTGTTTGCATCGCTGTGGTTTCTTTGGTTCTGGTTCTCTCTTAGGTGAGTGCCTTGTTCTTGTGGTGGGTAATAGGCATTAGCTTGGGATTTACCAATGGGAGATTTGGTGTCACAACTTTGTGAAGCTGGTCTTGGTTTGTTCTTCTCTAACAAAAGGATGACTTGTGTCAATTTAAAACAAGCGTCTGAATTGATGCATTTGTACAGATCTGTTAGTGTAGTACTTTGTGTAAAATGATTGCCCCTAAATTGGCCATTTCCCTCTCTGAACATTCATGGCTGATGAAAACACACCATTCAAAAAACAAAAAAATCACTCATCAGTACAGCATTCTGCATTGCCCAGCAGCATCAGTAAACTGCATTTAAAATCATACGATTTTTTTTTTTTTTTTAAAGTCTTTTTATTGGGTTTTCTGATCTTTGGGACTTTATGGTACACTGTAGCCTGGAGGCCAGTAATTCTCTGGCCATGAGGGTTAGACATAAAAGAAAAAAATAATCAAGAAACTAAAATAATCTACTTTGATTTCCATGCAGTCCAACTGTTGTGAAAGTTCAGGCAATTAAAGAAGAAACTAATACATATATATATAACTGAGAATAACAAAGCCCCTACAAAGTATACACTCTGAGACTCAGAAGGAAGACTGTACTGAATATTTGTTTCAGTATGAAAAGCCTACGCCTACTCTCTGTATGATTTCACAGACAGATACATTTGAAAGGAAACCAACTGTACCATCTCCTAGTCTGTTTCCTCACAAGCATATGTCTGTTAGTATGGATGGTGCTTGCCCTGTGCAGAAGGCCAGCAGGCAGCATATGCACCACTTGCAGCTCTTTTCAAATCTCAGATCTGGGTGTCTGTGGGACTCACGAGGTGCCTCATTCTCAGTATATCCTTTAGATATATCTTGCACAAGTCTGTGTCTCTCTTCTGCATCCTCACGGGTAGGTTGATAGACCTATGGAAAAAAACAAAATAAAGACAGGGAAAACAACACAAAACCAACTTGAAATAAAACATCTTCATAGCCGAGTGTGGAAAGAAGGTACTTGCATTCAGAGATGGGATGAGATTTCAAGCTTTCCTCAAACAGGCAAGCAACAGTTGCATCAATCTCATGTGCTGGAAGAGTCTTCAGTAATTTTTTTTCCCCTATCTTTAATACCAGCAATGATATTGGTTGGCATGAAATTGGAGGTGGAAATGACATCTGAGGTGAGATCCTACTCCTTTGTTTGCATTAACTTTCCACTGGTACATCTGCTGTGAAGTCAACAAGGATTTACGCTGTAATGGAGACCTGCCTGTCAGGGAGCCGCGCTGCTCCGTGCAACCCCACTCACAGGAGGAGTCAGAGGAGGGAAATGCACAACTCAAACTGACTGTAGCTTCACAGAAGGATTTAGAAAAGAAGGCAGAGGGAAAGCAGGTGTATTGATATTTATTGAGAGTCTCTTTTGCATAAGCTGCTGTGTGGCAACTTATGATGATGAATCATTTTGCTCACCTTAATGTGTGAAGGACACTATAGCTGGAAAAATAAGTTTGTAATTTTTTTCTCTTGTGCTTGTTCACTACTTTCCTCTTAAGTCATGACATCTGAATTATAAAAGGAGTATTTTAATTCGGATAAATATCTGATTTCTATTGATCTCTCTCCCTGGAAAATATTTCTATTCAAAGACCCTTCTTCCCACCATCTTTTGTTTCTCGGAGTCCTGTCTTTCAATTTGACAGAACAGTAACATTACACATGTTGCACTGGCTTTTTTTGTGGCTGGCTGCTAAACCCTTTTTTTTTTTTTTTTTTCCCCTCCCTTAACTCCTGAACGTGTTTTTTGTTGTTGTTTTTTAATTCTTCACTTGTCCCGTGCAGTAGTAGTTACATTTTTGCTGTGGGTCTGCAAAGAAAGATTTGATTTGTGACCTGATCTTTCTGTGAGCTGATGGCGGATCAGCTGACCTTATATCATTTGGAATGACCTGGCATAGTGGGGGCAGCGGGCTTTTCACCTGTGAGTGCTGTTTGTTTCAGGGTATAGTACACATAAGCTGGAATCCTTGTCTGAAGTCAGTGCTCATGCAAAAGTAAATAGGCCATCCAGCTGCCCTGTGGATGTTTTTGTTTTGTTTTCTTTACCTCCAGGAGGTTGAGAGTTTCCCCATGCAATGGCTTGAACTCTGAAGCTTGCATTTTTTTCACTTAAGTGATTAACAGTATATTTAGTTAGTTATAAGATCAATGCAGTGCTTTGTTTGAATTTCTCAGCTGTTGAAGGCAGAGGGATGAATTTAAGAGGCTTTAAAGTAAGTTTCTGCTCAGATGGGAAATATTCATAGAATGATTTGGGTTGGAAGGGACTTTTAAGATCACGGAGATCCAACCCGCTTGCTATAGGCAGGGACACCTCCCACTAGACCAGGTTGCTCACAAGCCCATCTAGCCTGGCCTTGAACACCCCCAGGGAGGGGGCATCCACAGACTCACTGGGCAACCTGTGCCAGTGTCTCACCACCCTCACAATAAAGAATTTCTTCCTGATATCTAGCCTAAACCTACCTTCTTCCAGTTTAAAGCCATTTCCCCTCATCCTGTCACTACGTGCCCTTATAAAAAGTGCCTCCCCAGCTTTCCTGTTTCAGGTACTGGAAGGCTGCTATGAGGTCCTCTTGGAGCCTGCTCTACTGCAGGCTGAAAAGCCCCAGCTCTCTCAGCCTGTCCCAATAACGGAGGTGCTCCAGCCCTGTGATCATCTTCATGGCCCTCCTCTGGGCTGCTCCAACAACTCCATGTCCTTCTTGTGTTGGGGGCCTCGGAACTGGACACAGTACTCCAGATGGGGAAATATTAAAAAATATTATCTGACCAACTTTGTAACATCTTTATACATCCATTTTAATTGCACTGGATCTGTTTCCCTGAATGAAGACAGGTGGCATTGATTCTAGTGGATCTGAGCGTGAGAAGCTTGGAAAAGGAAGAAAAGCTGCTGTGATAGGAGCCTGAGATGCAATGTTTGAGAAAGCACATGTCTGTTCTGACATAGGTCTATTCTCATCTGTTTTGATTCCCTATGTGTGCTAACGAGTGGTAGCAGTAAGATTAATTTGTGCACAGGTCGGTTTGTAGCAGCTATTCACGAGGGAGCCCTGTTTATAACAATAGAAAGGAAATTGCTAGAGCTGCTTATTTTAATTAGTTTGTTGCATACATATACTGTGAACTAAAACGGAAGTCTTCAACTCATGGCAAACGCATGATTTTTTTCTTGAGGAATGCAGATGCAAATAGTGCTGTGCTTCAGTGCAAAGTGTGGGCATCTCAGCTGCAGTGCAGCCCTCTCTATATCTAAGTTGCCTTCTGTTTTGGGAAGCACGATTGTATATTTTGGTGTGTGGGTGTGGAGCTTTGTGTGTGAATTCTCTTCTGATATTTCTGGGTGATGACAGATTGGCACAGCAGTGCCCTGGTCCTATTCATTGTTTTTAAGCACAACAATTTAAGTCATAGAAATGTAATTTTAAACATCTATTTTTAATGCTTCAAATGGCTTTTTAAAATGTCATTGTTGAAATGTGTCAACTGCAGCATTGTGTTTTGTGATATACATACAGAGGAACAGAAGTCTGTTTCTGTAATGGTTCCTTCACCTCTCTTCTGTTGCCAGTCAGTCTGATACTTTATCTCACCTGCCATGCCCCTTGTCTTTTTTTCTTAAACTATCACTTCAGAATATTTGATTATTCAGAGCTAATAACAAATTTATCGTGGTTTTATTCTTTAATTTCTGATTGAACTATTGCAGTGAATTCTGCTGCAGTAGCGGAGATTCATCTACTGCTGAGTTCAGAAAAGATTTGAGGGAGATGAGGTAGCTCAAGGTGATGTAAAACAATGAGTGGATACGGTATTGCAAGCTTCTTCAAGCATTTCTGTAGTGATTTTAAAATCAAAACCGAATGCTGTTCTTTCATTCTGGTTACTCACAGAAATTCGTTTAGAACTTCTGTTCTGTACCAATTTAGAATCTTATTTACCAATCAGAATTTTGGCAAGCATGCCAGTGGCTTTGAGGGAATTAAAAACATGAACAAGAAAATCTAAGAGGAAAGGTTTGTGAAGGTTGCGTGTATAACTGAAGTATAGAGTAAATAATAATCTGAAAATTTAATGAAAATTAACTGGAGGAATTCTACGAAATACAATGAAAGCTAGGTGCATTAAAATGATTATGGAAGAAAACAAAAAAAGTATTTTGCATTTCAAAAGAATATGAGATCAAAATGCTTTTTATAACAGCCACAAGAGCTTGTGATACCATGTGTCATGCTATTAAAATCAAAACCTTACGGAGCACATATTGATCAAGTTATTTTAATACAACTGCAGTAAATGACTTTCTGAATACTACTAGGCTGCAAGTGGAGTCGGTATGAAGCTAACTCAGATGTTTACAGTCCTGTGAACCCAAATCTCTGGTGTTACTGTGGAAAAGCTATCAGAAATGAATCTAGCATCAGCCTTTTCCACTGAAATTTGATGTTATTCCTGGAAGTATTGGATTAGACCTAGATGCTAACAGATCAGCTACTTTGGTAGTGTGATTTATTTCCTGGAAGTACTGCATTTTGGAAGTGATATTTACCGGAATCTCTCATGCAGGTGCTTTTTCTTCCTTTCTGGTGGTAATGCTGCCGCAGGTGAAAACTATCTCCTGTCCAATCTCCTGTAGTATCAGGTCTGGGGGAGTAGAGATAAACCGAAGTTCAAACATGTGATTGAAATAGGTGAGGGTTTGAGGCGGTATTGGGCATGCCTTTTTAGCTGTTAGTACAGGGTTTACAGTTCAACAGCAAGACCTTTTATTGATGACTTTTTTTTAGGTTGTCCCAATAATTAAATAATGGTTAAACTGGGGGGGAAAAAATCATGGAATCATTGTCATTCAGTTTGGTAAAAGCCTTCAAAATCATTGGGTCCAACCATCAGCCTGACCTACTGAATCATTACAAAATTATGTCCATCAGTTCCAAGTCTCTTAAATACCTGCAGGGATGGAGACACTATCACTTCCCTAGGCAGCCGGTTCCAATGCTTGACCACTCTCTCTGCAGAACAATTCTTTCTAATATTCAGTCTAAACCTCCTCTGGTGCAACGTGAGACCGTTTCCTTCCATCCTAATGTCCTTGCGTCCTAAAATGTTCTAGGCTCTGGAGTTGCCTTCTGTAACTCCTTTCTTAGGATTTAGCTACAGCACTGCTGATAGGTGAGAGCATGTGAGTGCATGTACATGCAATGTGTTCTCTAGCTCACTTGCTTTGTTCTGTGGAGAGCCAGTAGGCAGCTCTGGGACTACCTATCTGGCCATGCTTTGGTTGCATGGTAGGCTCAGGTAAATGTCTTCAGTGTGAACAGCTCCCCATATGCTTGCTCAGTGTGTGTAACCCAAACCTGGCCATGGGGGTAGTGGAGCTGGACTTCTGGAGATTCTTCTTTATTCTCCGCAGTCTTTGCTGGGTGCTTTTGACCTTTCCTTCCTTTGAGCTCTAATCCTTCTATCAAATGTCCTGACTGCCTTTTCTACTTGGGTTGCAAGTTTTCAGTTCCTTTCTAAAAAGCTGAGTAACTCTATTTAGAAATTTCTCAGAAGGTAACAGTTTGACAGTTTGAGTGTGTATAGCATTCCTCTGAAGACCCTCATAGAGAGTAAAATAGAGTCATGGTAAATGTGGATGGTCTGCCAGACCAGGCAGTAAACTGGAAACTCAGCGGAAATGCTGATGGTGTTTAATCTAGGAAACTTGTTAGGACTAGGAAAAAAGGGATTTTTCTGTGAGGAAATGCAGAATTCTTCTGGAATTTGAAAGGTACGACTATTTTCTGTAGGTGAGCAGCTAGAATTGAGATGGTATCACACAAGAAAAAGTGTTTTATCGAGCCCTTCCAGCTATAAACCATCAGCTATCAACAATAAGTAAGGAAAGGAATAATGTTTAGGTTTATTATTGATTTTTTTTTTTTTTTTTTCCCCCAAACAGAAGAATTTTTCAAATTTGATCAGTTGTGCCTGCCAGCGACTCCTTGATTGAGGGACTGAAGGCTGGCTGCACTGCTGCTGCACTGCTGCTGCACTGCTGCTGCACTGCTGCTGCACTGCTGCTGCTCTGTGTCTGATGTTGTGGCCGCGGAAGGGAGATGTGTAATTCCATGTGGCATTTTTTAAAATCTGGCTCTGAATGGATTTGAAATGTTGCCAATAACATTGAGAAATAATATCTTTCTGTTTCAAAGAGAATGAGTACCAGAATGCCAGCAGCCGCCTTTCTTTTAGTTCTTCCATGACTGGTGGAAGCTGTTTTAAATGCCTGGAGTGTAGTCAGACATTAAAGTGTGCTGCTTATAAGATGCTTTTTGACCTGAATAGGATTCTGTTTATAATCAACAGAACATTTGTGTATGGAGCTGCCTGAGACATTTCAGGTAGCCATAATCTTGCTTCTGTTGGTCTCTGCTGTATATCCCCCAGCTCCTGGTACTTCCCTTGGAAGTGGTGCTGGAATGGTGGTAGCATTGCTTTGGTTGTTTTGTCTTTTCAGTGAATAGCTCTTCAGCTAGAGAGGAACAGGTGCAAGCAGGCTTTTTGTACCTAATATAGGAGGAGGGACTGTTGCCCGAAGAGGTTTTTGGTATGATTCCCTGCTTGGTCCCACCATCATAGCATTATAGGTATGGCCTATTCTGTTCTGGAATCTCTAAATCTTCCTATTACTCCTCTTACGTGACTTTCAAAGCAGTACCTGTCAGTCTTAAGAAATTACAGCTCTAGTTTTGTGCTGGATTTCTTTTTTTTTTCTTTTTTTTTTTTTTCTTTTTTTCTAATGAATACACTATTAAGCAAAAAATTCTGTGTTGATTTTCATGAAATCATCCTTTTAATCACTTTAATCCAGGAAGGGGTTTCAGTTGAAGAAAAGCATGTTGGAACTGGAGTGCCTAACACGGACGTGAGGTGTGCAAGTTTGTCCTTCTCATTCGTACAGTTTGTAGACTCCTGAATATAATGCTGGTGTGTGACACAGGAGACCTCTGTTCAAACAGCTTCTGTGCTTGGCTGAGCATGAGAATGTGAACTTGAGTTTTCTGTGACTGCTATGATCGCTCCAACTGCTGATGAAATGCTGTTTGGTGAATTTAGCTCCTCAGCTTTTATTAAACAAAAAAAAAGTCTCCTACCCTCATCCTCCTAAAAACAAATAAAAAATAAAAATGATGAGCAAAAAAAATCCCCAATTCCAACTCAACTAAAAAAAAGTGTGACTGTAGATAGTGTTTTCTTGACCTGAAACAAACGTTAGGATTAGTTTTGGGACTGATGTGACATGTCTGGTTCTTCATCTGGTGAGCCATGACACTGCTTATTCACACACATTTCTAGTGTGTACTGTGTTAGAGCAGCAAGTATTTCATGGGAGGTTTTATGTTAACTTTTGGCCTCTTAAAAACTGTGGACAAGAAGGGGAGTCTACCTGATCACTCTCCCTGGCAGAAGCTATGAATAACTTATTTACAGTAAGTGATTCACAGTCAGAAGCCTAGGAGAGATAAGCAGCTCTCTTTCAGAGTCTGCAACTGTGCTGCCTGGCTGCCTGTTGGGAGATGTTGGTACCGGTTGATTGAGGTTTGGATGAGGAAGCGACTGATTTTTTTTGTGTGTGTGTGTTAGTGCAGAGAAGAGTAGAGATCAGCCCAGTGTGATGCTGGCAATTTGGAGATATGAATGGCCCCGTGGAACAGTAGCTGTGCTGGCCTTCTTGATGGGCAACATCACGTTGCCCATCAAGAAGGAAAGTAGGAGGAAACACTTAAAGCTTGGCAGTTGCAGAGGTCAGAGGAGGGCTGAGATTTTGTCCTTTATGAGTATCTATATTGTTGCCAAAAACTACCCCTGTAGCCCCCTGATAGTTTTACGTATCTGGATAAGAAGTTGCTAATGGTTTAACGTGACTGCAGACCCTTTTCTCTTTTAGAAAGTTGGTGTACTGTCTCAAAGCTACAAACAAAACCCCAACAAATGAATATATTGGTTTAATGTGTATATTGGACGAAACAACTATTTCAGGTTCCTCTTGTGCTCTGAATATAACAATTCTCGAGAACTAAGTTTGGTCAGCTGCTGAGTCCAGTTGAGTGTGCGGTCTTTCTCGCTGGATCCCGTTATGTGACCTACGTCCTGTTAGAGGCACAGAGCAGGCAGCACCTCTACCTTGTTTTTATAGACCTTTTGTGTGCAGCTCCTGAGGCTAACTTGAAAAGTGTTTGTTAAGATGGTCAGCTGATTCCCATGCCTCCTTACCTCAGTCCACTTCCAGCAGCTCTGTCGCTAGCAGGAAACTTAAGCTGTGTATAGCCTTCCTGTCAAGGGGCCACTGCAGGGGGATGCCAAAGACGTTTTCTCTGCTTTCCATGTGAACATGGGGTCTCTTGCTGAAATTCCACAGCAGTCTCCTGTGTTACTGTCCGTGAAATCGCTGAATTACGGGTCTGACAGACTTATGTCTGCAGCTCTGAGAAGCTGGATTGTGTACCGGGTCCTGTAACAGGAAAACACACATAAAATGGGCTCACTGGTGTTTGATGGGAACATACCAAAGACTGCTTTTGTAAGGCTTGATGCTTAATTTTCTATCCTAGATGCAACCTTTATCGAATACACAGAAATTTTCTGGCGTATATTAAGTTGAATGTACCTAATATTTGCCTGTTCGTTTGTTTTATTTTTTTTTTAGAGGTAAGTCTTGCTGAGTATTCCGTGGCAAGTAGTATGCATCTGCAGTTCTCATTTACAGTTCTCCAGCTAACCAGTTATTTTGGTTGTGTTTATCTGCTTGTATCTGGAGACTATTGTAGTAGGAAGTGAATTTGGAAAAGGGTTAAAAAAAATTAAATAAGATAATCTAGAGTAATGTTAGAAAGGATTAGAGACATAAGATATATAAATCTCTGTGCCTCGAGGGGATAATAGATGGAGCTTAAAAAGGAATTTCCCTGATGGGTAAATTGGTCTATAATTGCCCCCATAGGGACAGCCTCCCTTAATGTCTGGTGCTGGTATCTGTCAATGCTATGCTTGATGGACCTTCAGACTAATCCAGGATGGCAATTCACATATCCTAGTAAATACAATATTGTACTTTAAATATTTCATGGGGTTGTTGTTTTTTTGTTTTGTTTTGTTTTAAGAAATGGAGTTAACTTCCATGTGTGACCAGCATACCTTTGGCATTCAACTAGAACTGTGAACTACTACCTTTAATTACAGGCTAGACATTGTTTTGGGCAGCTAGACTGAGTGCTTCCTTGCCCAGATTCAGTGATGATGTAAAAACTGGCAGTTAGATTCATCCTAGAGAAAGCGTGTTATAATGTGCTCACAGACCAGCCCTCGCCTAGCCATCAGCTGGAGCATGACAGTGCGCCGTGCCAAGTGCACGCTCCCACTGCTCTACTGAGTGAGTACCAAACAAGGCAAATATGACGCTGTCTTGGAAGATGGAGCCGCAGCCAGGTTGCGCAAGAAGTTTAAAGCTAAATGGAGTGAAACAAGATGAGGAGAAGGCATCTGGGAAGAGGCAAGGGGCTTGACTGAAGTGCAAAGAGGTGTGGTGGCAGGGGTATCTCAGACCGTATAATCACAAGTAATTTCAATTTATTTTTTTTTACTATGATACCACTTATGACCAAATACAGACGTGCCTGTAAGAACATGGGCTCTGTGACCTCTTCGTATTTAGTTTCTAGTTTTATTTTTACATGAGTTTGCTTTTGTAGCCACTTAGTAAAAGGCTGTCATACAGGAATTTTCTGGATGAACGATTATCTCCTTCCCAATTAGCTACTAACTAACAGATTTGTGCATCAGGTTTTAAGATAAAAAAATACTCTAACAGTCGCTGATAGTTTGCAAGTGCACTTTCTCACACATGGATACATAGAAGTGTGAAATACGCATGTCTGATTTTGCCACAGGCATGAGATACAAAAGCAGAGTCTGACGAAAGATTTGCAAGGGTTCACGAATGTTATTTGAACGATGAGTTGATTTGGTCAACCAACTGTCTGCTCAGGCAAACACAAGTCAGGTATTGCTAAATGCTGGTTGCATCTGGCCCCGTTCACACACTCATGACAAGTGTTTGGGGGAGAATTCCTGCTTATAATGTATGCTTGGGAGTTCAAGAGGAGAAAAGCTTGTTAGTTTTGCGTTCACTGTGTAGTTCATCAAGACTCTGACCCTCAGTGGAGCTTGCAGGAATGTGGGCTGTCTTCTGTATTCTTTACTTCTAAGAACCTGTTAACTCTGCTACCCAGCTGGTTTTGAAATATTGTGTAGCATGACATTCATTCTGAATCCTGTGCTGTGCAATGAAACCCTCAGATCTAGTCTTCATTACTGGTGTGAGAACACCTGTAAGTTTCTCTATGGGAACATAACTAAGTATAAATTAATTAATAATCCACACCACCAGGATTTTGGTGGCTCTTTACCAATTTACATTTTCCTACTAATTTCTTAAGAATTACCTTAATTTCTTTATAACAAGCTTCCCTGTTCTTTGTCTTTCTTTCTAAGCGGATCAATGCTATTAATGAGCCTTTGATAATACAAAGGTTGCTGCGGAAGTGACACCACCTAATAATTTCCATGGAAACTACAACAGATAGAACACAATAATGCTATTTAGAAACACTATCCTTCAACATAGTCACCACCATTATCTATGCATTTTCACCTGCAATGAGCAAGTGCCTGCATGCTGTGTTCATGCAGTTCTGCACCACAGAGATGAGCATTCTCACCACCACTGAAATGCACAACCCACTGCCTGACTGTGCTGACAACTACTGTTGGGTCTCTGTAAACATTCACCAAGTGTCAGTGAATGTCAATGGGTGCAACTCTTTCCAGGGGAGGAATTCAAGCACACCTTTGCTTTGTACACACTTCAGTGTCAGACACAATTTTGTCAGACTGCCCCTCTGCTGCCATCCGTCACATGGCAACAAAATATAAGGGGATACCAGCAGGAAGGTTCAACCCCTATTGCCTTGCCACAAAAAATCCCCCTCTAATGACCCAGCATAATAAAGTGGGAGGTTATGTTCAGAGCGAACTTGGTACAAAGATGTGGTGAATGTTTGTAGAAATGTGTTGCATCACCTCAGCAGCTTGAATCTTGAACTAAGCTCTGTGCTTACAATTACTTGTTCAGTGCATCTCATTTCTTTTTAACTCTGTGGCCCCACATGCTTGGATGAACCTATCATCTCAAATAGCAACTCCGTCAATAACTTCTTAATCAGAAATACTGAGTATACCCTGTGATAAATTTAATCCTATCAGGCTCACTTTCTAGGACTCAACATTCACCACGTCAGTGGACTAATTTTTCCAACAGGAAAATTTTCTCTTATTTCTACTTTCATGTCCAAGTCCAGAGGTAGTTTTTAAAATGATCAACACTTCCTTTTCATATGGTTCCATATCTTTTATTTACTGTACAGTTGTACAGCTCAGTTCTAAATCCACTGTGAAAAACTTTAGTCTGTACAGAAAGCAGCCCTGCTCATGTTCCTATGTCCTGTAGCCCAATAAGTCAGGTCTCTGGCTAGGACAATCAAACCTTCAGCATTATGAGAGAAGGCTCAAGTCTTCACTTTGAAAAAGGGAAGTTTGTCCTCCGCACACACTCCTGATAGCTCTTGTCTCGCAGTTCCACGCGCCGATCCTCCTTTCTTCTGCAGTTGCTCCTGAAAACCAAGGATAAACCGTTAGACCCGAGGAGCACCAGTTCCTCCACGTGAGGGAAAGAGGAAGCCCAAAGAGAGCTCTGCCCACAGCCGCCCAGCCAAGGAAGACCTGGCATCCCTCCTCCCCGAGTTCGTCCCGGCAAAAGCTACTCGGAGCAACTGTTCCTCACCATGGTCAGGTGCTGCGGAGTTCCGGCTGGTGCTGCAACAGGGCGCCGAGGCGGGCAACCTGGGCAAATGGAGCTGGGCACGCAGAGCAGCAGCCAAAGAGTCGGCTCCCCTGCTTACAGGGGGCCCCAGGCGCTGCTTCCATGGCAAAGGGCCTGGACTCCAGGGCACAGCCGGACCCTGACTTACAGGGCAGCCCCAGTTCCAATGGCCAAGGGAGGCTCCTTCTCTCCCACAAAGGGGCACCTTGACCCGCACCCCGCTAACGAGGCGGTCACCCCACACAGGCTGCCAGCAGAGCACAAAGGCTCCCACACCCAGACCCTGATTACAGGCGGGCCGACAACACCCTCGGAGCCACAGAGCTCGGTTTCCCCCCCAGCAGCAGGAACGACTCTCAGCAGCCAGGCAGCGGGGAGGCAGGGCCAAAGGCCGCGGTCGGGATCCAAGCCCTAAATCCAGGGAGGGTGCAAGCCCAACCCCACATCTCTCAGCCCCACGCCTATGAAAGGCCGGGGACAGAGTCACCCACCTGAGTACAGGGAGTTAACAGAATCACAGTTCCTCGGATCATATCTCTGCAAGCACCCGGTGGGGGCACGCGCAGCCCTGCCTACAGGACGGTACCCCACGCCTCACCACCTCTTAAAAGCCAGCCCCACGGAGCACGCAGCTCCCGCCAACGCCCGAGCTACGGGCCGGCCCGCCCGGCTGCACCACAACACACATCTTTGGGAGCACGGGGAGCAACCTCGACCCGCACAGCGGGGAGGTCGCCCCAGACGCAAGCAGCACCTCAACCCGCACCCTCTATCGGGCCAGGGAGGGGTCGCTCCCACCAGCTGGCTAAAGCAGCCCCTGCCCTATACCTGCTTACAGGTGGGCGGGCTGCCCTGGGGACATGGGGCTCCATGGCTCGTGACACAGACCCTGATTACAGGGCTGCAGTGCCAGCACATCGCCGGCAGGACAGGCAGCTACAAAGGCGCTGACCCAAGCCCTGGCTACAGGGTGGCCTTGGCCACGGAACTACCACGCGGCTGTGCTCTGTCCTATGAAAAAAAGGGGCAAGGCAGGACACTGGCTGTACTCGTGGGACTGAGAGGGAACATCCCCATTGCTGCATGCACCGAGTCCTCCATTCCCCCCTAGGAAGCCTAAGCTAAGCTGCAGCCGTTTTCCATGAAGGCCTAAAGGGAAAGCTCAGTCGCTCGATCACACAGACACAAACAAGGAAAGGGAAGGGAACACAGGCACACAGGCAAGACTTTCCAGAAGGGAAGGAGACCATAGTGCAGCTGTTGCCGGGCAAGAACCCGTACCCTGGACCCACGAGCGGCAGACAGACGCCTCTGACCCACCCTGGGGCTGCACGGAGGCCACAGACCTCAACATGCCAAGGGGCTTCTCGGGTGGACAAAGGCCAAAAGGTGTGACACGCACCCCGAGTACAGGGCTGTCGTGTGGGCAGGCCACCAGCAGCTACAGCAGTGCTTAGCGGCCAGAGGAAGAGTGGCAGGGAAGGGGCACGACCCTGCTTACAGGGTGCCCCGGGGTCCAGCGAGCTCCGTTTCCCACTCGGGCGGGGAGAAGTGGCTCTCGCCCTCCGTACAGGGGGCCACACTCCCCGGGCAGCCAAAGGAGCAAGAAGGCTAAAGGCCAACTACAGCAAAGACCCGAGCCCCGCTTACAGGGAGGTCGCCCAGCACAAAGCCGGCCCGGTCACCAAAGGGGCCAGCGACACAGAGATGGTTTTGCCCAGGGAGCCTCTCCCTTTGCCCATCCGCAGGGCGCCAGCGTGCCGCTCCCACTCCTCCGTCGCTCTTGTCTCGCAGTTCCACGCGCCGATCCTCCTTTCTTCTGCAGTTGCTCCTGAAAACCAAGGATAAACCGTTAGACCCGAGGAGCACCAGTTCCTCCACGTGAGGGAAAGAGGAAGCCCAAAGAGAGCTCTGCCCACAGCCGCCCAGCCAAGGAAGACCTGGCATCCCTCCTCCCCGTGTTCGTCCCGTCAAAAGCTACTCGGAGCAACTGTTCCTCACCATGGTCAGGCGCTGCGGAGTTCCGGCTGGTGCTGCAACAGGGCGCCGAGGCGGGCAACCTGGGCAAATGGAGCTGGGCACGCAGAGCAGCAGCCAAAGAGTCGGCTCCCCTGCTTACAGGGGGCCCCAGGCGCTGCTTCCATGGCAAAGGGCCTGGACTCCAGGGCACAGCCGGACCCTGACTTACAGGGCAGCCCCAGTTCCAATGGCCAAGGGAGGCTCCTTCTCTCCCACAAAGGGGCACCTTGACCCGCACCCCGCTAACGAGGCGGTCACCCCACACAGGCTGCCAGCAGAGCACAAAGGCTCCCACACCCAGACCCTGATTACAGGCGGGCCGACAACACCCTCGGAGCCACAGAGCTCGGTTTCCCCCCCAGCAGCAGGAACGACTCTCAGCAGCCAGGCAGCGGGGAGGCAGGGCCAAAGGCCGCGGTCGGGATCCAAGCCCTAAATCCAGGGAGGGTGCAAGCCCAACCCCACATCTCTCAGCCCCACGCCTATGAAAGGCCGGGGACAGAGTCACCCACCTGAGTACAGGGAGTTAACAGAATCACAGTTCCTCGGATCATATCTCTGCAAGCACCCGGTGGGGGCACGCGCAGCCCTGCCTACAGGACGGTACCCCACGCCTCACCACCTCTTAAAAGCCAGCCCCACGGAGCACGCAGCTCCCGCCAACGCCCGAGCTACGGGCCGGCCCGCCCGGCTGCACCACAACACACATCTTTGGGAGCATGGGGAGCAACCTCGACCCGCACAGCGGGGAGGTTGCCCCAGACGCAAGCAGCACCTCAACCCGCACCCTCTATCGGGCCAGGGAGGGGTCGCTCCCACCAGCTGGCTAAAGCAGCCCCTGCCCTATACCTGCTTACAGGTGGGGCGGGCTGCCCTGGGGACATGGGGCTCCATGGCTCGTGACACAGACCCTGATTACAGGGCTGCAGTGCCAGCACATCGCCGGCAGGACAGGCGGCTACAAAGGCGCTGACCCAAGCCCTGGCTACAGGGTGGCCTTGGCCACGGAACTACCACGCGGCTGTGCTCTGTCCTATGAAAAAAAGGGGCAAGGCAGGACACTGGCTGTACTCGTGGGACTGAGAGGGAACATCCCCATTGCTGCATGCACCGAGTCCTCCATTCCCCCCTAGGAAGCCTAAGCTAAGCTGCAGCCATTTTCCATGAAGGCCTAAAGGGAAAGCTCAGTCGCTCGATCACACAGACACAAACAAGGAAAGGGAAGGGAACACAGGCACACAGGCAAGACTTTCCAGAAGGGAAGGAGACCATAGTGCAGCTGTTGCCGGGCAAGAACCCGTACCCTGGACCCACGAGCGGCAGACAGACGCCTCTGACCCACCCCGGGGCTGCACGGAGGCCACAGACCTCAACATGCCAAGGGGCTTCTCGGGTGGACAAAGGCCAAAAGGTGTGACACGCACCCCGAGTACAGGGCTGTCGTGTGGGCAGGCCACCAGCAGCTACAGCAGTGCTTAGCGGCCAGAGGAAGAGTGGCAGGGAAGGGGCACGACCCTGCTTACAGGGTGCCCCGGGGTCCAGCGAGCTCCGTTTCCCACTCGGGCGGGGAGAAGTGGCTCTCGCCCTCCGTACAGGGGGCCACACTCCCCGGGCAGCCAAAGGAGCAAGAAGGCTAAAGGCCAACTACAGCAAAGACCCGAGCCCCGCTTACAGGGAGGTCGCCCAGCACAAAGCCGGCCCGGTCACCAAAGGGGCCAGCGACACAGAGATGGTTTTGCCCAGGGAGCCTCTCCCTTTGCCCATCCGCAGGGCGCCAGCGTGCCGCTCCCACTCCTCCGTCGCTCTTGTCTCGCAGTTCCACGCGCCGATCCTCCTTTCTTCTGCAGTTGCTCCTGAAAACCAAGGATAAACCGTTAGACCCGAGGAGCACCAGTTCCTCCACGTGAGGGAAAGAGGAAGCCCAAAGAGAGCTCTGCCCACAGCCGCCCAGCCAAGGAAGACCTGGCATCCCTCCTCCCCGTGTTCGTCCCGTCAAAAGCTACTCGGAGCAACTGTTCCTCACCATGGTCAGGCGCTGCGGAGTTCCGGCTGGTGCTGCAACAGGGCGCCGAGGCGGGCAACCTGGGCAAATGGAGCTGGGCACGCAGAGCAGCAGCCAAAGAGTCGGCTCCCCTGCTTACAGGGGGCCCCAGGCGCTGCTTCCATGGCAAAGGGCCTGGACTCCAGGGCACAGCCGGACCCTGACTTACAGGGCAGCCCCAGTTCCAATGGCCAAGGGAGGCTCCTTCTCTCCCACAAAGGGGCACCTTGACCCGCACCCCGCTAACGAGGCGGTCACCCCACACAGGCTGCCAGCAGAGCACAAAGGCTCCCACACCCAGACCCTGATTACAGGCGGGCCGACAACACCCTCGGAGCCACAGAGCTCGGTTTCCCCCCCAGCAGCAGGAACGACTCTCAGCAGCCAGGCAGCGGGGAGGCAGGGCCAAAGGCCGCGGTCGGGATCCAAGCCCTAAATCCAGGGAGGGTGCAAGCCCAACCCCACATCTCTCAGCCCCACGCCTATGAAAGGCCGGGGACAGAGTCACCCACCTGAGTACAGGGAGTTAACAGAATCACAGTTCCTCGGATCATATCTCTGCAAGCACCCGGTGGGGGCACGCGCAGCCCTGCCTACAGGACGGTACCCCACGCCTCACCACCTCTTAAAAGCCAGCCCCACGGAGCACGCAGCTCCCGCCAACGCCCGAGCTACGGGCCGGCCCGCCCGGCTGCACCACAACACACATCTTTGGGAGCACGGGGAGCAACCTCGACCCGCACAGCGGGGAGGTCGCCCCAGACGCAAGCAGCACCTCAACCCGCACCCTCTATCGGGCCAGGGAGGGGTCGCTCCCACCAGCTGGCTAAAGCAGCCCCTGCCCTATACCTGCTTACAGGTGGGCGGGCTGCCCTGGGGACATGGGGCTCCATGGCTCGTGACACAGACCCTGATTACAGGGCTGCAGTGCCAGCACATCGCCGGCAGGACAGGCGGCTACAAAGGCGCTGACCCAAGCCCTGGCTACAGGGTGGCCTTGGCCACGGAACTACCACGCGGCTGTGCTCTGTCCTATGAAAAAAAGGGGCAAGGCAGGACACTGGCTGTACTCGTGGGACTGAGAGGGAACATCCCCATTGCTGCATGCACCGAGTCCTCCATTCCCCCCTAGGAAGCCTAAGCTAAGCTGCAGCCATTTTCCATGAAGGCCTAAAGGGAAAGCTCAGTCGCTCGATCACACAGACACAAACAAGGAAAGGGAAGGGAACACAGGCACACAGGCAAGACTTTCCAGAAGGGAAGGAGACCATAGTGCAGCTGTTGCCGGGCAAGAACCCGTACCCTGGACCCACGAGCGGCAGACAGACGCCTCTGACCCACCCCGGGGCTGCACGGAGGCCACAGACCTCAACATGCCAAGGGGCTTCTCGGGTGGACAAAGGCCAAAAGGTGTGACACGCACCCCGAGTACAGGGCTGTCGTGTGGGCAGGCCACCAGCAGCTACAGCAGTGCTTAGCGGCCAGAGGAAGAGTGGCAGGGAAGGGGCACGACCCTGCTTACAGGGTGCCCCGGGGTCCAGCGAGCTCCGTTTCCCACTCGGGCGGGGAGAAGTGGCTCTCGCCCTCCGTACAGGGGGCCACACTCCCCGGGCAGCCAAAGGAGCAAGAAGGCTAAAGGCCAACTACAGCAAAGACCCGAGCCCCGCTTACAGGGAGGTCGCCCAGCACAAAGCCGGCCCGGTCACCAAAGGGGCCAGCGACACAGAGATGGTTTTGCCCAGGGAGCCTCTCCCTTTGCCCATCCGCAGGGCGCCAGCGTGCCGCTCCCACTCCTCCGTCGCTCTTGTCTCGCAGTTCCACGCGCCGATCCTCCTTTCTTCTGCAGTTGCTCCTGAAAACCAAGGATAAACCGTTAGACCCGAGGAGCACCAGTTCCTCCACGTGAGGGAAAGAGGAAGCCCAAAGAGAGCTCTGCCCACAGCCGCCCAGCCAAGGAAGACCTGGCATCCCTCCTCCCCGTGTTCGTCCCGTCAAAAGCTACTCGGAGCAACTGTTCCTCACCATGGTCAGGCGCTGCGGAGTTCCGGCTGGTGCTGCAACAGGGCGCCGAGGCGGGCAACCTGGGCAAATGGAGCTGGGCACGCAGAGCAGCAGCCAAAGAGTCGGCTCCCCTGCTTACAGGGGGCCCCAGGCGCTGCTTCCATGGCAAAGGGCCTGGACTCCAGGGCACAGCCGGACCCTGACTTACAGGGCAGCCCCAGTTCCAATGGCCAAGGGAGGCTCCTTCTCTCCCACAAAGGGGCACCTTGACCCGCACCCCGCTAACGAGGCGGTCACCCCACACAGGCTGCCAGCAGAGCACAAAGGCTCCCACACCCAGACCCTGATTACAGGCGGGCCGACAACACCCTCGGAGCCACAGAGCTCGGTTTCCCCCCCAGCAGCAGGAACGACTCTCAGCAGCCAGGCAGCGGGGAGGCAGGGCCAAAGGCCGCGGTCGGGATCCAAGCCCTAAATCCAGGGAGGGTGCAAGCCCAACCCCACATCTCTCAGCCCCACGCCTATGAAAGGCCGGGGACAGAGTCACCCACCTGAGTACAGGGAGTTAACAGAATCACAGTTCCTCGGATCATATCTCTGCAAGCACCCGGTGGGGGCACGCGCAGCCCTGCCTACAGGACGGTACCCCACGCCTCACCACCTCTTAAAAGCCAGCCCCACGGAGCACGCAGCTCCCGCCAACGCCCGAGCTACGGGCCGGCCCGCCCGGCTGCACCACAACACACATCTTTGGGAGCACGGGGAGCAACCTCGACCCGCACAGCGGGGAGGTCGCCCCAGACGCAAGCAGCACCTCAACCCGCACCCTCTATCGGGCCAGGGAGGGGTCGCTCCCACCAGCTGGCTAAAGCAGCCCCTGCCCTATACCTGCTTACAGGTGGGCGGGCTGCCCTGGGGACATGGGGCTCCATGGCTCGTGACACAGACCCTGATTACAGGGCTGCAGTGCCAGCACATCGCCGGCAGGACAGGCAGCTACAAAGGCGCTGACCCAAGCCCTGGCTACAGGGTGGCCTTGGCCACGGAACTACCACGCGGCTGTGCTCTGTCCTATGAAAAAAAGGGGCAAGGCAGGACACTGGCTGTACTCGTGGGACTGAGAGGGAACATCCCCATTGCTGCATGCACCGAGTCCTCCATTCCCCCCTAGGAAGCCTAAGCTAAGCTGCAGCCATTTTCCATGAAGGCCTAAAGGGAAAGCTCAGTCGCTCGATCACACAGACACAAACAAGGAAAGGGAAGGGAACACAGGCACACAGGCAAGACTTTCCAGAAGGGAAGGAGACCATAGTGCAGCTGTTGCCGGGCAAGAACCCGTACCCTGGACCCACGAGCGGCAGACAGACGCCTCTGACCCACCCCGGGGCTGCACGGAGGCCACAGACCTCAACATGCCAAGGGGCTTCTCGGGTGGACAAAGGCCAAAAGGTGTGACACGCACCCCGAGTACAGGGCTGTCGTGTGGGCAGGCCACCAGCAGCTACAGCAGTGCTTAGCGGCCAGAGGAAGAGTGGCAGGGAAGGGGCACGACCCTGCTTACAGGGTGCCCCGGGGTCCAGCGAGCTCCGTTTCCCACTCGGGCGGGGAGAAGTGGCTCTCGCCCTCCGTACAGGGGGCCACACTCCCCGGGCAGCCAAAGGAGCAAGAAGGCTAAAGGCCAACTACAGCAAAGACCCGAGCCCCGCTTACAGGGAGGTCGCCCAGCACAAAGCCGGCCCGGTCACCAAAGGGGCCAGCGACACAGAGATGGTTTTGCCCAGGGAGCCTCTCCCTTTGCCCATCCGCAGGGCGCCAGCGTGCCGCTCCCACTCCTCCGTCGCTCTTGTCTCGCAGTTCCACGCGCCGATCCTCCTTTCTTCTGCAGTTGCTCCTGAAAACCAAGGATAAACCGTTAGACCCGAGGAGCACCAGTTCCTCCACGTGAGGGAAAGAGGAAGCCCAAAGAGAGCTCTGCCCACAGCCGCCCAGCCAAGGAAGACCTGGCATCCCTCCTCCCCGTGTTCGTCCCGTCAAAAGCTACTCGGAGCAACTGTTCCTCACCATGGTCAGGCGCTGCGGAGTTCCGGCTGGTGCTGCAACAGGGCGCCGAGGCGGGCAACCTGGGCAAATGGAGCTGGGCACGCAGAGCAGCAGCCAAAGAGTCGGCTCCCCTGCTTACAGGGGGCCCCAGGCGCTGCTTCCATGGCAAAGGGCCTGGACTCCAGGGCACAGCCGGACCCTGACTTACAGGGCAGCCCCAGTTCCAATGGCCAAGGGAGGCTCCTTCTCTCCCACAAAGGGGCACCTTGACCCGCACCCCGCTAACGAGGCGGTCACCCCACACAGGCTGCCAGCAGAGCACAAAGGCTCCCACACCCAGACCCTGATTACAGGCGGGCCGACAACACCCTCGGAGCCACAGAGCTCGGTTTCCCCCCCAGCAGCAGGAACGACTCTCAGCAGCCAGGCAGCGGGGAGGCAGGGCCAAAGGCCGCGGTCGGGATCCAAGCCCTAAATCCAGGGAGGGTGCAAGCCCAACCCCACATCTCTCAGCCCCACGCCTATGAAAGGCCGGGGACAGAGTCACCCACCTGAGTACAGGGAGTTAACAGAATCACAGTTCCTCGGATCATATCTCTGCAAGCACCCGGTGGGGGCACGCGCAGCCCTGCCTACAGGACGGTACCCCACGCCTCACCACCTCTTAAAAGCCAGCCCCACGGAGCACGCAGCTCCCGCCAACGCCCGAGCTACGGGCCGGCCCGCCCGGCTGCACCACAACACACATCTTTGGGAGCACGGGGAGCAACCTCGACCCGCACAGCGGGGAGGTCGCCCCAGACGCAAGCAGCACCTCAACCCGCACCCTCTATCGGGCCAGGGAGGGGTCGCTCCCACCAGCTGGCTAAAGCAGCCCCTGCCCTATACCTGCTTACAGGTGGGCGGGCTGCCCTGGGGACATGGGGCTCCATGGCTCGTGACACAGACCCTGATTACAGGGCTGCAGTGCCAGCACATCGCCGGCAGGACAGGCGGCTACAAAGGCGCTGACCCAAGCCCTGGCTACAGGGTGGCCTTGGCCACGGAACTACCACGCGGCTGTGCTCTGTCCTATGAAAAAAAGGGGCAAGGCAGGACACTGGCTGTACTCGTGGGACTGAGAGGGAACATCCCCATTGCTGCATGCACCGAGTCCTCCATTCCCCCCTAGGAAGCCTAAGCTAAGCTGCAGCCATTTTCCATGAAGGCCTAAAGGGAAAGCTCAGTCGCTCGATCACACAGACACAAACAAGGAAAGGGAAGGGAACACAGGCACACAGGCAAGACTTTCCAGAAGGGAAGGAGACCATAGTGCAGCTGTTGCCGGGCAAGAACCCGTACCCTGGACCCACGAGCGGCAGACAGACGCCTCTGACCCACCCCGGGGCTGCACGGAGGCCACAGACCTCAACATGCCAAGGGGCTTCTCGGGTGGACAAAGGCCAAAAGGTGTGACACGCACCCCGAGTACAGGGCTGTCGTGTGGGCAGGCCACCAGCAGCTACAGCAGTGCTTAGCAGCCAGAGGAAGAGTGGCAGGGAAGGGGCACGACCCTGCTTACAGGGTGCCCCGGGGTCCAGCGAGCTCCGTTTCCCACTCGGGCGGGGAGAAGTGGCTCTCGCCCTCCGTACAGGGGGCCACACTCCCCGGGCAGCCAAAGGAGCAAGAAGGCTAAAGGCCAACTACAGCAAAGACCCGAGCCCCGCTTACAGGGAGGTCGCCCAGCACAAAGCCGGCCCGGTCACCAAAGGGGCCAGCGACACAGAGATGGTTTTGCCCAGGGAGCCTCTCCCTTTGCCCATCCGCAGGGCGCCAGCGTGCCGCTCCCACTCCTCCGTCGCTCTTGTCTCGCAGTTCCACGTGCCGATCCTCCTTTCTTCTGCAGTTGCTCCTGAAAACCAAGGATAAACCATTAGACCCAAGGACCACTATCTCCCAGTGCCTGCAGGTGCAGGGCATGGCTTGCTATTCCTTAGAGCATAGCCCTCTTCCCACAGCCTACATTGGGTCCTTTTCTACCTACCGGGGCACCTTGATGCTCATGTGGGGCAACTCCATCATTTGTGACAGTGCAGTGCTTTTGTCTCAGTTTCCTCCTTCTTTGCTATCTTTATATTGTTTTATGCATGTTTTATGCATTTATTTCTCCAAATTCATATTTTTGTCACTTCTTCTTGGTCCTAGTAACCCAAGAAGAATACACTTTAACACATCTGACATGATACTGCTGTCTCACAGTATGTAGTGCTACTGATATTTTTAAACTAGCAGCTGCTATTTCACATAATGTTTTCCTCTAGTTATAAGTTCCTTTTCCAATACCTCACCCACTTCACCACCAGTACAGCAGTGCTATTGTTTTTCTCCTCTTTTAGCATCACTTTATCACTCAGGGTTTGCTAAGAGGTTCACTCCCTTCACTGTCTCAACACTAACTTCTGGATAGTTAAGGGGAAGAAAAAAACAAAAAAAAAAAAAAAACAGGTGAACCCAGAAGCTAACAGCTATAGGTCTCGCTTCTAATTGGTTGCTTATTGTTTTACTATTTCCAGGCATGCATTTTACCTCAGGCAAGGCAGAACGTACCCCGTGATGCTGCACGGCAATGTCCCCTCAAGTGCCCCTCAGCCCACCCTGCCCGCCACCACATCCTCCCTCCACACTCCCTTCAGTGTTCACCCCGCCATTTAGTATCACATTGTTTTAGTGCATTGCATCGTCCGTTACCTCAGCCCGCCGTCTCCGCCCAGAGGTTTCTCCTCAAAGCGCTCACATTCCCACACAGCATCCCAAGAAAAACGCAATCCCAATCTCTGTCAGCTTCCCGCCCGTGTGCCTTTTATAGGTGTCCCGGACGCCCCCCAGCCAATAGGAGCACGGAACGCCACCTTCGCTTCCCGCCACCTTCCCTTCCCGCCACTTTTTCTTCCCGCCGCTCCGCTCCCGCCCTTTCTGCCGGGGTGCGGCGGGGCCGGGGTCATCTCGGGGTCGGGCGCCCCTCTCCCTCGTTGCCGCCCGCCCCCTCAGGGCGCAGCCGCCTCGCAGGCGGTCTCATCTCACAAACCAAGCGCCCGGCACGGCTGCGTGTGGGGGACCTGTTCTCAGGGAAAAAGCCTCGAATCAAAGCATGTCCTTCCACCTGTCAGTAAACAGAGAATGAAAATGTATACTGTTGCTTTAGAGGAGTTACTTCTGGAAAGATTCATGTAGAGTCTAATCTGTACTCTGGTTAAAGAGATGCTTTTCCACCTTACCTTGAGTCAGAAGCTGGTGAATTTAAACCAAACAAACAAATTTTTAAAGAAAACTTTGATTCTACTTCTATTCCTGTTTTGTTTCATCATCAAAGAAAAGCAGGATAACGCTTCTAACAAGAAGTCTGAAAAGATCAAGGCATAGAATAAATCAGAAAAAGAAATGGGATTGAGGAAACTTTTGGGGTGTTTTCTGCCACACTTAGCAAAAAACCTTAAATGGGAACGTTTGGAAACATCCCCTCTTGAATTCCTCACAAAGCATTTCTTTTCACTGATGGGAAACGTCTTTCCTTTATTTCTTCTACAATTTATGGTTGCGATCCCTTGCTGTTTGTGATAAGCTTCCAGGAAAGAGCTGAGTTTTGATGTAGTTTCTCAGAACAGCTCAATCTTAGTGTGTGCTATTATTACATAAAGGATCTACTCATCCAGAATACTCATCCAGAATTCACTACTTTGTGCAAATATTTAGCTCAATGAGTTTTTTTTTTTCCCCACAGATAATGTTGTGTCATAGACATTAATGTCAGTTTACAGAACAAGCTTACAGAACAACCCTTGCAGGCTTTATACCTAAGGGTATAGGTATAGGTATTAGCACTTGATGCTAATGGATCATACAAACATAAATCCTGAGCACTGGAAAACAGAGCTAGGTTTTCCAAGGTGGTGAACTGATGAAACAGATGCAGGTGTCATTATTTAGAGTGAAGTAATCTGAATAAACATAAAGCTGAAGTGCATTAAATCTTTATCCCAAAGCATCTTCCTTTAAAGGAATAAAGTAAATTAGTCGATATTGTCCTGTGGGAATGAATAATTCATTAAACATCTGTTCCTAATACTAGGCCTGGACAAAATAAAGCTGACCAATCCCCTTTCCTGTCTATCACTTGGGTTTCATGCAGGAGAAATCCCTTCATCCACCATATCAGCATAGCTGATAAACCATCTGGGCTATTCCGATGAGTGGATTTAGGTGCACAAGGGCTTAAATGTTGCCTAAGAACCCACAGCTCCAGATAAATCTTGAAGTACTACTGGTGTTTTTATAGATTAGTAGGAGGTGTCTGAGCTTTAGCTCCTAGTTCAACTCCCATCTGGTATAGGTGGTATATTCCACAGTGGAGCAGTGACTTAAAGCAGCCTGAAGCAGGTGGGGACACAAAGTATTTTCTCTTTAAAAAGAGGTTTCAATTGGCAGTTTACTGATGACTGAAGTTGATGGACTGTAGCAGCACATCTTGATTAAATGTCTCTGTTTAACATCGGAAACATATCTTGGTCTATATTCATTTAGAAGGAATTCAGTTTGAGTTGTTTGAGTTCAGTTTCCATACTGTGGAGATGTCAGGCCTGCCCCAGATCTGCTTCTGCACGTGAGAAAGCACCAGTAGTACCTTCTGCAACATAACAAAGAGTGCAGCAATCAATACAGCAGCCAAAAACTAGTGTTTTTAAACTAAACATAGGAATACCTCAGTTTTGAGGGCATCCTCATCAGTATATGAAGGGAAATAATTATTTGGACAGACAAACAAATGAGTTAATGTGATTGCCAAGTCCATGCAAACTAAAATTTTGATGTCCAAATTTCAACATCTGATGTATTGTTTGGTTGCCAGTGAGATTTCAGTTCTGGAAATAACACGTTTGAAAAGTTATTTAACTAAAGGTGCAAAAGCAATTTAAAAGAAGCTCATTTGTAAAAATATCCAGAAGTGACAACACAGGCTACATTCTAGTGTTTCTGCTGGCATATTTGAAAGGTTGGTAATCATGTTTTACTTGATGGAAAAAGACTGTACTGTAAGAGACACTTACCCACCTATGTTTGGGTCAAGATTTGGTTCTGAGGTAAATAATGGGTGGCTTGTCAATAAGTGTTGGTGCCACTCTGAAATGAAGCACTAAGCGGCTACAATATAACTTCTTTTTCTTCACTGTCTCTGGTGATACCAGGAATAGAAGTGTTACTTTTCCTGCAAGGAAAACTTGTTTCTCAGACTTTCCAGCCACGTGTGTTAGAGGTGAATAATTTGAAAGCGGATTTTGAAGTACGATGTTTGCAGCTCTGAGGAGAACAGACCTTAAAATGCTGTTAGGAACCAGAACCTTACCACTCACTCCTGCCATCTTTATGCAGCCAAATTCCCGCTTGAAACAAAGTGCATATTTACATGGTCACCTGGGAGGAGATTTGGGTTTGAAACTGATCATGTCACAAGACTAGAAGTGTGTTAGTGTAACAGAGTGTCTAATTACCAAACCTTGGAAATTACGTTAGTGTTAATTACCAGTGCTAGGCTAATGTACCTGAATATGACTTGCCAATTTACAACCCTGGAAAAGCTGCTGCTGCTGCTGCTTCTCCCCTTCTCCCCCTCAAAACTCCTCTAATGTCCTGTCTGCAACTACTGCAAGCTCTGCATTTGTCCTACAAGACCTGCAGTGAAAGTCTTTAGATGTGTTTGGGGGTCATGCTTCAGTTTAGAGGCTTTAAAAACTTCAGTGCACTTTGGGAACCGGCTATTGGCTTCCCATACAGACTACGAGAATGTAGCAGTTCCTTGCACTTTTGCATACTTCTTAGTGTTGCCTGGCACTCAGATGGTATTATTAAAGCACTTAAAGGGAGGAAGTGTAACTGCTGGTCCTATAGGTGGCAAAAGTTATAGTATTGTAATTTCAGTGTTTATATTCTATGAGCTATATAAAGTGGAGATGCTGTTGGAGTTGCCTATGTTTTATTGTACTGAATAAGGGGTTCTAAGTCATGTTTTTGTTCCAGGCTTTTTAGAGGCAGTTACAGAAGATTCTCTCTATTACTTGCTATACCTCTTTCATAGCCGTAATATCTGGCATTTCATTAATACATCTATCCATCAACATCCCATTACAAAAGAAGGAAAAGGTTTACCAGATGTCTGTGGAAATTATAGTTGAGAGATCTGAGATGTTCAACTCTAGCATTTCTGTAGTGCTGCTCTGATGTGTCAACTCTGTACAGTTTCTCTGAAATACAACTGCTTATTTTCATGAAGAATGTACTCAATAGTTTTTAATGCTTGATTGCATTAAATATGTGAATGTGTGACCATGAATCGGATATCTTATACCCACATAACACCGAGACCTTTCATCCCGTGAATTAACTTCAGAATCTACCTGGATAGTTTCACAAATGATATTCAGAGAACTTTCTGATTTAGAATGCTGAATTAAGCTAGGAATCTGAGAGTAATCTGTGCAGTCGTAATGCCTCTCTTCATTCATGCCTGTTTTTACTACTTCCGTCACTTCTGCAAGAATTCTGTTCTGTCTAGTGAAGCACACTGAGCATGCTAAAAGTTGACCTTTGCTGAGCAAGGGGGTTTCTCCGAACTGTAGCCAGGATTTTGTACTTTGAAAATCTATTCTTTATGGTACCGGTTTTCCTAAGATAGAACTAACAATCTTGCATATCTCTGAAGGCGATAGCCAGTCTTTCACCATTTACAATGCAACTACTTTGAGCATGACTTTCTGTGGGTTGACCATTTGGTGGGTAATATGAATGTGTAGGATAACTTCTGGCCATGCTGGGCTTGTCTTCAATACTAGCACCACAGTCGTTGCATGATGGACACCACTAACCAGCCAGCAGAAAGAAACTCTGAAATGGTGTGTTTTTTTCTCCATAGGCTTTAAGCACCTTGTGCTGACTGTACAAGTAGTGTAGTGGAAATGCTGAGTCACAGCTTGAAGCAGTGATTGATCACCTGATGGGCAGGCAGGGCCAACCCAGGGGAGCTCAGGTGCATGCCATGTACCTGAGTGACTGGAGGAGGTGAAGCCAGAATACACCACTTCTCAGACCTCATTTAAGGGTTGGCAGTGGAGGCAAGGGTAGTCTTGCTGGAGATCCCTGCCTACCTGAGTACTTCTGAGGGTAAGGAGGTTTTTTTCCTTTGTTTTTGCGTCCGTAACTATTGCAGTGCGCATGCCCTCAATTGCTGAAGCCTACGACTTTGCTTTTCCACTATCATTGCTGTGTTTTCCATCTAATTACAATGTTACAAGTAGTAACTCCTGTCAATAGGAGTTCGAAGTCTGAACTAAAAAACATAGCTGAGAAAACACCAGTTCCATCTAAGACCATAGTCACTTGCTTTGTTTCAGAGGAGGCTTATTATTGGCAATGTGCTGTTCAAGTGCTTTTTGCCTCATGAAGTTACTGTTTTCAGGAATATGAAAGTTTTGATATGCAAATCCTGAGGCCCTGCTAGAAGTATGTGCATCTTTTCACTCTAAATGTTCAGTTATTGTTAATAACTTGTGTGCAGTTTTCCATTTCATCTTTTATTTATCAACAAAAATTACATGTTCAAAAACAAAACAAACATCCAAAGCAAAACAAACAAACAAACAAAAAAACCACCAAAAAATTCCAATCAATTAGGGTTCTTCCAAGAACATCAAAACATCCTGGAAGAATGAACCTGAAGGGTTAAATCATGATTTGTAGGTCATAATGGATATGAATCCGATCTATTTTCCTTCTTACATGAAGTGTGAAACAAAGGTCTAAACCATACACATGAATTTCTACCTTCATGGAATAAGGCTAACTGTAACTATTCCTCCTCAAATGCAGGTGCTTCTGTGAACTCAAACTGTATTTTCTTTTTTTGTCTTTCAAAATGATCTTAAAATCCTTTGGGTATGTGCTGGGGATTACTTTCTGAAAGAGGGAGCAAGAAGAGGTCTCTAGACCTGGTGATCTGGGAACCTATTGGGCGAGACAGTATCAAGAGCTGAGCTCTCTTAAGGTAGCAGTCTCAGCTTTTTTTTTTTTTCTTTTTAAGTAGTACTTGGTGTGAGTGGTGGGACTAAAGGTGATTCATGACCTACTGTGAAGACCTGAAAATAGCCCGTGGCTGACAGATTACAAGTTAGGCAAAAATTGGAGTTTAGGAGAGAAGGAAAAACTATGTTTTTAATACTTTTCTTATGTAGGCAGATTGGGGAACAAACTGAAAACTCTTCTGTTGTTGTATGTGTAGTGAAGCAATATTTCCTGGTGTACCCCTTCAGTAAAGCTTCCTCTTCTTTGACAAAGATATAAGAAAGGGCTAAAGATGTTTAAGCATCTGCACAGTTTGTAATCTCAGGAGTTATTTCACTGGGTTATCATAGATTGATGGTTAATTCTGTTCCCTTTGTGACACGTACATCTTTCTAGATATTTAGAGCTGTCTTTGCAATATTAGGTCTTGTTTGGTCTAGAATCCTTGCTAACAATGAACAATTGTAACATACTTGGAATTTTTGTCTCTACTGTTTATGGGATTCATTCTTCTGTTGTGTCTCCAAATTGCATCTGTGTCTGGCTCTGCTATAATGCAGTGTTTATAGTACAGCTGCATTTGATTCAAATGCATTTTTTTTTCTTGTTTGCTTCTTTTTCACAAGTAAGGTGATTTTGGTGGATCGTGTTGTGCTTTCAATTAATTTGTTGCTCTGTTCAAGCAAGTGAAGTCTATTTCCTGTTTGAAGGAGGGCTTCTGATATTTCTTTCTTTAGCTCTGGTGTTATTACAGTTGTATAAGTTGCTATGATTAATGCTTATCATGTGCTGTAAAATGCTGTGATAGGAGTCATCCCAATATCAACAAAATCTAGAACAGTGATGTTTCTCAACTGTAGAGGCAGATTTTTCGAAGTGTTTGAAGGATCTCATGGAATGAGTACAGAACGATGTGCCTGCAGGTTAAGCATCTTCACACCTGCTAAACTTGTGCCCTTGAAAAATGGCCTTATTTTAAGGCATAATGGCTGCTGTGCTCATCTATTCATTACTTGCTTTTGTAACTCCTAATAATCTCCTGGGCTGAGTTCATCAGGCTAATCTGTATACAGAGTAAAAAATAAAAATCAAACTAGATAAACACTGACTGTGAGAACTGGGCGAATGTTACTTTTATCATTCATATTTGTGTACCTCTCATATCTCCTGTCCGTTTGAGTAGCTCTGTACTTACGTAGGTCACCTTGAAAATAATGCCTCCCATTTATTTCCATGGCAGTGACATCCTATACATAGAGCAGAGCACGATAACGCTAATTGATAGAGCAAATAGTTAGCGACAAAATGCTGTTTTTCATCATAGTCACCACCTTAACTATGCATTTTTGCTAATGATGAGGAAGGCCTACATGCCAGACTTGTAAAAATCTGCACTAGCGGAAGCGACCAACTGTTGCTGTTTGCACTGCTGAGTTGTACCACACACTGCCTCAGTGTGCTCACATCCACTGTTGGGTCTCCATAATCGTTCAGCAAGTGATGGTGAATGTCAGTGGGTGCAATTTTTTCTGCAAAGAGGGATTCAGTGACACACCTTTGCTTCATACGTGCTTCCATGTCAGATGCCATTTTGTCAGACTGCCCCTCTGCTGCCATCTGTCACACGGCAACAGAATGTAATGGGATATTGGTAGGAAGCTTCAACTTCTATTGCCATACCACCAACATCTGCCTCTGATATCATGGGCCAATAGAATAGAACAGGAGGCATTACTTTTGGAGCAGCCCTTGCAGATCAAGTCCCCAGCCGTAAGAAGTGCCTGTTGGTGTTTTCCCTTTATGATAACTAAAAGTCAAGGTCCTTAGTTTGTGCAAGGCCCAGAGATGGATCTCAGGAGCAGATAGGAGCTTGTTGCTTCAGCCTAGAATGTTTTTCTGGAAGATTTCCTGCATCTCCTTTTTAAATAGGAATGATCAGGGTGGGTGTCTAAATAGAAGAATGGAATCTTTATATTAAAAAAAAAAAAAAGACCTCTTGGACTTGAACATTCAAATTGTTGACATCTGCTTAGGGAGGAAAAATGGATTGTTAATGTAAAAATTAATTGATATCTCTGGCAATAATTGGACCTTAATTAGCACAGAAAGTAGCCATGGGAGTATTAGCCTCACCAGATGCTTTCTCGCTTAAGCTAGAATTCTTAATATTCTTGGAAATCAAGGAGGTGGGTGGGGAGGGGGAAATCTGTCACTTTAACTCACCCTTGGATATACTTAACAGGTTTTACTGTTGTGAGTTACTTCTGAAAGACCAAATGACATGCTCAGGTATTTCCGTAGCAACTATTTTAGTTTCCTGTCCGGACTCTGGCATTTCACAGTAGCATTACTGCAAGCATTTAATTGGTCTCTCTTGCATATCTGGCAGTTTTCCTCATCAGCTCAAACTTCCTGTTTGCATTACCTCCCACTCTCAGTAACAGGAGATGTATACCTGCATATACATGTGGGTTTTCTTAGGTTTGGTATTTTAATTTTTGAACTCTATTCTTACATGTTAAATCTGTGAAACTGCAGAGCCAGTCAGGCGTTTTTTACTACTTGATGCTAGTTGATCTCGTGCTCTTTGGCTATGTGTTTACAGCAAAATAATTTGGTAAGATCATCAAGTATTTTGGCAGTGTCTTATGTTCAGCTATGGAAGTAATCTCTTGCTGGGAACTTTACTTAGGTCTGCACAGGGTTCTGGATCCATCAGTATTTGTGTATACTCATGAGAAACCTTGTTAGTGCTGGCATTGTTTTTCACAGACCCAGAGTTAAATCCTGCAGCACTGGCCATTGCTCCTGCAACTTTGCACATGACTTTCTCTGTAAATGCTTTGTAGATCTGTTCTTATCAAATAGTTTTTCCAAGTCTGTGTGTTTGTCAGTTCCTCAGTGAGCTTGTTTTGCTTATGAATCCATCACCAAGCTAAGGAACATTAAATGCTACTGTCAAAAACTGATTGATTGCAGCTTTTCATGAACTTGGGTTCAGGCCTCCCAGTAGGTAATAGATTTGTATTTGGTGTGCAGTTTTCCATGCTACTCTGTTTCTGGCTCCTTGATGATAATTTCTTGTTTTCTCTACTGCTAATTCTGGGTAGTGCTACAGAAGTTAATTCCTCTTTAGCTTCTCACCTCTGGATCCTTCAAAGCTACTTCTTTGTACTCTGCATCCCTAGAAGTTTAGCTTTCTCCCTTTCACTTTAGCCTTGGTATTTTATTAAATTATACAATAGAAAAGAGCTTTGCTGCCAAGTGAAATGCAGTTGGCTCTATACATAGCCCCAGAAATGTGGGGATTGGGATCCTCAGTGTCTGTTTTCCTGTAAAGTAACAGCAGCAGTCATCAGGGATTCTGTAGCTCCAGGCGTCTCTGGGGATGGTGTATAAGGTTTGTCTCTCAAAGATTTTCTTAAGTTTTGAACTTTTTGTTACAGTTTTCTCTTAACCAATAAATGCCCATATGGTTAAAAAAAAAAAAAAAAAAAAAAAAGGAAGATAAGTCCCACTGGCATCTCCTGGGATGAGAGGAACAACTTTCTCTCCATTGGAGAAAATGTTCCTTCAGAATGGCGGGATCAGCTTGAGGTTGGCATGAAACCCATTCATGGCTACCTGAATGTCCAACTCTGTAGCAATAGTAGGAGTCTTCCAAAGGTCATGTCTTTCTGACTGCATAAACAAGCTGGATGCCATGTGGGTGCTTCTTTTAAAGAATTCTACTGTAAAGACTTCACAAGGGAAATTAGATTCTCCATCCTAAATTTCTGAAGGCTGCCTCTTTTATTAGGGGGCTCACAAGAGGCTCCCTTCACCAGACTTAATTTACCAATTTTATTTGGACATTTGAAGAAACAAAGAAGGGACAGAAAGTTGTAAATTTAAGAATATGGAAGATTTTCTTCAGTGAGAGTGGAAGTGGTTGCTGGCAAAGTACATCTGAAAGCAGTATTCTGTTTCTACTCCTTTTACTTGGCAAAGATATGTGATATTCACTATTAGGGTAAAATTATGTGAAGCAGCTGCACTGACAGATAAGATTAATTACCCTTTGCATTGCTGACATTAACCCTACTTGTCATCAGGGCTGTGGGGAGAGGAGTACCTCCTCATCAGGTCACTTTGTGAACACATTTACTACTAATATGCTATTTTAAGTTATCATAAAATCTAATGAGTCAAAATGGAGACAGTCATCTGTAGTTTCCTATCAACATGTCAGGATTATTGTCTCTCAGATTTAAAAATGAAGAGGAAAAAATACTAGAAGAAATCACCTGGACTGTAGAGTTTCTGCAAGGTGTGTATGCTTTAAATACCTTCGTAAGCAACATACCACAGTGAACCTGAGATAGTGCCATTAAAAAGGTCTTCTGGCTCTATGCACCAGTTCTGCTTTCTATAGATGTAGCTTGAATGTGAACAGAAAAGAATTGTGGTGTACCATAGGGAAGGCCATCCTTCTGAAATGTCTGGCAGGCAAGTTTTATGTGAAAAGGCAATTCTAGCTTTGTTTTTTGTCTCCACTTCTGTTTCAGTAGTCAGGGTCATGAGCTAAATACTTATTCCTAGTGTTGGAATACACTACCAGAAAGCAGAACCTGGGCTGCTCTGACAAACAGTTGGCCAGTGTGTCATGCTCAGGTGAGAGCAGTTTGTCACCCCTCTGACCATGCTGTCTGGATCCACTCCTCTTAGATCAAATGTGTGGCTCTGTGGAGCTCTGCGAGCGGCAAACGTCATGGTGGCAGCTTGGGAGTGCCAGGGTCCCTGGTTGCATGGCTACTGCCAAGGACCATTGGTGTAATCCTTTGTGTGCTATCAAGATAGTTGCCAGGGCACTCAGACACAAGGAGCTGGAAGCCTCAGGATGGTTCCCTAACATTTGAGATTTCCAATGAAATGAAAGGTCATGGTGCCCATACTCTTACAGGATACACTTACTGAATAACTACATTGATAGTAAATTCCCTAATGGGTTCCTGGTAAGAAATGAGAAAACAGCAGTCTGGGATTAGAACACAAGTCTATTAATTAAAAAAAAAAAAAAGCTTATCTCTTGTCATACTAAGGTCACATTTCACATGAGATTGGGACATTTTTCACTGATAAACATCTATGCTGAATATGAGACAACAAGCAATCAAAATTACACATTTAAAAAATATCCCTGCAAAGAGAAGAAGATGCAGATGTTTGTAGGGAGGTCTTTGTAACTTAGCAGGCTGGGGCGGCTCATCCCTTAGTTTGAAACACTAAACTCATCAAAATTATGAAAGCCATGAAGAAGTATAAAGTGTTAACTTGATTAAATTTGGAACAGAGCTGCCCACCTGTTCTTCTAAATATAAGTGGCTCTGCAACATGACCTGCTCAGTCGTCAGAGGGGGGTAAGCCGGTGGAAGCTTGTGCTGGGCTCTGTCCGTGAGTGGGGGCAAGCCAAGGAAGGCAGAAGCCTGCAAGAATGTTTTGGCGCTACTTCCTGGCTCCCACTGTGACTTTAGATGCATATCACTTTATGTAATACTTTTTTCAAATGTGTATATTCAGCTCTAACGGCTCGTTGATCCTAGCTAAGCTCTTTGGCTTGGCTCTGCTGTTAAGTTTTCTTGTTTGACCAGGTCTAGTATGTTATGTGCCTCGAAGCTACAGACGCTTCCTTAATACATGAAAATAAATTCAAAAGCTCTATTGTGATCACTTGTTGAAACAGCTCTGACTTATCACACTAAGGTTTCCTGATGCTGACAAGCTAAACAACTTTCACTTGGTGCAAAACCCTGCCAAGCAAGCCTGCTTCCAGATCTTATCCACAGTGTGAAGGAGGTGTTTAAATGAGCTTCTGTAAGACAACTTCACACCATCCTTCTCAATAGAATCGAGCTGCATAATCCACATGAATCTCTTGATTTAAACATTGAATCTCAATGCATCGCTGCTTAGTGGGTGACAGTCACCATCCGAGTACTGCTAATTAGCTTTTTATTTAAATGAGTCAAGAACTACATTTTGAGAGCTTGGCATGCTTGCCAGTTGCAACTCAGAGCAGAGCTCTAAAATGCTCTTTTTTTTTTTTTTTTTCCACGTTCCTCTTAGGCACATTTTCTATCTTACTGTCCTGCGGGTATCTTCCTCTGCTACTGGTTTCCTAAAAGACAAACTTACTTATTCTACCTAATATATTCAATTTCAAAGAGGCCCTGGATATCAAGTATTAAATAGCTGTTTTGGTGCAATAATGTTGTATTTCAGTTGGTGCTGTAATTCTGCCCCCCACCCCCCAGCTGCTCCCTACATGGGTCGATCTTATCCCTTTAGAGCACACTGGTTAGCAGCTTCCTTTTAGAAAGTTATTTTTTTTTCCTGAGGCACAAATTTGAAGAAGCAGCCCACCTACTGACAGCAACATAGGGCTGATGCGTCTTTTGTAACTTAATGGAGTGTTGGCATTAAAATTCTCTCTCTGCTCTAATCTTATACATTTTATTTATATACATCATTTGTTACCGGATTAAAAATTGTAATTCTAATGGCTACCACGCTAATTTTGAAATAGCTGTATATATTGCATAAATAACAAACCTTTCAGTTGAGAAATGATTTACATCTTCCCGAGTTGCATGATTTCTTTGTAAGATTTATTAAACTCTCAAAGGACGCTTTATTTTTCCCTTCCTATCCTTTCCCTGCTGTTGTATCCGTAATTCAGCACTCTCAGAAAGCACAGGGGAGCAGCAGCCCTCTGCAAGCAGGCAGGCTGACAACAAGTAGCGCTGGCTCAGAGTCTGACCCACGTGCCTCTGCTGCAATTACACCTTAGCTCCAGCTCTGCAACATCCTGCCTCTCCTGAGCAAGGATTAAAGGCATAAAAATAAATTGTGCAAGACTCTTTCTTTATGGTGATCTTATGCTTTGGGGAATTCCATTAGAGATTAGCTTTTTGGACCATAAAGCTGCTTTGAAATCTCTTCTAAACTGGATGTGAATTCTAGTTTCCTGAGATAAATGCAGCATTGGAATCCTGTTCCATCCACTTGCCAAAATCAGATCCATAAGGGCAGCCAGAATCTATTATTGGTTTACACTGGTGAAGATCTTCTGATGTTAAAGGTTGAAACTGTGTAAGTGACAGTGGAGTTTGGCTCCTGGCCTTTAGGCTTTCAGCTATGCCTTATAAATACACAGTTCAAACAGAACTCTTGTGGACGAGATATAAAAAGAGGATACTAGAGGGGAAGTGATGAAGAAAAGATACTTTTTATGAAAGTGTGTATATACATTCATGTGTAGAGAATAACTTTTGCTTATGAGGGTGTGAAGGCTCTAATTGCATATTTTTCCTTTGTATTTAAATGAACTTATATTTGCAGGTTTTAATATAAATATAAAAGTTTATTTTGTTACCACTTCCTTCCAGAAGATGATTATTTTTGGAAATGTTTAGTATGTGTGCGTGAAATACCAGTCTTAATATTTGCTCTCCTATGAAGAATGGGTGTCAGCTTTGCCAGTTTGTGTAGTGCGTGTTGCCCATCTGGTAGTGGTTAGAACAGAGGTGCCATTATAGCACGGTGTTAGAAGTAGCTGCTGCCTTGTCTTCTCTTTTTTTTTTTTTTCCTTACTGGTTTTTATTCTTACATCCTCCCTCCCTCCCTCTTCTTAAAACTTCTTGATATGACGTGGATAAATGCTGTGGTGATTATATTTTCAGTTGAATGCTTCTGTCCTTCACCAGGAAGTTTCAGTGGTACCTTTGTATGCTGACAACTGTATATAAAGTTGGGAGCTAGGAATTAAAAAATTCTATCAAGTTACAGTAGTGGCTTCTTAAAAAAAAAAAAATGAATTTTGACTGTTTAAGGACAACTTCTGTGCATACTATTTTTAAGCAATAATATCGCATCACTCCAAAGAGTATAGGGATCAATGGGAATGGCCACTCTTGTTTCATCAATTCTAGAACCACAAATTCAGTTTTCACTCGTGCTGTTGCAGTACAGCTTCACTGAAGCAGAGTGAATTGCTCAAGGTTTGAATGCTGATGGTCCATTTATTGTCCTTCTTTGCGCTCATTTGCTGGTCATGTCTTCACTGCCTGAAGTCACCAAACCCTGTGTGGTCTCACTCCATGAGAAGAGTGAGCCATTCTAAACATTCAGGGCAAAAAGAAAAAAATAAGGCAGATAAAGTTGGCCTGCTTATCCGTGTTTTAAGCATTGCTTGTCAGAGTGCAGAAGTTTTATTATAAGGGAGGGAGTGATACATAGTATATAATAGCAACTGGAGTGGGCACTTAGTCCGCTGTGGAGTAAGTGCTGCATTGTACGTGTTATTACTTAAAATCTATGGGGCCTTCCACTGGAAAACTGGAAAGAATTTCTCCCAGCTTCCCTGTCTAGTATGAAAGTGTAGCCTGTCTCTAGTAATTGGTTTTGCCTTGAATTTTGACTGGCTGATATTTGCAAACTAATTGCTTCAGTGAAGATTTCTGCTTTTCTAGTTCCTTGCGCTTGTCTAAAATTAATCTTTTAGTCAGAAATCTTTTTTTTTCTCTCACAGTTTTTGTTAATGCGTGTCTGGATTTGCTGGTTCTTAACTTGGTTTCTTGACAAATGTGCCGCAGAGGTTGGTTTACCCTCCTGTGGGAATAGAAAATTTGGGATTATTGGATCTTTCCTTTCTGATCCTGAAAACTGGAAGGAAAGTTAAACAGAAGGGTACTTCTTGAGGAAACAGCTGTACTGGTAGCCCCTTGGGGTTTCCTCTGGGAACATGGATTCGCTGGCTTGGAGATGGATGGATGCTTTGTCATCTGAGCCCATCTAACAAATGTGTTAGAATTCTGCTCGAAGCTGACAAAATAAATAAATAAATGGTCCTGGCAGTAGTGTGGAGGGGGGGGGGGGGGGGGGGGGAAAGAAGGCCTACTCAGTGCTCCAAAGCTGGCTTTAACTTTTTCCAGTGGCTGCCATAAGACTTAAAATTTTGCCTCTTTTCTTGGTGTGTTACAGGAGATGTGCAAGAACATCTTGTCTTTGAAATTTTGTGAGTATTTTATACACTATAATCTGGTGTTTTTGAGTAAAAGGTTCAAATTTCAATGACTGAAGACAACTATTAGTCAGGGACCGGCTGCACGAGAAATCAAACTGTTGTGAAGGAAGGTACTGCGTGTCTTTGTGTGTTATCCTTCTCCTCATCCATAAAGATAATAACACTTAACCAGTCTGTAACATTACATAGCGTACTCAGACATTTTCTTTTCCTCTTGCTTTTCATCAGCATTGGCTTCAGCTAATGATTTGTGAAACAATAAAATAAAAGTGATATGAGGAATGAAATCCTTTTGAACAGTGTGGCAAGTAATGTGATTCTGGCTTATGCTATGGAGCAGGGTGACAAAATGGCCCTAAGTGGTGTGAGAAATCCTATCCTGGAGAAAGTCAATGTTGCTGCTGCTCCCAACTCTTCCTGATGAGGTGTGGGGCAGTAGCTGGCAGAGGAAGTGGGGGGGAATGTGCAGGCAGGTGCTGGGTTCCAGTCTGTCCAGGGCTGGATCACCCAACAGGAAATGGGGCTGCTGCTTGTTCAAGGGCTGCCACTATCAATAGTGCTATCCTGCTTCTCTAGCTAGAAAAATAAGGCATTAAGACAGCCGTATTCAACAAGGATTACTTGAAAAGCTTTACCGCCACCTCAAATTACATAGAAAATCTGGCACTCTAGCAAAGACATATGTTTCTGGTCAGGTGACTGGTATGTAAAATTCAAAGGAATTGTCTCTGTTGGGACACAGAGGCTGTTGTTTCTGAATCTGCTTCATAGTGACCACAACTTATTGTGGATATGCCTGCCTTCTCCTGGCTTGCTGAAGAGAAGGTGTAGAAGGAGGTAGCACAACTGTGATATGAAGGTTCTGGTGCATGTGAGGTGATACACAGGACAACTTGGTAATCATGAGAATGAGCTCCAAGTAGCCTGTGACTTTAATGGGGAATGTAGGATCACGTAAAACACTACACTTGGAGGTTTCCTTTGTTGCATTTTTTTTTTTTTTTTTTTTTTTTTTTTTTTTTGTTGTAACTGATAGCTGGTGACCAGGAAAACTAGTTTCTATTGCCTGTTGGGGGTCTCTTACTAGTAAACAAATGATCCTCTTAATTCAGGGTTCAAGGTTTTTATTCTTGATTTCTTTTTAAAGATGGTTTTCTCCTTTTTTTTTTTTTTTTCCCAGGAAATAAACGCATGAATTATGTGAACAGATTCTACTGCCATAGGTGCTGAACTTCTGGAATAGCTCTGATATCATACATGTAAGTAAATCATATACTGGTATGAAGTGTTAAATGACTTTTGAAGAGTCTTAATAAAACCAGAGGAAGGTTTGCCATCTTTCTGTTGCTTATAAAATTAAGCTTCACCTTTCTTGAGTCACTTTCTTTTCAGTCTGCTCATAAGAAATACAGTAAAGTGTTTACCACAGACTTCAGCTGCAGAAATCCACTACATAGTTTGTAAACTCTTCCTTTGCCTCTTAGGAAGGGATTATGACAGATGATAAGTTACACTCCATGCTGCTGCTTGCAAACTTTGAATTGCTGTAAGCAAGGCATCCTGCAGAGCTGCTGAACAGTGTAATGTAAGACTTGGCACTGGCTCTTCCTGCAGGTTTTGCCAGGGTCTTAGGTGTTTTTTTCTTTGTATCACATGAACTTAGTCTTCCGCACCATTAGGAAAAATACAGAAATGAGAAGTTAGTAAAGCTAGTGAGCAGAGTGGTTTTAGCTGTGTTTGGGTTACTGGACCTTCTGCTGTAACCTCTTTTTTTAAAATAATGAAGATGAAAGTCAAGATTTTGTCTTAATCCTCTGAAATTCGGGGCTGAAGGGAAGGAGCAGGCAGGTGTCTAAGTGCCTCCTGACTACCATTCACTCAGTATTTATTTATGAGGTAGTTGTGAACTGTGTGAAGGAAGGCACCCATTTATGGGGTAACTTCACACTGGCTGGGGGTGGGAGGCTTTTTGCAATGGAGTGGAGCATGAATTTTTGTCTCTGGAAATGGCAGATCACTGCTTAAGTAGGAAAATAATTGTGGAAAAGGGGAAAAGTTTTCAGGGCAGCAAACTGTCTTGTGGAGGCTTTCTGAACAGGAATGCCAGGCTGTTGGGGGCACAGAATGCCTCCTGAGGTGGCTCAGAACAAGTGACATCAGAAGCCTTGCTACTATGTTATCCAGGTTTACTTTAACTGTTTGGATTTTGTAAAGGCTTTTATATTTCAGATCTGGTTTTACTGAACTGGTGGCTTTTCAAGTTATGTTTCCAACATTCTGGATGTTCCGTCTCTTGTACCAGGTGTTATTTAGAAAAGGTATTTCTCTTTATGTTGGCATGCCTCATTGAGCAAAGAATCACAAATTTCTGCTTTTTTTTTTCCTGTTTAAAAAATGCATAACAAGAAACTGAAGTTAAAAAGTCTTGTGTGCCTTTTTCAGTTTTGAGATGAAAAACTTAGTAGCATTTGAATGATATTTAAACATTCAAAAAGTTTTAAATGGCACTATTTAATAGGCTTCACTTCTTCACAAATCAATCAACATGATTGTAATTATTAAAGGATGAATTTGAGTGTGACATTCAGTTGTTTTTGTGTTACTGGAAGTGTGTTTTTTCCCTTGCAGTTGCAGTGAAATCGTGGATTTGATTTTTATACACATTACTGCCACAAGAATTTTGACTGATTTCAGGGACCTAGTTTTGTGACTTAATTCTGAACCTCTTGTAAGGAGCTTATAGTCTGGTTTTACTTTGTAAGTGCTGATACAAAGTAAATGATAACTTTAACTGTATACTCTGTACATAAAAGGAGTCTTCTATTTTAGGTTAGTATTTCAGATGTCTGGATGCCTCTATCTGTATGTGGCCAGTGTGAATATGGCTGAACTTGACAACATCTAAGAACTATGTGGTGGCATATGTGAAATAAGTTTGGATGTCCTAGCTTTTAATGGAGACAGACCTGTGGCAAAGGAACCATATCTGCATTTGACACTTCTGCTTTTGATGCCGACACAGGGTGAATGAAGGGGAAAATAATCACCCTGGTGACCTGTAAGTGTTATTCTATGAGTCAAATCTTAGGCACCTCAGTGAGAAATTCTTCTGGCTCCACTTGTTTTGTACCTGTTTGGGAATCTTCACCTCTAAGGCCCTAGAAAGCATGTGTCTCATGATATATACCTAAGATAGGGTCTACCTTTTCCCACTGGGATATTTTAGTGAGGGATTTATAAGGGTGAATACTTAAATGCCACAACCTCAAGCAACTTTTCTTTTTCCTTGTCTTTCCAAGGCAGCTGATCTTGTTTCCTTCCTGGTAGATTACTGTTGGTTGTCTCTGCCCTTCTTAGGGAATAACAGCATCATGGAATGGGTACTCCTGTGTAGTTTAGTCCAGTGCCCGTCACTAACAGAAAAGCTAAGACAGTTGCACCAGCAATTAAAGCACTTTCTGTTTATCATTGAGCTAGTATTTTTAGGAAGCTGATGGAATTTGGCTTGTCATCTAACATGAGATTCTTTTGCCAAATGTCAGGTCTCCTGACCAGCCACGCAAGTTGCTTTGCCAACTGTCATCCTCCCTTGCAGAAAGAGGAATGCAATGGAGTCGGCAACTTGATGAAGAATTAACAGCCTCTGCCAGCATGCCCTAATTAAACAGCTATATAGACAACAGCTGTGAAAAATTCATCAATCATAGAATGTTATTATTGGAATTAAAATGTCTCATAACTAATGCATTGATTTACATTGATTAACATCCCCTAGAAGGAACAATATGTGTCTTACAGCTTACTGTGGGCAATTTGAATGTATCACTTGCACTGTCACTGATCTGCCTCTGGTTAGTTGACTGCAGTTAAAAGGTTTACCAGCTTCTTTGCAGCAAATCAGGATCTACAGCTGTGGAACTGCAGCCCTGAACACTTCAAAGGAAGTCTAAATTCCTGTCAGCATATGGGATGTTGAATGTTCTGGTATACCAGTCTTCTGGGCATGTGGACAAGACTCCAGTTTTCACACTTGAAGTAATGCAGCAAACAATTTTATTGCATCAACTTAAAAATGACGTGGAGCTCAGAAATAAGATCATAATTGCACTGTTTCATTTTGTCTTGGTATTCTACTGTACAATTTAACACTGTCAATTGTGTTGCTTTTGTTTTTTTGAATAGGAGGTATTCTCTTCAGGCAGTGTATGTTGCAGTCAAGTTACTAAAGCACCATACTGCATGTATAGAATAACAGAGTCATTAAGGTTGAAAAATACTTCTAAGATCATTTAATCAAGCCATCAACCCTTCCTCACCATGCCCATTAATCCATGTTCCTCAGTGCTACATTTGCATTTTCTTGAAAATGTGCAGGGACTGCAACCCCACCACCTCCCTGGGCAGCCTGTGTGAATGCCTCACTATTTTTGCTGAGAATAAATTTTTCCTAACATCCAACCTAAACCTCCCCTGTGCAACTTAAGGCTGTCACCTCTTGTCCTATCACTGTTACCTAGGAGAAGAGGGTGAGGACCCAAACCTCCTTTCAGGGAGTTGCAGAGAACAATAAGATGTCCCCTGACCCATGTGATTTGGAAGTCCCCCTCAAGTCCTCAACATTTGTCATGTTTTGGCTAGAACCTATTGCATAATTGGAACAAACTTTCTAGTTAGAGCTCTAATACAGCATCATTCACCCTGAAGCATGAAGCTTGCAGGAAAAAAAAACAAGCAAGAGATTAACTCCAAGGTTCTGAACCCCTGATGAGGTCTCTTGCTGTCTTCAGTGATGAAGAAATAGTACTTCCAGTGTTGTGTGCTCAGTAAATGCTTTTCCTCATCTAGAAAATGCTTCAAATATTCAGTGGCACTGACAGTTTGAAAGTATTTGGAGGGAAAAAAAAGGATTAGAAGACTTTAATGGAGAAAAGCTGTTGTATTAGCTTTTGATTAGATAAAATGCATGGAATCAAATGTTGGAATGCTTTTCTGGTATGTCATTTAGCCGTGCCATTTCTATGCATTAGCATCTTGTTCAAACTTATAGCGCAACAGGAATTTGGAGGTCTCAGAGCAGGCTGACTGAATATCTTTTAAGCATAAAAATAAAAGCAAGTATAAAGTATGGTACAGAGATTTAATCTTTGGATTCCTGCCAGTTAAACTCACCAGTCAAGACTACATGGCCATATTGTAAACTGTTTTCTTTTGTATTTCAAATTAACTCCTAATCCAGGCTCATGTCTGCATGCTATGGGAAATGCTTTTTTGCTGAGGCATTTAATATCAATTCTTATTGTACGATTAAGTTAAGAGGTAAAGAAGTTTGGGGTTTTTTTTAGTAAACAACTGGGACTTCTGTCAAGAGATGAAGGCTATATCTGGAACGTAGTTTATTCAGTAAACTGTAACATGTTTTTCCTTTCGACAGGCACTTTTTCTACATGTTGAGCGCAGCCTGGACTTCATTAAGTTGTTTTCATAGCAAGATGAGGAAAAGGACCTTCCTGATGGATCTTATAGAGATACTGCTGCCAGATAGTTTTCAACTTTTACACAGACTTGATCCTGTAGTACTGTTAACTTCAGTAAAGGTAAGACTAAAAGGCATTGTAGCCTTTTCTCGTAAGAATGAATTGCACTCTGTCCTTTAACACTTGCCACAGAGTACTGCAACAGAAAGACAAGGTAAAATGGACAGAAATAGTAAAATCTTTATGAATACTTAGTGGATTTTGCAACAACTCATGAAGACTGTAGTCCTGTTCAAGATGATTTTTCCATTTTTATGGAAAACTGAGCTGGCAGAATGTGCCTTGTGCTTAAGCATATTCACTTTTTAGCCTTGCACTAGGGCAAAAACCTAACTCTAGTTAATACATACTGTATGTTGGTGAGGCAGATCTATTAAGTTGCCATGTCCAAAACATCATTTATTTCTGACATAAGAATATGCCTCTTATAAACTTGTCACATGCGCATGTGTTGTGAGGGATTTCTGTGCCAAGTCCTGTGTGCGTAGTTCTTAAGATTTGCTTTAAGGTGTTAAGAGAACATGGGGCTTCTGGACGAGAGAGGTTTTAAAAGGCATTAGCCTTTTCCCTACTGTAGTGTTTGACTTCACTGCCATCCTTGCAATATTTATTCTATTTAAGAACAGTCAGAAGTACTACTAATTCAGCAGAGAAGTTCATCAGTGCAGACTGTAAATGTTTATTTGTTTTTTAATAGCAGAAATTATGTTATAAATGACTCTCATCTCATCTATTGTAAAAACCTGCTGTTAGTTTGTAACCTAGGTTTTTCTTGCAATAGTTGTTGGTGTTGTGAAAGTGAAACATGAATTTGGTTTTAACTCTGGAATAACCAACCAATCTCAAAACGTGTAACCTTGCTCCATTTAAAAATTTGACTTCAACACAAAAATGATTGAGATTATCGGATGCATATTGACAGATACTAAATGAATTTACTCTTTACTTTCAGAAAGCTACTTTTGTCAGCTTCTCAAATCTAAACTAGTATGAATGCGTATTTATGAAAAACATTACATCTAAGCTCTATGCATGTTATGGTAACTGGTTAAAGTTCTCAGCTTTTCAAATAAGCGTAAAAAAGTGTGCATTATCTTTTTATTGAATGCAACTTCACAGACGCTTCTGAAAATTTGATAGCAAAATTATTTTTTAAGAAAGTGGTAGGCTTTTCATAATATCTTTTTTATAGCAATGATTGTTTTTATAATGCTGTAAATGTACCTAGTAGCGTTCAAAACTGAACATGTGTCAGTATTTGAAAGTGAATTAAAGTAACATTTGTTTTAATTCACCCATTGCTTTCTGCTGTTCTGTGTGTGGGCATTCTTATCTCAGATTACGTATTCAAATTAACAAGATTTTTTGAAGTATGTTTTATAGGTCACTTCTACCTAGAAATGAAGCAGGAGTTTACACTGCAGTAGCGAGGTCTCAGAATGATGAGCTGCTCCATAGTTGTGCTTCATGCAGGACACCCATTCTGTACTGTAACGAGTCCCAGCATTGTAAACAAAGAAAGCTGAATAAATTCAGGACTGAGATGGGGTGAAACAGAAAGGAATTATCAAAACACAATTTCTGCTGAGAATGAGACTATCTGCTTAGAGAACTGTGTTTTAGAGAAGAAATAAGAGAACGAGAAATAACAAGACTAGCTCATTGGAGAGAAAAACCACATTAGGTGTGGAGGACAAAGTATCTTACAAATGACAAAAATAGAGAAAGTACACATAGAGCATGTTGGGGAAATTGTATGTGTTACAGGCAGAAATAAAACCGTTACACATACCTGATCAAGTTTACTCTAGAGAACTGAGAAATTGCCTTCATGTTTTCCCTTATTTTAAAATGTTTTGCTCTTGGATATTGAGAGAAATCTTCACTTTAACTCCTTAATCAGTGCTGTCTTTTTTTTCTGCAACTACTGTCTTTTTCATACTAATTCCAGTCTGGACTGCTGGTCAAACACTATTGAGCCACTTACATTGATTAAAGTTTTTCCAATTCTGCAACATCATCTCTAATGCAATAAATGAATCTAATGACGTAATCATTTTTTTTGTGTGTGTGCATTATTTCTGTCTTTTGAGAAGTTTGGAAGGTTATCCAGCTGCTGATGTACTGGATTCTGTGTTGGCAGTATCTTCATGATGAAGCAAATAGGAAAGGTGTTGGAATTCTTTTGAAATAAGATGAGTGCTTTGTGTGCTCAGATACATAGTTGGAGACACTGAGATGTCACCACAGAGGGAATATTACTTTTACTTTAAGACCTCAACTTCTGTGAAGTCTGACATTAGTATGAAAAGCAAACTACACATTTTTCAGGATATTCTCCATATTAAGCTTGTGTTTTCTGAGGATTTCCAAGTATATTCCAATATATGTATGAATAAGCATGTGTAAGTGAGATTTTTTTGTGGACTTGAATCATGACTTCATGTACAGTGCTTATGACTTTAGCTTCTGAAAAAGTTCCCATGTCAAAGGGCAATTCCTTGTTGTTTTTTGTTGTTTTGTTTGCTTTTAATTAGCCATTGCCTGCTTTGTACTTTTTATAAGGGTATTTTAGCTGATTCAAAACAGTGGAATAGTGTCATTTGGTCTGATATTCAGAGAAGCCATCTGGACTCATCACTGACCCGTTAGAAGTATCAATTTAAGTAAAGTACTGCATAAAACTGTGAGTTGTTGTGTAGATGAAAATTTCACAAAGGCAAAGTTGGTTCATATCTGTGTGAATGTGGAACAGATAAGATTGTTGTACATCATTAGCTACATGCTCTTTTCCTTGTTTGTTTTTTTTTCCTTCTGTTTTCCTCCTACTAAAACTCAATATAATAGGAACTCATCTAGTCCAGCAGTAGCTCAGCATGATCATCTGCTAGCTTCAGATGGCGTATTTGGTCTTCTGGTACATCTCAGTTGTTACTTTTCTGGATCTGACCCTGAGATTGGGATGTGTAAATCTTTCTACCCAAAGGAAATGAAACCTACTGCTACTTAATGTTAGTATACTAAGTATATGTGCTTATTAAGCAGTGGAAAGTCATTGCCAGCATCCTCTTCTGTCCTATGTTGAGGTAAACTTGCATTGGACAGGCTTTATGCTTTTATTGAAGGACTTGTACTGCAGATAATTTAATAAGGAAAAATGAAGTATATGTGAATCCCTCCTCTGTTGATGCTGTTTTTAAAGGTTGATTTACGATGCAAACTGGAAATAGTCAGTTTTAAGTAGTTAACTAGTAGCACAACGTCATTACACAGTATGCTGTTGCCTGCATGTAACCATAAAAAAGAAAAACATGGGTATTGGCACAGATGGGAGGAACAATCAAAAACCTGTTATCAAAATATCTTTATTTTCAGAGGGGATTTCCCATTCGTGTGCAGGTGTGGTTACACATTTCTAAGTTTGATAAAGACAGCAATGAGAGCTGGAACATTTTTAGCATCCTTTTAAAAGAGAATATATTAGAATAACTGCAGGTATGTGTGTCTTTCTCAGGGAATCTTCCTGAACAAATGCTCATTAATCCTTGAGATTTTACTCAGTAATTTACTTTATAAGAAAATATTTCTGATCTGCTGGAGTTTATATCGACTTCTGCAAAGTTTCTGAGTTGCTTGTGACTGAGGGTCATGAATTTTCTCCCTTCCCTGTACCATTGTGGAACCTGTGTCACTTCCCCAGCCCCTCTTGGCTTGTGCTACGTGCAGACCCTCGGTGCTCAGGGGTCAGTATTAGGTGAGTTAAAAGGAAGGGATAACAGCAAACACTACAGGCTGCAGTTTCCAGAGTGCCTGTGAATCAGTGACTCACCTGTGCAAGGTTTTCATTAATGTTTTATTTCTTTATTTTAATCCTAACCAAATAAAACTTAGACATATTGCTCAAGAAAAAGAGAACTGAATGAGCAAAGTCCTGCTGAGGAGGTGATGGTTGAACTCCTGGGTAACGAATGAAATGGAAAGTACTTTCTGCTTTAAGTAGTAAAGAGCTTTATCTCCCTTTTGAAAACTCAATAGACACATCCATCAGGCAGTCTGACAGGGAAATTAAATTGGGTTACAGCTCTGCAAGAAGTCCAGATTACGTTCCTGCTGAGCAGTAACAAATTGTGGTGAACTTTATAAAAAAAAAAAAAAACAAAAAAAAACCTTCCTGATTTTTTTTTTTTTTTTTTTTTTTTTTTTTTTTTTTTTAGAAAATAATGCAGTCTAGATCTAGACAGTGCTAGGAGAGATGCTGAGGAGACTTCTGGAAATGCTTGGTGTTCTTTAATTAGGAAATAAAATTATAGATATGACTTTCCTGCAGAACTGCTTGTGTTCTGTCTTCCTTTAAAGAACACCAAATCTGCAAAGGGACTAAGTGGCTTTATTTACTGCAGGATGGAAAAATGAAAAATATTATTTTCCTGGCCTTGGGGTAGTACGTTCTCTGTCCTGGTTGCGGTAGGTCATTAAGTTCTACTAAATGTGATAGGAGAGGCAGATATTCTATTAGGGATCTCAGTAGAACTTGATTTTATTTTACCCCCAGTGAACTTAAATTCAATAATAAAGAGTATTTTAATCCAAATTACCTCTTGGATATATTTCAGATAGGCTGGCAATTTAGTAACTTTCCTTAATCTTCCATTTATTTAGAGAGGTGCTCTTACATGCAGCCAAGATCCAGGTGCTTTTCAGCTTGGTGATGTTCATTCCTAGAACCACAGCCTATCTCTGCTTCTCTTATCTCTCCATCCTGGGCTCTGAATATTCTCCAACATGAGGCAACTTCTCAGGGCCATTAGAGATGGGCCTGAAGATAGGAATTCTTGAAAACAGGTCCAGAGTTGTTTTCAAGTTTGTGAACTTCAGCCAGTTCCATTAATGTGGCTGTCAGACTTTTAAACAAAATCTGGAATGAGAGGGTTTCTGGTGTCGGATTCTTTGCACTTTCTGAAAAGCTCTGTATTAGTTTCTCATATGAATATTAACTGTTCATATATTTGTGTGTATACAGGTATGTAGGATAAAGTAAAATGAGCATGTGGGATTCTAGTTTTTGTGTTGTTTTTTTAATGAAAGGGAATACTTCCTCTTAATTCTTCATGATCTCTCCCAGAACAATTGCATTTAACTATGTCATCTAGGCTATTTTTGAATAACACTTCTTAGATCCCTCCATTTTACACCCCTCCCCCCCCCCCCCCCCCACACACACACACACAAAAGCAGTAGATATTCTTTTGTTCTTTCTCAGTAGGCAATAGGAGTAAAATGTTTCTTTTACTGGCTTCTGCTTTACACATTGCACTATTGCCTTAAGCAATTCAAAACCTAAATAAATCTTAACTCACAGAAGATGTAAGTATGGGAAATCTCATCATTCTTGTGGAATGGCTTAGGGGCTGATTGTTTATTTAACAAGTTGGTGCCCTGATTTTGCCACTGACACTCTTTGAAGAAAATCCCTCACTCAAATACAAACTGAAGTTGCAAAAAGAGAGAAAATCAGAAAGAAAGATGAGTCAGTACTCAAAGCTATGAAGGTCTGCTGATGTAGGTGTTTTCAGTAATTTTTAACTATATTTAAAAATCACAGCGCTGGTGTTCTCAGAATCCAGTAATGTTCTGATGTAAACAAACCAAGTGAAATCTTTCTACAAGTTGTTGACCATCTGAGTTACTACGTACAACTAGTTTGGGGAAGAGGAAGTGAATCTGAAGAAATATCTGGAAGACTGCTTTGAAAATCATTACAGACTAATGTGAGATTTGAGTAGTGTGCACAGGATTTATGCCACCTTACAAAAAGAGGAAGTGTTTTATTGTTGGATGTCCAAAACTGGGGTGGTTAAGTAGTTATATTTGGGAATAGTCTTTTGTTCCATTCACTGGAGCGGCTAGTGCAGACACTTCATGTCCCTATCACTAGCATTTCCCATGGAGTATGAAGTACCAAAACCAACTGGGAGAGACAGTGCAGAATCTGATATTTTGTTTGTGGATTATTTATGTGGAGAAAAAATACTATATGTAAACATGAATCCAAAATGCTTTTCACTGCTGTATGATTCCCTTCCCACTATACAGTGTTTTCAGTACAGAAAATTTTGTTCTACTCAGGCAACCTTCTTGAACTATAAAACGTTGGCTATCTGTCAAGGAGGAGATGACCTTTCCTATGTTCAATCCCTTTCTTGCTTCCCATTTCCAATTCTTTTTTATACGAGAAAGCAAGAAAGGTGGATGGAACAGACTGAGGAGGAGGAAGAAGGTGGGAAAACCACTTCTTATATTTTATATATATAATTTTATGTATTTTGTATCCCATTACCAAATAGGAAAGTGGAAAATTTCCCAATAATTTACAGTATCTCTAATTTGTATCTTTGAAAAGAAAGGGCAGAAAGTGAAGAAATTTTATTTCATGTCATGGATGTTCTTGCCTCTGCCATGTGTTCCTCCTTTTCTTTTTTTTTTTTTTTTTTAACAAGATCAGACTATCATGTTTCCTTGGATGAGATTTCCTATGCTTGTCACAATTCAAGTCTCAGCAAGCTCTTGTAGTTGTCTTGAGTTTGTTTCTGACAATGTGAATCTTGGTTTCTACTTTATATACTGTATTAAGACACAAAAGCAAATATTCAAGTAAGAAAAATTTTCAGCGTCTTTGCATTACTTGGGATGTTTTTGTGTCTTTGGGACCAATATTTAAGTATGATTTCACCTTGTGACCAGACAAATATAAACAATTTGAACCCTAACAAGATTAGTCAACACTGTTCTCAAGGGGGAATTTGAGCACATGATTCTGATATGTTCAGATAGCTTATATTGCTGAATGATATGCATTTAAGAGGCTGGACATTGTAATTAAATTCTACTTCATAGCATCTTGATGACTACTTAAATTTAATGGTATGAAATTGAACCGGACTAGAACATGACACTTTCTTGATTGCACAAGGGGAATCTTGGATGGAATAGATATGTGGTTTCTCGAATTATGTAAAGTGGGTGAATTCAAGCCCCCTTAAAATTTTTTCCATATTATTTTGATTTGAGCACTGTGTAAACTTGGAGTTAAGAAGTGGAAAGTTTTATTTGACTTGAGTTCGAATTTAATCTGAAGAGATTTACTCAACACTTAATATTTATTTCTTCACTTACTTGAAATACACATTAAAAAATGTAATTTAAAAGTGCAGATATGTCCTAAACTGGATTAAAACCCAGCATCTCAAGCTATCTTCAATTAAAAATCTTACTCTTCCTTCCTTGCTCTCCTCTGCCCCATAAAAATATGGACTTGAATCTGTAATTTCATTGTTTCATCTATTAACTAATGCATACAGCAAAACTTTTATTTCCAACACTTGGTAGCAAATGAGTACTTGCAAAATGAGCTTTGAATTCTAATAAAAACTTATCAACACTACATTTCACATTGTATAGTCACTGAGTTTGGTATTTTCTGAATTGGTTGCACTAGATTACTTCATAGTGCTTTGTGATTGAGAAGGGAGCGTGACTCTTTTGAACAATTTCATTTTCATGGCAGGGTGACTTAAATTAGTGTCTGACATCCTTCTAATATGCTCAGAAATCTTTGGAAAGATAGATCTGAAATTTGAGCACTTTCATTCTGGTAGGATAAGAGCACAGGGGAGATGTTAGATGGACTGGATACGCAATTGTTGTTCTCTTGAAAACTTATCCAAGGTAGATCTTAGTGTGTGTGAGCATCACATATGGGTATCAGTGGATCACATGGAGAAGTTATGGCCCAACAGAAACTGTTGCGCCTCACAGGGACAAAATGAGTCCAGGACTTCACCCAGTGAGTAAAGTAGCAATGGTAATAGGAGGACAGTTGGAGTAGATGATCTTACAGATCATTTCCAACCTTTTGATTCTATGATTCTAAGTAAATAGAATGCATCTGCTTAAATGTTAGACACAAACGGTAGCTAGAGAGCAAAGTATGAGTAAACGTGTAAGAATTTAAATAGCTGTTTCCCTTCTGGTGGTGTGTTTGTGTACTTGTGTTAAGAGTCTGCGCACTGATAAGAGATAGAGGAATTCTATAATCGTAGGATCATTAAAGTTGAAAAAAAACTTCTAAGACTGTCTAGTCCAACCATCAACCCATCCAGACCATGCTAACTATGTTCCTCAGTGCCACATCTATGTGTTTCTTGAACCCTGTCACCTCCCTGGGCAACCTGTACCAATGATTCACCAGACTTGTTGAGAAGAAATTTTTTCTAATATCCAACCTCAATTTCCCCTGGCATAACTAAAGGTCATCACCTCTCATCCTATCACTGTTAGCTGGGAGTAGAGGCTCACCCCCATCCCCTCGTACCTCTGGAGAGGTATGGATTTGAAGGTTAGACTATTTGGTGGATTAAGAATTGGTTGGCTGGAGGCAGCCAAAGAGTTTTGATTAATGGTACTATGTCTGGGTGGAGGCCAGTCACAAGCAACGTCCTCCAAGGGTTGGTCTTAGGACCGGTGCTCTTCAACAGTGACAAAGATGGTGGAATCTAGTGCACCCTCAGCAAGTTTACAGATGACAGTGCAGTCAATACACTAGGGGGAAGGGAAACCATCTGGTAGGATGTGGACGGGCTGGAGAAGTGGGCCCATGAGAACCTTATGAGGTTCAACAAGGCCAAATGCACGGTGCTGCACTTGGGCAGGGCTGGTGAATGAGAAGCTGAACATGAGCCAGCAGTGTGCACTTGCAGCCATGGAGGCTGACTGTGTTCTGGGCTGCATTAAATGAGATGTGGCCAGCAGTGAGAGGGAGGTGATTGTCCTCCTCTACTTAGTTCTTGTGAGGCCCCATCTGGAGTACTACATCCAGGACTGGGGCCCCCAGCGCAAGAAAGACATGGAGCTCTTGGAACAGGTCCAGGGGAGGGCCACTAGGATGATCAGAGGGCTGGAGCACCTCTCCTATGAAGAAAGGTTGAGGGAACTTGTTTATCTTGGAGAAGAGAAGGCTATAGGGAGACCTCATTGTGGCCTTCTAATACTTAAAGGGAGCATGTAAACAGGAGAGGGTATGACTGTTTACATGGGTGGACAGTGATAGGACAAGGGAGAGTGGTTTTAAACTGAGACAGGGGAGGTTTAGGTTAGATATTAGGGGGAAGTTTTTCACACATAGGGTGGTAACACACTGGAACAGGTTGCCCAAGGAGGTTGTGGATGCCCTATCTCTGGAGGCATTCAAGGCCAGGCTGGATGTGGCTCTGGGCAGCCTGGTTTGGTAGTTGGCAACCCTGCACATAGCAGGGGGAACTAGATGATTGTTATGGTCCTTTTCAACTGAGGCCATTTTATGATTCTCTTCATAATCTCCTTTCAGGGAATTGTAGAGAGCTGTAAGGTCTCCCCTGAGCCTTCTTTTCTCCAGACTAAATAATCCTAGTTCTCTCAAACACACTTCATAGTACTTTTGCTCCAGACCCTTCACAGCTCTGTTGCCCTTCTCTAGGCATGCTCCAGAACCTCAATGTCTTTCTTCTAGTGAGGGGCACAAAACTGAACAAAGTACATGAGGTGCAGCCTCACTGGTGCTGAGCACAGGTGAGCAATCACATCCCTGGTCCTGCTGGCTACACTATTTCTTATACAAGCCAGGATGTCATGGTTTAAAACTAAAAGAGGGGAGATTTAGATAAGATATTAGGGAGAAATTTTCTCTCAGAGGGTGGTGAGGTACTGGTGCAGGCTGCCCAGAAAAGCTGTTAAAGCGCCGTCCCTGGAGATGTTCAAGGCAAGAATGGATGGGACCCTGGGCAGCCTGATCTAGCAGATGGCAACCAGCCCATGGCAGGGGGTTGGAACTAGGTGGTCTTTAAGGCTCCTTCCAAAGCAAGCCATTCTATGAACCCTCAGTGTGACAAATCTGCATATGATTAGGAACTGCAGAACTGCCCAGATGAATTAAGCACTTGAGTTAATGAAGGCTTCCTGAACTATGAAACTCTTAACGATTCTCTAGCTATACAGCAGTATTTAGAGTGTATTGCCTTTTATGGACATTATCTGGAAATAATTAAAAGAAATTTCGAGTGGAAGTGCACACGTACATCCTACCTTTGTGAACACCAGCATGGTCAGACTTGAATGACCTCACCAGGCTCTGTTTTTATCTGGATGAGAAGTGGAAGGATCCAACTGCTGGCCTGACTCTCTCCATGTTGTAAGATTTCTTTTAAACAGTTATTAGAACTTTTCAACAGCATTCTTTCAAAAACTTGCAACCTGATGCTTTACCATGCAGGATTTTAGAACTCTATAACAACATAAACAAACGTGTTAGTCTGTGGGGATTTTTTTTTTTTATCTCGTAGATGTCATTAGAGATCATTTGGAAACAGACCATAGCCACGAAGAAGCAAACTATTTCTAAAACATACAGAAAATACAGCTGTGTATGAAATGCTTAAAGAATGATGTACTATTAAGCTGAAATACTTTCTAGTGGCAATGTGCATTCCTTTGCAGAAATAATGCTTCAGTTGCACACCTGACTCTTCAGGTTAAAAATTCTTCTGCACTTACTGTTGTGTTATTGCTATGACAGCAGTAAGCGAACAGTTTTTTGCTCTTAGTTTCCTTGACTTGTACGTCTCTCCCATGACAGATGGGTCTGGAACTAATGTGTATTGAAGGGGAAGTTGTGTGGTAAAGGTTTGTGTGGTGACTGAGCATGTTCTTTAGTACTCCCTGCAGTGTATTTTCAGGTTGTTCAGTCATCTGAACAGAAGTTTGGAGTTCAGCTGGCATTTAGCACAGATGATGTCATCAGACCCTGAAGGTACACTCATAGCGCAGAACTCAAGTGCTGTTGCTAACCAAATATTGATGTAAAGGTAGTACGTCATGCATTAAGCTTATGCAGTGTTGCTGGTCGTGTTGCTAATGTGTTTTACGTAATGAACTATACTGAATTGTTCTTTAAAAACAAACAAACAAAAAAAAAAGGTAGGGAGTTTTCTAAAGATCTACAAGTAAATACATGAATGCAGTTTTTGTGACATTCTTCTCTGAGATTCTCACCTGGTAGTTCTCTGCTTTTTCATTAAACCAGAGAGCATTTCTTCATGTCTAGATTGGAATTTGGGGAGAATTTGAGGAAATAGAGACAGTTAGAAACAAAGACTAATGAGAGACACAGAAAAGTATAGTGGCAGAGGATTGTGTGGTGAAGCACTATGGCTCTTCTGAAGGTTTTGTTAAGATTTAAAATAAGTTTAAGCCTAATCTGGAACACCATGCCTGGAGGAAAATGCTGTTTGCGCGCAGCTTTAAATGCTGACAGTTTAGGGAGCAGTGTGTGATAATTGTTACTCTAAAATAATGAACAGTTGTAATAGAAATCTAACTATCATGTAGTAAACAATCCCCCCCCTCCCCCCCCCCCCGGCATTAAACCAGAACATCCAAAGACAATTTTATGCAACCAACACCTTCGTATCCCTCCAAGCACTTTCCATCAGCCATTCTACTTGTGGTTTTGTTCGTTTTTTCACATGCTCACAATTCAACAATAATCGAAGGTAAGGCCAATCTACCAAAATTTATTAATTAGAAAGGATTAAATATAATAGTTTGATCCTGGCTGGGATTCCAGGAAATGGAAATCTGGATTGGTACTGGAGTTATCTTAGTACAGAAATGATACCTTGATGCCAAACATTACCTTAAGGGCTACAGATAAGCAATCTTAAAACTGGATGGCGGCAACAGCTACAAGACTGCTTCTTGTGAGATTGAGCTTGTGGGACGTTGGCAAGTTTGGAGTATAGGTGTTACCACTGAGGACTCAAGAGCATGTGTGCATTTGTTTTCTAGGTGTTGGGTGTCTGTTTCTCTTCGTTTGCGTATGGTGGCTTATTGTGTCTTTTATTTTGCTGCTTCTCAAAGAAAAAGAAACTAGTTTATTGGGGGTTGCTTTCTTTTTGTCAAGCTTGTAAGTGGGCACAAAATTCCTATTCTTACATTCCCAGTTTCTGTACAAAACAAAGTCTTATTAGCCAGTTCCTGTAAAGAATGTAGATGCTGTCCTTCTAGCTCAGGCATGTAAATCTACCACATTGACCCTTAAAGTCCTGCTCAGTTTTGAGTCAGGTTCTGCAGGCATTGTATTTCACAGCACCTGCATTTTTGAAATTGAATTCAGTTATGTGCTTGAAAGATCTGTGTTTCAAGGGGCATTTTTTTGTCTCTTTCAGTGCCAGAGCTGACTTGTCAGGTGTATTCACAGCATACCTTATTGGTAGGTACCAGGTAGGCTCATGGTCACCTCTTGGTCAGACTGCTGGGGTTATGTGTTTTCATGTTACATAGATGCTGGTACTCAGAAAAGATAAAGCAGCCTAGCTGGTCTAAAGATAAATACTTCCATTATTTAAAATCAAACAAACGAAAAAACCCAAACCCTCTTGCTGTCTAATATTTGACATCTCATGATGTGCTGAATCATGCAAGTATATTAGCCTGTGATGGATCAGAACTGGAATGCTGACAACTCTGAAGCATTTCTAAAAAGTTGGTAGTAGTTCAAATCTCATCAGCTTCGGAGATTTTATCTTTCTTTGGGAAGTTGGGATTAATGTCTCTGGATGTGATGTTACACTTGAATCTTTATGAAGACTTAGATGAAAATTCCTTCCTTCTTCTGACCCAATCTCTTTTCACCCATTGTGATATTACACAAATTGAATTTCAGACCTCATGAGGTAAAGTTTTTGCTACAGTCAGCAGAAGTGTCTTTCTATCTGATTACCCTTGAGGTCAGAAGCACGTAATACATTCAGGGGTGTTTCTAATTGAACGAAGCTTGGAATATGTGAGGGTTGTAGACAGCAGCTGGCCCCAGCAGAGACTTAACAGATTTGCTGAGAACCTGCAAAGATCTTGGCAGGATGTCAACAAAGATACTGCAGGGCTGCTGGATGCCAGGAAAATGAGATCTTTGCTTTGCAGCAGAGAAAATGGTATTTAGGGAAGATGGGATTTAATAAATTACAATAGTAGCATTGTGAACAAAGCTGTATCCAAATGTATCAAAGACTAGGACTATTAGGCAAGTTATGTACTCCGTTTCATGGGTCAGTAAACTGAAGTAGAAGTGGGTAAAGGAAAGATATGCTTTCTTATAGTAGACTATTATCAGAGACAGGAAGAGAAGTCACCTGTTCCTATGTAAGAAATATACTTAAAGCAAGTGAAGAATGGAGGGAACAAAAACAGTGACGGAAAAATGGTTTAGCTGATCTGAAAGGATAGGAAAAAGAAGAATGGAGGCTGGGTGGATAAAGTAGAAGTGCTTGTGGGGAAAGATCACAGCGGATTTTGGAGGGACATTATTGTCTTCCTGGAAGAGCAGGAAATTGAGTCTATAGCACTAGGAGTTTCCAGCTTGCAGTATCCAAATATACATTCAGATTTACTCTGACCATGTGTTTGCTAGTGAATTGTTTTGGTAGAGTATATAGATATTTCTTTGATAGCTTCAGGTGCTGGAAAACTTAGCTGTCTGTTTCTCTGGAAGTGTAGCTATGTGTACCTCACCATGCTGGACCCTGATGGAGAAGATATCAGATCAATCTGCAAGCAACTACTTGATCTGTTTTGCTGATGTCCTCTTTGTCTCTTACTGGAACTTTAGCGATAAGGTGATCTCCAAAGAATTCAGTCAGAATTAGAATGTTACAGAGGCAAAGCTGTGGTGGTTAAAGAGTGATCTTCGTGAGGAGAGAAAACTGATTCTCAGCTAATCTAGAGATTAACCATGACACAAAGATTAGTAAGCCAAGTGGAGTATGCCTGCATGGAATATTCATGTTCCACATGTTACAGGATCAAGTCTTCAAGGATGATAGAATTTGATGTTGCAGGCATCAGTCAGCACTCGACATTCCACTAATTTGATATAAAGTATTTCAGATTTCCTCTCTGCTTACTTGGTTGACCAGTATCAATTATTTATCACTATTCTTCGGACTCGATTCCCCTGTATCATGTTGCCTTGATCATGTTGAAACCTATGGATTATTGACAGTTCTTTATTAACCAGGTGGCTTTGTTTTTTTTTCAGTGCAATGCTAGAGAGGAGGGAAGCATATGATCCTTCAGTTGGGAATAATTAAAAATGCCAGCTAATAAAATCCTTCTGACTTTTGCAGAACTGAAAGTAGCCATCAGCAGCTCTTGAAATCTCTCAGTTTGTTGCATCCCTGTGTTCCTTTTGCTCCAAAAGAAATAACGTGGCAGGCAGGATACCATTGAGAGTGTAATGCAATGGGTACCTGTGAAAATGCCAGATGGAGGGGGAATAAATCCCAAAGACAGACTAATAGTAGAATACATGGATGACAAGCAGCCTCTTCCTGATATACATGTCTATTTCAAGGTAGGAGAAAGCGTGGTCTAATTTTAGAGCTATTTAATGGGTCAAACCCCAACCTTCTTCCATGTTAACTCTTAGCCTGATCAGAAAATAATGGCTTTAAACAGCAATCTTTCTGATCTTGTGACAGTTATAAAAACCTACAAAGAAATGTTCCATTACTTTCTTTCCCTGTTCCTCCTTCAATTCCACTCCCCCAAATAACACTTAGCTGTAGATTATTGCCTTTAGCACAGTAATTAAACTTCTGTAACAGAGCACAGAGCCTGGGAGAAGGTATGGTTGGTTGTGGTATAGCATGCAAGAGCAAAATGGATCCACATAGATGGTTGCCTGCTTGTAGACCGCCAGCTGATACAGAAGAGAGAAAGATGTGGAAGTCTCTTGAATCCTTGGGCATAAACAGGCATAAACTTTTATTTTTCAAAATGCCATTAAAGTAGGGAGCTGGTGGAAGCAAGCTGGTCAATGTGACTTCAAAGGCATGGGGAGCTTTTGACAGCAGCTGCTGTTTGTCTGAGATCTATAAACTGACTTCCTTCCATGGGAGGTCTTCAGCTAGTTCAGCTGGAGAGTTACTGGGAGAAATCCTCACCATCTTGTCTTTCCAGCAGAGCACACATAACCAGGGCCATGCCCAGAGCTGAGAAGGGGACTAGACAGGTGGATTCTTGATCAGTAAAATTATGTGGGTGGAGACATCAGTGTGGTGCTGTGGGAAAGGGAGTGATGTTTTCTTCTGAGTAGTGTATGCCCATGTCCATCAAGTTCTTTGTTTACAGAAACTCCCAGATGAGTGTTCTTCTTTCATCATGTCTCAGCTAACATCAAATAAAAATCCTTGCTTTCTCCTCTGCCTTTCTTTTTCTTCCAGATAACAATGCACTATCACTTTTGTTCAGGATGCATGTTTTCTTTCCGGTGTTCAATTCCCCTCACAATAATCTTTATCTACCAGTTTTGGAACTGCCCTTCTCCAGGAGGATTTAATTTCTTTCAAAAATTGCATTTCCACTAAATCAATAACCTAGCAGGAATCTTTGGCAAAGGACTGAGCTTTGGTGCAGAAGGTGTCTCTAGATTTAGTGGCCTGTATCATCATCTTTGTTGGAACTCATTCTTTAGCTAAAGTTTAACTCCTCAGCTGCTGAATCCAAACCTCTTGCTTTTATTTCTGTCCCTGCTGAAGCAAGCTGTCTTATGCCAAGAGAGCTATATAATAATCTCAGGAACATACAAGCATTTTTCTCTGTCTCCTGTATTGCTGAAATCCTTTCCTCATTCAGCAAACTACATATCACAGTCCTTCATGCAAAAACTCAGCACCAGGTTTGAACTCCTGTAGGTTACAAAATGAACCTGAATATGCTGCTTCATACCAAGAAAAGTCATTCTTTTGCATATCTGTGGTTTTCAAATGCAGTCGTGAATCCTGAAGTGAGGAGGATAAAAACCACAATGAGATATTTTGAAAGTTTAGTCTGGCATGGGTCCATACTTGACTCCTTTCCTGTACAGAGTAGGGTATGTTTGTAGTGAAACGGGAAATCCAAAAGAAAGCTGAATATTCAAAATTCTGGAGGTGTATTGAGCCTCTTGGAAGTTGATAAAGTAAAAGCAATGTCAGCTTACTTTAGAAAAATAAGATGTAGTTCCTGTCTTCTCAACAGCATTTTAGGTTTACGTTGTTTAAAGCATCAGAGATTCTGGAAACTACATTTAGGTGAAATTTAGATATGTGCTCAATAAAACTTTTTGACCATGGTGACTTTTGGGATTGGGAGGACGAGGAATTAATAATAGTGGGGGGGGGGGGGGGAAGAAAAAGAAAAGATAACCAAATTGCAGTAATTTTTACACCACACTTATCAGAGTTGGAGTCAGATTTGAGTGCTCTCAGCTTTCATTGCTTATTGGAAAATTTTCTAGGGCTGGAAGTTTCTCACAGACTTGGTAATTGCTTCCCCACTGCTTGAGCTCAAATCCCAGTTTCGTATGCCCATAGTCACAGACCTTAGATATGTATCTTACAGTTTTTTGTGTATCTCTCACAGTGTTACACCATGTATGTCTGTGTGGGCGATGAGGGCTATAGCAAAGATACTGGGTTCTACCTTGTAAAGACAGTATATATACTCATAAATGGGGCTCGTACATCTGCCTTTTCTTCTTGAGGTTGTGGGTTCAAAGATAATTTGCATCACTTGTCAGCACACCGTCTTGGTCAGTGTTGTCAAATAAGGCTATTAATGATACTTAATGATATTAATGATTAATGATACGTGCTTCCAATTCCTTTTAAATTTATTTTGTATCAGGAGAAAAACAGAAGATGGAGCTTAATTTTAAAGCTCCTGCAACAAGCCCTGGCAATTTGGTCTGAGGAAACTGCACAGTTTATCTGTGTGCACTTTGGGGAGTGTTATCCGGAAAGGGCTCTGAACCCTATCAGGGACACAGGCTAAAGTTTGCAAATGAGCTCTCTTAGGAGTCCGCTGTGCCCTTCTTTAGAATTACTGGGTACTCGTGTTGGAATGGTTCATGCACATGTAAATACAGAGCGTGCTCATACAACGTGTGTGGATATCGTTTCGAAAGTACTGTTAAAGTTTTGGCTTATATAGGCACATTCTGTGGCCTGACAGGATTACTCCCGTTGGAGTAATAACTAAGAGTTTTGCTTACTTAGGGCCTGTTCCTACTCCCTTTGAAGCTAATGGCATAATTCCCAGTAATGTTTAGCAGTGCAGGGTCAAGTCTTTAAGGTTGATAGAATTTGATGTTAGAGGCCTCAGTCAGTGCTCGCTGAAGTACGCTGGGGTTTCCCCAGTTATTTCAGTAAGCTTTGGATAGAACTGCAAATTCATGAAAATAATTGCTTTACCATCTCTATAGAAGTTGTTATGAGTGTTATATTTAAAAAAGAATAAATTCAAGAGAATTTCTTTACACTGGCTGATGCCACGTACTTTTTTTTATAACACTAAAATATTTACTTCAAGGAAGTTCCCAGAAGTTTGGAACAGCCGCATCCAAAAGCAGTAGAGTAGTTAAACTGAAAAGGACATTTTATGTTGTGCCACATCTCTTGTGATTTCTGAATACACTGAGCTTCTACTATTGCAGGAACTGCGAATCTCATGGTATCTCAGCCTTCAGGCTCCTAATCCCAGCTGGTCAGGCCTCACAGCATCTGCAGGGAAATGGAAATGATGAAGAGAGATGTTGCAGCTGCTTGAAGAAAAAATAGCTGGCACTTTCTCATCTCAAAGGCTGGTACCCCTCGGAACCATTGCAAGGTATGAAAAATATTCCCTCTAGTTTCAGTATGCTCTTTGACACACAGGAGTTTCCTTTAGTTCTGAAATTGCCTTCACCTACATTTCTCATATGCTACTGGGAGTTTGCCAAAGCATAGTTATTTTTATACTTGGACTTTGGTACGTCAGACTTGCTAAACTAGATCTTTAAAGGGATACAGTAAAAATAGAGCAAACTGGAGGGAAGCACAGAAAGCTACTAGAGGAAGTTTGTTAGCATTCACCCGTTGTTTGGTTCAACAGGTCTTTTGGTGTAAAGGGCAGACAAAAGAGCCGATTTCGTGGTTTTAAAGGGAGAATGGAGAAGGAAATCTGCTGTGTGTGGGTGTGAATATTCCATTTGCATACTGCTGATCCACTGGGTTAATTTAAAAGAAGGACAAAAACTTCCCATTTTGTTTTTTTTTTTCCATTTGGATCTGCTTATATTCGGTTACAATATATGAAGGCTGCTCCATAAGCAATATTCCAATTTTATTATGTTGGCCCATGATGTCAGAGGCAAATGTCGGTGGTATGGCAGTAGAGGTTGAACCTTCCTGCCAGAATCCTGTTACGTTTTGTTGTCATGTGACAGATGGCTGCAGAGGTGCAGTCTGACAAAATGGCGTCTAACATGGAAGTGCGTATAAAACAAAGGGGTGGAATTTAATTCCTCCATGCGGAAAAAGATGGTACCAATTGACATTCACCAACACTTGCTGAACATTTATGGAGACCCAACAGTGGATGTGAGCACAGTGAGGCAGTGTGTGGTGCATTTCAGCAGTGGTGACAGTGGGTCACCTACACTGGTGCAGATTTTTATGAGCGTGACATGCAGACTCTTGTCCATGTCTCACAAAAATGCATAGCTAATACTGGTGACTGTTGAAAATAGTGTTTTGTAGCTGAGAATATGCGTTATCAAATATACTGTTTTATTGCTTTCTTTGTATTTTTTGTTGTGTCTGTGGAAATAAAGAGGCCGTATTACTTTTGGAGTGATCAAAAGTATACATAGAAGCAATCGTAATGTCACTGGTTGGATTTCTGCAGTACTGGACTGGATGTTGTTTGGGCTTCTTAATGCATGAATCATTCTATTGGTGTAATTTAAGCTTCTTTAGGCCTATACGACATTTATTAGCACTGTCTTATCTGCTAGTCCTCCCAAAAGAGAGGGGCCTGTTGAACCAGATGTCCTTCCTTGTGCAGAAGCAGTATTAATGCTTCAGTTTTTTGTATGTCTTATATACTTGTTTTAGGGTTCCAGCTTTGGGTGCATGCCCACCTAGCATAGGGTAGCGCTGGATTCTAGTTTAGTTAATGTGAAAAATACTGAGCTCTGCAGGCTAAATAGCATGGTAAATGTTTTCCCATCTTTTTCATCATTGCTTTAATAGTTCTCTAGGCCTAGGGCTGTTAGTTTTCTAGGTGTCTAGCATATTACAGAAAATACACCGATGTGAAACTTGTATGTTTTTTGGTGTTTTCATTGATTCTAGCTGAATGTTACACTATAGACATACCCATGGCATTTATGACACTTTCTGGTTTAATCCATGTGTCTTCTCTCATGCAGTGCTAGATTTTGCAGCCGTTTACATAATCATTGGAGAACATAACCATAAACTTTAACAATTAACCCTGTACTGCTTCAACAACACCCACTTGAGATAGAATGTCTTCTACATTAAGCTTTTTGTATTCTAACTCAGTAGCTTTTAGGTTATGGTGAAACACTTGGTGTATACAGAGTCACTTGGAGATTGCTAGGTAATCTGAATGGCTGTTGGATGATGTGAGCCAGCTAGGACTGTTGAGATCAATATCACTGTGTTATTCGGAGACTAAATCATGCATCCTACAGTGGTATTATGGATAACCTTGGAAATCTGCAAACTACTCTTGGAACTTCTCATCCTTTTATTTCTGAAGCAGTGTTATCTGTGTGTGGCTTTCAGCCATGAGGTTCACAGTTAAGAAGATTGTCTGACTTTGGACTCTGCCATCACAAAAATTACTTTCATTTTCATGTGTGTGTTTGATCGTATATATTAAAGTTTGTTAATATCGTATGTATGTACATCTGTAACGTGTGTTAGCATTTAAGTCTGTAGCAGAATCCCAAATGTGAAGTGGAATAGAATGAATGTACAGATTAATGTGACTACAAAATAATGTGGGATGTATATTTATGAAAGGAAGTTCTTTGTCCAGATGTCCCACTGCACTCCTTAGGGAGTGTTTGTGATTGCTCTCTGAAATGTATATCACTTCAGATGAAATATATGATACAGACCTCCTTGGGGCCAGGAAAATTAGCAAAAGCACTTAAACTGTACAGCAGCATCACTTAACCACTCTAGTTGAATTATATTGTAAATAAGCTATTGCAGAAGCCTCTGGGGATCTTCTGGTTGAACACTTCAATGTGAAAGAGATCTGTTTTTCTTGTTTTTGTTTTTAAAATGACTTTCCCATTTGGACCTAAGAAGAGAGGAAGTAAAACAGACTTAAGGCACAAAATCAGTCAGTTAATCTGCTCTAGTAAAATGATGATATCTTTGTCTACATTAGTGATGAATGTTGAATTGTGGAATAATACTGCAAACTGATGGGGGTACGTTTTAACCTCCTTATACTGAAAAAATGTGCCCGAGAATAGTAAACTTTAATATAGTAGAACCTAATACTATCACTTTTCGTGGGGATGAATAGCTATAAGGGGAAAGAAATGGCAAATGAAACCCAACTGAAGCTATAAGGTTGGCCAGAAACATAAATGAGCAGAAGTACACTTGGAAAGACTAGATGGTGTTAGAAGGGCATTTAGCCTGGTAGCTCTAACACTTAGAACATCTCAAGTAAATGCAGAGATCAGTGTTACTGTGGAAATGTAATAAAGGCTGATTTCTTAGAGATGCTGAAGAAAAGAGTGAAGAGAGTTCACACCTAAGAATATAGTTCTTTAGACAGTGAAGAAAACTGCTTTGAAAAGATGTATCCTAACTCTCTGAACTATGCAGTAGTTAAAAATCCATATAAATTTTTGTATCTTTCTGTTCTGTAAGAAGCAGAAGCCTTTGAATAAATTACAGTGATGTACTTGACTCCCCAGACCCAATTTACTGATCTGAGAACTGGAGCAGGGAGGTGCTGAGGTGGTGGAGTCTCCTTCCTTGGAGATATTCAAGACTCACCTGGATGCCTACCTGTGCAACCTACTACAGGATACCTGCTGTAGCAGGGGGGTTGGACTTGATGATCTCTTGAGGTCCCTTCCAACCCCTGTGACTCTGTGATCTGGTCAGCAGTCACTGGTTTGACTTGAGGAATGGATAGCATGATCTCTTTTAAAGTGTAGAGTTTATAATTTTCTGCTCAGACTGAATTGCTGACTAAACCGATTCTTTGTTTACAGGGGTTTTATTTTACACTGTTAATGCACAGATTGAACTTCAGGTGGCTTAAAAAAGGTATTAAGTCTCACTCTTTAAAAAAAAAGAAATACATTTCTAGCCAATGCTTTATATTAATGGATGTGCAAGTAGGATTTGTACTGTGATCTGTTGTCATTCTGCAGCTAAAAAGTTTCCAGGAAAAAAAGTTCCTTTATTGGACCAGACACTAAATTTGACTAGTCTTTGCCTTTTCCAAGAGGCAGCATCTTATTTTTATAGATGGATGAACGTTTCTCTTAAATAAATTTGTCAGAAGGAGCAATTGCAATGATGGTGAGAAAATTCCTTAGATCTTCCTACTGCTTTCTGATTTTATCAGATATTTACTGTGTACTCTAAAACACAAATCAGTAATAAGATTTTGATTAAATTCTTCTTGTTGATCGTGCTAAGCTTATGTTGCAGCGGTTTCCCTCACAACGGTCCTGTTTTAGTTTGCTGCACTCATGGCGTGCCACTATTAACATAAGCAGTGCAGCAAGTAATTGAATGCTGTGTTTATTATGAGAACGAGGGATGAAGAGGGATTTTTCTAGAAATGCTGAGGTTTGATTGAAAGTTCTTTACTCTGGGATGTTTCGGCAGTGAACAAGGGCGTATTTCACGAAACAACAAAACCTGCTTTCCAGCTGCTGTTTTTATTTCACTTTTTTTGTTTGTTTGTTTTTTTCCAGGGAGTCATATCAAATCATATCCCTTTCCCTCGTATTTCCCTCATCTGATGCTTAGCGTTAAGATTTTCGATTTCCATTTTTATTTGGGGGATGTTATTCCTTATCTCCCTTTTAATTGATCTCTCTCCCATAGAGAGAGGAGAGGTCAGCTTTACAAAATAATTGAATAAAATCTGCCTGTTCCCCATCTTCACCCCCGCCAGCCTCCCCCCCCAAAAAAAAGAAAAAAAAAAGCCTCACAACTCTTCTCGTAAATGTAACAAAAGCCGTATTTGTCCATGAGACTGATTTGGATGTGTGAACATTTCCAAAGTTTTTGTTACTGTAGTCTACTGTAAAAAGTTTTCTAGATCAAAACTGAGCTACCCCAAGAAATGAGTGGCAAGCTGGCCCACCCTGAGCAAAATTAGAAAAATCAACTTTGGGGCAATCCACCGTATTTTTGGTGTATTAATATGTTACATAGCCTTTGAAAGTTCGCCAAGAAATGTCACTGTTGTTTACTTCAAGCAAATGCTAAATTAAAGAGCAAAGATCATGAATTTGTAGTTGGTACGGATAGTGAAATTTCCACTATTTTTTTTCCCCTGTCACTGCTATTGCCTGGGAATCCAAGATTAAGAATTCAGAAAGAACTGAAAACTGTGAAGCTTTTTGTTACTTGTTTATACTTTCTACAAGAGAAGCATAGAAATATATGTACATACATGCATCTTCTGTATGTATGTATATAATTCTTAGTTTCATCATAATCTTCCTTATCAAACTTTAGCTGACAAACTAGGAACTTAATTTAGATGCAGGATATTGTTAGATTTGTTGTACTTTAAACTATGTTTCCCCCCACATTAATAAATAAATATTCATTGATTAATGAATATATTAATTAATTGTTCATTAATAAATATAAAGCAGACAAACAGAAAATGTTATTCAAGAAAGAAAATTGTCCCGTGTATGAACGCAGCCTGTTAGAGTAGTTCTCCAGATATCTAAGCACCATACAAGTAAAAGATGTCAAGGGAATAGGCATCAGGATGTTTATTCACTTCTCATTTGGATACCATTTATATTCATAAACAATCATTTATGGATAGTTAAAGTTCATTGGAAAAAGTGCATTAATCTTTGCTTTCTGATTTCTGTGTCCAAGGCTGAAGAATACCCTACACAGAGTGTAAATTTAGTCATCTAGCAGTGGAATTTGTGCCAAGCAGGTTTTCCTTAAAAACATCAATTAACTGCAGGGGTTTCGGAACCAAAGTAGTGTGTTCTTGCCATTGGAAATAGTAGAAGAAAGAGGTAGACCTCAGACTGTGGCTTGCTTTCCTACATCACTGCTGCACATCAGTTGCAGGCAGGATTGAGAAACCTCTGTGGTGGCATTGTTTCAGAGGTTTCTTATGCAAGCAGAATTCAGAAATTTAATTGATTATGCAACTTGTTACTACAGCTCTTCAGATTGAGTGGCACTAAGTAATTTCACTGTAACTGCTGCACAACTGTTGTAATTTTTCGTGCAACTATGTTACCTGATAACAGGATAGCGCTGATGCTAATACTAATGTCGGGTTAGGCAGCTAAAGAGGGGATTATAATGGAGAAGTGTTAATGGTATGTTGTTAGCAAACAGGATGCCAATAAGCTATTAGAAGCGGGAGTAAGAGAATAAACTGAGAATTACAGCGGGAAATGGGAGAAGACATAAGGCAAACTAATAGTAGAGAGTATTACGCTGTTGTTTGTATCTTTAAATTCTTGTTAAAGGGTATAAACTGAGAGGTAAAAACAAAATGTGATGGTGTGAAAACTGGGAAGCTTAGAAGCAGTCACCTTAATTATTGGCCGCAAGGTATCTTCAGATCATTTATCTGCCAGTTTTTGTGAAGTATTTCTCTGGCATACACAGATATTTTCCTGAAAAGTACAAACTGATTTTCCTATATAAAGAAGAGGGTAAAAGTGTTGTAGTTCTATGTGGATGAGGGGCCTCAGTACCCAGAACACTCTCACCTCCCCTTGGTAATCAAACAAACTTCCTTAAAAATGTTATATGTATAAATGCCAGCAAGCAGAGATTGGAATTTTCACAAGTACATTCAGAATGTGATAAGTTTCCTGCCACACTGTCATCACAGTGACATACACACAAGTACTTCCGTATGTGGCAATGGGAGCAATGCAAGGATGTGAAGTGGAAGAGGACAGGCAGTGTACTGAGTGCTGTGTAAGCCATGGGGGATGCTTCGCGCAGGGAGACTGGGTGCAAACAAGGACATGCAGTGACAGAGAGGCTGAGGGTCCAACTGTATAATCTACAGAGCAGGAATCCCCTTGGGGGGAGCAGGGTCATGCACACAGGTATTTGTGGCCAGAGGAATCAGAGGGAAGGGCTCAGTGGGTGATGATTTCTCTTTGTGATTGTGACTGGTCTCTTGTTGCCTGAACTGCTGCTACTTTAATTACTATTAATACAAAATATTTCTCCGTGAAATGTATAGACATTTGTGGTTTACTGGTGCTATGACAGCATTTGCTGATAACTTACACCCATCACATGGCTATATTGGAGGAAAGAAAATGAGTTTAATGTTAGCCACACATGCGTATGCAAGGATTTTCACGCAGAAACAGAACATGGACAACATATTGTCCAGTCCTTACTGTAAGAGACATAATAGCAAATTACCAGCATCTCAGCCTGAATGGTCTACATGGGCATATGTAAACTTCTGTTTCATTAATGACCAGTAAACCTAAAGCAAAAAGAGGTTTAAAAATCAAACTGACTGTTTCAGAAGCTTTTCCCCTACAAATTATATAAAGGTGGATGGAAGGCAGGGAGTTTAATTAGAAACTAGATATCTGGACTAGATATTTCAATTCCAGAGACACGAATAATTTTATTAAGAGCAAGTGAAACAAAAACTCCCAATAAATAATTTTTCAAACATGACATTCTGTTTGACGTTCAGTTACTTTTCCCTGCTGGAAAGAGCAAAATGAGATCTGATCCCCACTTGCTTTGTCTGAGATGAAGAAGTTGAAGCTGATTAGCTGAAGAGATGAGCAAAGTAAGATTAGCTTGGATAATGAATTGGCACTTGGGACAGGACAAAGTCGGGAACTAGTACAGGATATTAGCAATAGTCATAGAATAGCCATGTCTTGTGATACCTGATGTTTCTGAAACTAATCTTTTTTTTTTTTTTTTTTTTTTTTTTTTTTTTTCACCACAAGTTTTGAGATCCCTTATCAAAACACTTGTGCTATCTTCCCTTCAGTGGCAGTCTAGTATAGAAGATGGCAGCTTACTGGTTCTTCCTGCAGGCTGAACTTTCACTTTGCTTGGCTTAACATAGTGTTCATTTGTTTCAGTCATTGTGTCTTTAGAATTGAATGATAGTGTTTCCATCATTTTTAATAAACTTGCTTCCTGGGCAACCTTATTCCAGATATTTTCTACATTTTCATAGTTTGACTTAGCAAATGTGAAATTTGCAAAACATCTGTAATGAATCAGATTTCTTCATTCTTGTGCATCAATCAGTGATGAAGTGAGTTTAGAACTGGACTGCATTTCTTCTGAAGTGGTATTTTGAACTGCTACTCTGCCAGGGCTGCTGTGTGCTTTGTAGTTTCACAACACAAAGGCAGCTCAAGCCTCAGAGTTTAGGACAAATCTAAATTATGAGTAATTGTTGGAATCTGAGTTGACTCAATATTCATGAACCTGGTAGTAGAGCAGAGGACAATGCTCACAGAGTTGTTCACAATACAGTTTGGTGTGTGCTGTGTTCCAGCAGCAATGTGCTCTTAGCTACAGGCCAGGTATGTCCAACCTGTAGGCAGCATGTGACCCTGGGCAGCTAGTATTGTAGCCCCACAAGATCATAAACTTTTAACTTTATTATGTGATTTTTAGCAATGTTTTTTTCATGTAGCTTGAGTGCAAGCTGTGTAGGTGACAATGGAATGCTGTGGAGGAGAGGGCACAGTGCAGCACTAACTCTGCCTCTCGCGCCCACCACACAGTCAAATTAAAACCTGCTTGTGTGACACGTTATGTGCAGTTGTGCTGTTCAGTGAGTAAAACGTAGTATTTACCGGTAATTTTAGTATTTCAACCTACTTACCCACGTGCGTGCCTGCAATGACATGTGCTTTTTGTTATTAAGCAGATGTCATTTTTCTTTTCTGATTATTAAATGTGGGATTGTGTTCTTTCATAAAACAATATAAGTTAACAGAAGAAATATCCAGTGTACTTGGGTTGTGCTGACAAATTCTGTAATTCAGTGTCTCAAAAAGCTCACAAAAAATGTAAAATAATTTGTGGTATGTTTTTAATGAGTTTTGTGATATGTATTTGACCAGTGTTTCTGCCAATTTCAGAAGTTCCTTTAAGAGAATGGATGCTGAATATAGGGACGTCACTAACTTTTCTGAAGTGAGGTGTCTAAGTCAGGGTAAAACTTTAAAAAGACTTTATGATTTCAAAATGGAGTCAAGTCATTTATGGAATCAAAGGGAAAATTTGTGCCAGAACTTGAAGATGAAAACTGACTCAGATTTGGAATTTTTGGTGGATTTTACTGCTCGTTTAAATGTGTTAAACATGTGTCTTCAGGGTGAAAATCAACTTGTGTGCACTGGTTTTGCAAAAGCAAGGTCAGGTATTCCACTAGTTATATGCTTTTGTTGCCCTCTTTTTTATGTTTTATTAAAAAAAAAAAAAAAAAAAAGTTACTTATATTATACATTTCATTTATGGCCCTCTTCACTGAGTGCTGCCCAGGCAAGCTGGAAGGTTGGACAGCCATGCTGTTGACCTTGATAAGATTCCTGGGTTAGGCTAATCTCAACTGAACTGGATTGGACCTGTACTGTTAAATAGACAGGACACGATAGATTGCATTATTTCACATGGTTTTTTTGGTGGGAGTCTACACAATATTGGGCAGCTTGATATTACACTTTTTTCTTTATCGATGTATTAAAATATAGCTATGCAGCACAAATTTTGCTTTTAATTAGTCAGCCCTACTCCAAGGAACTTAACTGAGTAAATATAGGGTAGCATTGTTTATAATTCTCTTAGCAATAGGAAACCAAATTTGTTTTTTCCCAATGCATTTGTTATTTTAGAAAACACTTCAAGTATGTCAGCTAGCTGCAGTCTTGTCATAAACACAAGCTAATGAAAAGAACTTCACTATTTATAGTGCATTTCTTTATTCTGTTAGAACATAAACACACATAAGTAAGCTATAGGATCTCATTTTCTATGCTAGGTACTCCAACTTAGTGGCTTCCTGAAGAACAGAAATGATCTAAGTGGAAACTTCTTAGAGACACCTTAGAAAACTGTACTGTGAGTGGTAGAAAAATTAAATAACAAACAAAAAATCCCCACCCAACAAGGTTAGAATTGCTGTGTAAATGAACAAGTGGGTAGTGTAAGAATCTTTAGGAAAAACAGTTTTGGTATTCCAAAATGAAAGATTGTTGGTGTTCTTTGAGAATCTGCACCTAACTGCACTGGAATGTGCTTTGTGTCTCATAACAGGAAATCTGAAAATGAAAGCCCCTCTAATGCATTTCTGAAAATCACTTACTGGAAAGCAGAAGTTAAATAAATGTAGTTGCCAATAGCCAGGTTTAGAGAGCAGTAGTGTTTCAGTTCTTAGAATAATTAGATTTATAATAATATAGCTAAGATCAAAACGATTATTATGACGTTCCAAAAAATATTTGCACAATATTTCAACAGGTAATTCTTTCAATAATACAATATTACAGTGAAATTAATAGATACGTCAAACTTTCCAAATACTGTATCAAGTAATATATATTGTTGTATTCCACTGGAACTAATCACCACCTGAATTTTGAGTTTGCAGTTTCACACTGTATTCATGTTATTTTTGTTGCAACAAATGTATGCCTGGGTTGAGAATCCAAAAATTGAATTGTAAATTCCAAAGGGGCTAGAACTGCTCTTTTTAGTGCACAAAATAGCAAACAGCAAAATCTTTCCTACAACACATTCCTGTATTTCCTGAGGGGTGGTCATAAGCACAACTGCTGAAGAGATACTATTGACAAAACCAGGGAACTGACAACTCCTGGGGAAGCCTATATGCAAGTTTTACTGTATCTCCTGAACAAAAACCTTCTTTGATGTGACACTGACACAATTTGAAGGTGTTTTGAGCAGGAATGAGTGATCATCTGTTCCCAAAAATGGCCCCTGGGAAGCAATGATTGAACCCTAGGCTGTTCTGACTGTGGCTCGGGGGTATGTTGGTTCATGATAAATAATCTTCTGTGGCTTTTGTGGTGCAGATGGCTGTGTGTATTTCTCAGAATGGCAGAAGATTTAGTTGTTTCCTATGGGAAATATAAGGTTCAATTACGGCCTAACTTCTGATGCACTGACCTCTTCTTCACTGGTTGTGCCGAAATGTGGGGGAATGTCACCAGATCACTGGGGGAGCCTCAGCTGAGAGGCACTATCCAGTAGCTGAATGTTTGGCTTCACATCCACACAACATTAAAAGCAGACTCCAGTGCAACCCCATCCCCTTGTGGTTTTACAGGCACTCCTCTACAGCCTCAAGCAGTTTATTTTTTGGATCAAAGCATCTTTGGCTGCCAAAATAAGCTAAAGGCCATACTAAAGTCTGTTGCACAATGTAAGCTAGAGCCAAATTTTGAAACTTCTGAGTTTAGGAAGAACAGAACTTCAGTTCAGGTACCTAAATGAAAGAGCAGGTGCTATGGAATTGCTACATCGTTTCTAACACTTGCAGTAGGTCCTTGAATCTGAAACATTAACTTTAGCTTAACACAAAAGAGGCAGAAGTACCTGCTGAGCTCTCTGCAGCCTCTGTCTTCTGGTTGGAGGGGAAGACTGACGCCCCCTGCCTTGCAATGCATATGGTTTTCCTTGTGAGATAAGTAAGGCTCAAACCAGGATGCTTTCAGTCAGGTCATGCCCTGATGGCTGAAGCTGCAAGGCACAACACAGAGCACAGCCATTCTGCTGAGTAGGTGCATGGCAATTGTGTTCCAAGTGGTACCTTTGCTGTAGTGTCTTTACCATAGGAAGCACTAGACTGGTAGGAAAAGGTATCTTAGGGTAAATGTTGCTCTTCAGCCAGGTAGACTGCTTGTTAAAAGTATTGGAGTTATCCCGAAGGTAAGCAACAGAATAGATGGTAGTTTATAAGTGTGATCTTCAGTGCCAGTATGGAAATGACAGTGTGTGTGGACATAGTCATTGAAGAATGCTTTCAAATGCTCTTTGGTGTCTGAGCGAGGTAATGTGAAGGGAAATGAAAGAGACCAAATAATGAGAAGTAAATGGAGAATGAATCAATTCTCTTGAAATGAGAACCTCCTGTCCCTGGAGACACTGAAGGCCAGGTTGGATGGAATCCTGAGCAGCCTGATCTGGTGGTTTGCATTCTGGCCCATGGCAGGGGGGTTGGAACTAGATGATCTTTAAAGTTTCTTCCAGCCTAATCCATCCTATGAAAAAACAATATTGGTAGTTATTAAGAGCTGCTGCATGTCCTTAAGCCTGCTAGGAATGGATGGCTGTGCTAGATGATCCTGCAGACCTTTTCCAACCTTGATGATTCTATGAAACCTTGGGCTGACTGTGCACTGCTTCTCCTTGTGCAAGATGGATGAACACAGAATGGCCAAATGGCCTCGTACCTTGCTGCTGTGTCTCTGGAGTGCAACACATCCCTGCTAAGCCCCTTAACTACTATCCTCTAATGTATCTGAATTAGTTGAAAGGCTTCCAAAGATGAGCAGAAACATGCTATTTCTACTTCTTCTTTTCCCCAAAGACTTTTCAGGTGCTATTTGAGGCAAACTAGCTCATAAGTTCATTGTTTCATTTTGTGCTTTTGTGTCCTGCTGATTGTCTCTCTTACACCTTCCCAACACAAGAAGATTTTTTCTGGTTACTCTTCCTGAAGGTGGGTTAAAATTATATACGTTTCAAAGGACTTGGATAGCAAACAAATGCTAGCTAATATCCATCTCTTCTTGTCAGTGCATGGCATAATCGTGGGATCTGCTGAGCATCATTGGTCCGTCAGTAAAGCCAGCAGGCTCTCCAGGTTGTTCAACAGTGCTGAAAGATGAAACCAAAGATGTGTAACTGTCCCAGGAATGAATGGATGTTGTCATGACATGGAACAGAGTGCGAAGAGATGTCACTGTCACATCACCTGCAGTTTTTTGCTCTTGCTCGCAGAGAAAGTACTGCTCCTTATGTGGCTTCTCCATTTGTGAAAGCCTAAGTGACACAGTTGCATTGGAAAACATATAGCAGATCCAAGTTCAATGCTAAAGAAATACTAGAAGGAGAAGCACTCAAAACAGATTGGAAAGAAAGAGGCTGTAACCATGTCTGCTGCATTCCTTTTCCATGTCTTTGGTCTTAACAAAATCCAGGCTAGTGGTACATACCAAAAAGAATTTGAGTCTCATTCATCACTTCCTATTTGTCTTAAAATGAATAATTGTAGATGGTATCCAATTACCGTGGCACAAAAACCTTTTGTTTTGTTTCGTAGTGACAGAATTTTGTGCTGAGATTGTGTGGATCCTGTTTTCCCAAGAGCTGCCTGTGGCAGCTGGGATTTCAAAATCGTTAGGATACTTTCCAGGACAAATGGTGTGCTCCTCAGCAATCCTTCAGCTCCCACGATTCAGGGAGCAGTGGGAAACCAGAGGCAGCTGTGGAAAAGCCTCTTGGCCAAGGTGATGGAGCATGCCCTGGTGGCAGAGCTGAACTCTTCCCTTCTGCATGCTCCATCTACAAATGCAGATCAAAGTGATCTTCCAGTTGGTAGTAGCATGTTTAGCAGCTAGTTTTTGCTATTTTTCAGACAATCCAGCTTTCTGTGAGTAATGTTGCTGTTTGTAAGTCTTTACATATAAATTTGAGGCAGTAAGTTTCGAGGTTGTTATTTACGTTTTTTGCATGCTTCAGCCACTTTTTATTGTTTGTAGTGTGTGGTTGGGCACAGAAGTCCTAGGCTGCTATTTGCTTGATAAACAAAATTGTTTTACAACAAGTTAATGAGCAGCGAGTAGCAAACAATGAATAACCATAAAAAAAGGTCTTATTTATGTGTGGATTATCTTTCTAGCATCTTAATATGGGCATTTGTATGAGGAGTCACTCTTACAGTGTTATGAACCAAATCTTTCTAACAGATATTTGTGTTGAATGATGAGAATATTTATACTCAGACATCTGGAATTTGACTGAATAGTTGCACACATTTTTTTTCTGTTTCATCAGAGAGCTCAGAGGGAGACTTTCAAAGGCGTGAGGGCATCAGAAACAGAAGAACCAGCTGAGACTCAGAAGTTTTATGGCAGGGAGAGGCACTTAGCGAGAGATGAATTCCAATGTGTTTTTGTTCTGAATTAAAAGAAAAAATGACTTTTCAAACATTTCTACTCAAAGGAAAATGGGAAAATTTTCAGTTCAGGAAAATAATGAAAAAAAAATTGTTTTGAGTTTTGCTAAAAGAAACAATCAACAGCTGTCATAACTTCTGCCTCCTGGCTCTGCCATGGCTCCCTCAAATGCCCTGGGGAGCTCCTGTCCGGTTGGAAGCAGTTTGGGAAGTTCCCTGAAGATAGGAGGGCTGCTCAGATTTTAGCTTTTGGCTGTCAGGCTTCAAACTGTGGAATAAAATCTGGAAGTTCTGAATATGCCATTTATGATTGTTAGGGCTTCCAAGCCCTCTTCTGCTGGCTTGTGGACTTGCAAGTCCAGAATTCTCTAGCAGTCAGCCTGGCAAAGTTGTTTTTCCTTTCCAAATCTGGAAAGATGGGTTTCCAGCAATGTGTCAGGTGAGGTGGTAGCAGATCCAGCTGTGTATCCATCAGGAATCTGCTTGTCTGGGAAGATTTCACAAAATTTCTGTAAGATATTAGTATATTGGTTTTCCTAGGACAAAGGTATGTCACCAAAATAAATAAATAAATAAAGTTCCACAATTATTGGAGAGGCATTGAGATTTTTGGGTATTAAATTGTTATGAGGTTTTGTTATTTTATGCCATTATGATTCACAGTGAACTAATCTCTCCACGACGCAGTGGTATTAGGGGTAAGAAACTAGGATCTTGTATTTAAGGGGTAAAAGGTGTTTGGTATAGAAAAAATAGCAAGTGAGGTTACGCTGAAGAGTGTGCCAGCATGATTCAGTTGTAAATGGAGTCCTGGAAGATGGAAATAATTATGTATGTAGGTAGAGCAACTACTGATGCTTATTTGTTTCTTTCAAGTAGTTTACCTTGAAAATTGGAGCTATTTTTCATCTTTATTTTCTCATAAATCAAGCCAAACGTTTAGAAGAGAAGGAGCTGATGGACTTGTTTTAATAATGAACATATGCCTGCATGTGTGCGATTTCTTTTTTATGCTTTATAATTGGCATAAACTTCTCGTGTGACAAGTCTTCAGCCTTAGCTACTGAACTTGTGCCGACATCAAAAGTCATTGTGGAATTTCAGACCTTTGATGTCTGGTTTAAGAGGAGAGCTGATGGCTGCTAAGGAGTAGCTATGAGGAACAAACAGATTTTCTAGGTCTTATCACACACAACTTATTCTGTGTTGGTTTCTGACACTTTTCAAAGTTGCACAATATTCTTACTGTTTCTGATGTTCACAATGACAACTTGGCCTAGAAAATACCGTTATAGAGGAAGAAAAACTAAGTTAGAATATTAGAACCAGATGAAAGACAAACAAGATTTTGAAATATTTTTAGTGACTTTATAAGCATTTCTTATTTTAGTCTTGCATACTACATTTTTCCTTAATTACATCTTTCTGACTCTGTGTCTGCTCATGGATGTGTGTTCAGTTTCCTTTTCTAATGTAACCCATTACAACTGCAGAATCCAGCAAACAAAATACAACAAACCATATTTACTGTCTGAATCACTACACCTCAATTTGTTCTTACAATTATATCTCAGCAATATGGATTGCTGTTTTGGTTCAAGACTAAGCAGAATCGAATACCAAGAAGGGAATAGGAGCAGAAATCTTGGTCTCCAATATATGAGGTGCTAGGGTTGCTTTGTAGCACACACAGCCTGTTCGTGATATAGAGCACAGGTAGGGAAGAAAAGCATGGTGGAAAAAGAGGGAAATAATAATACAGTGGGTAAAGAAGATGAACTCTAGATGGAGAATGAAAGTGGAAAAAAAGTGAAAGACAACAAAACTGATTTACAGAGCTTTGCTTTTATGCTTGCTCAAGTTGCTATTGAAATTGCTTTGGAGAACACATGTATTGGGTGGACTCACTTTTGTGAAGCAGAGCAGAAATTCTGCAGAAGTCACAGAACTTTTTTTAGGTTTTCTTTCAGAAATAGAAAGCTAAACACAAGAATGAATTCACTCTTGGTCTAAAATCTGCTTCACAGGAGCATGTCCCTCCAGCTATTTGAGTGGATTTACCAAGAAAAGCCCCTTTAGCGTTGCCCATGAGGCCTCGGGGCCCTGTGTGCCCTGAAAGCCAGAGCGTGTGAGCTCCTGAGACTCGTTTAAGCACTGTCAGAAGCAGGCAGGATGCCCGATAGCGTGTGTGCTGACCTGCCCTCTGCGTGCTGTCTGCTGACCCAGTCCATGAACTTTCTCTGCTTGCAAATACAGACATGTCTACTTAGCTCCCTTTCTGTCTACCTTTGTACAGCCATGGATTGTTTCTGTCAAATACAATGCTAAGCACCTTAGGAGATTTCTGTACTTGTGCGTATTTAAGTAAGAGGATTAAAAACAATAGTTCAGTGTCTGGGACGCTCCCCGAATGGTGTCCTTATTTAGCTTCTTGCTGAGGTGTGAATGCTTTTTGGATGATAGAAAGTCATTTTCATCAGTATTTCAAAGATATTTTCAGGCTGAGACATGATTTTCTGGAGTTCTTTGAGTTAGGAATATAGGGCATGTTCCTGCAGCTTTATACAAGCAATACAGTACATGCACTGATTTATTTTGTAAGCAAGTAGTCGTCACTGCATAGCATCTTGAAGCATGTTTATTTTCCTAGGTGTATCTGCAATCTGCCTGATGCTCTTGGCTCCTAATATTTGTGTTAGGCTTTAACAGATCTGTAAGTGCATGAACTGTCTCCAGCAACAACTGCTGATTATCTTCCCATCTGCAGAGACTAGTAAACAGCAGTTAATTGATCTGATAGAGTTTTTCTGCTAGATAAAACCTTGACTTTCACAGCCTTTGTGGTAACAGTATCTGTGTCAGTAGCATGATGGTATGAAGATACTCTGTGCCCCTCTGGCTCCCAGCCTTCATTTCATGAAGAATTTAAGCAGTTATGTTGTCCTTCTTGGGCAACACAGAAATATGTGAAGATGCTTCATTTCATCAACTTCAGATATCCCAGTTTATTCTTTACTTCACTCATCACCCTGAGCATCATAGACCTATGAAATCTACAGTCTGTTCTAGTGAATAACTTGGAGTCAACAGGCAGTATTTTCAATTGATTTTGCAATAAACTCTGCAGTACAGATGTTTCTGATGGAATGTAGCTCCTTCAGGACCAAAAACCACAAGAGGATTAAAAAATGTCTGTAACTACTTTTTAGGGTTTAATAGCAGAAGCCAGCACAGTTTTCCAGAGTTCAAAGACCCACCCAGGAACAGGTGGCCCATAAGGGCTAGAAACAACCAAATAAGTGATTTGTGGCCAGCTGGAAAAACCAAGGTATTTAATGACCACTGAAGGATTTGGGATTGACCTTTGAGATGAGCAAACCTTAAACAAAGCTTTGGGCAGAGCCTTTGGGTCCGTAGTATGATGCTCTGTCTCTGTCATTAAGTGTGATATTTCTCATTTAGTGTGCTGAGTGGTATGTGGAAGTGTCTGCACAAAAGCTTTGGAGGGAGAGGGTTGACAAATCATAGAATTGCTCAGGTTGGAAAAGACCTTAAAGATCATCAAGTCCAACCACAACCTAACCATACTACCCTAACAACCCTCCATTAAATCTTGTCCCTGAGCACCACTTCCAAACGACTTTTAAACACATCCAGGGGTGGTGACTCAACCACCTCCCACCAGCGCTTAAAGAGATACAACCTACAGAGTTAGAGCCTGGTGGTGAGGACACATTCTGAGTAGGAGCAATAGATGGGCTTGAATTCTTTATGGCATCAGCAGAATAAATCAGCTCAGGTGGAACAGTGTACTGGAACAAAAGCCACTTCTGCCTTGTTTAGAACTATTTTACAAAGTGAGAGTCTAAACTTGCAGTGTTAGTGGATGGATGGGTAGGTATCCCTTTGAACACAACTTAAGTTCCTTGAGCACAAACTGCAGTTCTCAAAACTCTGCTCTACTTCCAAGATATCAGAGAACTGCCTGTCTTGGTTTTCTGATAGACATTTGAAGTTTTGCCCTGACACTTACATTTCTGCTCTGACATCACGCTGAGCTCTTCTGCTGCCAGGTAGTCAGATTTGTCTAGTATTTGTGCCTTGGCAGACAGAAATGAAACTCCTTGTGACCTATGAGAGCCCTGCTCACCTGTCTGCTGGAAGCTCAGCACCCTGAAGGCTCTGCACAAAATACATCAACATGCAAATTCTGTCCTGCAATTAGTTACCTCTGTAAATGTAATGGGGCAGGTGCAGCTTCAGTGATACTCTTAAGAGAAAAGGAGCTGTGCAGCCATTGCAAGATTGATAGGGAATTGAAGAAAGAGGTGTAGAAGTTAGCTACCACCCGCATATGGCTTTCTTTGTACATCTGTTCTGGGTGAACTTTCTGGCCTGTATTGCAAGCTGTGAAAGCAGAGGCTGTATATGGTTCAAAATGTGTTCTCTCATCTATGCTGTCCACCACCAGCCTCAAGATATTTTGGTAAGGGGAGGTGAGGGTAAGCAGTCTCTCTCCTCTCCTCTGTTTGGAACTGTTTCATTTCATATTTCCTCAGATTAGAGAGATGTAGTGACTGTTACTCTCCACCAGATATCTTATATTCACCCAGAAGGTAACAGATCTGGCTACCATCCCTTGCTCCTCAAACAGTTTGTGCATTTTTTGTTGCAGGCAACTGCAGAATACAAAAGTAGCCTTTAAACTATGGATGAAAATCTAGGGATTCCTTTCCTGCCGAGCCAGAAGCCACTTCCTTTAGAATTCTCCTTTCCTTTCCAGAGCCTGCACTGTACAGAGAGAGTGATGTGTTGATTTATTTTTCCAGGGATAATATACTTTGGTGATCGTCCCACAATAGTGTAAATACTATCTCAGTCTGCTAAGCCATTATTCATCACATGTATCTAAAGCAGACTCCCCTTTTTATTGGTTTTAAAGGGAAGAACTTGAGCTGTCGTATATCTTTTTAAGTTTTCATAGTGAGTAATTAATACTACTACCTGTTGTTCAAGTTCTTTTATGAACTAAACCAGCAGCTGGTTTAAGTCATCATTCTGTTGAAGCCTGGCAGAATTATGCTAGTATAAACCATTGAACAACTTGACCCCATTTAACTTTTTTAAGTACTCAAAAAATTGTATTACTATTTTAGTAATAAGCTAAGAGCTGTAGAGCATATCCTTGAGGACTCCATCCATCAATCAAGTTCATAAAAAGTAAATTGAGTTCATAAACAAATGAGATGATGAACAGGACTGAAAATTTACAGGAATCAGATTTTACACCAAGATTAGAGCTCTAGTTATAAGGCAAATGGCCATGAAAGAATGCCATTCCAAAAAACAGTGAAATTTGCCTGGTGTATGTTTCTGTTAATGCAGAAACAAAGTATTAATGGAATCATATGAATATGCTCATGACACAGCAAACACCACAGAATTAATTAAAAATCTGCTAGGACCCCTTTTGGAGGTAAAACCCACCCAAGAAAATGAATACACACACAGAATGTTATCATGGCAAGCATGATAAATGCTAGAACTGTTGAGTTGTTAAAGACCTTTTAATTTTGCTTATTGTAACTCATTTACAGCCAACCTATATGTGGCAAGATGGAACTTGTGTTGTGGGTCATAGTCTAGTTAGTACATGAACTGTGAATATGAACAGTTCCACTCACTCTACCCCCGGACCCATTACATGTCTGTTGTAACTGGTTTATTTGCTAACCATTAGCTCTCAGTAAAATTGAATACCTTGCTAGAGCAATGACTACACAGTTTCTTATTTCTGATCATTCATATTTCACATATTCTGACTGTCAATAAAGCCTGGATCTTCTTTTATGGAAGACATTTATGTACCTTTATCTTAGCAGTTTTCAATGAAGCCAGCATCTATGTCTCTGCTGCTGCATTTTCTGGGTCATGACATATCAGGGAGTGTACTTCAATTAATGATACCATGACACTTTTTCTCTTAAGCCCTCAGCAGTTTGGTTCTCAAAGCTATATCTGAGTTATAAAAAGCAAGTCAAGAACAAGGAGATAAGTTGCATACCTCTAATTTTTTGCCTCTGTGAACAGGGAATGGATGGACATTAGGAGTTGTAGACATGAGAAGGCATGTAGCCGTGTTGTACTTACAGTAGCTAGAGACCAATTTATTCTGCTAAAAAAAAATGCATTTATCAAGTATGAAAACTTTCCATATTTGTCATTCTCCCTCCAACCCTCTTTCTTCCTCCAAACAAGAAAGCTGATCTGCCATTGATATCCCCGATGATGCTTTTCTCTGCTAGACAAACAAAGACTTGAAGTTGCTATGGAAATACACAAATCTCTCAGTTTATGCATTCATCAAAAAAGGATCATCATCATCAGATCATAATGAGTGCATGCTGTCTTTCTCTAGGTATTTGTCACAAGAGTTAATGTCAAAATAAAGAAAAAGAATGGGGTATGCTATTGTATTAGTGTCATGTCCATTGATCAATGTCTAAATGACTCATTTCTCATTTTAAAGATGGTTGAAGTGGAAACTGAACTCTGAAAAAAAAAAACAAAAAAATGCAAATGTGCAGGTATTAGGCAGCATGCTTTTGTTTAAGAAGTGGTGTGATTTTGAAGACCTCAGCTTTCCAGAAATCCAACTTGTGACGAGTTCCAGTCTCTGAACTGTTTGTATTTTTACGTGTTTGTTGATGTTTACTTGATTTAATTAGATTTTATTCCACATTCTTCTTCCTATATAAGCACAGGAAAGGTAACTAATGGTTTGTTTTCTGTGTCTATTTGGGATGCAGTAGCTATTCGCACTGACTAATCTAGTACTACTGTAGAACATTCTGAGATCTTCAGTCTTCCTGAACTGTTTTCTAGGTTTGGATCTTTTAGAGGCTGCTGTGGCAAATGGGTAAGGTTAAACTATAAATTTCCTACACCTATGTGTGAGTGCTGCAGAAATAGTATAGGCTACCAAAATTATCTGTGTTTCTGTAAAGTGAGTATAGACTTATCATCCCTTGCCTTGCTTCTCAATTATTTCTGATTTGCTTTTGCATGAGCTTTTTATTGCATGTTTCAATTTCACAGATTACCAGCACCATCAGAGCAAATCATCTGAGCAGTAAATGTGTAAGCAAAACTGAGATATCCAACATTTGTATAAAGGCAGTTACATTTTTATAAAGCATCAAAATGAGCAAATCTCTAAGAGAAACTATTGAGTTGATAGCCTTGAAGAAAAAAAGAAAAACAACATTAAAAAAAAAACCCTAAGATTGTTGTGAATTTGCAGCACAGTAATGGCACCAATTCAAAACAATACTGGGATATTTTGGCAGTCAATTTTTTTAGTGTTATTATTGAAAACCTTTGCTTTGTATGCTGTATTTTCACTGACATTTAATGAATCTCTGAAGTTTATGATGTGATTAGAGCGCCCAAACCCTGATTTTCAGGTGAATATTCAAGCTTCTTAGGCTCATAGACATGAACAGAAATGCTTGAAACGTGAAGATAATGAGTTTTAAAAGCAGGTGAATCTGAATGCCTCACTGTAGTCTAGCTCCCTAAGGAACTGAGGCTTTCACAATTGTACTTAGTGTTTAATTTCACTGTCACAGGGATGCGATCCTGGAAAAAAAAGCTTGTTTTGCCAAGAATTGGAGTAGCAGGAGTTTCTCTGTAGAGAGAGGAGTGCATGTAAAGGAGATTCTATAATTAATTCTCATAAGTTTTCCAGTAATGCAAAAGGCTGTGGGCTGAGTCCATGTATTTTTTTGGCACTAGCGTCCATATGGAAGAAACGTTTTATAAATGTTCCAAACAATAAAAAAAATCTTCTGTCAGAGTTTGCAGAAACAAATTGCAGACACCTGATTTTACATAGTAGTTCTGATGTCATAGCATTTCTTGTTGGTTCTCATGTTTGTGTTTTGCCTCATCCATGGCACTGAGCAAATGCTTGATGTTAAATCAGGTCTACTGCTGACATCTATGAAAGTATTTGACTGGGTTTTCTTCTGGTAAGAGTAACTATCATGGTAATTTTTTTTTTTTCATGTTAATCAGTTAAGTAGGGTTGATATGTGATATACTATACATCACTAAGAAAAGCAGGTTTAATTTGTCAGATAATTTCCTCATCATTACCATACTTTTTTTGCAGGTCTGCTTGGGGATAGCTGGTAGAAATACAATAGCTAGCCTCAGGTCCTTTTCTTATTCTTCAAATACTGTTGTCAGCCCATAGTAGCTGTTATTTAAGTCTCCAGGGCCAGTGAAGAAGGGCTGTGTAATTTGTTGTAGATTCAGTGTGTGTTCCTTGACAATGAATCAGTACTTTTTTTTTTTTTTTTTTTTTTTTTAGCCCGTGTGTATTGTCTCTGCTACTTTTACAGTGCAGTTGTTGGCCTGGATATTGGTTGGACAGACCAGTGAGGATGCAGTTTCATATAATTAAAAGACAAGATCTATTTTCATGCTACTTGTTATCACAGTTGCTCTCCTTAATTAACTGTATTTCAGGGTAGGCACATTATAAACTAATCAGTCTATTGTCACATGCTTGTTAGTTTTGTAATTAATTATCATGGATAGAGACAAGTAAATAATTTCTCTAAAAACAGCAATGGAAAAAAAGAAACCACAACAGAACTTACTCAGTGACTTTGACTCTTGCCTCTTTTCAGTTCATTCATTGTGTGTAAACATTGTGATTTTCTGAAGTCACTTTGTTACTTCACTGTGATTCCCCAAGTTAGTCTTAATCAGGAAATACCCAATACACAGTTTGTTACAGTTCTTCACTGCCTGCAAAAGGCTGCATTTTGACCAGATGCAAATGGTCATGTTACTTTTCAACTCCCTTTTGTAACACTGTGTTTCCTGGAGTGTAGTTTATTTTAAAGAATACATATAATCACTAATCTGGTATTTATTTTGTATATGCATACTTCTAATGTTTAATTATTGGCTGGTTTTTTTTTTTGTTTGTTTGTTTGCTTGATTGTTTTTGTTTGTTTGTTTGTTTTTTTTAATATTGAGAGTATTCTTGCCTGCTAATTTATTTGGTAGAAAATCAAAAGTTAAGGCAAATGCAGAAGTCTGAAGAGGTTTCTTTTAAAGGCTGTAAGGAGTGCAGTTGTACTGCTGGGCACCATACCCAGTTAAATAGTTTGTGGATGCAATCCATGTTAATTTAGCTGTGCCATACCCTGATATGAATTAAATATCTGTGACTACCTAGTATCTTCATTATTTGAGGTGTATTTATAATCTTGCTCAATACTGACTCTGTTGTGGCAGTGATGGTGGGTTGCAGAGGTCCTTTTGTTTGACTGTGCTTTTCCACTGTTGGTTCATCCCTCTTTAATTGCTCTTCTGCTTTCTTGGCAGAGTAAAATTACTGGAAAATTGGGCCCCACTCAGGCCAGGTTTGCATTCTGTGTTTGGCTTGGGCCTAAATCAATGTTTATGTTGCCATTTACCAACCATCCACGCTGTTGAGTAAATAGTGTCATTGCCCTGAGCCTAGCCAGTGACACTGAGGTTACTCTTATGAGAAGAAATGACCCAGTCTCCCTGGCCTTGAGGTGCTCACAGTTGCTTTGATGCCATGTCAACATAGAAATTTACATGAAGAGCCGCAAGCAGCAGCTGAGAGACAGTATAGCCCAGCTCCTCAGTACCTTTCAGCTGTACCTGGTTGAAAGAAAGCACTTTGTTTTTCTGCCTCAGATACAGTGATTCAGGCTAATGCATCCTGGCTTTGTATTTGAGCTGAGGAGGAGGCACTCATATGCTCACTCTCCTCAATCAGCTTAAAATGGGGGTTAAGAAGTTGTTCTTTAGCACCCCTTGGCTCTCAGCTGCCTGCTCTCAGCAGGGAGGCATGCTGGTTGTGTGCTAATTTGGACACCAGCAGCAATTCTTCAGGAGATTTGCCAGGCCAGAGCCCCTGAGTTCAGGCTGCAAGCCAAATATGCAATGTAGACATGCCTTCAGAGACAGGAGTGAAACTATAAGCCTGAATCTCACTGGTAGAATCTGAAGAGTGCCTCTAGCCCTCTGTTAGCAATAATTCATTTTGGACAAAGCTGTTTCCCGGCTGGCCTATCTGAGCCCTTACAATGCGACATTCCTGGTGAGTCCCCAGCTCATACCCCTGGGTTCTGTTGCCATAGCTCTGTTGTGCTGCTGTTTGCTGTTCCTAGCTAGATAACCTTCCAAGATTCCTGTTACTTCATGCACTTTATGGGTGTCCAGAGTTCAGTTCAATTGTTTCCCAACTTTTTTTTGTATACGTTTACAGACCCTGAGCTCTCCCTTGGCCTAGTCAGATGATACTCCACCTCAGCATCTCCCTCAGTCTCTCCATTTTCCAGGTTACCTATGGTATTTGTATTGATTGATCTCTCTGCTCCCAGACAGGCAGCACTTCTATGGAATTAACTTGTTTCACAGCAAGACCAAATTGACTGAATTTTGCTTTTCCTAGCACTAATCAGCTCTTCTAGGGTGAAGTAAGATTGTCATGTTAAGAAATAGTGGTGCTTACCAAAGTCCTACGAAACCAGTCACCACATGGTGCCAGATATGGTGGCATAGGCATTGAGGTATTTTACAGGACAGCCTTAATTTTACAGTGACATTTGCTTTCTGACACTACGGCTATGGTTTCCAGCAAAGTGAAACCACTACATATGCATTGGATGTGGAAGACATTAAATGGGGAGCGTCTGCCTCCTGAAGGCCTTGCTAAGCATCAAATCAGTTCTGAGAATATTGGGTTTGGTAGTGGAGAAGTAGCAATCGTATCCCATGCTGTGAGCCCAGTCAGAGGGAAGGATTCGGTGTCTCCACTTCCTTGGCAAGTGGGTGGAGGATTTAGGAACATGCAAACAGGATTTCACCTTCCCTGAGTAATTTTCTAATGATGCTGAGGTGAAATTTTATACAAATTTCTGTCTTTCAAGTCTACATTTTGTCCTGTAACCCTGAAATATGCCCACAAGTATTTCTTTACAGATTTTATATTTAGAATTGTCTCATTTTTTCTTTTGAAGATTAATGTTTTGTGGGTCTGGTGTTCTGCGATGATCTTCACACTACTGCGTCATTAGACAATCCTTTTCTTTCCTGACAGCATTTTCTGTGCATTCTTTTTACCATATGCCATCCTCATAGTACCTTTTCCTATTTTGCCGTTGACGCATTTCTCTTACAGGAATGGAGGTTGGCATTTCTAGAAGCGTTTGTCTGAATGTAAGTTATAATTTAGGTAGGTAAATAATTTTGCTGAAATATAACCTTTCTGTACATTTTGTTCTTACTTTATATTGTCAAGATCTTGCTTTTAGAATATTATGAAATAAAATATCCATTCTCAGAGACACAAGGAGACTTACACCTCTGAGTTGTCTGTGCTCTACCCTGTGTCTCCAGTTAATCCCTATATTGTTCCAGGGCCTTCCAGCCATTACTGTGCCATGGGGCTTTCCCTCCAAGTCTTGCAGTGTTTTTCCAAATCCCTGTATTGGAGAGTGTCAGTGGCAGGTAGGCTTTGGGTGGGTTGATACTATTTCATACGGTTCCATGGTTACAGCTTTTGTGGATGCAGAGGTAGCTTCAGCAGCTAAATATTAGGTGTGCTCAGCTTCATGAGTAGTTGGTAACTATAGTGTTTCTCAGTAGCGGTCCAGAGTAAAGTCATAACAAGCAGAGGATAGGGCAGGTTTTGACTTTAGGCCATTATAAGCAATTAATCTTATTTTGCTCTAAAAACAACTTTCTGAAGCTAAGGCTTGGTTCCTTCCTTTCTGTGTTATAATTAGCTCTTCAAGTATTCCACTGAAAGTTGTGTTGAAAGATGATACTGAACTAAAGTATGGTCTGGTTAAAACACCAATGCAAGTTTACAATCTGTAAATCAAGGTAATGGATTCAGAGTGGTGTAGTGTCAAGTTTTGCAATTTTATTTCTAATTATAAGCCATACTCATTTCAATATTTTTCATGGGTGTTATGGGAATACTGGATATGTTTGTTTGGTTTCTGGCCTCCAAAATGTTTTGGGCTGACTTGAAACATTTAATTTGTCCTGAAAATAAACATTTCTTACCATCTTCATATTATTTACCATGTAAAATTTGTTTTTAAGGAAAATCATTTGAAACATGAAGCATAAATGCTCTATCTTGTACGCCCTTTTTAGAGTTGGAAAAAATTCCTCAGTTCAACTTGCATTTGAAAACTGTTGTTTTTGGTTTTTTTTTAATGAATAGTATTTGCCAAAATAATACTAATCTCTCAGGATTAATTGTTTACTTTATCTATGAAAATTTTTGGGATGGATTTGTGCATGGGAGATTTGCAATATGCTCTATTAAAAACAAGAAAAAATAAAGCAACAACAACAAAAACCCAAGCAAAAACTAAAGATGAATTACTTTAATGTGGTATTTAACTTCAAACCTATTCAGGGACTCTTATACATTTTTAACAACAACCTCTGTGGCAGGTAACCATGATACTCATAAACCCGACTGTTTGATATTGACAAGCTAAACCTAGTGTATCTTTGAGTTTCTTTGAATGACTTTTTCCCATTAATAAGGAGCAATTAATCATGGTTTACATTGATGTCCTTAAACGCTCAACAGGTTCCACAAACTGTCAGCCGTAAAAGCTTTTTTTCCATTTTTTTTTCATTTATTATAAAAACAACAATAAAAACAAGTGATTAAGTGCAAACAAATAGCTCTGATAAGGCTATAGGCCTGATTAAAATAATAATAAAAAAATAAAATTGATAGCTGGGACGTGAACACACTGCAGTTGGCTTCTGGACTGGAGTGCAGGTGACATCTCAAATGCTGCACAGCTGAGAATGCCTGCAGTTCCTCACGGAAGCACAGTGGGATGAGTAGGAGAAACAGCCACTGCCTCTGCTGTTATGGGGTTTGAGATACAATTTCCTTTCTCTGAAATTTCATCTGTAACTGGTAACCCTTGCCAAAGTGATCATATGCATTTTTACATTCATGACACATGACATTCATATACATAGTTTATAGTAAAAAGAAAGGGATGGAAGAATTTTATTTAAAAATTGGATTGAGTTACCAATCAATATCAAAAGCAGGTGTTGACGTGTGGTGAGAAACTCACCACCTGATGGTGGCTGTCCAGTTTCTTCCTTGAAGATACAAGGTTAGATTCAGTATCACTTAAATAGGTAGAAGTTTTTCAGTTGCCACTAGCCCCACTGCTGGCTATGTGGATGTGGCAAAATGCTCCAAAAAGGTCACTATGAATTGTAGAATCATTAATGTTGGAAAAGACCACTAAGATCATCTAGTTCAACCATCAAACCGTCACCACCATGTCTACTTGTTTCTGGAACACCTCCAGAGATGGTGACTCCATCACATCTCTGGGCAGCCTGTTCTAATGCCTCATCACTCCTTCAGAGAACAAATCTTTCCTAACATCCAACCTGGACCTCCGCTGGTGCAACTTAAGACCAGGATGTAGCCTGTCTGCTGCCCCAGGCAATGTGAACACCACTGCCCAAGACCCAAGAAACAGAAATTTCAGTTTCAGATGTTGAGGAAAAGGTCCTATAAATACCTAAAGTAGGAGCTGGTTTGTATAAAACAAGACAGATTTCTCGTACAGACTGGCAGACGTGTACATTGAGATGTTCTGTTCTCAGTGACTTTATCATTTTGCCCACCTTATAACTATTTTGCATTGAATGTGAAATGATGTGTGAAAGTGATAGCTTTTTGAAAAATAGTTCTGGTGTAAGACAGTTTTGCACATAAATGTTCCTGTATGAATGCATAATTGTCTGGTATGTGTTCTGGAACTGAATTCAAGTCTTTCGAGATTTAACAAACTAAATATAAAGGAGCAACTGAGGTGTATAGCTCTGCATTGCATTATGTGGTAGTGTTCCTTGTTTTAGTAAGGGTTCTCTGTGTCAAATAATGGCACTAGAAAGATCTGGCATATCATCAGTTGTTCAGGATCATGGAGTTAATTGATTCGGAACCATTTATCATGAAACTCAATGGCAACAAGACTGAAACTGATGAGCAACATCTTGAAATCCACACGGCTAATTTAAAAGGTGAGAGTTTAATCAAGCAATCTGGTTTTCAGAAGCAGCAGCATCAATTCTTAGTAAATATATGGGATTGGCAGAGGAATTGTATTTAACAAATCTTTTACTTTGGTGACTAAATATAGATGCTAGTGCTTAACAAACCCAACTCCAAAAGCTGAAAATGATATTGTGTAGTGGATATCTTTGGCATTTGCATGTCTTTGCTGTCTAATGACACTGATGGGATTATGAGGAATATGTGTTCAGTAATCCTGGGATTGTCAGGATATCTTAGTAATCATTCTCTCCAAGAATAAAAGTCTTTAATTTTCTTTAGATGCTTTCCATTTTGCTTGCTTAGAACTGCTCCTGTCCAGCTCAAGGATCTTGGATTTCCTTTCTTTACTGAGATCATTTTCAGTGCATGGGCTCTTTCAATGCATGTGCCTCATCCATCCTCACTTACAGGCTTCTCACCTGAGCACTTGGCTGTGAAGATTTCTCATTCTGAATAAAAGAGACAGCTTCTTCCAGTGACAGAGAATTGTGCTTAAACAGCGCCACTGTTTCCTTAAAGTTATCTGAAACAACTGATGTTGGCCCCCAAGGGCAAAATTTCAATCTGTGGTACATGACAAGAGGGAACAGCATTCTTATAGTTGGATCACATGCATCAGATCTTGTAAGGAGCTGTTGTGTCCTAGTTATTGCATGGGACTTTTTTTGTTGCCTTTTCTTTTAGACACTGTAGGCGCCTTATTCTGAAGACCAAAATAAGGCAACTAATGCAATTCTAAACACTTTATTTTTGCAGTCAAAAGTATTTTTAAAAGCACTAATTTTTATTTTTGTTCCCAGCTCATCTGTTTCGTAAGCCCTCCTCATGGGGTTGCATCCACTGAAAGTCACACAAACAAGGCAAACAGATGCAAAACTTTTAGTGAGATGTAATTCATTTTTTAAAACTGTTTATGGTGTATAAACTTCTTAGCAAGGTTTTTTGTTTCCAAAACTTTCTTAATATTCATAGAAATGGTCTGTAGTGCTGTTGATATGAATACCAGAAAACATCCTTTCGGTACTGATAAAAGGTGTAGAATACTTGACAGAAAATTCAGCCTAAAAAGACATGTTTTCTTTAGATAAGGCTGTTAACGCAGAAACCCTGACTTTAAACTGGAGTATTTTTATCAGATTGGGATTGCTGTCAGTGCATATCACTGTAAGCTGATGTTATATGGACTGAAGAATAATGTTAACATGACTTAGAGGAAATTAATCGGTATTAGTCAGCACTTGTTTTTCATGTACTTAGGGTCATGTTGTTTTCTAAACTATTTTTTTTCCTATTCAGTGGTGCAGGTAGGATGATTTAAAATTGGCAGTAGGGTAGTAATACTGTGACTGAAAGAAAAAGGTTGATGAAAAAAATATAGAAACTGATGAAGAGGATCACACTCACGGGTGAATTAGAATTATGCAAATGACTTCTATTTCTAATTCTGTTTTGCAAAATAGTTTTATTCTATAATAATGCACTTAATAGATGTACCTGAAAAATAAGTCTTAAAGACTATGAGATTTTTTTTTTTTTTTTTCCATTTAATATTCTTCAAGCATTGTAGTATAAATGCTAAGTCATGGCTTGAAGCAGTGATTGAGCACCTGGTAGGCAGGCAGGGCCAACCCAGGGGAGCTCAGGTGCATGCAGTGCATGTAAGGACATAGCACTGTTGTAATGATGAATTTACTTGAATGGCTCTATATATCACAAATTCTGTTACTGAACTGATGCCTAATAATTTAACAAAAAAAAAAAAAAAAATTAGTGGCTTCTGGTTGCACTATGACTTTTTGTCGAGATAGTAACACAAGAGAGCATCTTTAGATTACTGCAGTGTGCAATTGAGGTAGATCTTTGTGTGTACAGCTGTCATTGTATCACTTAGATTTTTCTAACCAGCTACACCTATTAGCTTAGATTAGAGTGAGCTTAGGTATTTGGGTAAAGAGAAAAGCTTCTAGAAAACAAATCTTGTTGGAAATCTGTGCAAGTTTCCTTTTTGTTTTGTTTGCCTTTGTTCCAACCCTGTAAGAAGGGGCTAGTCAGGGCAGTGTTGCTTCTGGAAATGTGGAACACTCACAATCTAGGTTCATTCTAAATGAGTATACAAAGCTTTCTTTCAAATAGTCTAAGGCCTGAGAGCACCTTGCCTGGGTACATCTGAGGGTTGTGTGTCTGTAGGAATGGGAGAAGATGAATTTCACTTACCTTGCAAACAGCTTGATGTTTGAACCATGTTAGGTAAACTATTAGGTGGGAGGTAGTGATAGTCTGAAAAAGGCCAGCTTTCCAAGTGATAATGTACTTAATAAAGAAGGATAACTATAGCTATGTTAAAACTTGCATAGCTTGGATCAAGGTGAAAAGCAATCACCAGTAAAAACTAGCTCTCACAGGAAAGTCAGGTGCTTTCTGAATGAGGTAATAAATGAATAGAAGGTATTCAGTTCTGAAATTTGAGCTATTTTTTAGACTTACTACAAGGTGTGGGTACCTCCTTAGTACTTGACAGTACCAAGCCAATCTGCTCAGTTTGGCTCATTGTTAAATTTTCAGTCCTAAATGCCTGCCTGCAGGTGAAGATTAAAGTGCACCATGCATACAGGCCTCTTGCAAAAACTTTGCCTTGGAATAAAAAATCATAAGTCTCTTGCACAGCTTGTAATTGTGAAAATACAGTCTATAGCTCTACGTTGTCTTTGGAACCGCTGTTGCCTTTAAAATGTCTCTGTTTCAGGAGGGAATGGCAGAAGGGCAACAAAACCTTTCAGTTAAAGTTTGATGTTGCAATTCTTTGGCGTGGTTAATTAGGGAAATCTTTCTAAAAATTTGTAAGTATTGGCTGATGTGAACTCTGTTTCTATTTCCTCGTTTCAACCTTTATGAAAATGTGATCAGAGGAAACACTTGATTCAATCCAACGTAGCATGAAACTGTAAGTGTTACTAAAAATCTCCGTTTCAGATGTATCAAAACGTTTGTCAACTCTACAACCTGGTCTTGGGCTTAAACATCTCAAAACATCCTGACAGATAATATTCAGAAACAGATTTTTTTTTTTTTTTTGGTGGCTTCTTTATGTATTAGAGATGTTAACGGTTCTGCTGTGATTTGCGGTTAGGTTCTCAGCTTACCTTAACAAAAATAAATAAAAAATAAATTAAAGCCATTAGTTCAGTACTATGCTTTGTTTTGTTAGAATGTCTGCTGTGTCTGAAAGTCCTTCAGGGCATCAGACAAAAATGGCTAGAAGTCAAGTAGGCCGGAAATGTAAAGAAAGGCTATGTGATATCCTCTGCAAAATCTGAAGGGCTGATCCTTGTAAGTTTCAGTGGCTGTAACTCCACAGAGGCTGATGGTCCTATAGGCTTAATAAGGTGCTTTTCATGGAAATAGCCAAGCTATAGAGATATGCTGTGCATCTGATTTGTTGTAGTTTTCTGCTCAGTAATATCTGTATTTTATTACACTTTCCATGAGCCTAAGTATTTTTGTAAATATGAATGTATGTTGATGCAATGTGAGAAGATTGTTGCAGTAACACAGCAGACAGAAGTGAGAAACAAAAAATACAAGAGTTGCAATGCTGTCTGGCTAGTTCTGCATATTGGTGACACCGTCATCCCCCTACCACCCTCCAAAAGAATAAGCTATCCTGTATGTAAAAGCTTTCAAAGCTAGTTTCAGTTGCTTACTTTTTAACACAGTAATGTAATACTGTATGCAATTTTAATATTTGCTCCTTACGTAAAGATTTTATAGTCCATTTTTGTTCATTGGGATGATTTATTAGGTCCTTTACTGCTGGAATGAAATCTTTTCAGGTATGCTATGATAAGTATTCTTTTATTATCCTTTACAGACCTGTTATGAACTGCTTCATTTGTCTCTATGCTGTTCCAAGTTTTCTTCGGTTAAATCTATTGTCCTGTTTTGAGACTTGACAGTGTGAAGCACAATCTTCTTTTGATGCGAGCACACATTCTTATTAATGTTAATGGAAGTTAGGTGTAGGCTGAAGCTGGAATAGACTGGATAGAGATTATTACAGAACACTAAAAAAAAAAATATCTTTTATTTTGCCTGGGAACTGATAAAGATGTGTATTAATTTTCCCTTCTTTGTTCAACCACCCTGCCACCCCCTTCCTTTTCTGCTTTGCTTTCCCCTATGAGGCAACCTTCGCTTCTCTTTGTTTAAGTCAAGTAATTCTAGAAGAATTGACGGTAAGGAGAAAAAAAAGGATAAACAGAAGCTGAAATCTATTTCTCCTCTTTTTATAATTGTTCCTCTGCATTATTCCAGTAACAAATAAGAAATCTGATCCTTTCGTTTTTTCCCTGGTTTCTATTATTTTCTATAAAGAACAACAAAGATGGATAGCAGCAGACACCAAGATTCTTCTTTTTTAAAAAATAAATAAATAAAATTCTTCTTCCTGTGCAAAGCTTTCTGGGATAAATAGCAATACATTACTTAATAAATATGGAAATTGTTAGGCGTTCACCAGTGACCACATAGGCTCCAAAGATTGCATGTCTCGCTTCTTAACAGCAGCAAATTCTTGATTTGCTCTCAAATATTTGACCATGTGTAAGAAGGCTGCATATATAGTTGTTTTTTTTTTTGTTTTGTTTTGTTTTGTTTTTTTCCTCAGGAATAGTTACATTGAAATTGGCTGCTAGATTTGTTTAATGTTCTGTTATCTTCTACATTTCCAACGTGGAACTTGGTTAATGAGTTTAGCTATAGGTGTGGGTACCTTTTTCTAGTGATGATTAAAATGATCACGTTGGTGGTTAGGGATGCATTCGTGCATTTTATGTCTAAATATATTTTCCCCGTGAAGTGCTGAGCATGCCTCCTTGAAAACTCAGACCTGTATCTCAAAGTGAGTGCTCAGGAGAAGACGCCTTTGAATACTGTAATTAACAATAGAAAAACAAAACAGTAATCCACTTTGAGAATGTGCTTGAAAGCAGAAAACTGAGAAAAGTGACAACTTTCATGTTTTTATGATTTGCGGTATGGAACCTTGCTCTGGGGTAGGGTTCTTTCCATCCAGTGTTGTGGTGGTCTTGTTGTTCACATCTTCAGATTCAGGTGTCTGTATAAATGCTACTTGCCTTCTTAAGTTCAGTGAAAGCCAAGGATCTGATCTTGGATGCAGGATAGCAGAACATTGCTGATGAGACCTGCATGTGAGCTTTACTGTTTTCATCTACAGAAAGCATTCTCTTGCAGTACTGCCCTGGGTAGAGTTCAAGGCTTAGCGTGAGGTTTCAGCACTGAACGGGGAGTATTGGCACCATTAGCTAAGTCAGGCTGATGTACCTGTGCATCCCATTTAGTTTTGATGCTGAATGCAAGGCAGAAGACTTTGAAATGCTGACCATTATAAATGGCCCAAGATATTTCATCCTTCACACTAGAATCCTCTAGTTGTACGTGATGCTTTTCGTAATGGGGCTTCTTACTGTTTTCCCTCCACTCAAAAAAAAAGTAGATATTTTCTGTATGCAGGGAGCTCTGACATTGTTACAGCTGTTGGGGAGAGGGAAAAAGATTTTTATCACAGGCTGGACCATGTCCTGCACAGCTGGAGCTCCATCTGACTCTAGAGAGGCTGGCATCATGCCTTCAGCTTCTACTTCGATAGAGCTGTAGTAGTGTGGGAAAATGCAACTGATTTCCTCATTTGTAGTGGACTTCTTGTGAGATGAAGACAGAGTGATTATTTGGAAGACTTGGTGGATAGTGGATCCTTCATGGTAGTCAGAGTAGTAAATCACATTAAAGGAGGAATTTTTAACAGTGTTGTAATGGAAGTTCATTTAAAAATGATGCATAGTCCTGTTTACAGTGGCATCATTGTTAATAAATGTTTAGTAAAAGGAGGGAAACAGGAAGAGATGCAGTAAAATGAACCCTATATATTACGTTTAGATAAATAGATATCATATTTTGGGCCAGATATTGGCCATATTCATTATGGTTCACTGATCTTGTTCCTTGATCATATAAGCAGTGCTAATTGATGCAAATACGTTTCCTGTAAGTGAACCGAGAAACAATTTGTCACGGCTAAGTTGATGGTAACATACACAACCATCAGTAGGGATGGCAGCTTAATGACTTCCACTTTGATAACCCTGTTATTTTGCAGAGGTACTTAATAATAGCACTCTGGTTCCCATCAAAAAACAATTTAGCAAATTTATTGGTTTGAAGAAGGGCGTTAATTATGTGAGATTGTTCAGTGCAAATCGCATGGAGGCTATGTAGGGTTTTCTCCTTGCACTGATAGCAATATGAAGAATCACACATTGTTTTGAACAAGTGTGAACATTCCCAGAAAATTCTGCGACTCCTTGGGTGAAGTGGTAAAAATATCTCATATCTGTTAATGTTGTTGCCTCACTTAGCCTGCTGCCGCAGAGTGTCGAAGGTTATGTAAGAACAGGGAAACTTTTTTCTTAAAAAGTCTGAACCTCCAGCAAATGGCTCAGAGCGTGACTACTGAATCAGCTCTTCCATTCAGACTTGACACTGGTTTTTCTTCCTTGTTTATTGACTCCAGGGGGAAAAAATGAAGAGGTGGTAGCATAACCTTCTCTTTGTGCTGTTTTACTTCACAAGTTACAAGATTCAGCCTGTTTCTGGACAGTTTAGCTTATATTCTGATCAATCCTGTGCCAGGTTTGGAAATGAAAAGCTCCTGATAACCCCTGGCTTAAACCTCTGGGGAAAACAGCCAAGTTGCAGGCATGTTGCTACATTTTGTCATATGGAAGGTTTCTAATCACAATAGAACTGTTCTTTTTTTCTCATTAATTAGCACACCTCTAGGGTCAGGGAGAAAATATGGCTTTTACAAGTGAAGGAACAGAAATAAAGTTCTAGTGGACGAGGTACCATCCCTACGTTCCTTCATGCCTGAGCTACAGGATTCCGGGAAGGAGCAGAAAACGAGGGGTCTTCTGTACATGTAGGTTGTGGCAGGTTGCAGTCACATTTTCCTTATGGGCACATGGAGCTAATCTGGGCTGAGATTATCCACAAATCTCATTTTCCCTTGTCGCAGATGATATCAAGAGCTTTCTGGAGGGATTACAAGGACTTTGTTCTGTCTTTTGTGTTGAGTTCTGATCATGTGGCATTGCCACACGGCAAGAGGGGCAAAGGAGACTGCAGTGCCTGGCACAGCACATCCTGCTCTGCCTATTTGACAGTGTTGCTTTTATGTATCATAGATAACGATTCAATGGCAGAAATTTTTCCCAGCCAACTTCTGCATTATCAGAACTCTTTCTTTTACTATAAAAAGCAATTTCAATAATTTTTCTAAAAGGGAACTAAAGCTGTGTTCCAGAGGAAATGCTACAGTTTTAAATACCAATTAAGCAATCCAGTTCAAGTACGTAGTAAAATCTCCATCAAGCTAAGGCTGTTGCCTTGAACATTGTAATGCAGTGAACATTCCCTGGAGCATCATAAATCCTTTTCTCTGCAGTAGACTTTATCTTGCCCCACGGAAAAATCAGACTATCTTTTGTCCGAAAGACCTTTAACATGGATCAGGCAGTATCTGGTATTGAAAGAATCCCGTCAGTGTAACTACTTGTCCTAGTCAAAACCAGAACCTGCTTAGTTCTTGTCAGGTGGAGATGATAAAAAGAGGCAATCTTGGAGATAACTAAGCAACTGTGCAAACATAAACAACATAAATCTAGGAAATTACTAAACTTAAAATGCATTTCTAAAGAAGGTTTGAAATGTGAAAATCATTAAGAAATAGTAAATATGAGATATGAAAAGAGGGTTGTGGGAAAATTCCCCCATGGTCAGGAGTATCTGAAAGCTTAGCTGTGGAGTGAAATGTTTTGAAGACGCGCTCTGGAGAGGAAACCCATGCAATGCAGCAAGATATCTAGCTGTAGCCAAAGCAGCCCCTGATGCTGCAGTACCATTACGTATATAGGATGTCATGGTAAGATTCAGGCCTGTACTTCACCAGAGCTGAAGGTTGATGCTCCCTTACATGATGTAGAGAAAGGACTGGGTGACTCCAGACTGTGTTTGTGTGTGCATGCTCTAACCCCAAACTCTGACTGTATCCAAGTGACTTATGGTATTGCAGGAATGGCCTCTGTAGTACAGCAGCCTGCTAAGGCTGTCCTATGGGTACAATGCTAGATCCATATCTTCTTGGTGTTTTAGTGTGATGGCCCATCAGCCCTGGTATGCTGTGCTTCTCCCGTCCAGTTCTGTGATGTGTTTGTGGAGACTGCAGATAGGGAAAGAGACTAACATCAGAATTGGGAATTTCTTTAGTTGAAGATAGTCTATCATTATTAGGTATGAATGGCTTTTTTTTTTTCATTTGCATTGTTTAATTTTTCCTATAAGTATCCTTTACACCACTCAATCTTTTCTGTGTTTTGATTTTTATTCATCTGGCTTTTAGCTAAAGATGCTGAGAAATCTCAAGACCTTGACCCTGTGTTTCTTTAAATCTGTGTGGATGATTTCCAAAACTGATTTGAGATTGATCTTTTAAAGTCTTGCAATTGTTTTAGAAGTGTTTTACTCTTCACAAGAAGCAGGGAGTAAGACGAAAATTTATTATTTGTATTATCTTGACATTATAATTTTTCTAGATCTAATTTTTCAATGATGTGAATTGGGTATTTCTACTTCTTTCACTGAAAACTCACTACAGATGTGGATCTGAAATGAACTTTTAAAAATATCCCGCCGTAAATCTTTATTCCTTAGTGACTAACTTCAAGATTCTTCAGGGGTTTTGACATTTTTCATCTTTTATCTGATCCATAATAGAGAAAATGTTATTCACATCCAATATATTAAATAGTGATAGTCTTATCTATGTGTACAGTGTTGAATCAAATGTATCTGAAATACTAGAACTTGGGAATGAACAGTGAACTCAGAGGACTGATTTGCTATGTTTTCATGTTCAAACCACGATTTTAAACTTGTTGCACCTTAAAAATGTCTAGCAATTATCTAGAAAATAGCTGTGAATCTATCATTGTGAAAAATCTAGCTCTAAATAGGGCTGGTACATGAACTAGGAATACACTAAAATCCAATCCATTTTAAAACTTCTAAATGATCAGCTCCTATGCTTCTACTTTGCTGCATTTCCTGAGGGTTTCAACGTGAACACTAGCCTTAAAGAATATGACAAGTCAGTATTTCTGCTAAAAGGATATTTTATTAGGTTTTTCTGTTTTGCTCACTGTGTTATTATATTAATAGCTATGTATTTTAAGAACAGTAAAATACATGTCTCTGTACTGTAGAAGATAATGTGAGAAATTAAAAACAGTGGATTCTCTGTCTCCTGAGCTCTAGGTAGCTGTAGCATGTGACCTCCTTTTTGGTCCACGGCTATAAAAATGCCTCATCCTTTAAACATAGAGGTTACCTTGAATAACCTATCCTTACACAGAGTTATATTGCTAGCTTTCCAAATCATACAAATTACTCTGAAGTGAAACCGCAATGGAAACAGTCCAAAATCACATTCTTGGCTCAGCTCATCATACCCATAGTTATTTGCCAGTTCCCTTTTTCTTCAATTTTCAGAGTAGTTTATAAAAATGTTTATATGTGTCACGTTGAACACTGGAACCAATGTTATTTTTTTCATTCATTGCTTGCTGCTACCAAGACAGTGTTAAGATGGAACAAATTAATGTAAATCCAGTAGCAAGTCCGTAGATCAAATTTACTGTATTAAATGTAGATGGCTATATTTTGTGTGATCCTTGTGGTAAAAGTTATAATTCTATACTTGGAAAATAAACATAGGAAGCAGTAGATGGAAAACGTATCTTTGTGATGATCCACAAGGTGTCTTGTGGTTGTTCAAAGTTTTAACAAATCACTCAGAATTTTCTAGGCCATTAAAGTACTTTGCAGATTAGATATATTTCAGGAAGAGAAATTTCAAGATAAAAATAAAGGTACTCCAAATCACCTGTGTATGTGATGTAGCTTTTGGTAGATGGTAATTCTGCAGCATACGTATTGTAGATGTACAGCACTCCATTAAAAACAACTTGTTGTTCCATCACAGTTTGAGTGTGCAAATTTAGTTTTAACACCAAGTATATGGCAGGTGAAAGATTCGGGAAAAAAAAATACCCTATGAATGGGAAAGATGGGGAATGTTTCCAAAAGTGCCCAAGTTTCAAGGAGAAAATTCCTGGTATGCGCAAATGAGGGGCGTAAGCAGTATCCATGTTTCTTAAGACTTTTAGAAGGAACTAAGGATCAGATTATGTGCTCTTTCTGTAGCTGGCATGTCCCATGAGTCCTCAAGCAAATCTGTTAGAAGCCAGTTGGATTAGGAAAAGAGGATGTTATTCTGCAGAAGTAAATGTACCGTAATCTCGCTATTAAATGGTAAATCCTCTGAAGGATTTCTTCTACAATATTTTGGAACAGTTATGTTACTACTATTGTTAATCATAATAGACTGTATAGTAGGTGTGAATTGTAAAGAGAACTACTTCTTCTGGTAAAGGTAGATAATACAATTCCAGATCCCGAAAAAATGAAACATTTGAATGTTTAATCTCAGTGTTTGATTTCCTTTCTGTTCATGGGAAGGACAGATGAATTGGTAATTTCAACATTCACTGCATCAGCCTACGCTGCAGTCTGTTCTGAGACTTTTCCTGCTTCAGACTGATGATATATACAGTGACTTCTTGAGCAGTCTGAATCTGCAGTTGGAAACACTGTGTTGGATTCTGAAAATTGCAGACTTGATATAACCTTTTGGTATGAACCACATATGGATATTTGTACTTCCATAACCATTGGGATCATGATAGGTTTTTTTGTTGTTTTTTTTTAATTCCCATGTGAATATGGTTATTCATTCATGTTTAAAAAAAAATATTTGTTCTTAAAGATTAAAATACAGAATAGTTCAATTGGAAGGGATCTTCAAAGATCATAGACTCCAGATGCCTGACTACTCCAGGGCTAATAAAAACTTACAGTATACTATTGAGGGCATTGTCCAAATGCCTCTTGAGCAGTGACAGGTATGGGGTACCGGCCACCTCACTAGGAAACCTCCTCATAGAAAATAAATTTTCCTGACATCCACTGCGAACATCACCTGGCACAGCTTTGTGCCATTCCTATTTTTCCTGTCCTTAGTTCCTATTGGACCAACTCCCTCTTCACTTTGCTTCCTCAGCAAGTTGTAGAGTTAATGCCAGGATTAAAAATTTCACACACACAGTCTAGAAACAAGAAGAAGAAAATCTATATCACTTGAATGACCGGTAATACAATGTAAATAACAAGGGTAAATCAGTCCAAGCAAATATTTTACAAATTCTTTGGGTAAAATGTGTTCATCTACAGCCCTTTCCCACAGCCCAAGTGAAGTTGATGAGAGTTCGGGGTTTTGGCTCAGACAATTCAATTGTCTATTCTGCAATTACAATAAAAAAGGCAACAGTAGTCTGTTTGGAAACAGCTGATAATTGGAAAAAGAGCTGAATTTGTCAGCAAATGTATTTGTCGGCACTGATTTGACCAATTGTACATATTACACATTGTACATATTGTAAATTATTGCCTTCTGAGAGAGAGTGTCGAGTGTATGTCCAGCTACTTTCTTCAGTGGCTCTCATATAGAGGGCAAAGCATTCAGGGGTATATGTCAACTGAATGTTAAATGCAGTACAGCACAGTAATTTATTATTGAGCATAAATAGATTATATTCCAATTGCTTTATCAAAACCCATTCTACTCTCACTGTAAATATGAAGTTCTGACAAGTGAGTTATGATCCACTAAATGACTTAAGGCTGGTCTATTAATCAAAGGAGATGCTAAGTATTCCCTTACCAGGAGAATGATGATGCTTTAATGAACAAAAAATATCTTCATTAAAAATACATTGTTTTTTTATTTATTTATATTTAGCTCAAGAACTATTTGTTTTCTATAAAGTATGCTTTTAAAGTAGCTAACCACAAACTCAGATTAGGGATCCAATTTCACAGCTCCCTATGACAGATCTAAATTACATGGTAGTTAGTGAAGTTCTTAGAGGAGGAGATGATTGAATTCCCATGCTTTTTTTAATATCCTGTTTACAGGTTCAAATATCTCCTCTGATATACTTAAAAGTCTGCCTGCCTGAGAACCGTGCTGAATCCTGGGCTGCAGCAGTGCACTACTTCAGTGTGACAGCACAGACACCTCCTTTGTGCGTGCAATTTGAGTGCTGCTGTTTTTACACTTTCTCAGGTTTCTCTTTTAAGGTAGCAAGAGCCAGGAGCTTGTGGCCGTTCCTGTTTTTTTCTGCACCGTGGGTGTCTATTTAATTATTTATTTATTTACTTATTTGAGAAAGTGGATGGAAAACAAACTATAGTCACCAGTCCTGTTTATAAGCTAAGCTGTGACATTGTCAAGATAGTTATTTTTCTGGTCTGAAGCTTGTAAGTGCTTTCTTTATATTTTGTGGTTTGAATGCTCTGGTACTAAATGTTGATAAACCACCTGTTGGTCTCCTTTTGGGTCTTTTGTTTCTTTGTTATTTTTTCCCAGGTTGTTCTGTTCTTTTTTGTCTCACCTGTTGCATTTACCCCTGGTAACAGGTACCACTGGAGCCTAGCCATCCTGTAGTCAAAATATGACAGCCTCCCATTCCTTCTAATATTGCCTGTCTTTCCCTATGGTGGTCTGTGGGGAGAAGTGAAAGGAATTACTATTTGGTGTGCTTCAGCCCTGGCCATTGTCAATCAGTGCTTCTGTTATTTGGGCAGTTATAATACCAGGAAAAACTGTCATATGGTCATTGATGTGGGGGAAAAAAAAAAAGTAAAGCATAAAGGTGAATTAATAAAGTCTATTGTGAGGCACAACAAAAAAATTGGAATGCTACAAAACTGGTTTTGTTGCAAATAATTTTTGTTCCCCTTAGCAATGGAATCTGTAGTGCCTGCCATGAGATGCAGAGCTGTTATTACACTCAGTCCAATAGAAATCACTTCAAGTCCGAGTTTGGATTCCTGAGGTCAGGTAGAAAGGAAATGGGATAGGTGGAAGCTGTCAATCACACCACTGTCCATTGCACTGCTAGAGTGAAAAGATGCTTAAGAGGCTCCACGTGAGTGAAATCCTCTCCTGTGTTTTATACTCCTGCGATTTTCACTCCTTGACTGTAGTAGCTACTATGATTTATTGAACATGCTGGTTGCATGTTTCTTTCCACAACACTTCAGGTTATGGCTTTCCTTACACAGATTGGCACAAGATTTTGTCGTTATGATACACCCATAATGGTCTGTAATCCACAGAATAGTCTGGAAGTACTCAGGTTTAGGAGTGGATGTAAGATGCTAATGTGTGGGCATGTGGTCTTTAACATGACTGATTTTTGCAAGCAGCATTTAGTAAAACTAAATGCTCAAGTGTTAGAATATTGGCATTTCACTATGAAGTTTAACAGAAAGAAACAGCCATTAATGTGTATTTGATTAGTTGTGAAATCAGAAATGACTATGATGTTCATGATACTTAAGCTGTCTGCTAAAAGTGAATGTATACTGTCTATTATGTCTTCTTTACCCTGAAGTTGAATAAATATTTTCTTTCACTCTTTCTCTTGTTATTTATGAAACTTCCCTTTGTGATGTGAAGGGCAATGTTTTACATTGGCAGATTTCTCAGTATCAGTGCTCTGCTTCAGTCAACAACCTCTGATCTAATGGATGGACAGTGCATAGCCTGGCTCATTATAAAGAAATTACTGGGATACTTAAAATGTAAAACTTAAAGTGAGTAATGGAAAACCTGAAGTCAAAATGATCTCATCTGTACATGCCCCATTATCATAAATGGAAGCTGGTTGAATATTTGCCTGTCACAGTTTTTCCACTGGTAATTATCATGTCAAGACTGAAGATATTCTATCCACAGGGAGCTGGAGGATACTATGCTTTTAAAAATATTCTGTATGCATAAGACTTCCTTCTCTGTTAGCTTGCTTATCATTTTGACTATTTCTTTTGAAGTAAGAAACAGATGGCAGCATTCACTGTAATAAGTGCTGAAAAACATGCCAGCCAATTAGGGAAGCTTCAACTGACTGAAAACCTGGAACCTTTTCCAGTATTTTGGTGATTTTCTTCCCCCCCTGTGTATCTAGAGGAAATTTCTTATTTATCATTTGTTTAATAGAATCATAAAATTAGAGATAAAAGGAAGGTTAGGTTATTTAATCTCTAGTGAGAAACTTATATAAAAAAAAAAGAAAGCTGGAATACACTTCATAGACTCTTTTTTTGTTCTCCAAAAGTTCATTTAAAAAAAAAGAAATCCAAAGAAGCAGATCAGCATTGTTAATGTGAACCCTGTTCCTCACCTGAATGTCCTAGTATTAACTGGTTTTGTATATTGTCTTTGAATATTCACTAATCCTTCAAACACCAGCATATGAAACTACATCTTCCCCTAAGTGGTGTTGCAGATCACAGCTCTTCAACTATTTCTTAAATTCATTATTATGTGATCCAGAAACTCAGAAATTGCCATTTGACCTGTTTGCTTCTCAACCACATTCTGTGACGAGTCCCCTGCTCATCACTGGGAAGTCTTCTTCATCAGGGAAGGTCACTCCTGAAAACGCAACTCATTACCTATCTGCCCCTTGTGGAGAATCATGCACCTCTACGTCCTTTTACTCCTTGTAGCGATTAGTATTATTAAAAATATAACCAAGAAAAAGGCATTTTGTGTTCTAATTTGAGATTTTATTCCCTGGTTTTGTTTTGATAGTTTTTGTGAGATACTTTGTAGCCCTATCCTTGCTGTTTCAGTGCTTTGTTTCAGAGACTGAGCTGTGCAGGTTTCACTGTTTCAGGATTCTCAGCTTTTGTCTTTTTAAAATTTTACTGCTTTCTGCAGAAACCTTTCTTCGCTATTCTTAACATTATACTCTCTAAATGTCTACTGTAATACCATTACATCAATTTCTCTGCAAACCTTTTGTATTACTCTTTTTCAATGACTTTTCAATTGTAGTCAGTGAGCTTCTGAGAATGTGACTTAAAGCAAAATGAGTGCCACTTACAAAGGTAGATTTAGTCAATGAAAGGTGAAATTCTGCTTCAGGCAATAAAGCAGTTTTCCAGGCTTCATATCAGCTCTTATCAGACCTGGTCTGTTGTTCCTAAATGAAGATGTTTGATGTGTTTATGGGTGACTATGGTCACTTTGGGAAGCATTTGGTAGTAGTTAAGGGTAAAATAGCGATTGTTCTTCAAAATTAGAAACAACTGGTAGCTCTGCAGTGATGATTTAAAATTCTTCTTACGTTCTTTCAAACCACGAAGTTGTGTGTTGCTCAGTGATTGAATGCATTTGAACTTATGGAACTTTTCATTTAATGCTGGTCTCCATTTTTTTTGGCTGAAGCCCAAGCCTCACATCTTCTAGCTGCAGGATTCCTTTCTGCAAACTCCATCCTTTGCTGAAGGATCAGGGTAACATGAGCCCATCTCTGCTTTCCAGCAGGCAGCACATTAGAGAACTGCACGCTGACCAGCTGCAAAGACAGGTGCTATTCTCCTTTCCTTTATTCTTCTCCCTTACTTCATCTTGTAAGTTCCTTAACGTTCTGACAAATCCTGAACAAAATAAATGAGTAAATTTTATTAGTTTAGAAAAAGATCTATTTCAGATGATGTGGAGGAGGGGGTTTCGGTTTGAAGTTCAGTGCTCTTAACCTTGCTTACCACATTTTCATTGAGCCCCCAAGATACTGAGCCAGACTGGAAGTCTAACTCATAAGGATATGTGCAGCAATCACAAGCAATTAGCATTTGTGTTTCCAGGCCCTTTGTCTCCAATAGATCATACTGCAGATGCTTCAGAATCCTCAAGGTTTGGCTATGCATACTCTGCTTCCCTGCCATTATAGAACTGGACAGAAATGCCTGATGGGAAAAAAAAATATGTAGGAATCATTTCATCTCTGTCATCTGTATACTTTCCACATATATGTTGCCGTTGTGTTGGGTCTAACACACTGGAGTCATGGAGCTATGTGAATCGGGCCTGTTCCTGCTGTAAGATGAACAAGAAAGAGGTCTGAAAGGGAAACTGAGCTGAGAGCCTGTTGAAAACTCAGACTAGTTTCTTGGCCCTTTATTGATGAAATGCATCTCTTCCTCCTGCTCCTGTCAAGATCACGTGCTTTCAGTATTCTGCTTAATGACTGAAAAACAGCTTTCTCTACTATGTCCATTATCTCATACTTGACTTTACAGTATCATGTACGTCTTTGGTGTTTTACAAGTAACGTGGTTTAATTTTAGGGCAGATTACTTCTCAGAAGAAGGCAACTTTTCTAATGGTTGAAAAGAAGAAAAAGACTAAACTAACCCAGTGCTGAGGTTTACTTGCTACCCAGTGATAGTGGAATAATCTGATTGTGGCCTACCCATCAGTTAACATTTTGAGGAAGATCTACTTGCCTACCTCACCTTTACAGGCCTTGTATCATTGATTCAATATGTATCTGATACAACAGCCCGCATGTCTCACTACTCTGTGATTAAGAAGTGAGGAACTGATAACCTGAAGTTTCAGTTAAATTGCCCTTTAGTGATCAAGTTAATTCATTTGGTTAACTCTTTAGATATGTGGATCAATTGATGACTCATCCTGATAAAACAAGAGATGACAACTTTTAATATTTTAATAATAACTAAAAGGATTTATTGGGAAGAAGAAATTGTTCCAAAAGTTTAAAGCAATTTTAAAAGTATAAAATAATTAAAAGTATTGGAGGCACAATCATTAGTCACGCATAAAATTTAACCACATCCACTTTTCTGCTTTTCATTGCATAGTCAAAAACCATTAACTGAGCTATAAAATAAGTGAAAAATGAACTTGCCTGGTAGGGCAATAATTTAATCCTTCAACCAGCTAAACTATCAGATCCAATAGATGTACAGGTCTAACAGTTTAGGCAACCTTCTGAATGTTTATTAACCCTTTTTATTATGTTTTTAAAATTGAAAGTGAATTAGGATGTAGAGAAGCCAACGATATGCTCAATCTTACTCTTTTTCCTCTGTCTTAGTTATAAACACTGGTGATACTTGCTGGAATTTTCCTCAAAGGCTGAGTAGAATTGAGTAAGTGAGATCTGATTTAAGCTGTTTAAAGTGAATACCCATGCTCATATGGGTATATCAGGATATTTCATTTGCTGGAGAGCAATAGTCTGGCCTTGCTGTGGTACTCCTTCTGTCCCTGAACAAGACCTTGCCCTCAACTTAGAAAAATTCCAGCTTTTTCATACTTTTCTTTGACCAGACATTTCATTAGTACAGAGGGGTTTGCACTAAAAAGTTGCTTTAGATTAATGTGAGGTACCTTCAAATCATTGGAGGTTTAATTCTGGAAAACGCTTCACAAAGCTGCATATCCTAAATGGCTGTCCTCCAAAGTCTGGAATTTGAATCTCATTTACTGTAAATGACTGGCAACTAGAGGATGTTGAAAGGTTTTTTTCGAATACTTGCAGTGAGAATATAAAGGGAATGGGGCCCATTTTTCATTTCCCATATAATGCACATGGGCTTATTCAAGAAGTTAACTATAGATAAAAGAAATAATCCCTAGATAGTAATTAGCGTAATATCTGTTATTGCTTGGAAGTGATACTGTGAGATGTGATATGTCCCCAAGCAATGTGTATAGAGATTTATTGTTGTATTGCTTCTGTGACAGTTGATGCTCTCTGTTTGGATGTGGCTACAGAAGGTCCAGTGTTAATCTCACTCCACCTCAAATTGCAGGTAATTTCAAGAGAGGTTGAGTTATGTGGATGGTGAACAGTTATTGAAATCTGATGTACAGAACCCTAGTGCAAGCAACATGGATGTAAGCAGACTCAAAACAAGAAGCAGAATCAGGCTGATAAATCTGTGCTCCTTATCTTTGGTCCTCTCTACCCCACTCTGCAACCTAGGAATCAGGGAAGTGCCTAAAAAAATAAATATGGAGTCTAAGTGTGGGCTTCTATTTTCACAATCATCTATTACCTACATAAAATCCCTTGTTTGTGGACTACTGCTCTTTGTATTACTATAAGTAATTGGCTCCGTATATCTCTAAGTGCTTTAAGTATACAATTAAAAGATAGGGTATCTTCCATCCTGATTTTGGCAACTGGCAGTTACACATGAACACTGCAGAGGATAATAGTTTTCATATACATGAGTTATTCTTCATTATCTGAAGGAGCTGCTTATTCCTCAGTTTCATTCTATATCAGTCCTCATCTGCCCTATTCATGTGAATGGGGAAAGTTATCCAGCTCCTTTACAGAAAAAATTCCCTCTATTTTCCTTTAAAAAAAAAAAAAAAATCCATTCTGACATAAAAGAGGGCAAGCAAAATACGATGGAGTGCAGATAATATTCTTCAGTATTAGTGAAGGACTTTGATGTCTCTGACAGAACATATTTAGACTAATAAGGATCTTTTTGGGCAACCGTCTACTATATGTGGCAATTAAGAAACCTGGATCCTAGTTTTGGCTTTTCCACTGACTGGCTGGTGTGACCTTGAGCTGTGTATTTAATTCTTTTGTGTTTGTTTTTTTTCCTCTTACATCTAGCCCGTCTTCTTTGTTTAGTTTGTGGGCAAGTCTGGACAAGGATTGTCCCTTGCGGTGCTCGTATAATGCCAAGCTACAAGGGTTCCAGTCTTGGCTGGAGCTTTGAGGTGCTACCTGGGTATAAAATGATTATAATGGTCGTAGAATTATTCCGGTTTATTTTGCAGTGTTTGCTTCTTTGACTTTCAGCAGTGCCTATGAAATCAGAGCGCGTGCCCATTATTGAGCTGTAGAAATAAGAATAGTCATAACAAAAAATGCGTTGGAGCCTTCTGTACAGTCCTGGCACCATTTGCATTGTTGTAACAACTCTTTCTTTCATTGGGTTGAATTGGTTTTAGGATAGAGATTATAATGCTTTGAATGGAAGCCACAGTCTCTGCAAGACACAGAGTGAACTGTAGCAGGCTGCGTCACTTGGGTTAAACACCCCTTTTCACAGCCACTATGCTTGTTGGCATGCTCAGCAGAGATGTCACAGGCTGTATGTTCTTTGGTACTGAATTACCCCGTCTCTTGCGCAGGATCCCCTCTGTGCTGGAGAGAAGTCTCACTCCTTTTTGATGGGAATGTAAAGGAAGAGAGATGAACTAGGCAGCTGATCTAGCAGTCTGACAGGATTTTTTTTTTTTTGAGATAAAAAAATGCTTCAGAGAACTTTCTGAATACAAATCAAATCAGAAGAAAATTTCTGGAAATGCTATCATTCTAATGTGCTTAATTGCACTCTAAATGATTTTTTCAGTTCACCTCTGGATTTTTCAAACGTTGTCCTGTAAGTGGTTGCTCTCACACACCATGTGAGCAGTCCTGGTGGGAGTCAGTTGTTTGTGGTTCCTGCTGCTTTCCAGGGTGGCAACAGCACAAGGCATTCTTTGGGCTGTGTTAGATAGGCACTATTTCATGTTCTGGACATGGGCAGAGACATATTCACCTGCACTGTATTATAAGACACATCTTTGAGTGATATTAGAAAGGGGATGGGAATACAACTAAACTAGTTTTATTCTGTTTAATACATCTATTTATGAAAGGAAAAAAAACCCCACAACTTTAGTTCAGGAAAAAGCACTGCTCAGTAATGAAAGACTGTAGGGAGTAACTTCGGAGACTGAAGCAATGTCCACAACACACTTCAAAAATGGTGGGTAGTAATCTGTACTGGCTCTAAGAGAAGCAATTTCACAATACTCCTACAGTAGGAATAGGACTGGAGAGAACAGTTTAGCAGGTGAAGAAATCCACTTGTGTGAACACATAGAGCTATTTTTCCCAGGGTGATGAACGCGCAGTCCCACTGGAGCAGTTGCTTATCCCTGGATACTGGCATAGCTGTGACTTGTCCTCATGTTTCTTATGTCCAAGCTCAGTGCGTGTGTCCCAGCACTGCTACAGAGTGTCTCAGATGTCTGCTTGCAGAGAAAAGAAGTCTTTGAGGCTTTCAAAACTGACTTTAAGAAACCTGGTAAAGTGTTAAAAGTACAATACTCTAAAAGTTCAATATGAACATATGCTAATCCTATAAAGTTGAGTAAGAGCTGATTTGTGTGGCCTGTTCTGTGAATATGTTCTTTGTTCGCAATAGCTCCATATTTTGCTGTTGATGCAAAAATCCTGATTGTCCATAGTGCAGTTTTGATGACTTAAGTGGATTGCTTCTATGAGAAGTCTGGGAGAACACAAGCAAGGGAATTGTGTTAGGACTTGATCAACTTGGAAATGAAGCAGCACGTATGATGCTTTGTGGTCTGCTGCTAGAAAGGATGTGTTATCTGAGTGGGAGGAATGTACCACCTAGGGAGGAATATTCCTCCCTGCATCGGTACAGGTTATGGACTGACCTGCTGGACAGGAGTTCTGCGGAGAAGGATCTTTGTCCTGGTGGACAACAGGTTGGCTATAAGCTGTCAGCGTGCATTGTTGGTCATGAAGGCCAGTGGTATCCTGGGGTACATTAAAAAGAGCATGACCAGCAGAGTGAGGGAAGTGGTGATTCTATGATCCTCCCCCTCTACTCTGTTCTGTTGAGGCAAAATCTGGAGTACTGTGCCGTTTTGGGCTCCACAGTCCAAGAAGACAGGGGTCTCTTAGAGACAGTCCAGCTGAGGGCCACGAAGATGACTGGGACCTGAAGCATCTCCCATACAAGAAAAGGCTGAGAGCCCTGGGACTGTTCAGCCTGGAGAAGACCAAGGGGAGATTTTATCCTTTCTTATAAATATCCAATGGGAATGAGTCAAGTGGATGGGGCCAGGCTCTTTTCAGTGGTGCCCAGTGACAGAATATGAAACAATGAGCACAAACTGTAATGCAGGAAATTCCACACAAACATGAGGAAAAAAACATGAGGTCTTGACTGTGAGGGTGACAGAACACTGCAACAAGCTACCTAGGTAGGTTGTGTAATCATCTCCTCTTCTGGAGATATACAAACCCTGCCTAGATGCTTTTCTGTGGATCTTACTCTAAGGAACACACTTTAGCAGGGGTTTGGACTAGGTGATCTCCAGAGGTCCCTTCCAACATCTCTGAGTCTGTGATTTCATATTCAACGGACTTGTAGGAGAGATCTTCGCAATACTGCCCATTCTCACGTTGCTAGCAATTTTGGCTCTGAAAGCTTGTAGTGGTAGGAGATCATCTTGTTGTTCTTCATGGCTAGTGCAGCCTCACTAACTGCCACTGATGTTAGCGTCCTGAAAGGCACAATGGGACATACAGTCCAGCTTTCTCGTGGTTTTGGGAAGAGAGAATATAAAAGAAAAAAGGAAGAAAAGGCTGTGTCTCCCTCTCCTAAGCGTAGTGAGTTTAAATGTATCATTGACAAGAGAGCAAAATGTCTTTCTCTCTGCTCTGTTAATTCTCACTTGAGCCCTGGGAAGGCCTTTATGAAAGCAAACATCTTGAGTATGGGAAGGGGCTGGGTATGGGATTGTGCTGCAAATTAATGAAGACGTAGTGAGATCTGGCTTCCTGCTGTATGTTCCTACCAGCTGCAAGTACCACTGTGACCTCTCAATGACTATCCATAAGGTCAGAAAATTGTTCTGTTAGGAGCATGTTCTCACTTGCACTATTGAATAATTTTTCTTTAATTACTCTTTCCATATTGCCATCATTTTATTCTTAAGTCTCATTTTTCTTTCAGTATTACCATCAAAGACATCACCTTGAGTCTTAATTTCTCATTTGCTATTGGTGTGTCATCCTACAAAATTAAATGAGGATTTATGATTGCTGTTTATCCTTGATCCTCCATATTAAGTGAATTATCATGATAAATTTGGCATGTTTCGGAAAACAGATATATTCACTGTTGATAAGAACAATTCTAATCTATGGAGTCATGGATTTTGTGTGGAAAAAGCAGATTCTGATGGGCACCTCTTGGGAATATGTAAAATCTGAAAGTCTTTGAAAATGTTAATTCCTCCATGCTGTTATAAATGGCAACTTTTGCTAAGTTGGAGGCAATTTCTGTCACTGAAACATGCATTTACACTTGAAGTTTTCCACAGTGACATAGAGAATTAAATCTCTGCTGGATTGTGTTGACATAAATGGAATGAATTTAAGCGAAGACTAAAGGCTTTGCCTTTATTCCATAACAATTTGAAACACCTTGAAATACTCCATGAAATCCAACATCTGGTGAAAAGGCTTTCTCATTAAATCACTTGTGTGAGCAACTGAGAAAGTCTATGGTTATCTGTTTGCTTATGACATTCCCTGTTTTGACTCCTCTTGAAGATGTGTACAAAATAGCTGTTTCGGATGAGATCATCTCTGTTCTGTGTTTGTACAGAAACTAGAATAATTGTTTTCACGAGTGGACTTTATACCATACAAATAAGTGGGTACAGGAAAGAAAAGATTGCTTTGTTGATAGATTTAGAGTATGTTTCAATGTACTAACTGAATCTTGGATGCAACTTTGGTTCTTTGGCCTTGCTGTTCATTTCCAAATGTGCTAGGACAAACTGCCTTGGATTTGACCCTGCCAGGTACTGAGCATGTTTAGGACCTGCAGAACTTGCTCAATTCTGAACACAGGTTTTTTTTTACTCCCATAATGAAACTGTTGCGCCTTAGACATTGGCAGCTTGGAGTTCTCTGAAATGGCAAACGTTTTGGAAGAGACATTGCTGTCTGCTTTCGCAACAGTCAGCTCTTTGGAAACATTCCTCTTGAATAATGTTAAAAGTGATTCCAGTTTCTGTAATTTAACTCATCTGTATCATCAGCACCAATAAACGAAACCACTACAGATTCCAAGCTCACCAAGACCTTGCCAAGAGCTGGCATTATACTCCGAGCCAAGTAACTCACTATAAACAACAAGTATGGAGCTCAACAAGTGAGTACGTTCTTGCAGTGTGTGTGCCTAGCTGGCACCTCAGGAGAAGAGCTCTAAATCCTGCTGTTACCTTCTCAGTTACATCAATCACAATAGCTACCAAAGTTGTGCTGTCCAATAAAAGCATACACCTCCTAAGAGGTTACACAGGTATGATCTACTTAAAAAAGCAGAGTACAGGAATTATTTCCTAGTTAAGTTTTAAGAGCTGTGAAAGTATTAGGAAGCTAATGGTTATTGTGTTTTTTCAGCGTCTGTGGGCATACCACGTTTTGCAGTACTAACGTGTACCTTTAGAAGAATCATTTTTCTGTTGTGTATCAGAAAATGTGAGTGAAAGGAAATGTGGATTTCTCAGCCTCAGGTTTTGCTGCATTTTCATAGGAGTCATTTGTGTTCTGTGCACTGATGGGAGCAGAAGGCCAAGCAATCAGTATAACCAAATGGAACATTGCCTGGCTCCAACAGCCAACGACACAATCATAAAAAGAGCTGTGCTTAATTGTAGAAACAGATACTGGAGCAGGCACGTTATCGAGAGCTCTGACTTCCTCTCCCAGGGTGTCCCAGTGTCTTCCAGTGTGTTTGTGCTAGGAGAGGCTATTGCAGAATATGAAATAAAATAAACCACTGTCCTTTTAGTTTCACACGCAAATTAATAGGTACGTGGCCTTGTTATGATTTATTAGTAACATACTTTGTGGGCAATAGCTCCTATTAGTATTTTTGCTTTCAAGCAAAAACTTTAAGATTCTCAGACTCTCTCTGCATCTTTTTTTTCCACATCCATAGTGGCACAGTGCTGTCCAATTGTAGTTGAGTATCAAGAGTAAATTTGGAGTCCTTTGTTCCTTTTTTTGAGTGTCTTAACTCTTGAATTAACTCTGTGACTTACTGACATATTGCTGGAAGAATAAAGAGTAAAATGCAGCATTGCTTGTCTGTATCTGACAATGTAGATTTCTTGTGAAGAACTGAAGTACTGGATAGCACCCAAATGTAAAATCTTGTGGTGTCTAAAAACTGAAGCGTTCTTGAAATTGGCTTCATCTGATGTGTTACAAGCAGAATTCTCAGCTGTAGGATGAAAAAGCTGAAAATTGTCTAATTCAGACAATAACTTAGAGAGATTGCAACCCCTCACCTTTATGTTGAATTCATCCTCTTTGATCAGGGCTTGATTATCTTTTCAAATCAGTTTTATATGGGGGTAGTACCATTGGTTTCACCCAGTAATTTACACTGGAGCAGCATCTGAATTCTCCTCTCTTCCCTGCTCCCGCAGACAGGTTTTATCTGAGAAGCTTTTAGAGTGGCTCATGCAGAGAATACCTGCAGTGTGTAATTCACAGGGCTGAGGGGTTTTGTGGCTAGGCCCAGCTTTCCCTGAATACCTGTCATACAGAGGCATTTTGGGAACAAGATACCAACCAGGCAATTGGCTTGTCCTTGGCTTGTCCCTCCACACAGCTCTGCCAAGCCAGCAGCTAAGTGGGGCAGTGTCAGCTCCAGACCACTCTCTGCCATTGCTGTGATGCTGCTTTCCCACATAGGGTTTTGCTTGCTTTCACTTAGGCTGGGACTCCAGAACAGTGTCTTTGGGACCATGGCACAATTTTTGACTCGAACAAGAGGGAAATGTTTGTTTTTCAGAGTGCATCTCTGCAGCCAACAGTGTAATGGCAGCTGTGGGGACTGAGCAGAGTTGCATCAAACTGCCTGGCATGGGTGACGGCAGGGATTCAGGGCCATGCAGAGCTCACTTAGATTTTGCCACCATAAGATACTCCATTAAAACCTTCAGAAGTCTTTTTTATTTTTTTTCTTTTTTCTTTTTTTCACTTTGTGGAATTCTGTGTTGTCACAGCCACAGTGTGATCTGTGCTCACATTAGCTAAGGTATATCAGGGACTCCTGTCCCTGGAAGACCTGCAGTGCCCCAGGCCACTGAAGCTCCAACCTGGAGATGTGGACCAGCAAGGTGGATGCTCCCATGAGCAGAACAGCACCCCATAGCTTTAGTTTGTTTGTGGATTACTGTCAAGAAAGCTGAATAAGAATTCTACTGCTGCTTAGATCCAGTTTGTTTTATTCTGAAGTATTGCAGTGCTGCATTTAGGTAAAGTAGCTCGTTTCATGTTACTGTTCTGGGAAGATGGGCTTGTCCTGATAGCAGATGGTTCCAAGAGCACCTGGACTCCAAAGCCAGGCTTGGACTGCATCTCTTTAAGCTGTTGAAAAAATCTTGGATCTGAAGGTATCCCCCAAAGACTTGAAGATGAGGATATGAAGTTTTCAGTTCCAGTTTATTGCTATCAAATTTTATTAAAAAAAAAAAAAAAAAAATCAGAGAAAAAGCCACTACGTACGTATTTTTAAGATTCTTTTCAAGCTGTGTGCTTAGACTATGGAATGCATCACTTTTCTGAATGGTACATCTACAGTCCCACAATTCTGGCTAAGTTACCTCTCACTCTGTGCAACAGGGCTCCTCTTGGTATGTTGGTATGCACATATGGTACATAGACAGTTGGCGAATTCTGAAAGAATGACCTTCAGGACTGACATTCTTCTATATTTTCATGTTTTTGTCATGCTATGGTGGGTTTGTTCATTCCTCTTTCATCTCCTCTGAGTAAAAAAACTCTGCAGTTTTCCAGACAGTGTCTCTCTCTCTCTCTATCAGACCATCTGCTCCCAGATTACAGATTTCTCTGCATGAGTACCAGGTAGCAGACGTGACTTCGCCCAATAACTACAGCAAAAAAGGCTTTCACACACTCTCTGCAATCTGTGAACATATGATCAGTCTAGGATAACATGTCGTGCCAAACACACACCAGAGAAATTCATATGCAGTAGCAGAATGAACCCTGAAATCAGGTACTTGGCAAACACAAACCTGGCATTTCCTCTGCATGTTTCAAAAAGGGACTTCTGTGACTGCAAGGAAATTCTGTGTTCCTGACATGCATCTCTTTGGTTTTACTTAAAGGGAAGATGGTGGTAACACTGCCCCGTGTCAAACCTTGATGTTTATGTGGGCATGGTGTCTCAGTAATGAGTTTGCCAAGTGATGGGAGTCACCAGAAACAGGACATCTTTTTCTTCTTTTAGCATCTTCACTGGATTCTGCCTATTTTGTGAGTAGGATATATGAGTAGGATATAGAGATAGGTATCTCTAAGAGTATCTATAAATACATAATATACGTATAGCTAAGCTCTTTTATCCCCTTTCCTGTTTCATATCAGTCCTTAAAGGACTACAGTTAGACAGAACATTCAGGATTTTTTTGGATTGGAGGGAGTTGCCACTTACGCTGGCCTGAAGCCAGTGCTGCTCTCTTTTTTCTTTAATGGTTGAAAAGCAAGAAGCTGGCTTAAAGTTGAGAGACCATGTGTGGGTACCGAAAAAGAAAGAAGGCACTAAACAACAGCGTTGAGCTATTCTGTGATCTGTGGGCCAAAGTGAATCTTTACTTCTGCTGTGAGGTACGTAGTGCAGTATATTCCAACAAAAATAGATAATGCATTTACTTCCGGATAAGTGATTGTTTGTGGTAAATATCTCGTGTTAGTCTTGTGTTCTCCAGTGATTTCTATGCAAATGAGTAGAAAGTCTTATACAAATTAATACCCAAGAGAAAGTATTACAGAGGTAGTAAAGGAATTTACTATAAACTTTCAACTTTTTAGATGCCTTTTATAATATTATTTGCTGCCACTGGGATTTCTGATGAGAAAAGAGATTGGTCACCTGCTACAGAGTGCTATGAGAAAAGTAATTTGAGCAAAGATTTTTCACAGAAGTGGGAGAACCTCAGAGTGTTGTGTTTGTACGTGCACTTTTGTATGTGCACCGATAACTTCAGTATATGACAAAAGGAAGTAATGTTCAGGGAGTCAATGTTTTATTACATATTTCAAAGTGCAGACAACTTTTATCGCCATATGATATGTGCATAAGTTAACAGCAAACTCACAGTTAAAATCTGACCTTTGTCTGGTGTTTTTTGAGAGACATTCACCACATTGAAACAGTTCCTTTTGAGACCTTGTCCCATTTACTGAGCAGTCACGTTCCATAAAGCCCGACAGCTCCTGTGGGATCCTAAGCAGGATTACATCATACAGGACAGTAGTAGGAAATGAGTAGTAAGGTAACTGGGTGGCCAGAATGACCTCATGTCTCCTCCTGCTGTTACTAATTTGAGTTGGTTAGTACAGCTTGGGCTTCATCGAGAAGGTGGAGAAGGGATTTCTGAGAGCTGTGTGCAGGGCTGCACCAACAACATGCTGATGTGGTGGGTGACCACTAAGACTGAGCCCGGGACATGGGACAGCCCTTGTTCTCACTGGGGAGCACCATGGAGTTGCTTCTTCCACCTCGCTCTCTTGAAAACCAGAATCATTTTCCCAGAGAGTTCAGCATTATTTTTGCTTGAGCCCAGGGGAAAAATGCAAGACATGGAATGCAGGGCAGGAAAACTTCTGGCTTACAGAGAAGGTGATTCACTTGGACAACCACAGCAGCAGACAGTCACTAAGCACACGGATGTGCTCCAATGTTTGAGTGCAAAATGTAATTACAGTCAGTATAAATGAAGAGATTTTGACTGTAAACAATTTATTCATTGCTATTCTTTCCTGAAAGATTAGTTCCTAATTTGGAACAAATTTCCCTTTCCCCAAGGCCCTCAGAACTCCTCCGCTTCTGGAGAAAACAGAAAAAAAAACATTTCAGGTCTGGAGTGGTAGCATCCTTTGTTAGAGAAATAGCTTTGTTCTGCAAATCAAAATGATGTAGGTGTGATTACCTCTGTGTGTGGAGATTTGTCTTCAGCATTAGGCAGACGGTGTTCAAATAAATGTTGACTCAGGCTTCTGCATTTTTCTCTCAAATTTCTCACATCTTTATTCTTCAGTTTGTGCAAATGCTTCTGCAGCTTGGAACCAAATCTTCATTCTAATGCTCTTTTTTTTTGTTTGTGTTTCTGTCACTGCTTCATCCACATCTTTCAGCTTTAGTGTTACAATAGTATGTGGGAGGATTAGTTACACTGATTTAAAAAAAAAAAATAAAAGAGAGAATGAATTAATCTAAAGGCCAGACACCTTCATTAAGCAAAGTAGGGAGAATAATATATATAATTAGCAAGACTTCTGCTTACCGTATGCTCTAATGTAATATATTAGCCAAGTAATTATTTTAAAATATTATTAATTGCCTTGTAATTGTTAGCTACTACTGTTAAAAGCCAATTAGGGCTACTTTCAAGAGGAAGTTATTTCCTGATAATGATCAAATTTTAGACAATCACATAGTACTTATCCATGTTTGCTTTCACACTGTCTTTCTGTTTATTCCATTTCATAATCTGTAATTCATTTTTTTTCCCCTCCATAAAACAGAAGGGCAGATAGAGGAATGTTCTGTAAAAGATGTTTTATATTGGAAGAAAGTGGAGCAAAAAACATTTTTCTCCTTTTTGATGCTTTGAGTGTGCAAATATTCTCAGTAATGTTTACAATGGACTGGAAGCCTGTCTGCTCATTGCTCTGAGCATCATTGTTTGCATTGTGCCTGTATTCCTCTGCCAGGGAGTATGACTGATACCAGCACAACATCCGACTTATTCCTAGTAGTATGTTTTTCCATCTATTGCTCATGTTCTCAGAATAATAGTTACAGTTACCACATACCTGTTTATTAAGCTCCTGTTCTGCAAACTCTGTTCTTCTGGTTTAATTTTACTCCTTTTACTTAAACTTTTGCATCCATTTTCTTCTATTATTATAAACTAACATGTAGATCATTGAATGGCTGGAGTGAGATGGGGGCTAGAAAAAGCTCTTTGCTCTCTGGCAATAGAGAAGGGCATGCATGGTAATGTCCAATTGTGATCCAATGCTCTTTTAACTATGTTGCTGGTAGATTACCTTTTCTTCTTTGTCAAGGCTCCATGTTTACAGAGTACTGCAGCAAAGGAATGAATAACAACAGAAATACAGGTTGTTTGGTCATTAATGCCCTTGCTGTTGTGCTTGTTTTGAGCAGCAGGATGTAATCTCTGCCTGAAAAAAAAGAATGTGGGAAATCCAGCATTATCCCAGTCCTGCATGTGACAGACTGTGATCCTTGTTTAGCCTGTCCTCTCTGTAACTAATCTGGTTGAGATGCCCTTGGATCCTAAGGAACTTAGGGCTTAATGAGCTTCTAACCCTCTCTGGGCCCCTTAGAGCACTCTACTTTTCATTTTCAGTGATAGTCACTCTCTCTCACAGCAAGCTGTCTCAGAGATCCTATGACTGGCAGATTCCTAGGGAGCAAATCAGATTTAGCAGAAACCTATAAGCAGATGGTATATCCATAGTCTGGTCTTGTCTTGACTGATATGGGCACAAGGGAGCCTGGAACTTGATGGTCCTTGAGGTCCCCTCCAACCCAAGCCATGTTTCCACTTACAGTTAGGCTGGTTGTGACCCATTAACAGTTGTCTCATTATGTTCACTAAAATTAAAATGAAATTTTGAATGAAAACTGTTCCTACTATTACTGACTGGGATATAAACTATACCTTGCTAATCTTTGAAGAGGTCCATAAGGAAGTGGATGAGCTAGCTGCTATACTTGCATTCATAGTAGGTTTCTGATGAAGTCCTGTGCTAAGGGCTTTTCTTTCTTTCTTTCTTGTTCTTGGATACTATCAGATGTATCTGCTGACCAATCAACAGATGACCATCTGGTCCAACTGACTGAACCCCATGCCAAATAAAGCTCAATTTTAAACTTTGCTCTAAGGATGAGACAGCTCTGCAGCACTGGGTAAACCTGAAGCAAACAAGTGTAACAGCTGACAGACCTATGAGACCCAGAGTCCTAAATACCTCAGAATAAATACATACTTTGTATCGTGCAGGAGGAAAAGCTGTATCAGCCAAATTACCTCACTGAAGAAAGAGGAAATGCATTCTGAAAGCATGTCATGGTATAATTGTTTTGCTATTAAGACATTTAGCTGCAAAATTATTCACAAAGTGAGGATTCAGATGATCCAGAATTACATTTCTCCCTTTCTTATTCTACTGCACGTACAGGTGTGCTGTTGCTGTTTGTCTGTTTCCCCTCATGGTATGGTTGAAGAAGAATGAGATTTCTTTTAAGCTGCTTTTTTAGAATCCAGAATGTCAACTCTCCATTGTACGCTGTTCTGTTCTATTATGTTCCATTAGATCATTACATCACTCCGGAAGGGTTTTTTTGTACCAGACAATATGCAATCCGCGTTTGTTACATTCTGCATTTTTAGTGGTTTAAAATAACGACTTCAGAAGTATTGGTTATGTTTGATGTGCAAAGATCCACAGACAGAAACAGGAAAAGTTTATAAGAAGTGCTGTCTTAAGTGGTAAAGTGTTAATAATGGCAAATGAGGACAATTAATCATAAAAATCACAAACAACAAATGAATTGATTTGAATTTTTAAGTGTGATTGGTTACATCTTGAAGATGGAAGTGAAAATATGTAAAAAATAACCCTCACTCAATTGAAGAAAAAAGTCTCCTAAAATAATTGAATTATACAAAAGAAAGAAAAGCTGTGTGACTCATCGTGCTCCAGCTGGAAACTCTCTGTCCTGAGGGAAAACACGTCTGCCTTGATACAAAATACATTATTAGAGGAGGTGTTCTTTAAGGAGAGACAGAGGGAACTTCCATTCGGTTTTGACTGCCAGTGACATGTTAGGAAAATTACAGACTACTGAGAATTTTTATTTAAAATAAAAAAAATCTGCCACTTGAGACATCGTAATTTTTTGGCTAACACAGGATTTTTTATTTATTTATTTATTTATTTTAGCTTTTAAGATCAGAAGGGATGACTGTAATCATCTGCTCTAACCCTGTGAATAAAATGGGCTGTAGCAATTCACCAAATTCTTCAAGCCACAAGCTGGAGTGTGGGTTTTGGAGAAGTGCCCAGTCTTGAAAAGCAGAATATCTCAAAAACAAAAATAAAGTAACGGAATAAGATGTCTTGACAGTATTTGACATCTGTCTTTTAGGTGCCAAGGAAAGGCTAAAAGATCCTTACAAGGCCTAATCTATTGTTCTTTTGTTTGTTTGTTCATATAATTGTTTAAAAGAGTGGTTACTTCGCTTGGCAGCGTTTAAAGAAAAGCGCAGGAAATATGATAACCACCTTCAAGAGGATTTTTCTCCCCTGTGTAATATTACCTGAAGTAGTTGCCTCGGCCCTGACTTTTACCCCTTCTCTGAGATGTGCTCATTTCCTCTTCTTACCTTCAGGGACCCACTGGAGAATTAACGTCAGGCACTGCACTGCAAGATTTAAAGAAATGGTGGTGAAAGTTGGAACTCCTGCACGCTTCACTATTTAGTTTAATTTGGAAGTCAAGAATGGGTTTACCTCACTTAAACACGTTGTTAAGGAAACCTAAATAGCACAGCGCTATGGAATTGTAACAGAGGCTTACATGGAGATATGACTGAGGCTGGCACCATAATTTTATGGGAGTCTCGAAATGGATGAAGGGGTAAAGCTGTAAAAACAAACAGCAAACAACTCCTTCCACCTATGCCCAAATTCCTATGTGAGCAGAAGCACCACTAACTGCAGTGTTGTCTGTCTTCTGGTGGTATTTATTTGCCTGTTTTATTGTGGGGTGTTTTTTTTTTGTTGTTGTTTTTTTCCATAGAAAGTTTAATCTGGATGTTAGTCTGCTCTATGAGAATAAGTTGGGCCTGTAGCTGTTATTTTGCTTCACAGGAAAAATGTCTCTGTATTGTGAAGAGTAGCAGTCTTTAACTTATTTTCTACAAATTTCTGAGTAACAGGTAAGAATTCTTATAGTGTGTGACCCCACTAGTGTGTCTCCTGTTTTCTAAGCTTCCAAACATAATTAGTATGACATTTAGGGTTTCTTTTTCTCTTTCCTTTCTTTAATGCAGTCTACCAACTCAGCCTCAACGTGTGCCAGGAAACAGGTGTATTGAGTATGCTAACGAAAACACACTTCAAAGAAAGAAAATCCACATTCCCCAAACTATCTGCTTTCAATGAAAGCAGTGGTATATTACAGATATAGGATTGTGGAGACCAGAAAACACTTTTGTTCAGTTCCCATTGAGCTCCTGTCCACAGCTTAATGCAAACCCTCAGGTGAACACTGCTGATTTTCTCTGCTTTTTGCACATAGGATAACCCACTCAACATTGTTTCTACTCTTAAATACTTAAATGAATAATGACTCTGACCATTTTATCTTTACTGTTCTGAGATGACTTGGCTCTTGATTTGCATTAAAATCAGTGGGACTTATTTTAAGGAACACTGAGTCCTTTTAGAAAATATCGTCAATGTGCCCAACATTTCCAGTTAATGAAACCCAGATTTCTATATGGTGCCTTCAGGTGGTCATAGTCTTTCTTTATAAGATGTACAGATCTCTTTGGACCAAAGTGAGAATAAATAGCACTTTAAAAGCAGGCAGCATCGCTTTGCATGCCTGCAAAGTACATAAAGCAAAGCTAAGTAACTGGAGAAAGACTGACCACTGGGCTTTCCACAGATCTGATCTACCTTAAAGAATTTCCAGTGTTTGTGGTTTCTCTGCAAGACCTCCCTGATGAGCATGTTTGTGTGGTTTGCAAAGCATAGGTGGTATCTTTGTACAGGTAATTGCTTTGCTTTCCATGCGTGGCAGAGACACGTGGTAAGGGTGGCTTAGACTGTAACTGTCATGAACAACAACAACCCCATCAAAAAAAAGAGATCCATCCCTTCCACATTTATTTGTAGTATAAAAGGAAGAACAGTGGCAGTGGTAGAAGATGATTATGCAGTTCCTTCATTTTTAACTTAACATTTTAAGTTTTCTGAAGTGCTCTGTGGGTTACAGCAGAACTGATATTTTTAGGATATTACAGATATCAGGCAAGTTAATCCTGATATAAACTGAAAGAAGTGATTTCTAGACTTCACAGTGTAAGTTTGATATTCATTTGCACTGAGGCAAGAGTCCCTTCAGTACATCAGTCTTGTCTAGGTAGAAAGACATCTCTGCTTTTGATGTCTTGTCTCACAGCTCGTTTAGTTGAATTATTAGAGGAAAAGAATTGTTTGTTGAAAAAATTTAGCATTTGCCATCCTTTAATTAAGAACCAACAGATCTCCCACCTACACATTTCGGAGTCCCTCTAAAAGTCTTGTTTTGCTTTGAATTTCCAGGAAAGAAATGAGAGGGAATAAAATGAAAATTCTATATGCTATCCACTTGTAAACATCTGTACACGAATAAATAGGTCCTTCAGGCCACCCAAAGTTAAGGGGAACCTTCCTGAAGAAGTGAAACAGTTTTGTTTGCTGTTATGGCCAGCTGTGAAAATGTTCCTAGGCATGACCCTGTTACTGTCATTCTCATGTATAATTACAGTCAAGTCAGTGAAAAGTTCATGTATAGAAGCAGCCATTTTTGTGGGTCAGGATTCAGGAATTGAATGCTGCATTTTTGCAGTGGGCTTCTAGATTCACTTGATAAGAAATGTTAGAGCTTGCTGCATACATTGTCCATCAAAATGTCATCATGCAGCTGAAGCTGAGTACTGAAGTTGGTTATATGTATTGTCACTTCATCCCATGGCAGCTGTTGCTGTACTCAGAGGCTGAAAAGCCTGTCACAGGGATGAAAGCTAAACCTCTGCACAGGCTGCACCTAAAAAGATGATGTACTGGTTTCCAAAGGTTTGCCCTCTTCTCTTGACACCTAAGATTGCCTAAGTTTATTTGCAAAGTGTGCTATTTGTTCTGTACAAAGCTGTTCTATCAGGCTTTCAATCCTGTTACCAGGCATATGATGACAAATGATCTCCTTGGCATCTAGTGTGTTATTATGAATGTTTTTATCGGTGAACGAAGCAAATAGGTTTCAAGTTAGCATCAAAGATGCATGATTCTGAAATACCAAACAGTTTTCTCATGGTCCTGCTGATTCAATGGATTACACTTAACCCACGGAAAGATTAATACAGGTATGATGTGACATCTTCTCACTGACCACTACTAAAGCGCAGTACTTCATACCGTTATCCTGCCCCCATTTGTCAACTATATCTAATTGATTAGGCTACTGTAACATTTTTATTCTCCACATGAAGTTCCCTCCTCAGCAATCTCTCCCTCCTAAAATGTACATTAATCATTAATTACAAAATCAATGGGAGAGATGGTCTGGACATACGCAATTGATCATTTCCCTCTTCAGATTAGCATAACCTACCAATTCATTATGTGCAGTGAATAATATAGTTGCTACTGCTGTGAAATAGGGCAGGTCACTTGCCGTAAATTCCTTAACAGAATGTCGTGTCATGCGTCTTTTCATTTACCAAATGTTTACTGTGTGCTTGGAGAGATCCATCTTCTTTCCTGATGTCTCCTAGCTTACAGCAAAGAAATGATCACAAATGTAGACAGCTAAATGCTCAGATGTTGAAAGACAGAGGTTCCTTCTGAAAGCTGCAGTGATTAAATTGTGAGCTGCATAGTGCTGAGACTGCAGCTATGAGTAAGATATTCAAGACAGGATCAAAAACGTTGGTCTGATGATGTTTCTTGCATGAGAAAGATGATGGGAATTTAAGCCTTGGTGTTCATACTTTCTTGTATTTTAGCATATTTAAACAGTGAAATTTCCCGTATATTTTTTCATTCTACGCTATGCTAAGATTAGAATCTTCCCTATCGCTATTCTCAAGGAAACAAGCTTTTCAAGCATGCTTTCCAAAATAGCTTCTGTGGTCTTTCAGTAGCTACCACTTAAAGCTTAATAACCAGATCAATTACGAAGGAGAGAGAACACTGCCTGTAAGAGTCAGGAAGGGAGCTGACATTAAGTAAGTATTCCTTTCACAGGTGAAAGGAAGAACAACTTCTGCTTTCCTCCCCCCCCCGCCCCCGAATATTGTTGTCTATTTAGTGCCTCATTCCAGGAGTTCCACCAAAGTAAATTGGGCACAGGGGAATACGAAAATGGGCAACAGGAATAAGGCTTACTCTTCTTGTCAGCCTAAAAAATCTGAACTCTTTTTACTGAATGAAATTTAATCACAAACTTCACATACTTATAAGAGGAATCATTGGTGTGAAGGATGATTTAGCTGCTTGGGAATGCATGCTTACAATTTTCATAAACATCAGTGGAGATTTTATTGGATTTCTGGGGGAAGTAAAATAAATAAATAAAAACCATTCCCAATTAATTCACTTCAAGAAGGCTATTCACCTCAGCAGGATTTGGGCCAGGCCCCAAGTGATTCTTACTGACTTCAACTGACTTTGCTCTAGGATTTCTAAAAACATGTCCTATAATGTTTAAAGCAGGGTTACAGAACTGAAGGTATGACTTCAACTGAAAATACGTTATTTAAAATATTTAATTTGAAATATCATTATTTAAAAAATATATATATTTATATAAGAAATAATAAAGTAGGGAGAATATCTTAATCAGGGATAATACTCATGTATACAACAAAAGTCAAGCTAGTCCATGAAAGAAAGAATAATCATAATCTTGTTTGTTGTCAGTTAGGGATAGGACAAGGGGGAACTGATTTAAACTAAAAAAGGGGAGATTCAGATCAGATGTTAGGAAGAAATTCTGTATTCAGAGTGTGGTGAGGCACTGGCACTGCTGCCCAGAGAGTTGTATATCCCTGGAGGTGTTTAAGGCCAGGTTGGATGGAGCCCTTTGCAGGCTGAGCTGGTGGGAGGCAGAGTCCATTGCAGGGTGTTGGAATTAGAAGGTATTTAAGGTCCCTTCCAACCCAAGCCATTCTGTGAAATTGTAGTAAAAGCATCTGCATGCTAGAGGTCCACAGAATACAGATACATATCTGAAACCAAAGATGCCTTTTATTTTGTACGTTGAGAAATTTGTTGCCTGATTTTAATAGCTCAAAGAGCAATTCAGTATTGCTAACGTTGCAATACTCCAATGTCATTACTGATAGTGTTGGGTTTTTTTCTGACCTAGGTAAAGAAAATCACTGCAGCCTCTTGCTCTTCATATGTACGTTCTGAGTCGGATATTTCTCTCCAGAAAACCTTGTGAAAGGATTCATTGGTAAAGACCCAATTGCAAAATCTTAGTCTACAGTAGTGTTGCTGTCTTTCAACACAGAAGATAAGTGCAAAGTGCATGTAAGCATTAGGTCCGTACTGGTAGTGCTACCTCCCTGTCATATATTTTCACTTGTCAAATGTTATTACTTGTTTCAGCATGAATTTTCACTTTCCATATTATGAGGTTTATCTATGTTTGTTATCTCTTCAGTCATCTGGTGGATTTTCTTTTTATTTTCCAGTAGCCAAAATTTCATGGCATCTCTGCAATCTTTGCCAAAACCCCTTTGTTTCACCCAAATTTTACCAGTCTTATAGTGTGTTCATCAAATATGAGTAGCCATCTATCACATCTTTTCTGTCTTAGCCAAACTTTATGCACAACTCTTTCGTTATAACACATGGAAAAAGGAAAGACAGATGAACCGTATCTGATTATTTCTGCATGAATAAGGTTTTCTTAGCTAAACAGAGAGCCTTTTTATGTGGGGGGAAAAAAAACCAAAAACCTTGCAGATTATTGGCCCGTGTAACTATATTTATGAAGTTTTCTAAAAGTTCATTATTGACTGACTTTTCTGTGTTGTAGCGTTGCTGCGTTTTATTATGTACAGATGTACTTGGGAGCCTTTGTAAAATACAGATTAATGAACCATTCCGATAAATGTTTGCAAACAGTTTTAAACTCAAATGATTGCTCTGGTTGCAAAACTACTCATTCTTTTAATTTCAAAAAAGAGAAAATTCCACTGCAGTGGATCTCTATTTGAAAGTTGTCATTTTCTTTTCTTAAGTTTATAATTACCCTAATAAGGTGTTAACAGTACTCCGGAGTCCTTCTAGTGCTATACATTGTGTGTTTCTAGGCTTTCAAAACGTTAAAAATTCAGCATACTGTAGTCCTGTAACTTGTTTGCTGAGTTTCAGTCTGGAGCAAAATTTTTATGGTTGAGTTACAAACCTCTGAAAATAGGGGTTTATAATGGAAACACTGACACCACTTCAGATGTAGTGGCACTAGGAAACAGTATAATATACACTAGAAATAAAAACAAGATTAGAGATGACATTTAGGACATGAGGAAAAATAACTGTTCTGTTCCTTTCTGCAGCCTGAAAAAGACCTTCTGGTCTAAGAATCATCTCTAATCCTATTTTCTGTTCCTATCATATATTCAATTAACCTATTTTTAAATTATTATTGACACCAATTAGTCACATTTTCAAGTACCAACTCAAATTGTGTGTTCCTCAGCTACTGTCATGGTAATGGGGAAAGGGACAGTGAGGCTCAGCACTTTGTAATATTTCTGTATGAAAGATGCAGTCCTGAAGCTCGCTGGATCCTGTCCCTACAAGCTGCAATGATAAATCCGTTTCAGGAAGTCCTTCACTTGCACCAGAAAAGGAGCTGCAGGGTTGTGCTGATATGCAAACCACTTTTTCTAATGGCAAACTAAATGTTCACAATTAAATAGAGTTATCCTGGAATCTCTGGAAGCCATAACTGGGATTTTCTATTACTCAAGAGCAATGATGTTCACCGCCACTTCTGGAATAAGTCATATCTTCCCCCACAATTCAGCCTTAAGCCAGGGAGTTTTAACTGAGTCCTGAATACTATGAAGTAAAAATGTCACTGAACACTAAGAAATCATTTAGTATGTCTCTGTGGCCTTCACCACAATGCCTTGGTGTCAACATTATCAGGAAGGGCTCCCCACCGCTGTGCTGCCCCATCTGTGTTTGAATTTGGGACCTATCTTGGTATGGGCATACTCCACTTGGTTTACCACTGTTGCCAGGAAAAGGTAGCACCTAAATTGAGATTAGTATGTCTAGCTAACCGCTTACCATACTCTTGCACTAGCTGAGAAATTCTTCAGACTTCATGGTACCACTCTAGCAGAGCCGGCTTCCTTCTACTGGAAAGTGGGTGAGGTCCCTCATACTTAACACTATTGCTCTGAAGAAACACAGGGATCTTGGGTGCCTACAGCACAACTGTCAGGCCACTGGAGATAGACGTAGTACATGTGATGAAGAAACAGAAGAGTTGATGTAAAGCATGCAACTTTGCCAAGGCCTTGGTGGAAAGCAGACATTCACATACAAAGAGACTCTGTTTTCTCATAGAAGTAACTAAGTTCTCAAAGTAAGTTTTATAGTTTTCAGTGTTTAACTATACTTCTTTCCGTAGGCAACTTCCAACACACAACTATTTCTGTTCCCTATTGCTTGCACTGCATCATGCAGATTTGATGTCTACTGTGGTGCTACAGTATCACTTCGCTAGGATCTTGCAAGCTCCATTCTCAACGTGGGGTAAAAACGGGACAATAAATAAATAAATGACTGTTGCAGAACAAATGGAACTGCAATTACTTCTTATACTCACCAGGACAACATCAATAGAAAATAAATATCCTTGGGAAGATCAGACAGAATAAATCTATCCTGTCTATATGACTAGAATGGATAAGGTAGAAAGTAGTACTATATTTGAACTGCATTTCAGTACTTACCATTTCTTACTGCTGTAATAATAGCAGACAAAACTACAGGTAGCTACTGCCCGTTATCCAACAAACATATGCTTTCTAAGTCAGTAGGGGTAAGTAGGAGTGGATTAATTGCTGAAGCGTTTGTGGAAGATGCTTTGTTCCAGTATTGTGAAAGCTGATATTAATGTAGAGATAAATGTAACCTAGTCTGCTCCATAGATGACAATAATGTATATTTTGTTTGTATAAACAGTGTCTTCTTGGCAGATAACCTGCAGCCAACAGATTTAGCTACTAAATGGTCATGGAAATATGATTTGAATTACTCTCCATACTGCTGGTAAGTGGCCAGGAAAACAATTCATATCTAATATAATCAATGCATTTAGTTTTTGTGGAAAAGAAATAGGAAAACTTGTTGATTTGTGTAGACCTTTTAGATTTTAATGTTCAGAAAAAGAGATTAATAATAGTTACTCTCTAATAATACATCTTAAAGCCTACTCTGGCTTCCACAGAAAACCTGGAATATGAATAATTTGATAAAGTTGAATTTTCATGCTAATTTTTCAATGAGATTTTGACTTCATAATGTGCACAATACCTTATTCAACTTTACTGTGTAGTTTATAGATACAGAAAAATGTCTTTCTTTAATTCTTAGGAAATATAAATGCTCTTTTTAAAATATTCTTTCTAGTGGCTACATTTCTCAGTGAACAGTACTTGCTGCACAAGACAAATGCATGATATAGTCATTTGAAAAAAGTACCATGATATTTAGTTTAGTTTAGTTGCTTTAGTTACTGAAGCTGCTGTGGCAGGCTGGTAACCACAGTACTTGTTCATGGGCAACAAGTGGGAGACAGAATGTCCTTCCAAAAACATGCTCTTGGTCATACAGAGTTGCAAATGTGAGATGTGAAGAATGGTTGGAACAAAGGTCTATGTTGGGAAGGCAGAACCCTGCCTTCCTGCTGCGCGTGGAGTGCTAAATTATTCTAGGAGACATGCTGAACCTACCTGACACTTCAGAACGCTACATCACACCAGTCATCATCTTTCACTTGTGATGGTCTCCAGTCACACTCCTGACCTGCAGGGCCAGAACAGGAATTTTTGAGAAAACATTTTCTAGACACAGAAGCCAAAAGGAACTCTGTTAAAACAGTTCAAGGCAGCAAGAGGCAATTCATGGTAATTTCATTGGATTCAGACACAATGTGATCCAACGTCACTGTAGTTTAAATGCTTCTATGAGTTTCTACAACAAAGAACAGTTCAAGTAAAACAGACTTAATTTTTTTTTAAACTTTATTGCAACTTCTGTTAGAGTGCACAGGTAATTCTATTCCAGCTAACTTGAGATGATTACTGTGGCATACTGTTGGGCAGATTGGAGGAATGAATGCAAAGCAAAAATTACAGCTGCTGGGAATAGATCTGCAGCTTTCAAGATCACACCAACCATCCAAGTCTTCCATCTTCTCAGAACCAGAGAAATCTTGTATGTGTGCTCCAGCACAGGTAAACAATCTTGGAAATACTGTAGCAGCAGGTCATGTTAAATCAGTGCTAGGGCTTCAACCTTTTTTTGCTCTTCTGCTGTTCTGTATTGTCAAAGGCAGCAGGAAATTAACAGTAATGACAATGTGCTAGGGAAAAGACATGGCAAAGTTTGCCTGGTTTCAGCATTAGTTCTGATTTTCCAACAAACTTAAATCTGAAATTCACTGGTGGCTAATCAGGCAAAGCCAACCGTCCTACTGACAACACTTCCTAAAGCATAGACAAGCCAAAACTGTGAGTTTTATATGGCTCTAGGTCTGACTTATCCAATTCTTTCAAAACTTCATGGTTTCCTGCTACCTTTCTTTCTCTGAAAGCCAAGGTTATTATTTCCTAGCATTTTATTTCCTTCGTGAGTACTACAGGGACATGGTAGTGAAAACTCAGTCACAGTGTGCATACGCAGACTTTGAATTATCTTATTTCAAGAGCACGCCCTGTGCTGTGTCATATTGCCCATAAAAGGCAATAGGAAGAATGCTGCAATGCTGACTTGTGAAGATTTACAGCAACATTCTTATGTGCTAACCTTTTAGTTATGCTAATCAGAAGCTACTTGAAATCATTGAAATGTTGTGCTAATGTTACAGTAACACTCAAAAGAATCCAGAAACTAATCACTGTATTTCTTCCCAAACTTGGTAGACTTGCTGGCTAGAGTTGTTGACTGTACAGACTTGCATTGGCTGATGGTCTGTTTTCACTTTAGACTCATGTTGGCCAATTCCCCTCCTTGGTGAACTTTCACTTTAGTCATCTTAGGAAGCAGCACTGCTGGGAAGTGGCAGGAATCCTTCTGCAAGAGATGAAGATTCATGTCAGCACGACACTGCTGAGAATTCAGAGTACACCTGCACGAATAACTGTTGTATTGTTTTCTTGTGGTCCTTTTGGATCAGTCCTTAAAGTTGACCATCAGCTAATACATTCCTAAGTTACTCCAACTCAAGTGGAAGCTCCTGAGAGACAGGAGTCAGTTTCTTGCTGCTTTGCCTCTCTCACTTTCTGTGCCTGAGACATTCTCTGCTTCACCCTGGAACAGGTATTTGAATCAAGTTTCACAGATGCCAGGGAGTGCCTTAGCCAGCACAAACAGGTTGGCAGCATTTCTTTATCTGGGTCAGTGACTCTTTAGCAATTCAGATCAGGTTAAAACACCCTTAACGGGAAAAGAGCCTGTCCGTCAGTCCAGGACCCATAACCAGGTGCTTGGGGCACTCAGCTGGGAAGGAAGCTCTTGCTCTGACAGAGAAGAATCAACTGATTATTCTGAAATCCTATCCCACCTCATCAGACATCAGACTCCATAAGATAAGGCCCTGGGAAAACAAATACATAAGGAATAAAGCCCCTTTCCATTCATTTTAATCTCATTTCTTAGCCCTTTCTTTTGATACCATTGTCTAGAAATCTAAATCTTTGCACAAATTCTTGAGGAAACCTGTCTTTAGCAAGGACAGGTAAGAAGCTGCATGCTGTTATGCTGACCTGAAGTATGTTTTGGTAGAGGTTGCCGATAGGCTTTCTTGTGTTCCCTCTGGGCAGCTCATTGCAAAAGGAGGGGTTTTCTCTTTGGTATTAGTAAAAGAAGACCTCTCTGATTTGCAAGTTAAACAAGTAAAAAATAAAATTTAGAAAAGCTTGGCACATTCTACCAGACACAAATGCACAACTACGTTGGGATTTTGCAGTATTTATTTTGATCAGAAACAAGTTATAGCCTTACACCTTTAACTCTTAGAGTGAAACTGATTTACTGCTACTGTATGTTCAAAATGTTGCCTAAGAAAGACACTGTGACTCAGGTGGCTACTGGGCCATGCCAGACCCTGTAGTCTAGTCTTAGTTTCACTTTGAATATCTGTTAGGGAAAATCAGTGACTTTTGTTCATTTTTAAAGTGTATTAATAATAGTAATATTATACTGTAGCAAAGGTTATTTTGCATAACTTTTTAATATTCAATGAAGATTCAATATATTGTGTTAATAAAGACATTTTCACAGTAACAATTAGCAGGCTTTTAATGTCTGCTGTGGTAGCTGCAACAGTGGTTAAGGGCTGACTTGTCACATTTTTGAATGTAGAAGGGAGCATGTAGAGCTGCCACCTTGGTTGGGGTTAGTCTCAGGGTGTTGACTGAATAGATGAGCAGTGTGACGGTCTCCATGCTAATGTGTCTGCAGGAATTTGCGCAGGGGAAGCAGGGCACTGATGAGAGTAGCAGAATAAATCAAAGTGTGAAAGCAATTGCAGTCAAATGTCGCACCCAAGCAGTCAGTGACTTGACACTCTGTTTGGAAATAGGTTGGGTTACCTGTCAGTGTGGCATTTTCTTTTGGTTGCTAGAGAATAATGTTATCTGAGGATAAAACCTAAGGAGCACAGATGGCTGCTACACAGGCTTGATCCTCTAAACTCTTATCGCAGCTAATTATTCCATTGACGTAAATGGAACCACTCTTTTGAATAAGATCTGTGATATTCTCTAATTCTTTTACTATTGAAGTACAGTTCTTTTTTTGCATTCTGTGGGTAAATGTCTGTGCGCTTTAAAGAAAATGTAACATTATTTGGGGGACAAGCTGTGTTTCATGCCTGACAGTCACTGGGACCAAAGTCATTGGTTGAGACTGTAGGGATACAAATATTTCTTAGAAACATTACCTCTGCATCTTCTAAACAAAAAGATACATATTCTGATTTTACTTGTTTTCTTTGTCAATGTAATCACAAGCTCAGAGTCCTCTGCCCGACCAGCATTTAATGCTTCCCTTTATTTTTATCCAGTCATTGAAGACTTGCAGAGCAAGAGCAGAGTTTACCTTGCAAATTAGAGTAACACAAATAAAACTGATTAAAATTTAGAATCAAACATTATTTCTTCTTACCCATTCCAAATTAGTTGAAGTGATTGTCACTATAATGCATCTTCTTTCTTGAAATATTGATTGACTGAGTGTGAATCATCTTTATGGATGCTATTTTTGTTGTCAGGCAAGCCTCTATGCTCTGAGGATAGAACAGAGAAGCACACAGTTTGAGGTGTTTTCCTTACCCTCACTATAGAAACAGCCCATCTGACATCAGGAACACAGCAATCGAAATAAAAGTAAGTTGCCTTTGGAAATCTTGCAGCCAAGACATGACTTGAATGTGTAAATTTATAATGTCACTGCCTTGCTACATCACTTTGTAATTTCAGCGTGGCAGCTTCTTTTTGCCTCATTCCTCTTTCACACCAGCTCTCCCTCCTGGAGGTGATGTCATTACCTGTGATGGTGAACATCATTACCTGTGTATCTCTAGATGTGGAGACAATTTATTTTACCCATCCTCTTTACCACATTTCTACAAGAACCATTGCCCTTTCTGGCTTACTGCCTTCACTTCTGAAAACCACCATGTCCTCAATGATGCAGGACAATACCTCTTGTCTACTTATTCTTCCAAAAACTTAACATGTTCCTCAGTCTCCATAATATCCCACTAGCTCTCTCTTTGCCTTTCTTTTCCTCCTCCTCTTCCTGTTCTGTTGGCTCCATGCTTCCACCTGTCCCTGTGGCTTTTCCTCCTCCTTCATCATCCTGTCCATACCATCAGTGACCCTTAGCATAGGAATACTGGGAATGCTGGGAAAACAATGCTGTAAAATGAACTCTCGCTATTTACACTGGTTTCCAACTCCTTCTTTTAACAGGCATATGGTGTTAATCTAAACTGTCCAACACATTAGTGGGAGGGAAGTCACACCCAGAGGATTATTAAAACATTTTATCTGGCAGATGCCACCATATTTATTGATATGAAATCTCCCTTCCTCCATATAAGCCACTGAAACCTCCCTCTGAGAAGTTCTTTTGAATTAGTCATAGCTCTCTTAAAATATTTTGCTAAGCTTCACTAAGTTCTGCTGTTGCTAGAGTCTGCATTCTTCTTTCAGGAAAAGTTATCGCTAAGGTCAATAGGATATTAAAATAATGAATGACTTGTTTATTGTATTTGGCTTGTTGAACACATTATATATAATTGCTGAAGGTTACAGATATAAATGTATACACATACTTACTTATACATGTGCTTATGTATATTTGATTTTGAACTCCAAAATCTCTGTTTCATATAAAATATTCCTGATGAGAATACTTAAATTCAATTAATATTGACACTTCAGAATACTATAAAGCAGGGCCAAAGTAAAGTATTTCTTGAATTAACTTTCAGATATTCCTGAAGTGTGTAAGAATGTCAAGCCAAAACTGGAAAGCATTTATACAAAATTACAGGAGATATCTGAAGAAAAATTATCAAAGTTTCCTTATTTGTTTTTCAAAAATACTCTTTAGAATTGGGTGTCCTACAGTTTTAATCAAACAACCAGAGCCAAAACAAATACAAAGCAAGAGGGTCAAAGACAATTTAAAAAACATCCCTTTGGAAGAATAGAAGCTTTCTGTTTGGTTTTAGTTTCACAGAGGAAACTGCATTCAGTTCAGTCAAGCACTGTGTTTTCAAAAATTTTGTGGTTCTGGCTTAATTCCACAGAAGAGGAAAAACTTCAAAGTTAAGGATCAAGCCTCCAATATTTGGTCACAATATGACACAGTTGGGTAAAATTAAGGATGGTAACCCGTTGTGATAGAAGTGGGGAGGCGGTGATTTCTGACCCTGGATTTTCTTTCTTTTGCTGATCGAATCAGAACAAATTCAGAACACAGATGAATTGGTTTTGCAGTTGTCTTTGCTTTTTGTTTTGGAAGCAGGTAAGAAAAAGCCTTTTAGGAAACCTGCACACGTCTGTTGGTAACTAAACTTTTGCTGATGATTTTACACCTCTCGGGTAGGTACCAGACTTCACTGCTCTTTCCTGGTGACCTGTTCAGTGTCCTTTGTTTCTTTGGGTTCTTATGGGCAGCCTTTTTTTTCAGCTGGCTGGCACAGGACCACGGCCATCATATCCAGTGACGGGCAGTACAGAGGTATGTTGTCCTTCCTGTAATGAGCTTGGAAAATGAGAAACAGTGAGGAAACATCTTTCTTTAATAACTCCGTTGATAGAGCTTGGGAAAGTGGGCAAGTTTTAGGCTCAGAGCCAGCAAGATTTAGTGCAATTTTCTGTAACAAGGCAAGTCAATAGATATGCAGAAAAGAACTTTGGGGGAGAAGAAAAATCACACATGTTGCTACATCTTATAGGTTAAAAATTTTCCATTGCCATCTGTTCTTTAAAGGGAAAATTGGATTTTGTGAGAATATTTTTTTTTCCAGAAAAAAGTATCTGCTTTCTGTAGAAAATCAGGGCTATTCATCAGAAAGCCAAACACCTGCAAGCCAAATATTTCTGGCTGAAAGTCCCGATGTGGAGTGCTGCTGCTGCACCTCTTGGGAGAATGGCAGTTTGGTGCTTCATTTCCATGCTCTTTGTTACCAGACTCACAAGTGCCACATCTTTGTTGCTTTACAGGACTGCGTTCAAGTAGGAACAAGAGTTTATGCGGCCAAATGGCTGAAGCACGTGGCAGAAATGCTGCTATGAAGCAGAATCTGGATGTGAGCTGATTTCTCCCTCTTCTCCACATTCAAGACTTAGGGCCCAAGCACAGGCAGGCTGGGGCAGCGTGGATGCTCGGGCAGCCGGGGCTCTAGGATCAGGCGAAGTAGGATTCGCATTCCAATGCAGCACCACAGAAAGCAGAGATGTCCTGAAGCACCTAACCCTACCGTGTGCACAGCTAGATAAGTATTTCTGAGTAGGAGTTACCAGATGGAACCTCTGCTGTCTTACCATTATAAAAAGAATTTCCTTGAGCTTTTCCAATTAAAAATAAATTAATAATCTCTAAGAGCATTTGGAAAGCAATGGGCCTGACTGGTCTGTTTAAACTCCAAGAGGTGTACTGACACACTGGGTTATCTAGAGCTGGAGCTCCATAATGCATGAAACTTTGGTCAATTGTTGTAACAATTATATATTTTTTTGAGAATTGTATTTTGGGTTTGGTCAAATCTAGATTTACAAAAAAAAAAAATTGTTGGCAAAACCAAAAATAATTATCATCGGGAAAAAAGTATCTTTTTTGTTCAACCCAAAATATTTAGTTCAACTTCAAAGAACAGCTTCATTTTTGGTCCTGGGCCATTTCACACATTTTAAAGCTTTTTTCTTTTTAAATCTAGGCCAAATTTAAAATGGACAGCTAAAAGTCTTTGTTTTGAAATTGAAGTGTTTTGGCAGTTCTAGAATGAAACGCTCCATTTTGAAAATATTAAAATGAAGTGTTTTGACATTTCATTTTTCTTTCTCTGCATTGTTTCATCTGGATCTATTTGTTAAATTCCATTCAAATGCAGGAGGAGTCCCAGTGCCTCTGAAATGCCTCTTTGTGGTATATTTATTATTTGTCAGAAAGCAGTGAGTCATTAAGCTCTGCATCAGTTCAACATTAAATAACAGGAGAGGATGCTTAATAGGGAGTTGATTGTATACAGCTACATTTCTCCCTCCTAATTACTGCTGTAAGGGTGAGCACCCAGCAGTGTGCTGCCACTGCAGGAAGGACACAGCTTTCACCCATCTGGTGGAAAAGGTGGCGGTCAGTCCCCAGATCCTTCAGCGGGTGCTGTTTTCTCCTCTCCTTCAAGCAGGTCAGTCTTCTTCCTTCCTGAGTGTTAATGTAAACTGTAGGCCTTCCTCCAGTGTTTCTGTAGCTGTTAGCTAAAATGAATAGACAAAAAGAATGAAAAACTTAGTTTTCTTAATTTTGTGGTTGCTGTTTTTGAACATTCAAAGAGCGGAGATGACCTCATAAGAATAGCTGTAAATTATGATGAAGTTGTAGTTTGAGAAGTGTAGATTGATAAAGATTGAGGAGCAGTCCTGCAAACGTCCTTGGTGCTGCTTACATTGAGTAACCAGAAAATGACCCCTGGGAGGTAGGGGCGGGGGGAGGATGAAAAATGTGCTAAGTAATGCTAGTGATGCCCGGGCAGTACTGAAGTTTCTCAGACATAAGGCAGGATCTCCAAGTACTTCTTCCTCCTGTCTGGAAAGATATGGTTTAGTTTTAGGAGGCATGCAGTGGAAATTCACGTGTATTCAGTCAAGGAGGAAACTTGTGGAGTACTCATTCTATAGAGATGCTTGAGAAAGCTTTCAAGGAAGAATCTTGATAAATGTTAGTATATGAAGTTATTGCACTTCTGATTTACTGCCTTTTCTCTTTAGTTCTGTCTTTTCTCATTAATGAAGATTGAAGTTGGGTATACTCCAACTTGTTTAAATATTTCTAAAAGCTATTCACCTTCATTGGAAGTAAGCAGCTGGCATACCAACAGTTTTCTCTTTTCAGGCTGCTCAACTTCACCAGGGCTATTCACAGCTTGCACTTTACTAAGGTCGTTGGTATCACTGTTACACTTTTTCAGTATTACATGAGGATCGAGTTCCAGTAGTTAACAAGTCAAAAAATATTCCTGGGGGTGGGATAGAAACTAGGTAGATAAGTGCATTCCACATGTCCACTTTATTTCTGAAATTACTGCTCTCATCCATGCAAGAAATAATTGTGATTAAAAAAATAGGCCTGACCTGCAGTACCCCCAAATCCCAAAGAAATGCTTTTGCAGGCTGCACCCTCAATGTTCCACCCCACTTTGGCCAAAGCACGATGAGATCTCAATTGGTGGCTACTGCTCAATGTCTGGACACTAAATAGTCTCTGGGCCAAAAGTTGCATTTCTGTAATTAGGGATAGTTCCCATAAAATCAGTTTCTCAATATCTATTCTCTTGAAATTCAAAGACAGGTTTGGCCCACCACATGGACTGAGTTCAACTGAAAGCTAGGGGCTGTATTCTTCTCTGAGTTATGGCGAAGTAGAGGAGAATTAACTCCTTTGGTTTGAATTGGCTTCAGACCTCGGGTCTCATACTGACATAACTGTGCTGACCTCAGTGGAATTGATCCTAATTTATGCCACTGTAACTGAGATTGCAATGTGCATTGTTTAAATTCTGTTGAGTGTGTCTTCTTCCAGGATGGAAACTATTTGCAAACTATACAAGCTCTTTCCTAAGATTGAGGCTTGTCATATCTGAGATTTTTGGTGGGGCAAGGGTGTGGGGACAAGGATACAAAGCACACTTTGTCTTCAGTGCTACCTTGTATACTTTGAATCCCACAGTGTCCTGCAAAATTATCACTGCCTCCTTAGGATAGAGCACTCCTGTCCTCTCATCCTAATATAAAGAATGTTCTAGCTCTGCAATCACCCTAAAGGAGGCAGGGGAACTTAAAATGCCAACATACAGTAGATATACTCATTTTTTTTTTCATATATGGGCTCTCTGACAAGGGGAATGGTTGCTTTACTCTCAGAACACTGTAAGTCTTACATACAACATAAAAGAGCCTTCACCTTCCAAGAATAATAAACACACACACACACACACACATATATATACACATGCATACGTGTGTGTGTGTGTGTGTGTGTGTATATACACACACAAACATGAAAAGGAACTCTGTCTTCCTTTTCTTGCACTGGAAATACTGTTTTCCAGGCTGACTTCTTCCCCTGTTAGCAATGAAATTTGGCCAGGAATCCCAGCACGCCACAAGAAATCAAGCTGTGACCACAAAAAGCGTGACTGGCAGGGCAAGGTTATAGCATGTAACACTATGCTGTAGTGACCTGTTACAGAGTTAGAGGCTGGGAGGTGTGAGGCTGGGTCAGATAACCTTATTGCAAATGAAGCACAAAGCAAAGCTCAAAGCTGCTTTGGTTGTTTACTCTTTCAAGAGGCATATAGTGAGAACAAGTTATTTTGAAAGCATGTTTTGAAAACTTCAGCTGCAGAGCTTGTAAGTTACCTTCCAGAATCAAGCTGTGTACCTATGGCATACTCCTACTTATTTTACACTGTTTTGAATAGATTTTCCAATACCTCCTGTACAAAATGACTGCTGAAATCAGGCTGTCAAGGCAGAGATGTTCAGCTGCGCTGAACTAAAGCACTGCATCACCCAGCCAGTAGCACAGTAGGGATGGTGGATCTTTCCTGTGAGGAGGCTTCTCAGCAAGAAGTTAGGAATTCTTTTAAGAGAAAAAGAAAGATGCAGGTGAATTCTTTACATTATCAATGAACTTTCTTCAACTCTGTATTTGAAATACTGATATATATGTATAGATATAAAAATTTATTTATTTTGAGACCTTCTTATTTGTCTTTTCTTTCATAATTTTAGATTTCACTTACTCATTAGACTTAGCTGCCCAAGAGGATCTGCAATTTAATGCGTCTCTAGTGGGAATTTGGCTCAGTGTTTCAAGGTAGGGTAAGCAATAGCCTGGCATTAAAATAGACACAAGACACAGTACATAAATCAGCTTCCAGAATCACACTGAAGCACTATGCAAACTTTCATGTCTGAAGTGGCATATTAGAAGGGTGCACTGCTCCTTTCTTCAGTGTAAACTGGAAAGGAAAGGAACTTTTCAAGACAACCAGAACTGTGACTGTGAAAGGTCCTGGGTGTCCCATCCCCTTACCTGTGGTAAACATGTTTTAAAGAAGCTCATTCACCTACAGCAGCTTTGCCGTGGTTGTCCTCATCTTTGCGTGACGTCACTTGTGATTTATGTCACTGTAAGCAGAGGCAACCTAACTCTCTCACCCCACATGCAGCTGGAAAATATTTCAAATTTTTGGAAGACATTACTGAAGCCAATGAAAAGATAACCTTTTGACATTTCTAAGTTTTTGTTCACACATGATGGGTAAGGTCTAAGGACAATTAAGATTTTTGTGCTTAAAAGGTCAGTACTGCAGCCTTGCTTCAGTAATACAATCCAGAGCCATACACTGGGCATATGTATCAGACCATTATCAGCAGCACATGGAGCAGGGAAGTGCTTTGATTCAGCATGCTCATTAGGGAGCTGTGTATGGCCCCAGTAGGACAGAGCAGAAGCACTGTCTCTTCCGAGGTTGCAGAGCACCCTGGGATTACTGAATGCCTAATCCTTGCAAGCACTTCTAGATGAGCAGGAGCTTGGAACACTTTCTGTATCCTAAAAAGCTTATGATGCTGTTAAGTATAAGTAAGTGATCATTTAAGGCCTATGCTGGGGCAGTCCTGACATATCTACCTCATTTCTAATTGGTGTCAGCCAAGCCTGTATTTAAACCTCAGTAAAGGAGTACCATAGCTTTCCAAAAAGCTCTTAGCATTAGAAAACTTTTCCTAGTGTCCAGTATAAATTTTTCTTACTGTCAATTATTTTACTATCAATCACTTCTCTCAATATCCTCCAAGCACATGGAGATGGAATTTAGGAATCCATTTATTTGTGTGCAGACTCTTAACTCTGTCATCTCTTCTCTACTTTAATTATCTTCAGTTATTCAATCTTGCCTTTTCACTTGTACTTACATTCTACATGTTTGGTCTTCAGAGCTCTTGCCTAATAGCACGCTCGCTTGCCACTTCACATCTGCCTGCAGGACATGCTCAGCACTGGACCTGAAGCCCTAACAGTGCCCAGTAATTTAACTTGCTTAACGCTGACATGCAGTTCTTTCAGTCTCTCTGGTAGGACCACTTTCAGCAGAGGTGCCAATGTCTACTTTCACCATTTAATTAAAAGTGAAAGCAGATGTACTGATGATAAGAGAAGGCAGGCATTTAGCTGGCATAAATTGGTTCGAGATCTGAAATCTATCAACAGTGACTCACAGGAACGGAGCGTGGTCAACCTACCAGGTTTACAAATGCCCTGGCATTAAAACATCCAAACCTTCTGATCTGTTTCACTCCAAGTGCTGCTTTTGCCAACTGCAGGTTGAAACTATACCATCTCTCTTGGATTTGTGTCTGTAAATCTAAACCTGCCTTGCTGTTGTGATGGATATAAAACTTTGGTTCATGAATGCTTATGTAATTTATACCAACTGTTTAACCAGAAGCAATTGCTGCAAGAAGTAGCACTAAAATCATATTAAATCCTCATCCTGCTCTATTTTTTTAATTGTTTAAAGCTCTTTACTTAAAAGGTTGTAATTAAGTATTTCAGTATTATCGAAATGCTCTGACAATGTATTATGTTCAGTGTCATCAGCTCTGATTAACTCTAAAAACGTTTCTTTGATTTGAGACATCGCAAAGCATTCACAGAGGTATCCCAACAAACAACGTAATTCAGTTTTACACATAGCACAACTGATTTCACGGATACACCAATTAAGAATTAACAAATGAAACCTGAGCAAATAATGCAAATTAACAATATTTTCAAAAGCAAAAATGTTTTAACAATAAAATTTGGATAGCAACTTTTCCATTCTTACCATTTTTTTTTTGTTGGTTGTTGTTCTGCTCCCACATTTTCAGACTTTCCGATCGTTAGGATTAGACTTGACTGTGGGGGAAGAGAATGAATTTCTTTTACAGATGAAAATATTTAATTGATAAATCACATTATTCCATTTAAACTGTTCTTATTTTATCCAGCTTGGTCTCTAGACTTGTTGCTGCATGTTTTCACGTACACTTTGGTCTTAAGATCATTTCACACACTGTACAGCAGAAATAGCATATTTCTTTCAGCTCATGGAATGGAAGGATTTGAAAAGATTTTGAGACTGACCAACAGTATCACCTATGGCAGTCTATATGACAGTCTATCTTTGTTGCAGTCACAACCAAAGCCTTTCAAACTAGAAAGGATTGTGGAATAATTATTCAATTTATGCTATGTTTTACTAATAACAGGAAATACCCATTTCTGTTACTGTTGTTTAGGTGTGTTGGTAAATCTCCTGCCTTAGTACCGTATGGAGAAAAGACAACCTGAATGGATAATCATTCACAGCGGATGTTAAAGGTCTTAAAATTTGATCCTTATCTGCAAGCTGACAAGGTAGGCCATCCCACTTCATTGAAACGAAAGAATATGAAATTGCATTGATTACTGTAGCTACCACACGATCTCTCCTACTGCTGAAGCCAAAGTACTTCCATAGAATCGCTCTTCTGAACACCGTCACTATACTTGCTATTTACACTAGAGTTGGTAATAATAAGTACTGTAAGAATAGCAATACTGCAGCTGCCTTTCAGTGTTGGCATTTCCTAGTCTTTGTGTAGCTTCTGAAGTTCACACCTTGCTGTGGTGAATGCTCTGAGGAAAGACTAACAAAATACATTGTTGTTGTGTTGTTAGGTTGGTTGGTTTGGGAGCGGTTTTGTTGTTGCTGTTTTCTGTGGTTGCTTTGAATGGACCTTTGAATGGAAATACAATAGCTTACAGAATTGGGTTACCAGATCAGCGTATGTAAATACGAGACTGAGAAATTATTTTGTAATGAAAGCATAAACTATATGGAATATTGTGGAACGCGTACAATATAAGGAGACACTCTCCAGTTTCTAAGAGATTGCATTTTTTAACTGTTTACAGTGTTTCTTCCAATTTCAGCTCTGAAGCAGTTTCATTTGGCCAAGTGCTTGTTTCCTTCTGCCTCGTACGAAGCACCCAGCAATACTCTGAGACAAAACTGTACTTGTCAGGTGAAGGACAGAAAATGTAAAATGCTGAGTAACAGAGGCTAGAAGCTCTGTTAGGGCCTAAGCTCAAAAAGTGAGAGATTCATCCTGCCGAAAGCAGGACAGGTATTTGATGAGTCTAATAAGATTCAAGTTAGACTTCAGGTAGAGGCCTCTGGGAAGTGAAGATGGATATAACTTCTTAGGGAGGTTGTGGAATGCCCATCTATTAGTTAAAATTTAAAAAAAAAACAACAAAAAAACAAGCATAAAAGAAAATCACCCACAAAACATAGTAATAATTAAAGCTAAAAGTAAAAATTAGGTGTAGATTTAACTTTTTGTTGAGAGGCACCAGAAGAACAACTCACAGCTCCTTCCAATTCTGCTTTCTGAGTGAAAATCAAGAACTGATGATGCATTTCTTTTAATTAGATGCAGCATGCAGATCTGTGTGTTGGTACTAATTTGTCGTATTACCGAAACTGTGCTCTGCACAACTATTTCTATTTATTTATGGGTGTATTTCTACAGTACTCACTTCTGTAATACGCAGTATTACAGAAGTTCAATTTACCAGTGGGACCAGCCTCTCCCAAGACACCCTGTAAAAGTTGTTCCTTAACTACTGATTTCTACCAAAGACTTCTGTTATTTGACATGGACATTTTTATCACTCTAAAAATGAATTACTGTATTCATCCAATCAGAAAATGACATTGTGAAAGCAGCTTTTTTGCTGATGTGGTGACTATAGAGTTGCTTGACATAATTCTGGTAACAAAATTTGAGTGGATATATGTTTTGACATCTAGGAAACAAGGACACTGATGGAAACCGATGGACCCCATGTCAAAAGAAAAACAACAAACCCACAAACCAAAAACCAGCAACAATAATAAAAAAACAAAACCAAAAAAACAAACAAAAAAACCCCCCACAACAGGCTGCAGAATGACAGCCAGCAAACTAATAGGTGAATTGTAAAGAACTCCATTCCCAAGGGGCAAAGTCAATAAAGAAAGGACTGGAAAAAAAAATAGAGAGGAAAAAGTGAAGACAAGCCAATTCTTATATTTCTTGTAAAACTGACAAAGAAATAACAACAGGAATTTTAGAACTGAAAAAACAAAGACTGATGAACAGTTAGTTTTAACTAGCATAGTTGACATTCAATATTCATGTTTCTATTTGTGCTATACCCTTAAATAGAATGTGCTCATAAAGTGGAGTGCCTCATTATTAAGTGTCCTTTGTTCGTGCTTTTAGTCTTTTTCTTAAATTTTGACATAAACATGTTCCAGAATAGTGTGAACAAAATGCCATCCTTGGGAAGACCAGTATTTGCAGGCAGGTTGTGCTGTGGACATTTCGTTTCAGAAGCCAAGACCTTTTCTTACTCCCCTCAAGAACCTTTGTAAACACTTCTGCTTTCACATTTATAAAATGTATTTATACATAACCTCCCAGATATCTGAGATAAAAAAAAACATGTTTTGGGAATCAATTATATACACATTTTCACTTTTTTTTTTTTTCATTTTGAACTGAGCATTTGTATGTATCGTAGATTGGTCGTTTTTCTCTGTCATTGAGTGATAATATGTCATAGGTAAAGGATTTTTGACAGAGCTTAAAGCAGAATTGTGATAAATAATGCAGCGCCAAGACTTCAGTATTAGCACAGTCAACAAACTCCTCAAAGTAAATGATAACATTTACATATTTTACCACCTGCTGGCACCATGTTTCCATTTGTACTGACTCCAGTCACAGACTATTTCTAAAGCCAGTCAGAAAGACTTGATTATTCTGCTGTTTTTGTGCAGTCTGTGAAGTCCCCAAGCAGCAGATTTTGGAAGCTGAAAGACTGGCATGGCTGGTACACTCTTAGTATTCTTTTATATCTATTGCTGGATACAAAATACATATTGGAAAGTTACACCTTTGGCCTTCTCCAGAATGGCCACTCTTACTGCTCTATTCTGAAAACAAAACAAAACAAACCCACTACCAAACAACTTACAAACAAAACCTGGACAACACTCACACAAATTAATAAATAACAAGAAATGATCTTGTTAGCAAGAAAAGATTCTGAAAGCAAAATACTGAAAATCAAGCAAAAGAAAAATAGAAGTTTCTGTCAAAGTGACTTGGCTACATTTTCCTTAGTTCTTGGCTAGAACATTTCCATTGATAGAGTTGCTAAGTGCATTCTATTTACAAATATAAACACTTGATTTTGATCAGCAAAAATGCATCAGCACACTTAAACAGTGTCAATGATGATATAATTGCACTCACAATTTCCTCTCTATAATGATTTTTAAATGTCAGCAGTCATTTTTTGTCTAATTGTAGCTTGCATGTCAGCACTTCCTCTTAAGACAGCATGTTTCTCTCTGCTGGAATTTCACACCTCTCCACTCACTCACTTCACCCGTGAAGATAATGCACATGATATAGGACTTCAGGATATTTTCACTTCTGTGCTATTCTACTATTTAATATCAAGCAGGCAGAATGAAGGTGGATTTTGTTGTTTTTTGTTGTGTTTTTTTTTGTTGTTGTTTGTTCTAAATGCAGAGTTTAATCATCTAAGCTGTAAAGAAGTATTTGATTTTAATGAACAAATCAAGTATTCATTTATTTTGCCCCCTGCTGTTGCTGTGCTAATAACCTGTTAAAAGCATGGGCGCGTGATAAAAATATTCTCACTCATCTCTGTTGCGTACTTACTCACTAGAGGAGAAGGCTTATCCTGCAATGCCAGACAGCTGCCTGCTCAGTTCAGTGTTTAACAAACTGTGAAAGCAGGTGACCCTTTCTCTGCAAACACAGCCTGCTTAACGATGTCACTGCTACTGTCTCATGCTATGGCCTAGAAAGTGACTTACGAAATGCAATTTTGCATGGTGCCAGGCCTCAAGATACCACAGCATAACAAATAGGTGCATCTGGAGTTCATCTCAGTGCTCTCTTCCTCTTTTCATAGATCACAGACCACGTCATCAAGTCTATGGAAGTGTATCACTTGTGCAGTGAACTGGAAGCTCTGCATTGAGGTTAGCAGCAAACATTTTCCACTCATCTGAACATATACTGGAATTGGAAATGGGGGCCAAAGAGGCCTCCTTCAGTCCCATTTGCTCACAACTCATTTGTGTCTCTGGTGATGCTTAACTCCAGAATTCTGGAGATAAAGCTTATATTTACTGGCCCATATATTATCAAAATAAGTAAAAAGCCATAAAGAACATATATTGAGAAAACAAGTCATGAAATAATTTTGAGGTATCTGATAAAAAAAAAAAAAAAAAGAGTACTGTTGAGTGCTTCTGATTAAACACATGCATCGACCCCATTTATATGTTCTAATGCGTCTCCAAAAGATGCATATATAAATAATGTGTTGTGTGTGTGTGCCTTTCTGTCTAAGGCCCATGATAATTTTAATTATCTTGGTAATGTCTCTATAACATTAGCATCACAGTTGTGACTCGTACACAATACTGTGTATGTGCCCATAGGCACATGGCGATCATGTGTACATTCACACAAATGAATGTTGTTGACCTACTTCTCTTTGTTACTTCTGCTGAGTTTTGTATTTTACGCTTTCATTTTTTCCCTTTTTGATTAAATTGGTACCTCAGAAATTTTCTGGAGCAGTTGAAAAGGATGGGAATTTTTTTTTTTAACAAGCATACCCTACCTGCTTGTGAGATGTGTCCATGAGTAGAGACTACCTGAAAATAGGTGCTTCTAGGTCACCCTACTTGGGCACTCCCCAAGGACAATTTCATTAAGGAAGCAAAGCAAACTAAAGAAACTAGCAACCAAGCAGTCAAGAGGCAAAGAAACCAAATTCTTTGAGCACTTACTTCCAGAGAGAATATGAGTCCTGAAGATCTGACATGAGGTATGCAGTGCATGACACTAACTTGTTTGTATCTATCTTTGTGACAGCAGGAAGGAGTCAAGATCTGGCAACACTGAAAGTAAACAGACTGTAAGAGATGGACCTAGAAAACTATGAGACACTCATCTAGAACTTCCCTTTCCCTTCCCATTTTTCGTACTGGAGAAGAAAGGAGGAGAAAGAATTTGATTTAAATTATGTGCAGTATGCTCCTCGAGAAGTTGGCTATACTGAAACTTTACTACAACATTCCTGGTCCTTAGAAACAAGCTCCACTTCTATGTACTGTACTACAAACAACAATGACAGCAACACAATTACAAAAAAAAAAAAAAACCAACAGAGCAACACCTCCTTTCCTGAGCTAAAGCTAAATCAGGAAAAGGGAAGGGAAGGGAAGGGAAGGGAAGGGAAGGGAAGGGAAGGGAAGGGAAGGGAAGGGAAGGGAAGGGAAGGGAAGGGAAGGGAAGGGAAGGGAAGGGGCATTCCTGGAGTTCCTGGCAGTTCCAGGTGGCTTGTTGGAGGCAGTGAAAAGCATTTGCTTGAGGCTAATAAGGTAGAGCGGCTACTTGGAAGAGCCGGGCCATCTGTTTCTGTAGAATAGCAAAAAAGTAGTTAAATGTATCCGCTTGACTGTTTGGATATATCTGTTTGGATATATACCTGCAGGAGACAATGTGAACACTACACTGAGTTACCTGAAGCTCAGTTACCCTGGCTGGGCATTTTGGAGTTTATTGATGAGTCTCAGTGTTTATGGTTTGAACCTCAAGGCTTCAATGACCTATAAAAGGCAAAATACCTGTCATCATTTTAAGTACTCTTTCATTCCTCCTACCTCCACTTAAAAATAAGGAAATTTAGAAAAGGAAAGGGGAAATTAAGTTTTCCATTTCAATTGATCAGAAGTATGAGATTATTTCATGTTACACATAGAAATTAAGTTTATGTTTGCCAATGCTACAGACTTAAGCTTTCCTATACATTCAGACAAATAAATAAATGATGCTGAGAGACAAACACACTGTTCATTTAGTGGCTGCCAGTGGTAGGTTCAGCCTGTAGGAGTACAGAAACTGTCCTCATGCCAACTGAAATGGGTGTATGGCTTTTCAAAGTACGACTGTTACTTACTGTTACTGGCACATTATTCATGACTCAGACACATCATACAGGGCATTGGCTTCTGCTGCATCTGAAGGTGCTTAATATCTCATACAATCATGCCAAGAGTTTTTCAAGTTTCCTCTCAGAAAATGATGCACATTATATTAGAGCTCACAAATGAAAAGGTCAGTTGACTTGCTTCCCGTGAACTTGAATTGAATCTCAACCTTAGAAGACAGGGCACATTAAAGCATAAAGACAGCTGAATGGTAACCGTAACAGCAGTATTTCCAAAAGCCATACATAGACAACATTTATATATGCCAGGAGGGATACAGGATTTGTACATTTTGTATCATTTGTGTTACTTTTCACTAGCAACAACATAAGTTACCAGGTCCTTCCAGATACCCTTTTAATATACCTTTGATGCTTCTTGCTAATCTTACAAGATCTACACAAAATGAACTTGGTCAAAATGTTTTAGATTTAGATACAGCCTAAAAAATATTAAGTCTCAGTTTTAACTGTCTTTCTTTTGGAAAAATCTGAGCTATTATTACGGGTTCCATTGAGCTGTTATATTGCAGATAATATTTTCATATTTTTGTGACAAAATAGAGAAAAATTTCATTTGTTTCATGAAAATTGCTACCAATTTTTCAAATATCTCACTGTATTAAGTAAATGAGATGACAGCCTAGCTAAATGTCTGTTATTTTTTCCTTAGATTAAGCAAACAACATAGTTATTCCTTAATTTGGACCCTTGTTGGCACTGAAGTAAAATACTTTTTGTCTCATTTTTAAAACCCATTTTAACCCAACCAAGTTGCCTTCTTAATCCCCTTCTCTCTAACTAAACTGAGAAATAAAGCTCTTTCCATCACTTTGGGAATAAAATATGTTTAGTTTATTTTCAAACATGCTACCAAAGGGGCATTTTCTAATCTGTAATTAATATCACAGATACTTTTGCTTCCTATACACCCCTCCAGTGAAAGGCTGTGCAGAGCAAGTAACTGAATTCTGCATGTCCTGTGGGACTACATGGGGGCTACACACTCCTCTTTCACACACTGAACAAAAGTCAAATTCTCATTTGCCAGTTTGTTCCCCACCCTCCCAGGTTTGAAAAGCTAAAGCTATAGGTGCAACACTGAGATCTGAATACTGATAATCAAGTCTTCTTGGGTAGTATCAAGGTAAGGCCTGCAGTTGCTCTAGAATTCATATGGCACCTTTTCTTTTGATATTACATTGCTTTTCTTGTTTCTTATGTATTTACTTTATAGTATTTTTTTTTTATTTTGGGACCTAATTAATTGCAAATACAACGTTCTTTTCCATAGCAGGACTAGGAAATATACATATATATATATTATATATATTAAATATATATATATATATATATATATATAAAAGATTATAAGATGTATATGTACATACATTTTTTAATGTAATGACTGGACTGCATTTTATGTATATGTCTTAATCCTTCTAAATAGCCTAAGATATGTCTCTGGGATCAGCCACTTTTATTATATATCACACATGAGAGATAAAGGTAGCCTTAAAGTGCAAAATCTCTACTTCTGCTCTAGTAATGCATATCACTTTGAGTTCACCTGATACACTGCAGAGTCTGTGTTAAAGCTTCTCTTACTGGCTATCAGTCATACCTTCTAATCCACTCCACTTTGGGATCTAGACTTGCTTCCAATCTCTCCTGTCCTTGGTAGCTGCGCTCGCAGTTGCAGAATAACGATTTAAGCAAGGCTTACCCATCCTGCAGGGAAAAGCCTTAAAAACGAACTGATCTTTAATTTGACTTGACCTCCACTGTCTAGAGAACCTGTTTGGCTTTTCCCATCCTACAGCCAGAGTGTAAGCTAACACCTAAGTACTATGTATAAAAACAGTGCCAACATTTGACTATACGTCACTGCTCAATTTAGCAGCTTGTTGCACAGATGCCATTATAACAAATTGCCTAACGTTTTAAAAAGAGTTGTCCAAAACTTGAATTTGCACAGCTCTCCTGTTCTTAAACACAGGGCTTTATTTCTTGTCCTTTCAAAATAAAGGGACTAAAAATGGAAACCTTCTTTGCCCGTTCCCATCACTGGTTCTAGTACATGCATATGTTAGGTTGGATTAATTTTCAGATGAAGGACTGACAGTAGATAGTGGTTGTTGGATGTACCAGTGACAGCTGAATCAACAATGACATCTATCTTTTATTGATGTTTTTTGACTGAATTATCATTTCTTTAATGTGTGGAACCCTTTCCTACTTTGGGGAAAGGAAGAATAGAAAACACTGTAAATATTATATCTCACACACCAGTATCTTTATCTTGCCCTTATTGCATGAATGGTACTATAAAGTCACCATGAAAGAGTGCTATGGAAGCCAGTGCACATCATTAAGTCTCATGGTACTGAGAAATTCAATAGCAGTGACAGCCTGGAGGCTTTAGTCAACAGAAGACCCATGGCAAAAGCAATATAGATCAGTCAAGCTGTTCTCTTGCCGTGACCCTCCTTCTGGCTGCTTCGGCCCATGTGCTGGCCTGGGGCTCTCCAAGGACATGTACTATTGCAATGGCAACATTTAGTGCCTGATGCTGGCGCCATGGAGCCTGCAGTCAGCTGTAACTGGAGGGTGTTCAAGCCATCTAGCAGAAGTGCAGCCTGGAACTGTCCCTGACATAATAACTCTGTGTGTCACCAACACAATTAAATTGCAAATTAAGCCTGTTTTCATCACTAGATAGCATAATCTTACTCATTCCATCTTACGTGCTATTAGCCCAAGAAAGCTTGAAATTAAAAACAATGGTAGCTGAGATTTGCGTTGCAGTGATGCTCTAAAATCTTGAGAGAAATGAGGTATCTACGAACAGCAACACATGCTAGGATGCCCTCTCTCCTTCCAACCAAGAGAGTAACTTCACATTGCACAGAATAAATCTAAATAGTTACCAGCATAGCTGTGGAAGGCATCACCATGTCAGTGTGGCTCTGTGCTTGTGCTGGTCCTGACACAGTGCCACACTGATATGTCCAGGGTCCATAATGGCTGGGTTAATGCAAAACCCAAGCCCACTGCAGCAAGAATTTTTTTTTATGTTTATTTTTTGTAGATAAAAGGGAGAAGAGACACCCACTGTCTTACAGTCATCTGCAAAAAGTTTCTGCCTTCCCCAATACTTAGGGTCTTTATGAGAAAAGAAACAAACAGACTGACTTCTCCAGTAAATCATGAAAACACGCCCTTGACTGCTACAGAGGTTCCTCAGTAAAACACAGCTGGATGGTTGCCAGTGAAGCCTTAGTACAGTAGCTGGCTAAAGAACAAGGATGCCCTGGCAACCACACGTTAGTAAGGATGCTGCATAATCTTTAACAAACTGTTGTGTACTAAGCCTGAGGGTGAAGGGGGGAAAAGTCTGCTTCCCAGTGATTTATGTAGAAGTTGCTGCAAAGCAGCAAAGGAACACTCTCTCCATGGATGGAAAGCAATGGTGTAGTGATGGAGCATTAAAAGTTTCTGGCTAAAGAACTTTAAACAATTTTGTAGGTGTACTTACTCTTTCTTGTATCTGTTCAAAGCTACAAAATGAGGCAATGGTTTTCATCGTGGGATGGAAGATTTAAAGGAACATCACATCGACACCTTTTAAGAAAAAAAAAAATAATAATAATGCTTATGGAGAAAAAGGGAGAAAATCCAGGTTATGAAAGGTAATTGCTTCAAAGTGCACTGACATCTTTTTGATCCATGATTTAGTTTTGCAGCCTTCAACTCTTCCTTTGTGTAAGTGAGTGTGCACCAATGCACTAGGAATAGTCATATGTTTGATATAGGTAGATGTCTTCTGCTCTCTAAGAGCCTCCTCAGGTCAATTCTTGCATGCTGAGGAAGCAAGGTAGACTCTCTTCAGAAAACTGCTATACCACCACCACCACCACCACCTACCCCCACTGCGTCCTAAAACTTTCCAGGAGATATCATTCTTAAATGCTTTCATAAATGCAGACTTCTGAGGAAAACATGAGGGATCAGACTATTATCTTAAATAAACTGCAAAATACCAGTGGTGCTTGCAGCCACTGACAACTGTGGCCATGTGCGTTCATTATTTCTGCCTGCTATTGACAACCCAAAATCTACAGCAGCTCTTTGTGAGGTTCGGGTGAGGTCTGGTGACTTCCAGCACCCTCCACATACATTTAGCTGGTGGTTCTTTTATGTGATAGGAGCAGCCACTGCTATGAAGAAGTGATACCATCACAAGAGATTCTAGTTCATTGGGCAGCGGAACAAATTCTGGAGCAAGATCTCATGTATTTCACAACAATGATGTATATATTATTTCAAGGTATTAGTTAATATTTATGAAGTATTTGAAACTCTCAGAGGAATCATAAAGTTGCTATAGGCATTATCATTGTTATAATAACTGATAGGAAAATATTGTGTTCTATACATAAATGCTAATTTTGTTTTGTTTCATCTCTTAAGAGTATTTATGTGCCTTGTAAAATTCACTGTGTATTTTTCTGTGTGTCCTTTGATGTCTAGGAACTTTATAGTGATCTTAAATATTGATATTTTGGGATTTTTTTAAGTCTTTTTAATGCAGACTTCTATGGGAGGTTTGCTAATGGTATGCATATTTGTTTGAGTTAAACTCTTTAATGCTAGGGGAGGAGATCAGTTTGACATGGAATTCAACTGCTTTTGTTTTTTTTAAGGAGAACAGGACTGATGGATTCAAGAGTGTTTGACTATATCTGGTTGACTGAACTGCTTCCTAAAGGAAGTATTCATTCAGTCAATGTTCTAAGGGTTAAGAAAACAGAAACCCACAGTTTTTAGTGAGTTGTTGTTATGTACGTTGCCAAGGGAACTGTAGCTGGAATGTTGAAATGTGTTGTTTCTCCCCAAACTCACAGGAGTGGAGCTTAAGTGTGTTGGTGTACTCTAATCCTTGCAATTAGCTTCTATGTGGTGGGGGGCTTATGGAACTGAATACGTGTTAGTTAGTAACACTAGGCAACATTCCCACCATTCTGGCTGGAACATATTCATTACTTATGTGAATTACAATTTAAAGCAGAAAATGAAGTATATTAAAAGCCTCTCTTATTGCTTCTCCCTGAACCCCATTGACTTCTTTTAGTAATACACACTATAGAAAATAAAGCTCATCAAGGAACATTCCTTTAGACTTAGGTAGGAGAAATCATGAGGTTGATTGATCTTGACCCAGGTCTATAGTATCTGTGTAGCCTTACTTTCATGCAATTTTACTGGTGTATACTTGGATGAAGTTCTATTGAAAATAACTGACAATAGAGGAAACAAATTTTAACTGTGTTTCCATTTTAATAATCAGGCTTATGGACTGCCAACAACTCTGTCTACAGAAAATCTAATCAAACTCCCTTCATTGCCAGATCAACGGCTGTAAGAAAAATCTACATCTATATATCTGTAGAGTTCTACTGTGACTTACATCCTTCAAGAAACAGGGAACAATTATAAGGTCCAAACCATTCCAAACCTTTCCATCGCACCATCACTCTCAGCTATGGGTCCTTGGCTGCCACCATGCTTTTTCGCAAGTGGCCTGCTAGCAGCACCTAGTTGAGCTAAACCTACCTCACCAGCACTCAGGCCCTGTTTGAGTCAAACATTTTTCAAAGCAGTAGCTGATTCACGTTTTGGTTTATGCATTTATTCTGCTACGTGGTAGGATCTGCATTCAGGGAAATGCTTTTAGTTTTGCGTACGTACATCCTCCTGTCACTCAACAAAATTTTGTCTTACTGTCCAAGATAAATGAACCATTTCTAATTCCAATGGACATGGAAAACAAAGATTACCTCCTCCTTTGCAGTTGTCCTTTAAACATTTCAAAGCCCTGTCTTTTCCTTTCCGAAAAATGCTTTCCCAAACCATGGTTTCTAAACACCTGATTACTCTTACTGCCTTGTGACTCCAAAGGAGGAATGGCATTCTAGGCTATGGCTCCTCTGACGGACTACAGGTCTTCACCTGATCAGTGCAGAGGTAGATTAAAAACATTTTATCCATGTAAGTCCTGTGTATACATCCTACTGTGACATTTCTGTTTTGTTTGTCTGTTTCTGCCTCAGTATGAAAACACTTACTACCAGGCATCCTTTCTGCATCCATATAAAACAGTAAACTTACTTCAGTATGTCCTGGGATCTTCATCCTCCAGTTGTCCAAATTAAGGATCATCTGAACTGAAGAACAAGGAAGGAGGCTTTCTTCAAGATCTAACATTCACGGCAAGTAGAAAACCAGATCCACATGATCAGCGATAAGAAACCTAGGGGAGAGAATTTAGGGCTTCTACCAAAGGTCAGGAGCCAAGGGTCCTATTTCCACTACGACCAGAACAAGTGGACAGTGCTGAAGGTAACTGGGGAGTGCTTATGGCTAGTTCACATTTCCCATCAACAGTGCTGGCACCATTTGCATGAGACTCCCTGATGAAAATAATGTTTTCAAATAAAAAAAGACGTAAAATCCTGATCTATAATTTCTGTACTCTTTTGCTCCATGTCACTTGATTCCGTGAGGCAAAGAAGGGCAACTCAAGAAGCATAAAAATTGGGTTTATTCTCTTTCCATCATTTATGCTCCACGAAGCCTCTACACAGGCTATTTAGACCAGGCACACTTCTGAAAGCAGAAGGCTGCACTGAGGTGCATTGGCAAAAGCCAAACGTGGCTTTCCTGCACTCTGCTTGGCTTAGGTTTGTACTTCATCACCCAGACTTATCTATATTTTTGTTTAGAATAGTCCCTAAGCAATCTCTTTAGATATCTAAAGTTTCTAAACTGAACTCAAAACAGAAGCTCTGATACGAGCTCAGTCTGCTATGTAGAAGACAACCTACAGAATGCAGAGGGAAATTGTAAAGCTCTGCACTCAGAACAATTAATTCTGCAATGGGTACTAAACTCCAGATTCCTAACAATATATGGGGTACTCCTTACCTTGTTTTGTTTCTTGACATTTCCAGGCACAAGGTACGGATGAGCAAAAAACTGCCCTTTCCCTTTTATTAGATGCAGGAAACTCTTTTGTTTTGGCACTGCTTCTATTTGTCATTCACAAAGTTTGTTTTTCTCTCAAGTTTTTTGGGAGCTTTTTATTTCCTGTTAGAGTGTGGAGGAGAAAGCTGTTCTCCTCTGTAAGTTATGCGCCCCTTACAGTGCCCCTTAGTTACACAGCAAAAGGAAAAGAGAAACAGAATCCATGGCATCATGCAGAAATGCCGCACTGTATAGTTTGCCCTGGTTAAACATTTCCAGAAAGGGAATGAGACAACACTGTGGAGATCCCGAACGTCTTTTGGCCATTGTGCTGCAGGGGATGCAAGCATTTTGGATTCAACATTCTGAAGGAGTGCTGGATTCTGGGCAAATTTGGTTTCAAATCTGAGCCACATAGGTTAGAATTATTTCCCATTTGTAACAGTACAACAATGTCTCCTCCATATCTGAAAATGGTATCTGGAGCCCTAAAAAGTGATACTTCGATGGTGTGGGAGAGCTTCTGCTCGATTTAGTCAGACTTCACTCACCTTTCTTAATCTTTGTCCAAACAACTTAAAGCATGCTTGCAAAACAATGCACAAAGTCTTGTATATATTGATTTTTTTTTTTTTTTTCTAGTACGTAACTTGGTCATTTTCACTTGTGCTTCGGGTATTCAGAGAGATGTCAGATTGGAAAGGAAAAAATAAAAAGGTAATTTAATCACATTTTACAAACCCTGCAAGAGGGAAGGTTTGCATTTTTGGACGAAGTCTGGGATTGTCTCACTAGGTGCTCCATACCCATTTTTTATTCACTTTATCTTGTTCTGAAACATTCTGGTGAGGGAAGCTGAGTGTTGAATCCAGACAGCTCCTTACAGCTGCAGGAGTTTTCTGAATTACACTTAGTGCATTCACAGACAGCGGTCCCTCATCTAACAACAGGATGGATCAAACCACTGGATCAAGACAGCAGCTTACATGAAATTTGAATGAATCCTGTGACTTTTGTTTGCTGCTTTTTCTTTGCTAGTGGTATTTGAACCTTTGTCGTCCCTATGCGTATGCCTGAACAACTCACCTTCAAGATTACTTCATCATCTGTTTATATTTATTCTCTTTAAAGCGTCATGCATTATTTAAAGTTTCAAGGACCTTTCAAAACTGACAATTTCCACGCAAAATTCACTGACAAATTCCACGCAAAATACTGGACAGTACAGCATCTTTTGGCTGTGCATTAAACTGGGAGACAACAGAATTGTAACGGTGTAAACAGGAAAAAAACAACACTGAAAGCATACGTTAATATGGTAGCAGAAAATACGTTTCTATGACAAAGTTACTACTGGTTAATAGAAAAGCCCTTTTCTGATCTGTAAGTAACGTTACTGTAAACTAAGAATTATAGTTTATCTGCTGTTCTGTCAATTAATAACTTTCTTTCTGTTACGTTCAATTAATTAGTTATTGGAAATAGAGTGAGGAAAGGATCCGTGCAATGAATCAAACCTTTCAGCACGCCCAGCTGCTGGGGACGGGGGCATACATCTTCCTTTTCTGCAGCTATGTAGAGCAACAACAACAAGCGCCGAGCCCGTGGCCTTTGGTTAGCCTCTGCATTTTTACACTAGGATTTGTTCAGTTGACATAAAATGGTAGCTGAGGCATTCCAAGCCATCACTACAGGAGGCCTCTACAGGGGGAAGCACAGACCCTAAACATGCTCCCCAGAGCCCCCCTAACCAGGTTCAAAGAATGCAGCTTTAACCACTGCTCAGAAGAAACCCCCACCAACTTGTAGAGGCCACCCTCTGCTCACAAAACCTAGTCCCTTCCCCGCAGGCATTCGGGATCCTTTGAAATGGAAAATTTATGCTGTACTGAAATAGTTCATACTATAATAAACAACCAGTGCCATCATTCTGCTGGTATTCAGAGCGCAATTAAACCTGAACCTCATGTGAGTACAACATTTGGGGTGCAGAGGTGGGGCTGTGGGGTGCAGGCAGCTCACCCCTATATTTTTTTTCCCAGCACAGCAGAATTTACTGCCGTTCCCCCAACTTGCCTGCCTTGCAGAGAAACCCCCTTCCCCCTCCCCATGGTTACATGGGGCACGGGGGCTGGTGGGGGATTATATAACTTATAGGTCAATTTGTTGTTTGGGCAGAAGTGCTGCAAGAATGTGGTATGTTGGCCGAAGCTGTTTGTTTACTTAAGTTCTCAGAGTTCAATGAGGTCATTTTCTCATCTTCCCTGTGTTTTCTGTATTTTCCACAGACCTGCCAGCCTCAAACAACACCCTCTTTCTTCGCATTAGAAATGGAAACACGTCCTCTGCAGGAATTTTCCACTTAATAGCTCCTGCTTTCCTACCGGGGGCCTCAGTGCACCACCACTGCAATGCTGTATTTCTTTCCACTGCAGTTTGACATTTTGCAGCCAGAACAACGAGCGGCATTCACTCCATCCTGCTTTTCGAAAAACCTATCTCTACAGGCACACAGAAAGCACCCGGTGCAGCCATCACACAGGGAAATGGCAGAGGTATTTAAGCATCATTACAGGTCACAAAGGATGTGGCATTGTCTCAGAATACTGATCTTTTATACAGACTATTTTCCTTGCTCCTTCATTCTCCCCCCCCAACCCTTTTACACATACACACACACTAAAGCCTCTGCCCTGCTCTCCTATTACAAGCCAGGCTCGTGTTCTACACTTGATTATAGTTGTTTGCCTTTGTGAATTATTTCCTTTGCATAACGTTTGCAAACTGTATATCAGGTTCTGATATTGCGATGAGCAGAAATGCAGATTGCAGATAATCTCCGTGGTAAACAAGGAGCCTGCTTTAAAATGTGCCGAGTGACCTGTCAGAAAGCAGCAACATTTGCAAACTGTTTACTGCTAAGATGCAATGATGTGGTCTGAAGTGCAGCAAGATCAGGACTGGAGCAAAATGGGATCTCAGAGAGTCGGTCAAGCACAACATAGAATATTTTCTTTTTAGTATTATTATTATTTTTAAAGCTTGAGCTTTATTGTAAAATATTAAAATGTAATTTCCCTTTGCTGTTTCTGTGAAGTATTTGTATATTCCTTAACAGAAAGATAAATGTCTGGAGGTAAGCATCATGTATAGCTGGAAGGAAGGTTTCCCCTGTCTGCGTAGTGGTAGAGTCTCAGACAGCAAGGTCCCAGTAGGTCAGACTGGCACATTGAATTGCGTATCAAATGAAACTGGTATTCTGGAAAAAGGGTGGAAAGAGGAAGAGGGGTGTTAGTAAGGAGGTTGTCCAGGCCAGGAGGGTGGGCCACAGAAAGAAAACAAGGAAAAAAAAAAAAAAAAAAACAGGATTGATGATTTGCAGGACACCTAGGGTATTTCTTTCAGGGGGTATTACTTCCACTTTTAACCAGGAACAAGAGCTGGTAGGAAAAAAAAAGCGGCAGGAGCTGACAGCTTTGTGCTGATCAAAGGGAAGTAGCACTGAATGCCTGCCTTTGCTAGCTATTTATTAGAAAGAGAGAAGGGCTCCTTTGCCATTCTACTTGGGAGAGAAGGGATTAAAGATCAAAAAAGAAGGGAACTGACCTGACTTCTTTGTTCAGAAAATATTTCTTTTTTCCTTTTTTTTTTTCTTTTCCTCCTGCATGTCATGCTGTCCACTATAAGACAAAACCACCCTTTCTTTGCAGTATTGCCGCCTTTCTTTACTCATTGAGCAAAATTTCTGGTGATGAACAATTCCTGCAGCATCTTTTTTTTTTTTTTTTTTTTTTTTTTAATGTTAAAGCAGACCCCCCTTGAGAAAACTTAGTTAACTGTCTTTTAGCCTGATTAACCTAGGAAATAAAGTTTGAATTACACTGCTGGGATTCTATTAGGATCGTCAGTTCATGTAGATAACAGCAAAAGGTGTTAAAATGCACTTCACTGGTGCAAGTGATCTCATGTTGTAAAAATGATTATCCCCAGCAGAACAGGGAAGGATTAAGGGGCCACATCTACATCTGGGAAACTCTGTGTTATATTAGCATTAATACATGCATTGATCACATGCGCAAAATAAGCACATAAGGATGGTAGCAAACGGCACAGTGCATTAAACCTGCTCTTAAGTTAGTGAAACTGAAGCGTCTTTAGTCCTAGAATTGCAACAAAGCTGTTAAGCAGTTTCAATAAAACTGGGGAATGCCTACTTGTATGACTGTGGATCATTGTGGATTACCTGCCATGTAAAAACTGTTATCAAAATAAGACTCCCTCATTGCAGAGATTTTGAAGAATTGTGGGCTAAATTTGGTATTCTATCTCTAAACCGATTGAACTACATACTTCCCCTGAATTTCATCACAGTGGCTCAACTGCTCATCTATATTCTCCAAACATGTGTGTTACATGGACTAGAAGAGAACTGCTGCTTCTCATTGTGGATAAGAGTGAGGCTAGATGACTGTGCAAGCAAGGATGAGGTAAACACTTCAAAAAAACCAAACCAAACTGTGTTGACCAGACATTTGAATAACTCAGCAGTGAAGTGAATAGACCAAATAGAACAGATAGAATAAAACAGAACAGAACAGTTGGAAGGGACCTTCAAAGATGATCTAGTCCAATTTTCTGATCACTTTAGGGCTAAATTAAAGCACCGAGAGCATTAAAAGGCATCAACCACCTCTCTAGGAACCCTGTTGTACAGTGTGACCACCTTCCCAGTAAAGAAATATTTACTAATGTCCCCTGAACCTCCCTGCTGCAGCTCTGTGCCATTCCCACACATCCTGTTAAATTCAGTTGAACGCTAAATTCTGTTTCAAGTTAAGAGCAACCACAAGCATCAAAATGATACACAACTAAATACACATGATTTTAAAGCAAAATTTTTGATAATCTCTAATAACAAAATTAGGCTAGCAGTACAAATATGTGGAGAAAATCATCAGGGTCTTTTCTGGTCTACAACCTTCAGCACTACCTAAACAAATCCTTAAATGAAGCAAGTCCTCAATTTGAAATTGAAATTTTAATTTTGATGGAAATTAAAAATGCAAATCTCAAAAAAAAGTTATCATATTTGTGCTGTAACCTTTCAGCTATGCTATCTATTGATGATCACCATATCAGCACAGCATATAGGAAAGTTTTGGTAAAAACTACTTTAGCACCATGATAGATGGTGATAGCAAGACAAATTATTGACTTTACTGCTAAAAATATTATAGTTACACATGTTCAAATCTTGTCAAGCAGTTGCCTCTTTCATTCCTGTATTAAAGATTTCTTTTAGTGGATATTTGAAATATTGTATGTGTCTATCACCACAGCAGTGACATTTGTTATTTTGCTCATCAAAATGTCACCTGCCTATCAAGATAGCTAGAATAAGTAGGAGTGGGAACTCTCACGGAGTCACACACAGGCTTTTTTCTGCCAGCAGATGTATTATGAGAGGCTCTTACATTGGCATGGAATAGCAACAGAAGTTAGCTTTCCTGACTGCAAAATTGAAGGAATTAGCAGTTGCCTCAAAAAGATGTTTTAGAAATTGCTCCACAACATTAAGGGAGGGGTAGTGGGACTGTTAGACCAGCCAGTTCCTGACAAGAGAGGATTGTTCTCATAGTAGCTCATATTTGTAAAGGACTTTGAAGATGAACAGGACTCTGTAAATGCCTTTTAAGTACTACAGCATTTTGAACATTGTTAGCTGGAACACTTGGTTGCTCTAAAAGCCTGAAGAAAACCTTAGCCAAGGGCCTAGTAAGGAGCCAGGTGACAAGAGAGACTGGAAATAAGGATGCTAGATAAGTGGAAAGCAAATTCTAAACAGTGAGGTAAAGACAAAATGAAAAGCCAAGCCTATAAAAATACAGTGAGGTTTTCAGAAATGACACCATTATGACAAATGATCAACAGAGTTTAAAATACACTGTATTTCTCCACCTACCCCTGAGTAGATCTTAAGTACCCTTCAACGCCTTGGAGTCCAATTTCATGCCAAAATGTCTGCGTTACTAGTTTTGCAAGTGCTACCACTAATTGAAACCACGTAATACTGCAGTTCTAAAATAAGGCAGGCAGGGCATCCCTGCTGAAAAGCTACCCAGCAGGACAAACCCTTTGTTCTCTTCTATAACGAACTAATTCAAGGAAATGTTGTCTAAATCATTACAACTAAACGTATGCAGAATCTCCTCCATACCATCCCCCCACCTATAATTTTCCTTGGTAGTTATCAAAGGACTTTGCTTTTCTTGTCAACTGCAAAAATGGTTTCAATATGCACACTTGTCATTTCTAGGTGTATAAATTTTGCTTTTGCAGAGATCTTACATGGCACATATTGTGATCACCTGTGGGTAGGGTGGTTAATTAGCAGAGTCCAAGTCCTATTTTATTTCATTTATACCAGAGAAATTTAAACTAGGAAAATGATCACAGCCACACTCAGTAATTTAACTCCCTCCTTTCAAGACTGATTTAGTAATTATATTTTAGTTGAATGTGTTCAGGAAGCTTTTACACTGCTTGTTTTCCTCAACCACGTAGTCTCTCCCCCTCCCCAGCTCCCCTCCACCCTGGCTCTTTGTCTTTCTGGATAGCGCTAGCTGCATTCATTTAAGAAATTAGAAAATTGCAGCTGTCATTATTTTGTTGATTGTAAGACCTACAACATGCAGAAAGAGTTAGGTGAGCCGGGGTTTTGCTTCCCCACAGACTTTCAGCAGTACTTCCATTTGAACTAAAAGAAAAGGGTAACAGAGAGACCTCTGTTGTCAGGGCTGGGGTGTCCATGTGGATCGCTGCAGTGTGTGTACATGAGCATCCCTTGAGACCTGGTTTTTTAAACTTCAAAAGCCACCCTTATCAATATTATTAGCAGTCACTGAGTAACGTACATGAACACCAGTGGAACAGGAAGTATGGCTGTGGCCCATACCTGAAGTGCCCCAATTAAAGAACGTTCCCAGTCATAGTGGATGGAAAAACTGATAGTTGGGTGTAAATGTTAACCTGCAAATACCTGATTTGCAAGCTTGATAATGAAGGCCTTGTCCACAGTGTTACCCTTTTAAATCTATCATTTTGGACACTGACTTCAAGATTTAGGAGGATTTCCTGGGATGTAATGACTTACAGAATCTTTTCTTTTTTTCCCCTCTGAACAGGCATTAGGAAAAACAAGCCTGTGGTAATATCAAGATTCCAGGAAAGGACTGTAATGTTTTTCAGTTGAAATTGCAAAGTAGTAGACAAATAGGTAAGCACTTCCTTTCCAGTCCTCCCAGAGGTCTGACCTTAACCGATGCTAAATGATACCCAGTTAACCATGTTCTCATCACACACACAATACAATTAAATAATCTTATAAACTCCTACCAGCTTCTGGATGTCTGCTACAGATTATAATCCAAAGAACAAACTTTTAAGGTTTATTCATGTTGGAAAATATTTTCGAATCTGCTTTTCCTTGACTAAAAATTCTTACTTTAGTATATTAAACAATGTGGTACGTACAAAAAAATCTTTCCTGAACATTGGTTATCTCCTTTGTGAGGAAGCACAAATCTCAACAGTGACATCAGTTGTAATTTAGACTGCTGGTGGCAGTCTAGTTATTTTTTTCCTCGAGTCCATGGCCTTTGGAGATACACTACTTAGCCTTTGAGTAATGGGAAACCTTTTGTGGAATATGGAACTTCTGAGGGGAAGGGAAGGTTTTTCTTTAAAACAAGAAAAATGTTTGTGGATTTTGTTTGAACTTACAATGTGTGATAAAGGATTCTCTATTCACTGAAAAACTGTAGCTCTCATTAAGTCATTAACTGAAAAAAATATGAATTATGCCTAAGAAATCCAAGGATCAACCTTTTTTCTGGTCAGCGAAAACCAAAATGTACTGCAGCACTATTAGCCTCAAATTTTGAGGAAGAAGCCTGATATTTTATTGCTTTCTCTCTACTTTACTAAAGACAGGTCCTGAACTCTGCCAAGGGTTGCGCGTTGCTTGTCTAGGTTAATGGGTGAGTTATCAGAATGCAAGGTATATGACAGCCATCAAAGAATTAACGAGCAGAATTTTGAAAGCCGAGGAAGCCTTTGCAAATCCCCAAAATAGAGAGCAATCTGTTCTTGAATCTTCTGGAGTGAATTGTTAGGGCATCTGCTGCTATGAGTCTTAAAGCAGAGTGAATAGACGAAAAGGTTCAGATGTACGAGCTATACTTAATCACCAAATAATAACAAAAAGGAACTCCTTAAAAGCCCTCCGTGAGATTACACTCAAATTAGCTACACATTCAAGTTTTAGAGCAACAATTTCCTCACTTCTATTTTTGGGAAAATTGTAGTATTTATACCAGCCACAGAACTTCCTGCATCACATGGGCACAGATGATTTTCTAATTGACTCACCCTCTATATTGCTTCATCCACAGTCCCGTTGCAGATTTTTTCAGTGTGGAGCTCTTCTCAAGGTCCTCTACTGGATAACACTTGGGTGTGAAGAACAGAAAAATTAGCAGAACTTTCCTGATGCCTAAACAACTGTATTGCCTTTGAGACTTCGTGTACTAATCTGAGCTATGTCTATCTGCTTACTGCTTTTTTCACAGCGAACAGTAACAGAAGGGTGGACAAGAGTTTGATTTTTATGTAGTTCTTTTCACACTGAAGTTATTACACTAGATGTAAGCAAGCAACGTGCCTTGTCAGAAACTGTTAAGTGTGTTTACTGGATAAGCAGAATAAAGCAGTCAATTTGTGGTTAATGATAATTTTCATAAAGCTTCAGGCAATGACAGCTTGTTTCAATGGGACAGTAGAAAAAACTTGGTGGGAGACTCACGGGGTAGCAGTATATCCCTAATTTCTTCTCTTCTTTCGTCTCTCACCAGAAATCTTTAGTTCTTGGAACCAAGGGAATAGCAACCTGAATTTTGCCTTTCATCTCCTCCTTAATGTGCCTTTTTCTCATTCAGTCAGACATAAAATACTACACTTCTCTGCATAAATGATGAAATATTGCAAGAGTGTATTTCAGTAGTATTAGATGCCTAAACATGCAGTTAGGAGCACAGCAGGAATTTTCAAAGGAGAAAACAAGAAGGAAGTCAATGTGAATTAGGAGCATTTCTGTTCTTTTTCAACTGCTCACATGACTTCAGAGAAACAGAACCAGAAACATCTTGCTGTATTTCCTCCTGAGGGTCACTGGTCCAACAGCCATTTCTACAGGAGAAGGGCTGAATCATTTTGCTTAAATTAAGAGGAAGCTTGAATAATAATCAGAAGCAGAGGAACTTCTATTTCTGAAGAGGTACTGGGCCCATTCAAGTTTACACTGTTTGCTGCAGAACAAGACCCATCTCTGGCACTCATGGTTGAAGTCCCTGAGAACATCACAGAAAGGTTGCCTGTGAGGCCCTCAGATAACTATGTGCTAGTGATACACACTTAAATTCTGGGCATTAATAAAAATACAGTTAGGTTCAAAAAAGCTCAGACCAGCAGCAATTACTCTATAAATTCAAAGAATTGTAGGTTGCTGTAAAAATAATGTTGCATTCCTTCTGTTTTTCTACTTACCTCTACTGAAGGTGTCTCTTCTACCATGTACCATCCCACCCTTCCTCTTTGCTTTGAGTCACAATTAGTACACATTTTCATAACAAAAATAAACATCTCCTGTCCTCCCAACTGTGCTTCCCACCCTAATTCCATTATGAATTAGGACAAGTATGTATGTTTAAAATAACAACAACAACAAAAAGTCTTCCCAGCCCTGTCGCCTTTTCCATCCATCACCTCAAGTTTCACTGAAATATTTCCTGTAGTACTGCTGCTGAGCTGAAGATGCCAAGTCCATCCCAATTCTGCTTGAAAACTTTGAGAGCAATACATGACCAGGGCACCAGTCAGCAGCGTCAAGAGTCTCTGTCACACTTGTTTAAAACAGGCACAAAAGGACTAGGCAAGCTGGATGAAGACCTAATAGGAAAACGGAAGGGTGGAGGTCATACTTCATGAATCTGAAGGGGTTTATACTACAGAGCTTAGCTTGCTGAAAAACAGGCCATTGCAGAAGCACTCCTGCTCTGAACATGGAAACCATTTAAGTATGGTGGGGAGGAAGAATATCCTAGCTGGCCAAATTTGCATATCTTGTTCTGGGAGGATTAAAAAATACATGCCAAGGAAAGTTATTCATTCAGGAGCCCCTCCACTATTCCAACAGAAAACTACAGACATTCAGTAGGTTGACATAGCAAGCCCAGCAGTCTTTTCCTGCTGTAAGTATGTAGTCTGGTTGAAAACACCACACATTTTTTCACATAATACAAATTATAGTTACATTCAACATCTTTCTCCATGCCTCAGAAAAGTCTGTCTGGAATTCAATTGAGTCGGCTCCTACCTTACACCTAAGTACATTCTGGAACAGGCATATTTGTTTTTATAGGTTATTGATAGAAATACTGGAAACTTTTGAGTAATGTCTGTTTTCTGAGATTTTTCTGTTCTGTTTCTACATCTAACATTGCCTGATTTCCAAGTCTAACATGGCATCACCTTTTAAAATCTGACCAAGGCTTTTTCAAACTAAATCTTAATTCCTACTTCTCCGCTTTCAGGCTCCGAGCAATTATTGAGCCTTTATCTTACTGCTGATCTGAAACTTAGTTTTCAGCCTTATTTCTTTTAGCCTTTTAATGGCAGCTGGGGTAGCTACCCTAAAGACAAATGATCTAGCCGTGTTGGTTATGAGGTCCAAAACTGGCCCCTCCTGAACACTTTTCTATAAAACTTTACCCCACAAGGTATGGTTGAGGATGTTCTCATTTCCTGTCATGACCTGTCAACCAACAAGAACCATGACCACAAAAAGTTGGAGAGGTACTTGCTCCTTTAAACAAGCTTGACAGATGCAGAAATAAAGTGATTTTGAGCTCACCTGACCCAGGGGACTGCATTAATAAGCACCAGGCCACAGACAATGGCTCAGTTTGCTGCTGGCTGAAATGGCATGTTATATACAAAATTGCTTCATACGGAGTTCCTTTTTTCTAGTGTCCTATGTCTGCGCATAGAATTTCAGATAAGGTTGATATCCCAAGGGCAAAGCATGAGCCCAGTTAGGAAAGCAGCCTCATCCTCTGACTGTTTCAAGCATATGGACAGGCAGGTGCAGCAGCATTTCCTTTCTTAAAAAAAACAAACCTTGGTAAAAATAATATATTGTCACTAGGAAATATTCAGCTCTGATCTTACTGTTAATTACAGCTGTTCATGAGGGCATTATCCAGCAGTCCAGAGGGGACTAATATAGAACATATAGCTGTTCTTGTACATATATCACTACTCCATTGTCTATTCCCATTGCTTTGTGGGTACTGTAGGTAATTTGTATTAAATTGCTCACACTTGTGCAGGCTGCAGACACAAAGGTAAATAAGCTTGTTACAGGTAGGCCCCAATTCCGTAAAGTGAATAATTCATCATCTGCACCCCAGTTTTCCATTGCTTAATCTCACAACCTGTCCACCATCTTAGAGGCCCCAACATCTATCAAAGAGTTTGTCAGATAAGGACAGTTTGATCTTTAAAAAAAAAATAGCAGATGGCAGCTCGGCTAGGGATGAGTGTTTATTGTGTACCCTGGCTTTGTGCTTCAGGAGGGTGAATCTTGGGAACACAGCCTGTCTCACCACAGCTCTCCGTCCCTGGAGGATGAGCTGTCTTTAGCAGATCACCTATCTTTCAGTTTGTGTTAATCTCTGCCCTGTGCACGTCAGCTTGGAGGCAGCACTAATCAGCCAAGTAGCAGCTGAGAGCAGAGGGGCAGCATGGCAAGTGGCCAGCTAGATGGGCTTGAATGCAGAGATGGAAGGGACTATAGGCTCTCTATAGCAGTGAAGATAGTACATTCTCAGAGTCAGCCCTGTATGGCACAAATGCTTCGGACTGAGACTGCTAATAAATCTTTTACTGCATCCAATACTCCATACTATTTGTACACCAGACAACTCTTGCTCTTCAATAACTCCTTTGGAAGGAAACCCTGTCCTGACCTTTCTATGTCAGGCACAAGGCGATGTCCTTAAGGTACAATGAACGTACACACAAACTATCTTCATCCTGATCTCAGTGCTAATGAAAAATGTTTAGTGGTTGAAGTGACTCAGCAAAGAGTATGATGAGGAGTCCTAAAATTTAAAGTACTTGGTTATCATCTCTTAGGAACAGGAATCTACATATGCTATTGCTTTTCCGCCTGTGTTCAGGCACACAGGAGTGCAAAGTCTTAGGTAAAACTTCTTGGTATTCCTGTAGACATGAGAAGAGAACTCTGTGCTCAACCCATCATGAAGAAACTCATATTTGTATTTGTACCTACCGAAACTGCTCAGGGATAACACTTTTTTTCTTTAACAGTACAGTTTGCCAGCATAAAATTAATTCTTAGCTCAGATTGTACCTTGGAGAGATAAGGCACAAGGTAACAGAATTTCTCCTTCTATTTGGTTGTTAATTTTTCATTTGGGCAATGCTGAAAACACACTGGATGCTGTACAAGCATGCCCAGGGGGAGAAAAAAAAGATATACTGAATCATTTACAAAGAACAGGTTGGTGCAGACTTTCTGCTGGGGTAATCAGGCAGGGGAGAAAGGATTAATGTCTCTTCATTATTAAACTTCGGTATGCTTGTCATAACCTTCTACTAGCTTTTGCATTTGCTGACTAAAACCTGGCTACCAGATGGCATTATTTGGCGTTGCCTATGCTTCTGAGACACCCTAATATCTTCTTGTATCCTCTCCAGAACCCCTTGGTGCGTTGTTACACAGCAAGAAGAGTGAGTCTGGCACCTTTCTTTAGCAAACCATGCAATAAATAGCACAAGATCCACAGGAACAAGCTGATGCTGTTTAGATGCTCATTTAAGTCTATCATTTTTTCTGGCTGATCTTCTCTGGATTGTAATTTATATAATCATTTCATATGTCTATTTTAATTTCTGAATTTGTTTTTCCTTTTACCTTCCTGCACCAAGAAAAGTAGGTATAAAAGCTTCACTCATCTCATTTCTCTCCCATTAGTTTTCTGTATTTATAATTCTAATGCCAGTATTAATTGAAGTTAACCTCTACATTTGCTGATATAAATAGAAAGCAATTTGGCCCCAATATATCTTCCACCGTCTTCCAAATATTTATATCCTGCAGTGTTTTTGGTCCTCTGCCTCACCCCAGTCATACCTGTTAATATTTTTTGGCTTTTTACACACATTATAAAAAATCATCCAACAAAACTGACTTTTGTAAGAAGAATTTTCACCCATTAAGTCCCTGTGAAGCAAATTACGAGGTTAAGAAGTTGTAATGTTTCATAACCAGTTGAGCAATCAACCTTACATACTATGAATAGCTAAATTTTAGTTCTATTTATATTCTTCTTATATTCTCTATTCTTCTCAGTCCAGGACAACCCTTTATTAGCGCTCAGTGCTGCTGTTAGCTCTGCCTTCCATCTCCTATCCAGCTGAAGTATCCATGGCAGCTATCTCCAGCCTTAGGCAGTGCAGAACTGTATTTTGCAGTCTACACAATTGTCTTTAACAGCTCCTTGGAACAATCACACCTGTTAAAAGTTCCAGAAGATCTTTTAAAACAGGAGGTTAGTAAGCCCTTAGCTATGAATTTTTATCAGTCAAGATTGAAATAAAAATCCCTTGTTGTAAAAAGAAGTTTAGTTCTTCAGCTTCTACCAGGCTCCGCAAGATCCCTGGCTTGGTGCAGCAGTGACTGAAGGACAACTTTACACCTGTTATTTCTGAGGGCTCAGGCCAGGCAGTGAACACCTCAGCTGCTTCTGGCTGTGCCCTGAGGCCCCATAGCCTCTCCAGCTCTTCTCCTCAGAGGTGGCTCCTTTGGAGCCCCTCCAGGACTTCTGCAAATACTGGTTGCACCAAAGACGTGTGTGCATGGAACGTGGACTCTGCATTAGGAAAAGCCCTCGGTAGGTTCTATTTAAGATTATTTCAAGATGGCTTGTTATTACCTAATATTAAAGGTATAAAAAGAAAATCCATGGTCTTTTGCTTGTACATATAAGGAAGGACCTTGACATCTTGCTCCCATGGGTTGCGTTGTCTTTTGCAGTAAGCCTCTTCAGACAGAATTTGGTGCAAACTACGGTGCACTTCCACACACATTTGCCTCCAATCTCAGTTCTGTTTTCTGTAGCTAAATCTCAAGGACCTGGTTACAAAACTTCGGAACTGTACGGTTCCATTTGGTAGCTCTTCCCAGTAATATCTATTGCTCTACCATGCTTGAAAAGTCTTATAGCTAAACTGCACACAGCCCTCTGAAGATGAAGCAGTGAACATCGGATCTACAGCTATTCAATTACTGTATTTCTACAATGCAATTGCTTGCTCATTTAGGTAAATAATGCAAACGAGCACAATAAATCTCTGCAGTAAAATCACATTCTACATACAAAGCCATATTTGTCACCTACTTTTGAATTCTTCTAGTGGTATTAGAGAAATCCAGTGACGGGAAGAGAAGGAATAAACTTTATTAACTTGGTCCCTCAGTATCCCTATGGGACCATCATCTGTGCTTGAACATTTGCTTTTTTTCCTCTTTGTAATCCAAGATGGAGCATGGGACAAAGGTAATTACACTCCCAAAATATACCACTACATAGAGTCATTCCTTGTAAGGAAGAGAAACAAATGTTGCCTTTTTTCTCTCTCACCTGATAATTCAGTGCTGCATTGTTTCTTTCTTCTCAGTAAGCGCACAATAAATCCTCCATCCATTGTACTTCCTAGGTCATTTAAACTGACATCTTATTGAAACCCAATAATAAATAAGACAAACCTCAGATATTTGTGTTGATGCCTGAGCAGTATGAAAGGCTTCTTGCAGCTTTTATTTGTTAGTTTCTCTGAAGTCCACAAGGTAGGGTCTACAGTGACAGAACTGATAATTGCAGGTAAATTTTCTTCATCCCTTGCCTTGCTTACATGGCAGTGCTAGGGAGCAGCAGAGTCTAGTATGAAGAGTAGCATGCATAGTTGAAATTAGAAGACATTTGTTGCTGCTGGAGACCCTTTGTTTGTTTGAAACCATCTTGGTTGCATTACTCAGTGTAGAAAAGGAAAGGATTCCTTTTGTTCATAGAATTCGTATATATGCACAACTAATATAAGTAAATAAATCTGCCATATAGGAACTCTCAGGAAACCAGGAAATAATAGTATTAACTGAAACCAGTGGCAAAGACCTGATGAGACACTCTTCCCAGTGGAGAACATCACTCACACAAGCAGGGACAAATCTGCGTGGTCAGGCCTTAGACTGATCCCCTCTATGCTACAAACATTACTGCAGCAGCTCTTACGCTCTGTTCTTCTCTAGAGGCCCCTGTGCCATTGCTTGGGAATGCCATTATACAATTCACACTGGTAGCGTCTCTCATGCAGCTGTCCTTGCAACACAGATCTCTTTAGAGATGCAAAAGTCTTTGCTGAAGAGACACACGCAAAGCCCCCAGTTGCATAAAAGGGCTGAGAAAACTTCTCTTGGTGAACATCAAGGGAGTTTACCAGTGACGTCAGCGAGGTCAGGCTCCCACCTCCAGTTCAAGCAAGACTGAAAACACTGAGATCAGGTGACTGGGGAATCATGCAAGAATTACAGCCACCAGACAGAAACACAGTAAGCTGCCATGTAAATCTTCAGTGTAGCAGGGGACCAATGACTATCAATTCAGTTTTATGAGCATATATTTATTTATTGATGCCACCATTTCGAGACAGAGCTTATATGTCCTAGGGAAGTACTGCAAAGCTCCCACACCTTGTTATACAGATGCATGTAAATCTGTCATGTGTGGTAAATGAACTCAGAAAGATTTATTTTGGAAGCTGCCTTTCCAACCTCTTCTAATGTTAGCTCCAAGCAAACATGCAAACAAAAGCCTCTCAACCACATGTGGAGAAGCAAGTTGTTAGTAGCATTTATACCACCTGTCCTAGGGAGCTACTTTAAGCCCATGTGATGTGCCAGCAACAGAAAGGTCAGAATGAAGATGCTGGCAAGTGGAATGGCAGGGTCATATTTTAGCAAAGGGTGCAACTGTGCTAGTGCATTGACCCTTTGGCTCTCTTGTCTGTCTGAGTCCTGGGACTGCTGCTTGGCTTGGGCACGACACACAGGAGTGGTACTGCACCCTCCTGCAAGCAGACCTGTGCGTGATGTCCTACAGGGGGGGACCAAAAGGGGCCTGATGAAGAGAAATGAGCAAGCTGTGCTCAGCTTCTAGAGCAGGAAACATAGGCACAAAGAGCCAGAGCAGGTCACCTGCTTCCACAGCTCTGATGGCTCTTCTCAAGGTCTGTTGTTTTGGGATGCCAGAAGTGCACACAACCAAGGCAACCAAATGCAGGGCCTGAAGAGCTAAACCTCATGCAGCAAACAGGAGAGAAATCCCAGAATTTTGCAAATTCTGAAGAAGTCCTAACCTCATTTCTAATCTGGAGTTACTCTTCCTAGCATACACCAGGTTGAATGAATAAGGTAACAATTCCCTAATTAATGTCTAGGGAAAGGTTCTTTCTGAAGAGCCCCAGACTGCCTTAATTTCAGGATGATATTCATCCACGGCACAATGACTGTGCAGTAAAATTTGATTAAGACAGATCACACCGGACAGATGCATCAGCAAATATGAAAAGACCTTCCCCATCATCAGACTTGCCTCGATGTTGAAAAGAGAGACATGACCAGAAATTTTTGACTAAATGTATTTCCATGGGTTACTCCACATTGTCAAAACAGTAATTTCTGAAGAAGTACAGATTCAGCAAGTTTTAAATGTGAGTATTCCCATGGTGCAAACCACTTCCAATCAGAGAGAGAAAAGGAAAAACAGTGAATCAAAAAATGCCACTTTTTCCAATTTAAAATAGAGAAATGTAATAGTTCTGTTTTATAATATATTCCAAGCAAGGACCATATTTTGTGTTCCAGGGTGGAAAAAATGAATCTGAAATCTTTAAAGTTATCATAGAACAGATATTGTTGTTGTTTTCTGGCAATCTACATTAAGCAGGCTTGAAGAAATGAGAAATTTAAAGAAAAAAGAGAGGTATAGGCAGCTGACTTAATTCAGGAAAACAATGGTCTGTTGTCATCTCCCTGACTCCAAAGACAGTAATATCTTAAGTGCAACACATTAGATCTTTGGAATGAAATAACCTCAGACAAGTGAGGACCCATCCACAGAGCATCTAATAATATCACAGTGGAAAGAAAGAGACTTTTTTTTTTTTTTAAGTTGCCTTTATCTCTCTCCAAATAGCTGTGCAGATGAATAGCCCAGCCAAGCAACTCTGCAAATATTAACACTTGTGAATAGTTGATAAATTCTGCAAAAGCCAATGTCTCTACTAGTTCTGCAATAAATAGAGACTGGAATTTATCAGATTAATAGCTGCAGTGTTGCAGTCTAAAGCCAAAAGCCAGAGACTTTTTATAATGGCAAAAAACATAAAATGGCACCTTTTAAACACTTTCATATTTCTGAAGAGAACTTTCATGCTGTTTCTCAGCTCATGAAATCATTATTTCTGGAGGACTTATCACCTAGCTTACCAGCTGGTGGGCGGGCCAGCCCTTCACTGTTGGCTTGTCTTTAAAGGATGGCATCAAAATCAGTGAAGAAAGTGGCAGTGATTGCTAGTACAATTTCCTGCTTTAAATACAATGAATAAATCAGCATACAGAGTGAACTAAAACAGAATGGTAATCAGGATAGATGGTGAGCTTCTGGCTGTCTCTCCATGCTTGTCCTAAGCTGTTCCACTGGCCAGTGAGGCTGAAAGCCCTTTGGGACCCAGGATGTATCCTGCAAATATCTTAAAGTCCTTGTCACATTTACAGTTCTGCATTACTATTAAAGCCAAGTTGCAGATCGCAGTGCTGTGCAGAAAATTAAAGTCTTACTAAAATTAACAGGACTGTGGAGCTCAAACACAGTGCCTCCCTGCTTTGTTCCATTTTAGAGTGTATGTCCTTGTCCCTTGTTTGTACAGCAGAGTACCCCGATATGCAGCTGAAGTCTTTGCAATCACTACAAAAAGCATCTTACTGCATATACTTTGAAGGAGACGATCAGTGAGGCTCTATAAATGTGCTGTAGTATACCGAGAGAGAAACAAAAACACGCAGTATGAGTTTATTTTTGATAACAGTCTGAGGAATAATGCTAGTTATTTCAACTCACCCTTGGAGTTACTGCTCCAAAGGAATGTGCTAAATCCTATGCATTTCTCATGTGTCTATTTGAATATGAAGATTCAACAGCATGAGGCTACATCTGTTCTTAAAAAAAAAAAAGGGATCAGGGCTTGGCATCTTGGTGTTCACTGTGCTACAGCTTGTTGGGCTCCTTGCAATGTTGCTAAGATCTACACTTTTAATATTGGCTAGCAGTACTGCCATTTGTGGATTGTAAGCCTAAATTATCATACAGTTGCTGGATGTTCTGATAGTGAGTGCTCTGAGCTGCTTTGAAAAGCCTTAAATGAAAATTCCAATATTATTTTGGGAGGCACTCTAGAATTATAAACTGCCTAAAGATATGAGTATTTCAAGTGCTCCTGAAGATAATAGTGCTTGAAAACCTCATGCAATAGTATTCTGAGATGCAGAGCTTACTTCCCATTATATCTCTCTTCTAGAGTTGATAAAACATTATCTGCTACTTCTTTCAGAATTCATGAGAGGCTCTATGAGACTTAAAAATATCATGAATTTGGAGTTGCTGAGCTGAGTCAGACACCCTGTTGCTCCGTTGAGAAGTCTGAATATAAACTAAGATCAGATTTATTCGAAGGCAAAAAGCATTCTATTTTTTTCCGTGTATGTGAATTTTGCAAGTCATCCCAGTACTTTTGGATAATGCTACACGATCTGAACCAAAAGGGATCCTGCAGTTGTTTGAACAAACAGTTTAGTTACAAGCAGAATTAAATTAGGGATTCATGGAAATGGCTTCATCTGAACTTGAAAACCTCACTTTAAAAAAACAAACAAACAAAAAAAAAACCAAACAAAAAAAAAAACAACCAGCTCCCGAAGAGCTCAAATTTAACACAAAACTAGAGAAGCAGGTGCTGCTAATTGCTGTTAAGCAGTACGTTTTGTCACTGGCGTCACTGACTTCACATTCAGATTGCAGCGGGAACAAGCAGCCAGTGTAACATCTGAGCCTTGCACTGTTCAGCTCCATCCACTTCACCCACTGTTGGCCATGTAAAACCACCATGTCTAAACTGGTTACCTGTGCAGCCTTGCCACTCATTCCAAATTGACTGAGATGTCCAGAAAGAGTAAAATGAATATACCTTTGGAAGTACTGAAGTTATTTGAGATAATTCTCTCCCTAGATTTGATGAAAATCTGAGTATAATTCAAATTCAAACACAAGCAACCACCTTGGAAGCTGTGCATTACTGTTACTTCTATTTTAGGTTGGTCCTGAGCATGATTGATTTCATCTGGTAGAATCTGCATTGTTGCCAACAAGAGTATGAATTCCTCCCCAAATGCACAAATTTCACTGCCTTAAAAATTAATTAGTGAATTAACTGTTTAAAATAATTTTTAAAGGAGTCTCAAAGCTGCAAAATGGAGAATTTGTTGAAATTGGCACATATGAGGATCTGCTTCATAAACGCTTGAAAATGTAGAAAGTACTGTGTGACTTCTCTGATGAATAACAACCAAGCAGCACAGCTTGACTTTCAAATATTCATAATCAATTCGTTAAATAAGGAATGAATGGGAGAAAATTAGGATCACAGATACTCCACAAACAGAGGGGAAAGCTAAATGACGGTTCTGATGTGTCCTCCCAATATTTTCATGAGAAAACTATATTAATATTTAATGCCTGTATTACCTTTTTCAGTCTGCTCTAATTCAAGTGAATTTTCCTTCCCTATGAAATGTCTGCTAATAGAATACTAATGCTACTGGTAGTTGCTTGCCATACAATACTAACGCCACTAATAGTGGCTTGGTGTACTGGGGAAGGCAGGAGTTAATGTTACTAATGTCTGCATCTGAACATGTTATTCTTAACACTGAATTAGGGAATGTTGTAACCATGTAAATTTATACACTGGCACATCAGAAATGGAAGCAGAGTGTCAGAGTGAGCTATTTAATCTATCTACATCAGTACTTAATCTCACAGATGGCAAACAAGCCCAGATTTGAGAAACAGACTGTGAGCAATACTGATACTAGAGAAAAGCATGTCCCTAAAATGGCAGAAGCTGCAGTGTCTAACAGCAACGTCAATACACTGAGATTCTGTTTAGCCCGAGTTGCCAGAGATGTGCCCTGAGCTGCCAATTGTTTTTCCCAGGTCTGTGACCCACTCTGGGATCAGATGCGCCATTCTCTCCCCCTGAGCACCCCATGATTATGGGCTGCTGAGCAGTCCCTGCTAAGGGTCTCCAGTGTGGTGAGCAGGTGAAGCATGCCCAATGTAGGAGGTTCCTGGAGGAACCCATCCCTCCTGCTCTCAGACACCTGGGTCTTAATGACTGCCAGGTCTTTTAGGACTGCAAGCAGAACTGGGCCTCGGCCTTCGCTGCTTTCAACCATGTGTTTCAAGAGCAGATATCTGCCACCTAGGATTGTTTTAGCTCAATCCAGATCAATGTTACCAAATCCTAAGGGATCAAGTCCCTTCTATACCTTTAGAAAACTAATAGGATTTGATGTACTCACTTGATGGGAGGGAACATTATTCTGCTTCGTGCCATTTCTTTGCAGCTTAGATGATGCAAAGATGAGATGTCCAGCGAAATAAAAAGCATTTAGAGTTGCCAAGAAATTCATGAAGAAATGAAGGGCACCACCTCACATTCATATGCAAATATCATGTACACATTTAAAGGAAATGAATGCTTAATGAATGCATTAAAGGTTATTTTAAATGCCTGATGCTAATGATTCCTCAGGCTGTTTTCTGATCTCTACAGAAATGACTGACTTTAAAAACAATGCTTCTACACTAAGATGTTTAAAAACAAACTTCAGTACAATGCCATAAGGACAGGACACAAGACAAGGCACCTGTAGGATATATCCAACTGCAGGAAGAAATACCAGCAACAGGGAAAAAAGAAAGATTCTGAAAAAACTTGAGCATAAGGTAAAGACCAGACTTGGTGTTTGAATGTGCTCAGGACTTCCTTGAACTCTAAGTTGTGTTCCTGCTAAATTTCTTTGATAGATCCAGTTTACCAATCCAAATAAGCATAACAAAGATCATGTAAATTAAAAAATACTGAATGAGATCTACTCTTTGTTGGGGTTGAGATGAATTACATCAGTCAATTCCAACCAGCACTGAAAAGCTATGAGAATCACCTAGAATGCACAGAAAGGTGGGAGTTGTGTTTTTTGTAGTCTACTATTCTCCTGTCCTTGTACATTTGATGCAGAGTGGTGCTAAATTCAGACTTCTTCCTGGTGGAGAATGTGCAATAACCCACCTCAGAGGCAGGCAGAAACATTGCTGGCTGCCTAAAAAATGGATTTGGGCATTTTCTTACTTTTTACCTCACTCTAATTCTATTCAAACATAGGAGCGTAGTACGCCAGTGCAGCGTGAGGTGGGAAAGCACGGTGGGTTAATCCTGATGCCTGCTCCAACAGTAGACTTAGCTGACAGTGCTAAGCCTTCTTTTTCACTAATCTGTGCAACTGATTTGTAAATCTGAAGGCACACTAAGTTACTGGCTGAGCCACCTCAGACATCAGGTTTCCCAGAGCAACACGTACAAATTCTAGAGGATTTTAGAAGATTCTAGAAATGCCTCCTATCCAAATACCAGCAAACTGCTCTAGAATTGGGAGGTGTTTTCACATTTTTGCCCTCCCTAACTGTTCCCTTTCACATAGGGATCAGGTCATATCCAGATATGAATAACACCCTGAGAATATCAGTTGCTAAGCAATCGTACCCAATTTGTTTACAGAAGCAGAATCTTTCTGTGCGCCTTATTGCCTCTATGGGATCAGTGGCAGTGGCTACAGCGAAGGCTCTTCATATTCACAGCTGTAGAAAAGCAAGGACTTTCTGCACAAGTGCTCAGAGGATGACACTGAGCACTTTTTGGGCAGTGTCCTACCGCTATGAATAAAGCTGTGCCTTTTTCTCTCCTCTTTCTGGAGCACATGAAACGCTCTGCAAGCAGAAAAACAAATTAGGTCACTGACCTTTCCCATGACCTTGACACAAATTCCAGCCTGCATTGACCAGCAGAGTGCCTGCTTGAATGGGACCTGTCCTGTCCTCTTTCTCACCATGCCTCACCCATTTCAAAGTGGCAGAAATAGAATAGAAAACCAAAGTTCAGATAGAAAGGAGGACTTTTTTTTTTAATAACAAAACCCTCTGTGGCCTCTCTCCCATCCCAATTTAAGGAAAGTAAGTTATCTCATTCTAATTCTGATATTCAGCAATGTTGACAGCTTTAATGCATTGTAGATCCTTCAGATCATATTGTTAAGCCAACTCACTTTTACAAGTTAAGCCAAAAAAAAGACAGATGCCATAACTTGTGAGGCTGATAGGTAATGACAGTTGTGCTTTGCATTTAAACATAAAGTACATTTCATTCCCTCTTGTGCAGCATCCTCTCATCAGAGAGCACACAAACATTTTCACAGCAAGAATCATACTTAACTGTTTGCTTTATGGGCCGCTTCTGTCATGGGAGAGTAACACAGGTCATTTCTCCACCCTCCTGGCTAATGAACAGTAGTACAAAAACTACAGTTGTTTATATAAAGTTCCTTATAAGCAAAAATTACATAAGCGCAGTTTTCAAAAGGGCTTACATTTAACTCACATCTCCCACGGTTAACTTCTACACAATGCTATAGGAACATGTACAACTTCTTCAAACACAATGCCTGCTGAACTGTGTGGCTGCATACAGTGTATACAGGTGTGTAAGCAAGTGTGCAGTCCTGGCTGGACCTATGTACTCAGAGTGAGGCCTGTAAGATTCAAGGCACAGGCAGCTAAGCAGGCAACAGAAGGATTTGCTTTCTGCAGCTCTTTAAACACTGCAAGTTAGGTCTCTGCTACTGGAAAATCCCTTGCATAGTCCCTGACCTGCTCCTACTGTAGGCCGGGGTAAATAAGTGTGGAGAGGTATTTTTCAAGAGTAGGCATTACGCTGGTACTAATGAGAGGATAAAATCCATTTAGCTCTACTCCTTCCCTAATGAATCCATGCTTTTGTGGGCTTGCTCAGACTTCATGCCAGTGATTTCTCCTTCCTCAGGAAGGGGACTCGAAAAGAATTGGGAGTGTGATGTGAGGTCATTGTATGATGCTTGAAAAATGTTGTAGCAAATCATAAGACAATTCAATTGGCAGAAGTGAAGAGGAGGGTCCAGATCCATGTACATAGCTGCATCGTTCCACACACTTCAGGCTACTAGTCATTTTTGGATCACAGTTTGAATATGCATTATGACCAATAAAGCGTTTTCCGGAGCACTCATCACAGGCCTAATTTGATCTCTTGTAAATCAATAATGAATTCTTGGATTTCTGTCAACTGAAACAAAGTTAAGCCAATGCTAAACAGTTTTGAAAAAGTCACCCAAAAACTGCTTCCAGCCATTCAATTCCCATTAAGGATTTGCCCCTAAAATGTTGCGAGCAATGCAGATGCACATTTCCAACATGCTGTCTCTCTCCCTGTACAAACAGGACAGAGTGGTTTATACATGGCTACCAAACTGGTCACATCCGTGACATCTGTAGGCATTTGATTTACTTGAGAAATTCAAGCGTGTGCTCAGCACGTATATGAGTTATTGCCCAGATATGTTTGCAGAGGCAGAGGGCTAGAATGTTTTGGTTTTAGGTGACTTTTCTGTTAACGAAGAAATTTTTTTTCCTTAAGCTATGCAGCCTTGAAGAAGAAAGAAGGCTTTAGTTCAAAGAAAAGCTTTGGGCCTTGTTTAAGATTATCTTGAAGCTTGCTCAGTGTTTTGTTGCTCTAAATAATTATGCCAGCTGCAAACCATAAAGATTAAATATCTGATCCTAGCAGAAGGCTAATCTCCCACAAAGGGAGATGAGCCAAAGACTACATCAACTCAAGCAGGGATTTCAGTACTGCTCCTGCGTTTTATAAGAAAGGTGTTCACGTACAGTCCTGGCAGAAAGACAGGCAGATGAGGAGGGAGGAAACATGCAAGTTCTGCCATGAGAATTTCAGATGAACTGCATGATTTATTATTATTATTATTATTATTTTTTAAGCAACAGGAAAGGAAAACTTAATTAGGAGGATGTTGGAAATCAAACCAGCAAGTTTTTACAGAAGGGATGATGACTTTTCCAAATTACTTCAATAGAAATCATCAGAGCTATTAATATTCAATAGGTAAGAAAGCACTTCAGAAATAAATTGAGAAAACAGAAGGAAGCAGTTGTATATCCAAAGTAGAAATCACTATCAGTCTGCAGAGCATCCCTGGGGCATCCCTGAGGAACTGTGCACTTCTCCTTGGTGACAAACCCTACAGTTTAAATTGGGGTTATCTAAGCTTGGTAGTCAGCTGTCATCAGAAGCTTAGTGAGGACCTCGATTTCATTTCTCATCTGTGAATTACCCTCACTGCTTCACAAAAAGAGAAGCTGCATTTCTTGCTCAGTGGCTGAGAGGCTGCTTCCTCCTTGGCCCCAGGCTGGGGCTGATTTGGGGAGGGCTGTGCGATACGGCTTGATCTAGGCAGCTCTCCCAGCACACCAGGAGGACAGCCCTGGCGCTCAGCTCCCAGCCAGTTTCCCACACACAGCAGAAGTTTGCTGCCAATCAGAACATGTTCTACAGCCTTCTTCCTCTGCCACCACTGTACCACGCATGCTTGGTAAACATTTTCAATCATCGTAACTATAAAAAAGTGAAGCTTTATCGTAACAAAATACTTATTTGTCTCCTTAAGTGCTTGTCTGTAATTCAGTTTAATGATGCTGCACTTTCTTGTGGTGTCTCATTGCCTAGAAGGTAGTTTGTATTGATTTAGTCATTGTGTAGATCTCAGTAACAAACAGCCACATAAAACACAGACTGGAAGAGGAAAAACCTTCCTCAGGTGGAAAAACACATTTATCAAAGTAATGAAACTTTTGATTCAAAGAATCATTTAGACGAAATACAAAAAAGAAATATAGTGCTTACATAGAAACCTTTATGGAGAGGACAGGGAGATACCCACTCAGTGAGCTGCACTTTGCCCTCCCTAAGCAAAATGACTAGTCTGAAATTCCCATCATAGAACGTGAAATACTGCTCTGCATGCACTGCATCAAGTCCCAGTGAGTATATCTAACACGCACAATACTTACCTAAATTCCAAAGTAATGATTTTCTCACAAGTTCGGCCATTAACAAATACAAACTCTATTCAATTTATTTTTTTTTTCAGAGAAGGCAAGTTATAAGTGACGAATAACCAAATGTTATATGATAAACAATCAAACTATTATGCTAATGTATTTATTCAATGATCTGAAAAATAAGACCCATCATCTGCATTGCTGACACTGAAAGAAAGCTCTTCTGAGGCTGAGAACACCACGTAGCCTGTCCATCTCCATTTAGCTATAACACTGATGCCGTAATCTCAATGCAAGTAGTAGCTCACCTTCCCAAATGACTTTTAAACACTTTGAACAGATAAGAATAAAGCAAATCCTTCCCTCCCAGCTTCAACACAAAGACAACTCTTTCAGTCCTGTAGTATTTTTTTTCCCAGAGAACAAATTTGCTAATGTGCATGGGGCAGTTGTGTAAGAAAAAAGTAGTGAAGGAAATGTGAGGAGTCCCAGGAAAATATGTGGACTGCATCACCTAGGGGCCCTTCGGTTCCCTCCTGCCACATGGTCCAGGCTGTGCCCAGCTGCTGGGCTCCCCACACCAAGCCTTGGCACCGCGGGCTGCCCCATTGGGGTGAGAGATGCCAGGCAGGGAGCCACCATGCACAGCCAGGGGGAAGCTACAGAGACAAAGAGCCTGGGGAAGAGTCTGATTGTACTGCCTCTCATGTACTGCTTTACAGGCTGGTGCTCTCCACTGAAAAGCAGTGGCAGTTTCAGCTTCTCATCCTTTGATTGCAAATCCATGAAGCAAGCTGTGACTGACAGATACGGCTATTCCTTAGATCACGTCCTCCCCTCCCACGGCAGTCTCACTTCACCTTTCCAGCTTCTGCTACTATGCATACAATGTAAGCCAGCAGGCAACGTCCTGAGCTCCTCTCTCTCATGGGGGAGTATTATGGCTGTGTTTACTTGTCAGCATTGAGTTCTAGGTATCCTTATTTTTTGTCTCCCAACAGGAGAAATAATGCGGAAAGGCTGTGCACACCCTTTGCAGAAGTTCAGGAGCCAGAGAAGTGTTTTGCTAAGAACTGCACCTCGCATGGTGGCACTGTGCAGGACTTAGGAAAGCTAAGGCTTGGGGCTTTGACGTGAACCCCAGCACAGAGAGCTCCCAGACTGAGCACTGGCTCTCAGCCAAGCAGTAAAGCCTTAGTGTTCATTCAGACTCTCTGTAATTCACCACTGTTTGCACTCACTGGTGAGTAGCCTCCAAGCAGTCATAACCAAGGGGCACTGTAAGCATTTGTCACCAGAAACATTTTGTGCTGACTTACAGCTCTCACGCTGCTAATTATCTGACCTGCACAAACCAAAAAAAAAAAAAAAAAAAGGTATTTAAAGGTGCTTTTAGACAATGTCTAAGTTCCTGATTTCTTATGCCCTGGTGAGATGGATGTGCTTTTTGTGTAGCACACGGCTGTAGACAAGCAAAACTAATTTTTATGGCCGTGCCATTTTCTTATTGGCATTCATTTGTAATGCTCTTATCGTACGGTAATATTCGTGACGGACTGCAAAACAAGTGAAATAAGACTTACAATTTGAATAATGTTGGAAATAACTGCATAGATGGCTTCCCCAGAACAGTAATCTAGCACTAATTGCCTTGGCTGTACCAGAGGAAGAAGAGTCTTGGTTAAAGGCCTGGAATTCTCTTTTTCAGAAGACGCATAGGCCTGGAAACATATTTGTGTTCCTAACTGTAAGCATGTGAATAATCCCATTAGAGAGATTTTCTGACTGGTTTTCTGCTTGAAGTTAAAATTTCAGTAAGTGTTTAGAGGATCTGTGCCTAAGGCAGGCGTCAATATTGAAAGAGAAAAGCTGGTTAATACAGAGTGTTTCTTCTTTAGTAATATCATTTTCTGTCTTGTCTTTTTTTCTGCAAATTGCAAGAACTGAAAAATCAATTTTGTTTTTAATAAATAATTCATTACACCGCTGATGTTTTATACTCGCTCTGTGAAATCACCAGAACTGGGAATTTCTACCAGTGTATTTTGTGTCATTTTGCACGGAGCCCCAGTGAGGAATAAATGCTGTGAAATAATTGTTACAGGCCACTGCGTTTCAAAATTTAACTTTGGTCACAGACTTTGCCTCTTCCTTATCTATTTACAGACTTATCTGAGCCATGCTTAAATATATCTAAAGTAGACACTTAAAATGAATGTATGGATTCCTAAAATAAAAGATACCTCTGTTAAGACTTGCTGATTATTTGAATGCACTGCTTCTATTCAAAGCTACTAGCAATAAATACAATACTTATATAAAAATATTGCATGGAACTTAACAGTACACCACTAGTAAAAGTGCTTGAAATTTAAAGCAGCTAAACAGCACTTTAGGGTTTTTTTGTTTTGTTTTGTTTTTCAGTCCTTAATACATCATGAACTTTCCTCAAGTCCTCACTACTCATGTACAAATACTATGTAGTGTTGTAGTTCATCCACAATACAGACTAGGCATACTTCCCCATTCAGCAGGGCACAGATGAGAGGGGAGCAGTTAAGTAAGCAACTTTCAATTTGCAGCCACTCAGCAGTGTAATCCCGGGTTTCTGGGTACAAGCTGTTGATCCTGACGCATAGGATCCTGAGTATGGAATCAACACCCAGCAACTTGTCCTTTGTCACCATCCATTCAACACGTTTTCCAGATTTTAAGAATGTAAGCACTATAATTTGGAGCTAAGGGTCTTAAAGAAGAATCACACTTTACTCCAGAGGAGGTAGTATGGCTATGGAAATTCAAGAAAGCATCAGAAATAATGTAATCCAGCCTAAGTAGACAGCTGAGACAGTAAACACCCAGTTCCTCTGATGACACTTTCTGTACGTACTTAAAATTTGGATAATGCACAGCATAAGAAATGCCAATACCTTCACAGCATCTGCCTGCTTCCCCACGCAGAGTTCACAAACTAGGTAATTACATTTTGCTAGGTGTGTGGTGTAAGAGTCGGGACGAAGGCTGTTGGAAACAGCACTTGATACTAAAAATAAACCTCTCTCAGAGAGAAGCTACAGGATGTTTCCAAAAGCCCCAAGAAAAAGTAGATAAATCTAATGTAATCTGCAAGATTGTCTTCATTTGACTTTCAGAACAGATATTCAAGGTGTAGCTGGTGTAAAGGCAGTATAATGACTTAGGTAATTTCTAAGGAAAAGCAGCAACGATTCTATGGTAAACAAATCCCAAGAGAAGCCACAAACATGCATCTTTATCATGCAAATCCATGACCTTCCTGAGTTCTATTCAGAAGCAATCAAGATTTCATTACAAACAACCATTCTCCTTACTCCCACATAAAATAAATCCAGCCTCTAGAACAAAATGGAAAAAGAACACAGAATAATATGATCAAACATCTCAGAGTTACTATGTTTGAAAGGGCAATCTGTCTACATTACACACCCTTACTTTCAGTCATGAATAAAATGCTATCGGTTAAATACACCACTCCCATATTTTCATAGTCAGCAAAGAAAATGGCAAGTTGAAACTCACAGAAATTAGTCTCTTTAGCCTTTTCAAAGGACTTTTTTGAAAGCCTACATCAGTTGCCATCTGGGCATAACACAGCCCTGGCTTGTCAGCCTCTATCCTACAGACTGTACTTGCTCTTAACCTGAGCTTTTCTCAACTGGTTGTAACCTGTGTAAGGATGGGATTGCAGGAGGTTACAGCAGCAGTTTGTTCACATCCTATTAATGATATTTCCACTGTAAGATGGCATCTTACTTCTTTGTCAGTAGGATTAGCTGTGTTCTTTTTCTACCAAAAGTAAGTCACATGTGGGCATCGGACACAGAGGAGCCATGGCTACAGGATGGCATCCCTAACCCCAGGCTCCTACTCTGGGGCATTCTTTGGAGCTTTCTCTTCTCTCCTGCAGAGAGGACCTCCAAAGATGAGCAGTGCTTCAGGCAAAGTGTCACAAATCTCCCACACAGTCTCATCAGTGACAGTAATGTTGGCAAACAGTATTAAAAAAAATCTCTAAAGAGCAGTAGCTGCTGATTATTTCTGATGCCTTTGAGTTTCTAATTTGTGAAACAGATGACAGAACCAACAATCGACTCTTTTATAAGTCAGAAGTGCCCTACTTTTACTTTAAGGCATCTCTCCAGAATTTCTGGAGTGGAGAAGTCCAAGAAAGAATTACATTTGGTTCTTTCTTATAGAATTTGCCAGGTAATTCTTTTCTTTCTCAATACATGCTGTGCTTGCATCTGGTAAGCATTTCTAGATGCCAGTATAACAAAGAGCAAGCATGTGGAAAGGAAGCCAAGTGTGTCTGCTGAAGATACAGATGTGATTTTAAAAACCACGTGGAAGATGTTACAACACTATGCATCCTCTGCTCCAAAGGGAATCCAACACATGCTTATGGACAACTGGCAATGTCTTCACATTGTACACCTTCCTGACAGGTCAGAGAAAGAAGAAGGAGCTGGATACATCATACACCCCTTTCTCAAACCAGGATCCTCTGATCCTGTGTTGGATTCACTCACGGCACTCCCTACATTTGCCTTCCTTGGCAGGATTAGCAGATGTAGAGAGATAATAATTACCACAGTATCAGAGATCAGAGTGAAATTTTTAGGGATGCTGTTAATAGATCGGTTGTTGGATTCCCCATGATGCTGTGCCAAGGGTTTTTCCTGCCTCCTCATCCACAAAGCTTCTGCAGAAGGTTGCTTTCCCTGAGCTCCCCGGCTTGCCTAGCAGTCCAGAGATTTCTGTGATGTTTGGTATTAAGTTTCCTGGGAGATAGGAGGAGAGTTTAGGTACTGCTCTCTACTCTCTTGAGATAGGAAATTAGTATAAGCAAGCATTTTTTCTCTAACGTTTGCTGAAAGTTGCACCAGAAGAGATAACAAAAACAGTTCTCTCTGAGTAGTGCAGTAATGAGTGGAGCCTGGTAAGCTTCAGGTATCCTATTTACCTGAATAATTGTCTGTACTAAAGACTCTACTTTTCACTACCTCCATCTGCTGAAAGCAAATGACTAGCAGAGGTCAATTGCAAAAGAATTTGCTCATAAAGAGTTTGACCAGCTACATTCACACCTTTTGCAAGTATCAGAAAGACAACCTTCAAAGGATGATAAATACAGATGACTAAATGTAAGCCTGAGGGTTGTTTTGTGTTTCATAGCTTCCTCTGTGGCCAGGTTTCCAATGCTGGGTGCTTCTTTTGGAAGCCCAGTAAGGAGGCAGCTACTGCCCATTGAAAGCTGCCAGCCCATTGGGGCTAGCAGAAAGCTGTTGGCCGTGTATGGCCATGAACACCAGCAGGGCAACCAGTCTGCAGCCTGGGTATTCTCCATCCTAAACACAGCTATTAAATACATGTCCTGCAAAAGTATTTCACCAACATGCAATTCTGTTCCGGTCTCCACCTCCATACATACATATTTCAATGGATACTGATGACATTTTATGTCAGATTAAAAAAGAAAGAAATGTGAGAATAATATTGAAACTCATCTCCAGCATAACTGAAGTATAGAGTATTTATTTTTTGATAACTACTTATTGGTTCATAAAGAGTGACTTTCATCTAAAATATAGTCCTGTGTTGTTCCCAGGAAAGAAAAAAAAAAAGTACATCTCATTTAATATTTGCCTTTTTTTTCACAGAGCAAATGAATACCCCTTATTAAACTGTCCTGCTTTAGGGAGCCTATAGTGCAAGACAGTACAGCCCGTACAAATATTTTGGTATTTTCCCACAAAAATATTGAGGGTGCTGGGAGAGAAGGAGAAGGGTGGAGTCACCTTCTGATCCCCAAAGCACTTCTAGATATCAGTAGTTAAGGAAGATTTAAATGGAGCTTAGTAGTGAAGAACACAAGTAAGCCTTAAGGAATAAATTATTTTAAATGTAATGACTACCTCTAAAAAAACCTAGTAACTTCAATGTCATGCTTTCTAAAAGAAATAGGCCATTGCTGTGAACCAGTTAATAAGGTAATTCTAGAAGTAGTCTGAGTTTGTTTCCGTAGCTACATAACATTACACAAATATTTTGGTTGCAATTTTGTGGCAATGGTTTCTGTTATTTGATTAAAATACAGTGCCCTGCTCCTTGGAGCCTTGGACTGTCTGATATCAGCGAAAGCCCTCTGGAAGTGCTACAATTTAAAATTACATCTTACCCTGTTTGAAGGGATATTTTTAGTCTACTTATTCCAAGTACAAATATAGTTCTATACATCACTGGTTTAATGTCTCTCTCTTGAGCTTGTCAGAAGGACACTGTACCCAGCACCAAACATCAACAAATGGGTATCCTTTCTTTTTTGCTTCTTCCCTGTTTTTTTTTTTTTTGTTGTTGTTTTTTTGTTTTTTTAATTTTCTTCTCTCCCTCTCTCTTTTTTTTTTTTTTTTTTTTTTTTTTAAGCAGCATTAAATGCTTTACAAAACAAAGTATTTTGTCAGCAAAGGCTGCACATCTAACCCCTTTACTGCAGTGACCTACTTATAGGAAACACTCCCATTGAGTAAGGTTTTTTCCAAGATCTAGCATTTCAAACAAAAAACATATCTAAAATTAGGTGGAAAGCGTTTATGGGATCCCTGAATGGAGATAAGCAAAAGAATAAAAGGCAAGGGAAAGGAAGTGGTGATGAATCACCACATAGGCAGTAGGAGTGATGTAGTGCATATTTCTATGAATGGCCATTCTCTGGCTTTATTATCAACAGCTTCATGCATTATTTATTACTGATTATTTGTTTGGGTGTCAGGGGGATGCCTGTGCCTGCAAACCCCTAGAAACCAAAGTTTTATGTACATACAAAAGGCACAGTAGCGACAGTGCAGGCAGTCACATCCCTGTTCAGCTGTTGCCCTTGACCTAAAGGGACCCTCCCTTCCACACAGCAACCCGACAGCACACATTTGGTTTCTGTGTTAATGTAGCTCTGGGCTTTTCTTGAGCTGGGTTTGCCAGTTGTACTGAGCTGTGACAAATTCTTTGAATAGCAGGAGGGCTGGGCTGATTTTGGATTTGAAGTAATGCTGGAGGAGTGTGGGAAGAGATCAAATTTTTTTCTCCTCAACATGTCGCTCTTCCAGTTGGAGCCTACCTGAGCCTTCCCATAACTTACACACCTGAGCAGGTAGGGAAGAACACAAGGACTGAGCAGGCTCTGTAGCTCTCATCCCAGCAGGAAACAGAACAGAACAGCAGAGCCACTTCTGGGTGGTGCTTCTCAGCATTTCACATTTGGGAGACACAAAAACCTGACACCTTTTATATCATGGACTGAAGACTGAAATATGCATTTGGGGAAATGTGTTATAACCCTTTGTTGAGGTAGAGGAGACAGTTAATTTTTTAGAGGTAAATGACAATGAGTAGAGGAGCTTGAGGTCCAGAATCTGAGGAAGGAAGGTAAGATCTCTGCATATGCAGAGAAACAGCTGTGGCTGTGAGGTACGACAGAAGCAGACAGGTGTATGTGAAGAGACCACCTTTAGAAATGCATGTTATTTCTAGAGACACACAGTCCTAACGATTCATAATAGTTATTTACACTCAACCTCTTTTTAACACCTAATTTTGGACATGAACTTCCTAGTGTACAACAAATAAATACTTCACATGAGATGGGACTGGGTTTCAGTGAGGAATGTCATGGGATTTTTTCTAATTTCTACCCCTCCCCTCCACCCCCTTCAGTTTGGTCTATATATTAACAAAATTCTTCCCAAAGAGAATTTGCAAGATATGTGAGTCCTGTTCACAATAAGGCCTTGCAAATCTGGGCACACACTCCATGACCTTTGTATGTCCCAGTTCTTCCCTCACAGAGTCCAATAAATCTCCCTGTCACATAAATGCAATCTGAGGCTACATCCTTTACATTTCAGATATCACTCAGACGTTTGTGTCACTGAACAGCAGAATTATAAAAATGATGTACATATTACAGTAGGATCAGATGAGTTAAATCCCTACCGCATCGCCTGGCCTTCCTTTTATTCCTTTATTTATTCTCCCCATTTCAGAAAATGGAGATTTCCACTTTCTCTTGACTATTAAAATGCAAGGGACGATGTGGAGAGCTGTTCTGCTCCCCAGGCTGCAGCGCAGAGGGCTGCAATCGGCTGCTCCGCACTCGCCTGGTGTGTGGAATACATATCCGCATCAAAGGGAGTTCCTCCCAAGAACAAAGGTGGAATGCACGCAGGAATGGCACAGGCTGCCACTGAAGAGAGGGGGCTGCTCCTGTTGGGCAGAGGATAAATACTGTCTCTGCCGCAGTCAGGAGAACGGTATGATGTAAATGGCTTTCCTGATGATTTTTATCTCACTGTCAAGAAAGCACTGAAAATCCCTAAACCACCCCACAGTTTATCAGATGAAAATACTGGGGAAGCAACTACCCACTCCTGTGATGCACATGAGAGCCCCAAGAATAGGGCATATGCTTCTGTGGTGTTGGTAGAGCTTTTTGTCCCCTGAGCACTCTGGATCAAATTCCCAGCATCTGTACACCGCTCCCCTCCACCCTGCAGTTCTCACAGCACAAAGCTGAGAGTTTCGATCTGCACAGCCCTTTCTGAATTCGAGGTGGGTTTCACTGTTTCTGTCACCAGCTTCCAGCTGTCCTTTTTCATTCCTTTGCGGACGTAATGAGAAATATGTACCTTCATACAGACCGTCACGAAACCATATGAATCGTGTTAGTAAGAGAAATAAAGCCTGTTAGCTCCTTCCCTAAGTGCTGTTGTGGTTTTTAATTGCTGTTAGGTTAAGCACCAATTTTCACGATTATTTTCTTCATACTACATACAGTAGCCTGCATCCTAGCCCACTGTGAAAAATGCCACTCCTTATTTACAGAGCAGAAATAAAACAGACAGATGATAAGGTGATCACTGTCTGGCACATCACCTACCCAAAGCAAGGACTGCACCAGGTTAAGAGTTTACTATAGCCAGAAAGACAGTCCTCCCTAAGATATTTTAGGATGTGACTCATGATAATGACTAATAGAAAGTTACTTTACTCATAAATCTGCTCTGTCCTTAATCCATCTGTTATTCTTGTTCTTACAAAAGGCAAAACAATTTGGCAGAATGTTTTTACACAGATATAATACATTTACATGATTGACTCTACGTTGCTGCTGGAAAAGCAAGCTATTGTTACACGAGAATATATTGTAGGAATTCCTTTTTGGTTAACAATTTCGCGATTGGCAGTTCCAGGTGAGCCATCTAGAGGCAAAAGCAAGATTGTCTTAAGAATTCTCTATGCTAATAGAGTAATGCAATTCCTCTCAAATAAACATCCTAAAAAACCTCATAGCATCATATGTACCAAGAGCTAGGAGAGATTGCCATCTGTTAAATTCATAAACCTCTTAAATGCTTTAATTTCCTGTATGCTTGAGCTATGAGTTTAACAGTTTCCTCTGCTTTTAAAAATGATTTCTGAGAGTGGATTGGCTTGCTTTATGCTAATGTAGCATCAAGAAAAGCCTATATTAATTATAACAAATAATACACTAATAAAAGGGGGGAGTGTGAATTTAAAGAAAAACTTGGAATCTCTTCCTGCTCTTGACTCACTGTGTGACACAAGGCTATTCTCTTACTTGGAGTCAGTTTTACCACCCATAAAGTAAGACTCATAATTTTACTGTCTTTGTAAAGTACTTTATAGTCTTTGGAAGACATACCAAAGCACTACAGTAAAGATACACGCTCAGTAAATACAGGGGTTGGCCATGTTTGCTTTTTTTTCCCTCTTGCTCGGCCCATTTAAAATCAGAACTACATGGTGCATAAACCAGAGCACAGCAAACAGCTGCCTTTGCACTTAGCAGTAGCAGCACCACAACGCAGCTATGAAAGGAGGATGAAAGTCACCAACCTAAAACACAGCTGGGTAGGTCTTAGATGAGGGGTGCAGCTGGTGCACCCTGCAGGAGAGTTTAAAGTAGGTAGTTATCAAAGGCTTATTTACTATTAAAACTGCTAAATTCCTTTGAAAATGTTGGTATTCACACAAAATTTCCTTTTACCATCTAACTGAAACAATGAAATATGAGATTTTCTTCTCAACATACTGGCTAAAGCAACACAGCCAGAAGCCTGACCACTCCTGCAGGCGCAGCACTTGCAGCTGATGACACAGTGCGGTGGTGGCAGGGCTCCTGAGCTGGGCAGTGGGAGGTTTAGCTCCAGCCCCAGGGACTCTGAGTCCCAAATACCGTGATTTAGAAATTTCTGGTGTCCAACGAAGCCTCATCTACACCAACTGCTAAATGTAGACACAGTTGCTCTGCCTTCGTACCAATTACAGCAATTGTAAAGGGAAGCAGAAGTGAAAAACCTCACTCAGGGGCATTGTTCCAAGCCTACACATGGGTGTCTCTTCTACACCACGTGCTATCTTGGCTCTGGAGCTGGCAAGGCTCTTCCTGGACTACTGACAGGGTCTGAATGACCATTTAAACAACTCTGTATGAAGCCTAGGCTGTAATCAGTCTGCCATTTAACTTTTCCCTGTAGTATAAAATGTGAAACCCGCATAAGCATATGTCAGACAGATCACACACTGTGCATGAGCACTGGAGTGTGATGTTGGCTCATCAAGGGTAGAGGCTGTCCACATGGTGGTCAGTGTGAGCAGGGGCCTTGGGAAAGCGAGGAACAACAGGGTGATGGTGATCTCTCCCTTCCCCAGATTCACAGGGCATGTTGGGATAGATGCTCTGGAAAACATATTGCATTCTTAACAGGGAAAAAAAAAAAGTGAAATGGGTAAGGAGAAGGAGCCACTGGAGTGATGGTTCCCACTGGGAGCTGGAACAAAACAGAAAATGGCTTCTAGCCTAGAAACATAGGCTTCTGTGCTAGCGCATAGAAGCTGATGCTGTGCATGGATGGGGATGGTTGAGATGCACAGACACGGGTGAAAATTGTGTGTATCACTACCTTGTGCCATACAGTAACAACTAACAGTCAGGATACAAAGCACATACACTTCTGCTTCTGCCCACGCTCCCCTCCTCTCCTCCTCCCAGGGGCTGGTGTTGTACTGAGACTTCTAGGAGCAAGGCTGCCTGCATTCAGAAACTCACTGGATGGGGAATTCTGCCCCCATGCCAACCCTGGTTTCACAAAGCCAAGAGCAGCCCCTGCCTGGCTCACAGCACACCCCATATTCTGTGGGGAGGCCAGCTGGACTCCAGGCCCCACTTAGTTCCAACAGCTCTGGTCTCCTGGGGCTTCTGTCTCTGACCCAACATCTTAAGTGCTTGATAACATATTTAAACATTTCCTCCCTCCTTCAGCCTTTTCTTACAGGAATCACAGAGAATTTTTATTAATCATTTAAACAGTGCTGATAATTGCCCTTATGTAGGTGGGGATAGCTGGTATCAGCCTACTGGTACATAAAAGCATTCACTAATTTCCCACAGCCACGAGCAGGATAAGCCTTGTGTATATATCACAGACACATATTCAGACAGAATAAATAAATTCCATCCTACAGCTGTTTCCTAGGTAACTGAACCAGGACCACAGCAACAGACTGTGCACAGCTTAAAGAGTCTGAACAATGAGCCGCAGCATTTCTTCCCGTCTCTAAACTTTTGATTATGTGGGGCTACAAACATGATAGAAATAAAAATGACTGAAGAATGAAATATGCCACCGAGAAATCTGTACCCATTCTCACATAGCCAAAACATGATCTCAAGAGCTCTGTGATACATCACTTCTGTAATCCACTCAGAGCTACCTTGCCTGTGCTTGGATATCTTCCAGCACCCAAACCTCTGCAAAGCTTGGGAGAGCTGGCACCAAAACCCGTGTGCTTGGCAAGCATTTCTCAAATGCAAAATATAATCATAGAATCATTAAGGTTTGAAAAGACCTCCAAGATCATCCAGACCAACTGCCCACCTACCACCAATACAGCCCACTAAACCATGTCTGTAAGTACCACAATAGGCTTTAATGAGCATGCTTAGAGGAAACTGGTCCTTTGCAGGAGACTGGCCGCTGTTCTGGTCTTCTCAAGAAATGCGAGAGTCCGGTCAATCAAGCTGGAAGGTCCCAGCAGGTGGTACCACTTCGCATCAGCAAGTAGCAAATCAGACTTTTCCTTAGCAGAAGACCCTGCACCTACAATGCTGACATGCTGCAGGAAAAAGCAATCAGGTTCTTTGAAACCCTACTCTGCCTTATTTTGTGCACAACATGGACTGTCATGATGGCTTCTTTATTCTTTCTAATCATGTGTTTCCTACCAGTGCATGTGACTATCCATGCTTTCAGCAAACTTGACAGTCTGGTTCTGTGCAACATTACTCCCTTTTTAAGGGCTTGAATCTCTACTGGATTAATTACACTTGGTAATGTCTGATTCTCTTGTGGCTTGCTTCTTTTTGCTGCCCAGAGCTGCCAGGACACATTAACTCACTGGCATCATCCCTGGGTTGCTGTGCTAGGGAGCCAGGACAGGGGCAGGGCTTTGGGCCAAGCGCTCCCCTCTTGTGCCCACCAGGAAGGGAAAACAGCCTGTGTGAAGGGCTCTGCTGTCACACTGGGGACTACAGGACACAAATCCCCATAGTCTTAGGCGGGGAAATAAGCAGGTGCAATTTCACATCTACAACACAAACAAAGGGAGAGCTGTTGTGAAAAATCTGTGTAGACAGACAAAGGTAAAATTATTTGGCTTCCCACAGTGCTGAAGTCTAAAATACTTTCTGTGAGGGTCTTTCATTCAGCTGGAAAAATTAAAGAAAATATATTACCCTGGATATACTCTCTTTAATATATGGAAAGAGTAATATACAAGTCATCAGCTGATGTGTTGTTCATTTGTGACGTAGCAATCACTTTCAAATGTATACTGCGGTAGTTGAAATAAATGCACTTATTTTGTTTGCAGAGCCATGGAACAGTATTTCTGCCCCATGAAGTAGCAGCTTTTAGTGGATTAGAAATACTGTGAATGTGTTGCTCTAATGAAAAATAGCCGAATAAATAAATATTTAACCAAACTCTTTTCTGTTAGCTGTAGGGCCCTGAAAGGACAAATACATCTGGTCGTCATAAGAATTGGTCTGATCTAGTTCTCATCTCCTAAGTGAATGTCAATCAAACACTCAGGAGAATCTATAAAATTAGGAACTTTACTTAAAAAGACTGCTTTCTTCAGTTGTGCTAGCACATCTTTCTCATCTTTCTCATTTCAAGACACAAAATGTGCCTGCCACTGCGAGGAAAGAAATTTTTACATAGTGACACTTAGGCAAATTCATATTCCTGTGTAAAAGGGTCAGAGGTTCTAAATACCGTTGAGGAAAAAGAGGCCTTCTGTTCTCATGATGAATTACATGCAATTTTTAGAAGAGGAATTAGAATATGTGCTTATCCACCCAGAAAGTGGAGTCCACAGGCTGGATTTCAGGAAATGTGGTGCCAGCTTTTCCCTGAATTACATTTGTGTGGTCCCAGTGAATATAATGGGGTTATATGAGGTGAAAGTATATGCAAAAATGGGCTCAGCCAGACTTTCCAGAGGTATGTAGAAACCCTAGGGCCTAAGTCTGATCTCTTTGGCAGTGATTTGAATTTCATTTATCTTGAAGTCTATTGATTTCAGTGGATGAACCATGAACGTATACCTATGTAAATGTAGCCAGAATCAGATCACCCACAGCTATATCCGGCCCTGCAGATATGGAACAGAGGCAATTTATGATAATATGGGTTCAGTGCTTCTGGTCTGTTTGACTTCTGTATGCAAATTCTCAGTCCACAGGGAAACAAACTCCCATCTCATCTGCTCCCTGTTTCAGCTCAGCAGCTCTTTGAAAATTGCTTGTTCTGCCTTTTTGCTGTTGATCGGCAAATGGAACTTGCAATAGTTACTGCACAGTTCCAAATGCATCAAGGAAAACACATCGTCATCTGAACTTCAATCAGAACATCCTCTGACAACAAGAAAAAGACTTACTTCTCACATGGGTTTGCTGGTCAGAAACAACAACTGAAACAAAACCAAACAGCAAACACATTTCATCACCAAAAAAAGAGATCTGATTTCAATTCCACAGATTATTTGTTTTTTGATCAACAGATCTTGTAGTCGCTGTAGTCTCTTGCCTGAGTAAACCTACTTTAAAGTATGATCACCTACATAAAAACAACTAGAACCATCATCACTGGCTGCAAGTCATAGCCTTTCTTTAAAGCTGTACACTAACTTAAGGTCCTGTGAATACAGCAGGCAGTAAAATCTTGATGCAATTCATATTTCATCCAGCTAGAAACAACAGGCTTCTCCTGGAGTGAAGCACGTTAATAAACATGACAGATCCAGGATTTTGCCATCCAGCCAGTTCAGCTTTCCTCTGGGTAACAGGGAAGCACTTGATGCCAGGCTGGGCACACAGCTCAGAAGCATGTGGCTTTCTCCTGCAGCAGAGCTGGCAAGCTGTGGACATGTCTGGCTGGCACCTCTGGCACTGGCATTTCAGGTGCAAGGGTGCTTATTTGAAATCGGAAAGTTAGGGATGTGTCTCTCCTGAGGACTTTGCCCCTTATCAATGTTCATTATCACCTAATGCAAACAATAGATGGGGGAGAGCAGTTGATCTGCTGACTGCCTCACCTAGGAAGTTGCTTCCAAATGCATTTTCTCTATGCCTCTTCTTACTAGGTGATCTTGTTCCTTCCTAAACACGATTCAAAACCAGTCTGCAGAATTACTAAACCAATGAATCACTATATGAGATGTCCTGAATGCGAAAATGTAGAAGTGAACTTAAAAACAGACAAGAGAACCCAGAGGGGTCAGATTTACTGCCATTCTCACAATGGACTTCAGGAGAAGCATCTGTTCATATCGCCTGATGACCTGGCTTATCCAATTCATTGTGAAGTACATCCAAAGATAGCAGAAAACTGTACTACAGCTAAGTTTAGAACAGAGCTAGCACACACACATCTAATTCTGTAATACAAGCAACATACAACTTTAAGATTATAAAATGAAATATATCTATGACTTGGCTTATATCTTCCATTCAATTTTATTTCCCCCAAAACTGTAAATAATGTTACACTGAAGCACAGCTTTGTCTCTGCCTCCTACTTCCACCAGGCTGTTTCCTGTCTCAGGGTTTATATCAGGGGCTCTCCTTGGTTTTGGACATTAATTCAAATGAGTACACCACTCATGACAAGGGCTTATAGAAAGACCACAGAGCAGTTTGAACAACCTAACCCTTTTAACTAGTACAGACCACTGCGAAAAGGTCATCTTTCCCATACAATAGATAGTTATGAGTTTAGTACACTAGGCTCAGTGCAGAGTCTAAAGGGCAACATATAAGGTATGAAGAATCATGCTTTCTCCCCACCAGCTTTTTGAACCCAGCAGCATTTTTGTCCTTTTCCTTTTAATGTTTGTTGATTTGTTTCAGTCATTCTCTTCTAGCTCCCTTCTAGCCTAGAAGACTTTTCAAGTATGAGTGAAATGAAAGTATAAATTAGGTAGAATAAGTTCAGCTTTGTCAAGTTGCACCATATATGCGCATACTTAAGTACAAAATATATACTAATTGAAAGGAAGTAAGTCTCAAGTATTAAGCTCAAATATTGTAATTATCAGCTTTTTTTCCCCTCTAGACTCTTAAGAAATCACTTCAGTGTCTGTTTTGTTATTACAAATACCACTTAATACGAAACACCTCAGGTTAGAAATGTTAATAGGAAATGATCTTATGTAATCACAGGTCTCTAGTGATGGATCAATAAAAGCACAGTAACTTGCAAGCAGTCACCAGTTCAGTTCTTTGCTGCTATTGTTTTGTTTTTAGAGTTATTTCTGGCTAAATCTGCCAAAGTTATAGATTTCATTTTCATGTAAAATTAAATAGAAAAACAGTTGTATGCTTTCTTGAAGTTTACTCAGTGCAATATTTATTGGCTGAAGCAACAGTTGATTTTGGTCACTAATATACATTTCATAAAATTCCTGCTGCAGAGGTAAGACAAAATACACACTCATTTCTCACTCCAGCATAGACTAACTTTGTAGGCAGCTCAAAGATAACAACACTTAGTTTCTGTGTCTCTAGCTCTCTCCTGTGCCCTTCCTCATGTTCCTTAATCCACCTCAAATGCCACTTCCAATGAAACAAAGTTAAAGAAAAAAATAGTTTAAATGACCAGTGCTATTACCTAAATTGCCATTACTCTGTTGAAAGGTCAGTGAACCATCCTGCTGGACTGGGCTTTCAGTCTTCAAAGGAAACTATTTAGATGCTACAAGCACAATGCTGACATTTTCCTTGTCTCTAGCTATAAGGGGCTGTTTTCTAGCTGAGTATTCTCAGTTTTCACAGAGGGTGCTTTGGACATCAAGCCTTTTTGGCACAGATAGATCAACAAAGTGAGGTGGATCAGTGCTTCAGGGGCCACTTCAGAGCAGGTGTTCTACTAGCCTTTCTCGTGTAGGCTTTCGAAGATAACTGAACCAGAGGAAATGAAAAATTAAAAATAAAGTTGAAGTCTCCCAGAAACATGCTTAGCAGGTAAAATGGAAGATTATACCGGCAGGATGTGGATGTTACACCCATGTGAAGGTATGAACTGCGATATCCACATTTTGACTTTGAAGGATGAAAATAACAGACAAGAAAACACTTGATGTTTGCCTCATGGTGATAAACCACAAGTTTGTAGGACACGGATATTTCCAAGGCCAAATTCTTTATTTTTCTTTTGTAGTGTTTACAAGTATTTGGAGATTCACTGTGAGGAGATAAAATGTCCTGTACACCCCCCAAGGTTACAAAAACCAAATGACCCAACTTAGTACTGAGTAGAAGAGAATATCTTGGTTCCACCTTGATAGCACCTTGCTACCACACCAGAATCATCTGCATTCCTCCGTGCCCCAGGCTGAAAAATGTCTTTTCCCACTGCATTATATAATCATTAATAGCAATCATTTAATTAATTTATTGTAATGACAAGCAACTCTGACACTGAACCCATCAGGGAACTGTACAAGCAATTAAAAATACAATCCTGCAGAAGGCATCACAAAACTGATAACATAAAATGAAATAAGTTATTAAAGTGCCACTTTAAGTCTTATGAACCTATAAATATAGAGTGCTGAAATATATGGAGTTTCCTTTCCCAAATGCAAATAGCTAGTGCTGAGATATGTTGAAAAATAAATGGTATATAGTGGGAAACAAGGGACATAGGTTTCATTCTTTAGGTCTGAATTACTTATGCTTATAACACTGCAAAACGAATTATGCAAAAATGTTTCACATACTAATAAAAGGAACTCCTTGCCTTTGGGGATTATGTATTCCTGGGATTGAGGTCACGTGTCCATACTTTGATGTTTCTGGACCAAAAGTATTATACTGTAAATGTTGATACTGCCATGAAAACACTAACAATATTGTTAACTTTGACTTCCATTCCCAATTTCTGCAGTAATTTTTCCACCTCCAGGATTATATTACCTGCCAACACAACCACAAATGGCCTGGAAAAGAAGGAAATGTTATTGTATTGCTTTAGGCCATGTCTACGTTGGGTTGTTGAACCACTTTAACTGTGGTTAGCTTATATTAAAGTAGCTAGAGCATGCACTAATCCATTTTTCAGGGAGCTTGTTCCCTGTGGAAACTAGCCATTCTGCTGCCACAAGCCCTTTGCTTAATAACACCTTCTGTCCTAGGCTGCCTTGATACTTCTATGTCCCTGGTGTGTTGAGGCTGTGCTGGCCCAAAACACTTCTCTGTTTAAGTACCAATCACCCAACAGACATTAACACATCCCATTCATATAGCAGCTCTAGGACACATGCATCTCTCTGAGTTTCTTCACAGATACGTGCATAGTTCTTAGATCTGATTGCTCCTGCCATAGACACAAAACTCAGCCTTAACACAGTAAGATATCCCACAACATAGATACTTTCACGGAATTGCAACAGAAAAAGACAAAAGGCTGACCAAAGTCTTACTCAAGTCTGAATCAAAGACAAGGACCCTGGAAAAAGTGTGTTAATACAAAATACCATGATGGAAACACAAACAAGAGTCCTGGACACATGAAGATGACTGTAATTTTGACCCAAGACAAAAATGCAGCCAAAATCAACACGGTGCTTACACAGCACTGTGATAAGTGCTCTTGACTGAACTCTGGGAAACCACAGAGAGCATGCAGCACCCCATGCATACATGCAGTCTGACCTGAAGGAGAACCACAGAGCGTCTGAAACTCAGCAGATGCTTTGGAGATGCACAGAGCCCCACAACAGCCCCACTGAAACACAAACTTCACGGACACTTCAAAGCCAATGATGGGTCCTGTCAACAAGCCTGATGTCTATGTTGTTATGCAGGTATTTCTCCTATTTCAAAGGTTTTGGGTTTTGTTTTTTTTCTTACAAGCCATGTGTGCACCTGCCTTCTGACACACTCCTATACCTCTTCCTCCCCCCCTACCCCCCAGAACACACCTCCTTTGCTCCTTTGAACATGATATTCACAGCTTTCTTTACACTATTTCTCACATGCTCCAAAAACTGGGAATCTCCTCCTCCCAAATCCTATCATCACGTTAAAGATATTAGTATTTTTAATTTCTGGTATATATTTTTTTGTATTTGGGGCTTCACCCTCCTCGTGCAACACATTATAGTGTCTCTAAGAGGAGCATGACTGTGCAGTAGTAAGAAGGATAGGAAATATCACTTGTAGGGTTACTTCTCCAAGTCCATACATAAAACCAGAGGCGCAAAGGGTGTTCATTACTCCATCCGGTGACCCTGCAAAGCTTGTCATGCTGAGGTCTTCGGGGAAGACACTTTTATTCCAGTAATCACAGGGCCAGGACTTTGTGTTTCTTTGACAGAGAAAGATTGAATGTTTAGCATTTCAGACCAGGAAACTGCCTGCAAAGCCTACTAAGCTGTGCTCAGCCCTTCATTAAAACTCTTTTATTTAAACTGTCTCAATATCCACATTTCAGATAGGCAGGAGCCCTCCTGATTCTCACTTCAATTCTGTTTCAAGCCAAAAAACTCTCTTTCTTTCCAAATTGAACAGAAGATAGTAAATTTCACTTGTTCCAACCTTTTGTATGAACAAAGGAGGGCTATAATTCCTGAGGAAATTAAATGAATGTATCATGGTGCTGCCTTTGTATTTTACTTTTATACCACAAGTTCTTTCTTTTAGTCCTGAATTAGCTATGAGGGAATGGAGAGAAGAGTGCTGCAAATGTAATCATCTGACCTCTATATGCAAAGGTATGAATGTTAGTGATCAGTGATGACAAGCATCTACTGACAGCTAGGTACTCAGAGCAGCCTGCCTAGCCAGCACGCTGCTGCTCCAGAAAGCTGTGGGTCTGCACATTATCCTCCACTGCACCTCCTCTCCTGCCCCCAATCTCAGTAAACAACTGTCTCAAAACTGGCTGCAGTGTTTTACTTTGTTCAAGATACCTAAATCAATCCTGCTGCTGCTCCCACAACCGTTAATTTCTTAGCCACATTATATAGCAGTATACAGGAACACAGTCTTATTTTGTGTTGCACAATGAAAAACTTGTCCTGAATCGAGCCACCATGTACATGTAAATATCAATCTCTTACACACAGATACTTCACCATCTGCTGTACATTTTGCACCTTGTGAGATAGCACCAAATGATGCAGGTCATCTCTAATACTGCATTTTTGGTTCTAAGGACAAGCACTGATTTCACATAAGAAATGAAATGAGTTGAGCTAGCTAGTGTCATAGCATTCAATATCTTACACATCCTATCAGAAACCAAAACCCAAAAGCACTCTAAGTGAAAAGTTCTGCAACCAAACAGATCCTGAAACAAAATGGCAATACTCCTATACCAGACTACACTGAGCCTTGCCTATACTGATTGTTAGGAATGCTGAGAAAAAAGAAAAAGAAAAAAAACAGATTTCTTTTAGTCTTATTTCCTACGGGAATGAAATTTATGCAATCATGTTGTGTGCACAAGCATGTCATTCTAACCCAGTAACATTTGTACCCACTGGATCATTTCCAAAGAGAGCCCAAAGACACTGAGTTTCCACAAATTTAGTAAAAATAAGCAGATGGGTGGAGAAGAGAGACCCTATCACGGCTCAGTTGAAGGCACTGTGGCAAACAGCTCACTCTTTGTTGCACATCAGAGAATCCACACAGGAGACAGCTGTAGAACAACAGATTTCTGTAGTCATGTGCTCACGAAGCAGCTCAGTTTTGCTCCTTTTCATCATTCTATATTTAAGACTTGCAACCAAAATCATTTAGATGGTTTTGTTTGTTTAAACAGAAGATCAAGTGTCAATGGCTGCACAAGGTACAGGAGGAGTTGCATTAACAAATCATAGAATCATATAACGGTTTGGGTTGCAAGGGACTCTTAGAGACTATCTGTTCAACACCCCCTCAGCTGCCCACCCACCCTGGGCAAGTACAACTTCCATTAGATCAGGTTGTTCTAACTGCTGTCCAACACAACTTTGAATGCTTCAAATGAAAAGACATATACAACTTCTCTGTACAATCTGTTTTGCAAAACAAAACAAAACTTGTTCAGCTATAATCCAGGGATAGGGACAGAAATATTCCTAGGTGAAGATTTGCAACTTGTAATCACAATTTTACATTTTCAGTAGCTTTTGTACTGAACTAGCAGTAAACTAACTATGGGGCTTCTCTTGGTCTTCATGGGACAGATTGTCCATGACTAGAAATCCCACCCAGTTTACAAATTCAGCACCCAGGAAAATTTCTGTCTAATAATTTTTTGATAGGGTTGAACTGTTCAAGACCCACATGAATTGCAACTACAGAAGAAAAAGCTGTCATGCTTATTTTACTTTCTGTTGTGCATCCCTCACACTTGAAGAGCCAATGACACGTGTTTAGGCAAATAGCATTTTTCTAGCTATGTTTATAATTTCATTAGGAAAATCTTAACTACTAATACATCCATTTAAATTCATAGATACTAACAGGTCACTAAAAACATATTTTACACTGGAAAATTACACTTAACACATCTTTCTGGATAAGCGATGATACTCCACAGAAGAATTAATGATTTATTCTGGATTGTAACTATGATAGTGCTTTTTTGAGAATATACTATCACCAACATTCGCAGAACCATCCCTTCTTACTGAACACAATCCAAGAAATATGAGAAACACTCCTGGAATGAGAGAAACCTAAGCGACAACCGAGGAGCAGAAATCTTTACTAATAGAAACTAAATAATTTTCCAGATTTTTATATTTGCCCATTACACAGTTTCTTGAAGACACTACCTACTGCCGATAACTTCCACTGTGCACAGATGAATTCATGCCTATACAAATGTGCATGTACATACATGCTTTTATGTTCCTGCATGCACAAACACAAAACTTGAATTCTTTACTGCATTGCAGCGTGAGGACATTTTGGTGTTATCTCCAGTTGCACCAAGATGCTGCACCTCTTACAAAGATTTACTTCTAAACCTAAAGACATTTTATCCATATTTATTGTATCTAGGACTTAGTGTTTCGCGTCTGACAAGTATAAAGCAACTGCCAGTCTCCATGAGAGTTATAACCCCAATAGCTAAAAAGGCATCTTCCTTACCTTACAAAAGGCTGCCTAGAAGTTACTGTGAAACAATTGGTTTCCTTAGCAGATTATATTAAGTAATCTGTTACTATGAAGTAATGTTGTTTTATAAAGCAGAATAGCAACTTCCTGGCAGACACCAGGAAAAGCAAGAGAAAAAGCATCTGAAAAAGATTTATAAACAGTTTACCATAAAAGGACTTAAAATCAGAATTTATCCTACTGCAGGAAGAACAATTGTGATTACAGTAATTATACAGTAACCGAAAACTTTGTGACTGTGACAATACTACTGCCCATCTTCAAATATGATGTTGCTGAAATTGTGACACAATCAACCAGGCTTGTTAGGAAGAACTCCATAGAAGTTGGAATTTAACCAACAGAGCGTCACTATTTCTCAGTTTTCCAGAGGCTATTTATACCAGTTGCAACTAACAGTCCTTAAGGAACTTCCATATTTGCTGTAAGGAATGTTAACCTTGAAAAATGAAAGATCTAGGTGATTTCACAGCTGTACCACATCACGATGTGATCAAGATTCGCCAGCAGTGGAATTTAAGGATTTAATGGAAGTACAGTAGTTGATTGAAGACAGGCGTCGTACCCACGGGTACAGAGAAAGGACATTCAGGGCCCTTTTCTTGTCCATAAAACACTAATGGGGACCCATGAGTACACTATAACCAATTTACTTTAGTTTAAGTGAAGTCTGGAACCTTAAATTATTAGATGCAATCAAAATTTTTGCATCACTTTATTTTACTTTTGCCTTATAGCCTGATGGCTGAAACTCAGATTCTTCATACCCACTTGTTTTGTAAACCATGCGATTAATACAGCTGATTTTGGGTTTGTTAGTTTGGCTTGTATCTAGGGATTTGTATCACATAAATCAGAAATTATAAAGAGATTTTCTTAAGAAAGTATAAGAAACATAGCAGCTGTTCTGTGCAATGCCCTGACACACTGATTTCTGAGAGTATGAACCATGCATAGAAAGGTGGCTAGGTCAGTGCTTTCAAATCCTTACTCAGCAACAGAACTCTACAGTTGAGGACTCCGATGTGAGCTTACAAATATAAAAGAGGCAGTATGAATCTTTATTTTTCCTAGTTGGAAAGTAAGGTTAACTTCCTACAGGGAAATTATCAAAAAATAACTACATACATAACATAGTCATGCATCTCAATTGTGAGCTTGGAAGGATGAAATTTCAAAGAGCCAGAAGCCTTCAATATCTAACTTTTACTGAGTTCCTAAGTCCCTTTGAAAAAGATCTGCCTCTTTGAAGGCCAAGGCTGTAACGTTATTTCTAATGAACTCCACAGGGTCAGGGCTGCACACTGGCTGTTACTCTAAACCATACCCACAGCTCCAGCCACAGCTAGAGGAGCTGCGGTGATGCGTGTGCATTATGTAAGAGGTTGGCCCCAGTAATGAGCACAGGCCCCTGAGGACTTGTGAAACAATCAGGCTTTTCATGCCAAAAACATTATCACTTGAAGAAAACAAAACTTCTGCAAAGTCAGATCTTTTGGATTTATGTACATACCTAAATACTCTGCCAGCTTTTTTGCATTATTATTTTAAAATCATATTTTTGTTGGCTGAAGAGCTTCTTAATTGTGGTTGTTTGCTCTACTGCAAACAGCTAGTGATTGGGAATGTGTCTTGAAGAGTCAGTATTATCAAACTTTGCACAAGTGGACCATGCAGCATCCCAGGAATAGCTCTCTCTCCACTTCTCATTCCTTTATCTCACCCTGGACCAGGCCCCTCCCTGAGGAACTGGACAAGCTGAGAGGAGCTGTGGAACCATCCCCCTTTGATCCTTCAGCAAAAGGCTCCCATTGGCTCTGCAGCCCTGGGCTGTGGAACAGTGATGCTAGAGATGTTCTCATGGAAACAAGTGAAATAGAAATTGATCCAAGATGCATTTTTGAACTGTTGAATCTTCTTTCTTTAAGAACAATCTCCCCAACCCTTTACAGGGAGAAGGTGACTGTACATTTCTGAAATCACAACAGCTGCCTCCCCAGTTCACACTCTCACTCCTCAGACTCCAGGCTCCCAATGGGCTTTCTGCGCTGCCCTGCTTCTCATATTGGCTGTGAGCTTTGGCTGCTGTAAACTCAGCTCCTTGCTTAGCACAACTGGAGATTTCTATTCTCCACTGCTTTTTTCATTGTTTTTTAACTACCTGGTATCATAAAGAACAAGTAAGTTACTGCTGGGTGCTGGTAACTGTATATGTAAATATGGGCTGAATAAGTTTTTAAACAGATTGTTTGATAGCCAAATGGCAGTAATAGAGCCAAAGCCAAACTGGAGCGGTGTAACTGAAAGCATTGCTGCTGGTTAGCTATATTTTTTTCCTGACATGCTGTTCAGCAGTTATTTGTAAGATGTGTTCAGTTTAAAACAATAAGGGAAAGGCATTTTATTTACGATGCAGTTATCCAGCAAGGCACATACTGAAGAGCATGCTTTGGTTTTACCAGCATCCCAGGCAGACATTCTTACTTCACACGTGCTTAATCTTCTACTGTTTATGCAAAATTAAATACATTTTTTATTTTTTTTCTATTTCAGAAGTGTAAAGCAAGGTAAGGATGCTAGCAACACTGCATGGAGTTTTCAAATACATTAAAGGAAGCATTATAGCTGATAAGCATTGATTTTACCTTTGAATTCATTATGAGACCAAGTATGGCTCATAGCGGCTTAAGTGTTCAGGAAAAAGGCAAAAAGGGAATTGCCAGAATTGAAGTGCCTTATTTCTGTAAAAAGCATTCTTTCCTCTAGGACCACAGGAAGGAAGAATAAGAAAGATACCATGGCTTCATGTTCTCTATACTACCATAGGAGAGATTACTTAATTCTTTAGGACTTGAGGACAAAGCAGGAAGAGAAGAGCTTTGTGTGCATTCTCTAGAGCTGAATGCTGAAATGTAGACCTCAACTGAAATAAAATTGCGTCTGAAATTTTTACTGAAAATAATTTATTTCCCAAGTATCAACATACTAACCTAACAAGGTAGGTTTCAGCTGATACCTTATATATTGGAGTTATCACACTTTTTATTAACTACCAAAACTGACCACATTGTTGCTTACATTCGTTCTGAAAGCCAAGTGAACCAATTTCCTCCTTTAAAGTAACATGCAAAACTCTTTCCAGTCAAACAATGTCATACTATTTACTTCCTTTTTTCATAGGAAGTGAGTGCAACAAGTAGGTGCTTTGCAGAAAACAAGCAGAAGCAAATGGATTCTTAAATGGACAACAGCTTTTAATGTTTGACAGAACATTTATGAATACTAGTGACAAATGATTATGATTACATGTCATCATAATTAAAAACATGTTTTAAAACTCAGCTCTTGCTAAGCAGGCTTTCTGATAAAATACTTTTTGTATCTGAACAGAGTCCAGTTCTTCTCATATTCCAGACTGCCATGCACAGCTGTGACACCACAAAAAGAATGTCTTGATCTACATTAATGAGCTAATGATAGTAACTATGTTGAAAAGTAGTGTTTTGTAGTTGAGGATTCCCTTTATCAAATATTTTTATTGTGCTCTTTGTATCTGTTGTAGTTTCCATGGAAATAAGTAGGAGGCATTACTTTCAGAGCAACCTACATATATAAATACACAGAAATCCATTTCCATGGAAATACCATTGTCAGACTCTCTATAGCCAACATAAGATCCAGTTGTTAGTTTTGAATTCCATATTTTGTATCTAATAATGAAATATTTAAACATGGGAGACCATATTAAAACTCTAAGTTCTTGCCATCACCTTTTCCTTCATTTCAGAGCTGACAGCTATCCATTCAGAAAATGGATCACCTGTTGCTTTGTGTCATATCATACTGGACTATTTTTACTAAATTAAGAGCTGGGGAGAAGAAAGCCCTGAATAGTCTTGATTTATTTGTGTAAGTAAAAGTTTGGAGTAAGCACTGGCAATGCTTACAGGGCTGTGTTTCTAGTGAGTCACGTTTACCTCTTATGTAGGCTCTACTTCAGAGGTCCCAGCTGTAGCTATTGTCTGCTGCTTCTGAGGAAAACTAAACTCTTCTCTTAGTGTCTATAAGCTCAGCCCCTTGCATAAAGTTGTACGCTGTCACAAATATCTGCCAGTTCGTTTAAAGATTCATATAATCAACTGTAAAACTTCTAGATGCTTTCTAACATGAAACACATACTATTTCAAGCACACTGCTATACCAATAGATGTTTTAATAGAGACAAAACATGGAAAGAATATATAACAGCCTGCCTAACTTCTCCATCAGGCAAAATACTTGCAGCCTTTAGAAATACCTAGAAGAAACATGGCAATTGGCATATCCACACTGGACATTAGCTTGTAACAGAAAGGGACTGGACTGATTTGACATGGTTTGCCTTAGATAGCAGATGGGCCGTGGGGAAGCAGTAGATGTCACTCCCTGATTTTTATAAGGATTTTGAAAGTGGTTGGAAGACAACATTTCCAGAGAGCACCTATCAGATGTTTACTGTCAGGCAAGAAAGGTATGTCAAAAGGGAGACCTGCAAGGAACTACACTAGCTTCGGTACTGCTTGTTAGAAAGTGGAAATTTGACTTGAATTCTAAACAAACACAAGCAAGCTTGTGAAGGGCTTAGAGAATATGGCCTACCTACAAGGAATGACTGAAGGAACTGGGGCTGTTTAGTCCGGGGAAGAGGAAGCTGAGGGGAGACCTTATTGCTCTTTTCAAATACATGAAAAGTGCTTACAGCGAGAGTGGGGTTGGCCTCTTCTCACTAGTGACAGGATGAAGAGAAATGGCTTCAAGTTGTGGCAGGGGAGTTTTAGGTTGGATATAATGTAAAACTTCTTTACAGAAAGGGTTGTTAAGCACTGGAATAGGCTCCCCAGGGAGGTGGTTGAGTCATCATCCCAGGATGTGTTTAAAAGCTGTTTGGATGTGGGGCTCAGGGACATGATTTAGCAGAGGGTTGTTAGAGTTAGGGTAGCATGGTTAGGTTGTGGTTCAACTTGATGATCTCTAAGGTCTTTTCCAACCTGAGTGATTCTATGGTTCGATGATTCTGAGCACACAAGTAAGTCAATAAGTAAAGAGAGAGTATTCTTCTTAGGCCAAAGGAATGAGCAGCACCAAAAAAAGATTGTGCAAGTAACTGATTTATAGAAATGAACCAAGGAGTTATAGAGGCTTGTAAACATGAATTGCATGAAGTAGTCCCTTTGCTCTACTGATCACGGTGGTGCCACAGGGGAAGGACTAGCTCCATTTCCTGACACCAGACTAACAATTTAGGCCAACTAGAAAGAGCAAGGGAAAGCAGAAAAATACTCAAGGCCTAGAAAGAATGACATAAGAGGGAAAGAGTGAGTGAACTGGTGTAGTTTAATCTTAAAGAAGCTAAGGAAGATAAAATCATTAATGAGAAAGAAAATCATTCTATTCCCATAGCTGATAGGTGTAGGGGTTAACAGGCTTCAGCTAATGGATATGACACTAAAGGACAAAGAAATCATCCAGAAATAGAGTTCAAAAAGTGTGGGAGTGGTGGGAATGGGTGACAAGGGACAAAAAGTAGCCTTCATAAGACTTAACAGCAAAGAATCAAGGAAAGCAGTGAAAGCAAAGGTGATTTTAGCTTGGGAAAATGAGTCAATCTCACAAATATAGCAAAAAAAAAAAAAGCAGGTGGGTTTTTATTACTAGTCCTCTTGCATTTATGCCGCTTTTCTGAAAATTACACCACTACTTCCCTTCCAAATATTTAAAAAAAAAAAACTTTCATTCTGCTACTGCTTAGACCCCAGTTTCTCATGTTTTTTACTTCACTTTTCAAAAAACACTGCAACCACTCATTACTGGCCTGGAAACCATAAAGTGCTCAGCTACAAGGTACTGATCTACAAGACTACAAACAAGTCACAAAAGATCCCCTTGCCCATTTGGGCTGACTTCCATCTTGGATCATACAGAGTGTTTCAGCTGTTACTTTGTGAGCTACTTCAGAAGGATAAGAATATAAGCTCTGCAATTCAGACTAAGCAGTTAAAATGCAGTGGGAAACTACACAGCATGTACTGTTTTAATGGTACCAGTAGAAGAGTATATTTCATAGTAGATATTAATATATTAGGCCATTTCAGTGAATTCAGTTTAAATTTAACCTACAATAAATAAGAAGGCAGTGAAAGATAAATGTTGCTACTTAAACATGTTAAAACATGTAGAGTTCGCAAAGGAGTAAAATGAATTTTGAAAAAAGTTTGGATGGGAAAACTACGCTTTTTGCTTGCCTTCTCCTACTTAGGAGAGGTTGGTAGGTTGTCTACCTAGAATTGTGCAAGGCCTTTGATGCAGTCCCATACCAAATCCTCATCTCTAAATTGGACAAATATAAGTTTGAAAGTTTGAAGTGTGGACTATTCTCTGGATAAGGAATTGGTTGGATGGTTGCATCTGGAGGGTTGTGGTCAATGGCTCTAAGTCCAGGTGGAGGCCAGTGAAGAATAGTGTCCCTCAAGAGTCTACCTTGAGACCAGTACTCATTAACACCTTCATGAATGACATAGATGGTGGGATTGAGCTGACCCTCAGCAAGTCTGCAGATGACAAAATGCTGAGTGGTGGTGCAGTTCACACAGCAGAAGGAAAGGATGCCAGCCAGAAGAACCTTGACAAACTTGAAAGGTGGGTCCAGGTAAATCTAATGAGGTTCAACAAAGCAAAGCACAACGTGTTGCACATGAGTCAGGGAAGTCCCAGACACAGACCAAAAGAACAACTGGAGAGTAGTTCTGCTGAGAACAACTTAAGGGTTCTGGTAGATGAAAAACTGTATGAGGCAGCAGGGCACTCTTGCAGCCCAGAAGGCCAACTATACCCTGGGCTGCATCAGAAGAGGAATAGCAGCAGTGGGAGTGCAGGGATTGTACCCTTCTACTCTGCCTTTGTGAGGCTCCACCTAGAGTTTTGCATTCAGGCCTGGGGCCTCCAGAGCAAGAAAGACATGGAGCTGTCGGAGCAGGTCCAGAGGAGGGCCGCAAAAACGCTCAGAGGGCTGGAGCACCTCTGCTATGAAGATGGGCTGAGGAAACTCAGCTTGGTCAGCTTAGAGAAGAGAAGGCTCAGAAGAAGCCTCATTGCAGCTTCCCAGTACTTAAAGGAGGGAAACCAACTTTTTACACTGGCAGATAGTAATAGGGCAAAGTGGAATGATTTTAAACAAAAGGAGAGGAGATTTAGAGTAGATGTCAAGGGGCAATTTTTCACTGAGAGGGTGGTGAGGTGTAAGCACAGGCCATCCAAAGAAACTGTGGATGCCCCATCCCTGGAGGTGTTCAAGGCCAGGTTGGACAGGGCCCTGGGCAGCCCAATCTGGTGCCTGATAATCCTGCCCACAGCAGAGGAATCTGGAATGAGATTATCTTTAAGGTCCCTTCCAAACCAAGCCATTCTGCTATTCAGGTGACACAAAAAAAAAAAAAAAAAGGAATCTGAACCATCTACACAAGACTTAAAACAGCATTTTGACGCATAAAGAGATACATGCCTGGATGAAACATATTTCAGAAGTGCTTAATCTCATTACATAGATAACAGAGTTTAGAAAAGAAACAAACTCCTCACGTGTGGTGGTTTTTGTTTTAATAGGTATGTTTAATTTATATTTTTTAATTTTTTAAAAATAACATCCCTCGCTCTTGCCATTCCATTCTGAAAATGCCAACCTGTAGTCTGGTGAACCCTTCTATAGATAGATTTTCCCTACCCTCTCTAAAAGCTGCATAAGCAATTACCTTCTGCCACAGTTTCACCCATACAGCGCTGCAATTGCACAATGCAGCCTGGTTACTCAGGAAAAAAATAAAATCTCCAGTGGAGTAGAAGTAGACATGGGAAATACTTCTTTCCTCCTAATGTCAGTTATGCAACACTGACTCGCATCAAAACATTTACTAAATAGGAAATGCTTTTTAAAAATCACGCCTTTTTGCTTAATTTACATTAAAGGTTTCAAATAAGATTTATTCCTCCAAACATTAATCCAGAGATAAATTGTGCACATGGGTATGGATGTTAAGTGGGAACATTTCTTCTTAGTCATCAAGCAAATTGTGTTGAACTGTTTTTTAAAAAAAGTAGTAAATAACCTAGAGTAAAAATGACAACTTCTGGATTTCCGCTCTGTAAATTGGCAGCTTAAACCTTCATCTTATTCTCACTGAATTTCTACATTGCCACAGTTATCCAGAATTAACTTTCTCCATCTAAAGACTAGCTGCCTGATTTTCTGCAGAGATAAAGCTGATATGCTCCCCTTGGCTTCAGTGACCAAAACTCTGAGTTTCTACAGGTTGTTCTTAAAATATAATGCAATCTAGTTTAATTCAATCCTTAGCGTGTCAGAGACTTTATCTTTCAAGATGCAAAACTAACCCATGCATTTGTTTTGTTTCTGTGAAGCAAGCACAGAGCTCCATTACTGCACAAGTTTGACAGGGATAGGATGTAGTATGATTACTTGCTCCACAGCTATTTTTTAAGAGAAAACGGCTATTCCTCCTCCCCAGCCCCTAATCTGTCTGTAAGACAGGAAAACATGCGATTAAGTGTGGTATCTAGTGTGAATCATACACTCAACAATCAAGTAATTTTTTCTTTAAATCACTTCTCTTACTGTCATTCACCTTAACATTGCAAACCTGCTCTGTCTTCCTGCACTGCATGCTGTGGAAACTCATTGTAAAGGACCACGTGTCCTCCAAAAACATAATACAATAGTGAATATTATTAAATATACTTCTGATACCATCTCTTCTGAGAATGGTTGTATACCATGCAAAGTTTTTCTCTTTATCTGTAAGAATGAGTTTAGTAAAAGTTATTTTAAAATGAGGCTGAATAATTGCATCTTCCTGAAATGCTCGTTTATGTCAAATGTCATTCCATTTACCGCAAATGCCACCACAACACTTTGTTTCCATCTCTGAACACACGTTTATGTCTGCAGGTAACTATTTCAGTTAAATGAGAAGACATCAGATCCACATTAGCCATTTTTTTTTTTCCAAACACTATTTGAATCCTTCAAGTTTTTGTAACTCTTACAATGCTTGACCAGGATTTTAAATAATAAACAGACCGTGCTTTAATAGGGAAGTCCTCACTGAAAACTGCTAGAGTGCAATGAGTGTACTTAAAAGAATTACAGACAAACCCTTCTTACTGTCTTGAGACCTAATGATAATTTCCATCCTACAGCAAAAAGCTCATCCACAATAAAACTATTTCGACTACTCCAATAAACAACTTCAGCATGACAAAGCTACTCATTTGAGCACCGACACAAGCCATGATCAGGTTCCTACTGTACGTTTCAGAGATGAGAGGTATTAGGAAAATTGTCTTTCAACAACAACATCTCCATTCTCAAATGCCACATTCCACCATAAATTAAAAAAGCACCCCACAGTCCCATTCAGGAATACGCTGTTTTTCAATAAAAAGTCCTGGACAACATTCTGACAGTGCTCCAGGAATTGGTCATTCTCCATAAGCTCTTCAAGAACACTTGAACACCATCTAGCAATGGAGTTACTGTTTTCAAATTAGTCACAGGAAATTTCACAATTGCTCTTAAAGGAAGTTCAAATGTGCTAGTAATGCATTCCAAATAAGCTCTACACAGATATAAGTTGGGCTCAGCTATGACTGAGATGAGCTCCATGTTACAGATCAGCCTGCCGAACCAGGAATTACTCAGTACTAAATAAACATACATACAAGGCCACAACAGGGAGCCAGGAAAACAGGAACCAAGGGGGTACTCACACCTACAGTCCTCCAGGCAAGGACAGTTCAGACATGCCAATAAGCACCCACGCAAATGCTGCTCATCCCACCTGTGGTGTTCCTAGCACTGCCCATTCTGAGTTTCCCCAAACTTCACCTCCTTGCCCAGAAATGCTGTCTAAGCACAATGCATGAACAGGGACTCACCCAGGCCATGCGTGTGTCCAGCAACCAAGACAGTCCTTGAGCCACACAGAAAGCTCTGCCCACCTCTGAACAATGTTTGTGCCCTGCCATGCCATGCCCAAAGGACTGTCCCTGCTACATGCATGATGTGGTGCAGAGTCTCACAGGCACGCAGGTAATTCCATTCTGCCTTTCCCACAACCCAGCACTGGATCCCATCTCTGAGGTACCACTGACAAGAGAGGCTAAACTCTGCTGGACTCCACAGCATTCAACCTGTGAGAAGAGACAGCTGGGGCCCCAACAGCTTTCTTGGGAAGTTTCCCTTTGAGGAAAAATCTAGAACAAGACTGTTCCATGACCTGCGTGGCCACAATATGTTTAGTTTAAGAGAGAGTACTACCAAATAACCTAGTCATAAATTAAAATTACTTCTGCAGTTCAGACTACAAATTATTTTATAGAAATATATACCTATGTTAAGTGGACTTCAACAGTCAAAATATATATGAGATTAGTACTATTTAACAGTTTTTCAGTAGGTTCTCAGACTTTGCTATAGAGACAGCTCAACCTCAACAGATCCCACGATAAAAATCTTTTAGGGGCATTATGTACTTAGCTGACACAAGTAACGTTTTAATTACAGTTAACAAGAGTCAGATTTTGTTTTGAATTCCATGATGTCAAACCTGGCATGTTCCTTTAAGGAGTCTGTACAGAGAGTACAATAGATTTTTCTGTAACTCATCTAGATTTTTTTTTTTTGCTCATGTCAGTTTGACCTTAAAGAGAACATGATGTCCTCTGAGATTCTTATTTTAAAGAAAAAAAAAAAATCATTCTCAAGGCCAACTCTTTACCAAAGTAACTGCTTTTTCTAGCTGGTGAAATCTGTTGCTCTATCACAGACAAACAGGTAGCATTTCTTGTACTCCTAGTACAACAGAACAGAAATACAACTGAGCTTCAATTTCAGAAGCATCATCGCTAGTAACTCCAGTCCTGACTTACTAAAGGTCTGGTCTTTTAATTATTTAGAAAGAAACAAATCTCAAGTTACTGCACAGCGTGAATAGTCCAATTGATTTCGGTAAGGATTTTTACGCATTATCCATTATTAAAGTATCTGCAAATTGAGGCTATTATGCTAACAATCAATTTTAACTTATGTCAGTTAATTCATTACATTTGCGTTCGTATACCATCTGGTTTTACTGATATCATAAGCTGCCCTTCAGATTTCATTATCCTGCAGTATTTTAGCAGATAGCCTTGAATATGGCAGCAGCCTTGCTAGAATTTCACTAAGTAGTTCAGTGGAAGCCAGAAAACAACGCTGGCAATATCAGAGATATCTTCCTACCATTACTGTTCCAGAGAATTGGAAGCAACTACAAGAGGAGTTTAGGAAATCCACAGGACCAAATTTCTCTAAGTGCTACATCATTCAAATGCACGTATACATTGTTTTATACACTGTTTTATTTGACTGATCCATAAGGCAAATACACAAAAATCATCAAGTTCTACAGGAATACTCTCCTAAGATAAATAGCTGACAATCTGTGTTTGAAGACCATATTTTGTGTTTGAGCTGTAACACCTTTTATAATGATATTCATTCATACTTAGAGTATTCAAAATGGTGAAGAAACAACAACATGTCTAGGTAAGTTGTTCCAGTGATCATTATGCTTGACGATAAGAAACTGCCTTATTTCTAATGTAAGTTTACATAACTTCACTTTTTGTCATTGGATTTCTCTGAAGCTTTTCTTGCTGAATATAAGAGCAGTCCCTTCTTTCCCCCCCCCCCCCCCCCCAAAAAAAAAAAACAAAAAACACTTCTTAATCTTTACCTCAATAAATCAAATAGACCAAGTGGAAATCTTTCAACATACAGTGCTTCCTTGTATTCTCATTTTGTAGTTATCAGAACATGTTCTTATTTTGATGCATCCTTTCTGAAATTTCAAGCAAAAAGGGGCTTTGTTGATTCTACATGTTTCCTACTTTGTGGGAATTTGTTCAGTAAGCATGAGAATCCATGAACTTGTGCCTCATGAAACTTGGAGCATTACCTAAATATGGTAGATTTATAACAATAAATTAAAAATATAAAAGCAATAAAAGAAGCGTATAGATATCTTGGTATCTTGATATTCCCACTGACAGGATGGAAAAGAACTAGACTTGGATTTTAAAGCATGCAACTTTAATAACTACAGCCTTCATCTACTGTGAAGTTTGATTTTTTTCCCCATAAGATCAATATAATTCATGGATAGTTCTTTTAAAACACAGTATGGAAAAGTTTACTGTGTTCTTCTTCATCAGGATTCAATGATGCTTTGACCAATTCTAGTAACAGACATGACTAAAGTCAGGAATCAGTTTACCAAACAAGAATTTCTTACAACTAATTATGCTTCACTTAAAAGAAGCTAGAACAACTTCAAGTATTTTTAGAATGCCCGATTTTATCTGAACTTCATATTTGGGTGTGTCATTTTTAGCTTTAGGCTGAATTATAGTTCCCAGAACCCTAAAAAGAAAACCACAAACTTTTTACATTTTTCACCCATATTTAAAAAGCCACTTTTGACATGAATGATGTTTTCCAGTAAGGTCTACATTGTTGGAAAACAAATACAAAGAAGTATTTAGTTCTACTTGATGCTGTTCAGAAATGGCAAAGTTAAATAAGCCCCCTAAACTTCTGAAAGTTTCTGCATGGGAACAAACAATATAAACAGCACTTATTAACCCATTCCTTAGCTTGAGCCAGTTTCTGTTAAGATGTCTCCTAGGATACTGCAGAAAGCAACCTCTTCCCAGCTCCCTACAGATTCGTGCACCATGCTTTTACTTTTCTGGTTCAATAGGGTACTTATTATTTTCTCTTGAGCTGGGTTGCATGTATACACACACACACGCATATACATCTGTGCCAAATGAGCTGGCTTCCTCTCTCATTTTTTAAATAAAGGGAATGAGTATGCAGAAAGCCTTCTTTTGGCCTGTGTACAGGTTCTCCACCTAGGTCAAATCAATTACTATATCTGGCTACCTGCTCAGCAGCTGCTTCTGAAAAATTAATTCCAGGCGGATGACTGCACCTCATGGACACAGGTGATGCTCATCTCATACAAGTAGAAAGAAGTATTCAGCTCAAGATTTATAGAATACTCATGCTTTCTAATGAACAACTGTTTGACAGCAACTTCTTCTGTACATTTTATATTTTGTAATTTAGACTTTGGGATCAAGGGCCACTATACCATTTAGGATGAAAACAGCACTAGATGATCACCCAGAATGAAGAAAAATTATTTGTCAGATATACGACACCTTTCCTGCATGCTTTATTATCCAAATTCCTAACGTGCATTTACGCGCATTACCTTACTGCCTATTTTATAGCCTCAACATAATATCATCAACATTTTATACTTACGGCCTCTTGATTTAGTTGCTTGCTTTATTGATAAGGGGAATACTAGATAAAAAGGATGTAGAGGATTTCTGTTCTTTTAAAAAAGAAACACCTCAGGATCAAGATCCAGGGCAGTTAAGTTCAAGGCTCTCATTAAAAATCTGGATGACTTAATTACCAGTATTAAGAATTAGAAGCTAGGCACACTGTGAAGATATGTTTAATGAAACCCATGCCTCAGGCATGAGAGATGACAAGGCTTTCTTCGTATTTAGCACAATGCACAATTATCATGCAAGATTTTGGCTTTCTGCTAAATAGCGACCCAGATAGGACTGGGAAACAGACAGGAAAAAGGCCTGCTCTAGCTACTGCTGTGGGTATCGCAGTCCCTCTGAAATAGTTTCAGCAGTGACACCTAGGGGAAAGTGTAAGGGATCCGTACAAAAGAAACCAGATCCTCCTCCCCCGTCCTAGCCCTCTCTGCTTCAGATGAAGAAACATAGCCATAAAGTTACCATGCAGATCAGCACAGAAAAAGGAATTGTGCTTAATTAGTTTAATTCTAAGTATAAAAATTATGATTCAAAAACTACAGTAAGCATTTTTCTTCAATATCACCGCTTAGGTTTCATAAAATTAAAAAGACAAGTAGGCAAACCATAAGAACCTGTACAAGTTTACAAAAGATGAAATTCTGGTATAAAACTTGAGCTAGCAGTAAAGTAATATAATGATTGACACAATAGAAAAAATAACCAGATTTCTGTAAAATTTCTTTTGAACAAAGAAGTTTTCTCATTAACATGTACTGTGAGAAACACAATAGAAGCAGATAGATATGCCCAGCCATATGCTAAACTAGATAAGAACAATTAAGTCACCTTTAGGAATTGTTAATGGTGTAAGTAACTACGGCTTTTAGCTCACAAAGTAACACTTCCTTGAGATATAATACAGAAACCACCAAAAATCTGATAGTTGTGAGATCACTCAATGGTATAAACAGCTGCAACATCAATAATTCACTTTAACTACATCAAATAAGAATACTGGTTTTCTGAAATACCCTGTTCTACTCACATGGTTAAACAATGAAGGTTCAATTAGAGTCCTTCCTTTTCAGAGCTTATCCCTCTTAATTACACACAAGGCTTCAGAGACACGTATTTTGGAAGAACTATCAGCATACTCGACAGAAAAAAAAAAAAAGTGTTTTTTTCTTTGTCACTACCACTACTTCTTTCCCCCACAACATTCAAGCACAGGAATGCCCTGAATTTTCCATTTGTGATCATTTATGTCAGGTGGACACACCTTAAATAAAAATACATGGTTTCAGAGTCCTTTATATCCTGAACCAAATATAAAAGGGTCTAAACCAGAAGCAAGTATAATTTGTCTGAGAGAGTTGCAAGACAAACAGAAAAAAAAAAACCCAAAAACTTTGTCCTTCTAAGAAGTACAGGCAACAGTGATGAAAACAGTTTCCCTAGGAGACTTCACATATCACTAATATTCTGAGAAAAATTCACAAAAGGAGGATCACAAATGGCCCCCAATTAGCACTAAATCCAAAACACATTTATATAACGCTTAAGATAACCATTTAGAAAAAAACAGGCACCTGAAGCGAGTCGCTTCAACACATTTTTTACTTACCTTTGCTTAGCCTTGCAGGAACTCAATGGCAAGACTCTGTAGCTCTGGAGAAAAAGGACTTGCTTCTCTTTCCATATCTACTGCCTTCCCTAAAAGGGGAAGAGAGCCACATTAGCAACACAGCCACAACCTCCAGGACATGTACACGGGCTGTTTCCCTGTGCTGTAGTAAACTTTTGTACTTCTCAACCCTGTATCTTTTTTTTTTTTTTTGGGGGGGGGGGGGGGGGGGGGCTTTCTACAGGAGAAAGAAACCTAGGATTTCCATCCAAACACTGCTCCTTGGGAGCAACTGATTAAACAACCATACTTGCACCCTTTCAGATATCTGTCATCTGTTCTGTATTGCAACTGGCTCACCTAGAAGTTTAGATTTCACCATAATCCTTTAGCATTAGTGCCAACCTTGAACAGTTTTCTCAACTGGCCCTCAGGCTTTCTTCAAGTCTAAAGAACACCCTTCCAGGAATCCAGCACACACTAAGTGCTTAACACAGCTCCCAGGAGACTTTTAACTTGCCACACTGGAGAGAAACACCTCAGCAGTACCGCTAACCTAGAGTGCAACCCTTCCCCACGTTCCATCCCTCCAAGGCACCTACAGAGACTGCACTCACCCCAAACCACAGCACTTTGTGCTCCCACAGATTTTCCTCCCTGCACATGGCCAGAAAGAAGCAGAACACCCAGAACAGCTGAGCCTCATTGCCCATAATGGCATCAGATTGCAAAGGAGGCCCAGGTGGTGAGACTGGCACTTGCATTCATCACACCAGGGTGTGGTTGATTGGGCAACGACCTGTGAGTGCACTTAAAATAATGCACACAAACTTTTCACTCCATCACAAACAAAGCACGCTTTGATATTGATACATTCAGATATCCTTGAGAGAATCTATTTTATTTGGCAGAACAATTTACAGGTGCATACACTGTAATTCAATAGGATTGCATGACTCGCTCCATAATTAGCAAGAGGCTTTTTAACAGGCACAAACAAGAGCCCAGAAAACTAATACTTTCCAGGAAACTTCCTTCTCACCTTTGAAGGGTCACATATCAGAGCAAGGAGTGGCTGACTAATATGACTAATATTTCATCATATTTAGCTGTTCAGGAAAAACAGGCAATAATAACAGTACCATCTACATGCACTGAGTGTATTTTTGTTTGGATATTCACGTGCAGAAGTTAAAAAAAACCACAGCAATACGTATACCATAGTTTCTGACAGGTATTGATTAAACTATACAAAGCTTTAAGAGAAAGATACTCAAATCATCACTCCTGTAACAAATTTCATCATTTTTCAGCTATAGTACAACTGGGCAAGGTATCAACAAGGGTACCTGCTAAAAAACAACTAGTGTCTAGAGGAAGAAAATATCTGTGTGGAAATTCACAGGCAGCTAAGGAAAGCATCGTGTTAGCAAACCTCTTGGTACTGCTTTTGTTCTTTGACTTCCATTTTCCATCTCCCTGCAGGGTCATTGCAACAGACAAAGCATGCAGGGAGAAATAAGCTCTGGACTTACCCGGGTGACCAGAAACACATTCCTTTCAGTATGCATCACCTCTGACCCACCTCATGTTTGTGATCAAGTAACTTTGACGAGTTTAGCTTCTGCCACCAGTTGAAATCTTGACACTATCTGAACAGTCAAGTCAGCAATTGTAGGGAGGGGTAATAGCCTTGGATTAGAAGGAAAAAGAAGAAAATAAAGTTGGAAAAAAGCAGAGCGGCTTTTGTCATCTCTCAGCCCAGGTCAAGCTATGTAGAAAGGAAGCCAATTTCAGACCTGAAAACAGGCTTTAATGTCTGAAAGACTGTGTTTTTCCAGGAATATCAACCTAATAAAAACTATTACTTCTTCCCACAGATCTTACCTCCCTCAAGCACTTCAAATATCATGGTTTCAGAAATGATCTTACAAGCATCCAGGAGCCACCGCTGGTGGGGACTGCAGAGTTCCAGCAGCTTTTCTCCTGCCAGACCATCCCTCTCATTTGCCAGCCAGAAATAAAAAGATGTGCTCCCTGTAAGAGTACCTTGAAGGGAGGGTAGTCATCGCACTCACCACAATTAGAGAGAAGACTTGTAAAAAGTATGCTGTGGAATTATAAGAGAACAACTTTGCTGCTTTTTACGTCTCCAGTTCAAAGGTGCCAAGCCTTTTGCTGCTGGATTAAGATTTAGGCCACAAGATACAGTTTGTTACAGATAAACTGCCAACTTCAGGCCAAAGTAGCAACAAAATATATTTTTAAAGATGCAGGTACAGCTCAGGGACATGGGAATCAACCCTTCCCATTCATTCCTGACCTTTTACAGTACATGAAAACTCAGTCAATTAAAGAAAACCAAAACTAAAAAAGCCAAATCAAAAACCTCAAACCAACTTTTTTTTTTTTTTAAACTAAACACTAGAGCTGGATTTACTAAAATTATAGACACGACCACTGCAAAAATTGCTAGGGTTATAAAACAGCTTGTATCGTAACCACTACTTTCATTCTGCTATGTGGTTTGAGAACTCATCTGATTTACTCTCCAGCATTTTTCTTGTCTGAAAATATGTTGCTACATGATCCTTAGTGGTTAAAACTATGGCTGAGTCACTACACTCTTCTACAGTCAACTCACCCTTCAGAAAGCCCGCTTCCACCACAGTGTTTAGAGAGCAATTGGACATGCTTTGGCTTCCACTTATCCCTCCCATAGAAGGAGACTGCAGATCCACAGCTTGACACTCAACAGGAAGTTTCTTGGAAGTAAGGTACTAGCCAAGAAAATACACGTGAGATAAGTATCTAAACACAGCAAGAGCAAAGTAGCAAAGCATTCTTCTGCAGTTAGGCTTTTCCACATCTTGGCCAGAGAGCATTCTGGAAAAACATTTGCTTCCTGAACATCTCCTCACTTGTAGGCACTTATTCAGAGATTATTATCTCTCTAAAGCAGAATACTTACTTGACTGATTAGTTGGATGGGAAGAAAAAGGGGGTGCAAGAGATCCAGTACTGGGGAAAATATGTGATTAAGTGATGTTGATGGAGAGCACTGCATAATGGAGAAACGCAAACCTGCCAAATAAGCCTACCAGAACAAGGTCACTTTCCATTGTTTTCTGCTTGTCAATGCTGCATGGGCATCTCATGCTGGTTTACAAACCCAGTAGACTCTGTTATTACTCTCACTTTTGTCATCACATGCTATAAATATACTAGCTTTGAACAGTGAAGATGTGGCAAGTACCCACTGTTCTACCCACAGATCAAGACCTCGATTTCCTTTATGAGCAATTTCTGCCTTCCCAGCAATGAAATTTTAAAAGTCACCAAATGCATTGAACTATCACGTTCTGCCCCAGAACTTAGCACCCATCTCATTTACTGTTTTGGTACCCATTTGGTTTGTCATGGGAAAAGACGAAGAAATAAAACAGCCACAACAAAAACTCTTATTTAAAACAGTCATGAAAAACTGCTGTTGAGCTGCCATCGCTAGAGTAATAACAAGCCATACTGGTAGACTAAGTTCAGTTATTAAACTATTAGAGAAAATCAGCACTGTGTTTTCAGACCGTTCACAATGACACCATATTAAACAACATTTACTGCAACCTGTTACCCATCATTTTCTCAGACATCTTCCTTCCCAAATGCAGGTAGACACTGGGATTATGTTGGACATTATGGGGCTAACTTCAGCAAGGACTGCAGTTATAATGGCTGATGCAATATGTAGTGCTGGCAATTCTGATAACTTCTGAATACAGATACTTATACTAGATATTTATACTGAATATCCTGAATGAAATACTAGATATTTATCCTGAAACACACAGGTTACCACGATATTTTGTTTGAGACTTCTTAGGTCCGTGACAAGAACTGAGGAGTCAGGAGGAGAGCAGGGCGTGATGGCCCTCACTGCCAGGTGTGGGATCCTCTGTTACCTTCAGACTTTTCACAGAATTTTGAAAATTTTCAGACTATTCAAGATGGAGTAAGAAAATGGTAGATTTAAAAATAAAGTGTTTTCTAATTTAGATATATCATATGCTGTCAGAAATGAGTAGATAACAATAACACATAATGTGGTATTAAACAGTGTCTGTTATTGCAATCTAAAGCCTATGTTATCACAACAATACAAAGACAGCACACAAAGTCAGACCAAATCCCAATGCTCTTTCCCTGATTTTTGAGCACAGACCAATCCAGTTGCTAAGTTCCCTCAATGCAGAATTTTTTAGTTTGTATCTTTTTAATCCTGAGAAATATTAAGTGAATATAAAACCACTGAAGCCTAAAATCATCAATATTTAAAATGTTATAAATTTAGAAATACTTAGGATCATTTAGTTTAATACTTTATTTTCCCTCCAGTAATCCTCAATAATTCTTCATAATTACAAACAACGCATCAGAACAGAAGTTTACAATAGAAAAAAAAATGTAAGTTTGATAGAAGATAGGGATGGCACAAGAAGGAACGTTAACTTAGTCCCTAAGGAACTGAGTGGCTTTACCTATGATAGAGATTTGTCAGTGAAAAACCTGACTATATTCATCATTGTTGTTCATCTTGAGCTTCATTTCTGTGAGCGAGGTTGTACAGAAACATTTATAAATCACATTTGTAGATAAGCCATGAAGCTGTCGTCCATCTGCCATAGTGTCTTGGTTTCTATCTCAATTCCAGGAAAAAAAAAGTCTACTAAGAAAACAATTTAAAGTGCTGACCGTTTTTTTTTTGCAATATAACACCAGGACTGGCATTAGTTACACTGGTATGCAACTAAATTCTAGAGCTCAGGAATTTATCTGCCCTCCAGGATTCATCAGTTCAAATACAACGAAAAGCAAACTACCGAAGACCTCCAAAGTAGATCTCAGAGGCTTTAGAGTTTGCTTTGATTACAATTCTCTAGTGTGTCTACTGTTGCTACACAGCTTCTATCAGGATGGACCGTGAGATCAAGTTCATTCTGAAATTTAATTTATGATTAATCCAAAAGCTGAAGCCAAGAGGTATGGTGCCACTGTTTCCCAAAGCAGAAGTATTGGTTTTCTAATAAAGTTATTCTACCAGCAATGGACAGTTGTACTCCACTCATTAATAAGTAATAAGCTGAAAAATGAAGTGCAACATGGAAGCAACTGCAGAACTGTAAGCCTATCTGGGTCATGGAACACTCCCCTGCCCTTCCCTGTCAACTTTCTGACAATTCCCAGCTTTCTGGGGGGGAGGGAAAGGGGTGTCAGTCAAGGTGTTGCTGCTGTTTCCATCAACAAAGTCAAATTCTTTTTGTCAGGTTAGCTATTGCTGAAGACTACAAACTTAAATGACAATTACTTTTTAATTACAAGAATACTTGTTTAACAGTTAAAAAAAAAAAATCAACTTGGTGCCTACCTCATTTTGATCACTAGTATTTGATTCAACTCAGCTGGTATTTTTTATAGTCCTGCTTTTATCATACGTTAATGAACGACATACTTACAGTGGTCTGAAAGAAATTGAGGAAGCAAACTCTTCCATGACCCATGAAGTACCTTGCATGACCACGCTTGAGCCGAACCAAAACAATTTAAAATTTAGTTCTACACTCCATAAACATATAAGCACATTCCCAATAGCAGCTCAGCTTGCATCTTCCTTTAGTGGTCAGAAATGAACTTCATAGTAAACAACAGCGGAGTGCCAAATTTTCATAAACACTAAAGATATCAGCTAGTTATGACTGTGAGATACAGAAAGGCAGATCTCTAAGGCAAACTAAGCTAAGACTTTTTCACTTAGACCCGGATCCAGAACTCTCAATCAGCACTTAACTCATGTTTGTTTCAATGTTCTTCCAAGCATTAGGCAACTATGTGCAAGGACTGCCTTTAAATAACCTCATGAATGCAGGACATCATTTACAAACTGCTTAAGAGAAGTGTAATATGTTTATGAACATTCTCTCCAGAATCTGGAGCTGGCCTTAAGTTAGCTACTGAAAATTGCTTTGATAAAATATGGCCTCATGATCTAGGGTGAACTATCATAAAATCACCAAGGTTGGAAAAGACCCACTCAGTCCAACCATCCACCCATCACAAATGTTCTCAGTAAACCACGTCCCTCAACATGTTTGCACTTATATGTGCTCAACACCTTTTCGCAAGCACAAACGAATTAATAGAGAAGGACCAAAGACTGATTTTAATACTGAAGCCACTGGAAGCAGTTTAGAAAAATATATTTTTCTCAAAATAAATAAATAAATAAAGCAGTAAATATACTCTGAGGCTGACCAATTATAAGTTCAACAACTTACAGAAGGAGGGAATAAGGGGAAATTTGACAGAAATGGTAAATCCAATCAATTACTAATAATGACTCCTTCATCCTAAATTACCCCTAAATTACATTTATTATATATATTTATTATAAATACCCCTACATTACATTTGCCTCTGACGAGCAAGTTAGAAGAGCCTGGAATCTCATGAAATATGCACAATTAAATCTTGGAGTAAGATTTATTCCTTCAGGCCTTTCCCTTCTTGGAGTTTCTGCTCCCTGAGATGAGAGGCTCCTCAGCGAGGTAGAACTCAGGGGTTTTTTTTGTGTTTTTTTCTGTGTTTTTTTAAACAATCAACCCAACACTTGAAATTCTGCTCATGAGACCAAAGGCAGGAGGTTATTTCCATATGCTGGCTTACCCCATGCATGCCTAGGGCATGTAGCTTTTTATTTCCTCATGACTTAAAAAAGAAAATCAAAGCAGCACTGCCAAAAAGAGGTTATGTCCAAAAGTAAGAGCAAATAATCCAGAACTTCTAACCCATGCTTGTTTACAAATGGTCTCTCAATAGACAACAGCATTCACCCCTGAAACTTGGGATGATACGGAATGACTGAACTGCAAAAACAATTGGGAATACTCTAGTTAATATTCACAGTAAACACGGAGAGGGAAAAAGAGTGCAACCGCACCTTTTAAGTCAGAACAGGAATTGCAGAGGCAGTAGGACCTTCACAAGACTTCATACATGAGCAAGAACTTTGTTTTTGTCAAATACCTTCTGGTCAAATAAATTTATCCATTAGATCCAATGCAATATGAAACTTTAAAACTACAGTAGCATAGGTAGAATTAAATCATTTGGTGACTGAACTTTGGTTTAAAACTGGTTAATTCATTATTCTTTCTAATTGGAGATGAACATACTCCACAGCATAGCAATCAAATACATCACTGAAATCTCCGCTCTTGGAAAGTCTTGGAAACTCAAGTATCATCTCTCCTTTATTTAGTCTCTTAATATATGGGGGGGAAGATGAGATGGGATGTGAAATAACTCCAAAATTAGTAGAAGGAAAAAAAAAAAAAGAGCATGGGAAACAGGAGGAAAAAAGGACAATTCTAACCATGGACTCTTCTCATTGCAGGGATATATGCCTCCTTATCTGACAGAAGACCATCAATGGATATTAATGCTGAGTAAACACTGACCTTAAACAGTAGCATGAAGAACAGATGGACAGGTGAGCAAAATACAGTCATCTACCATTATCCAGCACTAGCCCTGGAGCTTCATGCAGAAAAGGATCAGAGCTAAAGCACTTCACACAAAGTGACCAGCTGTGCAGGGTGATGTGGGAGGAGAGTGGGCCATGAATCTTGGTTTGCATAGCTCAGACAGAAAATGTTTTCTCTACCCATCAGACAAAGGTAAAATGGGTCTTGAAGGTTTGGGCTTGAGCTTTTTCAGTGAACAGAACCATGGGGAATTAATACCCCCCCATGGGGGATGGCACCACACCCTAGTTTGAGGCAAAGCCCTGGAATTAACTAACCAGTTCCACATCACAAAACTTAAAAGGTTAAATGCAGCAAGAAAAAGAAAGCCAGTGACACTGCAACTTTCGGGTGCTGTTTTTGCAGTTCACTGTTTATTGAAAAATAACAGCTGCTATAGCTGCATAACATAAATCAGAATGACCCGAGGAATTGACATAGCATCTCTGCTCCACCCTTCAAGGAGAAGAAAGAGTTAAACTAGTTTCAGCAAAAGAAACAATTCAAGCCCTTATATCATAGGCTTAAACATCTTTGAAAGGTAGAATGGACCTTCAATTATTTCACCTGTCTGTATGCAGTCCTATCTAGCTAAAGAGGTCAGGACAAGATTAGCATCTCATCTGTACTGTCTACTGACCCAAGACATACAATTAACTTCCCAACATCCTGATTAATTCAATGAACACTGCAACAGTAAATTACAAGGATATCATGAAAAACTAATTGTTTTTCTGACCATAAAAATAGATGGTACAATACCACTGCCTCTATTTTCTCCTTCCTAAAAATATTGCCTCCAACAGATATTTTCAGAAGAGAAATTGATTGCTCAAAGACTTAATTCAAGATGAAGTTTTCCAGTTTCTGCAAAAATACTTGGAACTCCTTCCGAATAAATATATAAGCATGATCTATAGAAAACCACCTCAAGCAAATGTTACTGTTTTCAGACAAAACTAACAAAATACACCATAAAATAACTCCTTGGCAGGAATCCCCAGTCCAACTATTGCTCAAAAAAATAAATAAAATGAAAAACCTAAGGTTGTTCTACTGTGAAAGCTGCCTCTACACAGAGGCTCACCAGTTTCAGCATGGCTTCATATACACATGTAGCATTCACCAGAGTGAGTGTCTCTGTGGTTTCGTGCACAGTTAAGGGATAAAAGATACAGATGAACACAATACCTGGATGTATCCCAGTCTCCAAGAGATCTGTGAGATCTCTTCCTACTATAATCTGTTTCGAAGCTTCAGCTCAGATACTGCTAGTATAAGACTAACAAGTGTTCTTCTAGCATATAATTCCCATTAGTCAAGTGCAGCCTGGTCAGCAACCAAATATGGACAAAGCGATAACCAACAAGACAGTAGAACTGTTGCTGTTGCAGATTTGCATGCAAAACATCTCAAAGAATGACAAAATATATAATTTTGGCAGGTTTAAATATAAGCTTTCGAGGTACTAAATGAAAAAAGCAGAATGTCATCTTGTTCATTCTTTCTGACTAACGGAATTGGACAAAGTGTTCTTATAAATATTGCATTGCAATTTGACAGCGATTATAAAGGAAGCAGAAGAACTTTTATTTCAAACAGAAGAAAGATTTTGAGTAAACCTAAGTCTAAATTTCTCGGTGCTAATATTTGAAGTTACTCAACCTAAAGTAAATTTAAATTTAGCAGATGGAACACTCTAAATAGCAAACCTCAACATGATTAATCTTTCATTTAAATACTATTTATCTCTAACATGCTCAAAAAGCAGAAGCCAACTATTGTAACCACAGCTAAACTCAAAACACAGGAGAATATCTCAACATATGACTCAAACCAAAACAGAAGGTGAATATTAAACAAGATCTAGGAGAAAAACAGTCATATAGTTTAAAAGTGTCATTATTGTAAATAGACACAAAAAGCAGTTTTACTTAAGGATTCTAGTTAGAAAAGGTAAACAAGCATACTCGTATAATAATACGCACTGAGTTCTGTGTGACACCTTAAGTGTCAAATTGCATAACTGAGGGGCAAGAGTCAAAAGCTGTTTCAGTACAATGATCTATGCTCAACTTGAGCATGAGGTGAAAGGAAAATTAGAATTTCTTTGAAGCATCACGAGTCAAAGAACATTGTAACTCTCTCACCAGAAGTACACAAAAACAGAATGGGTTACCAATTGCAATAAAGAAATATTTCTTTCCTCACCTAGCCCATTTGGAAATAAATGTGGTTACTTTTTCTGATGGAAAGTTTTACTATTACAGGAAATTCTGTTGAAAGAAATACTGCTCCAGAAATTTGACAGGCAATCACCAAACAAAAATCCATTTAAAACTGAAGAGGCTTTTAGGCAGACTTAAAGAAGATGTGTATCAGCTAAGCAGAGTACAGATAGACTTAAATGAATACACACCATAATTCTTTCTGAATTTATCACCCAAAGTCTCATCTGCTCATTTGTGTCCCAAGAACTAGTTTGTAGTTGGAAAGCATTAGTAAAATCTTTTCTTGTTCCTGGAAAGGAAGGTGAACAAATCAAGTGCAGTCCCGCCTGGTAAGTATTCCAGCAGAGACATCTGATGAGTGAAAGTTCTGATGATGTATTTATAGCTAGAAAATCTTAGACCTATAATCATCTTCAGGGTACTTAATAGGCTTAACTAATGCCTTTAAATATCGGCTTCATACAAACCATTAGTTGAGTCATAGACCTCTGTATAAATGAGTACCTGGGAGATCTGAACAATTAATTCTTACATGATAATTTTTGAAAGTGGAAATGTGCCTTTTGGAACAAATTTCATTCCCTAATGTAAGAGTCATTGCAGGCAGGTGCTGAAGACAGTAACCACGAGCCTCCTAAAATTCAACAGAATGGCTTACGCATACAATCAAGAATGATCCAAAATAGTCACACCATTAACAGGGGGTGACCATAAGTGTAGATAATTGAAATGTGATGCAAAGTGGTTGTTGGTTGGCTCTGGGACAACATACGACCTACTTCACCTGTCTGAGAACAAGAGGCCTGCAAACTCTTCTTTGGAGCAGGTTGCTGCACAGCTCAGAGCTGCACACCTGCGTAACAGCATAGTAGGTTACATACATTTGCTAATGCTTGGGGAGGCATATGCAACTCTAATCTTGCCCATATGGCACTCCGGGTAAACATGCAACATATTCAACATTGTATTCAAACACATCATTTTCTAGACTTAAAAACTGACTGAAAAGGAGTGAAATGTAAATAAAAGTAGGTGAATGTACTTTGTTTTCTTCATAGACTTAACCACACTCCAAACATCAGCTGCATTTCTGGTTCTTCAATATTTTTCTTGTCTTGAAATTTCTTAAAGGTATTCATTTCTGGAGATACTGTTTATATCTTTCATTTTAATTATAGCTTCAAGGTACTTGTTAACCCATAATTAGCACAGTGTGAAGCTGAAGGGGAGCATCAGTTGGGCCCAGAATAACCTTGTAATTTTCTCCCTACTCTCAGTTTTCTCAACTCAGAGACTCCAGATTGTTTGATTCCATTTGAATTTTAGCCCATCGTGAACTTGACACAGTTGCTAAGATACAGATCAGTCTGCACCATGTTGATACAATATTATTTAAACACTTGAAAGGGCAGCCTAACAGATCTCTATAAACACACATCTCTGCTGTAAACTGCTGAAACAAGGAGCCTGACAGAAAAATTAAATCCAGGATCTTTCAGAGATTACCATGGAAAGCTTCACGAGCATCCACCCACCACCACAGCACCTCACACCACACAGCTTTGTTGCCACCTTATTCTAGACTCAGCGTACACACATAGCCCCTGGTGTGATGCCAGCAGCACTGTATCGAGCAAGATCCCTCCCCTGCTGCCACTGTCAGAAACACGCAGGGAATCCTCTGGGACGTTAGTTGCCCAGGGACAGCAGCTGCATCCGGGTCAGACCTGCGGCCCCCATCTTGTTGCTGATACTAAGGACATCCCAGATGCCACTAAGCTGTCCCTACCAAGGTACTAGGAAGTACAAAGCAGCCATTTCACACTGCAGACTTTATTACAACACTTTCTCAGTGGCCTTTGCTGCTCAGCCCCAGCCCACAGCTGATGAACTGCAGGTCAACCAACACAGTGACCACTGCTTCCAATGCAACTTGTGTGTCTGACAGCATCCTGCAAGCATCCAACGCAGCAGCTTTATCATTGCAGGACAATCCTACAACTCTTTGATTTAATGGGTGACAAGAAAAAGCTACTCTCATGACCATTTCTAGCTTCCTGAAGCTAGTGAGGAGCATTTCAAGGGCAAGATGTGCAGGCATTCCAAATACATAACTGGGGCCCAGGCTCCAAGGGTCTCATCTCATTCTGGGTGCCAAAGGCATTGGCCTGGTGCAGTCATTTCCTGCAACCAACTCAACATCCACAACAAAATAAGTTTTTAATCTTATTCTTCCGCATTTTTGAAAACATCTCAGAACAGTATATGGCCTTCAGAATAAGAAATATATATATATTTGTGCTTAGAACATACCTTAGTGAATCCAGAATATGATAAGCTTCAGAGCTGTTCAGGGCCAGGCATCAGCAAGGGCAACACAAGCGCTCCAAGTACTTGAAAATCATTTGCCATTTACTTAGCTAATGCCTCTCCAACCCCTCTTTTGGAAAAAAAAAAAAGTGTACTAATTATGCCAAGCTTCTTCGCTTCAGCCTTAAATTATAACAGTATCTTTGGCTGTTTTCCTGGTGTTATTTAGCTGTATTATTTACAATACTGGTAAATATTTATTGTCTCCCTTTTATTATTACTTCCTCTACTACAGCATATCCAGCCTATTTAAAAATATCTTCTATATTTGGATAAAGCTGCAGGTTTGGTGGGGTTTTTTCAGTGCTTTATCTTCTCTGTTCTAAATTTGTTCAAAAATGCCACATTGATTCTGCTTCTACCCAACTCCCATCTTTGTCTAGCTAATTTCATCCATCCTGCAAAGCATTAATTTCCAGTGAAATGAGTGGAGAGGGACAGGCTGGGTGCAGGCAGCAGGCCCAAGCACCATGCAGATACCAGGGTCTGAAGCTGTGAGGCAGAGCTGGAGGCCAGCACTACTACCACACAGCTCAGAAAGGCTCTTGTGCTTAAATATGCTTAAATGGAGCTCCTAGGCAGGTGAGTGGGGATGAAGGCCCCACCGCTGGTCAGGGTCATTACAAAAATATCAGTGTCCCTACTGCTCTGACACCTTGCACACAGGTACGGGTTTATGTAAACATGAGTGCTGAGACAGGACAGTATGGTGAAAAAAAGAGTTGTTGCCAGGTGGGATGCAGTGTTAGCTATTTAGGAGAGGACAGCAAGGTCCCCTATGGATGTATGGCTTTTAAGTTTACATGCTCACTTGGATTATTCCTCTTTATACACCTGTGAGAATCCTCTACAGAACAAAGCCAAAATACTCAATGGTTACTTTTGGTAAGGATCTTGATCAAACTCGTTTCCCAAGCACGACCTCTTGATTAGCCACATTTCTTACGTATAGCATCTGACAAGACTTGGAGCAAAAAGGTGGAACCAGGGCAGTAAAAGCAGCTGAGCATAGCAGCCTGGACAAAGAATGCCCATTTCTCTCCAGGGTAAAAAAAAAAAAAAAAAAAAAAAGAAAAGGCCACTGCAATATTCAATAATTTCTTCAACAGCTTCTTCAACAAAAACCAATTTCTGAGATGTGTTGGTGTCAATTTAAGGAGCTATCTAGTCAAGCCTTCTGGTAAGAATTTTCTAGTTAACTGTACTTCCCTTCCTACGGATTTATCTTCCTAGTCCTAACATTTGCAATACCTAGAGAAGTATTTCTTGACCAAATGGCTTTTCATTCAATCATTAAAATCATGTCCCCTTCCCCAGTAAAATAGAAAAGCAATTCAATACCACAACATCAAAACACCAAAGGTGCTGATGTCTAAACAGCTGTACTGACTTGGTTGTCCGATTCTTCAAAGCTGCTGTGGGCACCTCTCTTCTCAAATACCAACTGCATTTTCAAAAAATGAAATAAAAACAAAATCACTTGCTTTAGTAAGTATGGATGAAAAAGCCTTCTGCCATCACCCAGCTATGCAGGTATGTTGTCTTATCCCCAACATCTCTAAACTGAAAATCACTGTGTAAGCCAGATGAGTAGGAAGATGTGGAATATTTTTAATACGGTGCTACACAACAGAACTCAATATCAATTTATGATGGTCAAAACACCGGGCTTTGTTTTGTGACAGTTGGCTGTGACAATTGCCAGGTCTCATGTCAGAGATACATAAGCATGGAAAAGCCAGCGAAGTGAAGCACAGAGGAGACACACAGTTACAGCAGCAGTCACTGATACAATGGCCTTCAGCACAAGGACAGAGAGCAGAAGTATTCTCTAGTCCTGCCCTGATCCCCAAAAACAAATTGTGGAAACTCAGTAAATGAGAACCTTATGGAAGCACAGGATGTTCCAGTCAACACCTTCTAGGATCTGTGTCACACTATTTGCAGGTAAATATTTTCACTACTTTTGAAGAAAATAAACTAAAATACCATTCTAAGATCCTAGTGCTTGGAAGAACATCGCACTCAGACACTCTTCATCCTGAATTTATCATTAGTAAGCATCCTCACATGTTGATAGTCCACAATGACACTCTGTAGTTAGGAGTTATGAGGAGAGCTATAATGTGAGAAAAATCAATAGCATTATATTAAAATGTTCAGCCATGAAGGAACAATCAACACTTGAAAATACCAGAAACAATCAATTTCAATAAGCAGTTAATACTAGGTAACAAGGCAGCAAAGCAATAGATAAAGATTAAGCTGATGGAAAAGAATATTTAAAGCATTAATTAGACTCACTGGGGTTTAATGCCCCTCAAAAGAGTTTTACAAAAAAAAAAAAAAAAAAGAGCTCTGTCTTAAAGTTTCACAAACCTTTGCAGAATTACATCAAATTGTACATAAATGTGAGACATTTTTAATTATAATTTGTTAATTCAAATACATACTGCTGGATTCCACAGGAGCATGCGATGATGTTCCTTTCCCTGTATGAAGGTAATGATGTACTCTCAGACTGAAGTTATTAGCACACCTAAGTCAGTAAGCGCCTAAACATATGGCAGTGTAAGTTACATACTTCATTTAGGATTTTGAGCCAGAGATTCCATAACAACTTTGAAAACGAGTGAATAACCCTATTTTCTTATTGTTCAGAGGCACTTAGAAACAGATACCCATTTTCTTGTAATATGTACATACAAGTGATACGTCCTCTCTTTTCATGAGAAATAAGGAATACATTAATTTCAAAAGCACACAGGAAAGTTTCAAAAGGACAGAAATACATCCCTAAAAAACAGAAGAAAAACTCAAAATAAACATGAAGCCCACACAGTTGACAAATTCCTTCTAATAGTGGATTTCCTTCTGTAAGGTGCAGACAGTAGAAAACAAGACTACATTTAAAAACATGGAGAGGAGATCTCAAGGCTGAGGTCTCCAAAGTTTTAAAATACACAGAGACAGGTTGACACTGCACTCTCATTAAGGCCTCGCTTTACGCTTGGCAGTATCAGGCAGCCAATAATAGTCCACCCAAAGATAAATCAAACCGCTATAAAATAATTTCTGTCTAGGGTAAATCTAAAAGTACTTCTAAGCTAGCGCAGCAGTACATGCAGCACTAATTATTCTTCTCTGTTGTATTATCAAGTGCTCTTCAGCAAAGATACAATTTGAAGGACAAAAGACTGCCATAAGCAAAAATCCCAAGTCAGCATTTTGCCTGATTTCCTATTAGTTTGTCACAGAAACAGTATAAAACTTTCCTAAGACGTGCCTTGAACTATCAGAATACGTAAGTGCTATATTTCACCATACCAAAACACTAACAACTCTTCCCTCCCCCAAACCCACTAACCTCATCTCATAGAGCATTCATTTATCTCGTGGAAATACAAAGAAAGGAAAACCCGAGCAAAAAGCACTACATATTAACTGTTTCTCAGAGAGAGAAGGACAGAAAGATGATTCATATGCAGAAGTCTGTTAACAAAAACAGCTGTGTCACTGTGGAAATGGAACAGGCAGCATAAAAACTTTTGTACTGAAGTACAGAAAGCCTAAGCTCAGATTTGCTTTTTTATGTCCCTGAAAGCGAGACTGCACTCAGATTAAGCTCACTTGGTTTGAAGCTTGTCAAAATGTGATATTTCTTTTTTGATGGCAAGTCTCAAATATCACATGCTTGAATGCCCAAACCAGAGGGAAAGTAGAACGTGACTTTTTTTTTTTTTACAAATAATAATAATCAGAAGTATTACTTGTTTGTTTCAAAAATGGTGCTGTGAAGGGTTTTCATCATTTCTCAGACAGACATTCAGAGTATTACTGCAGACAGCTTACTAGAGATTTATACATCTCTGTATCTACAGATAGAGCCATAAGTGATGAAACAGAGGGAGCTGCTGAGTGTAAATGAAATGCCAGCACGAGTATGAGGAAGAATTGTGAGTAACTGGTCAAATTCACAGCTCCTGGCAGTCTGTGGTACTAAATCACTGATAAATGTTGGCAAAATCGTTCCAGCATTGGTTCTGGGGTGAACTACACAGCACCTGTTTCTGAACTGCTTACGAAGAGATCCTGGACACACACAAAGGCACATGCTCAGTGCCAGAGCAGCCCCTTACTCCGAGTTCCTCTGAGATGCTTTTCTCTACATTACATATATCCATTCTTTCGATATTGTCTCTAGTATTTATTCCTACTTTATTTGCTTACGCTGCTCAAAAAATACACAAAGGAGGCCCCAGCTTTATTGTTCTGAAGCCAGTTGATCGTCCAGTCAGCCTAGAACAGCATCTGCTCCTGCCTAAACCAGAGACCCACACCCACGGAGTGAAGGGGTAGACAACCTTACAGCCTGTGCAAATAAGTCAAGACCAAGTTTTGATGAAGCCATCATCATCACAGCCCCACTTCCCAAACCTATTGCTCCCGATGACACCACGTGCCAGCAAACCCCAGCTCACCACAGTAGGCAATTATCACAATGCCACCAGCCCTCCTGTAGCTCATAGCTGTGCTCGTTGCTCAGCCAGCAGGTACTGCAGAAGCCAGGCAGAAGCTCGACGTAAAGAGTAAGCCATCATATCAGCTTAATGCAAATGCAACTTTTGTCAACACATCACGACCTTCTCACATGCAGGGTAGAGTCAGGAAAGATAAAGCATTGGTTTCACGTATCTCAGACAACACAAACTCTGAGGTGCCTGAACACCGGTCAGAAAACAAATGCCTCTGCCTGCTCAGTAAAGGACACCTCAGCCTGTTTACAGTGGAAAAATAAACACAGTGGAGTTTCAGTTGTTCTGTTTACCAGAACAGTGACAAAACCCTGAAGAACTCAAGAAGGCAAAGATCTCTTCGGTGGGAGCCGAATTCCACAGGAGTTGCTTTGAATTACACCAGCCAGCTGGAGACGCAACAAAGGCTGTTTCCACTGCCCGGTACCTTGTAGAATCATTCACACTCTTCAAGCGGACATAAAAACGTTACCAACCGTAACAGCACCATTTAACACCCACTTTGCAGAGGTGCTAATGTCTAAACAAAGCATAAGGTCACAGAGCGCATGGCCAGAGAAATTCAATGAGGAGTGATGCTGAGGAAGCACAGGCTCCCCTCCCGCACTGACAGCCCACGATACCCCTGTCCCAGTGCATGGCAAACAATTAGAGGAATATAGTTGCCACTGACCAGTTTTCAGATAATCCAAGAAAGGTATAAGTCACAATCGAATAATACAGAAAGAATATCTTACCCCACTTTGAAGAAAAAGGCTCGGTGGAAAACTCCTCTACTCGGATGTTGCTTCTTTCTAGATGCTTCCCTCCTGCTGCTTGCCCTTAAATGATGTTAGGACCCTGGGTTCACCCCATCCAGTTGGGCAGGGCAATTGCTTGCACCTGTGCTCCCTAGGCTGGCCACACCTCTGCACCAGGTGCTCAATCACTTGTTCAGGCCGTGACCCAACGGCTCCCATACACTCAGGCATGGTGCACCACGTTTAGGCAGGAACACAAAGATTTTTTCAGAACTTAACTTTCAGTGGGCGTTGCAAGCTCTGTGGAGCTGCATCCCTCTGACATCCTCTCAGCTGGGGCAGCCTGCAAACATCCCAGGCCTGTCCCCACAGGAATCCACCAAGCTGCTGCAGTCCTCTGAAATGAGAATGCAGAGGGAGGCTGGGCAGCTTCCTGCAGACAGCAGCATGCCCCACACAAATCCTGTCAGTGCAAAGCTTACCGGGTGACACTGCGGACACCCAAACAGCTGGGCCCTGAAGGCCCTGCCAGCCAGATACCAGAGCTCTGGCTGCTGGCTCTCCTCAGGGTCTTTTTGCACAGGAGCCTGAAATGTAGAATTTGCTGCCAAGTTCTCAGTCATTTCTCACATCCTAAACCCAACTGCTGTCTCTCACCCCGGGGCACATGGCTCAGACTGGCCCTCCCAGCAGGGCGGATTGGTCTCCCTGCCCTCAGGATGGGAGCTCTTTGCAGCAGCCACCTCACATGGGCAGGAAGCATCACTGGGGCAGCAAGCTGCTTCCCGCCCAGCAGCTCTGAGGTGAGGCACCCGGCACCCACCAGCCGCTCCTCACACAGGGCTCTGCAGGCATTCAATGGGAAGTCAACGGTTGATCTCCCTTTGTTACTGTTTCTGAAATCCATGGGATTTTTTTTTTTTTTAATTAACCTTGAGGTAGCAGTTTTATTTTTCTTTCGCTTGCACACACATCTGTACAAACATGGAACTGCTTAATCCAATGCACTTCATGTTTCTTTCAGGGATTTAGGAAGCATTGCTACTACAGTTATATTGCATCTCCTAGCACAAACACCTAGTTGGGTGATATGGACGGATTTTGATCGCATGAGGACACCTGGCAAGAGGCCCAGTCATACCATAAACATGTGAGGCCCCAGAAGCAGCCCCAATCCCGAAAGTCCCCACTTTCCATTTCACTGCCCCCACCCAGGGGCCAGGCTTACAAACATACCTGCAAGAGGAAGGCGAAGTTCCTGCATTCCTCTGCAGTCTTCCTTAGGGCTAGGAGAGGTCAGCATGGCTCCTAAGCTGCTATAGACTGCTTATAGGGCAGAGATGAATACTGGGAAATGAGCTTTATGGGAAAAATAGTCCTTTGTTTTAATATGCATCTTTACGTTTCCTTGTGACCCATGTTGATTCCTGCCAGCTGCAACTAGAGAACCTCCCCCTTCATGCCTGTTCTTTCTATGCCTCTACTTGAGGATGGTTGGGCCCAGCCCTGGCCTCCCTGCTGACTGGCTGCAGCTGTGGGCTTGTGCAGCTTCTCATTGCCTCTTGGTTTCATCTAGTCTTTGCAGTCACTTCTGAATCACTTCGTTAATTTCTCTGTATATATACTCAGAACGGCATTGGTAAAGGCTATTATTTAAAATAGAAGTGTTGGTGTCTCCTGCTTTCTTTGCATGTTTTCATTAAGGATTAGGGAGAGCCAACTGAGAACAAGGGAGGGAGAGCACAACATTAAAAAGGAACAGAAGAGGAGAGAGGAACTCTCATTGATACCTACAAATATATTTCCCAAAGAATATTGTGAAAGAAATGATTGAGACAGAAAGAGAGCAGAGCACAAAGGATGAAAATATGCCACAGGTGGACAGAGCACCACCCATCACCACGCCCATAATCGCAATTAAGAGGTGACAGGTGTGTAATTTTGCTTTAAAGGTAAAACTGAACCATAAAAGAGATGTTGGCAGGTTTAGAAAATAAATGCCAAATGTGTTCAGTCTTGCCTTTGAGCAGTGTTTTTCAGTTGTCTTTAGTTTTTGTAAATTTTATTTAGTTTCCTGCTGTTTCCCTGCCAGCTCTGTCAGCTCTGGCCATAGATCTGAGGAATGTTGGCCCAGTGCTCTTCTGATGGCTGCTCAGCTTCTCAGCTGTGCTCAGGGCAGGTTACTGGTTCCCTAGTAAGACAGCCCCTGCCTGCTTTCATTGCTTCGCAGCCACTCTGGCACCAGCTAAGGTCACTCTGAATGAGTGCGGCAGGGAAACAGCAGTAACTCCTGCCAGTGTTATTGTGACAGGTTTTAAAATGCAAAAGGAGCAGATACCCAAGATATAGCACTGCGGGCACCTTTCAACTTTCAAATAAACTTAGAGCAAATGCAAGTGTAAAACTCAACCATTGCTTTTTATGGTCTTGTCTCCTTTTAATTCAAACCTCTTCTGTTTAAGACAGAATAGCACATAGAAAGTGTCTCTGCAGTGGCAAAGCAAGCCAATAAACATATTCCAAAATGGAAAAAAAAATCTGATTTTCCCACAATTCATGCTTCCTGCTTCATTTGGCAACTCTTCCCTTTCATTCTTTCAGATGCTGCTGTCTCCAGCAATGGTCATGCACGACATGTTGAGGGAGTGGGTGTTGGGAATCATGTTGGAGAGTCCTTAGGCAGGAGCTAGGAGGCTACGTATCATGAAATGTCCCACTGAACAGAACAGACCACGGTTTGTCTCTTCAACTGACAGACATTCTCTTTTCCTCTTTTAAGTCTGGAGGTCTTTGGGACAAAAACAACTCCCTGCAAAATGTTGTTCCATCCATTTCTAGTCATCCCTATAGGATATCTCTGCAGAATAACAAGCCTGGGACAAAAGGCTGGAGTTTGCTTTGGAGGATGGGTCACTCTGAACGTTGGTGGCAGGGGCTGGAGAGAGGAAGAGGAGCAGAAGCCGGCAGCAAGGCTCAACAGTGGAGTTGTTGTTGGGAACAGTGGGGCTGTACCTCGGGAAAGCACGTGGCTCCTGGATGGAAGCTCTTGGAAAGCATTTTTTCAGTCATCTACAACCTGACTCGGAATCAGTCCTGCAGAGAACAACCAAAAGATTTCCACTGGATCAGTTCTACATACAGATCTATGTAAACACAGGTAGTATCTTTTTAGCATATCAAAAGAAGCTTTTCCATGAACAGAAAGACATTTGGTCTCAGTGCTATAGCAAGAACATTACTGTTTTTTTTCCTGTGTTCCATTTTAAATTGTTGCTTACTTCCTCTTGGAAACTTTAAATTATAAAATCTCATCTTAAAAATCAGGACACAAGATTCTCAGTCAGAGAATCCATGCTACAAAACTTCAACAGCAACAAAAGACACGGAGTAATGAAAACAGTCACACGGAAGATCAGCATCATTTGTGGGGTTCTGCAGGCGCTCTCCTTCCCCTACAGCTCTGCCCTGCCCTGCTGCCCCATGGAATTCTGCTGGTAGGACATCTGCTGGTAGGTTTTACATCACGATGGAAGTAAAGATTCTGGCTGGAATCACATAAAATTACACTGACTTTTTGAACAGATTTTTTAAGAGCTTTTTGGATGGCGGATGGGTCCCTCTTCCATCAGTGCACATTCTGCTCCCAGGAAGATCTTTGAAGAGGGGTCTTTGATGTGACCATCTTCATTACCAAACTCTGAAAGGTACTGAAAAAAAAACAAACTTCTGGTTGCTCTACAGAGAAATTTTATCCTGAGGATTTAGTTGAGGATGCCAATCGTGGCATTAGATGCAACTTGGCATGACTTGCAAATTTGAACCTATTAAAGCAATTTGTTCGTTTCCTCCAACAAATGATGTGATTACAAATGTGCCTAGGGAATGCTATAAATATGCGGCTGTGACTTGACTTTTCTTCCAAGCAATCTCTGGCTAATTCCTAGCGAACAATCCAGCTTCAAACTGAAACGATCAAATGAAAATGAACAGCCAGATATTTTAAACTATTGCTTTTTATTATAATTACACCGGAGCACAAATAAATAAGCACTAAATTATTGTAAAATATTGTCAATGCACTAAAGAAAGCAGAATTGATCTTCAAACAACATCTTATTACTTCAGAAGTATCAAAGTACATTTAATTACATCTTACCTAAAAAAATCAAGTACAAAAATGAAAAGAAAATTAATATGTATTTATACTGTGTATATAGAAACGGCTAGTAATATATTATTACAGTTAGCCTCTAGCTACTCCTTACTCCTACACAATCTCAGGCACATACCTGACAATTTCTAATGAAATATGAAAAAAAAGCAACATGACATTCAATTTTTAGATATCGGTAAATGTATTACACTGGAATGAACACAGAATGATTTCATTTTGTTTAAAAACCCTGTCATTTAAAAACATAGTGCCGTTGTCCACTTAAAAATAAATAAACAACCCAAACAAAAAAGAACCCATACCATTGTATACCATTTGCTTTGTCAAAAGGAGCAATAAAGTAGACATACATTGGCTAATATACGTAAACACATTTTTAGTGCAAGAATAACAAGACCTGTGACTTTACTGTGCTTTCTTGAAATCACAGTGCACTTTACACAAATTGCTACACAATAATGTTTAACTTCAGGAGTTTAAAGCAAAATAAGTGCATACCAAACAATTTCATATATACAGTCTAAATAAGTGTGTGTATATATGTGATCTGTATGTATATACAGATTGCATATTTATACCGACTACAGCTTCAATGACTGCGCGTAGCTAAGCACTGTCATTCACCCTGTGACACAGAAACTGCTGAGACAATAGGGAACGTGGAGAACATCTGAACAGCGTTCCGATGGCGCGCAGCAGGCAGCACGACGTATCGTGACGTGAGCGATGGGGTGGGCCAGCCGTCACAGGACACCAGGCCACGTCTGTCATGCCCTGGCTGTGTCTGTGACCTTGGGAAACTCCTCAGCCTGAGCCTCACTCCCTCCTCCGTATAACGATTCTCGCGAGCGTGAGGTTCAGTCCACATTTCTAAAGTGCTTGGAAGGTAAGTGCTAAGTTCTATTTTACTTTTTCACGTAGTGTTGCACTTTAAAACAAAATGCCATTGTTTCCATGGGATACAATGGAGGTCTGGAAGCACACGGGCAGTTATTTAAGGACAACATAAATAGTGTTGAGCAATAAAAGCAAAACAAGGGGTGGCTTCTATGGCAGGCTGAATGTACAAGCAAGTCTGTGACAAGAATGCTTCAATTCCCTGATCGTTATTCCTATTACGCATTGATGTGGAAAGGACACAGGATGATCACGGCACTGAACTGCTTCTTTTCATGTTTGCCGTCCTCCAAAGGGTCTGACAGCACAGCACCCAGCTCACCCACAGGTTGGGACTGCACAGCCAGCGCTTCGTGGGTGTCACAGCACTGCCAGACGGCGGTTTTGTTTTGTCACCGCAGGTTTAGTGCAGATGGGGAAAGAGCTGAGCTGAGTATTTCATTCATGGTTATGAGAAGTTCTTCTCTTGCCACCTAACAAGGAAGACAAAGAACAAACGCTTTCTGAACAATGAACCTGCTATCTCAACAGATTTCTCACAACCAACAAGTCGTCTTCTTGCCAGCAGATTCTGGAACTTTGTGAGATCTCTGGAGTTTTTCTTCTGCCATTTTCTTTCTTTTAAAAAAAAAAAGAGAATAAGCAGAATGTGCAGTTGGTGTAGCGGATGTAACATGTATTCAAAGATTCCTTCACAGCCTCTGGAGTTTTTCACTTCTTCTGTCACTTGGGCTATGAGGGGGTCTTTAAATCTGCATTTCAATTGCGTACCCATTCCTGTCACGGTATATCCTTAACATACAAATATTTAATGCACACATCTATGAGTATATAGAGAGATACATGCATATATACATATATATGTGTGTATACATATGCATATATACATACACAATAATGCTAATATACATACACACATATAAACACACACTTTATCTTTTACAGAAATCTCAGTTTGGACATCAAAATATACATTAGTTAGTTATAAAATATTTAAAAACTTTATTTCAGAGGCTGAAAAGAAACTGCTACGGATAAAGCATTACTCAAACTCAAACTTTAGCAATATAGATTACAAAAACCTTCTAAAATTTGACATTTTTGGTTTTTTGATCAGCAATTACAGCTGTGGCAATGCTGTCAATAGAATTTCAAAGAAAAGCCTATATAACGAGAAGTTTTAAACAACACAACTTTTCTTCTCACAGAATATAATACTAAAATGATTGTTTTAAAGAGGAATTTTGTGCTACCAAATTTCAGACACATAGAAATTTAAATATACAAAATATATGCCATAGATCTTTCTTTTTTTTTTCCCCACTCCACAGCAGTACAAGCTTCCCTCGTTCTCAACAGCTTCTTCTGGAAGATATTTCACCACATGGATTTCACCCTCATTATCAGCTTAAACCATTTCTTTCTCCCGTTAAAACCAGGAGGTCATAATTCTTTGGTCATGACATAATATTCTGTCAAAATGTGTGTAATATCATACAGGACTCTAAGCCAATTACAGAGGCAGCCAGAAAGACGACACGGCAGATGTGGGAGAACATGTTACATGGCCTCTGCTTCTAACCCACGTGAAATCGAGGGAGATTTCTGTACAGCCATCAGGGGGGCTGAATGCCAACCTCCATAGGTAACACACGGTAATCTGACACAGGACATGCTGCTGGATTTAAAACTAATAAACATGTAAACAGGTTTTTCACCTTTCTTTTCTGGACCAAAGACAAATGCAGACAGGAGCCATGGCTGCAATGCCACAGCTGTAACCTGCTAACGAGCGGGCTCCTCGCCACGGGCTGTACATCGCTCAGTCACAGTGAACCATGGTCTCCGCTAGCCAGCTGGATGTCACGGGGAGGAGTTTCTGTTTCGGGGTTTTCTTCCAAAAATTTAGCTTCCCTTGTTGGCAAGTAGTTATAGCTGAAGATTAACCAATTAGGATAAAACCTAGGGCAATCTATGTGATCAACTTTGTGATAAAACTGATGCAGAGCAATTTGTGTTGTAAACGCAACTTGGGTGTCCACACTGAGCACTCCCATTTGCATGGCCTGCAGTTCTGCTGTTTCACACCAAAACTCTCTCCCTTGTCCAGCCCTCCTCCAAAAAAGCTAAGGACATCTAACAAGCACAACTCTAGGTAACTTCTACAGCCCTAGCACCGAGTTGTTTTGTACATTGTCCTGTTAAATATAATGTACAACCACATGCTTTTGTACAGAGGCCAAATCTAGGCAGGTAAGAGAAATAAAAGGGTCGGGGGGGTCAGGAGGGAACACTGGAATACCACATAGAAAATAGTTAATAAAACCATATGACAGTAACATTATATAGTAAAATTCTTCATAAATTTTTGAATATATATATATATATATATTTCAGCAGTGTTATTAGTTTGGGTGTTTTCAATATACTGGCAAAATATTTACATTCTAACATCTTCTGGATCCAAAAAAAATCCTGGATAAATATATATGCCTTAATCCAGTTGGAAACTTAGAACTCTCCTTTGATTGACAGGTGAGAACCGTACAGGTGTGTTTTTTCCTAGGAAGTTCACCACCTGCAGGTAAGTCTTAGTTAGAGCCTTTGCCTCATTAAGAAAGCCGGCTACCTGTGCATGGTGCAATGCGGTGGAGAGAGCATCCTCCACACACCTCTCAGATTGCAGTGTCCCAGAAAACAGTTTGTTGTTTGGAATAAGGAGGAGGGCTATATTTCTTGGTCCCGGTGTTCTTTTTCCAACTCGGCAAAATAGGCATGCTGTCCTGTTTGCAGAGTCCTTTCTCTGATTTCTGTCGAGCTTTTATTTCTTTGCAGAGGCAACGTTTTTTCTCAATCATATCCAGCATTGTATGGTCCCCTTGCAACCACTGCATACATGTTACCTGTTAGGGGGAAAAAAAGAGAGGAAGAAAGGAAAAAGAAGAAAAAAGGTATACAAATAACTATTTAGCTATAGATTGAAGATGTCGTTTCTTTGTAAGGTTAACATCACTCTTGAAATACTCTCATTTGTCTCAGAACAAAAAATCTCTACACCAACAAAAGAACCAAAGTCAGTCTTTGCTTCTTGCTACTACTCTAAAGAAAAATAAGGGTAATAAGCGGTCCCCATTTTAACTTCTCCAGAGCACTGAAAGCTAATAAAGATGAATGTTTTTGGCACACTAGCACTAGTTGAATTTTAAATGATGGAAAAGATGTTAAAAATGCACATGGATCTTAACAATGTCCTTAAGTTGTGGAAATAAAAAATTCTATATACTCAAGCCCATGTTTTATATTGCTTTCCAAATCCAATCTGTCACATTAAAAGCATGCTACTAACACTTCTAAGTATCAAGCTAAAAATAACTCTGTTGATTTGTTTTTTTTTTAAATGATTTAATGAACTCCATGAGAATTATATGGATTAACCTATCCTTCTCTATGATGATATTTCATTAACTAGAAGGCTTCAACTGTTTAGAAACTCCATGTCTTCACACATGTAGAATATTTCAAAACAGGATCCTGATCCAAAAAAGGAGGTTAGCATATGTTTAGTTGTAAGTATATGCCACAGCCCTGCCAGAGCCTGAGAAAGTGGCTTCATTTGAGTTAAGCAGGGTGCTCACGTGGCTAGAAAATGTGTGTGCCTTCAAATGCTTCAGATTGGAACTGAAATCCCAAATACTAAACTCTCTCGAAAGGGCTTATCATACTTGGATCACACACCGCATACCTGCAAACCACAGATCTTCCTCTGAGCACATGATCTGCAAATCTGGAGTGATTTCATAAAGTCTCTCAAAATCTATTTTCCCGTCTGGTCATTAATTTTTAAGTAAATGCATGCCATGCACTTGCAGGGGCTGTCCAAGAACATTTCTGATCTTGTCATGCTAATGCACATGTACACTAATGCTTCGGCTGCATTTTATGATTCATGAAGGAAACATGTTTTTATTAGTAGTATTCAATAGCGCATCTGCATTTCATCACAAATATCAAAATGCTAAAGGTGGGCATGCACTGAGCTCCTAGCACTGGGGACTGGTCTTCCTACAAGCCAGCAAAGAAACTGCCATTGACTTCTGTAGTTGTTGTCTGCTTGAAGTGCATTTAGCTGCTCTGGATACATGGATAACATTCAGAATCATAGCAGGAAATAAAACTAAAAGAATAAATATGAGAAAACCTAATTAAAGATGTAATAAAGAATGCAAAGAGTACAAAAAGTAATTTTTTTTCACTAACTGGTGTAACAAATGTTTTTTAATGAGTGATACAGGATAAAAGAATTTTAGATAAAATATCCTTTCTTTACACTGAAACAAAAATATGCTTACCTTGTGTTATACATTAAATAGTTCTTTGAGTAGATCACAGTTTGTGTTTTGCCCTCGATCGTTCCTATGAATTTACAGTTACGTGGGTAACGTATCAGTAGCGCACATGCCCTCCTTACAGCTGAACCAAACATCTTCAGGAAGCCTACCACGCCTCTCTTTCTAATCCAATGCTCAGTTTATCCTCAGGAGAGGTTTAACACAGTGCAGGTATGAAGCAGGTCACCTGCCCCAACCCAAGACCTTCCCCCCTTGGCTGTCTCTTTGGCCTGGTCCCCAACTCATCCCAATGGCAGCACTCACTCCTCCTACCCCCAGTGACTCCACTGTGGATGAGGCTCTAACAGAGGCAGTTTTCCTGCCACACTATTCATCAGTGACGCATTACTACTTACGCAGCAGTGTCTTCATTTTGGCTGGGTTCTCCTATGTGGGTCAGGACAGGACAACGCAGTCTGCACACAATTCATTAAGCAACACATCAACAACACACGGCAGCACATCAACTTCTGGACTGAACTCCAAGGCAGCTGTGCGTGAGTGCAGGTGTCCCCTTAGAAGCACGGGGAGCCCTTTCCTTTTTATGACTGTCCCATGAGCAAACAGCTCACACTGGCACCAAGCCCTGGCAGCCTATGGCCACACATTGACACTGCCCGCAGCACATCCAAGGGAGTGTGCCTCAGCCACATCACCCACATCCTCACCATCACGCCACGTGGTGCTGGAGCCAGCACAGCATCTTCTGGTAGTTAATCCACTTCATGGGATTTGAGGGGACTGAAGCGCGATTTTGACACACTAAGTTCTGAAATACCAATTGCAACTTCACAAAGATAGAAAAGGTGCTGCAGAATGTATCAGTTACACAGACACTCTGCCACCCCCTGCCAAACAGCCCCTAAAATAAACCTAAGTGTAGACAGCTCCAAAATCCCTTTTTATACTGTCCACCATATTGTGAAGCAGTTAGAGAGTCCTTTACCACAAAGAATTCAAGCATTTCTCCTTTCCAGCACACAGGATTTTTAACACTACTTGTGATGGTTTAAACTCTATGTCTGTTTGAGGGCTGTTGCTCACACAGCACCTTCCTGCAGAGCACGTTCCTTTCCAATCACTACACTCAGAAAATGTGTGTGTGGCATGAAGTGCAGACAGGAGACATGGAAAATCATCAGCCAAAATGGACTGAGTGAGCACATAGGCTGTTGCTGTGTTTAAGGCATAAGGGAAAAAAGTTTAAAAGGGAGAACAAATGTTCATAGCTTTCTTTTTGGTATTTTTTGCCCTATTCTAGCATTAATATGCAGCAAAATAGCTTTGAGCAAGTGCAAGAGGGACCTAAGAGAGAATCATGACAATAATTGTTGCTAACACAAAATCTCCAACTGCATGATCTCAGTTTCCAGCGAGTCCTACACAAACCACGGGCAGTGGGGCTCCCAGACCAGCACAGCATTCAGTGGAGCTGTTGAATCCCAGCAGTCACCTGTGATGGCTTCTGCAGGGCTGCTGAGGTGTTTGAAGCCAATGTTTAGCACTGGGACTTAGACCTCATCCTTTCTGTGGCTGCTGAACCAATGGAGCTCTCACTTTGGGCCAGAACTAATTCTTCTCATACTCTCCCTCCTTTTACCTCTACAAGGGTGATATATTCAGTGTGAGAGACACAAAAAGAATAATGGTTGCAAGTTTCTGTAAAGAAGTAGAGCATTCCTAATACTACACAGCTATACCGTCACCCTGTTCCTGAAGGACCCCAAAGTCCCAAAATTGAACATCCACCAAAAAAAAGCAAAAAACCTCTTCCACTATGCAAAACTGAGCTCTTCTACACAGTTTTATTCATCAGCTTAGGAGAGATCAATGTGTTGTCACCTTACTTTTCCTATCTATCTGCCCTACTTGTAATATTTTTATTCTCAAAATATTAGCAGTGAACCTCATTGTGATCTGTTGAATGACCTCAGATTTTATTCTGGCAGTGCCTTGGAATAAGAAGTCACATTATAAAACCATCTTTCAACTAAGAAAAAACAGTAACTCTGGCAACTTTAACATTCTCAAAATATTGTGCAAAATGTTTTGTCTAAGAAAATCTGAGTGGAAGGCAGAGCCCCCGAAAGGTCACTACTGGTGAGTGTTTCAGTGCTTTGTGAAGGTCTGAGACAAATTAGCTGAACAAACTCCCTCCCTTACAAAGTGGGACCAGTGTATTTTTGTGTGTAGGTGCCATCAGGAGTCTTGGGGCAGAGGTTTGATGGGCAGGACATCTACAGTTGAATTGCTCTTAGAGGACAGGTCCTCTAGCCAGAGGTCAGCACACTCCGTAGCTCTCTACCACATCCAAATTTACCGAGAAAAGTTCATAATCCTGGAAAAGATTCAGAGGAGGCTTTGGGAAACACACTCCTGCTACTATTCTCTGCAGTCACTGCAGAGTATTCCCATTTCTGTTGCCCTGGTATGGGCTCTGCCTGGCCTTGGGCACTGCATGGCTCCTGCACAAAAGCACTTAAAGTAGGGATATTTAAAGGAAGAAACACAAATGTAAATTAACATAGCTCTTTCCCAGCTCTTAGCAAAGCGTAACAGATTTGTTCTGAACAAAAAAAAAAAGCGAAGAAAACATTATTAAGCAGCTATTAATGGGTATGACTTTCCAAACCTCTTAGCTGCAGTAAATACATAAGCATCTTGCATCTTTTTGTTGGTGACCATTTAAAATGCCAGACAGGATATCCTGGCCTTTCAGGAACTGGACTTTCATCAGCAGGACCCAACGCATCACACCAGCAGGTCTTTGTGAGCTGCCAGACACATGCATGCTACCGAAGAAGAGTAAAGCAAAATCTTTATGATACATACATACAAACAATCCTGTATTGCACAGCCTTTCCAAATGAAAAATAAGAGAGCTGTGAAAAGAAAAACGTGGGAGCCAGACTGAAAATACAGTGAACAATCTCTGAAGCCAGGCCATAATGGTGAAGTGAGGGTTGGATAAATCCATGCTAATTCACAGTCCTGAGAGGCATTTCAGGAAATGTTTCTTTGAAAGGTGCAATACAGTTCCACAAGAGTGCCCACAAAAATAAGTGCTGCTAAAAATCCCATGGGGGAGAAGATAATACTGGCCATAAAGTTCAGAAGTGTTGTCCATTTTCATCAATTTTTGAGTAAACTTTTCTAATATTTGGATTGACCACCCAATATTTTCTGCTCTGGAACTTCTCTGAGTGTTTTATTTTATTGTATATGAACTTCTAATGACCAAAAAAAAAAAGGTATGGATCACTGTATGAGTGCTTAGACAGTGCCATAACCCATGCTTTCTGTGTGACATCTTGGCTGTCAAGTTCTTGGTTTGCCTTTTTTTTCATGCTGCTGTCTTTTTGGAACTTCAATCAGAAGCAATAAGAGAGTCCCATGATTCAGTGGTGCTTCCATATTTTTTTTTCCTAGTACCGTAGGTTCCCACTTACTTTGCTGAAATTGTACATGTTATGGGGCTGAGAAAGACGCTGCTTTCTTCTGGTCCTTATGAGTGTCCTCCCTCTGCTATGGGACAGGCAGAGGGGCTGACTTCATTTACACAAAGGATGAGGAACGCCACACCTCACACATGTGATCATGGATGTTGTATAAACACTCTTTTCCTCATGACAACAGCATATCATAAATAAAATGAAAGCCCAACAGCTGATGTGAGGCTGTAACAAAGTGATCTTAAACCAACTCAAACTATAATGAAATAAAAACATCATCAACGTTTGGAGATTAGTAGCAGTGCCTCCTGCATCTGTAAACAAAGCGATCCACGAGCAGTGCAAGCTGTGAGCAGTGCTACCCATCACTCCGCAGAGCCAAGCATGCTGGACTGTTTGGGCAGGCTACAAGTAAAACAAAAAGGCTTTCTGAAAGCCACTTACCATCCTCTGGGAGGAAAAGATACTGCCTCCCTCTTCCCTCTTGCCTGTGCTCATACAGGAACTTCCAAACTCTCTTTCCCACTGAAACACTCGATGGTGCCTTCTCTCATGCACATGGGTCCCAGCCAGCTGGCCAGGAGGTGTCTCCAAGGTGCTTCCACTCTGGAGGGTGGCTCCTAGGAGGCAGCTGTATGCCATTGCTGCAGATGGCAGTAGGCTAAGCTAAGTAGCAAGAGTTAGCTCATGATGTGTTCTCTGACAGTCTTAGCTCAACACGGAGATCCTTTTAGCATGCCTTCGCAAAACGGGAGTTGTCCAATGTAAAAGTTCAGCAGGAATCAGGTTTCAAAGGCTCTGGGCACCGAGATCTTTTCCCATCTGAAGCCAGCAGGAGTGTGCCCACCAACTCCATGGGTCAAAGAACTTGACTACAGTTTGTTCAAACAAATAGTAACGTTCTCTCCCCCCTCGCCCCCCAAAAAATGTTTTTAAAAGCCTTACTGAAAAGCATTTGGAAAATGACAAGGTTTCTGTTGCTAACTGTTAGCTACAACCACTGCACTGCAATTAAATGTTGTTACCTCCAGTGGCTGTAAAAGTTGGAAAGTGAGCGTAAAGCTACAGGGTACATCTGCTGCCGTTCCTCTGGAACAATACTGACATAAAAGAAGGTGTAATTTGACCCAGCCCAGGTAGTTATTCACACAGCTCTGTACTGCTACCCAGCTCTCCCGTTCTTGCTAAATTCAAAACAACAATTGGTTATTAATACAGAGTGATTAAAAGTAACAGCATGTTCAGGAACGCGTAGCACGTGTAAGGTGAGCTGTGAAAGCAGACACTCGCCATGCAGTCAGTGCATGGTAACGCTCCCAGGGACAGCTGAGCACACAATGGCAAATTTGCCTCCGGAAGCGTCCAAGGTGTTTCCTAAAGGTGTCCTCCGGCCTGCAGCCACAGCGCAGTGAGCCCTCTGCACTCCCGTACCCATCGCAAGCAGGCACACATAGTGCTAAGCGCCACACAATCTGCCCTCTCGCTTCCTTCACAAGCTCTTCTTTGTAGGACGCACAAGGAAATTTTCAGTTTTTCCTTGAACTGGGAGGAATATTAACCAAAAAAGGCATAGAAGCACGTACCGATGGCCTGCACTAAGCATATGTTTTCATAAACTTTGCTAGCAGTACATTTCTGATTGACACACATAATACACCAGAAGTTGAAGAAAACATGCATTTCCAGCTTTCTCGAGAACTTTCCCCTTTATATTTCTAATTCAATGCAAGCCACTGAAAGCCAATTTTCTGTTTGTATAGAAACATCTCTAATGTTATTGGCACAGATCTGGAAGTGAACATTTGCCAGCCAACCTGTCATTTCTGCTGTGGCAGGAATAATGTAGGTGTTATCACACAGTTGCTGGCATCTCAGTTCTACGATCCAGGTGATAATATTTTTAAGGATTGGGAAAGAATTCCACTCACACAACAGTTTTAACAAAATTTTTGTAATCATTCACCACATATTTAAAGGATTTCACTGACACCTGATATTTCAACTTCTAAAAGCGCACACGCATCGCATTTTAACATTTGGAGTTGCTGAGTTCAATGTTTTGATTTTCATTATCCTGTATTTCCAAACTTCTGGGATTATGTTTTCTTACAAGTGACACCACTACAGAAAAACAACACAAAACAAAGCAAGACTCCCTGTAAAAACTGTTCTACCGCTTCATGCAGCTCCTGTAATCATACAGTGCAGAAAAGTCTGGGCACCTTTACTAAATACAGGACTTGCTAAGAGACTTATTGCATTGCATTCTGTGGTCTGTCTAATCCACTACTTAAAAGCAGTTAATAAGAATCTTTGGAACTCCAAGAATTCCCAGAGATTCAAGATTATGAACAATTTACACTTACCTAAAAATTAAATTAGCAAATAGTTAGTAAACCATCAGCACCTCTGACTCCAAACCTCCTGTTTCACTATTCATTGCTTATGATTACTAAATGCCACAGCTACTTTGTACAGAATCAACATTGCACACACACCTATGCCTCAAGTTTTCCGGCTACCCTCAGATTATTGCTGAGGCTATTAATAAAAAAACTTTAAAGGATAAATTCACCACCCTGCAGCTTGTTTTCATGCTGGCAGTCTCGCTATAGATCTCCCTGACTCTGTATTAGTAACATATTTGTAAACCTCTATCCTTATCATCTAAGCTAATTTTCTTTTTTTACACCAAACAACTGTCTGAAATGTACTGCTTGATTTGCTATTAGGTAACACATCCTGTAAATGCTGGTATGGTTAAAGTAAGAGGCTGTAGAGCAACTTGTACTGGATGTATTGTGTAAAGTTGTCTCATGCATCTCATATACACAGTGGATCATCACAAAGTGCATTCCTATTGGGATTACTTATGAAAAATCAAAGCTTAATGTATGCCTTCGCTAAGCAATAAATGCAGAACTCAAGCTACCCACCATGACACATCCTCTGGTTCACTGCAAAATAGAAAGGAAAATTCAATATTGCATTAGGTCAATCACGGGAGGCACAAGGGACAGAATACTCAGTCTTTGTGAGAGTTCAGCGGTACAGAGACCTTGCGCTAACTGCACCACAGTGCAACACTTTAAAGTCCCAGATTTCATCAACAGGTTGCTAACCCCGTCTCCCCACCTCCTCCTCTTGCTGAGAGTTGCTATTCCAACATGTGCGCCTTAACTGCACATCTACCAGCCTTAAAATAGAAGGGTGGTTTGAAGCAGTGACCTCGATGACTACTGTAGCCAGCCCAGCCTATGACCAAGCATGTCCACAGTACAGAACACCTGAAGTTAGTGTCTCTTGCTCTAAATCATGGTAGTTTTGGAAAACAGTCAGGTTTTAAATCTCATGCTGAGGTGAACAGTGCCTTCTCCTTTGAGTTAAGATGAGGCACCGAGCAAGGAGAGCAGTTGGTGGGCAAGATCCTTATCTCTTCAAGATCCAACCCTTGCAGACTGCAAAGCTCTTGTGTAGAAGGGAGTTAAAGGCAGCAGAATACAAACTGTAGGTCATTGTTTCTCGTCACCCACAAGTGACCAAGAAAGACAGAAAAACTGAACTAGGAATAAAGAAAATGAGTGGAAACAATACCAACACTTGGAGAACTAAGAGAAAGTGGACACCGTGGCCTAGTCTAAAGATATAAAAATGTAACATGGAGAAACCACAGAATCAATTGTCTCCCCCACTTTACTGGACAACATTTTACACAAGCCAGAAATAAATGCATGAGCTTCAGGACTCTTCCTCCTGATGCCAGCATTTGAACTGAAGATTCAACTAACTTTCATTGCTGTGACAGTTGAAGAACTTCACCACCAATTTTTCAGCTTAGCCACTAAGTCTTTGTATTTTTCTAGTATTTTCAAGAAAATGGTCATAAGAAGCATTTAAAATATATTAAAAAAAAAAAAAAAAAGAAAGAACAAAATAATGTAGTAAGGGAGAATGCCTCAGCTCTGAAAGGGCTGCTCCCTTCAGATCTGCTTGTTTAGTATTCAGTGATCTAAGCACTCTAACCCCAGCTTGAAGTATAGTTAATGATCAGGTACTGGACTTAGAAACTGTACTGACAGCTTCTGAAGAATCCAAATGTGAGAGCCTTTCCTGGTATGCAATACCACATCTGCTCTAGCCTCAGAGCAACATCATACAATCTCATATATAGGAGGAACTGCTAAATAATATAGTACCCAAATCTAATTTAGTCATGATTTACTGACAGAGCTAGAATACAAGCAAGAAACTTAGACTGGCACATGAAGATTTTAGCAAGTGGGATTCACTAGGTGCAGTGGTTGCCATATGTTACTTCTGCTTTTCTGTTTAAAAGGCAGCTGGATGCCATTTGCTGATATAGCGTGACACTGGTTTAGCATTAATTCACTGAGAAGACTGCAACCGAGTAAACCTCTAAGAGCAGCGTGCTGAACCACAGCTTCATTTGTGCGAACCTGTGAACCATCAGGCAGAAGTGGCTCCAGCTGATGGCAGCAGCTTGGGTTGAACTCCAGTTCAGGTCTCCCCAGGAAATTTAAACACCCATCTTGTAAGGAACGGCTTAAGACAATATGTTATACACCCAGCATTCTAATCCGTGTTAAACTACTACACACGTATCCCTTGTAACATGAGTGAACAAACTGCCAACCAGCAAAAACCTGCTGTTTTGCTCTGGTTTGTGTTTTAAAGTTTGGTGCAGAAATCAAGCAAGAGCCACAATTTATTATTATTGTTTTTTAAATAATAGTATTGCCATTGTCTTTTCTCATTTTTACTCTTTTCTGTTGTGACCCAGATGTAAATTCTACAATAGTTATTATGAACCCCAGATACTAATTGTGCTTTTCCAGACTGTAAAAAAGAGATGGGCCAACATGACCCAAGAGACCATTAATTACCATTGTCTTGAAAAGGCTTAAGATTGGCCGGCTGGACCACGGACACAAAGCTCGCCTAATGGAATGTATCCTTTCCCCATCCTATTTTTTTGTTGAGACAAAGCATTCCTTGGACATTCCAGTTGCAGTTTACGAGTGAAATGGGAATTTGCTCTTGACGTGAGTGAGGTCAGAATTTAACCTTGTAACTGAATAGAAAAAAAATGGAAAAGATTTTCTATGACGCAATTTTGTTTGGGGTGAAGGTTCTTCCTAACAGTGACCCTGTCACACTACAAATTCCTTACTATTGCCTGCATAAAGATCTGTCTTCTAAGATTTTTTTTCTTTTTTTTTCCTGAGTAGCTGCTGCCACTGTGCTGCAGTAACGTACTATGCATGGAGACTGGTCTGGCTGGACAAGATAATACGATGATAAGATTAACGTTAAAGGAACTGAATTTCTCACTCTCAGGCCTCAGACAGAAACACAAATTACTGTCATTGAAGCTCCAATTCAGTGAAGAACAACTACAGCTCAACTGGAAAACATGTACCAATCGTCCCCTTGCTTTAAAGGGATGTAAATACCCTTCTGGCTCAAGGCAAGTTAACCTCGCCTGTGTTCAGTTGTGTGGTGATTGAGTAAAGGAACAGTAAGTGATCATTAGCAGTTTCAATAAATGCCTAATCAATTGGCATTGTATGCTACTGTAGGCTGCAAAGCAGAACAGGCAGTTTGAAACCATAGCTGACAAACCTTTGCCAAAATGTTCCTATAAAATTGATTCATTAAGTATCCATTAAGCAGGTATTGAAACCTGCTCCTAGAGCTCACCTGTACTGGAGACACTTTTCTTTACAGGTTGAATAAGGCCCTTCTCTATCCAGTATTTATATGTGCAAGTCCTCCTTGTGTACAGAGTTGGGCTTTGCTGCATGAGAGCCCAACTGGGTAAGGGCATTTCAAAACCAAGGGACACCTGGCCAGCGTAAGATACAGTGAATAGAGCCTACAGAGAGTGGACCATTACCCAGTAATTTTCAACCATAAAAAGCTGTCATGAAAAGCACAAGGATCTTCGCAATTTTGGTTCTGTTATATACATATACATTTTTTTACTTATTATTATTATTTAACTGAAGTGCTGGAAACTTTAAATTAGTAAAAATAATAATCTTTTAAGGATCTCATTTAAAATACATGACATTTTTATTTTCATTGTTTAACGAGACAAAATGAGAATAAAAGTAAGTTATCAAAAGTGGGTGCTGGCATTCATACTTCTCCATATTTGGCATACACAGGATGTACATGAATCGCCACACATTTCTAGTGAAAGATTATGAACAAACACACATACATATACATAGGTATATAAACATACTATACATACATACATGAGTGAATATACATATTTATGTGCATACAGTATACAGACGAGATACTATACAGGTACAGTAAGTGCAATATACTGTATAAGGCTATACAAACATCAAAAGATTCGGGTGAAATGGAGACAACCATGAGAACAAAGCTTGGATGGTTTGTGGCAGTGCAGATGGTGCGGAAAACCTTGCTGATCTGCGTCGTTTTATGCATCAGGCACACACAATTCGAACAGAAAATGTGGTACAATACATTCCATTCATATACAAAAAAGGTAAGACAAGTGGGAGTGCATGGAGGTAACTGAAATGTGCACGAGCAGACGATAAGGTTGTTCTACCTAGAGTACAGAACGGTTGGTTCATTTACAGAGAATGCCTATACACAAACCCATGCTTTCATGAATCCATGCCATTTTTATTTCTATTTTTCCTTTAAGAATATTATAAAATTCTTCCCCTGAGTTAAACATAAACACACACAGAAAAGCGAAAAAAAAAGGAAATTGCATGCTTCTGGTTTTGTTTTTTAATTAATTTATTTTTTTAAACCAAGGCACAATGTCTTTAATAGTGGTTGCAACAGCATCTGAAATAAACTTTGCAGCTGTTATTGTTCTGGTACTGTATCCTTTCTAACGTGACCAAACCAAGTGTTTGCACACAAAAGGCTCAGAACAAGTTTTGAAGAGAATTTACACATTTTAGAGGAGAATGAGCAAATTTATGAGAAACGCCTTAAAGAAAGATTCCCTAAGGAGGAAGGAATGCTACCAAATGAAATCCTTTATAGGCAACTTATGGGTGCTTAGACTGAAACAACTTCACATAGCTACATTATACATTTAATATTAGCAAAGTTTTTAATTATTTTCAGTAGAGCCACATACAGTGATGCAAGAGCTGGAGAAGAAGAACTTCCAGTAAATGTTTAGCTTCTTGTTGTAGGCAGGATAGAACAGTGATCTCACTGATTCTGTTTCATAAGCTGCAAGAGGTATAGCTTAGTAACATTTGTTCTATTAAACATCAAGAATTTTAAGGCTTTTAATCTCTCCATCTCATGGACTTTCTAAGTTTTTTATTGGGAATATTAGTTCTAGATTTCTGAAGACACTACATTAATTTCATCACTCTCACGAACAACTCTGACCTCAAAAAGAAGGACTGGCTGCAAGGGCTGTGCTTTGGCTGCTGTCCCCATGTCTGAGCCCTCTTTGTGGGGCTCGAGAGACAGGCAGCCAAAAGTCCTAAGAGAGAAGGTATAAGAGTGAGCCCTCGGGCTTCCTTTCTTCTAATCTCCTTACTACTCCCTTTCCTTTTTGTTGATAAAAGCACTGCTTGTGCAAACTGTCTGCTTTGCCTTTAAGTACGATGAGGATCTCCTTACTTTCCCTCACAATCTAGAATGTACAATGGGTTTGACCTGCCTGCTTCCTTGTCCTCCTGCTGATGTTCTGAACATCTCAGCAGCTTCCAGAGGCGGTGAGTGTCAGTCACCTTCCAGGGAACAGCCACATGCATTGTGCTGCTTCAGCTGCTGTATCCTTCCCACGCACTTCCCTGTTGAGCTAAGACTGTTTCTTGAAGTACCGAAACACACTGTCCCAACTCAACATGTAGGTTAAATCTTCTCAAGACTGCTCTCTTTAAAAAAGTAAATGCCCAGATCTAAAAACGACCAGGTAAAGATAGCAAAAAAAAAAAAACAACATGAAGGAAGCGAAAACTCCCATAAGCACCGCATTTCATTCCTTCTCCAAGTACAACTGTATTTTAAAAGTTTCATCTACTTAGATGAGGGAACAAACCTCTTTCTATACTCTGCTGGCGAGCTCATAAAACCCATCCAAGCACAAGAGATCAGTATAAGAGAATGCAATATTCTGTTTCCCACTCTCCTTTGCCATGTTGGAGCTTGAGGGGTGAGGAAAGGTATGCTGACAAAACATAGGCCTGGTGCTCGAGATTGCAAGAACTGCTCACTCTGCTCCTCTGTCCAGCGCCTTCTTTCTGCAGCAGTACACTTGCTAAAGCTGACCTGCTTCCCTCAACATGTCTCCCTTGTGTCCCATCCTAAAACTCTGTGTCCCAAATGGCTATGACCACTGACACCTTTGCAAAACCAGCAGGCACCTCAGAGAAGCGCTGCTGCTGTGCAACCACAGACCCGTGTGCTGTGCAGTGCCCCCAGCAGCTCCATGGGTCTGCAGCAGCCCCAGGCTGAGAAGTAACATGGAGCACGGCCACCAAATCCTGCTCAGGCCTTGGGGCCTGCTGCAGCCGCAGTGTGTGCCTGGGCTGTACAGCACGCTCTTTCCCATGCTCTTCAATCAGCGCTTGGCAGAACAGAACCCAGCAATGCAGTGACCTGCTTCTGCTGCATGACCACACCAGCCAAATGCTGAGGAAAATGTTCTGGGACAGCAGCAGCAGGGCTGTCTGCCAACAGAAGGCAGCTTTGACACACTGGCTTCTCGTGCCAATCAGTCAGGCGTGCCTGGGAGGTGAGGGATGATGGATGCGGCAATTCCATCCCCTTCAAGGTTTGCTTTGTTTTTTTCTTTCTTTTTTTTTTTGTTTTTTTTAGTAAGAGTTCTCTGTTTGCAGTTTGTATATTTAGAAACAATCTGCGTGGCTTTGGACCCATGCACTGATTATGTAAGACCAGATTCAGGCTGCAACACATAACACGATGTGGAGCCATCCCTACAACATTAACATTCTTGTTGCTGCTCTCATCCAACATGCTGTCAGTGTATTTAGCTGGACTGACGACAGCAGAATTCTGCCTTCGTGTGCACAGGGTATTTGTCCTTGCAGGGAAAGGAAAGGATGTCCTAAAGTAATCCACGCGCTCCCTCTGGTGGGCACGGGGCTCTGCTGCGCTCTGTGAAAGCACCAACACAAGCTCAGAAATCCCAAGTCCCTGCGGTCCTCAGCAGGCACAGTCCAGTAGCTCGGCATGACTCGGATTTTCACATTTGCTCAGGCCAAATTCTGGTCAAATCCAGCATCTCAAGGGAGAAGCGGGGACACTTCACCTCCCACCGGCGAGGGGCTGTGGTTTCTCTGCTCCCTGCTTTGGGTTCTCCCACACCTGCCAATCCACCCAGGTGGGACTCTATGGCTTCTCCCTGCCAAGCAGTTGCAGAACTGCCATCATAAAACTCTGTCTGTGTCTGTATTTGATTCCTCCTACACAGACCCTGTCGAGTTCTCCACGAGTGGAGAAGGACCCCTCTGTGAGAGGGACATCTGAGAAACAGACACCATCTGTAAAATTTTTTTTCTAACTAAATTTACCTTGTTTTCCAGTGTAAGACATGCAGATACAATTCATTAAGTTAGCGGCTTATAAAATGGAATAAATCACTGCCAAAGATACAGTGGATTTTATTCCACACATTTTTTTTTGCACTAATTTCACAGTAAACCAAAGCTTAAGCAATTCCTGACAGTCAAATACGTACCAGTCTATTCCCTTCTGCAGCTGTTTACTCTCTCATCTGTTTCACTGGGCTTACAAATCCCCGGGGTAAGGACAGGATTTGTTCTACACATTGTCTACACACACAGGGACTTCATTTCTGATACTTAGACAAATTTATTATGGGCATGATTTATGTGATGATTTATTATGATATATGATTTATTTACTCTTAGATGTGATTGTGGTAAATCCTACTGGCGAACATGAGGCAGGTTTTGGATCTAGTGACTATCCCAAGCCTATTATTAAAAGTGATGGTTAAGCAGGAGTAATTAAGTCCCTTTCAGTAAATAGTTTCATAAGCTACCATCCAAAGTAATAAACGGCATATAGAAAGTGCAGACCAAAAACCCACGGGACTTCTGCTAACAGAGTGAGATGCTAAGGGACTGCTCCCACATTGCAGACGCACATTTTGAATGAAGAAAACATCAAGTAGCAAAGATGAACAACCACGATCCTGGCTCCAGGAGCACAGACGCAGATCTCAGGCACTGTTCAAAGGGGGACATTTGGGATGTAAACACTGGGAGAAGAAAACAATTATCGTCATCCCATGAATTGTTCTAAGTATTTTGCTACCCTACATGCAAAAAGCATGGTATAGTTTCAAAAATTTTGAAAATGAGATGAAAGAGAGACAGAAAAGCCATACCAGAGTGGTAATTAGCACTGTAGCTTGATACTTCTTTTGAATAGGAATTTGGTACTGCGTCTCACCTGAGATCTTTAGCCAGCAGCCCAGGGGGGTCCTTAATTTCCCTCTGGCCCAGGGAACAGGTGTGACAGAGATTGGTTCTTTCATTGCAAAACCCCTGCACTATTAAAACCATGAAAGCAGAATCATTTGGGTTTTGTGTTGGTTTCAGATGGCGATTCTTCAAGGACAGCATCCAGCAAGGTTTTACAGTACTGAGCAGTGGTACTTATTTATGCCATTAGCAGGTACTAATTCTCCTACTAGTGCACTTTTTTTCCTTCTGTTGCCATTTTGCTGGTATTCAGGATGAAAGTCTGCAGAGTTCTCCATCTACCAGCAATTACTGTATTTTTCATAGACTGGAAGTTAAAAACAAAACAAAACAAACAAACAAAAAACCCTCTGCATTGATCAGACAGGGAACAGCATGGATTGTCATTTGTAGATGCTCCTTTTTCAGCAGTAGAACCTGTTAAATGGGGCAGTCAGGCACCTGGCCCTGCTAAGAGGCTGACAAGCACAGGGTGTTTGCTGATTGCTTTGAACTCCCCTACAGTGGTGCTGGGAAAATTGTAACTTAAAGCCGAGAATAATGGAAAAGCACAGATCTATTGTTTGTGTGTGGAGTAACAGGGAGCCCACGCGCTTTCAGACACAATTTGCCAACTAAAGCATGATAATGCCAAGTCATTGGGAATTTTTTTGTCGAGGTGCCTTCAAAAATAATTACAGCCGTAATAGCAACAATTTAACCTTGCATTCATTCATTAAAGGGTAAACACAATGCTTATGAAGCATACAATGACTATAATACGCTTTGTATTACACAACTAAGGCCAGAGACATTAAGAACTGGGTTTGTGATACTTAGTTGACCCAGAACAGCATTATTCATGCACTGAGGCATGAGACAAACACTGAGCTGCTTGGGAGCGCTTCGTAACTGTCAAGACTCAACTGTAAATTATTTCTCCTAAGTTTTATTAATTTCTTTCAATGAGCTCATACTGCACTTAAACTACAGAGCATTGTTCTACGAACGCTTCCTCAAGAATGCTCCCCCAAGCTGCGCAGGTGACCTCACGCTGCGCCTCGCCACTGCCAGGGCCGAGCGGCCGCGCACCGCGAGGGGGGGAGACGAGGACGAGGGGCCGCCAGGCGGCGCCATGAGCTCGTCCAGCGCCGCGCTGGGCAGGGCGGCACCGGGCCGGGCCTTGCTAGGCCGCGCCGGGCCGTGCTGGGCAGGGCCGCACTGGGCCTCGCTAGGCCGCAGCGTGCCGCGGGCAGGCCGCATCCGGATCGAGGCCCAAGGCGCGGGCAGTGTCATGTAACAACGGTGTAACCACTGCCTGAATAATAAACAGAGAGATACAAACCACAAAAACGTAAAAAAGCAACAGTGTGTCTCCTTAAAGAAGAGAGACCTTCACAAACGTCTTTCAGCTGCAGATTCAAAGCAGTCATTCTGCTTTCTGTCTCCTTTCTTATTTAATGCGCAGAAAACAGAAAACTACAACAGAAAAAAATCTGGTATTTTGCTTTCAGGACTCTACAAAGCCTGGATTTTCATTTCCTGGAAACAGCTTTGTTAGTGGGTTCAAACACCAAACATAAGTATCTAAATTGTTGCCCATCAAAGACACAAACGCAGCGTTACGGAGTGCCCTCATTTGGTCCAAGACGGTAATGACACAGCGGGGTCTGTGCTGTGAAGGGGCCCCTCTCTCCTTTGCAGCACTGTGTTGGGGCAGAGCACAGACGGTGAAGGCCGCCCAGCTTCAAGAGGTGTCAGTCATGCCCCTGCCTGGGCGCTCCGTGCTGTGCTCCCTGTTGGGGGCCGCCAGGGCAGAAACACAGCCCCAGCCTGCTGCAGGCCGAGGCAGATACCATGCAAGTAGTGAGCTGAGCCGCATTCAGCAGGGAAAGGCCACAAAAAGCTCAGTGCTCATTTTGATACGTTTTCTAGCTTTTTCTTCAACACAAGTCAAGACGCCTGAATGCATAGCTCTCCGTGTACTTTTATTCCTTCTACTGACTTATTCCTTCTAATCTCAGGATGGTGTCTGGATTTAACTTTCATCATCACTTTAAAGTCTAAATCTTCTTTCCTTGCTAAAATTGGAGATAGGTATCAGTGCCCAGTCCTCCCTACAGGAAGGCACCAGGCCTTGCAGGCATGCTAGCCTTTCAGAGGTGGGGACAGCATGCTGCAAGGAGACAGCAGGAGAGGAACTAGAGCGCTGCCTTCCCACTGAAAAGCAGGGAACTAAGGGGCAGCATGAGTAGAGGCTGCACGTTTGCAGATAAGTACAGAGCTTTGCGGAAACAGCTAAAAAGAGGCTGTGCTTCAGCAGAGAAGCTGTAATACTGCCATCTAACTACCAGGAGTTTTGCTACCAGAGGGTGTATTTTCTCTCAGGTTGCAGATCTCATAAACATATGTATCATTCCTTCAGGATGTGTTGTTATAACATGTACTATCCTGCTCATATGCAGCTTAATTCACATGACTTTCCAACTGCTGTCTACATCTTAATGAAAATAAATTTCACTTTGCAAAATTCACTTGCAGCAAAGAAGTCTAGAGACAGTTACATCGGTTTCTTTTTCTTAAAAATGGAATTAAGCCTAGAAGTAACCTAGAGATGGTTTTATGTGTATTAAGAATATAGATTTGAGATGCTCTGCTATCCAGCAGAGGGACTTCCACAGTATATTGCTTGAAACATTTTAGTCTTTTGTAATGAGCATGCTCAATACAAATATTTTCTGCATGTGACAGGGATTTTTGAGCCCACCCATAGCATGTAGTATTTCCTTATCCTGAGATGAAGATACAGAGAATGATAGGGGGCAGTGAAACATCACTGTATTGCAGATGTATCTATGGCTCCAAATCCTGATTACTTTGCACACGTGAACCATTTTTTTTTCACTAGAGGTGTGCTCTGACATGCCTGAGCATTTGCCATTGCAGGGTGAAACACCTCAGCATGCCTGAGACAAAAGTCTTAGGCATGAGGCTCAGAGGTTGCAGCAGTAAGGGAGATCATTTTTTTACTAAGGCATCCTGAGACTGTATATGATTTCTACTTTAGAAATCTCACTTAATGGTTAACTTCTACTGTACTCTGTCTCCTTGGGTAGAAACAAAAGACTGGTACTTATTTGCACTTCAGTATAAAGGCCAGACTCAGATGGACTTCCACTGTTTCTAGTTTTATCCACATACTTCTTGATCTCTAAGATCAAGATGCAACTTTCTTTACTTTCTAGAACATTTTCCTATTCCCTGTAGCTCTCTTTCACATTCTGTGATATGTAGGACACTTCTCTACTACTTACATTCCCCCCTCTTTGGGATACATATTTATGTCAAGATACATATTTAGCATATGTAACTATTTGTCACTTCTGTAGCTAAAAAATATTCTATGCTACTGCCATATTTCAGTTTTACACTCTCCAGTTGTCTTCCTTTTCTACTTCCTTAATTTCCTACACTTTGTTCTTACACAATTCACTTCAGTTCCAAGACAAATCTTTTTTTATCCTTCAGTTTAAATTGAGTTTGTTTTTTTTTTACTTAATCTAAGGTTACTCGGGCCTACGGCCCCCAGTACAAGAAGGACCTGGAGCTCTTGGAGTGGGCCCAGAGGAGGGCCACTAAGATGAGGGCTGGAGCATCTCTCCTATGAAGAGAGGTTGAGGGAACTGGGCTTGTTTAGCTTGGAGAAGAGAAGGCTCTGGGGAGACCTCATTGTGGCCTTCCGGTACTTGAAGGGAGCATATAAACAGGAGGTGGAACAGCTGTTTATGAGGGTGGATAGTGATAAGACAAGGGGGAACGGTTTTAAACTGAGGCAGGGGAGGTTTAGGTTAGGCATTAGGAGGAAGTTTTGCACAGAGGGTGGTGATGCACTGGAACAGGTTGCCCAAGGAGGTTGTGGAAGCCCCATCTCTGGAGGCATTCAAGGCCAAGCTGGTTGTGGCTCTGGGCAGCCTGGTTTGGTGGTTGGTGACTCAGCACATAGCAGGAGGTTAAAACCAGATGATCATTGTGGTCCTTTTCAACCCAGGCAAAAAAAAAAAAAGAAAAAAAGAAAAAAAAAGAAAAAATATACTTCCAGCAGCCATCTTTCAAAACACCCTTGCCATTTACCAGACATAATATAGAACAGCATGCTTCCTGTCTGCCTCTGCTTGTCTGTTACCGCTGGTGACTGCTGCACTATAGATTTCTAAATGTTCTCCAACAGAGAACAGCCAAATAACTTCTCTCTGCTTATAAGTCGTTTCTTTTTATGTATAAGTAATGTAACACTCACCATCCATATGCCATAAATATGTTCCATAAATATTAGCTAGTTAATCCTCACAACTCCTACACCAATAAACAAACATGAATTTGAGGCATAGAGGAGTTAAATGCCAACAGTTACACAATTAGCCAGTATTTGACTGGAATTAAAATCTAGTTTTTCTCAACTTAGACCTGTCTTGATTTACCAAGCATTCTCGCTATTTACACAAATCATTATGTAAGAGCTCAAATAAATTAAATGTTTTGGAAAAATATTAGTTTGGGATCCTTGAAGATTTGAAAAAAACAGTCAATCCAGTAAGCTGCCCTTTCCCAGATGTATTCCTCAATCTTGTATCCCTGTGACCGTCAGCTGTGTCCATCTCAGCACAGAGGTGAATAACAGAGAGCATCCTCTTCTTTCAGAAAGACTAACTGCTGATTATGATGTAGTTAAGGAAACCAGTGTCAATACAATCAATAGCCACAGCACAGGAAAACAAATACCCTGTATACCACAATCTGTCAGACTCAGAATGGGCTAACGACCCTGGCATTTCCAAACACATTTCACCCATCATAGATTAATTGCACATTAAGATAGAGTGGGCGTATAAAGAAAACAATTGAAGCAATGTTTGTATACGCCAAAGAGATAATGAGGCTTCTGTCTTTCCCCAGAATCAGGGTCAAACCTCACCTTTACAAAATCATGCATTAATAATAAATGGCAACTTAACAGATTAATAGCAAGCAGTTGACAACTGGAGGGGAAGTCTTGAGGGCAGAGACTTTTTTACCAGATCTACGATTTTTCATGAAGACATGCCCATACCATACACGCATTGTTCAATTAACAAGAACACCCTCTACAGTCACTTGAAAATTCCTCTTATCATCTTTGTTCTTTTCTTCTGTATGAAGTGAGGTGGAATTTTCCTCCACAGTTTCAGTGAACCCTGGCTGCAGCTTCTAAGAGGCTCATTATCTCTTCTATCACATCAGCTTCTGCTTTCAAGGCTTATTGTTTAGCTCTTAATATAAACTGAGAGACTAAAATGCCTTCAAAACACCCAAGGTGCCTTTGCACTGAGTAACCAGCAAATCATCATGTCTGCTGTGAGACCTGTTTTATGAAAAAACATACACTACTTGAACACTGGGATACTCAAAACCTTTGGAAGTACAATTACCTTCATTTCTTCCTTAGATTAAAAAAAAAAAAAAAAAAAAAAAAGACCTGGTATTTAAATGGGTCATCATTTTGAATCTCTGTTATGGATTTGGTTTTATGTAAAATACGTTTCAGGAACGTGCAATACATTGTGTCCAGCAGGACTCTAAACCAATACAGTTTTGCCAGTCAAATAATATCAACAAATATGGATTAGGCTATGCAAATATAAGCTTCCTAACAAGTACTTTGTGCACTGGGTTGAGTAAATTGACCTTACTCTTCTGTTTTTTGCTTTGGCCAGGAGCTTCCCTCTAAGGAGCAACAACAAACTTACTTAGGGAATTAATTGCAAAGTAGTCTCAAGGGAGTTTACCACTGAAATCTCATTGAAGTTCAGCAGGATTATGGGGACTAATTCCCCAAAAGCCAATCAAAAATTCACCATCTAAATAAGGGTGTTTGTGTGTGTTAGCATACATATATGTATGTGCACATATATACATGTATGTTTATGCCTGCACATATGCATACCCACACTCACATACAGGGATGAGCAGTCCCATACACGTACACACATGTGACACGATACTGGAGTGCTTTGAGCTTGACAGAAGGTATTCACATTATGTTTAAGTGAAACCTTTTCTCTCAATTACTACTCTCAGCAGTTCGTTCTGTCAAACTAATAATACAGGCCTGCGCAGTGAAATGATATAGTATCAGTATTAGCATATAAAATAAAGGTAAGTATAGGTTTCTTATGTCTTTAATTCTTTTCTGTTTTCTCTCTATTGGACAAATTTGCCAAAAACTTCAATTTCTTTTTCAAGGGTCTGTGTAGCATCATTGGTTTTGATGGGGAAAAAAAAAAAAGGTATATCTGTTCAAGATATAAGGATCATTTACCCCTCTGGTTTTCAGTTCCTAACAATATACAATAAACATAACTACAGCAGACTATCTAGTAGTCCTGTAAGTATTACATGGCCTCTAGCTGAAGAGAGTCTAGCTGCCTTAACTGAGCAAAACAACTTGCTGTAAGAGCAGTTTTCAGGACAGTGATAAATCACAGTGTAATACAATCATGCACAGAGCTCAAAACAAATATAAGACTGGCACAAATATTATAGTACAACTGAGAGGAGTCAAAGGTATGTACAAGTCATTGACAAACATCGGTGCAAGTGCTTTAGACAAGACATTTAAAAGAAATTTACACTTAAACATAGATTAAATTTATCAAAGTTTGATAAATTTTCAAGACAGTAGAAAAGTACAGAAAACATGAAAAAATAAAAAAATCCAGCAAATTCATACAGTACAGGTTTACTACATTTATATTACAGAATGAAGACAGAAAAGGATACAAAGGATTAAGGGCAAAGAAAATTCTACTGGCTGTACACAGTGGAATTTCATTGCCAATGAGAGATGCGCACAAACAAATGCACGCACACGCACAGAAAATAAAGACAAGAAAACAAAAAATCATCTACTGTAACAAATGACAGACACAGAGGTGAGAAACATTTGGCATGTTGCAGCACATGAAGTCATTCCCGATTGGCTAACGATGGTACCTGGCTCGGCTGAAGATCACTGGCTTGCCTGAGCGGAGTAACGGACGGAGGAGGCACACCTGATGTGGATGCAGACCGACCTAATCTGCAACTTGCTTTAGGCTCTGGGAAAGAAAAGAAAAACCAATGAGTGGGAAGCTGGTTACTGCTGCATTAACCAAAGCATGGTGCACCCACAATGCCCTTGAAATGGGAACTCCAGCCTTGGATTCTAGTTAGTCTTGTGCACTTTGTTGGATCATGAAAAGCTGGGCTTAGAAGAAGGGAGATTAGGATGGGACCTAATGTCACAGGTTCTTTCACTCTGGTGTCTCTGAAACTGAAGTATACATTATAAAACAGCAAACAGTCTGGAAGCATATCAAGAAGACAATGTTGCCCTCCTTTTAAGGAAATAGTATATAAAAGCACTGAGGGTACTATCGTACTTCAGGATTTGGAATGACACCAAAAGCTCTAAGAAATGTGATGGCAGTGACTTGAAAGACAAGGCAAGAAGCAGAGAAATCAGAACTTCAACAGTGGCAAATTCTGAACTCACTTTCCCAGAACTGAGGTGATGACGGAAGCTTTCAATTAGAAGAGAAAGTTCAATTCCAGAGAAAAACTGAACAGAATCTACATGGTTATTTCATTTTCCTTCTGTTGTACATGAAGGCAATTCTCAGAGGCCTCCCCAATGGCCTCTAGTGCAGGTTACTTTTGTTAACATACTGACATGAGGCTGATCACACAGCTCAGGAATCCTGGGAAGTTTGTGTCTGAGCTATGCTGACACCAGTGTGCTACCCAACACTATTCAGCACCCCACATCTTGTCTAGAAGAAACCATCTTTTTCTGAGAAAAGAGTCTGCCTGTTTCTGCTTGAGGAAAGTCATTGTCCCCATGCTTCCTGTTTATTACTGAGAAGACAAATCCTTGCAACCATGGCTTTTGGCTCAGATGAATGTGTTCATTCTCCCCACGTTTATAAGCCTTTCTCCTCTTTCTCCTAACCCTGTGCCTGTCTTTCCTATTTAGTGGGTAATACTGAGACCAAGGACACTCACACTCAGCAGATCTACTTTGTACAATCGTGGACTTTCAATTTTTAGCTGAAATAATAGTGCTTTAACATGAATAACAAGTAACTATAATACCTTGCCTCCTCACAATGGGTTGAAAGAATTTCTCTTATTCAGCCTCATGTTTTCAAGAAGAAAGGAAAGATTTATGCCTTCCGCAATCCAGGTTTGCCTTTGAAGACCATCTTTTGCTTCTGTCTCTCTGAAATATATTTTCTCATGCCACACTTACACTGCTGCTTTGTCTCTGTGTGTTTTGTCTTAATATCTCTCTCCCGTGTGAATCTGTAGGATCATCACTAGCCAGGGGTTGGGCCAGTGTTGAAAAGGAATAAAACTGTCCACCACTAACGTGTCTTTAAGGTCACTTGGTGCATCTTGGAAAATTGAGGACAGCTGACAGGTCACGCCACCTACCAGAAGTGTGCTGAAATTTGTCCTGCCAGTCTCTCTGATGCTTTTTCGTTGTTGTCTTAAATGCTTATTTTTATAGGAATTCAGAATTCAGTAGAGTGTGGAGAAGAGCTATCCACTTAAGCTGAAGCACTTAGACCAGTGAAAGCATCTGTATGGGTGAATATTCATCAACTAAATATTAATACGTTGGTTAACATCCAGCTGGCTGAGCAGCAAAAATATTTATGCTGTTTGACGAATGCATTATTCAGTTCACTCATTCCTAGTCAGCCTGTAAACATACCACGAGTCAACATGGCAATAAGCACAAGGAAAGGAGCAGAAAGATCTCCCCCATAACCTTACATTTTGTACATAATCTGCTGTTCTGCTTTTTTTGGACTTGGGTAGTTATTTCAAGAGTTTGATTGTATTTTTGTTCAGCTTTCACACCGTCTGTGTGCCAGATAGCTGTTTCTTTCAGTAATAGAAAAATAATAATGGGTCTCTCTTCCCTCCCAGAATTTTTCTGGAGCTTCAGAGAGAGTGAGAAGAGGGCCTTTTTGGTCATTATTTCCCTGTTGCTAAGTAGGGGCTCTGTTTTTGCTGTGACAAGCAAAATCAGACACTCAGCGTGTTCAAAACTCCATGGCACTGGCTGCCATTGCTTCTGAGTTGTTTTCTTTACTTCTGAAAAGCAGTGAGGAGAGTCATAATTTCCCATTTGGATATATGTTCAACAGCAAAAGATTACCGTTTCCTTGCCAAAGAGATTCCTTTTATCTGGCATCAAAGAAACAAAATCTATCACACGCAGATGAAGGATTACTTCCTTTATCTCCCTGTAATATATTTTACAGTATTAAGGAAACTATTGCAATTTCCATGGTGATCCTCATCAAGAGCAGTTTCAGAGACTGTTCTATCCAGATGCATATTTTTTTCAGTTCAAGAAGTTAGGTGGTCTCTCTGGGAATATTTTTAGACCAAATACTTCATTCTACTCTAATTAGTGCTCTGAGTAACCTCTTCACACCACACACTGCTGTGGAAAAAAAAACACCTTAAACACTGTTTATCACTAACAGTGATGCCCAACTCACTGTTTTGCATTCTGCAGCAAGTTATTTTTCAACTGGACATTATCGTACTGGGGCTTACTGGATGTTGAATACAATGCTTACTTCAAATCACTTCTACTTTGGGTGGTCTAAAAAACAGAAAGAGATTTTCTTAAGTAATTTTGTCCACTGTCTAGTCACATTCAATATCTTCAGCTCTTGGTTTGTGTGTTTTAAATGGCCAGTTCAGCTTGTCTTCAAGATCTGCATATCAATACAGATCCTGATTCTGGAATGAAAATGAGTTTTAATATTTCCTGCTGAGAACGCTGAAGGAGGAACAATTCTGCCAACAAATCTCAGGCATGGTTTCTAGCATTTGGTTCGTGTTTATATCACGTTCACAATATTCAGACAGGTCACTATTAACATCTGAAACGAACAGCCTTGAGAACATGTGAGAAGTCCCTTCTGTGACTGCAGTACACGGTGTGGAGCAGGGCACAGTTCTGTCAGTCAGATGGATGAGCACATGGGGAAGGCTCTGTAGATGTCTGTCCTCCAAGATTGACCCATTTGCTAGGGTTTGACGACAGGCCTAGCTAAAAGACCTCTGGTTCCACACTGATAAATCTGATGTGGCAGCTCAGCTCTGTGCTGCACTTCATTGTGAGAACGTATCATCTAGTTCTAAAGCAAAACTGCCCCAAAGAGTTCCAGAGACTCCACTCTGCATCCACAACTAGGGGCCTTTTGCCATTGCTGTAAAGCCACTCAAATGCTGACAAGGGCTTGCAGCCTACTGCCAAGGTAGGGAATTCATGGGCATATGTCTAAGTGCTTTACTGGACTCGAGCCAGAGGATGCAGTGCACTTTAGCAACCATTAAAGATGCTTGTTGCAATCAGTGGGCAGCACAAAGCCTGAATTCAGCGGATTATTCAGGCTAGCTACATAGCTGCTCCACAGATTTTATTTAGTTAGTTTACGCAAGAAAGTGTTCATAAGATTCAGTTGCTATATTTCACTGAAGAAACTTCTGTGGTACTATTTTGCACAGCTTCAAATGACAATTCCCTCAGATAGTGCCATTTTATGAAAAACACACTGCTCACAAAGAGCCTGAACCAGGAGCCAGGTGCTGATGCAGCTGTGCTAGTAGTGGGTGGCTGGTCAGCTGTCAGTCAGTCTCTGGTCACGTCCCCTGGTACGTCACCCACGGCAGCCATGAGACTCCCAGCAATCCCAGCGGTAGGGAACAAACCAATGTGGCCAGCTGCACTGGGAACAGCATCACTGGACTCTCAGGTTTGAAGCTGAGTCCCGACACGGCCAGCAAGATGATGTGGATGTGAGCGAGCAGACAGCTCCCAAAGGACAACATTAAGGGTGAATATTTTAGGAGAAAATACGTAACAGAAATATAAACTTTCTAGTCACAAATATGATTGCCTTAAAATTGTGTACTTAATTCTTTAAGAACTCACATAAATGACCTGTTTTCCAAAAACTCAACAAACTGCTGTCATCTCAGCTAAAGGTGCAGAAGCTTGGTTGCTTGCATTTGGGGCAGAGAGAGTTGCTGGATTTCACTCAACAAAGCAGAATGCTGAGAAGAGACAAGATTTTATGGAAATATTTTCTATCAGTTTTATACCAATGTGTTACGACTTTCTATATTCTCCAGAAATACAACAGCTCTGCACAATTTTTATTTTTGGATCTTAACGGGAAGAGTTCTTTTATTCATCCAAGGAAGACTTCGTTCTGCCTATCCTAATCTTAATTCAAAAAAATACTCTGGCTGTCACTTACATTGGAGAAGCTTCTTATCCTGTCACAGTCTCTTCTTTGCACATGAAAAGAGAAATATTGCTTATTTGCTACAGCTGCCAAGAAGCACGTTTTGAATTAAACAAGGCGATGTGACAGGCTGAGAGTAATAACATGCAAAAAAAGAAAAGAAAAAAAGAAGAAGAAGAAGAAAACACGCATATTGGAAAAATAAATCCTGTTATCATCATAGTGGCCCGGCTGCGTTGGTCTCCTAAAAAAGAAGAGTAAGCTGAAATATAACTTGAAATTATGAAACCTTAGAAGTGGAATAAACTATATATTATTCTTTCACTTACAGAAAATATTCAGGGCTTCATCTGAGGGAGCCACTCCGTGCTGAATTAGCACAGCAGCACGATAAACTGAGCGGTTCTCACAAAGGAAGCACCCATGCAACTCCGTGTTGCCAGATACCAAGAGGCCAAAAGCTTAGCAATACTCAAAACCAAATAAGAAGAGAAAAAACACCTCTGCATTAGACGGGGTATGCTTTAAATTAGGATTTGCTCTGAACCATCATGTTTCAGGTCCATGGCAACAGCTGAGGCAATGAGGGAAGGAATAAATACTAGCAGTGCTCTTTTCTTTAGCAATTCTTTCTGTTCTTCTCTGAAGCTTCTGGCACTGGTAGCCATCAGTCTTAGGGCCCAGAACCAAAAGGACAATTTGGCAACCGCATCGTTCCACAAGGCTATAACGCTGCAGCTGCAGAGAGCAGTGTGTGTGTCTGCGGTCAGGCTGTGTGTGGGGGGTGGAGCAGCACACTAGAGATCACACACCTGGATCATGGCACAGTAGCTTGCTCCTCTCAGTGCACAGTGCCCAGTACCGCTCCAGGCACTGCCCGGGGACAGCCCGTGTGCTAAGAGAACATGGACAACCAGTGTAGGTAAGCACTGAAAGCATTGCGTCCTGGCCTGGACTCGCTGGGCTGGCTACCCAGTAGGGTACACCCCTAACATCACCTCTATTTGCCTTAGCTTGGAGAATCCTTGAGGATTTAGTAACTCTGATATTGCCTTAGAAGAACAATTAGAGTTTGGTGGGAGTACTGTGTCGTCTTTGAGTGAAGTATCCCAGTATGAACTGATGCTGTGCCACTACTGCCTTCTTGTATCAATGAATGTGACTTGCATCTCAGGCTTTGCAAGCATCTCTTAATTCCCAAACAGCTTGAACTTAACTATTCATTACTTCTGCAAATCCACCACAATACTAACCATTAATTCCAATGAACAGCAGATATTTACTCTCTTCATGATTATCTGCAATGGTTTCAGCTTGAATACAAAATGGGTTGGCTGAGTGACAAGCTAATGGTGATTCAAAAACAGTGCAGAATTGAATAGACTCTATGAGATACAAGAGGCAGTGCAGTGCCTGTATTGAGCAGAAGGTGGCAATCCAAAATACTGCTTCATAGCTGCAGTTAGGAAAAAAAGAGGCAACATTCCAGAAAATACTCTTCAAAGCTCCTGGAGTGAAGTTATCACAACCTTCTGTTTCACAGATCTCATTTGGCTGCTTGCTAGAATTGCACTGACTTTCTTAAAGGGCAGCATGCCCCAAAGCACTTACACTGCTTTCCCTAAGGAACAATAGGATGACACGAAACAAAAATTTGCCTTCACAAATTGTGGGGCAGATGAGAGAAGAATTAGTCATTAGGTTCAGAGATACCCTTCTGCTTTTGACAGGCCGTGCTCACTCAAACAGATTGATCAACATTTCAAGATCTTGTTTGGAGATGGTCTCCCCTCAGACCTTACCAGCAGGTGCAGACAGAGAATCCACAAAAAATCAGGTACTCACTTAACTCTCTCCAGCTCCTCAGCTGAGTGGCCTATTGAACACACATGAAAAGTCCTTTCAGATCCTTTCTGTTTTACCACAGAGCAATTCAACCTCATTTTCTTTATTTCAGCAGTGTCGAATCAGTGCCTGGACCTGTGCAAACTAGGAGGTAGGCAGGACACTGTGGTACTGTGGTCTTTAAAGGACAACCTCTTTTTCTTGTATCTATGTTGTTGGAACGAGAACAGTGATGATGATGATGATACTGGGGATTGCCCTGATTTTATTTGATCTTGTGGTGAATCTAAGTTCCAAATTCCTAGCACAGCTGAAACCAGGACACACAGAATCACTTTCTTGTTGATTCCAGAAAGCATTTGTCTCCATACAGATGTACTGAATCTCTTTGCTTGCATTCTGTTGCACTTCTAATTTAATTGCAAGGAAAGAACTCTCATAGTTCATGCATAAGTTCATTGATGAGAACTGCATACAGCATTTTGAATGCAGTGCCCCACCGATTAAAGGTAAACCACGTTGCTCAGGCAACAGCTAGAGATACAGGGGAAAAATATTCATGGCAGATGAGAGACAATATTCATCAAATGACATGTCATAAAAACTGTGGGGAAGGGAAAATCGTGATCAGCTAAAATTTTCTTCATAAAAAGGAGTCAAAATTCAGCCAATGAATATTTTTATAATATTTCTTACCATGAGGCTTTGAAAGTCTTAGTTATGCAGGAGAAAGTCACAGTAAACTAAATCAAGGCATGATTCAACAACTATTACAGTTTGCAGATGCCAAATCAAGATTGAGGCCAAAATGTTTTGTCTGCTTTTGGAGATCACCCAAGTCTTTAAAATAAAACTTATGTAGAAAGGCTGAGTAGAAGTGCTGTATTTTGCTAAGAACTCACTCTTTAATTTTCATTTCCCTTCTTTTCTGCTCCATACTGTCATCCAGCAGAACAGAAAAGACTGCTACACACCTTTAGTTTAGTTATGAGATGTCCTGATACTTTGATGTGGTACCTGTAAACCCAGCCTTTTACCTGTTTCACCACTGATGATACTATAATACACTGGGAAAGGAATTCTGAAGAAAAATATGAACTAAGCTGGAAAATTTCTAGCTAACAGAATGCTTTATGAGAACAGATGAATAAACAAGATAAAATAACCTGCACTGGAGTAATGAGATTTGCAGAAAAGATCTTTTTGCTCCTGCAGGCGGGACTGTTTGGGGGGCATACTGCAGCAAGAAAAGCTGGACTTTTCTACTTGGGAAAATGTGAGTTCTATTATCTCACAGGGAAGTGATGCCCTCGTTGAGGGCAGGGTACCTCTGCTATCAGCAATGTAAAGACTGATGTCTGCCACTGAAAGCCCAGCAGACCACTCCTGAAGGAACAATTTATTGTCTGAGTAGCTCCTTCATGGCCTTATTTTTACTGAAGCCACAAGGCTCTGGTAGTATATATGGCAAGTGTTTCTAAAGTCGGTATTTTCCACGGCTCAAGCAATAAGCAATAAAGTTATTATTCTCAGTGAACTGTCAAATCTCAAAAAGTGATATCGAAGAGCTATTTAGATGTGCATTCATTTAGCAGTTGTGTTTGTCTTAGTAAATTTATAGAACAGGATGTGTTCTTTTCCACAGCTTATGGCAATTCACTATTTTATATATATGAAATATGATCGATAAAATGGATAGATATGAATTTGAGACTTCTGAAATCCATTGTCATTTTTCTAGACATTTATGAGTAGGCATAAAGAAAAGGCTGCTGTGTCCTCTCACTTAGCCTATCAAGAAGACAGCCATGTTTCTGTAAGGCATGTTTTTGTTACTGCAAGTAGCATCTCAATTTATGAACTCTCTGAGTTGTCATCTGGGGAGTGAGAAGGATTTTTTGCCACAGAGTCCCTCTTCAGTGTCAAACAGAATTTTTTTACTTCTTTTAAAATAGCTGAATGGCAAATGTACATGTTTATATTTCCCGCCACCATCCCAATCCTGTTCCAGAAGAGTGCACAAGCAGACAGCGCAATACTTATTACTGTAGCAGCTAATGGGCATATTCTAGAAGACATTTGGAAGTCTGTCAAATCCAGATGCTTACTTACCTCTCTAGAGATCTCTCAGCTCATAAGGAGATTCATGAGACTTTCCTGCTCCGCTGTTTGACATACCTGAGCTGTTGCCTCCAGCCAACATGGTTGGACTGACAGAGGATCTCCCCAGCCTGCTGGAGACCATGGGTGGGCCCGGCGTTCCATCCCATTCCTGAGCTTTCCCTGGCTCCCTGGAAGAAGCTGTCCCATGATGGCCTCCCCTTTCTTTGTTTTCCAGCTTTGGTAATGGTTCAGTGCTGTGACTTCTGATCTTCAGTTCGTCTAGTGGTTCTACAAGAATACACACACACCCATTACACACACATTATAGAGTTCCTGCTAATTTCCCACGCTATAGAGCAATCCTTTGTTCAATATCACAATTATAATTAACCAACTATAAATCTTTTAGGGGCAATTTATATCACTATTTTTACCATTTAGGCCAAAAATCTATGGTTTATGTTGGTTTCAGCACACTTTTTAATTAAAACAATACACAGCGTAGGAGAAAAATGTGACTTTCTTCTTAATACTTTAAATGCCAGGAAAATATTTCTGAAAGTGGTATCTTATCAAACCATGATTTTATTAACAATTTGGGAAAATAATTCAATTCTTCTCAGATGTCATTTCTTAGGGAACAAGTTCTTCTCCAGGCACTTTCTAAGGAAGTTTCCTCCTAAGGCAATATTGTACAAGCAACATATCTGTACTCCTCCATAAGCACCAGTACAAAGCACAATATCCACAAAACTGTCCAGTGCTAATATTTCAGCTGTGCTCAACACTGTAACCTAGGGAATAAAATTTCACTTGGTTGAAAAATCCTTGAAGTCATAAAATGACTTTCTGCTTGAAACACCATGAGTCAATACAAGGAGAAGAAATTCAAAAAACAATGGGATGCTTTTTCAAGTGAAGCAGTGCTGTCTGCTTTCTTCATGGCTGGTGATTCTGTTTCTTTCTTGAGACCCTTATTTCTTTCCTTGCAGGTTGAGCGATGCAATGGAGGAACAATTAATTCCTGATCACTTCCATCTGTAGTGGTGAAAAATTCACACAAAAAACTACATACAGAAGAAACATTAGCTCACTAAGACATAACAGCTAATTATTTTGTTAGTTATTGAAAATGCTTAACTGTTTAATTCCTTAAACGTTAGTATGAGTTGGGGGTTTTATATGAAATATTTAAACCCAAAGACATCGTTACACAATACAATCAGTTCTAGTCATCCAGATCTATAAATCTAACCCTTGATGTACCTTCATTTCAGCATGTATCCACAGTCTTGGAATCTAGCATTGATACAGACAGAAAATCTTCCCTTGAGCTTCATCTCAAAATCTTTTTGTGACTACAGAAGGCATTCCAAGACTGGGGAAAGCCAAGTGGGGGGAAAATGCTGGAGCCATTCACAAGCAAGAGGTGACAACAGCCTGCAGGGGATGCAGGCATCTCCAGAAGTGGACTGGGTGTGCAGCTCTGCCAGGTACTGCAGTACCAAAGCTTGCCTCAGTAACATCTTCCACTCCTGATCACCCCCTGGCCAGAAGAAACTGAGACTATCCAACAGAAACTGTCACTCAGATGGTACAGCCCCAGAAAAACGAGCCATGTTCCTCCCCACACCGTTCACCCTTGCTACAGGAAACAGTGGTAGAGGCAATATTTGATATCTATAGGCGATGACAGAGACCTCACCTATGAACAAGAGCAACAAAATCTCCTTTTTTGACATTGAGTTTTTTGTCAGTCCAGCCTGAGGATGAACTTGTTGATGAGCAACAACAGTCATTCTGGAGTTTCCTCAAGGAAATACTGGAAGAAAAAAATCTAACTCTATATACAGCACAATACGTAATTGTTAATACATTTAATTAGTTACTATCAGTTAGAACTGAACATTTGTGATATCACAGCCTCACAAGGATGTCATGACATCCAAGATTTTTTTTTTTTATTACTCACAGCAGTAACATTCCATCAGAAAACTGAAAAATGACCCCAGTTTAGTAAGTCCCATAAGCAGCACTCAGTAACATTTTATGTGAAAAAGACCTTCAAAAATCAAACCACGTCCTTGAACTTTTAGGTCACTTACCTACTTTAATGTATGCAAACAGACAACAGAATGAAGATCCAAACTGTTTGTTTTTCCTGTTTGGTAACCCCAGCAGGGTACGAGGCTGAATAACAGTCTGTACCAATATAACATGACATCTGCCTCTCAGGGACCTTTCCTATGAGCTGTCTGTGACACAGCTCTGTGACAGCATGCAGGGACTTGCTAACACAAAGAGTTGTGCAAAGAAATGCTTGGCCCAAATTATAACTAGATTTGAACTGTTTCAGTTACCAGCAAAAAGGCTCTCATATTGTTACTGAACCTTTATCTACCGAAAATAACTGTGTACTTTTTCACATAGAAGATGTATGCATTTCCCATTTTTTTCCTTTTTATCAATAAAATGCACTTTCCTTAGCTACCGTGCGTGTGGGAAAAGGAAACACTGGAACAAAATTTCAGAATATTTTGGAACTGCACACAGCCATCTCCACACCAATACAGGACTCCATCAAACCTGCAACTCTCACCATCCAGCAAAACTAAGAGAAAGCCAAAAGAATAGAAAATGCTTTAAAAAATACTGAATCTGGCCTTAAAGGCACCCATTAGCTCAGCGCATCATACAACAGAATTAATTTACTATGTCACCCAGCTGCTACCAGGAATGCTGTGATTACCTCAGTGAAAACCTTCCCTGTGTGCCTCCCATTGACACTACTTGAGCACCAGCCCTTGAAATCTCACGTGCTCGTGCAGTAAGCCCTTAGCTACAGTGGAAACACTCAGGTTGAGTGTGGAGCTAAGGATATGTCCACTTCAGCTTACTCAACAAGAGAAGCATTTGTACTTGGTGCTTGATAAAAATGATTTGTGCGTGCTTAGCTTTATCATCAGCTGAATCAAAGTACAGCAGTACTCTGCAAACAGCTGGAAAGTATGGGAGTATTCAGGACAGAGTCGGCTTATAGTGTGTTTCTTTATAAGGTGCAGAAAACCAGTCTTCAGCTGGCTGTCTAGACTTTGTAAATTTAAATTCTTTCTGGGGGGTTTTCAGTTCTCAGTTTATCTGAAAAGTAATATATTCTAAAAATGAAAAGCAGCTTTAATCAGATTATAATCTCAAGCAACCCGACACAGAGCCTGAATCATTATTATTTGGTGATCATTATCAATAACGCTGATACACACAGCCTGTCAGTGTTTTATATAGTTTTCTATAATATTACTTTCCTGCTCGCTTCAGAATATATTACAATTTTTTCAAAAGTTGTAATATTTCTCACGTCATTTATGGGTGATTTTACAAGAATTTCAGGTTCCTTCATAGCTGTCAATGGGAATCATACTTCAAAGTCAATAAAAAATCACAGTGCTGTTCTCGCTTGATTAAAAGAGTATTTCACTTCCACCGTGTCTGTGGCAGCTCCAGGAATGCAAAAGCTCCTCTCCAGGTCATGCAGCAACACGGGGACCTTTTAGCAACTCTCACCATCACTTGGCTGCCTGGATGTTTCCATGCTGTTGACTATTCTGTGCTGCAGATGTAGCCCTACAGAGCAAGCTCAGTGGCACAAATTACTGTCTCTCATAACAACATGTTCATTACTTTATATTTTCACTCATGCTGGCAGGCGCGAGGCATTGGCAGAAAGCGGAATATGGATGTAGCTCCTGGCTGTTGTTACCTATGGGTGGTGACCTTATCACAGACTGAAATCAAACTCGTACATTTTCAATGGAGCAACCCTCTAAAACAACTACAGCAAGATTTAAAAGGCCTCTTTATTCACATTGATTCCGTACTAAAATCATGAACTCTGACCAGCCACATGGAAGCTTGTATTCTCCTGGAAGATAACAGTAACTGCCACACAACATTTATTTATTTTTTATTCAAAATGTGCAGCAACACAGATGTGGTAAGTCACTTCATGCTGTTAAAAGCCTTAATTTGGACTTGGGAGATACTGAAGCTTGGTGTTATGCTGGGAATTCAGTGTGTCATATGATGGCCACAGGCAAATCTTTTTACAGTCAAGTGCTGTATTTTGAAAGCTGAAATTATTATGGAAAGCATCTTTATTGTTCAATAATTCGTAAGCTGAAATAGTACATAAAAATGTAAATTTCAAGAAATAATTCACCGCTTTAAATATTTATGGATACAGTTGGCTGAACTGCCATAAAGGCGCTCAAATGTTTCAAGCACTTCCAGGTGTCACTGCATTTCAATATTCAAAGACATGCATTTTCCTTATTTATTTCACCTAAGTCTCAGGCTTTTCAACTTCAAGAATAAGATGGTGGCTAACGTTATGTATGAGAACATGTTTTATTTATTATTGATGTGCACCATTTCCCCTTTATGAAGGATCCCCTAATAGCTGCACACCTGGCAATGCTGGTTTGTGAGCTGTGGGATTGGAAGTCTCACAAACGACAAAGAAAGGGAGAAACAACCTGGGTTAATCAGCTGTAACTTAGACCAAAACAAACTGAAAAGCACAGCTAAGGAAAACATCTTATCTGAGAAGCAATCATTCAAATGAATACGTTCTCTATGGCCAGTCTGCCAATAAGCTCTTAAGCACAAATTAATTGTGGGTCCTGATGGCCTCTAAGCACAACGCTGGGTAATAAACAGCAGAACCTGCATTACTGTCTGGGGCTTTTGGGGGGAAAGGAAGGAGAGCAGTTGTCTTAAGAAACTTTAAATGAGGTTTGCTTTCTGCCATCTTTGTCAGTTGAGATGAAATATATAAGCTATTCATCCATGCATTATTCATTTATTCCTTTTCTTTGTGTTTGTTATAAACCTAAATAAATAATACATCATTCTAGGCAGAACTCATATAGCTCAGGAAGTAAATGGTACTGCTCACAAGGTCTACAATTCAGCACATGCAAAGCAAGGACGATCACTTGGGATGAGTGTAAATGCAGGGACCAAGAAGTACTGGTCGTCTCCAGCCCATCCCACCTCACACCCTACAGGGTGACAGCCTGGCTGCAGAGCATCACCAGGGGCACGCTTGGCCACAGCTGGGATGAAGACAGGGGATTAGGCTGTAGCCTGCACATGAGGAGTGGAGCCACCTCAGAAACATCCCAGGCTTCTACCCATTTCCCTGTTCCATCCCCCAACTCCTGGCACAGGAAAAAAGCCACCATGGCTCCAGCAGACCCCATATAGCACAGCCAGCGTGACAGCAGCACCTGCCCATCCATTGCAGACATGGTGTGTTGAGTAGTGCTAAGGCCTTGAGGAAATCCCAGTGTTGCAGTTTCTTCTCCCCACACATCAGGAACTTCTATTTATCTGTGTTACACATTTAAAAATAGGTTCTGTCTTATAATTGCTTTTTTGATTTGTGGTTGTCGGATTGGTACAGCTGTAAATCTATCACAACCTCTGGCAAAGAAAACAAGCAGGCCTATTAATACCATACACAAGGAATGTGGGTAATGCTCAGTGCATAAGCCATTTTTTTTCCAAAAAACAGGAGTATATTATACTGTCAATGAAAGACATTTTCTCATCTTTATTAACTACAGTGGTTTGTCTATTCTGACTTCATCTGCTTGCTAATTAGGCAGAAGTTTGCTTTGCATATCAATTTTTAATACCCCTTTTTACAGTTAAGTGAGAGTTGCAGCAGCCAGCTTGTTCAATTAAAAGCAGCTCTGACCTAGTTCCATGCAAAATCAATAGAAAGCCTGAAAGAGTCTCACAAACCATCTAACATTTAAGGAGACACGGCTGAAATGTGTCCCAGAGCTTACTGAGCATGCACTCCTGTGAGAAGCGTGGCTTTTGTTTTCACACAGTGAAATACATATGAGAGCACATCTGCCTGGCACAGACCTGCAGAGATCAGCCCTGTTTGCTGCAGGCCTCAAAGTGGGGGTGGGAGGGACTGCTGAGAAAATTTGGCTGATACTCCGTGGCTATCCCAGGGCTGTTAAGTGGGCAATCCTCATTAGAACTAGAAGATAAGAAGAGACAAAGCCCATACTGCAAATAACTGCAGACCGAGAAAAGAAGGAATAGATTTATGAGAACAGTTCTGAAGAACAGTTAGGGGGGAGCAAGTAATCATAGTGTCATCAAGGTTGGAAAAGACCACTAACATCATCTTGTCCAACCATCAGCCCAGCCCCACCGTGCCCACTGAGCTGCATCCCTCAGTGCCACATCTCTGTGCTTCTTGAAAGCCTCCACGGATGGTGACCCCCCCACCTCCCTGGGCAGCTGTGCCAGTGCCTCACCACTCTTTCTGAGCAGTTATTCCTGATATCCACCCTGTATCTTCCCTGGAGCAACTTGAGGCCATTTGCTCTTGACCTAATATTTGATGAAAATTAAGATTACTAGGATCTAGTTTAAAAGAAAGAACTTTAAGTTTCAACAAGTGGCATTATCTGCCACTTAAAAGATGAAGTTTTAGAAGTTCTCTATTTTAAGACATGCATTTACTACTGATGTCATACAGTAAGAGGAGAAATCTGTGATTTAGTCAATTATCCTTGTGACTGAATAAAACATTGGAAAACATGTTTTTAATCTTACATAAGGAGAGTCATTTAAGCAGGTTTTATTTTGCCACACATTACAGAAGTGATGACAATATAATACCTCCTGTTTCCAATGGGGTTAACACTACGGTTTGTTCTGACCCTGCCCTTGATCTTTCACGTGTGCCTATTCTGATTCAGTTCACATCACACCCTTTTATGTACACTCCTTTAACTAAGAAAGCAATATCTGGAGTATACACATTGCTTTACAACTGTATTGCCAAGACAATTAAAAATCATCGTCCTGGGATTCTCATCATTATATCAAGCAGCATTCTTGGAAAATATATTATTTCAGCACTCAATAGATTTACTATTTAACTCAGAGCAGTCACAATTACATAATTAAGCAGAAGAAGTTATTCTCTGATGTTCACTGAATATGTGTCTTTTTATGCAGCTATCACAGCTGGCTATGTTATAAACTGGTAGCTTACACTCAGGAGAACCCCAACATAAACCTGTTCCCCAATGCTTTCTTGGGCTAAAACCTAACACAAGCACATCTTGTGTGTGCTACTGTACAAAAAAATGGTAAGAACAAATAGGCAGTTAATCTGTGAACATGAACGACATCTACTATACAAACTGTCCAACTGTTATTAGCCCTCAATTTGAAGAGAAGATGGAGTCAACCCCCACTTAGTGATTTCCTTCCCAACCCTGTTCATCTCACTGCACGCTCATTCCATTATTCAGGTTCTCAGATCTATAGCCTTCGTGTTTTGGAGAGAAACCGATGGTTCAGCGGTCACTGCACATGTCCTAGCACAGTATGACAAGAAATCAGAAGGCAAAGGTCAGCCAAAGAAGCTAAAATATGCAGACGCTTTAAGAAAAATGTTTTTGAAAGAAGTTCATGACCTTAAGTTTCAAAGCTTCACTCCAAAAGTATCAATCTTTAGTACAAGTGCTGACTCTATCAAACATGTCAACACTTTTTTGGTCAAGTATTCTGCTGAAAAACAACCTCCGAACTGTACTAGTAGTTCAAATACAGAGTTTTTCCTTTGCTTGACAACTTTAATTCCTTCTAGAGCACCGCTCTTCATCCACATTCAGTACGAAATGAAAATTGTAGAATGAAACTTCCATGCCATACTGTCTTTGCATGCCTTTTAACAGTTAATCGTTTTAGACTCTCCTCCCTTTGTAATTACAGGTTTCATTTCATGATCTGGTTTCATTCTTGCTAGCTAAGCTACTGTTAAGACATGGCAGCACAGACTTCAAGGAAATAAGTAGAATCACAGATGGCCTTACACAGCTCCGGCTGATGCCGATGCTTGCAAGACATTACTATTATTACTTTAGCAATTGCACAACAAGTGTGTCTGTATGTTACAACACATATAAATAAAAATAAACTACTCAACCACTGTCCAAGCAGGAAAATGGCTGTAGGTTTCCTGGAGGAAGATCTACAGCCATTTTACTGCTTGGGCAATGTACCTGAGTTATGAATTTAAGTCACACATAAAAAATGAAGACATTTCCATCTCCAAAAATTACAAATACTGTTTATCTTTTTCACATGAATAGTTACAAGAACAATAGTTCTCCTTACTCATTCTTAAATGCCAGATAAAGTGTTAATTGCACATTACTGTTTTAATTAAATAAAAAAATTACAAGGGATGGATCATTTTGTTCAGAGGAAAAAAAGTAACCTGAACCTTCGCATAAAATGGAATGTAAATGAATCTATCTTTTTTATGAGCGATATCATTCTGACAATTATTTCATCAACGCTTCTCTACTTCTCACTTTATCTATATATACCTACACTTTACATACTCCTACAGTTTAAGGATTCAATATTTGATTCAAAGTTACGCGTAAGCCCAAAGAAAGCAATTTCCAGCTCTGCGATTTCTCTTGTTATTGACAGACCAGAGAAAATCAAAGACACTAACACCTTTTCTCACCACAGAGTTTAAAAATTTTTAACACGCTACTAAGAGTAGATAATACACTGACAAAAGGTGCGTAGCACAGGCAGTTCATATGCTATTCTTTCTTAGCCTTTGCATTATTCACTGCTGCATTCTGGATTTACAAATGCCCTGATCTGCAGAGTGGTTTTGCAAGGAACAACAACCTAATACAAGGACAGGATCACTCTTGCCATAATGCATAATGGGATCCCCTGAAGTACGTCTCATCTCATACTTCAAGGACCTTTGTATCGGACTTTTAATGATGGGTTTCTAGAACTTTGCTCACTCTGCCAGGAATCAAATCAGACAGACATGCCAGAAAATCTGTGTTTTAAAAAATGGATACAAAAGCCATTTAGCCCAAGAAATTGTCAGTCTGTTACACAGATCAGTTTGGTAAAAACACTTGAAGAAACACCAAGAAAAGCAGTCAGCAGTATTAGAGGATTTTAGAACTGGGGGAAGAAACCTTGTTCTTTCCTTTATTTGCCCCCAAATTCCCACCATCTTCTCTTAAAATTATAGAGTTTCTAGAGCAAGGACTGTTTCACTGTAAGTGATAAAGCATTTAATTAAATTCCCACTATTATAAAGGGGCAATGGTGGCAGCTTAAGAGACCTTGAAACCAGGCTTCTGATCACAAGCTAGCGTGCAAAGAATTTTCTTGTGATCTTGAGCACCTACCCTGGCTATGATGCAGATATCCCAAAACCTGGGGCAGGAGGGGAAGCAGATTTTTGTTAGGAAAAATGATCTTTTTGTTCATGGTAAATTTGGGTGAAATTGTTAAGCTCTGTTCTTTTGAAACTTGCACAATGTTTCATTTTCCTAAAGCTAGCAGTCCTCAGGTTGGCAGTGGTGGGTTTGTCTGGGGGACTCGGGCCATTTTACTAAACAAAACTGTGATCTCATTCCTCCTCATTTAGTTTGAGCAGACTGAAGAGCTCTCTCTACACATCTACCTGTGGAAAACGCCAAATGTGGTTAAAAATGCTTTATGAACATTGTGCTTCTTAAAAAGCAAGTATAAGAAATGCAGACTTTCCTACTGAAGGTCTCTAGTTTTACTTCTAAAATTAAACAATTAAAATCTACTTAAATTCTAGATTAAAAAAAAATCTGATTCTTAAATTAGGAAAAAAATGCAACTTAAGATAACAGCACTTGTTTATAAAAACAAATACTACAAGATGCAGCAGATGCCTTGAAAAGGGAGCTCTGTATTGCCAGCTGGACTGTCCTACCCGAACAGCATGGCTACATCCAGAGGGCACAGCCAACACCAGAAGAGGTGCTAAGTCACCAGCTGCTTGTCTGATTCACACTCTTATAAACTCACTTTCTTCCCTTTGGAAAGCTAGCATGCACAGAAACCTTTTTCACATGTCCAAACTGCAGTTCCCACTAAAAACTGCTAACTCTCTAATTGTTGCAGCACATTATATGATTTCGGTAAGACACTCTATGGAAGCTGAGTGCCTGATGCCAGATACTTCCTCTAGCGTGACAGTCCATGCTATCTTCAAGTAAATTATCTTCAATTCACATCAGTTTAAAGATAATCAGACAATCCTGCAGCACCTTCATAGGGTACAGTTTCAACATGTTTCTGTTCAGTACAACCATTCACTGCTTTAGCAGACAGAAATGAAACATGGTCACGTACCAAACTCAGAAGCCCCAGGTAGGAGGTTGTTGATGAGCATGTGGAGCAAGGACAGCCACCTGCCCACAAGCTCTGGGCATGTCCTCTTCAACATCCAGCGCTGCCCTCTCGGGGGCTGCAATGCTGTGCTGCTGGGCTGCCACTTCAGCACAGCTATGCCAACATCCAAATACAGGCTATGCAAATAAAACTGCATCATTCCTTCACATCTAAGTACTTACATTCCTGCCTTTTCTTTTCCCTTAGTTCCATCAGAAAAGGGGTACCCAAATATCCCACATGGATACCGCCTTTCCTAAATACGCTGTGAAAAATTTTAACAAATTCTATTTTTCAATTTCACTGAAGGTAATATCTACTTATGGAAAACACTGCCAGATTGAACATCTTTTACCACTATTACTGAGATGAGCACCCATAAATGGGTCCTGAATTGTGTACTCCCACTTGAAACAAAAAGACAATAAATTCTCCCATTCACCATTCTGCTGCATGACTATCCCATTTTGAATACAAGCTGTTCTAGTCACAAAGGACTAATCTATTTTCTTGAAGTCAGAGACACAGATGGTGTAAAGTGGAGTAGCTCTTCTGATTTCAAACATGAAGTAGTGATTTATAACTGCTGAAAATTTGGCCGAAAGGTCAAGATATCTCTCTGGCTTAAAAAGCTTTGTTAGGGAAAAAGAAAAAAAAAAAATCAATGGCACTCAAAACTCAGAATCTATTATCGTTATCCACATCCTTAAGTGCAGCACACGTTGCTTTGCTTACTGGTGACACAGTAAGTAGGTCCCAATAATCAAATTAAAAGGACCTTTTTCCTTTGTTTTTTTAACAACTTTTGGACAACCCACATTGTCTGGTATGGTAACAAAAACTAGAGAAACTGGCTTTTTCAGTCTTTTACCTGAAACTATCTTTTACTTTTAATCTAATAATCAGAGAGCAGCTCTTAATTTTTCTTTTTTACTCTTTTCAAGTTGATTTCTTCATAAAAAAAAAAAGATGTTGGTTAAATTGCTATGCAGAAACTGTTCATGCAGTCAAATAATATAAACAGAAGGAATAAATAAGTCCATATACATCAATCAGAAACAGCAGTTGTTTCCAAAAAAACCCGAGCAATTATTTATGAAATTATGTCTTCTTCAATGATGCTGTATATGGTCATGATCCCAGGAGGACCTCATTTTCTGATGAGCCTAAATTGCTGAATTAGAAGCGGAGACTATGTCACAGTACCAATTAGCAAAACCACTGCATATCACCTCAAAATGCATGTTTTTTTTTTTTTTTTAATAACCACGAGTAACAAAGACATTCATTCATCTCAAAAATGGAGGGGACATCCCACCTTTCAGTGACTTGAATGATTAGAGGCCCTTTAAACAGACATACCCACTTTTGAGAGAAAGCAGCAAGCCAACAAATGGCATAGCCGGCATTTCAATCAAGGAATGGTACCTGCTGATTTAGCGATTCAAAAGAGAAGATCCCAAACCTTCTATGATCCCTGGTGCTGAGAAAGGGCTGAAATGCTGGCACGCCACGCTCAGTGAGGCAGTAACAGTGTAGTGAAGGCTCCCAGAGACACACAATCTGCTGCAGAGCTGCCATGCGTCCTTTCACACATTTCATTTCTTCTTAGTATCTTTGTTCCTCAGCTCAATCCTTCACACTTGCCATAAACCACAGAAACATCGCTATCCTGCTTCTGAGTGGTTAGCTGAATGACCGTACCGCCATGTTACAGCTTCCTTACCCCTTATTTCCCGTGACTGCTAACTGGGGGAACACATTTCAGCTTTAACAAGAGGCTCCAGCTGGCCAGACTGGCTGGTATGTATCAAACCGTTTAATCCATTACCCACTTTTTTATGCTTGGGAATTTAGAGATTACTGGTAAAGGACAACAGCAGGTATGGCTGAAACAGCACTCAGGACCACTCAACTGCAAAATTAATCTTTTTAATTTTTTTTTTTCCCCTACAAAAGCCTGGTTCCTCAAGGACGTTGACAAAAAATGGTCATTCCCATGTTTACACTTCCATTATTTTCAGCTCTGTCTCGGAACAGTAATCAGTGGCACTCATGCATCAAAACAGGAGCACTCCTTAGTGATGGGCACTGTGTCAAAGAGCTGATACCAGCAGATAAGATAGTTCATGACTTCTCTATCTGCAGATGCAGGCAGCTCTTTTCCTCAATATGCACACTTACAAGCGATCATCTGACAAAAGCAGTTTATTCCTAAACTTCTTTATATCTCAATAAATAGTAACTCACAAGCAAGAACTGAGACTTATTCAGGCTTTGACTAAATGCAGTGAACTCTGGTAAGACTATATCTTGCCTGTGGTGAATTAAAGCTGATGTTCTCTTACCCTCCTGGCCACTTTCTCTGGCACTAGTGGACAAAGGGAAGGCAACTGAAGTCATCTACCTGGCCTTGAGCAATGCCTTTGACATAGCCCCCCATCACACCTTTATCTCTAAATTGGAGAGCGATGGTTTCAAAGAGTGGACTACTGTGGATAAGGAATTGGTTAGATGGTCACATCCAGAGCATTGTGGTCAATGGCTCTAAGTCCAGGTGGAGGCTGGTCACAAGTGGTGTCCCCCAGAGGTCTGTCTTAGGACCAGTACTCATTAACACCTTCATGAATGACATAGATGGTGGGATTGAGCTGACCCTCAGCAAGTCTGCAGATGACACCACACCAAGTGGTGCAGTTCACACAGCAGAAGGAAGGGATGCCAGCCAGAAGAACCTTGACAAACTTGAAAGGTGGGTCCAGGTAAATCTAATGAGGTTCAACAAAGCAAAGCACAACGTGTTGCATGAGTCAGGGAAGTCCCATATGTACGCAGACTGGAAGAACAACTCCTGGAGAGTAGCTCTGCTGAGAACAATTTAGGGGTTCTGGTAGATGAAAAACTGTATGAGGCAGCAGGGCACTCTTGCAGCCCAGAAGGCCAACTATACCCTGGGCTGCATCAGAAGAGGAATAGCAGCAGTGGGAGTGCAGGGATTGTTCCCTTCTACTCTGCCTTTGTGAGGCTCCATCTAGAGTTCTGCATTCAGGCCTGGGGCCTCCAGAGCAAGAAAGACATGGAGCTGTTGGAGCAGGTCCAGAGGAGGGCCACAAAAACGCTCAGAGGGCCAGAGCACCTCTGCTATGAAGATGGGCTGAGGAAACTCAGCTTGGCCAGTCCAGAGAAGAGAAGGCTCAGAAGAAGCTTCATTGCGGCTGCCCAGTACTTAAAGGGAGTTTATAAACAGGAGGGAAACCAACTTTTTACACTGGCAGATAGTAATAGGGCAAAGCAGAATGATTTTAAACAAAAGAAGAGGAGATTTAGAGTAGATGTCAAGGGGAAATTTTTCACTGAGAGGGTGGTGAGGGGTCAGCACAGGCTGCCCAGAGAAACTGTGGATGCCCCATCCCTGGAGATGTTCAAGGCCAGGTTGGACGGGGCCCTGGGCAGTCTGACCTGCTGCCTGCATTCGTGGTTGGCAACCCTGCCCACAGCAGAGGGGTGGGAACTAGATGGTCTCTGAGGCCCCTTCCAACTCAAGCCATTCTACAGTTTTATGACAGTACTTGACTGTCCTCTCAAGTCATGTGAACATTCAGTCACTGCTGAGAAAGGAGCAAGTAAGGTTAGAAGAAGGGAAAGTAAGCACTGTCCCATTACCCCTGGTGAGGAATACCCAGAACAGCATTAATTTTATATCCTTTACCAGTGCTACCACATCTGGTGCATTTATCAATAGCAATCCAAAATCCGTTGTATCCATTACTTCAATAAGTCATTTATTTTTTTGTTCGCAAAACAGCCCCTGTGAAAGTCTTTGGGTGGACTCTGGCAAGGAAATAGCAAAACTATTAATGCGACAACTACCAGAAAACAAATCTCCATCTACCTCCGTGCCCTGTGAGGCCTGTGATGTCACCAGAGAGTCACAGTCACCCCGTGACCTCACGATAGGGCAGGAGCACCTGGTGTGAGCACCCAGCCCACCGTCAGTCCTGCTGGGGACTTTCGAGGCGTCAACGTCTTCCCGTTGGAACACGAGACGTCGAGACCTTGCCAGCCCTACGTGAGCCGTCAGAGTCCTGCGAGCGGATTACGAGTCACCGAGGATCCTGCTCCAGGAACGCCAGACGTCCTGCCAGAGACACACGAGGTGTCCGTCACTGGTGGGACACAGCACACGAGAGGTGCCGAGGGCCGGAGGCGGCCTCCAGCGACTCAGTCCTCCGAGCACCTCCGTGCCAGGGCAGCCGTGGCCATGAGCCAGGAGGCGGCTGCCAGCGGGAACCAGGAGGCACAGGCGCGGCCGGCAGAGGCCCACGAGGAGGAGAGGTGCCCCTTCTGCCTTGGCCCGCCGGAAGACCCGACCCGCCCTTTCTCCTGCACGCACATCTTCTGCAGGAGCTGCATTGAGCACTGGGCCGCCGACAGGGGCAACTGCCCCCTGTGCCGCCAGCTCGTCGGAGCGCTCGTGAGCGTCCCGCCACGGCCCCCAGCGAACGCCGCCACCCGCCGGACACGGAGAAGGCTCCGGAGGAGCCAAAGGCAGCGGGAAAGATCCCCGCACCGCTCCCGCAGCGTCTCGCCCCGCCGCGCACAGCGCAGCCCCTCCAGGCGCCCCCGCCGGCTCGTCCGCGGCCTCTCCTGGCAGCGGGAGCTGAACGGGCGCCGCCGGGACGCCGAGGATGCCGAGGACGCCGATTGGCTGAGGGAGGTCCAAGAGCGGCAGTGGGGCTCCGGGGACCACGCGCGGGACCGCGCCGGGCCCTGCTGCTGAGCAGGCGGCCCGACCTCACCTGGGGACAGCACGGGAATGGGAAAGCGCTGGCGGCGAAGAAGGCTGAGGCACCGCACAGCTCTTCTGCCTCGGCTCTACGGACATCACTTCCTTGGACTGCGTCATGAGAAGCATTAGAAGCAGCTCGCGGTCATCGCTCCCCTCCCCTCCGCTCAACCCCGGTGAGACCCAGCGTCCAGGTCTGGGCTCCCCAGTACAACAGAGACCTGGGCACACTGGAAAGAGCCCGATGAACAGCAGCCACGCTCTTTGGAGGACAGGAGCATCTCTCCTACGAGGACAGAGCTGGGACTGCTCCTCACACACCAGTGCCGAGTACAGGCGCAGGATCACTTCCCTAGTCCTGCTCACCACACCATTCCCGGTACAAGCCAGGATGCCGTTGGCCTTCTTGGCCACCTGGGCACACTGCTGCCTTTATATTCAGCCGACGGTCCATCAGCACACCAAGCTCCCTTTCCATCAGGCAGAAATTAAAAAATAAACAACTGGCCAGATTTGATAACATTCTGGGTGTCTGTTTACTCATTCTTCTCCTTTTGGATTTTGAAAGAAGGAGGCTGGCTTACAGTCTAGAGGAAATATCTTTCCCTGTGAAGCAAACTGTGAAGCAAACACAGGAATTTTGGTTTTTTTTTGACCACAGGGCAATTTACTCGGCACCTGGCATGATGGCTGCAGATGGAAGTAGCCTGTCTCCAAGGGGTAAGAGGATCCTAGCCGAGGAACTGGCGGGACTTATTGAAAGGTCTTTAAACTAGGTATGAAGGGGGAAGGGGCCAAAATGAGGGCCACTGGGGTTGAGTGGGTAGTTTGAGGCTCAAAACAGAGCTTGATGGGTAAAGAGGGTGGAGTTCAAAGGGATAGAGAATCACAGAATCACAGAATCACAGAATTATCGAGGTTGGAAAAGACCTAGAAGATCATCCAGTCCAACCATTACCAATACTTCCCAGCTAAATCATACCCCTCAACGCAACATCCAAACGTTTCTTGAACACTCCCATGGTCGGAGACTCCACCACCTCCCTGGGCAGTGCATTCCAATGCCTGACTACCCTTTCCGAGTAGTAATACTTCCTAATGTCCAGCCTGAACCTCCCCTGGCGCAGCTTGAAACCATTCCCTCTAGTTCTATCACTGATTACACGAGAGAAGAGGCCGACCCCCAGCTCACCACAACCTCCCTTCAGGAAGTTATAGAGAGCTATAAGGTCTCCCCTGAGCCTCCTCTTCTCCAGGCTGAACAATCCCAGCTCCCTCAACCGCTCCTCATAAGGCCTGTGCTCCAGACCCCTCACCAGCTTCGTAGCCCTCCTCTGAACACGTTCCAGGGCCTCAATGTCTTTCTTGCAGTGAGGGGCCCAAAACTGAACACAGTACTCGAGGTGCGGCCGCACCAATGCGGAGAAGGGCAGGGGGGCGCTGCTTCCCTAAAGTGTCTGTACACTGATGCACGCAGCATGGGAAATAAACAGGAAGAGTTGGAGATCTGCAAGTGGTCGCAAGGCCGTGATCTCATTGCGATCACGGAGACGTGGTGGGACAGCTTGCATGACTGGAACGTTGTTGTGGAGGGCTGTGTGCTTTTTAGGAAAGATCGGCTGGCAAGGCGGGGTGGTGGAGCTGCTCTTTATGTGAGAGAGCAGCTGGAATGCATTGAACTCCGCCTGGGGGAGAGTGATGGAGCAGTGGAGAGCTTGTGGGTGAGAATCAAGGGGCAGGCTGGTAAGCGTGACACTGTTGTGGGTGTGTACTACAGGCCCCCTGATCAGGAGGAGGAGGTTGATGAGGCCTTCCATAAGCAACTGGAAGTAGTGTCACGATCCCAGGCGCTGGTGCTTATGGGGGACTTCAATTATCCAGGTATTTGCTGGATGAGCAACGTGGCCAGGCACGCGCGGTCCAGACGGTTCTTGCAATGCGTTGAAGACAGCTTTCTGATGCAGGTGGTGGAGGAACCGACGAGGGAAGGGGTGTTACTGGACCTTATTCTCACTAACAAGGAAGGACTTGTTAAGGAAGTAAAGGTCGGGGGCAGCTTGGGTTGTAGTGACCACGAGATGGTGGGGTTCAAGGCCCTGAGTGGAAGAAGCAAAGCAAAAAGTAGGATCACTACCTTGGACTTTAGCTCTGGTATACGAGGACAGAGCTGGGACTGCTCCTCCTGCCAAAGAGAAGGCACGGGGGGGATCTTTCAATGTCAATAAATTATGGGATATCCCAAAATTGGTGGTAGAGCAGTTGTTTCTATTTCGTTTTGAGAAATGAAATACAAGCTCAGCCAGGGATCCTGCTGTAAATAAAGGCCAGTGGGTGCGGATAAGTTCTGCTGGTCAAATAGGTTGTTTCCAGAACCCTCAGACTCAGCACTCTGACTGCCGGTGGCACCGTGACAGGTCTGCCAGCAAATACTTCCACGCCTGCTGCTGCTGCACGTTCTGGTCACGTGGCACCCGTGCCTGAGGTTGGACAGCCACTGCTGATTTGGGAGGGACTTTCGCACGGCGCCTGGGAAGATGGGCAGCCACGGGTGCCGCTGAGTGTCCTCCTCCGGAGCTGCTGCAGACAGCCCTGCTCCTGCCCGGCTGCAGCGGCCCGCTCGGGCTGAGCTGCGTTGCTGCCTCTGGGGGACCTTCCTTCGGCTCCACCTCCAGAGAAGGGGCCGCTGGGACTCTTCTCAGGGCAGCTCTGGGTTTGCACGTTTCGAGCAGGTGGGCGCAGTCTCTCGCGAAAGAGGCATTGTTGTCGTAAAAGAGTTGGGAAAAATGCGAAGAGTCGCCGCTCTTCAAGAGATGAGATCTAAGACTTCTAATTGCAGAGGATGAACACAGACATTAAAAAGGTCTCTCGGTCAGTTTAGGCTGACCACAGCTTTGCGTTGCAGCTGCATTAAGTCATAACTACTCTGGTGTTTTCCTGTTCGGGAGCAGAGCATTGTAGGATTGTCAAAAAGAAAACAATTTAGGGGTGGAGGTTTAATCACAAACAGAACTAGATGAGGAGAATTTTCACTTGACTCATTTCCCAAACTCTTTTTCCAACAGACTTCTTCACCTAACAGGGACCCCAGGACTGTTTTCTACCTCTCAGGAAAACACCAACATAAAATGACAATAATAAAAGATAAAGTTTTTTCCACTTTTACTCCATTAACAGCAGGGCCTCAGCCATTTGTAGCCGGTTTTAACAAGTTAAGTAATTTGTCCCCCTCCCTGATGCTATTTGTCAGTTTATAATAAAATATTTTAGATTCCTAATGCAGTGAGTGCCAGCCAGGAACAAGAGATCTGAACAGTCATCCCAATCTGTAATCACTCCAGCTGAATTTTCAAAGTAGCACATTTGCAGATTTCCTCCCTATGTGTGACTAAAGCTCAAGAGTGAAACTCCGCAGGTAAAAACCAAAACAAGGTGCAAAGCCCTTCAGAGCAGCTCATGAATCAGCACCAAGCTGCCCTGCACTGTGTGAGCTAATCTTATGTGTCATGGACAGACACAGAGCACACAACAGAGATGACTATTATGTTCTGCAATTCGTTAGGAGGAACACTTGAAAATTAGCTCAAAACAGGCATGAAGTTCCAAGGAAGTTAGGAAAAAACTGAAGTTTTAACAAATGAAAACAACCAACACAAACAGAGAGGGTTGGTCACCCCTGGAAAGGGTTCACAGAGTCATTTCGCCCAGAAAAAATGTGTTGCCTTGGGGTAAGCGCAGTTTAAATACACACCAGCAGCTTCTCCATCTTTTGCTTTTCAGTGTGTGGGTATGCCTACATGCAAAAGCATCAGTTTGATACTTTCCCACAGTGATACACATCTCTGTGGTGCAGAAAAGATAGCAAATATCCCCAAAAATCTGAACACTGTTCTCACCTTTCCTTCTCTCCCTCATTCCATCTTTATGAAGGACATGGGTAATACAGACACTGAGTGCATACACTGAAAGCAAAGGGAACTGGTTCAACAGAGCATGTGACAGTGGGCACACTCACCTTCCAAATGCATTAGAAAAGTTCACTGCGTACCACAAGGAAAGCAGATGATGGTGGTACCTTTTGAACAGCGTCCCCTTAGCCTTTGAGGCTGACATCATGTTTTGTAGGGCTCTGCAAACTGTTTGGGCATGCAACCATGTTACCTCACACAGGTACTGATGAATAATATTATTGATCTTTCCTACTCCTTCACAATTTTCACGCTTGACAACTTTATTAAGTTTTCAGTAGGTTTCTCTCCGTCTTTCTGCCTTTCTTTGTGATCATCTTCCACATTTTCATTTCTGATTTGGCATTACAAATTATTTGCCTTTGTTCTTCTCTCTCCACCTTCATAATTGTGCCTCAATGCATATTTAAGATGTTAACAGCACACAAGAGAACTTTCACTACAACACAGCACAATAAGTGAACACCCTATAAAATCTAGATATGCACATCACAGCTGCAGCCAGTGGATGCTGAGTGTGCTCAGTAACAGGGCTGAGGCTTCAGCAGAAGCTCCTATCTTCAGAAAACGTGACCCTAAGGTTGCAGTCTCCTTCGTATCACTGATTTATCCCAATTTCCCACTAATCTAATTCCAATGAACTCCACAATAATAAAATGGAAGGGGAAAATAAGGGAAAAATGCCAGAAGAACAAAGAAAATAATACACAAAGGAGGAGTAGGGCGGCTTTAACTCACAGGAAATAAGCCTTGTGCAGTCTCCTTCCTCAAAAAGAAGCCCTCTCAAAATTGCTACAAACTAAAAGACAGTGAATAAACTCTGAATTTGGACTCAAGTGCAAAATTTCCACAAAGTCAGTTGCAGTAATAACAATAAAGATGAGAGAGAATTTTCTCCGTAACTGCCGCAATATTTTCCAAATACACTCAGCTGAATATAAAATGTAGCACTGTGCTTTTTTTTGGGGACTAGCATATGGCAGCGAGAGCTTCAGACAAGTCACAGGGGGCTGAGTCTTAGAGGATTCAATGAGAAAGTTACTTGAGATGTGCTCAGAATAATTTCATAGTTTAGAAGCACATATTCTTAGTTTCCTCGCACAATTTCCTAAGAGCCACTTAGCTACTGCTTTGTTTGTTTATTAGCCTCTGGATTCCGGAATTTGTTCTTTATGCTGAAACCAATTTACACTGAAGTGACAAGTATAAACACATGGCAGTCTCCGCAAGTCCCATGCTATGCATTTGCTCTCCCATACCTTAAAAAACTAATCCAAAACTGAATTACTTTAAGCTTCCAGCGTGATTTACAGGAGCAAGATTTCAACACATCTTATGATTAGTCCAGCCTACGCTCACTATCACTACATATCATCAAAGTGTATAAATCTGACAGTTTGGTAGATTCTACTTTCAAATCCCACAATTTAGGGTTTTTTTTTTTATGGTAGATCAATTCAATGCAAAATTGCAGGACATGAAATGTCAGCCCTATATGTGTTTTCAATGCATTTTAAAAGGACTTCTACCTCTACTATATCTGAGCACAAACCTGATCCTTCCTCAGTGCAGTAATCCCATGAGATTAAGTCATACTGTAAATACCAGATGAATTACAATCGGATTAGATGGGCAGTCTGTTCGTTTACTCAACACAGCTGCGCTCCAGAGTCTTTTCACCACTAGTCTCCATTTATAAAATGAATGCTTTGTCCCTAAAATAAGTGAACACTGTTTCTATTTCACGACTCTTTTATATTACCATTACCAATTATGTTACTATCACCAGTGACAAGGACATTTCTCCTCCTAAGGAGGAATCAGAATGCTCCTTGAGAGACCAATAGGAAAGCTGTTCTTGACAGAGAGATCCGCAGGGCAAGATTTATTTTAAATATATCACTGAAATATCCTTCGATAGTCTGCATTCTATTTCAGTCAAGCGGAATACAGAGAAGATCTTTTTGGAGTTATGTATGAGAAAGATGCACATTGATTTCCTGAAATTTCCCAGGACTTGGCAGATTCATCACAAGTATTTCCGTAGTTTCCAAACCTAGTACTTCTGCCTACATCACATTTATGAGGCTCAACGCTAGGTCTGGCATAGCTTGGAGTTTAGAGAGAATTTCTACTGACTTACCAGCAAGAATCGTGTTTAATAATGTTCAGTCTTGTCTGCACTTTGCCAAAATCTCTCTACCACTTCACTACAACTATTTATAGATGTCAAAACACATCCCTCATAATTGTTCCCAATTACAGAAATCACCTTGCCATTTAGGTTCAAATTTGCTTCCACCCAGCACACAAATCTGGTGTTACCGTCTTTTAATAAAAATCACTTCACCTTACTGAGTAATGGAGCTAAGGCCTTCATATAACAATTTTGATTGCAGGCCACGAAAGTATTAAAGCAAGACAAAACCAATATCTGCCCTGACTCACATTCTCAGTATTCTGCTGACTCCACTCTCACCTCTACCTTCTGATTTCAGAGTCATTATTCCTGATTTTCAGAGACCTGCAAGAATAAAACTGCTGAGAGTGGGGCAGACTGAAGTCCTCTTCTCAAGCTCCACCATACTTACATGTCTGCACGTATCAGCAGCTGGGGACAGTGCTGTCAGCCCACTTGAGCTGGTGGTGATCACAGGCACACAGAATTCAAGTGAGCTGCTTACCAAGGAGATGTGTTAGAAGGACACCAGTGCATTTACTGGTACCGCAGGCACCCTGTCATCAACCACTGCTCACCTGAGCTTCTGCACTACCAGCATTAGGCAGACTGAGGTAACCTGGCCATACCAGCCTGGAATGTCTGTGATCGAAAAGCAGAGGTGAAAGACAGGCGAGCACTGAATACCCAGAGAAGTGTTCTTGTGAGTGCCCTGAGTATGCCCTGAATTGATGAGACTAAGAAGTTCAGCCCTGACCTCACTGCTATCAGTAATGCAACAGAGCAGCGTAAACGCAATCAGTGGAAAATTCACCTCTGATCTCTATTAATTTATTAGCCTGGAAACAAGAATACCTTCTTTTAACAGACAAAAGCCACTACAGTCTGTCATGTTACAGCTGCCAAATAGGTAAAATGTAGCACTCTCACAAACATAAAATTGGTTGTTCTCTGAAAAGAGCTTTTCTGTTAGGCAGGCATTCAGATTACAAAGTCATGAAGTGATTTTATGGAAGTTACAGAAGAAAGCGTACTGAGCACACTTTGCACTCAGACAAAAGATGTTACGGCTGAGTCCCACTGCAAGACACTGTCTTTATGACCATTGACCAGGAACACTTATTTTCAAGAGAAATACTGGTGCCAGATTCTGCTTTCACTCACACCTGTGACTCCTGCTGATTCCATTAGGAGCTTCCATATTTCACTAACTCAGAAGAAGTGCTCTGTGTAAACCTGAAGGCACATGGGACAATACTTTTATGATACAGTGTATTCAAAGTCAATATTGGCTTAAGGTTTTTTCTACACAATTTCCTCCCATCCTTTCCTCTGTGTGTGGGTAATGTGTTTTAGGTCATGTTGGTTTTCATATTGATTCACAGTATAGCCTCACAACCAGTCTCACTGTCACAGCTGAAAGAGATACTCTGAAGCACAGGACAGAAGGAGGTGGTGGGAAGGGGAGGAATGCTTTAAGCTGATACCTCTGGTTTCCACCATACACTTAGTGATTACTGGAAAAGTTAAGGTTGATCAATAGAGGCCCGTCGAAAGTACTGCCTGGACATTTCACTACAAGTTGCTTAGACAATCATCTTAACATCCATTGCAACATTAAGAAGGTGGAATACTGAGAAGATCCCAACTCACATGGGACTACTTTGACTGCATAGAAGTTAATGAAAACTGACTCCTATTGCAAGACCAAGCCATGAATTGTACTTCTGTCTGACATGATTCTGTAGTGTGGCACACATGCTTAAGAATCTTTAAGATACAACAATACAAATGCTAACTTTAACAACATTCACAGTTTTAATAATAATCATTTTTCTTCTAGTTACAGAACAATTATATATGGAATTCAGAGTTCTGCAGTATTTGCTTTTTGCCAAGTATTAGATTTAGTAAAATACGGTGGAAGTTGTTATTCTACGAGTAAGAATGAGAAAAATTGTATTAAGAACTTACTTTCTGCAGGTTCCTTAGATCTTCTGCCACTGGAGGACTTCCTCAGGAGACTTCGTCCTGAGGTAAAGAGGCTGGTTAGTTCCTCCAGAGGACTGGTAGGTGTCCGAGAACGGGAACTGCTCTGAGATGATGACCCGTAGGTACTGACTGAGACATTTACCATCTTTCCTCCTTCTTGCAAAGTATTTCTGGCTGTAGAATGAGGCACTGATGGAGAGCTTCTTGAGAGACTTCCTGAATGTACAGAGTCATAAGGTGGAGGTCTTTTGAGGCTTAGAGGGGTAAGAGACCTACCCATACTGACAGGAGAAGGTGAGGCAGAGTGACTTTTAGGATAACCATGTGGAGACTGTGTTCTGTATAAGGTAGAGGGATGAGGAGGTGAAGAGGTGTGCCCAGGGGTGCTAGTTCCATGAGATACCATCTGCTCTTTCTCCAGTTTTTGATGGCCTGGTGTATGAGGTGGCAGTGAAGATGGAGAAGCTCCAGCTTGTTGTTTTATGTAAGACACGTTTTCTAAAACGGGAAGCTTTGTGACCTCTAGTGGAGTTAGAGGAGACTCGTCAGAATTTGGGGAACACTGCACTGGTGCTGGTGGGAACACCAGCAGTGGAGGTCTGTGAGAAAGCAGATTTGGAAATGGTGGGGGTATATCACAAAGCAAGCCCTTGGGAGTAGATGGCACTGAAGTCTTGGTGAAATCGAGGTCAGGCACTGTGGGAGTAGCACACTGAGAAGAACAAGTGTGATGGTCATATTCACATTGACATTTTGAATCTTGGCCTACATCATCAAATATAGGGTATTTCATCTCCTCATAGACTGCTTCACTTTGGTCATCTTCATCTTTTTTGAAGTCTCTGAGTATATTCCCAACCATTTCAATATAAACAGGCTCTTCTTCCTCTGTGTCTGGGGCAGGACTGCTGACCTGTGACAAGGACGCATCCCTAGTGAGTGGTGTCTTCATAGGGCCATGCTTTTTGATGTAAGTTTCATCAAAAGATGTGCTTAACTGAGTGTTTGGATTCCGTTTCGGCTTAGGAGGTGGAATCTTCTTTGTATATTCATCACTATGAGGTCTTGGTTTGGCTGACACTGAGAACAGAACAAAATACAAATTCATAAGAAATATTTAACAATCTTTGTCAAACATAGGATCTCTGTAACAGTCTTATAAATCTGGAATGGGTTTCATGGTACCAGCCTGTTGCTGGCTTTTTCTGGTAGCGTATCAGTTGAACTCTACATAAATAGCATCCTATTCAAAACACTCCTAATCTTTCCCCAAGAGGTTGTGACTCTCCAATAGTCAGCCACTAATGAATGTTCCCCCTCCTCTGGGACAACTGTTCTCTATCAAACTCTTTAGACAGGAGGACTTTCCATTTTTAATTATTATGCTTTTGAAATATCACTGTGGAATTTAAAAAACCCCCAAAGTTGTCAAGGACATAAAATTAAGTATCTGAATGAACTCATTATGGCTGTAAGAGAACACTTAAGGTCCTGGACATTCACACTTGGAATGACAGTGATGCAACTCCACAGTAACACATTGATGAATCAAGACTTTTTTGCTTACAGTAACATCTTGCATAAAGTACAATTGTCTCAGCACTGAAAGGGAAAGGAAATGCTAACAAAAATACCGTGAAACGTCCTGTTGGGATAATCTTAATCATTTATCTGAATTCAGTCCTATGAATACACAAGACTTCAGTGAAGTCAAGAGAAACAAAATACCTCATAGAGTGAGATCCTTCTGAAACAGGTTTATTTAGAAACAACAGATCATTTTATCTGTGAAATTAGAAATCAAAACATGATGAAATTCATTTGAAAAGGTTAAGGATTTCTTAAAATTATCCTTGAGGAATTAAAGACAAATGAAACTCATTTTGTTCTCTTTACACAAATACTTAATAAAATATCTCACTAAATGTTGGGGTTAATAGAGTACCTCATTAAATGTTCAGCTGAAGTCAGTTTTTATCCTACATGGATTCAAGTCCAAAATGAAATTTGCTACACATACTGAACCTACTTTGCACTCCTATAGGGTAAACAGCTCTCGCACTGAAGGCCTTCACACCTCATTGATAAGTTTCTCAGTTTTCAAAAACTCCTAAACTGCATGCCAGCTTAGAATGGCACCTTTCCATTCTTATCAGATAGTATTGCTCTTTGCAATTTGCTGCTACAGATCTATCGCTGCAAACTCAGCATTCAGAGAATTTCCAGATCCCCTTTGCTGACCCAACAATCAGACAGCAGCTAGTGAATGTCTGATGTTAAACCAACCAGGCAGCACTCATGGAGTTAAAAATACTCTTTCTGAAACAGCTTTCAATGTGTTCCCAAAGCCAGCGGCTCTGCCAGCTGCAAGGCAGTGTTTTGATGGCCTGCTAGGATGCTGACTGCTGGGGAAGGCGCCTGCACTGCTGCATTTTGCTGATGAGCTTTGGTCAATGTCAGAGGAAGATTCAAACCCAGCATTACTGCTTTGTCATCCTTCTGCTTTCTCTCTTAAATAATTCTTTGGTACTTCTTAAAAGGCACAGAAATATTGGCAGCTGTTAAACAAGATCCTAGGTTTGTTTGGGACTAAGGAGACTTGGATATATGTGTGAGCTTACAAATGAAGTAACAGGACTGCTCTTCATCAATAACATGCATCTAACATATAACTAATGTACAACAGAGCAAAAGCAAAAAGAAAACTAACCAGAAATAAAAGGAAAAAAGAAAAAAACCCCATAAAGAATGAGATTATACTTTCACGATGGTTCCAATTAATGTGTTCCACTTTGGAGCAGGCTAGGGACATGCAAAAGCTACTTCAGATAAGCGTATTTGGTAGCTTGATAGTTTTCACTCTGTGGATATATCCTAATGTACTTTAAATTTGTCTTTTTAATTAACCCAAATTAATTTTCTTGAATGTCTTAAGATAGACTTTGGGGAATGAGATGTAGGCTATGTGAATCATTTGGGCTTTGCAGAAAATATTACTCCTGATGTATTTGACCATACGATCAGATTTTTCTTGCTAAACCACCATTCCCTTTCTATTTAGTATATTAATTTTATATCACATTCATACAAGTTCTACTGACATCAACTTGAGCTCAGCCCTCTCTCCACACCTTCCTTAATCTGATTTACAACTCTGGCAAATGCAATCTTCTTCATATTGGTGTCATTACAATGAAGAGGCTGTCAATGAGACCGGAACAAAACGCCTGAGTGCTTCTGAGCATTTTGCACAGGACCTGAACTCTGATTTGTAACAGCTATCAGGTTGCAGACTGCTGCATTTGGAAATCACCTATTTTGGAAGAAGAGGCTTTCTGCAAATTTTAGCTCCCTACGCACCATGCACATCCTCAACATGTACCTGAGATATAAGTGTTTCCCATTCCTCTGCCATCAGTTTATCCTTGGTCCCTATTCTGTCATCTACCTCTCCTAAGCCACAGGTGTCACACACAGAGCTCTGTCTCACAGCTGTATCCCAACTCTTCCAGTTTTTATCTGGAGCAATGTTACACTGATGGCAAAGTAATAAAAAATGCTCTTGTGCTGGTAGCCATTCAATGCTAGTTTCAACTGATATGCTTACTTAAAAATAAAAGTGTTTAAGAACACCATGTTTTCCAAGAAATTGCTAGAAATAGCATTTGCTTCTTTCTTCCTTCTATTTTCACCATTTTTATGCAAGCTGATGAGGTTCTGCTGTGCAATCTCTGCCCCTCCCGAAGCGCTGGGGTTTATACAAACAACATTCAGACATTATTACATTACAGACAAGGAAATGAGAAATGTCATGGAAAAATGAGTGACATTCTGCCATCTCGTCTCATGAAGTATTTTTGCATGGTTTGAAATTAACTGCTGCACTGACACACATAGCATTCTCATCTGCCATTGCGTAGTATGTAGCATTAGCCTAAAATATCTTGGTGACATTATCAACAAAAAGGTCAAATGATCTGGCCCTGCCATATGATCCGCAGCATAAAACGTGACAAGGTGAAAGATTTGCTTTCCTCTTTCTATTCAAAGCATTCTTTCTCTGCCAGTTTCCTTTATTAAAGCATCTATTTCCAGGAGATGGTATGTTATGAAGATCCTTTTCTTTCCATGATAAACTGCACTATTAAAACTAAAATTTAAAACTAAATACTTTAAATATTTATCAAACCTTATAGAGTTGCCTCCAATCTGCTACTTAGCATTTACATTTGGTTCTGTAAGACTTCCTAGAGGATACAGAGCAGCAAAGAAATCTTTTATTATGATTGGGAAGAAAGGAGCTGCACAACACCTACCGGGAACTTCCTTCAGCTGCAGTGGGGCATTCAGGAGATGAACAGAATTAGCTTTGAGAATGCTACGATGCCAGACACTATGTTTACTGAACAAAGATTTTGACTCTGAAATGCTGCTCAATAGCAAAGGCTGAATTCACAGCACCCGTGGTTATGGAACACCTGCACACAAATTCCTGCTCTACTCCTAAATACCAGAGGAAAAAACAGGAATCCTGAAACTGAACAGAACTGTGCAAAGCTAGCAAAAGGAGCAGGGAGTATTTGTACAGCTCCTGTGTTACCAACATTTGGCAGGGATAAATGTGCACAAATGCTGAAGCCCTGGCAAGAGCCCACAGCCAATGAAAGGAGATTATTTGGCAATCTCCTGAGAGGAACAGGCAAGACTGCTTTAAGTACTTGACATTTATCAGGCAGAAAAAGCATTCGGTGCCTGCTGGGAACATAAACTCCTATGAAAAGCAAACCATGCTGACATATTGGTGATACACGTACTGCAGTGTCATCTCCTCTAAATATGGGGTAATTAAGTGCTTTTCAACATGGATTACCATGTCCCCAGTTTGTTTGTCCCTGATAATCCACCCTGAGACCCTGCCACCAGTACTTCATTGCACATGGGGCCTGAACCAAAGGTAAATGGAAGAAATATGAAAGTTCCTATGGGCCCCAATAGGCTCTGATCTGGGTCTTGCTTCCTCAGGGTGATGCTCCAACAGCCACTGCTGTCACTGAAGGATGCAGCTCTTCCACTCCAGGGATTATTCTTTCATCTACTGAAGCAAGCTGGGCATTCCTATAAACTCAGGGATACAGAGGCATAGAGAAGGACTATCATTGGTCTGTAAATGGAGTTTTTCTTTGCGGGGAATAGCAAAAATCTGCCACTGCTTTTTCAATTAGAAATAAACTTGCTCTTTTGTTAATTCCCACAGGCAAGGAAACCCAGTTAATCATGACACCATGCGTCAATTTCTTGATCTACTTACAAACAGACGGTGAAGATGAGTCGGCATTAGGATTGCTCACAAGGAGTTCCGAGGACCTGCAGACAGTGAGAAGCAGCTCGTGGCCACGGGTTCCCCAACTACCTGCAGTCCCCATGCACTGCTTCAGCTGGGATGGGAAACAGGGCATGATGTGCTCAGCTGGAGGCTGCAGAGCCACATATATTCAATATTTGGAGAGTTTCCCTGATCTGGCTATTTTCAAGACCTCTCCTCCCAGAACAAAAGTTTCTGGATTTTTTTTTCATCTCCAATCATGGCAGTTCCCTACTCCCTTCCCTCTCTGCAAATACCACATCACCTCCATAAAATATCCTCAGGGTTCTCCTAGGAGAGATATTTGTCTTTCAGTCTGCTCTGTTTTTCTCACCACTTGAGAAGCCAGAGGGTAAGATGAAAGTGAGGACAATTTCTCTCTCTGCCAGGTGCCACTTCCCTAACTAGTGATGCAAAATTGCCTCACGAAGCCCCTGTGGATGCTTTCATTGCAGAGCACAAAGGCAATTCGCTGCCAGGGCTGCAGGGAGCAGCGCAGAGGTGCTTGGAGGACAGCGGTTCAGCAGCCACAGGGAGCTGCTGCTGTTGCCCAGGCTGTAGGAGCACAGGTGCTGTGCTAAGGGCTCTGTCTTCAGCACTCCTAATTGCCAAACCCACAACAGCTGAAGAACTGGAAGCACTACCATCCCTGCAAATAAAGACCAACTTCACTGAGTTTACACCTGTTGAGCAGCAACTGCCTGTATTTATTGGCAATCTAGTGCCAAGCAATTATCTGCCTCTAATAAACTGAAAGGAAAACCAAACACACAGGCAGTAATAACTTCAGTTCTGATCTGGAAGCAAGCGGCATGGTGCTTAAAATAGCCTTACAAAACCCCATTGAATAGGCAGAATATGACATTTTTGAAATGAGATATTTGTAGCACAAAGGTTACGCTTTCAGACATAGCTTTCAGACATGCCCAGGTGATCCATCTTTCATAGTTGATTTTGGAAATACGAACACTGCTTGCCATCCTATCCTCTTGCAGCATTTTTTTTTCTATATGAAATACGCAAATATGTTATCGCATTGTTCCTTTCTCTTTGCTTACTGTATAAGGAATGAGTGAAAACATCTGAAAACTAAAATGGATTTTGTCATTTTCCATTGTCTTTTAGGTGTTTTACCAGCTTCTGTAGTTTGGAGACCAAGCTGATTTATTGCACCGTTCACTCAAACAGGACAAAAATGCAAGTAACAGTACAATTCTTCCCTTTCAATTTCTGCAAGAGGCCACAGAACTCAATTTCTTTCCAAATAAAGGAATGATTTGAGGCCTAACTTTTTTTTTAATTCTTACAAATGTTATTCTAAATGCAGAAGAAATTAATCGTGCTGCATTTTGAGGGATACCTCTATCAAAAAGAGCCTCCAGGAGTGAAAGGAAATGGAATTTCTTTAATTACACCCTGAACTTGCTGGGTACTGAACCAAAGATGCACAGATCCTGATTTACAGCACAGAACTGAATGGGGAAAATCCAACACTGGGGCTGCACAGAACCTACGTGTGCATGCATGTGTGTGGTGTAAGTTCAAGACAGTAAGTAACCCCACTGGCTTTTATGAAATGAACTCCTTGTTCAAAGGTGCACCTGATTGAAAGAGCATTTGTGCACCAGTGCTTATACTGGGTCTGATTTCATTATCTCTGAAGATGAATTCTGAATATTCTTAGTGAGACTGAATTTAAAAAGGCACAGTCCTCTGAACTGTGCAAAAGATTGGCACTCAGGAGACCCGAGTTTAATTTGTATCTCTGTCACAGGCCCCAGGGCCTCGGATGTCATTTCAGCCCTTAATGCCACTTATTCACATGTGCCTTTTGCCAGTTTGAACTCTAAAGTGCTTTAGGAAAGGTTTTTTGTTGTTGTTTATACCAGCCTTTGCGCAGTGGCTCCCATCATCGCAAAGCCACAGTAGAAAACAAAACCCAATATTAAAGGTATCTATTGGAGGTATCTTTTCTTGTCTAAGGAATTTTCAATGGCAAATGTTCTTACACTGCAAAGAGCCATAAATTATGTGCACAGACACAAACATCTTAGCACACGACCACAGAAACATTAGCAGCGGGTCAGAGTAACATCAAAGAACAAATCTTTGTTGTGAAGAAAAACCAGCCATCAAAACAGCACCATCTTCATGGCCATGAGTCTTTTCCCTGCAAGTTACACTATGCTTTTCTAAAGGATGATCGTAGGAAAAAGCAAAGAAGGAAAAGAACATGGAAGGAATAAAAGAAGCATCTGATTCACTGAAACACCTTTGCAGTAAGCACCTTCAGCAAAGTGATTTCAAACAGGACATATTTCTTCCTCATCCCGGATCTATTTCCTCTTACTGGAAGTTGTTTGAGCATTTTAAAGAGGACAAAACTCTACTCAAAATGGAAGGACTAAAAAGGCAGTGTCCTAAAATGATACTGATGAAAAAAATAATAATCTATTCTAATAGTAAAGTAATCCTCAGATGCCTCAAGGCTGTGATTAAGGAGACTTCTTGAAAATTACTCAGGTTGCTTTATTTTGACTACAACTTCTTCCAACTTTTAAAATGAGTGATTTCTGCTCCAATCCAAGTGACCTTGGTAGCAACATTCCAGAACTTAATGCCTGTATAACAGTAGAATTGGGCCCTGCAATTAAATTAAATTTTGCATTAATTCACCAATATCTGAAAGAAACCAATGGTCATTAAGGTTGGAAGACACGCTGTATGCAGTTTAGGCCTGTGTCTCTAGGCCACAAAGCCAAATTTGCAGCCCCCCTGCCACACTCTTTACATGTTATAAATGCCAAAGGACCCATATCAGCCATCCCGCTGCCAGAGCCTGCACCTTTGCTCTGCATTCTCAAGACAAGGGCAGACCCAGAGATGTCAGGATATTTCAAAAACTCAAGCAGTCAGGAGTACCAGCATGCTGGAGGGAGTTTGTCCCCAAACTGCTGGACTCCAGTGCAGAGTGACTTCCAGGCTTTCTCTTTCATATCCCTCCACTGCTCTGTACACGCAGCTGACACACTGAGCTTTGCTCATTAACCTTACCGACAGTGAGAAGGTCTCCAAAAATTACCTAAGGGACAAAATATCCTCCTGATTGCCCAGTCTCACCCTTTCATATACTTTGAACTTCACTTCCTAGTTCTTTCAAAGATTGAGTAATTGTTGTCCCCACTTTGTACAGATAGCATTTAATAGGCAAAACCAAAAAGGAAGAATAATTACAAAATGTTTGTGATCAAGCCTTTCTGTACTTTAGTTTGAAGCTAGAAGTTATTGTCAGTCGCCACAGCTCTGGAAATACAGAAAGAACAAGATTTGTTTTTTTTTTTTTAAAAAAAAAAAAGTGGAGAGGTGGAAGGATTACTGGCAAAATGGGAATCTGAGTAAAGAATCCTTACATTAACCACACGGGCAGCCACTGTTGCTGCTAAAGTGTTGCTCTGTTGTGTTTCAGATTGCCTGCAGTCCTCATGTGAAACAGCTTTTGCAGCCTGTGCAGCAGTAGCACTAAGAAAAATAAAAATACTGAAGCTGTATATGATCTCAAGGATTTCTAGATGTAGAAAGGCAATTGGCGTGGGAACTCATCAATAGCAAGCATTAGATGCATTACATTAAGAGTACGCAAATAAAACCTACTGAATCACGATTGCAGAGAACTTAATTTACAAAGCACATTTGCCTGTTTGTTGGGGGCTCTGGTGCTCATCTGCAGAAGTCACAATGGAGCACAATGGAAAAGCATCTACAAACTGACAACATAAGTAAAGCCCTTCAGTTTTAAAGCAATGTTTATGGCATATTGACTGTCACCTTGGAGATGGAACCTGAACAGCTTTCACTGTTTTACTGTAAATAAATTGTTATCACTCTGTTCTTACAGCTACCCACAAACTCACTGCTCTTCACAGTGAGAACTCGGACCGAATTCAGCCCTTGTTACCCTCTACTCTTCATCTTTGTTATGGTACAGCTATTAGAGCCCAGTTCTAATAGGGCTGTCAGCTAGGGTTATCTGCTGCCTCTCCCTCTCTACAGCTATCCACCTGGAATTCTCCAAGTACCACCGAAAAGATGGTGAGGCTCTGCATTTTGTCTCACAGGATGTGCTGTGTGATAAGCCAAGTTCCACCAACACATGTGTCAGACACCAATGTCATGTCAGTTAGGTATGTAGCGGGTACCACTCTGATTGTGGGCAACCCTTGGGGGGTGTTGGGGCTTATTTACATGTTTTCTGCCACCTGAAAGGCACTGATGGTCTCTGCAGTGCCATTTGGCAATGTTCACCTGAACAAAGGCATATTTCAGCCTGAATGCAACTCCAAGGGAACAACGCTTGTACTGATTTCTAATTATCATAGCTGAGGGAGGTAATGAGTGAAAGCATCCCTGGCTGAGCTTCATGAACTTCTCAGAGAAGGTACAGTGCAGCTGCTTTCCAACTCTGTGCTCACAGAAACACTGAACAAAACTGACCTCTGCAAGAGCTCCTGGCTCTGGGTGCTCTAACAGACTGCCTACACCCAAGCACTGGAGTCTGAAATGATTCACAGAGAAAAGGAGAAAGAAGGAAATCAGGCTTGAGAAACACCAAATGCTTAATTAAATGGTAAGTTTAGATCACCTACTTCACTTGTTCAGAACAATGTTATGCATTTGCTCACTTGTTTTAAATGTTGCTTTGGTCTATAAATATCCCGCCCAGCACATTCTCAGTGACTATATGCTAATACTTGAATAGTTTGTCTTGAGATATGTGACTGTCTATTTTTTAGATCCACAGCAATACTTGTCTTCTTCTTACAGATAGAATAAGTAGGTCAAGCCCATTATTTGCTGACATAAGTAGCAAGCTGCTTGCCAAGCTTCTAAAATAATTGCAGCCCATTAAATCAAGATGGCAGTCCCACTGAGGTGATACTGTGTGTAACACCATGTCCTGGTTTCAGCTGGACATTATATATATATAATTCTCATTACTACTATAATCTTTTTTCTCTTTCCTTTCTGTCACAGTAAATAGTTTTTATCTCAAGCCAATTGCTTTTTTCAGTTCTCTCACCCATCCCACCAGGGGAGAGGGGTGAGCGTCCACCCAGACAAGAAACCAGCAGCTTTCCCTGCATCCCTCTTCCCCTGAAATCCTGTGGCTTTTGAGCCATCCTTTTCCTTAAGGCTACTGCATGAAAAGTCTCTCACTGCCTCTGAATGACACATCCGGCAGGCCTGTCTCTGATGAAGCTCACATTTCAAAACAAAGCAGAATGTTGATCGCAGAGGTCAGATGAGTCACCACAGAAAGAGCAGCAGGAAAGCAAATGACCCCTGCTGGAGCAGAGTTCATCTAGACAGGCACTCCTGCCTTCACGGAAAGGACACAAGGTGACCCTGCAGAAGCAGTTTCTGCAGGTTGTCATTGAGCATCTTTTGGGGTGAATATAATGATAGCTGAAGTGGGCAGAGCATTGTTAGAGCAGCTTCCAGCACACAGCAGTGCCTGGAGGCATCACACCTCTGCGGTCAGAGGCTGAGCAGCGCTGAAACGCCCCGTGTAATCGGCTTAGGAGAAGAGCTCACAGCTACTCATTTTACTTCCTTCTCTACAGGGGTGACTTCTCTCTCCTCCTCAACTTTAAATAAAGCATTGACAAAATTACAGACAATTCACATGTTATCAGCTGCCTCCCCCTCAGAGCTACTCTGTGTGCCTGGCATCTACAATTTTATCTTGCTTGTTTTTACAGTGGCCTGCTGAAACTAGTAGAGCCCTGTTGATCTACAAGAGTCCTGCAGCCTGGCCTAACCACCATAAATTCACCTTGTATAGCTGCACTGTACATATGGTAAGTGCCATATTGGCAGTGTTGTACAAGACTCCAGATAAGAGAATTTTCTCCTTTCAAAGACAAGACTTAACCTCATTGTGTCACCTCAGAAGTCAGAAAGAGGATGAGAGAAACATGGAGCACAAAAACGAACAGAGGAATTGTTGCCAGTGACCGTTCCAAAGCTGTGCCAGGAAGTTCACCCATGACTGCTGAACATGTTTAGCTCAGGCTGGACTACTAGAAACAAAGAGGAGACTTGATTAAAAACAAGAACCCTAACAAAAGAGGGAAAAGATGCCAAGAAGCAAAAAACAGAATATGGAACAATGAGAAAAAGATCAGCTGTAGCAGAAGTGTTTGGAAAGCTGAGGTAAATGAAAGGTAATTAAAGCAAGAGTAAAGCACCTGTTTAACCTGTTTAAGCAACAGGTTAAAAGTCACTAAGCCACTATCAAAGGGAAGAAGCAAGCATCAGCTATCAGAATATGACTGGAGTGGCACAAGTGTAGCCAACATAATTTATTCCCATCTTATTCACCAAAATCTAAGTATTAAGAGACTTCCATTTTCACATCCAAAAAGCTATCTCATGAAAATTCTCCCATTTGAGGAAAGAAAGGATCTGTAGATCTGCAGCATTATCAAACATCCTACATCAAGATTAAGAGCAAAGTTATGGTTTCGTATTCTACTAAGGATAGCTCTCTTTGCAGCCATGCAAGAAGGAGAAGATGCTAGGAATCTTCTTCATCCCACAAAGCCCTGATAGGCTGGGTTGGCTCAGATTATACTGCTCCTGACATCACCACACCAGGAAATGACATTAAGTGATGCTTCTTGATGATGTGAAGTACATGCTCCAGCATTTTCCTTCCTGCATTCCAAGCAGGATCTGAACCAGTAATTAGCTGTCTGTGGCACCACACTGGATTTCAGAGGATGTTCTTTGAGATACCAGACGTTCAAAGCTTTGGCCACTAAAATTAGCAAAATGAAATAAAATTAAAAAAAAAAAAAAATGTTTGTGCTTGTTTTGCTTTTTAGTGCTGTTCTTTTTCCCCCATGCCTCTACAAAAATTCCAGGCTGGTTCACTGTGACCTGCAGGCAAGTTGATGGCAGTGCAAAAAAAGGAAGCTGTGCCCTGCTAAGCTGTCATTACTGTGCACATTGTTATTCCTACACAGCACTGTTTGCACACATACAAATTGAAAAGTATAAAGTGCCAAACGCAGTTGCAGCATGTCAGGCATATGTTGCTTGATGTCACCCAGTATTAAGCCAAATGGGAGAAATGAAAGCACCAATCCAGCACACCAATCAAGACAATTAGACTCAAACAGTCATTAGAAAGAAATTACCAATGAAACAGGATAGCCATGACTGGATCTCACCTGGAGCCAGACTTAAATCTCTTATGATGTGATACCGCTAAGCACTGTGCATTCCCAGCAAAGCCAACATGAGAATAGTGTGCTTGGCTGCCAGAATCAGCCTCTTGGAAGGAAATCTTTCAGTGCTCAGTTAGGTTTCACTCCACAAGGACTTGTCTGTGTAAGTGAGAGTAGAGTTAGGGCACCTGTGAAAAATAAAGATGAAGACACGGAAAGCCAACATATTAGCTGTGGAAAAAGGAGTGGAGCTGTATTCTATTCTTCAGTTCCAAATGAGTTTTGCCAGACACCTCTAGTACTACGACCATCTCTAAGTGTAAACAGGGACTTTAGGTTTCAGCCTGATCCCTCAAGCCCTTACTCATTTGTCCACAGTGTCTTTAACAGACAGTGCCAAAGACAGTATGGAAAACAGAAATGTAGCACGAGAAACCTAAAGTTATTTTTGTAGTTTCATAGGCATTTCATTTTACTTAACGTATTCTGAAGGGCTGTCAAAATGAGGCAAGAGAATTACCTGGATCTCTCCACCCCCCCTTCTCCTGGCCCTGTTTTCAGGGCTGTTCAGTGATGCAAAATAATGCAAGAATCTAGTGTTTCATAGCATTTCAGCTCACAGGTGGAAATGCTGAGAAGGCCCATTATTATGGCTCCCGGAGGTATAAAAAAAATAAAAAAAATGTAATATGGTCACAAATATTATGACTTATAGGGCTGTTGGGTTTTTTGTTTGTTTGTTTCTCTTTTTGCAGTCTTGCAGGCTTGACAATAATGAATGGATTTACTGACCCCATAACCTTCCAGTTACATAGGGGCTGTCTGTCCAGGCTGCAAACTAACCACGCAGTGGCCAAGAGCACCCATATGATAGCTTTCTGCATGGACTGTTTCTTCACTGTGGCCTTTCTGGTTAAGATTATTGACTCATACCTCAAGAGCACAGTTGATGTACTTCCAGGGCTAAGCAGGCTCTAAAAGCAGCCTAGTGACTTCCATATGATGTGAAATCTGTGCTAATAGTCTAAGCCAGCTGTGTGAATCACTCATGTTTCCTAGTCTGTTGGCACATCCAGAGACGATGGTGACCCTATATAGCCGTTGGAACTCAGGGTGGAAGCAACCTGGAGTCTCCTACTCCATATATTTGTATTACACCCAACAGTGGTTTGCTAATTCTGGGGCAGAGTGGTGTGCGTTCAGAGCTGCAGATTGGATCAGGAGTAGCAGCCAAGTTTATTACCTCCCCTGAGGCCTAACCCACTGGGAAGTACACTGCAGAAAAGCTGATGTGCTCTGTAGGATTCAACTGAGTTTGTCAGGGCTTTGCAGCCCAAGCTCTCCCTGGACTGGCTGCATTTGCAGCCAACATAGTAAATATGCACAGCACTCCCTGTGCTTGCTTTATTAAGGCTTTTCTATTACCAAGGACATCACAGCTTCTGTCACCCTTGAGAACAGAGAGACATCTATACTACAGGGTGGCTGTACATTTAATTTTGAGGTTTTTGTTTGTTTGTTTGTTTGTTTGTTTTTAAGGTGAACTGCTTCTTTGAGCAAATGAGTAACATCCTAATCTGAAGAGAGACACAAGAAATACACAAAGCAACTTTGTTAAATTAAAAAGAAAAAAAGACAATAAGTAAAGAGGATAGACTAGCACAGCATAGCTGAAGTACCAACTGCCAAGTCTTGGGCACAAGGCAATTCCCAAGTCTGTAACTAGATCTTCATGTTTTTTACCACGGCTTGGTCTATTTTCTGTTCAACGCTTGCAACTTCCATTAACACTAATGAGTATGCATATGTGCCTTGAGGGTAAGAATACACTCCCTCTGTGGCTTCAAAACTTGTTTATAAATCCCTCCAAAAATCACACTGTGTTCATTGTTGAGTGCAGAAAGCCATTATAACAGCTATTAGAACCACTGCTTCCGTTCCTTTCTTCCCCTTGCCCTCCCTTATCTGAGGGACCAGAAAACAAACCAGAAAAAATGAAGTGCTATAGGAGATGGTACACACAAGTAAGCAACTCAGCTTAGGGAGCTGCAATATGAAAATCAGCTCTCTGCAGGGAGGGGCTCACTGAAGTCTCAGTAAAAACAAAGAAAACCAAACCCCAAAGCACCAAAATACTACTTCCACCATCCCTAAAAGCAAAGCCTTTGACAATCTCAAAGCTATTAAATGGTAGAGATAGAAATCTTTGCTTTGTACTTCCTACTAGAGAAAAGCTCACTGGGAGCAAGCTGCTGTAAAGACTGGAGACACTAAGGACCAACTCCACTTCGCTCCACCGACATCAGGGTATTTGCCTTCTGCCTCTGGCATTGACTTTTCCCTCGATTCCCAGCTCCTTTCTCCCACTGTGCACAGTTTAAGGTTAAGCTCTCTCTCAATCCTCACAGTTTGGAAGAGACAGATTACAGTGCACAAAAAATGACATGTAATGCAGCTCTGAGATCACGAACCAGACTAGTTTGTGGGCAAGAAGACAGGCACCGCTTCACATATGGCTGAATACTGGCTGGCTTGCACTATCCCTGCATAGCCCACACCCACATGGTGCCACACACCCTTATCCCACGCAGCAGTGCTGCCTTCCCCAGTGCTCACGTCCTGGCCCCAGCTGCACAACAGCACAGCCAGTCGTGGTGATGCCCAGCCCTCGCTGAGAGGGAGCCTGAATTCCTGCATTCTGCTGCCTGGGCACAGGCTGGCAGGCCTGGCAGGAGGAGGGAGACAAGTAGACAGCAGAGGAGCAGTGACATCTGAAACTGCCCATGGGTGCAGACACCAGAGCTCACCAGTTAGTCCCTTTAGACTTGTTAGGTCTCAACAGGGATCTGTAGTGATATTTCTTCCTTTAGCAGGCATGGATGAAAAGGAGGAGACCTGGCTGTAAGGAAGGATACGACATGGTCCTACAGAGGATACAATTTCAAAATCCACATTAAATACACAATTAGCTAATGTAAGAAATAAAAGGAAACCACCACTTTTTAAGACAGTGAAAGCTCTAAAGCCCCTTCATTGAAATTCTGTTTAATGAGAGTAGCAAAAGTTCAAGTTTACAAGGCAGAGTCACCGGTATCGTTGACAGAAAACTAGATTTATGAGAGAGACCAGCTGGTCTGCAACCCCAGTTACAGTTACTGTAATTGCTTTTCTCCAGAGGATAATTTTCCCTACAAGTTGCCCACTTTCAGGGATTGCTGAGCACCAGACAGGCTTCCTCTGCATGTGCCCAGAAAGCAGTAAGAAGGCCATCTCCTTCCACACCAAGTACTCAGCAGGAAAGCCCTGAACAAATTGAATGGGTTCCAGAGCTGGGATCCCTGCAGTATTTTCAGTTATCAGACCTAAACCTCCCATGGTCTCTGGCAGGAACAGGATGACAACAGCAAACAGCATTTTCAAAATCCAGCCCTGAGATATAATGGACGTTTGTGTGCAGTTTTATGGGTACATGCAAACACACACAACTGGCACATACAGTATATGTATAATAATATGCACACATAATATATACGTATATTATATATACATAAATTACATTACATTTTATGTGCATGTATTTTTATTTATACATAAGGTATACACTGTCCAGATTACTAAACAAGCTTGGAAGAATTTAACAAAAAATATTTTTAAAATGCAATGCCCTTATTTTCATTCATTTAGGTTCTGCAGTAGGTCTGGAAACCTTTCTTGTGGACAGGCAACGATCACAACAAAAGCCATCACTTGAGGTTGGTTACATTCATCAATTAGGCTGTTTTATGATTTCTTTTTTCTATAAGCTGAGGCACTAGAAGTACATCAAGTACTTAAACTGCATTTTCTCATTAAAAAGCCTCCCAGGATCAAGATTAGATCTGCCTTACTTGCTGAAATACATTATTTAAAATTATGTTATCTAAAAATTCTGTTCGGTTCACTTCTCGCTTCCAATGTGTGATATGAGGGGCACGGTATATTCGTCTGCTGTTCCTACCAGGGATTGAAAACCCTGCCTACGTTTCTAAAAACAACTTTCTAGAAATCTGTCGCAGAGAAGGAAAGTATTGGGTGGAAGGCTCTCAGTGGGTGCATATGGGAGGCAGCCGGAAGAGTAAAAAAGGAACAGTGAATTTTTAGAGAAGGCACAGAAGCATGTGTGGCATCACACCAACAGAAACGAAGTCAAATGAAGGAGAATCAGGCCTTCACTTTGGAGATTGCTCTTGCAGACACAGCCGAGGTAGACTCGATGAAACACAAACAGAAGTGTTACCACACTACTGCATAATGAGACAGGGCTAACAGGCATCGTCACAACTTAAAAGATCTTCACACTCCCACGAATTTGGTAGCAAGAGCACTTATAGAAAAGTTTACAAAGCCTCTGTGGCTGTTACTGATGTTACTTGAGTTTCAAGAAGAAAAGGTCTTTCAAGCTCATGACCAAATTTTTCCTGCAGCTCATTTCAGCAGTAAAGTCAGACTCATATTCAAACACAATCTCCTGTTATGGTGGATGTTATGATGCGATGGATACAGAATTCTGACTTTACTACAATCAGGAAAAGAATAAAAGTTACCATCAGCAACTGCTTTTGTTGGTATGAACTTGGATCACTATCAAAAACTGAATAAAAATGAGTGGTCAGGCTGTCCCCATTTGCCTAGGAAATGCAGCAAATTCTTTTTGAAAGTAGCCACTGGGCCAGACAGTAGATACTATAGTTTGTATTGTTCTGCATTGCCATCAAAAACGAGTGTGGAACATTTTTTTCACAACTTCTTTGTATAGATTCTACAATAGTTGATGGAGAAACAATGGAGTTTTTCATTATTGTCTTGCATAGTTCCTGGAAAGAGCTGTAGATATTTAGCCTGGAAATGCTGCAGGCATATGCAAATGTGTGAGAGAAACATATGCATATACAAATATTTATGTACAACATAGGCAAAAGTAACTAAAATTCAAATCTGCATCTTCTTGGACTTCAGCTCCCAAAAACCTCCCTAGGAGAGTCTGAAAAGCATTTTAGAAGCCCAGTCTGTTCATCCAAACGCAATACTCTAACATCCCTGGCAGTATCTCAAGATTTGAAGTTGCATTGCTTTCTCAAAAAAAAATAATCCTACAATCTAATCTCACAATACAACAGTTTGGTGAAACTACCCTGCGTTTGCCATGAACTAAAAAGACAAAATGGGCAGATGTTTGTGTATTATCTTCCATGACAGTGATAAATTATTATTCATTCACCAGTTCTTTCCAGAGTTCTTACTATGGATACTCTCTTGACGTTAGAGCCCATTTTATACTGCTTTCACTGCAAAATAAGCTTCATTTTAGCCTCTGTGATTCTTGTTGTGCAATTTCAGGGAGAAAAAGAGCTAATGAATACTAAAGAACTGTAAACGTATTTCAAAATGCAGTATTTTTTAAACTAATTTTGAGCAACTTTAGAGCACCTACCTTTACTCTTCATAGCCTGTTAAACCAAGAAGTTTGTGCCATGCATTCTGTTTTATATTAAAGACCATCCAATACGAGATATTAAATCTGTTTGTGGCACAAATCTGAATAGTTTCTATGTAAGCTTTGGTCCTACATCGTTAAACTGTTTTTATTAAGGGCAGCTACTTAATGTTTAGATTTTTCTTGTTAGTCTGATCAACGGAGTTGGTGTGGTGGTATTGCAAAGGATAATATAATATGCAAAATAACTGCCAACAGCAGCTTAAATAAGCCTGCAGTATTGTTCAGCATGTGTTAATCCTTGTAAGCATAGACAAACGTGCTACCAGCTGAAACACACATTCCTTTGCATCTTCCTTATCACCGATAACCTTACAAGTTAGATTTACTTAGAAGGGGTTGTAGCATATGCATAACTAAGCAGTATTTCTGGCCACAACAACAAACAAAAGGGGTGTTCACTAAGAGCCTGACATACCGCACAGGATGTCAAAAGTGATATCTGACATTGCAGTGAGAAAGGCCAGCACCAGCCAAAAACACTTGTCCCTAAGGGTTCCTCCTTACAGTTCACACTGTGAAGTAGTCATTCTGATATCTCCTAGCAGGGAGTACAGCTGTTTCTACTGCCACACGAAATACATTTCCAGCATGAAAGAAAGGAAGAAGATCCCTATAGAGTTAGTTCACCTGTAGTAATTCAGAGCAAGGAAGGGACAGCCCTCTACTTCTGTGTTGAGGAAGACCCTCTCCAAACCATTAGTTTGCACAGTGGTAGTAATCATGGTGGTAAGTGACATTATTCTATGTACCATCTGACATCAATATCTTCTTCAATCCATTTTGAATGCATTCAACTAATTTCCCTCATTATATAAAAAGGCCAACATAAGTGGTATGGTTCTGTGAGAAATGTTACAAGTTGGCAATTACCCACTGGTCCAAAACCTGGAGAACAGTGATGCAGGATATTTGTGCTGGTACAGGAGAAACATACAAGTAATACTTAAACACAAGATCAACTAATCTATACACCGAGTCTTTATAGACTTTCTTCTAAAGAATTATAGCCTTTACCTTCAGTCCTGTCCGGTAGTTTCCCACTCTTACTTGTTGTTCCAGTGTTGACTGTTTCAGATGAGGTGCTCAATTTGGTGTTGGGGTCTCGCTTAGGTTTTGGTGGTGGCTGCTTACGAGAGCTGCTACTTTCATCATCAGTTCCTCCAACAGAATGAAGAGACTGGGATCTCACGGCAAAGCCACTGGAACAAGGATGTGGCAGTCTGTCCTGAGGAGCAGGCATTGTCATAAATCCCATGCGGAAATGCTTCCCCACGTAGCTTCCTTCATTTCCTCTCACTACTTCTCCACCTATCCTGTAAGAGAAAATACACACACAAGTAAATAACCCAGCTTTGCCTCAGCTTTACCTAAAACCAGGACCTCAGTTTGGCCTGCACTGAGCAGACTCTACTTTTTGCCTTGTAAACAAGCTATGCACTTTCCTTAAACCAAGATGACTACCAGAATGTAGTAATGAGTTTTTTCAACACCAATTGCCAACAAGTGAAATGTAGATAGACTGCTGTGCACTCACTCCAAATTTTACAAGAAGAAATCGAGAAAGTTTTCTGTTCAGATTTCGTAGCACTGTGATTTGAAATTGCTCACAGAACAAAACTCAAACATCAGAACTCCAAACATGACATGAGATTGCCAGTAGGGCAAAGAACACTACTTTAGAAATGCCACATTGTGCATTGATTTGCACTCATCTTTGACTACAGACACACATAAGTATCTTGGGAAATTAACACATGAAGCTGCAACATCAGCCCCATCAGACTAGTAAGGTGCAAATGCACAACGAAAAGGCAATGAGCTGTGGTACTGAAGGAAGAAAATAACCTCCAAATATTCAGAAATGCAGGTAAGGAAGAAGGAAAGCTCAGTTGAAAGTAGCATTGTAATTTCAAGTACTACACTCTTTTGGGGATGGCAGCACTGAGAACCCGGTATTATTTCTGCTATTCTCATACATGCTTATCAGTTCTGAAACATCTCTTACTGATGCTTATACTGCTAAAGTACAGCACATTACAATTAAGACCATTCAGTGACCATGTAAAGAAACCCACTAATACACACAGGTCAACACAGCCCTGTTTGCAAGGAGGTTTGAAATGGTACCGCTGCAGGTACATAGAGATGGCAGTATGAGAATGGTAAAGTCACAGAAAGCCCCAATTACCTCCTGTTTCCCCTTCACACAGAATAAAGCTCTGAACAGGGTCAGTCTGCTCCTCTCTAAGTTTCCTGCTTGATGTTGCCTAGGGCTGCTGTAATTTATTTTGTGCTGAAAACATCTCCTTCTCTAAAAGACAAGCACATTTCTCAACAGTTCATTTGAAGAGTGAATAAGGTCACTTCATTCCCTGATACTGCCCCTAGCAGATGGTAAATCTTCATCTTCTTTGTAGGTTACATACAGACTGTTGTACCTAGTTGTTGTAAAGCATCAGATTGGCATTGTGCAATGCATAGTTTTGTGTATGGTAAAGCAGAATCTTTATTATTTTACTGAAGTCTCTGCACTTTTGTTTTAGTTTCTGTTAATAGAGAGATCTGCTTTCTAAATGGGTAGCAACTGTACAGCTAAATAAAGATGCCTCCAGAGGTACTGACACATTTCAACATGCACACACACAAACCTCCTACACACATGCATACTACATGTACACACACACTGGTCCATGTTCAAAACCAGGTTATTACCAAATCCTAATTGGCATCAGTTCCATGGGGATTTGCAGCCAGAAAGATCAAAAGGTAGAACTCATTAATTTGAAGATTAATAAAAAACCTGCAGCCAATTTTAGTGATTAACTATGCCTCTACTAATCTTTCATAAATGGTTCTGAAAATAATATAATCCTCTAACGCTAGACTACAAAAAGTGCCTGCCACAATTATTTAAAGAAGATTACTATCCAAACATGCTGAAGAACACAGGTGGGGAGTCTCCTTCTTAGGTCCATTGTATAAATCACATTTAACAAACAAAATTTCAGTTCACCATGTACCAGACATTACAATTCTTACCAGGTTACTCTATTTACTGAGTGCATTTACTGCACTTTTGCATGAAGGTGCTTAGCTTACACATTATAGGGCAGGTCATGTTCTGGATGCACTTACAGAAATCACACTGAAGGAAAAGGTTTGAGTCTTCTAACAATGCACACAGAACAGTACTTATATTAAGCTTTCTTTTGCCAAACCTGCATCTTATATTCCAGAAATAAAAATGTACCATCTCAAAAACAATTAAATCTCATCTTCTCTTGTTCCTTCCCTCCCCATCTCTTTTTACCTCTTTACCAAACTCCTTTTGACGTCACAGGTAAAATCCTGCCTCTCTTGCTCACTACACTTGAAAATAAACAGCCAATAGCCAGAGAGAAGTGGCAGGGACACCACATGGGAACAGATCTTCCTCTTCTGCTTAATGGTTGAAGTAGGTCTGGCCTTACTCTTCTGTACCATCTTCTCAGCAACTGGACAAATGTAGGAGAACACAATTTCCCTCTTCTCAGCCACGTTTAAAGACAGTCCATTTTTCTTCAGCTAAAAGTCAGGCATGGTAAACTCCAAGCTGAAGAGGCAAAGCCCTTGATTCTCAGTCTTGAGCCCTGCTAATTGACCTGGACCCCAAAAGCTTAGGTTTGTTACTTATGCTGGAGATGATGCCTGAATGTCAGGCAGTGGGTGTTTTCTAGCACAATTTGACCAGTAAGCACAACCACAATACCAAGTGGAGTACCAAGTCCACTTATCAGCTGTACAGATTGAATTCCACCACATTGAAAAGAATGGAGTTCCTCCAGGCTCATGCCCAGAGTACAACTACAAAAGCAGAAAGGCAAAAATCAAATGCTGCATCCCCTGCCTTCTTGCAGCAGCATGCTACAATTCAATTTGGACTTGCGCAATGTAGCTTTGCAATGCACAGCACTGCTGATGGTACAGCATGAAACCAGACACTACTAAAGGATTTATATCTACATTCCACCTGCCTGCAACCACAGGAGTTGGCTGGAGCTGGTGTATGCTCCACAACAGGCTGAAAAAGGTTTAAATGGACCTTGCTGCTTAAATGACTATGAAGACAGCCAGGGAAAATAAGTGCAGAGATGATCTCACTCCATTATTTCTGACAGGAAAGAGCCTGGACTCCTCATTGTACCAATAATGGGCTCTATCTCATTTCAAAACTGTATTATGTGAGTTGCTGCAAATATTAAACAGTTTATTAATATATATATAGAAATACAGATTCAGATTATTCCTCTGGGAATTTTCAATTTGAACTTGGCTAGATTCAACTGCTTCTCTAACAAAAAATTATGTACAGCATTCAAATAAAAATGCAACAGACTTATGTCTACAAGGAAAGATGGCTTAAATAATAAGAAATTAATCATGTGATCATTAATGATACACAAGTAAAGTGGACTTTGTGCTGAAAATGCATCTTGGCATATGCCAAGAGTCCATAGGTCTAGAGACTGCAGATGCAGTAGATGGGAAAAAAAAGGGCAGTATGGTGAAGTTGTCTCCAGTCAGCATTAAGAAAAGCGTTCTGAAGCAGTTTTTCTTTGAAGAACACAGTGCATGGCTTTCCCAGTGCTTCCCTAACAAGACCCTTGTAGACCACTGAGTGCTGCCAGATAACACAATGGGAGCTAGGTGAGCTTCCTATCCCTCAGGATAGAAATAAAATATTACAACAAATATCAAAACAGTTGAACCTGCCTTCATTTGTTACTGGTGTATTTTAGTTCCCATTTCTGAAATACAAACAAGCCGCTCCAGTTGATGAATCTTAGGAGTCTTTTTGCACCTCTAAAGTACATTTTCATTGTCACCTGAGACTTCTGAGCTCAGAAACAGGCTAGAAGAAAACCATACTGAAGTTGCTGTTCACACTATCAGCCTGCCTGCATGTAAGCTGCAAATGTCACAGTTCTGGATATATTACAGTTCAGCCCATTGTGCTCTGCTATATCAAGCAGAAACTGGAACACTGAACAAACTAAAATATGGAATAATTTGAACTATGCAGGTTTTTGAACAACTACAGAGGGTTTTGCATTTTTAATTTTAGGACATAACACAAGGGGGTAAGTTACAGATGACAGCTAAGCATAAATGAACACAGAAAACACTCTAAATGGACGTAATACTAAAAAGGTCTTAGCCACCTTGCTTTGCCATGAGCCAGAGTGGTCCTACCAACTTGGAATGTACTTTCAGATTAGCTAAAAACCTAAGAAAAACTTGTCATCACATTTCTGAAAAGTACATGGCAAGGAAAAAGCATGCAGAGACTCTCTGCCTTAGCCAGTGTGGTCTTCTTAATTTGCATTGTTCCTACTTTGCATTGCAAATAATGGTTTTAGTTTGCTGTGAAGTTTCTTTACTCGATCTGGGCAGAAATGGAATTAATTCCTGAAAAACAAATGAATAGTTATGTGAAAATTTGTTTTCCTAGGTTTTGCTTCCTTAACAGCAAACAATGTAGAATAGTAAATCCCCCAGTCTAGTAGGAGAATTCCTGGGAATATCTATGTCCTGAAAAATGAGAATACCCTAGAGCGACATTTTCTTCCCAGCCATCTACTTTCCACTGTTCTTATTATTCATCCAGAAATTCTCTTATCAGTTCAGACTTACAAAGGATTAGTTTCATTCCTCAGGCACCAAGAACCCCTTGGTATTTTCCATTATCTTTATGTGGTTTCTATTTTTCTTCCTGTGCTCCTTACCTGAGACTTTCTGACTTTATATCCACAAGTTCAAAAATGGAAATACACCTGAATATGACTTGAATTCCTAAATAGGAGGAAAAGTACTCTTGGCATTGCATCTTTGAAAGCACTTTTGCCCCTTCTGTACTCCAATCCCCCAAAGCTGGGGACCACAGTAGGTCACCTCCCTTTGAAATTCCTGTTGAAATTCCAGAGAAGCAACAACAGCTGCTTGCTCACTCCTCTTCCAAGCAAGTAGGAAGAATACTGGTTTGTTATCCAGGGGTAAGTGAGCTTGGGACTCTCTGCAGGCTCCTCTGCAGAAACGAGAAGAACAGTGAGTTACAAGGCAACTTGTGCAAGTGGATGGCCAAGTCTCTTCCTGCCAGGGGGACGCCTGCCCATGAAGTGCCACTTCGACATGGCAAACCCCTAATTAATCAGGGATGCCATCTGACCAGAGAGGGAAGAGGAATCACAAACAAAAAAAGCAAAAACAAAACAAAACGCCCCACACCTATGATGCTGTAGGAAGATTTTTATAAATCATTTATGAAAATGACTAACAAACAGCAAAAATACAAAAGGAATAAAAATACTTAACTCAAGGACTATATATGAGCTGGCTTGACTGAGCAAACAGCAGTTCATCACTCATTGCCTCTAGCCTTTTTTGGGTTATGGGAATATCTGCTGTTATTCTGGCCTCTTTTTTAACCGCTTCCTTTCTCCTAGACCAGTGAGCAGGCAGCTCCTCTGCTCATATCAAATGTTCTGCGTATAAAGGGCTGAAATGGCTTTGAAATGTCTATTCCCCATCAGAATAAATTATACACACATATACCAAGGATGACACATTTTACTTTTTATCTGAGAAGCACTTTCAAGATTAGCATAAATTATATTTGTAAATTAGAGGTTGGATGCCAAAAAACAGAAGATATACTATTTTTATCCCCCAAACATGATTTCAGCAGACCATGAAATGTAATACTGAAGAAAGAAGGGCAGGATCACAATCATGGATTTAGGAACTGCACTGCACATACAGTTTTACACAAAGCTGCACCAATTTTTATAATAGAAATTAAACATAGAAACAAATTGCACATATTTCTCCTTTATTTACTCTTTTTTTTTTTTTTTTTTTTTTTTTAAGTACCACATTTTATTGCTCCCAAGGAGTGTACGTACATTATTTTTCCTGCATTACTTTGCTGAAAGACTCCAAATGCCTCACAGTGAACTAGCATCATGATCCAGAGGAAAATGCATACTACCATCACTTTGAGATACGGGCTACAGTGTAAATGAATCATGACAAAGGTCAAATTTAGAGTCCTTTTGTGCACCTGAAGGAATATTGGCAGTGAGCAACTGATGTGTCTGTGTACATCAAGCATCTTCGCTCTACCACATGCCTTTGCTTTTGAGGTAAGAGATCAGGTGCTGCTTTAGGAGTCAGGCCACTCAGGACACAGAACGCACTACTGCTCTCAAATAAACTTCATTCTTCTATCTTACCTGTCAAACCCAAGGTCCGAAGTTTGATCTAGCAAACGTGCCACAAGCTGATACTTCCTCAGTGCACCTGCATTGCTGCACTGGAATATCTAGGAAGCCTTGCAGAAACAGCTTGCAGTCTGCTAATCTGCTCTAAGTACAGCTTGCAGAGCCCACCTAGGCTGTCCAACACCAGACTGAAACCATTTCTCCAAGCAGAAATCCCAGCAGGACCTGCAGTGCAGTACACAGGACCCTCCCCCAAGGCCTTCCTGGAAGGCTGCAGCTCTCCCCCATCTCCCCACTGCGTGCCCAGGCTGCGCTGGGTGAGGAAGCAGGCACTGAGGAACTGCCAAGAGATTGGTCTGCATCCTATGCCCTGCACAAGGGCTGATAAAAGCCAAACTAGCAAAGACTGTCCACAGCCCCTGGACAGTCAAACAACTCCAAAAGCCAAGCAGCCTCAATACAAATGGCCAAACGGCAGTCTGCTATCTTACAGGTTGCCTGCTTTTACAACACAGAAGGTTGGGAAAGGGAGCAATGGCTGGAATTCTGAAAAAATGCCTCAGATGAAATACAGGTAAATAAAACCTACACAGAGCAACAAAGAGATCATCATCCAGTAAGCATGGAATAACTGAGTGACTGAGAAGTAAGGACCCCTCAGACATGGAGTACTTAGTAGAACCATATTTCATGAGTGAACAGAAGTGCCAGTACTACTTACAGCCTCTACTGGTGTTCCCTTTCTCCTTAACATGCAGCCTCTCAAACAGGCTGACGTTGGTCCGAGCAACTGGAGTGCCTGCTGCTTCCCTCTCAGCACCAGCACCTGCTTCAGTGCTGGGCACACCAGGCCTCCAGGCTCCGGCACCACGCACAGCAAACGGTAAATGATGCATGTGGAAAGGGCTGAAAGCTGTGAAACCAGGGGATGGTTTTCAGGCACGAGTGAAAAGCACTCTGCTTTTATGTGACTACAGATATTTTTAATTTAGTTAATTTTGCATGGGAGATGCACAGCTAAAAGCCAGTACATGAAAGCTCATATGCTTACAGTCACCTAGAATGAGACATGAACCATATGCAATGCTTAAACTGAGTGCAAATGCATGTTCATGTTAATGGAGTGGGGTTTTGCATCCTGTCGAAAATGGGTGGAGCTAGAATGAAGTTGTGTTTTTGTCACATTCAGTGGCAAACCACATGGTGCAGACTCCATAATGCCTGAGCAACTGTGGCTTAGGAATTATTTCAGTAAGATGAGAATATTTCAACGTAGAAAAATGTTTCTTTGAGTCTCTGTAATAAAACATTTCTTGATTCTGACTTATTTCAAACAGTGAGGGTACAGATATTCTTCTGAGTCCCTCTGGAAAATACCACTCTACTTTCTTTTAAAAATCCAAGCTTAAATACAAGCAAATTAAAGTTTTAAGTAAGTGCTTCCTACAGTCTCCAGCCCCACAAAGAAAGGAGTCAAATCCTGACCTGGCAGGGAAAGAAGAATGTTGTAGTTTGGAGGAAAACCCTTCACAAACGTCACTTCAGTGTGACTCTTAGCAAAATAGAGAAATAATAAATAAATAAATAAATAAAGTCCACTACTGACCTGAAACTTCAGTTATTCATGTAACTCTTTGATAATATTGTTATTTGTAAATCATGGTTCCAAAATAATCCCTGGCTTGACTTCTCTCTCAGTTGTTTTATAAACACCAGATAAGCAGGTAAGCAGGAGAGCACATACAGCCTGCAGAGTAGGGAGGAGTTCTCATTTGCACAGTCACAGTAGGGATGTCACAAGGATGCAGACTTCACTGGGGGACACTTTTATGCTAACGCTCGTCTTCTGGCAGCTCGCCACTCCAGATCTATTATATTCATTAAGAGCAATTTTGCTCCCAGATTTTTCAGCACAAGGTAAAACTCGGGATTTGCATTCTTTGGAACAATTTTTCAGGTACAGTGTTATGTAGTGCTTTCATAGACATTCTGCATCAGTTTGCAGTTACTACAAAAGCATCAACACATTAGCCATTTAAATGAGACTAAATCCATTCTGATTTACAAATTATATCTTGACATTTTTTATTTAAAAGGAATGCGTAGTTTAATTTCCTACAAATGAGAACAATGCTCACTTGAATACTTCCTCCACTAAATTGGTCTTCAAGTACAGGAAACACTGCAGTTTATCCCACCCTAGCTACATAAATTTTCTGCTGGACAAATCAGCTTACTGCCTCAGATGCTGATAAACTCTCCCTCCCCCCCCCCCCCTTTTATTTTTTTTGGCCTTGAGATAGCCCTGTTGAGCCTTTTGACTTGAATTTACAACCAGCATGATTACCCTTATGGTACCAAAGATATCACATCTCCATTATTCCTCCCTTTTGGAGGGAAGGTTTCAGTACATTTGCCAGTCATCTCTGTTATTTCAACAGTCATTATTAGTATCTGTCTGCACCTTGCCAAATGAAATAGACTTTAAAAGCTAAGCACATTTTTCAGAAGTGTGATAAAAATCAGGAAACAGGAAAAAGAATACTTCCACACAGACTTGTAGACAGCTCACTGTTCTTCTTCCCTGGACAGCCTCAATCTGGTTAATAAAACTACTTGAAATCTTGTACATCAGTATTGACAGTTCTCAGCATCAAAGCCTGGAGAGTCTTGTTTTCTAAGAAACAAAAATCCCATTGGAAGTATCTCTGCTTATGTCACTTCTTATCTGTAACAAAGTGACCATTATTGTCACATCAGAATATTAATGTGCTTCATGCTTAGATTTAGAAATAATACCATGAAAAAATATATTTCAATGTCTTGATGGACGTTAGGTACTTAGATTTAGGCGCTTCTGACAACTTAGTGCTGTCAGAAGCTGGTTATTTGTTCAGAGAAATAAATAAAAAAGGACAATACAATGACAGAAACACAGTTGCTTTAATATTGTATGTCAGAGTGTGTGAAAAACAAGTTTAATATGCATATTGGTGGCTGCTACCCAGTGATTTCAGTTAGCTCACTGGAAAAGCAGTATGAAAGCACTTCTTATCCTATGTGTACACACCCCCAAGTCTGCACCTGAACCACATCCTTTCGGACTTGGATCTTCAAGTACATTAGTTGCAAGTCCATTCACTTCCCTTTGAAATCACAGAGAATGGTCCAAATGCAAAGTTCAGAAGTTGTTTCCTCCTCTATCCACAGAGAGAGCTAATGGGGCAGACAGTATTCTACTAGTCTACTGAAAGGTCTCTATGTATATGGAACATAAGTGGCAACCAGCTACAATAAACGCTACCAATAACCTGCCAAAGCTGCCAAAAATCACCACATACTGATTTGCATCACCCACAGAATTACTTTTGCAAATGGGGATGTTCAGCTAATTATTGTAAAAAAAAAAAAAAAAATTATTATTATTATTTATTATTATTATTTTTTTTTTTTGCAGGAGCAGCTTTGTGCCAAATAGTAGAACAAGAACTGATGTGGAAGGAAGTTAAAATCTAAGTGCTCCTTTAGCGGCATATTTACATGGCTCAGGGGATCATCAGGACAGCTTACAAAGCTGCAGCCAAATTAAATTTTGCTGTCAATACTGAAAACACTTCCAAGCAGTAAAAATCTGTGTAGTTATTTTAAGGAGTTAAAATATTAAGAACTCACATAACCTGCAGGAAAGAGGCATTCATAAATAAGTGGGAAACCTGGTAGCGTTGCTCACTGCACGAGAGATGATCATCTCAATGCTCTTGATACCACAGGTCTATAAACTCCCTTTATTTCTCCATCATTCACTCAGAAATATTTGAGCTTGGAAGGAACGGCTCTTTCGGTGCACTGAGGTGATGAACTGCGGCAGCTGGGGTTACACAAAGCTACAGTTACAGAAAGTGGCAAACCAGAATAATGGGCTGCTACTTTTCTCTACACTACTGATTACTGTTAAAATCTGCAAATCAGCTGGTAGCAAATTCTAGTGGATGTACATTTGTAGGTCACACAAACCCTTTGAAAAGTCTTCAATCCAGATATTTTAATCTTGACGTAGTAGGAACTGCTTTTTATTTCTCTTTGCTGCACTGCAAGCAGGAGCCTACTTTAAAACAACTTAAGTCAGGAAAAGGCTCAAAGACATCAAGAACTGTAGCCCAAATCAGTCATCAGACTAGACAGAGTAAAAGGACATCCCCGTGTGTCTATTAGCACCAATTCAGCTCTGTTTTTTATTTACCTATTTTCTTTAAACAAACAAACAAAAAAACCCTACTCTTCTACATGTAATACTTCATGCTTCTTTCCATGTCCTGCTACCCACTGCCCAGACAGTCACTGTGATGCTGAAGCTTGCTGCTCTCAAACATCTTGAGCCATTATGTATGTTTTTGGATCAAATAGACTTTCAAGTCCTACAGAAAGCTCATGGTAAAGCATCTTTTAATATGCACTACCACCCACTTACTGAATGCAGTAAGTAAAGAGGTGCTGATTCCTGGAAAGGATCAGCTGAAACGGACTGTGAACTTCACAGAATCATAGAATGGATTGGGTTGAAAAGGACCACAAAAATCATCAGGTTTCAACTCCCCTGCTATTTGCAGGGTCGCCAACCACCAGACCAGGCTGTCCAGAGCCACATCCAGCCTGGCCTTGAATGCATCCGAGGGGGGGTATCCACAACCTCCTTGGGCACTTCTTTGCACACGCCCTGGAAACTGCTCTCTAGTTTCCCGGAACAGTATGCAGAAGACTTAACACTTCTGGTGAGGACCAGCTTTTTATTCTGGTATCTAGAAACTCTATGGAATTATTTTTCACTCAGTAAATAAAAGATAACCTTTGTAGAAAAACACTTATTGGTACCTTCTTGTTTAGCCATAGATTCATTGCTTTACAACAAAAGCAGGTGGTTATAGAGGTAGGAAAAGAGAAGCACAGTTACTGTATTGTAGCTCTGCAAAGTGCCCTTGCAAATAAATGTGAAGAAAGAGCACATTTCACACTGGCGTTTCTGAGTTCATATGGCGATTTGTGGTCATGTTTTCAAGTTTTCCTTTACATCCGTAAGTAACAGACACTCCTAAAATCAGAGCCAGAGCTCTTTTGTATCCTGCTGTAGGATTCTGAGAGGGCAAATCAAGCCCAGTCTGAAAACTGTGAAGTATTACACAAAAAAACTTGGGAAATGAAAACTATGGAGCTTGGTAGATGTGATACAAGCTAAAGTTTTTAATCTATTTTCTGATATTAAAAGGCACTTCATACTTCACAGGTGCCTCCAGTAAATCTTTAGGACAGCTTTGGTTCAAGACCAAGTTTAACTTCAGGAGGGCTCATGAAAGCATTCTATCAGGCAAAGAAATACATCCTGGGGAGAGAACATTTCCTGCTGTGCAAGTGACAAAACTGGGTCGTCTAATGGAGTTTCTCCAAAGCTAGTGTCTGCAATTCTTGAACTGAGGATAAAAAATGCAAATGATAATCTTTTATCATACGTATGAGTTATTTAGGCATATGCTTATTAATCTGTGTTTATTACCCTTCAAGCTGAACAGAGAAACAATTAGATCCCTTTTTAGCAGCAGTATTACAGGCACGCAGATATATAACTGATTTACAGAGTATGACAGGCAATCAATGTGCGTCAGAGAAAGCCTACATCAGCAAAGAGACATGTTAAAGCTGCATTTGAATTTTCTTTTTTTAGGACTGAACAGATGATGGTTTCCTTCACATTCTGAACACAATGGTACTGGGAAATAACCTGAATTTCAGGCTTGGAGAAAATGTATTGCTTCAAATTAGAAGAAAATGAACAGTACTAATTTCAGTCCTCTCTTTCAATAGAATATAGAAGCGCATACCAGATAAAGGAAAGCCAGACATATCCCAAAATCTGTCATTAGACCTTTCCACTTGCACACGCCACAAGCAGTCTGTAGGAATGACAGCTAGAAATCAACTGCTTTCCTACATTTTCCTCTCCCATGACATATACATTAATCGCAGCTGATGAACTAAAAAAGAAATTCCATTTATTTATTTATCTGTTGTTTTCAGTGACTAAACAAAACATACAGCCAGAATATGAAAGGCTGAATTCTTGTATTAATGTTGAGGAGCAATGAAAGCAGATAAAAGTCCTGCTTAAAAGACATCAATATTACTTCCACAAAAGGTTTACATCAGTTGTCAGAATAAGAACTGACTGCCTATTGCAGCTAGGAAGCATCTGAATGCAAAGTCATGAGGCTACCAAAGAGGCAAGTTTGTAGGAGGCAAATGTCTAAGCTGATCAAATCAGTGGCATCTTCCTTCAGAAACCAGAGGGCTGAATTCAACTTAATGCCTCAAGCTTGAAAAAAAAAGCATTACAAAACCAGTAACCTGATCAGGCTACATTCCCAGTTCCTTCTGTTCCCATATCACAGACAGTCACATCTCATCCTTTGTCAGAGCCAGGCTGAGACCCTTCCCACCACTACTTTAAATGCTCTGCCAGAACCACAGGTTTAGAGCTGCCTATCAAATATTTCTGTTTGCTGTGGAAATAAACAAACATCAGCTTTTTTCTTGTAAGTGAAGTCACTCAATACAGTTACAGCACATATGAATGCGAATGGCTGGACAGACAACTCTGCCTGCGCCAGAGAGGAGCACTCTGCACCTGTGCCTCGTGCACAGCGAGGAGCAACTCAGATGGGTCCCCTGTATCACTCAGCCACCTCAGGGCTGTCCTTCTGTCCTATCTTCAGCTGCCAAGTGCAGGGCATTTCTGAGAGAGATAACAGGACTAAAACAAACATTCTCAAAACAAAGCCCTTGCCATTTCAGTTTCCCAATGCATACACATATGCCCTCCTACACACCTCACACAAAAAGCTCCAGACTCAGAAAGTGTTGTTTTCCAATGAAAATGCCTTAATACACAATCTAATAGTTGGAGTATTCCTTGGAAATCATGGCCATTGTTGATCCTTCTCATTTTGTCGCATTTTCTGTTTTCCATGTCAGCTTCTGTTCCCGATGTGTTTTATTCTTATTCTGGTCCTTGCCAAGCCTGCCTGTTACCTGCTCATTAGCTCTTCTGTGGCAGAAAATGTTCCTGCAAGAAACTAATTCTAGTAACTTTCAATTTATTTTCAGGCTGAGTGAGTCTATATAAGCACAGATTATTATTTAGGTGAGCTCACAGATGTGTTCAATAGACTCTGAACCTCGTTGTATTAAGGCAAATTTCTAACACCATAGAAATCTTGCTTTATTCGGTTTTTGTCTATACATAATAAAGGCATATACAAGCAGCAATACAGGTTTGTTCTGATGGCTCTTATACAAAGGAAACCCTCTCTGGTATTCTCCAAAGCAACTTTAAAATTTCCAAGAGCAGGCATGCTGGAAACATATGTGCTTTTAGTTAATACTTCTAATAAAGCCATTGAGTAACACAGTGAGTCAAACCTACAATAAGCTCCAGCAATACAGAGGTTTTTATATAAAATTCAAAGGCTAAGTTCCCTGCTGAATAATTGTAGAGTTCTCATTCCACTACAGTTATGACTACAAAATATTAGCAACCTTCAGGAAATCACAAGAGCCTGCATGAGAAAGGCCTTCCATCAGTTAACAGCTGTGCCTCCAAGCTATCCAAAACAGACCCCATTACTTGTCTCCACACGTTTTTAAAATGAATAAAATTTACCAGCATTTAAACTAAAAAAAAAGAAAAAAAATCCAAATGTCAAAAGTTTACATAAATGTGTCTAAATGACTCATAGAATGCACGTTTTTCCTAATTTATTATTAAAAATATCAGTGGAAACTGAATGTGATTTTGAAGGGCAGGAGAACAATAAGCAACTTATCTACAATTTCCAACTAGATTGAAAGCACTTCGAGGCTTTTAATGTACATGACAATTTTCCTGCAGGCATTGGAGGTATAGTCAGTTTGATTTTCAAGGGTCTTATAAAGTATGGCCTGCCGCTGTCTGGGCAATTCAGTAAAATATGTAAATACACAGCACCACCACAGTAATAGCCAGTAGTATGCTTATTCTGATATTTTACAGCTCTTGATCTTAATTGAAGGATGAGAGAAAAGAAGCAATGGGGAAAGCAGAGCCCCCCTTCAAGCCTGCAGAGATACAGGGATGCAGTTTGGTTGAAGAACAGCAAGGACTTCAGAAGACCCCACTCACTGAGAAACCCAGTCTATACAGCTGTCTTGTATAGTTACATAGTCTCATGTAGTTATATAGTATGTCTATAGTACCTGAGCGTCTCCTCACCATTTACCTATCGCTTTTGGATGCAGAACTGCTATAGCTCCATTTCAGAGGTTGGCAGATGGTGCAGAATGTATAGCCAAAAAAACCCTGAGTCCATACCTCAATTTCCAGGCTTCAGTCTCAAACTCAGAACCACTCTTCCCCTGTCAAGCTTCTCTTATTCACTACATGGTTAGAATTTCATCTCCAAAATACACGGAAATATTGGTCTGAGTTCAGTGCAGCATGCCAGAGAGCAGCCCTAAAGCCTTCTGAGAGCAGGGTGAATTGCAAACCATCACAGAACGCTTGAATTCAGGAGGAAGCTGTTCACAAAGAACCCCATCACTTACTCTTGACACAGTCTTTCTAGGTAAGGGCAAGTCTTTGTCCTGAGAGCACAAGGGCTTTGCAGTTAGGCCTCAGAAGTGTAAAGCAAGGGCACAATATGCTTTTGGTACATCTACAGCTGTCACCCGTTCTTCTCCACTTTGCTTTGCAAAGCTCCCCAGCATACTGGTAGGAGAAACACAAGTCTGATGATATAAAACACAGAACATACACAAAAAGGATAAAATAAAGCACTTTGTGTTGCCAACATGATATACCCCCTTGGCCAATGACCTGCAAGCAGATCTGAGTTTGGGAAGAATATCAGGGCATTCAGGTCTTACAAAAAAGGCATGATGGAAAGAAATGCAGTGTGCCAGCGTGTCCAGTGAGCACAGAGATGCACCAAGGCTGAGGGACACAGTAATGGCAGAGAAACACACAGTTACGTTGTCTTTCAGAAAGCAGTTACACAAGAGGAAGAGAAAGATGAAAAAGGAAAGTCCTGTTCTTAGCGCACTAAGATGCTTCATGGATGAATACATATTTGCTGCACTGCAGATATACTTACACATAATAAACCTGAATTCATTAATACTAAATATTTATGCTCAGCTTGTAACTGGTCCAAAAAAGCAATTACAATACATCATGTTGACGGTAAGTATAAAACCATTAGAACTTGGATCAGTCACACAATATACTGTGTCTCTGCACTGTTAACAATAACATTCCTAGTATAGTACATTCACATGGGGAAAATCCAGAGATTTCTATTAAACTGTGCAAAACCCATGTTTTGCTGTTACACAGATCCTACAAAGAGATCCCCGTAACTGACAATATGCTACATTCAGAGCTACGAACATGATTTCAGCTGCCCACTAAATTTATCACTGTATACCTGGTAAACTCAGAAGGAACTCTCAGACTACACTTTGGTTTTAACACATTGCTTGTACCCTAATGTGTTACAGGTGTCATTCATGGAAGACTGGAAGATTAGCAATGAGCAGGCAGCAGCAGCACCTCCAGCCTTGTATCAGAGATGAAAAGTGCCTCTCAGTCTATCAGCAGTCCACCTGAAACTCTTTTTAAAAGGAATAAACAATAGTAATTCCTTTAGCTGGAAATGAAGAGTAGAGCTGTCAAAAGTTAAGACTTCAAGATGTGACAGCCACGTTCAGTTCTCGTCTCGTTCACGAACAACAGTCTTAGGAGGTTAACCATGCGGTGTTTTAAAAAGCAACATGCCCACGGCACATCCTCTGCAGAAGACACGGTTCATGGAAGTGCCAGTGGATACAGCATCCAGCTCTTACAACACTGGCCTTGGAATCAAATTCTTGTAAGCAGACAGGAAAAGGTTCTGAAATTACCAATAGCTACTTTAAAAATATGTTCTTTAAAATGGAGTCCAAATACTCTGCAGGGAAACAAATACAAGCGGATGACAGAAAATAGTTTTAGAGGAAGTAGCTGGGCAGTTCTGGGAATATATTACTACAAAAACACCACTTAGACAAGTCATGGATGTCTCTTCATTCCATCTACTCTTCTCTTTGGATAACACTCTATGTAAATACATGGTGCCACTTAGTAAAACGTTTGCTGCCAGGTAAAACACATGGTACCAAATCAGCCTTTTATATGGACCACATCCAAAGGCAAAAATCCCTTCCTAAGGATTCAAATTGGCAGCGTTCCAAAAAGGACAATTCCTCTCTCTCTGGACTGGATATAAAACTCCCCTGTTGAAAACATCAGACTTTTCTATTCTCAGCTCCATTACTGAATAAAGGAGTAAAAATGCATCTGCCTTCCGTATGTCACCAGAATAACCAAGATGATGATAAGTACTGCAATGCAACAACACTACCTGGTTGCACGTTATAATGCTCAGGTGAGCACATGTATAAGATTTTGTACTGACTTTTGCAAAGCCCATCAGTGATACAGGAACACGTTTGATCCAAATCAAACACCCCTACCTACCATCTTTTGATACAGACTCACCTCTGCAGAAATCCAGAGTTCGAATTTTGATCAATGGTATACTGCAAAATTTCCATCTCTTGCAGTAGGGAAATCATGCTAGTGTTTTAGAAGGCGCATCATGTAACTGCTGACTTTTTGTAGTGGCACTTATTCCCTCACAATACACTCATCTAAGGCAAGCAGCATTCAGAAACAAAAAATGCCATTCTGATACAGGATGATCTGGTGATTCAGCAACATAAATGAGAGTCAAGACTACTTCAGAAGACTCAGTCTATAATCATTTTCCTGAATTCCAGCTTTGCCATTTCATTTATTCTGGAGGCTAAGCCTGAGAACTTATGTCCACGCTCAGATCAAATTGTATGTTGCTACTTTGGGCAACCACACACTGTAAATGTCACTGTACACATAAATCAGTAAAGACGCCTTATGTATTTCTCTGCCTAATTCCTCTGCACCATGATGGCCAAACACAAATCATTATTTTCTGCGGTAGCAATAAAATCTAATCATTAACTTGGAAATTCTATTTCATCCTAAAAACATCAGATAGGGATTTAATACTACCACTAAGAATAAAGGACAAGTAGAGCTATTTCAGTGATTGAAACAGAAATCCTTGTGCCAGTTTACTTAGATATGTAAGGCCCAAGGAAGTCACAGATGAAACATTAAAATTAATCTCTACGTTTTATCCCAGGTAATTTATTCAACTACTACAAATAAATTCTTCCAATTCTAATGTTGGTCATCTTAGAACATAATAAACAAAGGATCTCATACTGCAGATTAAGAAGAGTATTTTCAATGCTGAATCTATTCTATTGGTATGTGCTTATGAATCTTATAATGTTACACCTGGTTCAGGCAGTTTAGTCTGAAAAGTAACTCATTTTTCCTATACATACTTGCAACACTGAGTAGAAAAACATTTGGATAACAACCATGCTTTAAATGTAGTTTTCTGTAATACAAAAATAAAGCACAGCTCAATAAGCTGTGCTTAGCAACTGCCTAAGGAGAAAACTGAATTATAAAATTATTGTGCTTCTATAAGCATAAAAGAAAAACCCCAAAAACACTGCTTACCAGAAACAATCAGACAACCAACTGTCCATTGCCCCAAAAATGTTTCAGAACACTTTTTTTTTTTGTACAGTACATGCAAAGAAATACCTATGAATAACATCATCCACTGATAGAAAAGATATCGGGTAAAAAAGCATTAAAAGCCACAACCCTTAAAACTTCCAATTCAATTTTAGCCCAGAAAAGAGTTATGGAAATATGGTAACAGAATGTTCTTTACTCTCCTTTTCTAAGTCAATCCCCATCTTTTCAGTTATTTCTCATGTTGCTGTCTAGACAGAGTTACCTTGTCAACAGAATGTCATAATATTTCTTCAAATTGCTTAAAAATACATGCATTCTTTTTAAAGCACAATAAGCCACACCAGTGTCTTGGATGAATTATAAGTACCTAAATATTGATTTAACTGCTAGAACAAAATAACTCTTTTGGGTAGCCTTAATAAAGGATTTAAAATACTTACTAAGCATGTTTGATCTACTGGGTAAACACGACTGTGAAGAATCCACTCCAGTCTCTCAAGTAACACTTTGCATATTTTATAACTTTCCAGGGAAAACTTTCAGAAGTTTGGTAGTTTATTACATATTTATTATTGAACTATACCTAGGGACCTAATTTAAACTCACATCATGTGAGAAGAAATTAAGACTGCTGTTCTTTCCCAAGCCTGTACTGTTTGTCCTTGATTTGAGCACCATGGATCTAAGCGCCTTGCATTAACAGTGTAGTAAAGACTGCTACCTCCAAGTAAAACAGCACTAGGGTTTTACTCTCTGAATTAAGACTCCCATTATGTGTTTCCTTTACTGCTGCTGGTTAGGACTGAAAGTTATCAATGAAATATTCCCTCAGTGGTGAAAAGAAACTGGGGAAAAATAATGTTCCTGGTAACATTGGCTAAACAGTCAAAAGCAGATCATGCCTTTGCATCAGCAATGCCCACACCAGCAGATCAACAAGTAAGCTACAGACCAAATCCAGGCTGGTGGATTTTAAAGACTTTCTAGTGCTCCTGCACATTACAGCACCTTTAAGTACCTCCATGTCAGGGTGATTCTGAAGAGATTCATCCGGCACTGTGAAGTGACCAAACCCTCACATTTGCTCCTTCAGAATGGAGATTAAGCTACAGTCTATCTGCCATGTAAAGCCCAGCATACAAACAGGAGGTAAGGTTGCATACCAAGGTAATTAGGAAAGAGTTGCATCTCTTATTCAATCAACTCTAGAAGGGATGTGGGGAGAATAGCTGGGAGAGCGGAATCCCTCAGCCTGCAAGCACAGTCCACAGCCATCACTTTGCTTTTGTAAAAATGAGCCCACTTCCAGTCTGCACAAAACAAGACCCAGGAAAACTAGTCAGAGAGCAACATCACTGAGATGAGCCAAACAAAGATAGAACAGACTTTTAAGGAATGACAAAAGTACTTGCTCTGTACAAGCAACTACTCCTTGCAAGTGAAAATTCTCTGCAGCAAGTGGGAGCTGGTGATAGAGCACAGCTCTGTGCAGTCCAGGAGAGGCAGGGTGAGTGAGAACATAAAAGGGGCTGCAGAGCTGCTACAGGGCACACACAACTGCTTTGCTAAGGTTAAGGGTGGATGGCACCCTTATACTTTTTACTCACTAAAAGTAAACTCGCGGTTGGACTTGATGATTTTTTGAGGTCCCTTCCAACCTGAGTGATTCTATGATTCTATGATTCACTAGATGAGAAAGTTAATTTTGCTTTAGAACAAGAGGAAGTACATTTGGATCTACAAGCCATCATCACATTTCCTGCTCTTGGCTACATATTCTTCTAGACCATCCTTCTGCCTCGCTCAAAGCCCTCACGTAGCCCAGCTGCTTTCTGGCAAAGTCTCTGGGGTGGCAAGATGAGCCATCCAGGAGACATCTCTCCTGACACGAAACAGGAGTTTCATGTTATGAAGTCAGGACTTTCCTCACTCCTTCTCCTCAAACCAATCTCCAGGGGAATTATGTACCCAATTGCTGATTTCCAAAATGCCAGAACAATTCCACGGTTCTCTGTAAATCAACTCCCACTGACCTATCTATCACCTCAGGTAATTAGGTAGATTCCCAGATTGGCAAATACCCAAGATTAGTCTTAAATCTCAAGGGAAAGCATAGTGACAGAGCTTTTAAAAGATTTTCAGATATCTCACAGTGATATTACACCACTCATTACAGTCAACTTAAATGTAGTAGAATTGACTGAGTTGGAGTTTCTGGAATGAAATGAGATACTGCCTAAAGCATCCTGAACAGCCTTCTCCTGGGCATCCCTCCATTTACTACTCACACTTCTCAGGTGATAAATGTAATCTCTCCACTCATTGGGCCATCTTTTATCAAACACAAATGTATGTGTCACTATGCATCTGTGTACTCCCTAGATGACCTCTCCAGGTTGTGCTAATGAGGCTGCAGTGTGACAGAACTAGGCTTAAGTCCCCACAGAGCAGAGCTCAGGACAAGGAAGGCTGACACTAAGAATCAGTTTCATCTGGGTATTTATTCAGGAGCTGCGAAAAAGAAATTATCTATTTCTTCTGAAGAGCTTTCTAGTTTAATTCTTAGCTAGGCAGCATAGCAGTTTCTGTGCTTACTTGTTTAAAGAAATGCTGGGGTCTGCAAATCCGCAAGTAAATGGCTGAGGGAACAGTTGCTGGTGGTCATGGCTCCTGGGTGGGAGGAGGACTTGTGCTGTGCATCCATTCACCCTGGCTAAGCTTAGGACTACAGAATCCTCAGTCAACAAGATTCAAAGTGGGGTGTTCACACCACACACCCAACAATCAGCTCTTCTACATCCTCCCTGTTTAAGTCACTGTTATTGCTTTTCAACTGTAGACATTCTTACAGGCCCCACAGGGGACCCAACCCATCCTACAGACCACTATAGTCTGGGAAGCCAGAGCTAGTCCAAATTCCCAGTGAGCTCCTGATAGCCACTGAATTCTGAACTCAAATCCCTCAAAATAAATTATTTATGAACTATTTTGTAGCTCAAGAATTCACTACAGAACCATCCAAACATTTACAAGAAAATTATAAATATATGGATAAAATCATAAGCCCCCTTAAGCGATTTTAACAAAGAGAAAAATAGCATGTTAACTTTATACTGCAAATAGCTTTTTCATTTAGCTTCTACTTATGTGGCTGCAAAAATAAACAGTATGCAACTATGTTGTATGCTGCATCAGAAGTTAACTGTTAACAATAAGCAGTTGTGATATTTGAAGTTTACGTTCATTTCAGCAAAACAAAATATATTCAAAGGCTGCTCCAAAAGTAACACCTCCTATTTTATGATGTTGGCCCATGGTGTCAAAGGTGGATGTTGGTGGTATGGCAGTAATGGCTGAACCTTCCAACCAATACCCCACTCCATTTTGCTGCGGTGTGACAGATGGCAGCAGAGGGACAGTCTGACAGAATGGCATACGTGTTGAAAAATAGCATTTTGTAGATGACAATTTCTTCTATCAAATAGTGTTATTGTATCTGTTTTAGTTTCCATATATATATATATACATATATATATTCACACACATTAATCTTCGTACATGCGTATATACGTGGTGTGAGAATAGCCTACAGGGAAAAAAATCTGGGCTGGATGAATTGCAGAAGTGCCCCTGGAGATCCTGGAGAGATCGCCAAGGAGATAACTCAGGATTCACATTTACAAAGGAGGGAAGGCTGCAAGCTTACTACACATGACCTATTCAAAACTCTGTAAGGATTACATCCAAAGCTAAACTTTGTTTCTGTTGTGACAACACTGAGTGGAATACTAAATCCAAAGCCATCTGATGTTCAGTTAAAACAGGTTTGAGGTACAGTCATAAAGAGGTTATTCTAGAGAACTCTTGAGACAGAAATACAAAGCTGAAGCAGTATAACAGGATTTCATGTTTTGATGAACATTGAATTTGGGAAAATGGATGGGGAACAGCTGAGACATTACATCAAGAAGTAGCTGCGCTTCATTTAAGAAAGAGAACTGATCTCAAAGGAAGGGAGAATGGTAAAAGGAACCACACAGAGAAACCCTCAAGGATCTGGATACCTTTCAGCACATGTGACTCAATGTCACTCACTGAGCCCATTAACTATAATATTTTGGCCCTATAAATTCCAGCTAATAAAAATTAATTATCTATACATATTCACATGTAAAACATATAGCAGCATGTGATTATTTTCAGAGTACAGTCAAACCAACTTCTTGAATTCTGTTTCTTCTGAAATTGATGTGCTACAGATACGCAGCAAGTAATGGTGAACCGCTTTTAATAACAATTTGAAGTTTAAAATGTCTTCTTACTTATTAAGCTAATAGCACATAATAACCATAAGTACAAACCATAATGTTATCATCTTATTTGCATGGATATCATACTAGAGTCAATGAAATTATTCCACATTTACACAGTCACTGGAAGAAAGATCAAGCCTACAGTGTATAAACATTAAAAAAATCCTAATTAGAATCAAGTATTTTTGACAATTTTATTTCCAGCTACTTAGCACTGGTGTTTTAGTGCTAGAACCTAACTCTATTGTATTCTGCAATAAAAAATGATTCATACCTACATTCAAATAAAAAATTCAGTAAAGAAAGATGTGTAAAAGTCCTTTTGCTTATAGTGCTGTCAAAATGAAACACATGGAAAACAAAAATGTTAGTAGTCATACACTTTTTAACAGGTTGAGACTAGACTAAGTGTTATTCACAAGGAATCAGAGAGCCACCCCACAGACTGAGGGTAATTAGTCAGCAGGACAGGCTTCTTGCAATGTGACAAGTAGGGCCCAATTTCTGGGACACATACGTCTGTAGTAGGAACAGTGTTTCTCCACGTACAACAGGGAGACTGCAGCTACTACAGTACTGAAAGTGACACCTTGAGTGGCTTCCTTACTCTGGACCTTAAGGGCTTAATGGAGGCTGCTGACAGCGAAGTGAGCAATTGTACCGTAAGTTCTGCAGAGGAGCACAGTTACATGCTTGCATAACCCGGCGCCCAAAGCCAGAGTCAAGATTTAGGACTGTGCTCAATCCTGGAGTTTCTGCACACTTCTGTGCAGGGCACAGAGCTGCCACAGAACCACACACTTGCACTACTTCAAGGGGACACCAAAGTGCCAGTACAAACCTGAGAAAATGGGATCACTGCATGGCAAATGGCATTGCCATGTTTAATGTCTGCTGTACACATGCAGAACTGCAAGGCTGCATGTACAAGCTTCAATATTTGACGTAGAACCTGTAGATGAAGTTACCTGGATATACGCTAAGAGCAGCTTCGCAGCTGAAACTCAGAAATATTTTGACAGCAGTAAGCCAAAGCGTTCTTGTGCACAAAAGCTTTATCCACCGCGATTTTAACAAATAAACGATCGCTAAGCAACAGTGGTATCAGAAATGATAGACAGTAAAAATACAACATCAGAATAATCTCTGTGAGGTTGCTGTGAAGGAGAGGACATTCCTAAACCTGCACGACATTCAGAATTTGGGAATCTCCATACATCTCTCTGCTTTACCACATCCTGCTTGAGCAAGGAGCTCCTGACCCTTAAGGTCCCATTCAACCTAAGCAATTCTAAGACTCTAAATATGCCTCAGCTGTGGCTCATCCTTTGGAGGCTCCTTTCTCAGTAGGTGCCCAGGAAGCTCCAACAAGCAGCTCTGGTGATATAAAGCATGAGACTGAAATGTGACAAATCCCGTTTTTCCCCCCATTTCAGAAATGAGGAACATAGAGATCAGCACACTGTAGATTGGAAGGTGCAGAGGTATTGCAACAAGCGATATGGACATACTTAAGACACACTGAGGAGAAGAGGTGCATTGCAACCGTCACCTCTTTAGTATGTTCATAAAATCAGTTCAATGTGGAACAAGGAGCAAGTGAAAAAACAGAACCATATTTCAATCACTGTGTATAAAACATCGACATGAGGATAAACAGAGCTTATTTTGCTCTTCTGGCATTGGAAAGCACTGACTTCAGCCAGAATAACTGTCCCATACACTAATGCCTTGCGAAGGATGGTTCTCTTCCCTTGTCTCAGTCCTGCGTTGTGCTCAGCTGCTGCAGGCCAGCTAAACTTCACAGCACCAAAGGAATGATGCCAGCTTATGGCAGCTAAGGATCTCTTATCCTCAAGCATGAGGAGGAGGGAAAGGGGGAATTTATTAGTGTACTTACTTTAAAGGGCCAATTACAATTTTATTAGAAGAAAAGCTTCAGTAGTTTCAGTTATTTACAATGCAACAACCATGCTATGAATTAAATTGATACAGATAATTTTTTTTTCAAAAAATAATTAACACTAAAACCAATAAAAATGAATTGACTGTTGTTCAAGACAGTTTGGAGTAGACTGGTGATATTTTCCATTTGGTGAAGCCTTTATTATTACCACTTTAATGACCTGAGCTTAGACATTCTGCTTCCTTTTACCATATGTCACTTGTATTCTGCTCTTCTGGATACATGTGTGGGAAGGAGCAGGGCTGATGCCTATTGGAAAAGCTAACTCTGTCAATTAATTAAAACCTTTATTTTTACATAGCTAGCACTCATGGAGTGCGAAATAAATTAATTCTAACCAATAATAAAGAATCAAGAGCATTAATTAGTCCCTTAACACTAAGTGACAGTAATAACCCAAGAGGGAAAAAAAAAAACATTTTATCTCCGTAAATAAAAGCAGATACAATGGCTTAGGGTTCGGGTTCTCTCACAGAAGCAGTACTGAGGACAATAACATCCTTATCTCAGACATGGTACTGGATTTGCACACAGTGACTTTCTGCTGGATGGCAGCATTCAGCTCATTCTTTCTCCCAGGGAACTGACACAAGTTTCATAGAATGGCTTAAGGTAGAAAGGACCTCAAGATAATCTAGTTCCCACCCTCCTGCTGCAGGCAGAGCTGCCAACCACATCAGGCACCAGCTCAGTTTGCCCAGGGCCGCATTCAACCTGGCCTTGAACACCTCCAGGGATGAGACACACTGCCTCTCCGGGGCGTGTAGCTTGACTGATTTCATACAAGTTCAACACACACCAGTAACATTTCAGTGCAGCTCACTCTGTGAAACTATGCCTTGACTTACATCAATAGCTGGGCAAGCAGAAAAATCAGGGCACAAGAACATTCCAGAAGCAAGGCAGCAACTGCCTGCAGACAGAAACATACGCACCTCCCACATACCCATTCTCCACAGACTCATTTCAGTCCGTTCATCCAGAACAAGAAAACACACTAATAGAAGAAATGAAGCATTCTCCTTTGTGCTTGGAACCACAGCGTAATGAGCTGAGACCCATCTTATATACCACAAGCATGTTAGCTAGCAGCTCCTACTGCCTCAAGGGAGCAAGGGAAAGGGGAACAAAGCAAAGCTCTCACTCCCCTTCATGCTACCACAGGACCAGGGCACAGTGGGACATTGCCCGGGCACTGAAGCCAGGGAACTGGCCCTCCCCTACCCAGCCAGCTGCAGTACTTCTCCTCCCTCCCTCATTCCTGCCCTGAGAGCTCCCAACAGCTCCACACAGACTGGAGGGCAATATCCTGGGTTGGTTCCTCCCCAAGCCCTTCCCAAGTTCTCCAGGGATGCAGCTCCTTCCCTGGCAGTGCTGCACTAAGAAGTCTGATCCCTGAAGGGGAGTTCATAATTCCTAGTTCTGAAAATAAGACACATTTAATTGAATCAGGCTGCAAATGCAGCAGAAGCTGCATCCTTTTTTCACAAGAATGAGTCAGTCATTAAAACTGGGCCTGGATGCCAGGCTTTGCTTGCTTGCATTTTACAAGGCAGCCATGGCAGCTCCTTGTCTGCTCTGTGCGAACAGTGGCAATTACTGCTCACATGGACATGAAATGTGGGTACTTTGGACCTAATTAGAACTGAAAAGATTTAAAGACATTTTCCTCAGAGAAAACCCATCTGAAACCATACTTCAGACACTTGCTAGGACAGGTTCTTAATGCTAGAGTTACCCACATTACACTGTACTGGAAACCTTTAAGGAGAGCAAAGAAATCAAGAGCTCAGAGCAAGCTTTAATTCCAAGTGCACCACTGATGTCTATATTGCTGCGATCCCGTGACACAGTTCTGTAACCAGCCAGCTGGGATTGCAGTCAGGCCAGTCGTGCTGCTTTGCTGTCAGACTATAGGGAAAGCTATTTGCAAATTCAGCCCTTTAACACAGATCAGCAGCACTAATAATTATCATTGCATTATATGTAACAAGGAATTAGAGCTCAGACATGAACTAGCTTTTGAAAAGAAGATGCTATCATTAAACCATAATGCAGTGAGTTTGAAACCAAGTAAAATGCTGTCACCTGTCTCATCTGAGCTGTCTTCCACTGTTCTATATAGTCAGCCTACTGTCTTTTATAGTAACAGGAGGTGATATTTTTAAACATCTTTGATCAAGGTTTTTCTTTTTTGTGGAAACAGCTGGAAATAAGGAGTGTCTGGTGCCATATCATCCTGTCTCCTCTCACACCAGTGACTGATTCTAGAGCTGTGAGTTTCCTTGGCTGACAGCAGAAATCTCGTAACTTCATCAAAGTCAGTGACACAATGGGAGTTTGCATGCTTGAATATTTGGCTCAGTGAGGATTCATCTACCACACCAAAATGTGGTCCTGGATAGCAATTTGCTCCCTCCAGCTAAATTAAAAATCCGAAGTTAAATTTGTTTAAAACATTAAAACAGAAAATCTATTTTCTTCTTGAACAGACCCCATGTGGAAACTTTAGAAGTCTGAATCTTCATAAGCAGATTAACTTTGGCATCTCCCACCATGAAGCTGGAATATTTAAATCTAAAAATAGCATGCTAAAGCTGTTTTAAGTTGGATAATTCAGCCGGAGGTGGCTCTCATTTCATCTAGCTCTACCTAATTTGCTACAGCTAAAGCCTTTTTGAGACATGCTGAGCAAAAGGGACAAGCGAAGTGTCCCCTTGTCTGTAGTTAAGACTCCGCATTAAATCCTGCAAGATGTCGTGCATACCCTGTCCTATATTTAAAAGGTCACTTTTGACCAAGCTGTCATTAATCACACATCCACACAACTTAATCAATTGGTGAAAGCTTATATTAGTAGCTGCCTGTAGTGGCGTGCAAATCTTTTTGCCTTAGTTCAGCTTCTCTCCAACTAAGCTAAGCTGGTTTACAGCAGAAAGGTGAAAAGCCAATGTTCATCTGCCAGATGAGATAAACACAAGAGATGCCTCTTCTTTCTGTTTTCATACTCAAAGATCAAGGAGAACGTACATCGGCATGGGGACATTGTTTAATTATACAATAGCTATGGAGAGATAACTATCTCTTTGAAGCACTTTAACTTCTGTGCCACTTTCTCAAGTGAAAAAAGAAGAAAGATCCTCATCACTTTGAATGCAACCAGCTTAGATCTGGGGGAGGAGACAAGGGGAGAAAGTCACATTGAGGAAAATATACATTCAAATTGATTAATAAATGTAAACATATCATTAGATTAAATAGCGGGTTAGTTTTCTGACAGCCTGGCTGTCAGGAGCAAAGAAAAAAAAGCACAGAAAAACAAACAGCAGCTCAAATGCTGGAATTATTTGCAGCTTGATGCTGTTTTTATTTGAGTGGGTGAGAATCCTTCCATCAACTTAATGCAGCAGGAGCTAGCCCTGGGCTGTTTTCTGCAACTCTTTTTATTAGTGGAAATTAACCATTTCCTACTTCATTCAGCTTACGCATAACTGCAGTCTGATTTTTAGCCACATAGCAATTCCCTCTTCCCTCTCTAAGATTGGAACCTTATGTTCTTTTGTGAGGGATTTCTTGTTTTAAGGAGGATATTTTGTACTGGGGTAGGTAGCCACAGAAATTTAATTTTCTGCTATAGAAACACTGAGGAATGGCTGAGAAGAAGGAAAGTTCCACAAGCGCCTTGGAACTGATGGTACGTGGCAAAACAAAACAAAAACACATTTCAGTGGGTCAGTTTCTTGACTGAGGGGAGGCAGAGCACACTGACCATTCTCACCTTCCACTGAAATCCTTTGCAAATGTGCATTCTCAATGCACAAACTTTAAAACAAATCTCCAGGAAAGTTGGAAAATCCAAAGCAAGAATATGAACAAGAAATAGAATGAATTCCACTGTCTGTTATTTACTGAGGGATCGAAAATCTCCAGCTGTGAATTTTTCTGTTCAAGAAATCCTATTTTTCAGATGTAAGGATGGCTGAATCCACTGAAAAATATGGACTGATAACATATGCAGTGAAACTGTTGCCAATTCAATTACACAGCTGATTAGTACCCAGTAAAGCAGAGGGAAAAGAGAAAGATTATAATGTAAGCTCAATATGTGAGAGGACATAAAAACTGATACCTTTTCTTGAAGTCTCCACATTTAATCAAATAATCTTCAGCTATCGCACACAGAATTTTGGCCCTTTCCACAGAAAATGTTTATGTTACATACAAGACAAATGCCTAGTTTTTTTAAATGAAACAATGCTTAATTGAAGACAGAATGCTTTTTATTAAATAGCGTATCATTTGTATGTTCCATACAACACATATGGTTAGATGATCACAGCAGTAACATACATTTATCTGCGTACTTGCAAATACTCCCAGGAGACAAATAAAAGGGCATATGGCATCTCTTCAACTGTAATTATTACTAGTGGTACACGTTAAACTTCTGAAGGTGAACTGAGTGCTTGTAACAGAGTTATGAGCCCTTTAATAAAGATGATTTTTATTGCTTCGTAGTACCACAAAAGATGTTATGTTATTCATCATTTTACAGAGCAAAGCTTTAGGAAAAGCTAGCTTAAGAAGTTCTGCCTACTCTTCTCTCAAAGTTTACAGCCAGGCTCGTTTTATTGTTTGGGTTAAAACCAGCCCTTCTATTTGCAGACACTACTGAAATTTCTTCCCAATAAACACACAGCTCCAAGTGTGCTCTGTTCCTATCTTGCAAGGCCTGCTTCTAGACATGAGCAAATATTTCTGGTAACCATCCAATCCCACTCCAGCAGATCAACTGGTTGCATCACACAACTTCATTTTTGTGTCTCAGAGATTGGCAAAGCTTAAAAAGCATCCATTAGGCAGTGAAATTCGAGCCTAGAATTAGATCCTCAGAATTTTTTTTTTTTTTAATTTTTGAAACTTGTCTGGATTCTGGGAATTAAGACTGAAGCTCAGTGCCTAAACTCATATATGGGATATGTTTCTAAATCAGAAACTATGGTAACGTCTAATGATGCCAATGGGGATGCTCATTTCTTCTTCCCTTCCCAGTAAAGAACAGTATAAATACAGTAGCTACTTCTGAATGGACCTGCAAAAATGGCTTTCTGATGCAACAACGGCAGCTCATCACATCACAACTGACACAAGGCAGGTATCAAAATCACAAAGTTACACCTTCATCTTGTAGCAGAAACCGTCTAGCTTTCACCACAGCAGGTCAGATGCATCCACACCTTCTGAGCAAGTTCCCTGAACTCTCCTCTCAACATCTTGAATGCAATAGAGAAACAACAGCACACATCTTATGGGAATTCTGTGCTTTGTTATTTCTCTTTTGATTCTAATATCCAAATACAATCTCAAATAGTCTCAGATTTTCTCATGAACTATACTTAATGACCATGCTTTCAGAAATGTGAAGTATGAGGTTGTTTTAATCTTCCTTAGAGCTTCTGGATGGTACAGTTGTACAAATATCAGACAATCTTAATATTTATTGCTCTCAGACATAATTAGGATGCATGTGATTGTTTTTCTTAGCAAGAAAATGCATATTAGTAACTTCAGGGCTCTACCACGTGTACCTCTGCATATACACAAGAGATGGGGTCTGCTTATCACTCAAATTGTCTTCTGCACATTATGTCTGATGCCCACAAGAAACAAGCAAGATAATAAATGAACAGCTATTACTAGCAGTTTTATCACAGTCTGCTTCCCCTCACAGTACAGCAATTCAGTATCACTCTGAAACATGCCATATTTCTTAGCACAAATGACTGAAAATAATCTGTTGCCTTGAAACGTATACCACAACAGCTATTTGAGGAGTACTATATCAATTCATTCTGATAACTTATCTATTCCCTGTAATGAAGAGAAAACTGAAAACTTGTTTCCAGTTGTTCTCCTACAGATCAATGGATTTAAACGGTGCCTGAACTTCAATCTCTTTCAGAACCTCCAAGAGGAATACCTCTTTTCCCTTTCCCAATTTCCTAGCATGGAAATTGGGTGAGTAACAGTTTCCATGAAGATACAAGCACCAAAGAAACATATGCAAAAATTCTGTTGAATGATTAAAAAAGATAGAAAACAAAGGCCAATTAGTCATGAGAAGACCTTGGGAAAAAAACTGTGCAGAACTGAAAGATAGTGGGAGTTCACACAGCAGACTAGGCAGGATGGACATTCTGAACAGCGTCTTTGTGGATTCCTGCTTGAAGATCTAAGCAGCTACACTCAACAATGCTGTTGTGTTGACAGCAGCAATTGCAAAGCATGACATAAATATTCGTTGTCTTATAAAGGACTGGTATTCCATTTGCTCTGGGAACTGTTCAATGTTATTTTCCTATTTAAAAGCTGCATACAATAAGAAAACAGAGCCAAGCACCATGAGCACAATAATAACAAATACAAAACTCAGGGGTACTCTATAGGCTGAAATTTGTTTGCACAAATTATTCAGTGAGCACTTATGAATAATGAATACATTGTGGAAATCAGGATCAGTTTATGAATGATTTATGAACCGAAATATGGGCTGAATTTGTCAGATAACCTTATTTTCCACAAATCACTCAACCATCTCTTGCATTAAATGGTACCAACTGGTTTCCAAATAGCTTTTTAAACCAAACTTTTCAAGGCCTTCCATGTTATTATCTGTGAAAGCTTTGCTTAAAAAACAAGTAATTATTCAGAACTAATACTAATGCCCCATTCATAGGTTAATTACTGAAGGTTATAATGTGACAGTTTGCCTATCAATCCCATGTCTGCAAAGAGAATATGGGTAGAAATTATCTATCACACTTAGTAGACTTGGAATAGTCCTGTCAATCACAGTGCCTTTAAAGCAAATCATTATTTTTGAGTGATCTTGCTAGGAGTCTGGGAGAGAAGGAGTAACTAAAACAACCATAGTGAGTGCATGAATATGACCAGAAATGTAAAATATTTGATTTTGAAATATTTTAAAGCGCTTAAGAAATTAACTCAAGCTCGGCAGTTCTGCAGCTGCCGAGAATCTGAAAGTAATGTATACAAAAGACTTTCACGTGGTACATTAACTTGGGTACGCAGGAATTGTTCTTCCTAATCAGACCCAAAGCCTAGCTAGCCCACTCTCTTTGATGGCATCCAATGTTTAGAGAAAGCTGTAAAAAAAGTCCGCAGTGAGAAGCAAGGTCCCTGTCATGCTCATTAACATCAGAAGTGCAAGCTGCTCCTCTTGGCCCAGTTCCTCCCTGATGCCAGAGGCATAAGGAAGGTGTTATTGTCACATCCCCCCAGACCACAGGCACTGCTCACCTCTGGGCTTTCCACAGCAGTCACAAGGCAGAAGGAGCCTCCTCTTAACACTCGGTTTTCCTCAGCACCCTCACAGAGGCACAAAAAATTTGGCTGAAGGTGAATTAGGGAACATCCTTTCAAAAAACATTGTGATTTTACAAGTAATCTCTCTAATGTACAGACAGCAGTGGGTTTAACACACCATTACTGTCAAATGGAGTGTGGGGTCTGCTGCCTTAATTTAATGCTCATGATTTGCTGAGAGAACACTGAGATGCAGTGAGCCTGCTAGCCATCGCACGCAATGTCAGCAGCCACTCGGCTTGTTCCTTCACAGCCTGTCACATTTTCAAAGAAAGGAGATGTGGAACAGCTGGCAAATGCATCATCTGTAGAAGGAACAACTTCTCAGGTGGGATTTCATCTCCCTTGGGTGGAACAACTCCACATGCTGGGAAGCCACTAATGATCATGCAGTGCAGAGGTGAGAAAGGAAGCTTGATTGTACCGTATTTGTTGCTTGCTTATGCAATTATAAGGAAGGATTGCTGCAGCACTGCTAAAAGACCTGGAGTGCTCGTGACCTTTTGTTTTGCTTACTGCAGTCCTTGACAGCTTCAGCAACATGATGGTTTACAACAGCAAGCACTGAACTATTTATTTGGAGTACAAATGAATAATGAATAGGAGCTGAATCAGGACCCCTGTATAAGCATTCTTACTCTAACAGTGCCAAAATGCAACAGGCTACACAAAAATAAACCACATCAGATGAAAAAGAAATACCCCCACATATTTAAATTCCCACCTTAAACTGACATTACCATTTGTTTTTGTTTTTTCCCCTTTGATTGCCTACTCTTGTTGGTTTCTTTTCTGTAGTTCAGTTTTGTGGGGGTTTGTTTGTTAGTTTCTAGTATAGGTATAGTATGTCTTAACCCACACTCATCATACACACATTAAAAAGCATTCCTGGCCATTCCAGGAATTTCAACATCAAAGACATGCAACTCTCTAATTATAGTTAACCTGTATTATTTCCATAATGCAAGATTAGGGTAAAAATTTGGTAATTACAGAGAGCACATTGGAATTCATGTAGGATAGGCTGTGTTCCAAAGAAGCAGCAAGACAAACATTCCATCATCTCATTCACTGTCAACAACATCATTGGAGTGCTTATCCCAACATTTTACAAAGCACCTCATAATATGAGGTCCACAGTAAATATACAATTCTCATGACCTTGCCATTAAATAAAGACTGAAAAAAGCTTTTCTTGTCCCTCATTTGAATGAAGGGAACAAAGAAGGTCAAAAATAACCAACATCCCTTTATGCATTTTGTCATTCCATTTAATTTGTTCTCAAAGAACACCCAAAAGTGATTCTACATATAAAAAGAAGAAAAAGAGTTAGGAGAGTCAAACCGCTGTTCAAGTATATGGAAAAGTTTCACTTTTTTTTTTTCATCTTGACAGTTGTACTCCTAGAACTTGAAATAGGTAAAGGAATACTAGTTGAATAATGCTTTTTTTTTTTTTTTTTTCCCCAACTACGTTTATCACAGGAAAAAAAAAATCATTCTATTAAGAAAAAATCATAAAGTAGCAGCAAACTCCTTCACTGGATCCTTACTCTTAAGGCTTTCTGCATCCAAACACGGTATGTGAGTGGTGGTGTTGCACTCAGAACATCACCCAGGGACAAGGCTTTACCTTCCTAGATTCCAGCAGCCAAGTCCAGCTACTTCTCTTATGGCAGCATACCATTTTGTCTATCCATCATCTACACATTGGAGGAAACAGCAAATCTCTGGGTCCCCAAAGAAGAAAGAAGACACCGTTAGAAAGTCCCTCCTGAGCTCATGTGATCCAGGAGAGCTTACCAGAGCAGCTAGCAGGTGCTGTTTTTAATAGGCCAACTGGGACTTAATCCTCTGGTTTATCCAACACTGGGTTGCACTGCTGGATTGCTACCAGTGGAAGCTAAAAGGATGACTGTATGTGAAACAGGACAATGTGCCTGCAGATCTGTTGCTTCTGATGCAGCCTTCGAAAGATAAGCTTAGTCAGAACTTATCCAAGACTCCTTTGGCAGCCACAAGGATCAGAGAATGAGGAAGAAGGATGCTGATATAAAATTATTTTCACTGTGTCTCTATAAAACTTTGGTAAGCTTTGTTGAAAAGGCAGTTACAGGGCAAGAGGTTACCTGCATCTACCCCCCACCCCGGACAAAAAAAAAACAACAAACCACCACAAAAGTTGTTTGGGGACTGTTTTTCTGGTGAAGTGACCTTTATTTTGGCCATGCTAGAGCTTGGTAAAAAGATGTTCGTTCTTCTATTCTGATGAACTTCAGTGAACGGATGGATCTGAATCCAGGATGGATTCAGAGCCTCTGCTGGGTAAGATGCACATTGCCACAGGCAACAACAAGGCTCTCCCCTCAGCTTCCCAGAACAACGCCCACAACACAGTAATGTGCCTGAACAGACACATTTTTACCATATATTGTCACAGCTACTGACTAAATACAAATTCAGGTTTCGGTTTACTCTTAGCCTGGTCAGAAGCGTTTTAGTATCACAGTGCATTCTTCAGTTTTACAGTCAGCATTTCACATTAGCTAAAAACGATTTTTTATTTTCAGTAAAGGAAAAACAAGGGCAGATGTTATCATTCTGAAAACAGAGGCAGAAACCTCTGCTTTTGTTTTTCCTGTCAGTGCCTCATTACCAGTTGCATGCCCTTAAAACCAAGAAAAAGCATAGCTTAGGATGGCATAAATCTTGTACTGTCTACATAACAGCCAGGGTGACACAGAGAAATGTAAACGTCCTTGCAGCACAACTTATTTTGCACGCAAAATAAGTCACAACACCTTGCAAGTGCAACACAGTGTTTTAGGAAAAAAGCAGAATGAGTCAGTGACTCATGATGGTCAACCTTAATTCAACATCAGAATACATCAATAATGTTATCACAACGCAGGAACACTGAACTACTATTAAAGCCAGACTATCATTTTCAAGAAAGTGAAGCTGAAAGTCTTTTACTAGAAAAATTGTACAGTCCTCTACATTTCATATGTTCTTATTTTCTGTATTATCAGCAAAAATACATGCAACAAGAGTATGTAGATTTGGAGAGCTAGAGGGAAATGAAAATAACTGATGTTATGCATTTAGAAAAAAATCACAGGTCACAGTTAAAGCTCTTGTGTCATTTAAAAAAAAAAAAAGCTGCATTTGATAAGAAAATGTATTTTGGATTATTTCACGTTTAGCTTAGTACTCGGGCAGTCCATAGCTCTCACCCTTCTAAGTGTTTGGGAATGGTAAACATGTTGGCAGATAATTACATGCTGTCTCTTAGCAACCAGAACTGTCTTGCAATGAAGTTATTGGGCTTTTTTTCCTGATATATCCTGGTAATGGCACGATTTCCACAAATTTTACACCCAGCCTGGCAAACCCCTTGTACAGAATCTCCTGGATGAGCCCATCATTACGTGACAGGAAAGACCTGCCAGTGAAAGCTACTGCTTTCTTTGTAATCCCTTGGGAAGACAATTCACAATGAGCATATACTGAGCACAAACAAATGAGTAACTAGGAAGAGGCTAGTCAAAATATTTTGTCATGAGACTAAATGGCCTTTTCCACTGCTGTAACTGCAAGCAAACAATATCGAAACCTATGGTTGTTTAAATAATCCTTTAGACAGCAAAACCTCCCAGTTGTTTGGCTTTAACAACAGAACATTGAAATTCTGATATAGGGAGGCTTGGACCAGTTTTACAGAAAAGCTCCAGTTTTGGCAACCTCTTCTGAAAATGCAGTCCCACTTGTAGGCACAAAGGAATTTTGGAATGCTTGTTCTTTGTCTGCACACTAAGGGGAAATATTACTGTCACTGCTTCATTCTGCAGACCTAGGACATTTCAGTGGAGCAGACAGAGCCTTTTTTTAGTGCCTTCCTGCAAAATCCATGATCTTTAAGTTCTCCTTCCCTCTTAATAATATTAGAGTAGCTATTAATAACGAAGTGGTTCTTGCACATCTTAAGAAAGATCAATACTGTCATAAAACACAATTGAAACCATAACCTAAAATATCTTATCCTGCCAAAAGAGTTCTTTACGATGCTGCATTTTAAAACATCTCCTTACTCAGAGGAGGATTTTACATTAGAAACTGTCTGTGCTCACTGGCAGAGATGCACACGCTTCAGAAGACAGCACCTTCATCTGTATCCCTCAACACACATAACCCTCCTTCTCTGCTTAATGGCCCATTTGTGTACAAAAGTACCTCCAAATTAATTCTCAGACTATGCTACTGTTCCCCTGTTGTGGGTCATCTCCAAAATGGTAACCAAACAAGAAACTCATATGAAACAGAATGCAAGAAAACAATAGCCACTCGTGAGGAGCACTAATTATGTGCACTTGCACCCTGACTGACTACTTGGAAAATGAAGATGAAAATTCGACTGACTGGAACTGGAAATTGAAAATAGATTTTCCTCAAGTCCCCAAGCAACATCATGAATCACTAAAATTATTAATTTCAGCACACAAATCTGAGAACTTGTCTAACTCTTGTTACATTGCAGCTGCACAACAGACACAGCCAGTAATCTTTGCACAACGCTGTGTTGCTGCACAGAGTGGATCTCCATTTCAGTCAGGTGCCTGGAGAAGCACCATGGCTCAAATGAATTCTTGCTACAAAAGCTCAGGTTCTGACTGAACAAGAAAGAAAAACTGTGCCATTTCAGTCAAGGATCTAACAGAGGAAAGGAAAACAGAATGAGAAAGAATTCCCTTCCATAGTACACTGTTTCAGTAAATAATTAGTTTTCCAGCAGCCACTCTGCCCATGAAACCAGCCCACAGGTGGCAGAGAAGACAATGAAGCCAGCCTGGCACGGACAGCACCTGCCTTGTAGCAATGCAACTGGGGTAAGTTTGTGCTTCTGGCACTCCCCTTTCCTTATAGGGTATTTAGGTGCAGACAAGTTCTCCACTCCAGCTGCCTTTAATCCAGCCCACCTCTAGGTTCTCCTTGCCCATCACAAACATCCCTCTGTTGGGCTGCTGTCCCTCTGATTTGCTCAAGCACCCTGTGTGACTTAAACTGGCTGAGTTCCATCTGGCTGCGTTTTGCTGGAGAGGAGTTAGAGCTCATTGCCCTCATGTCTCTGAGAGAAGGTAGGTAGCGGCAAGGAGCAAAGATTTCTGGTAAGCATTTTAGTAACGCCCAGTCAGTACTAAGATAGATTAGTTATTTTTATTCTATCCTCCTTCACTCCTGAAATACAGTAAAAGTCCACAGAAAACAACAGCAGAAGATGTTTCCAGAAAAGCAGTATATTTTCCCAACTGCAGAATCCAAGCAAATAGGAAGGAACTCTGGCAAAGCAAAGCTTATGAGATCACTACGATGTTCTAATACAGCTTCCTTTTAGAAAACTGCCAGGGCTAAGGCAGTCACATGGCAAAATGGTGCACACATGGGTCTGTGTGTGCCTGTTTAATAAGCCATGAAGCTCTTTGGCTGAACTAGCACTCACGTCATGTGATGCAGGGGTTGCCATGGCAAGTACATATGCAGTTTCTGATCTACTTCATCACAGAGTTAGCAGAATTTAGATTAACAGTGCAGGAATATGATTTCCCAGAAGCCATACTCGGCTTAGCCTAACAGTTGGGATGTGAAGTTGAAACAATCTAAAACACCTGCTTAATGGTAGTTGTGATATATTGATCAGAACTTTTTACCACAGTAGTCATTTAGCATGAACGCTGTCAGTTCTGCCTTCGAAAGCAGCTGTATGTTCACCACATGTAACGCATGAGTTTCTGTATGCTTTTTCATTCAAATATACAGCTGGCTTCAGCCATCAAAACACAGGCATTAACTAGTAAAGTGGGAATAACTATTCCAGCAAAAAACAAAACAAGAACGCATCCAACCAGCTGTAAAATTTAGTCCTTCATTTTCTAGTGGAGTAAACCATCAGCTGATAAACAAGAGAGATTCCTGTGAAAGATGCTCCTGACAGTAAGATAGACAATGTCTCAAAGTTTTAATATCTGGTACCAAGATTAAGAATCTTGCTAATACAACAGGCTGAAAAACCCACATCGCACAGGCTTCTGTTTCTAATTCAGTGAGGGAATATGTCTGAAGCTACTAACAGCTCAAAGCCAGATTTTGGGAAGGCAACTGTTTCCGTAGGAGCAATCAGGAAGCAGTTCTGAGGTCAGTTCCAGGCAGGTACACCATTCCTGTACATCTGGGAATGTCACTGTGGTGCCAGAAGCCCTGAGGGTGTCAGTGTTTAACATACATTCAGGTGATTTTCACATGTGCTACTGCTCTAGAACAAAAGATTTCCATGTTCTGAAATAATTTTGTATAGTACTGAACAAGCTTTCAGGAAGAACATTTCAAGGAGCCTAAGTGTACCGATGAAGCACTTGAGCCTCTAAGACATCAATCAAGTAAAGGCAGGCAGACCTCAACACAACCGAATTTTTATTAAAAGTTAGCCCTTTGTTTCCTTGCTTTTCACAGAAAGCCTTGACAAGTGTTAACCTATATTGAAAATTGCCCTGAGTTTTTCCTTCCAGCAGGAAAACCAAATAAAATCTGAATCTGAGGTAAATCCAAAAGGATCCTTTCCCTCTTCCCAGACTGATTTCCAACCTCTTCAGGTACTTACAGAGCACTGCTCTCAATACCGACAGCACCACTCGCGTCTTTACCTCCTGGCACCAGGAAGCGCAGAATCTTCCCACCATGCGGAACACAAGATATTCCTTTGTTTTTTTCTTTTCTAAGGAGATACACTGTTTGGGCTTCAAAGGTTAATTTCAGATCCTTCTCTTTAACCACATGCTACTCACTCCTTCCGTTCTTCACATCCCCATACACATCTCACTTCCACTGCATACCGTATTCTTCTCTCCAATAGCAATAAAAGAGAAAATCTCCATTGCACATCACTTGCTGATTTAAAGGAATCTGAACACTAGACCACAAAGTGATGCTCCAGGATTTCCTCTCCATTAGAGTGGGTTGCATTTAATGTTGACTGTTAATTTGATATGCATAAAACTGGACACCTACATCACTACTGTTACAATCAAGCCGTTTACCTCATATCAAAATTGCATAAAATAGTAGATAGATTTTGAGTGAAATGATTTTCAATCTCTGTTTATGGAAGATGAATATCAAAATATAGTCATTGAAGTACTGGATGCAGATTCAAGATGCAAATAACCAATTTTGTCATGCAACTGTTTTTTGTTTATTACAAAATTGCTGACATATCTCTCAAGTATATCTCATTACCAGAAATTAGAGAAATGAGATCACTAAGCAGAGCTCCTACTAATGTGATTTTGGTGTTAGTAGTCTAATTTTTTTAATTAGCCTCTTTGTTTCCTGATTCAGACTTGCACACTGTGGAAGGCTGCAGGATTTTTTGTCAGATTTACAAGGCTGGGGCATAAAATAAACTATATAACTTTTCAAACTCCCCAATTCCTCTTTCAGCCCTGAGCTTTCTGCAGACAGCAGGAATTTGCTTCTCCACAGCTGCATGCAGAGAAGCAAAACAAACTTTACATTTAATTATAGAAGATTATTCTCTAGATGGGCTACATTTTTAAACAATCTTTTTTTTTTTTTTTTTTTCCTCCAGTACTAAAGGACTCAGCAGTTTCCTTTTGTCTTTAAAGATTCAATTAAAAGTATGTTTCAGAAATTAAATTACAGCATGAAATTAGCTAAGGGTATGAAATACTGCATTTGCCCTAGCATTCAGGGAAAGGCTGTACAAAGCAATTCACTTAATGGCTCCTAACATGTGATCTCAACTTAATAACTAAAGTGCCCTCAGCTAGCAGAGGATCTACTGGTGAGATATGCCCTATATAACCCACTGAAAGGAGAAATGGATTAAACACAGGTAAATTTTGTTAATTTATGGTAAACCCAGCAGTTACTCTCATTTTTGATCTTTTAAAAATATTACAATTTTATTGTATAATATGCTTATTGGCAGGAGTATCTCTGTGTTGGTTTTGGCTGGCTAAGGCCCTTCAATCTTGACATGTTCCAGAAGCATCTGCTCACGCCTGCTGGAAGCATTTTTCTCTCTCCAGCTTTCAGAGTGTACTGCTGGATGTAATTCATCACAACCACCACGGATACACTTCAGTTTAATCTGTGCTGTGCTAATATAGGGAAAGAAGCAAGCAGTCCCCTTACTCTTCAGCTGTCCCCTTAGTCACTGGTTGGGTTCCATTTTGACTTGGGCCCTGGCACACACACACAGTGTTAGTTATAGAGGAATCCAATTTCCATTTAGGATCCCTGGGTACTGTGTAACAACCAACTAGGAAACAATTCCACTCAGACTGCCCTCTCTGGGACCAAAACAACTCATTTGTCCTGTCTGCAGGCTCTCAGCAGTGCCTGAGCCCAGTGGGGCTGTCCCCAGGGCCAAGCAGGTCCTGCCCCACATATCACTCTCACCAGCGGGTGTTGCTGAGTACTATGTGTCATGGACACTTTCCTAACTTTTAAATTATATTTTTTAATTGATTTCACTTAGGCTTACAAGAGACATTAAAACAGAAAGCCAGAAGTAAGTAGAGTATCAAATTAATTATAAAACCTAAAGCTAGTAATGTCTCTGCATCTACTTCTCTAAATCTCCCCTTTTTCCCATTTAAATCCAAACACACGGAAGTCTGTGCACACGCACATTCCTATTTTCATATGAATTTTAGCCACAGATTTAACATAACTTGGCAACAAGATGTCCATCAACCAATTCTCCTGTTGCAGAGGCAGCCCTGTACTGAAATCCTGGGGCTTACCCAGGGGACTACTCTCTTCTTCAGGATTAAAAAAAAAAAAAAAAAAAAAAGGATTTGGATTAAATCGTCAAGCACCATAGCATGTTTGTGTTTTCATGTGGAGGAGAATGAATAAATAAGAAGCACGTGTAGCCTGTCAGAAGGGTTCTGAGAAGAAGAACAGGCAATGGCAACAAATGCCTGCCAGCTGGGTGGGGTATGAAGTAATCTGTATTATCATTAACAGCAGCAAAATGCAGCTGTGATTTATGGTACTATAAGGAGCAGAGGACTGAGCTGTTTTGCTGAAAGCACATATTTTTCTTCAACTTCATGAACAGCTATTATTAAACAATAGGTATTCCTGTAGGTACTGAAAGAATCAGTCACGTTACTCTAGCACTAGCACAGATACTCAGTACTTCTGCGTTGTCGTGTTCATTAGAAACAGCTGTGGCACAACATCCTACATGCATGTGCATGAAAGCGCTTCCGTGCGTGCCTAGGAATGTGGCTAGCTGCAGTTTTGCTGCTTGTGGGTCATGAGTACTTTCTGCATGTCTTCTGTACAAGAATCAGTTCAAGAATCAGTGAATTCATAATTCAGGCCACAGCTAACAATATCATTTGTCAGGTATCACTGAATTTCAGCTTGGAGTAGGTTGTGGTTACCAGAAGCCTTGAATGAGCTAGCATAGATCAGTGCTTCAGTTTTGTCAGCAGTCCTGTGCTAGGCTTTGCTAGTATTACATGACATCAGTTGTGCTGTTGTGCTAAATGTAAATCTTCATTAAGTCCAACCCATATTAATTAAAGACTACCTGTGATTACTTCAAAATGGTCTTGCCTTTTTTATTTTTATTTTTTAAATACAGTCTTCACAACAGCAGTTGTGTTTTTTTTTTTCTGCCCTTACTTTATGCAATTTCATATTGTATTTGAAAACACTTTCCAAGCAAATGATTAATGCTGATGAGAAATAGCAGCACCATCAGAACAGCAAAAACTTGCAAAGGACACCTACTACTAACAGCTCTTCACACATTTCTGCCTTCCTAAGGAGGGCTCGTTAAGAGGCAATGCTGGGCAATTTTAACTTCCATGTTAAAATTACAGTCATACTGTATTGCCTTATTACACTTCAGTGATAGTGAGGAAACTGGAAACAAAGATAGGTTAGGAACAACAGCCTAAACAGTACATTATGATCCACACACTACACAACATCTTCCAGCAATGGCACCTAAAGAGCCATCTCCCAGGGGTGCACCAGACCTTCTCTGTAGTGACTTGGGCTACTGAGATCACACAGGCTGTAGGTTGTGTCTGAACATCCACCACAATGGTGCTTGACCATGGCCAGCTCGCTTCTTTATACCAGTGGCCAGACAGCCTGTGAACAGCAATAGCATGAAGCCTTATACCAGATTCTAACTAGGAAAGGGCTCTGTAATCCATGTGAAAGTCCTCTAGGCTCCCTGTGACCCCATGCTTTCAATTATGCTTTTAAAAACAGCAAATGAATCAGGAGCCACAAGGTGCCCACTTACATAGTGGACCAGCTTCAGCAATTTATGAAGTGATGAAGGGGAACAGATCTTGTACTTCTCTGAAAACCACAAAAAGGTAGATACAGAAGCCCTAAAATCATGATCTATTGAAAATAATATCAAGGTTTAGATACAAAACTGATCACTATATATATCTTGTTTTTTTTTTTTTTTGCTTGGGATTACCAAGCAGGCTATCAGCCACTTAATTTAAATTTTAAATGACATTTGTTGCCTGACTGTCCTAAAATCAAACTACCCAGAACAACAGCAACAGTAATAAAATGCAGTTTGCATTGTGCCTGCTGTTTTATTTTCTGTGGCAATAATACAGACAGCCATATGGACACGAGCATTTGGAAGGGAGGATTTGTTGGCTAGATCTTCACATCTGTTTACTTATGGATGCAACAAAAATACATTTGGAGGTCGCTGACTGCACAACCATTCTACTTACTCTTGATGAAAAAACTGTCAATTCTACCCCCTTCTACATCAACTCAACATCAAAAGAGACCATCATTTTAATATGAAAAAAGGTTTTGAAAACGTACTAAAATTAGTCTCTTTCACACCTTGCCAGCCACTTCATCCATAAAGGTGGTATCACAGCAATCCTTAATCCAAGATAAAAATCAGCATGCAACATGTCGAGGAAGAAGAAAACAGAAGTACTGCTACACACATAAACCCATAACCCATATCCTTTGATTAAGAAAGCATGCACTACTGACCTCATATCCAAAAGCTACATTAATGGTGGAAATCTTAATTAAAAACAAGGCAAACAAAAAATTGACCACTTCCTCCCCTCAAAAACTCTACACCAACACATCAAACCAATAACAACAGGTTCATAAGCTAGTAGCTTGTAACATCTCAATGATGTGCTTGCAGATATTTTAAACGAATCCCTCACAACAATCAGAAAATACTTATTGACTTCATCCATATCTTCCCTTGGGGTCTGGCTGGAAGCATAAATTCCCAACATAGAAATGTCTAGTTCACAAAACAAAATTTAAACTACCGGCAAACATTCAGAGGAAAAAAAAAATAAATCAGTATTTTAAGCATTGCGTGCCCGAAGTATTTTTCTGAGTTCAATACATTTTTGAAATTAACGTGATCGTAAACAGTAAGTTCATTATGACGTTATTTTCCTTATGTTATTTTTTATTCTGATCGCAGCCTTTTGGTAGAAACACTTAGAAATACCCTAAGATTACACACATTTTCTCAGCTGAATGGATCTTTTAGCAGTGAATAATCCCGTACTCAGAAATATATTTATACTTGCTTGCTGTCACCCACACTTAAAACTTAACTTCTAGCCGAAGGGCACATATCTTATGTCTTTTTATGAAGGAACCTAAGGACAGAAACTACTCAAAACCACAGATGGATAATACCTGAACTGCCTCCACCATCCTAAAAAAGAAAAAAAAGAAGAAAAAAAAAAAGAAGAAGAAGAAAACAGCAAGAGAAAAATATCTTACTTTTGTTGATGGGTCAGTCTTCATTATTTGGTTTACCATAGGAAGGAGAGGTTAGGATGACAGCTGTTCATTACAATCCCATCTTCATTACAAGAGCTTAACTCTGCTACTGGCTGGCTGGCCCATTTCTGCTAGCTTTAGCACAAAACAGTGCTCCTAAAAGCTCCTCCTCTTGACGGCATCTGTCTGGATACTACCCACAACAAGCAGAAACAAGGCTGTGTGCAGAGCCATTTAGGTGCTAAGAATGAGCCAGAATAGGGGAAACTACTAGAAGCAGAAATAAATACTTTGGTAGCAAAGCCCAGGAGTTGGCAGTTAGAAGTGCATGCCTACTGACACCATCAGCTTTACACATCAGTCACATCTTTGTAACACTACAAATCAAAACAACAACATTCCTGATAGAAACAGTAGCTTAAATGATGCCTAAAAACTGAAAGACAAACTTGCAAAGCATACATTTCCTATGAAACTGAGCAGCCCCAGCTACTCCCTATAATTAATGCAATGTGTCTCAGCTGTGAGAAAGAGGAGGAAGAGGAGGAGCTAGGGCTCATTATTTCCTACTACCATTTAAAAAGCCACCAATGAAGCATCAACACAAGACAGCAATATAACAAATGTAATGTACATAAATAGATGTGATTTCAGTATGGATGAGTAAGAAAACAACTGTTCACAGTAACCTATGTAAGGTCAAAATACTCACCTTTTCTCTGGCACCCAGAACAGCAGAGGCTAATCTATCTTCTGTTCCCAGAAACACTGCCTATAGCAGATGTTGTACACTTGCAATGATACAATTCAAATTACTGCAACTTATTCCCAGTGCAAATAACACTGCTTCATAATTTATTTGCAATTTGTAAGCTTGTGGGCCAAATACCAGTATGTTTTTTTGGTCTGGACATAGACTCCTGAATAGACAGTGATGAAGCAGTGAGACCAGACAAATAAAAGGAGGACAAAAGAGGGTCTAAAAATTAGGTTTAAAATACATATACGAACATTTACTGTGGCTTACTCTCAGCTACTGATCAGCACGTTAACCTTATTTTCTCTGCATGATCGCTAAGTACTCTACTAAAATTAGGTCAGAAATTCAGATCAGATCAGCTGACTCAGCCCAGCAAGATCAGACAAAGGCTAGTTGCTTGTTTTTCCCCTCACAATCCAATACGATGCATGCTTTATCCCCTTCAATTTACATTAGATCCATACATTTTTCCCCACAATTAACCTATCAGAACCACACAGAACGAAACAGCAATCACACTAAAGGTGCATCGATGCTACTGAAGAAGCACAGCCCAACATATTCTCAGTGAGGCCAAATATAACAACATTTTTTTTAGAGGTCATTTTTCAGATCTTGTTTCTAAACTGCTGAAACTAATGCATTTCAGTTAACTTTTAAGTCATGCAGCATTGGTTATCAGACATTTCAGGTAAATAATAGCTGCTTCAAAATAGCGTTTGCATGAATACCAGCACTGTATTAGAAAATAAAGTGCTCATTAATTTGTTAATATACATGAATATCCTACTTCACAAAGAGCCTCTGAACACTGAAATTGAATACCTTATCAAAAATTAAATAATCAGACTAATACAATTTTCAGTAGGTGCCAAAGACTTTCAGCTGCTTTATTTTCATTCTTGGAGGCAAAAGGGGTGATTTCTTTATTCTGTGTTTGCTGGACACCCTCCACCACTGTTCAGAATCTACCTGCTGTTAGTCCCAGGGGATGCCCCTGGTTACTACAGAGATTGTTTTCGTTTGTTGATAGTCTCTGGACTGTTAGCACAGTTATCACTGCACATGTGCATTAACTGCTATCTAGGACACGCTATCAGGAATTAGGGAGAATATAAATACCCAACAAGATAAGGTTTAAACATAAGGGAAATATTACAGAACAAAGAAGTAAACAGTAATCCTACTTTACCTTTTTTTGATTGCTGTTTTTCAATAGATAGGGTCTTGGATGAACCTGTGGAGGTTACTACAGGGAGCAGACTTGACTGCTATCAGCTTAAGTGACGTTATGACATCATTGTTCCTTTACTCAAATCAGATGTTTTTCCTGGATCTGTTACTGCTTTTAGTTTTACTAATCAAGAGTTGACCATGAATATCTTCTTTTCCTTCCCAAGTTTACACAGGGAATAGACAGAAAAAGGATAAAGATAACATCTTCTGACATTTCCTGGAGTGATTTCCTACTTGTTTTTTTAGAAGGATATTGCCCTATAGCTTGATGATACTGAGATAAGCCAAGAGGGAAGGGAGTGGAGGGTACCTCCACAAACATGGTTTCTCACAGAAGTGTGCTACTGCCAAGAAATGCTGGTGCCTCCAAATCTCACTTGCATATGTGTACACACACATGCTGTTCCTCAGAGAAACCCATGGCATTGTTGGGAATCTTCCTTGTCTTCTGACACGGTCTCTGGGGAGTAGAGCTTTGTTCTCAAGAATTTCAATTCAGCATGAGCAAGAAATTTCAAGATTTGACCTAAATCATCAGCACTTATTCAGACCTCTTCCTCAAATAACTTTGCCAAGATCAATTAAAAAAAAAACATACAAAACAACTACAATTTAAGAAATATTGCTACCATCGTTCAAATTAAGTATAGAGAAGCTTAGCTACAGGGATAAAGAGAACCAAGTAGGTCCAAACTAAATAAATCTGCACACACTAACTGTTTTACCTTATCAAATGAAGTTAGCACCACAAGGACTAGGGAACTTTTTCTTCCAGCAATTATAAATTAATTGAAAAGTGACATTTCAATAGCATTCAAAATATTTGAAATTTTAATTGGAATTTATTTTCTTCAGTGGAGAAGAGCCAACTATTTATAAGGAGAAGGTACTCTTCCTTTTTGCTGCTTTAAAACACCAGCTTATTGACAGCAGACAAGCATTTTTATTTTACAGGGAGAAATTCAAATCTTTCCTCTGCTTCATGTAACTGCATCTCAAATCCCCCTTTCATCAGACCCTACTTTTTTCCTCTTGGAAATTCTGAAATTTATGTAACAGTGTAGTAGTCAAAAGACAGAGAAGGAAATTGACATAAACAGTTTTTGTTTTATCTGCTAAAGGCACTCATATTTAACACAAACGTTCCTGTTTTTGCTCCCAGGAATATAAAACAAAAATAGCAAGAACTGTACAAAATACACAAAACCTGCATAGATCCAAACAAAAAGCCAACCAAAAAGCACCTACATTAATTTGCTGCAAAGAAAAATGCTTTTCCTCATTAAGTCATGCTTAGCAGAGCTCCTGCTTCAAGCTACCTATGCCTTTGACTCTTTAATAGTTTGAATCCCTCTAAACATCACCCAGAAGGAAGTGACAAGATAACTAATCCTGAAGACACCAAAATAAACATTGCATTAGCTCTCATTATTCACTTTAATTACACATTAGTCTTATGTTCTCTACAGAATCCAAAATAGTGAAAATCCAGAAAATTCTCCATCCTGGAATGTAAAGCAGCCACAGTTTTGCCTTATGGTCCTTCTCCTTCCCCCATCAAACTGTATGTGCTGTTCTCTTTTAAACATTCCATCAAAATTACCAGACTACTGAGGCATTGGTAGAGTGTTCACAGCACAGCATGTCTGTTATACCTGCATGTACAGTACCCAAGATATGGCATAAAATTAATCATTTGAACTGAAATATGGAAGATTCACACTGGGGGAAAAAACATTCAAAGGACCTCCTATCAGTTTGAGCCCAAGCCATTCATTTGCATATAAAAGTTTAGTGTATATATGGATGATTTTATTTTTATCACACAATTTGTCTATATCAAGACAACTCAAATTTTTATGCATATGCGCACTTATGTGTATACATACGATTTCATATACAGGTATCTCCATATAGAGATGCATATTCATCACGTTGACCCCTTTTTTTCATGTCTAAAAGGCTGCAGATTTTGTTGCTATCCACTGGCACAAGACACCAGGTCATGTGAGTGCTCCTCTCATTAGCTGTCAATTAAAATCAATTGAATTATTCAAGAAGAGCCATTATAGGGTTGTGCCCACAGGTGCAATATCCATTTTCTTTTAAAAGAATTGCAGGATTTTTTTTGTTTGATTTTTTTTTTTTTACTTCAGAGAGCGTAGAATGATGAGGAAATCATACATAACATGACAATTTTTTTTTAGATAGCAGTTAGAGAGCTTTGAAAATTTACCAAATTTGAAATATCAACCCAAAGAGAATCTGTTTTCATTTGTGAGGCTGCCTTATCTTGCAATGGTACACCTTCAAACAAAGTAGACATTGTCCATCTAATAACTGTTCCAAATACCTAAACTTCCTGTGACAAATCACACCTGCTGAAGATGCCACACATGCTCAAAACTAATACATTTTGGTGGGAATACTCTCTTCTGTTGAGGAGAATCATTCAACGCTGCCTCTACACAATATAATAAATATGCAATCAGCAGCTTGAAACTGGCCAACGGGCTACGCTGCTTTTACCAAGAAGCAGTTGGAAGTCAACTCACCTACACATTTTTACAATTGCTGACATTATGAATCTTTCACTGTTCATTCACTCTGCCAGACCACCAATCTTTTTATCAAAATATTTACCGTTTTATTGCTTCTTCTTGTTTTCGGCGTTTTTCGCTCTTTTCTTTCAAGTAAGCCAGGTTTGTTTCATTCCTCATGCGATCATTCTCTCGAGCAATGTCTGATGCATTCTGTATAACCAAGCCATCATAGGCCTTCATCCCCATATCTTCAATATACTGGAGAAAAGCGCCCAAAGTGACCTCCTCCTTATTAGAACTCATCATCTTGCAGGAGATAATGAACAAAGGAAAGTAATGTTTCCTGCGGGATGAAAAACACATAATAACTTAATCAGTAGGAAAATACCTGATGGTTTATGACAGTGGGATCGTATCAGTTGTAATTAACATCTCTGTAAGAGAACTTTTACACTTTCTTCTTAAACAAAGCAAATTTGAACACAGAGCTATACAGAACGTTGGCTTCCCTGAATCTCCGTTTGAATTGGATTGAAAAGGCTTCCAATGACAATGGGTCCTTTTTACAATTTAGGTAAAGCTGCACCAAAGCAGATCACCAGACAATATTGCTATTCTGCAGGATATACAAAAAATTGAGGTGGAATATACTGTTCCATGCTTTAGAATAAAACTAATAATAATATATATATATATATTTTTTTAATTCTGGTTCAAAATGTAGAAATAAATATTGTTAAATAGTCTCGTATATATCTTAATAGCATGGAAATTAGCCTACAAGCCCCTGGTCATCTGCTGCCCAGCAGCTTATTAGCTTGAACTCCAAGAATGGACGTGAAAACTCAGCTCAACTGGGATCTTCGGACATGTGAAGCAATTGAATTCTCCAGGCTTCCATGGATATTTCCTCCATAGGTGTGATATATACTGATTCACAGCACCCCTAGTCAAGCAGCATGGAGCAGACACACTTGGATCTCTAGCTCAGTCCTGCCTCAATGGCAGGCAGCCTAAAATCTCTCAAAAGCTTTCCACTGAGTAGCAGACATCCTGGGAGTCATAAGAACCCCCAGAGTACAGACATCAGTAAATACTACAGGAGACTAAAGGCAAGGTAAAATTAAACATATTGTCCAGGTGAATTCTATGTAACTAGATTAAAGATTTTGTCATGTCAGTAAAGCAGAATGTTAAACAGCAGGAATGTACCATCTTGTTGTGCTTTCCTGCTTTAAAGTACTGAGACATTTGGATCTTGAATGGCAACGTCCCTGCACACCAAGGAAGGGGGGGGCAGCGCTTTACAGAAATAGGCTTAATTCAGTGTCTGAGTGACACAATGGCAGGCTGGGCAGCTGAATGCAGCTCTCCAAGGCACGCCTGCTATTTGCATCCCTCCCTTCCGCAAAAAAGATGGTGTGACTTCTCGGAATGTGCCTGAGAACGATGCCAGCACTGCAAATCTAAGTGATTTTATTCAGTAGGCAATGAGTAACCTGTCTGCACACTGTTTTTAAGGGCAGAGCCCCTGCGTAACAAACATCAAATTTCCTTCTTCATTTCTTAGAATACTGCCATATTTGTAACATTTATTATATTGATGGTTAGGCAAAATTCTGATCAGGATAGGCCCTGATTTGAAAATAAAATAAACTGTTAGATTCTAGCAGCAATCACTGCAGGCCTTCAGGAACAGCCCTGAACATGAGAACAAAATGTTCTTACATCCACGATGTAAGCAGTCTGCAGGGCATATGAATGGTAGGGAAATATTTCCACTCTTTTCTCCTTATTTTTAATTATTTGAAGCGGCAGTGGCAAAAGCTTATTTTAGACAGTTAGTGATTAATGTGAATGCAAGCAAATTACTTCTTCCCTTGTTTTCCACTTTTCTGTATCCAAATTGTTTCTGTCCAAAGCTAAGCTGAGTGTTAAAACCATGAAGATTCAGAGGACGAGAAGGGTCTGCTCCTATCATCTCCTCTGCCTCCCAGGACAATCTCTTCTATCATCTGGGCCTTCACACAAGCACAAGACTGATGATCAAGGTCATCAGATTGAACTTAATGTATTTGCAGGCAAGGGTATATGTATCTTCAACCAATCCCTGCAGGGGTACAATCAGGGAAGAGGTCTTAGCACAGTCCAAATGTGAATGTATGCTATTTCACACAGCTTTCACACTGGAGGTGGTTAGAACTCCTTTGGGTTGGAATACACATAAAGCCATCATATATGTTCACTGTATGTTGCCCAGTATCTACAAAGGAGTGAATTGGGAAGCTGGCATTACAATAAGCTAAACAGATTCTATCAATGCTGGTCATGCTTCAGTAGACATCATTTCAGACCAATTCTTAAACTTTCTGACTTAGAAAATAATTCCAGGCACTAGAATAGCTACCTGGGCAATGAGGCCTGCCTGATTAAAAACAATACGTGTGGCATAGAGGGGTCTAACTCCAGAGCCTCCATACTTCCCAAATGGTACCTTATCTTCATGGTTGAAATCTAGGCCATTTCCTCAGTACACATTTATTTCCATCAATTTTCCATTTTTCACTTCTAGTAAAGTGCAGTTGTGATACACATTGGTGATACATTGAATAACATTCAGATAAACCTGTAAAACAGAAATCCCACTGTAGTGACCTTAATGGTAATTTTGCCATTGGTTTCTTCAAAGGCTAGATTTTATTCCTGAAATACAGTATGAAATTTTATCCTGAAGATAACTTCAGGGCCTTTAGTAAACACAGACCAGCTCCACTTTACTAAGAGACCAAGGACTTCTGCTTTTTATCCTCTTTTACAACAACATGACTGCCTTTTTTTTTTTCTTCCTTTTTCTTCCATACTTCTCTTTTTTTTTTTTTTTTTAAGAAGTCTAGCATGAATGACACTTAAGGATATACTGAAATCTCCTTTTATTGTAAGTTTATTTATATAAAAGAGCATTAATGCCAAGGTCATTCTAATTTGAAATTGCTTAAAACAACCAAGTTTCTGGTCAGTGAATACAGTACAGAAAATATTAGTTCAGCTGAGTAACCACTATTACAAAATTCATGCAGAACGCAAAAAATCTGCATGGCATTTAATAAGTAGATTATGATGTATTTTTTGCCCCATGGGGGCAAACAGGGAGTCCAAACCTGCAAAATGGCAGAGCATAACTGTAGCTATTGAACTGCTCTTGCAACAGGCAATGCCTGCGCTCTCATGACACCAAATTCATCTTAAGGCACTCCTGAAGGACCTGTCCTGGGATGTCAAGAGACTTCAAACTCTTGAGCTGTAAGAGCTGATTCAACTGTGAAAAGCATCTATACCAACAGCAAGCATTTTCTGAAACAAAAACTGCATACATCCCGCACACAGGCATTTTACAGCCTCATTGCATTTACTATCAGAAGGTTGTGTATGTGATGCTTAAACAGGGAATAAAATTACAAACAGCTGGGACAAAAAGCTTGACTAATTACTGTAAACGTTTTAAAAGTATTAGTATTCCTTGCATAGCACACTCAGATCAATTTATTTATTTTTTTTCCTACTGGTAGCAGTGCCACATCAGAGTGCCACTCACCCCAGTAAGTTTGCTTTCTAACTGCAATATACTACAATCAAAACATGTGGCCTATCAAGTCACATGCATCATTGGTTTGCCACCCTGCTCAGGAAGTGCTGATTGCAAGCAGCACTGATCAACTCCTGATCAAAGGTTCTGCTTGCTGCTGTACTCAGGCAGTGAGCAATTCCTAACCATCTGTCAGGGCAGATTCAAGTACAAGCAAATGTTCTGAGTACATTTATATTTGATTAAAAATATGCAAATGCAAGTTGTTAAATATGTAATGTGAGCCATAGGTGAGGCACCACCATTTTGGTAACCCTAATACACACGCTGCAGTCAGATATTTTAGTAATTAGTTACAAGGATCATGCAGGGTCACGTCTGTATTTGCAATCAAATTGGTTTTAGTCCATTTTGATTACTGAAACCAATATATGCTGGAAAATTATAACTGGGAGTTGCTCTGCTTGGAAAATTCTTGTAATTTGCCTTTTCCCCTCTTCATTGTGAAGGAACAGGAGGAGATACTGCAGAGGATGATAAGCTGTGGATTTCAGCTTCTGAAGTCAACATACTGAGAAGTCAACAGAAATTCACAGACAGAAGTTTGTTGCAAGCGTTCAGTGAACACTGAACATTTTTTTAAATTCTCCTGAATGCAAGGACACACATAAGGAGTTCGCCAACACATTCACTTCACCACTTAAAGGCTGTGCTAACACTGTGTAAAACCTCAGTGAGAAAAAGCAGTCATGCTCATTGTCACCTGACTCTCCAACTGTCCACAAATGGAGTTTCACACACCTCCACCTGTAGCTTAATCGTTATTTTCTAAGTTACTAAGTAGGGCTTTTACAATCACGAGAACTCTAGGCATGTTCTAACAAGTAAATGCCAGGTGACTTGATAATCCCACACTGAATAATCCTATATTTATTACATCGTTGTGCATTGGTTCTTTCAATGCCATTGCGTTTATTAAAAATACACAGATGTATATACACAGAAAAGATATTGGGACTTAACCATCCAGAAAAAGTCTCTGGCAATATAATCTTTTTTTTGTTATTCAGGAAGGTAGAAGTCCTCAAAGTCTATAAGTACCGCCACTTTCCTTCTTCCAAATCAGACATTGCAAGCTGCTCTGTGCTGCTTTGCAACTTCTTTCCCGTGCAATCAGCTGGAATAAAGCAAGCAAGATTTTTGTGGGTTCCCCCACCCAGCCAGTACATCTGGCTTTCTAGCAAGGGCAAAGAATCCCACTACTGGTTTTGCCTAGAAATGTTTACATAAATGAATTCAAGATTTTTTTTTTTTTTTTTTTAAATGACCCAGATGCCAATTCTATGGAAGAATAAAGAGCAGTGCTTTACAAGACTGTTACATTCTTTACTTCTAATTTAACTATGCGCTTTGATATCAAACATACAGCTTCTTGGTCAAAACCAAATGCAACCCCTTTTCACGTGATCAGTGAGCAAAGATACTGAATTCATAATACAAGAAGCAATTGACCTAATATCACAATAACACAGCAGTGCTACATGGTAGCATTCAGATATGTGGTTTTTCCTCTTATTCACATGAAGATCACCAGAATATCAGTTGGTTTTCAGTATGCTTGACAGCCATAAGCTGCAGCTGTGCTGCATTGAAAATTGACAATGCTGACATTAAACTGAAGGAGCTTTTTGAAGTAATGACAAAGGCACTGATTGCCTTCTTCCTAAATCAGAAGGATTTTTTGTGTTGTTATTTTAACATAAGAGAACAGAGCACTGTAACATAAGAGTGGGGTTGCCTAAAGTCCTGAGCCCAACCCTTGATTTATAAGTAGCCTACACACCTCTCCAGTCCTGCCCATCTCCCTTCCAGTTACTATGACCTCTCTTTGAGAACACAAATTCACTTTCAAATTACCTGTCATTTCCTCCACTGAATTTAGTATTTCCAGGAGGATTCTCCACAAATCAAGCATAAGGATTGGCCATTCAGCCCACAAGTTTGTGTTGTTGCATTCTAGTTACTTGTAAGGCATTAAAAGCAAAGTAGACAAGCCATATCCAATTTTCACAAACTGCTGACCACAGCAGCGCTAATAAGGACCTAATGGCATTGGGTATACAAAGAATATGAAGAATGCAGTGAAGAAAAAAGTCAGTGATGGAAAAACATACTAGAGACTGCTTTCCAGAACTCTTAAACAGTCTCTTGTAATAACTGTGCCACACACCAACTGAGCTTTTAAATATCCCAACAGTTGAATGTCACGAGACAGATTTCTAAGGTATGCTTTTTAGATCTGCATTCCCTGCTTGTTTTTAATAATTATCCAGCATTACTATTTTCACTTAGTGATGCATTAAGCTCTCATAGAAAATAGAGAGACCTTTGAAATAGGTTGCAAGTTTCCTGCTATTTATCACTTGACAAGTTGTTAATGCATTCATTTAAAGAAAAAAATGCTGCATTCACTAGGAAGTACAAAATATACCCCTGTATTTTGACCGGGGTTACAGATTATATACCTCATCCTCATTATACTGCACAGCATGAGTTCTAGCACCTGGGTGAAATCACTGAAGCTAAGTAGTGCTAAGCCCTTCACTTAAAGAGGTTAAAAGTGGCTCCTTCAGTAGAATGAGAAAGCTATTGCATGGGTTTAAAGAAGTAGTCCATTTCTACGAGCATCACACCCTTCACAGGGGAAGTTATTCTCCCTACATTTTTAAGAACCAAAAAAATTTAAAAAGTACCTTGAACTTTGAATTTTGGATCCACTGCTAGTCTTTCAGACAAGGAAAAAGGTCTTTGCTAACAATGACTCCTCTATGAATCTAGAATGTAAAGAGCTGTTCTTCACTTTGCAATACGGCAATACTTCTATCACTTTTATCCCTTGAGGAAAATAAAGCTTCTTTTTAACCACATGGACACCGAACAATTACAAAACCAGATTCAGAATGGCCAGCACTTAAGTGCAATTATGACATTTTGCCATCCCACTATTATGAGGAAGACTTACAAACAAGAAGAAAAAGCTATGCACAGGGACATATTCATACATATTCCATATGCAAACTGGAGAGCATTTGAACTCAGAAGACTGAGCTTCTTGCTGATGGATATATATTTTTTCCTCTTCCTCAGGAAAATGAAATGGAAATTTCATTACCACCAGCATCATGCTAAGATGCTGTACAATATTAAAGATGCAGTGGGTTTGATAAGTAACTAACAGAGATGTTAGGAATTATTTCAGTTAATTTATCAGAAAATAGCAGAGAATGTTTTTGATTATTTAACAGCGCCTCTTACCAAGAACAAAAAAAAATCCACCTGCAAAATGTCTCTGCTATAAGCACAATCAACATGTGAAGAGCACAAGAACAGTCAAATAGACTTCAGCTTTTACTTTAGCAATAGCTTGGTTAATACTTCCCTAAAATAAGATGCAAGTTCATCATTATGTATTGCAGGTACTCATTATTTCATTTTGTAAGTACAATTATTTTTTTCATTCTTATTAGCATGCTCATTTTTGAAACAACATTTTAAAAAACATGTACGTACCGAAATTTAAGTCCACGAGGACCGCTAAGTGCAATAATCAAAGGTGACTTTTGCCCGTAAAAGCCCTTTCCCGTGGTTATCTCAGTGCAGTTGGAAGGGATATTTCAGCACCATAAGAAACAGATTTGCAGTTAGGCTGAGTTTTTTTTCTTCAGTTAAAGTGCATTAAATCTTGTCAGCAAAATTGCCCAGATTGTAGAATTCGGCATCACTGTAAGTCAGCATTACATTACAGATCTTCTTAACATATGATTAAAACGGCATGTAGTTTGGCTTTAAAAAAAAAAAAAAAAAAAAAAAATGCAAGAGAAGGACAGGTGCTTGCTTCTTTAAATCCACATTCAGAGAAGAGAGGGTACAGATAATAGGAGGGCAGAAACAACACCCTGCTTTGAGGTCCAGCAGAGAAGAAACTGGATGATTTTTACCCACTTTATAACACAGAAGATTACAGCACCATCATATGCACTAAGACAGAGATTGCTAAGGTGCCTCATTTGAATACGTTCTGTGGAGACAAAAAGAAAGGAACATAAGGAGTGGAAAATATCCTATCCAAATGGCTTCTTGCAGCAGGAAAGACGCTCACTCTCTCATTGCCACTTAGATATAGAAGGTCTGAAGCAGTCTAGCTTGTGGCATCGTCTCTCTCTTTCTCTCTCTCTCTCTCTCCCCCCCGTGACTACAGGCAGGCTTGCTCTCTCCAGCTGCCTCAGTCTGTTGATGCTGCTGTTGATTAATCAGGGATTCTCAAACAAAGAGCAAGCCTACCTTCGGGTGCGAGCAGGACTGCGGGGCTCCGCGGCGGCTGCAATCCGGCTGCCGAGCCGCCCCGCGCAGCCGGCATGCTAGCACCTCGGACAGCTCCGCCGCGCCGGGCCCATCGCGGGGCCGCGGCCGGGCGCCCGGCGCTCCTCTGGGCAGCGGCCTTATCTCCGCCGCACTGGAGGCTGATTAGCAAGTAATCCGGTGGGAAAAAGATCTGCGTGAACAGCACTGTAGCGTTTAGTCTATAGGGAGGAAAGGATACGAAGCAACACCCCTCCCCCCGCTCCTTCTCCCTTCCCCAAAAAAGAAATTCTTCTTCCACGAAGAATGTGTAGGTTAACCTTTAGCCCGTGATATGGCTCAAGGAAATGAGCGGCCACTTAAAAGGACCATCTAAGCCTCAGTTTGATACCTCATATTGATGTATCTTTTGCACTCACCCTCACTGAAAAGCAGTGCAAGGCGCACAATTACTGCTGACGCAGATTAGGCTGCTGCTTGGGGAAGGAGGGGAGGAGCTTCTTAACCTCACCAAAACAACCTCCCACCACCTGCTCCCATTGCATGAGAACAAAACTACGCTCCTCGGACAGAATGAGCGTGACATTTACACTGCTTTGCTTATACTGATAAAAGATGTACACTCTGGAATGAAGCATTCTGTTTGAAAAGCATCCAGGATGAAACTACACAGTTTTATGCTCATCGAGAATCTGTAAGCACAGTGCTTTGGAAGAAAACGTTTCTTTTTTTTTTTCTGGAAATCTGTGTTACAGCTCCTCCTTTCAGAATACATGCAGTTTAGCTTTCTCTCCCCTAAACCTGCAGCATGTACACAAAGCAAAAGCATTCACTCCCTGCATAAAAGCCAGAAAAAAAGGGAGCTGTCTGGATGTTCACATCCTGTTTCATTTTGTTCTGCCTCCTTCTCAAGTTACAGGCATATTTCTCTTGCTAAATCTTGACTCAAAGGAATTGATTTTTAAAGTGAACAACTTTTATTCCAATACTAGAAATCAAGCTTACAGAATACAGTCCTTTCAACATAAATGCATACTCACGTGAAAAGAAGCGTTAAAAATTACGTAAGGCCTCACCTATGGCAAGAGCACTTCCTGCAGATTTACTAGCCACAAACTGGAATATCAATATTACATCCCATCCAGGAGTACCAAAGTTAGCCACTCAAACATGGTGCAAAACTTGGTCACCTCCTTCCTGCAGCACTAGTCAACACTAATATTGAACCATAGCCTGAGAGAAGCTCGCTCCAAGAGCTGTCTCTTCACAAATAACTCCTACCATTTCCAGCACCCCTCTTTCAGCCCTGTGGAACAGGGTGGGCACTCTATGGCCATGTAACATGTCTGAGAGAACATTTCAAAAGGATGCTTTAAGAAGAGTTAAAAAGACAAAAGAACAGGGTCTGAAATTACAGAATGCTGTTCTTTTGGTCAGGAAAAAAAGATCTGGAAAGGAAGTACCTGCAATGTAGAAGAACTGAAGGCAGTCCTGGGAGAAGAGAAATCTTTCCTAGCCTAGGGGCTAGCCTACAGCTCTGCTTCTGATTTTTTCTTCTTGAAGGATACTTTGAGAGGAAGATCTGTGGCTGTGCTGTAATTGGGGAATCCCTTCATTTTTGTCAATTTGAGATTCCTGTCATGTAGTAGCCTTTTATTTCCCATGTTTCTCCAAACTTCAGTCCTCCACTATCTCTGCCCCAAGTCATGCACCAAAAAGAAACTGTCTAGTGCAATTCCTTTCCATGTTACTTTAACAAAGATCTCTGTAAAATCATTACAGTTTCATAAGTAATTTGGAGAACTACAAATTTTAATCTATAAGCATGAAACATGCAGGTAATGGTCATCTCCATGAATAACTTCATGGGTAGCTCTAACTCAGCCACAAGGGGAACAGAAATCAAAAGAAGGGTTTCTAACACTGACTTGGAAATACAGCTAGCAGCCTCTTTTCCAAAGTACCTTTGCTCTTGGCTATGTCTTCACTGCATGATTAATCCCAGTAATTGAACTAACCCAGAAGTAATCATCTTCCAGACACATTATTGCACCTTTTGGCAGTTTCCATATCTTATCATTCTTGCACCAATGTTCACAGGGATCACGGCTCCATCAGCTCTAGAAGAAAATATCCAATTTTCCCTCCAGCAACACTATGGGAATTACACTGGAGGAATATAATGATCAGTCCAGGAAAATAAAAAGCACCTATAGAATCAATCACAGGATTTTCTGCATGGATTGCTTCCTTACATAGGAGATAGATGAAATGATTTGATTTGTGTATGTACACAGACACTCACATATACACATATGTGAGGGGGAGATGTCACTTGACCTCTGGTCGCATTCGCACACTGAGAAAAGAGGAAGAAAAGTCTACTCGGACTCGCAATAGTTGCAGAACACAATGAGGCCAGGCAGATAGTTGTGGCAAGCAGTCTGGAAGCACAACTATGCAACAGGAAGGAGGCAGATCTCTGTGGGAAACTTCGTAGCCAAGAGGATGGCAAGCCTTTTTAGACTCAGAGCAGAGAGGATTTGCAAGGCCTGAAGACCGCAGGAAGAGACAAAAGGCTTTCAAGAGAAAGAGAATGTTCAATTTAAGATGCTACCTGAACACTTTGTGTCTGAGAAAAACAGTCCATCTGTCCCTGAAGTAAGGGAAGAAACTTGTAGACAAATGGATTACAGAGTTTGTTGCTCCTGACTCAAGTCCCTTCTTAGCTGGTAAATGAAAGAAGGCTCTCTGCAAAGAGAAAAACCCATGGTCTCCAGGTCTTAACCTAGCCATGCCTGACACAGTGTAGAGATCCTCATATAATTATTTAGATTAATTACATTTATGTAATTATTAGCAGATTCCTTTACTGTGAATGAACCACCTCCAAAGCCATCTGAGGCTTCTGCAGGGAGGGGCTGTCCCACGACAGATTTCTATACATGACCTCCAGGCCACAGATTAAGAGTTTCATGACTAGAGACTGCTTAACAGACTGGAAAGAAATATATAAAACTAGAAATGGAGGCTTTATAAAATGGAGGACTTAAATCCCAACATTTCTGACATCTAGCTATAATATTTGCTCAGATGTGGCAAGAATTCTTATCCCCAAACTCTGCATCCCAATGAATAAGAAGAGAGGATCAAGAACAAGACCTTTCAATGCAGTGACCAAGTGAGAGAGTTATATCAGCCACTTTTGCCAAGAGTAAAATCTTTCCAAACCAAATCCAGCATAGGTAAACGTAAGGGTTGGCAGTTTACCCACACTTACAAATGAGGCCACAAAGATGCTGATTTTGACTGATTAGCATGTTTCTTGGACAAGCTAAGTTAACTTTGGCTTGCTTCTTTCTCCTTTACTCTGGCTCCTTGCCTTCTGTTACTTTTTCCTGTTTCTTGTGAGCTTAGTGCTGGTTCTTGGTTTCTCATGCTGACAGTCTGCCTCACTATGCCCCTTGTAATACGGATTCCTTGTCTTCCTAACTTCTGGGCACATCATGTAACCTAAGCCTTGTCTTGCTACTATCCTTGACTTTTGCAAGCCTTTCATTTAGATTTTTTCCACTCCACACCTACACCTAGTACCTGGTTCTAATCAGTCCCAACTGATAGGACTAAGTTAACAGTCTTAATTTAATGATGAGACAATGGTTTTCTCACAAAGTCCACCATAAATCTTGTGTATGAGAGGCAAGGGAAATCTTACATCTTGCATCCTAAATCTTGGTTTAGCAATCATGATAGCGAACCTTTCACTGAATGTGCACACATGCTCACAAGTGCCTAACACCTTCTGCAATGCCAAGACCTGCCGCGGATTGAGGCTGGGTTCCCGGAATCTGAGCTGTTCGTGGATCGGCGCGGGGGAGGGATGACAAGGACCCAATATGAGTGCATCAAACTCCATTTATTGCTTGTGGTCAAACTGCTTTTATAGTCTGCAAGTCACACTTGGTTCAAGCTGATTGGTTTTATTACCTTTGGCTTTAATTGATTGGTTGTAAAACCCACTGCCCTTGTTTACCTTTGATCAGGATGCCGTTCTCAGGGGTCTGCTCTTCCCCCCTCATTCCACCTGTATCTCAGATTCCTCCCTAGTTGTTTCCCACCAGAAACAGAGCCAGGCTGACCTTGTTTTTCTCAGCCATCTGGTGTTTTTCAGCAGGCCATACTATCCCATGTTCATGTAGTCACTGCTGCCTGCTCTGTCTTGCTCGTACAGTGCTCCCAGAGGCCTATGGTCCTTTGACCATTCTGCAACAAAGACCACAGTTCAAGTGTCTGCAATAAGGACAGCTGAAGTTCCAGTTTGATTCTCCAGGCAGAAGGATGCTTTTCAAATACAAAATGAAAATAGACACTTCTGCATAGATTGTGAAAAAAGGAAATTATCGGTACAGGAAAAATAACTGCTTAGCTTTTCATCTGGACTTAAATTTGAGTTAAATATTTTTAAATGGCAGTAGTTTAATTAGGGTAACACTCATAGAAAACAAAGTGTCCTGTCTATTACGCCACCTTCCTCTTTGTAATTGTAGTAACCCTAAGGTAACTCTGTCTGAATGTAAGTATGGTGTCACATAAGGAAATGGAGCTTCTATTCAGGAAGCATAAAGATCAAGCAAAAGTCTTTATTTTTAGCAAACTGCACAACTACCAGAGATCAAAATCACACTGCTGCCACCACCACAATCCACTGCAGAACTACATTTGTAAGTGAGCGCAGTGCTCACCATAACTTTGACTTTACATGACAGAGATTTGTTTTGTTCATACTCTTTGCATCTATCTGTGATCAACCTAAAGAAAGCGAAAAGCTTCTGATTGCCCTATTTGTAATTAATTTTCAGCATGATACACTGGAAGACTAAGCAGAGTCTTCCAGGCAACTTCCCCTAATTATTTCAACCCATGTGCCAGGTCACCTTGAAGATTCAAATCTGTTCCCCTCACTGTTAAATGCATGGAACTTCCGTGGTTGCTCCTTCTCCCAGCCACATTCAGTTCCTCTCATCCTGCTCTCCCTTTCATGCACACAGTGCTACCACAAGTGTAATAAAGAACACATAGTAAAGGAAGCTCCCATTGCTCTGTCCTGGCATTTGGCTCAGCTACTTCACATCCCTCAACAGCACTCTTTTACTTCCATAGAGCACAATGGCTTTGTCCCTACCAGGGACTGACTATCCACAACCATGACATACATTTCTCTTATTCCGGTAAGATATTTCCTGCATACTGAGAAGGATTCATCTAAAGGTACAACAGCAGAGGGTCCCCACTCGTGTAAAAAGCCAATTAAAGTTAAATACTCAACTGCCAACCGTGCCTTTAAGATCTCTTAATTTTCCCCAGTGATCATTTTTTTTTCCACATGGGACCAATTTTTGCTGTTATTGCTTAGGCAAAATTCCCATTGAAGTCCACGGGGAACTTTGCCTGAATACAAAATGGGGAGCAAAACCTTCTGCTTATTTGCATAGGCCACAAATCGCAAAAATCATTTCCCAATGCAAGTGATTTATCCTACATGACAGTTGGTGCAACTGGGTTATTTTTAACCATGATTTGCTGTAAAATATTTCATTATATTTACCATTCAAGAAAAAAAAAAAAAAGTCAATTGATTCTTTTTCCTTAAACTGGATTAGATTGAAAGATTCTGGCTGCTTTCCAAACCCATTAATTACTAAATGGTACATTTTCAACAGAAACGTTAAGCTATAAGTAGTTCCTTCTAGAGCCAGTTTGCTTCTAGCTAAAATCAATTAAAGCTGGTAAAGATACATTTCTATGGTCAGGTCTCAAGTACAGACAGCTGTATTTATAGTAAAGTGGATGCTGGCAAATCCTCCAGCATGGATGGAGTTGTACTAGCTAAACTGTTTTTCTGTGTAGCCCATAGAGGGGCTAAGTAGGTGGTTTTATTATTCCGGGATAAACCCAGCTGTGTCAGTATGCTTACACTCTCAATTTGCTCCATTTCTGCTATCATAGCCTTGATTTCCTAGCCCCAAAGAAATACTCTATCCCATGGAGTGTAAAGGCAATACAGTTTAAGCTTGCTTGTCACCACCACACCCTGCTGCTCATTCCCATTTGTGTGGCCTTGCAAGGAACTGGGTCATGGAAAAGATCCAAACCAGAAATAATTTGGGGTGGGAATGATGGGAAATCCAAAAACACAAAGACCAGTGTGTTCTTTTCAACCAGATCACTTCCTTACGCAACACAATACGGAGGGCACTGCACAGCGTGAGAATGAGAATCCCTGCCAAAGCAGTCGGTGACTTTTAAAGCGAGAAGTCCTTACACCACAGACACCAGTGTGCTTCAGCTTCCAGCTGAATGACTCCGCTGCCCACACAGCACACACGCCAGAACTGCTGCACAGTGACTTGGCCTCACGAAGCCTACAGGAGCAAAAAAATCCCGAAGTCAGCAGGGATGCTGACGGGCACTCTTAATTATCTAGAAACTCCAGAACAACTTCTCCGACAAGTACAAGCAACTTGCTTGGTTAGTTTAGAACTTGCAGAGAAAGGCAGGTACAGTATACAATGTGACTATAAAAGTAAGGTGGAAAGTGCTTTCTCTACTAGAGCAGTTGACAACTTCCAGGCATTCAGATTTGTGTAAGCCAGCACTCTGGCTACCAAAACAGAATCAAGGATGCTGTTCTGCTGCCCTCCCACCCCCAGCTATTTCTCTGGCCTCATGCTGGCACAATTCCTGCTTGGCCGTGTGGTGAAGCAGATTGGGAAGCTGATCAAGCTGAGAACTAGCCTGGGATTTTGGCAGCATGTGGATGTTATTACTTATGAGAGGACCACCCTGCCTATGGAACCAGCAGGCAGCAGAGAGACAGAGCAGCCTAGCAGATGGAAGGCAGGCCAGTAGGGTCTCATTCAGGAGCAGCCAACTTCTTGCTTTCAGCCAAGCTACTTGGAGACTCAGTTGTGAACAAGGAGCTCCAGTGAGACCCATAGCATTTCTGAACTCTGCAAATAAAGTGCCTGGAAGCTCACAGAGCACAAAACCTGCTAAAGCAACCCACGATAAAGAGCAGTACAAGAGATCTGGGAACAAGAGCTGGGAGGCAACTTATTTTCTTGAAGCATGAAGTCTCCTATCTGTATTCATTAATATCATCTGCAATTTGTTCCCCTCAGCACTGCAGGTAAGTCCCATCTAGTTAGGAAATGGGCACAGATGGGGAAAGTCAAAGTTGCTCGCTTCAGTAAAACAGAATTGGGACCATTACATAAAGGCATGGAAGAAGCTGAAAGACTGGAAAAAACTCTGAGAAGAATTGCAATAAGGACTGACAAATTACCTAAATAATCTAGTTTTGCTATGTACATGAAGACAGCATTTAAGAGCAAGTTGTTGCTACTAGCTAAATTTATTAAGGCATTCATTATATAACCTCTTAATTTCTTTATAAATTTGTTCAGTAAAATAAGCACTACGAACCACAAAACCGAATATTTGTCAGATGTGTTTGCTTTCAGCATTTAATAAAAATCCACATGGAATATTTGTTGTTATGTACATCAGGACTGGACAGGAAGGCAAGTGAAGTTTGGAAGAAAAACTGTTAGCCCCTAGAAAGAGCACAACTTGGTGAAGTCTAGGAAAAGTGCAATACGCAAAAAAAAAAAAAAAAAAAAAAAAAAAAAAAGTAGATAGGTTGTGAAAATGTAGATGGCAAAGTGAAGCCAAAGAAATGGCCACAGCAGAAGAAAAGAAACTAAGGATGTGGACGTGTGAACTACTTTGTTATTCTTAATGAGTCAAAGATTGTCTTATTAATTTCTGATGCTGAAGAAGCAGAGACCTTCGGTGGAGAAGGGCTGGTTCGTACAGGGCGTTTTGGGTGGAGAGGGAGGCTAGTCCTCAAGTACCTCATTCACAGAGGCAATCACTGCATGAAGTGCTGTGTCAGCCCTAGGCCTCCTCATGCATCTGAGGCAGCCAGCAGTAGGCAATCACTACACCATGGGGCAGGCTCCAAGGCTGGAGAGCAGTGGGTAGACAAAGGAGGGTGGCTGCCAGCCAGGAGCCACCAGCAGCTGCCAGGCTGCCCCCACTAGTGCATGCTCCTTGTTGCCATCCCCGTGCTGCGTTCCAAAGTCATAAAGCTTGAGGGGTAGTGTTACTAACTGAATGGGCTGGTGAAAAGGGTAGGTGTGGACATCACCAGCAGACCTCTTCCTCTGGTCATGGCCTAGCCAAGCTCTAAGGAGCAACAAGGAGCAGAAGCCCATTTTGTTCACCTGGGTATAAAGGAGACGGGTCTTATTTTAGGTGTCTGTGTCTAGATGTAGCACTTCCCTCACCTCCTCAGACAGAAGGGGAAGAGTAGTAACTCTCTCCCATCCACATCTCCACAGAGAAACAGGCTGAAGTCTGTAACAATGTGTAAGTCATGGTAAACAGTCAGCTGTTTTTCCCCTCTTCAGACATAGCAATTTTTAAAAAATGATCAAATTCTTCTAATTACTATGGAAACAATAATTTCCTGCAGGCACAGCATACACACACTTAGGAAAACTAGTTTTCTCCACAGCCACAGCTGGCTAATCATTGTATGTCAGTTAACTTACTTCTGCCCCTCCCCACGCCCCCACCAGCTTATTTTCTTGGAGAAAATATTGTGATCCTTTATGTTCCCTCCATATAATAGCCATTCCTATCAATGGAGAGCTAAAATTGCTACCATGCAGGAAGAAAGGAATGTAAATGAGGAATACCAATTAACCTCTTTACAATTAAAAATATCTCTATCTATTATAGCGCCCATTAGTGATACTCTAGTTAATGGTCTGTCAACATTTCCATTAGACCTTTTCCCCCTGCTCCCACACAGAACTAAATCCTAGCTAATCACCTTGAATATACCTCTATGGATTTACACAATAGACACATACAGCTCAAATTAGGCAAAATACAGATTCTCCCTTATCTTGAGCCATTACATTCTCCTAATGTACTATTCTTCTACTACATTCTCCTAAAGTACCATTCTAAAAAACTGTACTCCAAATACACTAAATTTTACAGGATGATTCTCTCACCCCACTCTCCAGTGTTACAACTACTTTACATAGCTAAAAAAAAAGCCACAACTGCAAGGACTTGTCCTAAATATTCACTGTGAAAATTGTAGGGTGAAGCTGTGTTCACAGCAGATTCCTTTTGTCCACTACACTTAATATACTTTTGCATTCTCTCTCTCTCTCAAAACAAAACAAAAAACACTAGATGTGAGACAGTGGGTTACATTTCATACATATACTAAAAAACCTAGAAATGACAGGGTGAACTAAGGACAAAGCATCAGCCTTAATAGCTTAAGATCCCCTTGGCATCCTTATGGTCAAACCACATTCTCCACACTACTGTAATGCAGTTTTTTGTGTGTCAAATTCATTACAAATGTATCATATTCATATATATTGCATTTGATAGTCCTCCCAACTCTCAAAATACACTTCAGCATTTTATAGTGCGCTCATCATCAAGTGTCCTCAGTTGAAGTTCTGGCTTACCAGGGAGTGTAAGCACCCTGCAACCAATACGCAGATGGAAAAAGGAGAGGTGTCCAACATGGGTCCTAAGCTACAGTTTAACCCTTATTTTTCACCACCAGATTTCTCAGTCAATTTGCAATGGTACTGCTGGTTACCTGCATGTAGCTTGGCACCATTTCGAGCACTGAGCTTCCACACAGCAGTTCACATATGCTACATTTTTCTGGCTTACTTTTGATCTTAAAATAGAGGATCAACAGCTTTTATGCAAGCTAATTAAATACATATACACAGACTACCCCTCAGAAACAAAAGCTGCACTATGTTCAGGCTTTTATTTGGGACTGCTGTTTGCAAACACTAATTAGAGTGACTGAAAATGACTCACATTTTATATATTAAAGCTGATAAAATACTAGTAGGAAAAAAAAAAAAAGCTGGCTTTTTTTTTTTTTTTTTTTTAAATAGTCTTTAGGCATGCAAATCAATGCCACCATATGCATAGATGCCATAAATACTGCTTTCTGGCAGCCCTGCGGGAATGTCCTTAGTTTTAGAGACTAGCTGAAATCCACTCCTTGAATTTCTGGGGCTACTACAGCTCATATTTTAAGTCAGAAATACACAGAAGTTTTTCAGGCCTTTAGTACATTTTAAATACCCAGTTTGCTCACTGTATTTAAGGATTTCCTTATTTGTGGCATATCTTCAACGTTAGCATTTCTATTATCTTAACTGCACTAATCCTATCCAGGGAAGAACGAACAGCAGTACAGTGGAAGTTTCTGCTCACATTTTCCAGTGTAAAGTGTTACCTGTGGTAGGACCCCTCCAGAAAACGTGTCTGGCACCACTACAGGCCAGCCACAGAATTACACCCTTCTGTAAAATCAGTCAGTAGAACAGTCCCAAAATACTACCTACCATATTTTGCCCAGACATACCAATAAGATAAATGACTTTTCTCCTAAATACTCAGCATTAAAAGATATCAAAAATTACAAACAACACTGTTTATGAATCGGAACTCTAGATTTAATAATGAGCTTTATATTGGAATTCTTTTAAGAAACCGTAGTAAATGGGAGAAAAAAAAATAGAGAATCCTTTTCTATCCTGAGCTTACACATTAAAGGCCAGTTGCCATTTTATTTTTCTGAAAATAATTCAAAGCAAAAAACATGACCAGCTCAAAAAAGCATTTAATTAAAATCCTAAACAATTCCACTGAAGAGGCACGAATTTAAATGAGGTCCAGGAAGCCAGGACAACCTCTTGAGAAGGATAAAACCAGATCTAAGGGACATCTTTAAGATGAAAGATGATGGTTGTAGATAAATGGGCAGAATTTACAGGCATTTCTGAGCTTTTATTTTCAGGAACTTTTAGGCATTTTAGACCTCTAAGAGATCAAAAATGATGATTATTTAATCAGTACAGCCCAGAAATTCAAGAGTGATTTGTAGCCTTTTTATTATCTAGATTAAGCATTCAAAATCTTTTCAAAACAGACTTAATCATATGCCTCTAACTACAAATCTACATGGATCTCTTCTGATTCAACACTCACAGTGTGCTTTTCTGCTATGAAATTTCCCTCTAACTTACACACTTTGAAGGAATGTTAATGGCAAAGTGTTTTTCCTCCATTATCAGCATTTTACATTACTGCTATTTCAAGGCTTTCCAGTGACCAAAGAGAAATTTAAATAAATTGATGTTTTCCCAGAATTTTCTTCTGGAAGGAAAAAGAACCAAAATAAAAGAATCAACAAAAACATCACAAGAAGAGACCAATTGCATAGCTCTCACACAGGTTCCATTCAGGTCCTTGAAACACCAGCTTTAGGGTTCATGACAAATTATCAAGCACTCTCCCACACAGTGTAAGTGGCTATATCAAGGCTTCCATCTGCTCTATTACAAAGATCACCAGAAACCCTCTGGGCCACTACATAGCCATAGAGGGTAAACTTGGCCCAAAGCACACCCTCAATCTCTTGGCATGTTCTAAAGAATAAGGATGCAACGCTAATCCCATTCCTTGCTAAAACTGGCAGCAAGACGATGAAATAGAGTTAGAATGATTGTGCAGCATTCTGCACAACTGATTAGTGTTGTGTGACATCCTTCAGACACCTTGGGGGAAACTTTTCAAGTGATTACATTCCCCCCTACATAAGACCGCACTGTTGTATTTGGTCCTTCACATCTGATCTTTAACTTGCTCTTATCCCAGAAAATTTTGCTGAATCTCCCTGCATTACCTCACTTGTCCATATTGATGAAAATTCAAATCTAATGCCTCCTCATTCTTCCCTCACTGATCACTGGGGTCCACACAGGCTCAAGCAAGCTTACTGCTTCAATACAATATGAAAAGCATCTAATGGGATTCTTACTTCCTGCTTGCTTAGAACAAAGCCATTTTGTGAGCCTTAGCTGCCAAACACCACAGGAGTCAAACTCCTCACAGCAGTGAGTACTGAAGCAAACTCCGCTGAAATCAATGGAGAAAAACCCCTGTAAAACAAGCATATACACAGGAAGAACAGTTCCACTGAGTTCTATATTGCTAGCACATTTCTCTCACATAGGAAAAGAGAGAAGTAAGCTGCACAGGGAATCTCCAGATCTGTGATTGCCTGCTCATCGTTCGCTACGCTTTGTTGTTATATTTATTACAAAGTTACAGTACACATGAACACAGAACTGTATCAAGCCAGCATCTAGGAAGAAATTAAAAGGAAGCCACTTGTAATGTTGCCACAGCTGTATTCACACACTGCTCAAAATAGGCACATCCAAGAAGAATACACTAATCTGTCCCTCTCCCTCCTTTATCCCCACAAGTCTCTAAGTTGAAGTGCACTGGAAATCTCAGATACTTTTTAATCTTCAGCAAAGAGGCCTTGAAGTTTCTTATTTCCATAATTTAAACAGAAATCTAAGGATTGTTCTTTAGCAGGATTTCTTAATCATTCCCGTGAGTCATAAATAGGATATGAAATAATAAGAGGTGACATGAACTCTATTCCAGAACAGGCACTCCAGAATGAAAGTGGCATTACCTCTTATCTTTTGCTTCTCATTATTCATCTGTTTCATGCCTCTTCATTGCCAAGATAGTCTAACATTTCTGATGCTTCATATTTTACCGAGGTTTAATTGCAAATAGCTTCAAGAGTGGAGGAAAAAAAAGTGATAAAGACATGGGCTAAGGGATTTTTGTTTAAACAGTAGATGCTGTTGCTATACAATTTAAAACAAATTAACTCAGGGGGTGACACAGGACTGGAAACAGACAAGGCCGCTGCTTGATCTCATGCTGATGGAGGTCAGGGTGAGAAAGGTTAACATAACTAGTGCTGATTTTGCGTCCATCTCCCAATTGTTACATTATGTTACAGAGATCTCATTACAAATAAGGCACACATGCACTGAAATAGACTGGTTTCCGCATTGAAATAAGACAGTCACAGAATACATTTCCTTCTGCAAAAGTGGAAGGGTTTTACAAACAAATGCAAATAGGAGGATTCTTCAAAAATTGGTGTCAAGAAATGAAGATAGCAATTCTGTCCCTATCTCAACTAAAGATGAAAAATGGAAAATAACTGAAAGTGAAATGATAGATTCATACAAAAATACTAGCAAACAACTCAGGAAAGCTTCCTTCATTGGTATGATGTACTAAAGTACTGGCCATTTACAAAGCAATACGCGCAATGATGTTCTATGTTAGTGTTTGACATGGAGTTACTGTTACATTCTGTCACAGGAGAAAGCAGACTACTGTGGCTGTCTCAAATCAAAGGATAGAGAACAATGACTCACCTAAGGAGTGCAAAAATCCTTCCCTGCTATGGACTTCCCATTAAGTTTGCTTCACTCTGCATGGCTTCACACACATTTAGCAATTTTGCAAGAAATCTTAATAGATTTTTCACTCTCCTGTTCTTCCTTTAGTAAGGACCCAAAACAGCATCTGACATAGCTGTAATATATAACTGCTCTAAAAATATATTGTTGTAGGCAGCAACGGTGACAGTGAAGACCTGATAGAAAGCCACCAGTCCAGCCCCCGCCACATCTCATTTCTGATCACGCCTTCCTTGCTCTCACCATCAACAGGAGCAAGGTACGCAGAGCTACACCTCCTCACAGTCTTCCTTAAATAGACACAGTGACTTGCCAAAATGGTTCTTATACTGTCTCACATGTCACATGAGTTCATTGCACCCTTGAACAGATGGGTCAAAGATGAAGGTGGTAAGGAAACCTGAAAGAGATGTGCAGAGGGCCACGGAGCAGTAATATGCAGTTTTAATTTACACCATATAATTTTCTCTCCACATTTTGTATCACAAATATTATCATTTCAGTCTTTTATTATTCTCAAGGCTAGAAGAAGTGAAGAATTTCTGACAGAAGCAAAGTATATCTGCAAACAGGTCCAAGTGAGGACTATATAAAAAAAAAGCTCACAATTTTAGAGATCAGGAAAAACACAAGCAGGTCTGACTGGAATGAAATGTGATCTCTTCAGCTTTCCAATCAACTCCCAGAAAAAACAGACCATGCATATATTCTTCCCTTCCATTTTCATTAAGGGTCTTCTGAACCAAAAATGTATGAAGAAGGCAGGTTCTGTTTGGGTGCCATTCACAAAGCAGGATCTCTGATGTAACCACTTTCCAGAACTGTACTTTTGGCAGCAGTGATTGATGCTATCCTAGCCTTCAATCACTGCCTTCAAATGCCTATTGACTATTAAAACAAGATAACATACGAAAAATTAAAATCATATTTTTTTCCACCAGAACAAGAGTTTCACAACACAGAAAAAAATACAATTGCCTTTTTTTAACGTCAGGATTTATGTATTGCCTTTTTTCATTTATGAAAAATGCTGAATACCTGCAGGGAATTAGGTTGATTGCTCCAGGAGTTGGATGGCTTCTATAGATGAACTGTGTTTTCAACATGCCTTCACTACGCCCTGCAGTTGGTGGTGTTATCTGCTTATTTACACACATGCTTTCCTGAGCTGTTGCTTACTTCGCACAACATGGTATCAGGCAACAAGGACTCCATACCTGCAGATAAAGTTGAAGGACTTTCAGTACGAGCAGAATGACAGGCAACAGTGATGATGTTATTAGGAAATGCTGCAATGCGTTCAAAAGATTGCTGATATCCCTGTCCACATGCAAAGCTTAATCAAAAAATTAAATAGAAATAGCCAGACTAAGATATCAATACAGAGAGCCTCATTTTCTGTCCAAAGTAACTGCTATCACTTTAGAGTGTGCTATCTGGCCAAAGCCCCACCTTGTGTCTTTGATTAGGGACCAGAAGCAATACGCACAAATATTTATTTAAGCACATTTTCACTCAACTTTGATCTACTAAAACATATGCAAAACAAGTTCAAAGTTACCAGTGCAAAAGCAATAGAGAAAAAAGTCTGGCTCATAAACAAAGGACTACAGCTAAGTGTATTTAAGGCACATATGTATGACTGAATATTTTATTTTCATTTCAGATGCCAATATTGAGCCATCTGGCTTTCCTTGAGGCACTTCTTTTTCTTTTCTTTTTTTTTTTTTTTTTTTTGAGACTCTTCAATAGCAAGGCATTAAAAGAAAAAATAAAAAGGAAGACCAGGTTCTTTAGTTTGAACCACTGCAGGCTATCAACCACCACACCATTGTTAAACCCACATGAAACATAATATGAGAAAAGTTTCTATTTTCTAAAACTGTTCTTCATTGTCTAAAATATTCATCCCCTCTTTATCCCACTAAACATTAGTCCTAATGGCCATATGGCTGGACATTTATAATTAACAGCTTTTATCAAAATAAATTCACTGCTTTGAATTTTTAATAGGTTTTTCCATTAACAGTTCTCAATGAAGGGTAAAAAAAAAAAAAAAAAAAAAAAGCTCTTTCTAAAATAATAACAGAGCAATATGAAGTTGTGGAGGTGCCTGCAGGCAGGAAGCAGTAGGCTGCATATGATCTTGGCCAATCACGCTGAATAAGCACTGCATACCTGCACAGAAACTTCAACAAAAAGCAGATAAAATGCTGGATGAATGAAAAAGAATCCCAGGTCCCAAACCACGGACCTACCACCTGTACGGCACTAGGAATCTGCCCCAAATATTAGTTTGCTCTCAAACAAACAACACAGCATTGAAAGGCTTCAGCTTTTATGTGACTTTACAGTCTAACCTTGTCTATTAAGGGTGCTTTTTATTTTTTCTATAACATGGAAAGCAGAGAACTGCAGCCATTTCAGCAGCCTTCCAACACTGGCACAGCACTAGAAGTTTCTAGTGAGGCACCAAACATTAGCACCGCCTCATTGTGGCAGGGGCTGTTTTCTCCATCCATACTGCCTTGTTTTGTGCTGTACTAACAAGAATTTGGTTGTTAGATTTCCACATCCACTCATTACTCCCTTTCCTTGTTTATATAAATTACCAGGGCTTGTTATTTGTCAGGATTCATATCTGTGAATTTAATGGAACTGCACTTCTCAAAATCACCCACACTGTCAACAGCTCTAATTTGTTTACGTCAAATCAGTCTTTTTTTTTCCCCATTTACCCTTCTGTTTCATACCATTTATATTAGCTTGTCAGCTGGGATTTTATTTATTTATTTGCTTTGGAAGGTTTGTTTCTGTGAAACCCTGATGGCAGAAGAACTGCACAGCTCAAGGGACAAGAAATAAGATATAAATGCTTTCAACGCCAAGCTGCTGCTTCCAATTTGGTGCTGGTCAGAAGCAACAGAAGCTGTGGACAGTTTTTGCATTTACTATAAAAACAGATACGGGCTGCTTTTTTATTTTTCACCCCCCTCTTTGCAGACTGCTCTTTCTTACTATTTTACTAGCCACTACTCTATGAAATGCTGAAGAAACATTAAGCTTGTTTGTGGAAATTCAAGCACACTGTGATTTTATAAGGTCTTCCAAACGCCAGCACTGTAAGAACCGACAGGTGTGTGAGGTCCCTCACCTCCACCAGCTATCTAAGCACAAGGACTGCATCTCTCTCTCAGAAAGGTATCAGGCAAGAAACACAAATATTCTTCCTGTGTTTCCATACAGAACTTGGCCAAGAGGTTACAAGTACTCAGATGCAGAAGTAGGTACGAATATATTCTCAGAAGGAATGAAAAGCATCGCTCATCCATATGCCCTGTGTCATGCAAGGTCACTGCTTGATGCTGCACATCCCCATAGCAAAGAGAGAGCCACAGTTTCATTAATCATTAAGGAACAACTGATATAATCAAATGCAGTTCAGCAGAAGCCACCCTGTGACAAGTTTGGTGAATACCTAAAAGATGGCATGTAGTTCAGACTCAGTGTGGGGTTTGGCACATATTGAAGGCAAACATTTAATTAAACAATTTGGAAAGGATTGCAAGGGAAGAAAAAGCATCCAGGAAAAGATGGCTCCCTGATTCCTAAAGACAAACTATTCACTGAGAAGGTGCTCCTGGTGATTGTGTAGCATTCAGTATTTCCTGAAATAAAGCAGCCCAACGCACACCATGCTTGTGAAGGTACCTTGGTCCATAATGCTTCCCCCTGCTCCAGAGAGGCAGAAGCAGACATTCTTCTCAGACACTTCCCATTCCCATGCTGCAGCCTTCCCCACAGCACAGCCCCTGCAGCTGGGCTCTGCAGGCAGGCACAGAGCAGCTCCTGCTGTTCTCCACCCAGTTTTGTGCTGCACCAATTTAATCAAGCAGCAAGCTCCTTCTGTCAGCGCTCTTCGACTGCAGCCTGGCATACCAGCTCATTTACTGGCCAACTTGCTTTTCAGACTGTTGACAATAGCTCAGCATTTTGAATGCTTAACACATCATATATTCTATTGTGGCGCTTCTGCTTTCCGATTCACTCTGGGTACTGATTTTTCCCAGTTGTGGTGAGATTTACATGCTGGCAAAGCCTTAACAAAGCGATTAATGGGAAATAGTTCTGGATATGATGGCAGGATCATGTTTTGTTCTCTTTCTAAAGTCCTATATTTCATTTGTCACGCCGAAGTCAACAAACGCTTATTACTGTTAAAATACTTACTGTAATTTGTGTATTTTTACTTTCTGAAGCTTCTCTCCTAAAAAGTCTTTAAATTTCACAGCAGCAATATTAGTGCAATTACCGTGTCATCAGTAGCAAAACAAGTCGCTATTTTAGGAGTTCATGGCTGTTCCCTGCTGCTTAAAGAATAAAAAAAAAGCCTTGTGCTAAATTTAGCTCATACGGTTTTAGCATTTGTGGGAAAAGAGCTGTGGTGCATCTAAAGTCAGTGTGAGCACTTTCTAGATTTCATCAGGCCAGGATTTATTCCATTCATATTCACTGAGCTGAGGCAAAAAAAAAAAAAAGCCCCACATAATAATAATATATAGGATCAAATCTTGTTGCTGATTTATACAACAGGCTTTCAGCTGCACACAAGCATAGCATGCACTAATTTTACAAACACTTACAAACTCTAATTTAAGCCCTCAATGAGAGATATTCTGAGTACTTCCACAGTGAGTTGCAATCATCATTATTCTTCTTGCAGCACACTGAGACGGGACTGATCCCAGCTGCTCAGTCAATGAAGCCAGAAATCAAAGTTGAGATAATGCAAAATCTGAACTGGTTTCCTGCTTGTGTCAAAAAGATCTCTTCTCTGGGAAAAAACCCAGGATGCTCCTTAATCTTGAAGCCTACCTGAGTAAGATTATAGCTAAGATTTGATGAAAGCCTGCACAAACAACTAAACTAGACATCAAGATCACCATATTAAGAGACTCCACACACTACATGATAGAGAAAATAAGCCTAGAAACATCACATCATCAATTGCCCTGCTCCAGCTTGAGAGGGATCTACAGGCCAGCCCACACAGGTGCTTTTAACTTAACATTAAAGGCTTCCAAAGGCAGAGAACAGATCACCTCCTCATCTAAGCTGCTTCAGACTGAAAATACTCAAGTCTGCTCTCAGTGGGTGACAGAGAACAGCAGGTCACCTCTGTGTTTACAAACTTTCACATACTGGACACTAATTGCCTCAACTTCTCAAAGCTCATACTGTCCAGAAGACACCCACAATAAAACATGCATAGAATTTCTGCCTGCATCTTTCTGAAAACATAGTAATCAAAAGAGAATTTCCCAAGCTGTAATAATGTCACACATAGAACCACCCCATTCATTTACCAAAAAGCAATCAAGAAACAGCATGGTATCAAAGCTCTGTGTTCAGTTTGTGTTCGACAAACAAGGTCAAGAACATTTTTAGAAATGCTGTTGCCCAATCAGTTCTTCCTCATCTTCTGCTTGACAATTAAATCTGATTGTTTTATACTTAGATGCAGCATTACATAGCTGGTGCTGAATGAACCTGACAGATGTGTCATCATTGCCCACTGGCTCCTTTTTTAATGTTGGGTGGGAAATTACCATTGTCGTAAATAGATCTTGTGTACAAATAGGCCACTTTACATTAGAAACCAAATGGACCAGACAATAGAGCGAACAGCAATAGCAATTGTCACAATAGCTTTTCACTCATGTCAACTTCAGTAATGCATTTTCTTTCATTATTATTGTTTGATTAATATTAAGCACTAATTAGCATCAATTCTCCACCAACAGAACCCTGAGCACACATGGAGGACAAGTGAATCGATGAGGTCATCACTGGCTGTCCTACAAGTAATAGACTATATTCCGGGCTAATCACAAAAAGGAAATACTGTATTTTTTTTATAATTTCTACTCCTCAGAGAGTAGTTATGCTGCTTAAATTGAGACAAGATTCCCCCAGAGTCAGTTAATTCACACGGTTATCTACACCAATATAACAAAGCCAACAAAGCAGCAGCTACGCAGAAACCCCAAACAAAAGCTTTGATTGTTCTAGTAAGCAAGAATCAGCAACATTCTAAGACCTACGAGAGAGCAAGCTTGGCTCATTTCTACTGCCTAATCTCTTGACACCATTGCAGTGTAGAACTAAAGACCAAGAGCTGCACAAGAGTGAAAGCATCATTACAGAACTGCAAGCTTGTAACAATAAAATATAAGGGAAAGTACCACAGTGGTAGCAGGGTAGCAAAGTCAGAGGCTACAGCAAACAAGGACGAGACCAAATGGAGAAGTCATAGATGAAGAAACAAAGGAATAAAACTTGCTTACCTTTAGAAGGCCTCAGGTAGACAGGAATCTCCACAGAGATACTCTTCCCTTCACTGCCAACCCTTCAATGAGGTCTGGGAAGGGGTGCATCCTGGCTCCACCCCTTCCAATCACTCAGGTACATGGCATGCACCTGAGCTCCCCTGGGTTGACCCTGCTTTCCTACCAGGTGCTCAATCACTGCTTCAGGACATGACTCAGCATTTTCACCACACAAGCTTTAATCCCACCCTGAAAAGCTTGCTCCTTCAACCTGGTTACAAGGAGTCTTTCAAGACAGGAAAACATAAGTGACTGGGTATTGTGTTAGGAACACCACCCTTGTGGCTTCTGCCCATCACAGACCTTGGCTTGCTTTAATCAGGCTAAGGCACAGTAGCTCCGTCTCTGGAGGGCATCAGCATTTTTGGACCAAAGCCATAAAGAAGTGTTCCTCCTCCCTTCTCCTCACAAATGAAAAAATACCTGTTCTGGAGTCGTATTTAGATCTCAAATAAATCAGATTGCTGACACAGGTGTTGAAATTTCAAAGTTTGACAAATTCCATTTAATAATAAATAATAATTAAAAAAAGAAAAAAGAAAGAAAAAAGAAAAACAGCAAACCTGCACCTGGATTTACTTATTGGAGGGGAACAGTGGGCAAGGGCAAGAACTCAAATACATTCAGATCAGGAGATGTGATTTAGAACTATATGAAGGGAACAGGAAGATTAATTCCACGTTTCACTGTAGCTGCTGAGTTATACATCCCTGCAGCACCATTACAGACGTTGAGAAGGCCCAGTCTATTGCATATTGTTAGCATACATGGAGTCAAATAGGATCATAAAACAGGATGATCTGGCTCCCAACTGCAGCAATGACACAGCAGCGGTCCAAATATTTGCTTTGCTGCCTGTAATACGGCAGTTCAATAAACAGTTAAAGGTATGCAGCACAGTCAGCAGCATTGTAACCATTGAGCATTTGTAACCAATAGGTTATACTGGTTACGCATTCACGTATCTGTAGTAAAGGCTTCTACTGAATTTGGGGAGTGAGATTGATTGTTTTACAAGAACAGATGAACAAAGATGCTGTGAGAATAAAAGCCCGGTTACCTCGCTGCTTTGTGAACTTTTATATCTAGACCTATTCTCATGCTTTACATTCAAACATCCACCACAATTATCTCCAGATTTTTGCCAGTTTGAGGGGGCAGGAGAACCAAGATGGGTCCATTTCAGATCATCCAGCAATCAAAGAAATCAGGGCAGAACAGCATTCAATATTCCTCTTTTGAAAGTAAAGGAATTCGTAAACAACAACTGGTCGTATACTTTGTAGTAATATTCCTATAGGCTTCACCTAATGCACAAAGCACTCACTCAAAACATCCAAAGTTTACATTTAGTAAAGTGAAAGCAAAAATCCCGGCTGGGACCAAAATGTATGCAATGAATTCCATTAGGGGATTGCTTGTCACTCAGTGTACAATCTGGGCTAATACAGGGTCCCATGAAAACATTATATTTGATAACAATCATAAGGATTGATTAAACTGCCTCAGATAAGACTATCTGATTCCATCAGGTTAGCTAGTTATGCTAACACCATGTGGCAGCAGTTACAAAGCAGATGAATGTGAAAATTTCTACAGAAGCTCTGAGGATAAAATGGCAATCTCACTTTGATTCGTGAGATTAAAATGCTTATTTCCCCCCAACTTCTCAAAAACATAGATGTATAAATACATAAAAGCCTACAATTTCTAACTCCTCTTTTATTTGAAACCTGCTTAATTAAGGCATTTATATTTTTGCAAATTACTGCATAATGATTGACCTCGAGGTTGTTCTGAATCTTATACATGAAAGAATTTACATGAACTTCTTCTCATCAGCTTTTGTCGAAATTCAGTTCGCTTAAAATCTTTTCAAAGAGATCCTTTTGATCATTATCCCCAAATGAAACTTATTTACTTGGCCAGAACAGGAAAATATTTGATTATCTCAACATGTATTTGTTCCTTAAAGCTGATTAACTCCTATTTTGTAACAGCTCTAAGCATTCTGTTGTCAACAGTGACTCCAAAATACACTTACAATTAATCAAAGTTTATTTTAAAGCAAACAATTACAAATGCCGTCCATGTCAGATTCCATAATGTCATTTAAATTATTATTACCCATTAGGAAGTTAATAGAAATGAACACAAGTCACAGTTCTAATTGTAGCCTTAGAGCTGCATTCATTAGAGATGATCATAACCCCTTCACAGGTAAAAGGCCTATGTACCTGGTTTCAAAAGCAATGCAGATCTGCACAGAATATGACCTTTGCACCCCATCTTTATCTGACGAGGGCAGTAATGCTTCTCTCCTAGACTTAACAGTTGCATAATGTAAGTTAGTACCCATCTTATTAAAAAAGTATTTCTTTAAACAAGGCTTTAGAATAAATATAATTTAAAGTAAGTCACGCAGATACAGAAATATACTGACTTGCTATTCTTGCTTCTTCTGTTCCACTGTAAGACACTGTCTATTTCCAGTTCCGGGTTTTAAAGAACTACAACTGCCAAGAAAAAACTCCTCAAACTATCAGTACTATCCCTTGCAAATACAAAAAGATGTTACATTACATTACTTCCTGCACTGGTAAATGACAGCTATTGCACAAAGGTCATTTATATCTCTGGGGGAAAGCAATGCTTGTACAACTCATAACACCACCCTATTTATGTCCATTCACAGAGCCTTCAAGGGTCCGACATTCTGCACACTTCCTCAGAAGTCCCAACACAGTAATATTACAACAGCTGGTCACAGAGAGGCACAGCAAAAACCCTGGAAAGACTGTACAAGCTTGAGAAGAGGCCAGTAAAAAGGACCGAGTGAATGAAGTGGGAAATATGTATCTGGCTGTTATGAATAAATATGTCAGTCCATTACATCTGTCTGAAAAGAAAAACGTTAAGCACACAAATCAAGTGGAGGAGAACGTGAGACCAGCACAGGGCAGAGATTCATTCCATCCCTCTAATGGGTTCCTGAATTTCATGTCACCATTAACATGCAGAAAAGCATGAGCATGTTACTCTATGAAGGTCAAGTACACCACACATACATAGAGCTACAAATATCCAAGAGAAAACACACATTCCACATGGGAATAAGATTATATTCATGGAACATGTTTAAGATGGAGTATTAAATAACCAAAATGAAAAAGCAATCAATCAGTAGAAGCCTTTTCTCCCCCCTTTTAAAATAATATATATGCACATACTCTGAAAAAGGGTTTCTGTTGCAAGATGTATTTTTATTTTTCTACTGATAGACATGGCAAGATAGCTTGTAAGGGTCAGTATACTCTAGTGAATCCATGTATTATCAATTACAGTACACTGCATTAGCTTGTCATCTACAGAAAGTACACATTAAGGTTAATATTGTATGGTTACTCATTTATTAATTAGACAATAGCGTTGAGTAATTTTATTCCTTCATTTCAGAACAAACACCAGGCTTCCCATTTCAAAATCAGTACAAACATGAAAAGAAAACAGAGACTGCAAAAGAAGAAACATGTAACATACTTAAATGCAGCCAAATTTAGTTTTTGTGTAACTTGTAATTTACTGGAGATTTCACCTAGTGGAAGAAATTCTCCTATTGTTACAAGAACTGTGACAGCTTCATTGCCTTCATCATTCCTGCTTAAGTCAACGCTGCGGCCCCAACCTCAACGACCTTTAAAGGATAGTCTCTGAAGAAATGAAGGCATTTCCAATCTTAACTCTATCTCTTCATTTATCCGTAACACATCTTGATGCAAGCTCTAAACAGGAAAATTAAGGGAACAGTAACCGCACCACACTAAAATGGCATTAAAAGACCTTACCCCAATGGCCAAAGGTTTGAACAGAAAGGCAAAGGCCATTGTGTAGCAGCTTAGCAAGGAGCTACTGAAATAATACACTTGGACTCTGACTACCAAGGGAATCCTTGACAGCCTGTCTTGAGTTTCCTAGCCTGACTCACCATCCTCATCTTTAAACCTTTTGTTTGGGTGCACACACTTTTCCTGCTTATGATTTATGCAGCCAGCTCATATTTTGCACTTGAGGCCTCACACATGTCCCTGTTCTTCCTCATTTCCTGCCCACATGGCTTCCAAACCAGAAAAAAAAACCCACACACCTTAAACTATTCTGGATTATTTTCCTCCAGTGGCGTGGACTGTACCTTAGGGACACTAAACCATCCATACAATTAAATTTAGTATCACCAAAGTCATGCAGCAACACTGCCTATCAGCCCCTTTCTCTACATATAAATATTGATGAACTGGACTATTTTCCGCATTGGATGAATATTCAGATTTTTTTTTTTCCTGAGGCACTATTAACATTGGTTGAGCAGCAACAAGGATTGAGAAGGTCCTGCTGCTTGGCTTCAGGAAGTATATCACAGACAGTAAACTTAAGCAGCAAAATATTGGACTTGGTCTCTTCTACAAAGCCAGATCTCTCTTTCACTGCGAAATTCCAGTCCTGCTTGCTCTAAAGCATCTACTTTCTGTTGCACCTCCTGTTTAAAGAAACCATACAGATGTGTTCACAAACACAAACAAAACACCACTGATTTTCTCACCTTCTCCAGCCTCTTTCAGACTTTTCCCACCCATTTCTGATAGGAGTGTCCCAAGATCAAGGATTTGGCCTGGACATGAAGTATCAGACACCAAGTCTATGACACATCATGAAAAGCAAGAACAAATCTCTGAACAGTGAAGTCGGAAAATGGAGAATAAAAGGAATTCACTGAATAACAATCTGCTCTCCAAGATGCTCCCTTATCAGCTTCCAGAGGAAGTTCTACATACGGAGGGGTGTGAGGACTGACCCCCTACTGCACTCTGAACAGCATGCTTAGGCATTCCCCTCCTACTCCCATTGAAATGTAATGCACAAACGCATGTTCACCAGCACATCACCCTCCAGACAGTAAGCTACTACTGTATCTTTTTGTACTGTAAAGTCAATTTCCTCATTAAACGTGTGTGCCCTAGAGCTGATGGGTTCAGTGTCTTACACCAGTATGGATTTCTGGCCCCTTTTCATCACGGTGTACCTTGTATTCCAGTCACCAATCACTACCGTAGTCTTTTATAAAATGCAGTCACATGTAGCAGAACAACCTTTAAGGAAAGCTGCAAAAAAGAGGGGCAGGACACCAAAGCAAGAAAAAGCAGACAGAAAAACGATGCTTACAGTGAGTAGGCAAGAGGCACACAGCATGATGTTCAGAATTACTGAAGAATTGCTGTGCAGAAACTGGCAGTGAGTCATAAAGCATTTCCACAAAGGCCTCAGGTCAGCGTGATAAATACCAGATTAGAAACAGTTTGTTTAAATACTTAGCTGGATTAGAGCATAGGAATAGCTCTCCTGTATCCTGCCGAACAAGTTACTGCCAGGGATGTAGACAGCTTTGAAGCTCAGGCTTCTAAGAATCTTGAAAGACATGTTTTCTTTTAGAGGACTTTACATAAGGAAATCACTATAAACACAAGAAATAAGTGTGCTGTAGTATTCTTTTATTTTCTCAAAAAAAGTAAAACTCATAACCCCAGTCCAAATTCACTTAAGAGCTTGACTACCTAGCTTCACTCCACAGGAAAAAACAAATTTCTTTTCCAGTCAGTAGACAGCTGTGTTCTTGCCATCAGAATCAGAGGCAACAAAAGCAAAAAAAAAAAAAAAGCAAAAAAAAAACCAACCAGGACAGAACCCACCTCCTTTACAAGATGCATTATTTATTCCTTTATTGTTTATGAGACATTGCCTCCTTCCTGTCTAACACAGAGATGAGTGCATTAGAGACAAGAAAGAGAACAAGAAACAGGGACAACAACATTGCAAACTATCTGCTGCTTCTTGATATGCTGTATAGAAAGATGCGAACAGTGAGGAAGTCTGGACCTCTCACACTCTGCAGTCTTACAAAGAAGGCTAACAAGCTGCAAGACACTCATTAACAAAAGCTGCTAATAACCCCAGGTGCCCCCACTTTAAGAGGGTAGAGCATCTCCCCACCCCAAAAAAACAAACAGAGCTCACATCTAGATTGAGTCTGTGGATCCTAAAACACAGTTAGAGCTCAGACAAGCAAAAGCACTTCTTGCAAGGTCATTATTGTTTGCCTTTCTGTGCAAGAAGATAATCTCTGCAGACCAGGCACCAGCACAGTGCTGCTGTTCTGAGTGCACATATGTAGAGACTTTCAGCGGTAGGCCTCTCACACAACTCTCCCCAAGATGTACTACTTTTCAAAATACAAAACACATTTAATGACAGAGATTACGTTAGGAGGCACATATCAAGACATCCACGCACCACATGGACCTTCCTAAGCCCTTACCTGAAGGCACAAATCACCCAGATAACAAGCCCAGCACCCTAACTGGGATTTCCCCCATAGCCGCTCTGTGCCCAGGGCACTCCTCAGTGCTTTGTGGAGCAACTGAGGCCTCAAGAGAACAAGGAGGGGCTACACTTCAGATTTTGTCCTGAATCCTTCATCCCTAAGGCATCTCTGCTCACCTGTGCCTCACAGGTGATACCTTTCTCATCATGCTTCAACAGATTTCAAGCAGACCAAGACCCTCCTGCCAGCCCTCAGCCAGCATCCCACCCACCCATCTCAGCACCATACACCAGCCTACCTGAATGCTATAAGCAGCTCATTCTAGCCTGCCACCTACTACTAGTCTCCATCTTTGCCTCCAGAAGAGCTTAATGGTCTGCAACACCAACACAGCACTAGAAGAGCCACGCAGTCTGGCTCCTGCCCTAGGGGTGCAGCTGCACCAGGTACGACCTTGCTCATAATAGCCCCATGTGTGGGAGTAGAGCTTGAGCTGCTGCCCCTCTGTGAAGAGTACTTGTGGGTAGGTGGCAGTGGATTTAACTAGATCTACCTCAGCGGATCCTGCTGAGGGAAGGTCCAGGTAAGGAGTTGTTGCCTGTTATGGGAGTGCTGGTGATGCATGTGCTGAGCCTTGTTACAGCTTGGGCAGCCTCTTTTTTTTGCCATCTGTGTGGCCTGCCTGCATAGGGCTCCCGGGAGGGAACCATAGCTTGTTTGTAATATCCCCTTGTTCATTGCTGGAAATGGAGCTGTTTAATGAGTGCTATGTTCCTATAGGGCTTTTCCACTTCATTTCCTTGGACTGTTTGAGGATATTAATTGATGAATCAGTACAGGATGGGGCTGCACAATTGTTTTTGTGGGTCTCTCCTCCCATGTTACAGTAAATGTTCTTCTGTGTGTGTGCAATTTTTTTTTTTGTAGTATAATGGATGATTCTGACCTCCTTTTGTTGAGAAGGCACTTGCTGCTGTCTTCACGCAGATGGAGAAGATTAGCTTTGTTTTCTGCTTCAGATGTAGTCCTTTCTTGTAAGCAGCTGTGGGCTGGACTGCAGAGTTGCTATTTCAGTGTGTTTAAAAATGTAAGAGCAGAAGTATGTGCAATGAGAAGGTTTGGGAATCATGAATGAGAGGAAGCAAGCCTGTTACTTTGCCCTGCTTCCTCAGGGAAATCCAAATGGGGGTGTGAGCTTAAGTAAAAAACACAAGGCCTTCTGGCTCTGTTTGTAGCATGTGTTTTTGACTAGCTGTTACAAATATTTAGGCATAAATGACAAACCTGGCACAATAGAAACTGCAGTTAATTTTTTCTTTGTGAGAATTAAAAAATGTGGCAGGCAACAGATATGACTATTTGTCCAAAGGGGTTTGGGTAGTGTGAGGTGCAGTGCTTGGGGCTCCTAGTCTGGGGTCCAACTCAGAAAGACTGTTTTCTTTGTGCTGATATAGCACCAGTGCTTGTGAACAGTGCATGCTTGCTGTCCTTTTACTGACAGGAACTATATGCTTGTCGAAGTGCTTGGTGTGTAAGTTACCAAAGGATTCTACATGTTCCTGTAATCAGTGATCTTCTACAAGTACCTGGTGAAGGTATCTGGAACGCAAGTCTTATGAGGAGGTGATTCAAGGTGAGTCAGGACAAAAAGGAGCTAAAGGCCTTACATCTAGTCTCCAAACGGCTGTCATATGTGGAAAAAAATTCACAGCAGCCTTTTGAGTAGTATGCCTTGAGGAAAACAGCATAGTTTGACCAGCTCTCGTCTGCAGTAATTTTGCTGTACTTCCCTCCATATTTGCTTTCCCAATGATTAACAGTGATAATTTTCATTCTTAAGACTTTGGCCTTTTTGTTTTGGTTAGCAGTAGAACTGCTTGTGCATAGTACTCTTTGTTTTACTGCAAGCCTAGTGAAATACTTTCAGAAAGTCATTTTAGATTTCTCATTCTTTATTTATCTCTGCAAAAGGGTGAAAATTCTATTGCATTGTTATTGGTGGCTTTTTTGGTGCTTGTTTATTGCTTTGTTGTTTTTAAAAAAAAAAACAAAAACATTTTGAACCATACCAGCTTGCATAGTCTACTCATGCTGGTGAACTTATTCTTGCAAGCTTCCACAAAAGATAATATTTTCCACAATATTTTACAGTTATATGCTTATGAATAGAATCTGTTAACGTAGAGTTTTTAATTTCTAAAAGAAATGGAACTATTTTTTATCACAAAGGGCATGTTTAATAGCTTTAGATGTTTGCTGTTGTTTCCTGATACTTTACTGGGAAACAGCACTAAAAAAATGCTCTGTTGGTGAGTGCCTGATAAACACTGTTTTTTTTCCTGCTTCGTCTGTATTAGTTTTCATTCACACACAATGCAAGTCATCAGCAAACAGATGTAGAGACTTTGGATTATCTTGTTCATACTACATACTTATGAAACAACATTGCTAAAAGAAACAACAATTTATTTTTAGATCACCCAAACTGACATGCTAAGAATTCAAGTCTGATTTAAGGGCAATTCCTTTTCTTCTTTGTATTGCTCTGTGTTCTAAGTTTGGAGTTTTCTGTATTTTTTTTTTTTTTCCCTCCATGATTGTGAAGGGTTGCTGCAGACTGAAGCACATTAAAGGTAGAAAAGATCTCCTGGGATATCCAGTAAGGGAATTACTTTCTCAGTGTATGTTTTCAAGAATTTTTCAGTCTGCTTCAATAAAACTGATGGGATCATTTTCAGCTGCTTCCCCAGGAACCACATTTCTTGTTCTCAAAAACTTACCTTGTGTTTCACATGTGTTTTTGTTTTCATACTACTTATATATAGATAATTTCTTCTCATTGTGTTGTTTTGTAACTGCTTAGTATATTTACTGTACTTGGTTATTTCCTGATGTGAATCTCTTTTCACATTACACTACAAATGAAATTAATTCTTCGATCATGTCTGTTGTTAATTTTGGGAAACCTTGTTCTATCTCACTGTTGTGTTGAGGAAGCAGTGACTGTGCTGTGATATTGCTGGTCTTGTCAGATCTGGGTCATGTGGAAGAAGATTAATCTGCCTGCTTAGTAGCAGTGGGTTTGCATATGCCACCCAGTCACACTTTGCTTGCGTGTATATCGCTGCACACTGTTGATCAGCTCATTGTCTGTGTTTGCCCATAGGCTTTGTTCAGCTTTAGAATAAATCTATGTCCTAAAGCCCTGACCCTTATTCTTTTTGAGAAGGCAGTTTTAAAAATGCAAGAGAAACCTTTTGTCCTGGTGAGTCCCATTTCTCTGCCTGCTTGATGATTACTTTGTGCCCCCTATAAGATCTTCCCTATCTTTACTCCACAGAGGCATGGTTTTCAGCTCTTCTGCATCCTCTAAGCACAACTTGTGGTTATCTTTTTCAGGCATCTCTGTGACTGACCAAAAAGCACTGAATTAGTTGTAGGTCTTTATTCCTGGCTGTTACTCACTGAACAGTGCATTCCAGATATGGCAGTGTTGCAACATGTAGGCTAGGGTGTGCCATTTGTTTAGATGTTGTTGTGTAAAGCAAAGAAAAAAAAAAAGGGTAAAATGCACCACAAACCACTTGCTATAATGTGCCTCTTTGCTTCACTATTGTTCAGCAAGGACCAAAACTCTTCCACTGTGAGTACCAGCTATTTTTTATTACTGTCTGTAGCAGAAATGCTGAGTTGTGGCCTAAAGCAGTGATTGAGCACCTGGTAGGCAGGCAGGGTCAACCCAGGGGAGCTCAGGTGCATGCCATGTACCTGAGTGATTGGAAGGGGTGGAGCCAGGATGCACCCCTTCCCAGACCTCATTGGGCTAGCAGTGGAGGCAAGGGGATCTTGCTGGGAATCCCTGCCTACCTGAGGCCTTCTAAGGGTAGGCAAGTTTTACTTCTTTGTTTCTGCATCCATGGCTGCTGCACTTGGGCTTACCTTCACTTGCTGCAGCCTAGGACTTTGCCACCCTGCTGTTATTGCTGTGCTTTCCGTTGCATTATAGTGTTACACTCTATAAGTTTTTGGCTCCTGGGTTTTGTCTGTCGTTTCTGTGCATTAAGCTCTTTTCTTAAGGGAGGTGCTATGAGTTTACCAGTTAAACTATTTAAAAGAAGAAAAACAGAAAAAACCTCATGCATAGCAGCTCAACTGCGGACAAATAAGCCAGTCCTCTCTGAGTATCATTATCTGCTCATAGAATTACAGAAACTTGAAGCCAGTGATTTTTGGAATAGCCACCCTGGTTACAGAGCTAAAGGAGCTGTATATTTCATGGAATTTTTTAGTTCAGTTATTTCCACTGCTTTGGTCTTTCCAGTAACTGGAGCATAAAGAATCATGCTTTACCTTAATGCATCTGAGGGAATACTTTTAATTTACCTTTAGTTTGTGAAGAGGCAGCAATGAAAAATTGAAAGCCATGAATTTTTGGGGGGAATAAATCCTCAAAAAAAAAAAAAAAAAAAAAAAATACTGCAAAGAACTTGTTTGTATTTTACCTGTTCAGAATATTCTTGCTTGCAGAAACTTCTGGTTAAGAAATGCAGAATTCCTCTCCCAAGAAATGCAGAATTCCTCTCCCTTGTGTAATTTTTAGACTCTTACCCAGCTTGGACTCAAAGTCCTCATGATCACAAAATCTGTTTTCATACAACTGTGAATGAAGTGTCACAGCTCCTCATGTTGCAGTAACAGCAAAATGTAATCAGTGATTTTTTTTTTTTTCCCCCCTCCAGCTAGTGATGAGTAACACATACTTGAGTAATTTTTTTTTTAATTATACTTCTCTTCAGAAAGAATGAAAAGGGGTGGGGGGGAAAAGAGCAACAATTATGGAATCACGAAGTGATTTTTAAACTTAAATTTCAGGGCAGAAATGCCTTCTAATGAAACAAAATCTTGGGACTTTCAAATCATTTGATCTTTGTCCTGTGTTTGTAGCATACATGCATTAGTCATAATTACTGCTGTCAAAGCACAGTTTCCTACGAGCCATGGCAAAAAGGCAGTAAGAAATCCTTCTCCATTTACAATATCATCACAGCAATGCCCAGCATGGGAAATTTTCATGTTGTGAGGATTTGGGATGTACTCTTCCTTGGTTTGCACTGCATCCTGCTGAGTTTAGGCTTTAGAACACTTTTCAGATAATACACTCCTGGTGAATGGAGGCTCCTGCCCAACAGAAATTCTGCGTCAAAAGCAAGCTACTGTGCGGTTTCTGCATGTAAAATGCAATGCTTTCACCTTTGCCTTTCAGCCCTCTGAGGCTGAAATGGACAGATTAGAATCAGTTGCTGTGTGCAATGAGGATAATCTTTATCACACTAACCTTTTTTCCTTTCACAGGACAGAGGAAGGCTGGTGTGTCATGGGCTTCAGTATATTGCAAGCAATTGAATCACTGCAGAAAAGGGGGGCAGCTCAGCAAAGATTTTCATGAAGTTTTATGGTCTCCCTGAACCTACATAATATGGTGACTTTATTGAAACTCCAGTTGCCAAATGTTGAAATTTTACAAGAATAGTAGACTAAAATTGTTCAACGAAGAAAAATATTTAATTTAAAGATAACTTTATTTGATCTCATTCAAAATGCATGATTTACAGAAATGTAAGACTTTATTTTTTTTATTCTTCATCTTTAGCTCTTTAATTCTTGGTATTACAGCATAGACTGTGCATCTTACCTGCACTGCTGCTGCAGTAGAAGGCTGTATTTCTCTCGGGCTCTCTCTGTAGATTTGTTTGAGCCATTTAAAGTCATGCAGCATTAACTGGTAAAATCTGTGATTCCTTTGCTCCCATTTTTTTAGCTGCTAACAATTAATAAGCCACTGAGCTGCATTGCTTGCTCCGTGTCTGCTCGTGGCATCCTCCCTAGGACTCAAAGCAGCAGAGGAGGGGTAGGGTTTGCTCACTCTGTGCCTGGGAGGGGAATCAGTTAATTTACTGAAAGTTGGAGAAGTAAAAAGTATAAGCTTTTTCTCTACCAGACCAGGAAAGGTGATTTCTTTCATTTCTCAGTGTGGAGGTGTCCAGATAAAAACATACGTTTCCTGACTTCCCCACCATCTGTTCTAACCTTCATGTGTACTTCTTCTGTCTGTAGGGAATAGAAGTGCTAACTTCCAATCTAGGTACCTAGCAGCTTTGCATATGGTGTCAAACTGACACCTTTTAACTTGAGCCCTGGTAATAGGAAGTGAGGAGCCTTGGTGACAAATGCCTTGCTGTATTATAAGCGAAATACTTTTGTTTTCATGGCTGGGAAATTTTCCAGGCCTTCATTGTGAGGTTTTGGCAGGGCTGACCATTAGTAATTACTTACTGATTTCCTCCAGTAAACTGCTGAGAAAAATAACATGGTTTTTTGAGGACTTGAAGGTATACAGCACTACAGTGTAACAGCTGGGACATCAGGCTGCGTTGTGTAACAGTGACTTGATCCTGAAAGACCTGAGGCAAGAGACCAAGCTTCCTGGCTTAGCAAAACTGGCACAAATGTGTCAGTTATTTAAGGACGGAAAGAGAGAGTATTCTGAATCCTCTTCAAGCTGCTTCAGGATTCTGTGACTGCTGATAAAACCCAGAGAGCTGATGGTGTGGGAATTGAAGGATAGGAGGGGACAGTGGGTGGGTGAGTTGTAAGTTAGTAGAAGTAACTTGGGGTCAGGGTGAAGTGTTTAGACAACTTGGGTGGTCGAAGCCTAATCTAGTTTTGCGCTCTCAGGTAGAACCACTTTTCCAGCTGGCTGGTTCACTGACACTTGCGGGAGGTTATGAAGATTTCATATTTTCTGGTAGAAGATGGAAAATTCCTTTTTTAATCACAGGCATTGATTGCTTTGAGTGGAATACGAGACATGATGGATAGCAGTTCTGAAGTAACATTGTGGTCTTTGCCTCCACACCTTCAATAATCTGATCATTTGATCTCTTTAAAATATAAGTGCCTAGACACAGTTTATCAATTGTTCTTATAAAGTGAGATTCCTTTTTATATACTCTGAAATTATGTTCTTATTTCCATAGCTGCACCATTGGAAAACTGAACCTATATGGTCAATATCATTAAGTACATTGTAGAAATAAATCACTTGTAAATGAAATTGTGACTACATCTCTCCTACAACATTGGAGTCATTTGCAGCTATGCAAGATGAGAATCGACACTAAAAACACAGGATGATTTAAGAGAAATGACAGCTTCACTGACTTGCAATAGTAAAGAAGTATGTATTTTAAGTTAGAGAAGGGAGAACCTAGGCATGTACATAGCTGTATGTTTCTAATTTATTATGAGGAGCTTATAGTCATTTATAGGAAGTCATGTGGATAACAGAACAGTACTTGAGAGTAGGGTTTTTTTTGTATTTTGAATGTGAACAGCATTAATTATTGCTCTCTGGATATTTCATATTCACTCATATTATCCCCAAGAGCAGAGCAAACAAGTTTAACAAGAATGGAACTTGAGCCTAAGAGCACTGGTCATGCAGCAGCAGCAGCCGAGTGGTGGGAAGAAATTCATCTCTGAGCACTTGGAGATCTCAACAGATTCTTCTACTCAATGTATTTAGATTCCAGAAAATACTGCCTTAGTAATGAGCAGCTGGACACACAGCTATTCAATAGACAAACAATTAATTGAGATTGCATAGCTTTGTAATTTTTGCAGATGAAGCTTACCACTACTTGGTTATTAGGTGATTTCAGGAATTCATTTGGGTTTTTCACACTTTGGTCTTGTGTTATCCTATCAGTCTGACTACATTTCCTCAGCTGTAGACTCAAGGTTCAAGTGGGAGTCTAGTCTCACTGTTAGCTTCTTTCCTCCTTCCATACAGATACTACCTTTGCAATCTTTATGTACTGAAAGCTGCACAGTCAATGTTCCTCATCAGGTTGCTTGGATACCATACACCTGATCACCTCATGTATTTATTTGTTGGGGCTTGGTGGTATTAAAGGATCCGATTCTTTGTTGCACAAGTGTAAGTCTGGGGTAACTCCTGAAGACAGAGATGTTCCCTGCTAAGGAAATACAGGTGACTGGGCTCTGCTGCATTGATGACCCTCTCCTTTTGCTGCCCTGCCCTCCACAGTCCAGCCACTGTCTGTGTAACTTGCTACTGCCTGTAACCTTAGGGCCTGACAATCTCAGAGCAAGCTACTGTGTGAACTCAATTCTGACTTCTTGCTTTATTCTCAAGTTGTCGTTCATTTATTCACTTCTTGTTGACTAAGATCTGACTGTGAGAAAATAGAGAGAAGAGGTACGGAAATAAGAGACCAGTCAGACAAGACAAGCAAGAGGAAGACTGCCGATGTGATTGCTATAGTAGGACTTGGGGAAAGAACATCAAGGAAAAATCTGGTTTCTTAGGAGGCTCCTCTGCAGCTCAGAAGAAGTCTCAGTTTAAATCCAGTCTTTGATTCTGAAGGCAGGGAAGCTGAGGGTAGAGTCACTCTGTCTTTCCGTACTGTTGAGGGTGAGAGTACCTAACCTACAGCCTGTGGGCTGAGTTGGCCATCAGCCCAATTAATCTGGCTAGATTTCTGACACCCTCTTTCCCACGTGTGTTTTGGACTTGAACATGGTGTAAATCAGGTGAAATGTTTCAAGAGCTTGATCCCTGCATCCTTCTTCCTTGAGGCTTTTAGGGCCAGTCCCTTATTGTTTGACCATGATAGCTCTTGGGGTGACATTACCACTAATCTATAATTCTTGCAGATTTTCCCAGGCCTGAGCTGACATATCTTTATGCATATGCATTTCTGGAGTCTAACTTTCTTTTCTCTTCCTTCATTTTTTTTTTTTTTTTATGCAGGTCACTATGTTTTAACAAATGAATTGTATTATTGGAATTGCTATTTCTTATGTCAAGTTTATACCCTTATGTGGCATTTGTTTGAATTATTTTTGTTTCTGGTTATAATGCTCATGCTTCCCTAATTAAATGCTGTTTTCCTGCTGGAACATAACATCATCTCAGCAAAATAATTAGATCGGCTAATGATCTTGACATGATTTCTTGTTTTTGTATTTATCATTTTCTTTGGGAGGGTGCAGCTTTGTTCCAGGTCTGACAGCAAACCAGAACTTGAGTGTGGTTAGAAACAAACACTGTTTCTGCAGAAGATGAGCATGGCAGTTGCAGGGCTCTGGAGCTCCCAGTGGGACGTGGCTTTGAAAAATGTTCAGCATCTATTGTGTGTTTGAGTTTACCTTTGTGACAGCTGTGAAAACAGCTGGTGTTTTTCTTCCCATATTTCTTTTCTTTCCCCTTCAAAATGTGAATCGATCCCTAAATGTTTTTATTTAATGAAATCTCATTACTCTGGCTGAATGCGTATCCTTTATTTTATTGAAAATAAAAATAAGAAGTAATTATGTGAGGAAAATATGCTATCTCATGAGTTGCTGTTACTTTCAAAGCCTGGATGCACCTTCTACTATGTTTCTTTGCCCCAATTCTTCTTTTTGCTTAAGCTGGATTTGAGGCAGGGTTGAAGGTGATTTTGAGAAGCTTGTGCAGATGCTGAAGCTTGGTTCCCAGGGCACATAAGAACCAGCACAACTCAAAGCTTCCTATAAACCAGTGGAGGTAGTCTAAAGAGCTCATGCATGCTGAACTTAAGTCATACTCTATGCATACTCTAAGGCAGATGCTCTGGCCCATCTGCCATGCTTTTCTAGTGGTGCAGCAGTTGATGTTGGCTGCCTTGTGCTGTGAGAAAATGGCCTCTTCTGCCCAGCCTGGCAGCAAGGAGGTGCAGCAGGGAGAACTGATTGATCCCAGGGCAGTGTGGTGTTGAGTATGTGTGTCCTGCAAGTAGGCAGTGCTGGCAGGAAGGAAGGTGAGAGATGCCTGTGCCCTCCCAAAAGACTTGCTGCAGGCTAAGTGCTGGTCTTCCATTTTACCTTCTACTTTCTCCACTAGCTGGCACCCACATCTCACCCTCCTCTGGGTGAGGCACGCTTCTCATATCAGGTGTTAGCTCCAGAGGTGCTGGGCAGGGTTTGTGGATAGTGGGACTCTTCTACTTCCTTTCTTTTTCTGTTTGCAAGAGAGTAGGCTTGAAGAAAAACAGGCTTTTCCTAACTGAATGTGTCTGCATAAGATATTTTGTTTTTATACCATCTTAGTGTTTGGTGTTATCAATTAACGTTTTTACTACTCAAATTACTTTTCCAACTGGGGAAAAAGTAGGAGTTCTGCAGCAGTAAGATATGGTTAATGGGGTATCCTGTGTGACCGGAGTTCCATTCTGAGGGCGTCTGGGGTATTGCTTTCAGTATGCAAGCTTTAATTTCTCTCTTTTATTTGTGAGATTGTCTTTCATAAAAAAATGAACATCTCATAGGAGCTTTCGTGATGTTTTCGGTACCATTTTGTATTAAAGTCATGCGACTTGATAACTTAGGTTATGTAGTAAATATTGTTCAAGAAGGAAATTATTACTATATTGCCTGGTGCTGGCACCAAAGTCTTAGGTGAAGTCCTGTCACCAGTACATGTACTGTCTTATAAAGTGTTCTCCCCCCAGCAGATATACCTGATGCTGCTCTGGAGTGCTCCTGTCTTACAGTCATTAAAGTTAATGCTTCTTTCACTGATTTTTTTTTTTTTAAATATATATATATTTTTAAGAAGATTGAGATTAGATCCCAGCTTCTCTAGCTGCAGGTGCAATACCTTAACACAGGGGGGAAGGAGAAATCACTTTCCTGCCCATCAGTTTATCTCTTAAAAAAGAAACTGGATCAAAGGAGATGTCTAGGCTTAGTGTATGGTGAACAGTCTTATACAGCTACATAACTTAAGTCCCTTATATAATGTGATATATCTAAACAAGTCAAACGTATGCAGGAAAAAATAATTGTTTTAAAGTATAGTTCATTTATGTTTCCTTCCTATTTGACTTCATTACTAGTAAACATCATGCAGCTTAATTATGTGTAAGGACTTTTTTTAGAGCACTTGGCAACACTGATTTGAATTTTCATTCTACCTGTATTTTTAGACTCTAAATAGATGTTATCCAAACTTTCCTCTGGATAAGTGGTCACTTCAGATAAACCAAAGAAATGGATTAGAAAATGGAAAAGAAATTGATTTTTTTTCTTCATTTTTTTTTTTTCAAATGGTATATTGAAAACCATTATATTAATCATTAAATATTTAGAGTTAGTTTGTTAGGAGTAGTAATAATTCTTAAAAATTAAGCTTTTGAATCTTTTCATTTACTCTGATGTGTGAACTCATGGGTTTAATCACAGTAATCCTTGGATACTTGCTGGTGATGCATCTGTCAGCTTTCCTTACCAGTATAGGGAGCACAGTAAATAAGATTAATTCTTCAAAAAGACAGTCACTTTTGAAATCAGCTTTTAGTGTATTGAAATGAATGCGAATGTGTTTTTTAAAGTAAAGAATGTTATTTATTTAATGTCATTTATGGAAAAAAAAAACCTGTTTTCTACTGAGCAATTTTGATTAGGAGAATTTATAAGCATACAATCAGACATTCTTGTACTAAGAAAAGAAATAAATTGGAAGGGGTAGTGTGGTAGGGATGGGAGAGACCTAGCTTCATAAGGAGCATTGCATCTTGTGAAAGAAAGGGCTTGACATTGGCAAGAAAAGGAATAACTTAATGTTTATTATGCATAGGCTATGCATATGGGAGTCAAACTGTGAATATTTCAATATGCCTAAGGAGCCCGAATTTTTGTTGTAGTAAAGCTGGAATCTGTTTAATGGGCTGCTGATCTGTTTTCGTATCCATCTCCTGCTGACTGCCAGGCAGATACCTGGAGGACCCAGCTGTATGGCTGTGGGATCTGGGCATGCCTTGTGCTGCTTTGGTGCTGGCTTGCTCTGAACTTGCCCTGAGCAAGCTGTGGTGGGTTGTAAATAGCAGCAGTGCTGTACAACTTTCTGCTACATCCTGAAAAACTGAGATCACTCAGATCTTCTGTTTTAATATCTATGCTGTATGCAGTGGGTCTGGTTAGATCCAATGGAAATTCTTGTCATGCTTGTGCTAGCTTTCTGAATTCTTTTAAGTAGCATGATCTGTTGTCAGCCTTGGAAAGTTTTTAAGAGTAAACTTTGCATTTGTTTCCCCACAAATCAGCTCTGTCACAGATTCCAGTATCACACAAACAGTTCTGGAGCCCCATGGCTCTAATGATAACCTATGTAAATTTATACTTTGTTTTTATTTATAAAACTCTGGAATAATTTAAAATGGTTTTTAAAATAGTGGCTAGATAACCTCGTACAGCACTTGTGAGAAGGCTCAACCTGCTTTGGTATGGAAAAAGAATTAAATTCATAAAGAATGGAAGAGATTTCTAAGGAAACATTCTTTGATAACATGATGTGGAGATGTAGCTGTATGATATGTAAAATAGAGTCAAATTATAACTGTTAAGAAAAGCAAGTTCTTAGAGATCTTTGCTAGGTCCTGAGCCACAGGTAGGGTAAAACCAAAGTGAATGAACCTCAAAGTGTAAGCTGACAGAGTGGGGAGGCAAGCACAGGAACAACAGTAAGAAAACTGGATATCTTGATTCAGAAAACCTTAATTGAGAATTTTTTCAAATAGTTGAGAAGACAGACATCTAAGTTCCTGTGGACAGCTGCAGGCCTGTAGCCAGAAACATATATTGCCTACAGAGCAGTCTATTTAATAATTGTGCCAGTCAGGCAAGCTGAATTGTGGGAATGTGGGTGTGCTGACCTCTCCTGCTCAGTGGGCAGCAGCCTCTTCCAAGCTGACCCTTAGAGCACCGCATGGGCCAGTCCCTCCCAGTGCCCTGCTGTAGGGTGTGGGTGGGGAAGGGCAATAAACAGCTGTGGGTGGTGGGGAAGCAGGCCAGGAAGGGCCTTCCACTGCAGCTGCCGTGGGGGCAGACTGGCATGTGGAAGTATTTCCCCATTACTGCTCTCTGTAGTCAATGAGTACACTGGTGATAAACTGTACAGGTTTGTGTTCTTACCTCATTATCTGCTCTGATTTCTGCCTAGAACATCCCCAAACTGCGTAGTAGGCAAAACCCCCGTTGTGTGTGAGGAACTCAGAGCTGCTAATGAATGCTGATACGGGAGAAGTGCTTCAGTAATTTTTTTCATGGAGATGAGATTGAAGGTGGGTCAGTGACGAACATGAAAAGGAAGGCATTCGTCTAAAAGAGAATAAAATATCATACAAATCATCTCATTGTTTTCATACACTTTAAAAAAAAAAAAAAAGCCTCTTAAAATGTAAATGCTGCCACCTGGGAAGCCACAAGAAAGCATTGGAAGGTGGCATTTGAATCAATTAGATGGCAAGCATGCGAGGGCTACCCTGCCAGCTTAGTTTGTGTGCAAGGGCAATGCTTTCCTTCCCCTTTCCTTCCTCTACCCCTAGTCTAATATATGAAAAGAAGAATAATGTTTGGGGCATGTCATACTCATTTGTCTGCCACAGTAAAGGAATCTATACCGTGAGTCCTGTGTGAAGTCTGTAACTGGCCATATCCTCAGCTGGTACAGGTGGGTGAACCCTATGGATGTCATTGTACCAGGACACAAAGGAGTGGGCAGCTTTGTCCTGTGTTACATGCACTGATGGGTAGAGCAGATATATTTAACCTTTAATGTGCTAATTGTAAGATATTCAGTAGATGGTTAGTTTCTCAGATCATTCTCTGCATTCTAGCTGTGCTCCACGATGTGCAGCAACTGCAGGTACTCAGTCTAAAGCAACCCAAGGGTGGACTGCAGTACAAAAGGAAGATTACTTGAGAAAAATCAGTTTTATAATTGAAGGTATTTATACCTGGAAAGGGGTATGTTCAGATGCTACCTTCATTTCTAATATGATGCTGAAAATGGCAATTCTTGAGAAACTACTTTCCTAGTTTTATAGGAAGGAAATGCCATTGCAATATTCTTTTCCAGAATTTCCTGTTCATGTGTAAGCAGATCATTATTCCAAACAAAGCCTGTGTATTTCAGTATTAAAGTAGTTGAAGGTTTGTATTTAGTACTTCAAAATATAATACAAGTCTCCTTGAAAATGTGAAGGTGAGTACTGTGATTATATGCATCTCTTGTATCTGCTGCATAATACAAAACTGAAAGTTGCTCTGATTAGAATTTTTAATTCTAAATCAGATGAGAATAATTGCCTTTAGGTATCCTAATATCCATGCTCAGCATCAATATGCAGGTGAACTAAGTATGTAACTCCCTCATGTTCTGAAGTGATTGCACCCTCAGTGAAGCAAGGCCTGCTCCTGAGAGCTGCAGAGTGCCCTTGCTTCCATTGCTGGCCATATGACAGGGGAGCTGGGATCTCCTCAGGAGCTGCCCCTGAGCCTTTCTGGATCAGGACTTGAAAACATTTAGAACAAGCCACAGAACAAAGTAATTTTAGGACATGGAATGCGTGAGCCCTGCAGGGTCAGTATGTTATGGATTCTATTACATGGAATTTCCTCTTCAGCTGACAAAAGGCTGAAAGCAAATTAGTCTGTAAATGTTTTATTTTAAATTATAAATCTCAACTTGGTTTTTCCTGTATGAGAAGGCTTGTTCCTTTCTTTGCAAGTTTACTATCCCACACAATATCTCCAGATTTCAATTCCTTTCTGTTTTAACCTGCCTCAGTTTCCAGGGAAAAGGCCCCAGGGGCAGACTGATCCCTTGTGACCACAGGCAGCTCAGACCCTCGTCCGTCCTATCTTGTGCTGACAGGGAGATCTGGGTGGAGGAGTCAAGGCAGAGCTGTGACTAGGGGGCTCTTAGCTGTACCATGGCTGTCAGTGCAGCAGTTCCTAGGGCCACCAGTGAGAGCTCACCCAGCACGGTGCTGAGCCTCCGGCTCTGCTTGATTTCCGCAAGTCACCTGGAGCTGTGCGGTCTCTCTCTTCTGGTTTCCAAAGTATAAGAGTTCTAACAGAAGGCAGAACAAAACATGCAACAGTAGTTGATAGGCTGAGTGGGAACTTACAGGGATATGCAAGACAGGTCCAGTTTTTCAGTCAAGTTCAGAATGGGGTGTGAATTCTGTTCTCTTAACGTCATCTGATTTTAAAACAACAAAAACCCCTTCACTGTGCTGCTGTAAGTGTGTGCTGACTGAATAGTTGTGCTGACCACACAGGTGTTGGCTATGTCTGAACTTGGTTTGCTGAGTCTCAAAGTAATTGGGAGAACTTTTCTGGGAATTATCCCCAATATTTGTGTGTGTTTATTCATCGTTCATGGAATGTTCCCTTTTGGCCTCTGATAAAGACCAGACTTTGATGTAGATGAACCATTACAGGCAGCTGTGTGTTCTTACAGACTGAAGGTACCACGTTGGTCAGTTATTGGGAGCACTCAGCAAAGTCTGCTTGGGGAAGGATACTTAAGATACTGATAAAAGAAAATGAGAATTGTGTTTATGGCCCCTGTGTAGTATAAGCAGAATTCTCTGATACCGGAAGAGAAACAAAAGTGAAACCATAAACATCTTACAGTTACCCATAGTAACTTTTTCAAATAGTATCAAAGTTTATAAAAACAGATGTAAAATTACTTTGAAAAAATTAGTTTTTTCTTTAAAAAAAAAAAAAAAAGAAAGAAAAAAAAAAAAAAGAAAAACCACCCCTGGAGAGGCATGTGCCCAAGTGACTAAGAAAGGAGTGATAAATAATGGAGTTCTAGCCATTATAATGAATGAAAGCTGGAACTAGACTGTATCTGTTTTATGCAGATGGGGTGGCTTAGCCAGTTTTATTAAAAGTCAAAATGTGTGAATAACAAATATATGCAGAGACAATCTTGCAAAGGATATTAAAAAATCTTGTGAATGTTTCTGGCACACACAAAAAAAACCTTCAAAAACCAACAAAAAAAAAAAGCTTTCAACCCAGACAATGACAGTTTAAAGTAATGGATATCTGAGTGGAAGATCTGGTATTGTATTCATAGAAAGTGAATGGAAGAATGAGGTGGGTAGAAGGCAATTATCTATTATTTCTCACAATACTAAGGACAAATAAATTAACAATGATGTAATTGGGTATCAGATTTAGCTGCTAAAAAGAAAATTATATATACTTTCTATACATACCAAGTAATTAAATCTTGCAAGTCATTGCCATAGTAGAGACAAGATATAATGGGTTCGATAAATAAATCTTAAATTAGCAAATGGTAGCCTTCCTTGGAAGGATCAAGGTTCAGCAGCCCTGGATCTCTTAGACTGTTTTGGTGAGCTTCAAATGCAGGAAACTTTAATTTTCTGAAAGCTAAATCCATAATTACCTTTACAAATGAAATGTAAGTAAATTGCTGATTTTATATTTTCAGAATGTGCAGTTGATGAAGAATTTCCTTCCAAGAGCTGTTTGTATGCTCCAGCAGTGTATGTGTGGCTGTGGGTCTCTAACAAACTGTTACCCTACTCAAGCTGCCTTCCTAAAACTCGGAAGTAACTTCTGTGATGCATGGTGTTCTATACCTTAACATTAAGCCATACTTGGAATGATTGTGCATAACTGCTGCCTGCTGTCACTGCCAGCACGCTAAACTGCATCCGCAATGGATGATTGTGTATACAAGTTTGAACATGTATATGTATACATTCAGCTAGTGTTTGTGTATATATGTGCTGTAAATAAACTGTGGGGTTTGTCAGTGTGGTTTCAGCATGAAGATTTTTACACTTTAAAGCAAAGTGAAATTGTTTGTGTTATCATAAATGCACAATATCTGTACTATTACTGTTTATTGCTACAAACCTACATCTACTGTGTTCTTAATGGAAATCTTTTGAATCTTTTTAAGCATTTACATTGTCTATTTTAAGAGATGATAATGTAATCTCACACCATATTAAACTTCCCTGGATGTTCCTTCAGAAGAAGCTCTTATCTAAGGACTTTCAAGTTTTTAATTCATTTTCAGCTTCAAAAAAAAGTCTGGCACTTCAAAACAGCAATCAGGAGCTTCAAACTACATCTTATGAGTCATGTTCAAATCCTATTAGTTTCCCTAATATCACTCTAACTTACAGATAGAAAATCATCCTGTTTCTGGTATTCTCTGTTTAATTGAGAATGATAGGGGATGCCAGAACTTTTTTTTGTGAAGAAGCCAATAACTTCAAGCTATGCTTGATGGAAAATATAGTCTACTCTCCTGCAAAATCTCATAGATTTGAGTACATCCCCACTATGGCAAATTAAAGTAGGAAGTCTGCTTAAATAATTTTTGAATACTAACAATTAACACATTTGGTGTAAGTTCTTTGAGGTGATAAGGTTTTGGGTTAAGCCAGTCTGGTAATAGTGAACAGCTAGTATGGGTATGCTGATTTAAACTGTTAGAGGAAATATCATACGGGATTCATCATGTCCTTCTACAAGTGTCATCATAGTAGGACTTTTCAATTCTCAGGTATCCTTTGGAGTGATAATGCTGTAGCACTATAAAAGAAGCTCTTGCCCCATGTCTCAATTTACATCCTACCCAATAGCGTCCTGACTTTAAGTTGGGCTACAGAATCAAAGCAGACCTAAAAGGGGAATGCCTTTTTAAGTGTTTAGCTTTGCTGTGGAAGATTGAATGGGTATGAGCAGGCAGAGGCAGAGAACCAGCTGAGATAGCTTTTGGCTTCAGACCATAAGCAGGTGGGGTTCCAGTGGTTGCACAAGCACTGCTTTGGAGTTGAGGCCTATGCTAAAGTTTAATGGCTACCTTCAGAGCTACGGGGAATGCCTTTTCTGTTTTAGTTTGAGCGTCTAGTTTAACGAACTTTGGGTTCAAGCCTCTGTGCCTGTATGCAGTTTTGTGCTTCAGGGCAATATGCACTTTTGCACCCGGAAGCCTTACTGATTCCAGTGAACTTGATCTCAGTTGTTTTAGTTCTTAGATGGCAATAAAGAAGAATAATTCTGCTATATGAAGTGACCATTGCATTATGTAAAGTATGTATTTACAATGCCATAAATTTGTGGTGACAACTTAAGGACACAAAACCCAAGGAGCAATATGCACACTGTGCAATTGCACTATGTGGAAAATAGTAGTGCCGGTATTTGCAGTTGTAATTGCTTTAGCTCATTGTGAACACTGTCTCTGTTCTGCTGGGACTGGATATATTTTGACATGGAGCAGTACATATTTTATGTTGCTAGATTCTGCATAATATTCCATTAGTATTTCTGCAGCATTTCATTATTTTAATGAAGTACAAACATGAACATATTTAACTTCATTCTATACTTTGCTGGTAGGGAATGTCAAATTGATTTATGATGCCTTTTAGGAAGAAAAAGAGTACTGTGGCTATTACAATTATCATCTTTAAACCGTTGTGTAACTTATTGGCTTTGTAGATGTAGCATGACATTTAGAAATACTTAGATTTCAGTTGATGGGAAATCCAGTGCATCCCTGGGTAAGGGTATACTTATCTGGGTTAGGTCAAACAATGAAGATTCACTTTTTTTTTTTCTTCCAACTTTGAGCCACTTTTGTTTAAAAACATGTTCTGATTTCAAAAGTTTCCAAATGTAAAGGAAAAAAAGAAACAGAAGAACATAGAATAAAAGTCTTCTTCAATCGTTTATTGAATGCTGAGAATTGTTTCAAATTAGAGTGAAATACCTCTTAACGCCAACATTTGTTTTGTTTCTGAATCACTGAATGGCAATATTCATGATAGTGTTTATAGTCTGACTCAGTAAAGATGAGACTTTCAAGTTGATCTAGTGACAACTAGTCTGTACTTCAAACTGCAGAATATCCCTTATGAAGTTATGGATAGATTAGCCATGTGGCATTGGTGAAGAATCACAACTAAGATTGCAAGCTTGAAGAAAACAGCTTTTTTCCTGTGAAGCAAATGGAGAGTGGAGAAATCAAACAGCTGAATGAGGAACTATATGAAATCAGGCAAATATCTATTTTGTGTTTCTGTTTTGCGGCAAAGCTTCTGTCTAGAGTCTTTCCTGACTTGTCTTTGCTTGCTCCCTACTACTGATGCACTGTAACATGTATGCACTTCTTTCCTTGTTTGTAATGAAATTCTCAGGGCTAGAACCAAAGAAGTTATTGGAATTAGTATTGCAAGTAACTCTATGTTAAGAATTGGAAAGCAAGTCATGCTAGTTTGCTAGAAGCAAACAATAATTCACTTCTGGCCTGTACATCCTTACATCAGCTTGCTGTTCAGAGTTGGGATTGGTGTACTTGCAAGTCTGATGGCTGAATATAACAATGGCAAGACTCCTCAATGGCAAAGCAACCACCTTTAAGAGCTAGGGTCACTTTTGAAAATCTATCAACAAACAACTATTTGGGAAAGAAGAAAAAAAAAAAAAGTCAACAGCAAAACAGTAAACACAGAGCTGCTTGACTTGAAAGTCTCAGAACAGGAAATGTCAAAACAGCACGGTTTAAGTGTGCTTTAATGAATGTGAATAATACAAACCCCATTTCTGTAGACAGTTTTCAGCTGAATAGTCTCCTCAGTCTAATGCATTTCATTTTGTTAGCTTATCACTGACATTTTAACCAATCCTTCCCAGGTTCCATCTGGTGGTCCATCTGTCTTCAGCATCTAGAGTTCACTGTGTGATGAATGATGTAGAGACTATTAAAGAATAACAATTAGTTACAGTATTAAACATAAAGGTTACATAAATTACGTATTTCTGTTAACGAAGTGTCATGCTAAGGCAGGAGGAATTTGGCAAGTCAGACAGTAAAAGTGTATTTTATTATCACTGAGCAAAGCATATTTAGGTCAAATTATTTCCTGTGATTTTTCTCACCCCTTGGGTCTTTTGAATAACAGATGTTGGCTGTACAGTACTTTGGTTGTGTACAATCTTTTTCAGTACAGCAGTCTTCAACATAAAGGTCAGATTTACATACAAAGGGAAATACTCATATGATTCATCAACCAAGTATTTGTCATTTGCTATGCATTACTTTAGGACAGTCACCTCGAGGCAGGGAAAATGACAGGATACTTTTCATTTAAACAGGCTTAACAAAATTCCTGTACAGCTGCAGTGAGGGCTTAAGCACTTCTTGTTCAAAATAATCTCGTCTCATACAGGCAAGTTTTGTGTGATCTTAGTCAAAGTTACTTGATTCTAAAAGAGAAAAGAGTAAACAACTGAGTTCAGGGATGATTCCTGAGTCTGCCTGCCAAGTATGAGTATGTATCTACACACAGCAAGAACAAAGGCCAAAGCACTGCATGCATCAGACCAATGAGAAGAGACCACGGAGAAACCGTGTAGGGTAGGCTATCAGTGAAAAGTACAAGGGCTGCTCTGAAGGTAACACCTCCTATTTATTGGCCCACAGTGTCAGAGGCAGGTGTTGGTGGTATGGCAGTAGAGGTTGAACCTTCCTGCCACTATCCTGTTCCATTTTGTTGCAGTGTGACAGATGGCAGCAGAGGGGCAGTCTGACAGAGTGGTATCATGGAATTGTGTATGATGCAAAGGTGTGGAATCAAATGCCTCTTTGCTGAAAAAAATGGCACCCATTGACGTTAATCAATGCTCGCTGGATATTTATGGAGACCAAACAGTGGATGTGAGCACAGTGAGGCATGGGCAACATTTTCCTGGCAACAGTGCCATCATAGCAGCTGTGAAACTGTGGGTCATCTCTGCTAGTGTAGATTTTTATGAGCATGGCATGCCAACTCTTGTTCATTGCTGGTAAAAATGTGTAGGTAGTGGTGGTGATGGTACTGCAGAAGTGTTTTGTATCTCCGGATGTGCCCTATCAAATTTTGTTATTATACTCTTCGTAGCTGTTGTAGTTTCTGGGGAAAGGAATGAGGCATTACTTTTGAAGCCACCTATGAAGTACAATAAGAGTGATGAATGACATAAGGTTGAAAAAGATGAAAAACAGGGAAAGAGACAGAAGGAAATAATTATCACAAGGCAATCTCACATGAGTAAGGTTTAGTAACTCAGTGAGTCTCAGTTATTTTGTGCCAAAAAGTGTCATGCATCCAAATTCCTTGCATGCTATCCGTATACTCTAGCAGGTGTAACTTGCCCACCTGTTGGCCCCTTTCAAAGGAACACTGAATGCTTAGTAACTGCTTCTGACCTGGTAAAATATCTGCTGCTTTCCCCGCCCCCCCCCCCCCCCCCCCCCCCCCCATTCAGGACCCTTAAAGTAATGGGGGGTGAAGATGGAAGTAAAAAAAGAAATGTGGACTTAATATAAGAGTCTCTGTTCTCTTCTGTCTCTGACATTCTGTCCCCTTGCTCCTTTTGCAGAGCCCTGGATTCAGCTGCTGTCTCTTCACTTGTGCTTCCCCTCTTCTGTAGCTCACCTCATCACCACCTTTTATCCTCATCTTGGCACTGAATGACTTGATGTGTATGTTGAATGCATGGAGCTACATACATTTGAGTACTCTGTTCTTAAAATTCACATTTCTTGATAGGAAAGAAGAATGTCTACTACTTGGAGAAGAGTTTTATAACAGAGCTTTTAAAAGATGGAGCTATTGTTATTATTGCTTATGTTCTAATTAAGGAGAAATATGTTTAAAAAAATTCTTACCTGTTTCCAATTTAACCAATGGGAAGTAATGGGCTTTTTCTGCTCTGTACCTTTTTTCCTGCTCTGGATAAAATAGTGAAAATAGTTGCACACAATAATTCATTTGTTAGTAGTTGGTGGACTGTAGATTATTGGTGCCATGCAGTTTCTGACCCCTTCCATGTTTGGCAAACCACCCTGGATGATGTGATTATTGTTTAACCCTGGTTGTTGCAGTGGATTAATATGCCCTACGGGAAGCACAGAAAAGACTAAGAGATTTGGAGCATGTATGAGGTCTCAGAGTGATGTGTTGAGAAACATAAAGGAGCAGTGACCTGAGGAGACTGGGTTATATATAGGTATCAGTTATTAGGGATAGGACTGAGAGGGACAGAAATACGGAAGAATGTGAGGGTGTAGGAATGGGGAGGGGGATTACAAGCTAATCACAGAACAGTTGTGTTCCTTTTCCTTTAGCTCAGACCAGAAAGGAAATAGGGAGATGCCACAGACTTGCTTTATTTCTTACAAGGAAGTGGGGGAGATGGGCCCAGCACCTCTAGTGCTGGCTGGAGGTGGAATCTCAGAGGCAGGAAGCAATGGTGGTGTCATGGAGTGACAGCCAGAGCTGGCTGGGGAGTGCTTCTGTCACTGCTCTGCCTCTGTTCTACTTTGTGAGGCTTTATGCTTTTTCAGCTCCTAATAAGGTGAACATTGTACTGGCGAGTAAGCCAGTAACTGTGAGGAAGCAGCCCTCTAAAGGCTGGAGGTGGAAGGTTCCAGGTGTTTGACTGTCCTAAAAACCCGTTCCCTCCCAGTTTTTCATCAGCAAAGTCATGCTATCAAACTTGGTTCACCTGGAGCTAGGATGTTTCAGTTCTGTTTCTATCAGGATGTACAGAGCAGCAAGGACTGCATGCTTTAGCCTGTGCTGTCAAAGCTCAAAAATAGAAAGGAACGCACCCGTTGCATGCTGCTTGCTGGGATCAGCTTGTGTATAGAAGGACATTCCATCATGTCCATGCATTTGGAATATAACACTGTGTGTGCTGTGAGAATCACACTCCCAATCCAGTCCTGAACAATTCTGCTACCCCTCTGAGCTGCAATAAGGTGAGAGGAGTAGATTGCATTTGAAATTGAATGTGAATTGAACATTGTTTCAACAGCCACCTGTGCAAACATTTAGGCTGTATCTGCATGGTACCAACCCCAGCCATGTCAGCAGAAGGCATCTTGGTGGGCTGTTCACTTGTGAGCAGAGCAGTGGCTGCTGCTTGCTTTGTGGGCAGAGCTGTGGCTGCGAGCCCAGAAGTGGAAGAGGCAGCAAGAGGAGTTTGAGGTCCTTCTCTGGTGGGAAGTAGCCAAGAAGTTCTCAGCAAGACCAGGAATTAGCTGCAGTGGGGGAGCAGTGTGCGTGGAACAGTGCTTAATGCCTTCACTGGTAGTCAGGTAGAGAGGATGAGTGGAAGGATGATGAAATTTCCTAATGTTGAGGCTTAATTTCCTAATAATTAAGTTAATTCAGAGTATGTACTGAGGGGAATTCAAAGAATGCAGATAGCACTGGCAGAGAGATGGTGATTGAGTAACAGTATGGAAACTATGTGAATAACTGGTAAAATGCATAATTTTCTTTTATAGTAGAAGACTATCAAACATAGCTCTATGACACAGAATGTCCAACAGATAGACCTGTTGTCTGTGGCATACAAGTGGGAAGCAAACTGTGCTCCCTTAGCAAATGTTGATAAAATAAATATCATAATAAGGAACTTCACTATATCAGAATTTTCCCTTCTGCTTTCCTGTCCTACAGCACTGGAAGGAAGTAAGACCAATACTCTTCATTGCAAACATGGCCCCATTCTGCTGGTGTGTGAAATGATCCCTGCTTTTATCTACTTTGTGTCCATGAGGCGTGTATGCTCTTGAATCCTTCAGGATGCAAGGCATTCTTGAAGTGCATTATTACAGTCTACCAGACTGCAGCAAAAGCAGTAATTTCTAATAATTTGCAGTGGTAATAAAATTGCTATCGCTGTATTTTAAAGTTGCTAAACTGAAGCAAGAAAAAGGGCAGGTGATGTTTTTGAAAGTGTGACCTTGGTAATTCCTATCTGCAACATGCAAAGTTAATTGCGGGTTCTAACGTAAACTATTAAAAGCACAGTGAATCCCATGGCTGCGTAAGTACTGAAGTATTTTACTCAGTCAGTTTCTGCAGTCAATACTTGACATAACATTTGTTTTCCTTTTGTTGATTTTCTTAACAACCAAATGCAGAGTGCCTAAATGTTGCACTTAATTTATTTTTCTGCTTGAATGATGAATGCCGATTTGTCTTGAGGCAACAATTTCACTGCACTATCAGCCAGTATTCCTCTCTGCAATAAATGCACAACATTCTTGACAGAAAATATGCAGTAGCATTAAGAAAAATTACTACTTGTACGAGAAAATTTTTAGAATAAATCTTGAAAGTGTCAAAATTGCTACAGTAGTTTTTATGTGTTTGAAAAAATCATACTCAAACCTTTCTATTTATGAATGAGATTCTTTTAGAAGGTAATACTCCTCATGAGGTAGTTCTGAGGACAGAGAATGAGCGTGTATCCTCTAGAATGGTTATCAGTCTCCAGTAGTAAACCAGAACAGATCTATTCTTTATCTGTATTCCCTGCAATGGATCCTGTGCTGGCAAGTAGCATAGCTGAACTCCAGGAGCTGAGGAACCGATAGCATTAAGGCCCTGAAGCTGGTGGGGCTTGCAGCAGGCTGCCTAGCAGCATGCAGGGTCTGCCCCTTCTGCCCTGCTGACTGACTCCCAGGTCCCAACCCCTGCAGTGCCTGCAAGCCTTCTCTAAAAGGAGATGTGCCCTATCTGCATTGAGGTCCTTGAAGTCAAGGTCTGAGTTACCTGTGCCTACTCCAAGACCAGCCATTGAATAAAATTGTCTTCTATAGCACAAAGCAGATATCTGTGAGATGGGAGTGCAGCTCTCAACCTTGGCCTTCAAGGAGGTGACAAAATACTGAAGGCTGTGATATTTTGGGGTTGCAGTCACTCAGATAAGAGGGCCACCCAAGGTGCTGAGTGCATCTGGGAGTGCAGTTACAGGCAGTTGCCCTCCCTGAGATGGGCTGAAGTCCCTGCGTGTAGCTTTGCAGCTGACAGAGCATCCCTGGGATATTCTGGTTATTCTAAATTCTTGTTAGTTTCCAACGGAAACAAAAGTTTCTTTTCCTTTGTGTAGAGCAGTAATAGCCCTTTCTAAATATTTGCTTGAGGAACAGTGAAATACGCTGTACTAAGTTGAAATGTGTCATCTCTGTAAGGCCAAATACTCCAATAGTGTTAGAATATGAAGTATTCTAACTATGCATCATGGGAGGGAAACTGGAAGCACTCCTGGTTTGGGGAGTGAGGCATTGCTGGCTCTTGACATAGAAAACCCCTCAGCATTGGTGGTGTTCAGCAGGGTCAGTGCTTTGATTCTGGTAGGGGAGTCAGAACTAATACCGAAGCAGCAACAACTGTTGCTGGCTGGTGCTGTTGTGAGGTAGATTGGAACTGACAAAATAAAGATGAGATGCCACGGGCTGTCATCGTTTGGCACTGCCCACTGCAAGGCAGGCTGGGTGCAGGACAGCCCCTGCCTCTCAGCTCTGTGTCGCTCCTCCTCCAGTGCCTAGCTCCTTCCTGGTGACACTGCATCTGTCCCCCAGTTTGGGAGAGCACTGATCTCCTTTAATGGCTTAGCACAGAATTCTGCAGCAGCTGGGTTAGTCCAGCTGTCAACACCATGAGCCTAGTGTTTCCCCATGTCTTGTGTTACCTTCTGGTTTGTAGTTTTTGAATAAATTCAGATATTTGCTGCAGGCTCAGTGCTCCATCCTCACAGAGCTTGTTGTCACGGAGCCTTCTTTCAGGCAGCTTTCATATGCTGGCAGCAGGTGGGAATACTGACCATCCGCATGGCCTTGGGTAGCACACAGCAGTGGGGTGACAAATAGAGCAGATGTTTCCCTTTAAACAAACACAGCCCTCCCAGTGGAGGTCTCTGTAGCAGAGGTGTTTGTATCAGCCTAGATACAAGTACTACTGTGCAACTCTGTCCTGAAGATAGCATTAATTTATTTTATTACTAAATACTTCCCATCATTTGAAAGCTTTTCCCTTGGTGTCAGTTGAGATCTTGCCACTTAGCCAATTTCAGGAATGCTTGAGATACTTTTTCCTGGATCAGCACTGACAGCATGTCTGAGCAATTTCTGAAAGCAGCAATACAAAATAAGTGGCATGGTGCTTGGTTGTTCTTTCAGGCTCAGCTTTACCTACATCTCCTCTCTAATCACATCAGAAGGCTTCTAGGTGCCTCGCTTTATAACATTTGAAATGGAAAGCTCCAAATGCTGCACATGAATGGGAACCTCACCGTAGGGACATACGTGCCATCACGTTTGGTAGGGCTGATTGAACACAGTGCACAGTCACTCGTGAACAGAGCCGCCAGGTCACATTATTTGCTTCCTTTAAGTATTCAGCATTATCCTGATGCTTGTGGAAGCGTCCAAAAATCCCTTACACTTAACAGGATGGAAATCCATCATGGTCTTTTCCCTCTTTTCCTTCTGCCTTTAACATCACTGTACTGGTTTGCTGAATTTTCTCAGCTACAGAATCTGACCTTGAATTCCCAGTGCTGTGTTGTCATTGGGAGCACCTGTCAATATAAGAGGACAAATCCATGTTTGTCAGTTTGTTCCAAGCCTGGCAGCACAGCCATGTAGCTACAAGGACCTGGCTCTTTGTGGTGTGTTTGTACACGGGTAGCGGTGGGTCCCCAGTGAGGGCTGCAGCATCTGGGCCTTGTAGCAGATAGCATGAGAAATAAGAGTTGTGTGAGTGGGACACACTCGAGTGTGGTAGGGATTCTTTTCCTTGTTTAAAGGTGCTGGAAGGCTGGCTGTGCTGATTAGCTAGTCTGGCTGCTGGCACAAAGCAGATTTAGCTGGGGTTTGCCTGCTGGTGTTTATGACAGTGGGGTTGTTCCCTGTGCCCGCTGGAAATGCTGAATAAGGACTGTGCTGTGTGTGCATGGTACCACTGTATTTGGAATCGAATTCAGAATAACTTCACTTTGCATGGGCTTCACAAATCGGCCCTGATGTTGTCAGGAGTGTCACTGTACTGAGAATGCCCTGCTAGGAGAATTATTTGCTGTGTAACTTCAGAGAAGGAATAAGATGGCACTCAGCACAAAATCATAACTGGAAAAATGTTCTGTTAGACTAATATTTGATGCATGGCCTCTATTTAGATGTAGAGCAGATAGCATTGGTGAGGCCTTTGGGTTCTTTGAGACTTTCTGTCCAAGGGTGCTTGAAGAGCCCAGGCTATGCCTGGCTGTGCTATGGGATTCTCAGCAAAATGGTCTTTGACTGCTGCATGCATAACCAGAAGGAAGTCTTTTCATGCCCCTATGTGATTATTGATATGGTTAAAGTTCTTAGAGGGCTGAGATTTCCATGCATGAAGAGAAACAAAACAACATCTGTCTGCATTGCAATGAAACTTGCCATTACTTGACTTCCTGGAAATGAAAGCCCTCATCTGAAGGCACTAGAAGGGCTGAAGCCAGTTGTGTGATTTCCCTTTGCAGCACAGAGTGCTGGCTGCTTGCCCAATGGGCTAAGAGGATGCTCAGAGCTCAGAAGGTGTTAATGAGAATGATCCAGACCATTTCTAAGGCCCTGGAACCTCTTGGCTTGTGAGAAACTGCACTGATGAGACCAGGGAGTTCAGAGAGCCAACAGAACTGGCTCAGTCCCTCCAAACTTTTCAGTTTTGGCAAATCTTCATTTTTTCAAGAATTGTTCCTTCAGGAAATGTGCAAATGCCACTGAGGGAAGGGGAAAGAAGGAGGGAGAAAAGATTTTTATTTTTTTTTTCCCTTCTGCCTTTAAAGCAACAGACCAGAGATGCTCTCATGGTGCAAGCAGGGACTGAGTCATGGGGGTTAAGAAAATTATTAAAAAGAGCAGAGAGCGTTGTTAGCACATTGCACTCTACAGATGTGATTCTCTTGTTGCAGTTTGCTGATGGCTGGGTTAGGATGGGAAGCGCCCTGCAGCAGGGGCTTCCTTTGCCCCATGAGCGCAAAGCCACGTGCAGGAGTGCTGCACTGAGGCAGTGGTTACCAGCTCTGCCCCAAGCCCTGAGGCCTATGGGAAGCCTGAGAGGAGGGGCTGAGCACACCAGTCCTGGCCATGGTTGTAGCTTACCTGCTTGAGTGCAAAGCTGGGCATTGTACTGGAGGCCAAAGATAATTTAAAACAGTTTAATTGAATGAAAATGTATTTCATGATCTGACTGGTTGAGAGGTGCAGTAATTTAGTAGTTAGAAGTGTAACCCGTACCAGGTCATGCATGGGAGGCAGTTACTGTTGCTGCTGACAGATCCCTATGACCAGAAGGGACTTCCAGTGCTCACCTGGTCATGCCTGGTGACCAAGGCAGGGCAGCTCACACTGAACAGCACCAGCAATTGGAAGTGGCTTCCTAAATAAGAACCTACTCAATCTTCAACAGTGAGCTGAAAACAAGTGGTTTTGGTAAGGCCAGACTTCAGTTTGTGGCCATAGAATGAAAGCCTGCAATATGTGCATTTGATGTTCTACAGTATTAACCACAGGAACTACAGAATTGTAAAGACAAAATTATCAATGAAGCTGAAGCCAGCAGTAATTAATTACTGTGATGGTCAGGGTAATGCCGCCTCTGCAAAAGACTTGAAGTACGGGAGGTGTTCTGTGATACACAACAAATGTTTTGTCTTTTTGACTGAAATATTTGCAAATCTCTGTTTTGTTTTGTTTTTTTTTTACTGATTTTTTTCAGGAACTTCAGGTTACTACAGATGCATGGTAACAAACCAGGTTATAAACTTAGCATGGGATTAATCTGCAAAAGCATATGGTTAATATGAGGAGTAGCGGGTGTGAAGAGAAGGGAATTTCAGCCAGCATGTGTTTATCAAGCATTTCCACTGCCAGACACTTGAAATTCATCTTTTGCCATTTGGAAATGTTAACATTATAATTCTTAGACTTTCTTTCCAGGCACAAAGAGCAAACAGATACTTTGTGAACTGCGTTTATTTGAGTAAGAGAACAACAAACCAACCAAAAATAAGTCCCCTTGGTGGACTGCTCTGGTGTGTTTTTCTTCTGATAATCTGCAGAGAGGTTTTGTGCGCTCCTCGAATAGAGAAACGGGAAGGTGCAGTGCAGGAAAAGGAGAATGCCCTGAGGATCTAGGAGCAGAGCGCAGAGTGGGTGAGGCTCAGTGGCAGGTTCTCCTGTTAGCACTGAGGATTAAACCCTGGATATGCTGCCTGCAGTCAGTCCTCTGTGTAAATATGTGAGTGGCAGCCCTGAGCAGCAGGCAGTGAACGAGCAGCAGTGCTGCTGAGCAGGGTGCTGGGGGCCCTGCGTGGCCAGAGGGCTCTGGCAACAGTTGACCCTACCAAGGCATGCTCGGGTCCCCCAGTGAGCAGCTTGTTGGGGACGTGCAAAACCAGCGTGGGGTTTTGGGGTTCCTGGCACAGGCTGGGGGGGGTTTCTGTGGCAATCAAATCAGCTTTCCACATTTTCTTCATATCTTATTTTTAAGATTATTTGTTGAAAAAAAAAAAAAGTGTAATGTGGTAGAAGTGGAGTTCTGCATATTTGCATAACAAAATGCTATTTTCATATTTCAGCTGAAGATATACCTTTATTTTCCCATATTACACCTCAAATTCATGCCATTTCTTCTATTGTTTATATAGAAGCTATCTCTGCAAAGAACATGATATAATATTAAGTATTATGCAAAATAATTTCCAAAAAATTGCTGAGCTCTGTGCTTTGTTTTTTAAATCATGATTCCTTAAACTAAAAGATGCAGCCACTGGGGGGTTTCATTTCTTCAGGATGAGCCTCATGCTGTGCTTTCCAGGGTTGGCAGCATTCTCTGGCTATGGGTCAAGCCAAAGGCTGAGCTGAGCTGAGCGGGAGGGCACAGAGCAGATACCTGGGAGCTGCGGACAGGGGCGTGCAACCGCTCAGCCCTTGCGAAGGCAAACAGGAGGGAACTGCTCATCCCTGAGCCACTTGCACTGGCATCGTGCGCCTGGCTCAAATTAAGATCCACTTATCTTCATGTATGGGAAAAGGAAAAAAGCATTCAGTGTCTGGCTGGCAATTTAGCCAAAAACAGAAGTGAGGTGGATGGGGGATGTCTGACCTTAACATACCCTTTAATGGGACTTGGCATATTCCTACTCCTGTTTATCAAATTTCCATTCATTTACATGTGTGTGGTTTGTTGTTGTTTATTTTTTTTAAGGAGTCAAAACTTAAAATAGAAATGGCATTGAAAGCAGGTCTGTGGAAAAAGCTCACTGACTTGCGTCTATTTGAGTTTATTTTTAGATCTGTAAAGTATTTCTTGCCTTTCTGTCTTGTCAGTGTCCATGGGATGCACCAGATCTGGTTCCTGTTAGTTACTAGCACTGAGGGTAGAGCATTTGGAAGAGTTTGGGCTGTGGTGCTTTGGTGTGCTGTGCTGTCATTTGGGAAGTCTGAGGGAGTCAGAGATGCTGCAAATAGGTTTCCTGTTGGGGTACTGCAAAGCAGTTTTCATATGCCAGGCAGATTGATGCAGCAGTAGTGCTATAAGAAAACTACATGTGCAACTTCTGAAGGATGTGCAGGTTCCTGTTATGTCTTAGCAAAGCTAACAGAGTGTGCTCTAGAATTAGCTTGTACTAAAGCACACTATGTTGCTTATTGCAAGCGTAGTCTGTAGGCACTTTCTGAGCTGAAATAGTAATCACTTGACCAGATGATAGGAAAAAATGTGGTAATTTCTCTGTTCTGACAGAATCATATGCTGTGGGCCAACAACATCTGCAACTCCTATGTACTGTAGCGATGGGTTCTTTAGAAACCCAGAGAAACAGGATGAGATCAAAGCACATGCTTTGCCTTAGCTTTAGTTCAAAATAGAAAACAGCACACCAAGCCCATAGCCTACAGCACTGGAGTCTCTGATCTGTTTATCAGCCTCTACCTGACAAATGGATGCACTGAGAAACAAATCCAAGTCCTGCTGCAGGCATAGGGGAAGATAGGGAGCAGAACCTCTTCCCCAGGCAAGCAGAAGGGTGGGACACTGCCAATGTGAGGGAATTTTTTAAAAGGGAGTTGATTTGAGAGCTGGGGGCTTTACCAGGTCTTGGCTTCTAAGCTCTCATTCCTGCAGTGCTGAGAATCCTGTGGGTGATCAGGTGGCAGTGTAGGAAGTCAGTGAGCTTTTGGTACAACAGAGTTTGGGTCCCCAGTGCAACCAGCGAAGTTGTTCTATGTACAGCATCATTCCTCTGGCTGAAAACCTCTTGTTGACATCCAGTTTCAAGTTTATTCAGGGAAAAACTCACATGCCATTATTCTTTTGCCAGCATCTTCTATTTTTACACTGAGGTCTTCTCCCTTCCTGGCATTTATCCCTGTGATGTATTTACAGATGCTAATGAGCTGCTATCCATTCTTAGCTCTCATTTGTTAGCAGAAGCAAGTGAAGCTTCACCTGTACCCTTCATTTGAGTAAAATTATAGGCACTGTTGTAGTTAAAGCTGTTCAGCACCCTCTATGCTCCCCAGGCATTGCTTGCATGCTTTTAATGAAGTAAATGTTCCTTGGTTACTTCCAAGAGCATTACTGTAGCAGCTTGTTGCCTTACATTCAGATAGCATGCTTGTGTTCTTCTATAGTTATTTCTACCCTGATGAGCTTCCATTCTACAGTGTGAGTATTCTTAGTCTGTTATGACCTGATGTGTTATGGTACTGAATTTCATTCAGTTTCTACTACTCTAATTCTTTCTAACCCTCCAGACTTCTTCTCTGTTGCTGATACAGGCAAAATCTGTGTCACTGGCAAATTTCATTAGTATGCTTTTTATGGTAAGGTCACTGATGAAAATATTAAATAAAATCGGTTGGCGTAGCTCGTTGTCATCTCCTATTTATCCATTTCCCTTGCTCTCTTACAATTCATTTACCAGCCTTCACCTTCTTTATCTGAGCTAATGAACTTCCATGTGGCACTCTACTGAGCTCCAGATAGATGAGATCTTTCTTTGGGTTAGAAAATCAGTTATGTTATCAAAGAAACCTAGATGTAGCCAAACTAATCTGATGTGGCTTGACATTTCCTGTCCAATCTACTCAGAATCTGCAGCCAGAAATAACTTAATTCTGTTTTGTCTTTTCAAAGCAGCATGTTCATTTGAGCTTTATTTCTGTGGAACTCCAGGTCACTTTTATATCCTAATTCTGAAGCCAATTTGCTTTGGCTCCTATATTCTTTTCAGTTTGGGCTATGCTCTGTTTTCTTTTTCCTTTACTGTGTAACAGGTTTTTGAATAAGCCAAATACTGAAGTCTTCCTGTGATAAGTGAGCTTAGTACTGCAGAATATACTTGGCAATATTCTGATATTATATATATATATATATATAGTCCATGATAGGGCCTCTTCCCTGTCCCCACGCTATGTGGATAACAGGCAAAGCGCTATGAACTCCCTGTCACACCCATGAGAGAGCAGAAGTCGACAGCAGGTCACTGCTAAAGCAGTTGCAAACCACTGAAGTGTATAGAGTTCTTAATTTTCACCAGAAGTTCAAAGGTTTAGCCATAGCCACCAAATACCCTGTTAGAGAGCTGAAGACAGGAAGCACAGAGTGCTACACAGTGTGGCAGGCACAGCAGCCCCCAGAATCCTCTGCCTCCCTGCTGGCCGAAGTCCAATCAGCTGTGGCCTTGGTGAGAGGCTTCAGTTGCTAGACCCTTAGCATAAGGAGTGGGCATTCTCAACAGACAGGCAATATTTGAAAACAGCATAAAGCAAAATAATAATAAAATCTGGACCTTTTTCCTCTTCCTTCTCAAAAAGTAGAGACTGTAATACCAAAAAGGAAAGGCAGGGGTATAATAAAAATAGATGGAAAGTTAGCCACAAACAGCAGGAGTCCAGGGAGTTACAAAGGAATGGAGCATTCAGGCTGTTAGAGGTAATACAATGCAGAGTGCCTGCTCTGTTTCTGCAGGTGCCGCTAAAGGGACAAACACTGTATCTGGGAATCCTGCCCAAGCTCTGGAAGGAGCTGTGGGTACACCAGGGAGCACCAGTCCTGCAGCCCTGCAAAATCCAGCACCTTCCAGAATTGCTCTCAATTGTGCCAACAGCTGTTTTATGTCAATTTTCCTCACCTTTAATTTTTGTCTGTTAGAAGAAAGAGGATGCACTCAGCACTGCGGTTGTGATGTGCCATGAGACCCTTCGTAAACAACAGCATAAAAGTGCATCTATTAAAGGGATTGGTGTCCCAGCCCTGAATTCATCAACATCTACACAACATTACTAAAGATTCTCAATGAGTGTCTCACAAACACAAATTTGTAGGGAATGACATTATCAGTTCTGCTTTTGGAGAAGTCTCCTGTCTCACCTGGAATAAATTTGACCCAAAGACTCTCAGTCTTTAAATTGTTAAATACAACTTTCTCTGTCTATTAAATCTTATCCAAAATGCTGATTATAGACTGTTTCTGATACATTAGTATTGGCTCAAAAATTAGTAGTTCAATAGTTGCTACAGAACAACCATTTCATTCGTACCCTAATGGCCATCACAGTTCCTACTTATAATTCCTGTTTTTGTGGTTTTATCATTTGGCTGTAAAATGTTCCATACCGAAGCTTGGCATACAACTTAGCTTGAGACTGCGTGTATTTGATTAATCTGGGAATCCTTCCTACTTCACAACTGCCAGATAATGCAAAAAATATTATTTTAAGAAGCCCTTTTTTGTCCGTTATATGAATTAACACCACAGGGTATTTAAAGTAAATGTCAGATGCATTTTCTTTATTAACAGGTTTACCACGCAAAATCAAAACCTATTACATGTACTTCTATCACAGAGTGTGGGACCCAAACATTCTGGGCCCATCTGAGTAGCATTAAGGCAGCTGTGCTTGGCTTTTGCAGTGAAAAGCTCTTGTGGACTGCCATGAGTAGATCATTCTAACTGCTCAAGAGCCTTCAGATGGCACAGACATCAGAGAGCTTGCATGTTAACTTCAGAGCTTTACCATGTGGCTGGGCTTGGGTTCTGTGAAGCCAACCTCACAGTTCTATAGAAACCTCTTGAGGCTGCAGGTTGGTGTCAGCCACTCTGTGCTGTCTCTCTGCTGCTGAGAAGTGGCTTAAGCTGTCAGCTTGCAAAAATGGGTTAGAACTGTCCTTCACTTTTTTTTTTTTTTTTTTTTTTTTTTCATCATTTCCAGGTTTTATTTCATGCATTGTAATGGGAGCAGAAGATACAATAGCTAGAGTGCAGGAAACTGTTTGAAAATCAGTAAAAGCAAGGTAAACTCACCATAGAGGGCAGCAGGCAGGGCCTCAGCTAAGGCTCCTGGGGCAAATGGTGAGGAGTGCTTGAAATGCCCCAGAACCCAGCACAACCCTGGGAGTGCAGCTTGTCTGCTTCTCTTTTTGTCCTTGGGTTAGTGTAGCATTACAGCAGAGGAAATATTGTATTCTGCCTGTATCTGTAGAGATAATTAGAAACCTAAACTATGTATGTTAATGCACACATATTTAAGTAACTGTTTATGAATATGGATTAGCTCAGCCGGTGAGTGGTAACAATGACAAATATCTTGTTTTTCAGTGCCATTTATCAACAAGTATTCCAAAATGCATTGCAGTTATAACCTTATGATTTATACAAACTCTTTGATGTGCACAGAAGTCACTCTCTAATTGCAGCAAAACAAAGTAGCAAATTAAGTGTAGAAATTAATGTATTCAAGCATAGTAACAAGGTCATCTGAAAGTAACAGACTTCAGGGAAAGCAGTTGCCCACGTTAGAATTCAGTATCTTTGTCCTGACAGATTTTTGTAACGAGTCAACAGTAATAATAATTACACTCTGAGGTTTTAATGGTTTAAAAACAGCCCTATGCTGATTCCGATCTCATGGAAGAATTACCCTCCAACTCCAGGATCATCTGCGTGGCACTCGGGTATGAACTTAGCATCACTGCTCTGCAAGGATTTGGTTTGCTTTTGTACCTTTAGTACACTAAAAAGGTGGTCTTTTTAGTGTACTTGTCTGCTGACTTGCATGACCACGTTTAACCTATGGATGGCAACTGAGCTACAACAGGTATGCAAGACACCGTAGTGCATCCCTCTGAAAATAAGTTGCCAACTGCTTTACTAGTGTAACTTTCACTTCTCCTTCTCTTGGAGGCCTCTGCAGCTCAAGTACAGACCCACTTCCCTTATGGATCCTGACAAGAACATAGCTGGAGGTGGTATGGCCGTATTATGTATTTTTGTGCACTCTATGGTTTCAGGATGAAAGTGAATGATTATGAATCGCTCAGGAAAAAAATGAGGAAGATACAACTAAAAAATATAAAATCATAATGAAAATAATAGGAAGATGTAAAATATTTTTGTTTGACACTGTGAATCTTTGAAACAATTTTATTAAATATAGTAATTATGGTTCTTTGAGAATTGCCACATTTACTCTGCTTTTTTTTTTTGACAAACTTCTCAATTAGAAATACAGAATTCCAGAGCAGGAGACATGCAAAGGTCAGAAGATGGACTCTGTTATCATTATAACAATGAACTCTTTTCTTATTGCTTTTAATTAATATTTCTCAATTACAGATATATACTTAAACTGAAGGTAAAGAAAGTCAGGATAAAGAGACAAGAAAAAAGGTATGAAACATGGGACCAGCAACAACAAAAAAAGTCAAACCAATTAAAATGGAGCTGAAGAATGCATTCCATAGTTCCAGGATCATGTTTGTTTCATGTCTGGGTCAAAGACCATGTTGTGGTGATCTGAAGAACAGAGACAGAAAGAAACTTGGGGCAGAGATATGCAAAGGGAATAGCTGCAAGTCAGGCTGGATCTGCATATGATTCATCTTTCTGCATAGACCTAAAAAGCCCTGCCAAGAGCTTATCCACTTGGCACTGGACCACACGGATGTACTGGCTCTGGTCTCAGAACTTAGCTTTGGATTTTCTGAAGTACATTCCATTTTTCAGTGTAGGTATGCCTTAAAATAACTTCTTGGCTAGCTCTTCCATCAGCTGTAAGTAGGGAGGGATTGGAGGGAAGGAGACAGCCATGTTGTGTCCCATGGAGCACAAAGCGGTTACTGTGGTATTCTAGGAAACATGCAGCTTTGGGAGCGTGATGGTTACAACTAGGGAAGAGGAAGTATGTAAGTGGGGTTTTGGTTCTGTTGGTTTTTTGCCTGGTTTTGTTTTCAACGCTCAGAAAAAAAGATGAAGATTTCTCAAGTTATATTGGTATTTTAGAGTCAGATGGAAAACATGGGCACTGCACATTAAATATAATGTGATCTGTAGAGCTAAGACTAGGAGACACTATGAAGTTCCACATTACAAGTCTGTGTAAGAACAAATGAGATTGTAAATTAGAGGCAACTGGTAGAATTCAGCTAATTAGAATTTATGATTGTATACAAGATGCTTTCTGCTAAGAAGCATTAAGCTATCTTGTGTTAATTATAGACTATTTATGTATTTGTGGTCCAGGATTTTGATCCAGTACTTTTTCCTCAGCGTGGGGTTACAAGCCTGCTGTGCTGTTACATGTTTCTTTATATTCCTATAGCTTCATCTGATGTTATTCCACTGTGTCACATTATAAGAACATTGGCAGTAGTATGACAAAGTCTCTAGTTTCTCCCATGCCTGCTCGTTACACTGATGGCTTGATAACACTATCACGGGGAGAGGTGGGATTGCAGGCATTTGCACTCCAGTTCTGAGCACGGTCTTTGATGGTATGAACAGAGACAGTCTGCTTCTGTTTCTGGTAAATGTTTGTGTGGAACTGCCTAAAAGAAGAGATTTATTTACTAAGAGATATTCAAAGCCTCCTGCCCGCTCCTTTTCTTGTTAGGAAACACTGAAGGTGAAACACATTCCTGCCGTGACATGCTTTAAAAAATCCTTCTGTATAGGAAATGGAAGCCTGTGCCAAATTCTGATTGGTTCCAAACATCTGGGTGTTCCTGCATCAAAGTCTGCTCCCTGGTGCCAGCTCTATGCATTAGTGATGTTCTGAGCAATCATGGCTTATTTGTCGCATTCCATTCACTCAGGTCCTTTGTTTGGGTGGCACTGGTTTTACAGGCAGATAGAGCCTTCTTTGCTGCACTGGGGGGTAAGGAAGAAATTTAGCAACAGGGTTATGGTTTGGTTTTGTTTATGAACTTTTTTTAATGCTGTCACAACTGTCTTTTATTTGCTGCTGTTCTCAGGATAACAGAACCGGTGATGAAAACTCAAATACTGGAAAAATATGAGATATGTTTTACCTGACGTAAGAAATGCAGAAAACATCTTGCAATTAAGGTCATTAGAGATCAGATGATTTGTAAGTAGACCCAAGCTGATATATCTGGAGAAGTAATCAGTTGCAATAATGTACGTGACCTTTCCAGCAAAACAAATCTGTGCTAGCTACAGCCAAGGACTGTTAGGTACTTCTGTGGAAAAATAATTTTCTAAAGGCTTGGTTTTTTTCCTCACTTATTACATCCTTGGAGCTCTTCATGAACATTTGAATTGGCCTACCCATACCTAACAGACTATAATTGTCATGTTTTCCACCTGATTTTATAGAGTGATATCCTTTATGAATTTTGAAAGAATGCCATTTTTGAAAGTATTTTAGGGACCGTGGATGAATGCAGCCAATATGGAATTTGATCTACTGGACTTTTACTCCTTTCCTTCTCTGATTCTTTGCCAAGCTGAATATGTTCCTGGCAGGTCTTGTCTGCTAGTTGATCCTCTTTGATTTGCTGAAGTCAGCTTGCAGGCTTCTTTGTCAAAGTCATGGTGAGTTGACATCTTTCCTTGTCTACAAGGAGACAAGGAGACATTCTAGATAGAATTTTTGCTTTTGAAGTGATTTTTTTTTTCCTTTTGTTTTTCCAAAGGGAAAAGAAGACCATATCAGTGGTAGTCAAAAATCTTTGAATTATAAAGGGAAGGTTACATGTGTTTTCCAACTGTGTAATACCACCAAGATTGTGTGGTCCTGATGCATTTGTGTGGGGTATGGAGGTCTGAATACTGGATGGTCTTGTGTGAGGGATACTCCTACCCAGTCATGGTGTGCGTTCACTACTATTTCCCCAGCACTGGTTGGTTAGTGATTGAATTTTAAGTCAGAACTGACATAAACACCATCCGTCACTTAGTTTTGTCAAATTAATCTTGTTGGGTATCCTCCAAATCCACTTCTAAGTGTCTTTTATTATTTTAGTTTCTGAGCCAACCTTGTTAACGAATTTCCCATAGACTGACTGCCCAGTAAATAAAACCTGGGATTTTTTGTGGTGATGTTTCACCTGAGACTGCTCTCTCTAGCATAAAAAAAAAAAAAAAAAAAAAAAAAAAAAAAAAAAAAAAAAAAAAAAAAAATTAGTATTGTTTTTTTCTGTCAAAGGTTACCAGAAACTTTAAGCTGTTACTGGGTGAGGATGGATGGAAGCCTTCTGAAAACCTTCTGGCGTCAGCTTGTTGGATTCCTCATTTCACTTCATTCTCTTATCCAGCAAGGTTGGAGCATGAGCAGAGGAAATTCGGGATTATCTTTCCAAAACAATATGCCCCAATGTTCAAAAACCCATCGTAAATATCAAACTTTGTGCTGTGTATCTTCCCTCAGTCACTTAACTATTGAAGAACTAAATCAGAGAACTTAGTAACTCTATGACTGACTTACCAGAATAAGGCACTGTTTTGTTTTTTTTTTTAATTGGTGGTAGAAACTAATTCTACAGTCAGGGAATCTGAAGAAATGAAAATTGTGAAATGTGGTTTTCAAGTGAACTGGATGCTTTCCAGATTTCCTTAATACATCTGAAGTGAAGATTGTGCAGGACACCACTAAGTCACTCAGCAAGAGAATTCTAATGGAGATTGAGATTCTGAGCTTTTCTGTTCAGGCAGAATGGAATAACTTTTCAAAGGTTGTCAAGGATGAAACTCAGTTGGTGCTGCAAGAGACCAGGAAATATACATTCAAACCGCCTAATGTTTAAATCTTGGAAATATAAGGGCATTAAAGGCCAGATGTCATGCATATAATCACAGAGCATTGAGAAATCTTGTACAAAGTCTAGACTAAGCAGAACATCTAGGTAACGTCCAGGTATCGCTTGCAGCTTATATGTCACTTGAGGTCTTGGATGTGAATGACACCGCAGTAAGAGCCACAACAGTGAAAACAAAAATTCATATCCACGAATTTCATAAGACAAGACTACACTGGGCATATGAAAACCTGCAAGTATTCAGAAAGCTAATATTTCCACCCTGACAGATCAACATCAAATAAATTAATACTGACCTGAAAGAGGATTTTCTGGCAGAAAAATGGAACACTGCTACAAATTTTGTAGATGCAAAAAAGGTTTCTCTTGTCATTACAAATATATTCAAGAGTTCCTTACAAAGTGAAAGGAACTGAATGAAAAGAGCAATACAGTCCAAATTTCCCAACATCCAATGAAACTCTCTCATTGTGAGAAATGCAACCACCAAATTCTTTTCTCACAGCTCCAGCTGCTTTCCTCCCACACGTCATCATATTCTTTTATAGATTTCATCAGCCCAGCGTCTCCTTCTTTAACAATGTCAGACTCCTTTTCTGTGCTAAAGAAATACAAATGAATATTAATACATGCTTCTATTGTTCTATTTTTCTAACTTAGAGCTATAGCCAGTGCATATTTTGGACATTGTATTTGTATTGAATTAGAAGGCAAAAGACAACAGTTTTTTTGTAGAATTCAATAAAAACGATTTAGAAGCACAGAATACGTAAGATAAGTTTCTTAGTGTGCATGTTGAGCAGCTCTGCAAACATAAGATGATCCTAAAGAAAAATTCCTTCCAAAATATGAACAAATTTGTGGTAATTTATACACAAGAAGTTAAATCTGCAAGGAATCTTCTTGATAGTTAATGGGATGGTATCTTAATCCTTCTCCCATACATGAAACAAAAAGAAAATGCTTATATAGCACTATGTAATACTATTCCTTCAGGTGTTTGTTTTGCATTTTGGCCATAGCAATATGCGAAATAGGTCAGTGCATCCCAGAAATGATTTTGCCTTAGTTAAGGAGGGAAAGACCATCAGCAAGAGGGAAAGGGTCCCAGCAAGAGCAGCATCTTATTTGCCTTATGTTTGGGTTCTGCATTACATAGTTTTGTTGTTGTTTTGGTGGGTTTTTTTTTTTCATTTTATTTACAGATGAAAGGACCTCTTTGTTTCTGTATGTAGCATTTTGATATCGAAGAGCTTCAAATATATTATTTTGTTTCAAATATGTTTTTGTTTTGGCAGCGGTGGTGGTCTGAGATGTTATTTTAACCGGTCTTCTCAAGGGATCTGAGGAACAAGAGCTAGTAGTTCACTTCTGAAAGTGCAGAGGAAAAGCTATGGATGCAGAGGAGATGAACATTCTGCTTTTTAGCTGAGTCAAGGAATACAGGACTAGCTAAACTCTGGTTCATTTTTTTCCATACTTTGATGAAAGAAGACAGTATTACTGGGCTGAACTCATTCCACTCCCACCCCCTTAATCCTAGAGAGTACATTTACATGTTTTACTTTCATCAGATTGGTGCCACGTTATTTGGAGTTCCCTGCTTCTGCTCTATCCTTTCCATTTCTGTCAGAGAATTTTCTTTCCTGTCTAGCATAAGCAGTTATTTCATTTCCTCACTTCAAACTTACCAGGGCTGTTCACAATCTGATTTATTCCTTTAATGCTTATTCATCTTGTAGTAATGCGTCTGTAGAAACTTAACTTGATAGTGCCCACAGATGTAGAAAGCTTAAGTTAAGATCAGTTCTCAGTTACTAAAAGTGATCTAAATCTAGTATGTTTATACTGAAGACCTTTCAATTTAGGGCAGTTTTAAATAAGTTATTTATTTTTAACTTGAGATGTGGTATAAATTTTTGTCACAAGTCAGTAGCGCACTTTGTTGTTTAAATGAATTTCACTTTGATTAGGCTTAAATTAGGGACAGCATTAAGCATTAAATAGATACTACAGCTCTAGTACTTTAAGGTACTGTTTCTTCATACGTACTGCTGAGTGTTCAATCTGCAGCTCTACCAATGGATCAGAGCATGCGAGCACTAATCCGCTTCAACTCAAAGTGCTGAAGCTTAGCTTAGGACCTATGCCCATCTCCTACTGGATTTTTGTCACATATTGTGTGTCCTGCGATTGGGCTGAATGAACAGGGACAAATTATTTTGTCTTCACTGCGAAAATGAAGGTAGTTGAAAGAAGAATTTGATTCAATTGCTCTATTTGCTCTTGAATCCAGCCTGCAGTTCATACAAGTGGGTCAAAAGCAAAAAGGCTTTTGTTTTGTCTTTTTTTTTGAGCACATTCATGAGCTCCACAGAGTGCCTATTGAGTCTCATCTTTGGCAGCTACACGATGATTCTTGTTTAGGGAAGCTCTATTTTATACTGTAAGATTATTTTAAAAAGCATTCTGCCAAGGAGATATGTTGCAAGATCATTCAATTATCCTGACTAAAAGCGTATTTGCAGATGTCATTTGGAACTTGTATACAAAGCTATTTCTTTTGTTAGTTAGCATTTTCCTCTTCTCCATATATGTCTATGTTCTCAGAAAGCTGAGGATTTACAGCCAGAATTTGCTTTCCCAGTTGGGCTGAAGTCAGCTGAAGCTTTGCTGCAGGTCTGTGGATATGGACCACCTTTCAGTTTTGCTTAGAATTTGTATAGGTTAATTGATGATTCCAGTACACCAGGCTATCATATTGTGCACTCCTTTTTTCTTGTTTCTACCTGTTCATTTGAAAGTGTCAGGTCCTGTGAGGAAAGGGTTAACAACGATGCATCACTGTATACCAGGGACAGATGAACTTTTCTTTCACATAATTGCGCTAAGTGATGCCGTAAATCATTCATTTTGCTGGGAGAGTTAGTGCTCACTTCCTTTAGTTCCTTTAGATTAAAGGCTCAGATGAGGGAAGAATTTTTGAGAACCCTGAAGTAAATACTAGTTCAGCATTTTGGTTATTCAGGTACTGGGATTTTGCCAGGACTCTGGTTTGCAGCAGACAGGAATCCACGTCTTAGTGTTTGCCTTCTAAAAATAAAAATGTAAGGATGGCCAAGGTCCTTCAAAGTACACCTCATTTCTGGAAGTGTACAGCACTTCTAAAGTGTGAGCCTGGAATTAGCAACAGTGGATTTTAGTGAGATAACATATTTTGCCAATAGGGGAAGTCTGTCTCTTGAAATAATGCAAATACATACAGAATGCACTGTCAGTTCAGTCACTGGTTTTTGAAAACGCAAGTTGTACGGCATCTAAATAATTTGCTGAATACTGCTGGTGTTCTGCCTTACACTTCTACCTGTAGGGGTTGTTGGTTATACCATCACATCTGGAAAAAAGAAAATCGGCTTTGCATAAAGTAGTCATCTTTTCTGCCTGAAATGTTTGTCAGAACACACTTCTGTATTGTATTTTTTACTCTAAAATGAATTTGTTTAAGAAGTGAGACAGCAGCGGATATACACCTTTCATTAAATGTCCAATTATATCATGGCTGGAGCTGTAGTGATTACTCCCTGACCTTTACTAGAGAAGTTGCTCTCCCAGTAATTATAATTGCTTATTAAACTAACCTAATAGCGTAGTACCAGCCCATAAAGAGCTGTTTAAACTAGAGATTCGGGTAGCTCTTTCCTCTACTGGAAAGGCTAATTGAAACTCAGACATTATTCCACTGTCCTCTGAAAGGCGGGGTTCTTGCTTTGCCACTCACACAAAATCTTCAATTTTGCAGCAGCTTCCTATTGCTGGACTGCCATCTAACTGATTTGCAACAAATGCCACTAAACCTAAGGGCTGAAATCATATGTCAAAATAGCAGAAAACACTCTTAAATAGTATTTAAATTTAGGGTTATCAGTTGTGTTATCCAGTTGGCTAAATGTGGAATCCCTCAGGGGGTGGGTTCAGATCATAAGAAAAAATGAAGTAGTTTGGTGACAAGATTGCCACACTGGAATAACAATAAATTTAAGAAGAATAATGAAATGGTAACGCCAGGGAGGAGTGCAAGCTGATTTTAAATTTTGAAAGTTAAAAGCAAATACTTCCTACTTGTTAGTTAAACAGTGGTCAAGAGGACTGTGTAGAGCTGTCCTAACAGATGAGCTTCCCAATAGCTGATTAAATAGGCAACAAAAATCTTAAATACGTTAGAAAAACAAAACAAAACAAAACAAAAGCCACTCTGAGTTGAATGAATTTGGGAGATTCTCTAGAGTGTATTTTCAGTATAAAGTTTTCTATTGAAATGAACACTTTCCCATTTTTTCAAAAATTTTCTTATTTTATATTTCTGAACAGCTCAAAAAAAATTAAATTTCCCATCATGTTGGCAGACCCAAATCTGTATCTTTCAGAAAGTTTTCTTTCAGGTCTTCCACCAACTCAAAGTGCAAGATAAAGCACAGTTAAAGATTACAGCCGTACTTGTACTGAACTGAAAGTTTAGAGTAAGTTCATTCAGAAGTGGCTGAGCCTGCCTTATATTTGATGATGAGCAAACTAGGGTAAGCGATTTAACAGTTCAGAGTTTTTCAGCTGGCATGCTCTACAAAGCTCTTTCTTCTGTACATGACCACCTCACATACCTGTAAAATAAGGAGAGGGGAAAAAAAAAAAAAGAATATATCAGAAGCTGATGTTGCCTCAGGGAATGGTGAAATGAGCATCCCGTTTGGGGGAGGATGTGGTTTGCAGGTGGCAAAGAAGAACTGGAACCTTTCCAGCATGAATACCAGTATGCCACTCAGTTCAACTCCATCAACTTCTCAGCCAACTCCAAGTAACACATGCTGCATGCTAATAAACATCATATGGCTTTCAGTCTGCACTGAGAAGGGCCAAAGCCAAAATTTTCTAGGTAGATCGCCTATTGCTTTGGTATGAGTGATAATTTAATTAACAAGATTCATTGTAAAGGCAGTGTATGGATCAACAAAGTTGTTTCAGAGTCACTTCAAGGTATTCATCAGCAATGTCAGGAGATAAAAGGTTTTTTGTGGGTAGGGAAATGTGGCTAATAAGATGTTATTGAAAGAGAATTCAAGCTAATGGGAAACAGAAGGGCCCTAAACTGTCCTCAGTTAGAAACAGCACCGTATTGAAATGCAAGAAAATGTTTTAATTATTTTGTCTGTAAGACACTTTGGATGAAGGTTTATTGGGTGGGGTTGTTCTGTCATTTGTTATTTCAGTGCACAGCAGCCACCGAGCAGCATAAGTTTCTTAAATAAGGTTATAGTTGATGTGATTGTATGTGCTGTCATGTTTGTCAGCCCCACTTGGTGGTGTCTGAGAGGAGGCAGACAGGGAGACCCATGCCTGGAGGCTGTGGCTTTTGGGGCTCTGCTCATTAATAAATCTTTTTTATCTTAATGGTCTGATTAGAATTATCTTGTCTAGTATCAGTATTAGTTAGGTAGTTGGAAAGTTTATAACATTTCCCAGAAGTGTCAGGAAAGGCAGTGGAATCGGACTGCAGTGGGAAAGGAACTAAACAAGTATTCAGTATGTAGCTATCACAAGTCTTCAATACCAATCTCTCTCATTACCGCTTTTTTAGCTTCCATCCTCCAATTGCAAATGGTCTGGCACAATCAGGGAAAATTAAAGGGAAGTTAAAGGAGCTTACTACTGAAGGAAATATGCCAATGTGGAGTTTAAATGGCAAGATACAAAACGCAAGGGGAGAACGGTAGGGAATGTATCAATCAGTCCTTCTGTAAGACTTCATCTGATAGCTCTTAGAGAAGGGAAACCTGGGTTGGAACCGTAAGTAGCGCCCGAATTGAATTCTCTGGATTATCATGAGCAGAATAAATTTATACCAGCTGAAATTTTGTCCCAAAGGTTTGAAACTTCACATTTTATTTTACAGCATGTCAGAAAAATCCCTATTGTTTTTTTCTGAGAGAAAGGTTTGCTGGTTATTTCTGCAGAAAGCTCAGCTTCTCTGGGATGAGGACTGCTTTTACTACTCTTTAAAATGAAAGGAGTTTTTAGCTGGCTGTCTCTTCAGAGGCACTCATTTAGAATGCAGTGTAATTACCTAGCATCCAGCAACCGTCCATGTCTATAGAAGTAATCAGCTTTAGCTGAATTTAAGAAGAAGTATATATTTTTTAGTTAGATGAGGGAAATGAGAATTCCACTTCCAAAACCATACCATATCTAGCACAGGAAGAGCACTCGAAATTTAAGAAAGGAGTAACAGAAACTATAAGGTGATGCGATCATCCAAATTCTGCTTAATGCATAGCCGGATGATGCCTGCATCAGTCCATATCCAAGTACCTTTGGTCAAGATGCTGAGGAATAACCCAGTGTATATTCTTGAAGAAAAGATAGTTTCTTTCATCTGATAGCTGTTTTTATACCCAACTTCCTAGCCCTTTGGTTTCATTAATTATCCTGGATGAGGGAAACTGTATGGAAACTGAAGCTTTATGCTGTTCCAGTTTGGAAGAGTTTAGTGTTAAAATCTTATAAAACCTTTTTTTCTGCTGACTCTCAGAATGGCATTGAATACAAGCAAGCAACCCCTGCAGAGTCATACTGTTCCAGCACATATGCCTTCTGTTTTCCTAGTAACTCTAATACAGTGAGGCATATTGGTCCAGATAGAAAACTCAGCTCTCTGAAATAAGCACATTTAGGTCAATGTGTCAAAGAAATTAAACGATTTTAGGTTGCAGTTATTTTTGCTGAAGACCTGTTGGCAGTGAGAAAGCTTCCAGTTGTCAGAGTTGAGTAGTGTGCTTGTTTAAATACAAGGTTCTGCTGTAATGGAAATATACTGGTTGGTTTTTTTTTTCCCTCATTTATTTAAAAATAAGACAACAATGTGAATGTGTTTAGTTGAGGATATAAACATTGCTGTGAGGAAATTTAAAGTGATGGTTCCCACAGTAACTGTGGACAATATACTTATATTTTCCTTTAAAACTGAAAAGTCTACCGTTGTCTGCAAAAGTCTGAGCAGTTACACATGCACAGGGAGAGTTATGTGTTTTTGAAGGATCAGCGTTACTGAATTTTGAGCTTCAAGACTTTTCCATGTCTCATCTCTAATTTTCCACAGAGATGGGGGATTTTGTCACTATTTCTGTAGAATGTGACAACAATTTATTTTACAGGCACTTACTTTTTGTAGTATTTCAAATGTGAAGATCAAGTGATTAATGGATTCCATTTCACTTCTGAAGTACTAAAGAGAACGCTTCCTTAGTATGACTTCTGTAATCAGGTTTAATTAAAACAGTTTTTTGTACTGCATAAAATGAGATTCAGATATTTATTTGAATGTAGCTGTAGTCATTTAATTAAATCATTAGCAATCACAGAGATGACATTATTACTTCCAGCTCACTTAACATGCATTTTAGCTTGAGGCAAAGCCATGGGCTAAATCCGAGGCAGGCTCTTCCCCCCACCCCCCAGCCCCCTCCCATTGTGTAAACTTAAAATCCTGCAGAAGTTGCATATTATCATTGTTGTCTGAAGCATATGGAGCTCTAGCAAATTTTACCCAAGACTGGACTCCAGCACGCTGGACATGAGCTTCCTGTAAAAAGAGTGTCTGTCACACACACTGAGCAGTTGAAGCAGGCAATGCCAATGAAATGAACAGTATGAAGGACAGAGGCAGGCACTGCTCCCAGCCCCGCTCCTGGTCTCAGCACGTGTTTGGGCCATTGATGTGAGGCAGGCAGCATGCTGTGCACCAGCCCCGTGGCAGCTGGGCGCCTGCCCTCTTGACTTTGCCTTAGCAGCATCATAACTACGGGTTGTTTACGTGCCTTTAGTTTGTTTCACTCAAACACTACTGATGTGAGAAGTTTGAGTGAGCATCCGTCAGTGTAAATGTGTTGCTTTGTCAGCTTCCTTTTTTCTGTCTTTATGCAACAGATTTTTCCCCATGACTGTACTGACACTTCCCTTGTTATTTCTGGTGCAGTAGAACTTAAAAATCTGGAGGTGAATTGGGAGTAAGCAGTGCTTTTGATGAGCAGAAGAGAAAGCTCTCAGCCAGAGCCATTCTGGAGCTATCACTTACCAAACCTTTGTGCAGCAGAGCCTTCTGGGAGCACTGCCCAGTAACCCTGGGCTGAGCCCCCATCCCAGCCAAGGCCCCGTGTTCCTAAAGTGCCACCCAAATCTGCACGTTGTAAAGAGAACCAAACAAATGGTTAATGGGGGATAGAAGAGTTTCAAGAGGGGATGCAATTTTCATATTGCCACAGTCCAACCCTAATTAGTGCTTTACAGTGCACTCTCTTTGAGGTGGGAGCTGCAAAGGCACTTGAGAGACAAGGATGGGAGGCAGAAGCCAAATTGCAAAGTCTTGGTGTGTTTGTGTGGGAATGATAATGAGAAGGTTCTTCTGAAAGCTGGAAGGATCTGCAGAGAGAAGCAGGACACTTGGCTGCGGAAAACTTAGGCATGAGTATAATATGCTGGCAGTTTGTTCCAATTTTCTCATTTGCAATTTATGAATAGATGAAAAGAGCAACTAAAAACAAAATACAAATGCAATTGCGTTTTTCAGTCTTCATTAGCATTCTCCTGTCGAACAGATGGGGCTTCACCAGATATTCTTATGTTAGGGTTTTTTTCTGTTCTGGACAATATTACATTGTTTTAATTATTTGATTGACTTAAATTTATTGACAGAATATCTGAATTGTCATGAGCAAACAGGAAGATTTCTTTTTTTTTTTTTTAACTTTAGATCAGGGAGAAATGCTGCCTTCCTCTCAACTTCATTCACCTGAATTTTAACTGGCTTCCGATTTTTCTTGTCAACTGGAAGCCAAAGCCATGTTCAGAAAAAGGTTCCCTGTGGTTTGCAGACCGTATCTACTCTGAAACCATCTTCCCTGTCAAGTTTCATTACCTGCTTAAAATTTCTCATGTTTTCCAAAGTGGTTGCTGAGATTTATAGGCATAAAATGTCTGCAGTCTCCGCACCAACTTTACCATCTTCAGGTGAGTGTGTAGCTGCTCTTTGTATTTTGCTGCCTTATTGGTCTGGTGGCAGCAAAGCTCGAAGATTGAAATAGATCATCAGTAAATTTTAACTCCTTTTCTTGTTCTGTCTCCTTGCAGTTATTTCCTTTCAGGTGGTATGATGTGGCTGAGGACAGACTGTTTGTGTGGTCATAACTGGTGCAGAACTATGTAGCTTTCAAATAAATATTTATTCTTGGGGAAAAAAAAAAATCTGGGAATCCAAAAGTGTGTAAGTCAAATTTTGCAGATATTTTCTTTGAGAAAATGGAGTGAGATTTTTGAGATTTTAGACTCTCTTTTCTTGACATTCTGCAGCTGACAAAACATTTGTTTTTAACATTTGAGATGTCATGTGAAATGTGATTTAAATATTATCAGCAGGTTAATGAGGCTCTACATTCAAAAGGAGAACGTAATTCTGAGTCAAACTGTTTTACCTCTTCATTTTATTGAGAACATCTAAAATGTTTAATATTGAATATGTTTTTTATTCAGATTATATTTTTCTTTCAGCTACCTAACAAAAGAATTGTTCTCTCATAGAGCAGGTGTATGAGATAGCCATGGACTCTGTGCTGTTGGAAAGACAGTGTAAGAACGAGGCAGAAAGAAAAATGCATTTCTCTTTCTCATTTTTCTTGTTATGTTTGACCTTTGTGCTTGCTGCAGCCTTGTCCTGTGGAGCAAATGGCTGCACTGTCAGTTACTCCTAACATTAGCTTTCTTCAGAAAAAGTCCTGATGTGATGAGCATCCCTAATTCAAAATACATGCTAAAAGAAAACAAACTATTCCAAGGGTAGAGCTGTACAAAGATGCTTAACTGAAACTGACCAAAGCTGATGAAGAATCTGAAAGACGGGATTTGGGACAAGGCAGTCATTCATTGATGTTTTACTAAGGGATGTTTTCCTCTCCCTAGCAGGGAGAGGAGCTGGAAAGTGCTTTGGAAAGAAGACAAATCCTTTCTGGGTAGGGGCTGGTGGTGGGAAGGCAGCGAGAGGTTCCCATTAGGTGGCATTGTGTGCAGTGCCAATGTAGGTGTGCTCAGCAAGCCTCCCTCTCTTGCTGATGCGTTCTCAGTTTCAGTTGCAGAGGCTAGTTTCATTGCTATAGTTGAGCAAGAACCTTCAAAGGGATCAGAAATGTGTAACTCCATAGAGAAATGCTGGTAGCAGCATCATCTCAGGCCCCTCTGGCTGGGACATGTGGGCAAAGCTACTGGGAGGGTGAGAGCAGGAGAGGCGGCTCCTGTGGTGGAGGAGCGCTGCTGCACTTTGGCTCTTGCTGACCAAATACCTTTCTCTTTTCAGTTTTCATTCTTTACAATCTAACTTAACATAGCATGAAGCTGGCTGTTTCTGTGATCTCCCTCTCTTTTCTTTCCTTCTGCTTCAGGCTTAATATTGTCCTGTTTTACCTTGGCATCCTTTCACCATGCAGCTCATTTTTGTTGTTTTATTCTTTGCTCACCTTTTTGAAACTAACACAGCACAGTCACTTGCTGCACTGCTCTCTGTTTTATAACATTTATGAGGCTGGAAAGGGAGGGAAGGTGAAGAACTAGAAAAAAAAGTAGGACAATAGAGCAAGCAGGTAGTTAAAAACAAAAGTTGGAAAGTGGCAGACATCTTTTAGTCAGGAAAAAAAATTGGCTGAAATGAATTACCTGATCTTATCAATATTTATTACAATGGGCAGAAGAACTGATATGTGAGGCCAAAGCAAAATGAACCCATCCTGCTCCTTAGATCCACGCAGGTGTTTAGCATCTATGGAATTCTTCTCCTTTTGAACTGAATCAGGATCCTCATGCCTCTCTTTTGCACCTCTTCCCTTTTCCACTCCTATCTCTAAAGCATTTCAGAGCCTGTTTCCCAGCCAGGTGGTGGGGCGACGACTTCGGGGGGACTTGGAAGAGCAGTTGGAAAGTCAGCTCCTACAACTTCCGAAGTCACATTTTAACAGTCGCCCTGTCGGCACATATCCCTAGAGCACTCAACAGAACAGCTCTCTAACAAGCATGCGCTTACCCCCTGCTGTTCTGATCAGGTACTCCAATGGATTTTGTATGAATTTGGTCCGATTTGGTTACAGCGTGATGTTTGTTGTATCAATTTTTTGAGAAATATTTGCATGCCAAGTTCCAATATATACCTGATATTCATGTAACTATTTAAAACAGGTTCTGTGGCTTTCAATTCCTGCATGTGTAATATTCTAGACTTAAATTTTCAGACTGCAGATGTCAGTTTAATTGAAATCCGCAATTAGTAAGAGGGAATTCAGCACTTTCTACAGTACCAAAAGGTTTGTAATTCTGTTGTTTCTAGAGAAACGTATTTCTCCGTACATCCGTCCTTATAGAGGTTTTTTGATTGTGTATGGAATAGTGTCTGGCCTGTTGGTTGTTACTTATTTATTTTGCTTCTGTCGGAAGGTCTCATTGCAGTGAGGACCCCATTGTGAGAAACTTTGTGCTGGTATAGGGGAGAAGCTGTCTGTAGCTACAAAACTGTAGCATCTTCTTTGAATAAGTTTTGCTTACAGGCATTTATGGTTTAATTCATTGTTCCATGGTCCAAACTCTGTAATGTAGTATTTAACCCCTGTGCTGATGCTAGTATCACTGTTGTTGGGAGCAAACTGCTAGGATAGATTGCTGTCACTCCAAGTGATTTCTGAAGCTCAGTTTTGCTGTTAATCCACTGTGTCCTCTTTTTCTTGTCTGATATTTTAATGGCAAATATCTGTTTCATGTTCCTGGGGCCTGCCTTTTGAGCTGTGCTGTTCTGGATCTGACTCTACATTTTCATTTCCCTGCCTGCCAGTGTGCAGGGTTTCTTCTTCACCTACAGTCGTGTCTCTTTCCTGAGAGGCTTGGGGGGCCAGCACAGGTCCCCAAACTTTGGTGGTCGTGTTCCTTGTTACATTATTTATTAAATGTCAATGAGCTCACATTCCTGAAAGGTGTTTGTGGGTATCAAGGAGGCTTCTAAGAATTACTGCCACCTCTATTGACCACAGATATGTTTTCAGTTTGAAGCTATGGTGGAATTGTTTTAATTCTGGATAGAAGGTATTTTCTGTTGGAAATCTGGTATTGGCTGCCAACAAATAAGAGAGAAATTAGGAATTCCCAGACTGTTCCTACCATATTACAAATCTGGTCTCTCCAGCTACAGTCTTGGCATTCTTCCTCACCATACAAAGTGTGTGAACATCTTGTCATACTCACTGAAGTAAGACTTTGAGAAACATACTGGAATATTCATCAAGAGAAACTATGTAACTTGAAAATACGCACATCTTGAATAAATCATTTATTTTTGAAAGAGACGGAATAAGACTCTTTCATCTTTGGTAGTCACTTTATTAATATTCCTATTTTTTTCACTTCATAATGAAAGGGAGTGCTTTTCAGCTCTACATTGCATTTAATTTACTCTATTGATTGGGGACAACATCATTCCTAGTTTAAAATATAGTTTAGACAACATAATTTCATTTTGAATGTTAATAAGTGTAGCTTTATTATGAATCTATAAAAATAAATTTAAAGGGGGGCAAGCTGATCTTTCTGTCTACTTTAAATCTAGAGAAATAACACAGATATTGCTGTGGCAACAAGTGAGTACTTTACCAACATTAAGAAACACTCCTCCTTTTCTTTCTCTACTTTATTTGTGGCTGTTGAAGTTGAAGTACAGGATGATTTCAGGTAAGGGCCTTACAGCAAACTGAATTTTTAAAAAGTTGTCATGATTTTGCATGAGTGTGAAATGGACTCCTTTAATGTGTTCTTTGAAAAGAGTTCTTCTTCCCTGGCTTTCTGCCTCTTCACAATCTCTTTTTACAGCTCTCTTTGGCTCAGTTACTATTTTATTATCTATCAAAAAATAAAACAATTCCAGCAGGAGTGAAAGACTTTATAAAGCTCACTGTTAGCATTATAGTTTCCTTTTACAAAATTGCATTTTGGTTACATTCTGGTATCAAAGTGTGCTTAATAACAGGGTCAAATACCAATGGTGTGGTATTTTCCCATCTGCCAGTTCCCCATACCCTGTTCCCTCCTGCCTTTCACCAGCTGCAGTCCTCTTGCAGAGGAGAGTGGGTTTTACTCCTATTTCTTTATGGAAATAGACCATCTAATCTGTCCTTGATCTTAATGATGTTATGCTGCCATGTCACAGACACAAGAGCCTCCACCTGGTAAGGGAAACTATGTGAGTTGCAGAGCAAATGCTGGGTTCTGCACTACCTCAGGCCAGGCCATGGCTCTGTGCCAGGCAGAGGCTGTGATGGGAGCTTCTCATGAATGGTTGCAGCCACCATGGGAGCAGCAGAGAGACAGCACCCTCCGCACCAACTGCTGGGTGCCAGGGGCTGCTGAGGCCTCTCGCATCCTTTGGTATCATCGTGCAGTGAGAGGGCACCTCTGCTGTCCTCCATCCCTCTTTGGCCATCTGTGCCCAGCGCTGAGAAGAGGCCATGCCCACAGCCTGCCATGTGCACAGGCCCCTTCGCAGTCCTGAGACATGGGCTGGATCTTACCTTACAGGGCAGTCATCCCCACTAGGGAGAGCAGGAGGGGACACGAGAGTCCCCATGCAGGCTCTGAAGTACCAAAACTGGAGAGGTACTTACTGGTTTTACTTTTTTTTTTAATTATTATTTTGTGTTGTCATTTTAAATTGTTTATTGTCCTGTCTTGGCAAAAGTCCTAATGGAGCAACTGGAATGGACCTTCACGTTGCATTTCTGTCCTTCTTCCCATCCATGCCAAAGTCTTTCCCTTCTTACAAAGGGGCAGCTGCCTCTCTGTACCTTCTCTGACACAGCCTGCAGGCCATGGGGAGCTCAGGGCTGTCCACACAGCAGCTCAGAGGGCACCAGTCCCAATCCTTCCCTTTTCCTCAAGGCTCAGGAAAGAAGAGGTGAGAGGTCTTGGGGAAGGATGAGGATAACAAATGGGGAAGAAAGGGTGACAGGGAGCAGCAGCTGGCACAGGGACTCTCTGGTGAATGGTAACTGCTCAACGCCAAGATTGAAATTGAGAGCCCCTGTTGTGCCGCCCATGGATATGGTGATGTCTCCAGACAAGCGTAATGTCACAGTGCCTGCCCTGCCCTGATGGAGGTGGACCTACCTCCTTCGGTTCTTATTCTGGAGGTATATCCACCTCCATAGTCTCGACATTGCTTTCTTGTGTATCAACATCCATTAGCTCAGGTTCACTGCTGCTCCCCTGAAGCCAAAGCTTCTTGGGTGGGGGAGGATCCATCCTCCTCCACAAAGGCTCCCACACTGAGTGGGAAGGCTCTATCTAAAGTGCTCCTAGTGCTAGCAGTCTGCTACCAAGGTGCAAGTTGGTTAGTGACTGGTGTTCTGTTGTCAGAGTCCCTGTATTTACAGCAGTCAGCAGAGAAGTGGTTCATGGCATCATAAAGCTGTGGCAGTTTGACCCTAAGAAAGTCCCATGACAGCCAAAACATGTCTGTATTGGGTGAGGGGAGGCTATGGCCTGAGAATTTCCCTATTTGCCACTAGTGGGATTCCACAGGGCTCCATTTTCAACCCAGTTCTCTTTAATGTTTTCTTTGATTATTTAAATAAAGATCTGAAAGTTATGTTAAGTAAATTTGATTATAATAAACTGGGAGAACAGTTGACCCTGGAGTGCATCAGGCCCAGTGCTGCCAACTGGGTGAGGGAAGGGGGTTGTCCCACTCTGCTCTGCACTGTGTGGCCACACCCTGAGCACTGGGAGGAAGGTTTGGACACTGCAATATAAGGACATAAAACTATCAGGGAGCATCCAAAGGAGGGCTGCAAAGACGGAGGAGGGTCTGGAGTGCAAGAGGTGTGAGGAGCAGCTGAGGTCCCTTGGTTTGTTCAGCCCAGAGCAGAGGAGCTGAGGGGAGCCCTCATGGCGGCTGCAGCTCCTCACAGGGAGTGGAGGAACAGCGCTGAGCTCTGCTCTGTGTGACAGTGACAGGGCCTGAGGGAACGGCATGGAGCTGTGCTGGGGTGGGCCAGGTGGGGTCAGGGAGAGGTTCTGCACCACAGGGCAGTGGGCACAGCCCCGAACTGCTGTAGGTCAAGGGGTGTTGGAACAACACTCTCAGGAATTGGGTTTGGGTGGTCTTGTGTGGAGCTGTGGAGTTGGACTTGAGGATCCTTGTGGGCCCCTTCTGACTTGGGATATATTTGTGATTCTGTGTGTAAGATATGATCCAGAGAGAAGTCTGAACCTTTCTTTTCTTTGTGGTTGTTCTCTCCACCAGGCTATTATTTAAGAGGAAAATTCTAGTTTTGGAGAGCTGGCGTTTTCTAGAGGAAAATGTTCCATCAGATATTCTGTATTATTTCTCTTAGCAGTTAGCATGGAATGCCTAATGAAAGTATTCTCTGGGTTTAAAAGAGGGTAACTAGATATTTCCCTGAAGGTTTATTTGTTTGGTAGGTTATTTTCATGAGAGTTTTTATATTTTTACTCATGCTTTCAAGTCAGCTGCTGATGCAAGCCTCTTTGGACTCTTTGGGGTTCACCTTTTTGTTATAAAACTGTTGATCTTCACAGAGAAGTATGTTATTAGTTTTTTATATTCTCCGTTCTGTCTATTGAGGCCCTTTTCCAACTCCCATTATGTACTATTGGAAAAAGTCTTAAGTGGAGGATAGCATATCCAACTCCTACAGCCTAAGCTTATTTAAGGAGTTTGTCATGTTCCCTGCATTGCCTCAGCCTTTAATAGGCCAAGGGCAGGCTCTTGGCCAGCACTGTCCTTTGCAAGAAGCGTTACTGATATAGGAAATGCACAAGTTTTACATCTTAACTTCTCCACTCAAGAATCCAGCTTAAGCAATTTATGTTAGTCTGGGCAAATATCCCAAATATTTGGGCAAAAATCTGGCCCTCTTGTTCTTCAAAATGGTCTGTACTCAGCCCCAGAACACACAGAAAATACACAGCTCCCTGATGGTTTTAGTGGCCCTCCACGAAACTTGGTTCATTTTATCAAAGTGTTTGTCAGCACAGACAGTTAGCTTTAATCAGCCAGCTGCAGGTAGCCAGTCTTTCTAACTGTGAGATGTCTATTCAGCAAAGTAAGCATGCCCTAATATTGTTATACAGTTGTTAGCAACAAATGTCCTGTATCTGGAATTGCTAGAAGAAGGAAGTTCAGCTATCAGCTCTGTTTTTGTCCCTGTAGCACTCTCTGGTCCCATGCTCTATCAGGAATAAAAACGTTGGTAATGGACAGTTGTAATTCACTTGTTCCTGATTTTCTGTGTTTGTCTGACTTCTAGGCAGGTGTCTGTATTGTAACACTTGTATAAACTCTTGGATAGTGCAGCTGCTCCAGATAACACTTTATTGTGCCAGGGGTTGTGCCCATTGTCTTCTGATCTAAATCTCTCGTAGTTTAAAGCTGTCCCACTTTGTCCTGTCACTATGTACCCATGTAAAAAGTGATTTCCCTCCTGTTTATAAGCTCCCTTTAAGTACTGGAAAGATGTAGTGAGGTTTCCCCAAAGCCTTCTGTTCTCCAGGTTGAACAAGCCCAGCTCCCTCAGCCTGTCTTCATAGCAGAGGTGCTCCAGCCCTCTGAGTATCTTCACGGCCCTCCTCTGGACCTGCTCCAACAGCTCCACATCCTTCTTGTTCTGGGGGCCCCAAGCCTGGATGCAGAACTCCAGATGGGGGCCTCACAAGGGCAGAGCAGATGGGGAGAATCAGCTGCCACCCCTCTTCTGATGCAGTTGGCTTGTGTTTGAGGGGTTTTTTTTAGGTAGTCTCCTGCTTGACTCAGTCTAGAAAGATCATTAAAACTGTTAAAAACTGAAATTTCTTGGCATGAAGAAGTGTTTGTGTTGAAGCAGTTGCACTGCATCATTTCTTGCAATGCAGTTGCTTTCAGTTTGCAAGAAATCTGTGCTGTGGATTGAAGCATTAGACTTTGTAAAGGGAGCAATGTGATACCTTTAGAAGAAGGGTAACATTCTCCTCAGCACTGGGTATTCCCATTGTAGAATACAAATGAAGGTTTACAGCTGGCCATTCAGCAAAGCTTATTAGAGTGAGCTTCATTAGCTCTTTTGTATGATTTTGCTAAAGGCTAAGCAGTATTCTTTGTTTCTTCTTGCACATGCTTGTATGCAATCTAAATATAGGAACCTACACAGACGCAATTGGTTAGAGAAGACACAGCTGTGGAGTTATTATTTACAATCACATTAGACAAGAACAATTGAAGGAAACAGGGACCCCACTAATAACTGCTGGGAGCTTTCATTGAAGAACTGTTTCTTTTTTAGATCCAAATGTATCATCAAGAGAGAAACAATTCCATATGTTGGCTGTATTATTGGAGTATGAGATTATGTTGTTTCTCCATTGCCAAAATTTACTTTTATCTCTGTTGTTCACCATTTTACACAACTACTGTCTCAGAATAGTCTATTGCTTCCATTTTTCTTGTTTTCTTTCTATTTTAAATTGTTGTATTCCACTGTGGCACTCTAAGGAGGAAAGAATCAAAGCCCAACATCCCCATTCATTAATCAAAACCAAACTGCGGAGCTGGTACCACAGAAATTAAAGGAAACATCATTTTCCCAAATTGCTGATGGCATTCCATCATGGTACTGGCTGGAGGAGAGACTCTGCTATTGGAGCCCTTTGTCTCTTCCTAAGAAATAACGTGCTCTAGGTGTACGTTGATTTTTTGAGACCACGTTCTTATTGTTCAAATCTGTTCAGCAAAATTCTCCCAGATACCCATGCATCGCCACGTCGACTTCCTGTGCATTGTGTCACAGCATTATCCTGTGGTGCTCTTGTCCTTCAGCACCCGCAGCTCAGGTTGTATTTAACGCTCTGCTGCAACCTACTGATGCTCTGAAGAACTACATCCTAGGCAATCTCCCACCAACTTCTTCCCTCTCCAGCCCCGCCCAAGCACGAGGTCTGAAAGAATTTAAACTCCCCCTTTTCAGCACTTGTGCAATCACTGTTTAGAGGGGAGTACTCTTCTACTTTGGCGTTTCTATATTAGAAAGTTTCCTATAATGCAAACTCAGAATGAGTTGCAGGCTCTGAAAATGGCAGACGAGCTTGATGAGCACAGCAAGATGAACAGATTGCAGTAACTAAGATGACCGATTTTTTATTTCAGTGTTATATTGTTTTCAGATGTTCAGGAAGTCCTCAGGATTTATGCAGAATGATTAATGAAATCAGCTTGACAACACTTACTAAGCAGTCAAAGTTCAGGCATGTTTTGCTCTGTTAAGCTACTGAGAAAGTCAGCATGTGCAGAAGGTAGCGGTTCTGTACTAGGAGGCCTCAATACCAGCGCTGGGAATTTCACTTTTTCTGGAATGTCAGTTGCTATGTGTCACTGTTAGCAGTGACTCTTCAAAACGCTGTGCAAAGATGAAGTCAGGATTCTCAAAGGCACACAGCTCTTATGTCTTATCAATTTTAGTGAAGACTGGGGACCCAGTGCTACGCTGAGAAACAAGAAGACAAAAACTGATCTAGGGGTGCATCTGAAAAGATGGGTGCTGAGAAAATAACTAGTGGATTTTGGGTAAGGCAAGATGTCTGTGATCCATAAAAAGACAAGATGTATACAAACTGCCCATACAAATGTGGTAGGTAGATGGGGAAATAGCCAAATATGACTCTTGAAAGGATGCTATCTGTGCTGATAGGTCTATGTAATGAGTAGAGCTTGAGTATATGCTGTTTCCGGAAGGAAAATGCGTAGGAGGATGACTATATACATGGAAAAGAGAAATGTGGGTTTGGCAGTCTGGACCTGTGCATGCAGGTAGTTGTACTTGATGGTGTGCTTTTGAATGACCAGGTGAACAGTCCTGTACACCTTCCTACATACTGTCTACACATGGCCCTTGGTTGGAGTGCACCTCTGAATCAAGGCTCTCTTTTATTAATGAGGGTGGAAGCAGAGCATGAGAAGGTGAACTCTGAAGTGGTGGTTGTTCAACCAAGCCCTGTGGCAGGGGCAAGGCCTGGCATTAACTCATGTCCTGTGTTTCTGAAAGTCTCTTTAGATGTCAGTCTGCAAGTCACCAAGCTGGTCCTCGTCCTCACTGTCATTAGGGCAGTCACGCATTCCCAGGATCAGCCTAGCACATCAGTTATTATTCAAAATGAGATTGTGATTACTCAAAGGATATGAAGAGGCTCAGAGTCTCCCAGAAATTCTCCTAGTTGTACTCCTTTGGGATTTTTAACTTTTAAAATGAACCAAATAGTCTCAGTTCCCATGGCAAATTAATAAACATGTTCCAGAGGGGACTGTGCTTTCCAGTTCCATGTACCTGAGCAGGAGCTGAGGACCCTGAGCAGGTACGTGGTGCTCCCATGGCAGCACTCTGACTTCAGCAGCCCTCCAAACCACCTCCAGGTTAAAGTTTATGGGAACAATCAGACCTCCAGAGGGAGCTCATAAGTACTGTAGTGATTTATTTTGCAGTTTACATTTGAACTAAAAAAAATCCCTTGTTCCAGGAGCCCTTCGGTAACCTAAGCTATGGGACTTTGTCCCATGTCTAAGTTTTACATGTGATATCCATCCAGCATTATTGGGTAATGCCTTGCTTTGTGTGAAGGCCTTTGGAATACTAGAGCCATATTTGGAGCTGATTTATGTTCCTACACATTCATCATTGGTTGGAAAATGAAAATATGCTTCCATACTTTTTATAATAGACATCAAAGAAGAAACAGTGAAGAAACATTTTGAGATTTAGCCTGAAAAGAGGCTTCAGCAGTCTGCCTCTGTGCTGGAGAAAATGGAGAGGTACCACACTCCCCTGCTCCTTATCTGCACTGCTGTTCCCTGGTGGTTTTGTCCATCAGAGGAAGGTGTTCAGCACTTCATGCAGGCCCAGCTCATCATCTCAAAACCCACTGCTCACAACCTTAGATAGGTTTGCTACTAGTTTGTGTTTGGCTCAACCCATACACCAACCCCACTGAAGATACATAACCTTACTCATACATAACCCCTTACTCCTTCAAGTAACTCAAGCCAGCACCTGTACCTGGCTGAGAAGCCGTGTTAAGAAGTTGTTTCTTTCTGGCAGTAAGTTGCAAGGTAACATTAAGGAAGTAGTTTGTGGACCACATACTCCAAGGGGAAACCTTGTGTGATGGCAGAATTGCTGTGGCAGCCCAGGGCGGACAGGCTTAGAAAGTCTGCGCCCTGCTGCTTGCTTCCATGTCCAACCTCAAGATGCTCTGTATTAGCTTTGAACCAATAATGAAACCAGAGTAAGGCAGTTATTTTCCTGTTAGAACTTCTAAGTATCCATTCTACACAGAAAAGTCTAGAGAATGAAACGCCCCTGAAGAGAAATGATCTGGGAGCAGAAGTTCATTAGGCTGTGGATGGCTTGGGTAAGAACAGCTAGGAGACAGAAATATGAAATACTGTATTAGTCCTGGGATATGGGAACCCCTCCGTGAGACTCTCTGAAAGGAAGATGATGCTTTTATTTAACGCTGGCAGTGGAAGATGAATTATCTGAATAGTTGGAGGAAATTGTGTGAGGAGGTGAGTTAAGAGCTATTAATCAACAGGGACTACTAAATTGAAACAAATGCAATCCAATATACTTCAGACTGTCCTCGGCACCAGAACACTTACACAGATTGGGATCACAAGAAGATAATTTATGCTGGAGAAGTTTCAATCCAGGAGGAAATTATAAGCATGTGTTTTGGGGCAGCTGTAACCTAGAGCATTCTGGAATATGATTCTTACTAATTAATATTGCAAAAGTCAAGGCACCAGCATCTGCAGTGCTACCTCTAGTATATTAGCAAATTACTTTTAGTAACAGGAGCGCTCCTAGATAACAGGGGACTTTGAGTCTGATGTTAACAAATTAGTGTTGGATCAGAGAGTCCTGCTGATTAGACAAAATGGCTGAATAGAAATGGGATAGGCAACATAGTATGTAGATGGAAAATATATTAAAGGAATGTAAAACATATGGAAAGCATTTTTAAGACTGTGAAGGAGGAAAATCACTGGATCAAACCATGGAATTTGAAATAAGAAATGTACTCTGTGAAGCATGGAAATTTTGAAGCTAAAGAGAGCTTGAAATTAATGTTTTCTTCTTTTACTTATTCTTTTCTTCCTTTCTACACCTCCTTATGAAATCACAGTGCCTCTGGGAATGCCTTAGTAAAAATCAGGTATGGGACAGGGCTGGGTCATGGTCACAGGGTGCTCTGATGGCAGCAGGACTTCTCCTGCCCCTCTGTGACATCCCTGCACGCAGCCCAGATTGCTCAACCAGCACAATTTTCCGGCAAAATTACATGTTATTTTACCTCTACTGAAGAGCTAAAAGAATTAAAGTTTGTGTACTTAGAAATTTTAGACTGTGTAAGAAAAGAGTGTCTGGAAATGGTATGTAGGAGACAAAGCTTGTGAGTAAATGGTTTGGTAATGGCTTACACCTTCTGTAGGGATGTGCAGCAAATCTGGCTCAGTGGATGGATGTGTTTTCCTAGGCCACTGACTCTAGATAAATGTTTCAGTGTTTGCAATTGTGAAAAGGGTAGTCATGGTACTACAGACTGTGGTTTTCTTCTTCTCTTTTCTCTTGAAAATAGTGTGCAAGGGATTTAAAGTCTCTAGTACTTTGGGCATTAATAAGAGATAACAGGAGCTGGCATCACCAGTTTTAACTCAGGCCAGCTCTTCCCCAATGAGCTGATAGCCACCAGCCAGGTCTGATCGCAGCAAGACTTTAAAGCTAATTCCCAGAGAGGGATTTGCTACTCAGAATGCAAGCTGATGGCCTTCAGCTGACTGAAGTGGGAAGCTGTGATCCTGAAAACCTTGCCGAACTGCTGGCATCTAATCCCTGCAGACACCCCTGTTTTACTTGATGATGTCTCTGTTTCTCAGAGCTCACACATGACACGATGAGAATTCCTTGTCCTAAAATGTTCTCCTTCAACCATTCTGCCTTTTAGTATTTTGCAATTGGATTGCTTGCCTAGAAATGAGTAGGTCAGAATTTCCCCCCATTCTGAGAGATTTCAGACCCACATTGCCCATTCCTTGGGATATGCTGTACACAGCAGGAGCTCCCCAGTCCCTTGGTGAAGCCAAACCAGTGTTTGAAAATAATGCAATAGGTGTAAGCCTGAGAAAACAAGTTATTTAACAGGTCACATTGCCTTCAGTGAGGTATTATCAACAGGGCTAATGTACCCCACGATATGCTGAATTTAATGCAAAATAAAGAATTGCAGAATATTCCAAACTGTAACCAGTCTGACTTTTTCTCTCATGAAAGTAGTGAGGTGAAATTTTAAAATATATGATATTTCTATTTGCAAAGCATTAAGAGGGAAGAGCACTTAAGCTTCTGTTTATCTCTGGCTTACTGTATATTACTTTACTCTCCAACGTTTGTGTTGCTTGTAGGCAAGAGATGTACAACTCTTGAATGTTAATATCCTGCATATACAAAAAGACAGTGTCTGTGGAAGGGGTATACTTTTCGGCTCTGATTTAAATTTCTTTATTTTTCAGAACTCATATAGAGGAATAGCTAAATATTGCAGTACTGTAACATGTATAAGCTCTGGCATCTTCTTTGCCTCTGCACACTGGATGGAGCTGTCTGGTAGGGTAACTGCACAGGCATAAGAAACTTATGGCGGAAAATCTTTGTCCAACAGAACAGGTTCTCATGGTGGTACAGTACAGGATCACTCCTGCTTTTAAGCGTGTGGGAGTTTTGTATTTGGTATCTTTCCAACATGATTCAGAATTCTCCATTGTTAATAGAAGTTGGCTCAATCCAGATTTTTTGTTATCTTATTGCCATCCTCTCTTAACAGAACTTTTTTTTTTTTTTTTCATTAGAGAAATCCTCAAGAGCATATTTAATTCCTCTGGTTTTCAGGCATAGAAACCTGGTATCTCTGCCCCCCAACACCCTGATACGTGGAAGCGCCGTTAGGGTCAGTGTCTGGCTGCTGTCAGCCCTTCTGTGCATTCCCACTGTGCATTGTGAGCTACCGGCTGGCTGTAAGAAAGGGCCTGCAGTGCTCTCAGTAGGAGACACACTCAGATTTTCACTGTGAAACAGAAAGACTTTGACCTTAACAAGAAAATAACAAACCTGTATTGTTTGTTCCTTGGTGCTACTCCTTAAAACAGTTCTACAAGCATTGTTTTGTCTACTGCTGTACCTCCTTCATTAGCTACTATGGATAGTAACGTCACTGATTGGAGCCTGTGCCTAACTTGTTCCCATCCAGACCTCTGCTTCCACTCTGAACCTTTACCTGCACTGTGCTGGGAGGCATATCCATCCGCTGTGGGGCTTTTTAGCGTCTTGTTTCTTCTATTGGCTTACTGTGTAGCCCAGATTGCATAAGCAAGTGTAGATTTGTCAAATAATATTTGCATTCAGACGAAGGAATTTTCTTCTGCGACGGGCTTTCTGTCTTTCCACAGCAGGGCCATGCACAACCAATGTGAGTCGTGTTCCTAACACACTACCATGTGACATTCTCATGAACAGACCTAGGCAGCATGGAGTGCAATGAAGTCACCGCTGGCTGAGTCCACTACTGGTGGGAAACTGCCCAAAGCTTGGGTATGGATTGGTCTGCTACAACAGGAGGAAATGTAAAGAGGGTTGTCTCTGGTCTAATTGTCATTAACATTTTCATTAGTGACACAGTCTCTGTTTTACTCCTATGTATTAACATTTGTAGATGGCACTGTGCTCTGAAGGGTTGCAATTGCTTTGATGCAGAAGATAATACTCAGAAATTTAAGAAATTATCTGAAGTTCACCACTTGAAAGAGAGAAATGGAATAAATAATGACAACTGAATTGGATTTTTAGTATTAATGAATTATTAATATTCTTTCTCTTTTAATCATCTAATTGTAGCGTAGCACTATAGGTGGGAGACCATTTATGGGAAGGGAGCTCATCTCCCACCTGTGAGTAATCAGCTGGCAAAAAATTAAGTGCCACCACCCCAAGTGAAGTCTGGGCAGGGATAGAGCTTTGAGGAGAGACTTTATAGAGTGAGCACACAGAGAAGGCAGAGACTGATAATATCCATGCTTTTGTTTATGGCATCTGTTGTGCCTGATTTGCATTCTACTTTTGTGTAAGTATAACATAATGAGAAGATGGGCCTAGAAGTTTTAAGCTGTTGGGGTCCACATACAAATAACATTTACAGATAGTCAAGGACTCCCTGCATGTTAGACTAGGAATTAAGAGAACTATAATTATTACTGTGCCATCAGTGATAAACAATTATTCAGTCATAAGAGTAATCTTGATATTATCCTCTAATGCCTTTGCTAATGTATCTCAAAGAAGCCATTATGTGTCATAGGTCTATGTTGTCTTATAATTGAGTGAGGAGAAAATACTTTACTTTCCAAAGACAACTTGAAGAAATAGCCTTCAGGAAGACAGAACAGCTGAAAAGCAGAGCAGCAGGTACACTGAGATGGGCCCAGGGAACAGCTCGGGCCACATGGGAGGCTTAGCATGCGGGAAGGTGCTGACACTAGAGAGGGTGCTTTTGAGAGCTTTGTATCTGTTACCCAGCCCAGGGGTGCAGGAGAAATACATACAGCATATCCTTGTGTGTTCATGCAGTGTCCAATCCTGGAGAACACAGTAACACAGGCTGTAATATGCATGCTTTTAGACACTTTCAGTGTGCTTTTACTGCTGCACCTTTAGGGTGCAACAGCTTTCCAACTGTAGTTACCTTTTATGAACGACTGTTCATGAAAATGGCACTTTCTCAGTATCTAGGTCTGCTTTTGCACTTAGGTGAGCTGATTGCATTTCTGAAACATTTTTAGTTTCCTAGTCCCACTAGCCCTCCTGATTTGGGTAGAAGGGAAGCATCTGATTTTTATTTCCATGTCTACAATCCCCACACCTGAGTCATTCCCAGCTGATTGCTGCCATATAAAGCACTGAGAAAAAAGGGTGCTGTAGTGGAAACTCCTTTGGATCTGGGTGCTACAGGGATTTAACCTGCTGGGAGCATCCAACGCAGCTCATCGTGAATGTTGTATTAAAAATATGGAAAAAAAAACAACAACCAAGGCAGCTTCTTATCATGGGTACAGAGGGTAAAAGCTGGGCCAAAATCATTCTGCATGGCTGTTTTTGCCGTAGGAAGTAATAGTGAAGGCTGCCTTGTTTTTCAGCACTTGGGGAAATGAGAGAGGGGCTGTACTCTCCACTGAACAGATGGTAAATTAAAAGGTAGTGTATAGACTAAAGGAGTTGGTAATTACTGGAGAGCACTTTCATAGGCTGAAAGAATTGGTGATTATTATAAAAAGCTTTTCTTAAATGGTACTGCCACATCTTTTGCACACATTAATTTAACTTCTATAGGAGATGAATGAGAATACGCATGTATGTCTTTGGGAAAGAGTTTGTTCCTCATCTTCAGTTTGAATCTTTTTGCTTATGCAGAGAATGCCAAAGTGCAATGGAAACAGTGGATTTAGTCCCATTAACTTTAATAAGATTTGATCAGTCTCAATAATGTGGTGTCATTCTTATCAACTAAAATCAGCAGCTCCCTGAGAATCTGATGGCAGCTTCAGAGTACTGTTGCAAGATAATTTTTTAACACTCCTCTCTAGTTACACCAAACAGGTAGAGTTACCCTAAGCACAGTATTTTTTATTCCATCTTCTTGAATGTCTTTATTTATGAGTAGAAGAAAAGGAGTGAGATGCTGGCATCTGCCGTTATCACAGTCTGTGGGACAGAACTGTTGTACGTTGACTGATGTTAGCAGAAGTTACATTTTGGCTTTTAGTTGGTCTCTTTGGATTACTTCCTCTGTTAGAAGGTATGCAGCTTTATAGTTGTCCTTGCTTTCTTTTTATAACAAATTGTTTCTTAGCATTATCAGTATGTTTCATACTGTTACTACATTAGTACTTCTATATGGAGATATTATCATGGACACCCCCCCCCCAAAAAAAGATTCAAGAAATCCATCTGAAAGGAGATATTTTATTCTCCCATTTCTACCATATGAGTTAATAACCTGAGTTTGACTTCAAATTGTCTCTGTTGCTGGGTAGATTAAAAGGATTTTTGTTTAAAATACAATAATCCCATTTCATTTTTAATGTATCTAAATTTAAATCAAAAATAATCACATTGCCTTTCTAGTGTTGCTGCTTGTAAATCGCAAGTGCTTGTTCAAAAATGTACAAACGTAAAATATTTATATGATCCAAGCAAATCTGACACAGAGTCAGGCTCTAAACTGGCAAAAATTACACTAGACTCCAGATTTTATTTGCGTCAATTGGTAATAGTCAGCTGCTAGGCAGAGTTATAGTTCCTTTGTGACCACTCAGTACAAGCAGTCTCGGTTCACTGCAGTTATTCCCTTACAGCAGGGTTTCAGGGGAGGGATCTGTGCTTGCCGTAGTGATGGCATGTCAATGTTTTGTGAGGATCTTTTCCTCTTTTTCTCCTGCAAATGCATCCTTGAGAGCTGTTGAGGTTCCTTATGGGAAATGGGATGGGCTCCAGAGTTCCTCAGTGAGATTTGATCAGCTAGAAAAAAAACAGATCTCTGGATGCTTTATGGAGGACCAGCTTACATCCACGTGTTCTCCAGAACCTTCCTGAGGGTTTGCCACCAACCAGTCCTCTTGGGTAGTGCTGTTCTCGCAGCACCCAATTTGGATTCCCCAAGGCCTGAGGGTGACACCTGATACCCTTTGTTTTTGGTGGTAAAGGGAGGGAAGCCTTGGTCATCCAGCTGGCGGTTGGTGTTATACACACAGTGAAACCAACAGCAGTTTTGGATTCCTGGTGTGAGAAGCAGGAGGAGAAAGAGAGAACCAAGTTTACTCCCATAATCATACTGTGTGGCCATATTTCCACTCTGAGGAGTGAGATTCATGAGCCAGCAGCTTGGCTTGGACTGGGCTGTGCGTGGAACACAGAGGTGTGTGCTGCAGCTCAGAGCATGGGCTGGTGCAGTGTGCTGCAGCCACAACAGGACACTATGAGGATGGCCTCTCAGGGGAGCAGAGGAGAGGCCTTTGCTGGTCTTAATGACAGTTCCCCCAGCTGCATGGGATTTGCCAATGAGAGGGAGTGGGAAGGAAGTGGTGGTGAAGGGAAAGGCTGCTTGCTACAGTTCTGCACTGTACTTAAGGCTGAGCAGGCTGGTGGGATTCCCCATTCACTTTCCTCCACAAATGGAGATTTGGAGAGAGAGCCTGGGCAGGTTTTGCTATTTATTTTTATACTGAAGAACTTGTGGTTTGTTCTCTACATTTTCATAAAGGAAAATAAATTTGTGCAGTATCTGCTTGTAAAAAGGAAAAAGTGGTAAAGCATCCAGTGTTCACCTAGGAAGATTACCCACCGACTTATGGTGGCCCCAGTTTGCTTCCACTACAGCTTCTGATTCTTGAGATTTTGCTCCTGCAAGGTAGCAGGCCAAATGCACTCCAAAATAACATTTAGAGGCCAGGAGACATCCTACAGATCATTTCAGGCAGAAGAAAATCAAGCAGTCTGTGTTTAGAAAAGAAAAAGAAGAAGCCTCCTGGAATGCAGTCCTCAACGCCAAGTACACTTTGTATAGAGTACCATGGAAAAACAGCATTTAAAAATGGAAAGGTCAGGATCTTGACCTGGTTGACTTCCACAAATGGTAAAATATGCTGACTGGGGAAGAAGAATGTATGCCACAGAGGTATGGGACACGCAAGTGAGAGTTAATAGCCATGAAGACAATTAATCTTGCTTTTATTATTCTGTGTCAGTACAGTGAAAAATATGCAGGTGGAGCTCTTCCTGTGATTCTCCAGGTGCTCTGAATTTTCCTAAATGAAGACTGATCACATGGAATTACCTTAGGCCTCTGTTAGTTTAACTTTCCTGCCTGTTTTTATAATTGCATAGATAGTTGTAATGATGTGCACATCTCAAGTGCAGTGTGGAGCAGGTGAAGCTCCTGCTTTAAAGGGTAAAGCCTGTTTCATCTATGGCCTCATGTTTGTAAATACATGCAATTTCAGTCATGCCAAATATGACATGGCTATGCATTTATCCTGACAAGTGACAACTGCTGCAATTAAATCATTAATTAATGTTTATCATACCAACTGGAGTGTTTCAGCTGAATGTGTTTAGTAGAATTGATGATAGTGGAGAAATATTTTTAAATTGAAAACACTTCAGTCATCCACCAAACGAGACAGACTTGAAATTGATTTTCCTTGCAGCTTCCATGTTAGAATTTTGAGACTTTCTAAAAGGAACTTCAGCACACAGTGGAGGAAGGATGTGAAGAGTGAAACTCTGAGGGCCATGCTGCCCAGTGCCGCCATGCCAGACAACTGGTAAGAGCCTCGCAGGGCGAAATACGTAACCACCAGTCCTGTGTTTTCTGCACACTTATGAGCAACGTTCTGTATCTGAAGATGCCTGTAGCCCTGTGGGTGACAGAGAGCTTACAGGACATGGGTAATGCTTCTCACGTTTTACATCTTGTACACCAGGTGTAATTGGGAATAATGTAAGTAAATGGAAGGATTTCTTTCTGCTTTCCTTGTTTGTCTCCCACAGTAGTAACTTTTATCTTTTAAAATAGTTGCATCTGCCCCATAAGGCACTTATAGATAGACTCGGGGCAGTTGAAGTATTACGTCTGTAGCTTCAAGTAGCAAGTGATTTTGCTTGCTGTATTATTTCAAGTTTGTGCAGTCCTCAGTAGAATAATTCCTTTTGTTCCCAGCGGGATTGCTGCTCTTCATTCAATGGAGAGACCTTTCCTCCTGATTTTTTTGTGTACGATTTATGCCTCACTCCACTCACAATGCAAAGCCAACTTACCCAAAAGCAACTGGTTTGGATGAGTCAATATTTCTTGAAGAATAAAATTGGGTTTGGAGTGAGGGTATCTCTTGGGTACAGAAGTGCGGATGAGATCCGATCCGTCTGACATCCTCATTTTCAGACCACTCATCTGATGGCACAGTCTTATCAGAGATGCCATAAACATGCAGGCATCTTTGTTCTCAATGGAGATATTTGGTACTTGACTACGGTAGCGTCCTTTCAATGAAGCAGATTTTTTTTTTCTTTTCTCCTGAACCTCTTCTATTCAATACTGCAAAGGTACAATAATTATAACACATTGATGTAATTAAGTAAGAGGACAGATCTGGTATTCCATAATCAGGGGAAAACGTTCTGACCTCAGCGAGCCTCTAGAACAAGTACACAAGTTGTGTTCTACAAGCAGTGTTATTGCTAGTAATAAGTCTTTATAAAAAGGATACATGTTTGCCTGGGGTTTGAGGGTTACTGCAATACTGTCATTTGCAGTAAGTTGGATGGAGTGGCTCTAACTCGATGGGAAGTGAACAGTGAGGTCTTAAAAGTTTCTGAATTGCTGGACCAATTTAAAAGGCACTTGAGTTGAAAAGCATATTAAAAGCGTTAACTTTCTTATGCTAGCAATAGTGATGGAGATTGCAAAACATGGAATTTAGCAAAGAGCCACATCAGCAGTCAGAGACTTCTTAGAGTTAATGAATTAATGGCTCCAGGATGCCACTGAACAGGAGAATCCGTTTCACCACACATGGACAGGAAGAAATTGTAAGACCGGATGAAAGTCAAAGTGGATTATATAGTATGATTGCTTCTTTGCAGCTCTGAGACTAAAACCCACAGCAGCCAGATCCAGCCAGCTTTGCAGTCAGGGTGTGCTGATCACGGGGCAACACCAAGGCTGTAAACAGTGAGGGGAGAGGTGGGAGCTGGAGAAAGGTGTCCTGTCAATAGAGAAAATGTTTGCATTGGTGCCTGCGTACATCAAGCAGACCTAGGGAGAGTTTTGCTGTGTTTTTTTGTTTTGCTCTGTGCCCACAGCAAATGAGCACAGGGGGAGGTGATGGTTGTACTTGTGAGAAAGTGGAACTGTTGTTCTGTTTTAGCTAACACGCAGCTGTGAGGGGAAAATTGTTTTTGTGCTGTTGCTAAAAAAGAGACAAAACTTCAATAGTGTTGCTGCTTAATGCAACTACTCATTGAGGACTTTGCATGGTATTAGTAATGGTTTTGAAATAAAATTGTTCCAAACATTCATCATCATTGAGGAAATGTTCAAGACCCAAAGTGGTTCTAAGTGGGAAACTCAGTCCAAAAACTACAGCCAGCCATTATGTGTAATGCTGAAATTGTTCTCCATCAAGGATACAATTGCAGTCATATTCAGCTCTTAGGGTTGGTCATAAGCAGTTGTAGGAGTTGGCTCCAACTTGTATTTTAAGAGCTTGTTGTTTCTGTAGCTCCAGATCTCCAGCACAAGACTCGCTGCTCAGCTGGAGCTGCGACTCTGCCCTTGCTGCTACTTTACTGATGCTAATTATATGTTTAGGAGCTGACAGGTTTTTTTTTCTTGGGGGGAAGAAGGGGGGTTGATTAACAGGATGTGCAATATATACTGCTGTGGCTTTTTCTTAGCAGTTTGTTTGTACATTTCTGGTAGTTCCCTCATTCTCGTGATCCTGTGCATATTCATCCTTAAGCAACCAGGGCTGATGGCCCTGCCAACACTACGCTAGAGGATGCCTGACATCAAGCGGAAAGGCTCCTGTGCACCAACTGACTGAAACCTGAGAATTAAAACACTTCTGAATTGCAGAGGAACTACGGGACGAAGCAGAAGAATTCATCTGGCATAATAAATAATTTGGTGAACAGTTAAATTCATGCAAAATCCTGGGCACTTTGTGCTGTGCAGGACAGCTTCAGAGGGAGACTCAGCTCATCCGTGACAAAGCTCCAGACTATCACAGAATGTTTCAGGGGATGATAATCAAAGATACATGTTGCGTTTAATCCAACTGCCTTTTTGCAGGGCTGACCACAGCTGAGGAGCAGCAAAGTGTTCTGCCCAAAGCCAGGACAGCTGCAGGCCCCTGAGCCTCCGTTCTCATTTTCTTAAAATCATTTTCCAAGTGTGCGTGCACATACTGAATGAAAGCCATGGTTGACTTTCATGATGATTCTTTTTCACACATGCAATGTGTGTTTCCTTTGCTGCCTGCAGCAAATTGCAGTGAAGCGTTTTGCAAAGTACATCTTTGTGTTGAGGCAGAATGCTTCCTTAGAGTCACTGGGGCTGCTCTTCTTTTTCTTATTGTTTGCAACATCAGGCTGCAGTTTCCTGTACTGAGCCTGACCTGGACCATTTGCATAGTGAATCAGTCTCCTTTCTTCATCTTTGAGTCACTTTTTGTGACAAATATTTCTCAATAGAACAAGAAAAAAATAAATTCCAATCCTATACTGCTTCCTTACTGAGCTGAACTTCAGCTTTCAAACACGGATCATCATCTCTAAAATATTTGAAGGCAACACCAATGGTAGGAACATCTAGACTGGTAGCTTTGCTTGCTGTAAGTCAGTACAGGAGCACTTACTGCACTTCAGATGATTCCCCTTATTGGGGAAGCCCTGACCTCAGCTGTGAATGCCACAGTGCCGTCCCTACTGTGCTGGGTGGCTTCAGGACATGGGGATCGAGACAGGGCAGCCAATAGGCAGCACACTGCCGTGTTTCTCTTGGCTTCATGTCAGCTAGGTCACAGATATGGAGAGTGGAAAAACGCAATGCAGTTCTTGTTTGCTTTTGCACTGTTTTGAAGAGAGGGTGAGCAAATTCTTAGTCTTTCAAAACTCAGTGTTGTAACAATGGGAAGAAAGGTTTGCCACCAAGCAAAAACACAAGTCCCATGCTGCAGGGCCACATCCTTCTGTGCTGTGTGCTGATGGGAGACCCGGTGCTAGCAGCGGTGTGCACTGCTCCCACATGAGTACCATCCGTGCCTATTCAGGGATTATACCTGGGGTTACGCAGGGTCTGCGTCAGACTGGTCCAGTACGGACTGATGGACCCCCGATAGGGTGGTCGCTCCCCAGAGCCTCCTTGCCCGCTGTATCCGCTAATTCTGCACCACGAGGAAAGTTGAAGCACCCCGTGCGAAGGAATTCCAGCGTGGCTTTCGGCACCACAGCTGCGCGTCGTAGGCGTCAATCATCCCGGCTGTGGCTCCGGGAGCCGCCGCCGCCCCTCGCTGCTCCCGGGGGCCGTGCGGGGCCGCTCCGCGCGGAGCACATGGACCGGGGAGGGCCGGGGGAGGCCGCCCCGCGGCGCTCGGGGGGAGCGCGCCTCGAGCGGGCAGGCGGGGAGGAGGGCTCGGGAGGGAGCGGGGCACCCCAGTTCCGCTTCCTGACGGCGTCTCGGCCCGGGCGGGGAGCGGCGGCTGCAGCGCGGGGTGCCGGCGCTCATGGCCGGCGAGCGGACGCGGCGCTTCACGCGGAGCCTGCTGCGGCCGGGACAGGCGGCGGAGCTGCGGCACAGCGCGGCCACGGCCGCCGCCACCGCCAGCGGCCGCCTTCAGCAGCGGGTGAGCGCGGGCGGCGGGGAGGGGCGGCGGCCAGGTGCGAGGGGCGCGGCCGGGACGGGCAGGGCAGGGCAGCCCCGGCGGGATGGGGAGGGGGCCTGGAGGGCGCCGGGACGGGTCCCGGCACGGCTCCGCCGAGGACCTCGCGGGAAGCGCTGCTCAGCCTGCAGCCCGCCGTTCGCTTGCGTGCTCTCGTCTCTTTTGAATGAGCTTTCCACGGGTACTGGCAGCGAAACGCGAAAAGCTCGCTGCCAAAGTGAGCCTCGCGTGCAGCGGGGAAAAGAGGAGCGAGCGTTCCCAGCAAGCTGCTGTCACTCGTGTGGCTTCTGAGGACTTGCAGCCCGCGGCACGGCCGCCGAGTTGCGGTGCGCGGAGCTCCGGCTGGCACGCGGCGCTGCGCACTGCCCGGCCTCGTGCGGCCGCCCCGCTCTGCGCGAGGCTGCGGCTCCACCGGCGGAACAGCACCGGCGGTCGCTGCGGTTCTCCGGTGGCGGCAGTCGGAGCCCAGCTGGATGGTGAATCGCTCGGGTTCGCATGCATGCGTGCTCAGCCTTTGTGAATTATCAGCCGTTTGTTAGGCGTTTATCAGCCGTTCTTGTGTTAAGGTCCCTTTGGGCTTTCTTAAAGAAATGTGTTCTGAGAGACAAATGACCCCTTCCCAGATGAGTAAGCACATCGTGATGTCTGTGATTTGCGTAACTTAAATATTTTCCTTTTCTAATTTTTCAGGCCAGACAGCTCATTAAGTAGCCTAAAAAGTGGAAAGAGAGAAAGTTGTAAGTGAAATGTCATCGCTCATCAAAGTTCGTGGCACGCAGTGCCTAAACACAAAGCTTTTTGTCTCCCTCTGTAGAAAGTGAGAGCTGGTTCCCTGTTCCTGTAACTCAGTGGGTATTGCCCACTGCTCCTACAGAGCTTTGCCAAAATCATGCGTCCTGCATGTCTGTACACCAAGTCCAAGTTGTTTTCTTTACATTACTGGGCCTGCAGTGTTTTTGCAGGTATCTCCGAGAGTCTTTGTAAAGCATTTCCATGCTTCAGACTCGTGAAAACTTGGTAGGGGCTTACTGCTCCCTGATGTGGTTCGGTGTGCCATTAACTCATGTCAGTATCCCAAGGTGTCTGTGCAGCCATAGGGCTGCCAGCTGTGCTTGGTTGGCCCTGTGGGCACCTTGGGATTAGGATTTCACCCATGGTGAAATCAAATAGAACACCTGATAAAGCTTTGTGAAGGAACACCATCCCAGTAGGGCTGGGCTCTGCCCAGGCACTGAGCTGAGTTGTCAGCCCTGGATGTGTATTTGAATCCTTGTTCCAGCTGAACTGCTGGGTTGTCTGAGTGATTTGGGATGAAGTTCTGTTAGGAGTACTTTTTGTTCTGCCACATTTCTGTTGCAAGGATATGGGAAAAATAAAGGATGAGATGGGTGAAGCAGATTGGAATGCAATGGTCTGAGTCCCTTGAGGAGAGGATTGGTTTGGGTTCACTGGTTTGTTTGTTGGTTTGGTTTGTTGGTTTTTGTTGTTGTTGTTTTGGGGGGGAGGGGCACTCAGGGTCTGCCAATGCTACATGTCATCCAGCAGCAGGCACAGCAGCCCTTGGGTCTTTCACTTGCTGCACTGGCTGTGTGTGTCTCTGGGAAACTTGAAATGCCTTCTTACAATACTTTCTGGAGCTATCAGTAACTTTTATATAATTCCTCATACTAAGAACTCATACTGGGGGTACAAAGCTGTTATCTTCAGGGATAAGTCCCTTCTAGCTGCGTGAACTCACTCAGGACCAGCAGAGTTGGCCACTGCACCTCCCTGGCAATGTTGGGCATGGGGATGCTGGGACAGCTGCTGCAGCAACAGTTGCTTTGTGGCTGTTGGAGCAAAGCTCCACAGGCCTTGGGTGTTCAGGCTGAACTTATACTGAATTCTTGCACCAGAAGTACTACTTCTCCTAGTAGAGAAAAGCCTGGTGCACTGCACAAGGCATGTTGGCGCTCCCTGCTCCTTGCTCAGGGTGCATCAGCACCTCATGTACTCTGAACCTGGTTTGGAGCATCCTGATGGCTGGAGGCAGGGTGTGTGAATAAATGGCTGGTGGGAAGGTAGGGGCATGATGTCTTCTGGCATGGCCCTTGTGCCTGTCCTCTAGGGAATGGCAGCCAGGCCTCTGCCAGCATCGTTTGTATCAGGGACCAGGCGGGTCCCAGCAATCTGGTGAGAGCTCAAACACCTGCTGCACACTGCATCTCAGGGGAAAGCTGTGAGTTGCATCTTATAGCTCTTCACTGTCTTCAAAAGTATCGCTGTTTCTTCTGTGTGCTTTCCCTTCCCTTTGTTCATATTTATTTGCTTGATGTGGAAAAAACAGTTGCAAGTATTCAGCTCAGAATTCTGTTTGCAGATAGGAAGAAGTGTCCAAGCAATCAGGGGAAGGAGGTGGGAGGAGTGAAGATGCCTTTATCACTTGGTGTTGTGGTGTGTAAGAGAGGAACTTCTTTAGTGCCCTGAAAGACAGAATGTGGGAGCAGGGGCTGAGGGTGCACCTGGCCACGTGTACTGTTGGGTCTGGTTGTGCAGCCTTTGCTTGTTATGCAGCCAGGTTAGGTCAGACTTCCATGCTCCAAATCAGACCAAGACATGAAATAGCCCTCACAGTAAGATCATGATTTGTTTAGAAGGTACAGTGTTAACTGAGCTGTTCCAAGGACAGAAGTACTTTGGAAACTGGGCTGTGAAAGGGCCCTTTCTTCTGAGGATAGTCTGATGTCTACTGTTTGTGCAGCACAAACTGAAGTAAGGCATTTATACAGGCAGTGAATGTACCGTGTTGTTACAGATAAAATAGGCCGTGTGTGTTTGTACATACGTGTACATGCCCACTCCTCACAGGCCATCTATTGATCTATTTCTCTGTAGACTTCTTAATGTATTAACTTGTTCCCGTTTTCCCTTTTTCTTTGGTTGATACTGAGATGATAGCCTGGTGGAATTATCTTGGAAGTGCATGCATCGAGTGAGAGTCTCATGTCTGTTTTGATGCTTGAGGAGAGGGCTTATTCATTTCATGGATTTAAGGAAATGTTATTTGCAATCTCGCTCCAGTGAAGGTTTTGCTTTTAGGTTTCTTTGCACTTGAAATGTCGCGGTCTGCTCAGTATGGGCAGCTTGTCAGGTGTATTCAGAGTGTTTGCAGCCTTCCGTGAATGCAGTGCAACACTGAAGTTTTAAACAACTTGTTTACATTTGTGTTTTATCTGTGCAACTTGCTTACAGATCTTTATTCCAAAATTTATCTTTAATATCCTTTGCAGCATCCCTTACTTCTTCAAAGACAAACTGCAATGTTACTTCTAAGTAATTTCCTTTACTACTATATATATATTTTTCAGTTTTGGAGTGCCCGATGACTAATTTTGTAGCTGCTCTCCAGCTGGGGTGTCCCAAGGACACTCGGAGCGGTGTGGAGCTGACAGGGATCTGATCCTTTTCAGCCTGCTCTGGAGCCCAGATGTAAGAGCAAACCGAGCAAAGGGCACAGACAAGAATGCTCTGTTTGCACATTCTGCAGCTGCTGGACTCCCTCCTCTGCAGGCAGACAAAGGGGCCTGATTCTTCTCCTGGGTAATTCTAGGAACTGCATCTGAGGCTTGCAGTGGAGATCAAATTGATGCAGAAATGAGGAAAGGGAGATAAGGGAAGAAAGCCTCGGAGAGGGTGGAGAGAGAAGAACAAAGAAAGTCATCAAGAAAGAGTTATCAAGTATTCTTCTCACTGGAAAAAATGGGGGAAAAGAGAAAAGACTTTATAGGGAAGGAGAGGCTGAAGAAAACAGTCAAACGGAGGAAAGAAATGAAGAGAGCTGCGAGGAGGATCCATCAGGTTGGTGAATAGCTTGTGCAAATAAACCCTGATCATGGGATCCTTGGGCAGTCATCAGAAGGTAGCAAGACCTGCGCACTGTGGTCTAAACCTACGTGTTTCACTGCTGTCTCGAAGCTGTCGCTTGACTAACACGTTTTAGATTCATGGGAAGTGAGTCAGCTTGAGTAACTCTAAATGGTCTCAGTGTATAGAAGCCGCATTAGCTTCTTTCCTCCGCTTGCGAGGTCAGATGAGGGGTTTGGAGAGGGGTGGCAGTAGGAAGGAGGAGGAGAACCTGGGGAACAAAGCCTGGCGCTGCCTTGGGGGGGAGCGGCCGTGTTTGGGGCTGTGGCTTCCAGCTGCTGTTCAGCAGCGCCTGTGTCATTCCCAGGAGTCAAAACATGTTTGTGACTTTCCTAGCACAAGGTCAGAAGGCTCTGAAGTAGTGACATGTGGTTATTACATGAACAACAAAGGCTTACTAACTCTGCAACGCTTTCCACTTTAGCATTGCCAGTTTCACAAAGCTGAACAGTATTTTTCTGAAGCGAGATGAGTTTCTTTAATCTGTTTTATACCAACTGTGTATTCTTATGTTAGCGAGTGCTGACTTCATCCCTGTCTTGTTGATAAGGGAAACAAAACACAGAGATAAGTGCCTGAGCTCGCACAGTGAATGCGCAGTGAGCCTCAGCACAGCTGTCCAGGCACCCGTTCCTGTGGTGGGCTGCCCAGCCAAGGGCTGCTCTGCAGCCTGCCCTCCGCTCTCATTGCTGTAGGGGTAGCTTTCCCTCTCCTCTAACCAGTAGGAAGCCAAGAGCTGCCTCCCTTTGTGTGTGTGTTCCACTGGGAGCAGAGAGCAGTACTGCGACAGGAGTGCTGAATGGTGACGTGTGCCAGTGAGGCCTTCCAGAGCGGGCCTCCTACGGAGCTTTGGGCTGCTCATTTTCACCCCGCCACTCTCTTTTGTATTTTAGGTTGGGCTGTCAGTACAAGGTTATTTTTCCCTCTCTGTCACTGATACATAATGACAACCTAAACATATAGCTTAAGTACAGTTTAGTAGGCTGCTTGTTCCCTCTGGCACCTTTGTTTATTTATTTCTCTGCTGATGATACAAGCTGGCAAGAGTCAACTCTCTGCAGAAGGGTTCAGAAATTGGGAAGGAAAAGGGACAACACTATTGCATGTTGAGTTACCAATTCAATCACCGATAATGAGTGCATTACTCTATTTCCTTCCCATTGGGGCTGCTGTGCAGTTGGTTTATGTGCAGTACAGAAACTTAGTGAGCTGTCAACATGACAGTGACTTTCTTAATTCCGAGCATAGCTCTGCTTCTGCACTCGTGTGGAGGAACAACAAGGAGATCCGTTGCTGGCTCTGAAATAGGCTTGCTTGCTCTTTGGCTTTGAGAGTAACTTTGGCCGACTTAAAGCAAACATGATTCTTGGTTACTTTGACATGTTGACCTAAATTAAATGATGTAGATATAATGAAATTTACTGTGTGCAATGGGGTTGTGTACACCAGAGGAGAGAAAAAGCCCTTTTGTAAGTGTTATTTATGTGTTGTTTATGAACAAGAGTAGTACAGAAACGTCTGTCTCTGAAACTGGAATGACTAGATGTGTTTAGCATAGGAAGAAACAACATGTTACTTTCAGTTCAGCTTAATATAATTTGTTTGTTTGTTTGTTTGTTTTTTAATTGACATTTAAATGCATTGTTTACCCATGCATGTTTTCTGCTGGATGAACCTGCTTTTGCTGCTGTGAGTAAATTGATATCTGTCCACTGACTGATGAATGCTTGTGATCTATAGCCAAGGGCGAAGCTCTGGCCACTCAGGTGTTTCAGAAAGCCCAGCTTTGCTCTTACTGAGTTAAAGGCTCACCGTGTGGCGAGCACAGTGGCACTGCAGAGGTAGGACATTTCCTTGTTTGTTTTATCTAAGTGATACCCGAAGCCCTTTCACTGTGTGTGAAATATGTCTGCTTTTGTGCAAGTTCCTCAGTGAGCTTTGCCTCTGTGTTTTTTGTTTGCTGGAACATAGGCTTCCTCTAATCTGGGTTAGTGGGCTGCTGTCCTGTATGTGCTGGACACAAATCTTGCACTGCTTGTGCCCAGGCACTGTGTGAAGCATAGGAGGAGGTTAAGGGAGGGCAGGGGGACAGTCTTCCACGTCCCGCTTCTCTGCCCTTTGGAAGCAAATGCAGCATTCCTCTGTGCACTCTGTGCAGGCACAGGAGGAAGTATTCCCAATTTGAGTCTTTCAGGGTGAAAGGGATGGGCTGAACTCAGCCTGGAGCGTGCTGATGTATGTAACAGCACGTCCCTTGAGTCTGTCCTGGGGGAAAGCTTTCCACACTTCTGTGCAAGTGCTGCGGCATGTGTCAGCTTCAGTGACTTTTGTTAGGAATGCCTCCGTTCTGTTTCACAGGCCATACATAACACATGGTGTTTGTAGCAATATCTGCGTGTTTGTACAGACTTTCTCCTGGCTTTGTTTCTCTTTGTGTGTGTGTGTCTTTTTTTTTTATCTGTTCTTATTTACAAGAGCCTCAGAGTAGTCTCAGGTCTTAAAAGGCGTTTAGGGAACGGAGTTTGACCATCCTTAAGAAGGAGCTGTTTCTTGCCTTCAAAATTCTGAGCTGTGCTGAAGAGATACAGGAAGGTGCCACAGAGCAGAGTCACGCTGACAGGCAGAGACCTTGGGAAAACAGTCCTGGGTCCCACCCCTAGCCTGGCGATTCCACATGCAGGTAGAAAGGCAGGTATGAGTAAGTATTAAAGCCAGTAATGAGCAGACTTTTATATTTATTCCAGAATATCATGTTGTCTGTATCTTTTGTATTCACATACTTGCAAAGCATACTAAAATGTGCTGAGCTATTGTGCCTCCATTGTCAGTATATAGGCACACTTTTTTTCTTCCATTCACGTGCACTTCCACTAGCAATTGCAATAACAAAGCAAAGTGAAATATCAAACACAGTTGTTATTTGAAAATAAGTTACTAAAATGCATCCACCCGTTTCAAAGCTCACAACTCACTTTAGGCATTGGTTGCCTTTTACATGAGTGTGGTGGAAATGCTGAGTCACAGCTTGAAGCAGCGATTGAGCACCTGGTGGGCAGGCAGGGCCAACCCAGGGGAGCTCAGGTGCATGTGATGTACCTGAATGACTGGAAGGGGTAGAGTCAGAATGCAACCCTTCCCAGACCTCATTTAAGGGTTTGCAGTGGAGGCAAGGCTGTTTCGCTGGAGATCCCTGCCTACCTGAGGCATTCCAGGGGTAAGCAAATTTTCTTCGTTTCTGTGTCTACTGCTGCTGTATTTGGGCTTGTTCTTATTTGCTGCAGCTAAAGACTTTTGCCACCTTGCCATTATTGCTGTACTTTCCATCATGTTGTAGCATTACAGTATTACACATGAGTAACATCTGTTTTTCTGCTTGAGCTATGTCATTGTGTGGTGGTTCCATTTTGCTGACACCGTGTCATCAGACGACTCGTGCTAGGATCAGTGCTCGATATTAAGTCATAAGCAGAATTGCTGCGTGGATTTATCCTCATAGCTCTCCAAGAGTTAATGAGAACTGTATTTAAGGTTAGTTAGGAGAATTCACTGAACTGAAATTTAAAAAAATAACATGAGCCGAAATTTAGTTTATCCTCTTTCCTAGTCAAATAACAAACTGTGATTTTACAGTAATGTTAGGAATTCCCTAACGTATACAAAAAGTTGCAGCCTAGGTAGGCGGTAACTTTTCTGCAGGTGTACCTCTCAGATATTTCCTGCTACTTATTGTATTTCAAATCCGTGCTCAACTGTTCAGGTGTTTCTGTAGGCTTTGAAGATTATTTATTGAATTTTACAAGCTCCAATTCCATGTTTCAAGCCTGTTCGCTTTGGAACAGGAAGAAGATGGATTGGTTTTTATGTAGGAACGCTAACCCGGCCTATTGTACACAGCCACTGCCTCTCTCTTGATTTCCCCATTCCTGTGTCTTCCCACTCCCTGCTTCTCTGCCCTCGCACTTTCCAGCCCTTGGTGCTCACTGTTATTTGTGCTTTTCTCCCACTTGTCTCTGTGCCTACATGTATGCCCCTCTGTATGCAGGGCACAGTGTGCCCACCTATCTGTGCTCACCACCTGCGCCATCTCAAAAACGTGCAGCTTCCAGGAGCTCTGCTTGCTGGCTCCGGTGCAGCCATCTCCCCGTTCCTCTCCTCTCGGCACAGCTCTGTTATATGTCAGCAATACTCCCTCACCCCCATACTGTCAACGTAAAGTCTTTGGGTTTGGAAACACACCTCCCTCCTAGTTTTAGTATTAGGCTTTACATTAAACAAATGCTTTTGTGTAGATAATTGCTACTTGAATGGCTGTTCCTTAGATAAAAGATGATTTAAATAATAGGTAGTGACTCCTCTTTCAAGAAGAATACCTCTGCCATGTCTGCTCACTTAACATATTTCTGTATCGGTGGCTCCCTGTTTGGTGCACATGCAATATATACAGATGTTTACATATATAGTGACGTACAGTGCAATGTCTCAACACATCTGCATCAAGCCTATCTTAAAAAATATTTAAACCAGTTGAGTAAATAGGTAGCTGCCACGGCTGCCCTTTGTTTCCATGGAGTGACGTGACATGCAAGGATTTTGGGGGTATGAGCAGAGATATCTGTGCCATTGGATACTGCAGTGTGCTAGAACAGGCCTGCTGTACATGTTGCTAGAGCTCTGACACTTGTAGGGGTTTCTCTTTCCTACCACTATTTCCAGTGTGTTTTTCAGAAGACCCCAACTCCAGCTGCTAAAGAATCTGGCCAGGGATCCAGACTGAAAAATGCGGGTTGCTGTACTGTTTGGGAAGTCTGTGTAATTGGGGATGGGAGGTGGCAAAGGACTGTTGCAGCTGGAGTTGGAAAAGCTGAATGACACAACCTCTGCGCCGCTTTTGGATGCGGTGGCTCTCGCTGCTGTGACTGCAGGAATGGGAAGTGGGCTGCGTGTGGGCACACAGGGCCTGCTGTTCTTGGGAGCATGCTGGTGGCAGTCAGTCCCTCTCTGGTCTTCCTGGTGCTGGCAGCATTGCTTCTGATAAGCTGTGCTTGTGCTGCCTGCAGTGGGAGGGGACTGCCCTGGGGCTGGAGGGGACTGCAAGATGGTTTTCAAGGAAAAGCGCAGCACTGGGACTTGCCTGATCAAACAGCTGCAGCTGCACAAAGGGTCACATATCAGCAGACCGTTGGTAGTTAAAAGGATGAAACTTAAAAACAAGAAGTCCTTATGTGTGTAGAATTACAGGAATTAAAACTGAAGAAATTAAAAGAACTTCAGATATTCCCCCTCTCGTGTTTCCTTCCCTTTTTTTCCCCCCTCCTCCTTCCCTTCTGTTTGTTTGGAGACTTAATGGAAGTGGAAAAACAGCGGAGCTTCAGACGTTTTCATGTAATGCTGCAGTATTTAGGTAGACTACACCAAATGGCAGTATTTAGGGTGAAGAAGGTCATTTCTTGTCTTTCTGTTGTGGCTGCTCAAGGTGAGCCTTCTGCTCACCAATATCTGGAGCTGCCTGGAGATGTGCCTCTATTCCTGTGCTTCTCTTGCTGTTCTTTGGGAGAGGGTGAGGGTGCATTTATTATGTTTTGAACTCCGTGCACCTCCTCCTAAGAGAGGGGAATGTGCAAGGAACTGTCAGCTGTTAACTTTCTGTATTTTTTCCCTAGTTAAATGCTAAGTTTTGTTTAACAACGCAGTGCTCTGCACGGCTGTGCCTGTGAGGTCCCACACTGAGATCTGCTGGAAACCTAACCAGTCTGCACCACCCTCCTCTCATTCTTGGAGATGTGTTCCTTTCTTGAAGAAAAACACACAGAAGCACCAGGCAGCTTATTGTTGTGTTTAACTAGCTGCAAAAAGAAGGTGGCAAAGTGGCGATGGGTGCCTGGTTTCTCCCTTGACTGGTGTGCTGAATGTGTCCTGCTGCCTAAAACTACAGAGTACTTCTCTGAAATGCTTTCCCATGTCTTGAGGATGCAAAACTAATAAAGTGAACCATGGCTAGTGAGGAGTAATGCTCTCTAGTTGCTACTCTCATGGCCTTAGCTTAGCAGATATTTGTCTTTTTTTCATCTGTAAGATAACTGTAATGAAAACTAGTGAAGGGTAAGTGCTGACAGTACAACTATTTTTAGACAGCTTGACAGGAAGCATTTACTTCTTCCTGTTCTGTTTGATGTTCTGTTGACTTTCTCATAAATATTAACCCAGCTGGGGCGTCAGTGTCTGTTGCTACAGTGGGATGGTAATGACAATAACAAAAGTCAATGTCAGTAGTAGCTGAATTTAAATATCTTCTGTTGCTTTAAATAGATCAAGTGGATTCTGGTTGTAAAAGCACAGAATTTCCTATTAATTCTTTGGTTACACAGGGGTGTCTTCAGATTTCTACTTGCATGGTTGGGTTGGAAAGTGGGATTGGCTTTACCCATGAAGTATGGGCTCACACTGGATCAGGTTAGAGCTTCCTGCACTCCTGTCCATAGGTGGATGTTGGGTTTCCCTGAACTACCCAGTCCAGTGATATTTTGTGGTTTGATGATGTTTTTCCTGCATCCCCAGCCAAATTCCCATGTTGAATGGGATGCTGGATCCATTTTCTCCGTTATTTTCTTGAGTGATTTATACTTTCATGTCATGAAATCCCCTGCAAGTGCTGCCCACAGCAACAAAAGCAAGGCAGAGGTGAAACTCTCTGTTGTAAGCCTTCACCTCTTACCATGCCTGATTCCTGTGGCTCGCTGCCGTGTGAACGCTGGTTCTGCAGGATGCTTAGGGCAGTACCTTCTGTCAGGGCGTAGCACGCTTCTAGCGGTGATATCTGAGGTTTGCGTTTCCCCTTCAGATCAGATGCTGATGTGTGAGGTCTGAAAGGCAGGAGGTGCCGCTGTGCAGGGCGTGAGGGCTCTCGCCAAGGGCTTCCCACGAGGTGCTGTGGCTTCCCTTTCCCGGCGCTTCTGAACGCTGCAGAAAGCCTGCGCCTGCACCGGTGCTCTCCTCTGTAAATCGCATCTTTTATGACGAGTGATCTTTTTGCATTTAGCAACATAGCATTTAGCATTGCTATGTCCGTGGCAAGACTGAGTAACTGCCACCAACCCTGACCTTCTGCCTGGCAGCCTGTGTTCAGTTGTGCGTGCGTTCCTTTATTTAGACGTAACTGTTCCCAACTTACTCAGCTGCTTGACAAAAGCAGAAATGACAGCAAGGTGAGAGCTGTTGTGTTAGCTGTCACTCTGTGTTGCCTTCAAGTCATCGTCATATTACATACAGAGTGATAAATGATAATTAACGTCTGACTAGAATCTAAGTAGAGTCCTAATTATATGTCAGGGCAGGTTTTGGCAGAAATGAACAATTGCTATCCCTGCATCTTAATTTCTGCCACAATTTTAAGTGAAAGCAGAATCTGAAGTTTCCCAGAGTCTGCAGAAGGGGATATGTTTGAAGGAAATCTGCTTTTCCGTACATTCACTTGGATGTCACCAGTTCTAGTGAAAGCTTTGGCAGCATAGACAACAAGAGAGTTTACTTCCTTAAAAAATAACAACAACAACAACAGCAAAAGTTAGGGTTGAAGCTCCAGCATGTAGTCTGTAGCATTTGAATTATTTACAAACGCAGTTGCACTTTCCCAGCTGGAGGTACTTAAGAGCATAAGGCTCTACGGAATGCCTGGCTGCTTGACAGATAGAGTGGCTGGTCCAGGAAGCTGGTCATCTATTTTAAAGCATAATTGCTTGTTCAGCACAATTAGAGAACTGATTGCTTCCCTAAAATAAATCAATATGTTTGCTAGCATAAATAATTAAGACTTCTTGAAAAGCAGTATTGGGTTGGTTTTGTTCTTTGTTTTCTATTTGGGTGGAGAAGTCTTGGAAGACTAAACAGGGAAGGAGTCGACGTTTGGGGGCTACCTAAAATAATTAAGGAACCCTTGGAAGTTTGAGATGTGTCATAATGAAATAGAGAATAGCATCACTGCTATGCTCAATTGCTGTCTTTTTTTTGCAATGTTCTGAGAGATTTCGGTGAGGACAGGTTTTGTGGGTTTGCTTTTTTTTTTTGTAAGCAGGAGTTAATAAAGAATACGAACAACAGACATGATTAAAACTTTAATAATAGCAAATGATTTGCAACTAGACTTTTGACACAGTAAGAGGGAAAACTGCTTGCACATATGCGTAGTTAGCTTGTAATTTCTATTCATATTTTAATCTCCTTTGGAGTTCAATATTAATCTTTCAAAACACACATGTTGCTAATCAAAATATTACTCTTCTAAAGATTTTTGCCTGAAATACCCACCAGAAGACATACGTTTTTAGAGAATGTGTTACAACTTAACAAATATAGACCAGACAACTTACTTTTGGGTTGGTTTTGCTAATTTTGTATGTAGTGGAATGAAGAGCCTTGTGAATGTTAATTGATACCAGCAACACAGGATCATTAGCTTGTATGATTTTATTTTCTTCTGGAGTTCAAGTAAAAGAAGGGGAGTGAAACCCTGGCAGGAGACATGAAATGAAAAACACATGTTGCACAGAAAAGCTGTCCAGGGTACAGAGCACCACAGTGCAGCTCATTAGATGCTAAAATAACTGTTACTCCATTTGATGTTGCGAGCGCGTTTTTGTGCCATGAAAAAGCAAAGCCAGATCACTTTTGAAAAATGCAGAATGTTTTCTGTTGGGGCTGTTTTTCTGGCTGGGGTAATGGGAGGGGAGCACAAACTTCCCTGAGGTTCTGGGTCCACTAGCAAAGATCCTGGGGCTGATTGGTGCATGCTGTAAGGAAAAGGCTGACTCCTGTTGTGTGGCAGTAGTGAGCACTATGTATCTACAACTCCCATCCCTGGAGACTGCTGTTTGTGCAAGTGTGGATTTCTGGGAAGAAATTCATCATGTGCCCCATGTCTTGAGCCCCAGACACGTCACAGCTGGGACAAATGTGGCATGATGAAGAGGGGAAGGATTGCTTGGTGTGCCCTGCCTGGACCCACCACCATCTTTGGGGCTTTTCGAGCAGCATTAAATAAATAAATATATAACTCTTCTCTAATGTTTACATCCTGCAGAAATTCCAGAGTCATATGATTCACAATCTCTTTGTTTTGGGGGGAAAACTACCACTGGGCTTTGGATTTAAGATAAAAAGGGGTTGATGCCACTGCTAGTGGAAGTAATTTGTATTCTTCTTGTGGGATCTTTGCTGTCAGAACAAATAACACGTCTGCAGCTGCTCTATTTGGGGGTGTGAGATGATGGGGCATAAGCACCTGAGACAACACTGGTTTTGCTGGGCCCTGCATGTACAAATTTTACTTTGCTTTCCCCTTTCCTCCTTTATCTGTATTTTGTGCATCATTTAACAGCTGTAAGAGGTTATGCTCAGAAATTGAATGAGAATGTTCATTTTGGTTTCTTGCTCCTGGCTGAACTGTTTGTGTGTGGAAACTGTCTGAAGGTGAAATTGCCTTGAAATAATAAGCAAGGATTGTACAGCTGACTTTGAGCTGAAAGAAGCCTGATTGGGAGCTTTTGCTCCTTCCCATGTGAGGCTGGAAACAGGCCTCTGCAAGTGAAATTGTGTGCTCTGAATGGTCAGTTTCCAGCCACTTATTCCTGCCTTTGTGTTGGGCATTGGCTTGAGCAGCTCTTCCGCTTTGTTGTCAGGGCACACAAATCTGGGCTCAGTTTTCCTGGGCTGAATGAGCCACGTTCTGGCAGTCCTGGAATAATGCAGTTTGGAAGGAACTTCTGGTGAGGATCCAGTGCAGCTCGCAGCCCATCCAGCTAAACCAGACTGCTGGGCCCTTGGCAGGACAAGCACTGAATCTGCGAGGATGGGGAGCCCATGGGCTGTGTGCCAGCACTTGGCCACCTTGTGGGGAAGCAAGCCAGGGCTGCACAATAGCTCGTGCAGCCCTGGGTCTCCCCTTGTCATGGCTTCTGTGTAGTGCAGCTCATCTCCTGGCCATTATGCTGTGGGTTCTTTGTCCAACACTCACATCCTGTGCGTGAGCCCAGCCTTAGTTGGTACTTTTGATGGAAGTTTTTTTTCAGAGTTTCTCTCCATGCATGTTTATTTGTAGTGCTGCCAGACACTGCAGAGCTTCTGTGTTATGCTTTTCAGCAGACATCGGTGTGAAAGAGGAGAAACCAGTATTGAGGCACTAGCACATGCAGTGCCAGGCAGTGTTCCTGTGGTCAGCAGGCCTCTGTCCCCCCAGCTGTGATGAGAAGTGCCTGATGCTCATCAGTGGTCAACAAGGCTTTACACACACGGTCATTTATTTCATCTGCCTTGCTCTCATTTTCCAGCTGGAGAGCAAAGGGTCTGGTGATGAATCTGCCTTTCGTGTGCTCCTCCCTAGAGGGTGCCATCATCCCGTGCTGTGCAGCCAATGCTCCACAGCCAGGAAGTGTGCAGCCCTGCCAGGTGCGCTGCTCTGCGCGCTGCATTGAGAACTGCTTCTGTCAGAGATAGCTTCAGCAGGAGGAAATGTGGTTTTGAGATGAAGTTGTATGTTATTCAGAAACTGCACTGACCGTTTAGCAAAGTGAATGCTTACTCCCCAGTTTGTAAGCAGTCACTGGAGGATGGAAACTGAAGAAATGCAAAACTCTTTGTGTCCTTCTGACCCTACATTGCCTTGGGAAGGCCCCTCGGCCAGGTTTGAGGTTGCAGTGCTTCTGGTGTTTAGCTGTTTTGAAGCAGCACTTTGAAATACAGTGTTCTTAAATGACTGTATGCCCTCAGATAGAGTGTGTGAGGAGGAGAAGGCACTGAGGTTTTTTGTGGCTTTAGCAATCAACAGCGCATATCCCTTCTCTGAAATGACAGCATGGTCCCTGTGTGTGTATTGAAGCTCTTTTCCTCAGTACGTGTGTTTGCGGGGGTTCAGACCAGCATCACACAGCATCCTGGCTGGGCTGGGGAAAGTGCTGGGATGAGGTGGTGTTGGAGGAGAGGACAGGGCAGCTCCTGAGGAGGGATCCATGCAGGCCCCCATCCTCTTGCAGCCTGGCAGCAGATGGGAGCAGGGAAACAGTACTGGAAATAGTGCCATGAGGTTCTGCTTCAGCACGGTGTCTGTCTGCTGTGTCCTGCTGCTTGCTTTAGAGACACAGTCACTGCAAAAAGCTCCTTGAATGCTTTCAGTTCATGCTGTTCCTTGGTCATGAAACCTGATCGGAAAGGAGACGTGTCGATGATGAGTTTATTTCATCGAGCAGGCTGCCATGAAGACTGCATCTTGGTGTATGCCTAGGTTCTGATTCCTCGGGAGCTGGTGAGGATTTGGTGGTTGTTTTGAAGCAGCCAAGCATGAAGAGAGCCTTTCAGAGCTGTGTACATATTTTCTCTCTATTTTCTTTGCTAATGCCTCCAAGCCTCTAAGAAAACAAATACTGACTGCAGACAAGGACCTTTGATGTGTCTGAGGAAAATTCCCTTTGCTAAAAGATAATGTGCCAGCTCTTTGCATGATGGGTGATAAATTGTAAGGTGCTGAGAGGTGACAGTGGCTCACCAAAATTTCAGTGACCTTCATCTACATCAAGGTAGAGAGGTGGTACTTTTGCTGTTGTAACTTGCTTGAAATGCTTGCCTGCTCCTGCTATGAATTAGGCCTTTCCTGCAGTTTTGCTGTAAGTGGGTCTCTGCTGTCTTTTTCTTAAGTTTCTCTTAATGGCTTGGGACTTCGGGGAGCCAACCTGAGCAGACTGCCAGCAGCACAACAGAGGCAGTCACCTGACACTGCTGTGTAGGGATCTTCAAGCTTCAAAGGCTTCTGCAGAACTTCTCAACGCAGGTCATGTAGACTTAGAGGGGCTGTTGTTTTCCAGAGAACTTAAATAACTGAAATATGCATGCCATCTTCATGGCTGATCAGCTACAGGCAGAGGGCTCTCTTTGCTGTGGAGAGAGCAACCTTGTGGCGGGCTGGCAGGAAGGGTCAGTGTTTCCTTCGGGAAGGATCTCCTCCATGAGGTGTCTTCTGATTAAAGCTCGCAGCTGATGACCATCATACTGACAGGTTATCTCCTTTTCTTTCATTCAAATAACACAAATTCAAATTACATAAAGAGGGGGAAAAAATTCTAAAGGTTGTGGGAAGGAAACATGTGGGGTGCTAAAGAGGTATATAGTAGAACTGGTAAGGAAATATTTGATAGTACCTTTAGAAAGTCTCTCAGCCTTCAGGAGTGCTGCAGAGGAGAAAGAAGCCAGCCCCTCGAAGGCAAGGGGTTTACAGCTTGCTGTGGGACTCCTGCCAAAGTCAGTGTACCTCTGGCATCTTTTCCACGTGGAAGCTGAGGATGGATGACGGATGGCTGCTAGCTTAAGAATCCAGATGCCTTTGGACTCTGCTTTCTTATCACAGACTTTATAAGACATGGCAAGCGTGACCCACTTCTGCCATTGCACAGCTTTGCTGCTGCACAGACCCAGCCCTTGGAGCTGCTGAGGACTGGGTCACTGAAATCATCTGGGTTAAAAGAACTATCTTGCCTCTCCATGTTTCAGCTATTTCTTTTTCAAATGGCAATACTTTTAGTGGTCCACTTCCCAGCCTGTTCTGTGGGCTGTCATGGAGGGGTTACTGCTGCCTGAGCATTGCCAAAATGAGTGGTGGTGAAGAGCGGAGGGAGAATGGGTGGCTTTGAATGGCGGTTTGCCTGCGCCAGCCTTGTTGCCACAGTTTTCAGAATGGGGAACTGTGGCATTGCATGCACAAAGGAGGATTTGCTTCCCAAAGGGTTTCAGTGAGTTTAGCTTCAGGATTAAAGGGCTAATTATCACAAAACAGTGCTTGATGTTTCATTGTAAGAGTAACTAACACCATTAATGGTGTGTAAACATAATGTATGTTAATGAGACCCCTACATCTAAAAAATAAGCCTGTGCAGGAGGTGGGCTCCAAGGCATTTTTCATGGGCTGGGAAGTTTTCTGTCCAAAGATAGCTCATGCTGCTATGAGATTTCCTTCAAAAGTGTTTGGTTTTTTGTTTCTTTGGTTCCTCAGAGGCTGGTGGGGTTTTGTTTGTTGTTTTTTTGTTTTTTTTTTTACCTGTGTGCTGTAGCTGTTTTTTCAGCTCGTGAGTTTTGATCAGGCCGGGAAAGCCAGTTTTAGCTGCCTTGGGCTTGTGCAGTTTACTTGGTTTTGGACTAAGACTTGTTTTAATTTGGTACAGGATGCCATGCCAAGATTACATTGTTCCTACTTGTATCTAATAATATCTTAATCCACAAATAATTGTAAGGAAGTCACTTAGACCACTGTCAGAAGAATTTCAACCAAAGACAGCATAATGAATGGGATTCTTCACTGAGAGCGATGCAAAGCGTTGGGTCAAGCCCCAGGGTGCTATCCCACGTGCGTGTCATTTGTGCTATGGAAACCCAATGTCATAGAAGTCCCTGCCAGCCCTCCCAGCTGAGCACTGGGGAGTAAAGATGTCGTACAGGTGGATGTGAGATGTGCAACAGCCCCAAGGTAGCAGAGCAGTTGCCGTAACAGCCAGCAGCAGACATTATGCAGGAAGTTATCCAAGCCTGTATTGATGCTGCTGGAATTAGGGCAGGAATTTAGCTCTCCCAGCTGCCAAGTGCATCTTTTGTGTGGCCAAGGTGTCAGGCTCAGTTCTGGAGTAGCAGGGAACTGGTGGCAGTGTAAACAGTAGCAGCAGGCAGGGCTGCTGGTTTGGTGCAGAACTTGCACAGCTGTGCCACTGTGCTCATATAATCACGTTAGACAAGTCCAACTATCAAGCAGGCCACACGGCCTGCTCTGTGGGGTACGCCTGTAGAGGTGGGCCCATCAGTGAGCATGTGAGGGCTGAGCTGGGCAGGTCTGAGGGCAGGCGAGCCTGATAGCTGCGTGGGTTGTGCTGTTAACTGTTCTCCTAATGCACTCAAAGCCATTAACTCTAAAGAAATGGCAATGAGCATATTACTTTTAAATGACGTATTTGGTTTTTCTGGCAAATGCTTTAATTACAATTATGTCTTTTGCCAGATTGCTAAGCAATTAAACTCTAATCAAACCCAGAAGAAAATACTTCCACAGAGTGCTTTCAGTGCAGTTCCTGGCTGAGGCTGTAAGGACGAGCATTACTTACAGGGGCACAAGAACAGCATTATATGGTTGCATGGAAGTTGATGACAAACCTTCATTAGGAGTCAAAGCCTTTTGATGTCCAGCGAATACATTTTTGGATGCGTGTATAATCAGGTTATACATATGAGCTTAAAAGCAGCTTCTCTGGAAGCCCTATAGGAAATTCTTAGTTTTCACAACGTGTAGGAGAGATCCATTTCTGTATATGTATTTAGCATTAACTTCCTCTCAAGTGCTGTTACCTTACACTGCACACCATTAGCCTGTGCTGTTTCCAGGTTGGTCACGTGGTTTCTAAGCATCCCTGGCTGCTTTCTGACCGACTTGTCAGGCAGGGGCTGCTCCTGCTGGCTGCCTGCAGCTGCCCTGATCCCCATGGATGTGGCACAAACACGCTTTCCTCTTAGCGCTCCTGGATGGTTGCTGGTGGTTCATTCACTGTGAGACCCTGTTAGCAGAGACCCTCCTCAACACAAGCCTCCTGTGTGGATGTAAAAATGTATTACTCTGCAGAACAAATGCATGGGTGGGAACACAACAGCTACACTATTGAAAGGCATTTTGGAGCCGAACACTGCTGGCTCTCATACAGCCACGGCTATTTTAACATGAGCCGGATGAGCCAGTCCAGATTTTTTTTCCCCCTTGTTACATTTACAACTCAAATGAGCTTGCTGTGCTTTGGAAAAGTGCAAGAAGTGAAAAGATTTCAGTCCAAATCCCTCAATGAGCTTTAGTATTTTCAGCGTCAAAACACCAAGTACTTTACAGACAGCATGCTGATAATGAGAGCTAATAACTTTCCAGATGTTTGCTGTTATTGTGCTACACATGACTCTCTTTTGAAGGTTGGCAAAGGGGTCCTGCCAGTTGTTGTTGGTGTGTGTGTGTGCAGCAAACAGCTGGTTTGTTTGAACTCGGAATTTTAATATTTCCAGTTCCATGAAAGTGGGATGGGGGGAGGAGGCTCGTTGTACAAGAGAGGGAGTGCATTGAATTCAGAAGCAGAGAGGGAGGGAGAGGGAGGAAAGGATCACAATACTGCGTGTGCTTCAGTTTCAGTGGATCAGATCTTTCCTCTATCTGCATCCAAGCTATTTGGTTGTGATCAGATGATCAGAACTCAAGAAAGCGATTGGAGAGCAAGCTGGCTGCAGCTGCACTCTAGGCTGTTTTCAGGGACAAGGAGCCACTGTTTTTCAAACATAGCGTAAACATAGAAGTTATATTGTAAGCTTCAGGATGCAGATATGGGTTGTGCTGCCAGCATTGTTCTGCTTCAAGCCTTTCGTTCTGTGGTACAGAGGAACTGTCCACATATTTGTAGGCGACGACGGCGAGAGGAGTTGTCACATGAAATCCTACCACTGGACAGCGATGAGGAAATGAGCAGACCCAGGACTCTCATCATCATGGTACAGTATACTTTAATCAGCAGAGAGAGTTTGCTGAATTATTATTACAGATGCTGCGTGATTTTTTTTTTTTCTTTAACTGTGCAATTGGAGAGAGCTTGACAGGCTATTTGCAGCTGTGGATCATTCTGCTGTAAGCTTGCTGTCTGTTCACAAGCACAGCCGAGTTGTTACTTTAATCTCAAACTGAAGCTGTGAGCTGCACATAGGCTGTATGTAAAGGTTGTGCCTGGTTAATTTGCAGATGTGTTTTGTTGCTGTTGGTAAGAAGAGCAGCGTTGGAGCCTGTGTTGTGGCTGTGTTTTATCTCAGACTTGAAATTCCAAACAATAGACAGCTTAGAAAACATTTACTAAGTCTGCTCATCATAAGAACAAAACCAAAGTCAGAAGATAGGCAGAGAAAACTTTACTTTGCCCCAGAATGTGGCTGGAATTTATATCAAGTTGTTTGCAGATAAGCTCCCATATTTCTTTGCTGCAAACTGTTAGCAGCAGGATCATGTATGCAGGCTCACCCCTTCCTGGCTGGGCGAGTTCCCTCATCTCAGTAAGGAGTGGGGCTTGAAAGACTTGCTGTCTTGGGTAGTTGTTTTCTCTCGTGACTGAATGGGTTCATTTTTATATTGTGGCTGGAATGTAAAAAGCACTATAGCTTTATTTGGAGTAAGTGATGAGGTTGTTACAAGTCATTCTTTCGGAATGGAGAGTGCACTCACCCCACTTACTGCTCCTTGCTGAACACAGGTGTAATGAGCATCGCCAGGCCCTGAAGTGGCTGAGGTCTGACGTGGCGGTGGTTTTGTGCTGTGTAGCTCTCACTTCATGAAAATATTATGAAGGTACCACAAATAGTATGTCAGCGTATCAGAGCAATCATTTGAGCTTCTGAAATTGTTTGGATTTGGTGTTTTTTTTTTCTGTAAAGGATGTTATGAAGTCCAAATTACATCCCCTGATGCCTCACTGTACTACACAGGGCAGTAACTTGAGTGCATGATGGTAACATCAGAGAGTTTAATAGCTGTCATGAGGTCTGGCAGTGGTTTGGGTAGAGCCTTGCTGCCCGTGGAGGTGTGTATTGCAGTCATGGCAACTATAGCAGCTAGGATCTGATCCAAGTGTGCTTTAACTATCAGCTGAGGGTATTGCCCAGTGCCCAGGTTGTTGCTACTGGTCACATGGAGGGAGGCAGCAGGTTTCATCATTGTGAAGCTGGTGTTCAACTGTCCTCTACTTTAAAATCTAGTACCTATAAAACAAGCTTTACCACTACTCTACTTAATAGTGAAATAAGCAACTTCGACCACATTCAAACAAATAGTTGCCTCCCTCCCAGTGGTGATTTCAAGAATAGTGAGTTCAGAAAGGTCTGGAAGAAATTGCAGCATGTCAGAGTATGAATCATCTGTGCAACTTGCTTCAGCCCTTGCAAGAAAAGGGCAGGTTGGGGTTGTGGTAGAAAGCAACACCCCAGTACCTGAATGTGGGCTGTCTGCAGCCTGTGGAGCTCCTGTGTAAGTCCTGGGAGGAGGGCTCTGAGCAGCCAGCCCTCACTGTGAGGGGAAGGGGCTCCCCACAGTCTGCAGGGCTGGGGATACTATGGGGTCTGCCACCGATTGGCTTTGGTCACAGATACACCTGCCTCTTGTAATAATGGTACAAGAAAATGGGGGCATCTGCAGCAACTGCTAATGCACTGGTGCTCTTCCTGCCCAAGTTCTGCCCCTTTCCCAGGAGGTCTGTGTGGGCTCCTTTCCTCCCCCAGCTTGCCTGGAGAAGGGGAGGATGAGCAGCCCGGGCTGGCTGTGGGGCTGGTGCTGTCTGGGGCAGGTGTGTCATGGGAGAGCTGCTGGCTTCAGAGTGCTGCTGCAGTAGAAATATGCAGTCCCATTTCCACTAAAATTCTCGTGTGACTTGAAAGAGCAGCATGATAAAGATGACTGGAGTTACACTCGTAACCATTTTTCCCCTTGGCCTGTTGTAGATCATGGAAGTTTATGTCTGGAAAATACAATGAGGCAATTATGTAGGCAAGCAGGAGAGTGTTTAGTTCAAAACGTCATTATTCACTTTGTGCAGATGCCAGGAGCTAAGCTGATCCTAATGAGATTACAGAGTTTGCAGGTCTGAGGGCAGTGGGTGCGCCCAGAGAGGTGGAGGATCCTGGCATGCAGTGCTTGAGGTGCTCTGAGGCACCCAGATCCCTGCGGGCTCCTGGTGGCCTCATGGAGCCAGGAGTTGGACTTGGTGGTCCTTGTAGGTTGCTTCCAACTCAGGATGCTCTGATTATATGAAGAGCTGGCACTTCTGCCTTTCCAGGCTTCAGAGGAGATGGCCTGCCTCTTAGTAGCTGGTGTGCTGCTGGATGTGTGCCTCCTACTGCATGTTAGTCCGTAGTTACAATTTTGGATGATTAATCATGTCCTATTTATGAATGGCATTTTTTAAGTCCCCAGCTCTGCTGTGTGTTCTCATAAGTTTGCATGCCATGTAAGACAAAAGAAAAATCCGAATGTTGCCTTGATACAGAGAGCGATCCCAAGGAACAGAGAGCAGCAGTTCAAAATACTTGCAGTAAGTGTATGGCGCCAGAGGTACAATGGGTGACAAAAGGAGAAGACCCCAGTACAGATTTCAGCTGTTGCTGAACAACCACCCAGTAACCACTCCATGAAAGCTGCATGCATCACAGCAGGTATTTCTAGCATTCTAGTCCTTATTGAAAAGGATCGGTGATGTCTTTGTCCACTGACATTTTTTCTTTTGCAGTTTGTTAGTTTAGAAAACTGGTATTTCTTCTTGGGCAAGATAGGTTGATGCTGTTTTAAATCCTGACTGAATCCACAAAGCAGGGAAAAGATGTTTGTTTGTTTTTTTTAAAAAAAAAAGATAACTGGAAGTCCTCTGTCATTGACTGTGGTGTGCCACCTTGGACAGAATCCTTGGAGCTACCAGAGACATGTAAAATAAGTATCCAAACAGCTGCTAACCAGGTGTATAAGTTGAATTGATATGTTCTGCATTTAACAGACCACCTTGTTATTTTCTGTGCCGTTAAGAAAATGTCTTTAAGAGCTAGTTTCAAAATAAGTCCACAGGGTAGTGGGGCTTCAGATATTAAAAACCTATGCAGACTGAATGCGATTGACTGTATATACTTTTTCTGAGAGGGGGGTAGGGGAAAAGGAGGAGGGAAGGGGAAGATGCCTGAGGAAATAAAATACAGTGCTTAGAGCTATGTGGTACTGTTTGCAAATAGAGTACTAACACTTAGGATGACACTTTGCATTTGGAACTTGTGACTGGAAAAGAAGTTGAGCTTTATTTAGTAGGTCATTTATTGTTTTCTTTTCACATGATTTATTATGAACTTTGGCAGCTGAGATTTGCGTGGAAGATAAGAGCAAAGCATGAATTTCCCCCTCCTCCCTTGGTACCCAGCTACACAAACACATGGTAAAATGTTTTGCATTTTGAACAAGATGTTGTAACTTGAAGTGATCCGCTAGCTTGAATTCAGCAACAGCAAAGTGACAATATTACTCTTTGTATTCAATTTTTCATCTCTGAAGAGAAACAACTTGCAGAGATTTTCTCTTTGTTCCAGTAGTGGAAGCATAAGAACACCTGTTGCACAAATGCAGGTTAGCTTCTCTGCTGTCAGAGCTGCTTCTTGTGTCACTTTGTAAATGGAAGGTTATTCTTGCAGACTAGAAGTAGAACACGAAAGCATGGTTTTGAGTTTTCATTCTTGAGAAACATCTCACCTAATAGCAAAAGTTGTGCCATATACCTACTGCCATATACAACCAATTAATTGCAACTCTATAAATCATTTAGAGATCCCACTCACAGCTTATTGATTTTACAGGAGTTGGGTTGGTGTGCACCCAAATGGAGAAGTCAGGTTTACCTCTGTGAGGAAAAGGGTCTTCTCTTATTCTGATGCCTTAGAGCAAGAATATTGTTGGAAAGCCAAATTATCCAGTGCTGGAAAGTTCAAAAGAAATATTTAAAATATTTTTGCCTTCCAACTCAGGTCAGAAGCTTCAACATGAAATAATTTATTGTCATTTAAAAATGTCCTCCGACTTGAGGAAAGATATTTTATATTGCTTTCACCTCTTATTAATGTTGCAGTGATGTGTTTAGCATTATAGTATGTGTAATTAAATGTGAGTCTGTTAGCTGTGTTCTTAGGGCAGCTTATGAAGTGTGTGGATTCAAAATAATAAAGCAGGTGATGAAAGCGTGCGTTTACAGAAGAGCATATTTTTTTGTTCCCTTTTTGTGAAAGAAGTGATCTGTTTATTTGTGAGCAATAACTCCTAGAAGGCGTAGGGTAGGATATAACTTAAAGGTACATGGAAAAGTCTCTGCTAGTAGCGCTCATTGGGAGTACTTCATGAGGGCATTATGCAGTTGAGATGTGTGCTCAGAATGCTTCCTGGGAGAGAAGGTTACCTATAGGAAGCTGAAAGCCAAGAGAATAAAGAGGAGAAAAAAGAAAAGAAAGCCCTACAGCCTTTGGCCATCAGCAGCCACACTGCTTTGCATGTTAAGCACACTTATAAGCAAATCTGTGCATGCATGTTCTTCATCTGCCGCAGTTCTGTCTGTGGGGTGCTGTATGTTATTCTGCCTGGCTCTAGTTCTGATGGGCTGTATCAAACACCAGCCTGATGTGTTTCCCTTGGTTGTTTTGCACCTCCATTCTTTTTTTGGCTGAAGTATTCTCATTTTACAAAGGAAAACAGAAGAGTTGGGAAGGAAATCCTGATGATCTTGTCTGGGATTCTGGAATTGGGTAGTCTCTGGTTGTAGAAACCTTAAACTGTTTATAATGGTATATGAGAATATACCAAATCAGGCTAGTGTGCAAATCTTGCATTTGTCTGCTGGCTAGGCTCTGTGGGTGGTTTAGGGTGACAATGTACGTGAAGAAGGGCTGGGAGCTCTAAAGCTGCACGCTGCTGCATCTGCTGAGTGGTGTCATCCCATGCTGATCAAGCTCTGTTACAGGAGTGCATCCCAACTCACATGTGGCAAGTTGGGGCACTTGTAAGTGAGCAGGACACGGCAATAGCCCCGTGGTGCTTTGCTTCATGCACGCAGCCAGCATGGCTCAGGTGTTTACATGGTGGTATCTGCGAGCATCTGCTGAGGCCTGGAGGTGAGCAGCAGCTTGGGGCAGTGGGGCTTTTGTTTTCTGTGCAGTGCTGTCCTGGGTCCAGGCTTTGGTGAGCTGGGTGCAAGAGCTGCAGTTGATTTAAAAAATAGATTAAACTCTTGCTTCCAGAAGCTGTATCAGTGTCCATCTTTGCTCCGTGTCTCCTGATGATGTTAATCCACCGATGACTGTGGCACCAAGAGCTGCCTTGGCTTTGTTTCTGCACAATCATATGACAGACTCTCACATATAGACAGACTCTCACATATAAACAGACTCTCATGAGTACAGCTGATCTGGATCTAAATGCGTGTTAGCTGTCCAGTATCTGTTTCCAGGCCTTTGGCTACAAATGTGGGGATATCGATCTACCTGGGAGCAGCTGTGCTGAGTGAGCAGGGCTGGTGCAGGGTGGCCCTGCTGAGGGACAGGCACGTAGTGGGGAAAGCTGCCATGGCAAAGGGTGTGTGTGAGGGGGAGTGACTTGAAGATGAGAGAGAAGACAAGTGGAAAATGCTGCTCCTCCCCTCCTGAAATGAGTTTGGCATGCTGCTGTTGAACTCAGATAAGATTTGATTTGTGAGGGCAAGTAACTACTGTGATACGTTGATGTAGCAAGGTATTCCAGCTGACAGCCCTTTTTCTCCCTGCTTGTTGTTACCAAGAGTTTTGGTTTTGTTCTGCAGTAAGCGTTAGTCCTTCTAACAATGTTCATTCTCTCTCTCTTTTACCTCCTCAGCACTTCCTTCCCAAAGTGGGAGAAGTCTTCAGCTTTGACTTCTGGATAAATGCAATCCATTCACATCCTGGTTAGGTGGGAAATCTGAGTAGCATGTGACAAAACACTTCCTGCTATTTTTCACTACCATGGATTTTCTTTTTTACAAGTTTTAATGCACTTGGTCTAAACCTAATTTGAATAAATCAGAATTCTAGTTCAGGTCATTCAGATACTCGCCTTAAGCAAAGCTGCATTGCTCTTGAGAGGGCAGGGGATATCTCTGAGTGTTTCTGTGATTCATAGTCTTCTATACGTAAGAATTGTTTGATTTTAATGCACATAGCTTCTGTTGCTCTGTAGCCTCCCCAGCAACCTCTGAGCAGCAAGGTGGGGTGACGCAGCACAGTCCAACAGGAGCCATTGCACGCAGCTCCCTTTCCCAAATAACAACAGCGGAACCATCTCATTTCAAGCCTGTGTGGCTGCAGATAGTCCCAGGTTGCAATAGAACGATAAACTGTGCAAGGCACTGCAAGTACATCTGTGCTTTAAAACGATGTGTGGGTTACTGTGCGTGCTGTAACACGTTGTGCAGATAGCCTCCATGATCTTCTTTTGTTTCACATCCCAGGAGAGTTGTCACCTGATTTCTGAAAACTCGCAAGAGATTCTGACTTCTAGATTCCATTTCCAGTACCATGAAAGCTTCTAATGAAGGCATGGCCACTTTTTGACTGTTAGGTAACTACTGTCAGTCTGTGAGTGTGTACCATTGAGCTCCAGGTTGCGGTATCTCCAGTAGCTTGAATAAGTGGACAAACATAGGTGGTTTAACCAAAGAAAGGTCCAGAAAGGCAGAACACAGGATTTCATTTCTAAGGCTAAGCAGCCTTTCAGCACATTTGATCCTATCAGCTAGCACTACCTGGCAGCTCTGCTTTTGTCTGTGTGAAATGAGAAATTAACTCTGCCAAGGTGCTCAGGTAACTGCATTCTTGCACATTGCAGTGCTGATGTTTCAGGAGCACAGAAATGATTGCAGTGTCTGGAGCTAAGGAAAGCAGAGTGCCCAGGAAACGCAGGAGCCATTCCTTGTCTTCTGGGTTCTGAATTGCTTCCTGGAATAACCAAGTTTTATGGCCTGACGTAGTTAGTGGGGTGAAACATGCCATGGGATAGGAAGGACTGGCATTCAGCATCAAAAGGCGTGTCACTATTTACTATTTGAGGATGTTCTGGGGGGCAAGACTCTGATGTTGTGGGGCACTATTCCATGTCTGGTCCACTGTAAACCAGCTCAGATGCTGGCCCAGTGCCTCCTCCACTGAGGTAACGGCTTGTGTGGGCATATCCTCAGTCAGAAGGAGGCTTGGCACACTGATCCCATCATTCTTCTGCAGGCCACTTATTTTAGACTCAGGAACCTATATAAATAAGTATGTATTATTTAAAAAAAAAAAAAAAAAAAAGTGCCTTTTTTTTTCCTGTTAATTTGGTGCCTCTTCAGAACAAAATGTTATGTTCTGTCTGAGCAGAAAGAATTTGCCTGCAATATCTTGCTTTTACAGTTGCAGTCTGTTAATAATTATTGCCAATTTGTGGTTAGCTTAGAACATAATAGTCTCTGTGTGTGGTTTTCAATGAAAAATAGCCATTGTGATGTTTTTCAGACTTCTTTATGCCTGGGGCATTGCTCTGAATGCAGTGTATGGAACCAGTTGAATAGAACACTTCATGTCTTGGTGTTTGTTTGTCCTTACTTCTCATCTGTCAACTGCTGTGCTCGTTTTCTTTTTATTACTACTGATACTTGCTTGAAGATGAGACAGCCAAATTCACTTCTCAGTTTTACATGTGTAAATCCAGCAGGACACATTTCTGACTTAATGCAGTAAAACAGATGAGAAACGTAACTTTGCTGCTTGCATGTTCTTCTTTTTACAAAGAAATCATGAAATGGAAAATGTGTGTGGCCTTGATGTGTCAGTGAGTGATTAGCTATGAAACAAGCATGTTGGGAGTTAAAACTTCTTGGCGTCATCACTGACAACTTTCCTTTGGCATTTATACATGCTACAATGGTGTTTTCAACAGGTGGTGACTTATCTGCTAAAATCAGATCTTTCAGAGGGGAAACCGTAACAGTAAAGAGATGAGATGAGTTACTGAATCTTGAATTCCTGGAACCAGATGCCCATCCTCCTTTTGAGAGGCTCCTTCCATCAGTAAGCACTGTGCAAATGTATGCCTACAGCTCTTTCTGTAGGAAATCTGGTCTTAGCGGGTTTATGAAGGACTGTTTCTTAGAAGAAACGTTGCCTGAGATTGGGCCTCTATCTTCTTGCTTTTGGGTGCTTGGGGTTTGGAAGCAAATAATAGAAATTGTGTTCATGCAGCTGATCTCCATTTCTCTGTTTCTAGTGCCTTAGCTTTCCCCTGTCCGTAATCCATTCTCTCAGGTGCCCAAGGAGTCTTTTCACATCTTTTTTGGGGTGTGCCTGGTTCACCCGGGTTGCAATTTGCCCCTTGTGTAACACAATTTTTGTTTCTGCTGACAATGCAGCAGAAACTTCAGCTGGGGGAGGAGCTGTGACCAAGGTGTTTGTCACCTGCTGCTGATCAGGTGCTGCTGACAGGCAGTGGGCTCCTTCCCCAACACCTGTGTCAGTGTAAGGTAGTGTGTTTGGAAGTGTAAGGAAAACTCATCCTCGTCTTTTGAACTGAAGAACTATTTGTAAATAACAGAAGTGTTCATGAGCACATGCATAATTTTCTAGAAAAAGTAGAAGTGAATCCTGTCGAAGCCTGGTACGCTGTGTTTGTCTTACTTTTCTGAATCTAATGGAAATGGTAAATACTGCTTAACAAAATGGAGTTCTGAAATGCTTTCAGTATGTAAAAAAAAGGCCATTCTTGAAGAGTGCACCTCAAAGGACTTGTTCAAACTTCAATCCTTGCGCCAGTTCCCAGTTTGTACCAGTATCGAGAATATACATAATATTTTTAAGCAGCCACAAGCTTTTGCATGTGGAAAATGCTTGTCAGTTTTCCTTTTTAAAACAAGATCAAGGGCAATTTTAAGTCGTGTGAGCCTGCAGGAAGAATCTGAATTAGGGGCTGAATATTGCTTTTTGTAAAACGTGTTCAAAAGATAACTGTATTTCTTGGAAATGTTTTCACAAAGGATTTGCTCCTGGAGTCAGACCATGTCTGCAGTGTTTCAAGCAGAACAAGGAACCAAGTGAGGAAGAGCTGCAGCAAACTCTGCTTTATTTCCCATCCACATCCTTTTCTGGCACTTGGTAATGCCTGGCTGTACTGTGTATTTGTAGGGAATCAGAAGTTAACCTCTTAGCTTCTGATTTTCTGACCATATCTTTTGTTTCTAGCACAAGCAGTGCACGGAGTCGGGATCTTCCAGATATTTTGATGGGAAAAGTATTTGGACTTTCCAGAATTTCCGAAATACAAAAAAAGTCCCACAGACTTGGTGCAGAGTCAGGTTGTCAGTGGTCAATGGAGGTCCCTGGTGGTTAGGCAAGAGTGAAGGTCTAAGGATTTGCATGTTGGACACAAAGAGCTAGGCGTGGGAGTGGGGAGAAACATAAGAGAATAAATACTGGCAGACATTCATCCTGTTAGAGAAAACCATTCCGAGAAGGCAAAAGAGGAGAAATTGCTGTGATTCAGTTCTCTGCCTTGCAGCAGCTGGGGTCTGAAAGCCTAGAACAGCTTTACTGTGTTAAGAATGACATGGTTCTGCTTTTTCCCTACTCAAAAAATCATAAATTATTTTTTCTTTTTGATCTGTTCTTGGACAGTGGAGTTCTATATCAGCTTCTTGGGAGGGCCTTAATACCATGCAAAATTCATAACACACGGACCGGAACTAGAAAATTACAGAGAAGAGAGAGGTGGGTCAGCAAAGGAAGACTGTGAGTGCATAGACATAGTTTGGACCTGAACTGACCTGAAAAATAACTGAGGGGATATGGTGGAAATTGGGAAAGACAAGAATGGTGTCAGACAAGTCAACCTCACTTGCAGTTCCTCCTGTCAAGAATTCGGTGTCATCGATTGAAACTAGTGGAAATTCGCTCAACAGAATGACTATTTGAGCTGTGTCTTTTCTTTCTACAAAACACTGCACTCAGCATCCGTAATGTCTGCATAGATTTAATGGATTGATTTGGCTTGTTGTAGTTTGCTGCTGTGTGTGGGCCTCCCCCTGTGAGCCAGGTGATGCTGGCAGCTTGTCCGTGCTTCTGTACCTTGCACATCCATTGGCTGCTGCTTGCTGTGAAGGTGGGCTAGATGGGGGAGCAGAACTTAATGGATTATATTTCTTCTTGCAGAGGTTGGGGCTATATTTAGTTTTGATTACACAGGCTTTCACAAACCACAAGGCTTGTTCTGTGATCCCAACCGCTGCCCCTTCTGTTTTTTCCCAGAATTTTTGTTTTCTTATTTTGGTAGGGCAGAAGATTGCATGTTTGTTACAAGCGTGCATTAGGATTAGCAGTTCTTAGCTTAGAAATGAGAAACAGAGACTGGAAAAGTGAATAATTTCTCCAAAAGTACAGAAAGTTATGTCAAAGGGAGAAATACCTTCTCAAGTGTTGGCAGTGTTAGAATTCACTGTTTTACTTAGTATTGTAAAAGACTGGGTAAGGCAAAGGAAACGTCAAAGGATGCAAAATGTCTCTTTCCTCTGCCAGAGGTACTTGCAGGGTTTTGTTCCATTCTTTTTTTTCTAAAGTAGAATAATCTTGCTGATCTGTTCTTTGAAATTAGTCTACTTTTTCTCTCTTCCAAAATGCTGTTATTTACTTTTCAACTATAGGACCCAAATGATGAAATACTATGTTTTCTTAGTTGCTTAAGATACTGCTAGAAGATAGGATAGCATGTAGAAGTTCATAGCATTGAATTTATGCTACAGGTATGTAATATCAAATGCAATAATAGTTGTACTGTCAGCTTGCATACATACAGAAAGCAGAGTATTTTAGTATTTAGAGAAAGCAATGAAGAGAATCGAAGGATATTTTATTGTTTTATATACAGTAAGTGTGTGTATGTATGTACATATGCATGTGTGTTTGTGGCATTGTAGATGGTGATTCTGACCTTGACTAAATGAGTTTCCTGACCTCCTTTTGCTTCAGCTGTTCCAGCTGGAAAATTGGGTGAAAATGTGGATTCTTTGTAAACCAGATGTTGTTGAAGCTGAGCTTTTCTTTGTAAATAGACTGAAAAAGAATAATCATTTCTGCAATGTAGCATAGACAGAAATAGCAAATATTAGAATTACAATCAGAAAAGCATGCAATGGAAGCCAAAAAACACAGCAGCAGCAACATGTCCGGAGATAGTAAATTTAGATGATTAAATTATTTAATGGCCTTTTATCGCCCTTCATCGCTATGTGTTTTGTTATCAAGGGCTGATTGAAGTCCAAGTAGATAAAAACAAAAGGATAATGTTTGTTTGGAGTTTCCCAATGCATCGAGCTAAAGAAGAAATTAAAGTAATTGCATATCTTGTTTTTGTACACATCAGCAGGACAACATTTCTAATGGAAGGTTTATTCTTCCAGCCTGATTGCTGATGTAAAAAGAAGCATTTTGTTTGTCAAGTGAGAATAGCCCAATTTCTATTCAACCTGAGCAAAGATACCTGGAGCAGAGGCCCGTGGCTGTGGCTCTCAGCTGTGCTACAGAAAAATCTATGGCTCACTGTGCTCTGGGGACTCAGATGCGCAAGAAGGGCAATTGGCAGCACTGTGGCACACGGCTCTGCTGGCTTTGCCAAGAACTGCTGTCTCAAGAGTGTGGAACAGGCATGAAAGGAGTGGCAGGAGGGATGAGATTTGTGATCCTAGCTTTCTGCTAGGTGTGGGGGGTCTTCCAGCTTGGAAAGCTGCTGAAACCATTCTCCTGTTGGGAATGTCTTCTTGGGGCGTTGGATGGTAGAGGCCTTGTCATAAAGTGGAAGGGCTAAATATGCACACGCATTGCCAGAGAGTTTTGGGAGATTTTTTTTTTACTAAATACAGAAGCTCGAACTCACATGTTTGTTCTCTGTGAGATGCACTGATATCCGCAACATGAGGTGAGAGCAAAGGGCCCAGAGGAATGGCTGAGATCAGTGCTCTGCCAGCCTGGAAGGGCAGAAATAGATTGACATAGGTGCAGCTACTGACATCAGGGTCTGTTTTCTGGAAAGGTTCGTTAGCAGGGCTCTGGCAAACATAAGAGGCTTCTTCTCATGCTTGTTTATGAAGGGATGTTGCCACCTTGCCTTGGAGAGCTCACCTTGTTTGCTGATGTCATTTTTTCCATAATAGATTCTCAGCCCTTTGTCTGCTGAGAGCTGTCTGTGTAGCTGTGTAGGCAGAATGCAAGTATCAGCTGCTTCAATGACTTCACAAAGTGTGTTTTATATATGCAGAGGTTGATGTTTCAGCTTGTTATTAGACTGTACCTGGAGTCAGGTTTCTCAGAAAACAATGTAACTTTCTTCCAGCTGATTCAATACCAGAATGATTTGCAAAAAGGTTGCTTCATGTGTAGTTTTACCACTATAAATTTTGGAAAAAAAGGAGTCTACCACAAAAAACCAACAAACAAAAAAAAGAAAAACCCAACCAAAAAGCTATTTCTGATCTCACTACAGTAATCTACTTTACCTGTGCAATATGAAGCTCAGGAAGCGTAGCTTTTACGAGCCTTCACAAACCCATACAGGCTACATAGGGTCCTTGACTTCTGGAAGATGTGGAGAAGATGAATGTGTAGTGTACAGTCATTGACGCAGAATTTTCTGTTTCCCTGCTAGGGGCTGAGTGTCATCCTTTGCTTTTTCTTTGTGTTTTTTTGTTGTTTTTTTTTTTTCCTCCTGTGGTTCTACCAGGAACTCTTAACGTGCTGGGATTTCCACAGCCGCTCAAAGGGGATGGGTGGGGTCCTTACATGCACTCTGCTGAGCAACCAAGTGTTAACACTGGGTAGGCCAAGTGTCTCATTAGGTCTATACTGTGGAGACTGCCTGGGTGGTAGTGTCACCCTCATTGCAGAGGCCTAAGTCTATAAACGAAGCTAGTTTTGTTACAAGAGGCTTATTTTTCATTCGAAATATGATTTCCGAGTAGGCATACTATATAATGCTGTTTGAGGCTTAGAAGCAGCATCTTCCAACAAGAGGAGAGTGTTCCTGCATGTTAAGCCATCTTTTTCCAATTTGTTAAATAACTTTGACCCTGCTTCACCTGCAGATGCTAGCCTCCTGCTGCTGCTCCGGAAAGATGGATGAGCAGGTTCTAGCAAAATAAGTGAGAAGTGAACGAGCAAAGCAGATAATTCTTTAGGCTGTTGTAGCAGATGTTAATTATTCGCTGTAAATATTGCTCATGTTTCTGTAGACTGTTTTATAGATGCTGCGGAGTTTAGGCTGACACAGATTTCTCTGTTATTTTGAAACTTACACCAGAGTGCTTGCAGACTGAAGGCATAGAGTATCTATAGATAGCTACTGTGGGGGTGGGGAAGTCTTTTCCCCTCTGTAATGGACCCTGGTGCATGCTTAGAGCACCTGAGGCTACTCAAGCATTACCTCTTGTTGGTTAGCACCTGCTCTTCCGTATTTGTTTTCTTGCTTTCTTATTCTGAGCTCTCCTGTGCTTCTTTCTTGGAGGCTGTCCCATCTGATTCGATTCTCCATGTTTCCCTGTTTTAGTGATGTAATTGTAGTATTGACAAAACTCTGAGTCTGCAATACTGCCATGAAAGTGACTGTGGGTGTGCAGTTATTTATGTATACGTGAGCATAAGTCAAGACTGTGCTTTTGACTTGCACTGTGTTTGTGCATGTCAGCATTCCTCCTGGACAAAAACACTGAGCCGAAGGGAACTATACGTTCCCTGCAACTTGCTATGAATTTGATCTTTTCATGAACTGATGCTTTATTTTGATCCTTCTTGGTGGGAGAAGGAGATTACATAACTTAGGAGGGCAGTATTGTGAATTCAGTATTTGCAAGTAGAATATTCAGCAAATCAAATATTGTCCCATTTTAGAAATGTCTTCTATGTTAGTTGGAGATATGTACTTTTGGAACTGAATTTTTGTATGTTTATAGGGCTGCTTGGTAAGCTCCAGTGAAATTTGTTTTTCCAAGCATGAATGGCATACTGTAGCGGTGGATTAATTTGTCCAGCAGTACATTTCTATGTATCACTGTGTATCGTAGATTCAAACTGAAGTCAGTGAAGCATGCCAGTGCATAGATTTAAAAGAGAAATAAATTAAAGAGGGCGGAAGATATTGACGCATTGTAGGAAAGCAGAAGAAAAGAATTATTAGAGAATTTGTAACCCCCTGTCAAAAAAACTGAATGTTAACAGCTATGCTGCTAAAATTTGCTTTGCATTTCTGCTACAGGACAGAGTATTATTAGATGGATGGGGATGTTATTCCCCATTATGAGTGCAGAGAGGTATGCTTTCAAAACACATGTAAGAAAGCGGTGCCTTTATTTGTAGTTGATGTCTATTAATTCTGTTTATATCACTGTGTGAGTACTATAGCTTATTTCTTATTTCATTGCTTCAACCTTTAAATGCCATGGTGTTGAGAAATTACAGTGCTCAGAGCCTTCAGCATAGAGTCTGAAAAACTAGCTGTCAGAAATGGCAGTAAATGAGTTCCAATAACACAAGGACTGAAAAATCTGCTGGGCAAAAGATAGTGAAGTCAACTAGATTAGGACCAACTAGAAACTTGAACCCAAGATCATCTCTTGTATAATGTAGGAATTTTGGAAAGCAGTGATGACTTATCTGGGGGGACGGTGCCCTGGAAGGGCTCTTCGGCAGTGCTGGAGGCAGGAAGCACAGGAGAGAGCCTTTCACTGGCAGAGTGCAGGGTTAAGGTTTGTGAAGTGCGCATGTAAATTTTGTCCTCGGCTGAACTGAGCAGCAGTAGTTTGCAGGCCTTACGCAGGCTGCAGGAGGTGGCTGAGCAGGGAACCATCTTCCCCTTTGGACAGTCTGGCACTGTGCTGCACGGTTTGGGTTTAAAGGACTGTCTTCGCCAGGTTCCCTCGCCAAGTGGTGCCTGTTGTCCTGCGTACAGGCAATGCTGCAGGAGGCTGAGGGAAGGAGAGCTGGAGATTGCTGCGTGTGCTCATGTTACAGAAAGGAGTCGATATGCTGTGGAGCCTCTGAGAGAATTGATATCTACTTAAAGTTAAGTCAGCAGGGCTGATGGATCCGGCATTAAATTTAACTTCTGGCAAGGACCTTTTATCTTGGCAGCTGCGTTCACTATGTTAGATGAGAGGCACTTGGGACTTGGTAAAGATAGTGTGGTGGTTGGAAAGAAAACAAGGGTGATTCCAACTTGGTTAGTGTTGTGGTTCTATATTGGTAGCCACTTGAAATGTCTGCATACCTTGGCAGAGGACTTCTGCTGTCTTTTCTGTTTTCTAGTGCCAGACATGAATGCTTTTCACTGTTAAGTAGGAGTGCAGTGAAATCTGTATTTACCAGCCTGCTGTATGACTGCTGAAATTCATTTGCAATGAGATGATGATCTCACACACAAAGCTGAGAGATGAAGATACTGTTGGTATCGTTTTTTAATTCATGGAATTTATGTATTGTATTTTAAAAGTAGAAGACAAAAGCAATCATGGAATGGATATGTTTATGTAGTGCTTAGGTTGTATATGCTGTGCTCAGTGTGACTAGGCCCTGGCATCTTGCCCATTGAACAGCCATGTGGAAATTTTGCAGAGGTTTGTTGCCATGGATCAAATGTTACTAATGTTGAAAAATGCCTGGAAGAGTTACTGGAATTGCCAGTTATTTGCTCAAAGAGGGGGGGAAAAAAATAAGCAACCACTACAACAAAAAGACAGCACTCAGGGCAGCGCTGCAGGTCTCTGAATACTCACCTGAAATTAGTTAAGAAAAAGATGTTTATAGTTTAATATGTGAAATATCTGGAATGAGGAAGTAGAAAAACGGTTTATTATCTTGGTTATGCAGACTAAGATTAACTGAACATAAGACTAATGGGCATCCCACAAAGACGGTCTGCAGAGGGAAATGCAGCTCTGCTACCCCAGCAGGCTGAGCCCTCTGCTGAATAAAGGAGAATAAAAGGGGCCATTTGTGTGGGCACTGAGGAGGTTGGTTTGGTTGTATAAGACCTTTATGCCCTGTCAGCCTGCAGACAGCTGACCTTGGGTGTCTCCCACCTCAGCAGCAAGCAGGCTGCCCTGTTCCATGCAGGGCAGGGGGGCACGGAGCTGCCCTGAGGGACCTGCACCGATGGCTCCTGGGCACTGCAGCGCTGGTTACACCAGACAGATATATGGTGAGCAGGTGACTACAAAGCCAGGTTTTACAAGTCAAAGTGTATTTTGAACTTTGCCCTTTTTTTTCATTTTGCAGCTGTCTGCAGATATGTAAGTTTGCAGGGTGCTTCCTCTTACCGATATTTTGCACTGCTTTGAAAGGGGAACTATTACCTTGATACAAAGCAAGGCAGATCCCAAGCCTGAGCAGCACCTACACCCGCAGAGCACAGGCTCTGCCAGGCCTGTGTCCAAGGCCTGCTTACTAGTGCTGCAGCAGATCACCATTTAATGAGGAGCTTCTTTGCTTGGAGTCGTACGTGCGCATGAAAGAAGAGTGCAGCCATTTCGACTTTCGAATCAGGGAGGAGAAAGGATGTAATGGTTTTTGAGGCAAAGGCAGACGTACAGTTGCAAGCTTTTTTCCTACAACTTCCTATTTTGATTTGCATAAGAGCCGGGGGGGGGGAGGGTGTATTTATGGTTTAATGAGACACTGTTGCCTTAATAGAACATTATTCACAGGAAGAAATGAGTTATTGCAGGCTTTTGTCTTTCTGTTCAGTTTCTGTGGATACAGCATGTAAGTTTTAGCCATACTTCCCCATTGAGTGGTATCAGTAGCTTTCATTTGTTTCACTGAAGCTGCTGAAGCAAAGAGGTTACAGGGGCGCAGTTTTTTAAGAGCAATTTGCTTGCCGCTTGAATTCCTACTGATACAATGAGCTTTCGAGGACGAGTTTTCAGAAGGGAGCCCAGTGAGCTGCGGAAGAAGAGAAAGACCATTAGGCGAGTGAATCGAGGAGAAATGCAAAGGCTCAGCTGCGTGAGTATTCTTCTGTCCTTCCATCTCTACTACAGAATTGTTACCAGATTACAGGTCAAACAGAAATAGGGGAGAGCAGGGCTTATTCCTTGGTGTGTATAGAGGATGAGTGATTCTCATCACACTCTAGGATGAAGTACGTGGTAGAATGATTACTTATTTGTAAGACTGAAGCATGCAGAGTTCAGGGAGTTTACATCAGGAAAATGAGGTAGCATCGTGTTTTTCTTTTTGGAAGGTTGAAGCGCTGACACAGGCTGCCCAGGGTGGTGGCAGAGTCACTGTCCCTGGAAGTGCTCAGGAACCATGGAGATGTGATACTGAGGAACATGGTTTAGTGGGCAGTACTGGCTGTAGGTGGACTGTTGGACTAGATGATCTTAGAGGTCTTTTCCACGTAATGATTCTGTGTTGTCGATCAGATGGATACTGACAGCAGCGTAACGTGATAATGTCTCTATGCCTGCTAACAAACGCTTGGCAGTTCTGTGAAAATCCATCATGGTGCCTCTGGAGTAGAAAGTTCTGCGTGATTTCAGGGTCATTTCACATTTTGTAGTCTGCTTTGTGTAATTTGTGCCGTTGGAGACAAGGAGCAGGCGAAAGCCTCCGTCCTACTGCAGTGAGCAATATGGGAAAGCTCCAGAGCCTTTGGTGGAAAGCTGCAACAAGGCTCTGCCCCATCAAAGCAAACAGTGGCACTGAGCTGGGACTGCACTTTCTGAAACCCATGGTGTGGCACACATTAATTATTTTGTGCCTAAACTTTCTCAACCAAAAGTGAAACTATAGGAAAGTTAGGTAAAACACAGAGAACCTTCCTGTGAGATGACTTAAGCAAGCACTGTTTTTCAGTGTATTCTCTTAACTTGGGACATTACTGAAGATTTCAAATGTTTAATAGTTTCCCTGATGATGATTTGCAGACAGTCGATCCTTTCCTTTGTAAGAGCTGTTCAGTTTTCTTCTGTAGTTTCGTGTAGCAAATTAGATTGTGTTTCTGTGCACGCTGGAGGATTTTTGGAGGCTGTTGTTTGTGCTAATGTAGCAAAGTATCAGTGTTAATACACCGAAGATGAATATTCTCATTAGCTTTCTTAAGAAGGAAAGTATATATGCAATTGTAGCATTTGGTAACAGATAAGTTGGGATGGCCTGTTATTCATCTAGTAGTAAAGTACTTGTGTTTTGCTTGCGACCAGCTGCCGTTTTGGATTTGTCATTTATATGGAAGTGGATCTTTCAGACACAGCTACTTTACTGTGTAGTTCCTGCTGTCCTATAGTTGGAGATGCTGAGGGCTAGAGAGGTTTTGAAGTTAACTCTCAAACACCACTAGATTTTCAGAAGTTCCCAGCTTGGATAGTCCCCAAATAACTGTTGGGATTTTCCAAAGAGCTAAGTGTTTCAATCTTCTGGGCTGAAAACGTTGCAGCTGAGTGGTCACCACTGAAAACTTACCTTACAATTTCAAGGCGTCCGAGTCTGCTCTTGTTTCCTTGAAGCTGACTCCAAAGTTCAGTAGAATCAGGGTTACGTATCTGAAAAGCATAAGTTCTTGAGAGTTAACAACAAGAAACAGCCATCTTTACGTACTTGGAAGGCATTTGATATTTTAGGAAGTTCCTTGACTAAGCTTTTAAGGAGGCCTATTTTCCCTTGATAATGGTAATTACTTGGTTTTGTCGTGATAAATTGAGTTAAATCATGAGCTTTTTCATTAGTTAATCTTTACCAATCTACCTGGTTTGTTTTGTTTTTGTTTTTTATAAAGTTTGTACTTCATAGTTTGAATCCTTGAGAATGAAAGCTGCTGCTGCTGCTGAGAGCATCTAACCCTGGCAGCTCACAAGGCCTGTTAGGACATAGGCAGTGCCACTTGACTTATACTGATAAATCCTGGTTGTTTTGTTGTTGTTATACAGATCCTGATTTTATGTGATTAGTGCTCTCTAGAAGTGGTTGAAGGCTTGAAGGAAAGCATGGTTGGAAATAAAACAAAGCCCAAATTGCACCAACAAACCAGTAACCTGCCTGCAGGCAGTGCACTGCACTTCTGCAAAGTGTCTGGCTGTTATAATACATGGGATATAAGTTGGGTTTTCAGGGGAATCTGTTTGTTTTTATTTCATTTCAGATAGAAAATAGACTGAGATGGGGTCACTGTGTCATGTTATTCTGTGGATGGATTTCTCAATAGCATGTTTTGCCCCTGGGAAACACAAGCACACTTGGCTCTACTCTTGTGGTTTGTGACCCGTGTCATTCTACCCAATATTTCATAATTGGAGCATGTTAAATTGTTGGCCTATGGGTAGTCCTTGTTACCAAGCCAGGCGCTTCTCACTCCCGTATTCATCAGCAGTTGTACCAGCAGTGCTGCAGGTCTCACAGTGCTGTTAACACCCGTGGCCTCTGGATGGGGGTCCTTGTTCAAAGACAGCGTTTCTTCCTACAGCATAGCTAGACCTGTGTTTTCTGTAGGTGGACTTGTATTATTTGCTGGAAAAATTATTTTGTAAGACTAATTATAATCTGATTAGTTTTAATTGATTATAGATTGTTGATGGAGCCTAATGTGGTTGAGCAGATTACGTTCTCATTTACGTTGTGCGTGTGAGTGACTTGGTAGCCAATTGATTGGGAGGGTGGGTGGTGTCAGTGAAATGATTATAAATTCATGTCAGTGGGAGAGCTGAGTTTATGGTGATCGTGCATGAATGATACTGCTGTTTCTGGATGAATCCTCAGTGGAAATACAAACATGATTATTTGGGCAGATAGGTAGTGTGAAAATATCTATAATTCCTGAAGAGATAAATAAAACCATGGTGTAGTCAGAGGGAGATATTTACTAACTGTAATGAAGCAGGACAGCACGTATGAGGTCTGTCATGTAGGCTGCTGATGAATTGCAAAGTTCACTGTAGAAATAAAATAGTATTTTTGAACAGTTTATTTAGAGCGAATGAGAACATTTTTAAGATTTGTTTTTTTGACTGAGGGATTTCTGGAGTCTTTGAGCACCCTTCAAAAATGTTGTTTGCTCAGCCTCCAAGTCTGGGACTTCATAGATCTGAATTTTAGTATTTAAGTGAAAATGGCCAATGTCGTTGACCATTGTGCACTGGCTTTCAGTTTCATCATGCAGTTCACAGCAGTGGTCAAAGCCTTTAGTGTGTCAGAGAGTGTTCCAATGAACAGATATTCGAGCTTTTGGGTTCTAAATATTCACTGTAAAACAAAGTAACAAAAAGAAAAAGTCTTATACACACTTTAAAAAGTCAACTAAAAAGAAACCTTTACTTCTGAAGTAAGTTTAAAATGGTTTTGAAAGGCAGTTCAGTGCTGTGCACTGTTCTGTAGATTGCACAGCTGCTCTAGCATCGGGATTGTGCCAGATGCAGCTGGTGGAGGATAGCCTTGCAGCATCATTGCTGCATCTTCCTTCCTGAACTTCCCCCGAGCCTGTATACAGACAACTACATGTGTATCACTGCATCTCCCTCACTTGTCCAGTTCGGACTGAAGGAAGGAACTGGTTTGGTGTGATTTTTGTTACTGTAACCAGTGTTCTTATCGCTGTGAACATGCTGTGGCTGTCAGAGCTGGTTTTCCATGTTTGCTATGAGGGCAATTTGATTGGCACTTAAGTGCAAAAATGGAGAGCATCTTTTTTTCCATGTACATTTTCTATGGACTACAGTGTTTGAGTGTCTTTCTCAGCACATGTGCAGTATTGTTTGCATAAACTGCAGTGGAAGATTAGAAGCTTTGGACAAATTCTCCGTGTACAGGCTGCAGGGTGGTTTTGTTCATGTTCCTCTTCGCAATCATGAATCTGCTCAACTGAGATCATACTAGAAAAAGCAAACATGACTGGCAAGTGCTGTTTACAGAGCAGCATCCCCTCTGTGCTGCCCAAGCAGGACAGCTCATGTCTCCTTCCCCACTCTATGGGCTGCAGCTCCTGGGGGATCCCCTGCATCCCCCCAGCTCCCATCCCACCTTCCCAAGCTCTTTGCACAGCATCCTACCCGTTTGACACCTTTGTCTTTCTTTAAGAATAGATTCAGCTTTGAAGAAAACCATCTGCTGCTCTAACTGTGCTGTTTTTCTGGCTAAGGTCAGGTAAGGGGAATGAAGTGGCCGAGTAGTGCCAAGTTAAAGGGCTGCATAAATTAAATGTAAAAGCAACTTTAAGGTGTTATATACAAGTTTCTTGTTTTTCCCCTGAAATGACCTGCGGACAAATATTTGGTCTGGGCTTTAGAAGTACGTACTATTTAGAAATGGTCATTTTGGACATTTTTAAGAAATGTGGCAGTTAGTTTGGAGGCCATGTTGTTGGTGGCATGGTAGCGATACTCTCCTTCCTACAGAGGGTTTTCAGCTGCTGCACAAAGACAGGAGGCAAGTTGGCTTCTTTCTTGTGACCTTAAATATTTTGCAGACTATACTGGTAGCTTTATTTAACCTTTCAAATGCTAATCATTGAAGATGTGTCCAGGTGTGCATTGCCCAGATTCAGAAATTACTGCAGCAAGAAAGCACTCGTGGGCTAAAAAACAGAATTCAGGAAGTGCTTATGTGTAAGTGGAGCATGGCATGAAGTGACCCAGCCCCCACGGATGCTTCGCTGCACTGACAGTGCTGTGTGGCTTCCAGGTTTTAACCGTTCGCATGGTAGCTCTAGTAGGCCTGGTGCTCTCAGAATTCATAACGAAAGCAACAATTAATTGTAATTTGAGAAGTAACAAGCGTTGCAAGAAGTTGGTCACTGACATGTCTGAGAAATGGGTCCCTGTGGTTTGGGTTGCCTCCACTGCAGGTCTCACTGGTCAGCCTGCCGGAGCAGTCACATGTGCGTGTGCCACTGAGGCAGCAGCCAGGGCAGCCGTGGCTGGGGTTAGCACTCAGCAGGGAAATTTCCACTTTTCAAATGCACTCTGCATTCTCTTACAGTACCTTTTGTGGCTGGACAGTAGGCACAGTCGAGCCTTATAGACTTTGATTCATAAGTGATGATCATTTCTAAGGTAAGGGATTAGAATTCATCCCATCCAAAGCTCTACTTGTACAGGATAAGTCAGATTGAGTAAGGCAAATCCCTGATTGGTGTCAGTCTGAATTTTCTTTGAATAAAGAGAAGTCAGTGAAAGAAAATCACTTTCCACTTTCTCTCTTCTCACCAGCATCTTCTATAGGTTTCACTGCTTTTGTGTTCCTCAAGCTAATAGATTCTATAGCATTTTGGAAACTAACTTCTGAATCCCTAAGAATTTAGGGGAGTTGGATCTTTGTATTTCTTTGCAGTTTATTCTGTAGCAGAATTGTGTGGGAACTGGCAATCCCTTTAATGAAATTTACTGGCTTGTCAGCCTCGCTGCTGCCACTGAAGAGTGTATCAGTTATGCTGTGCAGCTCTGAAAGGCTGACTGGATTCCTTCCAAGTACAGTTCTCCAAGCTTTGGTGAAAGACATTACAAATCAAACATTTTGGACCTGACAAGTGAACTTCTTGGAGAGTAGGAGGGAGGAGTTGTCACTTAAATTTGTCTTTGTAGAACTGATCTTAACAAATTTGTTGACTGTGAATCACATACTGAGCCAGTTGTAGCCTTTGTGACATGATCAGAGAATTTGCTGACTGCAAGTAGTTGCATACTGGGCCAAACAACCGTAAAAATTGTGAGATCTGCTATAAAAGGAAGGACTGCCTGTCTCTTAGTTCTGGCTGTGCTTCCCTGGCATCTCCCTGCTTACTTTTTGCATACCCTGAATTTCTTCTTCTGTGCTTGAAATGCAGTACTTGTTTTCCATAAGGATTTAATAACTCCACAGCAAGGTGCGGGGTGAGATGGGAGCAGAGCGAGGGCAGGTCGAGCTGGTGGGACTTGCCTGTCCCTGCAGCTGAGCAGCCTACAGGCACCGAGATGTCCATCCAGTGGGGAAGTGCGTGCCCAGTGCATCACCCCTGGGTCACTGCTGTACTTCCCAATGGCAAGTCGGTACAAACATTGCTCCAACAAAAATCAATTTTTGGTGACTCCGTAAAACGTGAACGGTCATCTAGCCTCGACTGCAGCTCTGTGAATATTCAGGTATTTGTGGCTCACATTCATCAGAGTTTCTTTGCAGCCTGCATTGTCAGCAAGTCTGGAGACAGGGTTTAATCTAGCCCGTAATCTGCACCTCCTCCAAAAGTCACGGAGTCCTGGCTCTTATTTAGCTTTGGTTCTAACAGCTTGGCCAAGAAATGTTTAATTTAAATTGGCCCACCCTGGTGGAATAAAATTAACTGCATATATATCAGCTACATAAAAATTTAAAGTTTTGTTCGGAGCCAGATACAGCATATAACTGGGGGCAGGAAGGGAGGAAGGAGGAACATGAGTCTGAGAAGCTGTTTACATTGATGCCATTTCAGAAATTAATTTACTGCTCTGAGTTTTAGTAGGATTGGGCTTGGTTAACAACACCACTGAAAAGTCTATATTTAAAAAAAAAAAAAAAAAAAAAAGGTGCTGCTATTTCAGTACCCGGCCCTTTATCTTGTAAGCCTGTCCTTTTCAGTATCTCAAAGGTATACTGAAATGAACTGTGGTTTTAGACAAGCTGTAACTTGGGCGAAATACAAAATCAGTCCTGCCTGACCTTGGCTGATCTCACCATCACAGTTCTTCCAGATTTTTAAGAACACACAGAGGATCCTCGTGTCATGAAGGTATATTTGTTCAGATAACCAAAGCCCAAACCAAAGCTTAAATTCTTTATCTTCTCTTTAGCTGTCTTTCATTTGCTTCTTTCTTTCGTGAGGACTTTAACAGCAGAAATTTATTTAGACATCTGTAATAAATTCAGAACCTCTAGATACTCAGAATTTGGTGTCTGGGAAGCAGACACCAAGTCTTAAAGCATTAGAAAAATCTTAGCATTTGGTGTGGTTTATTTTTAGAATGGGGAAGTGCTTGGGATGACTATCCGTAGGCTGCTAGTCTCAGTTGCATCATTTCCTCCTTTAATGAATGTTCACAGAAATATGACTTCAGGAGGATGATACTTAAGTCATTTTATCCTATAATTATGATGAAAAGGTGTGCACTAGAATCAGCACATAATGTCTTTGCAGCTGGAGGCAAGCCATGTGCTGTATCTGTTTATATCAAATAATATGTGGATATTTTGGATCATTATTGATGAAAAAATAGTTCTGTTGTATCTGGATCAGAAGATTATGATGTGGGCCTCATTCAAGAAGGCGGATTTGTACAGTGCTGATCAAACAGCACATCACTGGTGAAGTTCTGGGCTGCTCCACTTGTGCAAAGTGAAGTGGTGCCTAACTGGTGCTTGTTAGAGATGACCATTCCCAAGAATGTTAGAAAAGCTGGCTCAGCAACACACAGATGTATGCTCGACAGCTCTGTTGGTGTGTAAAGGAAATGGTTCTGTTGTGGCTGTTGGAGCAGGTGAGGAGTTGGAGAATGCCTTTTGCTACATGTAGTCACAGCCATTTCAGTACAGCAGAAAATAATTCATTACTCGCTTGAGATAGGGAATATAAAAAGCACTATAAAAATCCAAGCCAGCATAATTTGATCTTGGCACACAGATTGCTTGGTTGGTCTGTTTCCAAAAAGAGCAGACAAGTTAAATTGAGGAGAGGCAGCACTCCGGTTATTAAAGCTTTAAATCAGCCCTACTCATTTACAAATCTCTGCTAGCACTTGCAGAGAGAAATCTGCTAATCCCCACATCACCGCTTCAGTCTGCCTGTGACAAGCAAACTGAACAGTTATTCCATGTCTTCGAGAGCAACTGCTAACTGGAACAGCTGCTGCTTCCCATCACAAGTGTAACACTGAGAGCTGTAGTGCCCGGCTCTGCCAAAGCCAAGGATGGATTCTGCAAAGGACAGGGGTGTGCACAGTGCTTAGTATTAGGATCTATAGGAATGTGTAGGAATCCTGATATTTCAGTGAGTAGAAACTTCTAAAGAGAGGTCTCATGTTTATGATGTTATTCTGCTTGGTGTAAGTGGTGGATGGGCTAGGTTATTCCTGCAGTCAGTGTATTGAACAGATTGGGTTATTACTTGCATCTCTGATTTGAGACTTGAAATAATACAATATTGCCCTTTATGCAGGATTTTGCTGTAGTTGTGGAAGGAATAATGATGTTTGTCACTGCATCAGCATCACCATAAATGCTGAAGTGCTTCACTGAAAGGTTTTGAACTAATTTGGATAGTGTCACATCTACTTATGTTTGGATGCATTCTAAATGTGTGATCTTTCTCACAGGGCTTCTCTATTAACTTCAGTTAAAATGATGATAGCAGCTCGTGTGCTTTGCAGCACTGAGAGTGAGAGAATTAGTACTGTGGGAGCAGTGATGCTTATATGCTCTGTTTCTCTGCCTCAGGGTTTTCTCGAGTTTCATTCTTGCCTCGCACAGATGACCTTGCAACTGTTGAGGAGACATTTGGCCCTGGAGAGTTTCAGGCGTCTATCAGGGGTGGCTTTGTGAGTGCCATGAGGGGCCAAGGCAGCATGGCTTGCCCTGCCCCCCGCAGCTGCATCTCACTGTCTGTGTCACTGGGTCCGCAGGAGAGGTAACAGTACCCATCCCAGCCTTGCAGGGATTTCCAGGGGGAAGGAGAAATACCTCTTCATTCTTACAGCCCCAGCAAAAAGGGTAGTTCCCATCTCTGTGTAGAGAACCTGCAAGTGCTGTGTGCGTTTTTATGGGAATCCCCTATATTTGAAGAGAGTCCAAAAATTGGTGGGATTTCCCAGCTCTTTCTTAGTCTGTAACTTTAGTAGGAAGGCAGCTACTTATATTGTTTTTATATTGCCGTGTGTTTTTAAAAGACTTTTGAAAGGTACTGTTGAAGTTTCTCTAGAGTGCAAGATCTAGATTAATAGTGTCTTACCATACCTCTATTTTTGGAGGGTGGACATTGATGGTTACAGTGGCATGCCTGGCTTACTAAAACCTGAGATTGCTACAAAGCCATTCCTGCTGTGGTATCTGGTTTTAGAATGGCGGGTTCTCGGTGTAGTTAATGTTGTGAACTTTCTGCAGAAAATGTATGTGTTTTAGTGAAACCACTACGCAGTCAGCATGCCTTCATGAAACACTTGTACCTCAAAAATGTCAGTTGTGTTTTTTCATTTTACTTTGGGTTTCTTTGCAAGTGTGGTGCACTCAACATTTGTCAGTGGTGTTTTCTCTTTGTGTTTAACTCCTTGATACTTAGGTCTCTTTCGCAATATTTAATATAGGTATAGCTAGTTTCAGTGGAGGAAAGTCTAAAACTTGTGGCTAGAGGAAACTGCTGTGACTTAACTTGAATGAGAGAGAGAGAGAGAGAGAGAGAGCTGTGTGGGGCAATGATTAGATGAGCCCATTGTGTTCCTCTGGGGAACTGCTCTAGGTAGATGGCATGCTGAAACAGTGTGCTAAAGAATACTGCTTGTACTTCAACCTGAGAGTTTCTTGAGCGGGGCTGGACATTAACCTGGCAGCTCTTACAGTCCAGGGCCCGCTTCTGGCTCGTGGCAGCCTGAGGTGACATGGCTGGGGTGATGTGAAGTCTCAAGTGTTCTGTTGCTTCTTCTTACCTGAACATCGCTCCCTGGTGTATAGTCCTGTCACAGAATGTAAATTAAATTTTCAAGCTGTTTCTTCTCTTTAGGGCCTTTTGTTTTACAATGTCCTTTCTTTAGACAAGGTGTTTTTTGCTTTTTCCCTTTAGAACAGTCCCAAGTTTCATTTCTAATTCATCATCCCTTTCATAAATCTGACAGAACTGTCCTTGCCTCCAGGTTCATCCAGGGGGGAATCTAGCATTGTATCAATGTGGTGGAATCTCTCTTTGTTTTTCTATCTTCATATAGTTAGCTCTTACAGTGGCTTCCTGATGTTGGTAGTTACACCGTATTTAAGTTAGGCCAGGTATTGTTTCTTTTTCCTCTCTCCTTCACCTCCTAAAGCAATATTCATGAGCCACTTTCCTTGTGAAAGAGCTCTAAGTTCTCTTTTATCACTGTTATGTGTGGATTTTTTGTATCTTTAGTAAGTCTTTAATGTCTCAACATCAGTAGATATTGCCTTTGGACTTCAAATGCTAAGTACTACTGACTATTAGAAGTTTATTAACTTTTAAGCTGACGAACATGACTTAATTATAGACTGAAAAGAGAGTTAATAGATGTGAACAGTTGAAGGAACAGCTCCAACTTTTTAGATTGCGTCTCCATCCTTGGAGGTTTTCAAGACTCATCCAGACAAGTTCCCAAGCAGCCTGATTCCAGCTGCCCTGCTCTGAGCAGGGACTGGCCTGGGCAACCTGTTGGGAGGCTTTTGGTTGTTCACAAGCTGGTCAGAGCAGCTGGTCACAGTTTTAATCAATTTCATGTGGCTATATTGATGATGCTTAGTAGAACTTTTCATGGATCCATTTAATACCAAATGAGGATTCAAACTTAATGTACGTAAACAGTGTACACATGGGCTAGGGAGAAATCTTGAGATGACTGTAGTTACTGAAGAAACAGGAACTCTCAAGAACAAAGCTAGAAGAGGTAGCTGACTGATAGCTTTGGACCATCATATGTATAATGGACCACATGTATGCAATTTGTATAACAGGATATGGTGGACAGTCATCGGATTGTCCATTGGAGAAGTGCGTTTTATGGCGATGTGTATAAAATGCATCTTTTCTGATACACCATGGTTTTGGTCTAGGTAAGAGAGAGGGGAAACTTTATATTATTCTAAACTTTATATTATTCAGCACAGTGCAAGAACAGGTAAAATACAGCTTATTTAATGACTGTCATTGTGTCAGTCAGGAAGAAAAAGTGTTCTGTAGAATTGTTTCTGCACTTGCTTTCCTCTGGGATCCTCTGTTCTCTCGCCTTTACCCATTTCCCATCCCTTCTACCACTTCTCTTACTCATTCTTATTTACTCTTTCTGATGCTGCAGAATCCTTGAATTAAGCAAATGTTACCCTAATACATCTCATTAATACATTCTTAATTCTATGATTCTTGCATGTGCAATGGACTTCCCTTTTTATGTCTCTCTATTTCAAGATTGTGTGAATTTACTGTTGTTTTGCTGTTCCTGTGGGAGTTTCTTACGTTCACCGTCTTCGCCAATAATTGTAGTATTGTAATTAAACTAAACTAGTTTCTGACAAGAGAAACCATGGGAATGGATGCCAGGTAATTCATTCCAAGAGAGTAACTTAGGGTTATTACCAAGTAAAACAGCGTGATGGTACAAAGTATCAGCAGCTCAAGGGGTTGGGTCTGCGCAGGGGGATAAAGAAATTAGCTCATGGTAATGGGATCAAGTGGTGGTGGAGTAAGTTATTTATTACTTCGAGCTAACATGTTGTAGAATGTCTATACTCAGTTCAAATGGTACCCATCTATCTATTTTCCCACATATAAACTCTCTCATTCTCTGTAAATATAAGGATGACAGACAAGTTAATGTGGTCAGTTTAGTCTCCATAGTGAGCTGACAAATTGCCTTTGAATTAGCAGGTTGAGAATAACTATCACAACTGGCCCAGGTTCCTCATTTCCACATCTCTTAATCAGCTCTGTTGCAGCAAGCTAGGAAGTGGGGGGGAGAAATCATTCATGCTGACATGCAAAAAAATGTTTTTAAAAAATTTATATATATCATTTTATGGAGGGGGTGAAGAAAGGAGAATTTGAGTAGAGATATTACCTGATTTTTTTTTTTTCTTTACAGCAGGAAAAACCAAAACTCTTGGAACCTTTGGATTACGAAGCTGTTATCACAGAGATTGAGAAAAACATTGGAGATAGCCTGTTTAAAGATCTGATATTGTTCCCTGATGATGACTTTTCAGTAAGTACAAAGCAAATGTCTGTTGTTTTTTCTCTTAAGTTTGTTCATTTTATCCTCACTGCTAACAGGAGAGACAGAAGTGTTCCCAGGCCTCTCTCTCTTTAAGACTTTTCTTAATTTATTCATAGCTCCTTACTCCTCTCCCATCAAATTTCACTTTTTTTCTTTTTTTTTTTCTGCCTCTGACATTTATATATAAATGAACTTACAGTTCTGTAATAAGTACTATGTGAAGCCTTGGTTTTCTGGAGTATATTTCAGGAACTCAACACAGGTTATTCCATAACATGTACTTGTTGGTTCACTCAACACAGCGGTAGTTTTAGCCTGTGTTGGAATTTCTCCCCACTATTACAGTCTAACATAATTACACTTCAGTAACTTACTTGGAGTCTATCTGATCCTATTCTGTTTGATGTATTTGACCAGCATGGCTCTTGGCTTTCTGCTCTGTCAGACTTTTTAGATGGTAGCTGTAACATACATCCAAGCTGTGCCATTTACCAGCATTAGCTTGCACAAGTAAACAAGTACATCTGAACAGACTTGATTTTGTTTAGTTTTGGAGCTTTCTCAATTGTGGATGGAGATCTGGCAAGCTGTCCTCAAGTGCTGGGGATGTAGTGCCAAGGCAGTCCCTGTGGTAGGGTGCTGACAGGCTGCGAGTATTGGAGCCCACTGCCATGGGGCTGCCCAACCTCATTAGTGGTTTCCCAGTGTTGGGCCTGGCAAGCTCCAAAGAATTCAAGAGTCTGGAAGCCTGGGGCAGCTTGGGAGGGCAAGGCTGCCTGCAAGGTGGTTTGGGAGACATGCTGCCAGGCAAGTAAGCTGGCAGATTACCTGCACCTCTCAGCAACTTCTTCAGAATCAACCAATCTCTGTAAAAGATTTAGGTTTTGATGAATAGTCATTCTCTAATGGAAATACATTTCAATCTGTGACCGACTGTAACTGCTGTGAGAGCTTTTCCCATCAGCTCACAGCACTGCCTCTGTCCTGTGGGGCCGGGTTAATCTAATAGACTGCTTTGTTTTAGTAAATGGCTCTATTTCCTTGGTGGCATTAACTGAGTTAATGTGCTCATGGGATTGAGGAAGAACTAAACAGAATACATTTTGCCATCACCGTTAATTCCTTTATCCATTTTACACATTTGTGAATTTATGAAATTGAAAATTAGCATTATAAAGCTGACTAGACTTGCTGTGTGCTGTCACAAGGCCCTTGAGCCCTTAGATTTAGAATAACTGAGCCCAAATCAGTGGAGCAAAAGAAGCTGATTTTTTTTTTTTTCTCAGCAAAAGGAGAATCGTGTCCTCGGAGGACAAGAGGCTCAAGACCTCTGCCTGTCAAACCATGTTTTCATATCCTTATTTTCATTTCATTTTTAGCTGTTGCAGCCTGACGTTAGTAGTGACTTCTATTTTGTTTTTTCTGTACTGTTTTGCAATTATACCTCATAGTGAACTGCTTGAGTACTAGAGATGACCTGTACTCACAAAAGAGCAGAGGCAGTTACATGTGGGGTCTATAGCCTTGCAATAAAAATGTCTCTTTTTTTTTTTTTTTTTGTTATCTTCTGTTGAAGTCAACTGCAGTAGCAAGATCTAATGTCACCAGGCAGGGCTGTAGAGCTTCCCTAGCAGATGGTTTTTTCAGCTGCAGAGCATCTATTTATAGCTCTGCTCCTTCCTGCTGAAATATCACCTGTGCACAGCAGTCTGGGTCAGCCATTTGAGTAGAAAGAGATCCAGGTCTGACTGAATTAGGAGATGCTCAGGCTGGCTCTGATTGTTATTTAATGTGATGATGCCTCAGGAAATTGTGGGTGTTACTGTTAAACAAATAACTGCTAGAGCTGCTTCAGACTTTGTGGCTCAGGGATGATGCAGCCCCACTTAGGGCCTGCGTTAGAACACTATGGGCAAAAGCCTTTTCAGAGTGAAAGCCAGACAATGTGCTAGGTGAGGATGTGAGCATAAAAGAAAATTCCGTTTTTAATTACGATTGGATCTGTGGTATTCACGGTGTACATCATCAATGAACCAATTATCTACGTAGTTGCAGTACTGTCTGATCTTCTCTTTGATCTCCAAGTTCCTTTCTCTCTTTGAAAGTGATTCTAAGAGAAGACACGTTTTCTCACAAGACCTTTTTAGGTCATTTCTAGCGCCTTGCCATAAGTCTACAGGACAGTAAAGAATTTCTGATATTAATCTGAGCCTGACATTCTTCTGTTTCCCCACGTTTCAACAGAGGAATGCAAGGCATATGTGTTACAAAGCTGTATTCTGTGTTTTTTTAACTCCAGCTAGGAAAAAGATGCTTCCTTTTTTTTTTTTTTTTTGTGATTGTGCACAATAATTCTTTAAAAATAATAACCACTAATCCTTGCTTGCTAACTTTCCTCCTGCCTGCCCAAAGTCCAATTTCCCTTTGAAAAAAAGTACACAGCTTCGCTTCACTATTATCTGCTCCTGAATCCCATGAACACATGGTCTCTATGTCACTGTGCTGGGGAACAATGGTTAGTGGAAATTTCTGCTTCAAAACTTTGCATTTGCAGCAATGCAGCAACTGTGTGGAGGAAGGGCTGGCATAGCTTCATAGGAGCTCCTTGTCACATGAAGGTGAGCTTGGGTTGTACTTGGTAGTAAGTGGGGGTTTATGCCCTTGTTGCAGTCATAGAAGCATGCAGTGATGCTAGTAGATTTGCAGTCTCTTCTTATCTGGGTTATAGTGCTCATTTCACCTTCTGTTCTCCCAGACCGGTTCGCATTCTTCCTTTGCAACTGGACCAATGTCTGGCATTCCAACTTCTGACTTTCCTCCTATGTGTTTTCTGGGAAGGTGATTGTGAAAGAAGTGTGACAGCTTCATTCAGATCTGTCTCCCACTCAGTGGTGCCCTCCCTTAGTGACAACAGGCTCAGCATCACACTAACGCCATGTTTGTGTTGAGGTTTAATGAAAATACGTATTTCCTTTATGTTGATTTATAAATGTTAATTATCATAAAAAGGCAATTGGCAGTATTTAATAGGTACTTTGATTTGATATAGTAAAAGATGATGTTAAACTCTGCCTCTGTGGGTGAAATGGTGAACACATGCTGTAGGAGTAGCTGTAAATAAGGGAGTGGAAGCCTCCTTGGAAATAGCCCTGTAAACCCTGGTATCGTTTCTGACATCAGAAGAGTTACTGTGGTGGCGTACTTGGTTGTTTTCAATAGCACATGGCTTATTCAACACTTTCCCACATGGTAGGCAGTATCTGGTCATCAAAGAAGAACTGAAATTTGGTCCATTACTCATGACTAACACAATGCAAGATCTTTCACGAGAGTTCACATCAGCTGGGAATAGCAGAAAGGCAAGGGGCAGCTAGACTGAGATGGATGTATTTCACCTATTTAAAAAGAGAGAGCTAAAGCAGCAAACACTGTGTGGGCATGGCCCCTCACGTTGAGCGTGGTCCTATGAGGAATGGGACACATTGAAGCTGTCCCCTTAAACACACACTGTGTGCTTGCTTTCCTGTCCCTGTGCCCCTGTACTCACCGCTCTGCGGTGAAGCTATAGCCAGCAGCAGCCTGCAGAGTTCCACCTTGGCCTTGCTTTGTGATCTGACAGACTAACTTGGTACCATTTTCACTAACGTTAAGTAAACCTGTTTACTTAGATTCAGTCTCTCAAGCTGCTCAGACTCCTTTTCACCTCGGCATTAACACATATGAACATTTCTGCCTGTGTGCGGTTAGCTCTCTTAGGAGGGCTGCCTTTTCCGGAAGTGAATGTAATCTTTTTTGGTGCATCCATCTAAAAATTTAACCACTGGCCACATGCTTTCAGACTAAGAGCTGTTTGAATAGAGTCAGAGTGCAGAGGTTTGAAATGGCGGAGTTTGAACTCCGTTTTCAAGTCCTACACTTGCCGTGTCAGTGGGTAGTAGGTACTGTCTGAAAACATTATTCCTTATCGATCACTGATAAGGAGCAACATTAGCCTGTGCCTTTCACTGTAGAAATAGTGAACGTAGCAAAAGGGCACTTAACTAAATCGTACCTTGTAACAAATCAGATACCTGGGGCCATCAGTTCGTGCTAATGAGACACTGCCTGAATGCCTGAAATCTCTGTCGGATATAGGTGTTTATATAAAATGGATATCCAGAAGTCTTTGTAGAATGGCAGGTTTCAGGTTAATATCTGTGCTATTCAATTCTCGGAGACTCAGCATGTGCAATCCAGAAGATGCTCTTTTCACCTTTGACTTGAGCGTGCAGCTGCTACAAGTGCCTAAACAGAAAACTAGATTGCATTCAAAGCACAACGGCATGCTGAATTCTGCCAGTGACAGCCTGCAATTTTTCAGCATGCGTTCTGATATTGAACTTTAGTTGTTTTTTGAAGTAAAAAAGTTCTGGTTGAACAAATGCTGTGGCAGATCTACCTTAAAGGCCACTGAGCTTTGGAAGTAATCAGCTCTGAACAGGAAGCATTTTTGTGGCCAGACTTGCACAGCGAAGTGGTTGATCATAACTAATTCTCAGAAGGGAAGTGCTTTGTAGTTTTTAAAGCCAAGGTTAAATATAACAATACACAAGATTTGTCATGTCCCAGTTCTATGTAAATAAACCTATGATATTCTTTGGCAAAGCCCACAAATGCAACCAGCCCCATGTTACCCAGTTTCTCAGTTTTGCACAGCTCTGTTGTTTTTTTTTCAAGTGCAGTCTTGTTGAGAAGAAGAGGCAGGGCTGAGTGCTGCATGTGCAGCAGTAGGTTGGAGTTCTGTTTCTTGTTCTGCCCCAGTCTTGTTGCTTCTCATATCAGCTCTGTGAGGGATGGGAGGCATAACAACCCCAGCAGGAAAACATTCAGCTATCTCGGTCAGTGTGTTGCTATCTGTTGACAAGAAGTGTTGTATTAGGTATAATATATATATATATATATATATATTGTCAGTATGCATTTTAACTAAATACTGAAAAATGTCCTTTGTGTAGTTTGCAGAGAACATAAATGTTATTGTAGTCAAGCAAAAGAGGATGTTGGTCTCTGCAGCTAAGTCACCGTCTGGGAGAGTGAGTGTGTGGTACAGAGTGCATCACACGTGTCCTTTCTGTGCCTCTGCTCTGCCTTGCATCTGGAAATCTGGTGTCTGGTAGCAGTGACCTCATGGAAGGGCAGCCTACGTGTTTTGTGGCTTCTGCTGCCAGCAGCCAGGCCCAGCCTGATGAAGAGCTCCTGCAGTGTGATGTCTGGGGGTTTTCAGCTGTGCTCAGGGATGGCACCCTCTCAGAATTGCTTAAAATGTCACGTATGTGTGAAATAATTAAGGAAACGTTTTCCAGACACTGTAAGTATTGCTGGGAAATCCCTAAACAACCAGGGATTTAATCATTTTCACTATTACTAACTGTGGTTAGAAAAATCCATATTTCTCCATCTGTTGTCCCTCTTACTCATAGGCTAAATGATTGTGTAAATCTCTGCATGTAGGTTTTGGTAATACAAAAGAGGAGAGCCCTGTAATCCAGGTTTGTGAGGGATCATCATTATTTGTTGGAGCCAAAGCGTTTTTACCACACTGTATCCTAAACTATCCAGATGACACAGAAATCCTATATAGTTTGCATGCACCTGTGTGGTGCATGTCTTTCTTTTAGAATTGCTCGTATAAAAAGTCATAGGGAGAAGTAGTGTGTTGTATGTAGCCTGTAAAGAAAAATGCAGTTGGTAATAGGCAGCTGATTGTCACGTACAGCCTAAGTGCTTCAATTTGCAGAGAAAAAAGTTCACTGGTTAGTTGGAGGCTGAGAATATGAAACAGATCCTCATGGGCTACCAGCTGTGGATGCTGCAGGCTGCTTCGTTGTTGAAGAAAGCAGTGGTTTGTCGTAGTAAACTGGTCAGATGCTGTGCGTCTTCCTGTGGAAATCATGTGCCATTCTGTAAGGGAAAAAACAATAAAGTGTGAGATGACGTTTGTATCAGTCCTTGGTTATCTTCAGTTGCTATTCCATTGTAACTGAGAGTAGTCTAGTCTGCTGGAGTGTGGTGGTGGTTGTTTGCTTTCCACAGAGAAAACAAGTGGGCCTGATCTCATAGAATCACAGAATGGCTTGGGTTGGAAGGGACCTCAAAGACCATCTAGTTCCCAATCCCTTGCTGCAGGCAGGGTTGCCAACTGCTAAATCAGGCTGCCCAAGGCCCCATCTAACCTGGCCTTGGGCAGCCTGATTTAGCAATTGGCAGCCCTTGAACACCTCCTGGGGGAGAGGATAGAGTTAACCTGAGGATTAACTCCAAATACCCCTAGACCTCCTCTTGTGGGTTGTTGATGTCTTGCCAGAGCTGTGCACAGAGAACCTTGGCCATGCAGCAAGCACTGATAGCGGACCTGGCCTCTTGCTGGCCTGGTGCAAACTGGGGATGTCAGCCTGTCGTGGGGATCTTCTCGATACCCACTTTATTGTGGTTTTCTGCTCAGTCCTGACAAGCCAGCTCAGCCAGGAGCTGCTCTTTCAAAAATTAAAAAAGCTTCATTGGTACAGCATCTGGTGATCTGAGAGGGGATTGCTGGATTCACCAGGTGGAACCTGCTCTGCTGCGTCTGTGCCTGAGGGTGGAAGTACCCAACTGAAAGGCTGTTTCAGGGTCCCACTTGCTTTCCCACCGGCCTGTACTGCAGCTGTCCTTTTGAAACTTGTTGTGAGGACTTTCCTCTTTTCTCCTACCAAAAGAATCAAAGCTTTTAGTTCTATTTCCACATCTCTTTGCTGAAAATGCAAGAGGTGCAGAAGGGAAGTGGAGGAAGTGCATAATGCAGTGAGAGTTGGGGTGTAGTCTTGGGGAAGGGATGTAAGGAAGAATTAGGATAAACAGTTTATGACCTTTTCTATAAGAAATTTCAGAGACTGAAGCAAGTTTGCTTAGAACAAGCTTGTTCCCAGAAATCTGTTTGAATGGTACTTTTGCTTCTAATTAGTGCTTTAGCTGATAGTAGTATATGAGTTGGGTTACAGTTGTTCCTGTGCATGTGTACTGGCTGCATGAAAAACCAAGAAATGCAAACAATAATAATCCTGTTTCTTCTGCCTTCATGAGACAAACGGTTGTTTTTTGTCATTCTGACTAATTTGCTTTTCTTTTTTTTTAATGTCAGATAGACACAATTTCACTGGAAATCAGGACGCTGTATCCTTCTGTACCTGAAGATGCAGAACAAAAAGCAGAAAATCTGTTTGTTAAAGAGGTAAACATCTGAAGTGTGTATCCTCTTTGTTTTAGTATCGTTGAAGTGATTTGAAGCAGGTTTGAATTTTGGATGAGGAATAATTAATAACGTGGCTGCAGGTGCTAGTTCTGAGATAGCTGTATCTAGAAAAGTTGCGAAGGCACTGAATTCACTCCTTATTCTACTGTCACTGCTTGTCCATTGGTATTGGTATTTTCACGTAAATGTTACCACTGGTGCCCTGAATGGTTAGAACTTAGAAAATATTGATACCTTTTCAAAAAATACAAATATTTGACATGATTTCAAGCTGTTAGAATTATTGCAATGTATGTATTGTATTTGAGGTGTATATTGTCACTATCTGAGGAAGTGTGCAGTATGAAGGGTGTCTAGAAGCTTGTGTTTATTGTCTGTATACAGAAGCTGTTCTACCTTTCCACTATAAACTCAGGCAAAGTTCTGAGCCACCCCCTCAGAACCTTCTACTTTTTTCACTGTGTGTGAAGCACAGCCCGTCCTCTGCATTAGCGGAACAGATTTATAGAGTCAAATTTTCAGCCCTTCTTCTATAAAGAATTAAATTGCAAACACTTGATAATTAGCCAGTAATGTATGCGTTCTTTGCCTTTTTTCACAGATGGGTTTTTGCATACCTGGCTTTCTACTTTGAATAAGTATGGGCTATTTCATGTGTAGTATAGCAAGATAATTTGCAGTGGAAAAGTCAGTAGGAGAGAAGCACAGCGGGTTAGAAAAAAGAATATTCAAAATATTACTGTTGAATTAGATTCAACATGACATTTTGCAGGCTCTGTTTCGCCCCAGAAGCAGGTCTAGAAAGAGCAGTAACAATGCCAGCTCAAATAGTCCAAACCTCACCATCTTTTGTAATGACAGGAGGGTTGAAAGATAACACAGCTTAAGGAATTATATATCACAGAATCACAGAATCACAGAATTATCGAGGTTGGAAAAGACCTAGAAGATCATCCAGTCCAACCATTACCAATACTTCCCAGCTAAATCATACCCCTCAACGCAACATCCAAACGTGTCTTGAACACTCCCATGGTCGGTGACTCCACCACCTCCCTGGGCAGTGCATTCCAATGCCTGACTACCCTTTCCGAGTAGTAATACTTCCTAATGTCCAGCCTGAACCTCCCCTGGCGCAGCTTGAAACCATTCCCTCTAGTTCTATCACTGATTACACGAGAGAAGAGGCCGACCCCCAGCTCACCACAACCTCCCTTCAGGAAGTTATAGAGAGCTATAAGGTCTCCCCTGAGCCTCCTCTTCTCCAGGCTGAACAATCCCAGCTCCCTCAACCGTTCCTCATAAGGCCTGTGCTCCAGACCCCTCACCAGCTTCGTAGCCCTCCTCTGAACACGTTCCAGGGCCTCAATGTCTTTCTTGCAGTGAGGGGCCCAAAACTGAACACAATTCTCTCTGCCCTTTCAACGCTTTAGGGTCTGCTTTTTATTTTAAGGTTCTTCAAGTAGCAAGTCCAGCGCTGCGCTGTCCTCATTGCTTTCCAAGGAAAGTGGTGTATCTAAAAATGGAACATTATTGCACAGAACCTGGGAATCATTACAGCTGAGTACTCCAAGGGGATGTTAATGACAGCCTGGTAAAATACGTACTGAGCAGCTCTGTTACCTTTCTCTGCAATATCAGTAAGCCAAACTTGAGGGCAAGTATTGGAAAAAGCAGTACTAAAGGGTTAAGACTGTGCATGGAAAATAGCAGGATGAGACCTTATTTTGAAGTAGAAATGCGTATGTTCCACTTTGACACAAAGCCAAAAGCAGTACATAAAACAAATTAAGCTCCAGGCTTCCAGTCCAAAATTAAGAAAAACTGAGCATGGGGTGCCACGAAGATCTATGGTCATAGCCTGCCTCAGTGATTGCAGCAAACTGTACTGACCCAGCAGCACAGTCTGTTCTGCCTGGTGCTCAGCAGCTAGGGGTAGCTGTGCAGGACTGGAGTTTGTGACCTTCACTTCTCTTTTTAGAACTGTGAAAGAGCCAACACTTTGCTTAGTGAAGGAAGTATCTCCTCCTTCAGATGTACTATGGTCTCGTGAAGCTGGAATTAAAGGGCTGTCCATCTGTAGCAGAAAGTTTTGCTGCTGTTTGGCTAGTTCATTGCTCTTAGTACTGGGTTTAAATCCCTCAGTAAAAAAAAACAACAACAACAAAAACAAAAAACTCTTGCATGGTAAATCATTTTGAGTGATTATGACTGTTTTGGTTTTGTTACTTCTTAGTTAATCTGCAGCAATTTGAGTTGACTTGGACTTTAAGTGCTTTTAAAATTCCTGTTACAACAGTATTGTTGTATCTCCTCTGGAAAAGAGGCAGAAGTACATTAAACCTCCTGTAGGCCTTCATTTTAGGGGCAATGGATACTCAGGCACCTGGCGTGCTGAGATGTTGCAGGTCTGTGCAGGAGTGAGAAGGTCCTTGGGAGCTGCCCCACGCGGTGCCTCGGAGCCAAGACCGCTGCCATGGGTTTGTTGCCTTCTGCTAGGCAGCAGCCCCCCATTGCTGATGCAGCGTTAGCTGACAGTGGTGCACATAAACATATTTAAGAGTGTGGGTGTTCTCATAAAATGCTAAAACGTTTTGTTTCTCCCACCCTTTTACCAAGGAAGCCCATACCAAAGCAAGATTAATGTGCCGTGTACAATTCTCACTGGTGAGAGAAAAAACTTGTAACAGATTTCAGGAATTGCAACGTGTTTTTTTGCAACATGCGCGGAGAGTGTGCATGCATATATGCAGATGCACACACAAAAACTGTGTGCATATCTGTGTGAATAAAATTACAGAAATCGTCTAGAAAGTCACTAGCTGTCATCTGTCTTTTCTTAAACCAGCTTGAGCCAGATGCTACCTCCACAAGTGGTCATTTTTGGGCATTACGTTTGCAGAGGTGGATGAGGAGGGGTGTGCTGGGAGCTCTGCAGGGTGGGAGAGGAATGGGGCATCTTGCTGAAGGAGCTTCTTCTCCTTGTGCAGTGTAATTACGGAAAACAAGCCCAGAGGGGCCTTTGAGAAGCTGTCAGTCCCTCCCAAGTAGGTCAGGTACTGCCTTTACCCATCCTTTTTGCTTCATCAGTCTGCTACGGTGGCGGTGGCTGCTGGGGAGGACACCTTTGGTGACATGCAGGGCAGACAGCTGTCTGTTCTTCCACCTACAGGTGACTAGTGACTTTATATTTAATGCCAACTGGTGGGGTTCTGGCTTATGAAAATAACTCCTAACAATGAGGAGAGAGGTAACAAACTTCCATGGTAAGTTGCTGGGGATCAGAAGAGCTTTCCTGCACCCCAGCACTGGCTGCTTCTCAATTGTGGGTGTAGTTGTAGCCCTCACGCTTCATCCTTGGAGCAGGGGATAGTGCTGGCAGAAAAGCACTGCATCACAATGAAATAATAATGTAATAATACTGAAATTATATTTCTTATGTAGGTTTTCTAGGTACGAAATTTGGAGCTGTCAGTTGTGTGAAGTTTTTTAGTGCCCATCATTCACCTGGCAGCTCTTTTTATTTCAGATTTTATAGTTTTTCTCCACAGGATTTATAAGTCATTATTAACCGTGAGGTTTATTAATCATAGTGTTAAAAGAGCCACAGCCTTCCATATACCTATGGAAGTGGTGTGTGTCAGTGCAGTTGTTTTCTCAGGCTTTTAATTCAGTCTCGTGCCCATTCTGCTGATATGTTTCAAAGCCAAATTAACATGGTAGCTCCTGTCAGTAAATGTTGCAGACAGTTTTATTGTCACTGGACAAAACTCTGTCCTTCAGGTCACTGCAGCAGGGGCCACAGGAGGGGCAGCGCTGGGAGCAGTGCTGCGTGTCACCGATCACGGGGTAGGGTGCGGAGCGTGCCCTGCAGCTTCCCTTTCCCTTTCAGTCTTGTGGCTGCTTCCAGCTCTGGAGACTTTCTGCTTTCAGTTTCCAAGCCCTTCCTCTTTAACATCTCCTGCTTCTCACTTCGCTTTGCAGAGTGTGCGAGGAGGCAGAAGGGCACTTGGCATGCAGTTTCTCTGCAGTTAAACAGCTGTTGTCATACATGTGGCTGCACACCTAGAGCTTAGAGAGAATGTAAGCTGCAGAGGAAAGGAACTCTAGTTGCTTTCAAAAGTACCAAGGTGCTTGCTTCAGTCGTATTTCTCTCACTTCCCTTTTTCTTTTCTTTTTCAAAATGTTCATTGGTATTGCAGGGCAAGTCTTTATTAAGTTGCTCTTTCACTGTGGTAGCCATCCTGTTGTCATCACCAGAACCAGAGCTAAGAAGATGCAGGCGAAAAAAGTTTGCAGAGTGGTCGGTCTCTGTAAGGAAAAATTGGACTGGCTGGGCAAGGAGAAAACTGAAACAACTGAAAAGAAGAAATGAATTGGATAGGTCCCCTGGGAATGGGCTGCACAGCCTGCTTGGTCAACAGCAGAATAGGAAAATTCATGCAGTCATGTGCCAGCCCTCCCACGTCCCAAAGCTTCCATTTCTCTGCCTGTATTTTTCCTCCCCCGCAGTCCCCTTGAGCTGAACAGCTGTACAGTGGTGCCTCTGCTGTTTGCCAAGAGCAGTGGGATCCTCAGTGAAATCTCTGCCTGCAGAAGGGTTTTTCTTATTCCTCACAGCTATTTTTCCTCACCATTAAAATTAGATTTACAGTAATTTCCAGTAAAAATCTTTAAAAGTCAGTGCAGTCTGAAGAAGAATTTGATTTTTCGGTTGGGGTATTCTAAATAGAAAATGCTGTAATCTTGTGTTAATGTATTTCTTTTTTAAAACCTAGATCTGCTTTATAATGGCTAGCCACAACAAGCAAGTTACAGAGCTATGGTAGCTGTTGCACTGGTTTGACTTGCCTTCTGTGAATTTTCTGAATGATACTTGAATGCATTTCTTGTCCCCTTTGATTTTTATCTTGATTAGCTTTTTCTTGGAGAAGCACAATATACCTTTATGGTTATAAGCTAAAACACTGTGACCTGCTCTATATGGTATTCCCAACTATGTTTTGAGCACATTAGCCTGTAATGTTTGCAATAAAAGACTGTGGTGAGAATGCTCTGTGGGCATTAATTGCACCTGCTCAGTAGAATACTTAGCGTTGAAAGTACTGCAGGGAAAAAGATGCCCTTTATGTAGAAGGCTTGATTATTTCACATTTACTAAGCAGAAAGAGAGTGAAGTGTGAGCTGAAGAGTCTGTGCTCCTCCCCCGCAAGGCTCAGTAATGAGTTTTTCATTGGCTCTTGTATAGCAGAGTACCTGTTACCCCTGTAAGAGTATTCTTGTAACCCAGGTGAATAGCGAATAGTTTAAATGAAAACTTTAGTCATGCAAACAGAAAAGTGACAAAGGCGTTTCTTGGAGAGTTATAAGGAAAATTGTTGGTGGTTTTTTTTTTTATATATTATTTAAAGCCTGAGCTATGTAGGAACATGATTGTCCTGCGTAGGCTGCAGGCTTTGCTCTGTAAGGTGCACAGTCAGTTGGTCACAATACCAGAATAATACGTTCATTGTTGGATAATCTGTAATTGTTTTATTTTATACTGTTTAGTGGTCACACTTTATTCTGCATCTCATGTCTGAAAGAAAATGAAGGCTTATGTCAGATCAAGGAGATCTTAGTTTCAGATGGATTCCCTTTACTGCCGAATGCACGTGGCTGTGTTGAAATATACTGTTCCATTTCAGTGCTAAGAGAACTGCTTACTACTGTGCATCCACTTACCTTCTTTTTCCATATGCTAAAATGAAGATGCTGCAGAAGGTTGTGATCACACCTGAGATCATTTCCTAAATTCCTCTGTGACTACATATCTGTATGCTTTACACAGGACTTAAAAGGAGACTTGGCAAGCCAGCACTGAGTAATTAAAAAAAAACAACTTTTTTGATGAGCTTTCAGCTCATCTCAGACTGCAGTAGCAGTCCCACAATCCCCTCTCTGTCTTTCTGGGGCAAAGACCACTGTGCAAGCAGTGATTCCCATGGGAACATCAGGAGAGACTGGTGAGAAAGAGAGGGAATACTCCCAGCTGGAGTGACCCATCTTGTCCCTTTATTGCCTCTTCTTCCACTTTTTCTACTTAGCTTTTTGTGTTCTAGTCTCTTTGATCTGTTCTTTATTCTACTCTTTGCCTCCTGCAGCCTCATCCTTCCCATGCCTTTTAGTGAGACTCTTTCCTGATCTCACCTGAGATTAAATTACCTTTTATGTCTCTGCTTCTTTCTCTACTGTAGATCCCTACATTTTCATTCTTGACTTGTCTTTGTCCTGTCAGCTTCAGCAGTGGTTTCTGCTACTAGGTTTTAGGCCTCTTTTTTCCTTCCTGTCCATCTTACGTGTGCTGATACAAATGTTCAAGGGAAGTGCAGGAAGAAAATAATATGATATTAGGGGAAATTCTTCAGCATATGGTACGGTTAGAATCATAGAATCACTCGGGTTGGAAAAGACTTTAAAGATTGAGTCCAACCATGACCTAACCATACTACCCTAACTAACAACCCTCTGCTAAATCATGCCCTGAGCACCACATCCAAATGGTTCTTAATCACATCCAGGGATGATGACTCATCCATTATCGGTTACCTATTTTCATTTCATATTCTGTAGTGAGGATTGCTGGAAATTCTGACATGGTGTTATTTTTCTTGTTGTCAATGTGTACATTATCAATAAACATGTATTTCATGCATCTTGTTTCATCTGTCATGTTTAATTGCACTGATAAGAATTCTGTATTGAGTAAATCACAGACTTAATCTGATTTATTTGACAGCATAGCAAAACTCTTCACTATAGTCTTTGTGCAGGTCTGCTTTCCTTATTTAAGGGAGATTTGTATGTTAACAACAATTTCAGATGAGATGCAAAACCAGCTAAAAGACTTTCTTAGAAAATAAAAGCTGCAGGGAGATGATGAGATGACTGAGCAAATTCAGTGTGATGGAGAAAATGAGACCCTGGTGATAAATAATAATCCTGTTAATACATTCCTGAACGTTAAGAGAATGAAGATCAGTCCCTAGGGCTAGAACAAGAAGTGAAGGGCTTGTGCTGCAACAGCAGGGGGATAAAAAGAGTGAGGCAAACTCATTTACAAATGGAAGACTTAGACAGTGAAACAGGTACAGACAAATGTGTGATGTCCATGGAGCAAGTCAGGCGTAAACTGCGTGGTGTCTCTTGAGGGTCTGGTGATATAAATTAATGATGTCTACAGAGTAGGTGATGAGAACTAGGAAAGCATGTTAAGTTGTTTTTAGCCACCCCCCGCTCCGTCTTGTATGATTCAGTGCATTTGACTTAAAAGAGAAATTGTGCTTCAAAATGTGGGAACGTGGCGCTCACTTTCTTTTGAGAACTTTGCACTCTTCTATAAAAGAGAGGAATAGGTTCTTCTCTTTATCTCTTCTTTAGCCTTTTCTGAGCCTAAACACTTGTAGCAGAATTAGAGCTACAGAATACCTTGAGTTGGAGAAGACCCATAAGAATAATTAAGTGCAACTCCTGGCTCCACAATCATTAACTAATAGTTAAGAATTTGATGTTTTAAGGCAGTCTGGGGACAAGACAATATAAAAAGCCACTTACCTGTCTGAATCTTAACTGTGTAGTTTAGATGTGAGCTATCATTCACTGTAAATATGTCTATTTTCTATTTCTTCTGACTTGGGCTCTTTTGTGAGAATATGTTGTGTTGGTTTGCCACATGCAAGGGACTGTAGGGCTCTGACCAGTTCTCTTTCAGGGATGCCAGTTTTTTATTTAATTAATTCTTATTATTGTTGTTCTCTTTTTAGGCTTGTAAATATTACAGTTCCCAGTGGCATGTTGTGAACTACAAATATGAACAGTATTCAGAAGATTTTCGACATTTACCACAGTAAGATCTAGCATAAGTTCTTCTTTATTTTTCCTCTTAGGTTTGTGTCATTTTGCTGAGTTGTGTCCTTATTTGTGCTTTCCTTTGTCTCGTATTCTGTACTTGTTTTACTGTATTTATAGAGGCTTGCATTTTTAAAAAGGGGAAGAAAAGGTCTTTTAGCAAAAGTTCAAGGCTCTGCAGAATTCAGTAGTATCAACAAACTCTGTTACTGCTGATTCAAACCTTAAGAGTGTATTTGCATATTCAAAGCTCAGTTGATACAGAAAGCTAGCTCCTGTTTTCCTTAATAATGCATAAATGCCATTCACCTTTAACTGGGATTAATTCTCCTTTTAGTTACCCTATGTGTCAGAGGTGTAGGATTTCGCTTAGGGGTTTATAGCTGCGCAGTGCAGAAAGTCTGTGTGCAATGAGTACGTGCACTGGTGCAAAGCATGGGACACAGGGCTGCAGAAATGTGCAGCTGTCTGGGTAAGCAAACGTCCTGTCTGTGCTTGGATGTAGTACATTAAATCAGTGTAAAGGGAGTGGGAGGAACAATCTCCGTGATGGGAGCGGAAGGAAATCAGGAATTTGGTGCTCATTCCTTTTTGCAAGTATTCTTACACGTACTCTCACTTCTGGGAGGTTTGTATCCTGTACCCTGAGGACTGTTTTACAGAGTAGTGAATAAACTCACCGAATGCCCAAGCAAGCAGCATTACCATCTACTTTCTTGTAATTTGGGACACAAAAATACAATAGTGGATGAAAAAGGTGGTTACATTCACAGAATGCTAACCACTGGAACAAGTGCTCTAGGCTTGGCTTGGATGCAGACTAGTACGAACTAAACCTATGGAACAGCTTGTTCTAGATGCCCTCTCCAAGTAATTGGAAGAGAAGAAGGTCATCAGGAATCGTCAGCATGGATTCATCTAGGGAAAATCATGCTTGACTAACCTTGTAACCTACTATGATACCATCACCAGCTGGGTAGATGAGGGGGAGAGCAGTGGATGTCGCCTGCCTTGACTTCAGCAAGGCTTTTGATACTGTCTCCCACATCATCCTGATAACAAAGCTGAGAAAGTGTGGAATAGATGAGTGGACGGTGAGGTGGGTTGAGAACTGGCTGAGCAGTGCAGAGTCTGATTGGAGACCTGTGACCAGCAGCGTTACCCAGGGGTTGCTGCTGGGTCTGGTCTTGTTCAGTATCTTCATCGACCTCAATGAGGGGATAGTGTCCACCCTCAGCAAATAAGCTAATGATATGAAGCTGGGAGGAGTGGCTGACACACCTGAAGGCTGTGCTGCCATTCAGCAAGACCTGGATAGACTGGAGAGCTGGGCAGTAAAAACCAGATGAAGTTTAACAAAAGCAAGGGTAGAGTCTTGCACGTGGGAAGGAATAATCACAAATATCAGTACAGGCTGGGACATGACCTACTGGAGTGAAGCTCTGCAGAAAAGGACCTGGGGGTCCTGGTGGACAACATGTTGGCCATGAGCCAGCACGGGAACAAGCTGTCTAGGGAGGTTGTGGATTCTTCTTTTCTGGATGTATTCAAGACCCGCCTGGACACCTACCTGTGCAGCCTGCTGTAGGGAGCCTGCTTTGCAGGGCAATTGGACTTTATGATCTCTGAAGGTCCCTTCCAATCCCTCCAATTCTGTGATTCTATCATGGAAGGAATCAATAAACTGACTTTTGTGGTCCCATTAGATGTGTTTTTCTGAGGGTTTTGTGCTGTAAGCCTTCCCACAGATCTGCCTTCTCTCCTGTACGTTGGTGATTATGGTAGAGCAAAGAGTGGTTTTGCTAACTGGTGTTATAAATGTGCCTTTTCTTATGTATCCAGTGTACTGATTGTCTTATAAAATTAATGTATTTAGTGCTAAAGAAAAATGTTTGCCAGGCAGAAGTTTTCCATTTAACTTCAAGTACTTTCATTCTTATGAAATATGCATTTGACAGACGTGGTTGCATTATTCTGCAAGGAAGTACATTTTAGCTCTTTATGGACATCCTCTTCTGTGAAGGATATTTTAATATGTGATTAATGTCACTTGCCTGAGTTCATGCTCTAGGGATGTTATGGTGTGTCAGATGCTACTTCCCCCTCAATACTGTTGTCTCAATTCTTTTTATGGGAGATTGTTCAAATAAAGAAGGTTGGATGAGCGATAAGCATTTTAGTTTTGCATCATGGGATGTGACACCAGATTCAGCTGTGGCTAAAGGACTCCCATTCACTAGGGGTGCTCCGGACCTTCTCGCGGGGTTTTGCATTTAGAAACACAAAAATTGAGACCCAGCAGCCTTCAGTAGTGCTGAAAGGAATTCATAGTTTTTTTTGTGTGTGAGGACACACTGTGCTATTTGATAGTCATACAGGATATCAATGTCTTCCTAGTGCAGCAGATTTTTGTCAGATACCAAAGTCCTTTCCCACCACTGATCCTTTTTGTTCAGGAAGTAGCCAGAGCGTAGTGCAGACCACGTGGAGAAGGTGCAGTGTGTCATGATGCAGTTGCAGTAAATTAGTGCTGTGACGCTGGGTTAGAGCTGAACAGCATGTGCACAACGCAAACAAAATTTTAGGTATTACTTTAGTTTTTCTCTGAGTGTGTTCCTCCTTTGAGGTTTTTTTTGGTTTTGTTTTGTTTTTTTTTTCAGATCTCTTTACCCCTTAAATTCCTCTCTGTGAGCTCTCACTACCTCTTTTTACACTGTCTTTATGCTTTGTTCTGTGTGTTCATGCTTCTTGAGCAAATGGAGGGGTGGAAGAAAACCAGGGCTTGCTTAGTGTGTGCACTATGGTGACAGCTTGTCTGGAAACAGAAATAGCCATTAGCACACTTTTTGCTGTCACTTATAAAGTGAAAACCCCCCCAATGTATGGATAGGTATTTCAGTTCCACTGCCTTAGAAGTCTGCATTTTATGAGTTTGAAGAGGCAATAGGTGGAAAGAGAGAATCCATGTTTCATCTACCTGCCCTAGAGAGATGAGCAGTGTACCTGAATAGGGTCTCACATAAGAAAGAAAAATTGGAGAATGATACAGGTCTGAGTGGATGAGTGTCTCCTGTGCAGTCAGTGAGGGAAAACTTCTGCGGGATACTGCGTGAACTCACTGTAGACTAAAACGTCCCTACAGCTGGGTTTTGCTGGTAGCTGTAGGGGTAGCACATTGTGGATTACTGGACCTTTACTTGAGGCCTTGTATAGACAGAGAGAAAAACATCAATCATAATTTTTTTTTCTTTTTTTCAAAACCTGTTTCTACTGATGTAACCTTCACACTGCTTGTCCCAAACCACTGACATTCTTTGCTTCCGCAGTGTGCCTGCTCTGCCACCGGAAGCATTGGCTGTCAGTCCTTTTCTGTCTCTCATACAACTCTTCTGGGAGGACAGAAGGGTTTCCTTTTTTCTCAGAAGCACAGCATGTGCTCAGGCTTGCAGAAGGTCTGTGGTTTAGTGGGATAGGCTTGCCTTCTCATTGGGGTAGTAAGAGCCGGGCAGAATTGCAGTGTTGCAGAGTCAGGGCACCCAACACCACAGCAATCCAGCTCCTCCTTCCCTGCGCCTTCTTCCCTTCCTCTGTAGCAGCAGCTTTTCTTTTGCTTTGTTTTGCTTTGTTTTACTCAGTAGCTCAGTGGCTTACCCCGCTACTACTGGTACAGGTCCTCAAGCAGAGGCTGTGGTGTTCCCCACCAGTGCATGGGCTGGTGGCAGTGGACAGTCCCACAAAGGCATGCCCAGTAAGTGCTGCAGTGTGTCCTTGGTTCTGAGTGATGAACAAGCCCAAGGGATTCAGAGTATTAACGCTTTATAGATGTCAAAGATAGCAATAGATTACAGAGGTTCCTTTTCTCCACAATTTTAATCAGTTGTTTACGTTAAAGACTGAAAAAGGAATGAGCTAAAACAGAGAATAAAGTGTCTTCTGTCCTTTTGTGTTCTATGTGCGTTTCATTATCCTGGCTTTTCTGAGTACAGTGGGATGCTGAAGGAATGATATAACTGATTTTTGAAACAGAGAAAGCGAAGAGGAGATAGGAAGATTAGAATAAAAAGCAATACCTAATCTATAACTTGTGTATGAATGAACAGAAAATGAAAAAGGGCCAGTTACTTTTCCTTCTCCCTTTTTTTTTTTTTTAAACTGTAACACTGTGTGTTTGTGTGGGCAAATGTTTGCTAACATCACAGAGGAAATTAGCTGATGAGCACGTGGTTCCTGAACTTCGGTTTGCTCCCATGACAGCATGGCATTTCTTTGTTCACATTATAAGTCTGGGTAGATGAAACTATATTTTGGTCTTCCTATCAAACAGTGACTTTTACCATGACAGCTTCTGTAGTTTTTTCACATCATTAGTAAAGACTTTCAAGATGAGATTTTAGTCTTGAAGAATTCAAAAGCAGTGTTGGTATGTTTTAGGCCACGGGAAAATCTATTTTTTCCTCAATTTAAAAATATCTTTTACCAAGCGCATTGGTTTGGCTGTTACTTACGGCTTAATTCTGCAATGTGCAAAGTACTTTGGGATGGTGCAGCTACCCGTGTACTTAAAAATAAGCACGTGCTTAAGTGCTTTGCTCTTTCATTCTCAGTTTCGTTTTACCATTTATAGTGTGGAGCTCTTCAGTGGCACCACATCTGAAAGACTGCCTTTTAAAAATTACCCGAAGCCTGTGCTCATGATATTGAATAGTAAAATACATATCTTGAAATATTAAAGAAATGTAGAAGCTTTTAGCAAATGTTCTTCTGTTTTTATTGGTTAGAAAGAGCAACAGAAGAGTTCATTCTGGTTCATTTGACGGCCTTTAATGGGACCTCTCTCTGGGAATTGTTTAGTATTTGTTGTCTGTTGTGATGGAAGAGCAGGGAATAGAATAAGTAATAGTACTTTATCTTTTATTTGGAGGAGATGCAGCTTCACATTGCTGGGAAAAAAAGATGAAGGGAGCTTAATAAAAAAAAATAAAAGCAGTATTTTGTAAGCGTACTGGTTTTCAAAGGGATATAGAATCAGAGAAAAAGGGAGGTATTCTGTTGATGGGTACCCAGCATAGTTGCCTCCCTGAAGTAGAGGATGCATTATAATTACTTATTTACTCAATACTATTAAATAATTTTTTCCTCTTCTCCCAGAAATGACTGTAGACCAGAGAAACTGCCATCACATTCCTTTGAAATCGATCATGAAGATGTAGATAAGGATGAAGTATGTATTCTGATTTGTTTTCTTTTTTTCTCCACTAGTGAAGACTTATTTATTACTTTAATATCTTGAAAAAAGATAATGGAGACTCATTATCCCCTATCAAATATTTGATATTTTAAGTAACTTTGAAGTTGGTGGAACAACTATACACAGCAGGCTTATTAATAAGTCTTATATTAAAAGGAATGTAAGGATGATTTGTTGTCAACTAGGTATTCACACACTACAGTTTTCTTTTGTCAATGCACTATTAATTACGTCTTTCATCTAGGATACAACGTCCCACTCATCTTCAAAAGGTGGTGGTGGTGGAGGAGGAGGATTAGCAGCAGGAGTTTTCAAGTCTGGATGGCTTTATAAAGGGAATTTCAACAGCACTGTAAACAATAGCATCACTGTTCGGGTAAGGGGGACTGCATTATTCTTCCTTTATTCTATTTCAATTTATATCTCCCACAGAGGCACGCTTTTTTTTGCCATTGTCATTTATCTGTTTATATCTCAGATTAGGCATGGTTACCTTGCTTCAACAGATCCTAAAGTATCGTTGCAATTGTCTGCAGAGTAGTGCAATGGAAATGTGGGTAGAAATTGCTTTTTATTTAAACCCTGTGAATCAGGTATCAGTGAAAACAATTTGCAGCTCAACGACTGTCTGCCTTTTTTTCTTCACTTCAGTCATTCAAAAAGCGCTACTTCCAGCTGACGCAGTTGTCAGATAACTCATATATTATGAATTTTTACAAAGATGAAAAAATATCTAAGGAGCCAAAGGGATGTATTTTCTTGGATTCCTGTACAGGAGTCGTACAGGTAAGTCTAATTTTATTTCATTGTATTGTTTTGGTGTCAGATAAGTAAGTATAACTGGAAGCACATAGAAGAATATACATGGATGGGTTTCATTATCAGTTGTGTGGAAAGAAAATGCCATTTGTTTTGCTCTTCAACTTGGTGCAAATGCTCAGACTGGCAGAATACAAGAGGTACAGCTGAAGTATGATATAGATAGATGAGTATATACTCTTTGCTGATGGTACACGTGAGAAAAATATTGTTAGAAGTTAATTTTCACTGAAATTGCTTTCTTAGCTGCCATGTCTTACTTCATTCTTACTAAGGATATGCTTGTGGGTTAAAGAGACGCAGATTATAGGTCATTCGTTGTTACAAGTGGAAAATTAATCCTGTATCCTGAGTCTCAAATTATTTAGATGATTCAACAGGTTCCTTGAAGATCCTCTGTGGGGAATAGCAGTTTACACTGTGTAGCTCATGAGGTATTTCTTTTTCAAGTAGATGCAGGACAGGATAAAACTAAACGCATGGCAGGGGGCAGTGATGTCTGCTGCTGTCGGTCCATTGGCTTGAAAGACATAAGAGGTGGCCTGGAAGTGTGGTGAAAGCCACCAAAGAGACAGAACTATGGAATTGTTAAGGGTGGAACTTGCACAGGAATCCTGTTTAGAAATGCCTAATGTCTGCAACACGTCCTTGTGCTAGTCTGGGCTATGTACGTTTGGGACAGTATGAAGGAGGCATGCTCTGTGCAGTTACGGACACACTGGTGTACCCATGAGGGAGTTGCTACTGCTTCTTAATTCTCAGCTAAGCAGTTAGTTGTGACTAAGGGAGTATTTACTTAGCTTAAAGGAACAGTCATCCTGGATCTTGTGAGTTGGTATTGCTCGGTCATTTATAAGAAGGGGAAAAATGACTTCTCGTTCTTGCCTGCTGGTGGCGTGTGCTTTCCTTTAAGACAGGTCTCAGTCAGGACCCTCATTTAAGACCTGAATGTCCCTGCAGTGTGGCTTTAGCTACAGATTAAGTACTGGCCCAGGGGGTGCCTGATCTTCAGTGTTTCTGATGACACTCCATGGTAGCAGAAGTGTTTTGACAGCAAGATCTCTAGCCTTTTTCACTAACCTCTGGCAGAAAAAAAGCTTAAGAAACCCTTGAAATCATCCTTCTGACTGTTGACATCTGCTTTCTGACTCTATAGAATTCCTTCTAATTGTCCAGAACAGTTTGAATTGTAAGTTTGCCTCTCACCTACCACCAGAGTCCGATTTTCTTGATTATTTAATTGATATTTAGAATGGGATGAATGAATTTGTGAGCTGTCTTCAGTCAAAAGTGAGAGCCTTAGCCAAGGCAATAATAGTGCAAGTGTCATCAGCATCGAAGACTCCAACTGCTATAAAAATATGGTGAACTTAAAATCATAGGACTCAAAAACAAAACTTTGATTAGAGTTGCAGGGAAACCATAGAATCTGGAGAAAGTATTGCGTAAATGTGAAGGCTTAGAGGAACTATGATGTGAAATTTCTGATTTCTTGAGCTGTATGCTGCTAAACACATTTAACTCAATATGAATGACTTTGAGCATGAGTTTACTAGGTTGCAATAAACATCCTGGAAAAAAACATCTCCAGATTAAATGCAAAACACCTTGAAAATAATTCTTTTATTTTGGAAGAATGACCCTGCAGGCATTAGACAGTCTGATGTTTCATTCATAGCTCATCTGTAGTTTCTTTTTTAATCTTGTGTAATTTCCTTCTGAAAGAAATTTCAAACTTGGAATTAAGTGTTGAAGGTTACAATTTAACCTCAAGGTCCATAGTCCATACAGATATGGAAGGACTTACAGAGAAGGAAACTGAGAAATGGAATTTGGGGTTTTGGGTTTTTTTGCTCTATTAACTGTTCAGGAAAAAAAAGTAGTTGGCTTTAGATTTGAAACAGAGACTTTGCTGTAGATCTCATCTGTTTGCCAGAAGTCTGAAGTGCACTTGGAAAAGTGGATATTGAAGTTTTCCTGCCACAGTGTTCTTAGGATTCAGCAGGCAAGATGTATTGTTCTATCAGATAGTGTCTAATAGCGTTACAGTACCTGATTGAAAGGTCATGGCCGTGTCTGTAAAGGGAACGACACAATACAGACAAGTGCATTCTCTTTAGTGATCTTTATACTTTTTCTGAAGATAAATTGAAACACAGTGTTTTTCTTCATGGATTGTGCATAAATTTATATACACGATCCATTTAAATTATCTATCTTTAAAAGTTTGGAATGGGCACTAGCTGAGGATTCTTGATACCCTTTTTTTTTTTTTTCCACATTTAACTCTTGTTCAGGCCCTCATGATTTATTAGCTAAAATAGATTTCAGTAAAATTTTAGTTGTTATTTCACATTAATTTGAACGTATGCAGTAGCCAGAGGATTACAGTGATTTCACTGTGATCAAGAATGGAACCAGACACCCAGGAATGAAATGCTACAAAACCCAACTGTATTCTTCTCCAGCAAAGGGCAGATTAAAAATTTTATACCTGAAGGATTATTCACCTAAATAAGGTACGTGAGAGAAAATGATTTCCTAACAGAATTTTTCAGTAGCAGAATTAAACAAGAGCACGCACAGATAGGCATGCGTACCTGAGCAAATTTAGAAAAACCTAGATTTGACTGATTCCATTGACCAAGTAGCTCCAGAAGTTGTTTAGTCTTGCTGATTCCCGAGCTGGGTCATGACATGCAGTATGAAGGCTGGAGCAAGTGATTAACAACAGATTGGGTAGGAATCTTCTAAATCATCTCTGCTGCTGGAAAAACAAAATTGCTCATGGATTTTTTTTCTCCGCGTCTGGTGCTCTCTCTCTCCTTCACTGCTAATAAGCCTCGGATTTTTGCCTCTGTTTCTCATATACAAAAGATGATACCAGTGTGATCTGAACTGCTGGATTAGATGCTGTTCTGGGTAACTTGATATAGGGCTGCAGTTCTGTGTATTGAGAAATAATTCTGGTATGTAAAGCTATAGGATACCACTGTCATTTTGTTTAAGACTGCAAATTAAGAAAAACAAAGAGCAAAATGACCAAGTATGGGATGGATGAGTTGGTTTTCATCTGTCAGTCTGAGGTTAGATGTGTCAGCAGTGCCCTAATAATTGCAGGTGAGGGCAATTTTCTGGAATATGGAAGGTAAAATGGTGACACTGGTGTCCATAGTCAGTAGTTGTAAAAATTATGTAGTGAGGGTAGGGTACATTAATGTTCTTCCAGATTTAAACAAGGGGAAGAGAGAATTGATGTGACTATTTCCGTAGGGCTAATAGTTGGAAGCCTCACTCCTTTGATGAACTTGAGGAATGAAACATATTACATTAGAAGATCATTCTACTCAGTTCTGTTGAGCTGTTTCATTAACTAAGCAGCTGTTAATTCTCGTAACAGAACGTGATGGATCAACTAACTACTTCAGGTACAATCCAGTGATACAGAACAAAGCTAAGTCTATTGTCAGTATATTGGGTTTAGATTTCTATTCTGTACTTTATAAGGCCAGAATGCAGTGACTGGGCAGCAGTATTTTCACCTTTGGTGTCCTGCAAGGAATTGTTGAAAATGCAATAGTCACTAGTAACACTTCAAAGTTATATGCTCAGAAATTAGTCATTACCTTTATGTAGTTTGTTCGCAACATTTGTAAATAGCTTTAAAAAGAAGGTTGCATGAATTGTTCGCATTTAGGTCTTCATTTCCAACCACAGCAGCCAGAAGTAGAACAGTCTTTCACTATGTACTTCTTCACTTGCCTGCTAGATTTAATTTGTTGAACTACTCCCATCCTCTTTCCATGGAGCAAATTTGAATGCTGGTTAGCACTGCTTGGTATCTTCTTGAGTTTCTGGTGCAATGGTGACTTATAGGAGACTTGGACCTTATTTTCTCTATTCAGCAATGAGTCATGTAGCAGTGTTGTGCTTTCCCCATCAGAGGTCTGTCATTATTTCACTTAGGAGATGTTGCCTACCATAGTTCGGTGTTACTGACCATAGTCTTAGATCTTCTATGGCTGAACAGATGTTAGATATACAGACACAGCATAAATGGACATAAATTCATTTTCTGTGATATTAGGAAAAAAATTCCTTAAAGTCAGTTAATTTTGTTTGAAATTTACCTATAGGGAATGGATATATAGAAGTCCATCTTATGGATGCCTTTTTTGGTACCTTTTTGTAGCTGGTTCTGGTGTTTATTTTTTCCTTTCCTTTCGTTCCAACAGAATAACAGGCTTAGGAAACATGCCTTTGAGCTGAAAATGAATGACCTCACATATTTTGTGCTGGCAGCTGAAAATGAACAGGATATGGATGACTGGATTTTCACTCTCAACAAAATCCTGCAAATAAATCCAGAGGGGACCATTCAGGAAAGGAAAAGTGCAGACCTCACCGATCTGAAACTTGGTAAGAGTGAATAATCTTGTATTGTTTTTTAAATCAAATGCAAAAAAAAAAAAAAAAAAAAAAAAACCTTCAGCCACCAATGTCAAATCGCTTTAACTGCCTGAGTCTGTAATGGATTCTGTATCTATTGATTTCTGATGGAGCAGCTCCAGCCTTTTGGCAGGCCCTGAACAATGTCAGTTAACTACCCACAGATCATTTTCAAAAGGCTGTGGGAGGGAGGTAAAGCTGCTCCCCTTAAAGTCAGAAGGAACAACATGGCCCTGCTTTGCTTATGCAGCTCTTTTTCTAGAGTAGTTCACCCTGTCAGTGATCTTGCTGGTACGTTGTGTTTTACTGTCTTGGGTCTCAAGAAGGGTTTTAAGAGTTTGCTCTTGGGGAAAGATTCTTTTTCCAGCATTTTGTTTTTCTTTAAACATCTGGAGCTAATGATTTAAAATAAATAAAAATCACCAGCTGTTGCTCTTTTCCTGGAAGCTTACTGACTTTTCATTTCTTGCTTTGGTGACTTTGCATATTAATGTGCTTTGACTGTGTAAGAAAGAGTTAGATGCTTGGTCATACTGTACTCTTCGTGAGACAGAAATGCATCATTTCTCATGATAAATCCATGTTCAGTTTGATGAATCCTAGCTATAACTGTATAACCGAAAACACTTGAAACCTTAATAAAAATTATTGTCACCACTTATAGTATGAACCAAATCAAAGCTTTGAACTCACATGCATCTGAATCTTGAGGAAGTTCAGAGCTAACTGAAGGTTTTAACCTAGTGTTTATGATAAATTCTGATTTCAGAGGGTCCGAAGGCTCTTCGTATAGCCAAAGATAAAATTTTATGATTGGAGACACGAGGGACTTGCGCTTCAGAATAGGAGAAGTACTTTTGAAAATCCCATCCATTAGGGTATTAAGCAACGGGAAGAAAAATGCGCATGAAGCATCAAAGACATAAGGTTCACAGAGAACAGTTTTTAGGGGTAGAAACCCTGATAACTTCATAGCATATTCCTCTTGCTTGTTAGCTTGTCAAAAGGCATGATTCTTTCTTGGCAGAAGAGCCCTGAATGTCTGTAGTGACTTACTTCACACTGGACTGAAAGCAAGAGCCAAATAAAAGATTTGCTGTATAGTGCTGTTTTCTGGAAATGTAGATTTGCAGCTTTTGGAGCCCAGGCTTTCTTCTCAAAGAGCAGATAGGGTCCTGCCTCACCGACTGCACTGAAAACTTTTACTGGGAGTCCAAAATCTTTGGATTGACATAAATTCTCAGGGTTGCCTTGGGAGGGACTGAGAGAGCAAAGGAAGATGTCTTTGTTGTGGACATGAATATTTATCGTGGATGGATGTGCCAAACTCTTCAAGTAGAGTCCGGCATCTTTGGAACCTTAAATACAGGCTCTGTTATAGTAAACGCCGCTGGGAGATGAGGTTGGGGTGAACAGAGGTCACATCAGTATCTCCTCCATTTGAGAAGTGGATTCTAAGAGGGAACAAAGGGAACAAAAAGGAATAGGATGGGGATTGATTTTTAAAACCCACTGGTAAGAGCAAGCGTAACAAAAACATTGACCTATTTATTTATTTATTTGTTTCCCCTTTTCAAGACCCTGCAGAAGCTTCAGTGAATTACGATTGCTCTCAGGAAGAGACTGATTCTTCAGAGAACACCTTGCATCCAGACTTTGCGAAAGTAATGGCTGTTATGTTTGTCCTTACAAGCTGAGTGGAAAGTGCTGCCTAGATCAAAATGCCTGCCAAAATATGATCGTTACTGTTGTGAAAGGTTTAAAAATAGCATACACCCCATTTTGTGTTTTAGAGCCATGATAAATGATGGAAATAACTTTATTTCTGAGTTGATGGCTTTGTATAAATGAAAAGAACTCCACTGGGTGTAAAGAAAGCGCATGCTTGTTTGAGTGGTTCGATTTATACCTGTGAAGTCAGTAAGGATCTAAACCCTGTAGTTGTTTATGAAATGCTTACTTTTTTAACCTGCATTTCACAGCCTTTGACCCTTAGAGAAACAAGGTTTCCTATATGACTTGCAGCACTTAAAGGAAATGAGCTGCAAACCTTTCATCACCTTCACTAATTTCATTGAAAGATGTATGTGATACCAGGGAGATAGTTTGTCTTCTAGATCTCACATCATGCAAATGAGATAATTGTCAAAAGTGCTAAAATGAGGAGAATCCGGGTTGGAAGTATATCTTCACTGGTTTTCCTAAGTGAATATATGATGTTTGTAACCTTCTGTCAGGGAGCCTCTATAGATACTATCTACTTGTACGTATAAACATGAAAATGATGCGTGAAAATGTTATTCCTACAGATTTGAACGAAAATCTGTATATGAAAATGAAAACAGAATTTGGTTTACATTTTAATTTAGGTCATATTCATATTTATGAAATGCTTACACAAGTAGTATCCGATCATTTTCTCAGTAGACAGATGCTTTCTTTACCACAAATAGTTTAGTTAAAGCAAGTGCTTTCTTTACTGGTGGCCTGCAAGGCTAAAATAGGTGGTCTGCAAGTTGTACTGTGCTTGTATTGCCCTTTATATGGTTAATTCTTCTTCTTACCCCTTGCTCTACATGCCTGGCTGCAGCAGTAACCTGGGCCTGTCCCTCATCTCCTGATCCCGTATCTGCCTAAACCAGGGACAGAGAGATGGGTGGGGAGAGGACTCCCAAGCCTGACATTTGTAGGTGTTCTGCAGTCTGTGGGATTCTGCCTGTTGGAAAGGCAGGACGACGCTTTACCACTCTTCTTTCTGCATTCCCTGCAACAAAAGTGGTTTTGTGGGAGGCTGTTTTTCCCTTGGGTTGTGAATCCCCAAAGTGTTTTCAGTGTGGTGAGCCACTATTCTGACATCTTAACAATGGGCTCTTTAGTAACATATATGAACTTGAGTTACTTAATTGGTCTTCTTTTGGGTTCCTTTGAAGTATACTGCAGGCTGAAAATCCTTCTTCACAAAGGCATAACCTTCAAAGAATGTTTGAAAGCACTTTGGAATACCTGCTGCAGAAATGAGGGCTGTTATATTATAAGTGACATATCGGTCATTCGTTTAAAGGTTTAACAACTCTATGGGTTTCTGTTCTTGTGCAGAAAACTAATTTATTGTCTGTCACTATAGTACATCACAGAAACAGAAGAAACAGTGAAAGCTTCTCGAAATACAGAGCGACTAAATCTTTTCTCCTTGGATCCTGATATAGCAGTAAGTGAAATTATCCTTTCAAGTTCCTGTAAGTTTTTTAATATAGATGCTGAGCTAACAGGCTTAGCTAAGCTACTTGTATGGCTGTGGGAGTTCAGTGGGCAGCCGAGAGTTCTGCCCTGTGTTAATCTCACTTGTGTGCGCAGGACTGTTAGGCTGAAAATAAAAGTAGAATGGAAATGGTGTTTCTTTTCAGCTTCAAAATGAGTGGGGGGGGGGGGGGGGGAAATGCTGTCCCTGATCTGCAGAGGTTTGTGTATAGGCTGCCCTTATCTGATCACAAAGTGGTTGTTGTTGGGTGGGACCTCTGGAGGTCATCTTGTCTAGTGTAGCTAAACTTTGAGTCAGTAAAGCAGACTGAAAATATTACAGGAACAGAGCCTTTCCTAGGACTAGAAATGTCACAATAACAGATTTTTATTGTTATTCAGTGCACTGAATTTGACTACAAAATGTGGATGGGTTTAAAAAGCAGTGGGAGGTACAGTTGGAGGCATAAAAATCTACGCATGTGAATGAAGTTTAGCTGGAAATGGTAGGAAGGGCAGATTGCTTTTCTTCTTATCCTCAGCTTGCTTATTTAGTGTTAGACTTCATGATTCAAATAACATTTCTGTTTGTGCTGAATGAATGTTTGTTGGTTGACTTAAAAAGGAATATGGAGATATCAGCAGTGATTCTGTGAGGTTTTCTGGTAATTCAGTGATAGTAAACACCTCTAGAAAGCTTTCCGAGTTTCGGATTATCGCGCTTTTTCCACATATAACTAATCACCTAACTTATTTCAGTCAGTGAATCCTCAGAAAAAGGAGTTTCCAGGGACAAACTCAGTCATCAAGCCATTTGAAGAAAAACCTGCAAAGCGGATCCTGATAACTTGCAAATCCCTCAGTTTGAATCTCCAGGCCTGCGTTACTGAAAATGAAAACGATCCTCCAACTAATGTAAGCTTTGCTTATTTCCCTGTGTGCTTTTTCCCCTTCTCCCCTTTGGGAAAGTCTTCCTCTGCACTTATTACACTTGGTAAGCTCCCCCTTAGCCTATCCCTTTGAAATGAATAATAAAGCTGGGGAACCTTTCAGCACTTCGAAGCTGATTTAGATTGCAAACCTTTAGCTACAGTTAAATGGGGAATTGAAGATGTTAAGACTCTTGAAGATCCTTAACAATTGCTATAAGAACAAGTTTAAACTGCAAAGGTCTGTGTAAAGGGGCAATTGAATATCAGTTGGTAGTGGGTAATTGGTATTTTCAGTTGTTTTTCTCAGAGTTTGGGGACCAGACAGATTAGATTACAGATGAGAAGGCAAATAGAAAGGACTGGGTGGTTCATAAAGTAGGAGAGCCCAGAGTTAAAAAGAAAAGCACATATTAAAAAAAGGACAAAGCAGAAAAATTTGCTTATATTTACTTTAAGAAAAAAGTGCAGGGAAAGGGAAGTTGTCATTATCAGTCCATAGCTTTAGGTTAATTCTCCTCAGAAGCAGGGAAGGTTTTGAGATATGAGTGTCCTGGCAACTCAACTTTCATACATTCCATGAGGCATCGATTTTTATTTTGTTTGTGTATTTCCATATGACGATGACCTCTCCAGTGAGTGCATATTCAGCATAATGTGATCAATACTTTTCTGGCAGACTGGAATAGCTGTTTAAGGGAAGTCACGATAACTGAACCAAGGGCATGTACTTGTTCATTACAGGGCCTGCAAAAACATAGGATACTGTACCTGCTGATACATTGCCCTTATCTCCTGAATTTTAAGATTCTGATTTCCAAATGGCTCAGAACTTGTCATCACGAGTTCGTCTCTCTTATCCTGACTGATGTATTTCATCAGAACAGTGAAGGCTCTTTAGAGGTTACTTACAGTCATATGGATTAATTCCCTGGCACTATGGGATAGAACAAGTGGGTACTGTCAGAGCTGTTTGTATGCTCTTGGTTTCCTAGCAAAATACAACATGTGTTTCCCACTGAATAATACACCCACGCGTTTGTGTTTGTACCAGTAAACATTTTTCATCTCATTACATTTGTCATCAATTCTGGTCACATTTCTGATGATCCCTGGAAGGCCCACCCTCACTATCCATTCTTTTATAATGAGTGCAGATTTGCATTAGAATTATTCTGTAGCATTTCTCTGAGGTCTGTTAATTTACTCTAATCATTATCTGCAACAGAGACATTTCTGTATTCTTTCTGCAAGTTTCTGTGTAAGCCGCTGATTGCTGTTCTGGCTCAGTGTCAATGAGCTACCTTTTAAAGCCCCTAAACGTTGGAATCTTTGTTGCTGGGTGAACATGTGTTTTCAATGAATCTTGTAATTTGTAAACAGTCTTCATTTACTTTCTTTTTTTCTAGCTCTATGGTTCTAATAAAAGATTTTTCTCTCTCTCTTGGTTACTGCATTGTTTTGTTTCTGGTGTTTTCTCCAGGTGGAGCCTTTCTTTGTAAGTGTGGCACTGTATGATGTCAGGGATGGCAGGAAGATATCTGCTGATTTTCATGTGGATTTGAACCATGCTCTCGTCAGACAGATGATTTCAGGTTCTTCGTTTTCATTAGAGAATGGCACTGTTGAAAATATAAACTCGAATGAAATGGAAGAACCACAGGTCAGGGGGTTCCCAGAAGAATGGCTGAAGTACCCAAAACAGGTATTCTGTGTGTGGCTTATGTGACTCAGTGCTCTCATGCCTAATTTGAGTTCAGTAGTATTAATTTTCATTGGAGAATTTCTCTAGTACCAGTGGTTCTTTTTTTCAGTAACGTGCTTTTTTAAACAATATATATCAGTGGAACTTGGATACAGATGCATGATATTTACAATCCATTCACAATTCAAAAAATTAATGTCTGTCATTTAGAGAGACTGAACACGTTTCCTGAATTCTTTGGGTTCTTTTGTTGATGTTTTTCAAACCATTTGAACAAAATTTAACTTAAAGCCTCATCTAAACACTCTGTTAATTTCCAGGTACTCCCACATTCTTGCCTTATGTTGCATTTCTTCTCAGTGCCATTCCCATGAGGTGTGGCTGATTTTAGTGTTGTCCCAGAGGAATTAGGTGATTCTAGCATGGTCATACGTTTCTTCACGTATGTTAGTATGTTAGTATCTTTGCAAGGTGCTGAGGGCACAATCTTACTGCAGAGCTAATATGAAGATTTTAGTTTCCCTCTGGCTGTCTTGAACGTGTGGAGAGAGATCCTTTGTAATGCCTTCTGAATTTGGTTTGATGGCATTTCCATAAAGCAAAGAGCACTGGCAGTATTTCATTTCATCAGTATTGCCATATACTTTTTTACTGTTCTCTTTTCTATTGTCAGGCTCTTTTCTCCATAAGTAATCCTCATTCTGAGATCGTCTTAGTAGCAAAAATAGAGAAGGTGCTCACAGGAAACATTGCCAGCAGTGCTGAACCTTACATTAAGAATCCTGATTCTTATAAGGTAATGTAATGTGAACAAGTTCCTTCTTTGTAAGATTCAGCCTATTGGAAGCTGAAGACATTGGCAGTTCTGCTTGTGAATCTCACCAGTCCTAAGAAAGCAAATGCCCAAACTCCACTAACTTTATTAAGATAAAGCTACTACGTGGTGACCAACTACAATCTTATGTTTTCACCCATTTACACAAAATGAAAAGAATGCCATTTTGACTGCAGCATACAAATCCATGCATGGTGCATTCTTATGCTAGTTATGTCCTAGCAAAGTGAAATTCTGTTTCAGTAATCTTATATGAATTACGAACTAATGCACTTTGTATGCTCACATAACTGGGGTAGGCACCTACCTGTGTCTCTCTGAGAACAGGCAGAGCATTTGCCATAGATATATAAAAGCAAACTGGAATAGTAATTTAACTGCCGTTGTTCTGACTTAAAGGACACTGAAGAGGTTTAATTTGTCAGTAGTTCCACAATGCCTCTCCTGTCCATCCCAGAACCTTGTGTCGTGGGCAGTATCAGATCCAATTATTTCAGCCTCTTCAGCAGAGGGATAGTTTGTTATCCTGTGCTGTAGACATTACTGGCATATTGGTGACACAATTCATAGTTTTTCTTTTTCTTTTTTTGTTTTGTAGTGTGCACAGAAAGTGTTAAAATCCAATAAGCAGTTCTGTAGCAAGCTGGGAAAATACCGTATGCCATTTGCTTGGTCAGTGAGGTATGTGTTAATTCTTTTTATAAACTGTAGCGATATCTTATAGCTTATTCTACTCTTGGATTTGTATCATCTTATTGCTTTCCACTTGTTCTGCCTAAAACTAAGCGAAGCTTTCTGTGTGGTGCAAACCCCAGAAGATCCTGCAGCTTTATTAGTTCATTGCCCTATTTTTTCACACAGATGAGTATTGGTTACTTTCTCATTATATGCTACTGTGTTGGAATCTTTTATTTAAGTAAGTAGTGAAGTTGCCAAAGCGTAGCAGAGGTAACTGACAGATTATGTAGGTATCGTGAGCTCCACCAGTGATTTGATGCTGAAAACTACTGAAAGGCTTTCAAAGTTGCAGTTTTTACAATCATTTCCTACAAAGATAGTTACTGTCAGAGACAAGGATGTAATGGCCACCCAAAATACAGAGTCAATAGTCTGAAGTTCTGCCTGTCACATTTCAAGTAAACATAACCAAGAACCTGGAATAATGGTGACCTCAGTACAGAGCCTTAGGCCATGGTAATGAGAATGCTTTTGCAGTTTTTGTCTGCTAGGTGAAAGAGACCTGTTACATTCTTGTTTGGAAGGTCAGTTGGGTTTTATTGCAGTAGCAATAGCAATGTTTGGTTTTTGCTCTTCCACTCTGTTCTCCTTTCCCTTGGGTCATTGTGTGGTCTGTTCTGTGCTACTCACTGGTGTCATCCTCGAGCTGTTTTTCCCATTCCTCTTGATCCCTTCCTATCAAGTCACCAAAATAGATGTGGCTGCCTTCTTTTCATTATTTCTTCAGATTTTCTAGTAATTCCTCTGTCCTCCTTTCTGTTTGTTCCTTCTGTCTTCTATCCTTTCCTCATCTTGCTGTAGCCCTGTGATAACAGATCTCTCTGACCAAGCCACTCTGTGTGTCCCTCTGGCAGTACCGTCTTTCTGCCACGCATGAAGCAGGGAATACAATATTTTATATCATCTATAAAAAGGAAGGCTTATCCATCAGCAAGCACAAGCAATCCTCTTCTGTTCTGACACAGCAGGCCTGCTGGAGGGCTGCCAGAAGCTGTAGAAAGGAAGAAGGAAAAAGCATTCTGTGAAAATGTCATGTGGTGGTGCTGCCCATGACCATTAGGGATAGCTCTGTGGCTGTGTTCTGGTGTGGAAGTACGGGGCACCAGAACCGCATGGTTTGTCCTTCAACATGTAGGTGAAAGCTTATGATTTTAGCATACGGTGCTTGAATGGCAAAGGAGCAGACACAAAGTTATGGCCATTTGAGAAATCATTTATTTTTCATTGACATATATATATATTTTTTTCTCAGTATCCAGTGGGAAAAGGAAAAGTGGGCGCATGCTCAGGAAAAGGGCAGAAAATGTGCTCTGATCTGTCACAGCAAGCTCAAGGGTGTTCATTAATATAACAGTAGGTCTGTGTAGCCAAGGGGCCATTCATCAAAATGATATTGATGGGTGTCTGTGTTTTTTATTGATGGGCTACTTTTAGCATGTAATAGATGGTATGGTGGCAAGAGGTGCAGGCTGGGTGACAGGCTGGCTTGAGGCTTTTTGTTAGCTCTGTCCTAGCTGACTGTTGTTGGTGGCTGTACCTTCAGTTATGTATCCTGTAATTCAGTCATTACTTGTGTGTGTGTGCCTCAGTATAGTGGGGATTTGGATACGCAGGAGCCTGAGCCTTTCCCAGCCTTCCTCTGTTAGTCTGATATTTTCCTCAGGAATCTAAGACTGGAAAGACCTTCACATTGTGCTGTATTTTACACCTTCCATAAGAGAGCATCAAATCATTCCTAAATATGTTTATTTAACCAATATTCTGGCTTTGATTTCCCACATAGAAATAGAAATACGTGCTTGTGTTAGCAGATGCAGAGCAAGCTCAACATTTTGTAGCCAGTTACTGTGTGTGCATTACACAGAAGGCCTGCATGTGAGCAGAGGATGTACCTGGAATTTGTGGACATCCCTCAGTTCCAGAAGACAGTAGTTTTGGATGTCATCGTACTTCAGTGCTTCACTGCCCATAACATTAAGGAGCTTTCTTTTCATCTGTAGGTTTAATTACTGAAAATACACTTGGGTGCGTTTATCAGCTCTTAAAACTTTTCATTATTAATCATTTATGAGGCTGAGATAACTGTGAATATTGTTATCCAAATAAACCACGTGTACAATCTTGTTGGCATCAGTGGAGTTGCACAAGGAATTTATTTAGATCAATGTGTCAAATTCTGCCCTCATTTACATCTATTTGTATTTTAACATTACTCAGAACACTCTTCAGTAAAAGCAAAGTAAAATTTGGCTCTGTACAATCTATTTTCTCAGCTTGAAAATAGAAGTTTCCACAGGAGACTATCATATTACAGGGGGAAAAAAATGGTCTGACTGGGATAAGTAGCAAAGCCCTGCATTTGAAATAACTGGAAAACACATTTCCATTCTGGCATCAGCCTCACTCCTGTTTTTCTGCAGAAATTTTCCCCCTTAAAGCAATTGCAGATGACTACAATGTGATTTTTACATACATGTTTAGTGAGTCAAAATCCAACAGTTGAGTTTTGTACACAACTGAAACTCTAATTATCTTATGTGGCATCCAGTTGGTTAGCATCATGCAAAAAGATGACTCAGGGTTCCTCCCCGATTTCTTGCTGGCACTGGTGATCTCGTGCCTGTATGCTCTCACAGGTATACAGTTCACATTAGAATTGCAATGTGTCAGAATCTTTATTTACTTAAAAGTATGTTTCAATATGAAATTACAATCTTGGTGTAGGTTTTCTGCATTTAAAGAGTTGTTGTAATTGTGGGCTATCAGCTGATTATATCAGAACAGTAGAATAATTGAAACATTTAAAATACTGGAAAAGTATCATTTTTTATAGTGAAATCTGGCAATTTTTTAAGCTCTTCTTAATTTCTTCAGGATTTTGGTTCTGTGGGTTTTTTTCTTTTTAAGATCTATCTAATAAATAAGTAGCAGGTGGTAAGGAATCATTAATATATCGCTTGTTTTCAGTGGATGTCTGAATTGCACCTGCAGGGGCAAGTGCTGTTGGAGTGAGCTACTTCCAACACAGACCTGGCTCTTTCTGCACTACGAACACCCCCAGCCCGGTTTACTAAATGCCTCCATACCCCAGTGTGCTGAGCACCAGGATGGGAATTATTCATAGGATCCCACAGAGGCTGGGTTTGCTCAGCAATCCCATTGCAGAGCCCAGTGGCACAGCCAAAATCCTTTCTCAACATTTTGGTCTTCTCTGGTAGTCTGGAGAAGGAGGAGAAGCAATGCTGAGCTCGTCATAATGTCACCAATACTGTAATAGTTATTTAATCTTTTTTCTTTTTTTTTTCCATCGATGGTTTAATAGGATTTGTAAAATAACCGATGGCTGCCAGAAGTTGGGTCTGGTTTCTCCCAAGTAACTTAAAATATTTGATGCTGCGTCTTGGTGTGGGCCCTATTCCCTGCAATTCTTGAAAACAAAAATCTGATAGAAGAGGGCCTATTATTCTTTACAGTTACAAAGAAATGAAATAGTAGTGTTTCTCTCAGTTAATTAATTAAAGACAGGGTGCGTTTGTACTCATCCTTGGGATCTTCTTCCAAGGGTTTACTCCATTATTTTGCATCTGGCAGTGATTTGTGCTGGCATCAATTACTCTTCTTCTTGGCAGTGAAACAGAGAAGTAAATTAAAGAAGAAAGATTGGCCAAATGATTCACAGAACAGCACTTAGTGTCAAGAACATTTTACTTTTGTTAAGCAATGTTTTAGCGTACAGCGGTTGAATCCAAAGTTCATTAATTTGGATAGCCGTTACATTATCCAGTCCGGCCAATGTGTGTGACCCTTGGGGCTGTACAAAGGGCACTGCAATGTCTTAATTAAATCCTGCAAGTGTCAACGAGCAGGAATGGAAATATCTGAGCATGTTTTCCTGTGTGCTCAACAGCTGATACTTATTGTTCCCGGTTATAAACCGTATCCTTTCTTTCCATTTCACTTGGCACTTAGTAACTGGTTCACAAAAAATTTAGTCAGTGTTCCACAAGCTTGTTTTATGAAGGAAAGCTAAGGCACAGTGAGTTGGTGTCTTGCTTCTGGAAGACACGGAACAGATTTAATGCATGAGGAAACTCTCTAGGGGTCTCTACCCTGGTTTTGCACAAGCACGTGCTTCTTTATGTGATGAGATCTAATGGTTGCAATTTGATGTTTTGCTGTAATTTCTTTTATTAAAATGATCAATGGAGGGTGGAGCGGGAAGTGAAAGTGGTGAAGTGCACTTCACTTTCTCAGTTGAGACTTAACAACCAAAAATAAAGAGGGGAGAAATGAGTGGATGTTGAGCTGGATGATGATGATGATCTGTTCTAGCACTGAAATACAGGAACTCTGAGCTGTCAACAGTCAGGCTATGTCTGAGGTGACTCAGGACTATTTGCATAACATAAGATTCTTAAGTCTTTGCAGAACTGGGGCAGTGTGTGTAAATACACTGGAACTGTCTCTGCTCCTGCAGAGATACACCTCTGAAAAGCTTTCTTGTGTGAAGCTCCACAGAAAGTTCTTAAATTTGTGCAGGAGTTCAGACCATATCCTTACTAAAAGATTACATGACAATTTCAAACGTTCAAATTGATGCAAGTGTTTGTAAACATGTTACTTTTCTTTCTTTATAGACCAGTGTTCAAAGATAATCAGGGAAATGTTGACAGAGACTCACGATTCTCACCTTTATTCAGGCAAGAAAGTAATAAGATTTCCATGGAAGATTTGATTAAGCTAATAGCTGAATACAGAAGGTAAGGAGTGCTTTTTAATTCTATTTGAGAAGGTATAAAAGCTTCATAAAGCCATGCAAATTATTTTTCACAGGTTTTTTTCATCGTTTAGTGCAGTGTGCTGAAGTAGCCATGTTAAATTAGTGTTTTTCACATTAGTAAGTATCTGCCAAAGAGTGCTTTCGATTTTCTAGTTTTCCTGGAAAGTCATTTGGCACATTAATAAATGTTACTGTAACCTAAAGGTAGTAATTTTTTAAATTGGCTTCCGTCCTTCCCTCAGAGGAGATGCAGGTAAAGGTACCAACCCAGGACGGTATCGCAAAAACAAACAAAATCAAACAACGCACGTGGAAGTGTGAAACAGTGTTCTTTAATAACTTCTCTGTTCCTGGTTTGGTTTGTTTGAGTCTCCGTGACAAACTGCAGAGAAAACATTGAAAGAGAAAGCTTTTTCAAGTGCTTGACAGTGTGTAAATTAATAAATAGCAGTGTGGCTGGGCATTCTTCCACATAGGCGTAGATCAGATTAATTCTACAGCAAAGACTAGATGAGTGACATGAGAATTGAAGCTTGAATTTCTTCTTTACTTCAAATGCACCTAAAAATAATATAATTAATTTTTCCTATTCCATTTATGTGAGATCACAGAAAGACTGAATATCTACTAGGGAAATTGGATCAATCCTTTAATCACTTGGATTACCTTACTGTTACTAATCACTAAACTTTGTTGACATTCTTGATACTTGAATCAGAATTGTCTCTGCTCTTTTTGTCTGTTTGAAGCATCTCCTAGATAAAAAGGAATTTAGTATCATGGTTTTGGCATATTTCAAGCTGCTTAGGCACAAGGAATACATCTCAGTCCCTTTTCAGCATAGCGCTTTTCAGAAGCCATGATTCTACAAGCTCCTCATGTCTCAGTGGTCACAGAATTACTTTTAAAGAACATTTGTTTCAGACTGTAGAATGGAAAAGTGAGTATGTTAATTCTTGCAAGGATAATTATTAGTTCATCAGTTTCTTCCTCTTCCATAACCTGTGTCTGCTCGCAAAGAGAAGGCTTGTACACGTACAGGAGGAGTGAAGCTAAGAAAGAAAAAATATTTCTTCCTGTTCCATTTGTTTTGAGTCTGGCCACCAACAGGTTTATTTTAAAGGTGTTTAATATATATTTTTATCTTAAATCAAGGTCTGTTTTTCATTTAGGTTTAATTCCTATGTTGGGTCTTATGTCCCTTGTTCTAATTTTCTAAAATGTTCTCATTTCTATAATTGCAGAGCAGAGAAGATTAGCAAAATACAGACCATACCTGGCAGTTTGGAGATTGCAGTTGATTGTGTTCCTTTGGAGCATCCAAGTATGATTCCGCTTTATCACTAAATATTATAATTAAATAGGACATTGTCATAGGCTTTCTGTCCTGAATTGTGGTGATGAGACTGTTCTGGTAGAACTGTCCATCACTGTGTAGAAAAATGTATGCAATTGTTTGGGAAGAGAATGCGCCTGATTCTGGTTTTTTTTATTTAATTACACCATTCTTCTTTTCCTCCCGCACCTGCACAAATATGCTTTTGGGATACAGAACATAACCTGCTGTCTCCATGTGTGATGAAAGTGCAGGGGTAACTTTTTGATATCTAAGACTTTCAGCCAAAGAACTGTCTGGGCTTCTGTTCAGCTAGATGTTAAGAGCCTGGCACTGTCAATGTTGTCTGTGATGCATGTATCCTCTGTGAATCACATGTGGGATGTGATTATCAGCAGGTTTGAAGAATGCAGATGAGATGGAGGGCTTCATTTAGAGGCAACTCTGGCAAAAGTGCAACTCCTAGTACAGATGCTTCTAATTTAATCCTGTTTTAATTTTTGTTTCAAGGGACACATTTCTGTGACCTGCTGTTGCTGAAAGCTCAGGACCATCTCAGTTCCTCTGAATTAATTTTAACAGTCACTATTGTTCAGATATCATTACAACTGTGGTCCTTGTTATTTAGTTCAAAACAAGCGCAGCAACTGCTCAGTGTCAATGTCATGGGGATCAGATTGGGATGTAGACAAAATATGTTCTGTGTGGTCATAGTATGCTATGTATGTGTATGTTAAAATATGTGATGATCACACATTTTATACCATCTTTACATGTTATTAGATTTTAAAACTTTTGACTAACATTTAAAAAGAGATTTTTATATTTGGCATTTAAAAAACAAAAAAAAAACGACTAATGAAGTAAGCGAAATGTTCCAAAGCAGCTTGGACCTTTCTTTCATTATTAGCTGGCTCAGTTCTCTGTGGCCAAGTGAAGGTCTGCTGTTGAAGATATACACTAGTGAGGTGCCCAGTACATGTGGAAAGTCAGTGAAAATTCCCTCACCTTGAACAGTAACAGCTTACACATTTCTTTGGCACAGGAAGAATGTCTTACTCTGAGTAAGGCTGTAAAAAAAAAAAAAAAATTAACACTGTAAGAGAAAAACTAAAATCTTGGTGAAAACTTGATGTCAGTCAGCTCTGAAGGAAGCCCCTGTAGCAGCTGTATCCAGTTCTGTTGTAACACCTCCTTCCCACTAAAAATAAAGGTCTTGCTTAGTGTTAAAATCCCTTTTTTGCCAAGAAGAGTCAAAGCAAAGGAAGCTGGATGCAGATGTTGTCAAGAAGCTGCCGGTACAATTTTGTCTCTGGGGATGGACACTGCTCTGCTTCACATTAGCATCAATTTGTATTAGACAACTGCAGTAGATCTTTGTTTTGGTAAGATGTTATTTGAGATAGCAACAACAAGAGCTAGAGACAGCAATATATCAGATGTCTGTGTTTAAGCCTGTAGAAATCTGTTGCTTTTTTGACTGCATAATAAGAGGGGGGGAAAAAGGCCAAAATCATGTAGTTTTAGGAAGGGGAAAGAAAGAAAACATTAGTGATGCCTGGTCCCTGCCTGTTGTCAGAACTCTGAAACTGGCAGGAGGGCAGCAGCTATGTCCCTTGCTTCTCCCCCCCCAAAATACACCTTAAAACCCAGAACTGGGAGGCTCCATCTGTGCAAAGGACAATTATGGAGAGTGGCTGGTGGCCTTGCAGCTAGGAGCAATGTGGCTGCAGGCAAACTGGTCTGTTGCCTCTGCATATGCATCTGTGAAATGTGAGGCACAGAGGCCAGACCTTCACAGCAGACTCTATAAGGCTTGATTTTTCCAGATGGCTTCTTGTTATCATTACTGCTTCTTCTGACAGGAGCAATAATAGCCTGTAGAATACATCTGAGCTACTGCTATTGAAAAGCTTTGTGCTTGTATTACTTACAACGATTTTTGTATGCAGTTGAACACTATTTTTATTTCCCTGTGAATTTTTCATGGACTATTGGAAGCGCAGTGTGCTGAGCCCACAGCAAGACTCCTGCTGAGAAGCCTTAGTGCTGCCAGCCCATCCTTCTGTCAGCTCTGGCTTTCTCTAGTGAGAGGCAAGGTTAATGGCCAAAATAGGCACAGGCAGGATGCTTATAAATCAAGTTTGAGGGGCAGTCGGTCAAAATCTAAGGTATAACACAACCTTTTAAGATAAGTTGCCCAAGATTTGCCCAAACAGAAAGCTGTTGAGGCTTTGATCTTAGCTTTGTAGGCCAAGACTAGTGAGCAGTCTCCGAGTACTGGGAGGAACCTTCATAGCAGGAGAGGAAACACTCCAAAGTTCACAAGCGATCCTGAGAGTCTTCCCTGACCAGCGGGGAAATTGGTGTGATTGCCTACTGGCCCTGTTGTTGGAGCTAGAGAGAACAAACCTTCCTAAGCATTCTTTGCAACCATCACCGGTCCCTTCTGGCTGACGAATGCAAGTGATTTAACTTAGCTGTTCCATTTTAATGCTGCTAATTTTGAATTGGGAAAGACAACAGTTTTCATGGATTTTTCCAGTTTAAATCAGAAGCTGCGTCTGTTGTGGGGGTATACAAGTGAATTAGACACATAATTTCAGTAGGCAGTATGTTGGGAAGAAAGTTTTCCATGTCTGTCTGAAACAAAACAAACTGAAAGCAGCCTGTATGGCTGACACAGAGCTGCTTCTCCCCACGCCTGCTTGTGCTGCGGAAGTCCTGTGCTATCCTGAAACTGGCAATTTCCTTGGGGTTGTTTTGAAGAAAGTAGAATTGAGAATACTTATATGTAAGGGATCACCAGCTTCTTTCAGTTTCTTCCCCACAGATCGGTGGGATTTTCTGTTGGGTTTAAGGAAAGAATTCTTGCACAGAACCTTCATATTGCTTTTCCCAGAAATCATTCAGGACACCCCTAAGTTGATGACCCAAACCTTCTCAGGTGCTTTTATGCAAACCGTCCTCATGTTTTCCATGCTGAGATTGCATGTCTCACTGATTCAGTGGTACAGATATACAGAGTATCTATAATCTCTCCCTGTTGTCTGGGTGACAGTTTTTGTTTTCATCTTCTGTTTCTTAATTGGATTTCAGTCATCCCAATTACACTGTGTGTTTAATCTAATACTGTGCTGCTTGTTTCTTCATTTTGTTTATTATGTTATTAGATGATAGAAAGGATTAAATTAGATACTGGACTGTAAAATTAATTAGAAACAGCATCAGATATTCATCACTTATTTCAGTGAAGCTGTCAGAGTACCAGTGGTACTGTTATGCCATCAAACACCTTCAAATACTGTGAATGTCAAAAGTTTTACAGTGCTGCTCTGCTTAACTTCAGTGAGATAAAGTGTTTCAGATTGATGTATGTAATTCTGGATTTACATGAATTCATGTTACAGTGAAATTTGACCCACTGCATGTCAATATCATTTATTCTTAGTAAGACTGTATAAAAAAGGTCATAAGGAATGGTCTTCTTTTCTTTTGAAGATTGCGTAACTTCATCTTTCATCCCAATCAAGCCATTTAATGACATAAAGGAACATCAACCTACAGTGGAAGTTGAGGAGTTTGTGCAGGAATCAACAAAGTATTCTCGACCTTACAGAGTTTACAAGAACCAAATATATATATATCCAAAACACCTCAAGTATGATAGCCAAAAACATTTCAATAAGGTACAGTATGTGATGATCAATTCAGGCCAATATTGAGTAGGTATGTATTACGTGAGCTCTGTTATTGGAATGGTGGAGTACTTATCAGATAGGAGAGGAAAATGGTGATGCAAATCACTGATATTTTTTTACTTTTGTGGTTATGAAACATTGTTACAAATTTAATGAAATAAATTTGTGGGTTAGTTTTATCACTACTTCATGGACTAGTGAGAATGAGGTAATAGCTTTTTCACAGTCTTCAGAAGGTATATATTTTAATGAAATGATGTGTGCAGATGCAGTGAATCTGGAATTCTCTTTTTTAACTGAAATTTGAGTATTGCTTGCATTCGTGTGCTGGTCACTTTCTAATCTGCTTCTCTGCAATTGATTGATAGCACTGGAGGGAAGGCAGGAAGGCATTTCAAATTTGCATGTTTTTCTTAGATTTTGAAAAGAGCTAATTTCACCCCTTGTTACTGGTCTGCGTTTTTATGACCATCGCTGTCCTATTCTGAGTGTTAATACATTTCTATTTTTCAGGCACGGAATATAACAGTATGCATTGAATTTAAAAGCTCTGATGAAGAAGGAGCAAAGCCACTGAAGGTGAGCCTCCACCAAATATTTTCAGAGAGCATTATTTCTGAGAGCATTACTTATAAAACCCAGGAATGGGAACTGTACTGATCTGGAACAATTCGGCTTACTGCTTTTACAGTGAAACTTGCTTGGTCTAAAATTCACTATTTACCTGAATTTTCTTCCTGAGCTTAAGATGCTTCATGAGAAAGAATGAGGCAAAAAATTAGGAAACTTTAAACTTAAGACTTAACTTTGCTATTGACCTGAGGTCTATAGCATACTATTGTTGTTGTTGTGTCAATTCTCCATGAATAAAGCTGTCATCGAGAACCTCTTGGACTGAACTGTACCAGCAAGGGGATAGTTAACAGAAGTCAGTAAAGGCCTTATGTTGTGTATTGAACCTCATAAAGATGAAGTAGCTTTTGTAAAGCTTTTTGCTTTGGAATAATTAACAGCAAGGAAGAAGTTTAAGGAGTGCATTGCTTAGTAAATTCAGGGTAATTTTCGTGGATCAATGAACTATTACTGGAAGTTTGTTTAAAAATATTAATTTGTAAGCAGTTATCAATCCTTCATGATACTGCTTTTAATGCAATGTGTATTAGATATACCAAGAGTACTATCATCAGCGAAATTTGACAATGTAATCAAAGTATGTTGCTTTTCTCAGCGTATTTATGGGAAACCAGGTGGACCATTATTTACAACAGCAGCCTACACTGCTGTGCTACATCATTCCCAGAATCCAGATTTCTATGATGAGGTCAGTCTGCTTTTTTACTCATAAAATACTAATCCCACGTGTTTGCTAATGAGACGGGAAAATGTGCAAAGAATACATGTTACAGTTCCTTTTGTACCTGTATGGAACTGTATTATGTTAGTCTACATAACTGTGTTATGTTTCAGTGAGTCTTTCCTCTTTTAAGATGTTCTGAGTACATTTAAGATACTGTAGGAACAGTATTAGACAGAATTCTATATTAACAGAATTAGGAACAGCCTACTCTCTAAAATGCTTGTCTGGATAGCATTAAGGATTCAATGTATCTCTGAATTTGATGGAAACAGTAAACATTATGATGAAGAGTGGAAAGAAATGTCAGAATAAATCCCTCTGATATGTAAGATCTGCACTGGGGCAATTTTGTTTATCCAGTGATCCGAACAGAATGTACAGTGATGAGTAGTGGCTGCAGCAAGTAGCTTAGCTCATGCTTTGGGAGATGCAGCCCTAGAATGCTGTTTGTATGTTGGTCTTTGCCAAATGCTAGATGCTCATCTTTACCATGCGTTTTTACATTTCACCAACACCAACTATGATTTCCAAGCTTTCTGCAGGTGAATTTAAATTCACCCTTTCAGTGACCAGTGTATTTGATGGTGTGATAATGCCCTATGTCTTCTATGGATTTTTCACTACTGCTTCTATGTAGTGATAATGCTGGCAAACAACCCCAGCAGAGTAGTTAACCAGCGTTTTCCAAACCACTTGATCTTGGAAAAACTTCTAAACATTAAAATAGAGGTAAGGTCAGCAACTATAGGCATTGATTTAAAATTTGTGTTTAGGAGCTGGGGTGGCACGTTTACATTTTCATGGAGTAATTTAGGTTGGAAAGGACCCTTAAGATCATCATCAGATCCTGCCATCAAAGTTAATTTCAGTGGATTTGAACTACATTCATCCTTCTCCTTTGCAGGCAGTGTTAAGAGTTATAACGCACCTGACAGTGTGCTTCTCTATGATCTCAATGAGCCATCTGCTTTGGGCAAATCACTTTTGGTGTAAATGAAGAACTGAACTCAGACCTTAATAGACAATATGGCTGGAAGAGGCATGCACCTGTCCTAAGTGTTACTTGTGTTAGTCAGAAAAAAACAGTAAATGCAGTCTTGAAAATAATGTAGAATGTTATCAAAAAAGTTGTCTTAATCTCTAGGCCTGAATGCCCATTTCATATCTATGTTTATGGTATTAGATTCTTACCCATAAGCTGATTTAACACTGGAAACATTTACTAACAGTTTCTAAGCCTCACTTTAAGCATAGCATCAGTTTGGATAAGCATTATCACAGTTCAGAAGTGTCTTTTCATTAGTTCCTGTGGTAACTTTGTATATTACTTTGTATATTTATTCCAGTAGGTTAATAAAATGTCAGTCCAAATCTGTAGGGATTTGTGGATGACATGACATGGCATTTAAGATGGACCAGAAATCATAAATAAAAGTTGATTTTCATGGAAGCCATGACATTATGCTGAACAAGTAGCAGAGATTTCATCTTACTTTTCATTTAGAGTGCCTTAAAAAATAAGGTAACGGTGATGGCTGTTTACGACTGCTGAAGTTCAAGTTATCACTTGTAAGCAGGGTCTATAACTCTTTAGTTCTATACTCTTTTGTCTTCTGTTCTCTCATCAAAAATGCAAGTATTCATCCATGAGACAGAGAAGAAAAGAGCTGTTTAATTAAAAGTGATAGATAACTTTCCTTAGCAATTTTCATGAACGAGTATCTATTACCAGGGCAGCAACAGCGCCACACAAAAGAACAATTGTCAGTAAAAGGCAGACTGTACTTAGACCTCTGTGTAGACAGATGTCGTTCATTTAGACCATCTCTGATGCCTGGTTTAATTGATATTTAAACTAAAGTGAGGTGTAACATTTTACATTTCAGGTGAAAATTGAACTTCCCACTCAACTCCATAAGAAACACCACATTCTGTTTTCATTTTATCATGTCACGTGTGACATAAATGCAAAAGCTAATGCCAAAAAGAAAGAGGCTCTGGAAACACCAGGTACCTGTAGCAGAATTACTTTTAATTATAAATACAAGTGATGTACATTCAAATAAGGATTTCAGAATTTCTGTCTGGATGTTATTGTCTTCCTTTAAATTTGAGCAGCTTGTTCTCAAAGGTGTCATATTAATTTGTTCTTGTGTGCAGTGGGATACGCATGGCTTCCTTTGTTGAAAGATGCTCAACTTGCTTCCCAAGAGCACAACGTGCCAGTAGCAAGCAGTTTGCCTCCCAATTACTTAAGCCTTCAAGAACCTGCTAGTGGAAAGGTATTAATTCATACTTTTATGTATTCAAATAGCATGGAGTAACTTGCAAGCGTTTTATTTGAGATCAAGTTTGCATTTACACTTATCTAAAAGTCATCCATTTTGGAATGCTCATGTATATAGCATCATTGAGTATATAAGTGAATGTATGTAACACTGGGTTGTGAGCCATATGATGCTGATTCGGGAGCATATGTGGAATAAGTGTATTTTGTAATTTCCTTCTACATTATACTTATACATTATACATTATACTTAACGTCTCCAGAACTCCAGGAAGAACCTTTAATGACAAATTCAGGCCATATGACATTCATTCTCCAGTTGATGTGATCTGCAATCATGATTCATTCTCCAGCTTTGCAGTGTGATATCACTTTTTCCCACTGATCCTGCCCAGTTTGGGTTATTTGTGCCTTCTTGTTTGTTTTACTATCGTCATGAGGACAGGGTAGGGCAGTGATCTGGTCCCTTGAATTATAATGTTCATGACCTCTTGCTGAAAAGTTGGCTTTTGTTGCACTAGTTCTCTAGTTTAATTTGTGAAAGCTATTTGAAAACAAACAGCTATCACAGTTCGTATGTGCTTATGTGCAAACCTATGCAGTGAAAAAGAGATGCTGACTTGAATGAATAGGAAATACTGCAAAATATGTTTTTTGTTTTATTTTAATAGCAGATCGGCTGTGATGTAAAATGGGTAGATAGTGGGAAGCCACTTTTCAAAGTGTCTACTTTTGTTGTATCAACAGTAAATACTCAGGTAAGCTAAATTTCCTCTTAGCTCTGTTACCTGCTTACAAGTAAAAAGTGCCAAGGAAAGTCTGAAAGATTCTTTCTCTCAAATCTTGTATGAATATGTTTCTCTAACATTTAAAGGTTACTTGAGTATAGAATGGCAAGACGACAATGATGAAATGCACGTTTTAAGGAAAAATAAAAATGACTTCATATCATGCTAAAATAAACATTATGGAATGTCAGTGTAACAGGAAGAAAAGAAATTGTGAGCACTAGGAAAATAATACTGGCCATTGAAATCCCCTGGATTGTGAGGAAAAGACTAATTGCTCACAATGCAGAAAGAAAAGATTGGTCAGAAGACCTAGAAAGGTTTTGTATTTAATAGGGTATATACAGTGACCAATTGATTAAGCTAAATAACTTGATCTTTCAAGGAGTTATGTCTAAGACAGTAAGTACCAAGTGTCATTTTCAGTATCACAGGAGATTGCTATAACCAGTTTATTGAGTTGAATTATAGTCCTTTCTATAGTATAAATTAATATGAACTTTTGTTTATCATTTAGGATCCATACCTGAATAACTTTTTCTATCAGTGCCAAGAAAGGGAGAAGGATTTCTCTCAGCCTCCTACCTCAAACTTTATAAGTTCTTGTAAGGTAAAGTAACCTGCAGCACAGAATTATGCTATAAAATAGTAATTAGGACTTTCTCTCAACTGCACAGTTCTCAACATGGCATAGACTTCGCAGTGGAAAATGAGTCCGTGACAACTCCACTTAGGCTTCATTGGTGTAGCAACTGTATTGCTGGTCAGAGACATGTCTCCCATTTCCCTTCTAATTTAGAGCACAGGTGCATCTGCCTTATCCCCAGTTTTGATAATCCAGCCTATGCAAAGCCTCAGTTGCCAGTAAAAGGTGGTTGAGTGTTGCTCTGTTCCTCTAGGGCTGTCCAAAATAAATGAGCTGGGTCCTGTTGAGCTGTGGTATTCCTGCTAGTCCTCTGTTGCCTTAGATATACTGTGTGCTTACCTCCTACTTGTCTCAAGATTTTTCTCTCAGAAAACCCCACCGCTAATTAAAAGTGATTTGGGGAGGTACTTTGCCTGTATAAATCAAGAGTACTAGTTACCAGCCAAGTTCTGAAAGCAGTAAGAACATACCCTTTCTGCAGAGCCAAAATGAACAAGCAGTACTCAAGTACTGTGTTCAGTTTTAGGCCCCTCACAACAAGAAAGACATTGAGGCCCTGGAGCATGTCCAGACAAGGGGAACGAAGCTGTGGAGGGTCTGGAGCTCAGGTCTCATGGGGAGCAGCTGAAGGAACTAGGATGTTCACTCTGGAGAAAAGAAGCTCGGGGAGACCTTATAGCCCTTTTCAATTCCCTGAAAGTAGGTTGTGGTGAGGTGGGAGTCAGCCTCTACTCCCAGGTAATAGCGGTAGGATATTGGGGAATGGCCTTAAGTTGTGCCACAGAGGTTCAGGTTGGATATCAGGTGGTGAGGTACTGGAACAGGCTGCTCGGGGAGGTAATGGTATCACCATTGCTAGAGATGTTCAAGAAACATGTAGCACTGAGGGACAAGTTTTAGTGGTGGGTGTATGGTTGGACTAGATGATCTTAGAGGCTTTTCCCAACCTTAATGATTCAAATTCTGTGATAAATATGTCTGTATTTGGTAGAGGTCAAAATGAGGTAGCAGAGGCATAGCAAGCAGTTTTAAAAGAGCATCGGGTAAATGTAGGGCTGCAATGCTTTATTCATGAGTTAACACTCTGCAGTCTGTTTACTGAACTTCAAGAAGGAGAGAAGCAAGAAGACTGAACGATGGCTATGACATTAATTGTACCGCTGCATTAGCTCTGAAACATTGTGCATGGCTGGTATTTATTATTTTTCCTTGTAGCAGGCTGTAAAATCTAATTGCTGTTTGGGGGTTTAGATGTTACCATCGTGTACGTGCTTTTCCTCTTTCATTTGTCATTAATGTTTGAGCAGATTTTATGAAGATATTTGAGAATTTTCTATAATAAGCAAACAAAATGTTCCAGTAAATTACAGCCCCAGTTCTCTGAGCAAGGCCTTAAGGGTGGTTTGACCAGGGTTGCTTTGGTTTTAAATACTGACAGTTTGTGCTAGTTAATTTAACAAAGTGATTAAGGAATACTTTCAAAAATTAAAGCATGTGTTATTTATAGATTATACCTCTACTGAATGAAGACATTATTTGTGAATTTTTGAGCATATTGGACAAAGTTTAGGAATCCAGGCTTCAGAACTTTCTAGCTATCTAAATAACCAGAATCTCAGTGTTTTTTTCATTTGCTGCTTGTAGCTTACTTCCTAAAATATTTCATTGATTTTATTAGGAAATAGAGATAATGTTGTTTGTAACAAGGGATTAACTGTGCAATATAATTAAGGAATACTGTTATCCAGGATATTTTTCTTTTATTTATAAATCAGTAATAACTTTGAAGAAATTTAGGAAAGATTTGGAAATCACTGAAATGCAAAAACAGAAGGAATTTGAAGGATTTTATTGTATTTTTTATTTAAGAGCTCAATTTCTTCCTTGATCAGAGAAGGTAATACAGTGTCATTCTAATAAAGCTAGGATGTTAATATTTTTATTAGTGTGCTTTTTACGTAATTAGTTTGGCCACAACAATTACATTTCACCAGATCTCAACACAGAATGATTTTACCTAAAAACGTTAGGAAGTGCGTGTTGTAAAAATAGTTCATTGTTTTAGCACTGTGGTTTTGGGTTCAGGTTTTTTATTTCTTTGTATTTTAATCAGGATAAAGCAAAAGATTGGAATTCCAAGATGTGGACAATACCTCTAGTTTCATGGATGGTCGTATTTAAAACCAACTGCATGTGGAAGTAGTCCTTCACTTAGTTGTCCCGTTTCCTACCACTGTGGCCATACTACCTGCTACATGCTGAAACAGGAGAGGAAATAATTAGCTTTCATTTTGGGAATCTTAGTTTTCTTTCTCATGTCCATTACAGAATTTGCTGAGGATAGAGAAGATCCATGTGATTATGAACTTTCTTCCCATAGTCCTGAATCAGCTCTTCTGGGTTTTGGTGCAAAACAGCAATGATGATGTTACAACAGCTGTGACCAGGTATCTGAATAGTTTTCGTATAAAGGAAATAATTGTACATGTTCATCCAAAAATAGCTGCTCTCATGAAGGCTGACTACAGTGTTTACACTTCAGAAAGTGAGAATGCCTGCTTCCCCTTAACACAGGGCTCTGCAAGTAACTCTTGGAAGAGCATGACATCGTGTGATTGGCTCTGGTACCAACAAGGACACATGATCACCGTGATCATGGTGAATGTATCTCTGTACCCACAGGCAATGATAGTTAAAGGTCTCATTCTTGAGGAGCTAAGTACTTCCTAATGAACCTGAATATCAATTTTAATTTATGTTTGAATGTGAGGATGTGGAATTCAGCACAGAAAGAACGTAGCATCTTGCAACAGCCAACAAAGAGTCCAAACATTCAAGTCATGCTTTTCTAGGGCATTTTCTAATTAGAAATATATATCAGCGATAACTGAAAAGCAATGGCAGCATTTTCTAGTGAGCTAGCAAACAGCTGGAATGATTTTCTGAGCCTCTCATCCCTCACATAATTGTTTTTATTGATGCTGTTAATCAGTGCAGCAGGAAAGAAAATGCTGGAAAGATTATTATTCTTCTCTGCAGGAGGGCAGAAAGTTGCACTGCGTTTTCTTTTGGCCATAGTGGTGTTTCTGTTGCACTTCTGCCAGTAACTAAAAATTGTGACTGTAGCTAGTTGGAAAAAATGACAGCTCTCAGCCCTCAACAACCCTGTTATACTCAGTGCATTTTCTTTCTCCAATTATTTTCCAGGATTAATTTCTGAAGAAAGATTAACTAGGAAAACTTAAATGAGGAAACTGAATTTCTCATCTTAGCCTTGGGAAAATAGAGTTTTAGTATACTTTATCAAATGTTCATGGCATCTTGCAGAACAGAGTTCTGCCACATCTAGGCACTAGGAAACATTCCTCGCAAATGTGTGATTTCATGACTTCGTGCATTTTTCAGAGGAAAAGAGACAATTGGACCTTTGTCCCGGAAACCTTCATGGCCAGCAAATCTATTAGTGTTAAGACCAGTTAGGGAGAATGAAGAATCCTTACCTTGGCTGGAATTAAAGTATCAGTTGACCAACAGGAAAATTAATACAATAGAAGAAGCAGTTGTTTAATAATTGGACTTAACGATTAGATGGAAAAATAGAAAGATGCTATTTTTTTCATGCATCAGAACCTACCTGGTTACAGAAAAAAAAAAGAAAAAGAATTCTCAGTTTTCTTCTTGTTTATGTAGTGGCTTCTGTGCTAGTACTGTTGATGTCAACAAGAATTTGCTCATCTGCTGTGTGCTTTATTCATTGATGTGTCCTATATATACACACATTGTATTTTGTTCTGAATAGCTTGGAGCAGATTGTGTTGAACTTATTAAAAGCAACAACAACAGAATGAAAGCTTAGAATTGCTTATGTGTTGGGGAGAAAACATTATGCCTTTCATACTCTCTCATGATTACTTGTCCAGAGGCCCAGACATGGCATCATTTCTCCATCGCATCTTTGCCAGAGCTTATTTTATTTTCAATTCAGAGTAAAGGCTGGAGGATCAGAATGGGCACAACTAATTTCATCATAGGATTTGCATCTTGCTAAAAGTTGTACTACTTCTAATACAACAAGAACTTAGATACATATGAAAAAATATGACCTTTAAAGAATTACGAAGCTTTTGATTGCAATAGTAAGAATTGGTAGAAAGTATCCAGATCACCAATCTATTAACAACAGCTGCTTGTACGTGGACCGGAGTCTGGCATTTATCTGTTGGTGTCTCTATGTGTTAATAATCCATTTTAGTTATGCTATTATTATGAGTGCCCTTGAAGTTGAGATATGGTCTACCAAGTTTTTGTATTTGTGAACTGTTTCCTCCATATTCTTTTAACATAAAGTTAAGATTGTGAAATTTCAGGATGTTTTCTATATCAAATATCTTAAATTTGGGGGGGGGGGGGAGGGGGAGGAAGAGGTCCTAAATGAGGAAATCATGTGGTTAAGTTGAAGATAACTTCTTTCTCAGTGTTCTCAGTCTCTTTCATGTGTTTTCTGAAACAAGATGGTATCAAGCAAAGATGGCCCACATAAAAATTGAAGAGAAAACCTTCCTGAAACACCTGATCTCAAGTACTTCCACCTCTGCTGTTAATAGTACAGGCTTGAGTTTGGTGTTTGCATGACCTGAGCAATTCTCTTCCATGTTAATGATCACCAGGGTGTTTCACAGAAGCTCAATGCATCTCTAATTGCTGTGAATGCCGCCCTGATGCACAGAAATGAGAGCTCAGCCTACTGAGACACTTGGGCTGTAGCTGTGGCCCTGGCAATGCACAGACACTGCAGGACTGTCTTAAATTTGGTCTTGATAACAGAATAAAGTGATTTGTTAGATGACCCTTCTCTGCCTTGTGACACAAAACAGTTCAATTTGCGTTTTTGGTTTTTGTTTATTTTCTAGGGTTCTTACTAATATTGTTGCTAAATGCCATGAAGAACAGCTAGACAACTGCATCAATTCCTATGTGATGGTATGAATGCTGTTAAACTTAAGTAACTGTATGTAGTTGTTTTGTTTGGGTTTTTGGTTTTTTTTTTCTTCCTGTCTACCCTTTGCATTAGAGCTTTCTGCCAATGGCAGCCTGGGTGGCTCTGCAATGAGGAAATAAGACAAGACTTGGAAGAGGCTGAGTGAATTCCAGTCCTATCATAAGTTTCTTGTGCCACCTTGGACAAATTACCATGTACTACATACAGCAGGGAATAGCCATTCAGTGCTTCAATTTTAGTTTCAGTGTTGAGAGCTGTTGGTTGATGTCTCTAAGGTGTGGGTTTACTTTCGTGCTTCATGGAGGCTTGTTATACGGGTGGAGCATCTGAGCACCTTAGTCAAATTCTAATCTCAGGTACCATGACTGAAACCCAGAGGGATTCTGTTGAAGTTCAGCAGAAATGTTGAGGCTGTTAAAATAATAATGTATGTAACATTTAAATATAGTTACTTCAGTGCGTATTAACATCTGCTTGATAGTTTTTGAGATTTGCATTAGACACCTTTTGTGGTTAAAAATCTTTAAAATAGCAGGTGATTAATCAGGCTGTACCCAAAGTCCATTTAGCTTGTTTTCCCATTTCCAGCAGCAGCCAAAAGCTAATAAATGTTAATCTCTTTTATCCATCTGTAAGGAAATGAATAATACCTACTTTTATTTTGCAAATAAGTAAATTCAGAATTGTGAGTCACTCCGATACTGTAATAATGTGAAATTACTCTGACTTAACAAAGTGGACCCAGAAGTGTCAAAAGGCATCTGCTTTGGAAATAAAGCTGAATAGTAATAAGATATTTTCCAGGGTTAGTCCTTTCTTTTATATTCCTTCTGCTTGTATGGAAATAACATTTCTTCCTAACTGGTGTGATTGCAGTGCTCTTGTCTTTGGGAAGCCATAATTGATCCCAATACCAAATTATTAGCTTAATAAAATATTAAATAAGCCTCCATAGTAGATCTATTAGTTCTGGGCAGTTAGATAGGTAAATTCCTATCTTGAGGGCCTGATGCGGGGGGGGGGTTAGTTTCCCTTCTGTCAGTTCTAGTGGGTGCTTTACACCTTTCAGGATGAAGAGTTGCTACTAACTCTAACAGTTGCCATTGGAAGAAAGGAGCAAGTGAAAGGTGGCCCTGCCTAGGTGGGTCACAAACCCTCCTTACTCCTCCTACTTGCCTATTCTTTGTTTCCCTGGTGAAATGGCTTGAAAGGCAGTTTAGAAGGAAGGAAAAAAAAAAAAAAATTGGTTGTGGGCAAAGATTTTTAGCATAAATACCTCTTGCACTGAGTTGAAATCAATATTGAGTTCTGCTTAAAACTCAGACTTTGTAGGGGAGTAGAACTGTGTCATTACTACTAGGGAATTAAAGTTTGAGTGAATTTATTTTTTCAGCCAAGATGTTTTAGAAGGCAAAAATTGTCGGCTCTTTATGGTGAATAATTTATTTTCACCTACTGAGACTTTTTGTGTTTGTTTCAGTACATATTTTGATGACTTTCTTTCCTTCTTCAGTATGTGTTCAGAACCAAATCCTTTGAGGAAAGAACGGTTCATGAGGAGCTGGCCAAGAATATGACTGGTATTCTGAAGTTAAATGACCAAGTCACAGTGAAACAGGTTTTAAAGGTGAATGATGCTGAATTAGACCGTTTGTAGTTTTACAACTGTTTTTCAGCCTGAAACTTACTTGTCATATCTTTTTCCCCTCTTTTTTTTGTCCTCTTTTTCTGTATGAGCTTTGCATAAATCCTACCTAAACTGATTCAACAGAACAGAGTTGCAACACTTAAAACAGCTTCTCAATATAACTCATTTCTCAGAGTGCCATGGTTTGCATAAAAAATGCCTCCCTTCTCTTACTAAGTCTGCGTGGGAAACCTAATTATTGCATAATATGACATTAGCACTTAGGATATTTTGGTTTAATTCTTATTTTGGAAGCTGTTGCACAGAGAATATTCATGTGTTAGTAGGACATTTACATCTGTTTTGTCCTTGGATGGTTACTGAAATAAGAAGTATTGAGTTCCTCCCATAAGCAAGGTCTAAGAAATTGATACATGTAAGACCCATCAATGAAGCTACAGTTACTAACGCATACAGTACTCCTGCTCGTTTATTTATTTCTCATGTAGAGTTTACCAGTGTGCTTTACTGACATTCCATCTCTAAAGAATAGAATTGGCTTCATAAAATATTTGTCAGATAATCATATTTCCTGATCTCTTTTTTCCTTCTTTTGAACAGCACTCCTGGTTCTTCTTTGCAGTCATAATAAAATCAGTGGCGCAGTACTTGGTTGATACAAAGAAAACAAAGGTAAGCATGTATGTTGCTCTTAATGAGATGATCAGGCTCTAAGGGAAAATACAAAATGCAGAATGACATGAAATAAATGTATTTGGAGATTTCTTCTCAAGTGGTCAAAAAACCAAAAAGTTGTCACATTTTAAAATACTGTTTTTGCCCACAAAACCTATGACCTGCTAGGTTCAAACCTATTTATTGCTTGTACAGAACTAGTGAGCTGAAATGTGGTTGCATGAGCTTTGTAACAGATGGATTAGAATGGAATGAGAATTCTATAATTTTTCCTGGTTACGTGGCAGAGGATAACTAGATGGCAGATAAGTGATCTAGAAACACTGTTTTGAGAAAACCCGTCATAGCTGGAGACGAGCGCATTTTTGTCTGGCCTCTTTTCTGCCTAATCATCAAAGGCACTTTCATTGTACTTGTGTTGGCTTCTGAAAATAGCTTTTCCCACTTTTCCGTGGACAATATCCATGAAAGTCTAGAAATACGTATTTTCTGTTGAATTATTTGTGCTTTTCATTGTTTTTACTCTTGATCTGAACGTGATTTCAGGTTTAATATGCAGTGTTACTTACTCTCAAGTGATAATCTATTCGCTGCTTAGGTTTCTCGAACTCAGAGGTTTCCCGAGTCATTTCAAACTGAGCTGGATACACTTGTGATGGTCATGGCAGACCACGTTGTTTGGAAATACAAAGAAGCTCTTGAAGAAACTAGAAATGCAAACTACAGCACTGCTAGGTTTCTCAAGGTATATATTCTGTTGTTACGCTTAATTGCCTGTGCTTAATGGAAGATTGAGGCTATTCTGCTCTAGTTGAGGGGAAAAAAACACAATTCTGAGTGAGTGATGGTTCAATTTCCAAGTTTAGTATTGACTTATAGCTCAGGTTTTCTAATCCCTTGCGTCTTTGACAATGCAAAAGCTTTTTCTAATTCTGTTTTAAAACAGTTCTGATTGATTTATATCTATTCTCTACGAGAGCTAAGTTTGCAAACTATACAGATTCTTATATTCAAATTAATACAAAGTTTGGTAAAAAATATAAATGTATTTCCCATTGAGCTAGTATTTTTTCTTTAAATACTGTAGTTCTGAATGACTGTGAGTGGATTAATTTTTCCTAATCACAGCCACACTTGGCAGCTTTCACAAATAAGAATAAGCAAAGTGCAAATATTGTATGGAATACTGTAACCTACTTCTGTAACCTATCTCTTTATGTCCTTTTTCTTAATGTCCTTTTGTTTAGTAGATATGAAGAAATACATATGTGCTTTGGAAAAGTCATAAAGTGGGTTGCTTTTTAATTTTTGTCCTAGTATTTCTCAGTCATATTTATTTTCCAAACATCAAATTAGTTGTGAATCACTGGAAAATTGCCATTCAGTAAGTGGCATGTCCAGCTATTATCTAGCTGCTTATCTAGTGATTCCCCCCAAACTTTTTGTTGGGGGGAACTGCCCTTGTGTTAGCATGTGGAATGCTGTATGCAGTATACACTGAAATCCGGGCTGAAATCTTTTATGACAGATTGAAGCTCAGCATTAGGAGGGAGCTGTATTCCAGTAGTAATCGCTCCTGTGAGGCTAGAAGGAAACCAAATGCAAGCTGAAGGTGTATTTCTCTCCCTTCACACCTAAGTAAAATTAATAATAGAGTTGAGAATAGACAGGAATTGCTGTCTACATTGGCCTCTGTTGCTTGTTTTAAAAATACGGATGTCCAAATAGCTGTTTACACACTGGTCTGCATATATAGCTGAATGTATCCATAGTGTTATATCATTTGGAAGATTATGTTGGTTTGAGACAAGAGTGTAGATGGAGAAGCTTAGTCAGTATTGTGTGGCGTTAAATCTGTGCTGCTGCTGCAGTTTTGTGTGTTATTTTTGTACTGTTCATCTGTACTCAGAAGGTGATAGTGTTGTGTTATGTGATAAGGCATATGTTTCTGTTTAAATTTCTTTTCAAATCTAGTCTGCCAGAAAGACTTACATAGATTAGAGAAGACACGCCTCTCTAGGCTGGGGCTTGGAGCAGCCTTGTTTCAAAGCTGTATGGTAGAAGGCTTTGGGCTTTACTAGCTTTGCAAAGTTTAGGAGTGCTGAAAAAGGGTAGGAATTTAATGTCATGTTTCCTTATTTGGTAGGCTAACTCTGCAAGGGAAAAAGTGTCAGTAAGTGTAGTACTAAGGCCCTCAAAAAACCTTTCGCCTGACTGTTTAGGCTCATCAGTCAGCAGGAGGCGTAGCATTCTCATCACACAGTGGCATGAGTGTTTGCTCCCAGAGATAATGTAGTTCACAGACAGAGAGTATTTTGACTGGACTGATTCTTCAGGAGTCATTACTTTGCCACTGAAGGAGGTATTCTGGTCAACTCCCATCACATGCTGTCTCTGGTTATTGAGTGTTGCAGTACAAAAATGACTTTCATTAGATAAGTTTCCTCTTGGTGGACATTACAGTGTGATATTTATTCTGAAATGTAGATACAGGGACAGCATAAATATAAATTTATATTATTTATAAATATATATATATATTTATATATATTTTTATTATTATTAATTTCTATATTATTATTTAGCGGAGGAAGAGCTGATTTCATCAGTTTCCCAGTTTTCTTTACCCTGCTATTACTGATTTCACCGACCCGAATGATGCAGGTTTACAGATGATGCAAGGCAAAAAGCCGGGAAAATGAAGTCAGGTACTGCTTTTTTAGCAATAAAGTAATATTCTTTCCTCTTTTCTTAGCGCTGCTTTACATTTATGGATCGTGGATTTGTGTTCAAGATGGTCAACAACTATATAAGTATGTTTGGAACAGGAGATAGCAAGGTATAGTTTTGATGTTGTTTTCTAAGTGACTCACTAACAGAGAATGATTTTTATTTTAAAAGTGTTCATAATACCTTCCATTGCTTTGCCATCATCAGCACTCAGTCATTAAAACCTTAATTTTGCAAGGGTTCCCCTAGAGATGAACTCTTGGTTAAACATGAAAATTACTTATGTGACCATTTCTGGAAAGTTCTTTAGATGCACAAAAATCAACAGATGTGCAGTTAAGTACACTTTCCCCTTACAGATGAATAAAGTATTAACAAATGTTTCATGTAAACCTTGGCTAAGTGTAAAGTATTGTTAGCAATTACCAGTCTGTGTGAGTAATATTAACAAAAATAATGTGTGGGGTGTTTTTTTTATTATTGTTGCTTTGGAGCCATCTTTTCTCCTTTCTGAAAGTAAAGAGCTATGTCCGAACAACTACTCACTGAGCGCTGCATGAAAGAGGCCGACCCATTCTTTGAATTTAAGCTTTGATTCTTTGGAGAGTACACTTGGGATTTGGTCTAGAAATATCAGTAACGTCTGAGAGTGATTTTATTTGAGGGCATTGAAGTAAGAGCATATGAAAAACTGCCATTGTGTAAATTTGACTGTATGGTACCTCACTGATGACACAAGAAAGCCAGCAAGCTCCGAATTACCTTGCACTTGCTATGAGAAAATTCCACGCAGTATGAATTTCTTCTATAATATCTATAGTACTCAGTGATTTAATTTGGACAGTAAATTTCAAACTGCAGGAGGTCCCAAATTTTTCAGCTTGATTCCTTGATTTTTAATCTATGAGAGAAGTCACAGATCTTTTTCCTATTCCAGCCATGTATATGAACTATCCTACCACAGTGTTAAGACAGTGGATAGCGGGATGTATTCAGGATGTGCCATTTGGATGACTCATCTCTCCCAGAAAGCTTACAAAACTTTTGTTCATTAACTTTTTGTAACTCTTTAGTGGTGATCTGGGTATTTCTAATGAGAATTCCTCCGATCTGTTTCACTTAGTAGAACCAAACATCGTGCTGTACGCGGATTTCCCACATAATCTCTGGAGAAGATGGATGGAGTCTCTTGGTAGCAGTGTTGTTAACCTGGAGTCTGTTATTCTGTGAACACTATTATGTAATCTGAAAATTACTTCCATGTTTCAAAATTCACTAAATCTAAATGCATTCAGACTCCTTAACTGTTAATCTGTGCACGTTGCCAGCCACCCAGCTTCTTTCCAAAGCCATCTGCTGGGACGCATGAAGCAAAATCACTGTGAATCCGATGCAGATGTGCGGCTGGAACAGGCTTGCATCACATACAAACAATAGCCATAAAATCAGAGATTTCTGACCTCGGGGAAAGGCCTGTGTCTTGGGTTGGTTTCATTTTCAGTCAGACATCTAAGCAAGAGTCAGGTGTTAAAATTGCCTACAGCGCCATAAAATGTTTCAAGGAAAATCCTCTACTCAGTAGAGGATCAAGCTTGTATTTATCAGTACATCTTCAATGTAAAATCGTATTTGAAGAATACAGTAAAGATTGTTGGACTGCAACAAGTTCCTTTGATAACAGAAGAAAACCAAATGTTATTCATGTAGCTTAACGTAACCAGCCATAAGGTTTCATCATTGAATGTGAGTTAGAGATAAACAGTACAGCTCTATCTTACTGTTTTCTTTCTTCTACTGTAAACTGAGCTGTTACGTGTTATGATTTTCAGACTTTACATCAGTTCAAATTTGACTTTCTCCAAGAAGTCTGTCACCACGAACACTTTATCCCTCTGTGCCTGCCCATACGATCTTCAAACATTCCTGGTAAGGTGCCCCTAAAAAGGTTTTGTAGAACAGGGAATTACTGGGTGGTTCAGATAACTCTAAGGTTCTGTGACTGTACATCAGCCATAGAAGTTTGTCAGATGTGGTATTTTAGTGTGATAAAGTAATGTTGTTTCACTGTGCCTGTAAATCCAGCAACCCTTGCCTGTCCAGCTGGAAGATGGGAGCTGACTCTTCCACTGGAAATGTGTTGAATAAAATGGACTTTGTGAACCCTGAATTATTAAAGCCTCTCATATGGAAGGTGGTAAACAGATACAGTAAGAAGGAGAAGACATCAAGACTGTGGTGATAATCAGAGAACTGTGAAACTAGTTGCTGGGAAAAGCTTTCCTTCTGCAGTTGACTATATGGCTTGTCCATATGGCAGTCCCTCCTTTGGGAGGGAGGATCTGAGCTGGTCATGCATGAGGAATTTGGAAACCTCCTTCTGATGGAAAAGAGGCTGTTGGTACTTTGGCCTACGAAGTATCTCTAGGGTTGGCAGGAGAGTACCATGCAATAACTCTTTCCTTCCAAATGCATTCACCTTACATTGTCATCAAGTTCTGCTGTGTTTTGCCTGGAGAAGAGTGCATTAGTGGTGCCACCTGAGCTACTTCTTAAGAAGATAAATACTGTGGGTAACCTACATGAGAAGCATGAATAGATTTTTTGTACTCTGTCGCAGGAGCTAATTTACTCTGCTGATGCCCCAAGACAAGTAGCAGCCATGTTTGCCTGGGCTGATGGCCCTACCACCCACAGCTACCCACCCTCTAGCTGGACAGGCTGCATGCACAGCAGGTTTCCTTCTACCTGGAGAGCACCAGGCTGGTTGATACTGATAGCAGAGCCCTGCACTGCTCCTCTGTGCACACAGAAGCCTGTTGTTTAGGACCTAACTCTGCAGCCAGTACCAGCTACTAAGTGCTTTTCTTCCTGGTTTCAAAGACGCTAGGATTTCAGCTCTAGGTACAGCTGCCAGTTCTGACAGTTTTATGTGGGCTCAGGGATGTTCTGTAGGGATGTATTCACTGAAGTTGCTGGGATCTGAGGGTACCTTTCAGGGACGGGAGAATTATCCCTCTGTGCAGCATTTCTCAAAGGAAGTGTCTCTTTTTTGGGCATTAGTTTGTGCCACAATAAAGAGAGTTCAGTTCTGGTGCTCGTTGCCGTTAAGAAGCTCTGGGGATTTTATTTTTTCCAAGCAGTATGTTTTGGAGAAATATCAAATACTGGTTAACAATTCATTTTTAACCCGCTCAGGCAAAAGCTGTGCAACATGTCGCTGTTAAACCACTGTGAAGTTTGTTACTACTTTACCACTGTGAAAAAAATATATTTTTTAGAAATATTTGATGAAGACAATGATTTGGCCATTTCATAGTGTTTTTTAGTATAATTTAAAAGCTGAAACTTATTGTAGCAGTTTCTTGTGTGTAATGATGTAAACTGTTCATCTTCTGCTTCATACGAAGCAGTTGTACAAAGTTGAAATGAAAGCAGAGACCGGTAGAAGCTGTTTCATTCAAATATCAGTCAAATTATTAAAAAGGTTACAAAGTAAATGTATTCTTAGATTTATTTTTTTAAAGCATGTTTTTTTCCTGTTATTGTTTTGTATTTATGGTAAACGAAGACCCCATGACGCCTTCAGAATCAACCCAGGAATATCGAACATCAGGTATGAGCAAAATTACTGCATAAGAAGCAAGTAGAATTTTGCATTAAGGGCTTTAATAGTAAGTCAACTGTTGCCACTGAGCTGGAGTGAATTCAACCAAACATTATTCAGTATTTGTGAAAGTGAAGTTAGTCTAGATCTTTGTATTTTAGAACTTTAAGCTAGAAAACGTGAATAACAGTTTGGACTTGGTGCCTCAAAGGAGTGATCAGTCTTACTGTGTGCAAAACATTTAAGATTGTCATTAAGTAGTGTATGTATAATCTGGATGAATGGGACAGACAGACCAGGAAATCAAGGCTTGGCAGTGGGCTAAGTCATAGTTATTGAAAATTTGGGAAATGGGAGAGAGCTGTTTTGTGTAGCGTATGTTAATTTAGACTTTCTTGTCCCTTCTGTTCCAAGATATTCCAGAGTACACATTGACCAATGAATTTTGCCGTAAACATTTCTTAATTGGAGTACTGCTGCGGGAGGTTGGGTTTGCCTTGCAAGAAGATCAGGATATTAGGCACTTAGCTTTGGCCGTACTCAAGAACTTAATGGCAAAGCATTCATTTGATGATCGATACGCAGAGCCGGTAAAGACATTTTTTTAATTCTTTTTCCTTATTTGCACGTATGGTGGCCAAGTAGGTGAAACTTCCTTAGCCACCAGCATACGGTAATTAGTTTCTTCAGATTTATGTTATATCTTTTCTTTTTAGGCAAAACAAGCACAAATAGCAAACTTGTACATGCCACTCTATGGAATGCTTTTGGACAATATGCCAAGGATTTACATGAAGGATATGTTCCTTTTCAATATCAATACTTCCAATCAGGTAATTCTTGTGACTTTTCAGAACACTGAAAGGGGTTCAACTGTCCAAACTGAGGTCTGATTCCAAGGTCTGAGAAGATCCAATCTGGTGGGAAGAAATCCAAATTTATCCCTGTCAGAAATTAGTTAACGAAATACAGCTCTGATTTGCTTGCACCCAGTAAGCAGAGTTAGACTTGATATATTTTTTTTCAACTCCGCTGGCTGGTGTTTCACACTGCAGATAGCTTTGGCATATTACTGTAAGCCCTGAGGGTTTTTCTAGGCTGTTGCATCTCAACAGCTGAAAGTATGTTTTCAAGCTCCCTCTCTTAGAAAAGCCATCGCTGTACGTGTGTTGTCATTGTAGAAGTTATGAGTGATACCATCTAGCAGTTTGTTCTGTTCGTTTCAAAATATAGGGATCTAGGGATGACTTGAGCACAACTGGAGGATTTCAGAACCAGACAGCAATGAAACATGCAAACTCTGTGGACACTTCCTTTTCCAAAGATGTTCTGAACTCTATAGCAGGTATATATGATAGATCGATCACCCACACGGGTGGATTTGTGTGTATCTCAATCCATTGTGCTTTCTGCTTAGTATTCATGGATGATATCATTAACCCATCTTATACGATACTCAAGGAAACAAGGTATCCGCTGTTTCTCTTCCCTTTGGGTGTTTTTGGATTGATTTTATTTCTCCTGTGAAGCTGCTCTTCTTCCACTGCTTCACTTACCCTCCTGCTTTGGAATGATGCCAGTATTCAGGCTCTGACAGACCCCTGTGCCTGAGTTCATTCTTGCAGTCTGTCTGTCTTCAGAATAGTTCTAAGGTTTCTCCCGAGAACTCCTAAAGTCTCTTGGAGGCAAGCACTCTTAGTTTTCCCAGGCGTAACAGAAGGGTGGAAACAACTTATTTTGTTCACTTTGTCCAAACCCCATTTCAAAGTTCAGGGACATCTTTCCAATGATTTTCATGGCTTTGGGTCAGGCCTTATGGAATGCAACAGGCCATTTTAATGCCATGAATAATAGCAAACAATCATTTTTCTTCAACTTATTGCATGTTTTCTGTACTGAACATACCCATCAATATCTTTGGCATTGAAAGTTCAAAGCACTGGTATCAATCCAGCATGTGACATGTTTTAAGTTCTCCATTTTTCTTGTTAGTTTTTGTATCCATAAATGTTTTGGTTTAGCATGTTTGCTATGACTTTCATTTACAGCCTTTTCATCAATAGCTATCTCTGCAGCAAACCATGCTGACTCGAGAGCTTCCTTAGCAAGTCTTGAATCTAACCCAAGTACCAATGAAAAAAACAGTGAGAGAACTGACACGTGTGAAAAGGTACATGTGCAAATATTGAAAACGATTACCAGATGTGAATACTTATCACTGTACTCAACAAAGCCCCTTGATGTCAATTCAACAGATCATGAGACCTTTGTCTTTGATTGGATCAACTCTTCGTTTTGACAAGCTGGATCAAGCTGAAACTAGAAGCCTTCTTATGTGTTTCCTTCACATTATGAAAACTATTTCAGAAGGTTAGAAAATGTGCACTACCTGGCTGGGATTGTTGTAAAATATTGTGAATACTGAATCCAAACAAGCACTAGTGTAAAATAATTATCAGTGGCACACTTAATTCCCTGTAATAAATACGTGATATATTTTATTATCTCTCTTCAGATGCACTGATTTCCTACTGGTTAAGAGCGCCATTCTCAGAAATAACAGACTTTTTCAGCATTTTAGAGTAAGTTCATTTTTATAGTTACATGATGCGATGTTAAATGATGATGCTTGAAAGCTGATGCTGTCAATTTTTATTTGAGTTGTTGACCTCGTGTTATAAGCTAAGATAGCCATTGTATCTTGGATTATTTTACCACAGTCTTCCGAAGATGTAATGAGACATTATTAATAAAAACCTCCATCTTCCAATATGTTGGCCATTTCTGTGAACAGGAGCTTTAATGCTTTGGGCATTTCTCCCAGACATTTTGACAGTATACTATCCTTATTTGGGATTGAGGTTCTTTTCTTCCCTTTGGAAGAATATTTAGCTTTTCAAACCTTGCAAACCTTAAGAAAAGTTATGTAACTGAGAATTATCTGTTTTTTCATCTCAGTAAGGTGGTCTACTCAATCCAACCTATGCATGTCCATAAAATCCACACAGGTAGCTATTTTCAGAATTCCTTACCACTTGTTAAGTGAAATGCAAGTTAACTTCACCTGGTGAGGAAGCAATGCTTTTGCAGCCAAATCTTTGCCTTTGAGTTTGCCTCATCACCAAGCAGGAGTCTTCAATCAGGGAGAAAGTGAAAAAGGGTGAACAGCATGGCACTCACACTTTCTACATACTTAGTCTGGGAACTTCTGCATCCTATTCTGTTTGCTAATGAGTAGACGCATTTGGCAGGTCTTTTCAAATCACTACAATTCAGCTTCTTGTTGTTGTTGTTGTCTTTGTAGTTAAGAAGCCATTAATAGACATAAAAAGTACTGCTTTATCTTTCAGGGTCTGTCTTCAGAATTTCAGATATCTAGGAAAACGCAATATTGTAAGGTAATTTTTGGTTATAGCTGTATTAGAATATTTAAATATTACTGCAATACTATAGGCTGTATGTTAAAGTATGAAATGTTTCTGATTACATTAGCCTGTGTTTTCTTCTGAAAGGAACAAGCTGTTGTACACTACATTTTTTTTTTCTTCTATCATAATTTTTTAGAGTTATGAGTGCGTGCCTGGTGTAGAAGATGAATTGCTTGTGATAGCCACTCTTGCATTTATAACCCACAGTACTGGACTGTTCTTCAACCTTATTTCAGTGTATGTCATATAAAGGAAATTGAATGCTATTTTTTATCTATACGATGGAACAAATGGTTTTAATGGGCATAGGAAAGTGTTCCACGGCAATCAAAAACCAAAAAATCTTCTGTCTCTACCCACTTCCCTGAAAAACCATGAGATCTTTTTCCAGCTGCATAATGTGAAACACACACTTTGTCTTAGTTGATGTTTCATTTTTAATTTAATGCTACTACTGTAAACTTATCTGTATGTCACACTGTGGAAAAATGAAAGGTCACCAGATAAACCAGTTCATGCTCTCTGGCAGGTTCTGTCAGGCCTTTGTTTTTTTCTTCAGAGACTTGACAAAATCAGTGTCACATTCCTGACAGATTAACAGTTATTTTCTTTTAACAGGAAAATTGCTGCTGCTTTTAAGTTTGTTCAGGGCACCCAGAATAATGGCACCCTTAAAGGTTCAAACTCCTCTGGCCAGGCATCAGGTCTGCTCTCACAATGGTAATGACACACCTCATTATTAACCTCTCTAAAATCACTGCTTTTCTCATCCTGTAGCCATCTTGCACAATCACAGCGTTAATTGTAAAGGAGTTGACACAACCTGTAACACATTTCAGAGCCTCCAGAGCTGTAAACTATAAAAGAATTGAGCTGAAGCTGGACTTAAAAGCTGCTTAAAATGTTATGTTCAGAAAAATTCTTACTGCCAATACGTGATGCAGAAAGGGTAGCTGTTGTTTTCTGCTCAGATGCCTGAAAGGTACTTCACAGTTTTCCCCAACCTGAATGAATTCATATGTTTGCGTTCTTGCTGCTTTATGGGTGAATTTCATGGTGGCAGTTACAATATCAGGAGATTACTTGCCTCTTGATAATCTCTGGTTGCGACCGAGGATGTATCTAACAATACAAAGTCACACTTCAAAGTAGTTGTGCTTTGATCCCTGTCTTTTTAATTCCATATGGCTATGTGTAACATGATACTATAGCATTACCTCCATGTTGCCCGTACCACAGCCTCTGTCTTTCATGGTCTTTTTTACCTTCCTCTTCCTGGTCTAATGACTGAAAGATTCAGTTTTATTCTCATGGGTAGCGTGGTAATAAACTGCAAGTGCAGTGCACCTTTAGTAATCTTTTTGACCCTTTTATGGAATAGCATGAGCATTTTCATAGTTAATAATGTAAAACTCCAGAGAGAAAGTGAACTTTTGACTCTGCGCTTGTGGTTGTATCTAAGAGCATGCTGAGAAAGTCTCCCTTCCTTGTATGTTTGGGTCGTTGGCTTTTCTCATTTACGTGTAGCTAGAATTTGCACGCTACTATAAGCATGTACTTTGGAGTGGAAAAGTTAGTACGCAGAAGAGAAGATCCCTCCCGTGCTTCTTTCTTTGTTCCCATACTGTGCAGTTTTCAAGAAATAGCACTGATTTCATTATCCCATCTGGACCTGGCAAACAGCCTTTAGGAAACTGTTGTTCTGGTGCACATCCACTGATGAACAGACATGGTGGCAGTCCAGAACATAGTCATGTTTCTGCTGATTCTGGGGCCTTCACTCATTACCCCCTTGCAGAGTTGTTGTCCAAAAGGCTGTTTGTTTGGCCTGTTGTAATGCTGAGCATTCTTTGATGATAAGCTGAAAGATGAAGTATTGCTGGTGATCAGCTCTAACTTGCATTGACATTTATGTATTTCAATTTGCTGAATGTCACCATGCTTATAGAGAATCACCTTCCTACCAAAGGAAGAAAGAAACCAAACACCTCAAGATCAAAATTCCAAATTTCCAATGCACTGTTTTGCTAGGATGTCCACCCAAATCCTTCCACTGTGACCTGTCATGGAAGACTTCATCGCATTGATTGGCAAATGTCTGGCCAATCTTTTTAAAAGTAGAATCTGTTTTTGTTTTGTTTTTATATATATATATGTATGTATATATGTATGTATATATATATATGTATATGTATATATATATGTACATATATAAACAACTAATAAAAGAAGATTTAGCTAGGTGCAGGAAGCAATTCTGTCCAAGAGCATCTCTAAATTATGCAATTTTATGAAACTACATTTTAAACTAATGTTTAAATAAGTAACCTGAGCTTTGATTGATATTAAGTCTTGCTGGATTCTGTAGTGGTCACAAATTTAAAATCCTTTCACCAATTACGATAAACTTTTCATAACAATGAAATACTGTAGACTGTTTGACAGCATGAGAAGACTGAAAGAATGGGCATACAAACATACATATATTTTCATTGTCACTGTCATTCTCATTCTTTTCCCCCTCGTAGAAGCTGCTTAGCTGTATTTGTTCTTTCATGAGTGTGGTCTATTTCTCCTATGTGCTTTTTATGACAGGACCAGTCTTAATTTTTCTTCACCTAAAGTCAGTTTTCTAAACGTCAGCTAGCTATTTAAACTGGTGCTTTTTGAAAAATACTCAATGAGTTTCATCTCCTGTGGTCTCTAGAACATCTGTTCATCTGTTCTGTTTTGTTCACCTCTCCAATGTTCTCTTTGTTTCTGTGAAAAATTTTGCATTGCTTGGCTTAACTTTAGCATTTGAGAAGTACCTCGGAAAATTCTAACTGATGTGGAAAAAATCTGTATAGGCATGATAAGTTTATTTCTTTTTTCTGTTTTTTAATGGTACCTTTGGACTTCAGGATGCATTCTAATTCTAGTCACGATGGCCACAAACATCACAGATCTCAGACGTTGCCAATAATCCGTGGCAAAAATGCACTTTCTAACCCCAAACTCTTGCAGATGATAGACAGCAGTACTGCATGTAAGTACCAAAAATGTGTGTTTACTTCCCTCTAGACTTCTATGGGGTTTGGATCAAGCTCTAGACAATTAAGTCTGTTTTCATGCTTATCTGTGAGAGATAGCCTGAAGGGAATCAGAGCTGCTGAGTTTACACTTTTTTTTCAAGACACTGAGAAATCTAACCTTAAAAAGTTGGTTTTAAAAGTTCATTAAAAAAAAAATAATAATAAATTAACCTGACATATTACAGTAGCCTTACTGATAAGAGATCCTCCCCACCCCAGCATCTCTTCTGTCTGTGGTTATGTAGTTGCTGTGCAATCAGATGCATTCTGGCTGAAATATTACCTTTATTAAACTAAGCAGTAAGAATGACCTTTTCAGGACAGAAGGTTCTTTTCCCTTTGGACTGTTTCAGAATTTGGTAGTTTTTAGTCACCTCTAATAATGACAGCATCTACTATGAGATGGGGGTGGATCATGCAGCAGAAAGCTAGTGTCTTTTCAGAGTATTGTAAGAAGGTAAGTCCCAGCAATTGTTGTGGTTTGTAGTCAGCATGTGTTGCAGCTTAAATTGAGCACTATACCCATCATCTCTGTGAAGCAATTTGGTTGAGCCATCACAAATTGAATTTAACTTGTAGCAAAAATGAATGTACTGGAATTTATATGGCATCAAAGTTTGCAGGCAAGGTCTTTCATGATGCTTCTTTCTACAGTTCTTGTTTTATTCTTGCCCTTAGATTATGATGCTTGTAACACTGCTACCTTTATACCATGTAAAAATCTCTACTGCTTAAAAGGCGATTTTCCACTGTATCTGAAAACAAAGGACTGTTACATATTGGGGGGCATTAGCAGTCAAGGAAGCTGGGTTTATGTAAAGTGATGATGTCCTTTGTTAGATCATCTTGGTTGTTCATGAAGAATGGAAAAGCTTTCAGGCACCTCATTGCCTCCAGCGGCATTATTGTTAATGAGTTCAGAATCTTCAATTAAAAGAGAAAGAGATCCCAAGTTACCTTTGCAAAGTTAATAAGCTGAAAGTTGCTAATAGAGAAAGAATGTGAAACTCTCTTGAGTTTATCCAAAGATAAACTACACACCTTTGTCTTTGCCTTCTGAGGTAGGGTTATACTCATAAACTACTATTATGAGATTACTGTCTGTAAACAACCCAATTCACCGGGCAGTCTGACCTTGGCCAGTTCTGGAAGATGCAATGTACTTTTACAGGTGACATCCTAAATAAGACATGTGAGCTCTGGTATTCTGTCTGACAGAATGTGATCTGTATATATTTGTGGAACCTGGAAGTTTTCAGTAGAGGCTGAAATGATGAGTCCAAAGTCATCTATCCCTCTTTCCTGCTAGATTTCTTTCAGCTCTTGAAGTCAAACAGAAACAATGAAAGAGTATACGCACATCACTGGTGCAACTGAGAGAAGTTGAATCAAATACATAACCCCTTCCACATTTTTCCTTAAAATACACTTTAATTTAAATGTACGTTTAGTTAGGACACCATCTCTATTGCACAGAGATGCAAAATTACATTATCTTTAAGGATGCTCAGAAGATTGTTATTGCTTCATATGTTCTAGGCAGCTCGAATGAAACAGACATTATACAGTACGTGGACACAGAGGCGAACATTGCTACAGAAGTCTCCCTCACAATTCTTGATCTGTTGTGTCTTTACACTCTGAACCACCAGGTATGTTTTGCTATTTTGTTTTCTGCTTGAAGTGGTGCTGTGTGAGTTATGCAGTGGGGGAAAGACCTCAAGGGTCAGGCACACAGAGAAGACTCAAAATGCCTGAGACAGCAAGATCAGGAAATAAGATAACAGTCCTCAGTGCGGGTATTTCATGAACAGTTTGACTCGTAGCATGCAAACTGAATAGAAAGAGGGAAAGCAGAGCATCCTGCATATCCAAGGCTATATACAGCTCTGCTCTGCATGAAAGGGTTGCTCATCTACTGATATGTCACCTCATCTTACTCATGTTCATCTGTAGCTTCTCAAGTTGGCAGGCGAATCCTCTGCACTTTAAAAATCATTCTATTAATGTCAGCCCGGATGACTTCTTGAAGGTCTCACAGCTACAAAAGAGCAAGCAGCTCCTTTCAGATTTAGCGTCTCACTTCAGCACCCTTAAATCTGTTGTATGCCAGCCAGAAGTAAGCGTATAGGGCAAGTGTTACCTTTAGAATACTGCAAGTAAAACATGTCTACAGCAAGCTGGGTCTGTCTCATCCCCTGAGATTTTAGGGCAGACACTGAAGAAAAACACCTCACTAGGAGCACTCTTAATGCAAAGTCCAGCAGGTCATCATCTGTTCATTCCCTTAAATAACCAGCATGTTCTGTCTTCTGTGTGTGCTTTTCAGAGGCAGCTCCAGCAATCTGATTGCCAGAATGCATTGATGAAGAAGGTCTTTGACACACACATGCTCTTTTTGCAAATCAACCAGTCAGCAGCAGCTCTCAAGCATGTCTTTGCTGCCCTCCGGCTGTTTGTAGGCAAGGTAACTATGGTTTTCTTCAGTTAATCTGACCTATTAATGTTACAGAGAGTGCAACTTGAGGGTAGTTGAGTACTTTGACAGAATTTTCACCTGCGCTGTATCGATGCTCGTTTCTGAAGATCTTCTGATTTATTGATTAAAAGCAGGAAGCTCACAACTTCTGAAAAACTACATCTGTTGGAAAATGAAAATATTGAAATTCTCTATGAAAGCAAAGCTTGTAAAATATATAATTAAAATGCATCCGTCTGGTGTCTGGCTATGTCACAGCCCTCTTGGCTTTTGTGTTTTTGCTGCCTGTGGAAGAAAGCTTGAAATCCTAGAGGTCTGCGGTCCTCATGGCAGATACCCAAGTTGCAGAATCCAGCAGTGAATGGATACAGCTGTCCCCAGAAGAGCTAGCAAGAGATTATTTCATAGGCTTTCCCAGCAGGTCATCTGAAATATTAAATTTGTACAAATACGCCATTTTCAACATAGAAGAGATTTTGGATAAAAACGTGCTCATCAAACTCTCTTTATTTGCATGTGTCACACGTATATTAGTAATTGTGAGCAATTTGACACTTTGTACCAACTGCGAAGGCTGTCCAATTTCCAAGTCGTAGGCTTAGATGAGATCCTCTTAGAAATAACTGAAACGTAGCACACAGATAAAAATTGGTATGGGGAAGTGAGAATAAGCAATGCTAGCCTGGTCTCCCAGATGTTTCTGCAAAGCACAACAGTGTAGATGAGTTCAAACTGTGGCCTCCTTCTCTGATGGTTGTTGTCTCACAGGAAGGAAACCATGCTTCTCCTAGTAACATGCCTGGGGGATGGGAAAAATGACGTAGATCAGCCACAGACAGCTTTCAATTACATACCAGACAGTCAGGAACAGAGGAAGTATATGCAGTGGGGAGGACGAATAAATACCCAGGATTGGCCTTTTCATTCATCCCATAGCTCTCAGGATTAATTTCTCCCTTTGTAGTTCAGCGGGAGCAGGGATCAATTTTGGTTCCTGCAGCAGAATGTTCGAGGCAGAACTTGAGATCTGTGCTCAGAATGTACTTCTTCCACCTTTCATTGCTCTGTCTGCTATTGTATTCACCCTGTTTATGAATAGTATGTATTGCTTACAGAGCAGTCCTTCACCCTGTTGTTCCAGCTCTTGACTGTTAGAAATTCAGTAACTGCAGCTCAGAGCATTTTCTTTCTCCTGAGCAGCTTTTATAGTGGAGCAGACCACCACCCCCCTCTTTTCCTGTTTAGCTGTTCTGCATTCTTTGCAGATAGGCTGCTCTGCTTTTGTGCTTGCTGTGTACCAGCTGCTGTCTGGACTTCTCGGAGGTCAATCTGATTGATGCATTGCATATGGTGTTTGCGTGAAAACCTGTGTGCAGTTTTTACTTGAACTTGATTTGCACATGGGATTATGTTTTGCCGGTGGCTAATTTCTTCACTAAACCCTCGTGTCAGCGAGTACGTGAAAGATGGTTGTTTTTACTGAAAGCATGACAGACGAACACTGTTGTCTCAGAATAATTGTAACAAGGCCTGAGAGCTTATATCCACACCTTTTTTTCCCCCAATAGTTCCCATCAGCATTCTTCCAAGGACAGGCAGATCTCTGTGGCTCACTTTGCTATGAAATCCTGAAATGCTGTAACCATAGGTCACGTTCAACTCAGACAGAGGCGTCTGCTCTTCTTTATTTTTTCATGAGGAAGAACTTTGAATTTAATAAGCAGAAATCAATAGTCAGATCCCATCTTCAGGTGAGTCAAGTGTAAGATCATCAGTATTTACCTGATGTGTGCATTGTTCTGTCGTTATTGCTATTATTATCATGCATTGCAGCACAGCAGCTCATTTGAATTCCCCAGCCAGTTCTCTGTGGCAGTTTGATTTTTCTGCCAAGTTTGAAGACATTGGGCTGAATTCTCTGGTCTTGGCCTATTTGGCTCCATTCCAAAGAGAGACAGCAGCTGCGAACCCAGCCACATGGCCAAGTAAATCAGATATATGGCTATTGTTGAATCATGTGCATTGCTTACAGCACTGAGAATATAGCTGATGAAGAATCTAAACAGAATCTAATAATATATTAAGGGAAATATATTGCCCAGTATCAATGCACTTATATTGAAAAATGGAAAGCTCAGTTACAATCCCTGTATTCAGAGAATGTAGCAATAGGACAAGGCAATGTGGCTTCAGATTAAAAGAGGGTGAATTTCCATCAGATATTAGAAATTCTTTGCTCTGAAGGTGGCAAGGCACTGGGAAGGTTACTCACAGAAGTGAGTAACACAGGGATGTGCCATCCCTGGAAGTGTTCCAGGGCAGGGTGACTGCGGCCCTGGGCAGCCTGATTCAGTGGGAGGTGTCCCAGCCCACAGCTGGGGGTTGGAACTAGATGATCTTCTGGGTCCCTTCCAACCCAAACAGTTCTATGATCTTCTTAAAATAGATCTATAAGTGTATTTCTGCTAGACTGGTACATCAGATTACATTAAAACAGGCATTAAAAAACTGTTTAGAAACTTTGATTATATTTACTAATTGCACCCTGTTCTTTTTTCCTTTTTTCTTGTTTCCATTTGTTGGGCTTTGTTGCTGCTCTCTACTTGCACAGCTCATCAAAGCAGTGAGCCAGCTGATAGCAGATGCAGGGATTGGTGGATCCCGGTTTCAACATTCACTTGCAATTATAAATAATTTCGCTAATGGAGACAAGCAGATGAAAGTAAGAAACTTTTTCTTTTATCAACTGCTACCTCTTTCAAAACATCAACAACTTCAGAGGAGCAAGTGTTTCTGTGAAGAAAATTGCTGCCTTAGGTTTACACCCCGTCTTGTGTATACGTTATGTGCTTTTTTGAGGCAACCAGGCATCAATGAATTAATGAATCACAAAATTAATAATTTAGATCGACAGATTTCAGATTGAAATTTGTTACTTGCTGCTTAATTTGTTCTCAGGAAGACATTTCAGCTGCCTGATATCAGAGACAATGCTGTGTGTTATGACTGATGAAATGCTACTGCAATTAACAGTCTTGAAGTCTACAAACTGTCCGTAATCTGTTCAGTAGATGTGCACCACAAACATGCGTAACAGTGGAAAATGTGTGCATGCTATTGAAGTGTGAATCTGTTTCCAACCAGATGAACTATGGGGATGGGGAGATGTTCCACAAGCAGAATGGGAGCTCAGTCAGGGGGGCTGAATGTGGTTCTTGGGATGGTTTTAGTGATGTATTGCTTATCTTTCCCAAAGAACGTTAATTTCCCAGCAGAGGTGAAGGATCTGACCAAACGCATCAGAACAGTTTTGATGGCCACAGCTCAGATGAAGGAACATGAGAAAGACCCTGAGATGCTTGTGGACCTGCAGTACAGCCTAGCAAATTCCTATGCCAGCACGCCTGAATTACGCAGGACCTGGCTTGAAAGCATGGCCAAGATTCATGCAAGAAATGGAGATTTATCAGAGGTAATTTATAAACAAACGAGTAGAAAATGCATTTGTCGTTAGGCTGAGATGTTCTGATGAAAAGGGCCGTGAAAACAGATAACAGCGGTGATTTAAGAGATGCATGCAATCTGTCATACACTGGAAGACAGGTTTGAGCAATGCCTAGAGATGCAATGTGCTTATTACCTCAGTTTGGTTAAGTGTGACAGTGCCTGACGTGTGCTTGAGCAAGACTTAAAAGCGTATGATAGGGAAGCTGTGTCCAGCATCACATTAGCATCTTACCTGCTTCCCTCCTAACAAGCATATTAGTGTGAGGTTATAAAAAGTGCTTAATTTATATCAGGTTTTTATGTTGTTCTTTTCACCTTAAACAGTGTACGAGAGAAGTTGTGTATTTATAACATGACCTTTTCATCAAAAACTGAATGAGTGATGTGAACCTCTTGTACCTAGCCCAGCAATATTGCGTTTACTAAGTGATCTTATGTGGTTCTATTGAGCAAATTTCCTGGTGTCCTCATTTATTTCTTAGTCTGTGCTTTTATCTGATGCATTTTTGTGAAATTAATATTAGAGAGAGGTTTCATCATTTAATCCTTTAGGTTTCATTGTTTAGTCCTTTATTTTCTCAAGATGTTACATTAATTTTGTTTTCCCTCTTCTGCAATATGACTTGTCTGTAATGAAAGTATGTGCCCGTTCCTTGTTACACATATGCTAAGTCAGTGTGCTTCAGCATATACATGAATCGTGGTCTCTCATTGCAGGCTGCTATGTGCTACATTCACATCGCCGCTCTCATTGCGGAGTACCTAAAAAGAAAGGGTAAGGTCAATATATTCAAAATCAACCCTATATATTTATAAATCATATTGCTGAAAATAATTTTTTATTGTTCTCCTTTCCTTACTTTTAAATAAAGTATTCTTAAAGCTGCTCAAATTCTACCTAAATACTTTGTTTTCAATGCATTGTAAGTACTAGTCTTAGCACTAGGACAGTGACATTGTGTGTTTTGCGTGGAGGATTAATTAAATGTTTAGTAGAGTAGTGCTAAAAGAGAATGCTTCACTTGTTAATGTGCTGTTATTAAATATGCATGTATTAACACATACCAGTAGCAGTGTACTAATATCATCTTACGCTATCATAGGTTACTGGAAAATGGAAAAGATTTGTACCTCACGTGTGCTCCTGGAGGATGGTCAAGTCTCTGATAGTAATGTGTTACTAACAACTCACACTGGAGGAAGTGAGTGCTCTAACCGTGCCTGTTTATGGGTCAGATAACATGGCTAGGGAATCAAATTAATGTTCTTCAACTGATCTGGAAAAATATCTACCAAACTGAAAATATTTATAGTGCATGTTGATGGCTGTAACAGCAAGCAAGTAATGTCAGAAGCACTGTGTTACTTTCCTGATGCTCTTTGACTGGTTTGATGAAATGCACAGAACAGCTCTGGCTAAGGGTTCTTCTGGGGACAGAGCAGTCTGCTCTTCATTGGCAATCCTCTCAGGTCAATTGGTGTTTAGCACACAAATCCATGTTCAGTTTCCTTGACTATCCAAAGCTGGGGGACAAAAGCAGAATTAATATCAGGTTATCCGTATGTAACTTTGTGTAGATAAAGGTTTTTTTTAGTCCATAATGCTAATTAGAAAAATAAAGTGCAGGCTTATGTTTTTGAAATGCTTCCATGCATTGTTGTTAGTTCATGAAATGTGTATTTCAAAGGAGTTTTCAGCTTGAGATATTTCAGTAGTATTCATAAAGAGCAATTTCCAGGGACAAAAGCAAATATAGCTGGGAAGAGAGAACTTAGTTTTGGAAAGACCATGGTTCTTTGATATCTTGCAAGTGTCTATGGATGCGCTGAAAGGGGCTTTTGTATGCAGCAGTATTTCAGGGGTGGCTCACTTTTATACTTTGTATAAATAACAGATCACAGTAAATAGAGTGAAGAACTCGTGGGTAATTTTAAACCTACACATCGGTAAAAAGATGAGTTGCTCAAAACTCTTCCAAAACTTAACAGAGGGAGGGATTCCCTCAGCAACGAGTCTGAGCTGCCTACAAGAGCTCCTCGAGCAGCACGGTGGTCACGCTGCTGTCCCAGGGCAGGGTAAAGAGCGCAGCTGCCAGGGCATCCTCGAGCCCAGCAGAGGCACAGCTTGTTCTGGAGCGGCCGCCTCTGAATTAGCTGACATGAGCCTGCAGCAACTGTGTCCCTCTGTTAGGAGATGGGATGGGTGGAACAAGCGCAAGTCCCAGCACTTAGCGTTAAGTGCCTGTATTGGTTTCGTGAGTATAAGTTGTCACCCCTCCACCTGCAATTGGAATTCCTATGTAGAGGAGTGTGGTATGCATGGCACTGCACAGCTAAAGAACTGAAATGCCAAAGGGAAATAAGATTGCATCAGAAAAATATTGCCGTTACCCTTTGCCTGTGCAAATTGATTTACTTCATAGAGGAAATGTACGATAGTCTCATAAACTCAGTCAATTCCATTTGTGCTGCTTATCACTTGAGCTGTGGGAAACAAAAAGTAACAAACCTCATCAATGAAATCAGCTTTGTTTTAATAGCATCCACTAACTTTTTTTAGTGTGTGATGATTCAGTCCTTAATTGATGTTGTTTTGACTTGCACTTCAAGGCTTATTTTCCATGGGATGGCCTGCTTTTCTGAGCATTACCCCCAACATAAAAGAAGAAGGTGCTATGAAGGAGGACTCTGGGATGCAAGATACTCCCTATAATGAGGTCAGTGGCATTAACCTTTATAGACTTGTTTTATACTTACAGTCAGCAGTATTTCTAATGGGTGCGTATGCAACAAATTATAGTGAGAGTGCACTTCACCCAGCTTTTGAGAGAAATATCGTAGCTGTTTTGCGAAATAGCTGGGATAGATGTTCAGCTGAGTAAAACGTGAAGTACCAGAGTTGGAGCCCACAGCGCCATTCTGTTCTTCTGAATGAGCTGTCAAGTATTACCATGTTACTGTGATTTCAATTTGTCGTCTAAAAAAGCGCTGGGTTACCAATACCCGACTAAACATTGTGTGATTGGACTAAACTTTAGTATAGAAGATGCAGAATAAAAATATTGGGTAGGTACTTTTCCTGTGCACTTATTAATGAAGCGCTGTCAGCTATTGACTGATGTGGTTATTTGTGGAATTGCAGAACATCCTTGTGGAGCAGCTGGAGTTGTGTGTTGAATACTTGTGGAAGTCTGAGAGATACGAGCTTATTGCTGAGGTTAACAAGCCCATCATTGCTGTTTTTGAGAAGCAGAGGGACTTTAAAGTAAGTTCTTTTTTATTATGGAAATCACTGTAAGCCTACAGTCAAGATCAATATTTTTAAACTAATGTGCCTTCTTTACAAGGGATATTTTATTCTTCCTGTCTGTAATTTCTCCTTTTAGTGCTTCATGCTATGAGTAAATAAAAAAACTTTGGTTTCTTTTCAGCATCAGTGCAACCATAAATGAACAAAAGTTTTTCAAACCAATCAACTTGTAAAGGTCATCAAAACCAGAGCAGCAGCCTGCTAGCTGTATTTCATTGGGAGTCTTTCTGTTATGTCCCTCATTACATGTCCCCGTGGAGAGATCTATCTCAGTTAACCAATGAATGTGAATGTTTTACATATGTTTTTAAACTAAGATCACATTTTCATTGTATCTGAGTTTAGAAACAGCTGATAAAGTGTGTGATGGCTTTGTGACTCCAGGGTTTCTTCATTTCTTGTTTACTTGTCAAATTCAAATCATATTGGATAACCTGATGAAGATGTCGTATACAGATTTTCTGGTTTACAATTAGTAAAAAGGAGGAGGTATAAGCTGTATGTTGAAGAAGCCAAGTCCTCAGATTTAAACTTACTTGAACTCTTGGTTCTCTACACAAGACGGCCATTTTTGGTGGGAGCTGTGGGCAGTATATTTGTGTGTGGGAGCTGACTGGGGTTGTTGGCACCATGCCCTTCCCTGCATTCAGGACACTCCCTTCCTCTGACCACTTAGAAGGTTTCTGTCACTGCTTGTTCATGAGATGCAGTGTGACCTTGCACACATAGACACTCTGCTATAAAACTGCATGCTCAGAAGACGTCAAAAGCCTTAAAATAATTCTTTAGTGTCAAGGTTTAACTATTCCCTTGACATATCTTTGCAAAGGTTTGGGCGTATAGTTAAGGCAAGCCATACTTGTGCAGAGCCTCAGTGTCGTTTCCCAAGGGACCTGCTCCTCCTCACCTTCCCTCTCTTCATGCAGAGGCTGTCTGATCTGTACTATGACATCCACCGCTCATACCTGAAGGTTGCAGAGGTGGTGAACTCTGAGAAGCGTCTCTTTGGGCGATACTACCGTGTTGCATTTTATGGGCAGGTAAGTTGACTCGTGTTCTTTTATCTTGATAGATTCTTGGATTTCAGCCAGTACCTTCTAATCATGCTGTATTTCAGGGAAGCTAAAACAGGAAAACAGTCAACAGGGAATCATGGAGTAAAAAGTGCATCATGGGTCAAACTCTAAGGAGGCTTTTACTCAGAGGAGAGAACACCCGGTTGCATCTGTGCAATCTGCGACATTGGATTTAGTGTGCAGTGGAGATCAGATGTTTACATCAGATTTAGTTCTTGACTTCATCAAGCAAAACTGAGACTGAGACAGGGCAGATTTTTCAGAATAAAGCTGAAATGAAACTGAGTAAAACATCTTTCTTATGTGGCCTTCTCACAGAGCTTAAAGCAGAGCGGTATGCAGTAGATGTTATGTTCTGTTTCTCCTTGGCTGACTTCTGCTTTCAGGCCACCTCTGATTCTGTGCAATTTACTATAGAGTAGTTTTATTCCATTTGTTGTGCTTCAGCATCCTCAAAGCATTATTTTGTGCTTTCTTCCACTACAAACCAGTGTAGAAATCCGGCATGCTCTTTTAAGACCTATTTTTGACAAACATATAAGCAATAATTTAAGGTGTGTAGACAACAGATTGATGTGAATCATTCTGTTTGCTAATTAGATTTTAATACAGAAATTTGCTCTTTTCTCCTTTTGATCTTATTCAAGGCTGTGGTAAGTCTAGTTCTTTTGCATGTTTTGTTTAATTCTCCTCACACATCTTCCATCCTTCCCCGTACTTAGCATTAACTTTCCTGTGCTCTCAATTTCTTTGGTTTATGGCAGAAAAAAATAACATTGTTCCATTCATTGTTGCATCCTGCAAACTAATTTTTGTTTGTTCAGTTACCCAAACTACAAAGCTGTATCTGTCACCGTGTTGTGTGTGCACTGTGGGGCTCAATGCTGTCACCTCATCTCAGTGACAGTTTCCCTCTCAGCTTCACTGGGTGCAGGATTGGACCCCTTCTTTCTGTGCTGGAAAACAAAGTGTCGCACTAACGCTGTTTGAATGCAAGACTGCTTTCCTGGCCTGTGCGGCAGCTCCAGAGTGGAAAGCTGTTGTCCATCTGTGTTTGGTGGCAGGAATAATTGAGCACCCTGAGTGGGGGGCAGCCACAAGCCCCATGTTCTCTTCTTAGGAGCGTGCAAATTTGGGATTCAGAGGGCGGTGGTGAGTCCTGGCTCTCCTTACAGATCAGCAAAGCTGAACTTGCCAAATGCAAGAAAGCAAGCTGCTGTACCTGAGGAAGAGTAGAGTTTTAACTTAACGCCCTTCCTCAAAATGGGGACAGCGGAGGTGAACATAATTCTCTTCTTGCAGCTTCTTGCTGGGGCTGCCCCCGTGCTGTCCTCCCACCAAGTAGCCAAGCTCATGGAGTAAAGCTACATTTAAGTGGGTAATTTAGCTGCAGCAGTTCTGCTCAACTGGGTTAAAATCTCTGTTACAGTGCAATGGCTTTCAGCTGCTGGTGCCATGAGGGCAACTTCATTTAAACAGCTTTAGTGCTTGAAAGCATATGACTTTTTCATAGCTGTGTGTTGCTCAGTTTATTCCCTGGTGCACATGGATACTGAGCTCTAAATGCAAACAAGCACAGCTTCTTTATTTCCTTTTGCAGATGAGATTTTATGTGGCAGAAATTGGGACTGCTCTGTACTGCTCCTTGCAGAGACATAGTGACTAAAGCGTATGGCACAGTGCAAATAATTGAAGGTAGATTATTCCCATCAACATTACTGGTGCCTCATTTACCAAGGATAATAGCACTCAGTGTTGCAAAACTGATTAAGGAAGTTATACCAACACACAAAGCACCACAAGAGATGTAGGAATTACAGATAGGGACTGACTGCATAGAGAATGGGGAGAGAATTGCGCACTCCCGCGTGCTGCACATTTTTTCCCTGCAGAAGGTTTCCCTTCTGTGTTTCTGTCAGCCCCTTTGCCCCCTGTGCCATTTGCTTCCATTCTGGCTGTGCAGGTGGAAAGGTGGTGGAGCCTTTTGTTTATTCTATTGTCAGAAATGCTTGCAGGCCTCTGTGCCTGTTGTATCTTCACCAGAGAGTTTTATTCACCAGCTCAGAGAGCCAGATCTTAGGACAGCTGCTGTTTTAGGCTGCAAATTCTGTTAAGGTCTTTGGTGACAGCATCTCATTGCACCACCAAGTGGCCACGCTAGCTATGGGCCAGGGCTTATGATTTTATTCACAGATGAATGTTTTGAGAGGTCAAGATTTTTCTTGAATTTATGTATATATAAATTCAATATAAATATATGTATATATACATGGGGACTGCTAATTATGTTGAATAGCTGAAAACTTGTGTAGTCCTCATAAGCAAAAACCATTCAAGACATGATTCAGTGAGCTGAGGTTTTTGTTCTCCCATCTGTGCAAGCAGATCTGGTAGTTAGTTGGAGAGCAGACTTTCATAGCAGTGAGATATCTGCAGGTTTATGTCTGAAGATCGCAGGATGGTCTTTTCCAAATTTGCTAATAAAACAGCTATAACAGCTTCTTACTGAGTTGTGCACAAGCCCACTTAGCACAGGAGGTGATGTTGGCACTGCACACTTGATACAGACAGGGAAGGGTCCTCTAGGTACCAAATCTCAGCCTTTGTTGGCTATGGAAGTGCTGTTCCATGCAAGAAAATCTGAGCAAGTGCTAGTTTGTCTCTGGTGCTAAGGAAATGAGTTGTTGAGGTGCTTCCCTCTCTGTTTGTAGTGGGGCTGTGCTTGCTGTAGTAAGGGGTTGAAGCACTGGCCCGCTTTAGCCCCCATAAGCAGCGATCTCATTTCTCACCAGCATGCACTTGGCCTGTGCAAAGATCATCTTAAAGCAGTAGGGCACATCTCATTGTGCCTGCTGTGGGAGCAGGGCGTGCTTTTCCACCTAAGGGCAGGGAGGAAATGTACTGTGAGCTTTAAGGGCTGCACCTGCAGGTATACAAGGAGTAAAAAAGGGGCCCTTCCAGCACTCTCACACCAACATCTGCAGTCGCAGCCCCACTCACAGCATGGCGGAGTGCAGAGGAAATCCATCACTGTGAGGTGGTTCTCCCTTCACTTACATTCAGCTGCTCCATGTTAGTAATTTTCATGTGTAAAGCTGCAGTGTTCTTGAAGGGCAGAAACAGTCAGCATGCAAATAGTCTGGGGATAAGCTTTGATAGTGTGACCCTGGCTGCTTAACATTTCAAAATCCTTAAATTGGAGGATATTTGGCTCCTAAAAAAGTATTTAATCTTGCTTTCAGTAGTCTTAGGCAGACATATAGCATATGGCAGACATGATTATTTATAGCTCACAATTAACTTCTGTCCACTGAAATACTGCAGGGAATTTGTACATCAATGCTATCTCCTGTGTTAGAGATGAGACAGAATTTGTTAGCTGTTTCTTTTATTTTGGGGAGGTTTGTGTTGCTTATTATTCTTGATCTCTTTTTTTTTCCTGAGCAGCACCATTAGCAGAGATGGCATCCTAGTGTGCCATGCAGCATCAGCACAGAGATTTGGTCCTTGTATATAAATGCTGTCCCGCAGCATGCAAATATATCCAGAACCAGCATCTAAGATAAGAGGATAAGCAATGTTCTAGCTTGTTATGTGATGAATTTGGAAATTGTGGGGCTTTTTTTGTTTTAGTTTTAGTGTTTGCTTTGTTGTTGTTTGTTAAAAGCATTGAACAGTAACAGAAAGTGGATGTTTTCTGACAGAAACAATCCTAGCAGTGTGATTGAGTATGGTTGTGTGAAAGTAATGAGGCTTTCAGCTGTTTCTACATAAAGTGGTATTTCTTCAGTGGAAACAAGATCAGAAACCAGGCTGTGATCCTGCACATCCTTTCTCAGCAGCATCAGTAGAAAGTGACGGCTCAGTAAATGTTGATAGGGTTTCAGCTTTTTGAGCTCTAGATTTGGTCTCTAATTACCTATGTAGCTCTTCCCAATGCCTGCAGTGATTAATTGATTAATATTGTTAAAAATGGCACAGTGTTAGAAGGTCATGGTGAGACTAATTAAGATACTATCAGACAAGCTGCTGGTGCTGCTATTAGTCATTTGTTTCAGTAATGCCCACAGTACTCTTGGCACTTGTCAGATGAGAACAGGTGGTTTCTTGTCCCTTGTCCTGACTGGAGAAGCCGCAGACATTTGTTAATCCCTGCTAAAACAAAGCTGAGAATTCACAGCTGATTTAGCACAAGCCTGTATATTTTTGTAAAACTTGCCTGGTCTATTATTTTCATGACCCAAGTTTGGAATATGCTTCTGCAAGAAAAGGCTGGGTTATTTGTTATTTGTTTTCAACATGAGTGCTTGCCACAGAGATTTTGGAGATTTCTCCTGACTTCGTTCAGTTGTGCTCCTCTGTTTTTCAACAGATTGCAATTTGCCAGGGCATGTTGTAGAATTGCCTGCCCAAGCTACATCACGTTAAGTTTAAAGGGCCTTGGGTCTGGCATCGTTAATGCTGTCTTTTTTTTCTCCCTTATCCCTGCAGCTTCAGGTATTTTCCACTGGGTCACTTTGCCTTACGGTGAAAGGGGGTACAGCTGCAGCATTTAACACTGCCAAATTTCATCAGCAGCATATGAAATGTTAGAGGGAGGGCTGGTGCTGCTCAGGGTGCTGGGATGAATCCAGTCCTTGTTGAAGGGTCAGCTGCTGCTTTCTACTCAGCTGGGATTGCTGCTCCCCAGTGTTTGATATACGTGCTCATCGTGTAGCAGCTGCGTCTCACCTGTATGCGATGCCATGCCACATTAATCTTCTGAGGCCAGTTCTTCTTCTGAAGTTGTTGTTCAGCTCTTCAGTAGAGCCTTCCATTAAAGCTCTGCCAAGTGCAGCTGGTGCAGTATGTAAATGGCCCTTACAAGATTGAGCTTTTTTTGCAAAGGAGCACAGTCCGTGCAAATTCTTATTATTATTATTTTTCTGTAAATCGTTTGCTAATTGTATCTGGAAATGCTGCAATTCCCCATGGCCTTTCAAGATGCCACCAGAGTTCTTCAGCTGCCCTGAGCAGACACAGGTCTGTTCACTGGGGCTCCCTGTGCCACAGCTTTGCCCTTTGCTGCAGTGTTGGGGCTGTGCCAGCCTCATAGCCAGGCTGTGCACCCAGCAGCCAGCTGCTGCACTTGTGGTCTGATAGTGTACTGCTTCACAAGTGGGTAATTTAATCCATTACAAATGAAACCTTGTTAAAACTCCAAGTTTTATTTCCTTAGACTTTTTTTTTTTTACATACACACATCAGAATTCTAGAGAAAGTGCTGTCACTGTTGAAACAACTAGATCTCTAATGGGAAAACATGTGTATGAGTTATTTACTGGGTAACTTAGGAGATACCAAGCCAGTGTAAATCCAGACATGAGGCAGTGTCTGTGAGGATGGAGAGAGTCAATCCTTTAACTTAGGTGCTGGAAGCTCTGGTGGGTGTACAGACACATCCTGGGTGCCTGGTACAAGCACCTCCATTAGGCTTTTCCTTGCCTGGTGTGCTCACTGTATCCTGTTTCTTTCCAAACAGGGTTTTTTTGAAGAAGAGGAGGGGAAAGAGTATATCTATAAGGAGCCCAAATTAACTGGCTTGTCTGAGATCTCTCAGAGGCTGCTGAAACTGTACGCAGACAAGTTTGGAATAGATAACGTGAAGATCATCCAGGATTCCAACAAGGTATGAAAGACATGATTCCTGTACAAGGGAGAAAAGCGAGTTCATGTTTCGTGAGCAGTGTTTTGAGCAAATGGTGAACTGAGCGTGACCCGGTTTTGTAACCAAAGAAGCTCCTAACCTCATAGTATGGTGAGTGTAGTATGGAAATGCCAGTGCTAGAGCAGTGCTTCACTGCCAGTGGGAAGAGAGCATATGCCAGCATGTGCATGCAGATGTTTGTTGTAAAGGAAAAGCAGCTCCCATTCACTTCTGTATTATTGTTGATCAAAAATCCGTCTGTTTTTATGGGTGTCTAGTTAAAAATGTTTGTATTAATTTGTGGTCTGAATACAATGCTTGGAAGTCTCATTTTTTATTGATACTAAAATGGTAGATAAAAGAAGTATAATGGATGCCTTGATGGTTTGTCACGCTTAACAAAATTCTATTATGTTTGCCACTGTTACACAGGTCAACCCCAAAGACCTGGATCCAAAGTATGCCTATATTCAGGTCACGTATGTCACGCCTTTCTTTGAGGAGAAGGAAGCAGAAGATCGAAAGACTGACTTTGAAATGCATCACAACGTCAACCGGTTTGTGTTTGAAACACCTTTCACACTCTCAGGAAAGAAGCACGGTGGTGTGGAAGAGCAGTGCAAGAGGCGCACCATCCTGACCAGTACGTCTGCTGCTCCTTGCCCCCCCAGCCTGTCTTTGGCAGCTGAGGCCCACAGTGTGTTTGTGTGCCGGCTTTTCTGCAGCCAGTGGGCACAGCACGTTATGCAGAGTGATAAATTATCTCTTCCATGTGCCCATTTGCAAAGTATGTTCGTTCTTAGAATCCTGCTGACCCTCTTAGGTGAAGTTATTTTCATTTCTGGGGTTGTCAGCTATTTTATTTTTCCTTATCAGCATCTTACAATGATGGGGTTTGAGAGGGGTTTTGCTGAAGGCAGCTTAGCACTCAGAAGTGTTCTTTTAATAAAAAAACAGAAGAAATTAAAAGCAAGGTAGGATGCTTGTTCTGCTGTGTAGAGTAAGTCTCTTGGATAAGAGCTTTTTATTCACATGGAAGTAAGACACACTATGTAGTATTTTTAAAGTGAGAGGTGAGCTTTCAGGCTGGTGGTTGCAATCACTGTTTTAAGGCAGGAATGTAGGGAGGACTGCATGTCTGTTCTTACTGAGTCATGTTAAACTGAAGACATTCAGCTCCTTATCATGACTAAAATCTCTGTGAAACTACTACTGAAACCTGACCTGTCTGAATTTGGGCTGGGAGCATGAGGAGGAACATGGGTAGGGAGGCTGATGTTCACAGCAAAGGTTCCTGAGTGACAAAGTCCTGTTCCCCATCAACTTCAGTGCATGTGCTTCCCCAGAGGGCAAAGTGAAGAAACGTGATTTCAGTATAGGCGTAGTCACCTAAATGTTTTGTTCTGGCAAGTCAGAAAAGAGGTACCTGTGTCTGGGGGCATCTTGTTACATGACACAGCTTTGTTTATGAGAAGAAGAAAGGAAGAACTGCTTGTGTGTGGTTTTTTAAAGTGCCTCAGCAGCACTGGGTGTTTTGAGATCTATACTGAACCAGGCAGCTTCTCTGACTGGAAAGTGCAGCCACTGTGGTACATCTGGCAAAAACAGAGAGCGCTGTTTGTCCAGCAGAATAATTTCCTTTGGCTGTTATGTGACACCATCAGCTGCACGCAGTCTCAGCCTGGCTCCATCTTCAGCGTCAGTTAGGTGGGAATTTGATGACCTCTCCCCTGCTTTCCCTCTGGCACCTGCCTCAACTCGGCACTTTTTCTGTGAAGGAAATACTGTTTTCCTTTGGATTAAGTCAAATAGCTTTGCTTCCGTCCTATGCAAATGGAAGTGCTTTTATTTTGAGAAGAAAACAAAGCTAATCGGGACAGCTGGAGGACTAATGGCAGTTGTTTGTGCTTAGGCAAAGGTACTAGATGGCTGCTTGGCGTCCCTGCTCCAGAGCCCTGCCCCTGTATTGCACAGAGGATGAGGGTGGTCTGGCTGCAGTCTGGCTCTCTGCCATGCCTGGTTGTTACTTGACCTTCCAGCTCTGCAAGTCCTTGGTTTCCTGCTGTCCAAGGAGCGACAGGCACCCTCTTATATGGAGCTCATTTAGCTCTGAGCTGCCTGGCACCATATGCTCATTGGAGGAGGGCCTGTTTGGAGTCTGGGAGGTCTTCCAAAGTGTGTAGGATAATCAGGAGGAGGTTAAACAGCTCAGATCAGACAGTATCCCATACTGCATCACTGCCAGGTTTGAGATCCATGAAAACAACTTTACTGAAAATAAGAGGCTTTACCAATTAATGGTTCCCCTACCAGCTCCCATAGTAATTGTTAGGTTGAATACTAAGAATGACTCCTTACTTTTTTAAGGACAGTGCTTTAATAATGATTCTCTGGGCATATAATAATCAATTCAGCTAAGCAAGAAGCTCCTGCCTCTGGTGTGGAACTTGTTCAATGGGATATTTGAGGTGTTTGGAGTTCATTACAGGTTTATCATTCATTGCTTTAATTCAGAAGAAGGAATTAATACATTCTGAAATCTGCATGGTGAGAGATTTCTGCCATGTGCCTCTGATGGAGCTCAGTAGCAAACAGTGGTGAATTCAAAAGGAAATGTTTTTCCAGCACTGGGTCTGTCAAAAATGCAGTTTAGAACTGCTGAATTCTATTGCTTACTTAGTGATTAAAACTCCATTTGTGTAGACAATGTCAAAGTTAATGCAGTCTAAACCTTTGACTGACTTGTTTAGCTTTCTTAAGTACTATCTTGTTGCTAGCTGAGCCTCTCTAATGCATTTCTTGCTTTTGAGTAGCCAGCCACTTGTTTCCCTACGTGAAGAAACGTATTCAAGTCATAAGCCAAACCAGCACAGAGCTGAACCCCATTGAAGTAGCAATTGATGAGATGTCCAAAAAGGTCTCGGAGCTCAATCAGCTTTGCACGATGGAAGAAGTGGACATGATCCGACTGCAGCTCAAACTCCAAGGAAGCGTCAGTGTCAAGGTAATGAAAATTAGATACACAGTTCTTGTTTTCCTTGGGTGTTTGTTTGTTTGTTTTCCCCAGTCCATCTGAATTTTTATTCTGGTTTTCATCTTTCCAGGCATGTTTTGTCTATTTGCTACTTCTGGTCGCATCTTGTTTTCCAGTGCAGTTGGAGCCTGCTCAAAAAACATACGGCAGTAGAAAGCTCTCCATTGATGTTGATGAGTGTTGGATTTACGTGCAAACTAATTCTGTCAAATCTTCTCTAAAGAAATGTTAAGACCTTTCTAACAAGACCATCATGTATCACTTGAGAGTAAAACTTGTCACACAGCCAAGTATGCAAATACTTTAGAGAGAGGGATTTTCAGGATTAGTTTTGTCATTTCATTAGAAGTACTGTTGATACATGCATGTATTTCTGGTGCCCTGCTTGAAATTTTCTTCAAATGCACAGTGTTCTAGATGGTTAACAAGCTGCGTGCCTCCAAAGGCCAGCAGAGATCTGCAGTTTGTGTGGGGCTGACTTAGCTCCTTTTTTCTCAGTAAAACTTTTCAGATTTCATCCAAGTGGCAAGGAGTGACTCTGATATTCTTCACACCAGCTTGGTTGCACACGGCCAATTCCCAGGCCTTTGAGGCACAAGAAAAATGGGCAGTAATCTACTTGCTTTATGCACCTAAGCTGTATGTTTCTCTCTCAGGTAAATGCTGGACCAATGGCCTATGCTCGGGCTTTTCTGGAAGAAACAAATGCAAAGAGATATCCTGATAATCAAGTGAAGCTTCTGAAGGAAATCTTCAGGTAAGCATTAAGTTTAGGTTTGCCATCTTCTTTGTAATATGAGGAGGGACGTGACTTGGAGTTACTCTGAATTGAAACACGCTGGCTTACTACATCTGCATTTGCTGTATCCTACAAGTCATTCTCAGGAAAACTTTTACTGAAGCTTAAACCTATGCCAATAGCCAGTGTTCCTCTTGACCTGAGGATGATTTCTGAAATTAATTTCTAGCAAGGTATAATGTGCAAGGAGAGGAAGAGGCATAGTGGTGGTGTGTGTATACATATATATATATATTTTCACTGCTATAGTATTTGTATGGTTGTTCTGTGTGGTTTTGTGTTTGTAGGCAATTTGCAGAAGCATGTGGGCATGCTCTTGATGTCAACGAACGCCTTATTAAGGAGGACCAATTTGAATATCAGGGAGAAATGAAGTCTCACTATAGGGATATGCTCAGCGAGCTCTCTGCAGTTATGAATGAACAGGTTGGTTTGTCTCTTTTAATGAAGTCTGAGGCCAAATGAAAGCAGTTCGTTGTTTCTTCTATTATCAAATGAAGATGTAAAGTGCAATTCTGGAAGTAAGATCGGATAGTGCAACACTCACTGAGAAAACAGTTCCACCTTTTTTTTTTTTTTCCAATTCAGCTGCATTATGTACAGTGAATTTCTTTGCCTGACAAAGATTTGTCTTCTGCCCATCTTGTTGGATATTGAAAACTTGAATGCTAATGGGACTGCAGACTGAGGTCTGAAGGCATGGAAAGAGTGTCAGTTAAACTGCTGTTCTGTGCCAGCCAGCTTTGTCCCACAGCTGTGACATATTTAATTAAAACAGTAATTGCATTTAAGACCTAACTTATAAGTGGAGAAGATATCTTCAGTAGTTTGTGTTCAGCTTTCAGAGTGATTTTTCTTTATTTTTTTTAGTAATGTCAAAATGCATATAATTTTAAAGCTCCATTTCAACTGCAAGCATCTTTAGAAGGATTAGCATGCATGGTTGCATTATATGCAGTGCATTCCAAAATACTGAACTGAAATTCACACTATGCTGTATTCATGCAGATACTTATTGCTTTATGTTATCATGTAAATAATAATGGAACTATTCTGTGCACTACGTGCAAATTAAAGCATGCTTAATTGTACCTCTGTGTGGTTGTGGGTAGGCCACCTTCAGTTGTGCCTGACAAGCATTTATTCATTCCCATCTGCTCTGTTTGTCTCGTTCCCCATAGCACAGATAGTTGCTACTTGTGTAAGGTAAAGCATGTCACCAAGTGCCCTGATTCGGCCCCACTAGGCCATGCCATGTTCTTCATCTTCACATGTGAGGAGAATAATGGTTTACAAGATTTTTTTTTTGGCCTGTTGCTGTTCTTACTGAGGAATGAAGCTGGCTTTTCCCAGGGTGTAAACCTGCGTAATTGCTTTGAGGGCTTGGTGCATGCTGGAGGGTCAGGCTCAGTGGTTGCTGTTGTGTGGATTGTGCTCTCTTCCTGGTTAGATGCATAAGGATTTGTGAACCTCATGCATTCCAGTAACTTTATCATAAATAATATTTATCACTGTTCTGCCAAGGGTGTCTTTGGTTGCTCACTGCTCATGGCTCTCTGGTGGAAGTTACTTTGGCTGCTTAATGTGCAGGGATGGTACCAACACCTCGTGTTCCCCACAAAAAGTGGAAGATGAATGGTCAGCTTAAATAAGTCATGATCAGCCCATGAATTTCAGCATGCATAAAATATTCAGTGAACTCTATTAAATATTCACAGCTGTATTTATTATCCGTATCAATGTGCTTGGAGTTTTCCTCATGCAAGTGAAGAGACAAAACAATACAAAATGACCTGTACATAACTATGCTAATGTGTAGCACTGAGTTGATCCAGCAGAAGACAAAATTGACTTTTGCTTAACCAAAAGCTTTAACTGAAATCAGCGGAAAGTCCATACAGAAAGCTAGTCTCCCACTTAATAAGTGTGGGCACTTAGAAGTTTTCTGTGCAGCGTGGCTTTTTGGGAATGCTCCATTCCTTTTGTGAGGAATGCACAAACCCCTGCTCCTGAGCAGAGCATTGCCTCCAGCAAATCGCCTATACTGTAAATTGTAGCCAAAATATTTATTTTGTAGTTGGGTTGCTTGAGTCTCTATTGTAACTGTGCTCTTTACGAAGACAGTAAGTGTTGCCATCTTTCCCATTGTCATGATCAAGAGTGTTTTGCTTGCTCACCCACTGATAGTGACTCTTTCATCACCATATGTTTTTCTCTTTTCTGTTTTGTTTTGTTCTTCTTTTCTGACAGCTCTGTCATGGTCCTTGCTTATACAGCTTCTCTTCTTCCCTGTCTAACATTTCCCTCAATACTATAGCCAAAAGTGGTATGTTCATTTTTCTTACATCTTTTTTTCTTTTAATGTCACGTACTTTCTCACTTGCTGATTTTTGTGTGTGCTGTGTTCATTTAGTTTCGTGTCTATCGATTCCCTTAAGCTCAGGGAGGGTTTTTTAAAAAGCAAAAAACAGAAGAACTGCTGTGGTGTATTATTCCTGGCACGTGTTGAGACCGTGCTGTTAGGATCCTAGCCATAAATTGGGTTGGTCAGTGAAGCAGCTCAGCGGGATCCTCCTGATGCCAAGAAATGTGCTTGTCTGAGTAATAAATGTGGCATGGCTAAGCTGTGCTGTGACCGGCTGCCCGGAGTGGCTGAGGGTTGATGGCACCAAAGGAGGTTTCTTTGCCATCACTGATGGCTTCCTGGCCAAGGGAATGTAAATATTGAAGCAGGGCAAATAGCTATGGCTAAATAGAGCATTTTTGGGGGGAAAAAAAAAAAAAGTCTTCCTTGCTAAAGACTGCAGCTAGGACAAGGTGGAGCAAGATTTCGCCGCTGTTCCTCCCTGGGCATGCAGCTCAGCCCACAGCCTCGGCCTTTTCTCACCCCAGGAGATTGGCTTCAGGGCTGTTATTGGACATAGTCTTGCAGCTGATGTGTGTGAGAAAGTCTGGGGGATCCTGCATGCCCTGAGTGACTGCGTGGGCCGAGCTGGGAGCAGTCTGTGCCATACTGAGGAGATGCTAGTTGAAGGTCTTGGTGGTTCTGTAAGGTGTAATGACTTCTCAGCTGGGATTGCGTGAGAGTTACTATAGAGAAACGTTGCTCAGGGAGCCCTGTGAGTGAAGCACTGCTGGCAGAAGCCTGTGACTGCACCCCAGGCCCTGTGTATCCCCCAGCTCAGGGGACTCGCTCCTTCTTGCTGCAGCCTCTGGTCACTTCTGGCTCCTCAGCAGGGATCCTTCCCCTCCAGCAGATAGTGACCTAAAAACAGGAAATGACTGCTTAGATAATAAGCACTACAAAAACCAAGATACCCAGATCTCTCTCACCGTTGCATATTTTTTTTTTCTTCTTTTCTCTTTAATGACAAGATTGCATACAAGGAGGAGTCAACAAAACAGCAAGGAATGGAGCGCACGTATTCACGAGTCATCAATAGAGGCAGCTCGTCTGCGCCGGCAGCAGCCACCGCATCCAACCCTGATGCTTGATGGAGGCCTGGGTGGGGAACACGCAGCCATGGAAGGACCTGGGATGATGTTTTGTTTTCATTTCCTATTAGATTAATAGTACTGAAAAATAATTTGATCACGGACAATGTCGGGGGGGAAAAAAAAAAAAAAGACATGTTATGATTTTAATTTATTGGAAGCCTTCACAGTGATGGTTTTTTAAAACTGCAAGCTTGATTTTTTTAATTTTTTTTTTATTTTTCGCCTGTCCCAATATTTGCACATTCCCTGTCTTTTTTTTGTTGTTGTTGCTGTCAGTTTTTGGTTTTGAGCAGTCTTTATCAAGTCTTTATTAAGGCTGATCACACAATTCCCATTGAACAGGTAGCTACACAGCAAACCCTAAGTTTGCTATAAATTATAATATATCTAATACTAAGTCCTAGTATGCATATATTTTAAAGGTCAGAGTGGATGTTTTATAACATTTAAGTATATTGCAATTGTAAATAGAAGATGTGTAAAATATGTCATTTTTACAAAATTTAAAAAATATCTTTTTAGTTAATTATGGCCGTACTAAGAATATGGATAACATTTCAGTTACCATTACATTAAAATATTTGTGTATGTGTAGAAAAGCGTCCGTAACGTTTCCTCTTTGAGGACCTGCACTTCGGTTCATTCCCGTATCGTTATGCTGCAGAGCAGTGGAGATCGGGATGCCTCTTGCTTCTCATCTGTGCATTGTTTGCATTGTGTTATCGTCTCTGATGAGGGGTGTTGGTGACCATCTGTGGAATATGGCTTCGGGTTGTAGGCAGTCTTAAACTGAGGTCACCTGGAGAAATAAGGGTCATGTAAGTCCTCCTGCTTGAGGCCAAGGAAAGCTCCACTCTTCTTCTCTTGAAGCTTGCATTCCCAAGTTTTGCTCACAGCCTGTTGGGAAACTACATGCCTCTAGCAAGATGGTTCTGCATCGTGCTGGGATGAAGTAGAGCTGGTCTGCCAGCTCTTCCGAGTTCCTTTTAAACCTCAAGCTCCCCCACAGTCCTTGTTTATTCCTCTGCCAGGGCCCTGCGCTATCTGTGTCATGTAGAGAAGGAAATCCACTCCACTGTGACTGTTGTCACCAGCTCTGCGTTCCCATGAAGGATCCCAGGTGACAGAGCGATACCTGTGGCTCTTGTGAGTGCCCAGCCTCTCATGCCATGCAGCATGTTTACAGGGACAGCACTGTGCAACCACACAGCGGGATGGGGAGCCTGGCATGCTCCTCATCCTGTCCTCAGAAAGTCCAGATCTGCTCTTTAGACACTGTGCTGTTTGAAATCAATTATCTATGCATAGGAGTGATCTGAGCCCAGGTTTTAACCTGCTTTATGCTGCAATTACCTGCTGGTTTATGTGGATGAGAGGATGCAGTCATTGGTGACAGCAGCAGGAGCCCCCAGCATGGAGGAGGTTGGGTCTGTGAGCACCAGACCTCAAGCCCTGTTCTCACTAGGTTTCAGATTTGTTTGGACTCACTGGATTCATCCCAAGAACTCAGCTTGCATTTACTGTGGTTTGTGCTGATGGTGGGTACCTCAGAAGCTGTCAAGGTGATTTGTACGCATTTCTAATTAATATTAACCAGAACTGAGCAACTAAATATGTTGGGCTTCTTTGGAAATAACACGTATTGCAAAAGGATGGTTTGCATTGAGGGACGTGTCAAACTGACACTAGGCTGGGGAGATCCCTGGGTTGTTTTCTCAATTACTTGAACTCAAAATGGGTTTCGTTTTTCAATCTAAGGGTTGTGGGGTTTGTTTCATTTTGAGGAGCCAGCTTTGCAGCCTTCTCGGGGGGTTGAAAGTCGAGCCCCTATGCTGGCTGTTACCTTATTACTGGTATCTGAGATGATCAGGCTTGAGTTTCGTTATTCCAGATGGCGTTTGCTCTCCTGCTGTGTTTGAGCGCTTTCAACATAGTTGCACGGAAGCAATTAGCAGACATTAGCTTTGAACCAGGACTGCAACAGAGGAAGAGACAAAGCAGTAACCATGAATTGTCCCAGCCTTCAAGCAAGAAGATGACAGAAACGCAGAAGGATGCGAGGCTGTAGAGTTGTTACAAAATGCGGTTTGTTGCTTCGCTGCCACAAGATTCAGCTACCAGAACTGTAGAGAATGGATGTTTCAGAGCTGAATCCCACATCTACCCCAATCTGTGGGCTTAGGAAATCCTAAACTCTTTCTCCGTTATGTCAACCAGTTCTTCATAAGAGGACTTTTATGTGCATGCTGAAAAGGTAGAAAACAGAAGAGCCACAGTTTCGGGGAAGGAATATTGGGTTTTCAGAAATCTGGCTGAGTCTGAGAGTGATCCTTTGCTTCTGGAGCAGGAGGGCAAGCAGGCTGGCCTGTGGTGGTGGGCTCCTCCTGAGACAGTGGGGCTCTGCCTCTTGTGCAGGCCTGTCATGCTTGAGAGCAGTAAATAGCTTCATGTAAGGGAGAGAAAAAAAGTCAGCGTGCCTCATAACTGCTTGCAGCAGATTTGTGAAGGACTGATAGTTTGCAGTGAGTAATCAAGACAGAAGCCAATCACTCGTAAATGATGACTAGATAGATCCTTGCTGACACTGTTGCTCTTTTTGTGCCCTGCGGTGTGATATTGCAGAAGTGGTGAAATATTCTGCTGCTTGATTTACAAATGTTGTTTGTGTAGGAAATCATTTCTCTCTGCACAGAAAATTGAGGTAGCACACGTGGTTTCCTGCTGTGCTTGCACTGATGTTGGAGGAGAATGTGTGGATTTTTAAGGCCGGGTGTACAAAGGAAGCACGGACAGGTGCAGCCCTCTCCCAGGCTCCAACCCCAGCACCTCTGGGAGATGCTTTCTGCAGAAGTGCTCATCAACATGGCATCCGGAGCTCATCTTTGAATGCAGCCCCAAGAGAGGCGGGACTGCTGGAAACAAAGCAGTGCTCCTGTGGCCCGCCCTGGGCTGACACTGAGGTGAAGCACAGTGCAAGCAGTGGGGTGTCCAGCACTGGAGGGTGATGCAGAGCTGATGTGTGAGGAGGGAGCTTACTGCGCTCCTTGGGGCCAGGTACTGAATTTTGTACTGTGCCAGGTACTGAAGTCCTGTCTTTTTCACTGCAGTGCAAATGAATAATCTGTCTTTCACATTTCATAGCAAACTTAATGTATCCTTTTTTTTATTTTCTAGGATGTGTTAATTAGCACTAAAGTCTTTCATACAATCTAACCTATGTGAGGAAGACAGCATTCCTATTCTCCACGCCAGCTGTTCTTTCACCATCATAGCAGAACATCTCCCTCACAAATTTCTCCTTTCCAGCCCTCCTGTGATGCCTTCGCATCATGAATTGCTGCCCAAGTCATGAATGAATATGATGGTATGGTAATTAGAGGGAAATTACCTGTAACTTAACTCCTGGGCAGACCAAGGGCTTCCTGGTGGCTCTGGAGGAAGGAGGCTGGGGAGCTCTGCGTCCTGCTGGTGCACGGACACAGCAGCCTTCCCCACATTGCCTTCCAGCATGGCCTGCCTTGGGGAGGCCTTCGTACTTTGAGAGTCACTTTTCTGTTGTGTTTTGTGATAGAAACAAGGACTGAGCGTGATCTTCTAGCACCAGGCATGCCAATGCCTTGAGTCCCTGATGCCATTTGGTGTCTGAATGACACCAAGCCTTCAACTACTGGGTACAGCACCTGGTGCAAGCAGCAAGCTGTTCTGAGCAGTGAAAATGAAGGATAAACACCTCCCCAAGCCAAGCACTTACAGAGATCTGAGACAGGGAGCTCCCAGAGAAGAACGACCCTGGGACACTCCATGCTGAACCTGTCTCTAGGCAGGCTGCTGAGGGCTGGCAGCAGGGGCTGCCATGGGCTGCTGGGGCACTGGGGCACACCTTGGCCTGCTCTTGCTCTGCGACAGCCCCACATGGCTGCTCCAGCCTCACGTGGGCTGCCCGGGGCAGTGGTGGAGTCACCAGCCCTGGAGGTGCTCATGAAAAGGGCAGGTGTGACACTGAGAGACCTGACCTAGAGCAGGCATGGGCTGATGGGTGGACTAGATGATCTTATTGGGTCTTTGCAGCATTAATGGTTCTATGATCACATGAGATCCAGCAATGCGGAGAAGTTCAGGAGTAAAAAAAAAAAAGTTAGTGGAATCTGTCCCAACACCCCTAAAGGAATTAAGCATTATACATATTTTATGTTTAATCACATCTTTAGTGACACCCAACCACAACCAAAGGCTTAAATTTCAATTAGAGGGAGGCGTGTTAAATGTTTAAATAGGAATCATTCCTTACAGGGTAATTATATCTTAACGTTCGCTGGAGAGACAGCATGCTGGCAACGTAACGTTGGCCTGGACAGGGATTTCTGCTTTTTGGATAATATCCAAGTGAGAAACAGGGCGATGGTGTGCAGTGCTGGGGAAGGCCGTGCGTGGTTCCATGGCCCTGCTCATAGAGGGAACAGTGGCTGCACGATGCCAGCTGATCTGCGCCCGGCACAGCGGGGGCTGCACCGGGATCCAAGGCAGGTGAGATTCACTGCAGCTTTGAGCACAGTGCTTTGGGTCTCGGTACAAAAAATGGAGCGCTGCACATGTTGAAATCAGGCAGTGCCTGCATTGCAGCTTAGCTTTGAACAGTTTTTAAACTGGTATCTGACAACTCAGTCTTACAGCTATAACTGATAGGGGAGGATGAATCTTCAGGACAGATGATCTAACAAGGATAATTTAGAAGCATTTGGTACGTGTTTGAATGAATTTCTCAATTTCTAGCAAGTTTAGTATGTGGTAAATTTTAAATTATCACAGAAAGAATGAGTTTTATGCACTCATAATGAACAAATTAAAGCCATAAAATGAGCTTTGAAGCAAGGCAGTTCAAATTGAAGGATGTGGAGGATATTAAATGCAAGCAGAGATAAGGGATTTTGAGAACAGCATCCAAGCAATAGGGAAAGGCAGGAAGAAGGTTGGAAAAGGAAGGGAAGAAAAGGAAGGAAGGAACAGAATGTGTTTCTCAGTTAAGTGAATTGCGCTGAGATGACTAAAATTAATCCAAAAAACAACAAATAGGCAAGCCCATGTAGAACTATTACCACGTCTGTGGAAGGACCATCAGCTTCACCTCCACACCTACTGGCAGCTGCTGGTGAAATCCCGTTGGCCCCCAGCGCTCCTCCTGCCTGTGATCCTGGCACGGCCGGGCAGCCTGGGGGAGGCTGAGTGATGGGCGTCCTTCAGGACAGGAGTTGTAGTCCCCACAGGACACATACGTGGTTGCTACATACATTGTGTTCATGTTATTCTTTGAAAATTCTCAGTAATGCAAAATTCTCCCCCTGCATGCTACAATGCTGGCAGTAACAAAGTGCATGTTTCCCTTTCATCCTGTTTCCCATCGAGTTTATATAAGATGCATTTTTCTGTTTGCTCTTTGGGCCGTGCTCCCCAGCTGCCTTAGTCAGCAACGATCACTTGTTTTATCAGAGAACGGCTGTGACTGAGCAGGGGCCATGGGTGTGTGTTATTTCCAAAGCAGGGAGAAATCTTGGTGAGCGAGGTGAGCCATGTGGATGGGGCACACTCACTTTTGCTAACAGGGTTCGTGGTGGTCTGCATTCCTAGTCTTGTGCCTCATCTTTAGGAGCTATTCCTTATTACTGTGCTATTGCCATGGTACTACTCATAGCATCTGTGACCCTGCAATGTTTTCAGGACCTGCAACAGTCCTATGGCATTTCCTACAGTTCCAGTCATGTAAGCGTTTTTCAATGTATGTATACAGGTTGCATATGGAATCATATTGAGATGGGTATATATAATGTGGCATGCATTTCATGTGTTATTTTTGTTTGAGAATAGAAAATTGATTAAGAAATAATGACTTCCAGATTTTAGGATGGATTTCTGCTTTATGCTGCTCAGTAACCGTGAGCCCATCTCCCATAAGTGACCGCTGCTCTACTTTGTAAGCCCTCCCACCCCTGTGTGGGTAGCTAAAGGCCTCATCCCTATTTATGAACATCTCCCGCTGCACGTATTTTCATGCACGAGAGGCAGGTTTGTGCCCAGCAGCATATGTTGTGCTTGCAGGGAGCTGGCACGCAGCAGACAAATTCCCACTGCTGTGGATCAACCTGCGGCTTTTTAAAGGGTAAGGAACCCAGAGGCATGCAAATGCCACGTGCAGACACTGAAGTGCTCTCTGAAAGTATGAAGTGTTCTTATGTAGCCATGCTCAGCTGTCCAAAAACATAGCTGAGGTTTCTGGATGTGACTTGCGCATCTCGGTGTTTCCCATGTTCGGGTTAAGCCTGGTTTTCAGAGAGCATTGAGCATCCCCTGCTGGAAATGAGACCCCTTTCAGAACCTCAAGTACTCAGAGTCTAAGCAGTGTGTGTCACTGATCCTTCACTGTGTGGGATCTTCTGTGTGCATGTGGTGCACCTATTGGGGCTCAGGCAGCCGGGAGGACCAAGAATGTTGCTGGCAAAACACAAAGGATGTTCAGTGGACACTGGCAGATTACATACCAGTTAAACAGACAAATCGCTGTGCCACAGCTAACTCAGAGAAGCTCCTTTTGCAGAGGTGAAGTTTCAGCTGTGTTGCTGCAGTTGGGCTGCAATGGCACTGCTCTGCCCACGAGGGCTCAGTAGTCCTTGAAATCAGTTTTTAGGAGGAAAACCCTCACAAACTTCCCCAGAATTCGTGCAGTGTGCTGGGAGGGTTCCAAGCAAAAATGTGAGCTCCTCCCAGTGTTTTTGTGTTTGCTGCTGCGATGCCAGTCAGTATGCAACTCATACAGTCTGCAGGGATAGAGCCAGCCTGCTGCATGGAAATCAGGGCACTGCAGCTGCTGCATCCCCCCAGCTGCACCCCCCTGCTCAGCTGTTTTTAGTGGAGAGATCTGAGTGTGGCTGAAGGTGAATAAACCTCCCCGTTTCAGTGTCTTGTGAAGCTTACTGAAGGAGTTCAGGTGGGAGAAGCTCTGTTGTTGATGTTAAATGACTTTGAGGTGTTTCACATATGCCTTGTACCATACTGAATTTCCACCAGGCTGCTGTGGAGCTGTCTGGTCACAGGGAAGGTGCTGACCAGCATATGGAGCTCCACCAGTTCCTCCAGCACCCCAAAATCCCAACTCATCCTCACTGTGGCCCTTTGCTTCATGGCAGCAGATGCACTGGGAGCAGCAGGGTGAGGTTACAGGAGGAACGCCTTTTCTTTGGAGGCTTTGGTGCAGTGCAAGCTCTGTGCCTGCTGTCAGTCAAGAGAAGAACAACTGTGGCACAGCAAAGGCCAGGTGCTCCCTTGGTGCTGCAGATGCATGGTGGCATTCATGTATCACCTGAGGGATGTGGGCTCCAGGTAGACTCTTCTGCCTTGGTCCCATGGAGTACCCCAGCCCTGCAGTGAAGGCACAGGGAAAGGCTCTCTGCTGATGGAACAGCACTGGGCTGTCAGTGATTTGTGCCAGCACGTATAGCTTGGCTCTGAAAAGTGACACTTGGGATGAATAAATCATGGGCCCTCTCTTAGCAACCTGACGGCTTCATCCAGCACTGCTGGTGGTGAAAGAGGGCGCAGGTTCTGCTTTAAGAGCAGGGAGAGCTCACTGCCAGCTGAGCTGTCGGTGGGAGGTCGGGAGGCCATGGAGGGGAACACGCACCTCCTCCAGGTCATCCACGAGATGCAATCCCAGATCGACAAGCTGGAGCGGGAGAACCAGGCACTGAGAGAAGAACTGCGTGCCTGCGGGCTGAGTGCTGCTGTGGGAGGCAGCAGCGGGGAGATGGGCAGCCCACCCTGCCCCACAGAAGGACCTGATGCATTGCCCACAGCCTCCGTGGATCAGGCAGGTACCGTGACATTCATGTGTGACTCCAGTTGGGCTGTTATGGATCTGCAGGGAGACAGAGGTGAGCCACAGCTATCTGTCCAGCAGACGCGAACGTGTGCTATGGCCTCCTTCAGTGCCCACATCCAGACCCACATTAGGGGTGTCTGTGACCCTCTATAATGGTGCCTGCACCCCTGTGCTGGGCTCAGTGCTTTGCTGTTCTTGAAGCATTCAGCTCAGAGCTCAGTTTGTCTTTATTTTAGCAGAATCTGATTTGGTGCCATGAGATTTCATGGGTATGGGCTACCTCGGTGCTGTTTTGGCTGTTTCTGTCCTCTAAAAAGGACTGACAGCTGTAATTGTGTGGTCACCTCACTTCAGAAAAAGCTGAGAACGATCTCCCAGCAGTAACAAATGGGAGAGGTTGCATACACCACACCAGAGGTACAGGCTCTTTTTGCAGAAAGGCAGTTAATTTTGACTGAGGGAGAGGTGGGGTGATAAACAGGAAGGCTGTCTTTTCCCACTCTTATCAACAGGGGGTTTGGGGAAGATGGAGTATTTCCTCATTTGTAGCTTGGTTGGCACTCATGGAGGATTTACTGAAGCAGAAGGAGCAATAATACCATTTGGTGAGAAGCTGCTGTCCAGACGTGGATGTGGTGGCAGCAGGATCAGGCTGGTGGGTGCCATCTGTGCTGTCTGCAGCACCCAGACCACCAGAAGCATTCAGTAACAGCTTCCTGGCACTGCCACAGCTGCCATCACAGTCTGAGTGCTCTCCAGCAACGTTCCCAAGGCGAGGCTCTCCCACTAGTTGGCTGCATTTGCTCCCAGCTCTGCTCTTCTCCCTGCACTGCAGACACCACCATGACAGTGCGGCGCTACTCCACTGTGGCATCGGCACCCTCAAGGCCTCACCGTGCCAGCAAGCAGCCCCCAAGCAGCAGGCAGCTGGAGGAGCGGAGCAGGGCTGAGCTACACACCTGTCCCTCTGCAGCGCAGCATCCCAGCGATGTGGGCAGAAGCCTTGGGAAGAGCCCAGCCGACTGCTTCTCCAGCAGCAGTTCCAGCAAAATGAGGCTGTTCCAGGAGCACGTCCGCAGGTGCAGGTAGGGGCAGTGTGCCTTCACACCTGGTTTCACCTGGCCGTGGTTCTGCTTTGGGTTTCAGTTCAGCAGCGGCGATAGGTCGGATTGTCTGAATGTCTCTGGGCATTGAGCAGATGGGAGATATGTGGGGTGGGATGTTGTGCTCCTCCTGCCAAACCTCCCCAATGGTCAGTTAGTGGCTTACATTTCCAAAAAATAAAAGGAGCAGGTGAGGGAAGGGGTTGCAATGTTCTTCCCCCCAGAGCTGGGGGGGGGGGGGGGTGTTGCAGGTTGATGGGCAGGTCTGACAAGCCAAGCTCCAAGAGGGTTTTGAAGCTTGGAACAAAAAGCACTGGGATACAGAGGTTCTCTGTGCTGTGCTTCTGGAAGCATGATAATGTGGCGCATGGATGCAGATTCACTGCATCATTTTGCCCTTGTAACTGAAGCATTGCAAATTAATGCTTTCAGCCTTAAGAAAAATGTTCTTGGGGCTCTAAATTAAATGCTATGGCTCCTGGATAAGTCGTGAGCACCTCTGCTCGCTGGCGAAAAGCTCTCCAACACACGGCAATGATCAAAGGTAAAGGCACTAACGATGAGCCTGTGATACACGGCAGCTCCGGACCCCTCCCGGTGCTGTTACACACAGCGTGACTCCCTTCACATAGCTGCTTTTAGTGCCAGTCATGCTGTGCTCAAAACAGAGACAGCCCAAATGGCCTCCAAGTATGCATTTAAGCAGGAGAAATCTGGGGGCTTGACCACCTACACCTGTTTCGTTGTAAGAACGTTTCAGGGTCAGATGCTTTACAGCATTTTAACACCTAAATTTAGACCCAGGTAGGGAACGCATCTCGCTTTCAAAAGCACTCTGACCCTGTAGCACTGGGTTTCAGCAAATGCTTTGCTTGGTTCTGGCAGACTTCTGACTCAATGCACATAAACACTTCAGAGAGTTCTGCCCCAAAGGCACCTCGCCTGGGAGCCTTTGTGTCAGGATGTGCACTCAGCGTGCAGGGGGCACTGGCAAATGCCACCATTTTTTCCCAAAGGGAAAAAGTTTTCAGAGTTATCAAGCTAGCGGTGCCGATGTCTTACCCCCGATGCTTTGTGCTCTGCGGACAAAAAGCACTGGTTACTTAACAGTAAGGGGAATGTTGCCGATTATTTTATCGTTCCCTTTACAGCTGCCTTGGCAGCACCGGCCACCACCAAGTCTGGCACATGGTCTCGTGTCAGTGCACCGCTGGCTGCTTTAACAGAAGAAATAACTGTGGAATGAGCTTTTTTTTTTTACTTCACCTTACCAACAGCCTAAGTGACATCCCGAAGCATGAAACTCTGATTTTTATGTGAAAAAAAGGCATAATATATTTTCAGGCCATAATTGTGGTTATTGCTGTTTACACGCAGAGGGCTGAGGCAGGCAGAAATCTTGGTAAGCCTTTAACTAGCAGGATAACTTGTAACAATGAGGTCAGCAAGCTAATGAAGCGTAATTTTTCTACAGGGATGGCATTCTGCTCTGCAACAAGTCTTCATGATTTGTTGTTAGTAGTAGGTCTCCCGCATTTTGCTCTAACACTATAACCATATGTGAGATACTGAATATTCTTTCCATTGGAAGTCACTATTCAGATGTACCCCCTTAAATTTAGATTATCTAGAGGAGTCAGGCATGCAGAGAACTGTAAGGCCCAATGGAAAAATGCAGATGCTTCCAGCAGCCAGCCAGCCAACACCGTGCCTGGCCCCTGGGGAGCTGCGTGAGCTCCGTGTCAGCAGGGCAGGAAATTCTGCCCACACGCATCATGCAAGTGCTGCCTGCATTCACTTTTGGCTTGCTGGTGCTTTTGTGCACATTTTATACATTTGCAATCCTCATAATCCTTTCTCATTTTTCCCCAGGGGTAAAGTAAAGGCTGTTAGTTTCCTGTTACCAACGGATGTGTCACACGCTGAAAATCAAGGCTCTTTCAAAAGCCTGCAAAATCAGGGCACAAAACAGTTAAGTACCATCGCTGAAAAGGATATGTGAGCTGGTGAATTTTTAAAGGCCCATTGATTCTCGAGATAAATTGGCCTTAAATGATAGCTATGTGTCAGGTTCCTTATCTGCAAAACGCTTTGGCAGGCTGCCTTCAGAGACTCACCCAGACAGTGTTTCGGGTCACTGCCCTGTTGTTCAGCAAGGAAATGGAAGCCACGACAAAACTGGCTGGAAGCATGTATGCTGCGATGGAGTCACGTGATAGCAACGCTCCTCCACAAAGCAGCTTCTGCTCAACACGTCTCAAGGCTCCCTCACCTCAGCACTGCTTTAAACAGGATGTTAAAGCTGGTTTTGCTATGTTTGCCACAAAAAGCAGAAGCCAAGTCACCTGTTGTGTTTGCTGGTCCCTTGACAGGTGAGGTATTTGTTGCAAATGATGAAGAGCTGCTAAAGGACCTGGGAGGACTCCTCTGTACTTAAAACTTTGCTGTATTCGTATTGTGAAATTCAAAGTCAAGGGGATGTTACAGAACCAGTTAACAGTACTCTGAATTTCTGCAAAACTTGATTGTGGCTGCTGATGTCCACTTCAGGTCCAACTCCACAGGAGCACAGGGGAGAATAAGTGCTAATCAATATGAAAACAGGACTGCAAATCTGGTTCTGAGCTGGTGTCCATCAGAGATAGCCGTACACCAAGTCAGAACAGGAAGGGCTCTGAATCTCAAATGTTTTCAGGAGTGGCATCTGAAGGCAGCTCAGACCAAGAATCATTAGCAGACATCCAGCAAAGTGGTGCAAAACAAGTGGAAGAAAAAAATGGCTTGTGAGAAATGAGGTGTGCTTGATAACTTAGGTCTGGTTGCGTGAGTAAAGATAGTGTCCCACGTGGTGTTTGTTTTGACCACAAGCACTGCTATTTTTTAACACACAGGCTGTACCGATGAGTGAATACTGCACAAATGGTCAGTCTTACTGTCTGTCCTTACAATCTGGAGTCTCCAAATGTGAAAGCGGAGAGCTGGTAGACAAAGAAACCATCTTGACTTTCAGTGATGTTTTATACACATGTAAAAATATCAGCTCCCTTTTATTGCTTTATATATTCAAGAACATTTTTAATGCATTCCCAATGAAATAATCTTTTCAATTTCACTGCTGTTTCATTTGCGGATTTTATTTTCAGTTTGACTCCATACAGAGCTGCACTGTAATGTTAGAAGTGTTTTTAATCAAAGACTCCCAGCAAATTAGGTTACAGCTAGGACAGCTTGCTGAACAGCTCTTTTCTGAAAGCATGAACAAGGAAATGCTTTTTAAACGTTTTAATGAAAGCTTAATTGCAAGAAACTAGACGTGTGTAAAGTACCTAAATCCAGCTGGTTTCACTTAACAGAGAAACAAGTGTCTTTGAAAACCTGGCCCCCAGACTTCCAGAGGTACCCAATTGCTTTTGAAAGTTCATGCTCGAACACCAGATTTAATGGGACTTGGGTATCCCTGTGCTACAGACAGCTTTCAAAAATCTCAACTTTTAAATCCTCTCCGCCTCAGCTTTCCCAAAGCAGCGATGTGAATTCTGTTCTCCCTCCCTTCCTGTGTCAGTTCGGCGCAGGTCAGTCACTACATGTTAGCACACGTATCAGCAGACGGCAGTGTTAACTGTAGCTGGCTGCTGATTCTGATGCCACAAAAATACATATCACTGTGTACGGCTGAGAAATTAAACTTACTTTATGTTTATTGGTGGTGTCATGGTCTTAACTTTTTTTTTTTTATATTCATAAGGACAGAAGAAATAAAAGTGGTGGAAAAGAAGGAAAGGAATCAAACTAGCCATTGAAAAATGACAATCAGCCCGTTAATGGAAACATTTATTTTTGAATGATGGCTCGGCATTATTGATATCTTTAGCAGTATCTACAGATTTAAGAACACAGGACGATGCACAGGCATTTTTAAAAGCAGTTCAAGATGTTCAGACTTGACCCAGGTCCACATCTCCAGCAGAGAAGCAGAAGACCAGACAGTAGCGGAGGCCACAAAGAAACCACTGAGCACATCAAATGTACTACAGTACAGCATAAAGTGTCTTACCATGGTGCGCTTACTGGCAATTAAATGTTCCAATGTTAAATATCCATAGATTGTTCAGTGCAGAAAGGACAGGTATAAGCAAAGCAAGTGTTAAAATTTGGGCAAAGTAATGCAGACAGCAATTAAGCTGTGAACCATTTCTGTCTTCCTCCCATTGAGGATTCATACCTAAACTCTCTAACATATACCACATCCTAGTCACTGATGGCGCTTCCAATCAAAAATCCTCCCTTCTAAAGAGAGAGTAAGTGATACTCAGCCATGCAGGTACAGCCTGCAAGAGCAGCTGGGACAGCAAGAGTTTCCCTCCTGCACTAACTGGCAACTGAGAGATGTTTCCTCCTGTGTGTAACACTTGTGTTCAGGGCTATGTGGCTTTACACACCTATCAGAAATGCAGAAATAGATGGAGTCCATCACTGCCATCTGTTAAATGACAAGTTCTGTTTCATCAGTGTGAAATGTGTCTAGGCTGAAGGCAAGAAAATCTTGTCAATGTTCAAGTTAAATCAGTGGGATAGTGCTGACTTAACTGTTACTGCAGATTTACACCACTGTGAGTGAGAGAGACATTGGGTATTGGCTTTCTTTAGGAAAGTTGTTTTAAAGCTTGGTAACAACAAGGAAATGCAAAGCTGTGAACAACAGAAGCTGTGCCACATGGGGTGAAGTTGCTAAGGCTGCAGGTGAAATGCAGGCATTGTGTGCTGCCCTCAGACACACCATCAAGTGTTTAGAATCTTCATACGCAGTTTAACAGTAATGCTTAGATGTATATTCACTGTACAGCATACATCAACCTCTCTACAGTAATAAACAATGTCTAGATAGCAAACTCCATCTAAATAAAACCATAAATGCTGACAGTCAGAAAATTGCACTCTCCCAGACTGGTGCTGCCCAGTTTTATTGCTGAATGTGCTAAAGCTTTAAAGGGTGCATTTCTATTTGCATTTTAGTCAGCACCCAGAATACATTTGTAAGTGAATTTCCAGTCACACTTACTAACTGTACTTCATTTTAAATCGTAGAGTGGTCACAAAGCACATGAATGGATCTCTTCTGGATGAAAATAAGCCAAGAGATGCACTTGTAAGGTGCTCAAAAAGCTAACAGGCATTTCGTGTGTGCAACCACAAGACCAAGCCCTCTGAAATGCCCAATGTGTGGAGAGCAGCACTGACAGTTTCACCCTATACATCCTCCTCTATTGGTCTGCATGCACTACTTGTTCATAGACAGCCACAGAGCACCCAGTCAAGACAGCTACTGTCTGATGGATTAAAAAAGGAAACCTAACCAGGTGAAATTTCATCTTGCTGTACTATAGAGAGGAGGCAATTCCTTTCATCAGTCTTACCTCTCCATCTGGTGTTTAAAAGGCTTTGCTTCTGCCACAGACACAGAGGCAGAAATGTGATGCTCCAGACTGCAGCAGAGGAGTCACATTATAGGCTTCTCCACTGAGTTCTTGTTGGAAGTTTAAACGGGTGTCATGTTTGTATACTCAACACAATGAATCCACACACAAAAATAATAAATCAATGTGCAGGGTGCATCGTGTATCAAACTCACCCAAAACACAGTACATTTCATCTACTACAAGCTCCACATATAGGAACAAGAGGACGATTTATGATATGCCACACTGTCCACGATCTTTTTATCAATTGTATTTTGCTCCTCTGTCTTACATCCTTGACAGCTGAACTCCAATTTTTCTCTGCCATTTCTGATTAAGTGCAATCTAAGAATATATCAGAATGGAAGTAACTCAGCAAGGGAGCCTCTGACACCAGGTAAGTGATGCTGACCCTTAACACTTACTTTCAGTGATGTTAGCAGCATTAATTTCAGCATCAACATATTCCCTGTGTAGTTCTGAAGCCTTATTTATGTTTAGCTGAAGTGAGACCATAGGAAATAAACTTGAAGCTTGTTGGAAGGTCTCAGTTCATTGGCCTTGAACAGGCCTTCAGTGTTATGATGAATTCAATATCACTTAATTCCACAAATTTCCTCCTTAAATCTTCTAAGTACAGCATACATATCTGATTCAAAGATCATAGATAGTTTTATGTTTTTTATTGTTATGTGCTACAAAGTAGGCAGTATTGTCTCTTCAGGATGGAAAACATGTAAGCTGTGTTATATAGAAATCTATTCTGCACTTTTACTGCATAATACTTTTCCTCAGCAAAAGACTCACTAGAGATTAATTGTCATCATAGTTAAAATATAGATCAAATTCTGCTGACCCTACATAGGGAGGTTGCTGGCTGTGCTGAAGTCAAGACAGATGGTCACTTCAGGGAATGTTTCTTTTACTGCAACTGCTTGCTTGCATGAGTATGAACGTTTCTAGTTGCATGACTCACCTCTTTCCCTACTGCTGCATGAGATACCAACCAGACGTTTTTACGTAGAGATATTCAAAGAAATGGGAGAAGCTGAAAAACGTATCTTCAACATATCTTGTGGTGGTTTCATTCTCCACTGGGAGTACCATATGACGTGTGCAGATTGTTAAAAAAAAACAACATCACCTATTTGCTGAAAATTGTGATGAAATGTCTTTTCTGTCTTTTTGGCTTTTTAACAAAATCATGCAGAATTTCATATAGAAAACTGGTCCCAAAACAGGAAAATGCACTAAATAATAATTAAAAATGCTCTGATTAATGTAAAGAGTCAGAAACTTAGAGCAAATTGCAAAAATTGGAGCGAACATTTCTGATTTGTGACTCTTCATTATCTGGTTTGACTCTTCCCCTGTTCAGAGGACGAGGAGCGTCATCCGGATGCTGGTTGCCACGGAGACTCCCATAGCTTTTTGAATCGTAACTTTTGTCTGAAAAGAAATACTTCTTCAGTGTGAGTTTTTAGTGACCATGGAGATCTCTATATGTCATGTATTAGATTAACTACTACTTCTAAACAGGTGGGAGGGGAATAAAACATTTCCCAGTAATCAATCAATGGCAATATTCTTAGTCTGTATGAAACCTACAGGTTAAGCAAATAGAATTACAAGATTTGCTGCATTAGATTAGACTGCTAAAGCATCAAACCCATCACTCTCCCAGTATCAGTTACTTGAGTAGAGACTGAGCTTTGTAGAAAGCTGGCATGGCAATAAAACCTTCCAACCCCTGCAGGAGACTGGTTTGAGGACTGACAGACTGCATAGCCAATGAGGTCTCTCTCTCTCAGGCTTGAACTGATCAGGGCTTCCCCATAACCACATGAAATAACGGCAGCTTTTCTAGGAAAAGTTGTGTATATGAATAATTAGGTCTACCCTCATGTAGAGTTGTCTAAAAGTTATCAGTTCTCTTTGCGTTATCAGAAGGATGCTGAAATCTGACAGCTATGTCAGCTTCTTTCCAACTAATGCACCACCAACAGCTCTGATTGCTCTGAAGGTGAGTTTGTTTGGCCCTAAGCAATGTGCTGGCTGGTTAGTTTACTCAACATGGATATATTGGCCGTGAATTTCTGTCTCCAATGAAGCCATAGATGTTCAGAAGTGGAGTACAATGAAACTGCAAGAATAAGCCTCACTTACTTTGTAATAGTTGCCTTTTCTAGATGGAAACTAAATAACTACCTGTTAAATCTGCATTTTTTGCTTGATTTCTTCTTTTGAGGCTGTTCTGTGCATCTGTGGGAGCATCAATATACTTCATTGCAATGGCTGTGGTCTGGTCCTTCTCTGGCTGATTTTGAGTAACTGAAAGAAGAACAGAAAAGAAAATTTAATGTAATTGTATTAACATTCATTTGTTTAAGGAGAGAAAGATATGTCAAGTTGACTACCTGTCTGATGAGAGCTCGATGTTGTCTCAGCCCTGTCTTCTTGAAAGGACTGAGCAGATTCACGGCCAGAATCTAAGTCTTTTATTGGCCTTCCCATAATCTCATTCTCACATGCAGTTTTATTTCTAATGAGGAAGTATGTATGCATCTTTCCTTTGCCTTTCACTTCTATTTCTCCTCTTTCTGTCATCTCAAAATTTTTGTATTTTAGACATCTAAGATAACAAAAGAAAATGACAGAGGAAAATCCAAGATTAGGAAAAAAAAGGGGAAAAAAAAGAAAAAAAAAAAAAAAAGAAAAGAAAACAAAACCACCAGTGCCTTAGAAAAGCTATTATAATCAAAGCAATCTAATCACTTTAGTTTGGGAAAAAACAGCATTGCTCATTCAATGCTAAGGTGGTCTCTGGCTTTTCCTAATACCGCTCACAGGTGCCCAGTCCATGTTTTTCTACTGCTCTGCAGCTCGTCTTCACTTTCACCTCTTACCTGCATATTTTATGCATACATAAGATTCTTGAAAATGCAGCGTTTAATCTTTATTGACAAGAGCTTTTGGAAAGTAAATTCTTCACTTCATTAATAGCATTGCGGATTATACAGTTTGTCCTTAATAGGTGCAAATAAAACTATTCTGCCACAGAGTATTGTACTCAATAAGAGAGATTTTGAAGCTCTGGTTATGCAGGATGTCAAATTAAATGATGTGTCTTTCTAGCATTTAAATCATGCTATTGGTACTTTAAATAAAACATCATATGTATTTTTCTCATCTTTTACTTTCTAGGATCTAGACTTTCAAACCTCTACATACAAGGACATCTGAAATGATCAAAACTAAATTCTTTGCAAGCAGTGATTTTTCTTTACAAGTAAGCTGCATAAATCAGTGACAAAACACAGTTATCCACGTCTGAAAGCTGCATCTGTTCAAGACAGTGGTTTTAGCACAGCTTTTAATAGGAAAAGTTTTCATCAGAACTACTCACTGATAGGCACTGGAGCTTAGATGAATTTTACTTGGGACACCATGACTCTCCATGCGGGAAGCTATATTCACTGTGTCTCCAAACAAGCAATAACGAGGCATCTTTTCTCCAACAACTCCAGCCAAGACAGGACCTGTATGGATCCCAACTCTAATCTTTACAAAGACATAAAACACCCCCCAAAAATGTCACTTGTTATTTACGACCTTTCTTAATACTACTGAGTCACCTAAAAGTCCATCTGAACGCAACACTGGGTGCTAGTAAAATACCAAATATCCACAGGGAAAGGCTTTTGCTGAAAAATGCACCCATGTGACCAAAGTCACAGAGAAATTAAAAGAAGCTCTTTGATGTCCCACTATAATATATTAACCAGAAGCTCAACCCAAGAATCAGAATCTATGTGTTAACCACTTACTTGGATTGGATTTCCAGAAACTGGGTTCTGTACTCCTTTAGCTGCTATTATAATCCCCAAGGCAAAGTTAGCAACTCGCTCAGCGTGAGTGGATACAGGCACAGGGACTCCACCTACTACCATATAGGCATCTCCAATTGTCTCCACCTTTAATTGAGAAGGACAAGTATATGAGTATTGCCTATAATTCTCCTTCGGGTTAGTGCTTTGCTGTTTGCTTACCTGCCGCAACTCCCTCTTCCTTCTAAAACATGCTTCCAATCACATGCTCTAGCATGTGTGAATTTCCTTGAGGTGGGGATCCGTTCCTTGACTCCAAACTAAAAAATTCATCATGTTCTGTCCCTGCTCACTTGACCCAGTTTAAATATCAGTGTGAGAAACCCTAAGGAGTAAGAGATGCTGGGAAAGTGCCAGACCTCTTCTACCCAACCAGGGCAGATTTATATGTAAGGAACTATCCCCAAGCACAACTCCTGAGCCAGGAAGTTATCTGATAGTTAAATGCTATTAATTAGCTCTAATTCGCAATTGGTATTAAAAGCCTGTTTCTCTTTTTAAAAGTCACTATAAATCAAGAGAGTCTATCTATTGGTGATTATTAAGTGGTTCACATGAAATTAAGAAACCTACAGTTTCCAACGGCAGGATGTCAGAGAATGCAGAGTGTGAACTAAGCAGTTTGTGAACATCCTTCCTTACAATCAGATGTTCTCCCACAACATGCTGCTGCCAGTGAGAAAGATTCTGAAAGCCTAGTCCTACTTCAGGTGTTTAGTCTCCCTGAAATGCACATTGAAATGCACCTGAGCAATACTTCAGGGTTTGTCCCCATATCAGAGATTTTGCTGTGAATAAAAAAAGGCTTTCTGAAACAGAATTCGTTTAAGATTCATTGTAAGAAACTCTTACATAGCCAAGAAATTTTGTAAACTGCTCTTATAAGATTTCACTGTTACATTTACCATCAGCAAATGAGAGATCATCTTAAATTAGTTTAAATGGTTTTCTTACTAATGAGCATCTTTGTGTTTGATCACTAACGTAATGACTTAAAACAGATCAGTAGCTCAGTCCTGAAAAACATGTTCCTGTACATATTTTCTATCAAGATAATCTATCTAGTAATCAAGATTATTCTATCAAGTAATACCAGTAATTTCTCTAACGAGTTAAAAAGAACTGTAAGAGGCTACTAATGCAAACAGATACCCTAATTATCTTTAGGCTGTGGCAGGTGATTTAATTTAACAAGATTAATTCATAACTTCAGACATTTATAAGCATGAGCCAAGTTTCACTGATCAACTTCAGTATTTCATTTCTTTCACAGATCCCAGAAATAGCCATCTTGTGCTCCATCCCTGCGCTCTAGCTACCTCCTTTAATATTAATGGGAGTTGCACACAGGCATCGCAAGAAGATTATTATAGCGACAGATAATTTACTCAAGATGTATGATTTAGATAGATCATGATGCTAATCTGTCCTAAAATCTGAAGACCTGATTCTGGCTGCTTCAATTATTGAAAAGAGTTTCCTTGCCAAAGCAGAAATCCTTCTGATTTCCCAGTTCAAATTTACTGCAAGATGAACTGCTTGTCTTGCCCCAGTAAGGAATGAACAAGGTTTGGACTTCACTCTTTGCTATTTCTGCTTTCTTAAATATTTAATGTGCTAGGGACAGACAAAATTAGGATCAGCTCTTCAGCTGTTATAATCTAGGTAGCTCTGGAGTTGTAAAAAGTGCTATGCTGTGCAGGGCTCTCCTCCTTCTTTCACAGTTTGAAGACAATATGTACATTACAGTTTAGAACTAATCAGTGCTCTCTGAGGTCAAGAGGAGATACGTACCATGGCCTAAGATCTCCATGAATCAAAATCAAAGCCTAGCTTTTGACTGAGTGTTGTCTGTATAGTTACCTCCACCAGAGGAGACATTTAATAACACACTGACATGTTTTACAATGGGTTGGAATAAAGGGACTAGGAAAATTATTCAGATTGGTCCATAAACTGGGATATAGTAGTATCTCGGATGGGTGTTTGAGAGAGAAGAGAGAGATGTATCAAAACAGCAATTCTGATATTAGTATTTTGAAGAGAGACTCTAGCCAACGACAGAAACTACTCTCCTGTTCAAAATCTTCAACACACTTAATTACATCTTTATGTGTTGTTGATTTTTTGTTTGTTTCTCTGTATGGCCACCATAAATATGCACTATTTTATGGTTTCTAGGAAATCATGCTGGGGTGTAGAACAGTTAAGTGCATTTAAAAAAACAAACAAAAAAAACAGCCTGATTCCAGACTATTTCTATAATCTTTATCAACCAACAACATACCTTGTATACATCATGCACTGTGGTCAGTCTATCAAATTGCAGGTACATTGAATTTAACATGAGAACTATCTGAATAGGCTCGCATTGGGCACAAATGTTGGTGAAGGTCACAACATCACTGAACAATATGGTGCACTCCTTGAATTCTCCTGCAAGCAGAGAAAAACAGCTGTAAATAATAGTAATGGCTGGATAAACAAGACATCTGTTTGAGAGTTGTCTGCAAGGATTTCTTTCTAGTCATTGTTTTAGGACACACAATTTTTCAGTTGTAATACTCATACATGTGTCCAGATATGAAAGATGTTGATATAAGAATATTTCAAATATAAGAACTATAGCACATCATTTCAAACAGTTCAGACATCTGAATATGTTCCTATGCTCACCTGTATTCAGGAAATACAAAACTTTTCTCCCCTGATTTCATATACATGTTTACTAAAGGGAATGTAAGAATACTCTTAGTTGCTCTTCTTAAGAGAATTAGGAATCATGATAACTCCAGGTTTATAGGTAGCACAGAGAAGCTAGGAAAATTTTTTAAGAAAGACTAAGTTCCGTATTTCTTTTTTGAGCCCTCATTTCCCTGTATACTCATTTTAGAAACAAAAGCCCACTTTACTGTTGAAACACCAAATTTTCTCCCTGAATGGGCAGCTGCTACCACCTTTCATTTCCTAGGAAACAATTCTGGCAAACAGCTTCCAAAGCTATGTTTGAAATAAAATAATAATCTAATCTTCCTTATCAGCGAAATGAAGGGTCTATGGTTCTCCTATTTACTACCAATGAGTGTCATTAAGTAGAAATCTACTTCACAGCAATGACAGTGGGGCTGTGCTAGTTCCCTCTAGCACAGTGCTAGTCTCTCTATCATCATGCCTGGTGCGTGATTCATGCTTCACGAATGAATACTGTTCATTCACCTGCCTCAACTCGCTTCCCCTCCTTCAGCTGGTTCGCTACATGCTGAGGAAGCATGGCATAGAGCAGAGCTTCAGTCTTTTTCTTCTCTTCTTCTAGGTGCTTTGACAGTACCCGCAGTTCTTCCTTCTTCCTCTCCAGCTGGTTAGAGAGCTCCATCTCTGCCAGTCGCTGCTGATTGAGAAGAATCAAATCCCTGGTCACGTCATGAGGTGCAATGTCTGCAATATGCATCTGTCGCTCCTCCAGCTCATGTAAAGTGCGAAGTAAAGGTGAGCAGAGATAGAGCATGCACTGCAGAGACTCCATCCAGATCATCTGGCCTGTTTAAAACAAGTGCTGATAAGAGCGTTCATCACTCTGAAATTCTGTGTAAGGTGCAGTGCTACGGATGTGAATTCTAGGGAATGATTTCTAAGGATGGTATCTTTCTGTACAGTCTGTGTCATCACAGCAATTGTTTCCTAGAACTTGGTGGGTTGGTTTGGATGAAGTACACTAGGTAAATAAAAAGATTTCAAGACCCAGAAAGCAGTCACTCATTCATTGCAAATGCAAGTCAGAGCCTAATCGTGTTTTGGGTTCCTGCTCTTCAATAGGAACCACAGTGCTCACAACATCTCTTCTTTCCTCTGCTATGTACACTGGGAAACTGAGATTCAAAGCAATTTAAGTGAAAGATTTAAATTTCACAGTGGGTAGATTGTGCTCCCAGTAAAGGCAATGAAGTTTCTCTTCTAGAAGTTGGAGCTTGAAGTTGCATGCTCACATAAATAAACAGGTACAAATATGTCTGAAAGGTAGATTTTTAGTGGAGGATTGGGTTTTTGCTTTCAGGGTTGAGATTTGGTTACGGATTTGTTTTGTTGTTGCTTTGTGTTTTAGTTTAGAAAAAACCTAACTGAATAATAGGAAGTAACATTTTACCCATGGCTGAAGTTCCTTTTTTGTTAACAACACTTTTTTCAAGGTCTCCCTAAACTCTTAATTTTTTTGTGAATCTCATGATTAGGCACTCATCATGTAGAGGTGAAAGGAGATAAGGGAAAATTAGGTCATATTCTGTAGTTCAAAGGAGTAAAACTGAGGTCACAGAATACTTAAAACAACTGTCATTTCGGTTAATTACATGGAGCAGAGAATTATTCTGTGCTTATTCCCTCATTCCTCTCAGTAAAAATAGAGCAAATAAAATTTCTGTTGCTACAACAATTTCAACCAGTAAACTCCTCTAAAACATAATAGAGAGGGGGAAAAAAAAAAAGACAAATCAATCTGCAAATATGAAATACAAAAAGAACTGTTAACTAATTTATTTTTATCCGTGTCTGAGACCCAGGCAGTGAACCAAAGAACTCCCTTCAAAGGTATGAAGTAAATCTGAATAATGCATTCACATTTTAGGGATCAGAATGTGTAGAGTCATAGGGGAAGACATTTCTTTTCTTCCAGCTGTAGAAATTTTAGCAGGAATTTATTGTTAAGCATTTCCCTCTTCCCCTGCCCCTTTTCTCCCCTTCACCTGACAGAACTGGAACTGCACACTGACAGCAGAGATGTGTTTTGCTGTGTTTTGCTGTGTTTTGCTGGAATGCTCACCCGGTGTTTTAACTGTTTTCTTTATGTGCCAGAGATGTAATCCAAGATCTGTGCACTGGTATTGCCTGTGCTAGTTGGCTGGGCTCAAAATGTTGTTCCAAGTACAAAGAAGTAATTTTTTCATCAAAGAACATTCTTAGCAATGCAAAGTGATTCTATTTCAGGTGGATATGCTGATTGGCAGGGCTATGGGGAGGTGAGACCCAGACAGTTTTACACAGCTCACTGCATCTCACGCTGCGCCTGATGGCTCCAAGAGCAGAAGCTGGCTCTGTGTCTCTTCCACGTTCCACAGGTCCCAAGGCTTTCCAAGCCTTTCAAATGGGAATGCTACTACTAACTGAAAGCCTCCAAAATCTCGTGAGGTAACATTAGAGTTTGTCTATGAGCATTTCGAAGTACTATTTGTGTAAAGAGAATGATCTAATCCTCCCCTCGCTGCAAACAAGGCTACTTATAAAACTTATGTGAAGCCAGGAGTCCACAGAAAGACATTAGTTTAACTCCAGCGTTATTCTTCATTTAATATGAACATTTATGCTTCTGAAAACAGTGAAGTACCTCTCAGCTCTAGCATTGGCCGCTGTTTCCATGACTCTGGCATCATTTCTCTCTTGGTCTGGAAAACAAATTGGCTGTTGATAAATTTCTGAATGCTAGAGATGGTGAAGGGTACTTCTGGGTGAACGATACTGAAATAGTGATCCAGGCAGATGCCCATGGTCTGAAGGCCCGGTACGATCTTTTGAATGCTCACCCCAGCTTGCTTCACTCTGAGCTTAAAAAGAGAATATAGACAATGTGTTACAATGCATATCCTGTTTAGTAGCAGGCCAAGCTACAGCTGATCACTTTTTACATACGTACACACACTCAGCCTTGTAATGCCACATGGATTATTTCTTCGCAAAGTTTCTATCTTATTAGCCAAACTCTTATTACTCAGTACGAAACTATCTTATTACTACAAAACTCTGAATTAGCTTTCTTCATAGCAAGACCAAGGCCCCAGAAAGGAATATTATTATCCAAATGCTGTTCAGTATCAATTTTTAAAAAGAAAAAAAAAAGCCATGTCTGCTCATATTTCGCATGTACTTGTGTTTGCCTAATGTGATCCTGCTGACTCCAGCACATTTGACCATACTTCTGGGGGAAGAAAATACATTGTTTCATGGCAACATCTTGCAGGGTAATAACACACATGGTAACTTTCAGTATACTTGCTAGCGTTGCAGAGAAATAAGCGTTTCGGTCTTTAACTTTTTCCCCTTTTTCATCCTTGCACTCCTCCCTAAGGATTATCGACGTCACAGCAACTTTGGAGAAAAAGGAATTACAATTTTTTTTTTTAAGTAGTTTATTACTTATGCTGTGCCTGCAGACTCCTTAGGGGAAAGAAAGCAGAGACAGGAGACTACAGCTTCTTTACCCAACTCCTAACAGCAGTAGCAGTTCATCAGGATGAGTGGGGGACAGGAAATATGTGCTCCCAGGCCCAGCTTTCTCCAGCTCCATAGCAGCTACAGGAAGCCCTAATTTCTCATGGCTCTTACAAGAATCTAAGTTTGTATGAAATTGCTTAAGGGGGATATTTCTAATACCTCTTTTTAAAATCTAAAACTAAACTTATATACTTTATGTATGTTGTATATGTAGCTACAGGCACGATATAATATACACGTATATATGAAATCATCTCAGCCTTGTATGTAGCTGCAAGAGAAAAACAGATACCAGCATTCTAAATAGAAAATAATTGTGACACAAAAGGTCCTGACAACCTTTGGTTTTCCAAAGGATGCCATCGCTTACCTTCTTTTAACCATTAGTGTGTAAAGCTTCAGTCATTCTCTTTTAGCCTGTGACCATATATAAGCTTTTAACTACTGCAGAAATGTCCACCCTGCCACCACTCCTTGTCATCAGGGATACTCTAACCCAGCTACCAACAGGGGCTGCAGGAGTTGCCCTTATTCCACACCAGGAATCTTTATTCCACATCATGAAAGGATGTCTCAAAAGGTTAGAAGATAAACTTTGGCTAATGTAGACAGTGGCATGTTCTCTATCAGCATGATGCCAGAACATGTTCCTGCATTCAGCCATCTTCTGCAGTCTTATTCTCAGATCTCCTGTCTTCGTTCCTCTGTTAAGCTAATTTCTCCACAAAAACTGGGAGCAAGAGGTATTGTACCTTGCTGTGGGCCCAGGCTATTTGGAAACTATCCAGAGTAGCCCCTGCAAAGGGAAAGGCAATTCCCCTGCTCTAAAGAATGTATATACATATATATATATATATATACAAAAGACTCAAGCTGCAAGATAAAGTTTTGGGTCCAGTTCCTACTAGACAGGGAGTTAGTAGATGTCTGGGTTTTTCTGCTGTGGAGTCTCAGAAAGCATGCAGAGCTTCAGCTGCAAAGCAAGCCTTATGAAAGCCTTAGCACACATCATTAACTGGGAGAAGGGAGACTAGCTTGTTAAATGCAAAGCAAATTTAAAGGGTGGATCATGTCTCTGGCACATCAGAGGACAGGAAAGTTGCCAGAAACCTCAAAAAATTCTGTTCTGTGTTTGGTAGACTGCTACAATATACCTTGTTGGCATATCTGTGACTGTCTCACATGTGGGGATCTCAATAAAGTCAAAGGTGATTTCTATTTTAGAAAATTAAGAGACTGTTATTATGAGCAACTTTTATTTCATGTCTCTGTACAAAGCACTTCTGTAAATGCTAAAAATGAAGGTGCACTGTATAGAGAACATACATAGGAACAAAATGTAGGGCTGTCACAGCAGCAGAAAATAACTATACACTTTAGGCAAATTAAACGTCCTCACCATATTGTCGTCCTACCTCTTTGTCAAAAACCATATGAAAAGGAAGCCCATTGCAAAATGTTTTTGTGTCAATCCAGAGAGTCTTGGGATAAACAGGGTCAAACCCTCTCAGGAGTTTACCTGTGGCAAGATAAGCGTATAGTTTTCAGTCACATTGCACCTCATAAAACCAGTCAGCATTACATTCCGTAAGACTGGACTCTATGTTATAACGAGATGGCCAGGTTTAAAACTTAACCATACAAAAAGCACAGAGCAATTTACTACAGTTGGAAGAAATAGCTGTAACTAGGTTAAAAAAGCAGTGTTTTAAATTCATCAGCTTAGACACTGTGACATGACAGGGAAGTTTAGAAGACAGAAATATTTTGAAAAGAAGAAGAGGAAACACAAATGGTAACTTCAGCGTGGATGGGTGGGTGGACACAGCAAGGAGGCTTACTGACTTTCTTACTGAAAAGACTCATAGGTGATGACAAGCTCACTCTGAATGTTCTTACCTCTTCCTAATGTGATTATTCCTCTTATTGTTTTCCAATGACTTTTCTTGACAGGACAAACTGAGCCTCCTCTAATAGTATTCTCTGATTTCTCAAGATCCTGTTGAAATAAACCCAAAGGGATTTCAAGGGTGTTTTATTTTAATCATATTTTATTGATATAATGATAATGAATCTTAAAATACCTTATTGTTCAATTGAGTATCAGTTTGTTTTTCAGAGTCAGCAAGACACTGAGGTGAGAAGGAAAATTTATTTCTTTCTTTATATGAAAGTACAGGGTTTTGAGTGACGAGAAAAACAATATGCTCTTTTTTCCCAGTTCTTTCTTCTTCTTCCATTTGATTGACTATTTCCATTGAAATCTCAATGTTAAAAAAATCCAGGGCTGCTGCACCAATGATTCCTGAAAGCAAAAAACACAACATTGCCAATAACAGAATCTTTCCATTTCCCTTGCAGAGAGCTCACAGTGATATCTCACTATTTCAGGAATGACTTTTCCAAATGAAACAGGAAGAAGAAAGCAACCTGTGGTTACCTACATTGTTCCTACTACCAGTGTCTTATTAGGATGAGATTATGTACACAGGAGATATTCCTTAAGGTTACAGTTTGGTGGGGGTTTTTTCTGTTCATTTGTTTGCTTTGTCTGATGACAAATGCTTATTTTCACTAGAAAAAGCTCAGCAGAATACCCAAATAATGTGACCAAATATCATACATAGCAAAAAAATCAATTCCCAAAGCACCAGAACTGCACAAGCTCTGAAGAGATTCTGTTAAAACAATCTATTTCAGTAGAATATGAAATAGAATCTGCAGAATATTCTAAAGTAGTGCAGAATATTTTCATTTGAAGTAGGTTTTTCATGAAGATGCAATATCTGTCTTCTCATTTCTACTTAGCTATTGACTGAAATACTGGACAACGACATGAAAAGCTGTGTCTGAAATTCCAAGTAACTGTGTTTTCAATAGGAATATGAATGAATTTTGATATGGAGTGGGGGGGGGAGGGGAAGTTGATAAAAACATTTCGTTCAGAAACATCTAGGAAATAAATGAATACGATTCTCTCTTACATACTTGTAGATGTTTAACCCTTGCATAAGAATAATTGTGGACATTCCAAAGTTAAAAGCGCTTAACTCCTACCAATGCTAGAATAAGATTCAGTTTTGAGCAGGGTCCAACAGTAGTTTTACAAAATTGCATGTACTGCAGGAGTACATATGTAAGGATTATACATATGCTTTCAAACTGTCACCTGTTACTCACTGTAATTAAGGTGTATGAATTACTGAGAATCAATCAACATCAATATATACACGAAATTCATTTTTCCTTCCACCAAAGGAAGTCTACTGGAATTCTATATCAGGAACAGACGCTTAAGGGCTGGGTTGGCATGCTGCAAATCTTGTACAAGCTGCTGGTAGCTACAAGTGATTAGGCAGGCAGGGAAATACAGAGGTCTGTTGTCTGATTAATAAACCTTACCAGGTTTGAATCTCTTGGCCAGTCTTCATCTGAGAAAAAGATTCTGAAACCTGAGAAAAGTATATCTGCAAATATATGATTAGTTCGTATGTATACTGCATACCAGTTGATCTGTACTCTCTATTACCTGGCACAATATGGTACAGACCTCTTCTATCTGAATAGTAATGTAAATGCATTGACCCATCTTCATTCTTTTCTACTCTGAAAGATGGTGCATTCATCTCCTGAGGAGACAAAAAAACAACTTTCAGTATCCTTCTTTGGTAAGGAATATGGTAAATTCTAATTGTATAAAAGCACCCTGTGCCTTAATAAAATGAGCAGTAATATGAATAAGCTAAAATATAGGAAATGAAATATGCTCAACTGTGAAGGGCTATCTCCTATGCAGTAGAGTCAATATGCTAAATAATACCTAATTTTGAGAACTACTCAGAAAAGAATAATTTAAAAAACTTGTCCTAACATTTTGGATTAATGAGTTTCAGAACACAGGAGAGGCTGTTATGGCCTATTTCTTCCTTACTCATTCATACCTACAACATGCTGTTCCTTGGGTTGCAAACTGTCAGAGTCCACCCATTTCCACTCAGTAATTACCACTTGAACTTGCCTGGTAAGAGAGGGACAGGTAGCTGTGTAATGCATCCAGGTTCTCTATGAACTCATACAAATTTCCACCCAGCGTTCTCAGCATGTGGTCATAGCCTGAACGTTTACAAAATTCAAAGAAATACTCTCCGAACTCTCTCAGAACCATATCAGCAGGAACACCTGGCAAGATAATATCTTAATGAATACAAAAGGCTTGGAAATTGTGGTAGTGCTGTCAGGTGGATTAAGAGTGCGTGCAGAATGTTAACAACATAGGAAAGGCATTCTGAAGAGGAGAGGAGACCAAAATCTGGGATGTAGTCTCAGGCGTGAATCTGGAGGGTTTATTTTTGAGGCGTGGGGACACATACCTAATATTTTGCAGGCTTTGTCAACAAGTTGCATTGTGATCTCATCTTTGTAAACTCCAAAAGTCAAGAAACTATCCTGAACTCCAGCCTGGAGTCTACAACAGAAAAGACGATATCCTTCTCTCAGTGGTGTTGTAAGTACTGACACGCTTGGGTGACCAAATCAGCATTCATTAAACACTACTTAGTTCACTGACTCCTTGAACTCCTTCACACATTACAATGAAACACACTACTTTTAGTAATGGTTTAAGAGTGTGTCTGCCTCCACGCTTCTGCTAATTCACATTAACACATTATGACAAACTCTTTCAAGGATTAGGGCACCATACAATCACAGGATATCCCAAGTTGGAAGGGACCCATAAAGGATCAGCTCCTAATGTGGAGGCACTGGAGCAATTAGTGTGTTAGCTTGTCTCCTGTTCTACTTGCTTGTTGCTTAAAAGGGCCACATTATCAAGCTCTTGGGCCTCCACAGTCTTGACTAAAAACCTGCTGAATTTTTATACAGGCTTCGGTGGCTATTTTATGTGAATACTTAAGTATCATTTGTATGTCTTTAGCTCTTGGAAAATGCTAGAATGCTCATGCAGTAATGACGAAAGCAGAAAAGACTATACATTTAGCTGTTTTCCAGAAGGTACTGGAAGGAAACGGACTTCTTATTGAGAATGACAGCTCTTCAGTGTAATTACTTTCAGATTTTTGTCACAGTGAGTCTATCGCACAATTGTCCATAAGACAAAATGTCATGCTTAATTATATAGTGTAACAAATTAATTTGAACAAATTAATACCAGAACTCTTCCTTTGCCCTGTTATCTTCCTCTAATAATTATTTCTATTATTGTAAGCTGCCATTTACCAGTAAGGAATTTGAATCTTCTGCTAAATTTGTGAACATTTTCTTTCAATACATTGCACTGCATTTATTGCAAACACCTTACCTTAATTTTTCCCATATTTCTTCACCATACTTCTCAACCACCAAAGACTTCAGGCATGTATTTATAAATCCATACTGCAAAAGCAAATAGGAACACGGAAAAGATAGACTGATTTTCCAACTGCAGCCCAAACGCTCCCTCCCACTGCATTTCAGTCTCCAAATAATGTTTGACAGGCATTGCATCTCACAGAAAAATCATAACCGTTATCTAAGCCTCCTACAAGCGTGAAGCAGAGCAGACTGGTCTGGAGCAGACGTATCGCACACTATCTCGCAGATGTCGGCCTGCAGCCCGCAAGCAGTACGGGCTGACCGCCCAACGACCCCAGACCCGTACGCAGCAGCGCCGGTGCAGCCGCTGCTCCCGCCCGCCGAAGAGGCAGCCGGCCGCCCCGACCCCCTCCCCGCTGCCGTCCCCGGGCCCGCTCACCATCGTGCCGCCGCCCTCCCGGCGCCGGGGACCGCGGCACCGCCGTCCGCCGACGCGGTTGCCCCCGCCGCCCAGCTCCGCCGCCGCCGGGGGCCGCCTCCCCTCCCAGCGCCGCCGGCCCCCGGGGCGGCCTGGGGGCGGTGGCACGGCGAGGCCCTGCCCCGCTGCTTGTGGCGGCGAGCCGGGCCCGCGGCCGGAAGGTTTTGGGGAAGGTGCGAGGCGGTGGGGTGTCCATTCGCGAGGCTGTATGCGGTGCGAGCACCCTGCCGTGGCCGTTGCGGCACGGAGCATTTTGCTCTGTCGCTCGGCCCCACAGGTGGCACGTCCGGCACTCTTGCACTTTGAGCTTTGGTGATGCCTTTTTGATGAGGACAGTCGTTCTCCTGACCTCTCTTTTCACCCCACAGGCTCTCATGGGGCCTCTCTGGTCAATAAAGCAGAGATTTTCTCAAAATCTGTCTCCAGCCAAATGTTGCCTGGAGTCAGGTTTAGGAGAAGGGATAAAAACTTGATGCACACCTACAGCTGTGCCACAGGAGGCTAGCTAAGCCTTCACGTAGTGCCAATGTGTACACAAAGCCCTCTGTATTTCCCAGGTAATGCCAAATATTTATTTAAGTGTGTGCCCGTGAGAGCTGACGCTGTTCAGTGTGGCAGATGGGATGCCTGTTGGCTGTGCTGAGGCACACCTGTAATGCAGCCCATCATGGCCCAGCGGTGGGTGCTGCTGGTTGTGCCTGCCCAGCCCTTGTGCAGCTCAGCCTGAGCCCCCTTCTGTTTCTCTTGTGCCCCAGTATTTCTTGCCTTTACACACTCACAAAAGGGAAAAGGTGATTTTTTAAATTTTTTTTTTCCAAGAGTTACATCTGTTTGCTGGAATGGGTCTGTAAGGAGAAATGTCCAGGAGAGCAGCCTGTCACCCACAGGGGCAGAAAGTCTCACCCAGAAAGCCCCATGATAGGTAGTGTGGGATCTCTTCCTGCTTCCTTGGGTGGCCCCAGGAGCCACTCGTGGTTCCAGCACACGGCTTGCCCCATCACAGTGCGGGCACCCTACTTCAGTTACCTGAAGGACGAGCTGGCTGCTTGGTCACAGCCTGCAAAGGAACTGCAAACAATCTCAGCACACATCTGTCACTGCCATCAGTACGAATGTAACTTACTGTATGACTACTGATTATTTTTTCGTGTGCAAATTTTACCCACATAAACTTGTGTTTAACATGAATACAAGTAAGAGACACTTGCAATGACAAATCAAGAAGTTAAAGCTATATAAAATAGGAGAAGATGAATGCTAAGTCCTGTAAGAACTGTGTATTTCTGCTTGTTGCTTCCAGTTTACATTTTAAAAGTACTAATTTTAGCTTTATAATACTTGAATCAGTATAGAGATTTGCGAATTAAATAAGTAAATGCTTTCATATCTTTAATTTTTCTTATGGTATGCATAACACCTAAATAAGCAATCTGATTATTTTTTTGTAACAAAGATAAGCAACCACCAAAAAGGTTTAGAGATGCAATTCAGGAAATCTATCCAAAGTTCAAATTAAAGCCTGTATAACTCGTATTGCGCAAGATAATTCACACTGGAATCGAATTAATGATTGTAGACCTTCCTTTGATTAGTGAATCGATTCTGCTATTTTTTTCCAGGTTGGAAAATTGGATGAAGACTGTTCAAGTCATACTGCTCACAAGCAAGTCATTGGTGGCCCTTTGCAGTCCACAGCCATGATGTGTCCTCATCACCTTTCCCATCTCTAGCTGGACAATGGAAGCCACCCAGGTAAGAGAACATAAAGCAAAATAGAGGATTTATAATATTCTTCTGCTGTGGTTTTTTTTATTATTCGTTATTTGTTATTCTTTTGGCACAGATCTTTTGGTAATCAGTACTACAATTCATAAAATATTTAAGAGACAGAACACCCTACGTGTTTCTGAATCTCAGCCCACTCCGTGTCAAATGAAGACAGCAGTACTCCCTTTCTCAATCTGTTTGTGAACATAATCGCTCTTGGTGCTGTGTATTCAAGTCTCTCAGTGTATGCTGACACATGCTGACCCACTGTAGTGGCATGGAGCAAAATGCCACCTGCTTTGGCAAGTAAAGGAGAGGCTGGAGTAAGATGCTTTGGTTTCAGAGGGTTTCCTGCCTCCCGGAACAACTAGAGTGGATAAAGATAAGTTCAGACAGAGTTGGACAGTGTTATTTTCCTCTGAGACTGAGATTGTCGGAGGACATGGGATACCTCAGTTAAAGTATGTTTGGGAAGTCCTCAGCAGTCTTCACAAATGCACAGCTTTTCCTTTCCATAAGCAGCAAAGTACCCAGTGCTGATGGGCTGACTGGGTTAAGTACAGATCAAGTGTATCTGTCCTGTACAAACTGCTAAATGTGATGTGTCTGGAAGCCAAACAGCAGCCCAAGTTCTGTTCTGCAACCCCTGTAAAGCTCTGTAGTCTTCCTAACAGTCTGTGAGTGCTTGTATCTTATGTTTCTTCTGCTCGTGTCAAAAGGTCAGTTAATTCGGAAATGGGCTGCCGTGGCCTTGGCAGAAAGATATTCATCCACACCTGACAAAAACAATGATATCAAGAGGCAATTTTCCCTGGCCTTTTGTTATACTTCTACCCAGCTAGTAATAAACACATATCTTGGGCACAGATAGTTCAGCAAAATAGATGGGCCGACTAACTAATATGCTTTTTTCCTCAATTAGATGAGAAGTGAAAGTAGGCAATATAGCTGTTTATAAATTCTGGTTACAGACTTGGAGAATGTAGTCACTGACTTTCTTAGTCTGCGTATGCAAGGACATCCTCCTTTTTACTACTTTTACTTTCTGTCGTGCAATTATTAGCTACAGCAAAGAGCCATATGTGAGTTGCCATGTGTAAGGACTGCCGCTGTAACCATCTGAGATCACCTTCTAACCATTTCAGTCTGAGCCCAAAATATCACCACAATAACAGAATACCTTCTCCAAGTGGTTGTCAGCAATCTCCGTCACTAAAGACCCACAGTACACTGTTCTTTTTAGTATACTTACTTTAAACTTAGCCTCACATTCATTGCTGAGATATCATGTGTTCATATTAGTCTAGACAGCCTGCAGTGACTTCTTAGTGACTTGAAGAGAAAAGGAATCTGTCCTTTGACCAAAAGAGAAGTTATATAAATGCGTATTGGTAGGCTTCCAGTACTTCGTGCTACCAAACCACCAAGACAGCAGATGTAGAATCTCAATTACAAACAAAAATAAACATAGAACATGTGAGATCCTGCATTGTTTGGATGGCTCCGTTTTTGATAGATGTATTTAAGAACGCTAACAGTTATATTTGAATTCTTAGCAAAGACCTGAGGCAAAATTTAAATGTCATCAATGTAGGCTAACTGAACTTCAGGCCTTACCCTAAAGGAGGCTTTCAAAAACTCACCTTCTCTGGTTAACTGTTAAGCTGAGCTGGAGATGTAAGACTGTGTCAATAGTATTTAAATCAGCTTTGCAAAACTGTCAAGAAAAGTTACTGGCTCAGATCCAAAACCTATTCACAAGTACCCTTTACCACACTGAAGAGAAGGGAATTTAAGAAATGAATGATTTGTTCACAGAGCCAGATAGCCTTTGGCATCATTCCCTTTTCCCTGTCTTTCCATGTATGCTGCCCATGTAGTTAATCTCTTCCTGTGCTTGAATTGCTCTGCATTTCCCTGGCATTTCCCTTCCTGGGCATTATTAATTTCTGAGCCCAGGGAAATCAGGACTGCATCAATGAAAATATGTGTAATACAAAGGAGAAACTAACTGTCAATGGTTACGGTCTGGTGAAAAATCATAAAACCATGACACAAACCCTGTGTTTACATTTGCTTCACAAAACTTTTTATTTAAAGTCTTTCTGCAGGTCCTCTGGGTATTTTCTTTAGCTCGTATCACGCTGTACCTTTGGCAGTAGGTATCCAGTGTCTTTGTTTTCTAAATAGAAAATAGCTCATTACTGGTACTTTGGCTTCTGATTGCTAGTTAATGAAATTTGTTCCAGCTTTAACATTGCAACAAGCTACAAAGAATCATTTGTCAGGATTGCATGGGCCAGGCTCATTTCTGCTGTAGCTCACAGGCAGCACGATTATCTAGGAGACTAGAAGAATGCAGTAAAGAATAATGCAAAAATGGGTAAAAGCCAAGGCTCATCAATCTTTGGTGCTGTGGTATTACATCTGTATTGTACTCAAAGCATTGCAGTTTGAACATATTAGCATATGAAGCTGTCTGATTGCTTTCTGGGGTCTTGTTCTTTTGGAAAAGCAACTACAGATTTCAAGGTACTTGGGTCAAATGAAGAAATAGCTTTATACCAGCTGGCACAGGCTGTGCTGTTAAGCAAGGTTGTATTTGCAGAATCTGTAGTATATTTCTCTTCCATCAGCTGTCCTTCCCTGTGCTTTAAAAAGAAGGGTACTGTTCATGTCACCTGTAATCAGCAATGTAATAAAAGTCTCCAAGGATGCAGCTCAAGAACTCAAAGTAATTCTGCAACCTATCCCCAGTAATGTTAAAGTGACAATAACAGACAAAGTCAGACATGTGCAACCTATGCGGCCTGGCTCAGCCTGTCCTGTGGGCACCCCCTGCCCCACACCATCATGGCAGCAGTTCTTCCCCGCTGAGAGGCCTGGCCTGGCCTGAGAGTGCATCCGTCACTCAGCAAGAACCAAACATTGGTGACAGTGATTGGCACTGTCTAGGCTGAAACCAGGACACGGGCAGGGTGCAGTGCAGTGCTAAATCAAGTTATGGCGAATAATTTTATGCAGTTTTTTACATTGCCTAAACATAGCCTTGTGAACAGCCCCTGGGCTGAGGAGGGCCCAGGGCACATGGCATCCCAGGACAGTGTGAGGGAAGTGCCTTTGGTTAGCTTTGAGAAGGCTCAGGGAGCATTTGAGCATTGACTGCAGCTGCCTGCTGGGGGCATGGAAGATGAAACCTGACTTTCTGATAGGTGCTCAGTGGTGGAGGGACAAAAGGCATTAGGCTCAAGCTGGAGAATGGACAACTTGAGCCAAAGGAAAAGCCTGCCACCCTGAGGGTGCTCAAACTCTTAATACTTGACTGAAATATTGTAACAAACTACTATTTTACCTTTAGAAGTGATAATTCATCTAACCTCCATTGTGTTGTATTAGAAACTTGCAAGTTTTGTCCTTAAGGGGTGACTCAGATTTCCTGTGCCACTGGTCTGAGATTAACCTGTAACTGCTACATTGCAAATCTTATTTACTAAGCTGATGGTTTTACTTTCCTCTTGTCTGAGTTCTGCCCCAGTCATCATCACATACAGCCTTGTTTCAAATTGAAAGCCTCCTTCATCTAGTGAGCTTTCTCCTTGGCTACCCTTTCCCCCAAGACACCTCAGTGTCCTCAGGTACTTTCTTGGTACTTCAGACGTAACATTCAGCCTCCTTCCCTTTTTTTCTCTTCCTGGTAATATTTTGTAACAGAATTATACACAACACACCTAGATTTCTCATGTCATGTTTAACAAATATGTTTGCTCAAATTTTCTGGGATAGAACTTACAGCACGAGAAAAGCTTACAGATTATTTTTGCCTGAAAAATACTTGGATCGATTCCATGAGAAGGTGAAGTTCGCTATCCCTTTTTGCTGATAGCTTTAGGGGGGCACGGGGTTGGTTTTCAGAGAACTACAGCTCCCACAATCCCCAAGAAGAATTGGATCTGAGCTTTGACAGCATTGCACTTCAAGAAAATGGGAAGGTACACAAAGGTTTCCCTCGCTTAAGCAAGACAGGTTAAATTTATAAGTAAATGGAGAGTGGTAAATGCTAATGGAAAATCTGGGTGGAAACCTGTGATGATAATGGGAGAAGACCAAAAGGCAGAGAGAGGTGGCTAAGGGGCTCTAAGGAAACAGTGGATTTGTTACGGAGAAAGGCTATTAGCTACAAGTTTTTAAATGTTCAAGCAAAGATGGCTAAGGAGCTAGAAGAAAGTAAGTTTTAAGGACAAAATTTAGCTTCCAGCAACGTGCAAATAAATGCTATGGGAAAAGGAAGACTGAAATAAGGTGCTTGTCTCCTTGTGCAGTGTGTGCCAGTGGATCCTTTAAAGAACACTGGGATGAAGACTTCCGTTCATCCTGTAAAGGGAGAGGGAGGTGATAGGTGTTGGTTGGTTGTTATGGCACTTTTATTTGTTACAAGGACTTACCTGAAGAATTTGTGACCCGCCTGTCAGCGGTAGGGTGAGTTGGTAGGATGAGAAACTCAGATATAGACTAGCTGATAGCAAGTAGAGGCACTGTAACTTAGTCTTGTGTTTTCTCCACCTACAGCTGTAATCTCCTTTTTGATCTCTCCCTTTTGAAACCGTAGGTGTTGCTGATGATCTAACTAGCACCTGACTCTCCAACCATCTGTCTGAGGAGGACTGGGTAGGGATGAGTGAGCTGCACTCTATGATGGGGGTGTGGCTGTTGCACTGGTGGGTCCTGACGGAGGATTACTTAAAATTTCCTTAATTTTCCTCTCCTGTCACTCCTGAAATACTCCCTGCATCCAATCAGTGGTAAATGAACTTGAAAGGCACAGTCTGTCAAGATTGCGTGCAGAGTAGAGAAGGGTAAACCCTGTATCACCAGGTAGTCAAGAGGACAGATCTTTCTGATACACTTCCTGAAGCTGTGCTTTCTGTATCTCTACAATGCAAGTAGGTCCTCCATTATGGGCCCCAAACAGAATAAATATAGCCAGAATAAATACAATTAGATGTTTGAAAAGATTCACCACAGAGTTAAAACTGCTGGCCCAACTTCTCTTGTGGCTGATTACATCAATCCTCAGTAACAGGAAGTACCTTTTGCAATGGTAAAAAAAAAAAAAGAGTAATCTTAGTAGTCCAGACTACCTCCTGAAAATGCACTGTACCATTTTGATCTGTGTAGGACATACAGTGTCAATCCAAAACCTCTCATGGGGTAATTCAGGGACAATAGCAGCCTTTGTTCTGACTTTGGATTTGTGCTTGGTTTTGCACCGATTTGGATGGTAAATATACAGCTGAGACTTTTAACACTAATGTGAAGCTATATATATTTCAGATTTTCAGCAATTCCCCTTATGACTGATTTTTCCTTTGATAATTACTTTTGCCAAACGTAATGTTTTGAAACCTGACTTGGACCATCTTGACTCCAGCAAAAATAATTCCACATAGTTGCTCTTTGAATGAGGCTAGGGAATAAATGTCTCTCTTTTATTTTAAGATGATTTGTGGAAAGGCTATTTTGTTTAGAGTAAGAATTTGTATTTGCTCCCCTCTGTAGTGCACTTGAACTAGTCCTGCCCCATCCGGATGTAGCAGTAACAAAGAACTTGACAAAGACTGTGAAAGCTGTCCAAGAAGCAAGATAAATAGCTGGTGTTCAGCTCCAGGATCAGAACCAAACAGTCAGTGTGTGCGCCCCGTGCTTCTGTGCAGACTTGTCATCTGCTTAGAAATCTCCATTGTCCTCATGATGGATAGAGTAGAAATCTGCCCAAATGTGGGAAGGTCACTGGCCTTTAAAAAAATCTTACAAGTGCAGCTGCCCCCTTGCTGCAGTGTGCCGTCCTGCTTTGCTCCTCATCCTGACCAGGACTGCTACACTTACTGATGAAAGCCAGGGAAATCCAAGTTGTGGGCTTTCCTGGATGGGGGACAAAAGCTACTCTGAACTATGGCTGTGGAATTGGTGAAGTGGGATGAAGCAGCTATGCATATGTAAAACAGGAGCTGTACTGTAATACAAATTACAATTCAGAGGAGCAGTGCTATCTTTGGCTGCATGGAATAATATGGAGATGACAGCAAATGCACAGTAATTTGTTTGTGTGGACAGAAAGCATGCCGTAATTTGTGTTCATGTAACTGTTTCAAAGTGTGCAGGATTGTACATCTCTTTGAGTAATTTCTCTTCTTTGCTGCATGCACAGCAGTGCCTGAAGCCCCTCGGTGGCTCTGCATGCTCTTTTGTTGCTGCTTGGCGAGTTTCCCCCTTTCTTTTCTCCCTTCTTTTCCCTACTTTGATAGAATAGCATTCTGGGAAAGAGGCTGCAATGCAAACAAATCAGCTCCAAATGAACCCTGACTGGGAAAGTCTGAGCCACACACTGTATGTTATATGCAAGCAGCTAGAAATCATGGGCAGGCAGGTGGGGGGCTCTAAGTTCCATGCATCTTCTCAGTCCTTTACCAATGACTTACCAATGGAAACATCTATGAGAAATAGGTTAAAACTAGACTGTTAATTAGTTTTAAAATGTTAATTTACTTCTGCTTGATGGGCCTGTGCTCTGTTTAAAGTAATCATCAGTTACTAGACTGAGCTGTACCATGTCTTCAAAGCCTTGTAAAAGTGATACTTGTAATGCAGGTAAATGGTGTTGCCCACATTTTCCTAAGGGAAAACAGAAAGGCAGAGCAATGTACAGTGAGGCTGTAGGGGAGATGATTCAGCATGCAGCTCTGGGGCTCCTAGTCAACAGGTATGCACTCTGGATCTCGTTTTGTTAGCTGAAATAAACTAGTACAGATGTAAAACTGGAGGGATGCGAGTTCATTACTGAGAAACAGAATCATTAACAGCTAATTGAGAGGAGGCTAGCTCCAACTTGTCCAGCTGCTCTCTCCCAACAGCTTGTCTGATGGTGTAATACATTAAAAACAATAGTAATGCTGCTGTCCAGTAACATGTATAGGCTAGTTATTATAATCTTAACTACAGCTGAAAGTAGAAACTCAGGTAGAGCCAACCCCAGTCTATAGCAACAATTCTTTCAAAGGATTGGCCATTAAGACAACACTCTTTGCACTGCTTACCAGATTTCCTTTGCTGCCTCTAAGCCAACAGTTTCATTCCTCATTTTATCCTGTGGAAGCATTCAGTTGCCGAAATCCATAATGGAGTTTCAGGCATGCAACTTGCTGGGGCGTCTTAGTGCAATAAGTCTCCTCACCCCTGACATTTAAGTATGGGCATTGAAGGTTTCATTGCCTGCTTCCAAACCTAACGTGAAGGAGTTATTAATCAGGTTTGAGGCCACTTTTCTAATACAGACTAACATCCTCAGTTATACGGCTTGGTTCCTTCCCTTTGAGGGTTAGGAGAGGGAGCTGCAGTGGAGTATTCTGATGTCAGACCAATGCCTGTTCCTGAGCAGCAGCCTGCTGCTGCAGAGCAGGGTGCCCAGCTCTGTGCTGCTCTGGCAAACACTGTGTATTAGGTAACTCTGAACAAGCTGTCCTGCATTCAGGATTATTCATATCACCATGACATTTTCTTGAGTACTGCAAGCATTTCCTTGCACAACATTTTAACAAAGGGAAAATGAGGTACAATTGCTAGAACATCTTTCCAGCACCTGAAAACTTTGTGGTCAAAGTAACCCTGAAGAATCCTTCAAACCCATAGTTGTCACCAAATTATAATTAAGATGTGGGATTACTCAACAGAGCCTTTGATTCATAGAGCTAGCCCTGTTGAGCATGAGGAAAAATAATAGATTTTATTGGGTAATTTGTGTGTTTGGACGCACAGTCCTTCAAGCCAAGTCATTCCTATGGCCCTGAGAAATCCCTGAATGAAAAATTCTGCTGTTGCCACAAGTCATCATTAAAACACGGAGCAAAATCCTCCTCATTTCACCTACCATGTAATACCAAAGAGAAAATACTGTGAGGAAAATTCTGCTCGAATGCTTAAATTTCTGTCAACTTAAGACAGGCACCATTTTTCCTTACTGCTGCAGAAAGGAGACGAGCTCTGAAGCTCTACCTCCAGCCAGGCCCCATGCAAGCAGGCCTGAAAAGCACAGTAAGTTTTAATTAAATGTTTAAGTTTCAAGTTTAAAAGGCCTCCACAAATACGCCTTGAGTAATACGTATGTTATTATGAATGATGAGGAGTATCTTAAAATATGCATTGTTGTTAAGCAAACTAAGGCCACTGAGAACAAATATATATGCATGCATATATGTATAAATATGTATATATTTTTTAAGGAAGACGTCTGGTGCAAGCAACAACTATAGAGCAGTAACAGCAGCCCGCCTTGCCTGGTTTTCTGTTCAGCACCGTGACGGTTTCAAAGACCTTGATGTCTGACACAGCTGCACACGGGAGGAAGTCACAGAAGTAGGTGCAAAGAGTTTTGATCAAAAGGGAAAGTCCAAAAAATAATTTCACAAGCTAATGCTAACACACGCGTAAAGAGCTTGGTACAACTATATAAGGAAATGGTTGGTATGGTATAGACCTCTCTGCCAGGGAAAGATGGCTAGTATAACTTTTTCGATGACGAATATCTAGGAAAGAAAGGAAAAAGGTAAAAGGACATGAAGAGAGAGTTCTAGTATTTTAGGCTGTAGTGAATTATGACTAGAAATTCTTGGACATCTTGATGGTAGATAACATTCCTGTACTGTTTCTGTTAACCTTTCTAAGACAGGAGCTGGAGCTTCTGTCTGAGAAGAATCTTACCACTGAAGTATATTAAAACTGGATGGGTACATTCTGAGCAAGCTGCTGTTCAGAGTTATGCAGAATGTCTGAGGTATTTTCTGAACAAGCTGTGGGCAAGGGCTTGTAGGATGGCGTCTGTATTCATTTTTCTTCCTGTTGCTGATCTGCCTTCTCTGCATGTGGAGCACTATAGTAATATGAGGCTTTTCAGCAGCCCTTCCACCAAAGGAAGGGAGGCAAGCTCCTCTTCACACCCACCTTTGAACAGGAAGAAGTAAATACCAGAGTGAATTGACTGTGAGGTCTAAGCAGCCTCTCACCACTGGCAGGGGACGGAAGAACATGAACATCGTGCCAAGTGGTGGGAAATCAGAGTTATCCAGCATGCCCCATCATGTGAGTTCTACAGCTAGTGTAGGACTGAATGCCAAAGCATAAAAATACTCAAATATGAAGATTTAGGGTGCTGGTGAATCAGCATGTCCTTCGGAACTTAGAGAAGCAGTTTTCCAGCGTAGGCTTATGTATCACCCTATAAGGTTTAGCAGGAGATTCATAGAAGCCTGGAAGACTGTTAATACTCCATAGAAGGAATTGCATCTATTTAACTGTGTCATTTTTTTTCAACTCTTTAGCCCTCTTCAGAACCATCCTCGCTTTCTAGCAAGGTTTTAGGAATTTGGCAGATGGTTTGAAGAGCTGGACTTTGAAGTTCCTCTCTTTTTTCTGCAAGGCTGGAATAGCATAATACTTCTTACAGACGTGTACATTTTTTCTTGTCAGTAAACAACATACATTACTCTTTAATAAGACCAGTATTGTATTTACTGGGACCACAGTGTACACTGAAACACCACAGTTCCTGCATATGGTGCACCACTTATGTTACAGAAAACTTCAATAAACAAGTCATTTTTAGTCATTTCTCTCTTTCAGAAAAGAGCTTATTTATCTGTTGTTTTCTTATTCATGGTGAAGAGCTGTTGGGAATGTGTTATTAAAGATAATGGATGCATTTGAGAAAAGGCTTTTTTGGACTTCTGTTCACTGGAATAATTTCCTGAAGAAGTTAGGGGAGTCCTGAAATGTAAAAGCAAATCCAAAAACCAACCAAACCAAACAAAAAAAAATATGCCATTCGTCTTGAGTGAAAATCTACAATAAAATTAAGCAGTCTTTTAACTAATTACACAATTCTCTAGCTGTGTTTCTTGAAAGATAACTGTGCCAGCATAATGCTGATGGGACTTGTGCAATGGTTTTTAGGCCTTTCCACTCTGATAAAAAATCTTCCCAAGTCCCATTATTCCAGCTGGCTCAGAGATGGAGAGAGGGCCGTCTTCAGAGATCTTTGGGATGTGTTCAAAAATGCATGTAAGTATATTTGTCTTTGGTACTTTTCCAGCTGCTCGCTTAAACTTGACTGTGTATTGAGCACTAGGTGCGAAAGAAATATACTTGTCTTTAAAGCTAGCTAGAAAAAGATTTTTGTTTGTTTAATTTAGAAGTTGGCATTCTGCCTCATACTTTTTCTTGCTGCTAATAGCAGGTAATTTCAATCTCTGTCAGGTCCTGAGAACTGCTACAGGAACTGAGTGCACAAGAGGGAAGGATTTACACCTTTTCATTTGGCTGACATCAACTAATCTGGCACAAAAAAAAAATCTCTGGCACTCCTGGTTTTAAGAAATTCGCAAACCAGGCAGGCTTTGCTGAGCTGTTGTTCAATGTCTAAGAATTACTAAACTGCAGTAGGATTTCAGCAATGAAATGGCTACAATAGGAACATCGCTTCGATTATTTCTGAAACACCTTGGAATTTTCTTGCTGTTATTTTCCTGAAGAATCTGGTACTGGAGACAAAGTTTGCAGTTAACGCAGTGTGTTTTTCATTTATGCACACGTTTGTCAAATTCCTTTTCTGCTAATATGCCTACCTGACTTAAAAAATACCAAAATAAGATGGGAAATCTTTGAGGAGGAGAATTCACGGATGTCTTTAGTAAAGCAAACCCAGGCCTGAGGACGCCTGGGAGAGCCCAGCTGCTGGTGTCCACAGTTCCATTTGGGTACTGCTCCTGGCAGGCACCAGCCCCAAGCCTGCACTTCCTGACCACACACAGTATGTGCTGTGACTCAGGGAGCGCGGGCTGGAGCCCTACTGACAAACGTCCTCCATCACAGGCAAATGAATGGAAGGTATTCCTAATATATGTGAATACGCACAGGCATCCTGCATATTGGAGATGTCAGAGATGTCTGCTATGATGACTTTTAAAGTAAAATTGAAGGAAATATTAAGTAATATTGATCAAGAAGCGAAATTGTGTCATTTTGAAAATCCCAATATATTATGATTATTTCATCATTTTCATGCTTTTTAACACTAAAGTCCTGAAGCCAATAGAAAGTAATGAATCATATAATTGAATCTGTATTATTGGTTGGTCTCTGATGATAGCACACACTCATCTGCAGTTGTTATAACTCATCAGTTAGAAGAACCAGAAAAATAGGAAAAGAAGATTAGGGCAAGTAACTTGTAGAATTTTGTATTCCTCCACGCCCAGTTAGACACTGCAGGATCGTTTTGAACGGAAAATGAGATTATTATATTTCAAAAATAATTCTTATTGTCTTAGATTGTCTTAAATCTGCTAGTAGTACTCTCTATCAACATTAAAGGAGAAGCATTTTATACATTCATATTGTCTTTACTACAGTACCAGTTTTGCTGTTTGCTTAAATTAAGCAGTATCACAAATACGTGCAATCCAAACGATTTTCAGGAGTGCTGGGCACAACTGGTATACCTCATCTGAGGAATATGAGGAATATTCCTTGGCTTATGCTGTATAGGCAGAATCTGCAAACTCTTTAAAAGCATTTTAAATCTAAGTAGTGACTTTAATAATGACATGAATAAAATAACCTGGAGCCAAGTATGCATTGAGATCTGGCCACAACAGACTTCAATCCTTAGAAAGAATTTAGGTCAGAAAGAGATGCTAAGAAATGTGACTGCCATTCCGAGTACCACCTGCAAAACTTATTACTGTTGTCCAAATATCTTTTCAGCACATCAGGCTTGGATAAAGTACATTAGTAACAAACCTGAATTAATATATGCTACATTTATATTAGGAAGATTTTTGCTAGACATCTAGTATGGTTATCTTGATGCCATGGTCTTGCATAGATGTAGATTTGCATTCTAGTGTACGTAGTCCTTCATCCTATATTGTCTTGTTTTTTCTGTCCTTTGTCTTCTAATTACCTCTGAGTGTATCTGTTACTAGGCATTGTCATACTACGTCCTCTCACCAAGACAGTACTTATTTTGGTATTTCGTGATGGTAAAACAAATACCTCATTGACATCAAAAGCTTATCCTTAATTGCAACCATGGCATGGCTGTTTAGAGAGACAGGCTCTGCACACACTGGCCCAATTAAGCAAACCCATGGGACTCACTGCATGGGAGTGCTGTGCAGGTTCAGGATATCTAATGCTTCTTTTTTTTTCCCCCTCATTTGCTTTAGGTCTCTTTTCAGACTGAAAGTCTGAGAACCACAATCCTAGTCCTGAAAACACACCTTCCTTCCTGCCACACCTGCCCTGTATTCTGCCTCATCTACATCATTTACAAACTTTTTTACGAGAGGCTGTCTATAGCTTTTTGTGCTTGCCTGGTGCTGGCTACAAGGATTATTAGTTGGCCCTTAGAAAATAGTGTGGTAAAGATACTATAGATAAACAACGATAAATTTAGACACTGTGCTTCTTTAAAGTAGACAATTATTTGTAGTACCTTCTAGATTTTCAGGGATGTTTCACATTTATTATGCAGAACTGAAAAACCAGACAGTTGTACTGGGCAGCCAACTTAAGGCCTTAAGAGACCACACGTGAGTCCACAGTATTCAGGTTGCAAGCCCCTTTGACTTGCTCCCTCACCCTCTAGTTCTGCATTTGCACTGTAGCTCAGCTACCACCTGCACAGCTCTGCCAAAAAGGTGTGTGTCCAGGGAGTAAGTGCACTCTACTCTGCTTCAGGCAAAGTCAGCTGGGTTAGTTCAAAGAGCTGACAAATGTGGGCTTGTGCCCAGCAGCATGCTTTGTCCAGGGCAGACTTGGGAAAGAGCAGCACAATTCCAGCCTGCAGAGCTGTGGGAAGAGGCCTGATTTCCAGGAGTCACAATTCCAGTCCCAGGATCTTTAGCCTGCAGAGTCAGGTCTGGAAGAGGATGTTTACTGGCAGCCCTGAAAATAATGAGTATTTTTTGAGGCTACAGTCATGTGGCCATTGTAGAGATGGCCTTGTGGAGTTCAAAGATGTCCGCTCCCATCCTTAAAATGGAAATTACCCTCTTCCTGGTATAGCTCAGCTGTCCAAAACAAATCACCTGGGCACTCCTCACGTGTTAGAAAGGCAGCAGGGTCAGTGAGTACCATCTTCACTGTTCAATAGGGCTGGCTGGACAGCTGATGCAACAACAAATGTCTGGACGCCTGGCATCTCTTACACAAGCCCAGCTGCTTCTCCAGTACATAGCTGAGCCTAGGCTAAAGATCATTCACCTTGCTACCTAAGGTGTGGCAGTGCAAAGGGTCTGGAAAGTATGCAAACTGCATCTGAGTAGAGACTTATGCTGTGAAGAAATAACTTTTATAACAATGCACATATTTAAGAGGAGGAAATTTCCATGTGAGAAACCTAGAGTTTGTACCAGAGTGTGAAATGGCCACAAACATATAGGCATTTTAAGAATGCAGGCTGACCAAGCCTGTCATTTAACTAACAGGAAGCATCAGTGTAGCTGAGGCATGAAAGTTGGTACCAGCCACAAGCACAGTAATCTCTGGCAAGCATGACCACCAAAACTTGCAACCAGGCTTTTCCCTCAACTCTCAAAGCAACTTCCTTCACTCCCAAGGAAACTGAGCTGGCACTGCGTTCCCACGAGAAGCAGATCTGCCAGGCACCTGGAGCAAGTGCCCCTGCTGGCACTGTGTGCCACCGAGCAGTTGCATGGCCGACCTGCTGCCTACCCAGGGCCTACCCACAGCCTGCCTGCCTGCTGCAGGCTGGGGGCTGCTGTAATGGTACTGCTGATGGGAGCACCTTCGTGATCGAAGCTCCTGCTCTGCAGAAAGCGGCTCAGCTCATCCTGACAAAACCTGCCCTGTTCAGATTCAGGCTTGCAGTTCAGCAAGATACCAAGCTTCAGCTGACAGGGTGAATAATAAGGATCTGTTGCATCTCTTGGTAAAAAGTCTTAAGGAATAATTACCTTCAGTGCTGAAATGATTTTAATCTAGCTTCACTGTCCAACCATTTTGTCTTGCTGTCTTTTCCTAATTGATTTCAGTGGCAGCACTCACAGAAGCCACTTTCCCTGCAGGTGCTTCATGCACCAGGACGATTCTGCCCTTTACCTTGGGAGTGCTGGTGCATGGTGGTGCTACAGTGTGACCTCTTACTTCCACCTGGAGTGGAGCGCAGTGCTTATTTGTCTCCTAACAAAAACTTTTTCTCTGAAAATTAGCCTCCAGTAGTTTGAAGCATCTGTCTCTTTCTGGCCATTTTCTGACACATTGTATGCACATTTGTTCCCCTCTAACATTGCATTACCAGGTAGGAAAATGTTTGCACCTGAACCATTCATTTTACCACCACAGCAGCTTTCGCTACTGGTTACAACAGCTGTAGCATTGATTTTCTTTTTGTGTAATGTGAGCACAAAAGTCTTGTTCTGAACAAATCTCACACTGCCTGTTCAAACTCTCCACTTGACAGTGAGGCTCAAAGCTAGAAAATGGAGCTAGCACAGGAGTCTGCCATTACTCAGTGTGGTAGTAGCAGAGCAGTGAGGATGCCAGGCTTTGCACAGTTACACTGCACTGCTACAGTCTTTGTTTGACAGAGACCAAGGCTGGGTACAAGAGAAACAGTCTGTACAGTAGTTGCAGCAGCTGCTGCTGTAGGAGAAGCTGTAGTGCTGGGAATTACAGGCCATCAGTCTGCCAGGGTATTTTGCAGTCATCTTGTGCAAGATGACAGTCACAGGCATGCATTACAGGCATAAGTTTGCACTTGAACGGAGACCTGAATTAGTCTGTTAAGGACTTCATTATTATTCCATGTATTATTCCAGCAACCTTGAAGTGGGTCAGGTACTGCAAGGGAAGCCAGCACTGGTTGGACAGCATTAATTTTTGTTATTATGTGCATTGTCTGGTTAGACCTGTTTCTGAAATGTGCCACTACACGACGCACTCATTGCAGCAGCCTCAGCACATCTCCTGCCAGGCTCTGCACGCAGAGTGCAGGCAGCCTGCTTGTACCAACCAGAGGCAGCAGGGCTCGGGCGAGGAGTGGGGCTGCTGGACAGGCACATCAGCAGGGGTTCTGTCTGCTGAGTCAGGTTGCTGATGGATAGAGCAGCGCTCAGGCAGTGCCACAGTCTCATTTCCTTTCTGCTTGTGACAATGTTTGGAAGTATTTTAGACTGTTTTGATTTTGGAACTGTTGAGCTGTTTAGGCTGTCATATTTTAATGTTCACTCTATTTGTTGTATCATTCAAATGCAACAGAAATTTTGTTTAAACACAGCCTAGCCAAAAGTTCTAAGCTTTGAACAAGCAAAAAAAAAAAAAAACCTTTTGCTGCCTGTCTTCCTTTTGCACAGCTCAGACTGCACATCACAGGTGGAAGCACCCGCTAGCTGCGGGCTGGGGACAGGACCAGCACAGCTCCCGTGCACACAAAGTCAGTTAGCAAGATGTTATTGTGGTATGCAGGAGAGGAACAGGGACAGGGCACTAAAAGCTCACAGTTATCTGGTTGTCCTGAGCTTTGCTGTTTTTTCAGTGATTTTGAATAAGATTCTGCATTTGGCTGAACTACTTCTGGCAGAATCCTCCATACACTCAATTCATATCTGCCCTGTGCTTCACACTTCGGATGCCTGTTTTGCTGGTGCCTATCTCTGTGGTGTTAAAAAAATAAACATTTTTCCTTAGGTTGTAGAGGACGTGATAAAAACGATGATTTTTTTTAAAATTGTATCACCCAACATGGAAGATAAGGAAAGTGAAGAGATCATTTTATAGTTACAGTTACTGCATCACATATTCATGCAAATCTGGTAGCAGATATCGCATGCAAAGTGTGCAGTCATGTAAAAAAATCAAAAAACAAAAAAAGCTTTCCTCCAATTCTGGGCTTTGAAGAGAGCACACTTGCTGTATTTCCCACAGCAACATGCAAAAGCTATTTTGTTCCTTTTTTTTTTTTTTTTTTTCTGCAGTGGGACCTACAGAGAGAGGGCAAACCCTAAAACATCTGCCCCTGTATTTGCAGAGAGGCATTTGGGCTCTCTGTGGAGCAGGACTGGGTCGTTCTGTTTCCTGCTGCAAAGTAAATCTTTTTTTTTTTTTTCTCCTTGTTTATTTTCATAGTCAAATATTGCTGACAGTTGCAAAGGTAAGGGGAATTACGTGTGTATGATTCCTTGAAAGTGATAGTTACTTGCAGAACATCCTGACTTTGGTGGAGCACAATCAAGCCTTAATGATGAAACGGTCACAGTGTGAAATAAATGGCATTCCCTCGGATGTACAGAGAATATTTTTCTGTATCTTCAACAAAAGCCATGTTCTGGTATTAAAGTCTTCATTATGAGAAGGTAAAGTAAGATCCATTCTCGTGTAATGCACTCTTCACTTTCTTCTAAAATTTCTGCTACCCTTTGCATGTCTAAGGTGAGTGCTAAATCAGATTATAAAGATAGAATTCAAGTAATTAAAGATTTGTGCCATCTTCAAGATAAACATGTCAATAGAAGGGTCATCCTTACCATGCTGATGGAAAGATGGTAAAGTCTCATTTAGGTGAACATACTGTATTTAGTGGTATCAGTGATATCTAAAAGCTGACTGAGGACTGAAAAGTTGGTACCAGCCAACCAGGAGGACTGACACGACCTCAGGAAAAAAGAACAGAAGAGTAAATGGCTGCTTAACTGATTTCTTCTCTGCTCCATATAAGTCATTCTGAGGGCCCTTATACCTCATAGTTGCATGTGGTCGACATTGGCAGAAGATGTGTTAAGGCTGCTGTAACACAAAAGCCCTGGACTTTCAAGAAGTGAGCCCATTCCTCTCCACGCAAACCGTTACTTTGCTGCAGGACTAACAGAAGATACAGAAGATCTGCAGGCGAGATAGCTGAGATGATCTGTTTAAGCAATAGGGTGGCTACTTCTTCCTATGCTAATCTGTCCTCCACCCATCTGTCTTGTTTCTGGCTTTGACCTACCTAGAATTAACATTGTAAGCACTTAATGAACCTCTAAATTAGTTATCTGCGTAAGCTCAAAGCCTTAACTTTAAGCAAAACTTCATTTTGTATGTTATGTATGGAAATAGAAACTTTGCACTAAAAAAATTGTTTCCACCCTGTGCAGACACAGAACAGACCTCAGACATGAAGCAGGGAGCTGTGGGTGAATTTCTATACAGCAGATATCCCCACATAAATCCGCACAAAAACAAGTCTCAGACTGCAATTTCAGCTTTTAATAATAAAGTTAGCACTATCAAGACTTGCGATGGGGTGCTGTATCTGTAAGCTCACACTGTAAAATAAAACTACTTGACATGAGAATGGAAGTATTTTTATTTTTATTCAGCATATTGAGCCTAAACCACCAGCAACTAAGGGCAAGTCAGCACTGTTCAAACTTTTAGATTAAAATACTCACGAACAACGAGCAACTTGGATGAAGAGAAAGGAAAGCTAGTGTTCCTAGGCTGCCATAAGCATAAAACCAGTATGAGAGGAAGCACGAAAGCAGTAATAGGAGAAGTTAATCTGGAGCAATCTGCTGCAATGGATACAGGAAAAGCACATAGGGATGGTTTTCAGCAGTTCTTTTTCTTTTCTTTTTTTTTTGTCAGTTCCTCAAAAACAGTTCTTAGGAAAAGCTTTGGTTTTTGAAAACAGCACTGAATTTGCTGCATAGTACTCTTGTAACATTTTCAAACTGAAAACTGCATTTCAGTACAAATTTCCTTTTCACTTTCGTTTTTCAAGCTCTTTTTACAAAAGTCAGAACCCAAACTTTTCAAATTACTTGGCCCTAGCTGTCTTACGAAGGGGAACAAAAAAAAAAAGAAGGCATCTGAAAATGTCCTAATTTCAAAAAGGAAATGCTTAGGAGCAAAACAAATTTGAAATGATGTGGAAACAATGTGGAAGCAGTGTTCTTTGTATTAGCAAACGGCAATCTTTCCCTTCTCATCTCATCTGTTTAATCTGCATCAACTACGCTGTAATTTTGAGGACTCATCGGTATTGCATAGTGCTGCTGCAATCATTGTTTATTGTATTGCTGTTATATAATATCTTCTCTAGGCGTATACTTAGTTCTGATCAGATTAAAATACACTAACATGTTTATAGTCCCAGTGGGAAGTGGTTGTAACAAACACAGAGACAAAACGAACGCAGTTGCTCTTTCAGAAGGCAAACTATCTCAGAGTTCTCTGGTGTCCTGAGGGCACGTGCTGCAGAGGCCGGGACGGTAGAGGTAAGCAGAGCTGCAGGAGGAACGTGCACCGGGATGCACTGCTATCCAGTCCTAGAAGTCACCTAGAAGAGATTCTCTTCCTGGCTGTGTGGTGTGCATCTTCAGGGACATCAAGCCGTTGATCTCTAGATCCAGCTTTCAAGCTTCATCCCCTACCTGCGGTCAGGCCCTGGCGCCGGGGCATTTTATTTTCCTGCTGACCAGCCTAACTTTTGGGGAGTTGTATTGCAGCCGGCTTGCAGGCCCTGGCGTTTCCCAAACACCCTTCCCTCCTGCAGCACCTGCCCTTTCCCAAGCGGCCTATATTTAGCTCCGTGCTCGTGTTAGCACTGCCTCAGGTGGCACTCTCATTTCTCAGGCACGCATCGTGACGGTAAAACAAAACATAAATACAAACGTCTTGCATCACGCCACTCTGCGTCTCCGCGGAGGGATACGCCCACGGGTGACATGACTCAGAGGGGCAGAATTCGAGACATCAAAGGGCAGGAGAGAGGCCAAGCACCGGGCGCCGCTCCTCTGCGGGACCGGAGATCGGCGCGGGCGGCCGCGGCGCGGGACGGGCTGCCGGGCCAGGGGACGCCGTCCGGGCTCAGCCCACCCAGTGCCGCGAACCTTTCCCGTACGAGCACTGGGAGCCGTGCCCCGTCCCGCTGGGGCAGCCTGAAGGAGCCCCACAGCGCGGCCGCGACGCCGTACCTGCTCCGCGCTAACTGCGCCGCCAGCGAGCACGGCCGGGCCCTCACAGGCAGCTCCGCCCGCCGCCGCACCTCCCCACCAATCGGCGCCGCGCGCCTCCTCCGCCCACTCCGCGCCGCGGCGGTGACAGCTAGCCGGACGGTCTCGCAAGATCGATGGAAGTCTCGCGAGAGCGGCTGGGCACGCCCCACCCCCCGGCCCGCGGCGGCGCCCCGCCCCGCGGCCCTCCCGCCGCCCCCGCCCGCCGCCGCGGCCGGATCCGTCCCTTGTCGCTGCGCCCTGGGCGGTGGGACGGGACGGGGAGGGGAGGAAGCGAGAGGAAGGGGAAGGGAAGAGGAGGAAGGAGGGGGGCGCTCGGCCCTGCGCAGTGAGCGATGTTTGTCCGCCATCGCGGCGGAGGAGGCGGGTGAAGGAAGCGCCGCCGCCGGAGAGAGGGCCCCGCGCCGCCGCCTCGCTTTCCGCCGCTCACCCCCCGCGGCCCGGCCGGCCCTCCGCGCAGCCCCGGGAGCCGCAGGCCGTAGCGAAGATCGCCGGCGGCCTCCCCCGCCCGGCCCCGGCCCCGCCGCCCCCCGCGCGTCCTCCGCGCCCCTCCCCAGGGGGGCGCCGCCGCCGCCGGCCCCGAAGATGTCGAACCTGAGCAAGGGGACGGGCAGCCGGAAGGACACCAAGATGCGGATCCGAGCCTTCCCCGTGAGTACCGGCCCCGCCGGGCCTAGGCCGCCCGCGCCAGGCCTCGGCCTCCGCAGGCCTCGCGGCCTCACGCCCTGTCAACCGTGGGGGGGGCCAGGCCGGGCCGGGCCGACCGCGGGCCTGCGGGGAGCGGGCGGCTGTCAGCGGGCCGGGAGGCGCCGGGAACCGGGAGCGGCGCTGCGTGTCCGCCGCCGGTGGGTGGTGGGGAACGGGGCTCCGCGGGCGCCCGCCGCCTGTCCTGAGGCACCGCGGTGCAGGGAATCCACGCGCGGCAGCGGGGCGGGGGGCGGCCGTCGGCTCTTTGTTTTCAAGGAAAAGGCCTCGGGGAAGGAGTGGAAGGTTACACGGCTTCGTCCACAACGCTGGTTAGCTCCGGAAGGGGGATGGTATTCATTTATGTCTTCCGGAGAGTTTCCTCGTCGGGAATTTATTTGACTCTCTATGCTGTGAAAGAGGCTCTAAGTCGTACGATTATGAGACTTAGGTGGCATAGTGCCAGTTGTTGCTGTAAACATCAGGCGCAGGTAACTTCCATGCGTGTTCTGTAGGGCCGTGGGCATGCCATCCCTTGGATTGCGGATGGGAATGAGCCCGATTATTAATTTATTCTGCCATAAAGCTTGCAGTGTTTTGACAGTTGGTTCAATTAAAGCTTAGAACAGAATAACAACTACGGGACTGTTAATGGCGGTGAGGAATGAGGGACAGAGGAAAGCTTCGGTCTGCCTGAGGTTTGCCAGGAAGTGTGTGTGTGCATGCGTTCACCGATGTGTGTGTTAAAAAGAAGATACTTAGTTGAGTCACTGGCATGTGGGGCTTAGCGTAACTTTTTGATGTTACGCCTGATCCTGGTAGGTAGTAGTATAGAACTAATGAGCCCTGCCTTTATAGAGAAGCTGGGCGTACCTGTTTATCTTATTTACTGACAAGGGGTATATCAGTATATTTGCTTTGTGAAAAAGCTCGCTGATAAAGTTGGAAGATTCTCTATATTTTCAGCAGCTTCTTTAGTCACAGTGATGTGACTGACTGCTTTCTTCTTCCCTCTACTTCTAATGGTCAACAGTTGCATTTAGTGGTAAAAGTCAAAACAAAGAAGTGTGCTGTGAAACTTAGGACTTTTAGCTGGGCGGAGATTTTTGGTCTCCAGATTGTGTATATTTCTTTCAGCAGACTTTTTAAGGGTTGTCAGTTTTGTTAGGATATTTTGACTTGTAGGAATAAAGTCTTACTGCAACGTTGCCAGGGTTTTACTGACAAAAAGTAGGAAAAGCTTTACAAAAATTAACTGTGACATAAATAATGTGTATGTTTTATAACCAACTATACCCAAAAAAATAGCAGTCTTTTGACTTGATGAACAGATTCATTTATTACAGCTGAATACGTGGATATGCATTAGCCAGCAACAGCAAACTCAACAGATGAGATCAACTTTCCAAGTGATTTTTTTCAGTACTGTTACAAATGAGCAAGTGAAATCAGGTTGGTGGTTGAAGAATGCTCGCACAGAGCTCTGCTCTTACAGAAGTACAAGCGTTGTCATCGTTTTTTTCTTCTAAAACCTTTCTTGTTCACATTGTTTTTCTTTCCAGTTAAAAAAAAAAAAAAAGTTTAGATTAAAACTCAAAACAAAACCCATCAAAGCTCCCTGAATTATTGTCTCCCTAAAATAACAATAAGCACGTATAGGCATATAAGCATCTTAAACGCTTGGTGATTTCTATTGACAGCAATTTTCCATGTGTTTCATTCAGGGGATTCTCGTTGAGACATTCTGTTGGCAATCCTGTTGATCAGGTGTTTATAGAGAAGAGGCGTGTAGTTGGTTAAGAGATTTGGAGGGCTTTGCCTTGCGTAGTTGCAGAAGGCAATAGTTAGGGTCCGGGCTAAAATCTTAAAACAGATTTTGCAGAGCCCCAAGTGTTTGTGTAGCTTCAGTCCTGTGAATGGTGCCAGCGACTGCAGTGGGATTACTCATGTCAGTGAGGTTACATCTGTGTGCGGGATAGAGTCTATATTTAGAATGTGTACTATTCCTACTTCAGTTATGGATCATCACTCTTTTATCTCACATTTGGTGCTTCTGCTCTTCACTTCTGAATTGAAGGGGTGCGTTCAGAGGTGACTTTGTAGGCTTCTTCAGTTTTTGTTTGGTGCGGGTAGGTCTCCTTGTTCTGCTTTAGTTGGCTTTTTGTGCGGAGGTCGCTGCCGACTGTTGTGTGAAAGTAGAAGCAGCCAGATTGGATGGGTAAGGTTCCTGGAACATAGCAATATTATGGAAACTCAATCCACGTAGGCTCTGTCCCTTTTTATGTTTTTATATTTTATTTTTAGACTTCTTCTCTGTCATTGTTATATCTTGCAATAGCCGAAGAAGGGATCAAATAATATTTTGCGAAATAATACAGCGCATGTTTTTCATTAGCAATAAAGTAGAATTTGACAAACACCTTTTAAAACAACAAATGTTTTACCAAGCGATCTTAAAGTTTTAATATTTTTTCTAGATTCTTTATTGTTAATTTCTTGTAGTTGCCAGCATAGTTGCCATTGTGGCAGGTCTCCTTTACTATTTGCTAACTCCTGTTATGTGCCATGTACTCTTTCTTACCTCATGGTGAGGTCTTTTCTTACCTTGAGCACGTGTATACTATTCTGCTAAGTGACTTGTAAAACCGTTAAAAAAATAATTAAGGCAAATAATTTCCTGCACATTTAACCTTTTTTTTTTTTTTCTGTTCACAAGAGGAAAAAATTGTTTTCTTTGCCTGATTTTAAACTAACTAATTAAAAAGAAATGTCTCCTCACATCAAATTTGAATTAATGATAGTGATAATCTTTGCATCAGAAATTTCAGGAGCTCATGAAAGTTTCACGTGTGTCCAATGGAGCAAACTGATGAGGTGGATGTGGTGTGGTTAAGCAATCTCATGTACTGCAGCAGAAGGCTTTCATTGTGCTGCTTTCGGTAACCACTTACGGGACTTTTAACTCTTTTATAACATACGGCTGTTCTGTGTTTGTGTCAGAATGTCTGATACCATTCTGTGTAGGGTCAGCATTAAAGCAGGAGTTGGAAGTTAGCGTAAGGAGATTCTTGAGTGGTTGTAGGCTCTCTTTGGTTAAGCAACCCTTAAACTTTCTTGTTTCAAATTCATAAACACTGGGAAAAAATAGAAATCTGCTGTGGCTGGATGCTAAAGGAATGTAATGTGTGAAATGTCAAGTGATTGTCACTCATGTAAGTGGAATGTAGCTTGTAATTTTTCTATTATTTGGAGGAGTGCGGTAGTATTTTTGCTAAATGTGTAGTATGTGTCTTATGCAGAAATACAGGTTTGATACTCCCACAAAACATGGGTTCATTGCACTGGTTTTGAGAAATGCTGGGGGTTGTTTTTCACACCCTCCCCCAGCTGAAAGTACTCTCATGTCCCAGGCTGCCTCCCGCTGCTTAGCTCTCAGCAAACCCGTTACTGCTGGCTAAAGGAATACTTTAAAACCTCTCAAACAATCTTACAGCAAATCTAATTTTAACATGATTTAGTTGACCTCTGAAAGGTGGTGCCAAAGAATGACAGTTCTGCACTTCAAGCTCTTGGAGAGATGTCTACAGCTGCAATCTGGCATGTATAATAAATTAGGTTTCTTGCAAGTGTGCTTGAGCTGCTTGGCGTGGCTGTTTGGTTAAGGAAAATAGCAGCCTTAGATGTGCTGTGCTGGGAAAGTTTTGCAAAATAAAAAATGCCCATTTCTTACGGGAATAAACAGTATGTCAGAATTCAAGAAGCGTTTGAGAATGAATTTTCGAAATTGATGCAAGTAACTTTAAGCGTGTTGAACAATTTTTTAGTTTTATTTTTTTTGCAAGAGCTCATCCCTCTCTTAAATCAGAACGGTAATGGTCACCCTGAAGTTGGTGGATAGATGTTCTTGAAAACCAGCATGACCTAATGGTAGGGTATTGGGTTTGATTTCTGTAGCTCTGTGTGTTTGGGTTTGTTTTTTCCTTTCTTTTTAACCCTGGTGCTTTTAGTCAGTTTTGTTTCCTGCAGAGCTGTCTTCCCTCCCTATAACAAGACTGCAAAATAGTATTTTGCCAATTCTCAGAACTGTCTATTCTGGTGAATCACTGTTGTATGGTTACATTATGAATTCTGGAAAGCATTTGGAGGAATCCTACGCATTTATTTGAGTCAGAATGAGTCTTTCAAGTGCGTGTATATAAGCTTCAGTGATTTTATTTGAAATGTTTGTGCCCAAGAAAATTCTGGTTTCATGCAGTCTCATGGAAAAAGGCCACTTTCAATCCAGTTTGTCAATTGATGTTACTCCTAAGTTTTCAGAACTTTCGTTGTGGAAAAAGCGGCTTCAGCTCTTACACAAGAAAGTGCTGTAGCTCCTGCATCCACTGATGTTGCTCCGTTCCATTCAAATCTAGCAGCTGCTGTTTTCAGCTTCGTATAGGCAGGGTTGTTTTTTTTTTCCCCCCTCAGGGAATGCTGACTGCTTCTGTGGTTTGTTTTGGATCTTGGGGTATTTATGATACAAGTTGATATGAAGTTTGTTAAATTTATGCTGCAATTTGTAACGTGTAGATCTATCAAGTCAAGAAGTTGGTGTGAATTTTGTATCTTGCTTGAGTGTCTTAGAACAGGTAGACCCTCGAAAACACACTGAACTGTAGTTAAGTTTTTAAATGATCGGATTAGACAAGCAACATTTGTGTTTCTGCTTTGGCTTCTTCAGAGCATACCTGCTGTATTGCTGAGCGTGTTAGATGGATGGGAAGATACAGGGGACAAGATGAGGGCAGAATTGGCAGATAGTTGACCACAGGTTTCTTCAACTGATTAGAATAACTCATTTCCACTGACTGCTGCAGTTCAGTGCAGACCACCTACTTAATTTTGTGTTTTTCCATGGATGGCTTTGTGAATCCTTATTGTTCTATGTTCTCAAACACTTATTTGCAAGAGCATCTTGACTACTTAACTGCATAGTGTATGCAGCATTAGTAACAACATTTTTGTGAGAAATAAAGAAAACCAAAAAATTAAAACAGTGTTTGTCTTAGTCAAAAGAAACAAGTGTTGTTTTGATCTAAACTACAATTACAGAAACATGGGAACACTTGCTCTTTGTTGGACAGTTAATCTTATGAAGGCTTTCCGTTTCCACAGATAGATAGATAGGTATGTACACAGACCTTTTAAATTACATGCTACGAGCAGACCAAATGTTCCAACATTAATTGTATCATTTTGAGAAGATGCTAACACTAATGCCAAGGTAGCCTTTAAATACTTACCGGATTTTTTTTCTGTTTATTTCTAGCACACTGTCCAGATTCTCTTCCAGTTGTGGTCTAACCTAATCTCATTAGAATTTCTCAGTTCAGGCATTCAGGGCTCAGCTGCAAGTTTTCTGGTTCATTCCTTCTTAGTTTATTAACTTTCCTATTAGATCTCAAGTTCTGAGCAGTTGTCATTCCACGTGGTCTGAGGTTTGAGTATGTGCCCCTGTGTGCCATTGGAAAGCGTAGTGTTCTTTGAGGCTCTTGCCTGCATTTGAAACTTGTTTCATTTTTGTGCAAGACTATTAAAATAACCCCACTGGTGTTCTGTTAAGGTTTCATGCTGGCTGATTCACTTGGAGCTTTTCAGGTGGCTCAGTAGTTTTCTCCCTCCCATTGCTGCATTGTACAGTAGTACGCTATTAAGCAGGAGTCACCATTTTTTCCCCTGTTGGACAGTGATAGATGAAAGGGCTTTATGAGAGTTGCAGGAAAAACCTATCAATATTTTCTGCTATTGTGCTTTATAGTTTATAATATATAACAGAAATAAGATATTTTGTCTTGGAAAACCATTATTGTTATAATTTTTCAAAGTGTTTATTTTTTCTGTTTGCACAAGTGTATATGACGAAACACAGCACTATTTCTCAGAGTTTCAAATACGTATCTTCAGGTCTTTGGCAGGAACTTCTAAATTTTCTTCACCACCACTGACCTATCCTGTCTGATAATCTGTCTGGATGTGGTAAAAGCACTTTGTGATAGACTGGGACAGATTTTTATAAGATAGCTCAAATGAGTGCATTCAAAAAAAGCCCAGACATGTGTTACGCTCTGAAGCAGGCTCTTGTTTTTGTGAATACTGAATATTATCTTTGGTTGCTAGAAGCCGAACATGTGAAAAACCAACTCTTGAGAAGCATTGATTTCTTGTTCCAAATCAGTTTTTGAGGAGACAAAGAATAGGAAAGCATTAGAATAGAAAACTACAGCATGCCCAAAGACATTTTTTCTTTGTATGATGATTTTATTTTTCTGAAGTTCAGTTAAAGCCAACATAAACTTATAACTCGCTAATGGTTCTTTTGTAAAGATGCAGGCTTTGGAGTATCGGTAGAAGTAAATACTGTTACACAAAAGAGCTCCTACAAAGGCATTTTTAATATACACGCTTTAGGGAAGGAAAACAATTCTGATTTTAATCCCTGAGTACAACAAGGAGGGGAAGATCATAATAAATATTTACGTTTGGATGGTGCTTGCTGAGGATTCTGTAATTAGTTCTGCACAGAACCAGTGTTTGAAGGGTTAAAGATGTCATGTTGCACATTAAATAAGATCTCATAGTATGTAAAATGTATGGAGATAACATGCTTTAGTTGTTTAAAGTTATGGATGAGGTCTGTTTGTCAGTGGAAGGGCCAATTTTTGTAATGCCAATAAGAGTAAACAAAAGCAGATTATACATCTGGTGGTGTTATTGGTGAACTGTAAATGTGGAAGGGTGTATTTCATGGCTTCCCTCTTTAAATTGTGCTGATTTTTGAAGCACTTTAGAATATTGGTGGTGGAGCAGGGGCTGCCTGCAGAACCGGTGCTTTGCTGGTGCGGGGGGTGCTTGGAGCAGTGTTCTGCTTTATCTGGTGGCTTTCTTTCAGCTGGGGCCGACGCACGCTGCATCGCTCCTAGGCAATATAGATTGAATATGATACCAGTCACTACTGCAAAAGACTTGCAGAAAAAAAAAAGAAAAAAAACAAACACAAAAAGCCCCCCCAAAATCTCAGTGAATGTTATTTATTTCTACTTGATAGTGTAAGCTACTGGTCTTAAACTAAGAGAAGTTTGATCGCATATAGAACCAAAGCGTGGACGCACGCTGGCTGTGGCAGAGCTGGGAGCAGCAGCAGGCCGGGCGGCCGTTGGGGCCGTTGGAGGCCGCCTGTGCCGTGTCGGGGTGCTTTGAGCGGAGAAGGAGGGAGTCAGGCATCCCAGTGGTGTTTCTGAGGTCTAGTGTTTTTTCGCCATTAGGTTGTAGGCAATTTTCCTTTCTGCTCTGAAGTCTCTATCCTGTCGGGAGCAATTCCAGTGGAGGTTTGAGCTGCCTTCCTTCTGCTGCAGCCAAGAGCCCGCTCGCTCAGCAAGTAGGTGGCTTTGTGGAGCCGGCACTCAGACTTTGTGCTTGTTTGCCTCTGTTCACGTAGTCCTCAGGCTTTGAAAAGCATGTCCTTGGCTGCTGTTAAGAACTTTATTGCAGAGTGAAATGCTAAGTGGCTTCTGGCCTGTGTTTGCAAATGGTGAAAGGCATGTCCACTGGTTCGTAAAACTTAGTGCCTGTATTGCACCATCTGTCACTTCACCATTGAGAAGAGCCTATTAGACAGGTACAGGGCACTGAGCTGGGGCAGTGCAGCAGTCCCTGTGTGTCCCAGGTGCCATCCAGCATGCAGCATGCTGCTGGCAGGTGGGCAGGAGGCTCGCTGCTCAGCTCTGCTCCATTCCTCTTCTCTTCTGAGGAGGTTCAGATATTTTAACACAACTGTGCTTTGGATTTTCTGCCATTGCACAAACTTCTCAGAATTTTCTTCCATAATTTTAATTTGGGAAAACTTGTCTTGAGATCACTGCTTCTGAAGTGAGTTCAGAGGACACTTCTCATTTTTCCTCAGAATACTGATACTTGGTTTTACTGTTTTGCCAGTGGACAGTTTTGGTGTCAGATTTTTTGTATTTATTCCTTTGTGTCATTCAGTATGGATATATTTTTTTTATTTTCTAAGTTAAGCAATCCTAATTAACTCTTTACTTCTCCTTCCCCCCACTAAGGGTGCAATTTGCACCTTGGGTTATCAGTGCGAAGTCAGTCGGAGCAACAAAGATTACCGAATAATCCAAGAAGTTATTTCAAGTCTGAAAATTCTTCTGTTGCCTTACAAAATGAAACACGAAGGATCAGACTTGAAGTGTGAACTGAGATCTAGACTTCAGCTCTCAACAGTTTCCGAATTAGCAAGAGAGGTTTCAGAAGTATGGGTGGTTTTCTCACTGTTGTTAGGTTGAAGCATTCATAGGAAGAAAGTAGTTGCATGATAGGTGGTTTATAATCCTCCTCCGTTTTCAGGCATGGTGGTAATGAGTGCTGTGTAAATGTCATTGAATGTTTCTGAAAGAGCTGTGGTTAATAATACAGGCAGTGTCACTCTTCTGGCTGTGTAAGCACTTCCATTCTATAGCAGTGACAACTGTCTTTTGAACTAGAACTTCCAATTTTTTGCCTGTTAACAATTCGGATTTTCTAGAAGCTTGAACAAAACTAGCTGGTATTTCTTATATGCAGCTTCTTCTAAGCAAGTTTTCTGTTTTGGTGACAGGTAGGCAAAAGTTAGCACCTGTATTAAATAACATTCTGCTGTCGTCTTTGGTTAAAGCATTTAATTCTAGGATAAAGTCTCTAGTGTAATTAGCAGAGGCTTTGAAATGTTGAAGAGAAGTTAATTTTCATTTCTTCTTTTTTTTTTTTCTCCCTGTTATGGTATATCCAGACTCCCTAGAGGATGTCTTTCCTTGCTGACTGACGTAGGCATGTATTTCAAGGAGTTTGGGCCTTGTGGAAAAGAAATAGCAAGACAGATGAGGAGAGTTAGGCGTTGTGTAAGTGATCTTGGACACAGTATCTGCTAACTTTGACTGTCCTGTGGCGTTTTTAAAATGTATTTATTTTTACAGAATCTTAAGGGCTGGTCTGTGTTAATCCATATGTACCAATAAGTGGATGATATGAGGCTGGTAGCATCTTTCATTTTTCCCTCACTATTCAACCAAGTATTATTCTGCCTTCATCTGTATTAATGAATGACTGTTTGAAGGTGCATTTTCGAGTATCATAAATTGCAGATTAAAATCCTAGGTTGGTTTCAAGACAGTATAACGTAGTTTGTGAATTTTTCCTGGTGGGCTGGCAGGGGAGGAAAAGGCTGAGTCTGTCTTATCCACATACTTGCACTTGAAGTGCTTGAGTTTGCATCTCTGATGGAAAAATGGAAAGGATTAGCAAATCTGAGGCACTAGAGATGAGCAAACACACATGAAACTTGCTCTGAAGGAAGTGGATGCTGTTGTAATGTGCTCCTGCTGTTTACATCTATCCAAAGGTAATGTTTTAATCTCAAGCAGTGTTTAGAGAGTTGACAAAATATTTAGTCTTTTGCACTTGTGGTATGCTGTAAATCAGTTTTGTAGAAGACTTGACCTTAGTCTTTGAGTAGATGATGCATTCTCATAGCTGTGTATTTGTAATTACAAACGCTTTGTGTGGATTTAGTGTTGGGAAAGCGTGCGAAGGCCTGTAACTGGAAAGATGTCTGTCGTCAGAGAATTGATATAATTCTGGTTCAGTTTAAATGAAGAGCTATTACCTTCTCTAGAGTGCCTTGTTTCGGCTTTTTTTATTTATAAAAAAAAAAAAAAAAGGAAGAAACAAAAGTTTTTAGACTTTATTTTGTGTTTATTGAGTAACTGATTGCTGCTCAGGTTTAGAGTCCTTAATCCCAGTTCATTTGAGGCAGGTGCTGAGGAGTTCTGCCTCATTTTCCTGCTTTCCATCAGGACACTGTATTCTGCAGATCTACAAGACTACAACTAGAGGGGCACTGGGGGAGAAAGAAGAAATGGTGATTTGAAAAAAAGGGAAAAACCTAACACTGGTAAGTTGTGCATTGTTAGTTCAGGATTAGTCTCATTCTTCTGACACTGTGACTAAAATATAGAAGGGAAATCAGTCTGGTCTTTCTTTAAATTTGTTCAGGTCTCTAAGCCCAGTAAAATTATTGCTGTAGAATGACATTTTCTGTTCATTAAAGACTGACTTGAAACTTTTCCCAGACGGTCAAATTGTTGCTGTGTGGCAAAGCTCCTGTCAGGTCTAATGTACTGCAGGAAAGTGTTCTTTTTTGAAGGAGTGAGAGACTCTTATTTCTGGGGCTTCAGCCTCATTAGAAAAGGGAGTTCTTGGAGAGTGTTACAATTTGCTCTAGAATTTATCAAAGCCAACCAACCAAACCCAGCCCCTTCCGTTTCCAAGCCCCCACCCCGAAACAGCGCTGGGTTTGTGATGAGACCAGCAGTGCTCTCAGACAATGTCATGGAAGTTGACCAAATCTATCAGTCACTGAGCAGGAGGTGCAACCCCATCATTTAAGGAACAATCTTTTTTAATCTACTTATCGCTTCCTCTCCATGCTGCCAGAGCAGTTTTTCATTGCTGCAGAATGCGTTTGAGCAAACTGTAGAAGGAAAAAGGGGTATTGCCTACAATCCCTCAGCTCTTGGATGTTTTAACTGACAGAGGGGTATCCACTTTGTCTCATCTGTGCATTCTGCTTGCTTCTGAGAAAAGGTTGGTAGAGTTGGATTATGGATGGATGTTGTGGTTTCTGCATTTCTATGTCACTGAGGAGCAAAGGTCTTAGCGAGTTATTTGGGCCAGTTTTGTTGGCAGGTTGGTGTGACTTTCCTGCAACTTTTTTAACAAATGGCTGAAGTGGAGTAATAGCCCAAATGCAGAACTGCTTTAGGTCAGGGTGTTCTGTACTTTTTTCTTTACCTCCTCTTTCATAGCTTCCATTCATGTTTTCATGTATGTAGCAGTCTACCTGTTCAGATAGCACTACTCAGGAATTTTGTGCCTGATGATTAAGTTTGTCTGAGATTAGTTGTTTTTATTTGAGAGTGTGGATTATGGAGTTGTGGAATTCTTGACATAATAATGTTTTCTGGCGATCAAGTGTAGCCAGTGTACCTCTGCTGGTGCGCCATCAGCAGGGATGCTGATCACTAGGCAGCAGTGAAGATTTCAGAATCTAGAGGAGTCTGAATATTGTTGGCTTTTTATCTATTCCATAGCTGAAGAATGTAGTTTTGTATCTTAAAATGCCATATTCAGAATGATTCTGGTAGCAAACGCTAAAGCAGTGTATCTGTCGTTGCAAATTCTTGTATGTTAAATTAGTGATCCTGGCAAGGTTTATAAAAATTCAGGTAATGATGAGGTTCTGAGGCAAAAACGTGTCGCTCCTGCCCTGTTCTGGGTAACCTCAGCCAGGCTTCCTCCAGAACAAAGGACCCATGATAGGGATGCTGAACTATTATGTAACAGTACTTGGAACCATCTTGGTGACTTCCCTGTCTTGAAGTGAAGAGATAGTCCAAAGGTGAGAGATGCTGTGAAGCTGAGTCAGGGCTGTGGTGGTTCTTGGTGGCAGCAGTCAGTCCCTGCCCATTTTGTCTGCTGACAGCTAGGAAGTGGCAGGGGGAACAGACTGCAATTACTAGGTGCAAATGTTGACCAACAGAGCTGCTAAACTAGATGGAATTGCCAGTATCCACTCACTGCCTTCAAGGTAGATGGTGTAAACACTTGCATTCTGTCATTTCAACCCATTCTTGCAACAGTGCTTTGGGCATTAGATCTAAAGGATATGGTAGGACGGATAAGGCAGGTGTTGGCTACATTTTTGAAGCTTTTAAGAAACTTTACTTTGTGGTAATCCAACTCTGGGTGTATCCATTTCACTTGGCAGCGTGTAGAATCATACCACAAACTGCAGAAGAATGGAGTGGTGATGTTTGCAACGTTTTGAAAGTAAAAATTTGGTGTGGTCTTTTTGCACTCTTTAAACTTGAGAGAATTGATGGTGGCCTGTTTGGCCTGTGGTGGTTGTGAGAACATTATGGAATCGGTGATTGCTGATTCGGTCTTGGAGGTTTTGGTAAGGGTGGACATTGTTAAAGAGAAGGAATACGTGCATCTGTATCTGCATTGTGGCGGTATGGTGGAATAAAGGACCTTTTGAGTTCTTTGTGGATTTTTTTTTTCTGTGACACGATTTTGTTTTCATGTGTGCTAATATTGTAGTCTTAATTTCTTCAAGATGTACTTCTGTGCTTTCAGATGTTTGTGTTCAAGTTGCATCTTTTGAAACATTAGCATCAGGTCAGCAGTTCCTGGAAGTTTTCCAGTTAGCGGCATCTTATGAACAGCCATCTCTCCTGCCGATAAGGGACTTGATCTTTTGCCCTTTCCCTGGGAAGGGTGATGTTCCGATAGACTGGAGTATGTTAGCACATGTCTTTTCTCTGGACATTGGCTTCCAACTGTCCTTGTGAAACCGAATGTAAAAGCTACTGACATGATTGGAACAGTCTGCCCAAAGAGGTGGTGGATGCTCCATCCCTGGGGACATTCAAGGCCAGGCTGTACCAGGTTCTGAGCACCTGATGGAGCTGGGGATGTCCCTGTTCATTGCAGGGCAGTTGGACTGGATGGCCTTTGACAGTCCCTTCTGACTCTTAAGGATTCAGTGATTCTATGATTTTTGTTTCTGAACGCAATTTTTTTGCAATCTAGATCGGTTTTTTGTTTGTTTCTTTTTCCAAAGCAAAAGCAGAAGCAGTAACTTAGCTTTTCCTTTAATCTACTGGAATAGAAGGCACAAGCATGACAACTGCATTGAAGCAGTGCAGTTCATTTTTAAAATATTCAACCATTAGAGGGAATCTGGGAATGAACATGAAAGAACATCTGGTTTCTGCTTCTATGTTCAGATTTGTTGAAGAGGATCGCTTAAAGGCTTTGTTATTACTTGGGATCTAGGGAGTTGCATCAGATAGGAAAATTAGGATCATGATTCTCTAAGAGGTTTTTTAGAGATGCTTTAGTGTAAAATTCTGAAAGAAGAAAAATGTATTCTAGTGGCGTCATGAGCTCAACTGATTTTATTTATCATTTGGGATGTATTTTTATTTAAAAAAGATATTCTGCATGCAAATCTGACTTGAGGAATACAGAAATAGATTAACCTCAAGTTGATAATCCAAGGGTAGATTTTATCCTTGCAGTTCTTACGCAACTGTAGAGATGAAAGGTTTCTTCTTTTCCAAGTTAAACAACATTTCACTAGTGGAGAGGAAATAATTTTTTGTACTAATTTGACATTGTCCTGCAACTTTAGCAAGTTTTCCTCCAAATCCCACAGATGTTAATCTAAAGCAAGTTGGGAGTAGAACAGGATGGTGTGCTGAGAAGCAGTGCCCTTTTTGTCTGATCTTAGAAGGTAATAGACTATACTATTACTTGAAGTATTGATTTATATCCTTGAAATTACCTTTTCTGAATCTTTCTTGTACTTCTAGAGCAGTGTGGTGCGTTGGCTGCTAAGTGAGAGGAAGCTCTATGCTTGCATTTGTATTTGTATTTGCATTTGGGGCAAACGAATACTGCAGCCATTCCTTCACTTCTGACAGCACTTTAATTAAAAGTAGTAGAAATAGACCCCACTTTTAGTTATTTTTTTTCTTGAACAGATCAGAATTGTTAGATGTCATGCTTATCTGCGATGTATGGATATGTCTACCTTTGGACTGAGAAGCAGCAATGTTTGGATATCTCCTCAGAGTAGGGGCTGGTGATTTGCCTGTTTCAAAATAGCGTGATTGGTATAAATCTGATAAATACTTACTATGCAGTTGAGATTAAAAGAAAGTTGTCATGTTGGCTTAGAGATTTTTTTTTATTAGTAAGGGGAGAAAATGACATAGGTAAGTATGGGTTTGAAGGTCTGCTTTGTTTGAAAACAAAAGATCAGACTTGTGAAAGAAAAGCTGGGAAGCTTTTACTTGGATTGCTGTCTGTAGTTCTGAGTAGTTTCCTTCGTTATCAGTACTCATAAAATTGTGTGCTCAAGAAGGCTTTAGAAAATTACTTCCCTAAAGAGGCACCAACATAGTAAATGCAAATCAAAAAGAAAATAGGTGACCTTTCAATATTATGAATAACAGAAATAAGCACAGGGTATGTGTGTGGTAGAATGGAACCAATCTGTTCTACTTAAGGTTTTGCTTTTGGGAGATAGGGAGCTAAGAATTTCTGAAAGTGCGATTTGTTACTGTTCTTAGGTGTTGACACATCTCTCAGGTTTTGGGGCTGGACAGATCAGTAGGTTAGAGAATCTGCTATCAGGAGAGTGGAAGTGTATTAAATGATAGGATTATTGTTGTCATTGAACTGTTGGTTTTTAACCCCAGCTCCCAAAGACTGGGAGGGCAGAAGATTGTGTTCGTTTTGACTTGTTTGCTTTATCATTGTTTGATTACAAGCACAGGCATCTTCAGTCTTCTGGGTCCTTCCTCTCCTCACTATGTATTTTCTGGGTGGATGGAGGAAAAAAAAAAAGGGGAGTACAGCAGGGCTGGTCATGATTTTCTTTCATAGTGTCATACCAATATGCTTGAAGTCTTATTTTCATGTTTGCTTTGATAATATTGGTACATTCAAGGGTATTTTATTTTGTCACAGTAATTCTGGGAAAGATATTCTAATTCTTTTCTTCTGCCTTGAAGTGAAAAGGCTAGATTGAAGCCTTCTTGCATCAACCAAACTTATCTTTAAAAATTGCACTTTGAATTTGGTTTAATTAAAGTGGCTTTTCTTTCAGTTGGATAAAGAAGCTTGATAGCTGAAACTGTTTGCAGTGTTACTATAAGGTACTTCATTGCTGCTCTTACTTGAGCCTGTGTTATCTCAGGAGCAGCTTTATCCATGGGGCATCGTGTTTTGAAGCGCCTTCTGGTGAATGACTTGGGTTGTTAAAACATGGTTGTAAACTGATTCACCCTAATGACTAGATAGCAGAAGACAGAAATTGGCTTCATGTTAAATTGAGTCTTTCGCATAACTGTTTCTCTCTTTCACTGATTTATTTTTTTTTTTCTACATTCATACTGTTTTTACTTATTGTGTTTACCAAAGTACATAGCATCCGAATAACAGATCAAGCTGCTGCCTGTTCTGCTTAGAGGTGTATGTATATCCTATAGCAAGTCATTTAACCTTACTTGTGCAGTGGAAACACGTGCAGTACTGATGTTAATTCTGGAAATGTGGGGGATTTTTCAGCATCCGTAAGTATTTGAATTGTAGACAAGTAATTATTTGGCCATGATTACGCTGCTGTAAAAAAAAGGATCACCTAGGTGGCTCATATAGATGGCTAAATGAGATTGCTAGCCCTGTGGTGAAGATTTTCATCTTTTATTGTACCAGAGGATTTGGAGTCCAATTAAGCAGTGTTGCAGTATGACTGATGGGGTGACAACTAGTGTGTTAATATGGGAAGAAAACTCACTTTCATTATTATGCTGTAGAGGAAGAGTGGGGAAGAGGCTTGTGTCTACAACTACCCGCTGTTCCCCTTGTGCAGGCTCTGAAGGTTGGGTTCTGTGAATTTGCAAGTCTGAAGGAGAGGATATTAAACCACTAAAAATGATGGATTTCAAGAAATAGTTATGAAAAATAGCGTTTTCTATCTTCAAGAAAATAGTATGGATCACTTTGCAATACTGGAATCAAAATGTGGCAGAAGCACTTACTGCTTCTAGAGTTACAGCTTCTGAACATAACTTTCTGTAAGGATCTTTCTTGATTCTAAACAGCTATGTCTTGGTTTATTGTTACAGATGACTATGGACGAGAAATATGTAAACAGCATTTGGGATCTCCTGAAAAATGCAATCCAAGAGATCCAGCGTAAGAACAATAGTGGTCTCAGTTTTGAGGAGCTATATAGGAATGCATATACAATGGTGTTGCATAAACATGGAGAAAAACTCTACACTGGACTGAGAGAAGTGGTCACTGAGCATCTTATAAACAAGGTATGTCGCTTCTGTGATTTGCAATTGAAGTCTCTTCTGTGGAAGAATTCTGTTCAGTTATTTAAATTATGAAAGTCTGATGTTATTTTGCAGTCTTCTGTTGAAATTGTATCAGTATATTCAAAAAATGGTAGTTTTGAGCTAACTTTGTGCTTAAATGACTTCATATTCCTGATACAATTTGCTTTAAGTTTCAGATGGAGGAAGTGTTTCCTGTTTCACACTTCCAGACAACTCTAACTGAAGCGTTACTGCTGAGATATGGGATTCTTATTTGGGAGGGAAAAGAAAGTTTGTGGCCTTCTGATGGCATTTTGTGACTTTCTCAGAACTAATTTTGATTTGTTTTTTTTTTTTAATCTTTGGAGCAAAATAAATGCCCATATAATAACCTGCTTGTTATAGACAGATGAACTAATTCACAGGTTAGTGAGAGTTGTGCTAGGATTACACAGTGTAAAGAGGCAGTAAGCAATGTGCTAAAACAACAGCTCAGCAGCAACAAAAGTCCTGGGTAGTCTGCATTCTATCATTGCAGCTTTTTCAAAACCACGTAATTCGGTCCGAATGACAAGCGGAAAAGTTTTGTTCCTGAAGACATAGCATCTGAGGAAAAGCCCTTTATATCTCGCATTGAACTAGGGAACAATCTCTGTAGTTGTGATGGCTGAAGTGTAGGGTTGATTAATAAGAATGTTGTTGCTGAAGCCAAGTTGAAGCTTAGTTTTTGTTAAGTCCAGATAATATTTAGAAGTTATAGGATCCTAAGTCTAGGGAGGGTGCCTAGTTTTTTTTGCAGTAACTTTCATACCTACCTGTCTTTGAATGAATTTGGGCACTTTGATCCCATATTCTGACTGTGGATTCCGATGGAGTGTCGGAATTTTTTGTCTTATTACAACAGCCATCCACCATCATGTGTCTTGGATGATTGCTTCTGACTGGAATACAGAGGGTGGGTGGGAGGTTTGTCTAAATAATGCATGGTGTTTGGAAAGCTTTTTAAGTCCACTAACTGGAGTTACTGCTATGGCTACGCAGAGATGTGTGTTACTCCTGTGGCACAGGTGAAAAGAGTTCATTTTCTAAAATCCTAAATTTCAAAGGCACAGTCCAGATAAATGAAGTTTGAAACCTGCTTTGGATACGTTGGGTGTTTTGGTTCTGTTCTTTTATTGTTTGTGTCAGAGGAAGCATCCTGTATGAGGTGGCGAAATAACTTAAAAGTATTCTGTAACTGTAGCACATCTGTGACTCTCAAACACTGTTTTTGTTAATACCTACATTCATAATCTGTACTATTTGTATACTATGTGGCAAACAGCTGAGACTTTTTGTGCTCTGTTCTTGTATACAGCAGTGTTTACAGTCCATATTTAATAACAATTAGGGCACCAAACTTTTTTCACATTGAGATTATCCTGTTTTAATTTGAGGAAGGCTGCTTGCCTTTGTTCCCAGTTCTTTTGTTCATTAGAATTGTCCATATGCAAAAGTCATTATTCTGAAGCATTGACTGTGGCAAATTGACCAAAGAGCAGCAGATGCTGCACGTTCGTACAGTCGCTGCGCTGCCTGAGAGGCTTGTACAGGTACTAGTGTAGGAAAAGGTGCCTTTCTGACACGTCGTGCTGGTTTTTCTGATGCTTTTAAGGAGTCCAGTGCTATAGCATTCTGATCTCTAAACACGATTAATCAAATGGTATCTGTGTGTACAGTTAACAGGGAAACAGATTTCATTAATAAAGACAAAATGCAGAGCTTTAGTAGTTAAATGTCATGAGGTTAAATTGACTGAATTATTCAGGTGTCTGGTGATTCCTTCCTGTGAGGTTCTGACGAAAAAAAGTTCGTGAAATCTATTTACTTTGATTAAAATAAAAATCTGCAGCAGTGGTTAAGTGTTAGTGCAGAACAGGCATGCAGTAGTTCTGAGGAGCATAGAATCCACATTGTGGATTGCTAGAATCCTTCAAACAGAATTGCTGCTCGCTGTCTGCAAGTACCAGTAATCTTTCTGCAAGAAGTTATGTGGGTAGCATTGCAGTTGTGTTAGTTAAGAGTAGATGCAGAGGCTGGACAGAGGCAGTGTACTCATGTTTTTAAACATGGTAGTCAGTCTTGCAATGCATCTGTTTGTTTTTGGTGTGGCATAGTTAAGAGCTCTATTTATCCTTTATACCTGTTTAATTGCTAGGTGAAAGTTGTACTCTGACCAATATTTTTAGTATAAAGAAACTTTCCTAGTAATATTTAACTTCTAAGCAAAAAGAATTGCCTTTGCAATGTATTTAGTTGTACTAAAATGATATGTGCAAACACAGCACAACCATACAAGATGAAAGCACTCAAAGTACTATAAAGTATGCTTGGTTTTAAACTTGCAGACCCCAGCAGCTTGTGGTTGTGATCATCATGCTGTGACTTCTTGATGAAGGAAGAAGTAAGCCAAGTAATCTACTCTGCGTAGCTGATAGGAGTTAGCTGTCTTGTGCTACCTTGTATTTACCACAGGACAGGGATGTGCTTAAACTTGTTTGCCTTTATATTGTCAACATTGTTACAGTATCTGTAAAAATGAAATTAAGAAGTGTCACTGAATAGAAGGTATTAGAACCCTTCACTTTAATTCAAGCACAGGAAAAAAGGTGCATTTAATTATTGGGCATCTAATACTTTGCTGGTTGTTACTTTCCTTGTTGTTTGGCAGCCTTGTAGCTTGATTTGGGTGCTTTCATCACATGTCTTGAGCCTTGAGCCTGGTCCCTTCCTTCAACACGAAAAAAGCTGTAGAAGTGCTTAAAACAAATGAACAAAAACTCCCAAAAAGTGTAGCTTACAGATCATTGGTTAATGATAAGTAAAATCACTTGTTGGAATAAAAAGTTGTCTTAAAGTTACTTTGCAACGTAATGTTTTTAAAATTCATTTCTATGAACATTTCAGTCTGTTAAAATTTGGACTGTCCAGACATGCAGATTAGATTGTATGTGGGACAGAAGAATTGATGGACTTGTTGGCCAAGCTCAATATAATATTTTTTGTAGGTAATACATGGCCCGAGTCTGCTGCTCATCAAAGATCCAGAAATGTCAAGGACTATCCTACACCTGAGTGGACTGAAGCATGCTGGTTCAGGGAGATACTAGAACATTACTGAAGAAACTCTTGGGATATAGGAAACCTTATCAAATGCGTCTATTGCTGTTTTGTCACTGGCATGCCAGAATGCTTTATAACACAGTAAACTTCACTGGTGCGAGTGGTGGAGTTTATCGCCAACTGTATGTTGTCTTGCAATAGTAGTAACAAAAAGCATGCAAGAATGTCTGAGAGGGTGAGAGGGACGCAGCTGGTCCTTGTGGGGTTGTTGTTGAATGCAGAAGGATGGGATGGAATGCTGATGCAGAAGATTTGTGTAAACGCTCCATGTCTGTTCTGGAGCTTGAGAGGATATCTGTGATCTGTGGCAATATTTATTATTGTGGTATTTCTGAGAGAATGCTTGTATCTCTTAGATCAGACCTCAAGAGGTGATTTCTATAGCGTCTATGAATTAGATGGGGAAATTTGTTGTTATTAGTTGTGTAGGAGACTAAATCGCAAGCATTAGGGAGTACTTTGGCTAACAAGGTATGAAGTATTGCCTACTATTATCTTTCCACCTTTATGGTTTTAAGTTTATTTTTGCTAATGTAACTTTCCAGACTGAAATTTTGTTAAGGTTTTCGAAGAGCAGCAGCTGTCTCTGAAAGGCTCCCTTTTCTCTAGAGGAGCATGAATATCCAGTTGTTGTCAAGTAGAAGTCATTAATTTCACCAAAGCAGTTTTACTCCATGCTTTTGCTTGGCTATAGTATTTTGTGCATTACAGTACTTTTCCTGTAATATGGTTGTATTCGTGACCTGTACAGGGAATGTATTTAACAGCAGTTGTAAACAACAACTGGCTTGGCTTTTGTAGCAACTAGAAGAACGGTTTTTCAAACTTGTCTGTATCTAAAAATAAATGGAGGGAGTGTGTCAGTGAGAGGCTTCACAGCAAGGCTTTGGGTAGCTTCGTGTTGTGCAGCATTGCGCAGTTCCTGGACTTAATGTATGTTTTCAGAAAGCCTGGCAAAGTGTGCAGCAGAGGTGGTGCAGGTGTGAGAGTTCCTGTGTCTGCTAGGAAGCGCTCCTTGCAGCCTGAACACTTTGTTTGGTACCAGATGCTGTGTTAATGGGCCTTGGCTTAATGTAGCCGGATTACTGTCATGGATGTGTGCAATTGTAAGGCCACAGACCTGTCATGATCTTCTGTATACTTGAGTAAAACTGATCAATCCCTACCCTGATTATCTGTGCTTATAAACTAATTGTGCTTTTAGTTTTTCTTTGGTAAGTTTTGCTAGTGTGACTCATCTACGTTTCCAAGTTTTCTTCATATTTATTAGGGAATTGAAAGCACTGACAACAAATTTCTTTCTCTTTTTCAATTTTTCAATTTTTCTTGGAAATTGAGTTCACACTCCACAAATGTGACTGGTGAAGTTCTCGATGTGTATTCATATTTCAGCTAAAAGCTACTTGAATTGGATGGCAGCAGCACACGCTTTTGGGAGACCGAAGGCTAAGTGGCAGTCACTGTCAGAAGGAGCAAGGCAGTCAGCAGCAGCAGTGACTGTGTTATACCAAAGCACTGTGTTTCCCAAAAGCTGGGAGGGGAGCCTGGCTCAGGGCTGTGGTGTAGGTGTTGGAAGATTTTAGAAAGCTCTGAACAACTTGCAGGGGTACCTAGATCAGACACTGTTAACAGAGCTGAATGTTACTGGGGTAAGCTTCTGCAGCTTCTCCGGAAGAGGCGGTAGTGTGTGGATGGTATGCAATGCTGTGGATTTGGTTTGCCCATGGAAGTTGTTGGATACATGGTAGCATGCCAGACTGCATTGTTTTTCTTACACTGCTTTTGCCTATGAAATACTAAGTTGAAATGACAGAATGATGTCTGTCAGGTGGTTACGGCTGAAATTATTGTAGCTTGTGGCTACTCGTTACCTGTGTTTTGCTTTCCTGTTTGAATTCTAAATAAATTCACACTAGCACTGAAGTATAAATGCAAATGTATAAATGTGAAAAAGTGTGGATTTTTTTTGAAGGATGTAGTATTACTGAATAGGTTTACTATGGGTTGGTGGGTAGGGAGTGAATGAAAGGCAGTTTGTTGTCCATAAATACTCAAGTATTGGGGCGTAATATCCCAGGCCTATGTGACATGAACAGACTGTCCTCTTCGTGATCAGCAGAGACATGAGCAGTGTGATGCAGGTCCTGTTTCTCAGGTTGGAACAGTCCAAAAGAAGAAGATTGTTGGCCTTGTTAGAAGGACAGGAAAAACAGGAACAGAAATTGAGAGAGGATTCAGGGAAAGACTAATTGACTTGGCTAGTGTAAAAATGTGTAAGAAGTTACAGTCTTCTCAACTGTATTTGCGTTTGGGCCTTAAGGGGAAAGAAGAGTGAAGCTGACGTCTTCTAGCTGAAGCGCATTTAGGATGCTGGCTGTAGTGTTTCTTGGCCATAGCAAAAAAAAAGAAGATAAAAATCTCTCTAGGTGAGATGATTTTCTTTGTAGCTGTTAGGGAAAGTGGAATGTGTGTTGGTGGATCAGAACAGGAACCAACTAGAGCATTCTTGGATTCTTAGCTAGAGAGGTATCTTAGCCTCTGAGCATGCCTCTTGTGTAAAGCGTAGGACACTTAATGTGACGTAGAGCACAGATGTGGGTGTTTTTTTTTTGTTTTGTGCTGCAGTGTGATATAGAAGATGATGTACTTTGATACTGCATTAAGCTGCTGGTGCTGACTGTGTGGGCTGCAGCTCTGGCCTGGCCCCACCTGTGCCTACGTACTGGGGGAGTGCGGGCAGCACAGGTGCACCAGCAGACTTCCCTCTACTGTTGAGAAAGAGATGGGATGTATTTGTAGTAAAGTCCCTCCAGTGTGCAGAGAAGGGTAATGTTTGGTCTAATTTTCTAGTAAACTAGTTGTATTTTGAATTTGGAGAAGCAAAGAAGCTACTGCTCTCCAGTGCAGAAAAAAAGCATTCCCAATTTTGCTAACGGTTAGAACGAGGTCTTGCTTCACAATAAGCAGTCTTCAGGTTGTCTGTTTGGAAGTCAGCAGCCTGTAGAAATCTTGTAGCAGTTTTATAAAGCCTTGATTTACTGAACCGTTTACATGTTTTTTAGGTACAAATTTAAGCATACTTTTCACTTCCTCTTCTTACTGAGATCACTATGAGTAACTGCATGAAAATCCAACTGCAAAGATAGGGTTTTGCTGAGCTATATGAACTTGAAGCTGTACCCCATCTGCACGTTACAGCCTTGATGGTTACTCTTTGCAAACACGCCTAGAGATCTGTATGCTACTTGTTATGTTCTTTATTGCCTACTTAGCCTATTGACTTTCCCCTTTTGGAAATAGGGTTGGAAAAGATTTCTCCAAATTTGTATTAAAATTTATGGTTTTATGTCACCATTACAAGCAGTACTGAAGTTGCTTTATTTATATTGTGTGGTGCGTATGTATGGATTATTTGCCAGAAGCCATCTTTAACTAAATGTCTGTCTGTTTGTCCCTTCTTGAGTACATTGAGTGGTGTTGGTATTTTTTTCTGTAGTAGATACTTGATGGTTTTTTATAAGTCAGGTTCCGTACAAAAGAGGGGGAAAAAATGAGGACTAAGTTTATTTGTTTGTTTTATGTTTCTTTAGATATTTCTTTTACAGGAGATTAAAGGTTGAGCGCTGTAGTACATGACTACTTCATGTAAATCAAAATGCAAAACCAGATGTTCTTTTTGATTAGTAGGAAGTCGTAGTGTCAGAAATGAAGTCTGAAGCTGGTGGGATGAACAAATCAACTAAAAAAGGCATTAATAAAAACATTGACTTTCTTTTGTTCTCTTAAATCTTCTTGTTAGTGGTTATGGATTATTAGTTTAAGAGTCCGGTTGTACTGCATGAAAGTCTGCTTTTAGAAATGTTACTTACTGCAACTGTCTCAGCTTCTTTTCTACCTGAGCTTATTTCTATTTGTAACTTGTACCAGTGCTCTCCAGTGTTCTGAAATGACTTACGGTAGTAAATGAAACACTGTAGCATGTGGAATTGACCCTTTTTTTCCACTTGTTTTCAGCTTGTTTTTTTTCCTTACCTGTATAAAGCCTTATTTTTCTACTGAAATTATATACAGGGCCAGTAGTTAGGAAAAGTATGAGCGTGTCTATAATGTTCAATGTTCACAGAAGAGCAAATATTTTTTTCTCAAGCAAAGCTTGTTGAGATTTAAATGATGCTAGAGAAGCTGACTTGATTTTATGACAATATGTTTGTTCTCACTTTAGGTGCGAGAAGATGTATTAAACTCCCTGAATAACAACTTTTTACAAACACTAAACCAAGCGTGGAATGATCATCAGACAGCAATGGTGATGATTAGAGACATTCTGATGTATATGGTGGGTATTCTGCTTTTTCACGTTTAATTTGGTGCCTGATTGCTTTTTGACAACTGTAAGCAATTGAGCTGGAGGGATGAAAGGCAAGGTATGCTTAGCACTCATCTTCTAAGCTAGATTTTTATTTATTTATTTTTTAATCCCCTGTTTTGAATTTGTGTGTACATGAGACCAGTGTTAGTTATGTGACAGATTAAAACTTGGTTCTTCTTTCTGGGTATGTCATCATTAGGAAAATGCATCAAAAACTGGTTGAATCTCGCGATTCTTAAGTTATTTTGTTCACCTAGTGGTAGTTTCTTAGTGTAAAGCGTGATGGTGCAGACCTTGCACAAACTCCTGATGTAGTTAGCTGTTGTTCTTTAGACTTTGTTGTTTAAAGAGGATGTTTCTGCTTGGGTACACTCAGCGTTCTTCAATAAGTATTGAATTCAAATTGAATGTTTTGCTGTTCATACAGAGGTAGGTCTAAGATTACAAAGTATGCATAGATAAACATATCTTGGTTTGATATTAGTAATTAGCAGAAATCGTTGTATTTGAAGAGGGAGGGCTTTATGTTTTTGTCTGGATCATATTATGCTTTAGATAATACATTTAAATATAAATTCCCAGAGTGGCAGGCATACAGTTTTTAGTCCAGGGCTTAATTTGTGAAGTAAATGAGTCTGGTTTTTAGTGTAAAATTTGTTATTCTACATATCATGCTAAAAATAGGATTATATGTGATATTGGTCAGTGAAGGATAAGATAATGATATTGCTTCATTTCTTTTATTGTTAAGAAGAATGATTGACTGAGATTGTACTCTTATCTACTTAATAACCAAAGTTCATGCAGCAATTGATGACCTTACACTGTGAAGCTGAACCTCTTTGATTAGCTCTGAAGAAATACGGTTGGTTAATAAGATACTAAAAGCTAAAGAATTTTCAGTAATAATTGTAGCTACATGGCTCAATCATTTCTTAATGGATTTACTGGCTGTCCGTGTTCCTGTCTGTTGTTGTTGAGAATAGACCATGTATCTAAATGACGAGAGTAAGATAAAATGCCCTCGGTGGTACTTTTATCTGTGTGACTTATCCTGCCAAAAAGATTTAAAGATTATTTCATATTGTGAAGATGCGCTGTCTTCATTAGGAGAAATGCTAGATTCTTGTTTGCCAGGGAGCTCATCCAATGGACAGACTGGCCTTGTCTTGAAATTGAAGGAGCATAGAACACATTGTCATTACAAAACACACACTTGGATACAGATTGAAACATAAATTATAGTTGAAAATTGGACTACTCAAAGATTTGCAGTTTCATTTTTGTCACTGGAATAGCTTGTTGAGCCAATGTAATTGTGCTCATTAGAGTAAGATTAAGAGCAGGAGAATACAAGTGTTGTGTGCTCTTTCGAAACGCTTAAAAGAGCTGCCTATAACGTGGAGTTGTAAGCTGGAGGTGCGTCTGTCAAAGATATCCCTTAATGTTACTAAAATAAAGGACTTCATAAAGTAAGGAATAATTTGCTCTCCTATGAGAATCGTCTGAATGAAATTTAGTTTTATAGTGATAAGTCAGAAATGGTTTATATATCTTTATTCACACAGAATATTATTTAAATAAAAATATTTTTCATTTAATAAAAAGCAAACCACTGTGTAAACTCAGTCACAGGTCACTGTTAATTGACGTGCTTGTGTTCTATCAGAAGAAGTGTGTGCAACCATAGTATGCTTGTAAATAAAGAGGAACGCAGTCTTCCTCTTATTTTGTAGGCTGTCCCCATTGCTTATCTGTCAGTTTCAGGAAACGTACCTATTGTACCCAAGAAAGCCACAGTTTGACATCAGTGAAAATACAACATTTAACAGCCTCTAATCTCATTGTGCTGAATTCTAATCTTATTCGACTAAATTCATGCTTCAGCAGATTGACTGTACATCCTAATCTAAGTGTTGCCTGTTTTAGTGCTGTTCATTTCCCAGCTTATTTTGAACCATTATGATCTAATTCAAAGCAAGTACTTTCTCTTCACCTCTTTATCTTTTTTTTTGTTCAGATTTGCTACTTCTAAAATGAGTTCAATTGGATCTTTTTGGAACGGCTTATATTTTGTATGATGTGGTTTGCGCATTGTTATGGTACTTATTTGTAGACTAGCATATTTGCAGTTCGAGGTTTCTGGCAGAAGTTCATATACATTTGAAACTTCAGGACACTTCAAAGGTATCTTTATGATTGTATTTGAGGAAAAAAGTACATAACTGTGTCTCTTTTGCCTGGTAAAAGTTTGCTTAGTTTCATGTCTGTTGTACAACCTCTCCTTGCTTAAAATTTTGCAACCTAAAATTGTTACAATAAAGACAAATGTAGCTTTCTTGAGATATTTCAGTGCCAGCATTTGAATTTCAAGAGTACGTAGCTATACTGTATTTTGGTAGTATGTGTGAACTGGGCTCTTCCTTTTTGTTCTACTTAGACTACAGTAATCAGTTCCAGAAAGGTGTAACAGTGTAAATCCATGATGCTGTCTGCAGCAAGCAGAGAGGCACCAAAGTAGTGAAGTCATGAGTTAAGCAGCTTCTGCTCTGAGTGAAGTCATGTTTTGAGGCATGCTCACGTAGGGTAGTCATGTGTGTGTTTGAGTATATCTTATGGTTGTGGTGTAGGTGAGCATGTACACAGTTCTTGTTTAGCTGCTGTATGCAGCAATAGCAGTGGAGATGCAGTTAATTATCTGGCGATCTCCCTGTTACACTGAGAGTGCTCCTGGAACGTTTGTAAGGAAACTGAACTGTACTGGATTCTGTGTTGTCGCTTCTTCATTGCTTGTACTTGCTAAATATAAAGCAATTTCAGGTATATAAATGCAACAGTCACAGCCCTAGCTGGGCATAGGCATACACATAGGTCCAGCAAACACTGTCAGAAGCAATTGCTGTTCAAATGCTGCATATTTTGAAGGGAGTTCCCCTCTCATCTGTGCAGCGCACAAAGCCAGTGTCTTGTTCGAAGCCAGTGCTGAGTGGTTGGCCTGGTGAGTTTTGACCTCAGGTATAGGACTTTCCTTGCTCATGGCTCACACAGGGGGTAGTAGGGAGAAGCGTTGTTTTTGTTTTCAGAACTTGGATTAAAGATATTTGCTGTATACTAGCATCCAGAGGCTGAACATCCACCAAACAGAGGTGGAGCAAAATGTGGCTGTTGATAATGTGCAGAAGGTAACTTGTTTCAGCTGAGATCAGGATTATTCTGCAGTGTAAGCAGCACTGTAGCTTATGAATAATTGCTGTCTGAAACTCCACCCTTGACTCCTGAGAGTTACTCTTACCTTTTAAGCACCTGCTGCTTCTCTCCATGGGAAGGGATTGCTGTTGGGTAGCCTGTTGCCTTGTCAGTCAAACCTGTTCCCAGGTGGAGCTACTTGGCTCCAAGATTAATGTTTTTCTGAAGGTGAGGGGAGCTTCCAGTAAACAATAACAGGGATCTGGTACCAAGGGAGAGCATATCAGCAATATCAGGAATGCTAATGTTGCTGCTTTAATTTGGGTGCTATGGAGTGGTCTGACTTACTGGAGAGGGGGTTGGAGTTGCACTGAGAAGAGTTTCTAGTGCGGTTATTCCTTCATTTCATAATGGCAGTGTTAAGCATTGGCTGCCACAACAGAAACCACACAGATGAGTCACAACCATTGCTTTGATCCATTTTGATACTCTGCTGCCTGTGCTTCAGAGACCTGAATATTCTTTAGAAATTGAATATATATTCTTTTAACCACAAGTTACAGAGCATTTTATACACTTATTTTTCTTTCATCTCTTTAAAAAGTGTACTTTAAATTTTCAGAATCACGGTTACTTTTGTTCTTGGTATAAGTATATAAACAAAGAAGTGAAATAAATTGCATTGTTTTTAAACAACAGGAGGAAATGAAAAATAATAACATTCTAAGAACCATAGAATCATAGAATCACTCAGGTTGGAAGGGACCTCAAAGATCATCAAGTCCAACTGCAGCCTAACCATAGTACCCTAACTCTAACAACCCTCTGCTAAATCATATCTCCAAGTACCATGTCCAAACGACTCTTAAACACATCCAGGGACGGTGATTCAACCACCTCCCTGGGGAGCCTATTCCAATGTTTAACCACCCTTTCTATAAAGGAGTGTTTCCTAATGTCCAACCTAAAGTTACCTTGGCACAACTTGAGGCCATAAGGATCTAAGGATCTAGACCACCCTGAATCGATACATGGACTCTGTGATACCAAACGCAGTAACGCTTTTTGTTTGAGGCAGAGTTCAGCTGGTTTCCTGGACCACAGGGGGTGTATGAGCTACGTGCTGCCTGTCTGCAGGGCATTAGTGGGAAATCGTTCCTGCGTTGTAGAAAACTGGTATTTTATTTTCCTGTACTGATCAGGAGACAGTCTGCTGTGTAATCGCTGTAAGAATTTTTCTGTGTGCGTTTGGCTGCTAAAATACTAAGGGTGTAGAATCTGTTCCTTCTTAATTCTAATTGTGGAACTTGTGTAAACGTACAATTCTGTAATTTTTTTCTATAGACTGAAGAATTATTTAAAAAAAAATTCAATTTTCTGTGTTTGAATAATTTTATACTTGAATTCTGAGTGTAGTAGAGCACTTTAAAAGGTAACTGATGGAACCAATAGGGAAATTAATATTTATTCTCCAATTAAAACATTACCCATCATCCTTTATAGTTTTTTTTTAATTTTTATTTTTTTAACTGTGTAAATTCTGCAAAAACCTTTTCACAGTCAGATTTGTGAGTACAGAACATTTAAACTTTTATGAGAATCCTGGGTTTTCAGCAGTAGTAAAGCAGTGTTTCTTAGTAACAACTTGAACAGTTACTTCAGAATAATGGATTATGTCCTAGCAAAAATTAAAACAAACAAAACAAACCAACCAGAAACATTATTGCTCTTTTCAGAAATAGTTTGTAGAAACTCACAGGTTTTCTATTTGTTGTTTCAATAATTTTATCTATTGTATCACTACTATGCAGGTGTTAAGCAAATACCCACATTTTCTGTCTCATGGCGACTTAATAAAGTCTTGCTTTCCTAGTGTGTTGATGAGCTGGAGAAAGGAACAGAAGAGAGGGAGATCAATCAGAACTAAACAGAATAAGAGAAAAAAATTGGGCGTATCTGTAAATAGCAGTAAGAAAACTCTGTGTACCTGCTCAGTAGTATCTCAGTGAACTGCACGGTGGTGTTTATGCTATACAGTCTTACAATGCTGTTCTGAGCATCAGTCTAGATTAGGAAATAGATGCAGTAGAGGGCTAGAGAATGGTCAAGCAGCTTGACCTGTCTTACAGATTGAGCAGAGAGATAAAGCATTATGCTTAGTATAGATTTATATAACAATGTTTCAGGATACTTGCTCAGGTTGAAAGGAAGTGAGCTTTCTAACATGGGTCCAACAGGAGCCCTTATCGACAATTTACCTTAGCTGTTGATAAACTTTGACTGTAATTATTCCTATTTTGCCTTTACTTCTGTTCAGCTAATGATGCTATTTCAAGAAGCCTCATTAAATAATGAGGAGGAACTGTGAAATTGAGTGGTAGAATTATGAGTGGCAGATAAAAAATAAAAGTAACTTATTCTTTACAGAAGAGAAGGTGGATGGAAGGGAACTAAGTAGATAAGTAAAAAGCTTTCAGATTATGCTATGATTTTTCTGAGTATTTGGGGGCTCCCCTACTCTCCAACTGAAAAAGTGTCAGGGGGTGTGGATTTTTCTTGCCTGGTTTAGTCATAAGTGCTGTGCTTACAATCTTAAGCAATGTAGACTTCCTATTGAATCAAGTTTTGGTAAATTGGACTGATCCTGAGCTTACTTCTTTTAACGATGATTAAAAAAAAGATTCCTTTGATTATATCTGTACAGCAGCAGTGTGACTGGTCTCTTCCATTTCTGAATAACCTGGGCACAATGAGTTTAAAGTGCTATTGCTTTGTATACCTTCATTGTAGGACCGTGTCTACGTACAACAAAATAATGTGGAGAACGTCTACAACTTGGGTTTGATTATTTTTCGAGATCAAGTTGTACGTTATGGCTGTATTAGAGATCACTTACGGCAAACTCTGCTGGATATGATTGCAAGAGAAAGGAAAGGAGAGGTTGTAGACAGGTAAGATGTTTGTAAGTGACTGTCTTCTGTTGCCAATGATACTTACCAATCCTTGAGTGAATCACGAACATGCACAACTAAATCATTACTTAAGCAAAAGTTTTTCCATAACTGGAAAAAAACCTACATTTTTTCTTTTTGCTAAAACTTAAAATAATGGTAAATGGATAAGCTCATTAATATATCTCTAATCTTAATCTTGAGGTCTTTATTGAAGTTTTTGTTAAATCTCCATTACCACCCTCTGTCAGAGCATTTTATTATGAAGTGGAGGTTTGACAGTTCTCTGCCCCTTGTTGTCATCCTGATTGTCCTCTGTACTCAGAGGCTGTTTAACTTTCCTCTACCTGCTTTGTTTGATTTTTGAAGTTTTCTTTTTATCTTCCATTTGCATTCCTAATGTTTTAACCCACCTAGTTTTTGGTAGTTCAATTATCTCTGAGCTTTAAAATCTGTTCCTCGTGTTCTCTTTCCACGTTTGTGGAAGTAGAGTTGGACAGCATGCACTTCAGATGCTGAAGTAATTCGAAGTTTGCAAGTTTTTTGTGTTTCTCCAGTTTCAGAACAGCTGTTGGGTGTGGAGATATGTAAACTTCATGCTACTTTGGCTGCAGTTCTGTAATTGGGATTGCCCAACATACAGTTTATGAAGAGAAAAATATATGTTGGCAACAGCTGTATGTTGTCCCCTGCTGCCAGAAACTAGATTTTTTTTCATAGATACAGTTCTTTTGTTTTTGAATGTTATCAACGTTTTTATGCCTAAACAGATGCTTAAGTTGCAGGTATGTTTTCATACTCTGCATGGTACCACCCATCTGTGCAGCTGTCTTGTTTACTACTAACCTACACATGCAGTTTTCAGTTTTCCTTTGTTATTTTCTTGTGTGGAGAAATATATTCCTGTTCATAGTTTTCAGAATTGGTAGGACTTGAGATCTGCTTTCCTATCGTTATGTTTAAAATATTAAATGTTGTCAGCTCCTTAGCTTTGAACAGAAATAATCTTACTGCTGTAATCGTCTGGAAACAGACATGCAACAAACAGATGTAGGATGGATTTTTTATTAGTACATTTTAAGTTAAAATTTTCTGAGTTGTTATTTTGCTATGTACTCCCTGTGTTATGTTGATTTCTGAAGTTGTTAACAACTTACTTTTGGCAGAGGCGCAATAAGAAATGCTTGCCAGATGTTAATGATTCTAGGTCTTGAAGGAAGGTCAGTCTATGAAGAAGACTTTGAGGCTCCGTTTTTGGAGATGTCTGCAGAATTTTTTCAGGTACAGCAGCCTTGTAATTACTGTATTTGGAATGCTTTTATAATTGCTTGGAATCATGAGAGTTAGTGGTACTTTAAGTAACTACTGTTTATTTGACAAGTATGTCAATCTCTGTTAAACAAAATAAGAAGTGTGACTAACTTTGAGGAAAAAGTAACACTAATTTCATGTAATTATCATAATTAAAATGTAATGGTGAGCATTGTCATTCTTAAGAATAATGAGAAAACCGTTGATGCACATAACTCATAAATATGACACAGGCTGGTATTTGAAAAGAAATTTTACTTTTTGCTTCTCCCATCTTTGTTTTGTTTGGACCTGTGGCTATAACTCCTGTTGGTCACTGGATATTAGGCTGATTTAGTTCACTTTAGCATGGAGAATATCACACTTATATTCACGTACCCTCATACGTACATAGCACAATGAGTGTAATAGAACTTTTATTTTGTGTTAAGCATATATGTAAATCTTGGAAGTCTTGTTTGTTGGACATGCTGGGAGTGATTTAACTTGTTAATGGATGCTGATCTGAAATAACCAGTATATTTCCTTTTTTCTCCTTAAAATACAAGAAGTCTAAAGTATTAATTTGTGTTAATCACAGATGGAAAGTCAGAAATTTTTAGCTGAAAACAGTGCTTCTGTATATATAAAGAAAGTAGAAGCTAGAATTAATGAAGAAATAGAACGGGTGATGCACTGTCTGGATAAATCAACAGAAGAGCCAATTGTGAAAGTTGTTGAGAGGGAGCTTATTTCCAAGCATATGAAAACTATAGTGGAAATGGAGAACTCTGGGCTAGTTCATATGCTGAAAAATGGGAAGACAGAAGGTAAGACTATATCATATGGGAGACAGAAATGTTTACCATACTGCTTGTTGTTTTTAAACACAGGATAAACTGAGCTTAGCTTTTGTGTTCCTGTTTGGCTTTCTTTTGCACACCTCTGCAAATGATACTTCAGAGGATTTAGAGAGCTTTTAGGACACTGATTGTGTATAGAACTTGTTTCTGTTTAGTACCAGATACGGTTACTTTTTTTTTGAAAGCTAACTATTTCTTAAGAATAAGTATTCATCTTCTGTGCTGCGCTTGGTTACCCGCTCTCTGTGAGCCATTTTGTTGCTCTTGTGCTTACAGTATGTAGCTTTTAAAATGCATCACTGTTTTGTGGAGTTTTTCTGAGGGGGTGGTGCAGTATAAAAGTGATAGAGTAAATGACGTGGAATTTGCATGACCGATTTGGGGGGAGAAGGATTAATTGCAGGAAAAAAAAAAATTGTTCATTTTAAAGGTTGAGAAACAAATTCTAAGTGATTGAAAAAGAAGCATTTGGTTTGGTAAGGTTTTCTCTAGTACAGGTTACTGTGAGATAGATAGCAACTGAATGCAAGTTTTTATAGAAAGAGAACCTACACTTCTGAAGCAGTGTAATGAAGAGTGATTGTAGTGTCTATTTTTAGAAATCAGCCTTCCTACTAAAGCATTGAGAATGGGAACAGACTCACTGTTTGGATAAATGGCTTTTGTTCCTTGAAGTAGCTTCATAATTAGGTGGTAGTCAGAGTGATAAAGTGAGCAAATTCCTTAGCTATAAGAAAGAAGAATTTCTGTATGGAAAGATGGTACTATACTTAACCTTTTTTCATTAATATCCAATTAAGATGGGCTTCAGAGTGAGAGGACAAGGATATTGAAGGGCATTTGCAACATACAAGAATTAATATAACTTTTATAGGCATTGGTTTAATTTAGTTGTGAAGATTTTACATAAGAGGTGTACAAGGATTCCTCTTCAAAAGCCATATTCAAGCTAAGTCAGTTCTCATGATTTTAGGTCTATGGAACAAAGTAGTGGAAATGTATGTGGTTATTCCTTCCAGACAGGATAAATTAAATTCAGCTAAACAAATGCAAATTAAACTCATGATTTTACTGTTATTGTGGGGTTTTTGTTTGTTTTGGTTTGGTTTTTTTGCTTTTAACAAGCATCTCATTCGTGTTGTCTTATTTGTTTTAACACTGTATTTGATTTTGGGATGGTAGCCTTGGAAGATACGTTCTTAAATAGCACCAATAAAAGTGATTTTAGCGAAGGTAAAGAAAAGGGGGCAGAAGTTTCCATCCAGTGCCTAAGCTGTTACAGGATGCTTTTGTCTCTTGAGTGAGTGAACTCTTCTGCTGTTTGTTGTCTTTTGCTGTGAAATGAATGAGTTACAGAGGGCGTCATGCATATCATCTCATTCTTTTCTGCAGACCTTGCTTGCATGTACAAGTTGTTTAGTCGTGTGCCGAACGGTCTGAAGACAATGTGTGAGTGCATGAGCTCGTACCTGAGAGAGCAAGGCAAAGCTCTAGTTTCTGAAGAGGGAGAAGGAAAGAATCCAGTTGACTACATTCAGGTAGTTAAATATTTTAAAACTTCCTTTCTTTCATCTTCCCCATATTCTCCAGAGTAACATGATTTATATGAGAAACCTCTTAACGTTGACTCAGAAGGGTTAATTATTTATTAATAAACTACATTTATTCTTCTATTTCAGATGTGCACATTTTTAATTTTGGAAATGTTTAGAACTCCTGAGTTGCTTGGGAAATGCAAGCTCATAATTAGTGGTTTTTTGGTATCTACTTTATTAAAATATTCAAACCATGTATGTAAGACCTTGGAACTTCTTGGTTTATTGTAAATTATATTTACCTCCAGATTGAATTTTATCCTAAGAAGTTCCTTAGCATCTATTTAATGTAATTTTGTGCAACGTTGGCTATTGATGTTCAGGATGGAATTTCATAGCAGGATTCTTATGGTTTACAACATTCACCTCTCGCTCACAGTTTAATTACTAGCTTCATTCTTGGTCTCCCTGGGAGACATAACATTTCTGTGCATTAGAAGGTGTTTTGTTGTTCTCCATCTCACTAAGATGTTGTGTAGCATTAATTTACCAAGACCATAAAATGTGCTTCGGGAGTGTTGCCATCTTTTCTTTCCTCTCATTGTCTCTGAGAATATAGCTCTAATTTCTTTTGGAGTTCTTTGAAATTCAAGTAAACATTTGATAGCTGAAAATGTTTTACACCTGGTATCAAAATGGATATTTGTTAAATATGTTAATTTTTTACAAATGTGTAGCTGCAGTCCTTTTGTCTGGTCCTTAAAAGAAGTATTTAATGTTGTATATCTATTATCTCTGCTACTTTGTTGGAAAACAATAAATTTACCAGAACTGGTTACTATTACAAGAAGCCATTTGAGTATAGAAACATTTCGTTTGAATTGTCAGTTGTCTGGCAGTGCTGAAGCAAACTTCTTACCTAATTTGGACAAGAATGATTCTCCAATGATTGTTAGGATTCTCCAATGATTGTTAGAAAGGAGAGAATACTGTTTGAACTTTCTTACGTATAAAGATTCTGGGCTGTTGTGTTTTTGTGGTGATGTGATTTAAAAAAAAAAAAACAAACAACCAAGTAACGTGTAAAATTAGTGTCTGAAGTAATTTTCACTCCTGTTTGACCCAAAGGGAGTATCTTAAGAGACTGAGCTGGGGAAAAGTTAAATACTTAATTATAAAGATGTTATCAATGTCTTGCCACAAAGTTGGGTACCTGATGAAGCTGAACACTTACAGCCATGTTGCAAGTGCTTTGTCAGAGCTCATCCGCAGCCCAATTAGTATTTACCCCCAATATCTCATGAAGGTGTTCTAAGAAGGAATCAATATTTGATATTGGTACTAATATTTCCTCTAAAAAGATTTATCCCCCTATTAGCGTGATGGAAGAAAAGAAAAATGAGTAGAGAAACCACCTTACTCATTTCAGTCATGCTAACCTGAAACTTTCAAGAACTTTAATACCAGTAAGAAGATGGACAGGGAAGATATATTATACTATCAAGAAAAAAAAGTCTTCATAGTTCAGTACTGCTTCTGCAACGTGACGTTGCCAAACCCTCAGCATCATCAGTGACATGATTGCAAAAGCATTACCATTAAATTTAAAACTCCTTAAAATAATGGAAGGGATGTTGAAATGCTGTTGTGATTTCAGGTACTAACAGTTTTTCCTGTTCAACACCAGGTTGTTCAGGTGGTGTACTCCTGGAGAAGGAGACGTAAGCTAACCTTGGTTAGCAGAGAGAGATAGTGGGATTTACTTTGATTTTTAATTTCTAATACGCATTAATTAGATTGCCTAAAGACCATTCCTTTAAGTGAGATGGTGAGTTCCTACGAAACATTACTACTTCCTTGAGTAATTCTTGAATGGCTTCTTTAAGTAACCACAGATAAATTCTTCAGAGATGTAGGACTTTGGGATCATTTAACCTGAATGGATTATATGGACAGTAGTTGTCAACTTTTTGCATGAAATTCTTTTTCCCCACCACCTTGAATATGTTACCTATGTCTAAATCCCACACGTGTCATATATGCTTAGAAGGGTGCTCGTGTGATTATTATGATGCTTCCCCCTTCTACGCTCAGTTCTTGTAGCTTTAGGTATAGATGGTGCATCCCCTAAAAATGACGGTAAAAATCTGATATTTCAGCTAAAAGAAATGGTTCATTTCAGGTCTGTGAACTTCAGACTGTGGTAACTGGAGGGCAATTAGTTGTATCTAGCTTTCACGTATTCACAGAGATTCGTACAGATTAATCAAGAAACGCACAGCTAAGTAATGCAGAACATCCCTGGCTTGAAACTACAGGGGAAAAAAATTAATAAGATCTGTCCTCTTGTTGTAGTGTGTTTTCTCCTTTAACTTGTTTGGTGGCTCTGTGGATGTAGTTAATGGGTGCTTAGCCTGATCTCTCTGATATCCTGTATTTAGGAAGAGAAGTGATGATTTTGACAACTTAATTTTACATAGATAAGCTTTAATAATTCAAAAAATACCTTCTGTAAGTTGTTGATTTAAAATAAAGTAAATGAGCCTGTTCAACAAGAGTGATTAAAATAGTTAATCTGTCAGTAGCCTATTACAGCAAGAGACTTAGGGCAGCTATAGGCATTTACAAATAGAAATGAAATCTCACGTGCTTTCTAACAACGTGGAGTGTAGAGAGTGTTGCAGAACCTCTGCTTGTAGATCTGATCTACTCTACAACTTCATCTGTTACTGCTGTCTTCACAACTTAAAATTTCAAATGGGTAAAAAAGTTCATACTTTTTTTTTGAAGGGTTTACTGGATTTGAAGAGTAGGTTTGACCGCTTTCTTCAAGAATCCTTCAACAACGACCGGCTCTTCAAACAAACTATTGCGGGTGACTTTGAATATTTCCTCAACCTCAACTCTAGGTCTCCAGAGTACCTCTCATTATTTATTGATGATAAGCTGAAAAAAGGAGTCAAGGGAGTAAGTATAAATTGAATTAAAAGATCGTACTGTTTTCTGTGCAAACTTGGATCGGATTAAACTAAGGTAGTTTTCTGAGAATGATTTTTATATGAAGGTAAATAGCACCATTGCCTTTTTCCAACAAAGGAAAAAGCCATAACACACATCTGAGCCCGTAACACTTTAGGGCTAAACTTACATAAGGCACACAAGGATACCTCAGGATGTGTAGCTTGACCTCCATCTCACTCCCTTGTAAATAAAATTAGATTGTATTAAATTCTGCAGCTCTCTTTTCTGGAAGCCTGTTCAGTTCCTTAAGTAGATTTATAGTTCAGTAGTTATTCCCCATACTTAATGATTCTCTTGCGAAGTAACTCACTTGGTTAGCCAATCAAATAAGCAATTCTATTTGTTTATAAAAATAAGTGATCGTTTTATTTGTGGTGGCGCTAGGCAGGCTGTGCAAAATCAATCTCAAAATGTAAAAATCTTCATTCTAAGCTGACTTCCCATATTATTAGTTGCTGATGCTGGTTTATAGTCGTGCTTCTTTTTTAATTCTTTTTTAATGCTTCAACATGTGTGGTCATCAGGAAAATGCCACTATTTTATCAGGAGTTTTAACCAGCCATTGCTCCCGTCTCCCTCACCATTGCTGCTTCCTATATTTTGTTGACTGTTATTTTCACCCTTTTCCTGGGTTTGTGCACTGTTCTTTTGGCTCTGTTGTTCGTATGTTAGAGCAATTTTGTTATTTTCCTTCTAGGCTACTCTTACACCACATACTTGCTGTAAATTGCTTGAAGTATGTAGGTTATATATGACATCATCCTGGAAGACTAAAACCAGTATGTTATTTCTTCTACAGCTAACAGAGCAAGAAGTAGAAACTATCTTGGATAAGGCAATGGTTTTATTTAGGTTTATGCAGGAGAAAGATGTTTTTGAGCGGTATTATAAGCAGCACTTGGCAAGAAGACTTCTTACAAACAAGAGTGTTTCAGATGACTCTGAGAAAAATATGATATCTAAATTAAAGGTAAGACAATATTTGTGTACTTTTTGCTTCGTTTATTTATAAATATGATTTCTTTGGCCTTATATAAGGATTCTATACATAAGCTGCACCTTGCAGTTAAATACAGGTTTGATTTTTTTTAAAGCCCTAACAGAAAATATGAAGTGTTATTCTGAAATGTTATGTAGAAATAAAAAGAAGGAAATGCTGGAAAACATCTGAAAATGGTGTAAATTCACAGAGGGTGTTTTTTTGTGTTCTTTTTTGTTAAATTGTATTGTATCCTTCTGCAGATTAGCAGTAATGTTTAATGCTTTTTTGATGTAGTTTGAGATCGATTGAACAAAGATCTTCATACCAGCGTTTGGAAGCATTTTGCTTACTTCTCTTGGTTCCGTTTATTCTGGTTGTAAGAGTGACCAAGAGACTTAGAAGGTAAAGCCTAAAGATTAGCAATCCTTGAAGCAGCTTCTAATGCCCTAATGCTTCTAATGTCCGGTATAAATGCATATATTTGTCCATATGTCCATGTATGCGTATGTCGCAGATTGAAGAAAGATCTGGTGATCTTACTTTGTACTGTGCACGTGAAAATGATGTGTACTTAAGATAAAAATCTTTGTGCATCAAAAAACATTATTTTCTCATCATCATCATGTTACAAAACGGGTGAGTTCATAGACGTTGGTCTGTTAAGTTTTCACTTTTATAAGGTGAGATAAAAATGCAGAAATTATGCCAAAAAAATACTGTAATGGGTGAAAAGGGAGGGAAACCACATGTACGGAGTTAGCATTTGTATGAGACTTACAAACTGTAGCTGTTGAGTTCACGTATCAGATCTCTTTCGTAGCCCTGGCACAATGAGTGATGTTGTGTGTTTCAGACTGAATGTGGTTGTCAGTTCACATCTAAACTGGAAGGAATGTTCAGGGACATGAGCATCTCAAACACGACGATGGATGAGTTCAGGCAACATCTTCAGTCGACTGGGGTAAGAGCACAGCTTCTGCGTGCTTCTCCTTTTACTTCAGTGCAAAACACAAACCTTTATCCAGGCGCATGGGTTTTTTTTTTGTTAGCGTTCTCACATGAGAAGAAGGATTTGGTTAGCATCCTCGAATTAAATTTCGCATAGTGTTTCTCATGTCTTAAACTCTGTTAGTATTTCCCGAAATAGAAAACTCATTTCAAAAGCTGATTTACAGCCCGAACAGTACCAATTTCGCTGCGTGGAATCCCGTTCCATCTCCATTGCGTCTCCTAGGCTGCGCGGGTCACTCCTCCGCCGGCCTCCTTCCTCGTGGCCGCCAGGGGGCGCGCCGCGGCCGCCTTCCCGGCTCCTCGCAGGGAGCGCCGCCCCGCCTGCTGCCGCTGGGGGCGCGTACGGGCTGGTTCGCGCCTGACAGCGGCGGGGCGGCTTCAGCGGAGGTTGTAGAGGCACGCGTGGACAGATACAGCTGTTTGTGGGCGGGCATCCTTACTGCAGCTTTCGTTCTTTAGAATCTAATGGTGTTTTCCTTCTAGAATGGTTAAAATATGGATGTCAAGAAAAATTTTTAGAGCAATCCCACTTTTTTTTTTTTTTTTTTTTTGGTGAGACTTCTACATAGCATTGTTCTATGTTAAAGGCAACCTGACAGTTTTACCTTGAGTTAATATGTGATATCTATATTTCCTTCTTAACTCTGTGCAGCTAGTAAGGCAAAGTTCAACTGTTAACAGCTATCCTGCTAGGTCTCATTTGAAACTGCCTTATTCTTGGCAAGGGACCAGCAGTTTGCCCAAGGGCTGCCTTTTGTTCAGCCCCATCGCCTTTTAATGACACGTTTGGAATATTTGTTTTTGATGGAAGCAGAGATGATTCTGTTGGTGTTTGTAGTATTTGAGATAAAATAGATGTCTTGTTTTCTTTGTTTTGAAGTATTGCTGTTAACATCTAGGTATTGCTGCATTCCGTAAGGAATAGTCAATTCTACTCTTTTAAACAATTTATATGCCTCAAATACGTGCAGTGCCTCCTAGAGGAATCAGAAATCTGCTCGTCTATAAATAATCTGACCTGCATAGTCTCCTGCTGGATCCTGTGTCCCAAGATATGGGTAGTGCCAAGGTCTATTTAAATCATGATTGGTTTGATGTCATTAAGGGGAGAGCCCAGGATAACATTACTCAGAATTCTACAGCTGCAGTTCCAAAACCTTAAATTGTTAAGAGTTGTTTTAGAAGACTAGATCACTTTAAGGCACTTTCCATTTGTTCGTACCATTTTTGCAATGAAGAGATGGAAAGTGAAGGGCTTACAGAGCTTTTCTGGGTCTGCTATGTATAATGTACGATATGCGACATTCTAAATTTATACTGTGTTCTAATGTGACTGAGACCAAAAATCTCAGGGAAAGGCTGCCACTTTAACTGGAATGATTTCAGTTCCTGATAAAGACATTTTCTTTATCTTCCTGTCTTCAGCAACCTGGCTCTGCTGTACGTAGTCAAAAGGGGAAAGCCCGTTTAGAAAGAACTGTTGTATATATTATGAATTCCATTCATGATCACAGGTACTTCACTCCTGGTTAGCACTTTAATAAAGTCTGTACACTCTTAAATGCCACGGGGAGTAACGTGGAGCTTTTTGGTATATCATCTGGCATTCTGGTGATGATGAGTTCATTTGTTCAGTGTTGGTAAAACAATGTTTATAGGTATACATTCTATATTTTTGCCTTAATCTGTGCAAGTCGTGTACATTCTACATGATTTAAAGCAAACAAACAGTAAAGCGCAATCTTCTTTTAAAACAATGGACGTTTTCTTCCGATTGCAGGTCTCATTAGGTGGTGTTGATCTTACAGTGCGGGTCCTCACAACAGGTTACTGGCCTACCCAGTCAGCCACACCAAAGTGCAACATCCCTCCAGCTCCCCGACATGCTTTTGAAATATTTAGAAGGTATGTATTAAAACAGGCTTTGAGGTAGAGGTATTAAGAGCAAACTTTCTAAACTTAACTCACAGGTATGTTTTGCCATTAGAACAAAAGACGTGCCATCATATACTGCTCTTTCTCAGTTGATGCAAAAATTAGAGTACAGTATTCCCATTTTTAGATTTGAGGCTTTGGGGGTTCTTAATGTGAATTCTAATGCAGTGCTTTGAAAAAGGAGGAGTTAGAAATTTCCTTAATTGCTATGGAAAGTACACATAATTACTAAGCTTCTACTAAGCAGTTTCCACTTGATACGTACTTTACATTTTGTATTTAAGTTTTGGATTCATTTAAATTACAGATTTTATTTAGCCAAACACAGTGGACGACAGCTGACACTTCAGCATCACATGGGCTCTGCAGATCTCAATGCCACTTTCTATGGGCCAGTTAAAAAGGTAAAGTATGAAGGTGATGAGTGTTGAATTTGAACATTTAGAATAAAAGCTAAGCAAGTGCACGCTTGTATTAACTTCATTTTATATAATAAGCTTGCCCATTGATAATATTAGCAAGAAGTGCCTTTTCATCCCTTCTATATTCTTCCTTTGTAAATCTTTGAAAATGTTTTCTTCTAAGTCTGATTTTAACGTGTCACAAATCATCCCTTTTAGTTCCACACAGAAAAGAAGTAATTTGAATGTTGAAGGAAATTTAGTGTTCTGCGGGTTTTTTGACTGGAGTAGTCAAAAGTAAAATGAAATTTATCTTTAGACTAATTTTTGTTAGTGTGAAAACATACTTTTAAGCCAAGTGTACCCTGCTTTTCATATGCAGAGTGCTAGCAGTGTAGACGTTTTTCCAAATGTGTATAATACTTAGTATTTATATATACAGGGAAAAGCTGGAAGCTATTCAGGTGGTGGAGCAGATGCCCATAGAGGCTCTGGGGTTTGTTCTTGGAAATGCTCAGTATTTGACTGGATGGCGTCTCGAGTGTCCTGTTCTGTATGGCCTGGCTCTGAGCAGTGGCTGGACCATGCAACATACCAAGGTGCCTCCTACCTAAAAAATCCACTGTGATTGTAAGATCACCTACTGGAGAGAGATTCTGGTTATGCCACCAGGCATATGCCATTCTATCACATCTGTAGACTGAGCTCCAGGATAAATTTCATCATGTAACTTCCATCTTGCTGAGAAAATGTTTTGGAGTGAGGAATGAACTGACAGTAGTTCTGTTATTTTTAAAATAGGAAGATGGCTCAGAGGTTGGCGTAGGAGGTGCCCAAGTAACTGGCTCAAATACACGGAAGCACATATTGCAAGTCTCCACTTTCCAGATGACAATATTAATGCTCTTTAACAACAGAGAAAAATACACCTTTGAGGTAAGAATTGTTTTGTTTTTTTCTTACCTGTCTTTCAAATAAATTTTTCAGACTTTCTTGTTCTATTAGCTAGGTATTTGAAGAGCACATGCTTGTCATTCCACTGGAGTATGGCTCAAAGTGATAAATGTTTATTAGGAACAGATCAGCAGCACTAAGTTATCTAGAAACAGTTACAGAAGAGGATGTCATTTGGGAATGGAAGTTTTCAGGACTGTTGAAGAGGATTATTGAGTATGGTTATTCCTTGGCTGTAGAGCAATAGGAAAGCTGAAGCTGAAATGCAGCAGGTGGCTCAGCTTGCTCATTTTCTTTGAGGAACTGAATCTATAAGCACAGGGTGAAAAGGGATTTTTGTGTCATTGCTTTTTAAGCAGTTAAAGTGTTTAAACTGGCAGTCTGGAGTGAGCTGTAGGATTAATCAAAGAACGTACATCCCTTCTCTGACCTGGTGAACCAGAAAGGACAATAAAGAAGTTCCAAAGAGATTCCTAATATGGAGGCTGGAGGGGCATTACTCGGAAAGGTTGAAGCTCATAAAAGGTGGTGGAGAATGCTTTGGGATGGCATTCTTCTAGCCTGCTGTTACAAGGATGTTTATTTGAAACAGTTGGGATTGAGAAAGGCAGAGTTTAAGAGACTCTTAAATAGTACTCATAGTTTGTAAAAGAGTATTTTGGAGCTCAGAAAGTCCCATGTTCTGTGCGGTGCATTGCAGTAGCATTACAACTTTGAGTACTTCCTCAGCAGAGAACTTAAAAAGGAAGGAGGATTTAACAGCTAGGTTAGCAGCTTGGTTTTCCTAATTGAAATTGGGCTGGTAGCTACATTATTTTACAAATTTATTGGGGTTTTTTTATGAATAATAGAGGCTCACTTATTTATGAATAAATAATACTTGGTATTGACAAATACTACTGTAATACGTGCTCTAAACTATAGTTAATTTATAATTTATAATCTAATTATAGTTAATTTCACGAAGACCCGATGATAGAGAACTGTCTGCAAGTGTTTAGGTTGGATGTATTTGTTTTCTGTTGTTGAAGAGTTTTTAAGCTGTTCTTTGTGTCAGCCTATAGCTAAAACAGTAAGAAGGCATACTTACTTTGTTTGCCTTCTTTGGTGAAGTATGTGGGAGATGTCTTTCAGCAGAAAAGCTTGTGAAAATCTAAGTGTAGATTGAATTTTGTCTGTCTTCTTTGACTGCTGAAGATTAATTACTAAGTGCTGGCATATGCTGTTGTTCCAGTTAGTGTTAGAAGTTAGTGCTTTTACTGCGACGTAGCGTGAGAGATGGCTTGCAGTGTGCTTGAGTAAGCATAAAAGCATTCCTGATATGCAAGTGTTTCTGCAGATTCACAGCTGGACAGATTAATTTTAAGTTGCTTTTGTGGTTGGATAGCCTTTGCTATTTACCTTTGCTTTGTTTTCTTTGTATTCAGTGAGATTATTAACTGGAAACTTGCTGAGATTGTGAACAGCTGTTAACCCATGTGATTGAGAGAAAAATAAGATTGTGGTGATGCAAGAATAATGTGTAAGGTTCTAGAGAAATGTAAAGGATCATTACATAGCAAGATTCAATTCCTTCTCCAAAACTTATGCTGTTATTTTATTTCTTATGTCGAGGGTTTGTTTACATCAACAAATGAACAAGTGGCCATGTGGGTCTAGCTTAAGGTTACTTGCGTCTAAGAGGAAGGGTATTTGTGCAAGCCCTCAGAGCTTGTTCCGTTTTCATTCAATTCGGTTTCTTTTAATGGAATTTCATGTAATGCTCAGCTTTTTTTTTGGCTGAAGTTTACAAAGCAGCTCAATGTTTTGAAGGTTGAAATGTACATCTTTAATGATAACACTGAAAATGAAGGGAAAATACTTGGTTCTTATTATATCTTTAGGTTTCACAAACAAGAAATACAGATGTTGCTGTAGTAGAAGTAAAACTAGTGATTATTTTAACAAAAAAAGGGATGCTGGAACTTAAAAACTGGCATGCCTTTGTTCTCTTTTGCTCATTTCTGCTTTTGAAGAATTGCAGGTTGAAGCTTGTATGAATAAAAATCCTTTTGTCTTTTTTGTCATTTCAGCAACATGACTTTTTTTCCTTCTAATTTCCTTGTGTTTTTTCCATATAATAACCAGTCTTCATGTGTAGAATGGGACAAAGGCCATGCCTAGAATAATATCTTTTCTAGGTTCCAGATGGAGCTCATTTGGTAATGTTTTTAGAACTGAAATTGTGTAATAGGTGCTGCTTTTATGCACAGCTCTATTTCCTTCAAAATAATGCATTTTTGGACGTGTGGGGAAAAGCATTGTAGGGCCACTAAGATGATCAGAGGGCTGGAGCACCTTTCCTACGAAGAAAGGTTGAGGAAACTGTGCTTGTTTAGCTTGGAGAAGAGAAGGCTGCGGGGAGACCTCATTGTGGCCTTCCAGTACTTGAAGGGAGAGTATAAACAAGAGGGGAATGTCTGTTTACATGGGTGGATAGTGATAGGACAAGGGGGAATGGTTTTAAACTGAGACTGTGGAGGCTTAGGTTAGATATTAGGAGGAAGTCTTTCACCCAGAGGGTGGTGACGCACTGGAACAGGTTGCCCAAGGAGGTTGTGGATGCCCCATCCCTGGAGGCATTCAAGGCCAGGCTGGATGTGGCTCTGGGCAGCCTGGTCTGGTGGTTGGCAACCTTGCACATAGCAGGGGGTTGAAACGAGTTGAGCATTGTGGTCCTTTTCAACCCAGGCCATTTTATGATTTTCCTTTGTCTTGCATCAATTGTATAAACGTGTCTAGAAAAATGATATGCCGCAGACGAGGGGAAAGGAGAGCAGAGGACCATCTGTTTTTCCCATTCGTATTCATAGCTACATTTTTTTTTGTCCTACTTGAACTTTTTGCCTTCTTCTGAGGGAGCATATTGCAGTACAGTTCTTCCTGTGCTTCTTATTTTTAAGCTTGCTTATGAATTCTGAAATGTTTTGCACATGTTAATGGCTCAATTGGAAAGCTACAGCATGGAAAAAAACTTCGTTTTGCTTTCATCAAGAGCAGGGAACGCTTGTTTACTTGTTTATTTGTTTACTAGTTTACTTGTAATAGCAATTTAATTATGAAAGGATATCTTTTAGTTGTATGTTTCCAAACCTTGATTTCTGATGAACACGTTAGAGGCATTATGTCAAGTGTAAGCTGGATTTGGTTTATAGCCTCAACGTTTACCTAAGTCCTCAGGTCTTAAGTGCTACCTTCATTTGCTTGGTTGAATTTATGCTGATAGATCCATTTCAGTAAGAATTTTTGGTGTGACCATCTGAAGGATTACATCTTTGATTTCTTATTTTTTTTTAATACCACTTTGTGCTGAATCTGGAAAAAAAAATGTGAAGGTGACAATTGTTTTAAGTAAAGCAACAGATGAAGAAATAACTTTGAGTTGATTGTGAAAAGGCGTGTAGATGTCAGCAAAAATTAAACTGTGGGTACGCATCGCTTCAAATACTGTGAATGTTTCTGAATGTACTCGTCTAAGAATACTCTTAAGAGCACTGACTATTTTCCAATCACCCACAGGCAGTAAATACCAGAAATAGTGAGATTTGGTCATGTTAGACTTTTGGAATTTCTAGTTCATTCAAAGTAATTTGAAATGATGTCCAAAAATACAGTTTGACATAACTTCAAATAAAGTTAGCATTTCACATGGAATATTGGGTACGTGGTTGCAAAATGAAGACATGTTATCTGTCTGAGCTTTGCTGAGATCTGGTTGTGAGTTACTGAATGGGAAAGGTGTTGCAGTTGATGACAGTCTTGGTGGCCAATATATGAAATCTATTACTTGTTCTCAGTGGTGGATGACCACAGGAGGATTATTTTGACTATTATCGTAAAATTTGAGTGCACAGAAGAAATAAACATTTAATAGAACTTGGTTGTACTCTGAAGTAGGCTTTCTGACCACTATTTAAAGAACTGGAGTTCTGTACAAGTCTTAGCCTCTTAAATATGGGGAGATGTTGCAGCTGTTTTTAGTCAGGAGGTCATCAATTTGACTTGTGTGCCATGAGAACGGGGAATTTTGGTGGACCACAGAAGAGCTGGATATTGCTCTTGGATCAATAGGTGATGGGGAAGCTGGTGAAGTGACAGCTTTCATAGCCAATGACATGTATGATGGCTGTTTTTCTGTTTGGTAGTTCAGTCTTTAGCTGCTGGGTGTCCCTTAAGAGTCTGACTGGGGATGTGAACTAGAGATGTCAGTAACTGCAAACACTCTTTATTAAAAAAAAAAAAAAAAAAAAAAAAGCAGATAATAATGAACTTCTAATGAAAGCAGTCTTGTTGACTGAGTTAAATTTGAAGAAGCAGTAGCTGGCCTTTCCCTAAAGCAAATGAAGACATCCGGTATAATTTGCTTACCAACTCATGATTGCCGCTTTATAGGCGTGAAGGATGGATGTTTTAAGCAGTCACTGCTGTTGTTTGTGTGATGTGATACTTATTTCTGCACTAGCTGTAAACTGATGAGGACGTTTTTCTTCAGGAAATTCAACAAGAAACTGATATCCCTGAAAGAGAACTGGTCAGAGCCCTACAGTCCCTTGCGTGTGGCAAACCAACGCAGCGTGTTCTCACAAAAGAGCCCAAATCAAAAGAAATAGAAAATGGACATATATTTACAGTGAATGATCAGTTCACATCTAAACTACACAGAGTCAAGATTCAGACAGGTAAGAGGCTTTTTATATTGTCTTGTCCTTAAAATCTCTTGTCTTAGAATGTTATTTTGTAAGCTTGATGTCCATATAGGCAGAAGGAAACGAGTCATATTTCTTAGCTGTTAATGATTGTGAAGCCAGGAGTTGGACTTGATCCTTATAGGTCTTTTCCAACTTGAGGTATGCTGTGACTTGATAAATCTGATTCTAGTTGCATCAAAACAAGAATTCAAATAATGGAAGTATGGAAGTGATAGTTAATAAACCTTCTGCTTTTCAAAATGTGTACTTCTGTCTTAAAAGGAGAAGTTAAAAGGGAAATTGGGATAGTGAATTTAAAAACATCAGGCTACTGTCTGATTCATAAAAAAAGATGTGTAAGTGTGTAAGTTATTGTACTGCTGTGAAATCGAGCCAAATCTTTATCACATGATATAACAGGGTTTATTTCCACACACATACCAGTTAGCTGCAGCGTCTTTTGGCCGTGATTTGAGTGGAGTTAACAAATGAGAGCAACTGATCGGTGTGACACAGCTTTACCAGCTCAGTGAAGTGCCGCTTTATGTTACATATAAGTAATATTGATATCCGTAGTTTAGAAAGCGCTCTGGAAATACTTTCTGACTTTGTCGTATTGCCGTAGATGCTCTTCAAAGTGTTTTGGAAAATAGCTTTGTAATTTGAGTACATCAAAGATTTTCTGACTTTATGGGTCTTGGTATGTAAAATACACAGCATTATTGGCATTTTAGTTGTCTTTTCATGCAACGCTGGTAATTCACATGCTGTTTGTTGTGCTTAATACAGCTTTGGGCTTATGTTTAGCCTGCTGTGTCCTGGGATGTGGGTGTGTAAATCCAGGTGTGCATACTTGTTATTACACTGCATATATCCTGCTGCTGAAGCAATAGCTGGGCTGTCTTCATGTGCATGCACAGCGCTGTGCTCTCAGCATGCTTACCACGTGGTGAGCAAGAGTGCAGCAACCCAATGAAGTGACCAGATCTGTGTGATCAGGGCCCAAGAACGTCACTGACAGAACTGAACAGGAGTCTGTGACAACTGTTGGAATTTTGGCATAGTTCTGCTTTATCATTTCACAAATTTCTGGGGTAGGGGAATATGGTTTGGAGTTCAAGATGGTTTAAGAGCAAATTTGATACTTTTCGTTTTTCTTACAAAGATGACTTTTAATGTGTATTGTTTTAAAACCAATAAATACATAAGGCTTTTGAGTGAAGTATGGGGGGGGGGGGCAGGTAGTGGGAGCAGTGTGGGAAGAGGGTAAAAAGGTGAGAAAAGGGCAGGAACAAAGCATAAAAAGAAGTGTGATACGTAAGAGTAAAACTGTTTCACCAATACGAAGGTGAAACAGTTGAGATGAAGAGGATAAAGAAAGTTGGATTGTTTCATCTGACTGAGGAACTTCTTAAGTATTTAACTAGTTTATGAAGAAAGCTTTGAGTCATTTGTCTATTTAAATTAACAGATTTCATTATTTTAAAGAGAAAAATATTTAATGGGAGCATGGGGGTGGTTGTGCCTGTAAGCAGGTCTGAGTACTGCTCAGATTTTAACATAGCAGTAATTCAATAACAGATCGCTACCTTGTCAGTTGCTATCAAAATATGCCAGAAAATGTTAAGATGTTCTTACGGCTGCTTTTCATAAAAAAAATGAGTTTGAGAATGTGAAAACTTGGGGAAGTATTATTTGATTTCTGAATGGAATAAATAGCGAAGCTCAAGCTTGCACAACATCAATTTTAACTTTGCTAAGATACTTTGTTCTCTACTTTTTTTTTTTTTTTTTTCCTTTTAGTGGCTGCCAAACAAGGAGAATCTGATCCAGAAAGGAAAGAAACAAGGCAGAAAGTAGACGATGACAGAAAACATGAGATAGAAGCTGCTATAGTTCGGATAATGAAATCTAGAAAGAAGATGCAACACAACGTGCTAGTAGCAGAGGTATATTTGTACATAGTTTTAATATGGACTTGGAAATTGCTTTTGTTTTTCCATTTGATTCATATGAGTTACACAAGCCTAATGTGTAACCCAAACCCTCTGGAGGGTTTGTGAGAGATTGCAATTAATCCATCCTGTTTTTCCCATTTATCTAAAGACACGTAAATCCATACCCTTTAGTTTAGAACGTATTCATGTGTACCTGATCTTCCTTCCTCCATTTACTGCTATTAAAATGTCATCATATTCCTTAAGTACCAATTGCCAGTGAAAGCCACCGCTTAGCATGAATTATTTTCTGCTTTGGTCTTGTTGCTGACTGTTGGGTCCAAGATTGAGAGTTTCAAACTCTGCAGAGAAAGAGTGAGAGTGCTGCTTCTCTCAACCCATTGAGTTCTGACACCTTTGCAAATGGGATGCGTTTTCCACTCTTGCACTCTTCTTTGGTTGTGAAGTTGAGTGTTTCCAGCTTGACCATTCCTCTCTCAAAAATGAGCAGGCAGCCGAAGGGAAAAAATGATGGAATAGTGAAGACTGATTGTTGTTTCATGGTTGTAGCCAGCCCTGCCTATGGACAATTTTCTGATTATTTTGATTAGTTAAGATACTTAATGATCTTGCTTGACCTGTAATTTTACGTTATTGTTTTTAATGTTATGTTTTAGGTAACTCAGCAGCTGAAGGCCCGATTCTTACCAAGTCCAGTTGTTATTAAAAAACGTATTGAAGGACTTATTGAGAGAGAATATTTGGCACGAACACCTGAGGATCGCAAAGTATACACTTACGTAGCATAAAATGCGTTCAGAAAATTTGATTTACTCTTGGACTATACTCTTCGCATGAACTGGGAAGTTCTTTTAAATCATTAATATTAAGACGACCATCTCTTCTATTAAATTACAGTACATGTTCTAGACCATTCAGATCAAGCCTTTTACTCCTTTTGAGAGTTTTCAACATGAATTGATTGAGCTTCAGGCTTTTCAACGTTATCCCTGTAGAGATCATCCTTACAATTCTTTGGGAAAATGTGAATGTGCCGCGTTTGTTTTCAATACTGTATGAAAACAGAAAAATAAAAACAAATTTAGAAAATACAGCTCATTAAAAAAATAAAATTGTTGGAATTTCATTTCCCCAGATCTTCAGTGTTGATGTAAATGTGTTTCTGTAGTGTTGCTTAGCACTTCGCGCATTGTATGAGTTGGGTTAAAGACACAACCGCAGCCGGTAAGACGGAATTCCCAGTTATATTGCTCTGCTTCAAATGTTTCTTTTACTAGCCATGTTTAATTTAAATATTTGGAAACCTTCCGAAGACCCGAGAATACAACTTGAGCATGTTTCACTCTTCCAGCTGCACTCATTGTTTGAACAACATGAATCAGGAACTACTGGGGGCTCAGAGTAGACCATAATAATTTTGACTTTCCCTTCTGTAATTTGAGTTCTTCTAAATTATACTCTAGGTTTGTTCTGGTTTCTTCATAGGAAAAAGGAGAAGATATTAGTGTGTATAAACTGTATAATAATTTTTGCTGTTGTACTCACTGCTGATGGTGGATTGTACAGGGCGATGTTTTTATTTCACTAAATGTAGACAAAATTTTAAAATAAATGGATCTAGTGTACACAACCAATTCAAGTGTGGTAGAGTGCAGGAGTGGCAATCCTTGGAACTGAATGCCGTCCTCCGGGGAAACGTACTGGGATTATATTTTGTCAGTTAATACTGTAGATGGATCTGTAGCCCCAGGGTTTCCCATCATAAGTACGCATTTCAGGAGATTAAAGTGAAGCCGGTGTGCACTATTTGCTTTTAAAAATGCATTTTAATCATGCAATAAAAAAATGTTACTATAATGAAACTTTCAGTTCTTAAAGCAAAGCTTTTATCCTTTCTGTCAGCATGCTGCAAAAATAGATTTCAAATTGCAGTTCAGTGGCACTATTATTCTCATAGAATTTGTTTGAAGCGTGCATTGTACTGCAGAGTTTTTATTAAACTGTTCTTCTGACGTTGCAATGCATATCGCATATCACCCAGTTTTTCTGCTGTAAATATCTGTTTTAATTTGATGCTGGGGTTTTTTGGGGTGGTTTTTTTTTTTTGGTTCACATTGTTTTCATCCATAGATACTGAAACATATATTTGGGATGGACTTCCCAAAACGTGGAGCTGGAGGTGAAGCAAAAAGGAAGTTGGTTGTAGAGCGCTGCGGTACTGCCAGATTTTCTTCATTAGCTGTGTTAAGCAAATGCACTGTTGTGTAACGTAGCGGTTCACCTGAAGGGTATGTTTGATAATGCACCTCCAGTTTCATCCCTCTCTACAGCCTGTTAAGATGAAAAGCCTGGCTGTTGTTCAATGGTGGGTTGCTTCTAAGGAGGAGGACTGGAATTGGGATGGTTTCAGCACAATTTATTCTAAGGCCTGTTTTGGTTTTTTTTATAAGGTCTTTGCTGAAGTTTACTAAATAAAAATAAGACTTTTCCCTAATTCAGGATTTACTTTCACTTAAGTAGAAGGAAGGTAACCGAAGAGGCGCTTAACCTGCTGTTGTTCATGAAGAATCTAGCTAGGCCGTCGGGCTGTCTAAAATGAATTTGGAGGCAATTATTACAATGCCTGTATGTCTCCACAGGTTATTTTCCAGTGACATTAGAAAACTAATAATTGTTTAGCCAGTCTAGTTTTGGATTGTGTCTTAAAGTCTTCCTAAAGTTGTAACTAGTTCTTCCATGCATTGGTATTAAGGCTTTCTTTTCTGCATTATCTTAGTCCCTAATAGCATTCATGTGGCAGTTTTATGTTAATACTTTCCTATGTGCTTTTCAGGAAGGAGTGAGTTCACAGCCTTTTCCCCCGTGGTTTAGAGATATTAATGTTGCTATCCATGACAGCAGGACTTTGTGTTGCAGTTGTGATTTTGCTGTGCATCAGCTGAAGCTTTCTGCCTCTGGTTGCTTTGCTCTTGGCAAGCGTGAAGTTAGACGTCCCAAGCCTGAATGTTAGATGAGCAGCTGTCCAGCTGTGTTTAAGGAGTGGATGGGTCTGAGTTGGTTTTTTTTTTTTATCTTATTTTTTGGCCAGCTTTGCATGCTAGAGTTGCTAAAGGAATAACAGATGGTGATAGCTATTTTAGTAACAAATACCAGAGTATCGTTTCCATTTCAAGTTTAATAGAATCTTGGAGATACCAAATGTTCAGGAAGGGACTTTTACCGAAGTCACCTTCTAGAAATGTCTTTGCCATTGAATAACCAGGTCACAGTACCAAGGAGTTCAGGATGGAAATGTGAAAACTTTGATCAGATGCATCTGAACAAGATATCGCGATGACTCTGCTTCAGGTGAGTTTGATGCCTGTGCCTTTACGTTGTTTGTGTACGTTGGTGAATCATGTGATTCTGTGATCAGTGAGATTTCTTTTAGATTCCATAGTAGAATTCTGCTGCTTCTTACCTGATCTCACTTTTGGTCTTTCTTTCTTCATTCACCTTTAAACTTACTTGTAACTTGGTTAAAAGCTCATTAATAGGTTTGCAGAGTCACATTTATGAGGGTAATTATTAGTAAGTTTGCTTTCCTTGGGTTAATTTACAGGTAAATGCTGTAACAACCCATTAACGTGCAGTTTTATTTTTCTCAAGTTTTCAAATGAATGGTAGACTTCAAGTTTTATATCTGTTGGAAGGTACATACATACACAAGTTTGCTTTAAAGGGGCTGAGATTATACTCACGTACCATTGTAACAAGTAAGCATATCCTATTTATCCCTGATTTGGGTTTTGCTCTTTTTAGCTAGCTAGCTGCCTTTGCAGCTAGTTATTTGAGTGAAATGTCTCTCCTTGCTGCTGTTGATGAAGACAAACTTTGCTGTGAGCATCTTGAAGCTTTCAGTGCAAATCACTTTCTGTGCTTCTTACTTTTGGTCAATGAGAATTTGGCGGCTGCCCTATGAATTACTTTTCTGGACTTGAAAACAACAAAAGCATTGAACTGAATATTTTGGACGACTGAAATCTTTTTACTCACATATGTCATAAGCAGGTAGCGTGGCAGCTGGTAGGAGGCATGTTGTATATGGTAATGCATCCTGTTAGGATGGCTGGTTTGGGTGGTGAGCTCTCACAGGGGGCTTCCTGTCAAAAGCAACAGAAACTGAGACTGCTTGTGAGCAAGGAATAACACTGACTTATTTTAGTAGAGATGTTTTATTACCTACGCCTTTTCCTCTGGCTCCCCCCCCCCCAAAAAAAAGACAGCCACTTTGCTTTTACAACTGAGGAAACTCCCAGTTAAGCAAGACATTGGGCGAAGTCATTCTGATGCCATGGTTTTGTTGGAGAGGAATGGCATTAAGCAGCTGCTCATTGCGTGCTTTAATGAAGTTACTGCTGCTGTCTGAGGGCTCGTGGCAGCTACACGGTGTGCACAGAGGTCTGGAACCGCTGCTCTGCAGTGCCGGTTTGGTCCATGTGTTGTGGCTATGGGTGACACCAATGTGGAACCGTATTTTGCACTCAATCTGCTCAAGTAGTTATGGTATCAGAAAAGGAAGAGTAAGGGAGAGGTGGGATTTTAGCTTGGAACTGACAAATAATATAGAGGGAAAACTGAGAACACTGTTCCAAATGGTAGGATGTAGCTTCTCATTTTCAAGTCACTGATTCTGCATGTAAAGCTTTTCTTTTGTTAGCTGCAGTAAGAATTGTGCTATGAAAGCGCAGTGTAGATGTGGTCCAAGGCAGTTATGCTGTCTCTCCAAGTGGGCTGTTAGCGTTATCGTTCCTTTGTTGGTTGGTTTGCTTTTTTAACCTTGATTTTAATCTTGGTTATTTATGAATTTTATGAGATTGGTACCTGGAGCCTCAGCTGTGATCACTTTGTATTCATACTATGAAAGACACAGCTCTGGCTCTTGCTTTAAGTAGCTTGCCATTGTATTTACATCTAACAGATTTCTTTATTTTTACAAACTTTGAAATGAAGCCAAGTTTTTAAGGGACAACATTTTACTAAAACTTGAAGGAAAAAAAGGCATAGACAGAATGGTGAGGTCCCAGCTGTGCTGGAAATGTATCTGTTGAAAAAGGCTGTAGCCCTTGCTTTCTACTGTAACAAATAGAGGACTTGATTCAGCATGGTCAGCTCTTCAGAGCAAAGCAGTGGCTGTGGGTCCTTTGCCTGCATTTGAAAATGCACACCTCTGATGCCTGCCATCCCTCTGCTGGGAGGAGCTTATACCTGCATAGCACAGGCCGAACTGCTGAAGAGCCACTTGGCATCACAGTGTGTGAGTGTGAACATGGAGATACAGCTGACTTTGCCCAGGTGAGCTTTTATGAGTCCAGAGAGAGAAAAATCCTGTCTCTTGGTGGCTCGCTCATCAGCACCCAGTGCGGTGTGGCCTCTGCTCACATCTGCTGCTGCCCCTGGGAGGGCTTCTCTTGAGTCATCTGCAGCCGTGCTGAATGTATGCTTCTTACATAACTTGCTGGATCCTTTGTCTTCTTACTGTGATCCTACGTGTCTATGCATTGCTGAGGCTGCCTCTTCCCCCGCCTGCCCCAGGAGGAAGCTCAGGAAACTCCTTTTTGTCTCTTGTGCGCCTTGAAAGCCTGTCTGCTGTGTGCACTGCATGGCGCGGCATTTCCTAGGGCTGAGCCTTGAGCTGCTGTGTCCTGCTGACGGCAGGACCTGAGCTAACAGGCTCTGGTTATGGCTCCATTTTTGTTCTGTTTTCTGCTTGGATCCTGATTTGCTGTGTGTGATGAGCTCTATTTTCTGCGTCTAGTTGCTGATAGATCCCTGCCGGATCCTCTGTACTAGCTGGTTAAAAAGGAGAACTAAGGACTACTTGGGAGAGAAGTCCCCTTTTGTAAGTGCAGTAAGTCAGACTGCTTTCCTGCTCTGGCCGCTGGGGTTTTACTTTCCTCAGAAATGATGAATTTGGAGGCACGGTGCTTGGGGCAGGAGGCAGACTGCAAACCTAATTGTGCTCAAGTAGGGCCCTGCTTCTGCTTTTTGTCTGAGTGCTGCTGTCGATAACTGTCATTGGCCTTGGTGTAGGAAGAAATTGAAATTGTCAGGAAAAAAAAATCTCATAAAGGCTAATGAGCCCAAGACAGTGCCTGGATTTAATGAGGCCTGCTCCTGTGCTGCTGAGGTAATTCAGTCGCCCTCCTGGAAGTTAATTACTGACAGTGTGCGACGCCTGAACCCTTGCCGTGTTGCTTCATTACAGAAGTTACAATGAACTTCTTAAATCCTGCGGTGCATCATCAGTCCTTGGGTGTCAGCTGGAGTGAAGGGCTCAGCACCTCGGAGGGCTGGGAGCAATCAAAGAGCTCATTATGGAAAAGAGTTATAATTCTGCTGTGCCCTCGCACCGTACGACTTGAAACACATCACAGACCGTACTCTGAGCTTCACACAATACAGTACTTGTTGGCTGTTTGCATTGGGCATTTATTTTTGCTGGGCCTACTGATGATTATACTGGTGGTCAGTATGTCCCTCACATGCTCTTACTCAGGTCAGCTCTCCGCAGCATGCTGTACCCTGTGCTGTGCTGCATGTCGCTGCCGTGTGCGGATGGTGTTCCGGGGCATTCTGTGAGTGCAGGCTGATTTTTCACATAGGGCTGAGCTGCTATTTTCCTAATCTCTTACAGCAATCTTTCCTGGCATGCCGGGTAGGTCACAATGAATAATGTGCTTTTCCGCTTGGCAGCCAGACTGGAAAGCTGGGGGAAGGGGAAGCAGAGGGAAAAGCAGGAGCTGCTCACATTCAGGGCTAGCTCAGACCCCTCTCTGTGAAGGAGGGATGCCAGTGCCCTTCTGTGGTCTCTGTGGGAACCACCTGGAAACCAGTTTAGCTCTTACCGGCTGCTCTGGGAGCTGGAGTGGGACTTGGTGTCTGCAGCGTTCCCGAGCTGCCCTCATCCCAGCTCACAGCCCTCACTCTGTGGCTGCCTTGTGAGTGTTCACATTACGGGCACTGTCGTCTTCCCCCTGCACTGCTGCTGCCCTGCAGAACAGCCACGCCAATGTGATGTGAGTGGGGAAATGGGGGGCAAAGAGCAGTGCGAGTCTGGTGATTGAGGGGACTGCATGGGCACGCAGCCTGACCCAGTGCTGGGAAATGCCTGGGGAAGTAAGCAGCTTGCCCTGCAGCAGGTTGGGGTCCCACCAGTGTGAGCCCAGAGGTACACCTGGTGGCGTCCATCCCATCATTCCTGCTCTCCATAGTTACCCGCCCTGTCAGCTCACCGTGTCCCCACAGGGTACCCGCAGGGCTGCTGCCACCTGGCCGCATGGGTATCCCTGCCTGCCCCGCCCCTGCCAGCACAGACAGGGATCACCCTGCTGCCCACTCCCAGCTTGGTCCTGATGAGCTCTCAGATTTGGTTTTCCTTGCACAGGCAGAATTCCCATTTTTCTCACCGGCAGGAAGGCAGATGACTGCCTGCCTCTTTGTACTCTTCCCTGTAGCAAAGAGTTGATGAATCACTTCCTTTTTTGATGTTTCAGTAATACTCTGTGTTGTTCAGAGCTCATTTGCAGCATTTTAATGTTTTGAACACTCACAGCCTTCGCTCTTCCTGCGATTGTCCAAGGGTTGGATGTTTTTGTCTCTGTCCCAACAGTTACTACTTGCTGGAAGTGCTGCAGCTAGCTTTGTCTATGTCAGTGCAAGCTGAATTTTCTTCTTAAGACCTTCTTATTGTACTTTGGTCTCATGACTGTATTTCTATTACTGAGTGTGATCTTTAAACAAAAGAAATGTGAAGCACAAATCCTTGTACCATTAAACCCTGGAGATCTTTAGGTGCATATAAAGCTAGGGGTGTATTTAATTAAAAAAAAAAGAAAGAAAGAAAGAAGGGGTGGGGGTGGGGGGGGAAATAGTCTGAGTTCAGCATTCTGGATAGCAGACGCTTCCACACACTGGGATTTCTGCACAGCAGCTTGTGGTGGGCTGAGCAGCAAGATGCTGCCCCATAAGGTGCACAGCCCTGAGCCTGGGCTTCTCTTGCAGTGCCTAGGGCTGATTCATATTGACCCTCATTGTTATCTCTCCTGTTCACATGGGTTTTTTTTCCCTTTGTTAGTCTGCTTTCCTTCCTTGTTTTTAAAGAATAGCTTATCTGTGTGCCCCAGAAGGGCGTGACTTAAGGAGATCACAGCAAGCTGAAGTGCAGCAGCTGACTGCAGGAACACTGTGAAGTTTTCACACAGCGAGCACCCGGAGATGTGTGCTGGTGGGAGAGCGACTGCACTCCTACTTCAGCCCTCCACCACCCTGCTCCAGGTACAACAGAGCCACTACACCACAACAGTGCCTCACCATATCAGCTGCGTGCACCCAGTGACCAGCTCCGGGTCAAACTGCTGGGCCAGAATGTGCATCTGCAGCTGAGCTCTGATGTGACGTGAGCAAACCAGGGCTGGTCCTGTCGCACCGTGGCACACTTTCCTGCCTCGCGCACGTGTGTGCAACCCTACCACCTCATTGGGTTGTTGCAAAGCTTCTGAGTGATCGAGTTCTTTTTCTACCTCGGAGTGCAGTGCTTGTGTTGCTGCCGCTCCAAACACTGCAGGAGGAAACTCCAATGTTTGGTTTGGTTTTGTTTGTTGAAGAGAAGCTTTATGATGGGTGACAGAGCAGAGCCTCTGATGACTGTGCATCTTCTGGCCAACTCAGGATACTCGGCTTCTCTGCAGAAAGCTGTGGATCGGCTCATGGATTGGATCTGCCCAGATGTTCAACTTTTCTTTGTGTCCGAGCGAGTTGCTCCACTGAAATACTACGAGAGGTACCGCAGGAGAAACTGTGACTTTCCTGGGATTTCTGTCCTCCTTTTTCTGCATGAGGACCTGGGAGAAGAGCGGATTCTCCAGGTCCAGGATCTCCTCCAGCGCCCGCCCTGGCACTACCAGTGTGTCCCGACCACCTGGGCACGAAGCCCTCCTCACACACCAGCTCCACAGGACTTCTATGGCCTGGATGACCAGTTGCCTGTGTGGGGCATCCGGCGGGTGGGCTGCGGCCCTGAAATCCTGCGTGTGACCCTTTACTGCAGCTTTGATAACTACGATGATGCAGTAGGGCTGTACGAGATGATCCTACGGAAAGAAGCAACCATGCGGAAAAGCAATTTCTCTGTCTTCGTGCTGTATGCCACTAAAACTACTACTGTCCAGCTCTGCCTGAAGCAGCTGCCCATTGGGATGGCTGCTGAGCCCAAGGAGTCATCGCTTTTGCAGTTCAAGGTGCAAGAAATGGGGCAGCTTGTGCCTCTCCTGCCCAATCCATGCATTCCTATCAGCAGCACCAGGTGGCAAACACAAGACTACGAAGGAAATAAAATTCTTCTTCAGGTATGTGTGTGCATGGTGCTTGCAGACCAGATGCCTTTTGGGTTTTTTTATTCCAACAAAGAGCAGGACTGATTCAAAATGGAAATTAAGGTTTTGCTTGTCCGTATTTTGTTTTTAATTCATGAACTCAGCAATCACCTTCCAGTGCTATGATGTCCTTGATAAATGTGAGCACAGATCCTTAGAATGCTTCCATACTGTTAGCACCTGAAGTAAAAAGTATTAGTACTTTTTTTTGAGCCGCTGAATTCACCTTTTTCCCTTTCCTACCTAAATCAGATGATAGTAGCAGCCTGTTCTCTTTCTGATGTGACCTTACAAATGCTCCTGAAAGCAGAGGTTTAGCACTGTACCATCCCAAACCAGGTGTTTTGCAAGTACAGGGCTGATGCAACATCACCCATAGTAGTTTTGTAATTGCAGTTGGGCAAAAGGGCTAAACAAATGTCATGGGAAAGCTGTCCCCTTTCTGTTGTGGTATGCAGCCCTGAGAGCGTGTGAACACAAAGCAAACCAGACGAAGATGGTGCTGAGGTGGTGGTGCTCACTGTGATTGTACATGGGAGCAGGAGGGAAGTTCAGCTGTGTGCTCTTTGCTTCGTAACAACTCCTTACACCTCTGGCTTCTTTGGTTGCTATTTGGATATTTTTATTATTATTTGGATATTTAAATTATTTAAATATATGTCCCATTTTCTTTCTTTTCCTTTCTTGGTGAGATCGTTATTACAAACCAGCCTTCCTATTCTGTTTGGCCTACTTCTGTGCCCCACACCTCTCTTCAGGACAGCCTCAGCTTGCCCCCCACCGGTTCAGTGTCACTCATGGGCCTGTTCAGGGATGGCTTGGAGCCCTGAGCGGTTTCAGTGGCTCTGGAGCTCTGGATGGGCAGGGCCTGCACTCCAAGTGCCTCCCATCACAGGGGGCTCAGAGTGCTGTTGCCTGAGTAAAGCTAGCACCGTGTTTTAAGGAAGTTCTCTCCGCCTTTCCTCAACAGGTGCAGGACAGCTCCAAGCAGAGTGAAGCAAACACTGGGCTTCCCAACCCGCGCAGTGCTGTTGGTGTGGAAGGACTGCTGCACGGCCCTGTCGCAGCCCCTCTCCCCATCGCTCTGCACAGTGCTGAGAAGGCCTGGGCCCTGAGGAGCAGAGTGACACCCGTGCCAGGCCAGGCCCTCCCTGTGCAGCAGGCCACCGGGGGCCTCTTTGGCTCTTCTCGGGGTGCCACAGTGCCCTCCCGCCGTGTGCTCATGAGCAGCAGGCAGCAGAAAGGCTGGCCGTGCCGGCCGGCAGCAGAAACCAACGTAGACACGGGGCTGGCTGTGAACAGAACTGCAGGCTGTCGCTGCTCACTGCGGCACGGCCTTCTGCAGCCATGGGCGCTGGGCACGGCCTGCACTGCCCCGCACTGTGCGCAGCCGCCATCTTCTGTGGCCAACAGGAGGAAAGCAGTGAGGCATGGGGCTCTGGGTTCCCACATGCAAACACAGAGAGACAGACCGGGAACCAGGCCTGAGGAGGAAGAGGAGGAGTTCTTCATATGACTGGAAACAAGTGCAAGGCAGGCTCCTCATTTCTGAGTGGTATCAACATGATTTTGTCTGGAAGCACAGTGGCCGGGCTGTGTGCAGGGCAATGGAAACTTCGACTGGGTCTGAAACAACAGAAGATGTGAGGCTGCGGGCTCAGAGGAACTGCTGAAGTGCGAGCAGGGCAGGAGAAATGAAGCCATGCAGGAGCAAGGATGTTGAAATGATGGTGGGGTGCTGATGGGGTGCAGGCTGTATGTGATTGATTTCTGCTTATTTCACTGGACGCTTAACAAAAAACACACAAACTTACACCCATGTTTTCCTATGATCTATAAAGATAGTGCTTTCCAGCGCCAGAGAGGTTTGGTGAGCTGGGTAGCAGAGCAGAGTGGCTGTGCTGCAGCAGGGGGTGAGGAGAACAGGTGTGGAAGCCTGAGGGCACCAGTCTGGCTTGTGGGCGTGTAGGGGCAGTGATGAACTGGGAGTGGGATTCCTGGGACAAGTGGCTTTAAACAGGCACTTTAATATGGCCAAGTTGTGGAGGGATGGAAGCACTGCCCTGGATGTAGTCATGAAGACATGGGGCTCTGTGGGGCCAGCACCACAGTACTGGCAGGCAACAGGCAGTGCCATCCCTGGCTCGTGCTTCTCCAGTCACTGGCTGTGCCAGGGCCGTGGCCACCTGCTGAGGGAGCAGCTGGTGAGCTTGGCTCCTTGGGGAAGGCAGTTGTGAGCGCACTCCTCTGTGCTGAATTTTGTGACATGACATCGCCAGTTGGTGCCTCTACAGACCCGGGAACCGCAGAGACGTGGCACTGAGGGACACGGAGGGCATGGTGGGGATGGACTGACAATCGGACCAGACGATCGTAGTAGTCTTTTCCGACCTTAATGATTCTATGACTCTAATAACGCGGCAGCTGCTGTGTGCGCGCTGCTGCTGCGGCTGCCCAGTGCTCCTGCAGCCCGGGCATCGCCTGCCCTTGTCACGCGTGGCGGCGACCCCTGCGCAGCCGGACCCTCGGAGCAGCCGGCGGCTCGGGAGCACCTCTCTGAAGCCGCCGGCGGAGCAGCAGCAGCCGCGCGGCGGTGCGGGGCTGCAGCGCCTCCTGGTGCCCACCCGCTGCCCTGCAGCGCGCCCGGCCTGGCCAGGCCCCTCCCGCCGCAGCGGAGGCTGCTGTCTTCGCCGCCGTGCCCGCTCCAGCCGCCCGGTACACGGCAATAAAAGAGGTGATAATGACAAACGGAGCCGGTCTGTTCCTTATTCGTTCGTTCTCCCAGATGACAAACTATCTCGGCAATTAAGGAGATCTGTCATATAAGCGAAGGGGAAAACAGAGACCTTCCCCAACGCGTCTCACCGGTTAGATGGCAGCCTCGGGTGCTGATGTGCTGCAATTTCATATGCGTTTGTTACAGGGTAGTTGCTGAGTGTACAGAAAGTTTAAGACAAGGCCCCAACGTGCTGGGTAGAGACTTTTTTCTAAGAAGTGCTCAGCTGGACCAGCTTTTCTGTTGGGGCAGGAAAAGAAAAAAAAAAAAAAGAAAAAAAAAATCTTCGTTTTAACCAGGAGTCATTTAATTCTAAAAGTGAAAACCGTAACTTCTCCCTTTTTGTCCGTAGCCAAGGAGTAGCAGATCACCCTCAGGCCGTTGGGGACTGATTCCATCTGTGCTGGTGGGGATGAGGCCGTGCGGTGTGAGGGAGTGCTGTTCTCTAATGATAAAGAACAGAAGCTCCTGCTGGAAGCCAGGCGAGGCGAAGGAGCAGCCAGGTGAGGGGAAGCAGGGGCTGGCAGGGCCCTATGGCACACTCCGGATGGGACACGCATCTTTTCCCTGTGCTCTGAGTGCTGGCATTTGGCCCTCCCTGTCAGATTTGCCCTCTGCTCGCACTTGAGGCCTGTCCCAGCCCACTGTCCCTCCCTGCAGCCAAGGGGCACGAGGTACCTGGGCACAGAGACGACACAGCAGCACGCATGCCTCAGCAGGTACTGAGCTCCCCAGCCTTAATGTGCTCCTGCAGAGGAGGGATGTGCAGGAAGGACCCGGAAGGAGTACAGTGCGCTTTCATTCCACAGTCTCAGTATTAGGTTTATCCTCACGTTGGCTGTCAGTGCTTTGCAGCTCTCATCAGCCACATACGTGGCAGGCTCCCTGCAGTGCCACTGGGCTCCCCAGGCATTGCACAGGAGCTTTGCTTTTGGTCAGTTAAGCCTGATGCCCCGTGTCTTTAGTACCTCTTTGAAATGAAGTCTAAGAGGTCTTCACTTTCCCCCCACATGCAATTATTCCAACAGAATAACAGAACACTCATGTAGCAAAGCTATTTCTTTTCTCTGCCATGAAATGATGGGTTTCATTATGCAAGCACCTGATCAGCCCAGGACTGAGAGCTCAGTTGTGCTGTGCGCTGGAGGAGAGGCAGGGCTCACAGCTGGGTTGGGCGCTGAGCAGGAAGGGGTTGCTGTGTTGGGCAGCGGTCAGCATGGGGCCGGGCACCCAGCAGGGGGCAGCGGCACCTTCAGCGACCTTCTCCTCCTCCAACTCACTGCTCCCACCACTAAACCTGCAGCTTGCTGTGCTGCTCTTTTTGATGTTTAATTCTCATAATTTGAAGGGGGCTTTGAGAGGGCTCCATCTCCCACGGAGCACTGGCATTAATATTCCAGTGTAGAATCTCAGTTCTGCTGATTGCAGGCAAGGGCAGATCTGATTTGTATTAACGTGAATTAATATTCCTGAAGAGTCCCCAAATCTTTCTTCTCCCCTGCCACCCTCCCAAGGCGCTGGCAGCCCGGCTGTGCTGGGAGGTGATTAGATTTGTAAATGCGTTCCTGCAGGCACTTGGTGACACTGGGAGTTGTCTCATCTCGTTTGTGCAGCTGAAATGGTGACAGCCCCGCTTCCCTAATTGGGATCGTCTCGAATCTCATCTTGGCATCAGAGCGTTGTGCTGAGCGGGCAGGAGCAGGGTGGCTCAGCTGTTGCAGTTGGTACCAGGCAGATGCTTGTCTCCCAGACCTGGAGGAGAGCCCAGATGGGCCCCGACAAGCAGTGGGGGCAGGAAGGAGCCCTGCTCAGCAGCACTCTCTGCCCCATGAGGTTGCAGCAAGGCTGCACCACCTACTTGTGTCTTCTGCTGGGCCAGACAGAGCACAGGTCTGTGCCAGGTTCCACACAGGATGGTGCCAGCCCTTAGTTCCTGCTATGCCCCATCATAAACCAGCAGGGAAATGCCCTGCCTCGGCTGCCGGCCTGCCTGCCTCTGCATGGCTGCCAGCCGGGTGGTACCACGTGATGCCACTGCCTGAGCATTGCTTCTTGTCCCTGCGTTTGTATTTCAGCATCACTGCTTTTTCCCTGCCTCCACCTGCCCCTTCCCTCCGCTAACACTTGCAGGCCCTGTGGCTGCTGTGCAGGAGGAGTGGCTGTCCTGCTCCCCAGGACAGTGGGCAGAGGTAGTGGGGCAACCCAGAGCGGCAGTTCTGAGGGCTGGGGTGCCTGCTGCAGCCATAGGGTCCCCAGACTCCTCCACACTTATTGTTGCTAAAAACTGGAGTGGAGAGACCATATATCAGAGTTAAAGCACCCAGGCCATGATAACTGTTATCCTTGCTTTCTACCTGCACCCCAACTTGCCTCCCGCCTGCCACAGGCACGCTATGAAGAATATGGGCTGCATGCCTCCTGACCATGGCTAGAGGGGTCTGAGCCATCTTGTTCCCTTGTTACTCTTTGGATGCATGCTTGAAGTGGAAGGGTGGTTTGTGTTTTTGCTTTTGATTTACCAGAACTGGCTTAAAACGCCCCCGGGATTCTCAGTTCAAACAAACAAAGGAGATTACGCTTAAGGAACCTCCCGGGATGACAGAAGCAATGTGATACCAGCGGGCACAAAGGGAGCGTGTTTTGGCCAGCCCAAAAGCTGGAAGCTTTGTTTTCAGCCTGGCAGTGGATACAAACAAGCGGATTTTGGTTGTGTTCCTCTCCCTCCCACATTTGTTTGTCATGTTAGATTGACACATCTTCAAAGAGTGACTGCATGTATTAGTAATAACACAAAGAGCTGCTTCCTTCAGACCGGACTACGGGGAAAACCCATGATGGGATGGGTGAGGGAGGAAGTAAATGAGTATTAGGAAACCTTGTGTTGTGGGTTGAACACGGAATTTCTCTGTGTCTATACCCTCTTTCCCAGGGCTTCCCGACACACTGGGTACACTGTACCTTCCCAGAGGGAGGTGGCAGCTGGGAGACGGCCAGCAACTTGCTGGGACCACCAGAACTGTCACAGTGGGTTAGATGCTGAGAGCCAATGCCCGGGCTCTGCTGAAGGGACTTTGGCCATCAGCTGGTGTCACCCACAGGCCCGTGGTATCACGCAAAGAGGGGCACTGAGCTTCCTCCCAGCCTGTATCATCTCCCCAAAGCCCCTGCTCTGGTTTTAACCAGGCTGAGGGTATTGCTGGGATGGGATGGGATGGGGTGGGGGTAGAAATTCGTTGACAATTTTGCTGTGGTTTCTCATCTTGATTTAATTCAGAACTACCGGGCTTTGTGGAGGGAATAGCTGATTGCAGGAATGTATCGTACTGATGCTTACCAGATACTTTTTTAGATGGGAAAATCTTTCTGTGTCACGAGAAAGTTTGCAAATGTTAGTTTTCTTGTAAATGAGAGTGAAACCAGATTTCAAGAGGTTTCAGTTTCTCCCAAACATTGAGTTTTGGCCACCTTCAGCCCTCTGGCAGCTGGCTGGGGCTGCTGAGTGACCTCCCCCCATGGCACACAGCACAAGGTGTTGAAAACCCGAGGCAAGACGCGGTACCAAGCCAGGTATTTTATACTGAGGAAGAGCAAAACTTTTCTTTCTTGAAGCCTTATTTAGTTTTGATGTTATGTCTTAGCGGAGACTTTTCTTTCCATTTCATTGTTCAAGTCCGGTAACAACCACTGGTGTGTTTGCAAGATTTATGTGATGACAGCCCAAGTGCCTCCCCAGCATTTTGTTTCTTCCTGTGCCAGGGTGCTGGCTTAGCCCACATCCAGCAGCACCCAGGGCTTGCTCTCCCGTGCTCTGCTCAGCACATCCCACCTTGCGCCACGCTGGCAAAGGTGAGAATGGCGAAGGACTGGTAAAACACTTTTTTCCGTCTTGCAGATTGCACTTGCACCGCTTATCTGGCTGCTTGATCCATGAGAACGTGTCTCAGAGCATCTGGAAATGTGTGGAGAGCTTCCATCCCCTCCCAGAGACTTGCGGGTCCTGGCTGTGCGCAGGAGGAGGACCGGAGATTTGGAGCCGTGGCCGCTCTGCATGGCAACATGCCTGTGAGGTTTGCTGTGCTTGGATAGAGCAGAACTGTGCAAAAACAGAACAAGATGGGATTTTTCCAGGTTTAATTTGAGCTTTAACTTGTTCCAAGTGTAATATTGAGATCTTGCCACTTCTTTTGTTTTCCACGCTCTGCTGTGCTCCGTGGCAGCAGCAGTCACAAGTGTCAGACCATCATCAAAGCCTGGTTTTGAGTTGTGTGTGAAGGAAACTACACTGACAATGAGAACACTCGCAGAGAATTGCCATGCCAAGGCTGCGTGCAGGTTTGGCACCCATTCTCCCCTTGCACACACCACAGTGATCTTGGAGCTTGGTGGATGAAGGTGGGAGTGGGGTCACTCGTGGCAGCCATGGTGCACGGGGCCACTGGGATTCATGTCTGTATTTCTCTGTTGCTGTTCTGGGTGGAACTCGTGTGAGTAAACCTATTGTGGTTTTAAGTTAACGTGCAGTTAGAGGAGGAAGATTATTTGAGTGTTTGCTCTGTATGTTTCTCCTTTGTCTTTTGTCTTGCTTGACTGATACATAGCAATGCACTTTGGCAAAACCTCAGCCTACCCATCTACTCTCATTAGCACTCCAGCATGTGTTTTTACTTTATGGAGGGCTGCACGGTGTTGCGGACGGTGATGGGAAAGGAGGTGATGTGGGTATGTGGCAACCACTTCTTACACTGACAACATCCTGGCATTTTTAGAAAAGCCAGAGTTGTCACACGTTTTGTTCTGAAAGCCATTTGTCTGTAATCTTCAACTGCAGTAATAATCATAATCGTCATCCTGCTAGCGCGGAGGATGTGTGGGAGAAACAGGCCTCCTTGAAAATTTCCTCCGAGCCCGTGCCAAGCCTGAAGCAATCTTTTTTTCATGACGGAAAGCCGTTCTCACGGCGGTGGGTAGCAGCCCAGCTGCGACGTGTCAGCGCCGAGCGCTCCGTCCCGCTCTGGAGCAGCGCGGCCCCGCTGCATCCTTTCGTCGGGCGTGTAGGAGGCGGCGTGGTCGTTTCTCCAGAAACGGGGAAACGGAGCCCTGGCTGTGCTGCGGCGTCCCCTGAGTCAGCACGGCGGCCCTGCGCCCTCCCGGCCTCGCGGCTCAGTGCCGCATGGCAGCCCCTGGGACGCAGCGCAGCCACGCAAAACGGATGGGCCTGTCAGAGCCGTGCCGTGTGCTTATGGCTGGGGAGGTGCTCTGGGCACGGGGCTTGTCACTGCTGCAGAAAATTGCCCTGCAGGGGGTCGTTTCTTGTGCTTCTTCCTAGCCTGATAGCGTGTAGTGGGATTGAGTTTTGGAAGCTGGATGAAAATCAATTCTTTCGAGTTTAAGCATTCAGCCAGGTGTGGTCGGTCAAGTCATTTTTCTGTCTCCTTGTGCTTCATAGACATTTCAGCAGTGGATGTCATCGCAAGCATAAGGAACGAAGTGATCTAAAACTCTCCACCAAGCAAGGAAATAGTATTAATCTTGTTTTATTCAGAGGGAGATGGAAATAAAGGGGACTGATACAGCTTGTACAACATCACATGGAGGATCTCTTTTACAAAAACCAGATCTCTCATCTCTTAATCTGAGGCATTAGCTGCAACAACATCCTTCTTCCTTAACATCCCTTCGTACACGCAGTAACTTTGCACTAGCGGTCTGTTTTTATTGGGCATTGCCTTGAGAAGTGATTTCTTTGAGCCACGGCCAACTCACTCACTGGCTTTTGTTCAGCAGTAATGAGATGGCTTAACATAACTTCAGGAGCATGCCAGGGCTTTGCACCTGATCAGGCATCCAGAGGTCTGAACCCTACATCCAACTCTTAGAAAAACATCCCCTGATATTGTTTGGAGAGAATCAGTGAGGAAGAGGATGAATGCAGATGTGTGACTTATGCCAGCTGCGGTGATCTTAGGTACTTGGGCCCGATTCTTTCTTGTGTTACGCTGTATCATCGCTCCCTGGTTCGGTCTGCATCTCTTCTGTCAGAAGATGTGGCCTCACATCAATGATGTTGGGCCCGAGCATGACTCCAGAGAGGCTGACTGGTGGTGGGCAGAAGGAAGCGAGGTTTTGGTGGTGGTAGAGGGGCAGTGCTGGGTGCTGGGTCCTACAGCAGCACGGGGCAGTGGGAGTGCCAGGGCCTTCCCTGTCACCCTGCAGCTGTGTTGTGCTGCTGGATCTGAACGGCGTTGCTGTGACTGAATTTGTTTGCTGTTTGCAGTAGTTTTCTCTTTGGTTCCCAGATCAGGCAGCTTTGGCTTGGTTTTGATTACCATCTGACCTCACTGCTAGTTCTCTTCTGCACTTGCTGTGTTGCAGTCATTTTGCTCTGGGCGGTATTCTGGGAAAAACTAGGACAAGCTCCTTGGTGCCTTTGGTAGATGTTATGCCTGGAAGGTGGCCCAGTGCTGTAAGAAATGCTCCTGACTGAGTAAGAGAAGCCAAGAAATAAAAAGTTAGGATAGCATTCCAGTTAAAACATGGGAGCACCTCTTGCCATCTCACAGTGGCTTAGCCTGTGTCATCACAGTGCTGAAAGAAAGGAGGACCCGGGTGCCGCAGCTCCCAGAAGACTACTGATCATGTGAACAACTGAAGAGTTTCCCGTGATAGCCTAAAACAACACCTTCTGCCTGTCTGTGTAGTGCTGAGGAGGGCAGCCCCACGAGGCAGGCCCCAGCGTGTGCTCCTGTTGGTGTGGGTGCTGCTGGCAAGATGTGGTTGTTCTGCTATAGGTTTGTCAAGTTGTTCCTTTAACAGGGCTCTGGCCTGACAGTGATATTGCTGTGCAAAGGGTGAATATTGAAATGTTGTCATCTAATCCTGAACAGGCACAAACTCGCTGTTTTTCATCCCTGCTGAATTTGCCATCCCTACTGAGTTATTCTTAGAATGTAGTTGAATAAAAGCCTAGCTTGTCAGCGTGGCTTCTTTTTTGATTGTATTTGTGCATTGAATCTAACCTACGGACAGTGGTGAGCGTCATACTGATTTGTGGAAATGCTCCTAATTCTTTGTCTTGTGCCTTTTTAAATGAAGCAGTCTCTGAAGTGTTTATCTACGGGCATGAAAGCCCCCGTAAATTGATGCATATTCCTAACTTCATAAGAACTGCATATTAATCTGCTTATTTTCCGTCTGAACAAAGGGCCTCCGGAACCCACAAACATAGTCATAATTCTCCTGATCTGGTTTGCTCCAAGGTTTTGCTTGACTGCACAGATGTTTTCCATGTATTTGGCAAAAGAGGGGTCAAAGCCTGCATCTGGCCCACCATTTCTGGCAAAATCCCTGATGTGTTTAATCCTTTTTGAACATGAATATTCTGAGAGCTCATTTGATTTATTAACCTGATTATTTTAATGTGGAGAAACAATGTGGAAGAGTGACCTTCGTTCAGGAAAATGCTTGTCCAAGTGTTTCTGCTCTGAATCCGTCAAAGCTCAATGCAGAGTGCATGAAGGTCTGGCACGCACAACAGGGCTACTCAGGGACTTGCCTGTTTGCAAGACTCAGGCATGGTTGGCTCTTGTGTTCTGCACTGTGTAGTGGGACCTGCACCATGGCGTTATGCAAACAAGGTCTGGAGGAGGGGTTAGGTTGCTTTTCTCTATAGCTGAGGGATTCCAGCCTGGGCAGTGCTACATGAGGCTCTTCATACAGGTATGGGCTGAGCTCACCTGAAAAGCACAACAAGGCATGTGCGGACTGGTCATCTGTAGTATTGCTGAATGAGCAAGAAGAGTTGGTTTTCAGATGTTACGCCATGCAGGTTTCATTAAACACTCTTCTCCATCTCCCCAAAGAGCAGGAGATCACCTCTTCCTATGTGCTTTGGGAATGTGCAGTGACTAAGCATCAGTATTATCCCCATTCTCTGCTGGGTAGAGCTATCTGAGTGTCCCCCATGTGTATTGAAGTGGGTGCTGTACGGCCGTGAGACAGATGGATGCCATCCTCGAGGGCTTTGCAATAGAAGTGTATTTCCTCAGTGAATGGCAGTGCTGCAGGATGAGTAATGCCCTTAACATTTTATACGGAGCTTTGCAGTCTGTGTGACGGGACTGTAGTCTGGGTCACTATTCCTCCCTTCCTATTACTCACAGATAAACTGACTAATTCACACATCATTGGCCAACAGTTTTCAAAGTTGGCTGCCTAAAAGAAAGCATCTTTAACGAGAGTGGCTGGGTTTCAGAAGCTGCTGAGGAGCCACTGATGCCAAGCATAGCCCAATTTACAATAACTGAGCCAAGTTTTCTTTACAACTTCAGACCCTGGTAGCATTATTGCCGTAACTGGGATTGGAAAGGTACTGGGCTCCAGCCAACCCCGAGAGCAGTGCAGCAGCCAGGAGCAGGCTGGGCATGCAGCGGATGCCCAGGGAGGTATCTGCGGGGGATGAGCACTGCTTTTGCAAGCTGGGTGTTGGAAAAGGAAACCGATGGAAACAATAACTGAAGCCAATAAACAATCCTGTATGCAACAAACTTTAAAATTCTCCATTTCGTAAGAAATAGCAATTGCTCGGGGCCAGTATCATAAACGCCCATCTCAGAGTGCTTCCCTCAGCTCTGACCATGACCAGATGTTTAGTCAAATCCTGTTAACCTCAGTTTCACAAGTTCAGGCTTTTCCTGTGCTCGGGGCCAGAACCAAAGCTCGCTGTTGTGATGAAGGGCCTCCTTGGGACGCAGGGGATCCAGGTCAAGACTTGAGATGGTTCGTGTGAATATTGGAAAGCAGTTCTCAAACAACTCTCACTGTGTTTTGAGTACTGTTCACTTCTGGGCTTTGAAAATGTGTCAGTGTAGGCATCTTTGAAAATCAGCCTCTGTGAGAGACACTGAGTGAAGCCTGGGGATGAGGAAGGACGCACTTCTAAAGACTCATGAAAAGCTGAGTTCATGCAGCTTGTATTGCGTGCTGGATGCATTATGTTCTCCTCTTCTGCAGGGAAATCTCAATGGGCAAAGAAGTCTGGATGTTTCAAAACGTTCTGCTTTTCATTCTGCTTGTATGGCATGGATCGAATAGCAGTCATCCAGAAAGCGGAAATACTAGTGGCAAAGTCAGAACACTTGTACAGGGTACAGATTTGCTGTTCCATTTCATTCTTCTATCCTGGTGTGACTTTGTGACCTCAAGAAATCCCTTTCTATCATGAAGGCTGTCTGAGGTGAGCTCGGTGGGCCTGCAGGTAAGTTGAGAGAGGCAGCAGGTCTCGCGGGCTTTCCTTTTAACTTCTGTCAGAGAAGAGTGAAGTCAGTGGGACACAGAATGGCAATAACAACTGTCTCCCAGTTACCATCCGTTATCACACAGGTAGTTGCTGCCAAAAATAATCTCTTAAACAGCATTGTTGGTTGGGTGTTGGATGTCTATTATGGCTGTAAGCATCTCTGAAGGAGCCAGTCTGCAGTGAGACTGGGATTCATCTCGGTTACGGTCTGATCTTCTGAACGGCTAGGACTGAGAAACCTTCAGCTGGATAGAGACTGAAGAGAGCTACAAGTGGCACAGATGTTGCATTTCATGCCTCAGTTGCCTCTTAGTCAGCATACAGCAGCACAGTGGGATTGGCTTGGGGCTCTGAGCCTGTCAGGAAAATTTTTCTTCTAATCCGTAAATGTAGGGCATCTGTCAGATTTACTTGGTTTTCACTTATCCCACGGTGATAGTGTGGCTCCATGTCCCTTTGACAGTTGTCCAATGCTTAGGTACCTTCTTGGCTGCTTCAGTGCAAAATCCAATACATAAATTTATCCTGCAATAACTCCCTTAGTTCACATTCTTGTCTATAAAATCCTTAAATATTTCTGCTTCAACCTACCCCCTTCTCCTGCCCACTCACATCTTTTACTTCCTGTTATAATAACACTCAGAAAAGTGAGTGGAAATCTTCTCTGTAGGCCTTGCAGAAGCTACATCTTGTTCATCTATATAGGAAGTCTTTAAACTCTTAAATATCACACAGCTACATGAAACAGCACTTTAGATTGCTTCGTTTTCTATTAAATTCTGATAGAGACAACTTAGGGACAGGAGGTATCTGCTTTTTTAACCCAGCTTGTGTTTCCCACAATTGGCACCTTCATGATTACATCTCTTTTCTGGTGGTGGAGAGCTGCATCCAGGAGCTCAAGCTGCGAAGTGGTGAACAAAGCCCTCAACTATCTCATGTGCTTCTTCATATAGAGGAAAATGGGCACAAAGAGGCTGGGTGGTGTCTTAAGGTAAGCTAAGAAAAGACCTAGCACGTGTACAAATAGCTGTCTGTTAGAGAACCTCGGGGTGGAGATCTTCGTGGTGGAGGATGAATCATAGTCTTGTGGACTACCCAGTGTTCTTGTCTAAGAAAACAAGCAGTTTGTTGCCAGCCTGGACAAAGAGTGACTTTTTGAGCAAACTTGTTCCAAGCCAGTGAGGACAGCATGTCTCATCCCAGGATGTTAGAAGTCCTTCATCTGATTCAGCTCTCTTAATAGACTGCCTACTCATCTGCTAAGAACAGAAATTAGAGTAAAGCCTTGTACCTTTTTTTCCTGGTATCTCATATGACTCTGCTGGCACTGATGGCTTGCACCAGCGCATCCTAAATCTAAAATATAGAAGCAATGGGCTGTTGTTGACTGTAATGCTAACAGGATTTAAAAGGCAAGTTCTTGCATTCCTTGGTCTCTCTGTACCTCCCTAACCAGCCTCTTGGGCACACTGGGCTGTACCAGTTGGTGTGGACCCGAGGTCCCTAGAGCTGTGGCATGGTGACCCTGGCATCATTCAGCTGTGCTCCAGGCAGGGAAAGCCAACCTTGTTAGCATGAGAGGTCACGTGTGCTTTCAGGTGGTGGTTTAAGTCAGACTGAAACACCCATATTGCACAATACTGATGCTTACAGAAAGCACAAGTGAAAGTGGAGTCCATGTACTGGGTTTCTTGATGGATGGATATTCCTCTGGGCTGGATAAAGCTGTCTTGTATGTCAGGCCTCTGAGCTGCTCTTAGCAAAGGGGAGTGGAGCCATCATATCTGTTTGATTTTCACAGCTTTCGTAGAACTGCACTTAGACTTCTAAATTTACTTGTATGGAGAAAGAGCCCCTTGTGCTCCTCAAGCACCAACCATGGTAGGATGAGGCATTACTTTATACTCTTTATAGGCATTACTTTATACTCTTACATCCATGCAAAGATTTTGTGCAGGCAGAAGAGAAGCAGGTCTGAAGAGTGCTTCCCCTCCTTGAGCCCGTGTGTTGGGATGTGCACACATTCCATCATCCAGTACAGGGCAGTGTATGGGCTGGTGTCACACGCAGCTCTCCACTTCTGTGTATCTTCCCTAAGAAGAAGTATCTCTGTCTTTGGCACCAGCTGTCCAAATGAGGAAATGTTGGTGTTTTGCTGTGTGTCAGGGTATGGAATCTGAGCTTTGACTGCTGTGCCACGAGGAGACAGCATATCCTTCCTCCCTTCACTGTTTCAAATAGGCTGATTTGAACACTGCAGCAGGTTATGGCACTGTGGGTGTTCAGAGTTTTGGGATGATTGATCACCTCTCATAGAGATGCAGATGGTACTGTGATGAGCTCCAGATCCTTTCAGTTGAGCATCTCCAGGGACAGCTTTATGGACCAGGCGAAGGGGAGGGTGCTCTTAATTTATTTTAAAACAACAACAGCAACAATGCAGGATTTAAAATTAAACCCTCTTGGCTCATAAATAGTAACTTTAAAATTTGACTGCTTAAAACAAACAGTCTGAAGGGCTTCGGTCACGCATCCCTGAAGTCTTTGGGAAGACCTGCAAGGGCTGGGTTTGTGGTAAGGTCTCACCTGAAGGAGCCCAGGTGTTCTCCTGGCCCCAGATGGTGTGCACCAGCTCCTGGGCACTGTAATAGGTGCTGCGTTAATGACCTGGTCAGATTACCCCACTTATAAGATTTTGATCCTGGGATCAGGACCTGGAGCTGGACAGTGCTGAGCACTGCTTTCTGAACCAGATGGAGCATGCCAGCAGTCGTCCTGGACCTGTTATCTCAGTAACTGCATGACTTATCATGTCAGCTCTGTTATCATTGCTTTTCATCAGTGAGAAGCCACAAGCAAAGCTCAGCATCTAAACTCTCTGTTAAGTTCTGTTGTCTGACAAGGGTGAGAACCACTCCAAGAAAATCATTTGCCACCTTTTTGGCACAGATTTTAATGCTTCCCAGCGAGCTGGCAGTGCTGGATCAGCCTTCCCTTTACCCCAGGCAGGTTATTGGCAAGCCCCAGCCATGCTGGAGCAGAAGCATGGGCTGGGGCTGCTGCACTCCCCACCTCCCCTGTGCTCCCTGCTGCTGATGGGAAGGCTGGGGAGTCGCTGCCCCTTTGCACATGGGCTTTAGTTCCTAAGTCTTAGCTCTGTGCACAGAGCTGGTTGGCTTTCCAGAGGCCGTTTCTGGGCTTTCTGGTGATGTCAGGTTGTTCCCTGAGCCAGCTGGCACCAGCGTCCCTGACAGCCCGTGCCGTGGTGGTTGTCCTCGCAAGCACTCCTGCCTTGCTGAGCACCGCGCCTCTCTGCCGCCCGGCCTGGCTTCTGCAGTTCACTGAAGGTTACTGGAGGTTTAAAACTGCTTTGGCACTGTCTGCAGTCCCTTAAGGCAAAGATGCCTGTTTATCGTTACAGCACAGTGTAAGCACAACGCAGAAGAGTCCCTGCAGAGAAGAGTATTTCAGTGAAATGTTGGCTGGTCTCTAAAACTTAGATACCACTGGACTGGAAACTAATGCTAAGGGTTGGGTGGTTTTTCTTGTCCTCATAAATCATGTCATGGAGTTTTTGTTACTCTGCTCTCATCCTGTGCTATCTTTCTAGTGCTGATAATGAGCACTCAGCCCCTGTGTCCCCCTCCCCAGAGGGGTGAGCGCGGCCCCCAGCTGCTGGCAGTTCTCCCACTGCCTGGGCCGGCCCCATCCCTCCCACAGCTCAAGATGGCGAGCGGAGGGACAGGGCTAGAGGCTGCTCGTGCCTCTGCACAGCCTTGAAATCTGCTTTGCACTTATCTTCAGGGAAACTGGAGTAGCCAGTTTGGAATGGAAACCCCCGCATCTCTCCGCGTGGAGCTAAGGACAACTGGAAAGGATGAGCCTGTCTGCAGGGCTGCTCCGGGGCCTTGCAGTGCTCGTGCAGTTGGGTATCTCAGAGCACAGCCAAGGGGTCTGTTTAGGGCAGAGGTGGCTGGGGGCTGAGCGCTCCCTGAGGGCCCTCTCCTGCCCATGCATGAGTGGAGAAAGTTTCCTGACCCCACTGTCAGCCCAGCGGACCTGTTGCCAGTCAGGGCTTTGATTTGCATCTTCCATTGCTTTATCTGCACAGGAAGAGGAGAAGCAAGCTAAATATAACTAAATACATATGCCCGTTCTTCAGCACCCAGCTCTGAAGTTTTCATCACTCTTTATTTGGGCCGTGCAGAGGAGGAGGCGGCCGTGTGCCTTCACTTCACGTGTGTTGGCGTGAGATGTTAGATCTCAGGAGAGTTCAGCCCTCTTCTCGCTCGCACCCATAATTCTGGATCCTTGCGATAATGCGGAACAAATGCTGAATGCCGCAGCTCGCAGTGGAGAAGAGGCAGAGGCTGCTGGGAGCCTCCCCGACCCATTGGCCACAGGCCGCGTGGCTGTGCTGTACGGCACCATCCAGGCACTGTGCCCCATGTCCTGCAGAGGGTTCCCAGTGATCTGGCACACAGGAGCTGCAGTGATTGCTGGTATCACTGCTGACCTGCTCCTCGTGCATGCATAATTCAGCAGGAATAACAAGTTAGATCCCCTGTCTGCTGTGAAGTGGTCCGTCATCTCTGCAGCTCATAGTGCATCCCAGTGTGAGCGCTGTTCTGCATCTCTTGCCTTTTACTGAGAGCACTGAAACTTCTGATCAGTTTGGTTTTTTTTCTCTTTTCTCCTCGCATTTGATGTGAACTTCATGCTAATGCGCTGCAGCTCACTTGATGTTCCTGTCACTCTTTCAGCTTTCGCATCTTTGCCAGAGAGGAGCAAATCAATTAGGTCCCTAAAACTTCACAGGAGCAATGGTTTCAAAGCAATCGCTTGTAAACACATTACTCAGAGAAGACAATTAGCAGAATATTCACGGCGTAGGCACAAAATTCAGGTTCAGATGCCTCTGGTTCATCTGCCACGCTTTTCCTTTTGGGGCTCCGTAGTTACTGTGAGAGATAACATAACATTAACATTAAAGAAATGTCTTTTTGAGGAAAGACACGTCCGTGAAATACCTGCCTAGCTTCTAAACTGCGCTTTTTCTGCTTTGCTAAACACAGTGGTGGTAACAATCTTTTAGGATGTTTTAGTAGCAACTGCTAAAAAAAAAGGACGTCTTTACATCTTTATGGATGATTCATGCACACGTTCAAAAAAAATACATAAATAAGTGGAAATACAGCATGCTTTAGGTACAGCATTTTATAACTGATTCTTTCAGTAAGGGCTTTGTCTGAGAGTGATTTTTTGTAAGCCTCTTTGTGAGACATTCTTTAACCTGACCTCCAAAGGTAAGACTGGAACTAAAACACGCACAGCAGTGGAGCTGCTCTATGCATCTGCCTGTCAATAGGACGTAGCCCATATTTTGGCAATGCATTGCATCTCTAATGTGATCCTCAGGTTTCCTAATAGATGGAACAGATTCCCATAGGGCAGGATCAACACTGCCACAGTGCAACTCATGCTGGATAGCGGTATGAATCAGGAAGTGCCTCTTAAATGACTTCAGAAGGGAATTAATTTGTGTAACTGTACAGCTAAGAATCTAGAGCTTGATTTTTACAGAAAATCATCGAATTGATGTTAGAGCCACTGCTTCCATTTCCTTTTCAGAGACAAAATACAAATTCAATCTGAGATTTTGCCATTAAAGGAATGAAAGAATGACTAAAAGAAAGGGGTTTGTTATTCGAGCATTTTATTGCCAGAACCATAAAATAAATAAATAGATAAAAATAAAAGAGCCTGACCATGGAGAAGATTTAATACTAAGACATCCTTCAAAACCTATCTACCTGTAACCTCTAAACTTATAAGCCTATAACAGTGCTGCTGTCCCACTGGTCTGCAGGGTGCTGGCCCAGCACCTGTGCATGCCCCGTTACAGCTGCAGGTGCCATTTGGGCTGTACGGGGCTGCCCATCATGTAGCATCAGCATAGCTGCTGCCTGCACACACGCTGTTCTGAGCGATGAGGTTAGGAGGGTCCAAACATCCTGCCACTGTGCTGCTTCTGGGGGCAGGGGAGTGCTAGGCCTGTTGTGTAAATCCAGGTGCTGCAGAAGCTGGAGGAGAGAAATGGCACCCAAGACCTGGCTGTTGCTTGTTGGCAGCAGGGAGGGGATCAGAGCCTGGCACTTCCCCCTCCCTGCTGCTGCAGCACGGTCTGGCAGGGTGCAGCAGCACTGGCTTGGATGGTGTCTTTCTTCGGGCGCTTGAGTGGTGAGGGCCCCATGGTTGCTGCTGGCTCTCTGCCCTCTTCCACTGCCTGCATGCTCCCTGCTGGCTCAGCAGCTGCTCCCTGCATGGCCCGGGCACCTGGGCTGCCGCACTGGTGTCTCCCATTCAGATCTTGCTGTGGGGCAGGGGCAGCCAGGGCTCCTCTCTTCGGGGCAACTCTTCTCTTGCAATGCTCGAGCAGGTGTGGATAATCTCGCCTCAAGTATGGGTTGCAATAGAAGAGTAACTAAAAAGTGCAAAAGAGAGGAGTTAGTTGCTATTGCTTTGGTACAGAATGACAGCAAGATACAGCAACTAAGACTTTGCTAAAGACAAACATGGGCATTAAAAAGGTCCAGTGGTCAGTTTAATCCTTCAGCTTAGGCTGACTGAAACAAGACACATTGCAAATATGTTGAAATAATACACTCATCATATCTGATTTATTTATCTTTCTGTTGTGCAGATTCAAACTCAGATACAACCTGAATGTATTTTATCCATACTTCAGCTACTTGGCACTGCTATCTCTAAAATACCTGGCAACAGCCAGAGAAAGAAATGAGGATCAGAACGTTTACAGTCCTCGTCATCTCTATTACCAAGGCTTATTTTATTGGAGCTTGCATCCCTCCCACCAGAATACTGTGAGAGTTGGTTTATGTGAGGAGCAACTGATGTACCTTCCTACAAGCAGCAAGTGCTTCCTGCTCCATCAGGAACTCAGGAACGAAGGGAGGTCTTTTGCAGGCACGGTGTATTTTATTGAATCCATATAGACTGAGCTGACGAATGAAGCTGCTCTTTTTTTTCCATTCTCAAAGGTCCTCTCATTCCCAACACTTCTGCCTCAAACTCTTCCTTATCAATCACAGTACAGTTTCCACCATAAGCCCACCAGACCATCTCAAATTGATCGCTCTCGGCCATCAGCCAGAGCTTTTGTGGAAAGCTGAGGTCTGCGAAGGTGTTGATGTCACGCTCCGTGGAAGAGCTATCAGGTAAACAGTTGATTTTGTCTTTGCCAGAATAACTTTGTGAATTCCTTCCTTCCTGTCTCGATGTTGCAACAGCATTGCGACCTGTGCCTTGTTCCTTTCCTGAAGGAGCAGAAGAGGAACCTGAGACCTCAGACGTCTCTGGATCAAAAGAGATGTTTCTTCTTCAGGCAGCTCAATTTTAATATTTCTTATCTCAAATTGTCTGCAGTTCTCACACAGAACCACTCCTGCCACGAGCTACTCTTTGCTCTGCCAGTCAGCAGTGAAGTCCAGCTGGACTGTCCAGAGGTTCTGTTGGGAGATGCTCACATGTTACCATGTGTCATCACAGTGACATCACAGTGTGGTGCCCAAGGCCTGGCAGGAGGAGCAGCCAGAGCTGATGGCACTGACCAGCGCTTGTTGCACAGAGCCATGTGTGCTTGAGCCTAGGAGCAAATAAAACTGTATTTGAAGACCACTCCTCACCTAGACCTTGCTTCCCCTTCCCTGTGTGGTCCCCTGAATAGCTTCGTTCCAGCCTCCTTGGTGTCCCTCTGGTTCTCCAGATGAGGAAGGAAATCTGTTTCCCAGGCAGTGGTAACAAGAGAAAACAGCAGTCTTTCATACACTGCTCTGTAGGTCCAACCAGAAGATGACACCAAGTATGTTTTGCTGATGGCATAAACAGGAGATGTGCAACCCCTCTGTGGTTCCTTTTAATTGATATTTTAGAAATTTAGAATGTAAGAAAGTCAGTGATGTTCTTTAAGCCTTTTAGAATACACTCTCCTCTACAGGATCAAGTGCTTAATCTGTAAAGCAAAGGCTTGTTCTGGAGCTGGTGTCTGGATGCAGTGTGTGCTAAGTTTGAGGACCACAGCTTCCCGGGGCAGCAGGCACAGTCCTGAGCTGCCATAACATAGTGAATGTTTGGACTCTGCTCTCAGAGATAGGGTTTGGGTGGTCCTGTGTGGAGCCAGAGTCTGGACTCGATGACCACTGAGGGTCCCTTCTGACTTGAGATATCTGTGTTATACCAATGTTTTCCTGAAAACTGGAAGTGGCACTTAGCCTTAAATTATCATTTAACTAAAAGCAGGTGATGTGACCTTTTGGAAGTCAGGAGGACAGTTTCTTATCTGTCTGAGGGTAAGCTGGGAGGATGGTCACTGGCATAAGGAGGACTGCAGTGCTGTTGTAAAGCTCCCATCATTTTGAGAACCTGGGGCAATGTTTACTTGAAAACTCAATTTGCCAGCACTGTGCTGCAGCCTGGATGTATTGCTGCTGAGCCCAAAGTACAGCAAAGAGTTGCTCTTCCTGTTTCCATCTCCCTGGTTTCAGATAGAAGCTGCTTTTCCCCTGCTCTGTTTGGGTGCCATCCACAGTGCCTCTCCAGGGGTTTGTGGGGTTTGCTGCTCAGCTACATCCAGGCTGCCCTTGCTCCAGCTTGTGCTGATGAGGCGGTGTGTGCTGGAAGGATGGGGCCAGGTTTGAGACAGGCAGCGCACTGCTCCCTGCAGCCACAGTGCTGCCATAGCCCACGCTGTGCCTGAAGCACTACTTGTGGTCTTCGGCCTGCACATCAGGAGCCCACTGCCCTGAGAGGAGCAGGCAGAGATCTCTGGGCAGCATCGGGGGTCTCATGCCCCTTTTCACAGCTCACTTGTTGGGGCTGGGACGTGGTTTGTTGCAAACGGTGGAACTGCTGGAAAGCGTTACGTGGATTATGTCCTCTGTGGTTGTGCTATGGGTTTTGTAAGAAACTGACTTCGATACAAGTTTTGTTTTATGAAGTTTGGTGGAAAAACTGAGCAGCATGTTTTCTGGGTCATCATGTCAGTGTTAAGCTGCTTTCCATTTTTAATACCCTGTAAATAAAAACCTAGCAACCTATTTTTCATTCAGAGCCCCACCAGGCCTGCCGCACAATGCCCTGCTGTGTTGTGGGCGCACTTTGTCCTCAGTGTTTTTGGCTCCCCGCTGTTGGGAGCTGGCATGGAGGACAGAGTGAGCACCTGGAGTGGGCAGCAGCAGCAGGAGCTCCCTCTGTTCTCTTGAAGGCAGCAGGTCGGGAAGGATGGGGATGGGTGCTTCTCCCCAGAATGTCACAGGCATCTTCCTGCAGGGGTGTGCAATGTGCTCCGACTGACACACGTACTTCTGGAAACAGTGGAGGCGGATGTGAGCATCCTCATCGCTGTGTCCAAGTGCTGCTCCTCATCCAGATAAGCAGCTGTGAGGTTTTAACAGAAACAAGAGCTTTCATCTTCCTTCCTCTTCCTGACAGCGACATTCCCATTAAAACTTTCTCAAAAAGTTCAGCCTCAGGCAGACACCTGGCTTGGGGAAAAAAACTCTGTGTGATTGACTACAGTTGTGCAGTTCCATAAGCCCCTGAAAACAGAGGATTTTATCAGCAATTAGACTTTAAAAAAAAAAAATCCTATTGAGGCTTCAGTTTCTAATTCTTGCTGTTGGGGATGGGAGGCACAAACAAACTGGCATTTAGTGTATAGTATGTGCAGCATTTAGTGCCTTCTGAAAGATTTCTTTAATACCGAGCCTGACTGGAAGTAGGTCAACAGAAAAAGGAGTAAATCTTATTTGCAAAAATGCATTGGGAGCTCCACTGTGCATAAATCCAATTGCCATTGAGCAGAGATCCTAAAAACATAGGAATCGGAGTCTTAGATCAAACAGTTTTGCACGGTGCCATCAGTGAAGCATCCCCACCGTTCCTCGCCTTCCTGGTGCTGCTCTTCACGCGGTGCAGAGGGGCGGCTGTGCCTGTCCTCCCCTCCTGTAGGGCTGGGTCGTTCCAAGTGGACTTGCTTGTCTGCTGTTTCCTCATGGAATCTATAGGATTAGCGCTGCCATGACCAGCAAAGCCCTGCTTGGGGACAGCAAGCGTAAGGCTCCCTTCTGGCAATGAAAACCTGCTGTTGACGATGCCAGTGGCATTTGGAAAAGTCATCACCATGGTTTTAAGGTTAGAAACCCTTGAAGTCCTTCCAGCTTGGGCCACTGAAAAGGCAAACTCACAAACTTGCAACTCTTGCTCTTTTTCTTAATAATAGGAGGAAAAAGGTCTCAGTGAAATAGTGCTTCACCAATGAAAACTGAACTCGTCTTTGTTTCTTACTAAAGAAAATAGGAAACCCTCTGAAAGCTTTTCAGAAAACATAGTCTGAGTGTGGCCAGCCAGAAATGCCAGCAAATCCCAGCTCCTCAAAGGAAGCTCTTCAGTCTCTGATAAATTTTTTGAATACCAGGTCTCCACAAAGAGGCAAAGCAAAACAGCTCATGTAAGTATGGTGGTGAGCTGTGATGGCAAACGTGTTGAGAAACTGTTGGTGTGGGGCGACAGGGCTGTGCCCCGGCCGTGTGGTGCCCTGCAGGACTGCTGGAAACACCATCAGCTGTGCAGCTCCATGTCCCCAGCCTGCAGGGCTGCCATCCTTCGTGGCTGTGGGGCTCTCTGGCACTGGGGCTGTGTGCCTGCTCTCTATGCAGTTCTGGGAAGCACCCTGGCTTTGTGCTAGAGGGTGTGCGGCTGTGCTGTGCTTTGCTGACTGCCGGCTGCTGCTGAGCCTGCGTCCTCAATTCACCCCAAAGCCGTGCTGGGAAAACCAAGAGAAACCTTGCTGCAGGAGAGATGCTTTTCTCTCGCTTTAATATCTTTTGTTAAATAGCTTGCATATCTTGTTTTCTTGACGGAATGTATATTTTTGGGTGTTACTGCGTGTACTTCTGAGGCAAACAAGGAAGAGGTAGGACTGTGCTGTGATGCAGAAATACTTTTGCATCCTCCTCAGCATAAGAAGGGGCTGAGGCCTGATGGAGGTTAATGAAACTTGGCAAATCTATCCAGGGATGGGAGCGAGAGGCAAATGGGTCTGGGGCTGTGCACTGGAGCTCTGTCACTGCCATGCATTTGTTAAGGCTGGTGCAGGTCGGTTCCAGCCCTCCGTCCCTGCCACGCAGCCTGGTCCTCAGGAGCTCGACTGGAAGGTCTCCCTGTTTCCCTTACATGGGGGTCAGGGCACAGCGGATAGGTGCCAGTCACAGTTGAGGACCCATCTCTGTTGTTCCATGCGTTTTTTACCAGCCACCTCTCAGAGCCCATTTGCAGATTTGAAGAATGAGCAGAGACTTGAAACAGCCAGTAATGGATTTTTCTCTGTGCTGCAATCGCTTATTATTAATATATACTGTGTCTTTTGGATTATGCACAGCAGAAATGAGAACTGAGCAAAATCAGAATGATAAACACTTTACCACAACCAAAATACACAGAAGACTTGTCTCTGTGCTCTCTCGGTTAGCCGCTTTGCACGAGGTATTCCAACAGTGCAATTTGTTCTCTGCAGTCGCTTGGCTTAGCAGTATTAGCAGAGGGTGAAGCAATGATTGTCAATGACAGGTAGATTAATTTCCCATATGGTTTTGTTGCCTATTAGAATTTATCAGCTGCCTCTCCTCCTCGGGGACAGACCCAGCCTGGCCGCCCAGGTGACCCGCCAGCGTGTCTCTATTATCAGCAGAGGTTGCGCTCTATTTACAATCTAACTTATTCCAAATGTCACTTCCAAACGATCCAGCGCAAAGTGCTTACAGATGCCTGGGCTGAGGAGAAAGGCAAGGGAAAGGAGAAAGGGCATTCCATGAGTCCATCTCGTCAAGAAGTCTTGTCACGTTGCCAAAGCCCCAGTGTATGGACTTGCCAAACTCGATTTCTTTCACCCTCTAAATCAGTTCAGTATGCGGCGCAGGAAAGCATCAGCACAGCGGTGTCCTTGAAGGAGTGAGCACGGCTCACTTGCTGTTAATTGCAAATAATGAAGCAGATGTGGGGGCTCGCTGCAAAATGGGAAGCGCGTACTTACTGCTGCAGAGCCAAACCCACGGCCGCCCAGAGCCGTGCCACATGGGGCTGGGACATGGCCCCTCGCCAGGGCTGTGCCCGGTGCCCAGCCTGCAGCAGGGCTGGCCGCTCCCTAGAACCTCCTGCACCCCATCCTCTTGCGGCGGGGCTGTGACTCAGTGCTGCGTGGAGCTCCTGGTGTCACCATGGCCTACGGCCTGACCTCGAGCATACTCTGATGCTCCTCACAATCTGCTTTGTGCCTGCTGGGTGTCCAAAGAGCAGAAGGTAGAAAACAGCTGCTGGGGCAGCTTACCTGCCCTGTCCCCTCCCGCATTTGTTTCCTCTTTTTCCGCTACTTAAGAGGTGAGGTAAATGTGACTTCCCAGGCTAGTTTAGAAAAACTTTGTGGACTTCTTCTTTTGTCTGCGTATGAGATATTGCTATTTACTTTACTTTTTATATATCTATCTAGATTTAATTAACATATTAATTTACTATGTGAGTCATTGGTGGTTCGCCGATGCTCAGGTCCTTGCAAGAACTGTTAGAGCAAGACACAGTTTCACAGTCTGTCTGTGCCAGGATTCTGTGCAAATTTCAAGGCCTGAATTTAATATATCAGTTTTATGCAGGTGGACACACAATACTGATTTATATTATAATGGTCATTAGTAAATCCTTAGGTGTATTACAGGCCACACAGATCATTAAAACCCCAGCTCTGCTCTTCTGTGTGGAAATGCACAGCTCCTTAGTGAGCCTCAGCTGATCCCTGGCCATCCCTCTAGTGTCTGGGCGTACTGCATGATTCTTTTGGACAGTACGTACATCACTGACGGGCACTTCATAAATACAGCTAAATCCATCCTGGCAGACCTCATATCTCATTCTACAGTGTCATTTTCTGTGCTAGACAACCACACATTTTCCTAACCTCTCAAAAGCATTCGGCACCATTCAGGCTCATGCTCTTGGCATCCGTATGTGCCTTGCATTCACACCATCACCTCTGCTGCCCACAGGGCTGTGCAGAGCTCCAGCAGCAGCAGGTGAGGCGCATCTCTCTGAGCTCCCCGTTGTGGGGCCGGTGCAATCTGTCCATCTGACATCTTAAGCCCTGCGTGCACATTTTTCCTCTGTGACTTGGGCTGACTCACGGGCTGCAGCTTCCCCCGATGCTGTGCAGGAGCAGCGGCTCATTAGCCCCCTGGAAGGATGCCTGGTGGCATTGTGCCCCGTGGGCAGGTCCTGGCCAGCTCCAGGGCACCACGCTGAGCGCCCCGGTGGGTGGTGGGCTGCTGCTGGAAAGGGTTTGCTGTTTGGGTCAGTATCTCGGGGCTTCTCTTTCACAAGCCCTGAAAGCAGAAACCGGAGCTGTGAGGTGAGGAGAGAACCATACCAGGAACTGATGTGAATGGGAGTAACCAAAAGTTGCTGCCGGGAGGTCAGGGCTGAGGGACGTCATATGTAACGAGTCTGTTTACCTTCTGTACTTCTTTCAGGAAGTTTCTTCATAGTTTTTAAAAGTGGAAAATCTGGGGGTGGTTCTTTCCTTTCTCCTTGTAATCTCTGGGTTTAGTTAAGCCCACAAAAATGCTGAGAGAAATTGCTTAATCCTGTTGAAGTCTGTCATCATCTTCCAGCTCTAACTCAATACAAATTTTTGTTTGATTTTTGAGGAAATGGTCATTTGCCACAAAAGAAGACAGTATCTGTGTGTGTCACAGAGGGCTTTTCAATAACTGCCATAATGCACAAAAAGCAGCAGCTCTCGGGGCAGCCTGGCGTGCGGCAAGGCAGGGTCTCTCCGTGTGGTGTGAGCAGGCTGTGCCTTCTGCCAGGCCATGCAGATCTCGCTCCTTGGTACAGAGCTGAACTTCCAGTCTTCATCGTGTTGCTGCAACCTCCTCCAAAGGAGGTATTTATTGTGCTCTTCCTTTTAATTTTGTCTGAAATCACCTTTATTTGAAAATACACATTGCGTTCTGGATAGCTGTGCGATTGGCAACTGCCTGTTCCTGGCGTAGCAAGTTATAGGTGTCCAAGGGCCCGGGTCTTCCAGTTCCTGGGAAGTGCCGTTCTGTGGCCAAAACATCCAGGACTCAGCATCCATCCCCGACCTCCGCCAGGTCTCTCCGTACTTCTCAAACACTGCTGAGGTTGGCTTCCAGCTCACAAGTTTCCTGAACTGCTGTTGTTCAAACAGCCTTTTGATTAGCTCTTTCTTTCAAGTACGATGATTTACTAGAAGGGCCATCTGCACTACCTGAATGAGCACTGTCTCTTTCCCTGTGCTTTCCATCCTCCCTAAAGATCTGCTTGCAAATGTGGCAGGTGTCTGTTTGCGTCACCGCCAATCTAGAGAAACAAAATCTTCTCATTTGTGGCACGTAGGGTTGTATTTCAGAACAAAGAGCTGAACTCTGTTTCACAGCCTGCGAGCACCCGATGTCTTGTGGCTGATCTGAACAAACAACAAAAGTCGGGAGGTTTTTGTTAATGAGCTTTAGCCCAGTTTTTGAAAATCTTCTGTACCTTCCGTGTCCTGGATGTGGTCATGAGCCTTCCTTGGTTACAGCAAAATACCCCCGTGCGTGCGTTACGTTTCCCATGCTTCTTCTCAGCAGAAGCCTGACTGATAGCTAGGCAGCACAGTGCAATGTATCAGGCTGGGAGGGCTCATGTCTCTGGCAGCAAAAACTGTACAGAAAGCTGCTTGAGTTGAGTTGCTTGGCAGGTTACCCACCCAGTACAGAAAGTAGTGTTTCTTCTAGAAAAAAACAAAAAAAAAAAAAACCAAAAAAAACCCAAACTTGACCTGGGGAGGAGGGGAATTCAGTTCTCCACCAAGGAAATCAGAATGAAATGTTTCCTCTGGGAACTGTTGTTGAAATGTTGATGCTTGTCTGCTGTTACAACAGTGGCTGGGTGCCAGTGCTCTGGCTGCACTGCAGTAGCCGAATGCTCTCCGGTGACTGCAGCTCCGTGGGATAGGTGATCCGCTCACAGTTCCCCACACACAGTAAGGGGCCCGGGGCTCCAGGCTTGGTTTCATAGCAGCCCATCTGAGCACGTTTGTGGCGTTGGTTCCCCAGGAGAAATATCTGAGCCAAGAATGTTCTGAACTCTCCTACTTCAAGGAAAGTTGCAGTAATGTGACCTTTTGTGTTTCAGTTTAGTATAAAGCAAAAAAGAACTTGAAATGGGAGAAGAGAGTGGTTGTTGAAATCTCACCCGTGGCCCACCTTAAGATCTGGTAGGACAGATGCACAGTGGCCCTGGAGACATTCGAAGGCTGAGCCAAAATATTTTGGAAGGATTGTGATGGAAATGGCCAGGGCAGATTGTTCTTCTGTCATCAGCACTGCTGTTTTAAATGAAGAGTGAATAAATGCGCTGGAAGGGTGTAGCAGTCCTGTAAACCGGCTAAGGACTGCAGCAGCAGCTCCTGCAACCACCTTGTGCAGCTGTTCCACCCTGCAGAGTACCCGGGCAATCAGCTGTACTTACAGCACCTCTGTATGCCCCAGCACAGTCCCTGCAGCCCCAAGCTGGGGCCTGCTGCTGGTGGTGGGCAAAGACTGAGCGCCTCTGTCCGATGCCAGAAGTGAGAGCTGACTCAGCACCGCTTTCCTTTAGTTCCACTTGGCTGTGCTGCTGCTGCTGCCTGTGGGTGTTGTAAGGACTCACTCGGGGTTGCAGCACTGAGGTGTTCCAAACCAAGTGCTGAGGCTGTTCCCCACGGCTCGGAGGAGCTGTATAACAGGATGAAGTGGGATTATTTTGCCTTAGTGGGAATCACACACCTGGGCCATTCCAGATAGAGCAGACTGGATGATTCAGTGGGCACACAGCAGGCTCCAGGCATCGCCCCACTCCTGCCCCACTTGGAGGTTTGAATAGAAATGAAGCACTGCACTCTAATACCCATCTGCAAGGCAAATAAAGCAAGTTTTTGTACGGAGGATTAGCACAAAGCTGAAGCCCTACTGGTTTCATTTGAAAATTCCTTGGGAAGAGTTGTTGCAGCCAGCTCTTAAAACTCACTTCGCACAGAACATCTTATAAAATTATGTGGTAGATGAGGAACATATGTCCCTTCTGCCTGTTTCATTTTGCCCTACTTTAGCTCCTTCCTTTCACAAAGCTCAACTTCTGCAGAGTCCGAGCCTGATGTGAGGACTCCTTCTCAAATCTACGTGGTTTCCACATGCATTAAGTGAGCCTAAGAGCCTAAGAGCCTAAGAAAGAAATGAGTGTAAGGCCTGTCTGGATAATTTCTGATAAATTGCCTTTTTTTTTCTCTCTCTCTTTTTTTTCTTTCGTAATTAACTGAGTTAAAGTAGTCCCAACTTGCACAATCCCACGTGAAAGAAATGCAGCCAGCATGAAATGTGATAGCTGCAGAACGCCCACTGCGGGGCTGGTGGTGATGGGAAAGGCCTGGCAGGTGCCCCCTCCTTCCCACCAGCAGGAAATCCTGGGTGCTGCACAGCATAAGGTGTTGTTGGGGACTGGTGGCAGCAGACACAAACTGGTTACAAAATGCCTGTATTGAGTCATCTGCCCAGGCAGCAGCCTGTGTCGGCTGCTGGAAATGGTCTCAGCTGTGATTTCCCAGGGCAATCCCTCCCAGCGGCTCATTCACCCTAAGAGGAAGCACTTGCAGTAAATGCAGGCGGAGATGAATTGCCTGGATTTCCAGCAGCGAGGCCACGGGTGAGCAGGCAGTGGACTGGGCTGCTGGTATGAAGGAGTGTGTGAGCTTTGGTGCTCCACGTGGGACCCTGAGCGGCCAGCCTCATCCTCAAGATGAGCAAGAGCCACCAGAGCTGCTCCTGCCCAGGGGACTCTGCGTCAGGAAGGAAGGGAAGGGGAAAGCGAGTGTCTTTCAGAGCAGATGAAAAATCCAACTGAGGTGCAGCAGCTGGGGCCAGCCATGCCATGCGCTGAATGGGAGGAAGGAGGAGTCGTTTCCTCAGGCCTCCCTTTGTGCTGTTTGATAATTAATGCTGTGCAAGATCTTTAAGTTTGAGCACCTGGAAAGCTCTTGGCTGTATGTAGGCCAAAGAAAACATGGCTTTCCTGTTAAAAGAACTCTCATTTTATCTCATCAGCCTGTGCGTTTCTTGCAGACCCTGCTCATGCCCAAAAGTACACCTGGGCTCTTTCCTCTGTTCTCGTATGCAACTGTTCTTCTGGCCAAAGGCTGCGGAAGGTTTCTGAAGAGTACAAAAGAGAAATATCCCAGCTGGGGCTGGGAGGTGATGCCACTGCTTGGCCTGGGCTGGCCAGGAGCATGGTGGGCACTGCTGGGAGCCACTCTGTGATGACGTGACAGCGATGGGAGCTCAAGCCACAGCTGGTAATGCGATGTCTGAAAAGTCCTTCTCTATCAGCTAGAGTCTTGTCTAAAAAAATTCTTCAACATTTATTTGGGAGAGCATGGCAGATCCCCTTACATGCAACATGTTTATGTATACAGTGACTGATCTGCATGCAGCCCTGCACTGTAGAAACAACTGGTAGGTTGTAATGTTTGTAAATGTTGCTCTCAGATTAAAATTTAAGAGATGAGCTGTGGAAATAGATCTTATTACAGCACACTGTGACCAAATACAGTCCCAATAAAGTGAAATAAAAGAGAACCAATTTTATATCAGGCCATTAACATTCTCCCAGATGCTGTGTGCCATATGCCAGGATTTTTAGTTCTAAAGCAAACTCACTGACTTCTTTCCTTCTCTCTCTATATCCCACTCTTTAACAGGTGAAGAAAGATGCAGCAGCAACTTGTGACGGTGCTCCTAGTGAGCAGCACGGTGCAGCCATGCCCTGGGCACCACCAGCATCCCTGCCTCTGCATCACCCCATCCAGCACTGAGAAGCACTTCTGTAGGTGAGGAGGTTTCCATCTTCCAGGCTGTTTGGGCATGGAGTGCTCCAACAAGGTCACTGACTTGCACTGTTATTCTGAAGGTCTCCATATCCATGTGACATGTGCAGTCTGTATGAACTATCTACAGAGATTAGGGGTACCAATTCCTACCTTACTGTTATTTGCTACTTCATCAGTTTGTTTAGATTCTCTAGAACTCAAGATAATCTAGTTTTAAGTCTGGATCCCCATGATTTCACGCAAAGATGAGATTTATTGGAGACCTAAATGCTCAGTTGTGTGCATTATTTCCACTGGATTGAGAGCCGATTGAAAACTGGAGGGGTGGACATTTGCATGGTCCAAGAAATGAACTAGCACTGGATCGTTCTTTTCCCCTCTGAGTTACGCTGACAGAAGCCATAACATCAAGGCTGAAAAGTTTATTTACTATGTAAAGGCCATATTTTCCCTTCTTATCCCAGCTCTTTCTGGCTTGCATTGCTTGGCAATATCCCGTCAACCACTAACACCCAGAGGCGTGGTACTATGATGGGATGAAAAATGAACATGCAGAAGAATATTGAAGATTTAAGTGGGTTTGGTTCTAAGAAAACCAGTGGAAAACATGTTTACTCCAAGCATCTGTAGCACCTAATTGAAGCAGTGATATTTTCTGTAAGAACAGGGGATGATTTTCTGCTTTCTCTTTGGATTTGAATTTTGCTTTGAATCGATGTGACATAATCCACGGAATTATTTTCTTACAGCTGCATTGGAAACTTTCTGCCCATACACGAGGATGTGTTAATCAGGGTGAAAAAGCTTGCAGTCATTCAAGCTGAGTTGATTTCTAGACTCTTTGTTAGGAACTGTTGTTTCCCCCCAGTTTACAGGAATCTAGTGCTCAGTAAACACTATTATTTTTGAGCTATTAATGTTGCTATAAATTTGAATGCTAGAAAGAAGGTGGCAGATTGTGATTAAAATGGACCTGATCTACATCTGTGTGTGAAGTCATCTCCCACACTAAATGCGGCAGAGAATAAAACACGTGTTTATGTGCCCATTAAGAACAATCTAGTGCCTCTGCTCTGCAGCATTGGTGTCACCAGGTGGATTCCTGTAGGTGTGGATACCTTCGGGTCACAGCCATACCACGGGGCCTTCTGGGACTGTGCTGGGGCAGCCCAGGCAGCTTGCAGCGCCAGCCCAGCTTGCCAAAGTGGGGAAACGCACGTTGCTGCCCCCCTGGTGCACCCTGCCCTCCATTCCCTGCCTTTTGTCACTGCGCTTAGACGGCAGCTGTTTCAGAAGTGACCTTTTCCTTTTTCTCCAAAATGCAGATTTACACTTTTCGTAGATCTTTGAGGATGCAAATCCTACAAGTTGCATTTTAAAGATCTTCCACTTGGCGTCACAGCTCCATCCGTGCCATCTGGAGGTGCGGTGCAGCCCCGAGCTGGGTAGGTACGCTGGAGAGCAGAGGAGAGGGCTGCGGGCAGCCTCACACAGACAGGTGCTTCTAAATGCGGCTCTGAGAGCACTCTCTGACCAATGCGGGTACCCCCAGCCCTTGCTGGGCCTCCAGGCAGGGCCACGAAGGAAGTCAGCAATGTGAGGCACTAAAATACGAAATGTTTCTGCAAAGAAACATTACAATTCCTGCTCTCTTCCAGTAAGTGTAAATTAACAGCAGTCCGGAGCTGAGTCGAAATGTGCAGGGTGAGAGACTGGGAGAGTTATTTTTAGCAAAAAAAATATACAACCCTTTAATAGCCACCCATTCATTTGCTTTTTAATGTGTACAAGGCTTCAGCAGGCTCTGCAGAGCCCTGTCTGCTCCCCACATACGCCTGCGGCAAGCATCTGTGCAGGGGGGAGGAACCCCAGGCTGCAACAGAGTGGTCAGCACTGGGAATTTCCTTATGTCCCGCTGGGATCAGGTCTGCCGACTGTCCTCTGAATGAGCCACCATGGGCCCTGCTCCTCCCAGCACATGCCAGGGCTTGCTACCAATCTGAAAAGTCTGAGCTTTGATTGAGGTTTTCTTCTGAAGTACCCAACAATGCCAACAAAGATAAAACCAGGACAGTGAAGCAGACATGAAGGTATTTAGACTATAGGGGGGGGGGGGGGGGGGAGGGAGGGGGCGGGAAAGGGGCCTAGGGTTTTCTTTAATTTGCAGTTTATCTGCAATTTAAAAGAGTAAACACAGCCATACTGAACATGCCTAAGCACGGCTTGGAGAGCCATTGAAATCTGGGTCATGGCTTCAGCTCTGCCTGGGGACCTCGTTATGTGGATGCGGGCGCAGGGAGGCTTCGGGAGACCGGGGGCACTGAGCACAGCAGCTCTCTGCAGACATGTGACCAGGTACGGTCAGCCTGTGTGGTGCTGTCATCGCAGGGTGCTGGTCGGGAAGCCGGAAGGAGATGCTGGGTCTATCACTTGGCAGCTTGGTTCCACAGCAATGCCCAAGCAGGAGCGCCTTGCAGGTGTGTACTGGGATCAGGGCTGGGGTGCCAGGCAGCACTGGGCTGCCTCCTGGACAGTCCCAGCAGAGTGTGTATTGGGGGGAGCCAAAAAAAGGCTTGCACTGATCCACGTTCCTGTGATTTGGGATGTGAACATGGCTTTTGCAGAGCACCAACCTATTCTGTGCTTGAGACCCAGTCTGTGTTTGTATTTTAAGCGGCTCTTCCAAGCAAAACATGTGAAAAGAGAACACTTAAACAGGAAGGGCTTGATTCTTCTTCCCCTCATAAATTTTGGTTTTTGTTTTGTTGCTGCTAATTACTGGAGATTCCAGCACAAGAGCTTTGCTTGCTAGCAAACCAGCTTCCCGTGCTCCCTGTCCTTCGGTCAATAGCTACAACCTCCTGCTCTATTTGTTTAACTTCTAAAACCCCCGTGGTGTGTTTGTGAGCCGCGTCAGCCTAAAGCTGGTACTGGCTGTATGGGATCAGTGGGGCTGGGAGGTGGCTCATCTCAAAACCTGCATTTAATAACTGCAAGTACGGTGAGTTTTGTTTTGTTTTGTTTCGTTTTGTCTGACCAACTGTTTTTGGGCTTTTGATTACTTTTGCCGTGGCTATGCAGAAAGAACTTTTCTTCCCTCCCTTTAAACAGATCCCTAGATCACTCTAAGACTTCAGACCCTGAATAGCTTTCAGTGCTGCCACATGGCCACACACTCCAAGGCTACGGCTAGTGGGGAAGTCCTTTTGCTTACAGGGACTTTCAGAAAGGATGGGTCTGTGCTAAGGTGTCTCAGTCGTGCTCATGCATGGACGTTGTTGCTACAGAAGAGATTTCTTGGCAACTGTGGACTCCTGGGATTGTATTTCAGCATCAGTGGAAGAGGCTATAATGCAAGGGCTCTTCAGAAAGTCCCACTTCAGTTCTTAGTATAACAAAACTGCTATTTGACCTCAAGCCATCAAGTATGAGCTACTCTCTGTAAAGTGATTTGGGACATCACGTACACTTCTATGGGAACGCAGGCTGTGACCTCTGTAGCTCAGCGGGTCCAGAGGAACTGGTTCACCGCTCACAGCTGAAAAAGCAGTTCCTTAGAGCACAGCTTCCTCCACAGCAGGCTCTTTAGTTTTGTGGTTAAGACACTGCACTTTGTTTCTGTGGCAGCAGCCATGTTGTTGTAGCAATCACACAATCACTTCATTGCTATTAGAAAGGGTAAGACAGTGAAGATCGTTTGAAAAATGAAAACTTCCATTCCTGCCAGGCTGCTCTGCTTCACTCTGCAGGGCGATGCACAGATTGGTTCCCATTGCAGGTGGGTGTCTGACACCCATCTCCTCTGGGTGCTGCCTGCCACAGGTGAGTCTGGAGAGAACCGCACCGGGGCCAGGGGACACACTCCTGCTTGCCTTGGGCCCTGCAGGGAGCAGGATTGACCCAGCACCTCCAACTGATTGCTGTGTTTGTAGTATCTCTCACTTGTGCCCAAACCTCCATTCTGTCCTTCACTGATGATTTTAGGATGCAACGTGGGCTCCACTGGGGAGAACACCGATTACAATCACTGAGGGACCAACAGCAGACACATCTTCCCTTTGTTCAAATGCCAAAACAGCCACAGGATGTACCTCTGAGTTATATCTGCAGCAGGTTCCGCTTCCTTTTAACTATTTTTAGAACATAGTCACGATTTTGTTTGTTTTCATGTGTACGCATGTGTGTTTAATTAAATAAGAGAACCCTGCTTGCAGGAGGCCTACATGCAGAGGATGTTTGGGATACCAATTTGCCTGGATTTTAATGCCACATCTTAGTCTGGGTGATATCATAGAATGATAGAATGGCCTGGGTTGAAAAGGACCTCAAAGATCATCCGGTTCCAACCCCCTGCTATGTACAGGGTCGCCGACCACCAGACCAGGCTGTGCAGAGTCACATCCAGCCTGGCCTTGAATGCCTTCAGGGATGGGGCATCCACAGCCTCCTTGGGCAACCTGTTCCAGTGCGTCACCACCCTCTGAGTGATATTCTGTTTCATTGCATCCATTAACACTACTTTAAGGGAATGCGTACCAAAAATCAGTCTATTGCTAACAAAAAAGAAGCAATGCGTGGCCTCATTAGAATACAGTTGCCAAGAGTCGGCTGCGAGGTTATTTTTGGCACTGGGACCAAGTTTGATTTTCACTTTCTTCTAAGCGTCCTGTTTTTCCTCCTTCAGTGTGCAGTCTTTTCACAGTTGTTGGACTCATCTTGTGACATGTGCTCCTTGTTGCTACATGTGTTTGTTTTTTTGCTTTACATTCCGATTATTAGCAATATTGATGCTCAAGATAATTTTTGTGCCACCTCTGGAGAGACATGCAAATCTGAGCCACTTTCCGTTTAATATCAGCTGCAATTCCCTGCAACGTTGTCATCTGCATGGGAACCAGCAGCCCATCTGCACCTAACATCAATATCAGAGTGAAAGAGCCTCCTTTCTGCATGATAAATATGCATTGTGAAAATCCTCATCAGATCTGAAAGTGGGCCTGATGGGAAAAGTCATTCTTTCCCTAAAACTAGCAGCAGGTCAAATCTCATCTCAGCTGTGAATAATGGACAGCAGTGATTCACCCTGCAGCTAGCCTCATAAAAGTCCACTCCTTATTCTCTAAGATGAATAGGAGTGATATTTTTATAGACAAGCGTTGTTGTTGGTAGGTCCCTTCTGGGTCAGCTTATAACAACACATGCAACCCCTTCTGGCTGGCTCCCAGCTTCACGCAGACTGGCAGATCCACTGTCAGCCCAAACGCAGGGGCTGGAGCGGGGCTCTAGAGGGGTTGGGCTGGACCACACACTCCTTCAGCTGGGTTAAGAAAATACATTTAAGCCAAATATCAAAACTTTTCAGTCCTGAGCCATGCTGTTTAAGGGAAAAACAGCGTACCACATGCTTGCCAGGGACAGAGAATCCTATTGCTCCTAGTGCTAGCCAGGGAGAGGATCTTCATGTCTTCTGCTGCTCTTTTGCCTAGGGCTGAAATCAGTGCAAGTTCCCTATTTGGGGTTATGCCTTCCCTCGAGCTAATGGTGCTCTTCTGCTTGCAAGAAATCAACACTATATATATATATATATATATTTGTACATTTAATGATTCCCCTTCTTTTTTTCTACATATATGGCTGCTTCATCTGCTTTTATGCGCTAATGCAGTATTTTCCATTAAGCACTCCTCTGCGGTACAACAAAAATAAACACTCTTAGAACAACGTGCACATGATTGAACTATTAAACTTGCTCGAAGTATTCAGTTCATAAATTGAAAGCGCCTATGCTCATACTTTACTATTGATTGTCGAGTTTATAAAAATGGAAGAACTTGCCCTTAAGAAACAAAAATGGTGGTTCTTTAAGCTTTTCTTTGTCAGGCAGCCAAAAAAGACAACTTTACATGGAAACGTCGCCATTTGTTCATGTCAAAAGTAGTTTATTCAATTAGATGTTTTCTAATTCTGCTGATTTATATGAAGAAGGTTAATTTTTTTTATTGTTTTTCTTCATGCTGTGCCTTTAACAAGCACAAAGATAACTTAGCCTAGTAAAACGTGCGGTGTTATTTGGTAATGTGTTTATTGGATTCCACTAGAAGACTCTGAGAAATTATTCAAGATTTTTGCTTCTTCAACTAAAAATATCTCCTTTTTTCTTTCTTTTTTTTTTTTTTCCTGCATAATCTTGCAAGCTTTTTGTTTTCTGGAAATGCTTGAAAGAAGAGATTGTTAGAAACAGACTTGCAGTGGGCTTGTGTTGGTTTTCTTTGCTTGTCTGGTTTTGTTTTGTTGTTTTCTCCCGAGAGTCAAGAAGGAGAGGCTTTCAGGAGAAGAATGTTTATAATTATTCCCATGTTCCGAAATTTGTGTCCATGGTTCTCAAGCATATCTGGCATCGGGCAGAATAAGTGCAAGAGGAGCCTAAGCTTCCAGTAACTTGCCTTTTTAAATGGTCTTATGGTGGCTGCAGATCAGCCATGGTTTTATGGATGTGGTTTTAGGGTAGCTTAAACTAGCAAAAAATTACAGATTTTTCCCATGCTGGACTCTGGAGCTGTGCTCAGCCTTAGCAGCCTGCATAAAGCTACGTATGTGCACGTTTTACTGGACTGTGGCAGTAGGGCTATGTCAGTGGCCTTGCCACAGACCTAACAATTGTGGAGCAGCAAGGCCATTCAGTTGGCTTTGGGCTGGAACCACTCCTGTGGTTCATGGTTACTTCCTAAAGGTTCCCGTAAGTGCTTTAGGAGTCACAGTGTGATCAGGAGGTGAAGCCCCAGGAAGTGCTGGAGATCAGGGTGTGCTGGGTGCGCTCTGTGGGGTGGCCTCTGGGAGGGACACTGCAAACCACAATGACTGTGAGTGGTCTGGAAGCTAACTCCAGTGTAACCGAGGCTGTGGGTTCTTGAATGCTTAATCCAGATGTAAGCTGCTTCCAGCAGAGGTGGCCTCTCCACATCCCGCGTGCACGTTCCTGCCCTCTCCCTTCTGTTGCCTCAGGGTCCCATTGAGCCACGTACTGACATGGATCACACTGATCCAGTGCAAAGCAGAATGTGTTTTGTGCACTGTAAGTTAGGTTTGTGTCAGACCATAATTATGTATATGGCAATCCGCCCTAGGAGCACCTGTCTGATGGTGAGAGAAATGTACTGCTCCTTTCTTTGGTAGCCTTCAGTTAGACTGGGTTAAGTAAAAGGAAACTGGATTACAGGGAAGCTAAGGCTTTGACAATGCTGGGGCCTGAACTGGTTTCATCAGCTCAGAAAACTGTTGTTAACTCCTCATAGCTGCCTTTGGTGGGAACCACACAAAACCTGGAGCTTGCACCAAGCTCTGGTGAGCAGGACTGCAGGCAGAGGAGCCTTTCAAAGAAAGTGGTGCCTGGAAGAAATCAGCCAGCCAAAGGTGGTTTGATGGGGTAAGCTGGTAGGTTTACATAGGTCAGTGGTCCAGAACCCAGCAAGGAGCTTGGGTTTCCAGTGAAATGCCCTTTCCCCATGCACTTCATTGCTAGTGACAGCTGCTGACTGCTCCTGGTGCCTGTACAGAGCTCACATGCCACCACAAGGGAACATAACATCTTTCTCTCTTCCTATTGGCACCTGAACAAACATTCTTACAGCTCTGTGCTAGAGCTTTGATTTTAAACACAGCTTTCGCATGCTAGATGTCAATACTTCCCAGGATTCTTCTCTCTGCTTCCTGCAGCCAGGCTTTTGTTTTGGAAAATAAATAAAAAAGCCATATAACCTTGCTCTGCATCAGGTGACAGCAGTAACTGCCCTGGTGGTAGTGAGGGTCAGTCCCACCAGCATTTGAGAAGTGAAGACAGGTTGCCTGTCCTCCCCAGGACAGATTCCTTGCTTCCAGTAATCTGCCACTTTGGGGCTTCCTGAGCTCAAGATGGCACCTCTGTGTGCAGAAGCCTATGGCAGCATCTCCTTCCAATCCTGTCATATGATGAAGTTGCAGAGTTCTAACAAAAGGTTCTGTGTGACTGCTGAGAGGAGCAGTGGCTGGGGGAGGCTTTGGGAGGAGCAGGTGGGAGCTGAGAGTGAAGGACAGGGAGGGGAGAGGATGCTGTTCTTGGAGCGTGAAGAATATCTGGCAGCTGTGGGAAGGATGGAGAAGATTTCTAGCTTTTATCTGTCATGCCAAAAAATCAGAAAAATTGGGGCATAAAAGTGTGGATAAAGGGAAGAACAACATGGGAGCTCTTTTTGCAGCTTCTGTGTTTCTGCCCCATTCTTTCCATCCTCTCTGTGCCCAGTGTTGTTGTGCTGCTTGCTTTATACACTCACCTGCAGCACCGCTGTGAACTCACCCATCCTCCTTGCTGGTCTCCTCGAGTGACTGGTGGTGGGGCTGCATTCTGACTGAGCAGGTGATGCCTTTGCTAAGGTGGGTGTCCACACCCCCTGTGCTGAAGCTCGGTGGGGTGCAGCTGTGCCAGCCTGTTCTGAGTGCTCTGCCCCATCCCAGGGAGAAGCCTGGAGGAGGGACGGCGAGGGTAGGAGTGATGGGACTGCAGCAGGAGCCCTGGCAGATCTGGGCAGGTACCAAGCACTTCTGGATTCCCGACCCTGCCAGCTCTGCAGTCAAAGCCGTTATCACATACGTAAAGTAAATATGTAACAGTAAACTATTTTAGGTGGCCTGCTTTATGCAGGAACCACTTGTGAACATACAGTTGCTGAAGCCCTTAATGAGTTCCTCCTGCTGTAATTTCTGATCTTTTTCATTAGTATTTTTAATTCAGCACAGTGCTAGAAATGTCATCCCACTTCCTGCTGTCATAAAAGTGCCCACGGCCATGGCTGAACAACCTTATGAAAAGACACATATTCTGTTTCTTTTTCACATCTGCTGGTTCCTTCTTGCCTGCCTCTCCTTCCTACTATTACCCAGCCCCCTCCCCTCCTCCCATTGCAGCACACGTGCTGCACAAGTGAGGAATGCTAAAAGCTGGCATTGCCCCGCGCCTGGGCAGGTTGGCCTCGAGTGCTCCTAACCCCCAGCAATGCTGATGTTTGTGGTGGCTAACAGTCAGGAGGTTTTTATGCTGAGGATAATGGCGTACTTTGCGCAATGAGATAAGCCTTAGATGTAAAATCATTATTTATTTAATAGCACCATCAAAGAATACCACTAGAGAAGGGAACTTCAAAGTTTCCCAGAATAATCAGCTTTCTGGTATACGTGGGTGTTTTTCCCCCTGACTCCATTATAACCGAAATAAAAGTGCGTGTCTCAGAAATCAATGAAAGCATGACTGGATGAGGCCACGAAGATTAAGGCAGTGTCTCCCCAGGAGCCAGCAATGCAGCCAGCCGCAGGGCTGCAGGACTGGCAGTGAGAGGCTCCACTCGCACAGCCCGTGGCACTTTGGAAACCTCTCCATGGGTTTCATTTGGGGGAAGAGGAGGAAAGCTCTTTGCCCATCCCTGCAGGCCTGGCCATAGCTTCACACTGAGGGACACAGCGTGAAGGTGCTGCTGAGGCAGCACCAAGGAGGTGCCACAGAAGAGACATCCTTTGTGGCTCTCGCTCACGGCCATGTCTGCGCTCGGTTCTGCAGCCTCTGGGGCCGGCTGTGAAACAAGGCCCCAGTTGATTAGGGAGCCGAGTGGTTTGGCAGAAGAATGGAGCCCTTCAGTTTAAATTTGGGCTCGTTTCCGTTTTCTTAGTCCTTTGAATGGCTTGGAGAGAAATCCCTCGCTGGTATTTAACCCCTTGCTGTGCCTGGCAGAGCCCTGGTTGATGTGGGCTGTGTGAATGGCTGCCGGCTCTCCGTGCCAGGCCGGGCTCAGCGCTGCCCAGCCCCAGAGGGCAGAAGGAGCTCTCCAGGCAGGGCTGTGGGAGGCCCAGGTTGCTACGGGTGAGACAGGCAGGAGCAGCCGGGGGACGGCTTGCTGGCCCTGTCTGTGCGATGAACACCAGGACAGAGTCCCCCCACGGCATGCAACATTTGTGTTCAGCATTAGTTTGCTGAGCTATTGCCCCAGCCCAGGCACAGTCCTGACCACGGAATTGCCAGGGTTGACAATGGCTGTGAACATTTTTCGCTCTGAGGAGCAGTGCTCGTTTCCTGCAGTGCAGTAGGTGCGGTGCCCTTGTGTGGGTGTGTTGGAAGGATGGGCATTGCTTCCAGCTGGGCAGGGCAAAGACCAAGGTCTCATTGGCCTGGCTTCTTGTCCCAGTGCTCCAGACTGCTCAATGGCCGCCAGCACATCATTTCACCTCCTTGCAACTCAGTTTAGCTATTGTGAAACATAAACAAAGCTGGTGACCCTTGGTGGCGTTCACCCAGTGACTGCCATGGGCAGAGGGTACGGGAGGGTGCACCAGTGGTGGTACAGTGTGTGGAAGCAGAATGAAGGCAGAGCTGGGACAAAACAAGACCCAGCATAGGGGGAAAAGATGAAGCTGAGACTGGAGAATAATATTTTACGGCAGTGACAAGAGGCAGGAAGAATAGTGAAGTGTGATCACGTCCTGTTGACTCTGAGCATAAAGTGCTGTGTCCTTGTATGAACAGATGCGGGTGATCTCGGTGTCCTTGTATGATATCCTCACACAGGCGGATTTCTTGACAACAGTGTGCAGAGCCTGGCATGGCCCCAGTGGGATCCAGATCTCCAAATACAGCCTGCTTTAAAGTCTGGATCCTCTGAACTCCTTCTGTAATGTGAAGGAGTGGGGGCACCTCCAAAGCCATTCAGCTGTGTGCAGGTGGGTGTGAGGAGCTGCAGCCAGCAGTCACCGTGCTGCGTGGGCCAGGCTGGGTTGGGCTGACCAAGGCTGGGTGTTTAGAGGTGTTTGGCTCTTTGGGATAGGACAGGAGAGAGGCAGAGTTTATCCTGTTGGCTGGGAAGCACCAGGAACTAGGGGGATGCTCAGAGAAGAGCCAGAGGAGATTATTTCTTATAGGATCTAGAATTGTAAGGCATGCAGAGTAGCTATTGCTTTTATGGACATGATACCTGTGAGAGGAGGCAAGGGACTGCTCACAGATTTTGGTAACATATGGTGAATTAAGAAAGAAGGTTGTCTGAATTACTAAACAAAGATGATACTCATTGAGCTGTGAATGATTGATCTAAACATAGCTCTGAAATTCACAAATAGTTCTGAACCTGCAGATTTTGACAAGTTGCATAAGGTATTTTCAGAAGGCAAAAGAATATGATAGAGTAACTGAATTGAAAAAGTCTAGTGTTCCTACGTACTTTCAGGTTGCACGGAGAACACAGTGGATAAAAAGACAATATGCCTCTTACTCTAGTAATAAAAATGAACGTTTGTTACTACATAAGGTTCATTTCAAGGAATACTTTCAAGTACGATTATAATCTTGCATGTAAAATACAAATTGTGTTTTCCTTCTTCCTAAATACAACATTCTCCAAAAAGTTGGTGATCCGAGTAGAGGAAAAAACATAATCCAAAGAATGACTTAAAGCTGTTGGGGTGCAGTCACTGGTAGGAGTGTCCCACCTCCATGCAGAGGTGGACTGCCACAGAGATTCCTGCCCATGAGTTGTGGGATGTGCAAATGAACAGGAATATATAGCTGCAAAGAATATTCGTCTGTATATAGGGGGTAAAGATACTGTCAGTTTAATCCTAATATCAATACAGGCAATTGTCATAATTGCTCATTGCACGAAACAAGACTCCTGCGTACTTGGCATGAGGGCTCATTATGTAGGCAGGACTGAGAACTGAAGTGGGAGATTAATACAGCTGTAACCACGCCGAAGGATGGAAGGGAAGGGCTCTTTCACCATGTAGATCTCCAGCAGAAGGATACACTGGTTCAGGTAAAGCAAAATAAATAAATAAAGGCTTATCCCGAATGCAGGAAGATATTAAGATGTTTTGCAGGGAATAATACAGTAACCGCACACAGAGCTTTGATTATAAGGACAGATTTTTGTCACCAGCCCAAAGAGGGGCTGGGCCACAGAAAGCCTTGTAATAACATGGGTGTTAAATATAATACCTTCTTGTACCTAGAAAGCAGAATAGAGCACAACCATGAATGGTTGGAAGGTGTAGTATTCTGCATGAGATTTGTGGTATTTTGTGTACAGAACTGACTGGCAGGCTCACAATGCGCTGCCTGGAAGGGTGGGGAAAAAGTGCTGGGGCAGAAAGCTGAGCTTTCAGAGAAACTGCACTCGCTGACATTAAACCTCAGTTCACATATTTGTAGGAAAAGGATTCAAGTGCCAGATTTATAATGGCAACGGCCATGATCAAGCCATGAATAGCAGAACAGCATGGCGAGGGTTTTTAAGAGATGACAACATATTGAGGAAAATCTATATGGAATATGTTGGCTCTGACTGCAATATTGAGACAGCTGTTGAATTGCAGCCTGAAAAAGCGTAAAATATTGAAAACTGGTAACACAGGCTCCAATTCCAAAATACTTGTGTGACAAGCAGAAGTGAAACTCATTAGGCAGCTGAAAATGTCACAGATCTAATTGCTTCATTTTGCTAGCTACCTTCTGTTACATACACATCAAAAATCCTCAGCAAGATGGGCGATAGTCAACTTGAAAGGAGCAACTCTTCTAAGGCTCTGTGCTATCTGAGCACCTCCCTGCTCCAAACTTCTGCTGTCTGGCACTGCAGAAATCAAATGGCATTTACCCACTTTACAGGCAGAGGTAGAGAAAACCAAATTTGAGAGGTACAGCAAAGCAAAAAAGGGGTTTTTGAAAGGCTGTACTGAAAGGTTGTTGGCAGGTCGGGGACTGAGCCCAGATCCCAAATAGCTAACTGAATATTTAGCCATGGGAAAGTTTTTTATTCCTGCTGAACTGTGAAACCAGTCATTGTTAATAATCCAGGTTTTTTTTCTTCTTTAACAGATTTAAGAACTGTAATGTGCCACATCCTTGTTCTTTTATGTTCACGTGGAGTATGCACTGCATACTCAGTTGAAAGCCAAATGTGCCTCAATTCCTTATCCACTCTTTTTATTTTGCAACTTATCTCCCATCCCTCTGCATTGTCTTTTCTAAGCGTATCTCTAATCTCATGCAGCATTTAGCAAACTGAGATACCAGTGTCATGAGGGGTGGCCACAGTGGTAGTGCTCTAATGGTCTACATGAGCGCATCTATGGAAAACATGAACAGCCCTAGGAGCAGAGCAGTAGGTGTTTGAGATTATTTTCAAGAACCTTCGTTAAGTATTCACCAGGAATAGGGAGACAGCTGTTAACACTCCAGAAATATCAAGTGAAGGTCTGAATGCCAATCCAGAAAAGGAGTTGAAAATATACTAGATGATTTATCAAGGGCATATTGAAGAAGTGTGAATAGAGATGTTGCTGTCAAGATGTATCTTACAGTGCCCAGTATTGAAATGACTGCTTAAGGATAGCAAAATACAGCAAAACGTGTTAAAACTCCCAGTGCTAAGAGTGTCTAGAATAAATGGGTACCAAATGGGCAAAGAGCCTAGGGACATTGGGATTTGCTTTATTTTATTTGAAAAAATATCTTACCGTGATTTTTATTAAGATCTAAGAGGAAAATGGAGTTTCATCTTGATCATCCCATTTGCCATCAGTAGCAGTTCTCCATGTCCCCAGCTCCATCCCAGAAACAAAGGCTGGAGAGAAGTTGGGGAAGGAGTGCTGAGTGCTGCCCTGCAGAGTGGGGCTGGGGCTGGAGCACAAGCATCTGCCATGTTTGCTTCCCCACTTCACCAGTGCTGGTTGCAGGGGCAGCCAGTCACACCACGAGGTAACTTGGTGCAAGAGTAGTTTTTGATAATAATATGTGAAAGGATACTTGGCAAGAGCGTTTCAGACAAGAAAAAAGGCTTTCATCTGAGGTGAGATCAAACTTGAGGTATGTTAACCCAAAATGTGAGGTGTGAATTACCGAATGCAGTGTGCTTAGGAAAGATAAATGCAAAATCAAAGGAGCTGCTGGCACTGCTTGCATGATGTGTGAGCTCAGTCTTGTCTATATTACTTGGAAGTGGCTTTTAGCCTCTGCTGCTCTATTATCAGCACTGTTTTGAAAACAACTTAATGAAAGTGGGAGCCAGCAGCTGTGAGGGATTGGTGTGCCAAACTGGGTGGCCAGGCCAAGCCCAGCCTGGGGTCTAGCTGGCCATGGATATGCACAGATGCCAGCTCGGTGCTCACAGTTGCTGTGTTAGTGCCAAGAGACACGGTGTGCATGATTTGTACAGGCACATATGCAAACAAATAACTCGAAAATCTAGTCCTGAATGCCTTACGGTTGTTACCGGAGATGTAATTCACCTTGAACTGTTTAATTGTAGCCTTTTCAGGATGAGTCACTCCTAGCAATTACAAAAAGAAACCCGTAATAGTTTGTCTTCACACGTTCCGTTCGTTGTGAAAGCAGAGCATGGACACTAAGCTCTGATTCTCTGCCCTTGATCCTTGAACAACTATTCCTGTGCAAACTGGGCTCCAGCTGAGCTGGAATTCAGTCCTTCTGCATCACTCTGCTGGTGTGAAGGAACCACTTCTGAAAGGTGGGGGAGATCTGTCACTTGCTGGTTGCCTGGCACTGATCCCCCACAACTGCTAGAGGCTGGGGCCCGACAGGCAGTGTTGGAGAATCTCAGGCTTAGTATACGTATCTTTGTTTTGAATCGGAAAGGAAGTAATATCCAGTAGAAAGTTTTCAGTTCTTGATGACAGTGAACATGCAGAACAAATGATGTAATATTCAATTGCTCAACACTTGATGTGAAAAACACTTATAAAAATTGTGTAGGTGAAAATTTATTGCAATAAGCTGTGCAAGCTACCAGGAGCTCTGCCTGGGAGAGAAACAACCAGCCTCAGAAAGCAGAGCCCAGGACGTCTCTGAGGACTGTGCTGGCCAGTGGAGGCAGTGAGAAACAGCTTCCCTGGAAGCTCAGGGATTTGGAAATACTCTTAGAAGAAATGGATGGATAAGAGAAGCTTGCACGAGGAGCTGTCTCAAAGCTACTTTGAGCTTAATTCCTGGCCTTTACTTACAAGTTACTAAAACCAATGTTTTGATATATGCCATTTATTCAGCACAAATGATTGCTCAGGGTGGGTGAGGTCACCACCACCTTTGGACTAGCATATGAACCAAGTGGGAAGTTGCTGGGAAACGTTGAAGTCGCTTCATGCAGCTCAGTGCTATCAGGATTACCTTCCTGATAATAGGCAGACCGCCAAAATAGCTCCCTCTGATACTGTAGGACACGAAACCTGATAACATAAAGCCAGTACTAATGCACACGCCTTGCATTGCTTCACACGCCTTTTGCCCCTTCTGTCACAGTGTGTAATTACAAGAATCCTCAATGGAGACACTTAACTGTAGTTGTTTTTAAGCTGGGTGGACAGTTTACGTGGTCCTCCGTGACTTCTGAACTGCACAGTGCATCACATGAATTGTATGGGTTGGCTGCTTCAAGGCATCATGGCTAGAGGGAAATACATTCACATTTCACTAAAGAGATCCAGCTCTTGGTGTCAACTGTCCAGGAATTGGTAGTTAGGAATCCTAATCTGTATTTATCATCTTTGGGCAGCTGATGGAGACAAGCTGAAACCAGACTATCTTTGGAGGTCTGTTCTCCTGGAGCATGGACAGATTTCCTGAGCGCCGCTGCACCAAAGGCAGGCACGGGGATGCAGCACCAGGCACCAAAGCACTGTCCAGCCCATCAGGCAGAGTACACCAGAGCTGGGGAGCACTGCTGCCAGCATATTGGATTTCTGATGTGAACGCTTATCCACCAGGCACACGTGGCACTGCTGGGGAACAGACAGCAGAATCCTTACTGGCAAAAATAGGCAAAGGAATGCCAGGAGAAGAACAAAACAAAAGCTAAAAATAAAATATGGATCCTCTCATCCCACTTAAAACCTTTTGTGTGGCTGGGGAAAGTTTCTGCAGTGCTGGGAAAAGACTGAGCTTGGGAAGTGATGCACATCCTCTTTTGTAGGGGCTCTCATGACACTGGGAGGCAGAGCTGTCTGCATGAGAAAAGCCAAAGCCATGTTGTTTGTTTTCCTTTGCAGTGAGGTGACATGTGACAACCTCTGGTTCCTTGTGTCCTGTCTCAGTTACAGGGTCACTTTCCTTACTGGTCTGCTGGGCTGTGTGTGTTTAGGCCAGAAAGGTGCTGACCCGAGGAAGACCCCAAGAAGGAGACTTTGCTGCAGAGCTGAGGTTTTGTTCTGCCAGCCCATGCGCCCGCCAGTTTATGTGTGGTTAGAGAATGCAGACAGTGAACACAGTGTGGAGATAGACAAATACCAAAGCTACAAGTGCTCGCAGCCCATCTGATGAAGCCAGGGCATGACCTGGTGCTGTCATGATGAGCCTGAGAGGGGAAGTTGTGGTGGAGGCTGACCACAGGGCCGCAGCACAGGCTGTGGCTGTCAGCAGTGCCCACGTTCTGTGGGGCGGCCCTGCAGAGGTCAGGACGCTGTGGGCATCCTGTCTGTCCCCTCCCTGCCTCGTGCCTGGTGGTGTCATTCCTTGTGGGAACCCACCTGACCAGACATAGCATGCCTAAGCTTCAGTCAGCTCTTCTACTACAGAAGTATCTAAAATGCTTATCTCAAAGAGATTCTTGACTGTTACTTTCACCCTCTACTTAACCCACAGAGTGGTGTCTGTGTATGTGGGCTTTGCCTTTTAACAACAGCAACCTTTATAATTTTGTATATATTTTTATACATATTCACCATGAATCGAAAATACACGAAACAGTTCCTGTAGACCTATAGAGGGTAGCTGATATTTCAGTCCTAATGCACAGTAGCAACTAAATCCCAGAGAATTAGATTTGTCCTCGTCTTTCTTCCCCTTTTTTTTTTTAGCTACATACTGTCAGCCAGTTCTCCGGAGCAGACTGCTGTTGTACCTCAGAGCATTACAGCATTAATTTACAATTTAGCCTTGCATTATTAAAAAAAAATTCTTTCAGAAGGGATGGGTTTGAGCTGTGAACTTTCCGTTTACTTCTGCCTTGTATGGCTTCACAAACAGCCAGCCTCAGTTCGAGCTGTAAGAAGGGGCATGGGAAAGGACTTTCTTCATCATCTCTCAAATTAGAGCAATATGTCTTAATTACTGCCTAATTCTTAAAGCATCAAACCAATTAAATCCATAATTACTGTTGCTGCAGCACAAAGTGACACGAGGGGGTGTCTGGACTAAAGTATAGGCAAGAGAAGCTAAACTAAGCCCTACCAAGCAGAGCAAGATCCCAGTCCTGCAAGAAGCTGGTGCTGGAGTTCAAAAGGGTCTGCAAAAACTGAAGGTACTACATCAAGAACCCCAAACAGAAGTGGTGGCTGGGGACATGGGAAAAGGGGTCACTCCAAAGAATGCTTTTCAATATTGTAGAATTATCTAATCATTAAGGTTGGAAAAGACATCTAAGATCATCTAGTCCAGCTGTCCACCTACCACCGAAACTACCCACTAAACCACGTCCCTAGATGGTACATCTACCCTCTCTTTAAACACCTTGTCCTTGCCTGAGTGGTGAGCAAGTCCAGGCTGCACCAGCCAAGTATTCTGGACAGCACTCTGAACCTTAGGAGGATCACAGCCGTAGCATTTCTCTTCTAAACTCCTAACTTGCTATTTTGGATGCATTTGCTATTGACTGAGTAGTAGCTCTCTCGGAACATATTGGTGGTAGTCTGTTTCATCCAAGTGGGTGGAAATTCAAACCCTGAACTTTGTTTGTCTCTGCAGGCTTCTGAAAGAGAGTAGCCTTTTTAATCGATTTAACATTCTTGGGCTGAATTTGTGTTTAGACCTTATCCTTAGTGTACTTGTTAGCCCTGAAATAAATTTGAAAGAGGGGAAAATAAAGACAAAATAAAAAGACAAATGTCTGGAGTCTTAATCTGTAAACCTCAAGAGAATATTAGCTTTTTATTGTTTCCCTATCAGTAAAATACAGGAAATAGCCCAAACCACCCCGCCTCTACAACTTCCCTTTATTTATCACAATAAAAGTCCCTTCTAGATGCGCTGGTTTACTCCTGCACACAAATTAGTCAAATACATCCCAGAATTGAGTGTATGGAGCAGAATTAATGAAAATTCTGTTCAACCCAATGCATGCCAAGCTAATTCAGACTCCGAGATAACCACTCTCAGAGATGACAACACACTGTATTGACTTAGGAGAAGGAAAACATCTGGGTTGTCCCAGAAAAATGGCAAGAAAGCATATTTTTGCAAACACTTGTTTTACAAAAACATGTTTTAAAAGTCATTCTTTTTTTTTTTTTTAATTTTCAGACAAAGGAAGCCCTAAAATAGTGAAACTTCAGCGGAGAAGTTCTTGTGTGTGAGTTCTTTTTTTGTTTGTTTGTTTTTAATATTCCCTACAACCTCTTTATCTCTTTTACATTTGAATGAACCAAAGAAACCAAAATCTGAAAGAACTGGCTGCGGCAGAACGCAGAGCCAAGGCCGGGAATCCAGGGGAATGAGTTAGTAAGAAAGAAACCTACAGCAAGTAACCAAATCCAAAACCCAGCCTCGAGCTGTTATCATTGAGTTATCTTGAGTAAACTATGTATTGTGTGTTTCCTGAAGAGCATGACCAAAAATTCACTGAGACCATAGCTCTCTCAGTAGGTTATGGCGAAAAGCCCAACTCATGTTTTATGCCTCCTTTCTGGTTCGTAGCCAAAAGGATTTGTTGGTTTGTTTTCACTCATTCCTTACTCATGGAAAAAAAAAAAAAAAAAGTGAACTTAATGAGTTTTGCAATTCATTTTTCATTTGTTCGGGAGCACTTCCTCCATCCAAACCATGGAGAGGTTGTTTCCCAGCATAGAAAAATCTGTACTGATGTGGCTGAGCTTTAGTCACCTCATTTTCTCTACTAGGAGCACTCTGAATTTCTGCAGGGCAGTGAGTTTCTGGTGGTAGCACCAAACTTGACTTACATATTTATGTTGAACGGCAAAACGACAACAAAAACTTTCCCCAATTGTAAAATATCACTGGAAAGAAAGCGAGCACAATTGTCTTCAGCCATTATGGCTGCCCTAATTTGAATCACATGGGAAAGCGCTTTGTTAATGGCTTTGTTCTTTTACTCCTCATTGGCAATAAAACAAAACAAAACACCCCATTCTTCGTTTTTTTCCTTTATGTGTTGCTTTTCCATCTGGTTTGAGAAGAAACTGGCCTCCTGGGTGTGTAATCATGTTGAAATACTTCAGATCTGGGGTAGATTCCCTCAAATTCCCGAATAACTACTTACTGACCACTTTACCTCCACTGCTCTTCTGTAAAATGGGAATAAGTTGACTTTGCCTCCTATGGCCTTTGTTAGAAAATGTATTTACTGCTGCAGAGCACCCAGGTACCCAATATTCGAGGCAAATGCATGTTGTGTTTTTCATTACAGCATGTCCTGTGTAGAGTTCATGGTAATGTACCCCGATTATGGCTCATGATGATGCAGTGATTCATAAGAGGAACAAATTGGAACAGATTAAAATATATACATGTAAAAGAAGCATATGTGGCCTCCCAGCACTCTTTGAAATATAAATGTGAGAATTCCTTTAGGTGTAGTGCTGGAAGCCCTGGAAACCCTCGTGCCAGCTCGCACGGGCAGGTGCTGAGCAGAAGGAGAATGCCAGGAGACACAGAAGATTTGGTTTCTGCCAGCAGGCCACAAAGGCTGCAGCCCCACAGTGCTCTGCTGCTGCAAGCAGTAGGACAGGCACTGGGATGCACCCTGTGAGCGCTGTCTTCTGCTTTCAAGCTCAGGCAGAAGGCTTATTGCGGTGTGCTCTGGACCTCTGTGTTGTCTGGTTTTTTTGTGTGTGTGTTTTGTTTGTGTTGTGATTTTTTTCTGTTTTTTTTTGTCTGCTTTTTTATCACCAATTTTTCTGAGTTCAATTTTCATTTGATTCCCTCTCTTAGGCTATTATTTACAACCGAACAGCAAAATGTTACAGGCTGAGCAGGCAGAGCACTATATATAGCAAAAGCAGGGCAGTTCCCTGCTCTAATCATCTCCTGCTGCTTTTATGTAGATAGTAAATGATGGGCCACAGGGTGAGCTGCAATTCATCTCTAGGAAATGCATGTCGGAGGAGTTTAAGCGCTGCATCCTGCCCACACCAAGAGGAGGTAATTTGGGCTTGACATGACAGTACTGGGTTTTCACAGGGCTGAAGAGTTTCAGATGAGATCTTGTGTCCTTTGGCTGAGTGCCCAGAGAGCCCATGTTTCAGAATAGGATATTTACAATAGCAAACCGTAGCATTCCCTGCTTTGAGTAACAGGCAGATTTCAGCCAAAACAAAACAAAAAAAGCAGCGTTCATTCACACCGTCCCCCTCTGCTGACCCTGCTGCCGTGCTCAGCCTCTCTCAGCCCTGGATAGCGGGACTGCCTCGGCTGCAGACAGCCTCAAGGCTGCCATTTGCTTTGTTTGTGCTTCAGGCTCCTTCCACTGCCTCGCCTCCCCCAAGCCGCCTGGCTTGCCCTGGCCTTTTTCCCTCTGCCAAGCCTGCTTCATTGCCTGCTCAGGTCTGGGGCTGTTCTGCTGCCTGCTCTTTTTACAGCAGTCCAAGTGAGCAGAAATAGCTGAACCAACAATAAAAGTTTGCCAGCTCTGGTCACTTGGGTCCTACAACTGAAACACAGCGTGCAAAAGCTTAAGCAGGAGCTTTGCTGATGGGGCTTAGTCCCAAATCCACGCAAATCCAAGGTAATCTGGAAGCTGCTCGCTGCCCTTTCTTAGCATCATGGTGTCAAAAGGCTTCAGCAGAGCAGGGGCTGAAGGAGCCAGGAGCTGTGTGCATGCCTTGTCAGAGAAAGTTTGTGAGCTGAAGGTTTTATAAGCTGCCTGTTTCAAACAGCAAGAAAGTTGAGTGGAGCAGTTCTGCTCTCACCAGCACAGAGCCAAGGGATGCAGGCTCAGGTCCAGATCTGAGCAGCAACCGAGGCACTGCAATGCAAAGGAGTAGAAAAGTTGACAAGGCCCTCAGTTAAATTTTCTGCCCAGCCAAAGGATTGTTCGTGCATTTTATTCACTGTCTGATTAATGCGAAGTACAAAAGCAGTCTGCCTTTGCAAGCAGGAGTGGAACTGCAGTCTTCACCCTCCCAAAGGAGTGACTTAAATGTGAAGCTCTGGTGTCATGCTCTTCCTTTCCTTCTATCGGATCAAATGCATTTTTTATTCTTTAATGCAAAGTAGGAAAGCATCAATATGAGAGTTTAAGAGCTCTGCTTTGTTCCAGAAAAGCCTCAACCATGGTTGCTAAAGAGTTCCACTGGGAACACAGGCACAGCCCCTGCCTTTGTGGGAGCTAACATTGAACTCCTGTGCTGAGCGACCACCTACCGCACTGCACGAGCAAGCGGTCGGTTGTTGGCACGCAGCACCAGGTACAGAGGCATTTCCTCCCTGGTGGTCTCGGGAGGGGTTCAGAGGAGGGCTGCCCAGCACCCCGAGCTCTGGCCCTGGGCACCAGCTTGATGGGCAAGAGCAAAGGTGCAGGGATAGCCACCCCAGGGCATGAGCTCTTCATTGTCCACCACTGGGTTTCAACACGCTTCAGGAAGCCACCATTCCTTAGGAGTTGCCTTGTGCTCTACTGACTACATGAAATACAGATGAACCCAGTGGTCTGCCCAAAATGAAATAAAAGCTGGATTCATTCCAGATGTTTCCAGAACAGACGCAAAACATTCCAGGGTCGTTCCTCTCAAGGTGTTGGGGTCACTTGCTGGAGTGTTTTCATTGCAGGCTCGGTACAACCCAAGTCACTGATCCTTTCCAGTTAAGTCACTTCAGATGAACACAGTGAAAGCTGATAAATAAACAGGAGAATTGCTGATTGGAAATGTTTCCCTGTTGCTGCCACGAGTAAAAGCAGCCAGCAATCTGCTGTGTTTGCAGGGTGAAACAGAGTACAAACTTTTTAGTCCTCAAACCAGTGCTCACCTAAGAGATTTAGGGCCAAATATCCCATTTATTTACACCTGTGTAAAATTAAGGAAATTTCATCCAAGTTAATGTACCACCAGGTGGTGGATTTTGCCTCAGATCTCATTATATGTTGGACTTTAATTTATATTCAGCCACTGTGTACGTACACATATACAAAGTGGTAATTCTTACCAACAATAAGAGTGGAGTTTGCTATATAAATCAGTGTTTCTCAGTCAATATGTTGCAACCCCTACAGGGGTTATAAAAACCATCTGGGGGCTTGTAAAGCACTGAAAATTTTACAACAATCTAAAGCAAAGAAAATGTCATTTCTTCCACTCTCCATATAGCAGCACCATTCTATTGGCAGCCTGTCAAAACCATACAAGAAACAATAAATTCTATGGGCTTATCACTTTCACCATAATTTTTTAGTCTTGGCTTTATAGAACTTGTGTGGAAAGTTTCTTTTACTTCTCATATAGGATTTCCAATCTGAACTGCTTGAAAAGAGGTGCTCTAAAACGTTTGGCTTCAAAAGAAGGTAGTTTTCATTAAAGGCCTCTGCCTTAGTCTCCTCCTAAGCTGCCTGTTAAAACTAAAGCCTATTTTGTGAAGCTTAGGCTTGTTTGTGTTGGAATAGGTTTTTCTGTTTCACCACGACTTTCTGTCTGTCAGCTTCCTCTTTAAGTCTAAATCATACAGGGCGACAGCAACATTTCCCTCTGTGGGGAGAGATGTTTTGCTTCAAGTGGAAAAAATGGACGAGATTTCCTGTATCCTCAGTAGAGACTCTGTGCATGGTTTGAAATCTGCCCTTCCTAAGGTGAGATAACATCAGATGAGCCTATGTGCTTTCAAGTGTAGCCTCACAGCACATGCGACTCGTCAGTGAATTTTGCTTTCATGTGCACATCTTTAATCTCTGTGCACAGGTACTTATGTATGAAATGAATTTCAGTAGCAATGAATTGTAGCCCACGTGCACACACACAAAAGGATCTGAGTCAGATCTTGCAGTGCCTCCTGCAGCATAGTTTCTATAGCAGTTTAAGCCAGCCTCACTGCCAGCTGCCATAGGCCCGGACATTTTGTCACTGCAGTGCCTCCAGCACTCATCAGGCCCCTCAGAAGGCTCCTTCAGAGAACAGATCCAGAAAAAAAGCTCAGTGTTACGTGTGTTTTTTCCCGCCGAGATGAGGTGGGTCACACAGGGGTCTGGCAAGCAGTGGAGAAAGAGCCCCAGTGGTTCTCAGAGCCCCCAGGATGGAGAGGCTGGTACTGCTTCCCTTCTGGTGGCTGTTACATGGCCTGCACCCGCCTCATGCAGCTTCACCCAAAACCTGCTTGGATGCAACTTCTTCTGTCTGATGCTTGCATTTCCACAACCAGCTGCCTATGCCCGATGCCTCTGTTTCCTGGGCACGGTTTGATCACTTAAACCATTAAAAATGATTTCATGCTCGTGTGAGAGGTGCTTGCCCAGGGCTACTTCCGTATCCAGGTGTGGGCTACTGTGGCGGCCAGAAAGGAGAGGGACAGCATTGCCTTCTAGCTGTAACTATTCAGCTCCAGCTTCACCAGGTTGGAACTATGCTGTCCAAAGCAAGTGCAAGCAAAACTGAACTTAGTTCATGCTGATCTGTGTGAAATGCAACTTCCCTTACCGATTTCCTGTTTCTGCTGAAGACAGTGAAGTTTGCACCTGGAAGTTGTGTGTTTGGACCCAGGCTGAGAGTATCTGTGGGTTGGATGTTGGCTTAGTTCTTCAGTCTTTTGTATTGGAGCCAGGATGGAGCAGCTGGCTAGTCATGGGTTGGCTCTTCTGCCTCGATTCTATGAGCCAGATCGAAGGTCCTCAGACCACTCAGTAACATTTCTCCATATGGTCATCATGATGTTAAGCAGTCAAGCAAGAGATCTGACAGAGTACATAGCTTTCTCTGTTCGTCCACGAGAGGAAACAGGTACTCAGAGGTCACTCCTGCTAAAAGTATAATCGTCATGCAAGTGGGCTTTTTTGTCATTTGTTTTCTTCTTGAAATTCAGCACTGCTCAGCTCAGGAGGGAACGTCTTGCAGAAACTGAGCATTGCCTGTGAAGAAAACATTCCTGGACAGCCTGCCTGCTATTGCCAGGGCCTTGTCCCAAGTTCCCCTCCCTGCGGCCAAGCTCTTGGCCACCTCTCCATCCTGCCCACCTTCCCTGTCCTGCCCGCCAGCATTCCGCACTGTGCGAGGGCTCTCCATGGCCATCTCGGTGGGCACCAGGTGCTGGGAAACTCAAACACCACCAACTGCTGCTGCTGCAGCTCATGCCAGGAGATGGTTTTTTTTTTTCCTTCGTGCTGAAGAGTCCAAACTCCTGAGGGAAAAAATGTGGTTTATTACATACTTGTCCTGTTTCTTCAAAGCTGGGCTGTGCTGTGCATGAGAAATTTTTTGGAGAACGAGCTCAGAAAGGATGACTTAACAAGAAAGTGTTGTACTCCGTCAGACCAATGGATCTCCTGTTTCTTTGGGATTGACGGTAGCACAGTTTGGGTATTAACAGTGGCAATTCCAACTTACGCTGTCAGCTGAGGTGCCTGGGGCTATCAGGCAGCGTTAAGATTCACATGTGCTTTCCCAAGACAAGACTTCTGTCTCATCACGGTGCCTCCCGGCTGAAATGCCAGGAAGGGGCATCGTGAGACGACGGTACCACTAAGGGGCCCTTGGCTTTGGGAGCCTCCCGCCCCCTGCTATCCCTGTGCAGCGGGGCAGAGCCCGTGGCGAGGGCAGGCAGCCGGCCGTGCCGCCACGGGCGCTGGGCGGCGGAGGCCACGCCGCTCCCCCCGCAGCCCGGCCGAGAGGCGCAGGGCCGGACGGCACTTCCCCACGCGCTCCGCGGGCGGCTCTGCCCCGAGGCGGAGGGGTGGGCGGGGCGGGGCGGGCCGCGGGCCCTATAAACACCGGGAGCCGCCGCAAGCCGACCGAGCGGCGCTGTGTACGGGCGGCCGCGACGGGAGCGGGCTGGGAGCTCCGAGGGAGGTGAGTGCGGGGGCGAGGCAGGGCCCGAGCGGAGCGCCGCGGGGTCGTTAGCGCTGCCTCGGCGGAAGGAGGGCTGGGGGGGCCGCTGGGTGCCCGGCGGCGGGGGAAGGAGAGGCGGCGGGGGGGGAGAGAGAGCGCGGAGTTTCTCCAAGCGCTGCTGGCAGCCGGGGCTCGGCGCCGCTTCTCCGGAGACCTGCGTGCATAAGTTTCCCGCTGCAGCTGCGTGGACGCCGCGCTGCCGTGGGCGCCATCCGGAGCCGTTCGTTCGGTGCTGAGCGAGGAGTTTCCGTGCCCGTCCCGCTGCGCGTGCGGGCAGGGAGCGGAGTCCGGCTGAGCTCCGCGCTCAGCAGCGCCGGTGAGCCGAGCCCGGGGTGCGCGGGGCCGCCCCGGTTCCTCTCGGGGCGGAGTGGGGCAGTGCCCTCCCGGTCCGAACCGCGCGGCGGCTGCCCGGAGCTGCTGACCTACTACTGGGAGAGCGGCTCGGAGCTGTGCTGGCAGCTGAAGGTTTCCTGAAATACAGAGCGACAGAGAAGCGTGGGAGAAGGATGCGCAGCCGCTGCGGTTTGGGGGCGAAGGGGTGGGCAAATCCCTGTTAGTGCTACGGGGTTGAGGTGATGCCGGTGGCACCAGCTGTGAGCTGGGCTGGAGCTCCTCGCCCTGCCCTGCGTGAGGAGGGGCTGTGCTGCGTGCGCCCAGCTCTGGGAGGTCTTGGAGCAGAAAGCAGGGTTCGGGGGAGCCTTTTCTTTCCGTTTAAAATGGTGCTCATTGTGTTTGCTCTGTGCTGTGAGATGCGGTAGGATCTTCACGTAGATGCAAAACCTTTGGAGAGACCACTGGTGTGCTAACAGGTTAAACCCAAATGCTAGATTTTTCTTTTAAAACCCATGAATACCTAGATGCCTCAGTCACTCCCAGCCCTCCCTCCTTCCCCCCCCCCCCCCCCCCCCCCCCCCCATGCCTGCATGTCGTTCTGAAACATGGTTTAGTTCTTGTGGTTTTAATTGCATTCTTGGGCAACTTCCTGAAAGAGAAACCTGGGAGGCTGACTCTTAAACTGCGCTGAAAAATGACTTCCTCCTCTCCCCTGCCTTTCTCATGTGCAAGTGCTTACTGACGTCTTACTCCCTGCTCCTCACAGGAATTCTTTAGGAACCAGCCCTCACCGTGCCTGTTCATAAAGCACACGTAGGTGTGGGCAGCGGCACTGCTGCGCACCTTGGAAATGAGAGAAGCTGCGGTGTGAGAAGCAGCTGTGCACCCATGGGGTGATCTGAGTCCTGAAAGTGTGTGAGGTGACAACGGGTGCAATAGGAGGGCAGGGCGATCAGGCAGATGAGTTCGAATAGGTGTAAGATGTGCTAGTGTGGGGTTTTGGTGCTTTGTGGTCTGTGACTAAACCTGTGAGAACAGCAGCTGTTTGGCACAGGCGTGAACTTTGTGCAATGACTGCCAGTCTGTGGCGCCTTTAGGATTGTGGGCACGTTGTGTGCCGGATGAGCTGTCAGCAAGTTTTGCCTGTGCTCATAAGATGCTGAGAAGCTGTGTCTGGAAGTTACTCTTTCTGCCACTACCTGTGTCTGGGTGTTAAAGAAACTGCTGCAGGAGGTGGTAATGGGTGCATTGCTACAGAGAACTGCCCGTAATAGCTCTGTGTATCCCTTATAGGAGAGAGAATAAACTCACATCGGTCCCAAAATAAGCAGGAATCTGCAGTGGGTTTTGTCTAAAGGTGCGCACAGAAGTGCTGAAGCTCCTGTTTGGTGTTGTCATTGACAACGGGGAAACAAGCGCATCTTGGAGGCATACAGACCTCCAGCACAGGTCTCCATGCTGTGCCACCAGAAATGGGTTCTAGTCCTAAAGCTCCTTAACAGGCGTACTGCCAGGCAGGGAAATGGCCAAGAGCAAAGCCAGGGTGTTGAATTGTTCTCAACTAGATTAGCGTGTGCATGTGTATATAGATGCATCAGAATACCTCCCTCACCTCACTGCTAGGATTTAAAATGGAGATGTATGTAAATTGCATACTTGTGCAGTAAAGGAGCAGTTTGGGGGCAGCTTGGGCCGGGTTTCTGTTGGAGGGAGGTGTGCTGTCTGCTGGGCTTATGCAGCTGGACACAGCTTTTGATCCTTGCCAGGCAACTGCAGTGTTTGTGGTTGAAGAAGGTGAGGCTCTGTGGAAGCTTTTTTCGTGTGTTTTTTTTTTTTTCTTGGAATCTGAAAACAGGGTTGTCTGAGTGGCTTGAATTGCTTAATCATGAGTGTGCATGAGAAGGATGTTTTTCATAATATTAATTGGGGAAATTGCCCTAATGAACCAGACACAGTTAGTTGGTCTGTTAGCTGCCTTCTGCCACTCTTCAGAGCTGAGGAACTTTATACGTGGAAAGACAGGGGAAAGATAGATGAATCATTGCTGATCTGTAAGTGCTGCTGAATACAGTTATCTTTGCATGCCTCTGGGTGTCCTACTAATCACCTGTAGAATACTTACAAGTCATATTTTATAGCAAAGTACTAATGTTTAAGTACAATGTAAATCAGTGTACTGTATTATCCGTAAACAACATGTGAGTAAGCAGCGTGATATTAAGAATTGCCTCCTCCTTTCCTGCTTTGGAAGGCAGGCAGCATGGAATAGTCTCTCTTCTACCGAAGAGATTAAAGGTTAACACTGTAAGTTAGAGAGTCTTGAAAATATAGGAAGTTACCTTAAAGCGAACAGTTTGTAGATATGGAATTGTGACCAAGCTAAAAATGGTCAACCAGATGTATGTTCAGGTGGGTTAAAATGATGGGGTGGAAGGAAACCAAGATGGAAAAATACAGGTGATTCTATCTCACGGCTGTAGCTGTACAAATGTTCAGGCTGATGTGTTCTGGAAAGAAGCTGTCCTGTGCTCTGCTTCTTCCTGTCTCTTCTGTGAACCACGTTGGTACTAAAAGCTCAACTACATGAATACTTGTACCAGCTCCTGGGGTCACTGCTAAAGTAGGAGCCCCCACTGGAAGAGGATGTGAAAATGCTGATCTGAGACATAGTTTCTGGAGTTGTTTGTTCTAGCCTTAAGGCACTTAAAATGCCAATTGAAATGCATGATCCTTTAGCACCTCTTCCTGAGCAGTATCTGTAAAAGCACCGGAGTCTTGGAAGTATTTGGCAACAGTGGTCCGCTGTTAACCTTGAATAGCCAGAGAGATGCTTTGGTTTATATTTCCAGGGTGAAACTGGAAGGTAGCTTATGCTGGTATCTGATAAGTATGCCTCATGTTGGTTTAAGTATGAAAGGATATTCCTCATTAGAATTGATATCCTGAAGGTGGAAGTCTGTCTTGCTGACCATAGTCAGCAATTGGTGTAAACCATGAGCTTCAGGCAGCTTCCTGCTCTCTCCTCCTTGGCTTTAGAAACTGCAGCCTAAGTTTGGGGTTTTTTTCCCATCTTGTCCTCATGAGAGCAGCTATGGAGGGGGCACCACATTGGATTGCCAGCAAGTTCTGAGTTGAAGGCCTTGTGCAGTGAGCTGTTGGGTTGTGAGAAACATTACTCAGCAGTGGGCTGTGAGCTGCAGTAAGTTATGCAGGGGTCTCCAGAAGCAGTATTGATAAATGCTCATACATCAGAATCTCGTAGGTCAGCTGATTCGCAGATGATAGGTGTTCATGTAGCTTTGGCCAAGCTTTGCTTTCTCCTTAAGCTCTTTTCTCAGTTAACAACTTGAACTTGAGACACCTATTCCTGCAGAAGAACATTCTTGTTCTGCTTACTGGTGGTCCTCCCTGCTTGTGAGGCAACTGTCACCTGGTACAAATTGAGGGGAGGCTTTTCCTTGGCTCCAACATGTTAAAGGTGCAAAAGTAAGAGGAGAACTGAGTAATTTTTCTTCTGTTGTTCATTAAAGAACGTGAAGAAGCACCTAAATTGTATGTAGAAGTTTATCTTTAGTCATATGCCTCGGTCTTGCTGTATACCTTCATGTTGGAGGAGTAGCTTGTGTATCTTACGTAGCTTTCTCAGCAACCAAGCAAGCCTGAGGCCTCCAGCTGCTTGTGCAGCTCGGTTTAAGAGGCTGCTTGTCCCAGCTAATTGCCTACTTCCTCTGCTGAGGTTTGTCATCTGCATTTCAGAAATAGCGATGGGCTGCGTGGAGGCTTCTCTGTGAACCCAGTTCACAGCCCAGCCTACGAGCTCCTCATCTGAACTGAATCAGGGTGTTTAACATAGCAGGTCGTGGTCTGTTCTGGCAGGGCTCTTGTGCATAGTTCATATCTGATTCTTTTTTTTCTCCTTCGGAAGTTTGGGTCTTGCCTTTCCAGAAACTGTAGTGAAACCAGTGGGATTAATCAGAGTGAGGTCAGATTAATGAAAAAAACATGTTTTTGCAACTATATTCTTCTGGATAGCTTTTGGTTCTCATTAACTGGTTAGTGTCGGTTGTCCTGCAAATGACTGAGGAGCATGGTTGGGGCTCCTGGCTCGGTGCCTCACTGTGTCCTCACAAGATGCCATTCCCACAGCCTTACAGAGCCAGTGATTTCTTATGCCTTCTAGTTGGCTGGTGCTGCTTCTGAAGCTGGAGAGGGGGAAAAGATGAGTATAAGTAAATCTGTGTGCTGCAAAGAAAAATGTCACTTTTGTGCAGGCTTAAAACTATGGTAACTTTAAGCTGGTTCTGAAATAGCTGAGAAATGGCCACTGGAAACTATTAGTGTGATGTTTCTTTGAATCCGAGCCTGTGAAGTTGTCCTAGGTTTAAGTAATCAATCAGCTTTTTAATTTTAAGAAATTTCATCACTGATTAAGTTACACTTTAAGAATTGTGTTCCAATCTGGCATACTAGATGAGAAATAAGGTTTCTAAATTCATTTGCCATTGGAAGTTCTTGATCATAAATGCTGTAGGAGATGATTAGTAAATAAAAGGCTTGTCTGCTGTCACTCTCCAGTTCTACAGCAAGCACTGTAAATAGGACAGTGTTTTCTTTTAAAGTATTTTGTTGGAATTATCACGGTAGCATTCCCTAGATACAAAGGCCTCCATGTTTGAGGTCTTGAATATATGCCTGTACATGACCTTACAAGGGTTCTTAGGACAAACAGGATACTGGAGTTGTTTCAGTTTACTTTTATGGTGAAATAAAACCTAAATATGTAATTTTGTACAACTACTAACACTGTTATTACCATGGTTATACCTCTTGTAGGAGGATGAAAAGAGGCAGAGACTTAACGTTATCTACATTATTTCAAGTACTTGCTGGGTTGGTTTTTTTCCTCTTTTAAAGTCCCCTTGGAAGGCTGAAATCCTGTCGTTTCACCATTTGGACATATCTATTACTGTGTATATATGCTTCAGCTAGATGTCACATGGCTCATGTCATGCCATCTTTCTTATTTTCCCATGATTACGGAAGTATTATTGCAACACAGAAGATGCCATTTCCAGTTCTGCTGTAAAACCAGAGACGTAACTGTGCAGTGTGGAATGAGAGGAGCTAGGCTTGTTAAGATGCTGTTTAGTAGGTTAAAAAATGAGTATTCTGTAAACTAAAAGTGTAAAATCTGAAGGCAAGTATTTGCTTGACCTAATATGTAACACCTTGGTTTGAGGACTCAATTCTGGGCCTTGAGCTTCCTTTATTCTTTGCCTGCTTTTTTTTTAGGGCTGAGTGTTATAAATGCTGCTATTGGTATTGTAAGCCTTCTGAAGAACTTGTACTGGGGAGCTCTCAATAGTCAGCCAGCTGTAGGTGCTCTTGGTGGCTGTGGAGCTGCTCTCACCCAGGCTTTCTGCTCCTCCTGGTCTGTGCAGGAGATGGGGTGCTTGTCACTGGCCAGCAGATGAAAATTTACCTTGGGTGAAGGTCTGCACCTTCATGTTTCAGTTTGTTCTGCAGGATTGTAGATGGGGGAAGTGATCCTGATGTCAGATGAATACCTGTAGCACATGCAAATAAATAAGGGTACATGGTTTCCCTTCAGTGCTCTTCAAGGAGGAGAAGGTCTCATGCTACAGTAGCGGTAAGGGTTAACTTGGTGGTGTTGAGAAAACCAATTTGGTAAGATACCAGCCATTGTTAGTCCTAAATCTTGTGGAGCTGCTCCATGGATCTGTACTTGCACAGCCCATTATCAAAGAGTCAATAGCCTGTACCTTATTAATGGGAACTTACAGACTTGTAGGTTTGCCTTGGGCTCTTTATGAGCCTGTGCTTGCATAGCAAGTGTTATTAATGTACAGTCAATGTGGGAGCTGTGGTTCCATGAGGCCTTTCTTCTACAAAAACTCAAGGGAGAACCTGGGTTGTGAACCTGCTGTTAAGTTGTAGGCAAATACTTCAGCCGCTGAACCATCAGTCTCTCTACTGGGATGAACCCAAAGCGGTGGGTTGCAGCCTAGCTGCCATGTTGTGAAACAGTACTGTGCTGTGTGGTTTTTAGGAAACTGGTTCTGCAGCGTTAGTCATGTTGGGCTGCCTATCCCATGCTGTTTCTTCATTATGGTAAAATAGCAGTGTTGCATAAAGAACTTGAGATCAACAAAACCACTTCTTTAATAAAGGGATGACACCAGTAAATTAAAAACATTTCTGTTTAATCTTGATACTGTAAAACTTGACAGTGGACCTTAGTGAAGGCTGTGGAGTTTCATCTTTCTACGTGAAAGTAGCAGGTAGAAATTCCTAGTACAGGCTGCCCAAGGAAGCGGTGGTGTCAATGTTCCTGGAGGTGCTCAGGAAGGGCATAGATGAGGGACATGTTTTAGTGGGCAGTATTGGTGGTAGGTGGATGGCTGGACTAGGTGATCTTGGCAGTCTTTTCCAGCCTTAATGATACTAGGAATGTGTTGTAATGAGAGAATGCAGGTAGATTTTGAAAGTTGTAGTAGTGCTGCAAATTCCAGAATCATCTCACTAAGCCCCCTGCCCCGTGCTGTCAGGGAATGGTGTTTGCTTCGTGAAGCTAGGCTCAAGTAGGCTTTTCCCAATAGTACATAAATAGAAGTAAAAGCAAATTCTACAGAGATGCCTACCTGTGCTCTTGGGATTGAGCAGTGTGGCTGTGGTGTGGTTACAGCTGAATGGTGGTGAGGTCAAAAGCATCTCTACTGAACCTTACTGCACCATGTGAAGTGTGGTCTTTGCAAAGCACTGTGATGTAAAAGTTGTAGAAGACTTTTTTTCCTCTCAAGCAGCTGTGTGGTTTATGAACTCCTGGAGGTGCTAGCTATGAGGCTTTGGGAATCTTGAAGTAAAGCTTGTCTGTCTGTCCTTCCTGCTAAACTGAAACTCCCAGGAAGCATTGGTCAGGACTTCTCATGAAGAGTCATTAAATCTTTTTGTTCATGTGGGAACTCTGCTTGGACAAAGAGATGGTTCATATCTGGGGCCAGCCAGTTTTACAAGTTGGACCTCCACTGGGAAATTCCCCCTTGGCAGAGGAGGTTGGTTGGATGAAGCTAGGAGGGAGGCTTTCCAGATGGAGACGATCCATTTTTGAAACACAAATGGACAAATGAGCTGGGAGAACTTGAAATTGCAGAGAAAGGCTCTCCTGAACTTCATCCTCAGAACCAGCACTGTCAACTTTGTGCAAATGCAAAGAAGGCTGTAGCGCCTGAAGTCAAACCAGTATCTTCATAAGCAAAATATGTTTTTTTAAAAAAAAAAAAAACCAAAACAAAGCCTTCCAGGTTATCTCAGTGTACAAGGCATGTTTGTCTCGGTGTTGACAGTAACTTACTCCTCTTTGGAGGAATGTGAGTACTGAACTGTTTAAAAGCATTTAAAAACTAGGAATCATCCTTCCTTTGTAAAGCTCTGCATGCATTAAGCCTTACAGGTGCTGAGTGATAAACGTCTGTTTTGTGCTATTTTTGTGACTTAACATGCTGGTACACTGTGGGTTCTATTTTTGTATATATGTGGGGGTCTATGTTGCTTTTTGCTTTTTTTCCTTCCCCCCCTTTAAAGCAGGTACACTGTAAAGAGTTTAAACAGGAGAAAGCCCAACTTCAGGAGGTGTCAGAAAACCTGCAGGAAGACTCAGTGTTTCTGGTGTGGCTTGTCTGTTATGTGCTGTGAACTGTGCTGTTTCTGAATCTGCCTGCATTCAGGATGTGGGTCCTGCTGCTCTGAATCCAAAAGCATGTTTAGGAGTGGCCAAGCAGTGTATTAGGAGAGGACTCTCAAAGTTAAAGGCTTTGAGATGAAAGGCTTAGGCAGAAGAGGAGTTGCAAACACCTGTGAGGGGGAGACGGAAAGCTTGAGTTTCCTAATATGCTGCCAAGTGTGCATCTCCTGAAAAACAAGACCCAGCATGTGACCTTCCCGCTGCAATCAGAGTGGTCTTGTTGCTTTAGAGAAACAATTCCTGTATGCTTAGCTAGCTCTTTAAAAGACTGTTAATAAATTTGGTTGAGTACTTACTCAGTCCTGCTGGAGAGTTAAATGCAGCAAGTGAAGCTACTTTCTGCTCACATGGCAGCTGAAATGAGACTTTTTAAATTCGTAGCACAGATGGCACTGACAAGGAGACACCAACACACCAAGTTCGGAGAAGCCCTCAGATGTTTGGCTCAGGTGGAGTTTGAGCTATTTGGGGCTTGATACAGTGAGCTCTGTGGTGTTGAAAGACTACTTTTTTGGGGCGCTAATTTATCTTTAGCTGCACTTGCTGCTATTTTAATTTCAGCTGTTCTCAGAAATGAAGTCCAGTGTCTAAACTTCTCTGTGCCTGGTAAGTCTTTAAGAAACTGCAGAATCCAGCTTGCAGCTGAGAAAATGAGCCGTATGGGTTATCTCATTGCTGCTGAAGTGATGGCTCAAAATAAATGCTTTGAGATGTCATGTAGAGTTCTAACATATTGTTGTACTTGGTGCTGTAGGTGCAGGTACCTAGCAATCTGTGTGTACATCAACAACAGCACGGTGTGGCTCTCTGAAGTCCTTCATAACCTAATTTCTGTAGGAGGGTCTCCACACTCAGTGGCTTTTCGTGCTCAGGGCTGACTATGTAACCTCTCAGCTCCACCAAATGCTTTTCTCTACTCACATGAAATAGTCTATTAATGTACTTTTGCACGGAGCATTCTGTAAGTACAGGCTGGAAGCATCGTGTCCTCTTTGCTGACGTAAATGCTTCAGCCAGAATCTTCAACTGTGCATTACGTGGATGATCTAAATGGTCGAGCCTAGTGAGAGTTGAGTGCATTACAGGCTAGAGGCTGTGTTCATTCAGGGACTGGTAGCCTGAAGACGTCTCATCTGTCACAGAGTAATGCAAAGCTACCAGTGCAGGTGTGACATGCTGTGGTGTTCCTCTTCCTCCTTCCTGATAACTGTCTACCTGACTGAACTGATTGTCTGAGAATATGCAGTGCCTTAAACTAGGCTTGGTGGTCCAATACAGGCAGTAACTCTACATTTAGCATGGCATACAAGACTCAGGGTGGTGGTGCTCCTTCGTAAGGGAGGTGGAGCACCAGAGTTGTTGGTATTCACAGAATCATAGAATATCCCAAGTTGGAAGGGACCCATAAGGATCACTGAGTCCAACTCAAGTCCTTGTGTTGTACCACGTGCCACAGACTACATTTAGGAGTAAACACACCCCCAGCTAGCATGTGCCCTCCCTCTCAGCATCACATGCTTTCTGTTAAAGCAGAAAAGCCGCAATGGACCTATGGCTCTGAAGATCTGGCACTCCAGTGTTGCCTGTATGGATTGCAATGCGATCTCACTAACGCTAGAGGCAGCTTTCTGATTATCTCATAGGGTTGAGAATGGTTTCTAAAACCAAGGTCCCAAAAAAATGTTTACTGCATCTTTTTTCCAATGGCATCATACTGTAGGGTGATATCCCGTGCCACTGAGAGAACCCATGAAACAAATACTGAAACCATCTTGTCATGGGCAAGACTTAGATTCTGATTTAGCTACTGCCAAGTTTTTTAGATTCAGCGATGAAAGCTTGTTGAAAGCTTGTAGGTATTCTGTACAGCAGGTCAACTGTTTTCATCCTACTCATCCTACATCCTCTCTGGCTTTTTTCTTCTTGCACTGTGGTTAAGCTGGTTCTTTCTTTCAGGATATGTAAATGCATTTCTTGTTACAGAGCTGCATAAAAGTTGAATATACTAAAATTCATGTGAGGAGTATTAATAACGTATGAATGCTGCTTCTGCTCTAAGGTGAAATTAGCTCCTTCATGAGCTGGTTAGGCCATGCAGTGGGCATAGCAGAGCCAAGAATCAACTGCTCTGTAAGTAATACTGAGAAGTGCTTTTAATTTTTCCTGTGCTCGGAATACTGCAGAACTTGATTTCACTTACTTATTAGGTGTGTACTAGAGACTGCTCTCAGGGACTGACCTTCCCTAATGGCATAGCAGGAGGGAGGGATTGGGTAGCCTGGTAGTGTCTGGGGAAGCCAGGTGCAGGAGGCTGTGGCTTTTGTACTTGGCCGCAACTGCTGGATTTTCACAGAATCACAGAATTGTAGGGGTTGGAAGGGACCTCCAGAGATCGAGTCCAACCCCCCTGCCAAAGCAGGTTCCCTACACCAGGTTGCACAGGTAGGCGTCCAGGCGGGTCTTGAATTTTGTTTTTGCCTTGGAAGCAGTTGTGTTATTCTGATAGGGCTTCACATGCACAATGAGGAAAAATACATGGCTGCTGGTGTTTGTCATTCCTGAAACTGGCCAGGGCTTTCATCAGTGAAATTAAAAAAAAAAAAAAAAAAAACAAAACAGGACCCACAGTGTATTGTTAGTTTACAGGCAGAAGAAAGAAGTGTCTGACTTTAACCAGGCTTATGCAGATGCAGTACATAAATGATAGTAAAACATAGCTTAGTTTCATAGCTGTATTGTTCATTGCCCTTGTAGCACACTCTGCAATGTAAGGTGTCAAGGGGAGGTACACTCTAAGAATCTCAAATTTATCTTTTTTTTTTTTGCCAAGATAGTGGATGAAGGTAAGAGTCTGATTACCATTTGGGTTCCTGGTAGGAAAAAAATAGCATGGCATTGGAATCCTTAAAAGCCAAACCTGCCTGCTCTGAGACAATGCTTCATGCAAAGCAGCACTGCTGTCTTAGTGTACCTGCTGCCTGGAGAGAGAAGACCAGACGGTGGTGTCAGGTAGGTTGTAAGTATTAGTATCAAATAATTATGAAGAGTACACCTTAACATGGGGGGAAAAAAAAGTACAGATTGATTTTTCCATGTCACACTGCTGGTGCTGCCCATGGTGTCTTCCTGCTCCAGCTGGGAACGAGACCAGGACAGGCCTAGGAAGCAACTGGGCAGGCTGTGTGGGGACAGGCTGCACTTGGATTTTCTTCCTGTGTGTCTTTATTTGCTGTAGCTGCTCAAATCCAGGTTAGTTTTCAGAGTAAGTTGTGTATTGTCAGTCACTGGCTGGTATGGGGCTTCTTTGGAAGGAATTGTTCCTCTGTGATTCCCAAAGCGCTTGGGGGGTAGAGGAGGATTAGAAGTTGATGGGAAAGACCTAATTAGAGGGCAGGCTGTTAACCTGCCCTCCTTACTTTTTCTTAATTGACTTGAATCGGTCAGACTGGCTCCTCTGGTGGTGGTGATACCATCGCTGTTAGGCTGTGGGAGAGACATGGCTCAGCTCTGCTCCTGTTCGGTCAGCATTTGAGTTATTCTGTGCTGCAACAGCAAGCTTGAGTAGGTGCACTGCATCCCCTGAAGCAGCGCAGGAGAAAGTGGAAATGCTGTATTTGCTGCTTTCAACTCTTTTAGTGCAATGAAAGTACATGCTATTAAAAGATGATTAAGTGAATCTATAGAAACACCAGCTGGTTTTCTGGTAACCAGGCGCTCTGGCACGGTGTGAGCTCACAGCGTAGGTAGGCCGCCAAGGCAGAGCTCCCTGCTGCAGTGCGCCCTGCTCGAGAGTGGGAGGCAGGCTGTGGAAACTGTAGTGCTCTCAGCTGGGTAACGAGCTGGGTAACAGAGCAGGTAACCTGCTCTGGGGTGGCTTAAGCCAGAAGAGCAAGTGTGTGGTGATTATCAGAAGGCTCAAGGGGAGGAGAGGCCTATTTTTAGCTTTTGCAAGTGGTATGCAAATGGCATTTGAATCAGTTGTATATACTTTATGCAGCTTTTTTAGCCGTCAGCGAGCTGTGTTGCCCCTTGGCTCATTGGTGCATCTGGAAGGCTAGCATCTCAGCACGCTTAGCCACCGCTGGCTTGCTTGTTGGCCTGAAAATGGGCGCCCATGCGCTTGAACTTTATGCTGTGATTGAACTTCTCAGAGATTAGCAAGAGAACCTGATTTCGTGGAAAAGATTACTGCATGACTGTTGCTTTAAGTAATTTTTTTTTTTTGCCCTAAATAAATTGGATTGAATACATATCCATGCAGAGGAAATCAAGCCTAGTAGGTAAACATTACCTAGTGTGTTTAGGATTTGGGCTTGGTCCTCTAATCAGATGCTGAGAGGTCCTGAACAAATTACTGCTGCTGCCTGTGCCTCAGTTTCTATGGCACTGTGGGAGTAACAGTGCTGTTTTGTGTTAGGTATTGAGATCTGCAGGTGAAGATTGGTCCCATTTTGAATAGATCTTCCTTCTGCATTAATTAGCTGGTAAATTTTCATACATGAATAAATACGAGCTAAAATCCCAACTTAACCCTGCATTTTACAGTCTAAGACTCTTCCTCCTCTGTTGCCCATCATGAGAAATGCTGATTATGCAGCTAACTTTTATTATTCTAGGCAGGTGCAAATTCCCACAACAGTCTGTTTGCATATGTATATATGCTTCTGTTCACTGCAGAAAATGATCTGTGAACTGTACCAGCGCACTGGGCAAGAACCACAGCATTGCACTTAGCAATAAATTGTCCTGTAGGCCGGTTTGAGCAGAGTACTAGGCTTCCATTTGTCTGAAACATAAAGGTGACAGAATTTGAAGGCGAGGTAGTTGGTGTTTCCCAACCTGGTGGCTTTTGTCCTGTTATATAGTCACTAACATCTAGCTATTTTGTGGTTGTCTCTGCTTCTGGAGATCCCTACACCTAAAATGCAGGAGTGGGTGTGAGTCCTGCTGTTGGAGGTTTGTGAACGGTGCATGAAGCGTGTGCACGGTTTGCCAGTTAAGATTTGCCAAATAAGCTGGGAAAAAAACCGAAACATATATTTTTGAAGGCTGATTTAATTTTTTGTGTCTTGTTCTCTTGCAGGTTATTTCCAACCAGAAATCATGAACTGTCACTTCTCACTTCTCTTTCTTCTTGGGACTTTGACATCTGTGTGTTCCCAGTTCAATTTTTATCCTCTGGAGGAGCTTAGCTCTGATGTTGGAATCCAAGTCTTCAATCAGATAGTGAAAGCTAAGCCTCAGGACAATGTAGTAGTTTCTCCTCATGGGATTGCATCAGTGTTGGGGGTGTTGCAGCTGGGTGCTGATGGCAAGACAAAGAAGCAGCTGACAACTATGATGAGATATAGTGTAAATGGTAAGTGATTCCTAAGGTTCTTTGGGTTGGGTGGGTTTTCTGATGTCTGGTCAGAATCACTATGCTGTTTTGAGATGGTTTTCAAAGTCTGCTAGACTGCATTGTAAACCAGTTAACTCTGTTCACTGCAGCAAAAAATGGACATGTTTGTAGTTGGTTGACAGTCTGAATGTAGACATTTACATATACTTTAACTGGCTTATATGCAGCTTTGTTGATGATTTCAAGGCCCTGGCTAGAATTACTCATCTTTGCAAACTGCTTTCTCAGAGAGGTTGCTCAGAGAGGCTGTACTGAACAGCTCTGAATGTGTGGGCCTTTATATAAAAGGGCAATAGGATATTTCTTTTTATATTAAAACCAGTGTAAAGTCTAATCATACAATCGATACTTTCACCCCGATGCTCTCCAGATTTGTTCACTTGTTTCTGCTATCAGGATCCTTGAAACCACAGTTGTCTGAAACCTTCTTGAAATAGACATTTCTGCTTGTCTGATCCTGACACTGCATGCACCTGTGTTTGTATTCCTCTGCCAATGCCTGCCCCTCTAGAGGGTGTAGGCTGAAGGTTCTTGCTGCTTTACTTTGCATGTGGAGTATTTTTGTGAGTATTTGCCAGCAAGAGTTAACATCTTAGTGCCAGCATTCTGTTTTCCTTCCAGGAGCAGAAAACCCTCCAAGAGGTAAGTGCATTTTAAATCTCAAGCAGTATCATTGTATAACATGTCTTCATTTGCTTTGCTGTTTTGGTTTAAAGTACAGCAAAATGATTTGTCAGCTTAAGCTCTTAGTGTTGTAGATTTGAAATCTCTTCATGAGATAATCAACTCTAGGAACATCTTAATGCTCAAATCATAAGTATTCACAAAAATTGATACATTAGATCAACTGGTTTTATTTGGTTTACATACTTTCTAATCTTCTCTGTGAGACACAGAGGTTCTCAAACTTCCCAGAAGGTAGCCTGTATCTTGCCGTAGAGACTTGGTATGGGATGCTACCTGTCTTTTTTGCACAGGCCTCCTCTGCTTTTGTTCAAGATTGCCTTACAGTTTTTTTTGGCAACTACAGCAACTTCTTTGGAAAGGTAACAGTTGGAAAGTATTTAATCTATGTTTAGCTGTCTTTTAATGCAATTTAGCAGCTGGAAGCAAGGAGGAGAGCCAGCATCATGAGACCAGCCAGCTCTCCCCGGACCACCAGCAAGTGCTCCGTGGACCACCAGTGGTCCACAGAATACAGTTTGAGAACCTCTGTTATGGTATGTTCTCCAAAAGAATTTGCCCATCATATTGGAGAGTGAACATGTAGAACTTCATACAAATGGTAATGCTAAAGCATTCACAATGTTATAAACAGCAAAGCCATCTGAGGCTTTTTCTTATATGCAGCTAAGAGAATAACTCAACTAATTTATTCCCTTCATAGTTCTTCTCTTAAATTTGTCTACATAGGGAAATAGCCTGGAATTGTTTCTGCCTAAATTGTATTGGGGGAAAAAGAGGGAACTCATTAATAACTGCAGTGGAAACAGCCACTCAAGTATCCTGTCCAGTGTTATGGTTGAACATTAGGTTTCTTGTCTGGCGGTATCTTCCCTGTGTAAACAAATGCTTATTCATAAGCTATAACAGCATGGAGAGCTGAGTGTGATGGACATAGCAGTTCTTCTGTGCTGCCATATGCATTCTCTTGTATGCAGTGAAGGAGCCAACAAGCACTCAATATGAGCTGCTTTCATATCCTAAAGATCTTAGCTGTAGATATCAGAGCTTATATTGCTTTTCTTTTTTCTTCTTTAAAGACCAGCTCATGTTGAGAGACTGACTTATGCTTGTAGCAAATTTAGTTTTCATAAGGACTGTGTTCTAGCCTAAGTCTAGACTTGAACCTGATATAGGAATCTTGACAGTTTCCTATGTTCTCAAGTAAATGGAGGGGGAGGATGGTGGAGCAACTTAAGCTCTGTGCTTTGAGATTCAAGACCACCTGCAAGTTGTTTTCTATGAGCCCTGGACTTTTTTTTTGTCTTTGCCGTATAGATGACAGGTTGTGGCTTTTTTATAGTGTGACATGTTTTGAAACGGCATCTTCTGTAGATGTAATTCCATACTAAGAATTGGACCCCAATATTTATCCTTAGTATTATCTAAAGCATCTGCAGGCTGCTAGATAGGGAATAGGCATCACAGTGAAAGTAACATTTCCTGGGAAATAGTAGCACTCTTCAGACAAGAGATCCGAAATGTGTATTTTGGAAGCCCTCTCAGAATTGATGCTTTTCTACACCAGCACTTTAATGTCTGACCTTTCATGTCATTAATAGTTGCATATAAAGTAATTGTTTGTCTGTCATCTTGTTCTAAATTAAACTTGCTGTTCTTTCCAACTAGGAGTTGGTAAAGCGTTAAAGAAGATAAACAGGCTCATAGTCTCAAAAAAGAATAAAGACATTGTTACAATTGCTAATGCAGTATTTGCAAAGAGTGGCTTTAAAATGGAAGTGCCTTTTGTTACAAGGAACAAAGAGGTGTTTCAGTGCAGTGTCAAGAGCGTGGACTTTGAGGACCCAAATACAGCCTGTGATTCCATCAACCAGTGGGTAAAAAATGAAACGAGGGGTGAGTATTAGCCAGTATTTTCTGTGCATGAGTGGCACCTGAGATCTCTCAGATCTGATTAGAAATATTGGAGTAAAATGGAGAGAGGGGAAACTGCTTTGCAGTTGGAGACTATAAGCTGACACGAATGATGTGTTTTAGAGTCTGTTTGCCAGTGACTGGTAGTCCCAGTGCCCTAGCAGGTGTGCTTGTGTGATTTGTGTATGTGCCTGTCCCTCTGTGGGACTGAAAAGCTTCTGCTGTTAATCATCTTTATTTAATCTGCGGGAAACCCAAGCAGCATTTTCTTGAAACTAGGTGTCGTCAGATATGAGGGGAAGAGGGAGGAAAAAAGCTTGAAAACGACTCAGCACATCAGACTTGGAGGAAAGAAAAAAAAACAAACTTTAGGGCAGTTCAGCTTTTGCTCTTAGTACCCTATTTTTTTGTGATGTGTCATTGTTATTAGGAGTAATGTTTAGTAGAAGATTTTGCATTAACACTGCCTTGACAGAACTCCTCATGGTTCAAGTGTGCTGCCGTCCATTTGTCAAGTTTAGATGTACCAAAAGCAGAGATGGTGCTTTGCAATATGGCCATAGTCTAGTTGATTCCATACTTGGTATCTCCATGGAGTTAAAACTGGATGTGAGGAGTATGTTGCTTACAATGTTGGATGTGCCATTTGTGAAACAAGGTCGTCAAATTCTTTCTTACTCTACCATGTCACCAGCTTTGCATAGCAATGTTATAAGCTGCGTGTGAAAGGGGGGAGTGCTTCAGTTGAAACTTATCACTATGACCTCCTTAGATTGAATCTTAGATCTGATCCCAAGCTGAAAAGGGTAAGGCCCAGTAAGTTGTAATGTCAGTTCATTGGTTAGCTAGGTATGCTGCTAGTTTTCTAGGTAGCCTAAAGGCTATTGACTGCATGGATCTCGGATCTTATACAGTGAGTAGCTGGCACATTCACAGACATTCAAAAGGTTTAAAGTAAAATGTGCTTCACTGTGTTTATGAAAATTGGCTACTCTTATGAAAATACTTACCTATCTTTTTTCTTTTTAGGTATGATTGATCAAGTTGTAGCTCCAGATGATATTGACAGTTTAACCAGACTAGTTCTAGTAAATGCAGTATATTTCAAGGGCTTATGGAAATCGCGATTTCGACCTGAAAACACAAAGAAACGTCCTTTTTATGGAGCTGATGGGAAGACCTACCAAGTTCCCATGTTGTCCCAGTTATCAATCTTCCGTTGTGGTAAGCCCAGTAACTCTCAGTGAATACCCCAGGAGGAGTGGTAAAACTTTGTTCTTTTCCTTCGAACGGAAGAGTGCACTGATGTACTTATCGCGGCTGATACTGGAGGCTTTGTGCGGTTATGAAAGCATTTTGTACTGGTGAAGTATGGGTGAGGTTGCTATGAAAGGTTGCTCTAGGTCAAGCGCTCTAACAAAGTACTTCCCTTATCCTGCTTTTCAAAAAAGTGAAAAACATGAAGTACTGAAATAGAGAGCCTTGCGTATCTCCTAAGCCTTGCAGTAGGAAGAATTTTTTAAGAGATGAGAATGGAGGAGGACTGCCAACAGAAACTTGAGGCTTATCTGCTAATGAGCTGTAAATAAAAGATTGGAGTAGAATTAGGCTGTGTCACAGTGTAACAAAGAAATGGAACTTGTACAATCAACAGTTCTGAGGGAGCCAGGGGAGCACATGTTCTTCAAATTGAGTCACAGGACAATAGTTCACTAGGTTTGGCCTGAATTCTGTATGAGAAGCTTGGAGCTGATGTATGCATCTTGATACAACTAACAGCGTACCTCAAAGTTTCAGCATGTAGGTGTATGGGTATTGGTCAAAAATTAAGGCTCTGAATGAATGTTTTCCATTGCTTCTGATGTCTGGAACTAAATGTGCTGTGTATACTCTGAGGAACAGGCTTGAGAATATAGCTGGCTATTAAATGCAAAAGAATAAACAGGAAAGACCCACTGATGAGCTTTTAAATGTCTAATTTTATTCTTAACAGTGTTCAGGCAATACTAATAGGTTTGTGTTAAAATAAAAGGCTGTAACTTAGAAAACCACCTAGGCATTGAAGTACGCGTAATTCTATATTTTAAGGTAGCTGCTTAAATGTCATTTGGGGAAGGTGCGTATATACCAGAGTAGGCTTACCACTTACTTATCTGTGGGGTTTGAAGGGAGTTCACAACTGAAGACAGATTTTTAGCAAGACTATCTGAAAGGGTTTTTTCATTCATCTGTGGATGCTGGTTAAAGACTTAATTATGTAGGTATAAACTTAGTTTAGAAATGCTATTAATGTAGAAAGGAGCAAGAGAAGGTCTGAGTTAAGACTTTTCAGGCTTCTTAAACAATTTGTGTCTCCTTAAATTCCATCGCTTGATGGTGAAGATGAAATCTCCTGTTTCAGTGGCAATGATGGTAGCGTACAGCTGACTAGGAAAGTAGTATTTGGTTGGAAAGGTTACCATTTATCACTTTCTTGTGGAGACTTCGGCAACAATATTTTGATCCTTAGGTCATATTATAATAGTAGTTCTCAGACTAAAAGGAGATAAACTCCGAAGCTTAGCACAATTACAGCCTAATAAATGTAATGCTACCAGCTTTTTAGCAGTACAGACTTTGTCAAAGCATGGTTCTTTAGAAAAGATTAAATTTCTGATGAAGATCTCAATTTCAGTTTGGTCTGACAAGTGCTGACTTGCATGAAGAAAAGTAAAGGATAAGTTCTTACCTCTGTCCTAAAATTTTCTCAGAAACCCTGTCTGTGCTTAGGCTGACAAGTTTTCCCTGCAGCCTCCTGTAAGAAGCCGCATGCCAAAAGTCCCACAGTAACCAAAGGGAACTTGCAGAGGGCTGCTCAAAGCCATTCTACCCAACACTTGCTGTAACTTGGAGGTGTTGTGTTCTCACTCATCCAGTTGGCCTTCTCCATTACATCAAAGTAGCTGCTCTCCACTACTTTGAAGGACTTAAGGATCTCATTAGGAAGCAGTTTTATTAAGCAAGTAAATTGAACTGACTTCAAACAGGAGGTGGTTTAATCGCTTAAAGGAAAAGGTTTGTCTGTAAGACCTCTTATGATCTCCTTTTCTTGTTCTTTGTTTCTTGGTGCTCAATCAGCTCTGCTACAATTGAGATCTGAATTAGATCCCAGCTGATTTATGGACTTGGTGATTTCTTGCATAGCTGCTTTTAAGTCTGAGATGATAGGACTTAACTGGGAAACAATATGCAGATCAAATACAAGTATTGTATGCTTTGTATTATCCACATTATACTTTTTGTCAAGGTAGCATCTCTACCCATACCGCTTCTTGAAAGACTGCCTAGCTGGAAGGCTGGCAATCTGTAATGTTTGAGTTACAGTCTGTAATGCTCAGTTTTTCAGGTGTGGGAAAAAGTTTCCTGGTGGACTCCAATAGCAGCAGGTATCTGAAAATAGATTTAAGGCTGTGGGAATTATGGCTCATCTGTTCTTTTTTAGGTACTACAAGTACTCCAAATGAGCTGTGGTATAACATAATTGAGTTGCCATACCATGGGGAAATGATAAGCATGTTGATTGCTTTGCCTACGGAAAACACGACACCACTCTCTGCTATCATTCCACACATCAGCACAAAGACAATAGGAAGCTGGATGACAACCATGGTAGCCAAAAGAGTGCAGGTTATTTTACCCAAGTAAGTACTAGTGCTGTCTGTTTCTCCTTCAGCAGAGTGTTTTGAAGTCAGTATGTGTGTATATCCTCTGACAGGAGAGGAACGTGGTGCTTAAGGCAACTTTCTCACATACTGCTGATACGTTCTTTTTGTTTCTTCTAACTAGATTTACAGCAGTAGCAGAAACAGACTTAAAGGACCCTCTGAAGGCACTTGGTATTACGGATATGTTTGATGAGTCAAAATCAAACTTTGCAAAAATAACTAGTAAGTTATTGTACTGAGTTTTTGGTGGTCTTTATTCATAGTTTCTGGCACTGAATGAAGTGCTGTTTTACCAGTGTAATTGTCTGTTTTGTCTTGGATAAATGTTACCATGACACTGGAGCAAAGCTCTGGCTTGCACCCAGCCAAGCATGGCTTCTTGCTTCTGTTGTATACTGTAGTGTCTTTTTTTCTTCTTGCCTTGCAATACAGCAATAAATCATGTTGGTCAGCATTACAAGTTAAGATTTTGTTACAATTTGGAGGTCTTAAGTATTGTTTAAAATCCATGGCAGGACTTAAAACAATGCTTTAGATCATTACTGAAGATATAATGGCAATATTTAATTTTCCATAAAGTATGTATTTAATAATTAGAATTTTCTTAAGCAGCACGAAACAAATGGACTAAATATCTAGCTTAGGGGACTAAACCAAGCCAGAACTAAATACATCCTATCTGAAAATAGGATGTAGACATAAGAATCGTGAGCTGAATAAAATGCCATCTTACCTGTGTTCTCCGTTTCCATCAATTTTTCATCATTTTTCATAAGCTCCAGTGATGTTACAAAAAGCTTGCATTGTGTTTGCTTACCCGATTTGGAGAACAAATGACTGTTTCACTGAAAGTGAAGTACCTTGCTAAGTGCTTTTTGCCCACCCTGGCCCTCAACATTGAGATAAATGGGAGGGTGACTTAAGTTCAGATAAAGAAATGACTGAGGGGGGAAAAAAAAAAATACCTGCCACCAGCAAAACAAAAAGCCAAACTTGCTCATCCTTTTAAAGCTAAAAATGCAAGTGTGTACTTCTGACAGATGATAAAAACAAAGCCTGGTAAATGGGGAAAAGTGAAGAGTAAGTAGCTTTTATTTTGTTTGTGATTATAGGCTTAGTGATTGTATCCAGTGTTGTTCACAGTGGCATCCGGATTTGAGCAGGATTATAGCAGTGTCTGATATTTGCCATGCTAGCTACAGGATCTTTAGTTATTTTAACTTTTTTTTCCAGGAACAGAAGGTCTACATGTATCTCATGTTTTGCAGAAGACAAAAATTGAAGTTAGTGAAGATGGAACCAAAGCTTCTGCAGCAACAAGTAAGTGACTATGCTGATACAGTGGCGGAGTCAGGAAAACTGGATCAGCAGACTGTATCACTGAGCAAAGTATTTCAATATCACTGTAGGAAAGTACTTCAGATAAAGTTACTTGATGGTTTTATGCAACTTCTTCAGGGCATCACTTGCTAATATTGATCAGAGCATCAGTGTCCTCTAGGAAGTATAAACAGGTTTACTTTTGTCTGGAAAAGTATTTTCTAATAGCTCGTGCTTTGACCACCAGTATAAAGTTTGTTGCTATCCAGGTGGCAAAAAGAGTAAGCTGCTGTCTTTTACATATGATGGCAGGAGATTTCCTTCCAACTTCCTGTGGGCCTTGTGTTATGTTTTTGCTTTTTTATGGTTCCTATGGGAATAAAATGTGACTTGTGCTTCTTTAAATGTCCAAGTGGGTTTTAGCCATTCATCTCTACCTGTGCAAACTTCTAGTATACGCCAGGAAGTTTCACTTTAATAGAGTACTTGCTATGTTATGGTACTTTCCTTGCCTAACTTCAAACCTTGTCTTCTTTGCAAGCTGCAATTTTAATAGCCAGATCATCCCCTCCTTGGTTCATAGTAGACAGACCATTTGTATTCTTCATCCGGCACAATCCTACAGGTAAGCAGTACTTGTATGTACTGTATTTTGCTTAAAAGCTGCAACAGACAAAATTCCCAGCTAGGGGAAGTCTAGATTACTTGATAGTTGTTGCCTTTTGTGTGTGTCAGGGGGAGGGCAAGAGAGAATTATTTTAAAATAAACTCCCAGTATTTTTTTTCAATACCTTTAACATTGGATTATCTTATTTGAAATACAACTCAGTACAGGGAATAAGTATTGGCTGTAAACCGGCGTGGCAAGTTTATAGGTAAGAAAGAACACAATTTTTAATAGTCATAGCTCCCCTGAGGGGAAGGGAAATAACTGTTTACTGATAATGAATTTAGTGAATAGGGCTCAACTTTCTGATAGACTGTAAAATAGTAATGGGGCCAAGTATAGCAATAGGGACTTCAGGAATCTGGAATGTTGCCTCGGCCTACCGTGAACCAATTTGAGTGTACAGACATAGTGGTCACAGTCTTCTACAGCATGGGTTGAGTCTTAAAGCAGAGCTGACCCCATTGTTTTGAGTTAGACCTCTACTTGTTGCAGTGACATGTGGATGATAGATATGCTGGTTATGGGGGAACAAGATGCAGCTGCCAGCATGCAGGGAAGAATTAGGCTCCTGGCAGCAGTCCCCATCCCGAGGCTCTACAGACCATCAGAAGAACTGTGTGTCTCCAGGAATGTGAGCCAGCTACCTATCCAAACATACGCTTCTCTGCTGTCTGCTCAGAACTAACAAACTTGGGGGAGGCTGGACAAGACTATGATGAGGTGGCTCGACTGTGCTCTGTGGATTCCATGCTTTCATGGAAAAATAATTTCACTGTATTTGCAGACTGTGGTAACTCTTATTTCCATTTCGTTCCCTCAGGTACGATCTTGTTTATGGGACAAATAAACAAACCTTGAATGTGGAAGACTTTCTTCAAGAAGTAAACAGACTCATGTGCCACACCCCTGTTCTGTTAAATATTTTGTACGCTACTCTGACTTCACTCAAGAACTAGTGTTAACCACTGACTAGGTTTTGAAATGGGAGTCAATGTAGTTCTGGCTTTTTGGGGAAAAATACAGATTGAAAACTGCAGTATGTCTTTGAAATGTCTAAAAGATTCTCTGAACTACTGAATGGTTACCCGTGCTAACAAACTTTTGAGCTTTTTCTGTATCTACTAAGAATTTTACGTATGGCTTTTGTGAGAGGATTTTAACAAAGAATGTTAAACATTTCTGTTAATGTTGGTTTCTTCTTGTGTGTGGAAAAGGTCTAATTTGTAGATACCCCTATCAAGATTACTTCTGATTCTTGAGTATCTTGATACCTGGGTGTTCTTGGTAGAAATAGATTAAAAGTTCTAGCAGTTTTTATTTTATATAGTGCATGTATCACTGAGAGTTTTAAAACTAATGTGATGTTAGATACACATCGCGTCGTCCTGTCTTAATGTAATGTAAACTTGTCATTGCTAGGTTGCTAGTATACACTTTCTATTGGATTTAAATTTTATATTTGTTTTTGTACAAAGGAAAAAAAAAATAAAACTGCATTATGAACAGTCAATGCTGTGAATTGTGGATGTGATGAAAGGCATTTGGGTCCAGACCCCACTGAAGCTGTTGTTTGAAACTTCCTTCTGAAATGAAAGCCAGGTTGTCTTGTCGTGGTGTTTTGTTTTTTTTTCCTTTTTATGGCATATGCTTTACCCTTTCTACCTTTGCCATCCTGCTGTGGATGGATTACACAGAGGTTCAGTGCCTGAAGAGCAAACTCCCTGTATTTACCACACCCAAGTTCCTGCTGAAACTGTCACATGAGGACACCTTAGTGCTCCCTTTGAGTCTTTCATCTTACTTCTTATGATGTAGGCTGTGTGTGCATTCGCATGTTTTCAGTACTCACATGGGTGCAAAACTCATAGAAGCAGCAGTGAATGATTTTGGCTTGTCACAGATGGTTCTTTGTAGGAAAGCATGCTGTACTGCTGCTGTGGCAACCTAGGGATTTGGATGGAAAAGCTAATCTCTGATGTTAGCTGTTTCTCCTAAGGGTACTTTCCCAATAAGAGATGACTGTCTTGAGGGAGAAATTCCTGTGGTGTTTCACAGGCTCAGTGCTGATTTAAGGTGATGGCACATTTGCACAAACTGGAGGATGAAAGAATTGATCCCTACTTCACAGGTGAGAATACAGGGTCAAGTAAGAAACTTTTACCAGAATGTACTCAGCTGTGTTACGGGTCACCAGTGATAACCCAACATGAAAACCAGGATGAGATTTCATAATGTACTGCTGCATGTGAAACACAGGTACCAACTTAAGAGCAAGGGAGAGAGGAAAAAGCTCTGTAAGGAGAACGTCTGGTTCTAACTGCTGGCATTATCTTTGGTTTTGCTCTTTTTTTTTTTTTTCCTGTTTGCAATAATTAACTAAATAGTTCTGACTTATCTGTGTGTTGTTTCATGTTTGTTTTTTTTTTTTTTTAATGGGTCATATTGGCTGACTCAGTCAGTTCCCATAAGCTGAGAGTTAAATACTGCTTCTGCACACTTTTAGTGTGGCAGTGCCTGCACAAAACTGTCTCCTGCATTCCACTTGAAAGAGGCCAATGGAAAATCTTACAGGATCTAGTTCTCTTCCTGGTTTAAAAGAAAGCAAGCCATGCGGGCAGCAAGAAAAGGCTCTAGATGTGTGACTGATCGAATTACAAATTCTAGTGCTGAGTTAGGAAAGCTCTCAGCTTAACCGTGCTTGCTTTTGATTCTTTATGTCCTATAGAGCTAAGGAACAAGAGTAATAACAAAAGACTTGAGTGTTGCATAAGGAGTGTCACTCCATGCTGGTTTGGGTGAGGCACAGGTGTGATTTCTGCAAAAATTGACGAATGATGTCTCAAACTATACAGCTAGGAACTGGGGTTTGCAAAGCTTGATGTATGTGATGTATGTCTTCCCTGAGTGAGAAGCATCACTTTTCTAGCAGAGTAGGATTGTATTTCAGGATAGCACCACTGTTGTTTTGGAAATTCTGGGAGAATTAATTTTCCAGTTGCTCCTATTTGATATTTCTGGTAAGAATTCAAATATTAAGAGGTTAGCACTCAAACTGAACTCCCACAGTGCTTGCACACAGAGGCCATGTGTGTTCTGTGCAGCAAGCAGGCTCGGAAAATAGACTTGGGTTAGAAAAATGCAGTGAACTGCCTCAACACAGGTTCTCTGTAGAGAACTTCAGGTCCCTTCTGTTAGTCTAGAAATAGCTTGTGAAATGAGATGATTGCTTACAACACTGAACAAAGAGTAACTGGGTATTTTCCATTTTCTCCTAATCAGGCCAGAACTGGTTGCTGAAGAACATGACTCTAAGAGTGAGTGGGCTTACTCAGCTTGATGGGGCCTGGACTGCCTGAACAAACAGGTGGGGAATGTCCCATGCACCAGTTACGTGGGAGCTTTAAGGCTCTGCAGTGTGTGGGTGAAATGTTTCACAGCTCAGAAAAAGGCTTTTTAGCTCTGCTGTTGCTCAAGTATTATTATTTTTTTTAAGTGCAGGGAAAGAGAAGTTTAACGACCAAATTTGAACTAATGCTCTGATCTTTGCCTATGGTCTGGATGGAGGAGGTCAGGTTGAAGGGAACTGGAAGGAAAGGCTGGGAAGGAAGGTGTTAGGTTAGCCCCTAAAAGCTTACTTCTTTTTAATGCTATAAAAAATACTATCCGAGTTTTCCAGTTCCTTGAGTTGTTTCATATCAAATTTCCAGCCCTGCTGGAACTATTTCAGTGTTGTGCATGTGTGCTGGCTGTGGTTTTATTAACTCTTGCTGTAACAATTATCTGCTTCAGAAAGGGTTTTTGGGAATCTGCCTTCAGACATTAGCATCTAATTTTTGTTTCTGTATCTCCAGGAATGTAGAGCCTAGTATGAATGCTCGTGCTGCTTGGGCCTACTTCTGTCTCTTCCTGTGTTATTCCCAACTGCTTCACAGCTGAACTTTATCTTCCTGAAAGCCTGGTCACATGTGTCCCTGAGCCCCCGCGGCCCTGCACACTGCCTGAGAACAGGAGCCATCCACGGAGCGTGGGCAGAGGGATGTTCTTAGCACTGACTCTGACTCCATGCTGGACTTTGGGCAAGAAGAGTCCTCAACAAGGAACAGAAATGGTGAGAGATTGAATGTGTAAAGCTCATAACTTAATGCTGTGCAGGTAATTCAGGAAGGAATATAATATCATGAAAGGAATAACTTCATGGAAAGAGCTTTACAGTCCCATTCTGTATCTCCTGCTGGCTTGCTGTAACTGGCTACCTTCCCTAGATATGCCTCCACTTCACTGCTGTTAAAAGTGGAGATAATTCATCTGTTGTAAACTCCACTGAGACAGAAAGCCCAACATGCGTTTCCTAAGCCAGATCTGTCATGAAGAAAGCGGTTATTTATAAAGTAATTAGGAAGGAAAAAAAATAGTTGGCTAGGAATCTGCTAAACCGTTTCAATTTTGTGTTCATTACTTCATAGAGCTCTAAAAAGGCTGCTTTTCTTTTGCAACTTCCCCTTTTCATTTACACTTTGTAGTTCTCAAATCTTGTATCCTGAACGGAGCGGGGAGGGTGGTATGAAAGGATAACTGCTGTTCTTCCTCTGGCATCACAATGAACACCCTGCTGGAAGCCCTCTTCTGACACGGCTGCCTTGCCTCCCAGCAGCACAGCAGGTTAATAAAGATGAAAAAGAAAAGAAATTCAAATACCTCTTTGTAAGCAATGTTCCAAATACTCTCCCTTGTGCTTCAAAGAAAAGGAAACCCTTTGGCTTTAAGTTAAGCTCCATCACTTCAAACTATATTATTTATTAGTAATGCTACCAAGAAGTACAACCCGTACTAGTTAAAACCTGTCTGGCAATGGTAATTTAGCAGAGCTGGGTGGTAGTCTCTGGTATGGGATGTGACACTCAGGAGGAGACAAACCCTACTAAAAGCAGTAAGGGTGATACAGTCTTCCCACCTTTCTAGGAGGCTGCTGCTAAAGATCATGATGACAGAATGAGGATTTCCTTGCTGTTTGCTGGGCCTACTGCTTGAGCCAGATGGGCACCAGTCGCTTAATAGACTACAATTTTTGTGGGCTCTTGACTAATGATGCTTTTTTACATGCCCGTTGAGTGGATGCAGCCATGCTACTGTGAGCTAACAATCTTAGTGCTGCACTGTCCTTAAGGTTTTGTTTTCAGATCGTACTGAAGCTCCATGAATGCTGTTTTTACTTTTAAGGCCGTGGTAGGGTTAACTGCCATTCTAAGATGTGCAGGACCTTGTCTGGGGATGTACGTAATGTGCATGTACGAGGGCTGCTCTGAAAGGGAAAGCCTCCTATTTTATTATGTTGGCCCACAATGTCAGAGGCGGATGTTGGTGGTATGGCAGCAGAGGCTGAACCTTCCATTGCATTTTGTTGCCATGTGACAGATGGCAGCGGAGAGGCAGCCTGACAAAATGGCGTGGAAGTGGATATTGAAGCAAAGATATGAGAACAAATTCCTCCCCGTGGAAACAAAAATGGCACCCACCGACATTCATCGATGCTTGCTGAGGGTTCCTGGAGACCAGCGAGTGGCTGTGGGCACAGCAAGGTGTGACAGCAGGTCACCTCTGCTGGTGCAGGCTTTTGTTCACTGCTGGTGAAGATGCAGAGCTTGTGGTGGCGACTGCTGAAAAAAACTGCTTTGTAGCTGAGAATTCGCTGTATCACACAGTGCTACTGTGCTCCTTATTGCCCATAAGGGTCAGGGTTATAAATAGGAGGCATTACTTTCAAAGCAACCTGTGTGTATTAAGACACTAACGTTTCCATTCCACCATACCTTTCCAATTCACGGTTAGCCCTGAGCCAGGGATCGCCTTCCCTCAGCTTTTTCTGGCTGCTACGCTCTCTTAAATATTTCACCCGGGCTTCTCATGCGTCAGGATCCCTCTAATTAAAGAGTGCCAGCTCTGGAAAGGTGCTTGTGCAACAGGGGGCTGAATCGGCTGCTTTTCCCTAGGGGCACTGTGTTAGTAGCTGATGCTCGAAGGGCAGGCCCCGCGCATCCTGCTGCGCCATCCTCCCAGGACGGCTGAGGGGAGGAGATGGCCGCCCCCCGCCCCGCTGCAGGCTATGGGCTTTCCCGTAGCAGAGGGCTGGCTCTCGCTGCCAAGCGTCCCCGGCCAGCGAGGCGTCAGCGCCCTCTGGCGGCCACGCTGCAGCACGGCACGCCTCGACGAAAGGCCTCGTCCCTCAGCGCAGCCACCCTGCGGAGCGCGGCCGGCGGGAGAGGCGCTCTCGCTCCTCTACTCGAGAGTGTACGGCCGCCGCGCACCGGACGCTGCGTCAGCGCGGTGTGCGCCGCTACTCGGCACAGCTCGGCGGGGCGGGGCGGCGCCGGGCGGTCCTCGCGCCGTCAGCTGAGGGGCGCCGCGCCAACATGGCGGCGGAGATCCACTCGCGGCCGCAGAGCAGCCGGCCCGTGCTGCTCAGCAAGGTGGAGGGGCACCAGGACGTGGTGAGCGCCGCGCTCCTCATCCCCAAGGAGGACGGCGTTATTACGGCCAGCGAGGACAGGTAGGGAGCGGCCCGGCGCGCTTAGGCCCCGCGCGGGGCAGCGGGAGGTCGGGGCTGCTCCGTCTGACGGGCGGAGGCTGAGGGAAAGGGTGGCCCCTGGCCGGAGCTGTGCTCTCGCACCGTGCCGGAGGCTCACAGCTGTGACTCCTCGCCCCCAGTTGTCAGGAAATCACTGCAGCTGCACTCTGCCGAAGGCATAACGCCCTGCGCGGAGCCCTCGGGGTGCGGCAGCGCCGGGGCTGGAGTTTGTAACGGCGTTAAGTAGTTACGGCGACCCAGTGAAAGCGGGAGGGAGGGAGCGGGTAGCACCGAGGGCGGCTGTGTTGGCCTGCAGCGCCGTGCTCGAAGCGGCGGGGCCCACCTGCGCTGCGGGAAGCGAGCGTGAGCCGGGCCGGCGGTGGGAGAGGCCCGGGGAGCGCTCCTGTCTGAAACGAGCGCGTTATTTAGTGCTCACATAACCTTACTGTGTTAGCGTTTGAATTTGCATTACTGCTGCGTGAATTCTCATTTGGAAAGCCTGACCCTAGTGGGTCAAACAGTCAGGTACCTGTGTTAAGGTTAACTAGACTTTCTGGCATGTGTTGTTAGGTCTGGAAGAACAACCAGAACTGCTTAACAGCAGTACAGCCTGATCTTGTAACCTTACTGTTAGCCTGGGCATCCAGGCAGGAGTGGGACAGGGTGAGTGCTAACTTGGCCTGGTTTAAAAGGAATTCATCATTCTTCTGGTATTAAACCAACAAACTGCGTACAGGACACATTACAATACACCTTCATGGATAATAGAAGCCCTGCCGTGCTCGTGGTGGTTCTCAGTGACCTGACAACGTGTATCTGCTATTAAAGAATGTGAAGCTACCGCAGTGCTTATTGAAACTGATTATCAGCATTTCTGAGAAATCTGAGTGCTGGTCTATCTCCACATCTCTGGAGAGGTGGTGAGAATGTATTGTTCAGTGGCACGCTTGGAATTACTTGCTCACAGGTGCCAGCTGAGCTTTCTGGAACGCAAGCACTTAGAAGCAGTTTAATTTGGCAAAAGGCAGACATAACGGGTAGCTTCTGCTTTTGATTTCTATTTATCATGTATGGAATAAAAACCAAAACTCAGTTCTTAAAGGGATAATTGGATTTATTCCCCTCTGCCTTTTTATTTTTCTTTACCCCATGGTGATTAGCACATTTCATTCTTAAGTGAGCTGTCAATCATTGGGAGTGGAGTAAGAGCTCATTGCTGCATGCTAAAAGCCCATAAGTTTGGGATAACTCAAGCCGAAGGTGTCCTTACATCATCTAAAGGCTATTTGAGAATAGTTTTCTGATGCACTTGGAGTCAGGCTTCTGTTCCCAAAGAATATTACTTTGCACGTTGAGTGCCTGTTGTGAAAGGCCTTCAGAGATGTGTCCTGCAGTGGTAACTCCTGGTCCTGAGGGGATACCAGTGTTAGGGTTATACCACCATCTTCTGGGTCTTCTTTCCCAAGCTTCCAGGGTGCTGGAAGCACTCGGCACAGCATTAGCAGGGTCTGAGGATTCAAGGCCTGTGTGCTTCTCAAACTGTACAATTGGATATTGAAATGTTAAATGTTTTCATCGTCTTAAACTGCAGGGTGTCATACTGTGCAAAGTGCATGCTGAAAGGTATGCCCTTTGGAAAAGATGTGAGGGAAACATTGAGATTTGTGATCCCTCAGAACACAGGGAGCAGCGCCTGCCTTCTCAGAGTTTGATTCTGCAGTTTAGTAGGGCTTCGTAGGGTTCCAGATGCAACAGCTTTCTGCACTTGGTAATCTCTATGTAAATTCATCAGGATTTAAATTCTGACCCTCTGAAGCAACAGTACTCGTTGCTGTGGCTCAACAAGAGGCAGTCATTGCACCTCATTTGCAGCAAGCAGATATGTTTGCATGCATTGAGTGGTTCTGGCTTTGGTCTCTGCCCTTCCCACAGGAAAAAAAACCAACCAAAAGCGTCTGTAATCTGTCTTAGACGGTAGGTTTGGGACGAGACCGGGCAATTTCTTCTTCATTCAACCTGTATGTGCATGGTATAGTTGGCTTTCGAGTGGCAGTATGGGTTGAATCTTAACATGCTTGCATTGAGTTTGCTTTGATGTGCTTCATGAGGAAGAGATAAGGAAGTAGCAATTCTGAAGGGTTCACTTCTGCATTAACCCTGAAAAGAAATTGTGTGGTACAGGCTGGCAGAGGCCTGTAGCAGACAGTGCTGCTGCTTAACCTTTGAGGTATAACGCTGAAGGTTAGCGGCCTGCACGCTTAGATTACGTTGATAAGGGCTGAGAATGCAGCTGCATGTTTTGATGCCGGTTACGGAGCTGTGCGAAGAGAAGAGAGGCTGCTGTCTGCCTTTGGGGTGTGTTAATTCCTGAGAGAAGCTTTGCACTTCGGAAGTTAAATTCTTGCAGCCTGCCTTGGTGAGGGAGCTCGCTGAGATCTTTAAGCTTTCAGACGCTGCTGCGCTGTATTGCCTTAATCAGAGGTACCTCCCACAGTACATCAAAGCCTACTCACTCACCTATCTTTCACCTACAGTTTAACATGTTATCAAACTTTTTACTCTCCTGTTTGTTCCATAAAAACGGGGCGTAGGTGTTAATGCTGCAGAACAGAGGCTGCTGCTAGCAGCGAGCCAGTACAGAGTTCAGGAAGCAAAGATTTGCTACGTACAACCCATTGAGCTGTATACCGAAACAGTAGGGCCCAAGTACTTTTGATTAAACCTTAATAGGCTAAGGCTGGCAAGCATTTCAGAATAACCAGTCACGGGAGTGTGTTTACAAGGTAGTGAGGAAAACATCCTCTGCGAACGTTGTGGATTATCTTCAATAGAAGTGTTGGAGTTCTTTCTATTTCAAGTGATATTTTCTGTGTTAAGAAAGAATGGTTCTATTTTTATTTGAGGATACAAAAAATACCGTAGCAGGTCTGCGAATACCAATAAAAATCTAGCGTGCTCTGAAGCCCAAGATGAGGCAGGAATACCTACAGGATTATCTGTGTTTTCAGTCGGGGAACTCACCATCTATGAAGCCTTCTCAGAAGGTTCCTGGTAAGGATAATTGCCTCAGTGCTGCAGGCATCTTGCCTGCCCCCAGCTCCCAGGCTACATCTGGAGCTGCTTGCAGCACATCGCTCAGCCTGCTGTAGGTGAGGTTGCTGCTCACAGCCGGCTTGTGTGGCTTCTCAGGTCTGAGAAGGAGTGTGGGCTGCGTGGCTCTGTGATGGTCAGATCTCTGCGCTTGACCTTCATGTGTGTCCTCGTTCTCAGCAAACAAATGGCAGGATACGTGTTTCCCAGCTGTAGCTGGGGATGCTGAGGGATAATAAGGTAGGGTAGGGGCTCCTCAGTGCGGCAAGGTGAGGGTTCTGTATTGATAGCAATCCAGCAGGCTCTGTAGAAATTCTAGCATCCCTGAGTGCTGGTGCTCTGTGACAGTCAGCAGCTGCCGTTGGATTGGAATTACTGCTTAAATTGCAGTGTTAGTTTTTCTAGTCGTGGGATTTGAATGTTAGTCAAAACTAATGCTTTAATGAGCAGAAATCGACAAGAAGCATCAGCTGCCTGGTGTGTCCTTGAACTGGCACTGCACTGTGGTTATACCAGATTCCTTGTGCTGTTTTGGGAACACAGTCAATAGCGGTCTACGTCCTTTTACTTTATTTTGACTGCCAGAAAAATGCAATCTTCTGTTCCTGCCAGAAAACCAACTGTTAGTGATTGATCTCAGGTGGGAAAGCAGTTGTTAGTGGTGTGAACGTGTTTGAAAGATAGGGCTAATGTAGTGGCATGGTACCTGTAGAGCTGTTTGTACTGGGACAAGTTGGGATTTGCCTGCTGCTCTTTCACCACTTGTTTTTCCCTGACACGTGCACTTGGCTTTAGAGGGCTGCAGATGTTGCATGAGCCACAAATGCTGTAGGAATGCTGAAGGATTTTCTTCTCCCTGTTCAACCCCCAAACTTTTTCTCCATCACTATCTGGTGCTTACTTATGCTGTTAATGAAACACTGGGAAACAAAGAAAATCACTAGAAGTTGGTAAGGCCACGTTCGGTGTTGCTTCAAGATGGTTTTGTGTTTTGTATTACTATGAAGCAAGCAAGCAAAACCCCCTTTGGATTGCTCTTATATGAATAATATTCAATGTCAGGGGAGTCTACAGGCCTTAAAAAAAAAAATAATCTTCCTGCCACTCTCAAATATCCCAAGTTTGTTGTAATTTAAAAGGTGTGTGTTTATCTGTGAGTGATCCTCAATGCATTTTGACGTTTTTACATCCATACTGGGACTACCTTCAAACAAACCTGTGTCTTTCTAGGCCCTTAATAGGGTGCGCATGTAGAAAAGTGAGTAGCAGCCAGCTCTTTTCTGGTACTGAGCACGGGCTCTGTTCATTAAATAAAAACCAAGTTCTGAGCAGACTTGAATTGACATCGAGGTTCTCGTGTGAAAACAATTTCATGGTAGAAGGCAGCTGTGGAAGTGGTGTTATTGGAGAACTTGCTTAGTTCTTTGAGCTAGAACTGGTATTTCACAAACAAATTCTCTCCAGGAAAAAGAGACAGGCCCTAGCTATGGGGCTATAGGGGAGGGAACTGAGAAGCAGGATCTTGACACAGGCTGTTAGTGAACTGCTGTGAGGCAATCTCTCCAGATTTTGCTGAGAGCTTTATGTAATTAGATAGAAAGCTGTCTGACTGCTTATCTTGACAAGCATGAATTTAGTGAAGTCTAAAATCTTGCTTAAACCAAAGTAAGAAGCTTTCAGAAGTTAATTTTGCTGACTTTGGCAACTGTTTGCTTAGACTGTCAACTGTAGGAAGCAACTGTATTGTTAATGATGACTGTGGAAATTATGCTTCTCAGAAATTTGTTTAGAAAAAGCATATCCTTGCTTCCTTCGTGTGAATTCCCAGTCCGGTGCAATTGATCACAGTGCTGGGAGGAAACAAAGCTTACTGTGGAAAAATCAACAGTGCATTATGGCAATTGCTATAGTAACTCTTAGTCTGTTTACAGCAAAAATAATTACTTGATTTTGGCTAGAAGTGACAGGGTTGAGTTAGTATGGGTGTAAGCTACCATCTGAGATGTTCCAAGCAGTTTAGTTTGAATATGATAAAGCTGTTCAACTGCTTGAAAAAGCCTCTGCTACAGCTGGCATTGGCATCATTAGGATGATGTGGATGCATGTTGCTGGGAAGCGGTGGCTGAAGTGTTAGCTTGTTGGCCGTGGGGTAAATCCATACCATGAGAGTATGAATTAGAGTAAGGAGGAAGTGATAGTTTTTAAGAGACAATCTTAATGCAGAGTATTAAACGAACTGGAGTAATACGCGTTTGCCACTGAAGCTGGTGGAAAAGTGTATTTTCAAAAGCTGAAAATCTTAATTGCTTTGAGGCAGTGTGTACTCAGCTGCAAAGATTTCATCTTCTAGAAGAGGGAAGTAGTACATTAAGAATGTAGGTATTGTCTGCTTTATTTATGAGTAGTTTTTTAAAGGAAAGCTCTAACAGGAATTACAAAATTAGAGGAGCTACCTTTGCATCTTCAACCTGTTCTGAAAAGTTCTAGTCCTGATGCAAGATACTTGTTGTCTTCTACACTCTTGTTAAACTCTTACTAATGATCCAATGCGGTTTAGCAAATCCATCCCTGATTTGAAGTCTCTTGAAATGGTTTCCAGCTACCTGTGTTTACAGATCACTTAATCTTCCATTTAGGAATGAGGAAGTTGAATTTAAATAGTAAGAAAGAAGACACGCAGCAGTTTGGAGAGGGAGTCTCAAGTAGACCTGTAATAACTTTAACACTGTCTACATTGTATTTAATTGATGATAACTTTCTACTTCATTGTTGATTCTCTTGTATCCCTGGAGCTGATATTTAAGTAATAAACTGGTTCAGATGGTGATGCACTTACAACTGTCTTCTTCTCACCCTTCCCACAACACAGAACAATACGAGTATGGCTGAAGAGAGACAGTGGACAATACTGGCCCAGCATCTATCACACCATGTCATGTAAGTAAAATGCTGGAGATGGTAAGTGATGGCCAAGTGTACCATACTTCCTTCTTCAAGCACTGGATTCACTTGGTGAACTTCAGTTTGGGAACTTTGCAACAACTCTCCCTCAGGCTTTAATTTGAAGCTAGCTGTGCTCTGTTATGAACCAGATCCTTCACCAGGTAAATTGTGTGCAGTGTGGATCTGCTGCTGCAGATGCCTCAAATGCTGGCAAATAGCTTGTCAGCTGAATAGGTTAACTTTTCAAACTGTTAACTGAAAGAATGTTCTCTGCTCCCCAAGGTATATATTTTTTATTACTTTTAAACATGTAAGTAATTAAGAAAGTAATATTGAGTAGCTGCTTCAGATCTCGAGTGCTGGTACTAGGCATCACCTCTTTAATGTAGAATTCCTGCCTAGATACCTGTCAGATATATAAAAAGACAGAATACCATGATGAAGTAAATCATCAGTAAAATCAAATATAGTCTTTGCAATGACACTTTCTGAAGTAATTTGTATTCAAATATTAAATGAAGACCAAAGAGTTGGTCTCTGTGATGTTCCTTGTCTTTTCAGCTGTAGACTGAGTAGCCTAGGATCTGGATTCTAAATGCCATCTGTAATCTTTTTGTTTTCCTGATAGTTGGTCTGAACTGCACCAGTTGTTCCATTTGTCAGTTCTCAAAAGACTATTCAAATAGAGCTCTAAGAAGGTTTTTACAGAATAAACCATGTCTGTGGTAATCGATTTGTCCCTGATCAGTGCAGTGTTCCAGACTGTCTTGCAGCTTTAAAACTCTGAATACGCTTCAGGCAGTGTTTTCTGAGGATGTTAGAGGAGATGTATTGGTTTAGAGCACCGTATTCTTCTTGTAATTTTCAAGTTAAGCAACTTCAACGGGTTTGCTCTTTTTTTGACAGCTCCGTGTTCGGCCATGGCTTATCATCATGACAGCAGGCGAATATTTGTAGGCCAGGATAATGGAGCCATCATGGTAAGTTGCTTGACTTTTTTTCGGTGTGTGGATCAGAACTGTTTAGATTGTCCGGGAGCATCAAGTGTTGCTGGCAGCTTATCATTTGTTTTCTTTCCCTTCTTTTTGGAATGCAATTATTACTAAATGACTGAACTCCTTGACAGTTCACCTGAGTAGCATATTGGAGGACTGCAAAGAAGGATTTTCCTGTCTAGATGTGAGCTAGCTAGCCTCAAGAAATCACTGAGGCATTAGTGTAGCAATGAGCCTGGATTGTAATGTTTTGTAGGGAATTATTTCAAGGAATATATTAAGTTGGGTGAAGTGCCCTGGTGGTACACTTAACTGGGATTGTGATGCAGCTTGTTCAGAAGTATTGATCTCCCAGTATCTAGTCGCATGTGTCTCTCTGAATTGGCTTGATGCAGGCCTTTTCATGATGTTGAAATTTCAACGTTAGTCCTGTAAGTCTGAGAGGCAGGGTTAGGTTCAATGCATTATCTCTTGTATGCATAGAGAAATGTTCATCTTTCTCTTCTTTTAGATAAGTAGTCTTTCTGCTTTGCTATATGCCAGCTGTAATTTCTCTTCTGCTCTTGGAGAGTGGGTATATACAGCAGAATAGAAAGCAAGTTTTTATTCTTCCCATCTTTCTTGGCAAAGGAGGGGAAGTCCCATGACTTTCAGATGTCTCAGCGGTTTCTCTTTGAAGATAAGGTCAAAATAAGAAGTGTTCTATAAGGAGATAGGGTATTAAATGAATGTCAGAAATACAAATAGTTAACTATCACTAAACTAAAACTTTAAAATTTTTGTATGTTCTAATGGATCAAGTAGAGAATACTCTCACTTAAAGTTGCCTCTTCATTATAAAGTCTCAGGTCTTTAAATCAAAAATGCAGCAAGATGGAGTTCTGTTTGTTCCTGCTGGGGGCTAATGAGGTCTCATGTCCTCCTGTAGTATTTCCTCAGATAATACTCCATTGTAAAAATGCATCTTAGTATAACTGTAATTTGCAGCTGGTGTATCAATGTGCTTTGCTTCAGCCTGAGGAAACTGCTGCTATGCAAATTCTGTTCTGTGAGGTTATTGCTCTTTTTTTGTGTACCACTCATTCCAGTGTCACTGCAACATCTTTGCTAACAGTTCCACTTTGATTTTAGGAGTTTCATATTTCAGAGGACTTCAATAAGATGAACTTTGTGAAGACCTATCCAGGTAAACTGCTAACCAGTGTCTACACTCAATGTATGTATGAAGGAGAGGCTTCTGAAATGCTTGAGAAACTGGTCAGCGTCAGAGATTTATAAAGTTCACATACTCTTCCAGTTGTCACTTGGGAGTAACTACTGTAAGATAAACATTGTTATTGAGTAATCTTCAGTCAGCTGAGTCTGAATTGCAGCCATTACCAGAGCTCAATGCATCATTGCTTGCTCATGTAATGAACTGGATCTAATGAGTTCAGTTGTTACTCTTGAAGTGTTGTAGCTGTACTGCATCAATGTGTAAGGTAAGAGCTTTCTAAAGGTGTGCGTTGATATTTGCAAGTGCCATTCTTGCATTCTGTAATTACTGGGCTAGATTACTTCTAGCTAAAGGTGAGAGTCTCTGCCTTCTCTGTCTTTTGGGAGAGCAGTAGGGGTGAAAAAGACCTTTTCTGGCATGTGGGAAATAGGGATTATTTTAGGGTTTATGAAGATTATATTTTCAGTATTTGTGCATCCTTGAAAGAAATATAAAACATGATTGCTGGTTAAAATTGGAATAATAGTGTGGAGGGCCTGGTGGAAACTCTTTAAGAGCTACAGCTGATGTAGTGGAACGAAGTACAGTGTGTCTTATGACTCCCTGACACCAATAGAAGCAATGTTCTTACTTACAAGAACAAGGCCTTGTTCTTAAAGCAACAAGACTCCCTTTATCTTAAAGTAGATGACTTGTCAACTCATTCAATAGAATAGTTACATCTTAGAGGTCAGGACAGAGTTGTTTCTAAAGCTCGTGCAACTTGCTTAGTGGTAGCATTTTAAACAAAGCCAGTGGGATTTGGTTGTTATCACGGGTACCAGTTTGAATGCTATGGATTAGACTTTCAGGTGCTTAAAAGAATGAGTCTGAGTATAGATCCCCTGGGATCAGCTAAGAGGCACTTAAAACATTTAAGCTTTTTAGATGTACTACATTATTTCCTATGAGTCCTTGCTTCCTAACTAGAGCTGGGGGTTTACCTGCTACTTAATCAGAGCATCTCAGGTATCTGGGCTGAACTCAACTCTTCCCTCTGTGGGAGAAAGGCTTAAGTCAGCTGACTGGCATGTTTGATTCACTTAAGCTATTCATAAGGCATATACCGAACAGGACAATTCTAGCCTTATAAATTAGCCTATAGGCAATTATTACATGGTGGTATAACATTGCTCGGATATCATCTTTGACGTCTGTCTATCTGCAAAGAACATGTCAATTTCTAGGAAAAACTAGCCAGAATCTTCTTCTTCCCACAGCTCATCAGAATCGAGTGTCTGCTATTACCTTCTGCCTGACATCAGAGTGGGTTATCAGCACTGGTCATGACAAGTGCGTCAGCTGGATGTGTACCAGGAGTGGGAGCATGCTGGGGAGACATTACTTCACCTCATGGGCTTCATGTCTACAGTATCCTTTGTAAACAATTGGTGCCCAGAAACTGGAAAAGTACTCTGTTTAGCTCAATTTGTTCCTTCCTTTTTTATCTAAAAAGCTGTTGTTGAATTCTCTTGCAAGTCTGCAAGAATTGATCTGATGTTAAATACGGCTGCTTCTGTTAGCTTTCGTTAGATTGTAGAGGGGATGTTGTGACCTTGAGTTGTGGAAACCTTAATGTGTGCTAGTTCCTAATTTTGAGATGCTGGTCTGCAGCGTCTTGTGAAAATGACTGGTAACTGTCTCTACAGCTTGGCCTGTGTTCTTTCTGGTCAAGTCACTTAGGACACCAATGCACACCTAGGATCTGTTGAACAATCTCTAACCTACAAGTCAGATTGAGAATTCATCACTAATAGTAATTTATCCGTGCAGTTTGCATTTCTGCAAGTTGCTTTTACCTGCAACGTTTGTAGCTTAAGAATTCTTGCTATCTTTTCAGCTGTAAGTACTTCAGGGTATTCTTTATGTAAAAAACATACAAACCAATAGTTCATATGTCAGAACTTCTGACATATTAAACTTCTGGTTTAAATCTCATAAATCCTAAAACTGTTTTTATTACTTGTTAATGGTAGCGGTTTAGATGTGGCCCTCCAGTGACTGGAGGTACTAGCCGAGGTATGAAGATTAATGGCAGTGAAGTTGTAGAACTGGCTTGATTCAAAATGTGAGACATCAATGCACCTCTTAAAAAACAAAACCCCTCTAGAACTAATATATATCTGTATGGTGCTGAGAAACTAGGAGGAAGGCTAACTGCTTGGCTGCCAGTAGCTTGTCTTGCATTTTGGGGTCTCACCTGTGCAGAGCCTACCTTACTGACTGAAGAGCTGACAATGCTGTATTGTAGTTGTTTTGCTCATTGTTGCTGTCTTTGTTCCAGAAGTCAGGGTTTTATGTCCTGCGAACACACCGCTCACCTTGGCCAAGTGTAACACTGAATTGGGTTAATGCTGGTGTGCATATTATGTGACTTGCTCACATAACAGTCTGATACTTCAAAGCCTCACTGAATGCCATAGGTTTTCTGGTTAACACTACTGTAAATACTGGAACAGTTTGTTATGAAGAGAAAAGCATATGACCTTTTCTATCAAGATCAAAGTAAATTTCCACTGAAGACTGTGGCATTTGAAAATACATTCAAACTGATCATGCCTTTGACTTCAGTTTGGAAGAACTGGCTTTCTGATGTGTGTGCTAGTTGTTTGATTTCTCTATCAGGAGAATCCTTGGTATTCATTTGTTAATGATCCTATATGTAAGCTTCTGAAGAACACAGCAGAGTGCCTCTTCTTGACCAGATTGACAGGGATTAAGCTAGTATGAACTTCCAAGATGAGGAAAGGATTACACATTTGGGAACTTAAAAGTGACCTGTTTGTCTCAGGATTTCTGTAGGCTTCAGAGATTTCAGAGTGTTGTTAGGTTGCAAAACCTCTGCTTTTTTGCTTGTGGTGGACTTCTTGGTACTCTTACTTCTTAAAATTAGTATTTTCTGTTGTGGAGAATAGACTGCATTGCTAGCAGCTGCTTGTGGGGTTTATTTATTTATTTATTTATTGCGTGTCTCCAGAAGGACAGGTGAGTTAATACTCCACTCTTGGGTTATGTGGTGTCAGATGTATGGGGTTTTTCTTAGTTCTTATTTCCTGAATAGCAATCATCTTCTAAGCATGGAAAACAGTCTGATTCCGTCCAGCTTCCCCTATCCTTTTGTTTTTGGAGACATTAGTAAGAAGAATGGAATAGCTGAAAACTGTTGTGGTGCAAAATGTATGACCTTGTTAACAGATTCTATTAGGATGTATTGTGGCTTTGTGACAGCGTTTCATGGCAGAACCCCTTCTGAAATACTATTCAGTCTTCAGTTGTGTGTTCAAGGAACTGTATCAGGAAGCTTGAAAGTGAAGAGCAGAGAACATAAATTAGATGATCTCTTGTTCTCAGTAGTTAGAACAATGGGAATATGCTTCTACTTGTAAGGTAAACTAGCTGTGGATGGTCAACATCCTTGAATTTAGTTTTTCTGTTCTGGGGGTGCTAACCAGTACAACGTGGTAGGAAACGGAGAGTTTATAGGGGCAATTAGTAGATCTAAATCTGAATAGCACCCAGTGACCAATGGAATAATTCTGCTGGTAGCTCTGTAATACAACAAGTAGTCTAAGGCATCTCTTGTAGTAGTCACGAGTATGTTTTGTAAATATGTGCTAGAAATGGGTTTAAATCTACTTAGATTGTCTGAAATGATGGGATGGATTACTGCATGGCCTCTCCAATGGCTTGTATCTGTTGTTTTCTGTACTGTCTTACTTGCTTATGTATGGAAGAGTGAGAAGAGAGAAATGACAAGTATTAAGCTAATACAGCTTCCAGCCCTCCTAGAAGTAGTTATGTGAGTATTTATCTGGCATACTAAGCTGTTCTTTTCCAATTTGTTCTGACTTTGTAGCTGACATGTATGTTCTATGTTTCAGTCTCTTAAAATACGTCTAAGAACAAATGAAGTTTCTCCTTGATTGATGTTCAGATATGATTATGAAACTCGGTATGCATTTGTTGGTGATTATTCTGGACAGATCACTCTCCTGAAGCTTGAGCAGAACACATGCTCGATTATCACAACACTCAAAGGGCATGAAGGTAAAGTAACTCATTCTCTTGATACCAATTGACCCAGGTTATAATGCTTTATTGTAAACCAGGATGAGACATTTGGTTGGATATGGAGCTCTTAAGGATACATACTGCATAACCAAATAGTACAGCGTAGTAATCAGAAAATGTTCAAAGCTGCACAAGTTAACTACTTCTTAAAGAACAGATGCATCCTTGCTGTAGGGAAATCTTAGTCCTGTGTACACTTGTAGATGAGAAAATAAACATGTATTCAGTTAAGTGCAAGTTATCCACTAGATGGCCACCTTTAAAAACTTTAGTCTCCTTAACGCTGCAGAGAAAGAACTAGAATGTGTTGCTTTTTCTTTTTTTTTTTTCTTTCTTTCCCCCTGCGGATCTATTGTTAATATAATACTTAAAAGTAGCTTGAGCAAGCCCAAATCTAGATACTAAAAAGCTGTTTTAATTCTTTCTAGTGAGGTCCCTCCTGCTCTGGTCATTCAATTATGAGATTTTAGTTTGTGGTTCAGCAGAAGCTATGCAAGGGATTTTGAGAGCCTTCTAGAATCAGCTGTTTAGTCAAAGACAAATGTCTGATCTTATGTAGTATAGCTGTAGCCCTTATCAGGTGAAGAACACAAAGAACCAAGTAGTCTGTAACATGATGTGGAGCCATCATCTGCAGTAATGATTAAGGCAAGAATGCAAACGTATGGAAGGAACACATAATTTACTGATGTGCTGAGGGAAATGAGAAAGCAACTACTGTGATACTGACAACTTTCAGTATCAGCTGACTGATTTGCATTTGAAAAGGGATGAATTTACATGATCATGAGTATCTGGCCCATTGGAAAAGACTGTCTTTTCTAATAGCTTTAAGTATAGAGTAGACTTTGCTAAAGCTGGGTAGGCGACTGTGAAATGACAAAGCTGGCTCTGAGTAGGAAGGGCAAACTGGAATTTTTCAAATGATAAATGCATCTTCTGCTTTCAAGCAGTTTCAGATTGCTTCAGTTAAGTGCAAAATAATCCTCCTGGCCCTGCTTTACCTCCTCTGTATGTTTTGCAGCAGTCTGTATTCAAATGCATCTCCTTGATAGATAGGATTGTTAGTCTGGAAGCAGCATGTCTGGATGTCATAATGCATATTCTATCTGTTGAGTTGCATTGAGCTTCCAAGCATTGTCTGCGTGGCAGACAACTTTGGCTTATACATAAATTACTTAAGAGTACTGTGGTTCTCAAAACTAAGAACTGATCTGGTATAAAAGCTGGTTAAACTAGAGAGACAGAAACAGGTTTTTCTTACGTTGGCGTAATTTGAGCTCTTTCATTTTTTTTTTTCCCTTCTTAAAGCAAAACAGGTTGCATAGCTTATTTCCCAGGTGTCTGTGTGATATCCCCTAGTCCTGGTAACTCTACACCTGAATGGCAGCTAGTTCTCTGAATAATCTGTGTGTGCTAGACTTCAGAGGTCTTACTTTGACTCGTTTCCTTTCCAGTGCTTGCTTTAACTGTGACTTTTTAAGCAAGCACTGTTTACTTTGCAGTTTAAATGGCTTTAGAGCTTATCCCTCAAAAGCCAACTTCCAGAATTCTCTGTATTTAATAGGCCATTCTGTAATGCTGAAAATAACATTTAAATTGCCTTGTATAGAACAGGTGGTCACTGTTCTCTGAGGTAACTACTCCCAGATGGGTCAGTCTGAAAACGATAATAGTCCTAAGAGAAACAAGACAGATCTCTTGCTATAGAGAGCCAAAAGGAAATGTTTTGGGCTATAATTACTTTTCATCTTGCTTTCAGACTAACAAGACTCAATAACAACTGAGCAATGGAAGGGTGCTTTAATTAAAGAGAAGGATGTCTATAAGTGGGGGGAAAAAAGTTCCTGCAACCACAAAAGCGTAGGTGGCATGAGTGACAAAATTACTGCTTCAGTGTCCTATCATATTACCAAGCATATCGGATTTAGTTTGTCTCGTGCTGCTGGATGACTGAATTCTTCATCTGATTAAGGAGAGGCACAGTCATGTTGGGCCTTCTGAAAGTCATTTTGTAGTTCAGTACGCAGTGTCCAAATTTGCTGACGGACTCCAAGTTAAGTGGTCACTTAGTTTCTTATTCCAGCTATTTTCATGATAAAAATAGTTATGTAAAGTCTTGGTTTGTCTGTGAATACTGTGCGCTGAGTCTGTAACCGCTGACTAAGCACCTTACTGTATTCTGGATACTAGTTTCTGCTTGGAAAGCTGTAACACTTTTCACCTTTCAGAGATCACATAGTAACCTGCCAGCTCTTGAAACCATGCAGATAAATACGAGGGGCAGAAAACTGGTAACTCTCAAACTTTCTGAAATATGCTTTCCTTCTAACATTCTTCCTTGGAATGGTTTCGTTCTGTCACCAGTCTTTGCCTCTCTAGCAAGACTATGTCTTGCAGTTGCATGCTGTCCTTTGCCTTATGGCTTTCAATATTTGCTATTGTAGTAAGGGAGTATGTCAGGTTTCACTATAATGACACTTATTCCCTTAGACCTAACTTCAGAATGTTCTTTCATAGGAAGTATTACTTCCCTGTGGTGGGATCCTGTTCAACGACTGCTCTTCTCGGGCGCCTCTGATCACAGCATTATCATGTGGGATATTGGTGGAAGGAAAGGGAGAACGTTGCTGCTCCAGGGCCATCAGTATGTAATGGTGTCTTGTCTTTTCTGAATGTTCTGTAACAAACGCAGAGTCCTAGGAAGACTAAATAGCATGGCAAAATGTTTAAATCTTTCTGAATAACAAAGAGAACTTTTTGCATAACTGAAGACATCTGAGGGAAAGAAGGATAATCAGTGCTAGGAAAGTGCTTACTAATAACATTTTTTTGGTCATGCTTGGTGCTTCTAAACCATGGATAATGAGAACGTGACATAAAAGTAGTCTTCAGTCACATTGCTTGAACTTTTACATAAAGTTGCATGCTTCTGTACTGTAAACACTTAACTGAATTACTTGTGAGGATCTGTGAGGTGATAAACTAAATTACCGGAGTGGGTTTCTAGATTTCATAAAAGCATGTTACAACTCCACTGTTCTGTGGATTATGTAGTTGTCTGTATTTAATCAGTATTTTTAGAGAGACAACACTGTCTAGTTGCTTCTCTTAAATCTAGGGCCTTAATTCAATCTGACAGGCAGTTCACCACTGAAAATATGTTCTACTTAGAAACGCAGTGGTTTTAGAGACCTTGTTTATGTTTAGAGATGTATTCGTATAGTGCATATTCTCCTTTTGTGTAATTTGTAGATACCTCCATCCATCTTTGATCAAGACTCCAGGCCATAGCCCTAGAACTGTTGTTAAATCTTGAGGATTTAGTTTTATGACTAAAGAACTAATAATAGAGTATTGGTTACAAAAGTGTAAAGCACCAGTGACTGGAGGACTTTATACTGCTGTTACTGCTGCATCATGTATCCTGGTAAAGACTAATAACACTATTAGTTTCTCATCTCATCTCACTTAGCATCAAACTTCATATTGAATGGGAAAGTAAGTTCTGAAAAGCAGAATGGCTTTCTTTTTTTAAATTAAACTTAGATGTCGCAAAACATTTTAATAGTTTTTGAGATCATTTGTTTAGTTTATTTGGATTGACTTTCACTTTGCCATGACTCCGTTCAGGATTCAGCTGTCTGTCTTACTGGTGAATGCATGCTTTTCTTTGCAACTACAAACGTAGTGTGGTTTATTAGCAAAAGTAGAAGCTCCATCTGCTCTCTAGTTGTATCCTGAAACAATAATTTCTCTTGATTTTTCCAGTTGTCTCTGTTTTGGTAAGTGGTTCTCCTTGCTAACACAATTTGCACCCGTGCTCTAAGGCAAATTGCACTCTGCTCACTGTCAGTGCTTTCTGCCAGCAATTGTTAATATGGAGCTGTACCTCTGGTATTCTGGTCAAGCCTGTAAGAACACTGTTCTAGTGAACGTCCTGATGCTAGAGTAGTGCTTACATGGTAGCATCAGTTCACTCATCATAGCTCTATGTAGACTTAGCAAAAAGTCTGGAAATCGGTTTTGGCTTTCTAGGTGAGTTTACAATGATAAATCCACCTTTTCTGGGAAACTAAGCTTGATTTAAATGCCTGTGGATAAATAACGTGTGCTCTGTTTGCAGTGACAAGGTGCAGGCTATCTGTTACATTCAACTGACACGGCAGCTAGTATCTTGCTCAGCTGATGGAGGAATTGCGGTTTGGAACATGGATATCAGCCGAGAAGAGGTAAGATCATGCTCTAGGTAAAATATATACTTTTGTTTTTCCTCTTTGGAGGCTGACATGGCTTTTATTAATCTGTTACCCTGTCTGTTTTCCTTGCGTTGCCTGAAACTTTAAGACTGAACAGCGTCTTTAAAACCTGCTCTGTTCTAGTGGCTGTCCATACAGCATCTTTAACAGCTCCTAAACAGACAATTTTAACACAATTGAAATAATGCAGTTACCTTGGAACAGCTGGGATGTTTCAGAACTTGTTGGAAGAACATAACCAAGCCTAATCCAAAAGCAAAGCAATGAAGTGTTTGCAGGGTGCTGAATGTACTGCCTTTGAAGGATTAGCTGATGAGTCATGGTATGCGGTGTCTTCAAATATGCAGTAAGGTACATAAGATTAGAAGACAAAGTTTTTTGTTCAGAAGGAATGGTATCTCCACTGCCAGCTGTACCTATTGATCTCGGGCAGTTCCAACTGTATGTTAGTAGTAGTGATTGCAGTCTTGTGGCCTACTTAGTGCCTGAAAATAAAATAAGAAGAATAAGAAGAGATCTGCCCTTCTGTTAGGGGGAGCTAGGAAGTTAAACTGGTGTCTTTTAAAAAACAGCATTTATTGAAAACAGCTATTGTAAGTAACAGAAGCAATATGAAAATTTCACTTGGTGGAGTGAGGATTTATTTCCTATTTTCCTTCATACCCCCCATTTCCCTCGCTGGACACTTTACCACACTTTACAATATTTTCCACTAGCATGTTGAAAGAATGGGGATGCAATCAAGGTCTACAAACTGGACATTTGGTATTAATAAATGTTTATGGTGAGATGGTGCAACTGACAGTGTTATTGTTTTATTACTATCAATAATGGATGTAAGTGAACTGAGGATAGATGTTCATGGTTGTTCCAGTTTTCCTGCTGTCAGGTTTCAGGGAGAGTTCGCTATTGGGTGCTGGAAGTTGTGTCTGGTATACATGTTTCCAGTTCAAGTCTATGTGCTAGAAAAATTCTTGACTCTCGTTCTATCCCTTAAAGTATCCAAGTGTGTTGAAATGTGTGGAAAGCCCTCTTTTCATTTGGCATAGTTCGTTTATGCCAAGAAAATTGTGTATATGGTAGGAGAAATGCTTCATGAAAATGTGGACAGGATGGCAAATGCATATGATTTCTTAATTATTTTAAACTGTGATCCTGAGGAAGAAAAAAGATCACTGCTTCAGGAATTTACTTCTGGAATTCCCTGTAGAGAGGAGCATGACTGCCTTGTAGCTGTTACAATTTAGATTATACAAGGCACTGGAAATCATCTAGGCAGCCAAAGCTGCAGTCTTTGAATGTTTGAATTTATTTTTTTATCACATACAGCTTCGGGCTTAAAAAGTGTAGGAGGTGTGTGGCTCTTGGTAACAAACTGTAGGACTTGAGATTTTGTTTGTATTTTGTACTAACTTCCTGTGTACTGTACCCAAGGTAATCTACTGTGTTAATATCCAGAGCTGAGATGGCAGTTTTCCAAGTAAAACTTCACTGTGGGTTCTTAAAACAAACTTCCTTGGCTGAGAGAATTCTAATTGCTTTCATGTCTTTTGTTTTATAGGCTCCTCAGTGGCTAGAAAGTGATTCCTGTCAGAAGTGTGAACAACCTTTCTTTTGGAATATAAAGCAAATGTGGGACACAAAGACATTAGGGTTGAGACAGGTGAGATCACTCATTTGAGTGTTTAGCTGCACTTCAACACTTAAGCAAAAAGCAAACAGAAAATCACTAACACAATTAGATCTTCTATACTGTTGGTATTTTTACTGCTTTGAAGTGAGTGTTTATTGAGAACTCACAGCTTCTGGTAATGATGAAACTTTCTAATTCTGTGAGAAGTGTTGCATCACAGAATCACAGAATTGTAGGGGTTGGAAGGGACCTCCAGAGATCATCGAGTCCAACCCCCCTGCCAAAGCAAGTTCCCTACACCAGGTCGCACAAACTTGCAGCACTGGGCAAAGAAGGCTGTGCTGGGAGTCCTCAATTTCTCTGAATTTTTCAGTGCACTGGAGCTGTGGACAGATATTAAGTGTTGTGTAAAGTAACACACAATTCCCCATAACTGAGCAAACTGCAGCCTATCGTGTTGTGGAGTACCCCAGTTCAGTGAAGCAGTGGTGGCCCTTCTCTTACTGGACAACAGTGTGAAACATATCCAGATAGCTTTGTATCTGGAGGGTCTAGACAGACACTGAGGCACTCTGTTTCTGGCTTTCTTGGACTTGCATTTCCTTGGTTGGCAGTCCAACCCTTTTTCCTCCGCTCTCGAAAGATTGTGAAAGGAGAAGAGAAGAGCAGGAAGGATGCAGAGGTGAGCCTGTTGGTGGCAAGTAAACCGTTTAGAACTCCGGAGTGTTTGAGTTTAAAAGAACTGAAGGCTTGCTTACGTGTTGTTACTCAAAAACATTTGATAAAATGATCAAGTGGTACAATGTAATGATTTTTTGGTTTGTCTTTTGTTTTCTTCCATGAAGCATCACTGCAGAAAATGTGGGCAAGCAGTATGTGGCAAGTGCAGTACCAAACGGTCCAGTTACCCGATCATGGGATTTGAGTTCCAGGTCCGTGTCTGCGATTCCTGTTTTGAGTCAATCAAGGACGAAGAGTGAGTATAAAGGAGTAATAGTTTAAGTGATGCTGCTGAGGTGCTGAAACTCTTGTTCTTGCTATCCGTCTTCACGTAGTGTTATGCAAATATGCTAAGCTGACTCTCTGCTAATATACTGTCTTTGCTTTGGGCACTCACAGCAGTATAATGGTGGAGATTCCTCAACTATCTTTGGAAGTGGATTTAGACCAGATGTGATATGAAAGCTCTTATATCCAGTTTATTCTTATTCATGAGCACAGATCTAGGGTTGAAACAAATTCATCTCTGTTTCTTTGTAGATGAGGGCTACTGATTGCACATAAAATTGCTAAATGGGTGGTTGATAAAGCATCACAGGTGCCAGGCTGTGTATGCATCGGTTTATGTACACTTATTGAAAATTGTTTCTTCAACAGTGTTTTTCACAGCCCATCATTATTTTCCTATGCTAGCAAATTGGGTTAGACATCATTTACTGTCTCATTAGGCAGAGTTGTGAAGGAGCACTCTTTTTTATCTTGATACCAAAAAGATTTTTGAAAAGGAGATGCTGTGCCCTACCTTACTCACAGTAGTCAGCAGGTAAAAATGTAATGAGGAAGCATACTGATAACTTAGGTTATTTCCCACTTCTGCTCTAGCATTTTTAACGGGCAGGGAAGGTCAGGAATTGTCACACCTGTGTAACTAATTATACATGCAGTGTTTTAACGTGACTCACTGATTTAATTCTGTTTTCTTAAATGATGGCACTGCAGTTCTCTGGACTTGAAGATTTTTCTTGGAAGTTCATTTTCCGCTGCTGTAATGGTGTCATTAGACTTCATCTCATGGCTGAGTTTTGTTTGAACTGTTCTGTTGCAGCCGTACTTCCCTGGCAACCTTTCATGAAGGAAAGCACAACATTTCACACATGTCCATGGACATCTCCAGAGGACTAATGGTCACTTGTGGGAGTGATCGGATTGTGAAGGTATTCAAGTCCCTCTTTCCTCCATCCGTTAGAGAAATTTAGTAGAGAACCGATGTTTGTATTTACATTTTTCTTTCCAACAACTGTTGCTATAGAGCTGCTAACTGTTCTGTGTAGCAAGGATCAGATTTGTTGCAGACTGTCCTTTGTGCAACTGAGTAAGGAAATTACTTGCAAGTCCACTGTATAGAGTCTAGCTCTCAGAAATGGTTAACATCAGTGTCTTCTGTACAAACAAAGCAGGTGTCAGGAGTAGCAGAATCTGCCAGTGGTCTTAAAGATGTAGACATGATAAAAAGTGCAGGCTCTGAGCTTCCTCAATTCTTGGAGCATTGCCACTAAAAGCCCTTTTTATGAAACAGTGACTTGGAAATCAGACTGATGTAGAATCTTATGTTTAAGTTATGCATCCTCCATGCTATCCAGAACCAAAGACTGTTCCAGGCTGTCCCTGTTGTTTTCTAAGTATGTTTATATCAAACTGCATAGCGCAGTTTTTTTAGATCAGACCTCCAGAGAACTGCTAGAAGGTAGATTTTTCTGAGCCTGAAGTTTGGCAGTTGGTGTGTAAGGCTGGTATACCTCCTTGTCCTCCTCAAATCCAGTTTAAACAGGATTTACTACCTCGTGTCCAGAGAAGTCTTTGTCTGCTTCTGTGCCTGTTAGAGAAATATCTTTTAGGTCTTACTGTTGCTATATAATTGTCCACGTTATTTTCTTCTAGATCTGGGACATGACGCCAGTAGTTGGTTGCAGCCTTGCAACTGGCTTCTCTTCACGTTGATCTAATGCCTGACAGGTTTATGCACCTTATGTACAGCAATATGCACCCAATGAGTGGAATCCTTCTTAAGAATGTTACCGCAAACACTGGTTGCTTGATTCTTCTCCTGCTGCTGTTCCAGGATGGACAGTCACCTCTATAGAGCACAGCTTTTCTGTTGGGCTCACCAGGAGTCTCCTTGGTGTGGAAGTGCAGTTTCACAACCTCTTGGACTAATGTAAAATGGCTTACCTGCAATACGACACCTTGATGAAAGGACCTGTTGTTACTTGATTTATATGTAGTGTTAACAATGTGCTATCTCTGCTGATATATCTTGTACAGATACTTTGTAGCTTAAACTTATCAGAGTAAAATGAGTATAGTACATTCAATTTGTTCAAGTAGTAAAATAACTTATTCTCTCTTCCAAAAAGCAATTCTGTATAAATACTTTTGAGCAGTCACTGTTTATACTGCCTCCAAAAGGTATGTTGGTTATTCCTATGGAAGGAGGAAATACTTCAAAGTGGCAGGTAGCTTCTTTCAGATGAGATAGTAAGAGAACCTTTGAGCATACAAGATTTCCTTTATTGACTTTCTTGTAGTGTTTGTCTTCAAATTCAGTTGTCAGTGAAATCACTTCTGTGGGACAACTGTTTAGGTAGTTGGTAATTCTTGAAACACTTCTAGGTTCTTTAGTAGAGTTTTAGCATAGCTAACAAACTTCTGTAGGTCTTACTAAAATGTGCAGCCCAGCTACTCTACTTTAGTAAAGACAGGCCATTGGTATGAGCCGTATGCTTTGACAGTTCTGTAATGCTGTTGGGAAGCTAAGTAAATCTGCCTTGTTAAATGTTATGGCTAAGAAAAAATGGCCAGCTAAGTCTTAGAGACTTTTTCCTGTGGAAAGGCTGATGTTTCTTTAATAGTAAGTAGCCTGTCTCTGCTAAAACGCAGCATACATTTAAATACTGCCTTGGTGTTGCCTAAAACTGATAAATACCAAGCCTTCTCAAAGCAGTAGTTACTGTGATACAGAACAGCTGCTGTTTTTTGCCCTGCACCCAAGTCTGTTAATTCTAAGATCTGTATCAATCCTTCCCTATTTTAAAGCTGAGAAGTATGAAGAGGAACTGGGAGGCTTTAAAAACTGTATTTGGCATATACAGGAAATAACTGAGATGAGCAATAAATCGGTCTGTCAGTTGTATGAATTTCCTACTTCTGAGTACTGAAAAGAGAACTTCAAAAGCTTGGGTCACATGCCAGAGTTCTAAGCTTAGAGCTATTTAGATTTCTCTGAAAACAGGTGCATATTTGTGAAGGCAATATGTGGGTAGGTCAGCTGGCCCAGAGTAGATAGTGTTGTACAACTGTCAAAGGTAGCAGACACTTTCTGGCAGAGAACTAGTAGGTTAGACTGACTTTAATGCAGCAACGATCAAGTGGTGTTATGCGTGTTAGTGACTTCAAGTCCTGGTTGTCTGACTTGACGCTGATAATCTCCATCCGGACCATGCTATAGGCTAAAGTGTATGAAGATCATGGTATAAGTAATAAACCATGATTTTCTTCTGTTTTAAGCCAAAAAGCTGATAGTCTTCAAAAGGGCATTAGAATCCGGAATACGGTAGTTACTGTTATCTTGGATCTGGCTTTGTCTACCTTTCCCTGGCCCTTCTCCAGAAGTTTTGCTGGGAGTCATTTAATTTGCCAGGTGTGTTAAGCCAATGAAAAATGAACACATCTGTCTTTTGTGTCAATCCCAAAAATTGTCTTGCCTTCAATTTAGGATTTAGCACTTGTCAAACTGATCTGATTCATCCCTTGATACATGCTGTATAGCTCACATTTTTTGGTAAAGGTTTATTTCTTCTTATTGAGAGTAAATCGGCTTGTACTAGAAAAAATTACAGCTTTCTGCTGTGAAGGCCTTCACCCTTGTAAACCAGGAAGAAAGCTGAGTGTCTGAAGGGAGTAAGTAAGCCCTGATAATGTTCTGCATTCACTTTCAGACTTCTTCCTATCCGATTTCGGAAGAGAATGGGAGGAGTCGTCTTCCTTGCAGGGTGTAAGGCAGAACATTGGTTACATGGATAGAGCTGTTTAAGATACTAGCGTGCTGTGGGAAGGAGGATCTAGGATTGTGTGTTAAGCTGGAAGCTTAGTGTAGATGTGGGATGAATAGGTTTTTTTGTTTTCTTTTTAAAGAAAGCATTCTGAAACTCCTACACCAATTATACTGAAGTGTAATAACTCCTTTGCAGTCAGTACTCCTGAGCTTCAGCTTTTTTAGTTCTGATTAGTCAACGTGTCCCAAATCAGCATGCAGCTCCCTCCCCTTTTTTGTGAATACTTCCACTTCTTGGCAACCGCTTATCTTACATTAAGGTTTTGACACTAGATAATATATTCTCTACTACATATTCTTAAACCTAAGGAATCTATTTTCTATAATTGATATACTTAAATATAGTGTCAGTTCAGATATAGCAAGACAGTTATGGCTGCTAAGTCATTAGTCATTTAAATATACTCTTGATGTTAAACAAGTAATGCTTATAAACCACTAAAGAGATGGTGTTTTGGTTTATAAACAACTCTTTTGAATACACATACTCTCTCATGAAACTGAACATACTTCCAACTATGTCAGCTCAAGCGTGCAATTACTGAGAAAGCTTGATTTGAAGCTTTACTAATATTGCTTGTATGACCTCTTTCACTGGGAGCAGGGAAGGGGAGCAAAGGATATTAGTATGTGCTCAGTCTTTACTAGTTGTATTTCTGTACTCTGCATAGTTAAGCAACGCTAGATAAATCTGTCCCTTGCTCCTTCTTGTCTGTTTTTTAAAACTTTGATTACATGTACAATAAAATATTTCTTGATATTCACTTAGTCTATTTGGATGATCCATCTTTTCTTACCTTGTATGAATGAACAACACCTATTCTACACTGTCTCCTTCTTCAGACAGCCCACGTTCAAATTCTGGGTTGGAGGGATGGCTTGTCAGATGTGCTGCACTGGACCTGAATGAGCCACAACACTAGGCCCATGGTGAACCAGTGAGCCTAGAGACAAACAGCTGCTGAATGGTCCCAGCTAGGGGTGTACAGCTGTACTCCCTATCTTGTGTCCTTGCCAGCTCGTACAGACCTTTTCTCTGGTTCATCTAGTTCTTCAGATGTATGCAAAGGTTCTTACAACACAGTACCAGAGGATCAACCCCTTGAGATCCCTTGGACGTGCCTGAGGTGTTAAGAGAAATTCCAATTTATGTTAGATGGTTTAAGTAGAGTCTACAACGTGACGTGTCTACAACGATTCATGATAGATACAGAGGACACCAACTACAGAAGATCTGGTTATGGTTGTTTCATGACAGTTCTTCACAAAGGAAGGATGTGGACAAGCAGGGAAGCATCCTTATGTCTCACAGTTGTTCACAGCCTTGAATATGGCTCTGGTTGCTTTGTAATACTTAAGAGTGCCTTAATGTGATGTGGCTCGATGCTCCCCAGAATATACAAGAGCAATAGAAGGAATCTGAAAATGTTTGACAAGCTCTTTCCACCTCTGAAAAGTAGTTGAATGCAGTAGCTTAATGCAGAATAAAACAGTAATTTTCTTTTAAACAAGATGTCTCATTTTGATCACCTTACTCCTTACCCTGTTCTCTAGCTGCAACAAAAACTTGACCAGAAACAAGCAATCCGTTACTGATCTCTAGTCAGGAAAGCTTATTTGTAGATCTCTGTGGACCATTGCATAATAGGTTGTAAATAATACATCTGAACTCTAGATTGGTTGAGTATTAAACTACTTGAGAACTGCAAATGAGGTCTTTGTAGTGAAAATAATAAAATATGTGTATTGGTTCTGTAAGTGAGAATGCATGGCTAAATACTTCCCACAGTCTTTATGTTATTTGCAACAATATAAGCTTCAGATATGCTGTGTGGCAAACCTAGCAATGAGATTTTTTGGTGTGGTGTTGACTTAAAACAATGGGCAGATTGCACGATAAGCTGGGTTTGGGAAAGACACTGATTTTTTTCTTTTAACGTTGATCAGATTTACGTCTGTGTGCTAGGATGAAAGCTCTGTAAGGCTTTTTTGTTTGAATAGACTTCAAGTCCCAAGTTCTGAATGACTTGGCTAACAGTGAAATCCCACAATCAAACTCATGAAAATGGTGAACTTCTGCCAGCTCAGTTTATTTAAATATTATTATTGATCATCAACTAAACTTCTTTTAGTGGGTTGAAACGTGCTTTTTGAGGCTTTACCTGCTCCTTGTACGATTACCCAAAGCAGCAACCCATCTCAGTGATCTCTTAAGCGACTGAAACCAAATGATCCTGCATTTTTTGCCCCTTTGGAGAAAGTAAGGCTGTAGTTTCTAGGTAGCTGTGTGGGCTACTAAACTATCGATATGCAAAAGCTGATAGTTGAACATATTCAGAGATGGTGTTAATGGTTTTATAATTTATGCAGTTGAAGAAATTATTACCATAATACCAGTAATTACATTTATTTTTTCATAATTTAAATATATTTTATCAAATAACAAATATATGAGGTCATTAGAACCTTTGCTTTTTGGCATGGAGTTTGGAACTTGATGATCCTTGAGGTCCCTTCCAACCCAAGCCATTCTATGATTATACCTAGCAGGAGGTTTTTTTTCCCCCGGTGTGGCTCAGAGTTGCCAAACTGGTTGATCTCCAGCATGCTTGTGTACTCAGGCTGCAGTAAGATCTCTAACTGGTTTTGCCCTATAACTGCACCTGCTCAGAGAAGGCAGATTAGATTCTTTGATTTGCACTTTATGAGATTGTACTAACTTGGGTGGGATTGTCCGGCTTGTCTGCAGAATATTTAATACATTCATCTTTGCTTTGCTATGTGTCACTCAAATACTATGGGTTACCTTATATCTACTCAAATAACTGAATTATTTAGTCCTGTTCATTTTGTTTAGAGAGGTGGTATGCTAAGAATCATACTTTGTGTAAGACGTCCAGAGGCTTAGGATCTCTTAGCACTTACCCAGTCCAAAACCGGTTGAATTTATGTGGAAATACAGGTTAATTCTAGAATTTTTCATCTGTATTTTTAATGCTGCCTTTCCCTTCTTACTCTGAAGTGCTTTATGGCAAATGTTAAGGAGGTGTACTCTTTCCTCTCCTTTACCCTGTTCACAGGGAAAGGTACAGAATAGGGTTAAAACTTCTCATAACCTTGCTCTCATGGCTGCTTTTCAAGTAAAAATGGCTCCATCATCCTCACGCATCTATGCTGATCTTTCTTTTCTGAAGCCTGTTTTTCTTATGCTTTTGTCTAGTCTTAAGATCTGTGTGTATCTATCTGTCAAAGGGCTTGAAAATATTCACCAACTGAAGTGCATCTTCTGATCAGGAGTGGGCACTGTTTGCCAGGGTTCCTTGACATAGTTGCTGCTAAGCTATACCTATTTTTCTATTCTAGTCACTGTCTTTTGTCTTTTCTTTGTTCTCATTACATTTCTCCTTCTTTCTTTCTTAGTTTGTGGCTCCTTCTCCAGGTTTCTTCTGCAGCAGCACGTCTCTGTTGGATATTGGCTCCTTGAGATGGATGACGTGAGCTCTTGAAGCATGACCAAACTGCTTGCCTGAGCCTTTTGATGTGTAAGAGTGAGATGGTCCTGCAGTGGCTGAATTAAGGCAGCAGATGTGGAAGGTGAGTGTCTTTAGGAATTGAACTGTTACGTCATCCTCAGTTATAAGATTCCATCTTATTCTGCACTCACAGCAATGTAGCCATTCATCACTGCTCTTCTGTTTACCACAGCCCTTGGGGGTTGGGCCTCTCATATGTCTGACAGTGTGGTGTCTGTCCCAATTATCTGGTGGACACTGTACTTTTCAATGTTGGTGATCAGTAGGGAAGAACTGAGATTCATTGGATGAACCATAGAACTTACTGGGTTTAGAGAATGTCAGGATGTTTTCAGTAAGGGCAGAGAAATGAATGTTGGGATGTTTTCTGTAATGGTAGAAGAAATATTGCACATCTGGTTGGTGTTTGTGGGATGTTCAATTTAAAACTTGATCTCTCAAGCATAATCTAAAACAAGGAAACATGGCTGTTACACTGTGTTCATTGTGGCCCTTTTGTGGAGAAGAAATGCTGGGGATATAAATATGCTTACAGGCAGTGAGGGGTGTTTTAATCCTACTTCTGCTCCAGAACAGCGGTTCTCTTGTTTTGCTGTGTGAACATATCAGCTGAGTGCTGCTGTTGCAGAGCATGGCATGGGTGTGCCCACAGTTTACAATTGGAGTGGAAAGAGGAAAAACGTGAAAGAAACTGAAGGGAGTTGGAAAGGGCAAAAAATCAAATGGCAGCATGGTTAGAGCATGCAAAGGCATTCTAGCCTTCCAGTTAAGGGAATGTAAGGAAGGAGACTGTATCCAATAGCTGATAACTCAACTGAATGCAACAGGGCTACAATAACACTTTTTCTTCATAGAAGTAGAATTGTGGGTAGAGCTTTATTAATGCCTGCCTACTTTACGGCCTGCTCTCAGTTTGATACATCTGGGAAATGGGCTAAAATACTACTTGGTACTCTTAAAGTTCTTGTGTACCCCTATCACTTCACTGCAGGCTGTAACAATTTGAGACTGCTATTTTTAACACTTTCCTAGTACCTTAAACTACTTAAATGTTGGAACTACATACTGAACATGTTATTTCTACTAGTAAGGTGCCAAAATCTATGGCACAGATAAACATTTGTATATGTTCTTTAAGGATATTAATGCTTTTTCTGCCATTAAATTGTGGGGAATGCAGATCTTGTGAGCAAATGAGGAAAAGGGCACGTATGAAAAGCAGGGGAGAATTTTCTGGAAAAGTACAAACCCCTGCTTAGAAACACAAGGAAGTATTAAATTGCTTCTTTATTGATCCAAAGTGCAATTAAAAGCTGCCTCCTGCAGCTGAATTTAGATTGGGCTTTTAAATTGTTTCTTTCCTCTATGGATCTAGTATCAAGTGGAAAAAAACCTTCACAGCAGGACTCCTGGAAAGTCACCAAGGAGTGTTCATCAGCCCGAACCTCTTGGTTCCCAAAGTGCTGCTTTACCTGAAATACTTCGTGGCTCTGCCTGCCTGCCAGCAGCTCCGTTTAGGTGCTGAAGAAACGGGGCAGTGGAGTGCGGCGGCTAGAATCATGTAAATGGTTAGTGTTCTGCTTCACTGGTTGTAGTACTCGATGTCAGCAAAGAGGCTTCTCCCTGCCGTGAAAGGGTGTTTTGTTTCAGGACTTCTGCAGGATTTTAGAAGGAAAGCAGAATGTCGTATGTTGTTCCCTAACTAATACAAAGCGTGCTGTAGGTCTAGGACTTAGACAGAACAGAAATCAGTTCAGAACATCCGACTCTTAGCAGTTACTTATTTTCAAATAAATAACGTTGAAACTCACCAAAACTTACACCTAGGAGGTAGAAAATGCCTCATCAGCAGTTCTCCGCCCACGAGACTCACTGAAGCCACTGTAACCTGATCTGAAGATTTTCTGTTTCTGAACGTGATAGGCTGCTGGAAGAGTGGAATGCGGGCTAGGAGGATGCAACACCCAGCGGCAATCAAAAAACCAGCACTGTTTGTCTTCCTTAAAAGCCTCGTCAATGGGCCTTAAGAAAGGAGTACGAGCATTCTTCTCCAGGCAGTGACAGACGCTGAAAGAGAAAAGCCTCAGAGTCTTTTGCAGCCTATTTTGAGTTAGAGGAATACATTTGCATCTCTTTGCACGCTTTTGTGTTCAAATGAATTAACCGGGCCTGAGGGAAGAACCCCGAGGAGTCTGCGGTATGGCATTTTTCTGGCTTGTGGCCACTCCGCCGGTGCACCTGGCACAGCCCTGTGCCTCGGCTGCTTCCCCCACTTTCACTGCTGTGCAGCACTAATAATCGTCAGTAGTTGCTACTTTGGAAGTTTGAGCTATCTTTCTTATCAAAACATTACACAAGCACACTGTGCTAGTGGTGGGGAAGCAAGAGGGAGGGGAAGAATTCCAACTCTCTCTTCCAGTTAGTCATTAAGTAGACACCCGGCTTTCTGCTCTGGAAAGCATCTAATTCAGGTATGATCCTAACATGAAGCCTTATTTCTTCAGGGTAGCAAAATTAATCTCTCTGCTAACCTGCAAGAATGACCTTAACATATTGAAACTGGCCACTACAGTAACTTGTCCTTTGTGCATGATGTGTTGTTGCAGCTTTTTTCTGAGGTACTTGCAAGACCACAGAAGCAGTGGGTTGGATATCTTGAGTTCGTAGGCTGTTTTAGGATAGGTCTTTGCATAGGAAAGTAAGATCATTGGCAAAAGACTAAGCAAAAAAAAACAACAACAACAACAACAAAATGGAGATTACTGTCCATCAAGAGTAAACAACATAACCGGGTGAGAGGTAGGCTGCAGAAGAGAGTTGGTTGTTTCAACTTTTGGGGGATGGGGGAGGGGGATGGGAAAAGAGCTGGGAAGAAATGTTCAACCCTTGATTTCTAATTCATTTTGGAGATGAAAGTATTGATACTTGCAGCTCCAGTACAACTGCACTGTGTTGTCTACATTCTTGCATGTTAGGTAAAGCCAGCTCCAAGTGCATGTACCTGGCATAGCAGCTGGTTTTTAGAGATCTAGGAGTTTCACGGTGGTGCCTATAGACATTCTGGATCAGCAGCAGTGAAGAACATCGGGCTTCTGACTGCAGAGCTCTCTGTTGTTCTGCACAGGCCAAAGCATGGAGGTCTGGTGGCTCAGTGGGACAGAAGTATGATTCTGTGGTTGTGGGGAAACTAAATATTGACCTCCTGGGAAAGGCAGTATTGCCTGCCTGTCAGTGGGGCAGTTTTGGTAGCCTATTGACTCATCCCAGCTACCTTCAGAGACTCTAGGAACAGGTTTTGGTCTACTTTGTCAGATGCTGATAGCAACAAGTGTCTATTTGGCAGGCCTACTGATGGCAGGAGAGTGCCCCAGCAAAACCAGCGTGTCTGGTGCTTTGTGGCAGCATAGTGTGTGTGGCACCACAGCTGTGGCATGAAAGGAGAGCATTTTCATGTGGTCTGTTGATATAGTGCTATGTTATAGGGCCAGGGTGTGTTCTCAGGAAGTGACAGAGGCCAGAGGCAAGTCAATGAAGCACTGCTGTGGACTGCAGGGATCACAGAATCACAGAATCGTAGGGGTTGGAATGGACCTCCAGAGATCATCGAGTCCAACCTCCCTTCCAAAGCAGGTTCCCTACACCAGGTATGATTCAACGGGATCTGGGACTCACGCTTCTTGTCTTGTGCACTACAGAAACAAAACCAGAACATTCAGCCAGCAGCAAGCAAGGGCAGTGCTCACCACTATATAGGGAGGGAAACAAGAACTGAACAAACAGAAATGGGGGGTTTAATGAATGTTTCCAGGTCAGATCATAGCTTACAGAGGGCAAGGGTCATGCATGCTGAGGGAGGTGTGGAAGTTACCTCCACAACTGTAGATGAGCATAAGGACCACATCCCTGCATACACATCCATGCCAATGCATATTCTTTACAGTTAAGAGGATACGGTTGAATGAGAGATTTAGGCATAGGATGACACGTAGGTGCATGCCTAGAAACTTGTCACAGTGATAATGTTTTGTCTCTGTAAAGTCTTATTTTGTTGCTGTTGTTTTTTGTTGGTTTTTTTTTTTTTTTTTTTTTTTTTTTTGCATCTCCTCCTAGCTCAGCATCTGTTAGTTATAAGGCTTCGTTCATCCTGCATTTCCCTTTAAGCAGTGTAAATTCTTCCATTTTTGCAGGGAGAAAACTAGGAATGTTTCTGACACATAGGACAGCTTCCCTTCTCCCTCTGCTCTTGCAAACAAGTATTTCTAACCATGAATGATCTTCACGCCATTGCTGCCTCCACTGTGCAGATACAATTGCTTTTGTCCAAGGGATGTTCCCCCTTTGCTGAAGCCAGAAGCTTGGAAAGGGATTGCCCAGTGGCAGCTTGGAATCCTTCAGATTTCCCTTTTTTGCTGATGATTCAACGGGTCCAGCACTGTGTGCAGGAGAGGGCACGGCTCTCCCTGTAGCTGGATCCTGAATCCAGAGCTATGTGTGTGGCTATATGCACACTGTGCATGGGGAAACATCTCTCCTGACTGCAAATGTGGGAGTTCAACACCCTAACTCTTCCCATTTTATGTTTTTGTGGTATCTTGCCCATGGATCAGTCTCTGAGTAAGAGCTTCAACAGCCTCAGGCCCGGATTTAGAGCTTCTGACTGAAACGCTGAGTCTGTGGAAGTTGCGTATTCTTTTGGCACCTGCTACTTATCAGCAAATCCCTGCCAGAGGTTACAGGGATTTGCTGCTCAGCTGGCAGAGCTGTTCGCATCCTGCTCTCTCATCCAGCGCAGGTTCGCAAAGCCCAGCCGCGTAAGGTATTTAAACGGGAGCTAGGAACGCTCCGGTCCCTGCATCCCAGCGCTGGAGGTCGGGCCCGACAGCTGTCTTCTGCGGGTCGCACCCCGGCCCGGCCGGGCGGAACCGTCCCCTCCCGGGGCTCCCCGCCGGGCTCGGCGCCCGGGGCGGCGGCAGGTGCGGGAGGAGGCGCCGGGGAGTTTCCTTTCGGGGCATTGTGGGAAGGCGCGATGCGGCCGGGGCCTCACCTGGCGCGCCGCGGGCAGGCAGGGCGGGAGGCAGCCGGCAGCCAGCCGGGCCGGGCCGGGCCGGGCCGGCTCCAGCCCGCCGCCGCGGCACCATGGTAAGTGTGCCGGCCTCCGCGGGGCCTGCCCGCCTCCGCCCCGCTGCTGCCGCGCGCTGCCCCTCGACGGGCGGCTCCGCGCTCCCCGGGTGCCGCGGCTTGTCGGCCTGCCCCGGCCCGGCCCCGCGGAGTTCGCTCGGGGCCGTCGGTTTCCCGGAGCCTGGAGCGCGCGGCAGCGTTCGCACGGCGCCTGGGGACGCGCGGGGAGGTCGGCGAGGTCGGCTGTCCGGCTGTGCCGTCCCGACGTGCTGGGCAGCGGGCAGGGAGCGAAGCGCCGCGTACGCCTCGGTCCCGGAGCAAAGAAAGTTGGGGTTGCGAGTATCCCTGCTGGAATGAATGGCCCGAGGTGCCTTTAAGCGGAGGTAACGTGCGTTATGTTAACAGGTAGGTGGAGGGCTGTCCCAGCTCTTCCGAGGAGCGGGAATGCGGCTTCCAGGAGAGCCTGGGCAAGGTCTGCACCTGTTCTGGGAAACGAACGTTGCGTTTCTCCTTTTGTTTCCTCCCTTCTGGCTCGCGGGGTGAGCCTGGGTCACGCTGATGGCGTTTCGTAGCCAAGCAGGAAAATAGGGCTGCTCCGCAGAGACTTGATTAAGTCTTCCTGTAACCCGAGGAGCCGAGGTTCGAGTCAGTTCCATGCGTCGGGTTTGGTTTCACGTGGGTTCTTCCGGTGGAGCCCGAGCAGTGGCGTCCCGGGGCGGCACGTGGGGAAAGGACCTTTCCCTGCCGCCCTGGACTGTGCTGCGGGCCGCTTGGCTGCATCCCCCGTAGGAGCTCGCTGAAGCGTGGCACTGCTGTGTGCCGAGCGTGGCTGAAGTTGTTTCGTCAGGCTCAGAAATAATCACGGTGTCAGTGCGTGCAGTTCGATGACCCCTGGTTTGGTGGGCTCTGAGCTGAACTACAGCCGCTCAGGTAGGGGGCAATTCACAGCAAAGCAGCGAGGTGTAACGTGTCTGTTTAACAGGGAACGTGCGGGCCTGGTTCTGCTTCTTGCTATGTGCCAGCAGGCACTATGTGTGCAGCATGGATCTGCAGCTGGGTAAGGCGATGGTGGCTGCTCAGGGTGGGCAGCAGTTGGGTTATGGGCATCCTGTCAGGGCAGCCCGTTGGGCGTTCAGGCTGTTCGCAGAGGGTCTGGTGGTTGTTTGCTGAGATCGGGAGAGGATGTGTGGTTATTCTCGTTTGTTAAACACAATGGCCAGCATCCCCGGAGGAATGGCTGGACTTTCCCCAAGGAGGACTTTGGGCTTTTGAGCACTAAGATGGTCAGCGATTCCCTGTAATTGAGAAACCATCTCGCTGTCTGATATCAGACCTGGGGCAGGTTCTGTGAGCATGCCCGGAGCTCCTGTCGTGCACAGTTTGCCTGTTGTGTGCGTCTGTGCTATCGGTGATGGCAGTGCAGCTGCACCGAGTCGCAGCACTTTCATCGCAGGCTGAACTTTGACGTGTGTCTCTATCCTCACAAGTGGAGCTGGGTGGTTTTCTTTCCAGTGGTTTAGTCAGAATCCACCTCCTCGTGTGTTAGTCTGACTGTGTATTCGGAAAGATGTGCCTGCCGTTCGAATTTGCATGTAAAATCTGTGCGGTAATGAGTTTACAGACGGCAATGCAGTTTCCATACCTCACGTCCCAGTTTATATACACGTTTATATGCTACCTTTCTGGTTACCTCTTGACACAGCTCTCTGTATCCATTTCCCTGGTGTAACGCTTATGTAAATAACCGGAGTTCATACTGTGCCCTATGAAGGTCAGTAAATATGGGAGGTGATTTCGGGGAAGCTGATCTCAGACCTCTCCCTGGTGCATGCACTGAACAACTGCCAGTTCTCAAAGCACTCACGATGGTCCCGAGGGAGTGGTGCTCACAATGGTGCTACTTATTAGCAGGACTGTCTGCTGTTTGATGACTATAATTTCGTAAAGTGAGTATGTATTCTTATTCCTTTGCGGAGCTCACAGTGCGAACACTTGCTGGCATTGTTACACCAAGCAGTGCTGTCAGCCTTATCCTGTTCTCCCGTTGTAGACCCGGTGCCGATGAAAGGGTGCTTTTGTCGGAGTGCTCGTGCTTAAAATTCCTCCGCCTGTCCTCCAGGAAGTGTTGTTGTGTTGGGTTGCTCGTCAAGAATTAAGGATTATTGGGTTACAAACTAAGAATTAACCTTATTCAGGCTCACAAACGGAAGAACTTTCATTTAAAAGCTCTCCTTAGATCGGTTTCTCCTGTTTGGCATGAAGGGGGTTGTGCTTGCCACCAGTGTTGTATGCTTGGAGATTGGAATGGAAGGTACTCCTGCAAATGGTACCGTGTCTCGGCAGGGGGGGTTGTTGCCCTTGTTTGCTCTGCTGCAGATCTCCACGCTGGTTTCAGGGGAGCTCTTTAGACCAGCTTCATGTCCTGCTGAGAATGGCTGCCTTCCTGCCCAGCTGCTGCCTTGTGACATGCAGAACAAAGGATTTTTAGAAAAAGACTGCATCCTGCTCCCTGACTGGTATGGGTGCAGCAGAGAAACGTGGCCAGAAGGGTTGCTGTCTCTACATATCAGAAAGTGAAAGCCGGGATTGGACAGAGAAAATGATTTCTTTCCCCAGGGATACGTGTTGCTGCAATCCTTCGTGCCCGTAAGTGTTGCAACACCACGGTCCCACAGCTACCTCGCCATTATCAGTATTATCAAATTTTCTATTTGCACAGCTCTGAGTGCAGAACTGGTGCCTGCAGAGTAAAAGGTTCTGCTTCCCTCCTGCCTCTGCTGCTCATCAGTACAGTGCAAAGCATCAGTACCCGTTGGCATTACCTGAAGCCCTGGAGAAAGATCAGTAGATCTAGAAACTTGGCTGGAAGTGCTGGTTGAGGTGAGTGCAGGTGCTGACACCTGCCTGGTGTTTGTAAATGAACTCTTGGCTCTTCTGAATATTGACTTTCCCAACAGTCTCAGTGCCCTTAACTGCTAAAATAAACACAGGTCTGTAAAAGATATTTTTAGTGTTGTACAGAACTTACTGTCAATGATTTGAAGAAGAACGTGCTCTAAACCTTGCCTATTTTTTCCCCCCCTCAGTGACACAGCTGTGTATCAACCTAGCAGAGGCGATGAACTTCACCTCTAGGAATTCAACTTGGAAGGATGTGAAGGGCAGCAGATAAAAATAGATGGGAGAAGAAAACTACAAATAAAGGAATCTGGTTGTTGGATAGTGTGTGGGGAGGTATGGATAGTTATGGATAGTGTGTGGGGAGGTATGTGTGATATTTGTTTGTCATGTGGTGAACAATATGTGTGGGAGTGGGTAATGGTCATGGAGTAGCATTCACTGGAGAAGGTCCTAATAGATGGAGCCTTCTCAGCTTGGAAATGGATACTGTAGGGGGAAGAACAGAAATGTATGAAATGATGAATGCTGTAAAGAATGCCTCCTAACAGATGAGTAAGGATACAATTCGTGAAATTTCTAGATATTAAATGTAAAGAAAAGGGATTTTTTTTTTTCATGCAGGTGAGACTTTAATCCACTGGCAGGAGTACAGTGGGTGTCGTGATAGTCAAGCTGTGCAGTTTGTAGAAGATGGGTCCACAGGCGGGTTGTCTGGATGTAGTTTCTGGCCCTAAACTTGTAACCCTGTGTTCCCTGGAGAACGAAGGGTACCAGAAGAATCATTTTATACAGGACGTGCTTCTTACAGCCTGCTGTCCTGGGAAATGCAGATCAGAGCAGGCTTGAAGAGAATCCGTGATTCGGTATTTAGTTACCACCTTCTCATTTAGCTGGACTTGTGAATACGATTTTGTGAGATTTACTTAGAAAAATGTTTTATAGGATTAGATTCTTCTCAGGAAATCTGTAATCTCTGGCTGTCAGTGTGATCCTCTTGAGTTTTGGATGTTCTCTCTCATGTACTCACTCATTACAGAGTATCACTGTTATGGACTCACTGGCTTTGCAGTAATTGTGATTCACGCTCCAGAGTCTCTGGGTAGTATGCTTAGCGCATGGACCGTGTGAAAATGTTTGTGCCTTTGCAGCTTTTCTGTATCTTTCCTGTAATTACTCAAGAATCTTGTGCTTTACAAACCGTGCTGTAGACCTTCTGAAGGCGTCAGTTGTATGCAAAAGAGCAGAATGGGGGCACAGAGGAAACCAATGGGCCGAGGAGGGCAGATAGAGCAGCTCTTCCTGCAGTGCTTAGAGGATGTATGCTTCAGCATTCAGCATGTACATCAGGCATTTGTGCAAGCCAGTTGTATTCTTTCCAGTGATGCCTAAATTAAAATGATACTGCTGCTGTAAGAATAATTCTTTCTATGTCACTAAACTTTCTTTCCATTTGTTTCCCTGCTGTCCTATTCCAGCAGGCTATCATCTGCCTTTGCTTTGGGTGGAGCTCTCTTGAGCGGCCAGCCTTGGGCCTTTTTATATTTGCAGACATTGCAGTTTAAAGCAGTGCAAGATCCAGTCGTGCACAAATGGTGTTTCATTTGCAAGTAGGAATGTAGTACGTGGAGTCAGTGGGCTACAACTGGGAACTAAAATTTACATATGTGTGTTTGAAGGCGAGAATGATGCGTCTTTCTGGTCAGACACGTATTTCTGGTCTAATGTGTCCTGGATTTATGCTTCTCAATATGACAGATGTAACTGTTGCTCTGTGCAACAGTCTTTTTCTTGCCTGACTTACTGGGTTTGTGTAAGATATCTGTCTGGTATTTTCTGTTGAGGCCTGAGAAGAAGAGAGAGGGCATTAAAAGCCTTCTGCAGCATCCAGTAAAACAGCCTTGCTGTTTGCAGGTAGATTTGCTCAGAGGCCTGCAGTTTCTGTCCACCGACACAGGGATTCCTGCACGGTCATCACCTTCTGCTTGGTCCCCTGAGGCAGGCAATAGACATGAGGCACAAGGAAATAAGAAATGGAATATTTTTGTTTGTTGAAATTGCAGAAGCTTACCATGTTGTGCCTTAGGTCTTGCATCGTGTGTTCAGAGAGTGTCTGGGTTGTCTGCTCGGAGCTTTAGAAGCACCATGGGAATGGCTGCATGACCTACAATGAAATGCTTAGACCTGACAGCTCCCAGGCTGGGGAGCTGGAAGGTCTCTGTGGAAGACTGAAGCGGAAGATGGAGCAAGTCTCTACTGAAAATACCTCAGTGGAAGTGCTTCAGTGTTTCTAGAAAATTACTTCCATACTCTTACAAAGCTATCCACAAACATGATCCAAACTCACATCTGTCTTTGTTGCCTCCAGAGCTCAGGTTCCCAGCGAGTCTGTGTTGAGACAAATGGAAGCCGGAGGGGTGGGTGTGGGGCTGCTGCAAGGTCCTTGGCGCTGCCTCTCCGCCAGGCACTGCTGTTCCTGGGCAGCAGCCCTATTCCTGGCTGGCAGGCATGCTGGGGAGCACCTTCCACCTGCTACGTGCCCTGTGCCAGGGCAGAACCTTCCTCCTTTGCTCCTGAGAGGTCAGAGGCGAGGGAAGAGCACTACAGTATGCACAGCAGGGCTCTGCAAATAACTGATAAGACAGGGTGGAAATGGGAGTAACAGAGGCCACGCCTTTTGCCAGAGTCCAGTGGGTTAGATTTTAGCTCTGTTTCCCTGCCAGGTGTTTGAGAACCAGACTGGGGTTTATTTATTTATTTGTTTGTTTGTGACTGCAAAACACGTCGGGGCTGAGATAAATCACCAGCTTCAACTTCTTGTAATGAAAGGAATTCGAACACCCCCACAAACCAAGGACAGCCTTGGCACTGCCCTGCTTTCTGCCGAGTTGGGTCACTGGGGCAGTGTTCCCAGCAGCAGGTGAGGCCTCCTGCCTCTTCTCCTCAGAGCAGCTCACCCTCACCCAGGTTTTCTTGACCAGCAATGTGACTGCAGTTTGTAATTGCTCTAACCATCATCACCCCAGCAGGGTTAGCAAGTTCTGTTGCTTTGGGGGCAAGCACAAGCACTTCAATGCGCCGGGATGAGATACTGCTTTGAACACTATTTTCCCATCCTTGGTTAGGGTCAGGAGTGGTTTTGGCTCAGAGCTTGAGCTCAGCTTACACTGTTAGAGTTCTAGGCTTATTTTACTGGAATGAGGCTATCAGGGAGGTGGCTGGCTGGATCAGTACTATATGGAGTGCCTATCAGTGCTAGCATGCTGGTCAGTTGAAACTCTTCAGTAATAAAATAGTGTTGACTTCTTCATCTTGAAAAGAATAAAATCAGTGTGTAAATATGGTCACATGTGCCTGTAACGATCTGGCACAGGTTTTATTGCTCGGACTTTGGATGCATTGTTTAGAGGAAATTATGCAGAAATGCTCCTAATGAAGATTAAGCTGGAAGGAGTTCTGTTCCTGTTGGGCAACAATATACTGCTTGGGTATTCTTACATCGCTTCTTTCTTGCTTATTTTCCTTTTCCTGCTTGCTTACATCAGAGAAACTCTGTGTTTTAAATGTTAAAGCTAGGATTGTACAGAATTTAATGTAAAAGGGTTGGCTTCTGTGATACTGTGAATAAAAGTTGTAGTAACAGTAGCAAGGATTCCATTATGCTGCATTTCATTTCCTTGCATTCCTCTGCATGGCTTTGGTCTTAGCGTTAGGGTTGCGTTGCATTCCTCTGCATTGCGTTGGATTGCATTTATTAGCTTCATTGCATTGGATTGCATTTCTTTTCATTGCATTTCGTTCTGTTGTATTACTAATTACAGTGCATAAAGGAAATTGATATCTTTAGTAAAGGTGCTTCCCCCCCCCCCCCCTTTTTTTTTATTTTGCAGCTTAGCTCTAAAGTCCTTTTGACCTCGGTATATATGTATTGAAGACCAGTGACCGGTTGAGGGGTTCGTGCAGCAGGAGTGCACGGCCATGTTGTTAGTGTGTTCGGTGATTAGTTGTCTGTTCGGTCCATCTTTCTCGTCATACCCTGACAGCCTGACTTTCTAAACAATGTCTGTGCTCACGGTAGCTATACATTTTTTTATGGACATTCATCCTTTATTAAAATAAACGTTTTAATGATAGCAGTTTGTTTTGTTTTTAATTTCAAGGTGCTTTGTAAAAACCTGCACTAATAAATAAAAGTTCTTGACTCCTATCTATGTTCAGAAGGAAATTTTCATATCAGAGGTAGGAATGAAAAATCATAGAAGACGTGCAGAGTATGAACCCAGCTAGACAAAAGCAATAAAGAAGAATAAAGAAGATAAAGCAGACTTCAAGGGAATAAGTTAAAAGGGAGCTTTATGACAGAAAGTTGCTTTCTTTCAACCAGGTACAGCCGGTCAGTCTGGCTTTCCCCAGGCTGCTGTTAGTGGTGGTTGTCATATCAGCAGCCAAAGGTGTGGCTTTTTTTCATTCCATTACCCTTTCTTTTCATGTGGTCTGTGAGCTTCTCTTCATTGGAGTGTCATGTATCACCTCTGCTGGCAGCAGCAGCCTTAAACTTACAGGTTTTAAATGGAACTGAAGAGTTTCTGAGTTCTGCCAAGCCATCCGTTTTAGGATGGTAATTCCTAATTCACCATTACTAGTTACTTGTTCAGGAGCCTTTCTGTTTGATAAAGGTGACTTTGATTAGGGAGAGCTCTTGGCTGAATGTGGGAAGGTGACAGCTGAAGCAGAATCTAAATGCTGTGCTGCTTGAGTAGTGGAGCTGCCTCATGGAGCAACTCCTTGCCAAAGCCAAGCACCCAGCAGAGAGGGGCCTGCCTTACTTTGCAGCCTTCCAGCTCATGCCTTCCCTCCCTGGCTACTTGGGGTCCTCCCACCGTGGGACCTGGAGCAGCCAGGTACAACAGTGCAGGTTTTAAACCAGTTGGCAAATGCTGTCTGTAAGCTGCCTCGTGGGAGGAGGAGAGCACTTTTAGCATGGGTTTTTCTTGCAGTTGGATGAGTGAGATCCCTGCAGCACAGACCCCTTGAACTTACTTTGCAGGAAGAAATGTGGCATCTCTTAAATGTTTATATCATTGGACAGCAAACTGGGAAAGCAACCCTGGGAGTCAGGAAAACCTGCTTCGTCTTCCTGTATAGTGTTTTTCACTGATGTCCTTGTGGACGATTTGCTCTGTATGTAACACAGTGTCATCTGCAGTCCTTTAGATGGTCTTAGTGAACGCTGCGGTGCATATTTGTGTGTTTTGAAACCATTGTAAACGCCACAAGTGACCCAAGTTTGCAACCAGCAAGCCAAGTATGAAGTGTTTGGTTGTCCTGAGGAGTATTCCTTCTGTGTTTGGTGGTGTTGATGTCTGTTCTATTTACACTGTAATTATTTTGTGTCAAAACCTGCTATCTGATTTTCCAGTAGCCTTGGAACTAAGTGTTGTGTGTTATCCTGACTAGTCTTGTAGATCTCAATAAAACAGAAGGCTTGTAACTTTTTGACCTGTTGTATAACATAGCTACAGCTGGCTCAGGGAAGGGAATAGTTCAGGTTTAGAAATCTGGTTTGAATCCTCAATTAAAAAAAAGAAATATTTGTTTTCTCCGGTCAGAAAACAATGGTCTGCAAATACAGTTTGCATCCTTTTGGCTACTTACAGATATTTAGGGAGCTCATTTGGCACCATGCAGTAAGTGGTTGGGTCTGATTCGGTAAAACAAGCTAATGAAATTACAGTCAACTCCTAGACAGAAGTCTGTCTCATCCGGACTCCACATCTGTAGACAGCTGATGCTCCGGGAGGAACTTCACATACCATCCTGACCTACTCCAGAGTGGACCTCTGGTATTGCCTGTGGGTCTGGTGGTTGTTGGTCACAGCCAGCACAGCCTGGTATTGTCCAAAAGGAAACCAGGCGCTCTGCTTTGGGGGTACTTGGTTTGAAACAAGTCTTTTGTCTTTGCTATCCTCCAGATTTAGAACTAAAATCACTAAAATGTTGCAGGATAATCTACCTCTATTTCTAGCTTGGCTGCTGAAAACCAACCCAAAGTTCCTTAATCGACATCCATCTTGTTAGTGGCACAGTGGAAAAGGAAGCATGTTTTCAGAGTCAAAGAGCAAGAAACAGATGAGCTGTTAGATTTGTGTTTACGCAGTACTTGAACATTTCCAGGTGTACTGATGCATCAGAATCTTTCCAGTGAGCTGTAATCAGCAGGGCTGTGAGACTGAAAAATGTGTTGTATCATGTCAGTGTGGCTGGGCAATTTGATGTTTACACTTAGAGGAATTAAGCCATTCAACCTCTTGAGAATGTGATATTGCTTACCTTGAGAGTTCTCCAGATTGAATAGAGTTTAGAAGTCAGAAAAAGGCAGAAGAGTGAAAAGGGGGGGAGGGAGGGGGGGGAAGACTGTGTTTTTCCTTCTAAGTATCTGCAGTTTGGGGTGTGCTATCTTTCTGCAGACTGTAAAACTAGAGATGGAGTACAACAGTGGCTATTAGCTGTTTTCCAGCTGCAAATACTTCCATAAGAAACTGGTCTTCAGGGTTTGCAATTACATTTTGCGTATGAAATAGAACATGGTATGGGAGACCCAAGAAACGGGAGTTCTGAAGCTTGTGTGTGAGACTCAATGCATTGATGAGTGTCCATGGGTATTTCCTCTTTGCAAAGAACAGTAGCCCTAACTTTACTCATGAAGAAGTTGGTGAAACATCAGCTGCATCTGTACAAGAAATTGTGCGGTTTTCAAAGTTATTTGAAATGGAGAGCAGCTCACTTTTCTGTGGGTAAAGCGCAACGTACTGAAGTATGTTAGCCAGGAGAAAATGGCAATAATACCAAATTCCCTGGCCTATTGATAGTTAGCCTTTTAAAGGCATAGGGCTGCTCTCTGGAAAGACATGTTCATTAATTACAGGATCTCAGATGTAAGGCCCATTAAGTCCAGCAGCTGAAACTGAACCTGAATACCCTTTAATTATCTTCCCTTGTTAAAGCTCTCTAAGTAGATATTTCTTCCTGAGGGTGTTAGAAACTTGTCTAAAACAGCGTGACCTTGTTACGCTGAACATGCTGTCAGCTTCTGCTAGGGGTTCATTGTCTGATGCCTTGCCTTTTCACTTGAATATGATCATCCTCCCCCATCTGTTTCAACATATTTTGAGATTTGTTTATCAAATAGCTGCTACCTGTGCCTGATTGCTTTTAAATGGACACCTGCAGATTTGCTGCTCTTATCTTCAAAACCTGTATTTTGCTTTTCAAAATGCACTCCCCTTTACAAAGGCTCTGGAGTGAATGTGCTGTGCAGCAAGCAAAAGAGTCTTTCATTCGTTCAGCTTGTCTCTAGACAAAGCGTGTAGACAATAAGTACTGTCCCTTCATCTGCTGCAAAGGGGTAACCCTGACAGCTGGAATATTACCATGTCAAAAAGCAGCTGGCAATATGGTTGGAGAAAAGGAAGAATATGGTGCTTTGATCCTTACTGTAATCAAGCCATGTGTGTTGCCAGTAGCGTCATTGTTTTATTTAGCAAACACATCTGGAAATTACTGTAGTGTTCAACACAAGGCAGCTAGAAAATCCTTGTAGTTCTGTCAAGCACATTAGTGTAGTGATAGAGCCGTATTTGCAATAGGAGATCCTGCCACAGGCAGATATGAATGAAAGTATCCACTCTTCCTGAGAATGTTCCCGTATTTGAAGTCTTTCCCAATAGTCAGAACTCTTATCTTCAGATTATCCAACAACTACGAGACCAAATAGCTAAAGATTGGTTTTGAACTATGATTTGTATGAAATCCAGTTGCTGTTTTTTTCCTTCTTTTAAGCAGAAATGTCTCTGGTGAACTTCTCGAATTTCACTAGCACACGGGATTACTTTTTCTTCACAGAAATCTGCATCATAATCTTGATAGTGATTGTAAACCTGAACTTCAGTCCTTACTGGGTAGGTGGAGTAACAGGGGAGCACAGGCACAGCAAAGGCCAGGGACCTGCCAGCCCCGGGCTCCCTTCTGCAGGGAGCTTACAAACGTTGCAGGTGAGGAAGAGGAGGCTCCTGCACTTCTTCCTCCTCCCAGTGCCGGCCATGCAGGTCTGGCTGCAGCTGGGCGAGCTTCCTGGCAGGCCTGGCTGCAGTGCGGTGGAGAAGAGCTGTGCCTATGGCCGGCGCAGGCAGAGCAGTTCACATTCTCCTTTCCACCATCTCGTGCCCTGCTGCGTTCTGTTGTTTATCAGGGGACTTCCTGTTGAGAGGAATGTCATCCTAAGATTTCCTGTGCACTTCAAGCCGTTTCTGTGATGTGGGTAAATGACTTACTGCGCTGCACGAAGGCCTATCACGGTCAGTTCTTTAATCAGCTTATTGAAGTATTTGTATAAATGTGGATTGATGTTTCTCCCAGAGGCTCTCCAGCATTTAAAATCTAGCACTTGCGTATCTCAATAACACTGCTGATGCTAAGTGTGTAAAAAATCGTGGATCAAATTGTGTAAAATTCTGACTGGCTTTGAAATTTGAAATGTCAGAACTGTACGTGTAGTGCTTTTTGTAGTGTAATGTTGTAGGTTGCTGAGGTCTGTCTTGTGTCATCAGACTCATCTGTGTTTCAAAATCCAGGGATTTCTTTGGTAAAATCTAGTTGAACTCCATTCCCAAAGTACCTGGCTTCTTTCTTCTGCTCCTAGTAGCTCCTTGTAGGAATGCAGTGATCAGTAAGTGCACTTAGTGCATGACCAGAACCTGGTGTTGGCCATCACTACCAGGCATTATGTTCTCTCATGCCACGCTCTGTATCTGTGATCTCCCTAGCCCTGCTGTATTATACATCTTCATCCCCTTTGCTAACATGTAATCCTGCTGGAGGAAGGGCTGGGCCCCTCTTCTCACTATCAGAAAGTGGTGATGTAGCAAAATAGAAAGCAAAGTGACCAGTCGTACATGGTAAAGAAGCGTGGTGGGAGAGGTTATGCAGGGAGGGGAGATCTGCCAGGGATGGCACAGGAGACAGAGGGGAAGGGGCCCAGCTTCCATGCTCGGCCTCTCCCAGTCCTCCCCATCAGAGGACAGTTGGAGACCTGTGCTGAGCCTGCGAGGTCCTGGCAGGCACAGGGATGCCTCCCGCGCTGCCTGGGGCTGAGGCCATGCCCCAGCGTTAACCATGTCGCTTTGTTTGCTCTAGATACACTTTATACTGCTGTTCAGTCGACAGGGGAAGTTAAGGCTTCAGAAATGGTATACGACACTACCTGAGAAAGAGAAGAAAAAGATCGTTCGAGAAATTGTTCAGATTGTTTTGTCTCGCAATCAAAAAACAAGTAGTTTTGTTGACTGGAAAGACCTCAAGCTTGTTTACAAAAGGTGTGAGTAATTTTATGAGAACATATAATTACTATTCTTATAAATAATGTCCTACAAGTGGGAAAACAAAGGCTCGTTTTAGCACTTGGGGCTTGTCGGTTTTTGTTTTAAAGAGTAAGATGTTGGGAACCTGCCATTGTGAGTCTGACAGCACAGTGGCCCTGGGTAAATAAGCACAGTAAATTGTGGGGTAAAAAAATATTTGCGCTGTTTGTCAAATAAGACAAATGGACTAATGTAAGGAGTGTTAGTGGTTGAAATTCTGTGAGGAGGCTTTTGACTTTGCTCCCCCTTGGCATTCTTCAGGGTGGTCTGCTGACTTGTGTTAGTTAGGCTTCATCAGACTCTGAGAAAGGGTACAAACAGAGTTCTGAGGCACTTTCAGCACTTTGTCTAATTTTATCTTTGAAATACTTGTTGGAAAGTGTTAGTTGTCATTTCCTTTTCCAAATAAATCATTGGCTCTCACTTACACAAAGCTGAGCAATAATAACTGACTTTTAGTTCTTGCAAAGAGGTAAGTAGGAAACAGAAGTAGGTTTAAGATACAGTGCACTGTACTTAGTGATGTCTCCCATTAAGCAAAAATGGCTTTTCTTGCTGTGAGGTGTTGGATGTAAACGTCTGATCAGAGCTGCTCCAGCCACAGCACCGGAGATTTGAGGTAGATTGTTAATCTCATCTTGGGTTGGTTTAAATAGCAAGTTTTGGTGCAACTAACAAGATTGATTGTGCTAACTCATTTCTTGTTTTCTGGCCCCAAATGAAACTCAGTCCTTTGATATCCATCAGGCTTAATGAGATGTAATGCCTTCCACCTTCATTTTTTCATGTATTTTTATTTTGTTAATAAACAGCAGTTACTCATTCTGTAGCTTAATGAACCCCACTTACTGTGGTGCTATTGCAGCAGGTGAGGGAGACCTCTGAAGTACTAGTAACTTGCTGTTCATTTTATTCAGACCAGTGTTGTAGGTATTCTGCTTTGACGAGAGTTGGAATTTGCTTTTCCAACTAAATTAATGATTTGTTTAAATTGTCAAATCTTCTTCAGGGTTCTCCAGGAGACTGTGAGAATGAAAGAAAATGATTATTTTAGAAGCAAGATAGTCATTAACTATCACTTGTGTAACTTCTAAGAGTGGAGCATTGAATGTGCAGCTGCTCACTCTCATGTTTTTGTCTTTATATTCCTAGGTATGCTAGTTTGTATTTCTGTTGTGCAATAGAAGACCAGGATAACGAGCTCCTGACGTTAGAGGTCGTTCATCGATATGTAGAACTTCTGGACAGATACTTTGGAAATGTAAGTTTCACTCTGCAGCACGAATTGCATTTCTGGCTGACTGATAAACCGACATCAGTAACTGCTTTGTTTTGTGTCTCTGTCTCCACTAATTGCCCCGTACTCTCCCTCAGTCCAGAGGGAAATTAATAATTCGAGTATTTCATAAAATAGTGCTGAAAATAACACAAGATCAATTTTACATCCTTTCTCCCAAAACGAAGTTAACATTGATACCTTATATGTTTTTCTGGGAATAGAATTTAAGGGGAAAGCTTGAGGAGTAGTTTTTAAAAAATAACAAAACTGGTGATGGCGTTTTAATTCTCCCTCCTCGTATCTTCAGTTATAAAAACAGCAAGTGGTTCCATAATGTGGGGTAAGATGAGAGGAATAAGGTGGAGTTGGGTTTTTTTGGTGCTTTTTTTTGTTTGTTTTCAAAGAAAAGACCTAAAAAAGATAGGAATTTGTATTTGAAAAAGTCTTTAAAAAGTATAAATGACCTGTATTTTCTATGAATATTTTTGAAATTGTTCCTACTTACCTTACTTTGTCTCTTATTGTAAATCACTCACATTTGCCGTGACTCACATTTGAACTGTGTCAAAACAACAAAAAAAGCCAGTTGGTGACTGTAAGGTCACTGGGACAGGGGGTTTGCCTCCCTCTGTGAGTGTGTGAGCATATGTAACCCACATTACATGTTCTGTAAAAGGCCTTTTGTAAGGCTCGAGGGCTGGGACGTCAGCTTTATTCTCTGAAACTCAGCATGCAGGTTGTGCATTATATAAAATACAGTAAGTAGAATATCCTTGCTATATGCAGAAGCTGCAGTGAAGTGCAGTATCCTCCTTCACCTAGCTGCCTGCCACAAGAGTGCATATGCTGAATACTTTTGACCATTTCAAAAATTTTTGGTCCAGTAATGCTTAGGATGCTGTTAAAATAATTCAGATGTGGAATATTTTTTTCTTCTGCCAGGTGTGTGAGCTGGATATTATCTTTAATTTTGAGAAAGCCTATTTTATTCTTGATGAGTTTATAATTGGTGGAGAAGTACAAGACACTTCAAAGAGGTCTGCGGTGAAAGCCATAGAAGACTCTGACATGTTGCAGGAGGTAAGGCTGAAGGAGATTAAAGGCAAGCACTTCATCTTCCTACATCTTCTTTGTTGGACAGGAGTTTAAAATACAGCTAAGTGCTACTGGTACATAACTGGCCCAATATGCCTAAAGTTCAGTTTTAATAGTGCAGCAATGCAATTAATGTAGCAGTTTTGTAAGCTTTAAGCTGTTCAGCATTCTTGCAATTTAAATGCTGTCATTTTTTTGGAAATAGATGATGGTGTACTTAAGTTATTTAATCATATATGTAAGTCATCTAAGATTATATTTCATGTTTAGGTATGTATACTTAAGTTCAGAAAAATCTATTCTGTTTCACTCGTACATTGGAAACAAATGACCTACAATTAATGCTTAAAATTGGAAAGAGTGTATGCTGGAAAACTCCATTTTTATTCTTAAACACCTGCATAGCTTTTTTATGAGGCATAGATATGTAACATTCATTCAAAACCCTGCTGCAGTTTTCTTCTGTGACATGTACCATTGAGTTAGCAATTGCAGGAGCCACTGAATATGGTGCGTTGGCTTCATTTTCCTGGGTACTGAAGGGAACAGCACAGGGAGTTTCCCAGTTATTTTTTAAATTGGGCTGGTATTAGCAAATGAAACCAGAAAAGCTAGGCACAGTGGCCACCTAGACATGATGAGTTTAGCCACAGCTGTGGTATGTCGTTGTTTGAAGATCAGATTCTAAAAGGCTGTTAATGTTTTAAAAGTAGCACGATTTCTACATTAATCTGGTCTAATTCCATGCAAAACTACAACTGTCCTCAAGGAAGATGAGGGTTTGGTTCAGTGATTTCATATTACTCTGCTACTCCATAATGTGTGAATTGTTTCTTTCTTTTTTCTCCAGACAGTGGAAGAGTACATGAACAAACCTGCATTTTAATGTTAGAACTACCTGGAATGAGAACTGCTGTACACACCTGCAAAATGCATTTGCTGAAATTGCTTCCCAATGTGCCAGAGAAAAAACAAAACCAGTAACTAAAAGGGTTTGTTTGTATAATTGTCAAGACGAAGGTCAGCTACTGTAGCACAGGGTTTAACAATTCTGTATCTGCATTACTCTGCGTGCAAGTTTCTCAGAACTGTTTTTACCCTTGCTCTGGTTTCTCTTTTCCTTGCTGGACTGAACGCTTGTTTTGTACCACATCTTTTAACTACGGGTTTTGTCATCATAAAATGTTAATCTACCAGTACATGGAAGAGGTATTTCAACTAGTTTTGGTCCACTGCTGACCACATGACTCTACTTTTGTACAAATGTCAATTATTTTGAATGTAATGATTATTCTGCTGTAATAAGAAGTTTTTTCTAAAAGATGTATTGTTGTGGGCTTTGATTTAACGTGTCTGTTTCAGAAAGATTAACCCATCTTGTGTAAGAAGAAACTTATTTCTCTTCGGTACACCCACTTTCTTCTAGTTATGTTGTCTTCCTTCTGTCTTCTGCCCCACTCTGCCAGTGTGGCAGTTCTCCAGCTGCTGTCAGAGCGCAGTCTGCACTGCTGTTTGATCCAGAAGACTGTTCTGACTCGAGACAGACTTTTTCCAGGTTTCACAAATCCTTTTTACCACTGCAGGTAGATGGCCTGTTTCTGTCTTCCTGGGTCCCCTGGGCCCAGAGAAAGGCTACAGCTGTTGGAAACATACAGCTTTGACAGCAGGAGATATCCTAAGAGGAGAAAGTAGTTTTGGGGATTTTTGGGTCAAGGATCTCATGTATCTTTTGATTAGGTTTCCACCATTGACCGTCTTTGTCAAGAGAGTTTTCCATTCCCCAATTCCTACACCTAATAGGATGAACTGGCTTTCTAGTAGTTGAACATGGGCTTTTCTTCTGAAGGCTGAACAATTTAATTTGCCTCTTATAACTTCACAAGCTCCACAAAGGGAAAATGAGTAAAATAGAGATGAGAAGAATTGGTTGGGCTGTGTGCTCTATTATGTGTTACAACACATTGGAGTTATAAAATGTTGTAAATGTGTATGCAGGGAGCCAGGTGGGTAAACTTGCCTATCTTGCTGTCAGTGCAGTTTGAACTCTATGAACTGTTTGACCTGGCATCCTTGCAGAGATTAATTTTGTCTTTAACAGACTTCAGAGCTGAGAGAAAATTCTCTTTGTCTTATCCCATTACTTGTAGTTGGATATTTTGTTTCTGTCAAGTCATGAGATGATTGCCTTACAAAAACTCTGTAAGTTATCAGACAAATATGCCTGAATGATCCGAGCACTGATTTGCATTACTCCTCAATGTTTATTTTCTTGAGTTTCCAGAATGTACAGTCGGTATTTTCCTTCAGGGATTTTTCTAATCTTTAAACATCCTGCACGGTTATTCAGTGTATTTCATTGCACCTTCCTTTCAGTCTGTTTGTATCTTCCTAGGGAGTTTTCTTCTCCTTTATGGGTGGGTGGGAGCATTTTGACACAACATAGTAGCTCTGCAAGTTGTCAGCTCACTTTTCTTCCTGTGTCTTGTCTCTTAGTGAAACTGTGGTAAGTTGGTTCATAGCATCATGCTGCGCTTTTTGTAATTACTTTATCCATCAGTTTTCTCTGTGTTGATGTCAAAGACATAATTGCAGCTTTGCAAAAGTGGTGAAATTGCTGAAGGGCTTTTAATAGCTCTGAAGGTGTATATTTTTTAATAGTAAATTAATGAAATTGGAGGAGTTGTGTATTATTTCCTTCTGATATGAAGTTTAGAGTGTTTAATTGATTAAGAAACCACTCCAAAATGTGCTCTTTCCAAGTCTAGCTCTTTACTTTTATAAATGTCTTCTGTTCAATGAAATCATCGGTAGTTCCATTTACCTTTACTCTTTTCTTGAGCCGTGCTGTGATTCTTACTCTTATAACTGTAAAATTTATTGAGTTTTCAAGTATATCAAAATAGAAGTTCCCAAAAGATTTATCAGAATATCTTAAATGTGTCTGTTCAGTCATTTTAAAAAGAGCAGTAGGTTTTCTTTCTCTTTCATTGCACGTGAATAATACCTTCTGAGAAAGAAATACATGAACACAAAGCTTATTCTCATGTTTCATACAGCTTCCAGTGAGGAAGGGAGTCACTCACCTAAGCAGTGTTATAAGGGCATTCAGATCAACCCAACTCTTGCTTAGTGTGTTGCTTCTTCAAAGGGAAAAGGCCCAGATGGAACTCAGTTAATGTCAGATTGCCTGTGCATCGCTGTGTCAATACATCTGTGCCTCTGTCCTCATGGAAGTTCGTTGCCATCAACAGGACTGTGCAGTGACTATTGCTCTCTGGAGTACAGTTCATCAGAACTTGATATCTTAGTTTGATTTTTTTTCTTAAAGCAGGCCATTCTGTATGTTCACAAATCCCTTTGAAGTGTTGCCACCCATTTCATCTGCTTGCTACTGATATTTCCCTTTTCAATCTGTCTGTCTGTCTGTCCTGGGACATTCTCAATAGCTTTCTCAGCTTATTAGTGAAATTATTATTTAAAAAAAAAAAAAGTAATAGAAAATAATAGATTCCTTAATAGTTTTCCCAATTTCACTAGCATCTTTTGCAGTTACCTAAACTCTTGCCTTGCTGACAAGCTTCAAGCACATCCTACTTTGCAAAATAGCATTTACTAAAATAACCTTTAATCGTGGTCATGTTAGCCTAGATTCTCGTCCTTGCTTTCACCAGCTGCATTTCACAAAAAGCTTTTTCATTTTCTTGTTAAATCTCTGCCCGGAGGATTCTTACTGTGATCTTACTGCTTACTGGTTGTGACAGGACTGGTTCTCTGTCACGCAACTAATTGCAACTCGTGAGTTGTGACATCTTTGAACATATCCTGACAACTGAAGAGAGAGACGCACGTTAGACTGAGGTAAAAATAAGTGCAATAATGGCAGAAGGAATATTACCAAGTATGACAAATCATCATGAGATAGGAGCAGGAGTGTCAGGATCTCACAGGATTCATGAGTTCCTAGCATTTCTGTTACTTTTTTCGTTGTGCAATTCTAATTGCTGTGGCTTATTGAAAGGCGTCAGCTCTCAAAAATAACTCAAGGGCAACTGGCATTTTGGTTACCTGTTATCAGCCTTTGTTTAACAAGAAGCCATCGAATCTTCAAAACCGTTTCTTTTCCACCTCCTACAAAAAGAAAAACTTTATTTTCAGAAACCTGTAGGAAACTTATTTTGAAGTTTAGGTACGATTCTGGGTCTGTGTTGGCAGAATAATGCTCTGTTTGTGAAAGGAGTCCTTTTTTGTTTACATTCCATCCAATAGATTACACGAGCGTTTGCTGTTTTTATCCTCTGCTTAGCACTGTGCTGCACTGAAGTAATGGGGCATGCAGTAATGGTACTTTAGGGGTCAGGAGGGATTGGTTTATAAGGAAAGATTAGAGGAGTTGAACAGTGTGAGTGAGGCTTTCAAAGATACCTAGAGACATTAAATCAACAGTCACATCAAAATAACAAGACTTGATGCATATCCTGAAGAGAGAAAACTCCTACCTGTGCTTGTTAATGATGTTCTACTCCACTAAAAATGCGTTTGATACGCTTTTGCTAGCACAGCTTCTGTGTGAGAGGGAAATGTTGCTTTCACCATGCGTAAAATGTCTGTAAGCAGAGGTCTCAATTGTGCAGACAGTCACTGCGGTGGGATTTTCATTAATGTTGTGAGCATGGACTCTGCATCATTATTTTACATAAGGATATGTTTTTGTTTTAAATAGCTGCCAAGAACTGGTGAGCTCAGAGCAGGTAAGAGCATCCTTCTGGAGAATGTGACGCCATTCCTACGGAATTCAGTAAAGGGCACGTTCCTTTGCAAGGTCGTAGTGGAAATAAAATACAGTTGTTGACTCAGATATCTATTAGGATTATTCAGGGTGTTTTTTCATGAAGTTAGTGGGTCTAGGTTGAGGTGTAGCAGTGAAAGCTTAGTGTTCAGAGCAGGAACAAAGGGCTGTGCTGCAGGAGACTTAATGTTTGCTGTCATGGAAACCTGTCGCCTTGGAACATGACTAATGAGACCCAGGTTAAGGGAAAGGAAGACGCTATTCTTGAAATTACTCTTCAGCAAACCCTCACGAAGACCAGCAGTATATATTACCAAGACTTACAGTTATTTCAGGTCCTGTTGGCTGATTCATTTAACCTTGTCCTTTTGTTTACTTAGCGGCTCTAGTAATCAGGAGTTTTAATAAAAAGAATGCTATAAAACTGTTTGAAGCTCATCTCTAGACCTTCTAGAAATAACTACCTTCTTATTTACATACTTCTTTCCTAGCGTGCTACAGTATTTGTCCAAATTCCTTGGAAGGGCTATGTTGAAAATAAACTGGCAGATGCAGGATGCTGCAACATGCTGGGAATTCCCACCCAGCAGTTTAGATGAGCTGAGGGAGTTTGGCTTTGGTTGTAGTCATTCATTTTAAAGAACAGCTCAGGTATGTGAGAGAGGGTACACATTCTGTGCACGTATTCCTATGGAAAAAGCTCGAGGGGTACCTTAAAGTTTACTTTCCCTTTCTGTCACCTCCTTTTCAAGTTCTGCTGAGAATTCTCTTCCAGAGCTCCTTGCTCCAAAACCAGTGTGTATCATTACACAACAGATTCTGTTACAGAGAGCAGAAATACAAAAGTCTTCTGAGTGCTGATGTTTTTCCTCCTGCAAAGGTGGATTTCGTGTGTCTGATTATGAGACCTAATTGTGCAAAACAGTGCAGGGTTTGGAATCCCTCGGTGCACAGAGTGACAAATCTGTTACAGCTTGCCACGGTTCTCAGCTGCTCTCTGGAACAGAATCTTGCATGAATAATTTGCTAGCAGCTGTGTGAGCCCCACTGTCTCGCAGAGATCGTGCTTCAGGGTCCTCTGGAAGCTGACGGTGAGAAGCCAGCCTTAGCTGAGCAGAGCCGATAATGGCAAATCAGAGGGGAACATCTTCAAAGAAGTTTCAGGTGAAATAATATGTTCTTTATTTCTTAGTGGACTTGGGATGTGCTTGGGGTGAGCTGGGGAACTGTACTGAAAGAACAGTCTGGCAAAGTGGCAAGAAAGGAATATTCTGCAAAAAACAACAAGGATGGGCTTGCAAGGTGGCAGCTGCATTTGGGGTGAAAGGGGATTTTTTTTCTGGTGTGTATTGTCAGTGATAAGGTGGTCCTTGTCCTCGGGGACTCGCTTCTGTTTGGCAGGATTAACACAAACCGGTAACGTTCTGCTGGCAAAAGAGGGACTGCGGAGGGCAATGAAATATTAGAAGTTACTTTAAATGTAATAATGAAATGTTGTTTCATTCTGACAATCAGGTCAGTGTGGGGAAAACCCCAACATTTGACATGACAGTTCTGTCTGAAACCATGATGGAAATAATTACTGTGTCAAAAACGTTACGTAGGAGTGTGTACTCCAATATTCATGTTTAAACCTGGCATAAAGGTGGCAAGACTGGACCTCAAGAAATCGTCTTGTTCATCCTTCAGTTCCAGGCAGGATCAGCTGCCCTTCAGCTGTATCTGGGTGATATCTTTCTGACTCCCAGTCAGCCTGTGGTGGAGATCCTAAAATGTTCCTGGACAATCTGTCCAGGAGCTGAACCTCCTGCCAGAGGGAACCCTTCCCAATGCCATGCCCCAGCTCCCTTTCAGGTGAGATGAGCCCAGCACTTCTTGTGCAAGTACAAGATAAAGTACAAGCAAGTGCAGATAAAGAAATCTTACTGCATTTCTCTGTGCAGCACCCTTTGAAAGGACTTTGTTTTGCTGCCTGCAACTTCCAGGTAACACGGATCAATGAGGTGGGTGGGCAGCTGTGCCTTCAGGGTGAGGTACCGGGTGTTTTTAACCTCAGCTCCCATGTGTGAGCCATATTCAGCTGTGGATCAGGGTTGCTTGGCAGAAAATTGAAATAGGGACTGCACTGATGAGAAGTGAATGTTACCTGGGGCCCAAGGACGACATTATGAGGTGTGTGCAAACTTCAGGCCCACTAGGACTTCTTTGCTAAACAATTCTACTAGGATGCACAGCAGAAGAGGTGGCAGTGATTGCGGAGTGCTCTGCTGCCTGGGCTTCAAACAGCCACCCAGAGGCCAGTTTTGTTGTGAACTTTCTAAAGTAATGTAAAAATAATACTGATCGTTATTTATTGTTTGCTTATTTGTATAGTTCTACGTAGAAGAGTGTTGGGTGGTCTGTTCTGATAGCAGTCTGTCTGTAATGCTGCTTTTCATAGAATCATCATAAAACAGTTCGAGTCAGAAGGGACCTTTAATTAGTGGCCATCTGGTCCAACTCCCCTGCAGTGAACAGGGACACCTATGGCTCCATCAGGTGCTCAGAGCCTGCTGCAGCCTGACCTTGGGTGTCTCCAGTAGCAGAGCATCCACCACCTCCCTGGGCAACCTGTGCTGGTGCTTCACTACCTTTATTGTAAAAAAAACCAACACCTTCTTCTATATATGCAATCTAAATCTCCTCTTTTAGTTTGAAACCGTTTCCCCTTGTCCTATCACAACAGACCCCACTAAAGAGTGTGTCCCCATCCTTCTTACAGCCCCTCTTTAGGCACTGACAGGCTGCTCTCAGGTCTCCCCAGAGCTTTCTATTCTCCAGGCTGCACAGCCCCAGCTCTCAGCCTGTTCTTATAGGGGAGGTGTTCCATCCCTTTCCTGCACTCCCTGATCGTTCAACCTATTTGCTCTGCCTGTGCCTGGTCAGTTGCTGTGTTCATCCTCAGGCTTTCATGCCCAGCACTGGGGCCTGAGCCAGCAAGCAGGGAAAAGTGCATGTGGGAGCAGGGCTGTACTGGGGCAGTATTCCCCAGCCCTGGCACTGCATCGGCTGCGTGTGAGAGCCCTAACAGAGTACCTGTGGGGAAGGGACCTGGTGAGGGCAGAGTTCCGGCTCACAGCAGCACACTGGGGATCTTGGCACTGCTGCCTGTGAGCGGTGCTGCCCTGCAGCAGCCAGGAGCTGAGCTGTGTGTCTGCTGCCCGCTGCAGGCCGAGTGTGCTCCTGGTCAGGCATGCAACTGCAGCCTGCACTCAGCCCTGGGCGCAGAGCTAGCACGGTGCCCTTATTGGGTGGCAGTGAAGAGCACTACCTGGGCAGCTTCAAGGACTGCTCATCTGGGTGCCCTTTGAGCACCTGGGGACAGGCGCAGCCCTGCTGGGTATGTTCCTGGAAGCACGGTCAGGTTCCAGCAGGAGGCCTAACGCTGTTGGTTTTGTTTTGAGTCGGGGTCTAATGCACCAGCTTGCACGAGGAGGTATGACTGATGAGCAGGCTGTGTTGAACCGAAAACAAAAGTTGACCATCGGAGGGAGCAGTCTGTAAGCACAGTGCTTGGGGCAAAGCAGCAGAGATGACCCCTGGCCAAACAGCGTGTGCTTGGGAGGAAGCTCAGGCTGTTATGTTGATACCTTTTTTTATCTTTTTAATGAAACCTCCTTCCTGCCATTTCAGAGGAGTGAAGGGTTTGACGTCATGTGCTGATGAGTCACTGCTTTTAACAGGCCAGCAAGCAGGGACTGAGGGAGCTGTCTGGAGCAGCTGCTCTGTTAATCATTCACAAAAAGCCCAGAGAAAGCTCAAGGGGAATGCTTGTGAATAATTAAATTTCTGTTTTCATTATGAAGACTCAGTTGATTTACCTGGATCTGCTCGAATCCAGGTATGGGGAAGCGAGTGGGGAGGACAGTGATCTCACTGATGTGTTGATATCCTTGTGAATAGCCTTTAGAGTCCTCAGTGTCAGTCAGGCATGTCCATGATTTAACCATTTCATGCAGAGCTTATGTAATACAGCTCTCATCACCAGCTACTCTGTATCTATCTCTGTAGCTGCAACCTGTTTCACCGTATCTGTGTGTTCTAGAGGAAGCAAGTGCCTTCGATAGGGCCAGGTATGTATTTTGCTGAAAGACTGAAGATCTGCCGTATCTCATAGCCTGATGCTATCCACCATATGCATTCTCAAAGGAAGCAGAGCTGCCCAGGTTTGTTCACCAATGCTTCTGCTCATCAATGTCTTTCTTCAGGGGTTTGTTTGAGAGACAGTGGTCCATCATGTCAAGTTAATGCTGATTCAGAATCTTGGAAAGATGTGTTGTACTCATCATTGCTACGATGAGCTTAAACTTCAGTTGCCAACATGCCATGATCAGAGAGTTTATCAGGTTCAGCTTCAGAAGAGTAGGGCTTATCTCCACTAGGGTCCAGACGGGGTACATTCCTGCGTGGTGAATTATTCACTGTTCAGCTCATCTCTATTGTTCAAGTGCCTTAGGCAATAGTTGTTGTCTTTTACCCAGGGATAGTTAGATGAGCACTTTTAGTCCCACAGTAATCCCATTACCGAAGCGCACCGTAAAACCAGGAACACAGAAGGATAGATTAACTTCACCTACCCAGTGGGACTGCTGGGGCAGTTAGGGCAGTGAGGTTGCTTGTGGATATTTACTTCAATCACCTACGAGGATGTGAGTGGAAAGTTGCTATTCTGGCTGACATTGGAAGAATGGAGAAAAAAGTATACTATGAAACCACTTGAGTCTGAGAAACCTTTCTGCCTTTGGGCATTGTTTTCATGGATTTATGATATCCCACTGACGTGTAGGCAGAAGCTATTTTCAAGCTCCTATTCATTTTAAGCTCTGGAAAAAATTTAAATACTGAAGGCTGTATTTCTAGTAGATTAATGATGTTATATCTAGCTTTATGAATAACCAGAGATGTTATGAGATTCAAAGCATCACAAGCCAGTGAGTCTGGGACGTGGGATAGAGACCCGCTTGAATATCACAGCTTAAGGTGGTTATTTATGCTAGCAGGGGAAAATGTATCAGCAAATCGAATCTTGCTTGTGGATGGAGCACATTTTGTATAGCATACGATAATAATGAAAGTCATCTTTCAGAGCAAAGTTGGCGCTGAAATGCTGAGGAACACTGAAAGTAGAAGAAATCAAACAGGAACTTCTGAAGCGTGGGAATAAAATCAAAAGGAGAAAATCAGTCAAAATCTAAAAAGAACAGAGTTTCTGAGTCCTTGTGTCAAATGTTGTGTGGTAGTTGACTCTACAAAAGATGCTTTTTTGATTTGCTTATTAAAGGGACCTACTGAAGAGTCACTGTTCCCCAAGAAATCAGATGCGTTGCATGGTTAAATATCATATTAAAAAAGAAAAGTACCTCTGTAAGATGTAGAGGCAAGAAAGCAATAAAGCCTGAAGAGGTTATTAAAAGCCTCCCAGAGAAATTGCCCGTGTGAGATATATTACAAAACTGAGCAGCAGTTAGCAACAAGAAATCTTCTGAGACACTGAAGGCTGAGTCTGTGTGATTCTGTGCTCCTCGGAGGCCTCTCTGTGTGGATGAAGGCACCTGATAGCTTTGCTCTGGCATTTCTAGGCCAGAGGCATTCTCTGTGCAAAGGGCAGGCAGGTTTATAAACGAGCTTGAAAACTTTCTCCAGACACATTTTTCTCTCCTAATTACAAAGTATAGGTTGTTCAAAACTAACCGATTCAGCCAGCCATTTAATCCCTTGCTCTCTGTACTCAGCAAAGAAGTTTGAGTTTGTCTGAAAAAATAATAATTGGAGAACGATTAACACGATTAGCATGCTCCATCATTGGGATGCAGGCCTGCCTGCTGCGGCTGTGCTTAGTGGTCAGAGTAGGTGCTGCAGGAAAAAGCACAGTGCCTATCAGTCAACTCATGGCCGCCTCACTTGTGGTCTCTTAGTTTTTGCTTAGGAGAGCTTGCCCAGACTCCTCAAACCTCCTGCCTCTCCAAGGCTGCAGTCAATGCCTTACTCACACAGCAAACCTGTAGGGGTTCTTGTAATGCCATAGTTTATTGTGTTATATTTGTCATTAATAATTGACGGAGTACTCAAAAGTTGCATTGTGACATTTCTATTCTTTGTTTCTTCCATAAGAACAGTTTCATAAGTTACATTAAACAAGTTAAAAACTTCGAAGAGATGCTCCTCCCAGTGCCTTAAGATTTCTTCTGAGTCCAGGACTGAGTTTCTTTTCCAGCATCCATCCTCGGTGTTCACACCACCCCACATGATTTACGGAGAGCTATATGTCATGTGTCAACCAAGACATCAGATGACTCCAACATGCCAGCTGTGAGTTAGCATCACAGGTAAGGCACCGAAGGCCTGACCTTGGTGCAATTGCTGCCTAATCTTTGTTTCCCAAAAGCAGCTGAAAGGCATCCCCAGAGTCAGCCATGACTTGAGCCATGTCTCTGTCCCATGAAGATGGGGCACCCTGTTGCAGAGCATGGGCTGATGTGTGCAGTGCCGGGGTAGGGCTGCTGCTGGCCAGGGCAGTAGGGGCTCTTGGCTGACAGTGACAGTATGGCTGTGATCCTGCTCCCAGCCCTGGGCCAGGGGTCTAGTCACTGTGGAGCATGCCTTGAGCATTTAACAAGACTAAAATTAGCTTTTCTGAGCACCCCCTGCTTTGCCAGCCTGATCCTTGCGTGCCGCAAGCACTGCTTCTCTATGCTTTATTACAGGAACTCTGCATGTTCCCATGAAGCTGTTCTGCATTTTGAGAGTGCGATGCTGTGTCTCCAAAGAGAGGCAAGGACGTGCCTGTCTTTTAGCTCCAAGCCTCCTGGAAAACAAGGTCAACCTGATTGTTTTTAGAACAGATGGCTTCCTTCCATGTAGTGGCATTTCCCTGGCTAAGTGGAGTCTGGCTATACATAAATATCAAGTGCAGCTATATGTAGATTTATGAGAATACTAGAAAATTACAAGGTTGGGAGAATTCAGAGCTGCTGAAAAACATGGCCATATGTATATTTTCAGTCAGCACTTTAAATAACTACTTTTCTTTGTCTCCAATAGGCATCTTTAAACTATGCTAACCTAGGGGATGACAGGTTATCCCAGTCCCTTCTGGGAGAGGATTTCAGTGGAAGATGGCTGGAAGCAACTGCACGAGAAGAGCTTGATATATTCTGAGCCGTGTCCCCCAGTGGAGGCAGGTTTCTGAGGCAATGTGAGCTCAAACAGATCTAATCTGGATACTACAAGAAAAGGATGGCTGTGGTGCATGGGTAATGAGACTAGAAAGAATGCAGGTGGATTAATTGGACGCAAAGATATATTTGCTGTTCCTGAGTAACCGCATGCTGCTGTCAGTTTTGCTTGATATTTTTTAAAGAATTTGTAGCCTTGGCTTATGCTGTGTTTAGTGGCTGTAATAGGAAATGATGGTGCCCCAAATTCATGTCTCTCTGTATTACAACGCACTCGCGGAGAAGTGGGGAATGACCTACATGCCTTATGCAGGAGAGGGTTGTTTCAGATTCGCTTTGTTTGTCAGGATATTTTCATGCTTTTCTACATCCCATAGAAATAATTCAGGTTGTATTAATCCATTATTTCAAATAATATTATGCAGGAGGGAGGAAGACCGTTTGACCTTCAGAGGCCTATTCCTGTTCTATTTTCTGTAAGAATGTGGGTTGCATCAGCTGGGACTGTGATTGATGGAAGGTACTTGCCTTTCTGTGTAATGGAGAGAAACAGTACCCCTGGTACGCTGTGGGGAGCCCTGTCTCTGCAGGTCTGGAGTCCAGAGCCCTTCCCTCCAGCTTTATTTCATTTACTCCTTTCAGAGAATACAGCAGGAGCATAATCCAATCACTTCGGCGTTTGGAGGAACTGGCGCAGGGTAGGACACTCCAGCTCAGTAAGGAGAGATGCTGCTCTGTGACTCATTTCCTGCAGCCCGTCACTGAGTCACTGTCCGCATTTATTGCTAGGAACTACGTGAAAACTTCTGAATGGATTCCTGGGTAGCTGGTGTTCTATTGAACTTCAGATACAGAAGGAGGCACTTAAACACAAACTGTATCAGAAAACTCTCTATTTCTTAGTGAACTTGATTAACAAGCCCAAGCTGTGAAACACATTGTCACCTCTAGCTCATATTTAAACCCTTCTGAAGTACGTGTAATTGTGTTTCAGCCCTTTTTTTTTTAGCTGTGGCCCGCAGGCCAAAGAAAACCTGCATACTGTTAAGCTAGCTGCTACATCTCTACCTACTTCAACATAGTTCATGGCTTTGGAGGAGGCAACATCCCCCCCCCATGTCTTTAAGGATTTTTTTCTTTCTTTTTTTTCAATCCAAGACTTTTAACCTTTATTGTATTCAAGTCATCTCATTTTAAGAAATACAGGTTTTTGTTTTGAGATGGAAACTAACCGCACTCAGTAAACCCCTGCATTCTGATCAAAATGGCTCCTTTGTTTAAAGCCATTCATAAATCCCAGGGAACAAATACCAAAATAAGGTATGGCAAGACTAAAGTGAACCTAGATGCATCATTTGTTTTTCAATAACATTAGGACAGCCAACCTTAAAATGTTGTATATTTTTATCCTTTTTCTTGTGAATTTGTAGTCTAATGTCATCATTTTATATTGACGCAATATGATGTCATATCCCCTCACTCAAGTATAGTATTATGCCAAGAGACTTGCTTAGATCGACCTTCCAGAAGGCAAACGTTATGCACAGACCTACTTATACGTAAGCATCCTTTCTGCTTCCAAGTAGAAGTGATCCTGGTCATGAGAGTTGTTGGCCGCATATCTGGCAGTATTCATCAGCCCACCCATCAAAGCAAAATAGTTTCTTTTGACTTTCTTGACATCTAGTAAATATTCAGAGAGGCCAAAGATCACCACTCCTGAGTAGTGGGCCAGTTCTGTTAGCCAAGTTGATGAAAAAAATCATGAATAGAAAATAGGGCCTGCTTTGAATCCACTCATCCTGCAGTTCTTGCACGGTGAATTCAGCCAGTGCTCCCAGTGTGGTCAGCAGTGACCCACCTTTCCTGGGCTGAATCTTGGGCTACTTATGGTCTAGCCTTGCATGGCAGTGCTTGGTGCTATGGCAGAAAGCAGCAGGACTGCCTTTGCCTGTTCTAGATGCCTTAGCAGGGAGAAGGATCTGGAGCAGAGCTGGTGTCTTCATGGTCCTGCGCTTCTGGTGCTTGTGTTTGTGCTCCTGCACAGCTGTGGCTGTCACAGCAGCCAGGAGCTCGGTCAGTTCATACATCCTCCCCTGTATGAAACACACAGACCCAAATATTTAATACCCTAAGTAGGCCATTATGTGAGACAGCTAAGAAATTAGGGGAAAACAAAGCAAAACCTGGCTCCAGAAAATCTAATTAGTAGTCTTTATTTTATTTATTTTATTTTATTTTATTTTGATTCACAGAGATTAGCTGACACTGAACGACTGAAGCTGAGTGGGGACTGACGTGTTTGTCTGATCTCCGTGTGCTCTGTCTGAAACAGTCTTGATTTTTTTCCTGTGTGAGTTCTGGTGTTTTTGCAGAGGCAAGTCCCTGAAACTTCACTTCCCAAGGAACTCAAGAGTGGTTTTTTTTGGATTTGCTCATTGCAGAGTGGATCCTTCATTCCCAGTTTGGATGCTTATGAAGAACGTATGGTCAGATAATTGGAGAGAACTGAGATTGGTTAACTGATTGGTTAGGTGTTACCAGCCCTCAGTGAAACCCACGGTGACTGATGCACACTTAGTGTAGTTTGGCTTGTCCTTCCCGTGCAGCTGCTTGCAGCTGTCTGTACCCTCCTTATGGCTGCCCTTCCTGAGGACAAGGGACCAGCCCTGAAGGCTGAAAGTAGCTTCTGAATTTCTGCACTCTTAAATTTGCTTTTATTGGTTGTATTTGGGGCACATTCTTGAAGTAAATTCCTAGTAGGATATTGAATGTTGCTGAATGCTGGGGTTTCTTTCTTTTTTTCGAGCTATGCTTTAATTAGTCCTCTTTTTTTTTTTTTTTTTTTTTTAAATCATTTAAATCATATTACAATGCAATGAATCAATGTTTATTTTGGAAGAGAAAACTGAATCTATCAAAGCAGTTAGAAAACTAGAGGCTTTTCTAAGCTGGTGAGCAGGGGGATAGGGGTGGGGGTGGGGGGGTAGGGGGGAGTGCTGCTGTTGCTGCAGGCAAGTTTTTGGAAAACTCTCTGGGTAAGATGCAGAAAGGTTGTATCATTGCCACAGCTCTCGCTGACAAAGCATGCTATAAAAGCAGAATCCCGTTGCTTAGCGACTTACGAGAGATGATTAACACTTTGCAGCACGGACAGTGTTTGCTGAGAAGCCCCCTTGAGGCCCCGTTGTGGACGATATTGAATATGAAGAAGCTACTCTGCTATCTTTTGCTCCCACCCGTGTTATTCATTCATCATTAATGTTAAATGAAGAACTGTTTTAATGTTGCCACTAGTTACTGAAGGAGATGACTTAATAAAATGTCATTCTCCTATAGGATGACATGTAATTATCTCAAAGGCGGGATCATACAGCGACAGTAAAGATGGAGTAAAAAGTGACTAAAAGTAATCTGAGGTTATGATATTTAACAGTGCTGCCAGTATTTTTTCATATGATCTCAAGCATTTCGAGAGTTTCTGCTCGGTTTAAAGACTGACATGACTCTTGATATTGCCCATGCACAGGGAGCCTTAAAGCAGAGAGTGGTAGCAACAGTAGGTAGGGAAGTTCCTCATCTCTCATCCCCTTCCAGTTCAACAGGAAAATTCTGAAGACCATTTCAGGCTAAAAACTCTCCTTTTAATTAGAAGTGGTACTAATCTTTGAGGTCAATGGGCTGCAAAAGTGCTATTTCCTACTTTGAAGAGAGTCTAGAATTCAGTAAGAACAGATAAGCAGGAATGTGTGGGTGTGGTGGTTGTGCACTGCGGTGCAGAAGTTTTCTATATGTTGTCACTAAGATGTTCCAGCACTGGAGTCGATAACTTCTTCAGATGTAATCACTTGGGACAGTATTCATCTCATCCATCTTGAGCTGTCTTAAAAATGAAGCATGGAGTCTAGACATCTATAGGCAGAGCGAAGGGAGCAGTTGCACTGGGTAATTCATTACGTCTCTTTTAAGCACATCCTGGGGTAGGCTGGGCTGCCCTGGTTTGCCCCTTTGGAAAGCAATGTAGAAAGACCAGTTTGTGTTGTGACCTATGGGGAGTGCTGGGTGAAAGGAACACAAGCCTGTGATTTTAGCAGTATCTTGTGTGGCATTATTTCCACGAGGATGATTTTTCTAGTGTTCAGTGTGCTGCTTAATAGCAGTGAAAGTGAAACGGGGTTTTCAACAGCAGCTGTGGAAAAACACTCATGTGGGAACAAAGGTTAAGGCACAGACAGAGAATTTTAAATTGCAAAGGCCTCCCTTTGTGAAATTAGCTAGTAATAAAGTCGAGAATTGCCCCGAAGCAAGAAACGCTCTGAGTTTCACCTCTCCCCCTTGTAATTTTGCAGTCGCAGCAATTAATTTCTGTAACTATTGGCCCCATTCTGGTAGCTGCAGAGTAGACTGGGGCTGTTGGCTGCTGAGAACAGTTGCTGCGTACGCATTACACATACACATGATTGATGGACTTTGTGCATCATCATCCCCAGCACCTTTGTGTATTTGCCACCATTAATGGAGAAAATTATCTTAGCTAGAAACAATTTGTATTTGGTAGCGTGAAGATTGCGTGCTCCTCTTGTTTGCCGAAGGGTTAACTGTGACCTTAACATAGATGTAGAATCAATCCAGATGACAAATTGCTGTGAACACAGCCTTTCCTGTTGCGTATCTGAATGCCATCCTTGTGTTTCTCTGTCTTTGGTCAGTATGATTTTATATGGTCCTAGCAGGGCAAACACAGAAACTGCTGGAGAGCTTGTTATCTATTCACAAATGTGTTCACCTGATGCATTTAAGGCTTTCAGCTCCAGAAGGCAGCCAGTGTGACAAACAAGCCGAGCGCAGGCCACTTGGTGTTTTGCACTGCAGCTTTTCTTATGAATCTCCGTGCCACTGCAAGATCTCTAGGGAGATTAACTCTGTAACAGAGGCACAAACGAGTGCAGACAGTTCTGAGTTGCTAGCCAGATTGTTTACTGCTGTTTTGAACATACTCTCTTAACTCACCAGCAGCAAGAAGAAACTTCTACCTCTGATGTCTGAGCTGTTTTCCTTTAGCTCCTGCGAGTAAGGAGATATAGCTTGCAAATTGGGATGTTGTGGCATTTCACTAGAATGGATGGATTCAGCCTGTTTGAAATGCGATTTCTCTTGGAGCCTATCAAGAGGAAATACTCATTTATCTTCGCTTCGTGCTGGCTGCTGTGTCACACAGAGGGACAGAATGCATTATTAGCCCAGCCTTGTACCACTCCTTGCATGAGTCAGTCATGCGAGTTGCAGTGCTTAGGTTACGAGCTGGTAATCCTAGGCTCGTGCATGGAGCTTTGTTTTGGGGCAGAGAAGAGCCAGGGGAAGTGTGAAATAGATGCCTACGTGCAAAAAGTCCAACAGCCTGTTTGTTCTGGAGGAGAGACAAAAGTTACAATATGATTCCTGGGGATCAGGAGGGGAAGGACCGCAGTGCCCCACGCTCTCTGGTGAGAGAACAGCACCTGCAGCCTCACTCCTCTCCCTCTCTCCCCAGTCACTGAGACTGGAAATGGGATCACCAGCTGGTGGGTGTGCTGGGAGGTAGCAGGCATTCAGACCCTGTGCTCATACTGTCACTAGGTACTAATGTCACTAGGTACTAATAGTCACTAGGATCTCAATTTGTGTTTTCTTATGTGTGTTTGTCAGGGCAGGTTTTCGTAGAGTTGAGGTCCCGGAACTGAAGTTTTGAAGGGACGCAAACTTAAGAGGGAATTTTTGTGGTCAGTGGAACTGTCAGAAAGCAATATGAGCAGTTGAGTCTTGTTGCCACTGGGGAAATACTTGGGATGTTTTGTACCTGCATGACTCAGATTAGGAAGCAGCTGAAGGCTTCCTGATTTTTGTGGTTATCCTCTCTGCAGGAGAATCTGCAGTCCTGCAAGGTTGCAACACAGCATAAGCGATGCATCCTGGGAGCTATATTGGGTCTCGAGGAGCTCTGAAGGCTGAGATGCTGTGTGCCAGAGGAGCCTTGGAACATCCTTGGTGCCTTAGGCTTAGAGTCTATGGAGCTGGGGCCATTTGTCATGTGCTGACCTCTCCCCTCCTGCACAGGAGGAGAGGTATAGGGCAGAGGAAGCTGGAGTGCCCTGATAGGACCTGCCCTACCTCTGTAGGGTCCAGGCCAGGTGGGCCCGAGTCATCTCTGTGCTGGCCCTGCGCCGGGTCTGCTTGTTGGCAAACACATGCCTGAACCTGCCTGCAGGATTGAGTTCACTGATTCCCAGTTTAGGGGGAAATGTGCAGATGTTCTTCAGGTCCAGGGGTGCTTCAGCCATTTGAATTGTGAATAAATACCCAACGCGTTAAATTTAGTCACAAGAATGGGGAAATAAAAGTCAACTAATAAAGAAATAATTGGTGTGTTTTGTTTTTTTTTTTTATTTTTTTATTTGTTCTTGGTTAATATGTAGCCATCCCTTACCATGCTTGGATACACTTGCAAACACAAAATGTGAGACAGGCAGTGAGGAGTGACTGAACTCATTTTCTCGTTCTTTAATTGCAGCAGAAAGTAGTCTGTCAACCATATCTGATGTGGAAGGTCTGCACGCCCAAGTGTTCACCAGGAGGGATGGATATGTGATTCCAGGTGAAGCTGCTGCTTTCAGTGCTGTCAGCAGTGAGCTCTTGGGAGCTTGCTCTTTCAGTCAGATGACAGCTAGTGACAGATTTCTTAATATTTGTTACAGTGTCGATGCCTTTAACTGTATGCCACATCAGGAGAAAAAGATTCACTGTTCCGATTCAGCTGTAACTGGCCTTTTTGTTCTCACTGTTTTTGCTTAATGGGGTAGCTTTTAAATGTGAAGCCTGTGACATGAGATTATTTAATGAAAATGTAAACAGCTGTATTTTGAATTCATCATGCTTCAGAACTAGAATGAACCTTACTGCCATGGTGCTGCAGAACACAGCAATTTTTGCAAGTAACTTCAGTACAAAATCGCAGAAAGCTTAACAGTCCTCAGGCACAGCACGGGGGACTATTCTGCCACATTTCTCAAATTTTGTGCTTTATTTTGTGCAGTTTTCTACTCTTTAAGATGCTTTCCCTCCTACCCACTCAGAACCTAATGAAAGTGTTATGCTATTTTGTGATAGTAAAGAAGCCTCCCAGTCTTAAATGCTTAACCCTGTGATGGGAGTAGAAACTTCACTCTTCTGCAGAGAAGGAAACCAGGAACTGGGAGACCTACTGATCTGAAGGAGTCCCTCACAGAAATCCACAGAAGACTGAGGAAGACATGTTTGTGGTTGCCCTGCTAACACGCCTTGCAGCCTTGCTCTCAGATTTGCTATTTGAACTCGCACGTAAGTTATGCCTCGTGCTGGAAGCACTGCTGTTACTAGGAATGTGCCCCATTCCAATCAAAAGGCAAGAAATTCTAGAAAGAGAAAGCCCATGACTTTGGATGAATATGCACTAGTGGTGGTGTGCTGTCTTTTCCACCCAGTTACAGATACCTCTGGGTGCCCGTGCAGACCGCAGCCAGCATGGTGACTTGACAGACTGCTTCTGTGCTCTCCCAGCAGCACAAAGCAGAGCAGATCCTGGAGTCCCACCTTAATTTCACTTAAGAAATAGCAAATGGTCACTGGGTCTGTAAATTTCCATCAACCTTTTTATTTTCAGTGACTGGGTAAACTGTGTTGCTGTATTTTTGTGTTATAGAGGAGAACCTACTTTCTGTCTAGGGTCTTCTTGCAGGCTGTCAAGTGCTAGCAGAGACCAAAGAAAGGCAACTCTGGCAACTCAGTTTCTTTCTGCTGGCATAGAAATTATAGTGAAGGGGTAGTCAGGTAGTCATAGATGTTCAAGACTGTTGGCCCTTGCACTCCTTAGTTTCTTCAAAGTCTCCATGTGAGGCCCTTGGCTAGAAGATGAGTGAGTGCTGATTGAGAACAACCCAGGTTTTTGTCTTAATACATTAAAGAGCATACGCTGTTTCTTCACCCAGGTATTTCAAGGTCCCTATAAACTTAGGTGGTATTGCAATACAGAGGCTGGACAGTGTTTTGCAACTATTACTCAGAGAATTAGGTAACTTTTTATGGATACTGAAGCCAGCTCCATTAACAAGGATTACCTATCTGGTTCTGAGAAATTCCTGGTGATGGTAGTAGAGGCAATAGTTGATAGTTACAAGCCTGTCTAAAAACTAATTTTTATTGTATCAAGAGGTAGAAAATACTGTGGGATGATGTTATAGTATTTCCTAGAATATAATTCCAAGAAAGCATATATGTAACAAATGCTAAATAATGAGAAGGGGATTGTATGAGCAAATTAAATATATAATTGTTATTGAGAAAGATCAGAGACCCAAGGAATCCCAAGGAATACATGACTGAATTTGATAGTAGACAAAGATGGTCACTGAAATGAAAAGTCTCCCAGTTACAGATCTTCAGTACTCTTATTGTGATCTGGACCACCTAACTCAGTCTGATGAACATTACCACTAGTTTTGAAGTGCTTTTTGACCCACAGATCCATGTGAGCATTTTCATTTTCGTGATCTGTTTGCAGAAGCATGCGATAGCAAAGTGTGTATCTTACAATGCTGCAGAGGGCTTTATGTCCTGGGATCCTGGCTATAGCTCACAGCCTGGAGCACAGGTAATACCCAGTAATGAGGCAGTGCAATGTCAGATACAATGGGGTGGGTTATCTGTAGTGAACAACGATTTAGTTTCTTTCCTTCGGTCCCTGAATGATACACTGTGAGGTTTTGACTGCCAGAGATCTGCGTGTGTGAAATGACAATGACTGTTTTATACAAATGGGTTTCATGCTCTGTATTGCGTATAAGCAATTCAGGGAAATTATTTCTCGTTATTTGCCATTTCAGCTGAGTGACAGGCCTTGCAAGCCACAGAGCGTTGAGTCTGATTCCTGTATGAATAGATTCCAGATTCACGTGGAGCACACAAGATGGTCTTTTAGTAGGGCCGTATGCATGTCCTCCACACAAGCCCTGATGAAAACGTGTTTCTCATGCTTTTCGCTTCTGCACTGTGTTCTTGTTGGTGTTTGTTTATCACTTGCAAGGAATGGGAGTGTTGCCTAGTCTGTGGGCAGTCAGTTGTTTGTCTGCAGACAGAGCACTGTGCGTGCTTCTTGGCAGCATGCCCCTGCCTGCAGGTTTGGGACCCGCTGGTACCGAACCAGGCGGGTGGTGCTGCGCTGTCGTGGTGCTGCTGCGTCAGGGGAGCGACCAACGTTGTTGTGAGGGTGCTGCTTCAGCGAGGGGTGTGCGAGAGGGTAATTCATTTGTGGCAGTTGTAGCTCTGAATAGGAAATGATTAATATTTCATGATTATTTTTCTGTAAGGCATGATTCTTTGGAGAATGCATCAGTCTGACTTGCCTAGAGAATTATTAGAGAATGATCCTGCCTTACTTAGCTTCAAATCAAAATGTAGTCAGGCAGTGCATGCAAATATCCTTATATTAAATGAGAACTCTCTGGCTGTCTGACTAATGCTCTGCTGCCAATACGTCAGTACAAAAGAAAGCACTTACTTAACTTTTAGAAATTTCTGTTTCATTCTCCAGACTCACAAGTTAGCTGTCTTTTTCTCTCCATTTGTGGTGTGGACCTTTGATCTAGGTTTTACAAAAGGAAAAATGGAAAACTTCTATGAGATCATGGATGTTAACCAATCGCATAAATCGCAGCATCTTTGATTCTGATGAAAGTTGTTCTCCTTTTTCTTATTTATTTTTTACTTTTCTTGAGTCATGAGCAAATCTTAAAATACGAGTGCTGCTCAGAAAGCAATACCTCCTATTTTAATATGTCAACCCACGACATCAGAGGCAGATGTTGGTGGTATGGCAGTAGAGGCTGAACCTTCCTGCCAGTATTCCATTACATTTTGTTGCCATGTGACAGACAGCAGCAGAGGGGCAGTTTAACGAAATGGCGTCTGACATGGAAGTGCATATGAAACAAAGGGGTGTCGCTGAGGCAGTGGGTGGTATGTTTCAGCAGTGGTGACAGCAGGTCACCTCCACTGGTACAAATTTTGATGAGCACGAGATGCAGGCTCTTGTTCATCGCTGGTGAAAATGCTGAACTAATGCTGGTGACCATGTTGAAAAGAAAGTAGATGAGAATTAGCTCTATCAAATAGTGTTATTGTGCTCTTTGTGTCCATTGTAGTTTCCATGGAAATGAGTAGGTGGTGTTACTTACAGAGTGACCTACGTATTTCAGGATAGTTTTTAAGAAAGACTTATGCCATACTGTAGCAGGAAGCTGTTACGCGCCATCAATCAGCATGAAAGAAAAAGTGGGGCAGATTCCTACTTAGGTGTATGGGTTCTATTCATTAATCTGAATTAAGTCAGACCAGAGAAAATGAAACAAAAGATGTTGCATGTTCCCTCAGACTATTGTAATGGCTTAATCCTTGTGCAAACAGCAATACTGGAATATAAATAATTCACAGCAGATTCTTCTGTTCCTAATCAGTGTTTCATTGTAGAGAAAACTACAAAAATATGATAAAGGAGAATTAAGATTGCAGAGAAATTAGGTGTTAGGAAGTGTAACCATTAAGGTGGTCTGTGAAATGTGAATTTTACTACCCCCACCCCGCATCCATGCATGCACTATTCTTGTTCTTAATTACATTCACATCTACCAATACCATTTATACAATGAAGTGGATATACATATTATAAGGAAGTGAAACAATAACTCCTGGCTCTTTCTAGGATGCTATTTTAGTTTGGATTTGTTTTATATCATAATTGTCTCAGGTTTTTAAGAGCTGTCTACGGTCTCTAAGGCAGAAGGGTGTGTGTGGGAATGCAAGACAGTTCTACACTCATCCAACACTTGTAAATAAGTTTTGGAGAGAAATGGTTTGCCATTCTTGAAATTCCTTGAGAGCTCATTGAGACATAGGGCCATCCCAGAAATTTCATCTTCATTATCAGAGGATTCAAAAACTTTAAAAAAATTAATACTTTTCCGTCTAAAAAACCCCAAGCACCTAATAAAATAATCCCTTTGAGGTATGCATATTTTTCTGTAGGTGCAAGTAAATATTGTTGTCTGATGATCCATCTTTTTTAGGCTAGTGCAGCTGATATGTCAAGCAAGACTTGCTCAGCATTATTAAAATTCATATCACCTCATGAATTTAAGACTTACATCAGCACAATGCAAAGTATGAAATCAAAAGCTACTCTGTAGGTCACAGTAGTCTTCAGATAATAAGCAATATTACCATGGGAAGATACCACATTTATCAGTGAATTGTAGGTACCAGCAGAGATGTTGCCCTCAATGATCCATGTGGCAATCAAATTTGCATGTTTGTTTTATGAATTGAGTGCCTGAAAGATATTATCTGTTGGTGGGTTTTTTTTTGTTTGTTTGTTTGGTTGGGTTTTTTTGAGATTCTTTCTCTCAAAGTGTCAGTTTTGGCAAGAGCAGTGATTGAACTGTTTTAATAATTGTAAGAGTGAGGTTTGGTTTTGTTTTGTCTGGTGCCACTGGCATAGAAAACCCTCTGCAGTTCTTTGTTGTTTCCAAGTTGATGCTTCCTTGATGCTGCCGACTGTCAGTACAGTCTCTGAACCGTGGCTGTCGAAAGTAACCACGTAAAACTAGAATGAAGAATATTCAATAGTATTTTAAAGTCTTAGCTAAAGGCTGTTGTCCACCAAACCCGGACTTCTCAAAACACATAAGCATGTTTTTGATTTTTATTAAGACCAAATGAGTTTGGTCTTTGTGCATCTGAAGTACATACTGCCAATTCTCCTGTTTAAGCACTTTTTAAAAGCAAATAAATGGCTATAATTTGGCTGTTTGCTTCATGGATAAAAATCAGGCGAAACTGCAGTTGTGTATGGATTTAATCCTAGGAGCAGGTTTGTATTTCTGGGTCCTTATAGGTTAAATGTGCTGGTATTTGCCCTGTCATGCTTCTCACATCAACTTATTTTTCCTAAGATTTCTCTTATATTGTAAGCCTCATTTCATACATTTAATATCACTGTCCATCAGCTTAAAGTACCCCTTGGTCTCACCCCTTTGGCACAGATCCTGAAAGTGAGACTGAAGATTCCTGCCTCAGCCCCTGGACCATCTGCTTTTTCCAGTTCAGATATGCTAGATGTAGTCTCCAGAGGAGCATACGTCTTCTCAGCTGCACTGGCTGGTGTACTGCAGCTGCATCCAGGAGAACTGAGCCCTTTCTTTCTCTTCCCAGTGTCTACCATGTCTCCTCGGGCTGCAGTTCTTCCCTCACATTTCTTCTGTGCAACAGATGACAAAAACCTCCCTGCATGGTCAATAATCCATTTAGTTCATCAGGCAAGATCTTCAGTGCCAGATGGTATCTGGCCTTTTGATTCAGCTTTGAGATGCACTAGTGGAAAACCACAGGCAGCCAAAAAGCTCCCCATTGACTACAGATCTGCGCAGGAGCACACACAAACCACGCTCCAGGTAACCCTGACAGTAATTCATTGCAGTGCTTTGTGACCTGATTTTAAATAGCTGCAACAAATTGTTTTTGCCTTGAATTATAAATAATTTATTTTGGGCAAACCAGGCCACTTTTATGGGATCCAGCATCATGCCAAATGTGGTAGGTATAGATGACAGGATGCCTGTCCTTTTCTGGAAGGTGACTGCTAAGTCCCTGGGGGATGCAACTCATGTATGTGAGCTGCTCCTGGTTCTGGACTTCTATGTGCCTACAGATCTGCTGCTGATGGAACAGCTCTGGGTACTGGCTGCAGCATAGGGTTGCAAGACTGCTCCAAAATACGGTGCTACAAGTCTGATGGGAAAGAGAGCACGCTGATCCAGACCTTCCCCCTCAAGAGATCATCACTGAAAACTGGGCTGGTTTTAGGAAGGCAATTTCCTAGGATGGTGAAATAGAAGGGGTAGGAAAATTTACAGCAGCATGTGTAGTAAGGGAGAGGTCCTGGCTTCCAAGAGCAGCTCTGGCTCTGTCCCTGCATGGTGTCCCCACACTGGGGAAACCTGCTTGGTCTTGAAGCTGTAGGATGTGGAATAAAAATAGCACTGGGGAAGCTACTGGCAGCATCATGTAATTCAATGTCACTACCATCAGGCAAAGGCAAAGTAATATTACCTGAGTTCTCATGCTCACTGATGCCTGTGGCAGCAACAGTTATTTTTCCCTACTCAGTTCAAATGCCCTGTGTGAATGTGAAGGCTTTTTCAGAGTGAAAGACTCTCAGCCAGGGCTCTTTCGGATGGAAGCCAATAAATCCTGCTGGAGATGTGCATTTCCTGCAGCCAGAGCCTTGTTGGCAGATTCTGACTGGCCAAACATGAGTATACAGCATCTATAGAGTTTATGCTTGATTTTTAAGGGTATCCAGGAGAAAATTTCCAGAGTAAGGATGCTGCAGATTTGGGAGGAGATCGTGCAGATTTGGGGTTGTCTGTTTCATTTCACTTTTGAATCCTTTTGAATCTGCATTGCTATCCCAGCATCAAAGCAGCTGTTTTCATGACAAGCCTTCTGTCAGTTGGACACGAATGGTTCGTTTAGAGTACATTTTATTCAATTAGAAAAATTGCTTAGGTTTAATATTTTATAGAAGAAGCTGTGCTAATTTCTGCTAATACAGAGACTACGCTGTCCTTCTTCCCTTCTATATGTTCCATTTTTAAATGCTACTCCTCCATTATGAGGCAAGAAAAATTGCCTTTGATCATAGAGTCTTATTTTGGTCTTGATCTGGGAGTACCCAGTTACGCCTGTAGCCATAAGCTGCCTGCACTCATATTTAGATGAAATGGTGGAAGGGCTGCTTTCTCACCGGGCATTTGTCTCTTCCTGAATTTATTTGTTGTTGTAGCCTTTTTCCCCCTGAATTATAGTAGGCATTGATGCTGGGGAAGCATTGCAGTCCCACTGCCGTTCTTCAAGGCCCTACAAGGAAAACCTGCTCCGTGCTTTGCCCTTCTTGGGATCCTCCATGCCCCTGACAAGCACAGAAAGGTAAGAATGGATCATTTGCCCAGCACGGAGCCCTCTGAGTCCAGTGCTGATCTCCCAGCCTAGGAGCAGGCAGTGACATGGGGCTTGGCAGAAGAGCAAGGCAGCAGCCTGGGACTGGGAGGGCATTTAGCAGCCATGTGTGGCACACAGACAGGATTTCCCTAGGGGAAAATTGCAGCATTTTCTCCTAATTATATGGATTTTACTTGCCAGTCAAGTCTCTGATAGCTGAGAGAAATGCAAGACTGCTATCTAAAACAGCACAGAGGTCCAAGGCAAATGTTCTTCCCAGCTTGCAGAAGTGTTACGAGCTGTCATTTAGCTCTCAGCCCGCTTGGAGAACTGATGGCAATGCTTGTATTTTGATTTCTGCTGGGGAAGAGCAGCCTGCCTAGCACTTGCTTATCCCTAGCCCAAGAGAGCGTTTCAGGACCAAACGATAGTAAAAAGTGCTTACCAAATGTTCACGGTGCTTAACTGGGGATGGGGGGAGGAGTCCCGGAAAAAATACTTCTGGTTTACCACCAGGGATGAATGCTGTATTTTTCTGACGATTATTATTAAAGATAGTCATTTCTGAGGCATTATGGGGTGCTTTGTGCCCAGGTTTCCAGCTGTACTCACCCCTGGGGTCCCATCTCATGTTGGGAGCAGCAGCTTGCCCATGTGCACTTCTGCGACGTGCCTGTGGTGAGTCGTGTGCTCCTCTTTGCTGCTCAGAATGTGCTTCCTGCACACCTGGCAACAGCATTAGACCCTCATGGACCAGGGAATGTCTGTGAGGTGACAAATTTGCTGTGCTGATGTTCTGCCTGCGAGGACACACCTGCTGTGATGCTGGCTGGCTCTCCCTGGCTGTATATTCTGAAATGCAAAGTCAGTATGGCCCAGCCCCAAAATATAAGCCCTCAGCTTTAATGCTGATGGTACTAGCTTGTAAGCACATGAGACAGTGTGTTCTGTCTTAGCTGTGAGCACTCAACTTTGTTTCGAATTAACCTTTATGTTAATATACAGATAATTGGACACGTCATGAAGTGTTCCTGCCTTATCCACCTGAGATAATTTGGTGGTTTGGGATTAAACTATTTGCCTTCTCCTGGGTAAAAGTTTTCCTCAGGGAGAAATTCTATACCATTGGCTCTGTGCTGTGCTTTGCAGTCATTTTTTTTTTTTTTTTTCTTCCTATTTTTTTCACATTCGTGACCAAATGCTATATTTGGTTTTGACACAGCTCTATATAAATCTTTGTAGCAGTAGAGCTGGAATCTACATAGGCACACACTAGGCAAAGAAGGACAGACCTATGGCTACAAAAACTGCTGTAATGGCACCACGGAAACTAATGATGCTAGCAAAGACAGTGCAAGAGAAAATGGTGATAACCTTTTATGACGAGGAAGCAGAGTGTGGTTAATTGCTCTCATAGCTTTAGCAAATAAATTCTTGCTTCTGCTGTTGCCAAAGCATCCGTTGCCCTAATGGCTTGGGGAGGGAAGGATGCTTGCCTCCATTAGGTGTGCAGGTGTGTGACTTCATGCTTTGAGGATGGATAGAGTCTCAAAAAACGAGTAAGAAAAAAGGAGGGTTAATGGGTGGCAATTTTGTTACTCGTTTTTATCCTGCACTGTTGGACAAAAGTGAACGGGTAGCAAAGCAGAGGTGTTCTGCCAGAGACTGGGAGACCCAAAATCACAGAACTTTTCCATGTTTGTGAGTGATTAACACAAAAATTAATGAGGCTTTGATGTAATTAAGGGATAGAAATGGCTTAGCCCCAAGATTGTGAAGATAGAGCAGAATCGCTGGGATGATTTAGCAAAAGATTAAATAATATAACTAATCCCTGTGCACAGCTGTGAAATTGCTTCTATCCATTTATTTAAAATGAAAAGTCACAAAAACAGGTGAGCATACTGCTGTGGCAGTAACTTAGTTCGCTCCTGCATACTCCCATGTGTTCCCTCGTGCCAGCTTCCACAGCCAACCAAAGGCCATTCTGGCCAGCAGACACCGAGGACATATCATGTGCCTCCACAGCAGCAGCACCCTGTGAGCTGGCTGTGCTCTGACCCTGGGGAGCCCTGGCTGTGCTCTGACCCTGGGGAGCCCTGGCTGTGCGATGCTGTGGCCTCTGCTCCTGGGGCACCAGCTCAGCTGCCTGGGTGCTGTGAGCGGGAGTGGTCCTGCCTTCTCTTCTCATACTTACAATATGTGGGCCTTGCCTGCTTTGTGCTCCCATCCTCCTATGCCAGGCCTGGCTCCTTGCAGCAGCTCTGAAGCATCGGGAGGTGCTGGGCAAGCCCATAGGTGATACATGGCTGGGGCAGTGCTGTGCCCTGAGCACCCCGCTGCACCTGCTTCCCGGTGCCAAGGAAAGCAGAGCCTGGGCCACACTAATTAAAACTCTTCTCTCAGTGCTCTTTGGCAAAGTGCAAAGAAAACCTCTTTTCATCCTCAGTGACTAAAAATAAATCCTATTTTGGGTTTAAGAAGGAACCGCATGACTAAAACGAGCCGTTTGGTTTCATTCATGTTTGCTGTCTATTAATCTGTTCTCTTCACCCTCAGCAGAGCATGACTCAGACTTTCTCATTGTCTTCCTCCCTCACTATGTGTGTTTTGACTTTAAATCCTGCCGGCTGACGCACGCAGAGCTGACACCACGACAGCTCGATCCAGCCGGCTCCCAGCAGACTCCTGATCTTCACCGGCTGCTGAACGTAACAGCCTGCCTGCTCCGCTGGTATTTTTACAGCTAATGTTGGTAAGCAGATGACACAGGCTGGTGAAGATCCTTGAAACTCCACGGGAGGAAACGCGTGAGTATGTGTGTGGGGGAGGCCTGCAGATAAAAATACTGCGGCGGCTATGGGAGAAGACACACGCCTCAATCTGTTGGTGGGTTGCTATTCTCGTTCATGGTAATCAAAGTGGAGGCTGCACTGGAACAAGTACAGCAGTAGGTTCTTTCCCTGTGGATTCACTTGCTGTGTTCCACTCTCCCTCTGGTACTGCTTCTTGCCTCCTCTCCTACCAGAAGCAATGGCCAACTCCAGCTCCCAGTCTTCCTACCACCCGCCAGGCACTCAGCAGCCCCAGTGCCCTTGGGGTGCGGTCACTGCAGAGCCCTCACTGTCCTTACACCATTATTTCTTCCTTCCCCTTCCAGCTTTGCTTATGAAATTTGGACCACTTATCATGGACTAAATTTAGGGAGGCATAAAGTATTTGCGTACAAATATGCTTGATTTTCCAAGCATGAAAAATAAACACAAAATAACAAGTCTAATGTTGGACCTGAGAGGAGGTCAAGTATTTTAAAATTAAAACCCTTTAAAAGAATCTGTATCTGCGATGATGGATGAACTTTTTTTTCCTGACGGAAGAAAACCTCCCCCTTCTCATTACAGTCAGAAAACATGCAGATATTCAAGTCAGATGAAAGATGAATTCTAAATATGGCGACAGCCCTTCTTTTGTAAGAAATGCCACGTAAATGTGTTGTGAATTATTTTTAGTTGCTACTGGAAACAGAGGAAGGGAGAAAATCAATATTGACACAACCCTGCTTTATTTTTAAGGAGTTACTGATTGTCTGGTGGCACCGATAAGGTGAGAAGAGAGCTGAAGCTGAAGTGAGTGGTGCAAGCTGGTCTGGGCTTAGAGAAGAAAGGCACAACCGGCCAACAATGTTATTCCCGCATGACTATAGCCATCCCCATTGCTGCTTCCCTTCTCGTGGGCCAGGCAGAGGCAGGGCTCAGGGTCCCTGAATAGGGGCAGCAGTGGGGTCCTGGTCACCACCCCTCTGCTGGGACTGAGTGTGAGGACACTGAGCCCTTGACTGACCTTGTCACCAGCCAGGAGCATTCCTGACACAGCTCCTCCACGCCACCTGGCTTCTCTTTCTGCATTGGCTGTAGTGGTGATGGACATCAAGATGAGTATGGCAAAGCAGAAGGGCAGGATTCCCTCTGCCTCTATTGGCTGCAGTGAAGGTCCCTCCTGCATCAATGCCGTGGTTCTTGCATGTAATGGAATAAAATCATGAACATGTAGAATTCGGGTTTGATTAACTCAACTCCTCGCTTCTTGTGATGTGCAGCTGTATGAGGTAGAGCATGTGACAGGGCAAGCCACTCAGAGCAAATGCCACATTTATTACTGCTCTGTTCCCAGGCCACACAGGAGGATGCAATATGGTCAGAATGAATTCAGAAAACAAAAAGATTGCCAAGCTCCTATGGTTTAGAGGTTGATACTGAGCTGGTTCTAATGCAATTACCTAAATTTCAGAGATGCTGTAATGTGATCTTACTCTTCCTTAAAATGCCATGGAACTTCTAATGACAACACAGATCAAATTTTCTGTTCCATGACTCATTCCAAGGAAAAGGATGCAATGCACTCAATCTGGAAAGAAAAAAAAAAAAAGCAGCAAAGAAGGTACCTTCAGTAAGGCCCTCCTTTTAGGCTTATGTGAATCTGATCATCAGCACAATGTCCGTGTGAAGTTCAGGTTTTTGCGTGGAGTGAAACTGACAGCCCTTCCGTAAGGGCTAAGTGGATACCCTTCTGTATATTCTATCCACTGAAACCGAAACAGCTGTGCAGAGCAGAGCTAAGCCAAGCATCTGCCTGTCTTCGCACGCTGCAAATCTCAAGTGAGTGGTTAAGGAACAGAGGAAGGAATTGTGATGATGTGCCAATTAATCAGTGTGGTCTGAAATGAGTGCCGACGCAGGAGGTTGGGGTGAATGGATGGACGGATGGGAGCAGCATGACGATCTCATGCGAAAGAATTTGCTAGATAAATGTCGGGCTTTTGGTAGTGGAATGCATGAAAAAGAATCCATTGGAAGCACATGCAGAGGTACAACAGAATTCTTGACATTTCTGAACATTTTGTTCTTGTGTTTTTCTTCTCTTCACGATGTTTTCTCAGCAGACCGAGAAATGCCAGCACCAGCCGTGTCCACCTGCAGGTGCTGAGGGTTTTGCACAGACAGAGGATGGTCCTGTACTTTCCCGGTGGCTCCATGTGAGCTGAGGAGAGGCTGCCTGGCCTCCAGGGCTGCCACAGCACATGCAGCCAGGGCAGTCCTTCTGGCTGTGCACACAGCTGCTATGAATTCTACCTTGCTGTTCTGTCAATTTAATTTTGTAACATTTACTGGTTTAGAGGGTACATTCGTCCCACGGTGTTTTTGTGGGTTTTTTTTTTTTTCCATTTTATGCTGCAAAAGGTCAACGTTGTCAGAGAAGATTTATTTTGGGGGAAAAGGAGTCCCATTAAAAGCCAAGGTAAAATGCTTTCTGGAACAGAAAGGATTGAGCCTAAGCCCAGCCCAGCAGCTGAAGAAATATGTTCCATGCCATGCCTCCTGATTTATGGCAGAGGTATTTGCTCACCGTACCGATCCACGCGTGCAAGTGCTGCCCTTTGCACAGGCGGTGCTGAGAACACACTGTGACCCACGGGCAGTGCCTGGGGACTGCGGAGCTGAGTCCCCGCGGGGCCACTGCTGGTCCCGCCTGCACCCGCTGTCCCACGTCCTGTCCCTGCGCTGTCACATAACCGTGCTACAGCTCGATGGCTTTTGAAAAATCCCCACCGCGGTAGCTGCGTGCCAAACGTCGCCCTGGGCTGCCCGGCACGCACCCGTCCTTGCAGCGTGGCTCACACCCACCCTCACACTCATCTCACTATTTATGCTTCATCCCATCCCTTTTTTTCCATTCCCCCCAGCCCCCCTTTTCTTTAATTTCTCAGTTATTTTTCGTTCGTCCTCCCCCCCTTTTCTTTTTATTCTTTTCTTTTTCGTTTTCTTATTCCCCCTTCTCCTTTTTTTTTTCCCCCCTCATCTTTTTCTTTTCCCACATTTTTAATCCTCCCTTTCTTTTTCCTTTTCCCCATATTTTAATCCTTCCTTTCTTTTCCTTTTTCTCTCACATTTCTTACCTTTCTTTCCCTTTCCCCTTTTTGCCCCGCCCCCCCCCATTTCATCTTTTTTCTCCTTTTTTTTTTTCCCTTTTCTTTCTTGTTTTTGTCCCCCCCGCAGCCCCACCCCGCCCCGGGACAGCCCGTTCCCCACCCCGGTCCCTCCCCGGGGTGCGGATGGGCGGTGCTCTGCCACTCGGGCGGGGCGCGGAGCGGAGCGCGGTGACGTCAGGCGCGCCGAGGGCGGTATAAGCGGGCGCTGTCCGGGTGCTGAAGGCGGCGGCGGCGGCGCGGTGCTGGCAGGTAGGGGCTGCGGGCGGGCGGGCAGGGGCCGGGGCCGGCGGGGCTGGGGAGCCGGGTGCCCCGCTCCTGGCAGCGACGGGGCTCAGCAGAGCTTAGGGAGGAATCGAAAAGAAAAAAGGAAGAAAAAGAGGTGAAGTTAAACACGAGTGACAGCAGAAAGTTGGTGGGGTTGTAGCTGGTGTCTGCAGTGATAACTAAGCCTATAAATCTGTTTATTCTGTGTTATTGAAGACTGAAGTGATGAAGCGTAGCGTCTCTGTGATTACTTTGAGTTGCACCGGCTCATCAGCATGGCACTTTGACCATGTCAAAATACAGGATGCACGGTTACCTTGGATGCAGAGACAATATCTGATTAGCTCTTCGTGTGCATACAGTCATTATCCTTGCTCAGAACTGTTTGTAGTTAGTTTGTTTTTATTCCCTTCCTCCTTCCCCCCCTCCCCCTCCCCCCTCTTCCCCCTTTGTTTTTTAATCTTTCTTGTTCATGCTTTGAGTCCCTTGCACAGGATAAAGGGTTAGACAGGCTTTTAAAAAGCAACTTTACTGCAGTTGTGCTATTTATTGCCAAAGCAAACGGGAGGAAAAGTGCTGGCTGTATTTCCTTATTTTCTTTATGGAAAACTGCAGCTGGATTCCCTCTCATAGTCTTAAGGACTCATCCTCAGGAAAGGTTTTGAGTTTTCATAGCAGATTTTCACTGGAAACATTACATCTGCATCAGAAGGAGAGAGAAAGAGAAAATTGCTGCTACCATGGAAACATCCCAGAAAAGGAGATTTATTGTTTTGTCTGTTTTCCAGGGAACTTATGTCAGTCTGCATTGCCTTTGTGCATGCTAAATTGTGAAGTCAGTCCTTTCATTTTGCAATGAGAAACTTGTATATTTGTTGGACAGAGATTGATTTTACTGTTTCTTGGGTTTTAATTGAGAAGAAGTAATACGCTCCCCATCCACGCAAGCTTCGCAGTTATGCAGCTGTAGACCAAACAACATTTTAGCATATTGTCCTTTGAGAGACATAAGAATGTTTTACTCTGTATTCTAACGGTACTCTAAAACGTGTTCTGTTTTCTCAAAAATTTGAAACTGAGACCTGACAGACTGGGGAGGAGTCCCTTACCCCCAAATAAAGCAGTATATTTAATGACATTTTACAACCTGAACTTAAAGCTTTTACAAGAATAAATTCCAACTGCATTTGACAAAGGCTTCTGAACATCATCTACCAATAAATTAGAATTGAAGACTGATCGAAAGACAAACGTACTCCAAATATCTAGAGTGGTACCTATGTCTTGTTATTCCTGCAAAGGAAATATTCCTCTGAACAACATCCTCCTGGAGTGGTAAACAAAACTTCACTGGGTTACATGCCTTTGAGATTTAATTGGGTGCTGCTGACTCTTACAATGGATGGAGCAATACGTAACTGTGTGCAGTAAAGGAGGTTGCTCTCTTGGGCTCTCTTAGTGGGATGTGCCTGGCAGATAATTACAGAACAACTCTACCTTCTTCCATTCCTCAAAAAGTACAGAGTTTCTCCTGTTTTTATCAAACTCACTCTTACAGAAAAATAATAAATAATAATAATTTTTTTTGCTGCAGTAGACAATATGTAGATAACATTTTCTTTGTTATTTTTCCATTTCTGCTCTCTTGCTCTTGCCCCGAGATGTATTTGTTTATATATAGAATAGTGACTTGTCTATGACACAATATATGTTGTCTTTGGTTCAGGGTAAACGCATACCTAGAGGGCACATCTTTCCACTCAGCTGTTCTGAATTAATCCTTTATGGAATCAATTCTCAAATGTAAACAGACTTGAGTATTCATAAATGTTTGGGGAAATGGCTTGCTCTTCTGGCTGTTAGCTTGCTCAGGCATAATGAGGTTAAAAAAAAAAAAAAAGTGGCTCTCAACTGATGTTATTTTAATTATTCAGTTAAGTCACGTTATGTTAAGCACAAAAGCAGGAGAAAAATGTGCAAGTGAAGCTGAAATGAGCATATTCATATTCACTTTCTACTTACAGCAGTGGATAAACAATGGTATACGTAGCTCTCTATCAGTCTGACATGAATCACCAAGTTCTTGATAGGATGGTTTCACCAAGCCAAAAACAAAGGAGCCCAAACATGTCCATTAAGCAAAGTGGTTTCTCTGTTTACCATTTATTGCTCATTATTGTACTTAGTTTATTAATGTAACTGCATCAGGAAAGAGTCTAATTTGTCTCCAGTATATGAGCTCCTGAGCATCTCCTAGGAAATAAGTGACTGCAATTTTTCACTTCACAGTGCAGAGTGTGCTCACCTCGCTGCAGGACTGGGCTCGTGTAGCTCTATCCTCATATGCAGCAATGACGTAATTTTGTTAATCTAGTCTGATGCATATTTTCCCCAATTACGTTCTTTTGAATAGTTTATTATTGGATGACACCAACTGGACATGCAGATTAGATGTGGGTTTCTACTGCTATATTCTATATTTATGCCAATGGCAAGCTTCTGTTTGTCCTGGGACCTGCTTCAACAAATGAATGAATGAATGAAATCAACACTCAGAACCTGCTTACTTGAGTCAATTTCCAAAACCGTTTGGAAAATTTCAGTAACATTATATTGTACTTGTAGGGTAAATTATAGCTTCTCCTTCATATAGGGGATTACTTTTCATGCATCACTCAGAGAGCCTCTTAACTAAAATACAATTGCAATACAAATAATATATATATATATTTTGAAATAGCACAAAAGGAAGTAATAACACTAAGAGTAATGACAGAAATCAACCAGCAAGTCATTTTATATGCCATGTTCTCCACTTCATTACATTAATTTTATGGCAGTATAGCACCATTAAGAGGTATTACTCATTCAGAAAATGAGATGCCCGATGGAACAATCACACAAAATAATACTATATGCAGTCTTAATATCTTGAGCTGTATTTTAATGTGGACATACTGGCTTTACTGTTTAAAGCTTTCATTTTAATGATCAAAATCATATCTAGAATCTTCTGTGAGCATTCATCGAGCTATATAGGATTTTGATTTTATATTTCAGCTCTGCCTTTGCAAAAACTGGTGTCTGTGAAGAAAACTGCACATACGGATATTTCTAGCACTGGAAATCAGTAGTTTACGCTCAACTGAGGAATCATAGGAGTCAGAAGAGAAGAGTTCATCTCAAAATAAATTTCCGTCAAAATACACGTCCTCCATCTATACTGATATTCTTCATAATGCATTTCAGTTTAAAATAGCAGTCTCTATTTTGCTTCTCAGTTTGCTAAGTTTGTCTCCATATATTAACCATCTATTTTTTTTCTTCTTCTTCATTTCAAGGAAGTATGCTAAATATGGCAGAAACTAAAACCATCCAGCTTGGAGCAGCCTGTGCTGTCACCTTTTTCTTTGTCCTGATCTGTTGGGCTGATGCAGCTTCATTCCAGCAGTATCAGCTGCTTCAAAAAGACCCGGACTATGTAATGAAAAACTTGCAGAGGCTCCCAAATCCTGATATGATCAAAGCTTTGGAATACATAGAAGATCTTCGCAAGCAAGCTAACAAGGGAGAAAGCATCCCTGATTACAACTCCTTTCAAAGCGTCCCATATCTCCTGCAACAGAAAGAAAACAAAGATCAGATTCACCTACCAGAAAATGGAAGGGATTCTTTGACTGAAGATGAGTCTCAGTGGGTTAAGGTTATGTTGGAAGCCTTGCGGCAAGCAGAGAAGGAGTCAAAAGCTGGCACAAAGGAAAATAAACTTTATGGTCTGAGCTCGGATAACAGCTTTCCAGCTGGAGTAACTGATGATTATGAGGCATACAAGTGGCCTGAGAGGTGGCAAAAATATCTCAAAATGCCTCTTGGCCACTATGAAGACAGTTCAAGAGACAGTCCTTTCAAGCGCACTAATGAAATAGTGGAGGAGCAATACACACCCCAAAGTCTTGCTACACTGGAATCGGTGTTTCAGGAGTTGGGGAAGATGGCAGGACCTAGCAATCACAAGAAGGAGAGGCTGGATGAAGACCAGAAATTGTATGCTGATGACGAAGATGATGTGTATAAAGTAAATAACATTGCCTACGAAGATGTGGTTGGAGGAGAAGACTGGAATCCCATAGAAGAAAAAGTGGAAAGCCAAACCCAGGAAGAGATAAAAGATAGCAAAGAGGAAATTGACAAACATGAAGAGGAAGTTGATGATGAAATGAAGAGGTCAGGGAAACTCAGCTTCCTTGAGGATGAAATGAGAAGAGAGAATAAAGATCAAATGTCAGAGGATGTTTCAAAGCTAATGAATTATTACCTGAAGAGGCTGATGGGCAGTGCTGGAAACAGGAAACTAAGGACTGGAGGAGAGCTTGAGGAGAAAAGAGCAGCCACAATTTTGGACAAGCAACTTAACCCTCAGTCTGTAGCTCAGTTAATAGAAATGTCAAGGAGTTTACAAATTCCTCCAGAGGATTTAATAGATATGTTGAAAGCTGGGGAGAAAAAACAGCTTCAGAGTGAAAGGTTGGAAGCTGAGCAGGAAGCAGAATTCCCAGAAGACCTCGATGAGATCACTGAAACTAATCTAGGACAGAGCGACATATTTAAAAATAATGCAAACTCTAAAAACGGGTACATGAAGCAGCCTCTTAATGCAATTCCAGAAAATCTACCTGAAGACCTCAATATTGAAGACATTGTCAGCCTTCTGGGAACGGGCAATTTAGGTAATCAGAATCCCTCCTACTTACTAAATCATCTTAATCAAGAAAGTGATTTGCCAAGACTGCCTTACATTCCCAGAAGACTGAAAGGACGCCCAGTTCCCAAATCCGCGTGGATTAACGATTTGGAAAGGCGACAAATGGAGTATGAGAAACTGGATGAGAAGGACGAAGAGCTGGCTGATTACTTGGCAAAGATGCTGGCAAAATATCCCGAAGTTATCAATACGAACCAGATGAAACGAGTTCCCGTTCCAGCTTCTGAAAGCGACTTGCAGGAAGACGAGCAGCTGGAGCAGGCCATCAGAGAGCACCTGAGCCAGATGGGACCACAGGAGGCCGCGAGGCTGGCTTCGCTCAGCAAAAGGCTCTCCATGGCTGGGGACACCGATGACACGCAAAACAGGCAGTATCTGGATGAGGATATGCTGGCAAAGGTGCTGGAGTATCTAAAACAGGAGAAATCAGAGCTTGAAAGAGATCACATTACTAAACGGGCAATGGAAAATATGTAATTGTTCTCCAAATATGATTTCTCTCCCACGTGTTGACTTCTATCCCAATTCAGTTGTGATTTATTCCTGCTCTCCCACTACACAACTTCTGGTAGACTACTTACCATTGAACAGTCTGCATATCTTTCTCAGAGCTGTTATCTTGTTTATTGATATACTTATGTATGTTATAAATTATGGGGCAAATAACAAATTGCTTCAAGTGTTTTAAGAAACAATTTAATGAAATCAAGTAAAACTATAATATGTAAACAAATGACCTTTGCATTGTTAATAAAACATGATAAAATGAAGAGTGACAATTATCATTTGAAATTTTTAAGATTAATTGGATTATTTTGTTACTGTCTGTAGTGTTTTTTGTGGAGTATCGAATAAAAAAAAATAAAGCATTATATATATAGTTTTATTTACAAGGCTTTTTCTATTCAGTGTTTTATTGTTAATGAATAAATTATTTCTGGACAATAGACTGTGTTTCTTTCTGGGAGTTGATAAAGTCATAGTAATTAGAAACTGAAACATTTTTATTTCTACTGAATTTTTCCCAGGTTTGTTATTTTACCATGAATTAATTTGGTGGCACAATTCTTTTCTAGGCTGTAATACCACTGACTGGCATTATCTTCCAGGTATTGAGTACCTGAAGACCTTGCTGAATTCAAAAGTGTACTGGAGCAGTAATTGCATTGCACTGTTCGAAAACTGAGCCCCAAGTAACTAATGACTTTGTATCTCTCGGCAGTGGGAGGAAGGTAAATGATCTTTCTAGCTAAGACAAACTATATAGCAAAGTTCTAAATAATACCAAATTGAATGTTCTTATCTGAGCAGAAGGGAATTTCTACAGATGAATTCCTTGCCACCTTTCACAATGGCTACAATGCAGAAAGAAGCAAGCCCCAAGGCAAGGCAAGCAGAGAACTAACACTGACGGTAATATCACTTTCTTGCCTAATAAAAATAGTTTTTGTTAAATGATGGTTAAATATACACATAAGCATACAGATCTTTATCATTCACTACTTTGCTTGACATCCTGGACATGCGAAAGGTCTCTCAAGCTCCTGCCAAGAACTGTAGGGGATGTTCTGGAAAAGCTACAGCTACTTTCCAGAACTAAATGTGCTTGTGTAACTCCATGAGTCATACATGTTTTTCCACTAGGACAGCTCAGGCATAAGCATTTCCAGGATTATAGTTTAAAAGTAGTTCTCCCTGCGGTATTCTTCAGCATCTCATCTCTGCTAAGTGGGGTGGGGATGATTTTTGGCGAGGTAATGTCTAATGAAGCAAAGTACAAAGGCTGCAGAAATAAGAGTTCATTTCCAGTGTCACAATTATCTGGAGCAATTGCAGATGACAGTTCATCTAGAGCTCTTGCTTGGGTCCACATTAAAATTCTTCATTTCTCTGTTACATGGATGAGTCAAAACACTAAGCAGAGAACTGAAGAAAAATTACCAGAGTTAGTTTTACTTCTATACTCTAAGGAAAGACAAACCTGTTGCTTTTCAAGTAGCACTTGCTTGCTGGTGATGTGAAATCACTGTATTTCATTTAAAACAACATTGTGCTCTAAATATATGTATGTATACTTACTTATATATACATATACATACATACTTATATATATATATACACACACAGACACATCATTTTTATCACTTTGATTCCTAATGCTGTCATCCTTCTTGATGGAAGTACTGCTCTGTGCAGGACTGGGTAAGCCCATGGTGGGAACACAGGCTGAGCTGGGTCAGGGTCCTGCAGCTGGCAGCCAAGCAGCAGGAGCCTGCACAGGGAGGCCTACACGGAGGCCAACAGACATGCAGATGCGTTGTTCAACACAGGTGCTGAGCACCAGCAGGATACCAGGCTAAATAAATACAAACCACTTAGCAGGAAAAGATTGAGAAAATACAGCAACAATAATGCCATTGGTTCTTTCCCTTTCCCTTCCTTTCCTTTTCCTTCTTTTTTTTTTTTTTTCTTTTTTTTTTCTTTCTTTTTTTTTTCCGTCTCCTTTCCTTATTTCAATGGTGCCATACAAGGGTGGATTTAGTAAGGAACATCCTCACCACATTCTCCATGGAAGCGAGCCCTGAGGAGCATCACGTGAGGTTGCACAGGTTGCTATGGCAGTCGGGAGGGGAGTGACAGACAATAGCCATGGTGACCCAGAAGCACTGAAGAGATGGTAATAAAAACTGCTTTGCAGAAACCACCTTTGTTTCTGCTGTATGCCAAGATAGAGTTTAGATGGCTTCTACCACAACCGTTGGGTCTTGGTGCTGTGCGTGGGCTCGGTACTTTCTTTCCCTGGTGCCAGTGCCTGCAGCACTGCAGCTCTCCTAATGCTACCAATGGTCCCCAGAGCCCAGGGTCTCCCGAGGGACCTGACTCAGCGATCCTGATGTTTTCCTCAAGCAGAAAATAAAGCCAGAAGGCTGTAGGGCTCACGGTTTAAGGTTGGCTTTTTTTCTCACGTTATCAAGTCAAGGTATGAATTTGCATCAAAACTACAATGTTTTACACCAGTTATTAATAGTATGCTATTGTTATGCCTACTGTTAACCAAACGCCTTGGTTTTGAAAGATTTGTAAGGCTCAATCAGTGCTCCTCAAACACCCCAGCAATGCCATACCTCCAGCTATAAGGTGTGCAGGGACACGACTGAGATGCCACACAGAGGAAACAGTCAAAACTACCAATGTCCATCAGTCTCCTTCCCTTCCTACCACAGACCTTAGCACTCCCTCCCCCAGGCTCCCCAAAGACCCAGGCAGCTGTCTGGCACAAATGCTACCTCGTGGCTCATATCCAAGGCAAGTGCAAGGAAAAATTAGGGTACAAGAACAAGCTGAGGGTCTAAGGAATCACAGCACCTTTAAGTCTTGCACAAATCTGTTCATAAGGGAACAGATTATTTCAGAGGCTGTGCAGAAGCAAATAAAGCCACACCTGAAAGCAGAAAGGATGTCAACCCCCAACTTACCATATTCTGTCTTCCTCATTGCATGCAGGAGCCCTATAGCCCCCCACACAAAGGGAACTATGAGAGAGTTTCTATAGTCTGCTGCCTCTACAGTTTACCTCTTGTTCACATTATTCTAAGTGCTGATGGCAGCTGTATGAGCTTCTTGATGTCTAGGGGACCCAGTCAGAAGCAATGCTCCTTCTGGCCTCCCACACAGCCAACTGAGCCAGCAGGGTCTGGCACAAGGAGATGAGGAAGGGCAAGACATTCATTTCAGCTGTGGAAGTAACAAAATTCAGAAAAGAGAAGCTTCAGCACCAGTTTGTAAGAACCTAGCACAGGGTGTGCAAGCCATCAGGGGCTTTGTTGGTGGTGGTTTGTCTTCATAAAAAGGAAAAGGTTGTTAAGCTTCAAATAACAGTTACATGTTCTGCAATAGAACTACAGGGAGGTTTCAAGCTGATTTCAAGCTAAAAAGCAACATTTATATCCTTTCCTCTTCCAGACTTAGAAATAGATAGCTAATCTCATTGTAAAGTACTTTATTCATTTTTTATTTTTTTTATTTTTTAATGAAATGAGCAAATATTATACAGGCAACACCCTCTTGGTATCTATAGCAGCCTCTGGGCATGTAACCAAAGCTCCTGCAGAAGAACAAATAGTTACACCTGACTGCAGGACACTGCTATCCGTGAGCCGCTCTGCCTGTGCAGAAACACACTGCAGTGCTTTACTGCGCCCAAGTCCATGGCCACTGCACTTGGATTTCCTGCGCTTTATGCTTTGCTTATGAGTGTAGTGGGATGAAGTCACGTTGCTAATTAAGGAATATGTAATCCATAACAAGCACACTACCAAGCTTGTTGTTATAATAATGCACAAAATAGTGACCACCTTGCAAACTTCCCTCAGGCAAAGGAAGAGGCAAAGTTTTAATTCCCCTTTTGTGCCACCGTTTCACAGCATTCTGGATGCAGCTGGTCTGCGTGCTGTTTGTTGGTGGCTTTTGTCTAGCAACAAAATATCTTTCTGCTCACATCTTACCCCTAAAGGCTGCAGTCAGCTTCACAGTATTCTCATACTTCAACAAGCAGATTGAACAGAAGTGATGTATTTGGTCTCAACCTATCAAGCTGCCAAACACCCTTCTGAAGTTCTGAGGGAGTTCTCTGTACATCCACCAGAATTCACTGTATTAGTATCCAGGAGAGTTAATACCTTTTTGGGTTGTTGTGGGTTTTTTTTTTTTCCCCTCACTAAGTCACACACTACCTCAAGTGTTTTGTTTACATCTGCATCTTGATGGCTCCATTATTTTGTCAGCTGGGGCTATGAAATGAGAACATTTGCTGATTCAAAAATTAATGTAACCACATTATCTCATTGGAAGAAATTGGATTGTTACAATTATTTTTTTAAGAGTATTTCCACATTGCAGTGAAAAGAGTTTGACTCACGTACATATGACAGTCACCAGCATTTCTCAAAGCATTTACATGATCACTTGTTTTGCAGGCAAAGCGACAGGAGGCAGCTGTGACTTTCTGAACATGCCAATGGCTGAGCTGTGGTTGGAAGGCAGGCGTCCTGAGCAGTGATCTAATTCCTAGCATTATTCTGCCATTACTACTGTTACTAGCCAACAGGGAGCCTAATGCCTCAAGCCCTGCTCCTCCAGGCTAATCCTGCCCACACCAATCATCCACTTCCTCAGTGCAAATCATGCTTTGTGGAGAGCAGACATGATGAGCTCTGTGTGGGAACTTCATTTCCTGGAGCATCCCTCACCTCCCCCCAAGGTGTACAACACCAATTCGGGGCTGTTTGCTAAATGAGGTACAAATCCATGCGGACACAGCTGGGTGCCAGCCACACACTGCATTTGCTCGGCTCCCCAGCTGCAAGAGCTCAGGCTGGGAGCAGCAGGAAGGTGCAGAGCTTCCAGTGCGCAACGTGGAAAGGAGGAGCCCTGAATCAGTGCTGATGATCTGAACAGCATGACTTTTGGATCATTCAAAAAGGTTTGAAAGCGTTAATAATTCATTTGCAGATATTGCAGAGCTCTAAATGTGCCTGATTAAATGCACTTGACATTTCTCTTGAGAGAGGCTGTTATTCCAGGAAACCACTTGCTATCTGCAAATGTCTTGGAAGCAGCACACTCCAAATTGCAGGCTCACTTACGATGTTTTCCCCTAGTAAAGGAAGAAAAGTAACCCCTGCTTCCAAATGTAACATACACTGGTGAATACCTCCATTACAGCAGTTTGAAACTCATAATTCTACGATTCTACATAACAGTCATTCAGCGTGTGCTGACCAGCAGGCTGGTGCAGCACTCCACCTGCCCCTGCTGAGACGCGCTGCAGGCACCTAGCTCTGCTTTTGCCTCGCTGGGGGAGGAGAGCACGGAAATTGTTGTTTGGCAACTCCCCAGCTCATACAATTGCAGCTCCGTGATGTGCTTCCCAAACACCTTCCTGGTGTCCATCTAAAAATAGAGCCCCTTCTGCATCCCAGAAGGAAAGGCAGCCCCGGCACAGCAGGTTCCCACAGCACGGTGCTGCGGTCAGAGCAGGAACAGGGCAGCAGCCAGAAGAAATAATGAGCTTTATGCCACCTCTGTCACCAAATCTGGGTCTAGCAGGTTTGTTTTGCTTCGGGCTTAAGGTGGAATAAATCTCTCCAGGCATAGCTGCGAGGTTTTCCATTTAAACTTGACCATGGATTATCGAAGTGGGTGGCCCATGTGGGCAGCTACCACCACTGCAATATCTCACCCTCCGGGCATGGCAGGACACATCCCCACCAGAGCCTTGGCTGAGGGCACATGGGCAAAGCCTTCTTGGCTTGTTTTCCTCCCGCCCTAGGCAAGTAACAGCACTATGCTGGGTACAGCAGCATGCAGCACAGGAGGCACACTGTGTTCCTATTGCCAGGTGCAGCACATTACCACTATCCTCACCATGGTTGTGCCTTCTTGTCTATTAAATCTCTTTCCAGAATTGCATTTCCTTTAAATTGATTTTTTTCCCCCGAGCTCAGATTTGAGATTCCACTTAGGTTCAACGTTGTAAATCCATTGCCCCTAAATTCAAAAGGAAGCCTGCCATCCACTCTCTTCTCTTTGACGCAAGAGAAGGCACCAAACTGTTGGAAGACACAATGTTATCACTTCTGCAAGGAACAAATTTTCTACCCTGGTACCTATGTGTTTTGCCACCTGCTGGTAAATTTCACAGAGGAGAAGCAAACCACTTCACATGCTATCACTACTGGTGCTCCCACACTGGGGATGAGAGAGCCAGGCCAGGAAGACAGCGTACAGACACAGCAAAGATAAATCATTAAAGGGCACAAAGCCAACGTGCCTCACTTGCCACTTACATAGCATGACAAGGGGGGATGTGTTAAGTCCCTGTAAGCAGGTTTGGGGATGCAAGTGTAGTCTGACAGGAAAACTGTTTTCCTGCAAGTTGAATTTACTCAGAGCCGATATTCAGTCAATTTATTTTCTTCTTGCAAACACAAGTGCAAGAAGACAGGAGCTTCACAGCAATGACCAGTCACTGCTACAAAGTGAATAAGGAACGAAACCAGAAAACTGTATTCTGTATGCAAGTCTGCAAATACCATCATATTCCACCACTTAATTTAGGCAACAGAAATGCTGGTACTGTACAAATTCTTGAGTCCTTAATCTTACAGATGGCACTGGTCTTCACTGTAGAAGCAGGGTCAGGTTAAAGTTTGCTCACATCTTTATTTATTTATTTATTTATTTATTTATTTATTTATTTATAGCCACATAAATAAAAATATTTATATATTTATTTATTATTTATTTATTTATTTATTATTATTTATAATATATTTATATATTTATAAATATAATATATTTATTTATTTATATTTATTTATATATTTATATAAAAACCCCGGCCCCACACCTGCACGTCTCCCATGGGGCAGCACCCTGCTGTGCCCCCCACGGGGCTCTGGGACACCGCCCCATCCCCCAGCACTGTATTTATATATTTATATAAATATTTATTTATTTATTTATTTATATATAAAAATATATATTTATATTTATTTATTTATTTATTTATTTATAGCCTATATTCCAGATAGCATTTCTATCTGGAAGCTACCACCACTGCTCTCTCCTTGCTGGAGTGCACAGGCTGAGTCTGTGCCCCACAGACCACACACCTGTAGGGATGGATGGGGCTGCTGTGGTGCCATGGAGGTCTGCCTGCTGCCCCCCTGGGCCTTCCCTTGCAACAAAAGCATTATTCTATCCTAAGGTTCACTTTAGTGACCAGAAAGAAAGCTCAGCAGGAATGAGAACGCAGCTTCCATCTATGGCAGTCACCCCACTGCGCAGTGGCCATGGCATCCTTTGAAGGTAGGCTCATATGCCCTCTGTGAAGCTGACCTGTTCTTCATGCATTGGTGGCCATGTCAGACCCCAGCTCCCTCTGCACCATGCTCAGACACAGTTTATGGCACTCCCCTTAGCCCTCTTGGTCTCCTTCCCAAACAGCCTGTAGCGAGAACCCCAAAGCCACACAGCTAAGGAAGGACAGGAATATATCCTCCAGCACAGTTTCTTTTTTTTTTTTGTGGGTATCATCCTTGACACAAGAACAAAGGGGATAATAACCAATGTGAACATTAACAATACACCAAGATGAATTGTAGCAGGTGGATCAAGTCCCTGAGAAACAACATTTTGACAGCAGCCTTCCAAGAAAATTCTAAAGTGCAATCAATATTATCAATAGTATGCTCAAACACCTTCACCCATCCATCCAATCTAGAAGCAGACTGCTAGAAAATCATATTATCTTTATTTCATTAACCCCGCTAAAAGCAACATTTACATTTTTAACTTAATACGGTGCTCACTGAAATGCTCTCCAAAGACGGATGATGAATGATGCTGTGGAGGCCTCCCATCCCTATCACCTGCCTACCACCACCTGCCACAGGGAAAATAAATGGGAATTGGCAGCCTGGCTGTGTGGCAGATTGATGGAGTTGTTTGGGGGAAACCGGAGAGGCGACCACTGCCAGGCCTGTGGCCTCCTGCACAGCAATGGGCACTGGGGAGCATTCAATCTCTGAGCTGACACCTCTGTGGTGACTTTCTTGGCTAACTCATTTGTTAATCAGGTTGGATAATTTCCTTTTCTTCAATTTTCCTGCCTTCTGGCTCAGCTGAGTGCATGACTCAGTAAGGCTTGCTTAATCATCTTCATGATAAATTCTGAGCATATTTTACTGCTGGAAAAGTTCTTGCTGATCAGCTAAACTATCTAGAATGCAAAAAAAAAAAAAAAAAAACCACCAAAAAAACCCCAAACCAAAACAAACAAACAAAAAAAAAAAAAAACCAACCAAAAACCCCTCCCAAAAACCTCTTTAGATCGTAGGTAAATATTAGAACTAATTTCCAGGCTGTAGCATCTTTCCAAGAAGCAGCCAAAAGCAGCAGAGGATTGTTTTATAAACATACAGTAGAGGTGGCCTTATAGATAGTCATCCTTCAGCCATCATATTGCAGATATAGAGCAGAATTTAGCTTATCATACACCAAGACTGTTGGCATATTTGTGTTATTCCTGAGGAAATGACATTGCCTTGTATCTCACCTTTCACAGTGCATGCTTTTCTGCCTGTGCAATTCAAATCAATTCATTATTCAGTAGCCTATCTCCTAAATAGTCCAAGGCTGATGTCCTTAGGAAATGAATTTTTTAATATTCTTCTTGATGAACATGTGTTTTGTGCCACCTGAAAATAGATGCTCTATTTTTCTAGGCCAGTTGCATATTTTACCTACCGAGTCGTACATTTTCATGTCTGTAGCTTCCTATGTATTAAGATGGAAAACCAATTTAAAGTCATTTGACTGACAAGATATGATTATTTGTCCTCCTACATAGCCTCTGAGTACAAAGTTTGATTTATAGCTTGCTACCCTACATCTTTCAAAAGCCAAGAAGCGGGGAATGCATGGCTTTCTGAATTCTTAGTAGGTAAGCGCAGGAATTACAGCACACTTTCTAACTGCTGTCAGGATGTGCAGAGCATCTTGTACTAACAGCCTAACAGCAGGGCCTGGGTTTGACTTCACGGATTGAGAATGAGATGCGGTGGGACCCGTTCTGCCACTAGCTCTGGCATGGGCAGTGGGAGCGTGGTGGGTCTTCCGCTGGGCTTTCTCATGAGGATATTACAGGCAGAGTAGGAGCTAGGACTGCGCAGTGTACCCATGGGCAGAAATAGGCAGGCTGGCTCTTCACTCTTCATGAGGCACCTCATGAAAGGATAGTGATATACATGAGAATACAAACACAATCACAAAAATAAAAAAAAAAGTCACAGCGATCTGTGAAGTTGGCCTCTGAAGTTCAGTTCCTGTGAATGGAGATATAGAAAGTACCTACAAGTACTTTTAGTTGCCAGACACTTCTGTGATACTCTGAGTGACTTCAGGAACTCATGAGATAAACTAGAAGTCATTTCCCAGGTGCAATGCAGAGTATTGACTCTCACTGGAAAACTATTTTGATTTTATTATATTCTGATTTCCCTCTTCACAGAGCTGTAGCAGTGACTGTCATCGCTGGTCTATCTGTGCTCTACTAATAAATACCCAGAAACAAATTCACAGTGAAAATCTGATTGCACTGAACTCAATGGGAGTGCACCACCACCGTCTCTCAGACTTTGACTTGGTCTTGGAGCCCGTACTTTTGAAATAGGTCCTGTCCTTAAGAAATGGTCTACAAGTTCCCTTCTGTTTCTAATGCATCTTCTTAAGCTTGTGCTAAAATCCACTTTCCACGGTTTCTAGAAATATTTCAGCCTGTTCCTATGCTTAAAATAGACAATGTGCTCAAGATTTTGGTGAATACAATGCAGCTGTACCAGGATGTTTATAGTTATGATGTGGGAGTCTGACTGATGACACAAGCCCAGGACCTTCGTATGTAGGTCAGGAGATGAGCTACTAGAAAACTACAGAACCCCAACCACTCAGCAGACACAAGAGCTGCAGTCACCTCCAAAGGCTCCAGGCAGCCACCTCCATCTCACAATGCTTCCCAGGGCACACGCAGATGCGGGCCAGTGCCTCAGCAGCCCCGAAAGATGCTGGCTCCCATTGGCAGCAGCAGCTGCCTCTGCTCCATTACTCATTCACATGGGCACAAGCAGAGCAAGTGAGCAACTTGCTTAGGAGAGATGGCAGCGTAAACTGTTATTCAATTTCCATCTCTGTTATCATTATTCATCTGTTTTGCTGCCTGCCTGCTGCCTCCCAGACCTGATCTCCAGAGAGATCCTTCTGCTGGGGTGATTTCTTTCTGCAGGACTATTTGCCTTTTTTGGGTTGACTGCAAATGGAAATGAAATTCTGTTGAAAGGGATTCATTAAAAGAAGATTAGTGAGATTAGCTGAGCCGTAACTGTGTTGTGCCTTCCTTGTATGCCTGAATGCAAAGAACTGCACTACAAATGACAGAACAAAGGGCTCGTGGGTTTCCAGGAGCTCAAGTCTGCTGTGGCCCTGTCAGGCAGCTATTTACCAGAGAACAGATGAGAGGCCAGCTTCTGCAGATTTCTGTTACCATACACACACACACACACAGATTTGTGTGGCAAGCAGCAGACCCCCAACTATCCATCACTGGTAAGGGTGAGCTTTACCCCACAGCTTCACAACACCCCCGGGGCTGTCTCACAGTCTTCACTGGGATCCTACTGGCTGTTCTGCTCTGAAACCCAATGCCTGAGCACCAATGGGTCCTGCAGGAGGTAGCTGCATCCCTTGCTGTTATTCAAATGAGTTTGATTTCCACCAGCAACAACTCCCTCGACAAGACTGCAAACATAGGTTCACAAGAGTCACTGTTTTGGCTGTGTTTATGGAGAAGGGGAGCATTTGCAGGGCTTGGAGGAAAGTTATCAATATTTAGGAATGAGAAAAAAAACAACAATCAGGGATGTTAAAACACTTATGACTGTGCTTAAGAAACATGTTTCATTACTGTATATGCAAACTCCATTTGCAGCTTGAGCACACAAGAGTCTTTAGGAGGGGAATTTACTGCTGGAGATAATGAGCCAGTTTTCACCAACCTGTAAATCTGTCGGCTGCTTACAGGGGCACGTGGGCCATCAGAGCTCAGATCATCGCTCCTGAGCGCCCTGCTAAATAGTGTAAACAGCAATGGCATTTAGAGCTCTGTTTAACGGAGGGTGGAGATGTAAGTCACTTTTACAATATTATCTACCAGGGAGTAAGCCTCTACAGATCATACATCACTGCTCTGGCAATGGTCCGTAATGTCTTTAAGCTGCATTTTTAAATTATGAATAATGCCTATTAAAAAATCATAACTCTTATTTGTGGTAAGCAACCCTGAGCAAAGACACTGCCAGAGTAATCAGAGCCTAGATCACGAATGCAGTATCTATCAACATCCCAAGGAACAGTCTGTAGGATCAGCATACCCATTATAACACCTTACTGCGTGTCTTAAAGCCAGTAAGCTGAAAAATGCTTCCCGTCAATGATTATTCTGCCTAGGAAGTGAGTCAAGTCCCTCCTAAGTTTAGAGCTGAGAACCTGAAAAATTTAGCAGTATGCACACTTAAAGAAAGCCCTTCATAAATCTGAGAAAATTATTTAGGCTTAAACTTGCTTATCTCAGCTCATGGGACACATGGGTCCCTCAGCACTTTGGGGCAGGATCAGGAGAAGCCCTATGGCCTTGTCCTCATCTGCCTCTACCCAGTGCTCTAGGAAGACTGCAGGGCAGGTACGGCCACAGTCCCAGCATTCCTTCAGTCACACCAGCTGGGAACAGCAGCTGGCCTTAATGCAGGCTTTTTCTCTAATTGCTTTCCTTCTAACCAGCTGCATAAAGGCCAACCACCAGCCATGCACCACAGAGCACAACGGAAATGATGGGTAAAACTACCAAGTCACAACCAGACACTTGCTTAACCTCAGGAGTTTCATTTCCTACTGCCTCACAAAGCACCTTGCACGGGCTTGCACCATGAATTAATAGCACCATTCATAGGCTTACAACAGAAAAGGAAATTAACAGAGCCATGCAGCACAAGGATGGAAACTTCTGGCCCTCTGCACCCAAGCAGCACCACAGCAGAAATGGATTTCACAAGGTTTCTCACAGCAGCTACCAAAAAAAGCACAACTTGTTGTCAGAAGCTGCTCTCAGGTGTGAGCCCTGCAGGTGACAGCACGCTCCAGTGGGCCAGGACCCTGGGTGCAAGGGCTGCCTGGCAGCATGACAGCTGGCCTCAAGGGCTGCACCCAGCTCATCCTACAAGAACACACCTACAATGAGGATATATCTCAATCAGCATTTAGTTTAATAGGTTTCATTTACCACAAATGAACACAAGCCATGAGCAAACATGCCAGCTGCACCTCCCGCTCTGCACAGCATCTGAGATGGCAGCTCTTCCTCTACAGCAGCTCATTTCCCCTGAAGAAGCCAGCTGTCAACAAGAGCAAGCTCATCTGTTCTGAACATTAACTCTCTCTAATTCTCACATTCTTGGTGGGCCTTTGCTATAGAAACATGCCTTAGCAACAGGGAGGCAGAGCAGAGCAGCTCAAGACAGAAGCAATCATGATGCAGCCCCAGTCCCTCTGTGAAGCACATCAGCTCATGCTCTGCCTTCCCAGTTTACCTTCTTCCAGCAGAGCATAACTAACAGATGGGCATTTCTAGCAGAATCAGGTGTGGGGCAGCTGCATTGGAAAACTGTTTGGCTCCGCATCAAAATGGCCCTTTGATATGAGCACATGTGGCCTGGATTGTCTGCCCAATGCACCCAAGGGATGTTCTTCAGTGACACCACCCCAGCATACCAAGGGGATTTCTGCAGTTTGTTGCTATGGACGTAGCAAAAGGGAAGAGAGGAAGGAATGGGAACATGAACATAAAGGTACCGAGATGGGTGCAAACCACCATGGCCAGCATGAACAACTTGTATCTTTCCACTTGGACTACTCCTGACGCAAAAACACCACAGAAGCTGTTACCACACTTTCAACCTGGCTTCACACGTGAACTTGCATTCCTCTCACTTCAAATCCTCCCTACCAGGTTTTTCATTATCTGCTCTGCCTCTGTGATAGTCATCCCAAGGAAGAGCCCTGGTGGCCTGCACCTCTAACACACAGCATCTTCTCTGCTCACCTGTCAGCATCAGGACATAATTAACTGCCATAATTAAATGACCCAAATTAACAAATCTGGCTTGTAGGGAATGGGGAGCAACCAACTTGCCCAGCCTGTCCTATTCCAATGGGGTAAAAGCTTCATGACTATGGGATTCAGGATCTGCAGAATTTTTTTTTACATATAAAACATACTTAGGCAAGAAAACACTTTTTGTTCGTTTGTTACTTTGCTATTTTGTTTTTGTGTTGTAATGTTTTCTAACTTTTACCCAGTGACAAACTCTGAGATGAGCAAGCATTTGTTTACGCCTCTGACTGAAACTCCAGCCCTGAGAGGTTTTAGATTAAAGCACACTCATTAAGCAACCAATCAAAGAACCACGCATTTGACTAAATGATTCATCGGATGTGTTTGATCTCAAAGATATTCTGAAAATTGATGATATAAAAGGTTGTAATTTACGGAGTCTGTTTTCTCCTAATATAATGACACATCTACATTTTTAGAATACTGAATAAAATAATCAGCTTACATTACACACACAAGTACTTTCACATAGACCTATGAGTAATTGCACATAAAACGTTCATGGAAGAATCAAACATGCTAAAGGTTAACTGTAACGGATCTTTCACAATCAAAGAGAGAAAATGCATGAGGCAGAGACAGCCCAGGGCTTCACTTTATGAAGGCAGGGTGTGCCAGCGGGCTTCCCTCTGCCTCCAGCCTCCTCCTTTGGCCTGGCCATTATGCCCAAGGCCTTGATGAGCCATGTTATCATCATATCATCAGGGCTGGTAACTGTGTCCTGCTAAATACTAAGGCTATGAGCCAATCATTTTACCCCTCAAACAATGAGCAGCCTGAGAGCACCTTCAGTGCTAACTGTCACAACAAGACTGAGAGCGATCTCCTCAATTTCATCTAAACATTGAGAAGCTTGAGCGACTGGAATCATGGGGTACATTATGCAGAGTAATTGTTGGAAACAGCTTACTGGGATATTCTGCCTTTAAAAGAAGAAAAACGTTGAAGAAACCTCTGGAGTAGAATGCTGTCAATACACAAAGAATCTTTTTCATGACAGTTCCCTAAGCAACACAAGACCCGCAAACCTCAGACTGACAGCAGCATGGGGAGAGCTTGGTATGCTGACTCTAAGAGATAGAGCACTGAGAGTGGGAAGAAGCATAAAACACCACAGCCAGGCTCTGTGATAAGATTGCATGGATGGGAATTTGGTGGTACCACAGAACTGATAAACTGTACAACTGTCACCCCCAGTTAGCAGCTTTTCAGTTTCCTGTTGCACCAAACACAACAAAGATGGTATGATTAGAGTCACTCAAGCTCCACATGAAGATAGTTTAAAAACAGCTCGAGAGGGAGGAGATTTGGGGGAAGATACCGTTACAGACAAGTTGGGAGGACTCCACTGGCTTCTGGGACCAGCTAACAGACTAAGCCTTGCTTCCCCACTATAGAGGCACCTATTGGGTAAGATTAACATGCTTGGATGTACCAGGAAACTTAGAAATCTCTATTAAGTTATTCTATAGTTTTAAACATTTGTGGTCAGCTGGATTATTCACACTGTAGGTGTGAATAATATAGTGAATAAAACACTCAGCAGACACTGTATCAATCATTGGGCCCGGCCAAACTCCTTAAGGGTGGTTTATGAGTCCATCTGAGCATGACTAAAGAAAGGGGTGCCACGTTATGGGTGAATCCTCAGTGCTTTATGCTGATCTCATTCTGTTATAAATATTTTGTTGTGCTTTCTCCCCCGCCCCCCAGATTCAATCAACATCAGTTGTGCACTGCATTCTGCTAGTGTACTTAGAAACATCTTCCATCATTCTAATTCTGAGATAGGAAAAACACATTACCAATTTGTTCCATATATTTTTGGGTCAAGGAAAGAATAATTCCTTGTTTGCATACAAATTGGCAAGACAAAATCACCTTCCCCTCTATGTGTTCTAGCTTTTCCACTTACCTTACTTCTGCCCACCCCCTCCCATCCTCCCCGTTTCTCCATCACTGCTATCTAAGTTCACTGAGTTTTATGCCTACAGTCACCTAAGGTATCAGCAATCACAGTTTCTCCTTCTATATGCTGGTGGGTAGAGCCCTTCAAGGGAATGGGAATGATCTGCTATCAGCTTCTGCAAAAAGGTAGAAGGACACAAGTTTACAGGAAGAGAGGTGCTGGTTATGGTCATTAGTCTCTCTTGTAATCAGAGGCTGATCAGGTAGTTCAGTGGAGCACCTTGCTTTGGAAACTTAAAACCAAAACCCAGAAATCCTCCTCAGAATGAATCTATTAAGTTCATGAGAAGAATCTGTTTTTCTTTTTCTCTCTCTTTTTTTCCTTTTCCTAGCAGCTCTAATGAAGACCAAAAGATCAATAGCCACATTATACCAAACTGCTCCAGAGTTCTCCTTCAGAACTGAGCTGCCAGCACAGCTGTTCTGCAGCCTTCCTGGAGCACTGAGGAAAGAAGATGCCCTCGGCACCCACTTGCCAGCCCTCAATCGGGTAACAGAGGAAAAACCTCTCTTGCTAGCCAGGAGGCTTGCTGGAAGGTAAAGGTAAAACCTGAAAAGCTCTTCAAAGTTGAATCTGACTTCAAAAAGCCTTGCTGGGGGACCTGCACCTGCAGCTTTTCAAGCTTTTACACTGCATTTGACTGTTTGTCATTAACATTCATCTAGCCAGCTCTATACAATAGGCTCTTTAATGGATCTTAGGCTGAAAAAGAGTTCTGCCCGCACACATCAAAAGTAAAAATGTAATCCATCTTGAAGAAAGCTTTGATATCCCTTAAAATGCCATATTGTCCGAGGCGATTAAATACTGAGCCTGGGGACTTGTCAAGGCTTAATACATCCATGAGCTTCTATTGACCAAGCACCAGAGGTGCATGCATTGGAACACCCCACTGGTGTCTAGGATGAGAAAACTGGCTCGGACAATCTCCTGCTGCAGCACCAAGCCCAGAGTCACTCTGGAAAGCCTTCTCCTGTAAGTCTAGGAAGCTCACATCATAGAAATGTCTGCAACTTTTTCAGCCAGCCTGATTCTCAATGAATCAGTGAAACTGTTGATCTGCACTCATAAAGAACTTGGCTCAGTGTCATTAGATTTAAAAAAAAAAAAAAAAACAAACAACAAACTGAAATACAGCAAAAGCTTTCTTGGATATCTGCCCATTCTTATTATATAGCTTCCATTGCCATAGCATCGGAGTGCTCTGTGATTTTTAACATACTTATTGCAGTAAGAAACATTGCCCTTTTTCTTTCAGAAGTTGGAAACTGAGGCATGGAGAGACCAAAGAGTCCAACCTTTAAACATTATAGGATCCATAAGGACCAAGCTTCAAAAATAAGACCCGCAAATTCATGCCTATAAGTGCTGCTGAAAACCTTCTGAGCCAAAATTTTATAACTCTCTCAAAGCTTGGCACTATCATCTTCCTTTCCGGGTACTTTCTGGACACTAGAGTGCTGGAAAATTCACTCACCAGGAGGTCACTGCTCAGGATAGAAATCAGGTGCTCTGAAATTACGAAAGCAAGTCAAATCACACGATCCCATTTAGGGTAACGTGACACAACCACACCATTTATCCTAACAAATTGGCCTCTTTGGACCACGTGGAGATCCACTGTTTGGCTTTTCTTCCTGGCCACGATCAGCACTCAGGCCAGCAGGAGTCTAGCAGGAACATTTAAACCTTGCCTCATCTTCTCAGACTCTTAGTGGGCAAAAGTAGCAGAAAGTTGTAGATGAAAGGGTTGTTATGCGGTGGTGTGACTGTCACATAATGGAACACTCTCTCTGAGTAATTGCATAAAGAGCAATTCTGTGGGTTTTATTGAATAACTCAAGATAATTTAAGCCACCATAAAAAGATAATGAAAATAAAAAATAACTCTTTTACAGGAAGATGTCTCCTCATATAGCAAATGCTAGAGGCACAACATTTATGAATGTATTTTAATTTTAACATTTTCAGAAAAGTTTGCAGCATTTTAAGAGGAGGAGCTTTTGTTCAGACTTCCCAATTATTCATATAAGGTCATGCATATTCTGAACGTTTTGGACATGTGCTGCTATAGCACAGATGTGCTTTGGATAAGAGAATGGTAAATCCCTGCTCTGAAAAATATTCCCAACTGCTTAAGAAAAGGAGGTAGGAGAAACATTTCTGTGCATCAAGTTTGTCTCCTTAGTACCATACCTCCACTCACATCACTCTTCTTCACTCTTACCAGTTTAAAAATCAGATTCTTGCCCTAGGTACTCCTAGTAGAGGGCTGTAACAGATCCAATCCACAATCTCATCAATGCTATTTAAAGACTCAAAATGCAGAAGATTCAGTTACTCCTGCATTTTGGAAGAGATTCGATAGCACTAACAGATTCAGCCATTTACCTTTATCCAACCTGCGGCAGAGCTGGAGATTTGTGCTTCTGGTTCTGCCTCCCAGCCTACTCCTCAGTGAAGCAATGACAGAAGTTAATGAATCAGGCAAGTGAAGATGAAAGCACTTAAAACACATCTAGAGCCACAGCGTCCAAATATAGGGACTGTTTCTCTGGTTTGTTCTAGTTTTGTTAAACTTCCCTTTTAAAGAAAACACCTACACTACATCTTTCTCAAGGTGAGGATTTTGTCAGCAGTACTATTGTTACTCTTGTTAGGGAAAAACAAAAAGCAAACAATGACAAGCATAATTCAGTTCTTGCAAATACCACGTTCGGTGGCAGCAAGCCAGTTTCTGATCTCATTTACACCAGGGCAAAGCCACGACAACAGCAATGCTGAAGTCAAGAGCGTCTCCCACTGCAGGCAGCACAGAAGCAGCTGGCAGCACAATGCAGCCTTGCTCGGGAAGGGGAAAGACTCAGACAGCTGCTTGGAACCAGCAGTAAGGTGCTTCTGTGTGCTTTGGACTGGGCAGAGGCTGCTGCCCATGGGGAGATGTGCCAGGGCAGTGCTGAGTCAGGCCAAGAGTGACTCACCCAGCAGCATCAGAGCAGGATGAGGCTGCTTCTCTCCAGGCAGCCCTTGTGCTCATCCTACATCCTTACAAGCACAGTTCCTTTGTTCCTTTCCAGAAAGCAGCTGAACAGCCTCTAACATCACAGTTTCATAGTGCTTCCTTCTTGATGTTTCTCGCAAAGCAAGCGCTGTGTCCAGCACCTTGTGACACGAGGCACTGTGTGACACCACGGCAGCAGAGAGCACATACTCAGCATGAGTCCCTCTTACCTGACAATGTTTCATTGGGATCCAAAGAAGTACTGGTGAATTTGTGTGGATTATAGCATTTCTCCTAGAGAAGAATGTCAGCAGTTCACGTGCTGGTTCGGCCCAGTTCTGTGACTAGTGGGCGTTTCCAAGGTGGTGGCTCAGGTGGTCACTGCCTTGGTGACAAAGGGAGGCAGGAACCCCTGGATAGTGGTGGGCTTAGAGGTGGATGGTGGTGGGAAAGACACAAATACTTGACATTGACATATACTTTTAAGTATAATGAAGATATTTTAATGGGTGCTAATTCTTAAAATAATTGCAAGAAAGCAACAATTTTATAAGCTCCAAATCTATATCATTTTTGTCATCTCTTTTGGGAAAAATCAGCCAATTGGCCTCAATTCATCAGGCAATGCTATGGTAAATGCTGGAAAACAACCCGTGTGTAGATAAGCAAATTCCCCAGATAGTAGAGCTGTGCTCCCTTTTCTACTATCAGTGTAAATACACACAATTCAAACTCAAGTATTGTATTTCTTCTCTAACTGTAACTTGTTTATATGTCTTTCCTAGTAGCTTCTGGAGGCAGTTACCTGCACAGCATCCCATTGCCAAAGGCTATCAGTCTGCAGCCCTTTGATTCATCAATGCAATATATTACACACCACTTGCACAGGTCAGTCAAGCCTGCCAATTTTTGTAGGTAGTCTAAACGTCAAGTACTCCATGTTCAGTACTGCAGTGTGCACATTCCCTTAGGCCCATAGTCTTAATCACCCTTCTAATATTGTACTGTTGATATGGGATTTAGGTTTCTTTGTTTATCACTTTTGATCTTATGTCTGCTCTTTGGCATGAGTAAGTGCTTTTGGATTGATTTAAGTCATCGCTCTTTTTCTCTGCAGTCTGACACCCACCTTTATCCTGTGCATCTCTTTCAATAATGGAATAAATCATAGGCAGGCTTTTTTCGTACAGTAGTTATGTAAACACAGACAAAATAAGTTAGCTATTGAGCTAAAAAGTGTTATTTCTCCATTCTTCCCATTACAAACTTGCATTTTCCTCATGGCAGTGTTCCTAACCTATAGGTCAACCTTTGGTCCAGACCTACAAGCTCTTTAGGATCAACACATCTGCTCATTGTCCTACCTGAAGAGGTACAGACCTATACAGTATGTAAAGCACAGGTCCACACTACTTGTCATTTGCACTAAGGTACAGAAGCCACCTAGAGAAAAATAAAAACATCTACCAAAAACAGAATGGTAAATAAATGAATTAATCACTCTGACTGTGGTGACACTGAATCTGCAGGAAGGGAAGGAAACTTTTGGAAAACAATTTACTTTGGTAGTTAGGGATTGGCCTTTGATCTCACAGGGAAGCCTAAAAGATCAGCTGCAAATTACAGTTAAAAGCATTGTAATGAAGATGAGTCAATATAAAACAAGGTGCAAGGGTATTATGCTAAAGCAGTAGACAGTCTTTTTAATAGTTTGTAAAGAACATTCATGGGAAGAGTTTACAAGGAGATATTCAAAAGATTAGAGTATACATTTCAAGGCATTTGGGGAAAAAAAAGAAATAAAGAAGCAATGGTTATCTTTAACTCTTTTGTGTGTTGAAAAGATTTGAAATGCTTTATAGAGATCACTTCTTAGAAGTACTTGGAAAACTGCTTTGACTTTACTGTTCCTTCATCCCCAACTAAAGGTTAGACTTTGAGAATTAAGCGCCCAACCTGTTCTGTCTCATCAAGTCACCCAAAGTGGAACCAGTTTAAGCTACCACAAATTCTTGCAAGGGACTTCCCAAGATAAAGAACTTACTTGCAAGAGAACATGTATCATAAATTTCCTTTCTTCTGGGATGCGGGACTGCCCTGCAAATGGCTTCGAGAGCATTCCCTAAGAATGGATTCTTAGAAAATATATCGCATTGAACAAAGCACCTTCATGGAGAGCTGAAGGCACTCCACATACTACGATATCCTTCTTTAGACAGCAAAACCACAGTCCTACATTGGAGCAAAGCCAGCCAGGAAATTAAGAATTTCATTGCTACTGGAAGACGTACATTGTCATTAACCTTTCTCTGAAGATACCTGGTCACTATCATTATCTTAAGTAATACTCTAGTTTGAAGGAAGTTCAAAAGCAGCTGAGGCAGTTCATTACTCACTTGAAGAACAGAGTGTTCCTGTGTACTTTACGTAGCTCTGAGGTGCTCAAAACAAAATCAGAATGGGAACTAACTGCTAGCCTTCTAAAAAATCCTAATCTCTAGAGAGAACAAAGAGAATCTGTGAGGAGAAAGAAAGAGTTTAAAACAGAAAGAAGACAATTCTGCTGTAATTTGAATATATCACAAGGTATTTGACTCCACATGGGGATGGTCATGTTTAAATGCACAGCTCATCAAGGAAAATTGTTTCATTCAGTACGGAACATTTAATTCTCCTCCTAACAAGGTATGGTTTTGTTCTCGCAGATCTCTGCATTGCAAAACAGGCCTTTGTTCCCTCGATTCATCTTGAAGGGGGAAAAAAAAAAAGTTGTTTGCTTTAAGGAGCTATTTTGTCATGCAGATGTTGAGGCAAACAAAAAAAAATGCTGGGTTGTTCTAAAATGAGCAACTCCTACAAATACATAGGGCAGAAATGCACTGCACCTTTTGGATTCATGAAAAATTAAGAAAAGACATTCAAAGCAGAATGTCTTTGTCCAGCTCCATGTGCGAGTATAGCTAGATCTCAAACCCAATTTGTATGTGAGATTCTTAGCTAAACTCCCTAGAAACACAAGGGCAAGTCATAAAAGTCCAGATGAAAGGCAAAAGTCTTAAAACTCTTCCTGTGGGCAGGGTGTCAAAAACAACATCTAACTTATTAAGCAGAGACTGGACTTTATTCAACAAATAGGAACCTTATATGGCACAGTTCCATTTTGCCTATAACACAGATATTCTCCACAATCCTGTAAGATTCTCAGAAATCAACACAGCAGATAAGTTTTGTTCTTATATGCCAAATCCCTCCCAATCTATGTGTTAAATTGCACAACAACAGAGCTGAGGTCAATAGTTAAAGCTCTTAACATAAGGAAACAGAACATTAATTCTATGTTGATTTTAGGCTTTCCATGGATCCAAAAAGCATGGACCCCCAATATCATCACAGTAGGGATGATATAACTTCATTATTCAAGAAAAATGAGGTTTTTCATGCACTGTTACTAGATGAGAGTGTCAGTATTTTTCCAGGTCTTAAGATTCAAGGCAAGCTATCTACAGAGAAGTTATTAGTCCAGGAAAAAAATAGCGATATAGAACCTGCGTTCCTCTATATCTCCTCTATAACTCCCTTCCTTTCTAATACAGCATTTGTCAGCAAAAGCACACTTCTCAAAGGGTCAAATTAATATTAGGCAAACAGGCAAGCTGGCCAATGTCAGCTAATTTCAGTGTATGCCTAGACCTCTAGGCCAGCTGGGGAACTAGTTCAACAATATGCCTCCATCCAACTTCTGTTAAGGAAAGCACATTTTGACCTTAAAAAAAAATACTCTGTGGGAAAGCAAGTAAACATCACACATTTATTAAATTTATACCTCAAGATACAAATGTGAAGAATGGATACTTAGCAACAAGAAACAGGAGAGCACAAGATGTTCCATCCTAGTGACACATTTTGCAGTGAAATAGAAAAGCTCACACCAATCTGTAACATCTAAGACAATGAACTGAGTCTCCACAAACAGTGGAACTTGTAATCAATGGTGAAATGCCAGATTTAAAAGCCTGAATCAGATGAACGTAACTCAGCCCCCCCAAATTCCTCGACATTTGTCTCCTTGCCATCACCGCATTTTTCAATTGGATTGAAATGAGTAATCTCAGTTTTAAAAGGTTGGCTCGATATTTCTGTTGGTTATTAAGGTCAAGGAGTCAAGAGATGAGAACGCTAATTTCTGCAAGCAGATTGACTGACATTTGAAAAAGATTGAAAATTCCAAAAGCACGGCACATTTTTCTTAGCAAAACATTCATGTAATTTCTCAGGCATTAACCTGAGGAGGTTAACAAGTCAACCCCTAAAGAAGACAACAATTCAGATGCCCTACAGTGTATCATCTAGTCCCATTGGGCTGTTCATGCAGATGGCAGTTACGGACTGTACAGTGGAAGACAAATCCAGCGTGTTCTACAGTGTAAACCTTGGATCTGACAGGGGAAACTGTGGGAATCTGGAGGGGAATGAACTCAGGAATGCAGCTACAAGGCCAGTCACCAGAAGTCAATTCTCTTTAGCTTTTTCAAGCTTTGATCCACTCTTAGAATACCAGCCCTCACTTACTTGGTTGCAGGTGGCTATGAACTTCACCTTTTCTTTCCTGTTTCAGAAACTGAGTAGAGGAAGCCAAATCAAACTACAACACACTGAGAACCTTCCAGCTTGGCAGAAGGCATAGAAATACATCCCTAAGCACGAATCATTCAAGACTTTATTTAGTGAGTCTACTGGCTTGTGCAGAGGCAGCAGGCAGAGGAAATAAAGTTTCAGGCATCTTCCAGAATGTTCAGAAAACAGAGCAATAACGCAGCAATGATTCCTTCTTTGCAGAATAGCATTTGAGTATCATCATACTGGGAATTGCAGGTAAACCAGCCAGGTCCTTCAGCTGGACTGCAAACAAGAAATGCCAGGGAAGGAAATAAATCAGACACATAGATGAGAATAACTCAGGATGAAGCTGATTAGTCATTTCAGATACTTAAATGGAAAAAAGAAAGCTTTTGAAATTGTTCCAGAGTTGTACACACACACAGAAAGTTGAGGATCGCTGCTCTTTTTTTGCTTCAATCATATTTTTCCTTCCAAGATGCCCCCAAGGGATGTAGATGATGTTGAAAAAGCATCCAGCGAGCCTATGTAACCAGGACGTTAAGCAGAGAAAAGTAAAAAAAAAAAAAAAGAAAAAAAGTTATGCTGCTGATTAATTAACAGAAATGATTCCCTTTGGCATACCAGCTGCACAGTCTCTCTCTCTTTCTCCTGTCCAGAAAAGTCTGTGATAGTCTTTCCCCAGTTTTTAAGGGATGATTATATTTTTAGATATAATTTATGGAAAGCACATTAGCTTACAGGTTCTTTGAACAATAAAACCTGGGATGCACTCTGTACTTCTACTGTGCCCTGCTCTAGATGGTCAGCACATGCTCCTGAGCGTGGCCTATCGTCCACCACTGGGCACCTCAGGAAGACAAAGCCCTGCTATCTTACAAAAAAAAAAAAAAAGAAAAAGAAAAAAAAGTTTTCTCATATGCTCTTCAAATACTTCTTTTGCTACGTGTTATTAAGAAGGACAAACATTTCAGGGCTCCTTTGAGTTTTGTCCTTCCTATGGAATTCCATACACATTTAAAAGACGAAGCAGCAGCTTCCTCAGAACAACCACAAATAATACCTAAATGTCGTTGCCTCAACTTGTCTGCTAAATATACAAACAGCTTTGGAAAACTTCTGAAAAAAGTCCTTTAGAAAATGCAAAAAGTGGGCTTAAGAAGTAATCAGCTGTTTCCTAATAACTGAATTTAAAATATCTGCATTGGTCCATTTCCATACATTCTTATGGCATCATGGATTTATGAGCTCCCTCTCGTGGCTACATTAACAATTAGGGACTGTTTTTTTCCAACGGAGCAGTTGCTGTAGATTAATGGATGACACCAAAGGGCAGTTCATCATTTTCTGAAGCAGGAATTGATTTTAATCTCCTCAGCTGCTAAATGAGTCACCAGAGCTCCTGCTGAATCACCTGTCACTACCTCTGGTAGATGTTTCTTCACTGCCTCAGGGCATGTAAGAAGCCAATCAGTATTCATACACAATGCCCTAAGGAAGCAGGTTGAGGAATGTGCCAACTGATTGGTGGGATCCTACATCTCCAGACACATTTCAAGGCTGGTCCAATGGAGATGTGCCCCCCCTACTACCAGCCAAGGGCAGAAGTGATGCTCCTATATACCATAGAGCACATCTTTCCAGACAGGAACCTCTGGATCCCAGCAACCCCGGAGGAGCGTTTCCCCTTTGGGGTCCTGGCTCTGCCCTATGTCCATACATCAATAGTCAGGCTAAGTGATTTTAGACATCTTTCCAACCTTAACAGTTCTATGATTCTGTCATTCCAGAAGGTTCTCCAGCCCAGTTTCTTCCCTCCCACACAAGCCAGAGCCTCTATGAGCATCAGTGATTTTCAGAGGTCAATTAACGAGCAGAAGAACCATCCAGCTACTCCCCCATCTTCATGCAGACTGAGCAAAAGAGAGATCACAGACTGAGGGCACAGCAGGGAGATTTGCAAAACAAACATTTCTGAAATCAGAAGTCTCAGAGTTCGAAGGCTGAGTTCAAAACTACATTTTAAAAAAGGAGGTGATATGGTGCAAGTGTATCATACATTAAAATTAATCAACAGCGATATATATATATCTATATCTATGGCATATCAGTGACACCCAATAACAATATTGTCAATAGTTAATGAAGAACCATATGTCCCAGAAAGAAACATTTAGTTTGTGTGAAAATATGCAAAATTGATTACAAATCATTTGTATATGCTCATTTACTACAACGACGAATAAGATGCTTAAAATGCACAAACGGCTAAAAATCATTTTCTTGTTTTAACAGTTATCTGGTTCTAGTGCAAAATTGCTCTTTCTAAGCACATTCACCTGATTATGCAAATACTTGTTGTAATGATTAGGCATCAGGCTTCTTGGTCCTTGTCTCTAAAATGGAGAGATATGGATTTGAAGGCTGGACTATCAGATGGATAAAGAACTGGTTGAATGATTGCAGCCAGAGGGCTGCTGTCAATGGTTCTCTGACCAGATGGAGGCTGGTCACAAGTGGTGTCCTCCAGGGGTCTGTCTTGGACTGGTGCTTGGTACTAAGTGTACCGAAGTTTGCTGCTGACACCACACTGAGTGGTGCAGTTGACAAAACAGAAGGGAGAAACACCATTCAGAGGACCTGGACTGGCTTGAAAAGTGGGCATATGAGAATCTAATGAGGTTTAATAAGGCCAAGTGAAAGGTGTGGTACTTGGATCAAGGCAATCCTAGATATGTGTACAGACTGGGAGAAGCACTCATTGAGAGCAGTCCTGCAGAGACTTGGACTTGTTTAGCTTGGAGAAGGCTCTGGGGAGACTTATTTGTGGCCATCCAGTACTTGAAATAAGCTTATAAACAGGAGGGGGGCTGACTTTTTACATGGTCTGATAGTGATAGGAAAAGGGGAAATGGCTTTAAACTAAAAGAGGGAGATTTTGGTTAGATGTTAGGAAGAAAATTTTTCTCAGAGTGGTGAGGCACTGGAACACATTGCCCAAAAAAGCTGTGGATGCCCCACCTCTGGAGGCATTCAAGGCCAGGTTGGATGGAATCCTGGGCAGCCTGATCTAGTGGTTTGCAAACCTGTCCATGGCAAGGGGTTAGAGCTAGATGAACTTTAAGGACCTTACCAACCCAAGCTATTCTACAATTCTTATTTGAAAAACAGTACACCTTCCTGCCCTCCTTTCTCAGAACTTTTAAGGGCTTCTCTCACTGCCTTCACCAGATTTTGGATCCAAGCTCTGAGAGACAAAATCTTAGTCACAAGGCATGATGTTTTGGTGCAAAGAAAGAACAACAACAAACTACTTCAAAAGGCCCCAAACACATGAGATGCTGTGCAAACAGCAGCACAAGCTCAGTTCTTCCTGCAATTATTTCATATAAAGCAGCACTCTCCTTTTTTCAGGTCTCAAAGTACAGTAAAATGACCCAAACCAACAACCAAGACAAAAGCTGAAAGCTCCAAGGGGTGGATTTCAGATGGAAAGAGAATGACATTATGCCAAGTGCCCCGTGACCCTAAGGAGTTGCTGCCTGCAGCAATATGACTGTTGCGCCAGTCTGCTCTGGAGGCGACCCCATGTTGCCTGTTCTTTGATATTTACGGTGGCATTTCACCGTTGTGCTGCCCTTTTAGAGTTCACTCCCACCATCAGATCCTAACACAGGTAATTCTGCAAATAGCTCAGTACTGAACTGAAAACTCAAGCAGCAGAGAAGAGTTCAATTTCAGGAGAATAGTAAGCAAAGAACAGAACCAAAATGACATCTCAAAGTACTCATTTCATCTGGCTGGGAACAGCCTGCAGCCACAGGCTCAAAGCGATGGGAATGTAACGATAGCTAGCATTGCACAGTCAGTTACGAAGTGCAGTTGCAGTTTGGATAAGACTTTCAAATGCTGAAAGGCTACACTTGGAATTCAGTTTCAGAATTGTTGCTGTCGTGAGCCCTTTGAAATCTAAGCATTTTGACACATTTTAATACCGTGTATGTAAATAATGTTTTTCACATTCAGGCAGAAGGAATCGGGCAGACTAATAATGCACACATATTAGAGATAATGCCTTTGGGGAGAAATAATAATTTGCAGCTAAATTACTTAGGGAGGTAATTGGTATTTGTATCCCATACTGCCTAGCATGATATTTAAAGATGCTGCAAAATCCTCATTACATAGTTATGTTATATGCTATGAAGCAGCTCCGAGACAAAGATCTGCTTAATAGTTAAACCTGTTGCTATAACAACCACATTTCATGGACATGGGTACACAGAACACACACAATGACATCTGCATTAACAAAATCTCTCACGACAATTGAAATTTATCTGGCAAAAGAACCAGTTAAATTTTGGGGGGAAAAAAGGTCTTCTTTTTTTTTTTTTTTTTTCTTAAACTACCAACAGAATTTGATCTTTGAACACCAAAAGTCTCTCCAAGAAAAAAATCGTGTTTAATTCACCTGGTTTTAGGTTCCCCTTAAATGTTTCCCCTCCAAAGGAAGGAATTCAACCTCAGCCAAGCAGACATTTAGGCATATGGCTGATTCCACTTAAGTGGGTCAAAATACTGTTTTTGATACACATTGCACATGCTCAAAGACACAACTCCTTCCAGCCTTTGCCCACAAAATTGAGAATGAAGAGCAGAAACAAAGGCTCAGTGTAACACAGAAGGCCTGGCAAAGAATCGGGAGATTTTTCATATCCTTATTTGACAAATCAAATCACCATTTGGCACAACTTTATCCATCTTAATTAATTGCCTGGAATAGGAGAAGGGTATATAATAATAACAACAATAATAAAGAAAATTTAGAAAGAGAGATGAAAAACTCTTGTAGGTCAAGCTGAGGCCAACAGAGAAGTCTTAGGGGGAGTTCAGGAATGGTACACGGTTTGTGATGCTCTCGGTAATGGCTTGTGGTGCTTCCAGTAATTACGGACTTTCACAGATTAAGAAGGTTCATCTCTGCATGAAAACAATAACATACAAAGGAATGCTACACACAAAGCACAGTGAAAGCCGCTGACTGGGTGCTGGACTGGGTGCTGAAGATGGTTACTTCAAAAGAAAGAGAATAAAAACTTTGTGTAATACTTTCATCCATTTGTATCATAAAGGAGCATGACACAGTAATTACTTCCATCACATGGGATTTCATTTCAACCTTAAAACATCTCACAACTAGAAAGACCAAAAATGGTTTGGACCTAATATAGGAAATGATGATTTTCATCATAAGAAGTACTCACCAAGAAATTTTCATACACATAATATTGCCTAGATGGCTGATAATCATATTACTCTTTATGACGGGCTGACTACAGCTTCTTCCTAGTTAAATCTGTTCTTCTCATTGCCAGTTATGAAAGGTACCAGTGGAGACAGAGGTATGCATCCCATTGACAAACAATTTGACATTTCTGTACCGTTTCTCTATTTAGAGCATCTCAAACAATACAACTCCTACAATAAACACAAATTACTTCGACTCACTCCATTCCCTCCTCCATCAGGTTCAATATTTACGTATTCTAGGAAGGCAGCTTCAGAAGCGAGATCAAATTTAGCACAAGTTTCACAAAGCTTTCCAGAACTGTGATTTTGTTAATAACAAGTAGAAAAATACAGGTTTCTACACAGCTGTCTTTTGCATTCCTCTTGAAAATACCAGCAGTGGCTTTGAATTAATGTTATTATTTTCAAATGGCTGCACACCTTTTAAAGAATAAATGAGGGCATTTGAAGCAGAAGTTGATAACTGCGTTACGTTGTTCAAGGTTTCTCTTTCAACACAGAACATGTAAGTAGTAAGGCAGCCTGCCAAGGGCAGACCACAGAAAGATTTAGCAGTAAAATTACTTATTTTTTTCCCTTTTAAGTGTATGCACAATCAAATATCTGCTAGACTAAAACTGTTTACAACAGAAGGCACTAAGAATATTTTGCCATCAATGAATGGAAGTACTCAAGTTACAAGCCTCCCACTGAAATATAACTAGCCTCATCCCTACAGTATGCTGTTTTGCTGGCTAAATTTGTAATCACCCTCTAATACCCGTTTTTAAATTCAGAGCCTTTCAGGACCCCTTAGCAATCTGCTTATCAATTGTGTGGCATACTCTTCCAACTGGGAGGTCAAGCAGGAGTGTGAAGTGTATTACTGTGGCTGACAGATACACAGGACGAACAACCAGTTCATACGAAAGGGAGTTTTACCCTTCATTTCTGAAGAGATGAGATTCCACCCACTGACTTGGTGTGTTAAGTCAGATATAACATGGAAGAAGAAGAAGCCGCTGTGATGGTAATGTTTAAGGAGTGAGATTAAGATCAGGAAATCTAAATGTATGGCTTTAATTTACAAGTAAGACTCAATATAATCAAGTTAATACGAGCGCACCATGTCTGATTCCTACCATCTAAAGCTCATAACAACCTTAAATAAACATGGAAACTGGGTTCCTAAATAGCTCCTGTCTAATTACAGGAAAAAGCTGATCAAAAAAGAAAAAAAAAAAGAAAAAAAAGAAAAAGAAAAAGAGGAAACTGCCTCATCATTTCAATGACATTTACTGGCATCACACTCTACTTGTATCTAGGTTACAGTCATCGTATTCTACACCCTACTCCTTTCTTCTTAAGAAGACAAGTGTGTGAGAAGAAGTAATCTTTTATTTAAGCCAGGTAACATCTGAAAACGCAGGCCCTAGTTCAGCTATTTCATAGCCTCAAGCACCTTGAGGCCAGTGAAGAGCTGCCTTCCTGTCAGGGAAGCAATGTCTCCTGCACTGCAATTTCTCTACAAGAAAAGCTCGGACCCAGCTGGGACACACACCAGGGCACAGCAGCCTGCAAGTCCCCGCCAGGCCCTGAACAGGCAGGGTCTCTGCTGGAGGGCAAATTGGGAAGCTTCCATGGTACCGTTGTGACATGTGCTAGACACATCATTCCATTTGCTTCCCTTTCAGAGAGCTGTATTGGTGATTTTCCTGGTATTTGTTTTCCTATTGCAATCTTCTTTAGCCACCAGCACAATTTTCAAATTACAGGCAACTTGTAATAACAGTGTGCACAAAGCGGCTGGTGTTAAATGCTGTCATCCATCTCCACTAAAACTTTTTGATTATTCAGTATAAAAACTGGCAAGAAGACAGATGGCATCCTTGATATATTTTAGCAATTTTTATCTATTATCAATTATTTATGCCCACTTTTGGTTACAGATGCAAGATAGCCCATTTTTTACAGTTTCCAAACAGAGGCTTTCAGTACTGGCTTCAATTATAGCTAAATTTCGAACTGCAGTTGGGATAAACATTGCCTACTTCTGACAGTCTACTCAGGCTCTAGTGAGGCTGAACATCTAATGGAAGGCAGAGGGACAGGGCTGACCTCCAGCCCAGAAGCTCAACATCAAGGTCTGCCTTGGGGCCACCACTGTGCAGAAGAACTGCTGCTTCCACACAGGATCAAGAGCAATCCTTTTGGTTTGCCTGTACTATCAGCAAAACCAGTAAATGGTACTTTTCACCGAAAAGAGAAAGTATTCCACAGAGAGTTGAGTCACAGAATCATTTGAAATGGCCAGAATTCTTTCTTAGCCCAATCAAAATTTCTATGTCTTGGCCAGAAAAGAAGAACACACCCAAAGGATGCAACACCCATATCTACGAATCTGTTTCTAATACAGTGGTTCATGAGAGCTTAGCTCAGGGACATCCTGCTCCCATTTCCCCCTCTGAAGGCAGTCTCCTGAGCAGCCTCTCTGGGAGATGCTCCCGGAGGCAGAAGACATCATGAATGTGAAATGTCCAAAGCATGACATGGAGGATCACAAAATCTATACCACGGAGGGCAAGAAGAACATGAATATATGAGCTGTGGGTTTCATGGAATGCTGCCCTAACGCATGTAGCTGTAATGGTTTGTATGCTCCATTCACCTGGAGGTCTGTCCCTCTCTTCCTTGCAGCCACTAGAGGTCAACACAATCACACACTTCAGAGTATGAGCACGGAGCTATGGTGGACCCACGCCTGCCACTTGGGCTGGGATTGTGAGGTGGATTCGGGTCTTTGCTCACCTCCTGCCTGATGGAAAGCAGCACGTGTGGCTGCACAGCTCCAGTGGACCAGCACCGCAAATGTCTTGGATGCAAAAGGGCCTCATCCAGCCTGTGAAAAATGAAGGAATATTGTCACATGAGTGCATGACACTCGTGATGGTCTTCTGAGCTGTGGCCAATATTCTTCTCAAACTGAAATACAAACTCGGGAAAGCAATATCTTCTCTTAGATAACACACTTCCAAATACACTTCTTGCATTATTCAGATTCTGTATGCATTCTGGAGGCAATGACCAGTACTTGTTTCAGGGCGGGCATACAATTTTTCAAAAGCTGTCCCAGAATCTTGTGTAAGTGTCAAGCAGTTTTGATTCCAAAAATGAGTGGGTAGACAAACATACACGTGCTCTTCAGCTCTTCAATCATTCAACTGCCTCCCACAAATGCGTATTTTCTGGAAAGCCTAATACATTGCTATGAAATTATGACATTCTGTCTTTCACATCCCCAGTTTTACTTATGCAGCTTGATAACCTCTTCCCCAGCTGGATGTTTGTTTTCCATAGCATGTCACTGAAGTTCATCATTTTATCAGTCTTTTTCCAACACAAACGTACAGTAACATCTTCCAGTATATCAACACTGACTCCACACCTCCGCCCTTCCCCCCTCCTCCTGCCCCACTCCCAGTTCATTTTGTTACCTCTTTGCATGGTCTTGATCAAAGCAGGAGGTAGAAGGTGCTGGGGCAGCTTCCATTTTCTTTTCTTCATCTGCTGCCTCCGTGAAAGGATGTCCTCATGCTGCCCCTGTGGGGTAGAGGGGAGGTGGGAGCAAACATGATATGTGGAAGTGGAGGTGTTTGAGGAAAGGGTAGACGTGGTACTTAGGGACATGGTTCAGCAGGCAGTATTGGTGGGAAGTGGCTGGTTGGACTAGATGATCTTGGAGGTCTTCTCCAACCTTAACGATTCTATGCTTTAGCAAAATAAAAACACTAATATTTTGCCTACGCCTTTATATTTTAGAGTCTTCCCAAGAAGAACAATTCAACAGATTCTCTCAATAAATATGGATTTAAAGTTCAGGTTACTGCAGATTCAAGTTATTGCTGCCTTATGGAAACCTCTACGCTAAATGGAAATATTATTACAAGCCTTATTGTGTTCTCCTTATTGACATGCCAGCATTATAGATAAACTGCTGTCAGAATTGTGACTTATTGTAGAGCACAAACTGTGACAAGTAGTGATGTTAACAGCTTTTCAGTATCTTTCTATGACAGTACGCCCATCTTCCTCAAGTAATTATACACATTTATTACACACTGCAAACTGCTTCACTTACTGTCTTACGCTGATTCCAGAAATCTGAACACATTCAATTTTCAAGTCGTTTAATTTAGAACAGTAACTGCATATAGTTATTAGAAGTTTCATAGAGGGCCTTGATATGCTGTACCTACTTAGAAGAAATTGCAAATGTAAAATTATTCTTTTGATCAGTAAAATAGATCCTCATTTTTTTTTACTTCTTCTTGGATACAAAGAAATACAAACACAAAAAAGCCCACCCTAAATCGTAGCCTAGGAATTTGGATCTAGGAGTACGGGAAAAAAAACTTTACTCAGATAGTGATGAGGCACTGGCACTGCTGCCTGGAGAAGCTGTGGATGCTCCATCCCTGGAGGTGTTCAAGGCCAGGTTGTATGTGGCCACGGGAACCTGAGTTGGTGGGTGGGTGGGATATAGAAAGGGACCCTGGGCTATAAACACAGAGAGCATGCCTACTCCTGGTGGGATCTCTCTGTCCACCCTGGTTCCTGCTGCTGTCCCTTGCTGGTTCCGCAGTAGTCCTGCACTGCTCAGAGCTGTGGCTTCCCCAGGTGAAGCACTGTGTCACTCACAGTGCCCAAATACTTTCCTATAGTTTCTTCCTGATGAGAGAATCTGCACTTCCAGTGCTGAGAAAGACAGCAGAAATAACAAGTACAACTTCAGCAAAAAGAAGCAGAGCAGGAACAAGGAGGATTGCTTCCAAGATCGGGCCAGGGCTCACATGTATTTCAGGCATAGATTAAGCCGCTCTGAAGTTAAAAAAAAAAAAAAAAGTTGGAAAAGCCTTCTTAGACCTCATGAATCATTCTCAACTAATGAGAGTAAGATGTGGCTCAGCTATCAAATAAACACACATTATCTGCACTTAGCCCTGGCGGACGTGACTGCAGGGCTGCAGCCCATCGGGCTTCCAGCTATTTGGATAAACAGGTACTGATGGTGTTTCATTTCACTCTTTTACTATTGGACGTACTGATCTATTTGTTAACTGAAAATCCACTAGGAGGACAGTGCTGAATATGCCGGTGAACTCCTATAAGGTTAAATCCATTCTTCTACCAGCAAGATTTTAGAATTTACACAAAGAAAACAGTGGCTTCACTAATCTCTCCGGGCCTCTCCCTACTTTAGGTTTCCAACCATTGGGTTCTGAAGGCAGGATAAACTGGAATCACCAATTACAGCACATCTAGGGGAAAAAACGGAAAGAAACAAAACCAATGCTTTAATGATTTGTTTGTTTGTCTGTTCTTAATTCTCCCGGCTCTTCATTTCTGTCTGCAGGCAGATTCTGTACACTCGGAGAAACACATTTTAGAAAGCTGTGGCTCTGAAAGGCAGCCACCACAGTCACATGCATGGGTGGGAAGGTATATCAGAATGTTCACATAGCTGTGGCAAGGTGTCACTGAAATATGTGTTAAAGAGCTTCCACAAATTTACTCTAAATCAGGCAGAACTCCCACGGATGCCACCAAGACTGCAGCTTAGATAAAGGTCAATGTCTCAGATCCTTGGAAGGGAAAGCACATTGGTGAGCAAATTTCATAGCATCAGAGACAGCTAAAGCAGGCTACATCAGGAATATACCCATGGTGATCATTAAAAGTATTAATTTGTGACTTTTGTTCGCTTATCATTTCAACAAAGCTCCACATTTTGCAGCTTCGCAAAAAACGAGAGAGAGCTCTTCTACAGTTACACATCTACCCTAGCAGCAGGAGAGGCACTTTCCTAAATCAATAAATCTTCACCAGCACACCCATATTCATATGATAATAACAATAAAAATAAATAAATTAAAAATGTGCATGACCTCAAAGCAACTCAAATATCACACAGAGAAATTTTTCCCATCTTCAAAATGTAAACACAACTTCTGTTCTACAGATGTGTGGAGCCATAATCAAGGAACACATAATAGCTCACAAGCAGATCCTAGAAAGATTTTGAGGAGGCTGCTTCCATTTTTAATTTGTGTGCATGGAAACAAGCAATCTTAGACGTCTGAGGTTGATTTGTGATAGGGCGCAGCACTTGTTCTCTTTGTGAAGAGCAAGATTTTGATGTCTGGCATTCCACCATCACAAAACCTTTCAGGAACCAAAGCTTTGTCCTGGATCACCCTTCCTGCTCTGACCATTCCTGTGGTTTCCCTGGCAGCAGAGCCAGCCCAGCACTTGGTCACAGGGAGACAGGAGACCTTCCTTTTCCTCCACATTTCTTCCTCCTCCTGTTCTCTTAGCCGTGCAGTCCAGCCTCTGCCTGATGTCTGCCAGGCACCTTCCTCAAGCTGGCTGAATTTAGCTCCCCATAAAACTAGTAAGGCTAAATTGTTTCCTCCATGGGTCCAGGGAGCACCAAATGAGCCACTAGTGTAGCATTCAGGGGACATGGCTGGAGTGAGGCTGATGGAAGAGACAGAAAAACACTGTCCTGATAGGACCTCCAGCATCCTTTGGAGCCACACCTCCCATGTTCCTCTATGGCTTTCTGCCCTGCTGAGCCACCAGGCAGCAGCCTGCCAGCATACAGGAAACAGCATGGGCTGAGAAACACATGTCCCTGGGGTAGGGGGCCTGGGGGACACAGGACAGGAAGCTGATGCATCTGAGAGCAGCTTACAGCTCTATGATAACAGTCCCAAATATTTTGTCTATTAGTTTAGGCCCCAATTTTTGGCAGTCAGAGAAGGGATGAAGGCTGGAAACATTGTCATGTTATTTCAGCCAATAAATATCTGCCTGTGTGTCCACCAGTGAATTTTGCTGTGTAAAAAGCTAACAGATTTTCATTTAAAGCAAAATTAATAATTCTTGCAGCTTCTCCTCTTAGGAACTGCACGGAGTGGCTTGGGAGCTGCTCTGCTATGACCAGTGCTTCTCATTCTTACCTTGAGCTTGGCTCATCATAGCCACCTGCTGTTTTCTACATAGTATTGAGACTGCATATGGAGAAGTAGTCCCCTTCTATATATCTGTTCAAACATTCTCAGGCCAGGGTTCCAGTTGGGTCAAAAGTATGATTATAAAAGAAAATGAAGAGTAAGTAGAACAACTATCTCAGGGAAGCAGTGCAGCTAATTGTTCTCAGAACTCAGAAGCCTGTCGTGAAAACAAACAAACAAACAAAATGGACACTCTGAAAAAGGGCTGCTTGCTGCATGTATTATTTCTGGGAAAGCGAGGATGCAGCTGCAGGTTTAAAAATGGTTTCCCCCCAGCAGTTTGTTGGGTGCTTTTGCTTTGTTGGTTTCGCTTTTATTCCTTACATTGACAGCCTGTCTCTCATCTGTGTTTCACATTAAACACGGGACAAGTGATGCCATCACAGAGGTTTGCTTATTTGACTGATACTGTTGCAAGGACTTCAAGGAAATGTGCGCAGAAAGAAGACGTTCCTGCTTGGTAGTACTCCATGATATGGGAAGAGTTTGCAGCAGCTGCAGCCCCTGAGATCTTGCTTACATTCATTGGGAGCACTATGCACAAGGCATATTGCAGGCCACTCATTTGCAATAACAGTATCAGCATCTCACAGTACTACATCCATGCCTCTGGAGAAGCAAACAGATAGAGATAATATGATACTGAGCAGCAGGACTCTTTTCCACCTGTCAGCTGGACATTCGAGTAAAAGTAGCAGAGCAGAACATTTAATGCTTCATCTGCTTTCAGCAGGGAGATGTACGCCATCTTAGCCAGAACATCCCTGGATGATGAAGCAAACTAAAATGTTCACATTAAAAAGTAACGAAGGGAAGCTATTCTTGGAGCCATGTGGGCCACCAGATTCTTCCTAAATGATGCAGAAATATCAGCATGAATAATTAATACCTGAAGTGGGTGATTCTCACTCAGGAAAAGGAAGCAGTACACAACGGTCCTCCAGTTGTCCCTCCTGCCAGAGGCAAGAGTCCTCTTTTGTGCTGCCTTACACAGCAGCAAAGACAGGTCATGACTGTGCTTATCTCTGGGCAGGGAGAGGGTGAAGTTCTGTCAGGGGGCCTGCTGGACAGAAGGAGGTTTGTTTTATGGCACAGTCCTCCCATTTCAGGACCTCAACAGCTCTAACAAACAGAGAAAAATATCCCCACAGTAGCAGCTATAATATGGCAGAACAGCCCGAACACGGTGTGCTCACAAATCCGACAGGGTGGTGATGTATCCCCCCAAGACCTTGAGCTGTCACACGCTCTGTTTGTAAAGCCTGAGCCACGGCCTGAAAGAGAAGAGCAGCACTTCTCTCACCTTCCACTTGTAGATCTGGACTCAATTCAGAGTCCTACAACAGCACCATCCGATTGTACCGGATAGATGAGGTATGGTATTGCTGTATAGCCACAGATATGTTCCTGCATGGAGCAGAGCCTATTTCTAGGATTTTGTATACTTTTGCAGAGCAGAAGTAATTCAAAGCAGAATTACAGACTCACTTCAGCACGAGAACTGATCAGGCACTGAAATATCAAGCAACTGGCATTGGAAGTCAGGGTGAGAACCAAAATACAATGCCATGCTCAGAGCTTGTATCTCCATTCAAGATACTTTTCCTCACAAAAGTCGATGAGAGAATACAAAAGGCGAGGAGCAGTTTCTAGCTGAGGTTAAAACTATGAATACGTTATGGCAGTAACACAGCAGAGCTTGAAACACCAGTGTGAGTCTGAAATACAGCTTTCATGAAGGGAAAGCAAGCCGTGGGACAAAGCCTCAGTGTTATGCAACTATACAGCAAAATTTTAGCCACTGAAAGAAAGGATTTCTAAAATCACACAGTACAAATGCACAAAAGATGGCAAAAAATACCTGAATACTTTTCTTTTTTTTTCTTCTTTTTTTAAAAACGTGCTCCCATGTTTTCTGTCATATGAAGGAGAGGGTTTACGTTCCAATATAGGGAAAAGGTGGTCAGTTTGGTGGATACTGTCATGTGAAAGAAGATTATCTGCAGGTACTCTTCAAAGTACCTCATAAGAACTTGCAGCTTTTTTTAGCAAAGGTCATTGTGAGCCCTGGCAGCCCCGGCAGCCTTGGTTGGTCCAGCAGTTACAGACATGGCAGAATCTGGTTCCATGGGATTACAGACAGGCACTGATGTGCAATTTATGGGCTTTGCAGGAGCTGCGACTCCTTGTGAGTAGGGAAATACTGACACTACATTTTTTTTCTGTCTCAGTAGAGTAAAAAGGCAAAACCCATTCCCACCTATGAACAAAACATATCAGTTCAGAGATCCTACATATTCCTCCTCTCTTCCAGGAGAATAAAGCTGCTCAAATCCTCAAGGCTTCATTTTATAAAATACAGTCTCACATGGTGCTGGGTGCAGGTCAGGACACGAACTCCAACTGAGCTAAGTCTGTTCAACTGAGGAGACAGTTTAAATAGCAGGACACACATCCTGCTGGATGGACAGTGCTGGTAACAGGAAAATAACTTCACCAACGACTGCATTTTGAGCCCTCGGGCAAAATAAATGGCCTTTCTCCTTTTGAACCCAAACAAAAAAAGAAATAAATCTTGCTTCACTTTCATGACATATAACAAATAAACCAAATAATAATAATGACTCTATGTAATTTTTGATAGAATATTATTTCTGGCATATATCTCTACAAAAGAAAATAACTGGCAAACAGAAAGGCTGATGTGAGAAGGAAATACTTTCCTCCTCTGCTTCTTCTAATATCAATCTAGGTCTTTTCTGAACAGCTCTGAGACTCAGGAGTACAGCTGTGACTAAGAGCAAGAGTAACAAATGAGGCATATCAAAATTTCCTTTACTGATTGACTGTGAGTAGCACGCTTATTCCACCAGTCTAACATGCTATTATTTCTAATAGAGCCAAAAGGGACAAGTGCTGGACTCTGTTAGGATTTGCCGCATTCACGCCAATAAAACCTCTCCAGCTAAGTACAAGACCTGAAATTTCTTGGTTCTTGTCAGTAGCTCTATTGGCCTACATACGCCTGGCCATAGGCTTAGACTACAGCTATAAACAGTATCCCAGAGCAGACTGGAGAGTCAGAAGCCAGCCAGGGAGAAGGGTTCTAGTTTATTTGATCTAAACATGACATGTCAGGTTGACAGAGTATAATGGGGAGAAGGAACAGTCCTGAGCCATAGAGAAAATGCAAGAGCTGTAGCAGCTTGTACAGCTACCAGACCAAGGTGAGCGGAGACATTAAAACAATTTACATTCGCCACACCATAATGAAAAAGTATGCTTGCCATACCCTGCAACCCCAATGGTCGAGTCTTTTCTACATAGTGCAACAGGACAAATTTGCTCTTAGAGGATTTGTTTTTCTTTTTTGATGGCTTCAAAATTTTTGCCATAGAGAAAATAGTGAAAGAATGGTCAGGTCATAAAAAATAGATGCACTTGCCCATTACACAATCAATTAGACTAAATCAGGCTACTGCACAGTGATGGTACTTGATGAGAAGCAAAGGAAATTGTTCAGGTAGTCCCAACAGGAATCCTGTTAATTATTAATAGAGACCTCATATAGCTGACATCCACTGTATTAGAGGAAATCCTCAGTGCTTCAGTGCATGGGTGAGATGTTCCCTTCTGGCTAAATGAGCCAATCCAGCCAATAAACTTGGACAGTTTTCTTAGCTGGTCACAAGCAGGGAGAAAATTATGAGACAGAAGTCAGGAGATAAATCAGTCTTTTTGAACTACTGAACAAGAAGTCTGGACTTTAATTGACTCAAATGTTTAAATTTGTTAAGACAATGAATGTAATCCAATGTCTAAAAAGAAAAAAGGGACAAGTCTTTGAATCACAGAATTGCTCAGGTTGGAAAAGACCTTAAAGATCATCAAGTCCAACTGCAACCTGACCAAATTACCCTAACTCTAACAACCCTCCGCTAAATCATGTCCCTGAGCACCACATCCAAACGAACTGTAAACACATTCAGGGATGGTGACTCAACCACCTCCCTGGGGAGCCTATTCCAGCGCTTAACAACCCTTGCTGTAAAAAAGTGTTTCCTGATATCCAATCTAAACTTACCCTGGCACAACTTGAGGCCATTTCCCCTCATCCTGTCACCAGTGAGAAGAAACCAACCGTGCTCCCGCTGTAAGCACCTTTCAGATATTGGAAGAGAGCAATAAGGTCTCCCCTCAGCCTCCTCTTCCCCAGACTAAACAGCCCCAGTTCCTTCAGTCGATCCTCACAGGGCATATTCTCCAAGCCCTTCATAAGCCTTGCTGCCCTTCTTTGGACCTGCTTCAGCACCTCCATGTCCCTTCTGTATTAAGGTGCCCATTGGCAAATTTGCCCATTAGTATGAATGTACAAGACCACAGAATATGTCTGTACCAACTGCTAAACTGACTTCATTTCAGTTTTATTCCCACTAATGAGTATTACTTGGCTTATAGTTGGGGATTTAATAGGAATTGCATCTTGAATATTAGAGCTGAAAGTTTTAATCTCATGTGGACTTCCTGAAATTAGATTTTAAATAGAAGATGAGGCACGAGGGCAAGGAAGAGTCCAAGCACAATGCTAGAGCTGCCCTATTTTGAAGGATTCCGAGGAAGAGGTGTCAAAGTTGAGACTGCAGACAATTATGGCATGCATGACCAGTGCATCTGTTGCATCATCATGCCACTCAGCCAGCATGTTCCTCAAAATAAGTGGGCAGATATTTTGTCCCAAAGTTTCTTCTATTGAGTGTTTTGTTCATGTAGGTTTGCATGAGGCCAGACCTTCTATATGTGCACAAGACCCATAAGGGAGCCCGTACAGTCCTTGCACAGCAAGGAGGAGCAGTTATTTTCTGGCAGAGTTGGCTGCAGAGAAAGCCACAGGGTGAAATCAATCACCTAATCAATACGTGCATGACACTACAACTCATGGATCCCCTGTGATCTCCAAAGCCTGCTATTTACAGCAGCCACTGATGTGTCAGACTTGCAATATATGGACAAACTTTCCATTTCATCTACATTTCACAGATACCCTACATGACTCTATATCTGCTTGCACAGTATAGGCGAGACAGATATTTCCAGATGTGGAGGCATTATGTCCTATCATCTATTTTTAATGAAGTTTCTTGGGAGAACAAGCACCTACTGCTTTATATCCCTGCTTCAAAGAGAACTAACTCTCTGAAAGCCAAAGTACTGTTTCCCAAGCTATGGAGTGAATTTTCTGTGAAGCTAGCCCAGTAAATACAGCTTTTTTCTCCTTTTTCCTTTTTTTTTTTTTTTTTTTCAAATAATTGCTCTGTGATGTTAGCAGACCATATCTGATACATCAGTCTATCAACAGAAAAGAAGGGTGTTCACAGGAGAAGCATCAGTCAGAAGGGAAAGGGGGTAGAGATCATCTGTCAAGAGAAAAAGTTAAAAAGAACCACCTAGAGTGCTTGCCATCTCTTGTGCTCCTTCCTTGGTCTGAAAGCCAACATCAGAAACAACTGCACTGCCTGTAAATGAAAAGAGAGGGTGTAGATGCCACTGGCTGTAGAGAGAAAGAGTGAGGTGGAGGAGAGCTGTGCCCTGACTGAGCCCTTTGTGCAAGTGAGTATTTTGGGGCACGTGACCAAGAGGATTGGTTGACAACCATTTGTAAGTTGTTGTCTGACTGGGGTGGGCTTTGGACGTACACTCTCTTGGTAACATCCTCCGGTTTAAACGGTCCACATACACTTAAGCTTTGCAATGAACTCTGGAGCACTTTTTTTCTCAAAACATTTTTTTTTTTTTTTTTTTAAATTCAGTCCAACAGCTTATGCACTTACGTACTCTCACGTACCATTTCATGTGACCTTCAGAGCAAAGAGGAATCTATCATCACTTTCACCTACTATCCTCAGTATTTATCCGGTCACTCACTAACTGCTGTACCTCCCAGGCTCTTAAAAACAACAATCCTTTTTCTTCCCATCTTGCCTAAGAAACTTACAGATTCTCACAAATGACCACCATGTAAATATTTATGTTTCAGACCAGAAATTAAGCTTCAGTAGGAAACGTTTTCCTTCCCCACTAGCATAGACATAGTGGGGGTGCAAGAGCTGAGCTGGGAAGCGTAGCAAGGACACACCGGCTGGGCTTGTCCCAAAACCATCTGCAGTTGCATTCCCTGGGGCAGGGCTGATCTGCACAGACCTGGCCTGGAATCCACTGAGCTTTGGGCCTGCCTGTGCTCTGCGCCAAGCTGAGGTCAGGAAGGGAAAGCTCACTGTCTGATGCATGGAGCATCTGCTGCAAGTATGTGAAGAAAATTGCTCATAAGTAGTGCTTTCCACCAGAAAATCCTCTACAGATGGCAAAGGTGAAGCAAAGAAAGAAATGACTTTACAGAAGTGACTGAACAGATCGCTAACAGAGCCTGGAAATGATTCTATGCCTTCAAACCCTCTATCAGTAGACACAGCAATCAAGTGCTTAGGGGATTATGAATGGTAGGTGGCAGGGTGACATTTTTCTTTCAGAAAGGAAAACACTCCTTTTCTTCACTCATGCTGCCCTTCACAGCGTTTTGCTCAGAAAGATCAATTCACTAAATATTTTTGCTAAAAAAAGGTTCAAACACACTGGGATATTTTCCCCCTTCACACAGTACCATTTCATCTATTGAAAAAAAAACCAAAGCCTTGGTCAATACACTCACAGTTCAGACAGTGAGAACATCTGTTTGCCATCGAGTATTATCAGCTTACCTTAGCACTGAGGTGGATGGTTATTTTCCTACCTGTGGTCTCTGGATACTGAATTTTTATATCCCAACTTTTATATTGGTTGTGGCATATTGGTGCATGGATTTTTCTCCCAACGTTTTTCTCCCCTCCCAAATAAAGTAAGTACTTTCAAGACAATGCCTTGCAGAACCTGTATTCCTGCAGCAGCAGGCAACACAAGGAAGGAATTCTCTTTTTGTTACAGGTCGCTGCTGACACACACTGTGTTATTTATTATGATTAGAGCATACCTGACTGCAAGTCATAGTGTGACTAGTCAGCTCATGCCTGTTCAGGTCACTTATGCTCCAGCACTAATCTCTTCAGTACTTGTAGGGATACCTGCGGTGACACTGCCATCCCCAGCTTCTGCTGCCCTGCCTTACCGTCAGCAGTGTTCACCCTGGGGCACTCTGATGCTAGGGGTGACACAGGCCCTTGCAAGGGATGCTCCTAAACATTCGGGCACTCAGAAGCACTCTCCAAGGCTGCATGTCCGTGGAGTCAAGGATGCAAGACGCACAGCCCCTTAGGCAGCTTCTGCCAGTGTTTGTGCAGCCAGGCTTACTGAGCTGGCTCAGCTTGTAATTCTGGAAGATTTTTCTTCTTGTTTGTCTGACTGTTTTACTTTCAAATCACTCAACAAACAGGAAATGAAGAGGACATCAAACAAAGCGACGCTACTGTGCTGCTCAGTTGGGAAGCTCAGTGTGAGTCTTTGAGGGATGGGGGTTCCAGCGCCTGTGTGTCCCTGGACGTGACCCACTTCTCCCCAGTCCACTTCTCCCTTTTACCTGTGATTATGAAAGGGCTTTTTATTTAGCCAACACAGGGAGCCCTGAAGTTCATCTGCCTGAAAGCCAGGTCACTACTTAATTGAAAACATAAGTAGAAAGAAAAGAGAAGAACAAAGAGTTAATGAGAGGCATACAGCTTCCATTGGCTCTGTGGACTGAGATGGCATGGGGGGTCTGGGGTGTGGAGAGCAATTTTCATCATGTTGACAAAAAAGACTCAAAAAAGTAACAATAACAGAAACCAAACACACATCTATTGTTCAGTGGTCAGCATCACCAAATCCAGCTAAAAGAAAATAATTTTGATGGAACAAATGATACTTGCTCAGGCCCAGTGCAAATCCTCAGCCTCCCACCTATTTTTGTGATTCCAGCCTTCACTCTTACATTGCACAGCTGTCTTAGGCAGCATCAACTATTCCAGCCCATTTCAACTAAAATAAGAGTGGTAAAATAACTCCAGTTTAATTTGGAGTTACACTGATATCACAAAGATTTTCTGCCCAATGCACTACCTCTGCGAAGAGAGCTTTTCAAGCCTCTTGAATTCAGAGACCTGTATAAAGGTAGGAGACTGGAAAAGCTCTTTCTGCTAATTTTCTAGTGGCTTCCAAAATCCATAGATTCCTTCTGGTTCATCATCCTTTTCATGGAATGGTGCTAGAAGCAAGATGAAACCCTTACTTCATTAAAAACAGAAAAACCACCATTACAGCATTATTCCTTCCTCCTCCAAACTCTGTAGAGGGGAAATTAATTGAATGCAACCTTACTACTGATGTGCTGTGGAGGGAGTTACTAAAAGTTTCGTTAGTGAATTCTGCAGTCCTGTTTTCCCTGTGGAGTGGATATTCCTCTGCTTCTTCACTCAGAGAACTATTTCAGTTGATTTTGGGCCCTTCACTATGAGAAGAACATTGAGTTGCTAGACCGTGTTCAGAGAAGAGATGACATGACCAGAACACAAGACATTGAAGAGAGACTGAAGGAACCAGGCTGTTCAGTCAGGAGAAGAGGAAATTAAGGGAGACTTCATCACTTTATAACTGCCTTAAAGGAGGCTGTAGTAAGGAGAGCGTTGTTATTTTTTCTCAGGTGACAAAACATGAGAAAGTAGCCTCAAGTTGAGTCAGGGTAGGTTTAGATTGGATATCAAGAAGAAATTCTTCATTGAAAGGGGGGTTTAGGCATTGGAAGGGGCTGCCCTGGGCAGCAGTGGAGTTGCCATCCTCAGATGTATTTATGAGAAGTGTAGATGCGGTGCTTAGGCATGTGGTTTAGTGATGTACTCATACTGTTAGGCTGATGGTTGGCTTTGATGTTAAGGGTCTGTTCCAACCTAAATGATTCCCTGCTGTATTAGTGTTCAATTCTCTACTAAGGGACAACTGAAGACTAACCAGAACTGCCACAAACAAAAATCACCTCTTTGAAAATGACATCTGGCATTGTCATCTCAAGTCACCATGGGCAAAACATCCGTATGTATCAGAGCCTAGTATGTGTGAACTTCCCACTGACATTCGGGAGAATCTAACTCAAAATAGGACATGAAAACAGGGGGATTAAATATTCTCTTTTATGGAGCTATCTCTATAAAGGCACAGAGATCAGAAGTATGTAGGAAATATGTATAAGAAGACCAGTGGGGGGGAAAACTTTGTTTGTTTTTCAAAACAAATATCGAGACTGTTACTTCTCTTTGTATGAACTGAATGGCTACTGTAACAGGAATATTATGCACAGCTCTTGTCAAGCACTAGAATTTGTATTTCTGAGGGATTTACTTGGCTGAAGCAGATAGGGAGAATGTGCTGCCATGGCATTTAGCCAAGCTCTGCAGAATCCCAAATGAAATGCAGGTGACTTGAAGTCCAGGTTGGGCATCAGAGTTAAGGACCTGGGTTCACTGCTGGTTACTTTTGAAAGTACATTTATCAAATGCGCACCAGAAATCCAAATGAGCTGCTCGTATTTCCTCTTCATCTCTCCGCCTCACTCAGCTCCTCACAAACTCCTTCCTGACAGTGCAGCTCAAGCAGACTTCGGTCCATGAAAGACTATTCACACAGCCCCCAAACCCACTAGAAGCAGGATGTATTGAAAACACTGTTCCCAGCAGATCTCAGCAGTGCCACGAGTTCGCATTTCCCTGTAACACTGCAGACAGACAATGTGGATCGATGATGCCAACGAAGAGGTGACACAGGTCTCTCGTCAGCTGTACCTCCAACAGCCAGGGTCTTCCCCACCCCTTGCAGTCCACTCTAGGCCACTGCTTTCCCTTCTCCTATTTCCCTGGACCAATGTCACAGCACAAGCGCATTTTCTAGTGTTGGGAATAGCAGAGTGCATGGAAATGTATTGTGTTCTTCAGATTCCAGTTGTCACGTATTTTCAGCTAGATTTAAACTCCATATGAAGGTTAATGATGGCAATAAAATAAACCAGTCCTATTATAAGCGCTCCATCTTATCTATTAACTCCGTAAATTTATACTAAGCATATATTTCTTGGTCATAAATCTCTCTCCATATTTACATTTTAAACACATAAAACATAATTCACAATGGCAGGAATTAGTATTGAGCATCAGTAGAGCTAACAGCCAAGGAGGGTAAAACACCAGGTTTTGCCACCTCTTTCCAGCTGAACACACACAAACATTTAAAGAAAGAATTTGTGAGAAGCTTTTCCAGCCTTTTTTCAAACTGTAAATATGTTCATAGTACCTCAGAGAGCCCCCAGAACATGGGCAAAATGTGAGCCCAGAGTAAACATGGGCAAAACATCGCATCAGACAGGCAACAAAGAGAACTCATTGCCTTGCCTGGGCTTACCAGCAGCACTAATAGACTTCACGACTGCTTTCAGAAGGGGTGGTACAACCCAAGCTGCAGAGCTGATACTTCAGCTCTAGCTTCTCTAAACCCATGCAGTCTTCACAATCCAGCTTCTTGTGAAGGTGAGCAAAAGCCCCTCATGTGTAAGAAAAAACAGTTTTTGCCTCGTGGTAAAAGATATATACATACTTATAGCACAAAAATATGACAAAGACTTCTGAAAAGTCTTTAATATGCTTCTCCATCCTCATGAAAACTTGACTGGAGCTGTATCTAGGCAGGCAGTCTTGCTTTATAATCCATTACATGCTCCTGGCAAGTTGTCTGTACTGTTGTATTTGCAACATCTTTGAGGGATTCTGCAGCATTCAGACTGTATTGAAGGCAGAAGAATTAGGATCAGAGCAAAAATAAATTAGAGAATGAGATTGCTAATTAATGCTCACTCTATGCATATTATTAACTGTAATACACACTCTATGGAAATCACTGAAATCAGAGAATGCAGCACTGATCTCCCTGCTAAGTTGTATGTAATATTTAATGACCTAAATTTTTATAACTGAAGCCCACAGATCTGTCTTTATGAATCATTTCTTACAAGGTTTTGACTAAGTGCTCTGGCCTGTCATCAGCACCTACAATGGACAGATCACATTATACCACAGTATTCCTTACACATGAAGGGTATTTGCCTTAAATGTAGCCAAATCAGAGCCCTGAGCTATTCCCTGGCTGTGTTAGCCTGGTGTTAGGATTGAATCTGGTAAAGATATCTCTGTGTAAGAGACTCCCTTGAAATCAATGAAGTCAACTGCAGTTAGAATAATCACTCTATTTGCCAGGCTGTTGATGGCAAGACTGCAGCACACACAGTCTGCACGTCCCTATCTTTACCATTTTCCATTCACAAACATCAAATGGGACTTTTACAAGAACATAAAGGAAAACAAGGCCAACACTCCAGTATCAGCTACTGCTGCTATACTTAAACCAATTAGATACAACTTATATAACCCCAGCAGCCAAAGCCCAGGAGCACAGAGCTTCAAAGTTCTTCTGCTGGTCTGGCTTATTTCACTCAACAGATCTGGTAAACTGTATTAGTAAAGGCACTTTTCCCTCTGTAAAAGATGAGTCTACACGAGGACTGTTTTGCTAGCATAGCTATGCTGGCAAATCTCTTAAGCAGAGGCAGATCCCAACAGAACTAGAGATGAGGGTCAGAGTTCAGATTCATAAATCAGCAAGCAGTGGGTACCAGCTGAGACCTGGCAGCTTCCTGTAAGCCTGCTTTTTCCTTGTGGCAAAAGCACCTCAATACAATAGTTTGAATGTCTTTTACTGTACCTTGAACTGGCACGTATTTCCTGCGAGCTGAGAACCTGCCTTCAGAACAGTTACTGCAGCTCTTTGTCCACGTATGGGTAGTTGGTTAAAACAAAGTGACGTGACCCAGGCACCCACTGAGAAGCTGGGGAAGGCAATACTGATCCTCCTCCTTCTCACACCTGACACCAGGAACAAAAATACTGGTACTCTCTGACTTATACATTCAATTTTCCATCCTTCTCATTCTATTAGATCTTCAGAACAAAGCGGGAGGAGAGCTTCATCTTATATTTTATGGGGTTTTTAAGTCAAAGCTCTCAAAGGCTACATTTCAGTCTGTTGCATTCTGCTAAAGGAGATTAGTGAGACCAAAAGAGAGCCCAACTCCTCCTCAGTGTTTGTATCAAACAAAGCTCAGCGCAGGCAATCAATAAATCAGAGACTGTCTCAGTAAAATGTTGTATATATTTCATTAAATCATTTAAGAGTGTGTGTAAGTAACTGTATGAACAGCATCCAAGTGGAGCACTGCAAAATTCCATAACACCAATGACATTAGGGAAAGGGAAGGCAGCCTTTGGAAAATGAATAGCTGCAGATGTCACAGCTTTCAGCCACACTAGATTCCTGGGTTGCAGTGTGCGATATGCTATTTGTTCCCCCCATGAGCATGAATTAAGAAGAATGGGGACTAGTTAGGTGGGTAAAACCTGTTTCTGACTGCTCCAGAGTGCTGTCCCAATTCTCATCATTTCCCCAGGGCAGCCACAGTGTGAACAGCCCTGCTCCTCTTAGTGCAAGTATCACGGCTATGTACAAGCCCTTGATCAGGTCCAAGTGTATAGAGCGATGGAGAGGACATGGATCCAGGCTGCAAAAAGACCCGGTCTGCCCTGTAGCTGGGCTGCTGGGCACAGTATCTCCTGCCCCACTCAGCCCAAGCTGCCATGGGCCTGGAGGTCCCACAGCACTGCCACACACAACAGCTCACTGGGAGCACCCTGATGTCACTGCTGCCAGACCAGTGACAAAAACCAGAGTGCTCACAGCACAGCACAACAGGGACTCTGCCAGGAAAACATCCAACAGAGCCGGCTGAAAAATGCTCCAGGCTTTTTAAAGAGTGCTTATTACTTTTAGTATCTGCATCTCAGATCTTCCTGTTATTACTATTTCCTCTCTTAGCAAGTACAAAAGCACAGGAAAGAGCTAAGATATTTCCTGATGTATTTTGTTTCCCTTTGGATAAATAAGCCTGTAAACATTTTAAAAGATGCTCAAGGTTTTCTTTTCAATACACATCACCCATATCGTTTCTTTTCAAAAATACACTTAAGGGAATTCTCCACAGTTCCCATACTGACATTCAAAATAGACAGCCCCTCATTTCAAACTAAAATAGTCAGTACCTCATGCCTCTGCACATGGCCAGGCCTCACTGGGGTGTAGGTTATACTTTCATCACTGATGTAGATTCATACACTTGTCTTCTGAGGATGGTGATACTTCTCCTAGGCTGCTGATGCATGATGCTCCCTGATCTTTGTCCTGATACAGAGCTATGTCAGTAAAACAAAAAACAAATCAAGCAACAACAACAAAAAAACACAATAAAGCACACAATCACAAAAGCATACAGATTAAAGTGCACTAGCATTTTTTTTTCCTGATGGCTCATTTTACCTCAGAACAGATACAAACAATTCTGTTCCAGAGGACTCGTTTGTACTGCTACCGATTCCATCTGTGCTAATGGAGTGTCTAAGTGTAACTATAACAGCAAACCCAAATGCTCTTTTACCACCTGTCATCTGGAAGTGAAGATTTAACTTCAGGATGCTCTGTTTAGCAATTGCATCCAAGTAGCTTGGCCAAGATCCACCAAGACATCACCCAGTAGCCAACTTGTGCAATTCCCAGCCCAGAACAAACCTTCCCATAAAAGAGCCAACAAACCATGGAACTCAAGGCAGCAGCAGAGTCTTCACCATCCTTTCCACTGCCATTAGAGGAGCACTTATAGCCACACAACATAAGCACAAACATGGGTTGAAGGGTTGTTGTTAACTTTGTAGACTGAGTTTTGATGTTCCATGTTGTGTCACAGGAGGAAAAGTGACACTGCTGGTCCATAATTCTTTTGAAGTAATTGACATGTCTCTGACTAAAAAAAAACAAGATTCAGTTGGCCAGGCTACCTGGGTTTTGTTCAGTCCGACACCAGATTTGTTATCTATTGCCATCAGTTTCAGTACCTGCAAGAGCTGGATTCCTTTGGGAAAGAAACAAGAATAAAAACAAATCCACTTTGACTTTGGAGTTCCTGAATGTTTTTTTATAGCCTTTAATGAAACAAATGCAGAGGAGGAAAGGTCTCTGGTGCTCAGAGGATGTGAAAGTAACCTTCAAAATATGAGTCAGATATAACCTATGCAGAAACATCTACCTGTCTGGGCAAATAGCTCGAAGCAATGACGCATGAACTACTGTCCAGTTCTGCTTCTGTAATAAGTATCCACACCAACTATTTCAGTGCTCAAAGACCTGAAAAGGGAAGAGGGCTATTACTTCAGGGACCTGTAAAATACAACATTGTCAGTCTCTAATAGTGAAAAAAAGTCCCACATCAATTCCCACTCCAAAAACGATGGAAGACCAGGTAAAAAATTATGAAGTTAAATGTTTGGGAACATTGTGGTATGCCTTCATACTTTTTATTATCATGTACATTGAGGTAAAAATTTTATGTTTCTGAGTGAGAATGAAAGCTTAAAATGCATTAAAGCTGCTTTACAGCCACTTGGTGTTCATGGGGTGGGAAACAGATCACTCTCAAGCTCGCAGTTACCTTCTGAGAGCTGACAAGGTCAGCAGCCAATTTTCCTCTTACCAGCAACAGGTGATTCCTGGGCTGTAAACAGAGCTGGCATCACCTTAGCACACACTAAACTGAGCTTGACAGGTTAAATCCTGAGAAGGAATCTGATGGTGTTTTGGCTACATGAGTTTTCCATGAAATCATCACATTCATTCATTTGCTCCAGTAAAGATTCACCCCATAGTCCAGCCTATTGCAGAGTAAATCATCATTGTAAAAGCCAACACCTCGTCCTGAACATCAAACATGCTCATCCTTCTTACCATCTATTTCTTTCTGAAAACCACTAACAAGTATCTGTTGTGCAAACAAAGCAAAAAATGCAGACAAGATAATCAAAGTAATCACCACAGTAAAAGAGACTCCCTCACATGTCTGTGCCTATAAGAGCATGCAGAAATAAATAAGTCAATTTCCAAGCTTACTGCAGCGAGAAGAAAAAGGAAGGCTCTCAGTCACTCAGGTCACAGTGCCAGAATGGAACAACAAGGGCTGAAATTCAGTGACAAGGGCTGTATTTCAGCCCTGTGTTTAAGGACAAGCTGTGGTTCTGTACTGGTAGGATGGGATGAGCGAGCAGGGCAGTTGTCCTGTTTTAGTGGCAGGACATGCTATAATATTCCCTTACCCTGAGTCAGCTCTGGAGCTGTGTCCAGCACAGCCTCCTGCCATGCTCAGAACTGCACTAGTATCTCACCCTTTTCCCCAGCTCTTGTTCTCAGAGATCCTCTTGGAGCTGTAAACACAAAGGACGGGACACTCCTTTCAGCTCCCTTGCAAGATTTTTCTCACTTAAGAGCTCGGTTTAATTTCCTCTGCAATAACATAATCTACATTTTGCACCCCTGGTTACTATGAAATGAAGGGAGAGGCAGGAAGAGCAAGTCTTTGCATGAGCAATACTTTCAGCAGCGTCCCTTGCTGCACTGGTGTACACAGTCCTTCCATGGCATCAGACTTTCATTAAGTGAGATGGCTTGGCTGTGCTCTCTGTGTTGTTAATAATGTGTGCTGTGTAGGGCTGGGGAGCCCTGCTCCAGGCACAGCCCCTGCTGCATGCTCTTCCTTATTGAAATCTGTTTCGCTGTGTTTCAGTTTTATTTGTACAATGCACTGTACTTCGATTTTGTTTGTGTAAAGGCTTCCATAATTTCAGAGAGCAAAACTGGTAGCATTACCAGGTTATTATGGATCTCTTTTTGTCCTCCTGAGTTATCCAAGTTCAACCTGGATAGACTTGGGAGACAATCTGTCTGGTGCTGCCTCTGTATGAGCTCCACAGGTACAGCTCCCACTGGGAATTTTAGCTCAGCAGACCACTGAATTTTGCCTTGCATTTACAGTCAAAAAGATGAAGAAACCAAGCTCTTCTATTTTGCCATTAGGTAAGGCTCCTTAACACTGGGAATATTCTCATTACTACACAGCTGTTATTGTTGCAATAAAGTACCTTGAGACCTGCAAAAGGCCACTTTGGGCTGCCCACCATGTTCTTGTTCTCACTGATCTTATGTGTTCCTTCTTCCAAGTTTTTGCAGAGCACCTTAAAGAAAAATAAGCAGAGAAAAAATGGCCAGAAGAGTTACTGTCCCCTGGAGCTCATCCTGTCCAGCCTCACACCAACCTTGGGCAGCCAGGGGGCTGCTGGCTTCCTGCAGGACCCCCATACAAGCACTGCACTCACATCAAGACCTGACTGCTGTCTTGAGAAGCAGTTCTGCCTAGAAAGGAAGAAAGCATATTGCCCTGCTGTTTCACAGGGAACCAAAGCTAGCACAACATGTCATCTAAGACTAAATGTTTGCTACCATAAGGTCCATCCATCTTCTCTGGGAGGAGTCCCTTTTCCAGTCTCACTTGTGTTGGTAAAGGGGCAGCAAAGAGTCTTTTATCTGAAAGCTTGTTTCCCTGGAGATCAAAAGTGTATTCTTTAGTTTTCAAATCTTCCCTCTTTATCCTCACAGTTCCCATATACGGGAAAAAAAATGGCAAAATGTTAGGGGGAGTGCATATAAATCACACCAGCCGCTGATCCTCTTATCCAGTAACCATAACACATCATACGCTGAGAGTCTCTCTCTGAGAGAATAAAATAAATTACATTTTACTGGCCAGCATAATAAACCTGATGTTGGTTATTGTAAATTACTGAAAGCATAAAGGTATAGTCTTTATGTGCTCTTCTTCAAGTGTGGTATATGAACATCAAAGAAGGCAGTTATCATAGCTGCCCTTTCTCTGTCTCCGTCTTTGACAATAGATGGATCTCAGCCGATTCATTATCAAGTCAAGAGACAGAATTAGACAAACTGTTTGAAAAAAAACACTTGCTACCAAAGACAGTAAATTATTTTTGTTATAAATATCATAACTAAATATTTTGGCATTAAAATAACTAATTCTGGAATAAAATCATAAACAGAGCTTGTGAAAGGCAGTGACGATGATGCGTTCCTTACGAAAGTTTTAACAATGCTCAAGTTTTAGAAAAGTCACCCAAAGTCATATACCAGCCCAGCGCTCAGACAACCCCAGAAACAACAGTGCTTGCTTGTGCCAATGGTGCTGAAGTGAGGAAATCAAATAACCTGAAGTTACTTCACGGAATAACAGAGGATGGCTGCAAATTTTGCTTAAAAAAAAAATGAAATAAATCCCTGGGCAGCTGAATTTTTACTTGCAGATTTCTGCATCTTCTCCCACCAGATTGGCTGGATTTGGTGCTTGCTGAGACTCCCCATCACAACAAAACTTTACCTTCTTTCAAGTGACATGTATGACTCATCAGCTCAGTAATCATGACAAATAAACCAAATTTCCCATCTGTGCCATTGAAGTAAAGACCACTTAAAATCAGTGCCTACAGATGCTTCCTCAAACACACTGCAGCAAGTACAGGAGCAAGGAGCTGCTGGATCTCTGACCATCCAGTGTAAAGCAAGAGCAGGTCACCCTGAGAAGTGAGCCATGTGAGTCACTCAAATAAGAAAAGAGTGACTCACCTTGTCAAGAATGGTGTTTTAATTATGTTTCTTCTTGTAAAGATGCACCAACGATGGCTTTGTTTTATAAGTGCTCTGGAGCCCAAGGCATTCATTTGTATTACAGTTGGGTGCTTTTATTGTAAATTGTGTTTTCTATTGTTTCTCAGAAGAATAAGCATTTTTCCTTTGAGAAATCTAATACATTATTATTATTTCTGATTCCATAATTATTTAGATCACTGTGGTACATGTCAGCCACATGACTTGTGTGTATCCTTCTTTCTCCCCCTCTCTCAAAGGATTCTGTTGTTTGGATTATGCAATCATTTTTGCTAATACCAGGACAGATGGCCACAGTGAAAACACAGAGTGCGCTCTCTGATAGACACTTGCCAACATCAACAGGAAAGAACAAAATTCATGAACTTTTAGAGAGAAAGCACAAGTTCGCTCTTGAGCAGGGAACCGTATAATGCTTTTATGTGCACAGTAGCAGCCAATGACAATCTACAGACACGCAGGCTGCAAGACTAGAATAATCTAAAACAGGGCCTGAATTAACCTTGAAGGCCATTTAACAGAGAGCTGCCAATAGCCTGTTTACCACAGATGGCACAAGTCAGATTTGGATGGGATACAGCAAGCTGGAAACACTTTAGAAAGTATCTCCTGACTTCTGCATTTAGCAGAAGCTGATCTCCCCATCCCGTATGATATGTGCATTGCATTGATCACATGCTTTGATGCAGGAAAATGGAATCTCCTGTATCTCATTCCTGTAGTAGGAATTTTGGGTTGGGAAAAACAAAGGCACTTCATCTTGAGGGCTGCTGAGTCCTGACCTTCTAACTCATTCAGCAATTGAGTAAAAAGATATTCCTAAACACCGTTGCATAAAAATCTTCCCTAATAGAATTGTCTCTAGTCTATTCCAGAGCTTTGCTAGGCTACCCACTGGAAAGATTTCTTAACATCAACCCAAACTGCCACCCCACTACAATTTAAGCCCAATTTAATTGGGCTTATTTTGCAAATTTACAATTTAAGTCACAATTCCTTCCCTTCCTTTTTCAGCAGCCTTTTACACTTGGGAAGGCTCCTCCTCCATCTCCCCACAGTCACCTCTAAACCACTCTAAACTAGCACCCAGGCACTTAGCCCTCCATCCATGCAGCAACTTACACCACAATTCCTGCACCAAGCTCGTGTGAGGTGTGGGCTGGGCACCCCATATTACGTACAATAATACGTCAAGAATGGGCAAAGGCAGTTACCTGTCCAGTACTGAGATAATTTGGATTTCAGATGGAAGCCTTGCAGATTTGGGTGCTAAATTCACCAGACTCCAACTTACAAAAGGAAGTCTAACACATTTGGAAAATTTCCATTCTCACAGTCAGACTGGTTTCCCAGGGCACCTCTATTCTTCACCAAGAGAGAGACTCTTAGACGTCACCTAGCAACATCTGAAAATCCATTTCCTTCCTGTGGAAAGAACTCATGTTGCAGAATGCCACTCAAGAACAGGAAGATTAAATCAGAGAATCTCCATCACCCATTAAACATGCCTAAAAAAGACCAAAGAACTGGAAAGAATTAGATTTCAAACCAACATTCCTGTTACCATCAAAATTATGATGTTCAACTGAGCACAGATGATATGAGAAAGCCTGTGAACGTAAGAAGGCCATCTTTGCTTTATTGAGTGTGTGGTCTCTGACGCTGCCCATGCCCAGTTAAGGTTTGACAAAGCACATTAAATTCAAGAGTCTCAAAATAATTAACCCAAGCAAGGTGTAAGAAAAAGAATCAGGCGTCACTGCCAGAGTAAAGCTCTGCATTTCTTTAAAGCAAGTGACAAAGAACAGATCCCACTTAGGCCAATATTCCTCGTCTTTACAATCTAAATGCAGATGCATACATTAACCAGACACCCTAACAGAGCTTAGACCTACATGTTCCGTGAACTTAAATCTTAAAATGAAATGTAACATTTTTAATACCATGGAAATGTCCATACATGTTTCTCTGGTACTGAGCACTGTGTTCACACACACTCACAAGCACACCCTGGAACAGTATTTACTAATACAATTGTATTGATTTCAATCGGAAATGAGTAGCATAGATTTGGTTCAAGCAGAAGTAAAACACTGTACAAATTCCTGCTGTGAATATATGAAGGCTGTGTCTGCGCTGAAAGCTTTTTCTTTCAGTCTCTAGCAGTTCAATGCAGAAAGCATTGATACTGAGGAGAATTTCTCTTGATTTCTATATGAATGAGATCAGAAAGCTTTTTGCAGTTTTTCAGCTGCATTCCAAGTAAAATCACTGCTGTAAATAGCAGAAAGCAAATGAGCTGTGCCTGTGAGATGTTAGGATTCAAAACGAGCATTCTGTTGTGAATTTGATCCCACTGCCCCATGCAAAAATTGACAGAATGGCTTGGGCTGAAAGGGACCCTAAAGATCATCTTGTTCCTACCCCCTGCTGTGGGCAGGTCTGCCAGCCACTAGGATCAGGCTGCCCAGAGCCCATCCAACCAGAATTTGGGCTATTCCAAGGCTCTGTTTCTGATTGAAACAACCAACACCTCTTCAACTAAGATGAAGGATTGCGCATGCTCGTTCAGGCAGTTCATACTAATGTTGGTGTTTTGTGAAACTGAACTTCTGCTGAAGAAGTGTACAGGCTGGCTTTTGCTCTCCAGGATTAGGGCAGATTCCAGAGAACGAGTATCTGCCAAAGCTGTAGACCAGCCTCTGGAACTGTCTTCCAGTACAGGTCTATGGCTGACACTAAGGCAAGCAAATAGACAGAAAGGCCTGTTCTGACAAGAGCCTGGGCAAACTCCCCAGCAGGATCTAAAGTAGTTGTGGAGTGGCAATTTATTGCTGACAAGGAACGTTGTTTTTTTCCCCATTGTGACACTTCAAAACAGACTCTTTGTTATATTCATTCACATGCTAGACCAAAGAAAATGTCACAAACTAGAATTTAGCAAACTAGAATCCTGAGGCAAGCTAATTCTAGCTCTTCATTTGTCTTTATATTCTTCCCTTTCACTTATTCACATTCCTTTGTTTTGATCGTTTTTCCTCCAAAAACGTTCTTGACAAATGCACATTTTGTAATGAAAAAAGTTGCAAAGAACCCACCGCATCCTCACTGCTACTAGTTCAGTGTAGGCTCATACTAGTTCAGAGTACTTATACTAGTACAGTGCTACAGTAAAATAGAAGGATGATGTCATCTCAGTTTTTTGGTTGTTTTTTTTTTTTTTTCCATAAGACTTTTCCTCACAAATGCTATTTTGATTTAGAGGTTTTGGTTTAGAGCTCCTTGATGGAAGCACCGAAGAATTAAGAAACACAAGGTGATTGGTAGAGGTACCTTCCCCCAGATGTACCACTTCATTACAGCTGGTGGAGGCTGACAGAATTCCACTCATTCTATTTGCATGAGCAACTCCAAGGATTCCAATCATAGATAAGAACACAGCAATAAGAGTTTACCTCAGGGCTATGACACCATTGTTGTCAGTGGAGGTGTTTTTAATTTCCTACAGATCGCACCAAAGTGTTTCTCCCAGTAATCTATCAGCTGAAGTTTCCCATAAACATACTTGATAGCAAGGGGTCTCATCTCCCTCCAGCAAGTTATAAGCACGGCAAAATGAAGATGCATTTCCCACGTAAATTAAAATCATTCTTATGATTGCAGTAGCTGAATTCCCTAGAGAAGTGGCATGTTGGAGGTGGGAGGATAAACAAATATTCTAATCACATTCTTTTGAAAGCTGAAATTTGGTTTTCAAGATCTGATTTTATTTTTATTCCTTCTCCTAGTTCAGAGGGAACTATAAAAAAAAAAAAAAAACCACCTCAAAAACACATCCTGGTGGCTGGCTGGCTGCTTTTCAATCTGTGATGATTTATTTGCATGCTTATCTACCTTAGTATAATGATAGGTTTTAGATATTTTTCTTGTTTGTTACTCTTTTCACAGCGCATGCTGCACTGAATGGCGATCACTCGATTTCTAGTCAATGAGTGATTAATGCAGGTGGAGTCAATCCCTAACTCCTACAAACCAAGCAGAGTTCACTCACGCTTACAGTTTCATTGTCAGTATTTTTACCACGCTTCACATATGGGTTTGCACTGTGCATCTAGGAACACCAGCAGTAAGGAAGACTGAGATTCACATGCCTCTTCATACACTGGCCCAAGACCACACTACATGCAATGCAGACCACAGTTTGCATCCAGCCCAGGCACACTGGGCCTGGACCTGGCCCCATTTCCTCACAGTGAATCTAGCACTGCCTGCTGCATACTGGAGAGGACAGTGAAGGAGATATCAGCTGGCTTTGCAGAGGACACAAAGGGAAAACTGCAGTTTCCAAAAGATAACTATCTACCTCACCACTGTCCCAGAGGTCACTTCATAGTTCTGTTACAGCGCCACATATTTTGCATATTACCATGATCTGGTGGCTGCCTCCATACGTTTTAAAGAGCTGCTTTCTCTGCTTGCTGAGGATATCCAAGGTAAGTGCTACATGAATGACTGAAGCAAAACACAAAACCAAGGGTGAAGGGTGTTCAAATTGGCCCAGTACTGAACTCTCTTAAAGAATGCATCCAAAATACAAATTCTCATCAATTATTTACTAACCCTATACCTGTTTAAGATCTGTTTCAAAAAATATTTAATCTGTTTCAAGAAGCACTAAAGGTAAACATGGCAAGTTCACATTTATCAGAGCAGAGCACGAGCATATAAGATGTTATTTTCTCCGCCATGGGGAAACTCTGGAAATGAATGTTTGCACCCATCAAAACATTTTTTACTGTCTGTTTTGTTCAATAGAACGTAACAACAATTGCAAAGCTCAGTGGAGACAACTTGCATTTAGTTAGGGTAGGTTTCTGAGGTCTTAACTGAAGCTACAGAGAAAAACCTCAAGTAAGAAATGCTTGACCTTGAGAATATAAAAATGGATGTCTCAACAGCTCTGTTTCACAGACAGTGGAAAGTTTGATCCCCTTCCAACAGGGGATTTCAAAACCTTAAAGGCTGTTGCAAGTCAGATTGTTGTTCCTCAGCCAGCTCTTGTTAGAATAGTCATAATAACCATAATCAGAGATTTATGTATCGTCTTTTATCCCTACAGAACTTAAAGCCATTTGCAAGAGACTGTGATCATAAAAAGCATGTACAAAAATATATATCACACTCATACTCCTCACTAAGCAAAAGAGGCCAGCCTGCAATGAGACATAACAGCTGCTAAAGAAATCACAGCATTAGCCTCAAAGAATAAATACAAGGAAAATATAATAACTAATTAAATAGCAAAGGGGATTTAAATAGGCGAGTTATAATCATTATAACCGAACTTGGCTGGAAGATGAAAGCCAACAAGGATGTACTATCAACCAAGAGGTTGTGTGGAATCAGTGCATTAACTGTAATGAGGAAAAAGATTTACAGTTGCACCTGCCTCTACAACCCCAGTTTCAGTCCCTAAACTGAGCACCAAGCCCCAGTACCAGCTGATGCAGTACAGAACGAGCCAGAGGTCTCTGCATACAGTTCACTGGAGTCCCCCATTAAGTTACCTCTTCTCCATAAACATTTCCTCCAAGACCACAAAAATGAAAGCAGAATGTCACAGAGGCAGTGACACAATAGCTGCTCACATGTACTGCTTCTGATCTCATAGACAGGGTAGAAGATTTTTAAAGATTATTTTTCCCTTCCATGTGAATACCAATCTGTTCAACTCTGCACAGAAAATTTGAAGAGAGGTTTTTGTATCTATAAAACAACAACAACAACAAAAAAAAAAAAAAAAAAAAAAAAGAAATTCAGTTAACGTGATCCTAAACAATCTGAAAAGACATTTATCATTCATGCAACTTCCGGAGATCCAAAGGCCAATTTCACATCATCTGGGGCTTAAATTCATGGAAAGCTCCTGTGAGAGCTCCCAGGGCTGCAGACATGCATTCCCCATTCTTGATGTTGCCAAACACGTGAAGGATATACTGCAGTGCGTTCACATTGAAAACACTTTAAATATTACTGTGTCAAAGAGCAAAGCAGAGCACGCTCTGACGAGGAAGAAATTTCCAAGAATTCACTGAATCAGGCTTCAGCTGAACTCAACAGCTTCTGAAGGAAGGCTTTCGCTTGGAGAAAAGCAGCTGCCTTCTGTCAAAAGCAAAGAGGAGACACTGTGAGGCGTGGCGTAGCAGAAACACAGTACCCATGCAGGGCAAAATGCTGCAAAGAAGACTGATGGGAACTTTGCCATTGTCGTGAGAGAGACAATGTTTGTAGATGGTTATCACCACAAGGAACACTTTTGCACCAAAGTGAAAAAGGAGTATAATAGTGCAAATGTTAGCAAGAGAGATGGATGAGATGCTGAGTCTCATGGATCTGTTTGAATTTAATTAGAAGTAACTTTCCAAAATTGTAACCGGAATCCTCTCACACCAGGTTGCTAGCTTGCTATATTTATGATGTTGCATGAAAGCCAACGTATCAAAGATTAGCCAAAACACTACCTTGGCTTAACTTTTTTTCAAACCAATAAAGTATAGTTGGACTCTGAACACTACGCTAGAAGCCTCTTAGCTGAAGTGGTTCAGAAAAAGATACAGCTTATGCAAACTGAATACTGGTAGCACTGCAATCTCACCACAAGCAGGTTCAGGACCACAGTTAATGACAGGGGAGCAATTACAAATGGCAAACAGCTTCAGTCAAAACCACATCTACTCCAGGTAATGATTTTCTATCTTCAGCACTGTTCTCTGCTGAGTAATTTCCATCAGAGAAAATAGCAAACAGCACCTTAGAAGTTCTGAATGCATCACAGAGAAAAGAGGAAAATGAAAAGCAGACCCTCACTGTAATTAAGAATGCCATTTCTTCTTTTAAGGAAAGGCCTCTCTGAGGAAGGAGCACAAACACAGCTCTGCTTGTAAAGCTGTGTTCCTCTGTATTCTCACAGAGGCTGAGAAGTTCCCAACAGCATAGTGAAGGCTGCCTAATGTTTCTTATTAGGCACTAAAGAAGTCTTGGCTAGCGAAATCCCTGAGAAAAAATTAATAAGGCTGGGTTTGAGTTGCTGAAGAAATCAAGCTCTGCATGGATACCTCAGTGGTGTGTTACCAGATCTCTATAAGCACTGTTAAGTTCTGTTGATCGTATGCTCTGTAATATCTATCAAAGTTTCCATATATCTTGGCGAAGGTCTGCCAGCAAAAGAAGGCTTTGTTATTGCAAGTTGCTGCAGACTCTTGGACTCTTAGGCAGTCTGCTTGGTGATGGAAAACTTATGTATTTAAGGCTGGATTTAATGCTGCACTGTCACTTTGTTTTCCTTCTGAAAGATGGTAACTGTCTGCTTATAACTGATGAGGAAAAAAAAAAACCACCTCTCTTCTCTGCATCCTTTATATAAAGCTTGGAGCACTGCTTTCCCAAAGACTTGCATACAAAAAAAAAAAAAAAAAAGTGAGATTTCTGTCTCAGATTAGGAAGCTGCGCCCCTCCAGCAAGCCACAGGCCAGCTCAAATCCATCTTCAACTGCTCTTCTACCAACACTTACTGGTATTAGTAAGCACACAAAGATTCAATGACAGATAGACTTAAGGCTTCGCAAGACAAAGGTTCAAGTTTCAGTCGAACACTTCACTTCAATCCTACCATTCGTACATAAGTGAGTTTCTAGTGTGCATTTTGCTGACAGAAAATAATCCAGACACTACTAAATCCCTCTCCAAAAGTGCTTTTAAAGAACAGTTGCTCTCCAGTTGCATCTAATGGGTATTAAGCAAAGTTATACAGTAACTTCTGTGAACTGAAGCAGCTTGCCCAATCCCATCAAGAATGAGTATTCAAACAAGGCCACTTTTCTTCCTCATCTGTGTACAACTTGCACCACATTTCAAATCCCCAATGAGTCAGCAGAACACTCGAGCTTCAAGTGTAGGAAGAAAACAAAATGAGAAAGCCACTAATAAAAAAAGTCCTGTTAAGCAAACCCCCAGCATGAACTGTATGACAGGTGGACCACATCCTAGATGTGCCCGTGAATATGACCACCTAACTGTGCTGCATACTTTTAAAGTTGTCATTGTTTAAACAAAACAGAAAAGAAAACAAAAAGAAAAAAGAAAAAGAACAAGAAGAATTTCACTGTTTCTCCATACTGACTGTTCCACATTTGGCTGCCACAGAGGAGATTAGCTGTCTGTTCTCACAGCAGTTACACGGAGGAGGCACATTGCCATTAGCCAGAGCCAGGAACCAACAGTTAAAGTGAGATGCTTATCCTAGTTGTCCATTCTGTAGGAATAGTGACAGAGAAGTGTTTTATTCATGCCGATAAGCAATTTTACTATGAACTGTTTAAGCTCTCGTGCCAACATCTCGGCTTGTCTAAGACAATGCTATATATCTTAATTAACTGTAACTGATCTGACTGCTGATGGGAAAAATACATACTCAATGTGCTTATGACTCAACATTCAACCAAAACTACAGAGGTCAAGAAAGATCAGGATCAACTCTTTCCCGTCACTGGATCAAAGAGCTTGTTCTAGCTCCAGCTCAAAAAAGAAGCCATTTAGTATTTTGTCTCTAGCAAAACTAGCCTTCGGTCAAGTGAATTCAGAGTCACTGAAAAATACTACATCAGTCCAGCCGTACATAACCAGAACACACAATTCCTGCCATTTAGTGACTTAAGGGGGGAACTGGTGTTGTGATTAAACTACTTTATTATTATTATTATTATTATTATTTTTAATCAGAGGAAGGAAGAAAGTACTATGAAAGTGTAGACAATCCTGAAAGATTTTGGAAGAGATAAACCCTCAAGTGACATGGTAGAACTAGAAGGACAGAAGCAGAAGAGACAAAATAAATATACAGGAAACACAAAAAAGATTAGCAAAGTATGATAGCTAAGTGTAGCAGCAGCTCAGACAGTAGGAAACTTTTAGAAGATGGCAACTTATTTGCTTAGGAAGGAACAAAAATAAGAAACATGGAAAATGACAAATGGTTGAGCAGCACTTGAAGGCATGAGATAAGATACCTGAGTTACAAGGTTGTACACTTGCTGCGTTACTCTCACTGTCCAACATCAGGTATTTGATTTTCTTGCTGCTTAAAGAGGTTGCCCCCAATTCCTCCATTTTCTTCCTTGCTGCTGAAACAGGAAAAAATTTCTATAGACAATGAAACGTTATAAAAAAGACAGAAAGAACTTCAGCTGCCGCTCACAATGTCTTCTTCTGTCACTTCTGTCTTTAACCTTTTCTGTTTTCAATTTTCTTTTTTTTTTCATTTTTTTTTCTATTTAACTGGGGGTGACAACAGCTGTGGTTGTTTTGTGTTTTGTTTTGGTTTTTTAATTTCACTTGAGATTTTGTAGATGGGATTTTCAAAGAAACCAGGTTTTTCTACTAAAGGGAAAGGAAGAAAAAAAAAGAGTTAAAAACAGTAATAACCAGCCTAAATTGGATTTCAAGACTGCCTTCAGAGTGTTATTACATAGACTGGATGATGCCACATGAAATTTTGTTTGGAAAAGATTCCTATCCTTGAAGCAATGAAGAACTACACAGTAGATAAGAAGAGGTCTTCATTGTGGAAATGCCAGAAACTGGACAATTTCAGCCCAATCATTTGGTTTTCTGTTTTTCAGTGCTCTGGCACATTGCAAAAAGTACATAGGAATCTGCCCACTTGCCAGTAGCTGAATGAATCACAATCACCCTCAACAAATAGAACAGGCTAAATATAGGCACATAAACAAAAAACATTACAGACTTGCAGTGAATTAATTTACTTGCATGTTACACAAGATTAAACAGCAAACAGAATGGAATTTGTGGAAGTGACAACAATTCTTTTAAAGCTTAAAAAGGATTTGGGTTGAGCTCTGCATTGCAGTTGAAAGTGACGCTGGTTTTCACATGAACAGCTTACTTTGCAAATTATGTTCTTGCTATAACCTGAGAACTTCTTGTTACAATTCTTTTTTAAACGAGAAACAATAAAGTGACAAGTTTTACAACGGTATGGAAGATTTAGATGACTTTTAAATCTGCAGCTCCCCTATAGTTTTCCATCTCTGCAGGAGCATTTTTCCTCTTCTTAAAAAGGACTTCTCCCCAGCTGAAAGCAGGCCAAAATATAACAAATTTCCTGCAAGGCCATAACTTTAAAAATCGTGGAATGTATCTACTTTTAAATAAAAAAAAATAATCAGAATTAAGAACAAGATCTGTCTGTACAGGGTTCTGAGTAGCCTGATCAAGCTGTAGGTGTCCCTGTTCATTGCAGGACAGTTGGACTAGATGGGCTTGAAGGGTCCCTTTCAACTCAGACAATTCTGTGAACTATCAGACTCTTTCTTTTCCCTGGAGCAAACAGTCACATGTTGCTGAACTAAGGTAGAAATGTATATGTCAGGTTTCTCTGGGCTGGGCATCCAGGAGCACTCCAAGTCTCCCAGCTGGCTGCATCCCAGTTCCATGTCAAGGTCCACCCTACCCACCAGCCAACTCATAGCACCCTCATCCTCACAACACAAGGGGTCCAAGCCAGGGGTGCTGGTCTCCAACACACTGAACCTCAAGTAAGCAAATATTATCAGTAATGCCAGAATTTAAAGTCAAAGAGAGTAGTAAAATCCATACCCAGGAAAAATAAAGATGCAGAACTTTCGCCCTGATGTTGATAGTCAAGTCCTGTGGGTCACCTAGGAAGGTAGGAGGGTACTTTATTATTAGCAGTTGCTGAGAAGCAGCTGTGTAAGCTTTCTCCTGAATACTGATAGTGGGTTGAGCAAGAGCTTGATTTACAACACTCACATTTCCCTTGGTTGTTCACTCTGCTATATATACGTCAGAGAACACCACAGAAAATTCTGGCCTGTCTTCAGCTTAAACTACTAGTGCAATACTTGGACTCACACATCTCTCACACTATAGATGTTTTGCTGGTATGATATTATATTCAAGATGAGGATGAACCGTGGCTGTAAGCAGCATTTGTGTTCCGCTTTCAGAACCCTTTGAGTTCCCAGATAGCTTTTTTTGTGTCATAGGTCAATGTTCTTAGTAATAGCTGACTTTATAAATGAAAACCTATTATTAAAACAAGGCAGAATACAGTATGAGGACGTTCACCTTCACCTTGGATTTTTTCATCCTGTCAGGGACAGAGCAGGGAGTTAAGGCTGGGATTATTTTTCAGCTGCTCTGTACACCAGCTCATTTCACACATGGCAGCACTGGGACTTCAGACACTCGTATGGAATACTAATCATCAATGGTTTTGATCACCCATAATTTAAGTTTAAAATTGAAGCAGTCACAAACAGCTGGGAAGCTCCAGCTGATATTTAAAGATCATGCTTTGCCCATTCTGATGTGAAGAAAAAAAAAAAAAGACAGCTGATTTTGGACCAAATTCAGAATGGCTTGGCCTAGGATAGCGCTGGGAGCAGGAGCTTGTTGACAAAAACTGGGTTTTTTTTGACATAAAAAGAACAAACTGTAGAAAATTTTCTGGAGCTTCTGCAAGAATAGCTACATGACTTTAAACAATTTCTGTTATTAATAAACTGCTTCATTAGCTTCAGAAACCAGGACTCTTTCTAAAGATTATCTGTTTAACAAATAGATGTACATACAAAAGAAAACAAAATCCTCCCTATTTAGTTATCTACTATGTGAACATAAGCTTAACTTTCCCCCCTGAGAAGTATAATTTTTCTGAAATATAGGGAAGCACTGGCAGCCGATCACAAGTTACGATCCTGATAACAGCAGATGTCAGCATTAAATCATCTGAAAGCAGCTCAGCTGACCCAGGTTCAACACATCCATTGAAGCTTTACAAAAAGCCAGCTGCACTCAAAATATAAGCCAAAATTTCAATTACATTGGATAAAATCAAAACATAAATTTAGTTAAAGTTCTTGCAGGAAAGCAATTTGGCTGATTGCTTATTGGGTGAATGCAGCTCAGTCCTGGCCCTGAGAAGCAGGCGGTCACAGACACACCACAGCTACCTGGAACCGTTTGAAGAAGTTGCTTGCTACACTGCTCATACATCTGGTTAAAAAAACAACAACAAGCCTAACAACATAAAGTATATAATACTCAGAACCATGGAAGTTACTAAGCATTTATTTTCTCATTTTTCCAGAGCCTGAAGGTTGGAGAGGGAATGAGGTGGTCTCATCCATCTGGAAAACACACTCAGCAGACTTGCAGCCCCATATGGTGTTCCTATGGGAACTTCAGCTGCTTAAGAAGGTAAAGATGCATTCTGTATTTATGTTGATGCAACTCTTCTTGATGGGCCTTCATTTACTACCTCACCTTAATGCAAAATGATTAGCTGTGGTTTGAATCCTAGACTCTGTACAAATGTGGTAGAAGAGGTTTTCAAAAGCATTTAACTGTTAATCCAATAAAGAGAAAGGGCCTACACTAGTTACTTAACTCATTTTAAGGGAATGAGTGACTTGCAGGAGTGAGGATTTCCCTGGCAAGTGAGTGGGTTTCCCTGGCAAGTGCCTATCAGCCACCCCGTGGTTATAAGCCCAAGAGGCACAGAGGAGGGCTGCATTTACCACTCCGAGTGTTGCTCACACACACTGATTTATCATTAGATTTCTCCCAGCAGCCCTGGCTGTGTTTTGGTCCAGGATAGATGGCCAGAAGGAATGTGAAGAAAGAATCAACCAACACTGAATATAAACACATGTTCACAAACATCTGCTCAAATTTATGAATTCCATTAAGATGTGCTAAGTCTGCTTTAGAAGGAAATTACTAAGCAAATACTGCATTATTTAATCTAATTTTATGTTCTATGACGTCTCATATTGCTCCACTGCAAAACAAGGTCTGAAAATTCATTCTTCCATCACATAGAACTCCTGGAGGATTTTACCTCCTTTCCAGGTGTTATATTCAAATGTTTATACATATGCCCTTTTTCCAGAGGCAAAAATAGACAACCTAATTACAAACACCTATAATAATATTTGCATTTGTTTCTATTTGTTGCAATATGAAGAAAACAGTGAAGGGTAAAATTACTTAAAAATATAGCTACACAATAAATCCTGATCTGGAGGAATTTTGCAATATGCTGAAACTTGGTTTCATTCTGACTGGAAAGTCTCCAAAGGCATGTTTTTCCATAGGAAAACGCCGATTCATCAAAATCAAAGCATTTAGCAATTGTAAAAAGCCAACTACTGTGGAAACCTATCTTGTACTGGAAACATGCCCAGACTCCTGCCAGCCTGCCTGCAGCTCTGCACTGCACAGATGGGAAACCAAATTACCAGGAAACTGAAGATAAAAGGCTTGACATGGAGATAAAAACATGCAAGGCCCATTAGCTCCTGCTTCCACTATCCTGACCTTCCAAGGTTTTCAGTCTGACACAGCTCACCTGGAGACTTCATTGCTCACAGAGGAGTTGGGGTGGTTGAAGGTGCAGATGTTCAGGCTCCCAAGGCCAGGAGGTCCCACCCCTAGCTGAGCCCCACTGTTCTCCTGCCCACACTGGGATGCTCAGTCCTATTCCCTTTACCATAAAGTGCTTAAGTTCCATAGGGAGATCTTTTGCCCAGCTGGAGATCATTTGGTATTTCCATTACTCAGAAATGGGCCCAGCTCTCAGACTTGCGATGTGCAGTTATGGAAACCCAAGGGTTGCACCTTTCCTCCTTATCCAGTGAATGATACTGCAATCACTCACACCAACAGAAGATAATGGAAGGCTCAAAAAATTAGTGCTTGAAGCATGCAGTCTGGACAATTATAACTTGCAAAATAAAATTTGCAGAGAAAGTCACGATGAGGCTAGCTAAAAGTCTAGCTAAAGTCTAGCTAACTACTGATCTAAATATAGACGTAATGGCAAAGAGCTTGTGCCAACAAACAATTTTCTCTCAGCAATGAGCACAGAACAACATGATGATCCCTGTGCTCAGATCTGCCAGCCAGCATGCAGGTGAGAGTGCACAGCTCAACACATCGTTATGAGCAACTTCACCACCTCTTCCAATGCACAGGTACTTCCCTGGGCCATCATCCACTGCTATTCAGTCATTCCCTTCTCCTTCAACAACTGTCTGCATGCCAAGAAATCCAGCTCTACCTCTCCTCTTTCTTTCATTTGAATGCTGTTTCTCAGAGTTGGAGCCAGTAACAACAGGGGACTGCATGAGCAGCGGATGCTCAGCATAAGCAAGCCAAACAACTTCAGACCCTTCAGGAGTAGGTTTGTTATAATGGGCACAAGTGTTTTGAAATCAGTGGTGACTTTAGATGTCTCTTTAAGTCTAATTCAGCAGAACTTTTGGAAACTGGAGCTGGCTACTCTCTAAGTAAGCCACATGGCAGGGAGCATGTGGATCGGATACCCCAGAATTCAAAATAGTTGCCCACCAGTATTGACGGGATAGGGAGTTTAAGCTTCCAAAGCAAAAGGAGAGCAAAATTCAAATACCAAGAACAGATGTTATTGACTTAACCGGAATTTACTGCAGAAATGGGCAGTTTCAGGTTTTCTTCAGCAATTAAATCATGTTTCATCATCTAGATGTACTAAACAACGAGGTTTTCTGTAATAAAGTTAAATATAGATAATATCCACTGGCCTGTATATGGAAAAGCATCTCACAAATGTTCACCTCTCAGCATGCAACTGGGATGCAGGCTATGAAGCACAAATGGGTCCATCATAGTTCTGAAAATTGCCACATACAGCATCAAGCAATTTACAGTTTCTTACAAATGGTAGGACCTACATCTTCTAACGTGGCAATCAAAACTGAATTGACAATTCTTCCTATTTCTCTTAATCTTGTTCTCGAAATAGATTTTCACGCTTGCTCTCTTCCAGTATTCTGGATGCTTTCCTTTCCTGACAGACCTCAAAGACCTTCCTTTATAGCTCTGATATAGGGAATTGGCTGAATCAAAATATTATGAAGCTCTTACCATATTTCGCAACTTCACATGCCAGGGGAATTCATCTTAACCATGCGGTTTACTTCCCGAGAAACTTCTCTTTCTCTCCAGAGAACATCTCTGTTCACTTTAATGGGGTTATTCTTTGGGAAACTCTCAACTGGAAGCCAAAACAATTATGGAGATTGCAAAGACAAAATTCTCTGAATCTTTCAAGTATTCCTTATCAGAAATTTTGCAACTAGGACCATACAAAGAAATCCGAATATTTCAGTTATCAGAAAACTACAGTACCCTCGAGGAGTGACACACCAAAGATCTCTACAAGGAACACTACTAAGCACAACAGGCAGGGAGATAAGAGGAACAACAAAAATCTAATAAAATTATAATGTAGGATTTCCATCATTCGCTTCTAAACTTGTCTTCTGTCAGAAAGCATGACCTTCAGAGAATCATTTCTTGGAACAACTCGTTCTGGAGCACACGGGGGAGAGGATGTTCTGACCCCTGTCCTGAAAATACACAAGCTTGTCTTGGCGCAGCTCGAGAAGCAACTCTACCAGAGCTGGTAATGAACACTTACTGCCATGTATAACTGAATGCAATGTCCTTAAGGGAAAAATCACCGGGGAAGGGGAGAAAAATAATAATCAAAGGACACAGAATACCCAATAAGGGGAGCTTTTTCAAAACTTTTTTAAAGACACCCTGAAGCATAAAGATAAAAATTGATGTTCTTTGCTCTTGATTTGTTTGAATCAAAAACATATCCGTTAAAAAAGAGAATATAACCCCAATTGAACATAAGTAAACAAGAAACCAGAGTTAAATTCACTCATAGTTGAGGCCAACATCTTCCACGCAGCTCACAGGCATTGATCCAAAAGTATATGATTATCAGAGAGGAAATTTCCCCTTAATCATGTCAAGTCCTAAATCCTAGTATCTCCATTGATTATTAATCTATGTTGTCCAGGATATTATAGAGTGGAGCTCAGTTTTATCAGTTACCTACTGACATATCCAAGAGTAGTCTAGCAGGTACACTACAGCATACACAGCCTTTTCAGGACATAAAAATGAGAGCTATCAGTGATTTTATGAACTTGACTGCCAGCCACACAATACGAAAATATAGAGTCTAAACAGTTTTGTTTGTTCATTTAAGCATTGGGAAGTTTGCACAAGAATTGAGAAGAAAGGAATTCGCTTGCTGAATGTAACCATGTTTTATAGCCATCTACTGGAGGGTGTATTGCATCTTCCTTTGAAGACACTGAGATGGTCCTACCATTTGAGACAGAGAGCTAATTAGGTGTGACTTCTGCTATGCCTGTGTGGGTAGATATGAAGAGGTGTCTATAGCTTGCATATTTACAAGGACAGTATGAGCTGAAAAGGCCACCATATCTTGAGAATTTGCACAGTTACTGGAATAAAGTCACAGATTTCTCTAGTCTGCAGAGCATCTTTTTCTGTTGATTAGGTAGTCCACAGGTGCTTGAGATGTAGCACAGGTATAGTTAACTCTGCCTCTAAAAATGAAGTGCAAGTAAAGACGTTTATTAATCCCTCATTCTTAAGAAAAGGGATGTGATAGGATTTTAAAAGAACAGTAGGAAGGAAGGGTCTGCTCTGATTAATCTCTCCCAGGTGCACTACCCCTGGAGCAGAGTGACTGGTTGCTACAGGCAATGCTGGTTGAGATTTCTTCCTGCAGCTGCTAACAAACTAAACAACAAAACAGTTCATATGGTCTTGTGCCTTGTTTTCTCAGAAACACAGTTCCCACAGATAGTCACAGAGCTGCCCCTGAGCAATAAAACTGAAAGGGTGCACATATGTAGCCCTTGCAACTCCTGCAGCTCTTCTGGTATAGCCCTACTTGGATTCACCACATTCCTCTCCTCTGCTCTCAAGGCCTGGAGTGGACCAGCAGGCTCTAACTACCCCAAGCGCTCCAGTCACCCTCCTCTGTAATCCTCTGCTGCAACCTCTTCCTTCATTAAGAGTTCATTTGTTTATGTCCAAGCCTGCTCCAATATCACAATGCTGTGTAATCTTATACCATCCTTCCATAAAAACAGCAAAGGTATGAGAAGCAATGCTGTGAAGTCTCAACTGCACTGCCCACTCATACCTGCCACCCACTAGACTGGGAGATGCATTTGGTCCTCCTCTGAGGCATGCAGTGGGCACACTGCACCTGGCTTCATACCTTGCCGAACCTTTGCTTGACTTCCACACTTGTGACCTCAAACCTGCCGTGTCACCACGGATGTGTGTCTGGTCTCCTGGCTAGACCTGGCTATTCTCAATGGTCCTTTGAATCCATGACCTGCTATTACATCAGTTGAATGCTGTGCAACCAGACCCTTGCTACATAGGTAGCTGCTCGCTTGTCACACTGTCACCTCCAGCTCCCCTTCCCTCCCCAGGCACGCCATCCTAGTACACAAGACATTCCAAAACAGCCACCACAAGCATCTGCTAAACAGCACCCATGTTTCAGCTCACGCAAATGGTCCAGTATTATATATCTGCTGGATCAATATTTTAAAGAAACTGCTACAAGTATCAATGCTGTGGTTGCCTCATCTTCAGAAAACTAGGGAGAGTTAGACTAATGTGGATGTTGTGATGGAAAGTTGTTTGGCTGACTTTGTGGGGGGTGCTTTCCATCCCTTTGTGGAGCCGTGGTTTATTTTGTTTCTTGTTTTGTTTCTTGATCGTTTGCCAGCATCCTCTGGGATAGATTCTTCCTCAGCATTTTCTGAATCTTTGTCAGTACAGTCCAACTGTTCCTCCTTCCAGCTCTCATACACGCAATGACTCAGCCTTGGCTATCACTTTCCCTTTATTGAACTTCATGACAATTTTTTCAGCTGCGCTGCTGTGTGGTCAAAACAAGTATGTAAGCACTGTGCCAAAAAGGAATTTCAAACAACAGAAAGAAAAAGCAAGAAAGATGCTTGCTTTATGTTAAATGATCCCCGTTTTGTGTCTCAATGCAATATGTACTGGAATTCTGGCACTTATCTAACTAGGACTGGTGTGACCAATACAATGCTTAGATGTAGCTAAACATGTAGAAAGCTTTAGCTGAAAAAAAAGCGTTGAATTTCCCTCTTGTTTCATAGGCCCCCTACCACATTATCAGTGCGCACTAAGAAGATGCCTTTAAGACCTGAGAAAGGTAAGTGGTGGAGTGAGTAGCAGAGATGGAGTCACAGACATGCAAGACGGATTAAGGGGCAAGACTCTTGAATTACTACCCTGGGATTGCTTGCAAGCAAAATAACCCATTAATATTATTATTATTAAAGGCAAGTATGACTGAATCAGCCACTGGAGTTTCACTGAGAAAGACCATAGGGAGCAAGTCCCCAGTCAGAAAGAGGATAAGGCAGCTGAAGAAATTGGGAATCCATCTAATAACTTAAAACTTTCATTTCCATAGATAAAAGTGGGTAACAGACTCCTCGTTCAGAGAAACCTGGTTCTTTTCCCCCCGCAATTCAGTTCTAATTGAAAACATACAGGGATGGAAAAACCTTAACCAACTTGGAACGATGTATGCCTTCCTGGCTCACCAAGGAGCAACGCTGGCACTGTGATGAGAGATTCTTAATACCACCACCCACAATATAGCATAAGTTCTCAATTTAAAAAGTCTCTGTGCTGCACCACATCACTACGTAGTTATTAAAAGTTTGATGCATCCATGTTTCCTTAGCTGTAGGATAATTTCTTTCTCTGAAATTGAGCCTGAGACAATGAAAATCCAAACTGAAACCTCAATTCAGATGTACAAGAACAGCCCACATTTTTTTCCCCATGTTTCAAAACTTAGAGAAAGACTCAGATTCAGTAGAAGCATTTGGTAAGTTGTGCATGCATTTTTCCTCTCTTGCTCAAACTACTTTCATCACCAAGTTGAGATCTACTGCAGTATTTTACTCTGAACACCTTATAACTTATATTGATTTCTCTGTCAAAGCTCTTGATCTATTGATTATTAGAGCTCACAGACCCAGAGATCAAGTCTTGCTTTGACTCAAAAGCTGGAATATTTTTTTTTTTTGCTTGTTTTCTAGAGAATTGTTAGTCCCAGCTGCTGCTGGCCAGGGGACACACGAGGCCTTTGCTGTATTCTTGTATTCTTTGTTCTCTTGTAAAAATTCACCAGTATTCAGATTTCTAATTCAATGAAGACACACTGTAAACAACTCCTCCTCTCAAAGTCTTTTCTAGGTCACAGCCAGGTTTTCAGACATCTTCCCCGAGAGGGACGTGTTGTTGCCTCCCCTCAGGACACCACTTATATAACCACATGCTCTCAGTGGTGACGCAAGCCTCGTGCGTTCCCGGCCACAGCAGGACAGTGTGCGAGACATGCAGCCTCCGGGAAACAGCGATTCAAGTTATGATAATGCTCCACTTGGGATCTCAGTCTGGAGATGGGCCTGAACTGAAACAGAGGACAGATGCATGTATTCTCTAAAAATCATAACTATTTGTTTGCACACAAAGGATCACCAGGGATACTATGTGGCTTTTCTTCTACCTCCAAAGTAATCTGCTCCCAGCTTGACTGAATCCACTTCTACGCCATGGCTTACCCTGCTCAGCCCTGAAAACAGGAACCTTGTTATTATTATATTTATTTATCTTGTAGTGTGGTTATAGGAAAGGGATGGAACTGCAGGGACAGAAACATCTCTAGTCCATTATTTCTCTGTCAAACTCTCAAGGGGCCAACAAATATGGATTCTGTTCCTTTCTTATAGGATTTCTAAAAAGTTAACTTATTTGAATGAATAAGAATGAGCAAAACCAAGGTAACGTCTTCCAACTCTATGAGACAGCTAATAAGCAAGCTCAGATTATATTTACTATGGACTAAATGGTGCAGCTTCTGTCTCTCTAGTTGTTTCAAGGAGAACAGATGCTAATGTTCAAGAAATGATGATGCTTGCATTAAAATGCCTTGTTCTTTTTGAAAAGTTGAGTTTGATAAACAGGATTTCAATAAATGACAACGTTGTATAAAGGTATGTGATGATATGCTGAAAACCAGCAAGGACAACCAAATGGCTGCAGTACACAAATCGTTGATATTCTTATAACCCTAGTAAGGATCTGTGCAAGGGAGCACGTGGGAACACATAAGGGTTTTACTTTCAGATCTGATTTTTTTAATTATCTGTACCACACTACACAGCCACACTATAACAATGCATACTATGGCTTAAGGGAGATCCAATTTAAGGAAGATAAATCAGAAAGGTGTGTTTGTGATGGTGAATCTGTGGAAGTACTGATCCACACAAGACAGAATTCTCTAAATGTTTTCCAGTTTTAGGCATTTAATAATATTTGGTTAGGAGACCCCTGAAACCCCAGGCAACCTATGCACAAGACAGGTAGGTGAGCAGTTGGCAAACATGAAACCATAGGTGTCAAATGAGCTCTGTGTTCTGCCTCACTGCCAAACCTGACCTATTGGGTGGGGAAAAAAAAAAAAGTCAATAAAGGAATGTGTTCACAGTACAGAATGCACAACATGGATGTTTGTGGTGTGACATCAGAGACGCAGTACTGACATTTAGCACTCAGTGTGGGAACTTCTCATCTTTTCATGAAAGGATTAATTCTGGCTCCAACTTCACCCATCAGGAACCTCTAGCCATAAAATTAGCTGGCTCGGGAGGGAGAGCTGAGGGGCTGATTTTTTTAGTTGATGTTTTGGTTTTAATATGTGGTCATTATATTTTAAAAGATTTTGTTTGTTTTCAATTTCAACACATCTTTACAATTTCCATTAGACATGACAGGAAAGAATGAGAAAAGGGAAACTGAAGAGATGTCAGACTAAGAGCACAAAGTTGTGCCATGTCAAGGAAAATGACTTGTCTTCATCTCATGGAAGAAGTTATTCCCATTTAGTCTGAAACTAGTTTTCCTCCATGTTCTTCATAAAAATCCAAATGATCTTTAAGCTGACTATATTGGGGAACATTGAGATGATTTTTAGGCTCAACAGAAGGAAGACAGCTATGTTCAATTTGGTCATGAAGAAAAAAAGGAAATCCACAAAAAATTTAATCTTTACCATTTAAGATGAATAAACCATCCAGTAAAGTAACGTGACGACAAAACTATTTTCAACCAAGGATAAGCTGGAAGGAACTTCAATAACTTTGCCGGGAAGGATTTTTGCAATAGAACCTTGTACAGTAGGCCATTTCTATTTACACCAATAACTTCTATAAGAAATTTCTCTAAGAAATCTGCAAGGTTACAAGTTTTCTCCAATGCATTCTGGCCTCAGATTCAAGCTTTCATCTAGATAAACCTGAAGGTATTTGAGGGAGTCTTATGACTGACTAGCTGAGATTTTTTGTACAGTGTTAGTTTATCTCCGTTATTCTGAGAGTACAGGCTAACTTATTCCAGGAGACAATATCTAAATGCAGATCTCCGTTATTTTTAAATTGCAAGTTGCAAAGGTCACTACCCACAATCCTGACAATTCTTATTAGACACAACCAGGGATATAAAACTGCCTGTAAACAGTAAAAGTATGTTCACAGTTTGAGTTGGTTTCCTGTCAACATTTTCTGTACTTTAATAGGACCACAAGGAAAGAGAAGGACGTCAGTCTTATAATGGCAAGCGAATTAAATACACTTCCTTCCCATTTTCCAAGCATGGTGCAAGCTTCTGCAGTGCTGAGCCATGGCCAGCCAGCCCTCAGCCCTGCAATCAGGAGCTGACCACAAGTTATTAATGCTTTTCTGACAGTGGAGGGGCACAGAAGGTGAGAGCCCAGAGAGGCCCTCCAAGCAATATGACTTTGCTGTTCATCACATCACAACTGCATATAATCTCACAATGCTTGGGGAAGGAGAGAAAGGAGTGGCAGCCCTCTATAAACTTACTTATGTTAGATGACTGGAAAAGCCAGGACAAGTGAAATAAATCACATGATGAGTTTCCACCCTCATTTCGTACCAAAGAAACAGATTTTACTGTGTTGAGCAGCTAACATGAGAATGGGCAACTGGGTTCCTGCAACCGTAGAAACTCTCTTTAAATATGCTGTGCTCACCATGATGTGCACGGTCAACAGGGAAGACTGTAGAAACCACAATGAGAAGGTCATCTGGAAAGTTAAAGTTACAGCACAAATGGGAGCCCAGGGAACTTCTACTTGCCAAAGCTGCAATTGAATGTTCGGGCCAAATACATCGCACTGCGCATGAGGGAGACAGTGTGGTCTGGAGGTTACAGAAGAGGGCTGGGAACCACGAGAATCCTCTTGGGATTCCATCTGGAATGATCTGCTCCCTGTGTGACTTGAAGGAAGTCGCTCTGATTTCTGTATCTCTTAGTCAGTTTAGATATGCATGTGGATAGAAAGCAGAACGTTGCTAAAATATCCTGGTGCTGCAGTCAGACCTTATCTACGCAGAATAATCCAGTCTTTTTGACAGTTCATTATGGGAGGGAACGGCAGAGAAGGGGATCAAAAAACAGCCTGATTTCTTAATAAGAAACAAAATCAGGCACAAAATCAGCAGCATTTTCATGGTTAAAGAAATGTAGATGAATGGTACAGGAAACACTACACTGCAAACTCTGCCTGGAGAAGGTGGATTTCCAGAGAAAGAAGAAAAAGCATCAGGAGGAATCTTGCTGGCACCGTGACACCCATTTGTTGAAAAGATACCCGAGCAGCCAGATTGGATTTGGATACTGATACTGAAATGAAGGCGTACATTTGGGGTCATCTGATCAACAGCTCGTGGTGCCCATTGGTGAGAGAGACCTGGGCAAGATCGAAGTGAGCAGATGTGCTGCTCTGCTGCTGGTCTATGGAAATAGGCAGAAGGGTCCTCCTGGGTCAGTAGCCTACACTGCATCAAACTCATTCTGCAGTTAAGTGGTGTCCTTTCACGTGGATGAAAGAATGTTGAGGATTTTCTTGCTATAGTTTGAATCACATTATTAAAAGGCCTGGATTTACCACACGTAGAGCTTCCTGGTATCTGGTGATCCATTATTTCAGCTCTGAAGTCAAGTCAGAAAGCATACATGTGCCCAGGCATCATCCAAGGGCATTTTACCCAAGAACGCTGGTCAGAGTTTAAAAACGGCACCCAGCCCTTCAATTCAGCTAACCCAACCTGCTCTGACAGCCGCACCAGGATCCAAGCAGATTCACCAGCCATCCACTGAGCCAAAGGAAGGAAAGCCTCAGCTTACTGCAACATCTTGCCCTCAGCTTCACATACAACATACTATTTTAAAAAAAAAAAAAAAAGTCTAGTACATTTTAATCTCATTTTTATGGTTTGCCTGTTATTTTAAGTTCCTAAAAGCATATTTTTTAACATTCCCTTTATATGTGGTATCAGATGAATATGATGGGAAAGCATTCTGCAACAAAGATGCATTCTCCCTCTGCTCACAAATGGCTTATAAAATCCAACAGTAACATTTTGGCAATCAGAATTATTTACATAGGAGATGGATGACTAGGCATGGGAAAGCAGTCTTTTGTTCACATCAAAGAACTACATTCAAATTCTCACATGGTACATATACTCGTTTTTATTTACAGACAAGAATGATTGTGTAACTTGGTACAAACATGAACAGAGAGAATACAGTAGGCTGAAAGGGGAAAAATACTGCTTTACTTGCACAGCACAAAAGTTATCCTATTGCATCAGATAGGAAAGTGTTGCCTCAGAGTTCAAGCAGAGGCCATGAAAGCTGAGCTCCTATGCTCCCAGCTCTTGTTCTGCAACACGAAGTTGCTGAGTGACATTTCTCACTTCAACCACCTCAAAAATAGGTCCAACATGCTACTGAGGATCTCAGAACAAAAAAGCCAAGATACAAATAAACCTCCATGACAAAGACCTCTGAACAATAAGGTGAAGAGCTTAAAAGTCTCACCCTGCATTAGCTGCAGCCAGTCTCCTGTTCAGAATCTCGCTTGTACCTCCTATAAACGCTCCCTCCTACCAATCACCTCGCACACCACCAAAAAGTCAGTTTATGCAGTGCACAAAATGAGGCCTAGAAACCCACTTGTAAGGATACAGGTTTAGAAAGTTCTCAACAGGGTATTCTGCGCTTGAGAACTAAACTCTGCAGCAGCACTAAGCACAAGCTAGCAGCTACAAACATACTAGCTCACACCTGGGAGCACAGGTATGCGATATGATGGCCTTCTACTAGGATGCAAGCACTGTAGAGCAATGAAAGATAACAAAAAAGAAAAAATAGCTCACCCTTTCTGATGACCAGCAACAGCTCAAGAAAACTGCAACCTCTATCCAGAGAGGCTACTCCCTTAGATGCTAACACTTAAATGAGGGCAAGGGGGCGGTGAGGATTGACCTGGTAATAACTTAGGTGCATTGCTTGCACCTGAAATCCCTAGATTAGCCATGAATTCTCACCTGCTGTTCAACCATTGGTTCACTCTTTGACCTGGCAATTCCTATGCAACACCTCGAAGACAACCCCAGTTTGACTGAAGAATTTTGGGGAACCTGGTTCTATGCAGAATGTATAGCACAGTGGTATAAAAAAGCAGTAATTCAAATACTATACAAGTTACTTAATGTTAGAACTGGATTGTGGCTTTTTCCATTTGTTTTTAAAACTTGAACTCTGACACCTTGTGATTCCTCTCTGCCCCTTCTAAACAGTTGCTGTCAAGGAAAGTCGGTCCTCCCATCTTTATCAAGGATTGTATCAATTTCTGAACGGCTCAATTACCTCTTTCATGGCAATAAAGTAGAGGCTTTAAAGTAGAGGCTTTTTTTGCGAGCCACAGGTATGCTAGAAATGATACTGGAACTTAATGGGTAATGACAGTTCAAAACCCGCTGTATTTTAATGGTAATCTCTGTGCATGCAGGAATGCATTAGTGTGACCTTTAAGTAAGAAACTCACATTGCACCATTGGAGGTTGAAGTCTCAATGCTTGCTTTGGATCATCCTCAACTTACACGTAGGATGTCTAAAACATCCAGCTCTGTGAGAAAGACTGTGGTCAACACCCACATTCCCCAGGCATGGCAGAGCACTGTGCAGTAAAGGCTAGAGTTTGTCTGCTTTGGAGACAGAAGTCTGCCAGAGACAGTCAGAGACCCTAAAGGAAATTCCCCTAGGAGCATAAGGCTCACTCCCTCCTGTTGTGACCACTTTTCTCATTATTCTTTTTCTAACATAAATGAGTAGTGATGTGAATTTAACAAGGACAACCATAGCCAAGACACTTCACATAACAGCTTTCTCCCTTTGGGAAGAGGATAACAGACACATTACGCGGCAGATGTTAGTCACATTATTCACATGCTACTGGAAGATGCTCAGGGAATCCTAACGCGGTAGGAAAAGCCACAAAAGGAAGTGTTTGGTGACAACAGATCTAATCACTGACCACCTCTTGTATACAAATTATAAAACCACAGCTCATTTTCTAACACTTTGAACAAGTTATTTTTATCTCTTATCTCACTTATTTTACTATTTAGTCAGTGAATTTATAAAAAACAAGCTAAAAACAATCTGTGGGTTTTGATCCCATTTATAATAGATAAATATTGTTGTCCATAGCTCAGCTGTCTCTGATCTAGGATGAGTGACATGTGGATGGGAGGAGCATTGCTGGAGCTGAACGTGCATTTAGGAGGAATTCATAGAAACTGTTTACCAACGGAAGTGATGTGTTTACTGTACAGTCAATACTACTTGATCTACTTCGAGGAAGCCAGCTGGTAGGGAAGGAGATTAAATCATTCATTAAAATTGCAATATGCATATTTTTTATTCCCATGGAATCGGGGTTGGGATTTTTGTTTGTTTGTTTTTTAACTGATACACAAGGTTCTGGATACCTGTGCCTCTTTATCTGTTGCTGAACTCTATTTAAATACAGATTACCAACCTGGGAAATTAACTTTCTATCATTACTGCATAGGTATAAGTAGATGATCTGGAACAGTCAGAATATCTCTATTTCTGATTTAACAAACAAGGTAACAAAGACCCACAACTCAAAAGTGAAGCTCTTATTCCCCTGAGGTATAACTTGCAGTAACAAGGTGCCACATCCACAATAGAACCTCATATCAAATAGAAGGCACTGCATTAGATACACGTCACCTACTTGCTGAACAGTTTTGACTCCAAACAAATGTTTGAAGGTGTAACGATAAATTTGCTTTCTTCACATCGGCGATGGCTGGAAGTTCTAGATCATTCTTCTGGTTCGTAAGAGACACAAGTCTACCATTTTCAGATCCCTTCAGCCTGCTGAATTTCCAGAAAGGAGAGGACACATGGTATTCTGCACTTCCCTAAGCTCTTCCCATACAAACCATATTGTTTTCTTGAGAATAGTTTAAAAAATAAATCAAAGCATATAATGACCTTTCTTAGTGGTCAAAGAGCTGTGATGTACTATTTGAAGTCAGGACATTCAGAGGAGCTATCAACTGAACTGGTGTGCTTTGAGCAAAGAGGGAAATAGAAGTACCTTTTAGGATTTCCACAACAATCATGTGCAGACAATTATCTTAATTTAATCCTTATTTTGGAAATGCTTTCATTTGAGACTTTTGATTCAAAATGAAAGGATTATTTCAATAAATAAAGCCACAGTATTTTAAATCTAATTTGAACAGTATAAAAACTCTTTTCAGTTGTCAAACTTCAATGATTGCTCACACAAACTCTGGGCTATCTTCACTTCACCTCCACTGAAACCGAAAGGGAGACTAAACGTTCACTATCCATTTGAGGCTGTGCTGTTACTGGAATGGTCCAGACACGTCAAACAGGATAGAGCCCAGAGGTTGTTCAACAGGACTAAGTCAGCCTTTTCCCTAGCTTTGCACAAAAGTAAAATTTGTTCCCTCTTTGCTTGACCCGTGTGTCAATACTTTTGTCCTCTAAGATCAGGATTTGAGCTCTATGGGCTGCTGTGTGTCATGGTAGACTCATGACACTGAATGGAGTGAAGCTCATTTAGAGGTTAGATCCTCTCTCAGCACTGAGTTCCATGAACCTCCCAGCTTTTGGCATGGCTCTCAGTACTGCACTGCTTCAGCCTGCTGAAGCATCATCTTCTGTACAGGTGGAGTAAGGCAATTTTTAACAGGAACAATCTTTTTCTTTGCTGAGAAAAAGAAACTTATGACAAAAGCCATCTTACCTTTTTTTTTTTTAAACAAATTACAACGCAAAAATGTCCTGAACCAAGAGATAGGTTTCATTATTTTGACACTGAAAAAGATCACTTACTTGATTTATTTTGCTTAGTGAAAATATTTGAGGAAAGGACCAAATAAAATCTCATGTTTTTTGATCATGGAGATCAAAACCAGCCAAGAAATCCAGTGTGACATCTTGCTGACAGTTTAGCCCATTGTACATATTTTCATTGAAAACAAGGACCCTAGTTGATGATTTAATTCTACTTAAAATATATTTGTGCGCTAAATGAAAAATGCAGCCTAAGATAAATAGGACATAAATAGAATTTCAAGGATAGCTCAACTTTTTTTTTTTTTTTTTTTTTTTTAATCATTCAGTATTTTTATGGACTTTCCCCTGCCATCTAATTAGTTCCATTGCCTCCTCAGACAAACAATTCTTTCTCAGCTAATTGTGAATATGGATCCCAAGTGTTTGCTGACAACCATATGGCTGTACATATGAAATGTAAATCTTTACTCAATTTTGCCTTAGAAATAAATCTGAAAGTGTGCATATATTCAATCAAGAAACATGGAAGTAAAACCTGTTGTTGACACAGGGCTGGGCAGTGGTATGATGTTCTTGTCCAAACCGTACTTTAAACTGCTTTTTACCTAAATTTGAAAGCACAGATAATGTGAACAAACAACAAACACTCCTTCCACAGCAGACTCCAAACCAACTATTCCCCTTGGATAAAAACTGTTCTCACACACTCAAGCATGCACTCTTTTGCCAAAGAAATTATTTGGAAACCATCTGGAGTCATTTTTTAATGAAGGTAAATTTTCCTTGAACGGTTGAGCAGTGAAGTTCTGGTACCTTCTCCTTTATTTGTAGACACTGTCCATTTTTAGATGATGCACATAAATGTAAGTCAAGACCTGTGACATATCATTACAGCGTCACCTTTAGCACATGTATTCAGCCTCCAGAAAGCCTCCTTTGTGGAATTTCAGGATTCCAGTCATGGGTACAGACTTGCTGCTGAGGGGTCACAGTTCTGGAAAATAAATCTCAGGGTTTTCCTACACAGATTAAAAGAAAGAAAACTGTTCTTCATAAGAATAGTTAAGCTGTGTAACTCTGCTATGGGATGCAGTGGATGCTAGAAGTTTACAAGCATTTAAGAAAAAACTGCACAAGTTCATGAAAGAGATTTATTGAAGGCTCCCAAACACAGAGGAGCTCTGCCTTGATCTGGAAGTGTCAGAGCTGCAAATGGTTGGAGCCTAGGAGAGTGCTTGCAGGGAAATCATGCACCTTCAATTGCTCTCACTCGCCACTAGACATTCATTGATTTTTGGTCATTGCCAAACAGCATGTTTGCTGGGTTGAATTGAAATGAGGTCACTTATATTCCTATTTCTTGCAGACTGAGATTTCCTCACCTGCTATTTTCTAAATCTGTTGCTTAGTGCCATTAGCCACTGCTTCTAAAACTATGTTCCTCTCTAACTGTTGGATACATGACCCTCATGGGATGTATGATCACCACAGTACAATTCAAAGTATTTTACAGACTAATACAAAAGTCCCAATCAGAAAACTCTGAAAGCAGAATCTGAAGATGTTATTCCTGAACTCCAGTTCATTGTGTATACGTAATACCCTCTACATAGTTGTAAAGAGCAATGAGGTCACCCGTGAGCCTCCTCTTCTCCAGACTAAGAAGGTTAGGCACAATGCATCAACCTGAGCTTTAAAAAACTCAGGCCTCTTCCAATCTGTTATTTTATTTTTTCCTGTGTGAGTATCAAAGTCAGCTTAGAGGCTTCAAACTTGATGTATAATATCTACTGTATTTAAAGTGGGGCATGATATTCCAGAAGCATTTGGGGAGACTATAATGCCAAGGTACGTGTTATTCCAAAGACACTAACAAATTTTTGTGGAGGAGGTCACAAGACATCTAACTAGTTATAGAAATAAAAGGAAACGGGTGCTTCCATTCACACCACGCAGCATCTAGTTAAAAAAATATACCCCTAAGTAGTCTCTGCCTACAGCATCCAACTAAAGTGCAGCTTAAACCCAGCCGAGATGGCAAAAGTGACCACAACGGCAATGATGATTAGGGAGACTGCACAGGTTGGCAAGGGTGGGAAACTTCAGCTACCTCTTACCTGGTGAGACAAAATTCATGCAGTGGCATGACTCAGATGTTCTTCCTCCTCCCTCTGAAGTAAACTTGAAATAAGCTTAGAAACTACCTCTTAAATAACCTCTGAAAACTCATAAGAAGTGATTCATAAGTCACAGCACAGGATCTGTTTCAAGCTGAATCACAGAAAAACTGCTATTTGATGATCACAATGCAATCCATTCTAAGCTCTCATTATAAGAGACAGAACATCTCAAACTTCCACCACAGGAATGTTAAAGTTTATCAGGGAAGCTACAGAAAAATGGAAACAGTTAAGATTCAAAAGAGCAGCTACGAAAGTAGGGTGACAGCACACAGCAGAGGGGTCGTTCAAAAATATCACATAAAGGGACCAGAAAGGAAAAAAGACTCAGAAAGTCACAATAAGAAGACAGCCTGGTTAAACCCCTGAGTAAGGACTGCTCTCAGAAGCGAAAGGTACTTCAAAATGTGGAAGACACGGACAGGTGGAGAAAACAGAAAAAGGAACGTGTTCTGCCGAGCTAAAAGTAAAAGCGCATTAAAACTTTTTCCTCGTTGGCATGAAGTACAACTTGCTATAGGCATAAAGAGTACTAATAACAACTTTTTCAAACGTACTGGAAGCAGAGGCCTGCCAGAGTTTCTGAATCCAGCAGATCAGAAAGATATAAACACTTTAGAAGGTAAAGCTGTTTCAGGAAAGCTAACGAATTCTTTCCATTAGCACTCAGAACAGAGGGGTCAGGCAGGTTCGCCCATAAGCCAGCCTTCCTGAGCAACCACCTCACGTCAAGGAGCTGCAGAGGTGGCTTCCTCCCAGCTCTGGAAAGCGAGCAGCAATGAGTAGCCAAGACCTGAGTTCTCACCCACGGGTGCTAAGTGAACTCACATATAAGATTCTGTTGAGCTACTGCGCTGCGTAACTTGTCACATAAATCTCCAGCACTTGCAGGAAGGTGCGGGCAGCCAATGTCTCACAAATCTTTAGAAGTGTTCAGGACTGTTCTTGCAAACAAAAGATTGGGGAATTTGGCTTCTACTCCTGTATGCCAGTAAAATACATAATAAATAACAAAATAATAGATACTGGAGCAAATGTCATTTAGTGAGGAAGAGCCGACATGTTTCCTAATACAAAGTGATGCCTAAGAAATCAAGAAGATCCCTCCTCCTTTTTCCTTTTATCGATACACGCTTGGCATTTGTCAGATTCTTCTGCTAAGGGTGAGCAGGCAAACTGAAATACATATTTTTGTAAAAGGCCTTTTTCTGGTTTAACTCGCTTGCAAGAAAATAAATCTTACTCATCCACAATGAGATTAATGGGTTCCATTTGCACTACGTGTAAGTAGGTACTCGCTTCTCTTTGGGGAAACAACTGTGAATTCAAAGATTTTATAAATATATTTATTTTTCTATTTATTAAAAAAAAACAAACAACCGAGATGGCTTTTCTAAACAGACCTGAAGCTTTCCCAGGTTCCCTTTTCCCTTTTCATCATCCCATACATGACGTATGGCCAGCCATTCCTGGTGAAAACTTCTCAGGTTGGACATGCTTCTCTGAAAGAGTGGTCAGGTGCTGGAAACGGCTGCCCAGGGAGGTGGTGGGGCCACTGTCCCTGGAGGTGTTCAAGAAACATTTAGATGCTGTACTGAAGGACGTGATTTAGTGGGAACTATTGGTGATAGGTGGACAGTTGGACTGGATGATCCTTTCCAACCCTGGTGATTCTATGATTCTCTTCCTATCTCTCCAGTGTCTGCACTGTTGCCTCCACCAAGCTCAGGTTCTTTTTTTGCAAGAGGAGTATGTGCATGCATATGCATTTATATAGAAAAAAATTCCAAGAGGTCCCCAGCAGTAGCAAAACTATCATATTTCAATCAAATGTTTCCGTCTTTTGTATGCAAACAGCAATTTGTACAGCACAAAGCCAAAAGCAGTTACCAACATCGTTTTGGTAGAGCCCAAGCAAACAGAGCAGTACAAGATATTAACTGGAAAAAAAAAAAAAAAAAGAAAGAAAGAAATCACAGAAGTTCTGTCCACAAAAGGTCTAGATCCTGAACAAGGTCAGTATTTCTAATTCATAAGCATCCTTGTTCACTGGACACAGTACTCCAGATCCGGCCTCACCAGGGCAGAGTAAAGGGGAAGGATAACCTCCTTCGCCCTGCTGGACAGGTTCTTCTTGATGCATCCCAGGATACCACTGGCCTTCTTTGCCATCCGGAATGTTATTATTGTCCTCAAGAACAATTTTATTCCTACCCAAAGAGCTTTCTTGTACCAGAGCCAAAAGAACTCAGAAATGTTACCAAAGCCCCAGGTGCTTGGAGCCAGCTTATTCTACTCCCAGGTGTTTCAGAACCCCTGGCCTCAATGGCTGCAGTCCCTATCCAAGGGACTGTTCAGAGTTTCAAAGGGCAGTAATCTGGATGAGAACAGAGCTTCCCTGGAATATACCAGGGAGGTTCTCCAGCAATACTACAGGCCCAGGGTCAGGGCAGAGACCCACTGGATTCTCCTGACTCCCTCCCAGCAGCTGGGATGCCTGGAGAAAGTATACACAATGATATTTCCCGGGGGTATCCTCCCAGCTCTGAACTTCCTCAGCCAGAGACTGTATCTACACATTTGTGCACAGGAGCCCTTTGTGGCTTTCTCCTCCATTGATTTGTTTAATCGTGGTTTGAATCATTTTGTTTTCAAAACATCCTGTGGCAAGGCATGCCACCATTTAATTATGTTTCTATGGAAAAAGTACATTTATTTGTTTGTTTTCATTTCGCCAACTGATTGCTTCATTGTGTACTTATAGTTCTCATGTCATGAGAAATACTGCCTATGCCTTCATTGTTCACCTTTTCCATACCTCCTCCGACTGTATAAACTGCCATGATCTGCCTTCCCAGGCTAAGCAAAACAGAAACCAGTCATGAGGTTATATGACACTTTCTCTTCTGTCTTCCCAGTATATATCCTACTTGTTTTTTGTCTTTTTTTTTTTTTAAATTGCTTTCAATCATTCCATTCTGAAAAACTACAGCCTTATCTGCATCTTCACCTCAGAAAGGAATTGTACATGTGGTGGGATTTTTGTTTATGTAGTTCTGATTTGTAGTACTCCATCATAGGACAGACTGGGGCTTATCCTCTTGATTACTAAAACCATATAAAAATGTGACGGATGTGAGGCATGGTTTCTTTGTGTAAAGCTTATGTGATCCTCTCCTCTTCACTGTGTACACACGACTACACGTTCTATTTTTTATTTTTTAATTGCTACTAGTTTTCCCAGAAGAAATCCTTCCCTACTCACCTAGAGCCTCCCAGATCCATTTAATATCTGGCATCCATTTGCTACCTGCTATTCCTTTGGCAGCAAGGCTAATTAAAGTCACATATTATGAACCACAGCCAACAGCTCTGTAATTTCACATTTGAATTCCTTTGTAATGTTTGAGTTATACCATTTCACATTGACAAAAAGCAACAGTTTTATTGATTTTGTTCCAAATACTTCTGCTGACATCTCAATTGGAAATTGTTCCAACATCTCTGTGAGGAACAGTTCACATCAGACCATGTCACAGCAATGCTGCACACACCTAAGAAAGCACACAGACTATCCATAGGACAGGATTCCCAGAGGGGACCCGGGGCCATCGTGATGTATCACAAAATTAAAAGGTTGCATTAACCCTGCAAGTGAGACTCCTTCCAAATTTGGCATTTAAATATCTTTCCTTTCACACACAAAATGTTAATGTTGACACCATTTATAATTCATCAGGGAAAATTTCCAAGCTGGGTGAAAGAAACCTTTTTGTTGCTTCTCTGTGCTGGAAAAGTTTGAAGACTAAATGTAAGCAAGACCCTAGTATGATCACATTACTTGTGGCTAGGGAAAAGAGCAAAGACGCACAAAGCATCTTTCCAAAGGAAAACAAACAGTCAATCAGATTGTCCTTGCGTTTTGCCTTGGCTTGTTTTCAAAAGGCTGCAAACTTAAGTGGTGTGTTACCTAAAATAACGTAGCAAAGCTGAAGACAACACATTTCAGGTCTAAATAAGCTGCAGAGTTTTAGCTCATGGAATGTCTGTTATAGCCCCTGTTTTCACCATCCATAACCAAGGAAAGAAATCCTCCAGTTTAACATTACAGCTGTAATGTTAATGTAACCGTTGTTACTGCCATTTAGCTGATGTTTTCTTTGTATCCCTTCTTCGGTATTGTGCTAGTTATCACACACGCCTTGGACAGACATGGTCCTTAGCTCTGTCTTCCTCCTCACACACATTTCTTTTTGCTCACACAGGAAAACCAGACTACAGCAGCTGACAGCACTTGCCAGCACTGCTGACTCTGCCCAACCCTACAGCCAGCAATGCAAAGTCTTATCACAAGGTGACTACCAGGAAGGGCAGGAAGAATTAGCTCCCTGCACCAAATAATCCCTTCTTAATATATCACACCTTAACAATCCCATGCAGAGACATACACACACACACATACATATATATATATCCAAAAGTCTATCATAGCATGCAGAAAACCGCTTGTGCAATATCACTAAATCTAAAGTCTCAATCTGAAGCAAAATAACTTTCTGCTAAGCTGACATGACATTCATTTCCCCACAGAGAAATGTAGGGAAAAGGAGGATTTCACATCCTCTGACTTATTTTGTCAGGTTGAATTTGGTCGTACCCACATCATCGATTCAGACACCGAACACAGAGTGCTTCAGGGAAAAGGCAGCCTGACAGTTGTTCATGAGAGGAAAAAGTATTTTTTCATGTGAATATCACTGAGTTGGAGGGCAGTGTTTTTCATCCTATCAGGCGTGTACATATGCTCCAGGTATTTGCCATGTGTAGCTTCTTCCAAGTCTTCTCTGCTGCTGAGAGTGCCCCTTTTCTCCTCCACAAGTTCATGCAGACTTACTATCTTCCATGGTGGGTTTCTGAAATCTAAAGCCCCAGATAAGTTTCTTCATATGTGGGCTCAAAAACTCAGAGCTACGTCTGCAGCAGCTCAACACTGACATCCCACCCCCAGACAGATTCCATCTCCTCTACCAGAAGAGCTGTAACAGACAACGCCAGTGAACGCAGGATGCAACAAGCCAACCAGACTGCACTCCTTGCACCCAGCCTCAAGAGCAGAAAGGTTAAATTTGACTCTGTGAGCAACAACCTTGAGAGCTCCTCCCACACAGCACTTCTGGGACCAGTTTGCTATGAGCTGGTTGTCCGGTTATTCTCTCAGCAACATACACCCACCTTACACCCACAGTGTATTTCTCTATTGCTCACATGGGAATACTTTTCCATTTCAACCTGAAGATAGAAAAAGCATCACCCAGTTTCTTCCACTACTTGTAACATTCAGAGCTTCAAATATGTTAACGTGATCAATTTCTGTTGAATTCTATATAGGTAAGGCATTTAAATACTTACATTCCAGTCTTGACTGACTTAAGTAGTCTATAGACATTCAACCAAGTCCCTAAATCATAAAACAATTGAGTAAAGAGAAAACAAATAGCAAAGAACAAAAACAAAACAAAAAGAATACCCACACAACAAATCAGCAGAGATGATTGAAATAAAATAACAGGAACTAGGAATCTTGCAAGCAGCATCCATGCCAACGAAACCAGACTGCAGTATCTCTGCACCTTTTAATACCCTGAATGATAAAGCTACTGGTTGAGCTTTTTGTGGTTATTTCACTCCATCTTTCTGCTCAGTTTCAAAAAATGGAGATTAGGTTGCAAGAACCTTTAAAATACGGCCATGAATTACAAGTGAGGAACACCTTTGTCTCAGATTACTCAAATCACACCGCACAAGTTAGTGGGATACAAATTCTATACACACATGGATGTATACGATGTCTAATATGTGACTGGTTGATTATGCCATGTGGGTCATTATCAAGAATTAAATGAAACAAAGGATTTGACATAGAAGAAACAGCAGAGGTGCAAGGAGCTTGAGCTCCTTGAGACTGAAATTCACATCTACATTGCTTTGGGATTGAACCAGAACTCTAATTTCAGAGCTACGTTTTTAGGTCCTGATAGGTCTAAGCTGCATTTAACATTCAGTAGCTGAAGAAAACACATTAGTGCTCCCTAACACTGGAGGTGAAGAGCTGGGGAAATAAAGGAGTCTATCTCACAGCATCATGCTTTTATCTCACAGATCTGGGCTCACATCCACTGAGAGAGACATTCCAAGAGCATGTGGGGCCTTTGCATCCACAGCCACGCAACCAACAAGGCAGAGAGGTCCTTCTCACTGTGTGCCATCAACATGACTGCTCTTCACAAGCACCGAGTGTTTGAAGAGCCTGCTTTGCTGCTCATGCACAGTGACTCCATTCCATAAGAACAGGGAAACTCATTCTTCATTAAATGCAACCAGTTCTGCTCTCATCAAGACCAGAAAATTGGATTCTTCAGGACTGCTGCACATGAGCAGAGCAATTTCACAGGCACTGACTTCAGGACACTTCAGCACTAAACCAGTACACCAAAGACCTGTGGCATAAGCCTGAAGCCACTCTTAGTGAATACCACTGCACAGCAATTCCTGGATTCTGCTTTGTGATTACACAGTGCAGTCAGCACTCCTGCTTGCATGGCACACTTTATATCCACAGAACAAGCAGCTGCTGGTGGTTTCCAAAGCCTGGAGAGGTCTTAGCTATTCCAGTTCCACTTCTTTGCTCACCTGAAAGCTCTCCCTAGAGGACGCCCAACCTCTGGCAGCACCCCATGCCTGGCAGTGATGCCGGCACACACCAGGCACCTGGCACATCAGCCCAAGGATTTTAGTCACCAAGTTCCACTCAGCTTAGTGGCACAGCACAAAGAGTAAATGTGCCCTTCCACTTCAGCAGAACAGAAGGGTGCAAACTGCTCCAGCAGAGAACAAATTATTTAAAGTGTTATACCATAATGAGATTATCCAAGAAATGTTAGCCGCTTACAACATCATCAAGACAATATCTGGATCCATTGTTGTAAATATTTTAGTAAGCTTTTTTCTGTGTAAGTAGCTTTTTTCCCTGCAGATAGGGTAGATACAGAGATTAAATGGCTGTTACTTGATTTGACCAAATCTAGCCCAGTACCTCCGAGAATACAAATGAAGAGAATAACAGTGCAGAATAGCAATTGCCCAGAATAATCTGTCAGCATCCTGGTATTTCTCACCTAGCTTTCTCTGCCAGTGACCACAGTACAATCAGAAGTCAGTTTGCAACTTCAAACCTTAACATACCTGCTTACCACATCTGGCACACCTGGATGCCAGCTTACACCTGCATGAAGCCACAGCTCTCCTGCCTGCAGGAACAGGGAGGGAACGCACTGGCACTGTACACACTCACATCATTTTCATTTTACCTCCATAAACGTCTCCAGTGCTATGGCAACACAGAAAACAAATAAAAAACAAGACAATGTGAACTTTGAACATAATTGCCATCTTTATGACTTTAATGAAAATTAGCTTTGGGAAAATTCTAGTGCATTTCCATGTTTCGTTGACCATCTTTCGCCAGTAATTCAATAGGTCCTGAGACTTGGTCTCTGCCTACGCACTGCTTTCCATGGACAGGTCCCCAGGTAATAATTATGCTTTGGCAGTGTATCTTCATACATCTCCAGCAATATTAGAAAGCCAGTGCCCAAAGCCAAACCACTGATGATTGCATTTTCTCCTTCCACTTCCAAGTGGCTGCTGCTGCTCTGAGATAGCAAGCAGTACAAAAGCCTGGGAAGCAAAGCAACAGGAAAGGCCCGTTAATATACCCCGTAGCTTTTTAAAAAAAAATAGATAATGGAAAATAAACCTACACATTCTTTCCGCCCTCAGTTTGCTATGGCTTGGCGCCTCTGCTGACTGTGCTCAGGAAGACTTACTTCCAGCCCTTCACCAAAGCAATGTATACTAGATACCCCCAAAACTGTACTGTGCCACAGAGCTGCCATTCTCACAGGCATTAATGTTCCACGTGATAAAGCAGAAGTTAGAGACGTACTTAACTTACCTCCTTGGTTCTTAGATCACCTTGGAGGTTTGGTGCTGCCTTTCTTGCTGTTAAACAGAGGTTTTGTTCCTGAACCACATGATCACACATACGTATGAACGCTTGCACAAACATGCACATACAGACAAATTTACTGAAGAATCTGAAAGACTGTAACAGCTTTCACTAAACTTTCTTCTTAGAACATGTAATGTCCATTTAAAGACTACTGAATTATTTATGTGCAAAGCCTCTATACATGTGATGATAGAAGGGATGATCAGCTAAAGAGAATTCCTGGCAGTGTGCTTGCACACATTCCTGGCTTTCCAGAAAGCAAACAAACAAACAAAATATTTAGATCATTTAAGGTTTATTGTGAATTTCTGGAGGTTGTACTCAGCCCAGTGGTTGTGGCAGGCGGGTTATTGTGCCTGGCATGGTATCTGCAATCTGCTTCCTGCTTCCTCTTGCCTCGTGCTTTACTGCTCATTTGAAGCAAACCTCAGAGCTCTTAGTGCACCATGGTGGGATATTTTGGCTAAATCAAGGACTGAAACATTAACCTTCAAAGCTCGAAAGCATGAGTTCTTCCTGCTAAAACACCAGGATCCCAAGCAAATGCGTCCCATATGCACACATCCTCTGTGAACTGGGCGCAGCTGGGGATACACACCACACAACACGCCCACACAGTGATCTGCAGGTCACCCAGCAGCCATGTGGGATGGACAACAGAATACCATGTTTGAATGTGATGAGTCACGCGCTGTTTTCAAGTTATGGGTTTGCAGTATGTATTGCCTTGCAAAGAATGTGTTGCTGTGTTAAATACCAGAAACTTCTCAGCCACCCCAGAGAAATCAGCAGCAAAGCTGAAGTTCTGTGATCAACTTGGGCTCCCTAGTTTGACCCTCCCTGAGCAGCTCATGGGATGGAAGGCACGTATTCCTGATACATCACAAGCATCTACAGACAAATGTCCCTAAAGCACTACAGGCCTGGGAACCCACAAAGCCCTTGTTAAACAGAGATGTTTTTACCAAAGATACCATACTGCACCTCACCACACTACTGAATTCCTTGATCAGAAGAGCCTGACTGCTTTCTTACTGCAACAGGGTATTCCAGTCCACACAGAGGCAGAAAAATTTGCAAGCATAGGGGGCAAAAAAGAACCCAAACATACCTTCCAGTCATGGCAGCTGAAAATGTTGAAAATGTTTAAAATTGTCCTTCAACTAGTAACGCACCTGTGACTTGTCTGGCATTTTAATCAGGCAGGAACATTAGGTACACAGTGCTAATGTATGCTTAACGTTCACTACCACGTTTAGTTAACATTCACACTTCTGCAGAGCCATAGGATCAGTGCCCCAGCAGCTCAAGCAGCGAATCCTCTGCTTTTGTTCACTAAATCGATGAGAATGTCTTCAATACAGGCTGCTGCTTTTCTCTTGCCTGTATCTGTTTACAGAGAAACCCTGGAACAGGAACTAACTATCCTGCTTCCCACATCCTCTCTGTCAACCAGCAAGCAAAGTAAGCCACGCATTCGTTTACAGATGCAAAGCCATTATGCTACATGTTTCCCTTTGAACATCAGTACCTCCTCACACACACAGGAATGAGATTCCACAGCTGGGCATCAACCTGCCGCACATCTGAGGTAGCAAACAGTAAATATCAACTACCAGGTGAAATTCAGGAAGCAACCACGTGCACGCAGAGAATGATTAGACACCTGTTACTTCCACCAAGGTTAAAATGCAGTAATAGTTCCCTCTAAGGCATTTCTATGCAAAGTACCCAAACAGAAGAGTTCTAGAACATTTTAGAAGCTCGGTGAAGTGTTTCACTTTGCCTTGGGGTCTCATATAGACCTGTTACTGTATGCAGTAGGAATAAAATGGTTTTAATCCTGACATGTAGAGATGACCTCTGTTCCTTCTTACCTGGACAGGACAGAGCAGAGGGCCACTTGTTTAAGCTGGAGCCCCCATTTGGCTCTGGTTCCACTGCCCAATAAAAACAGGTCTATAAAGGGAGTGAGCAAAATTGCAGAGGCCATGATGTGCAATCTCTCTCTCCCAGACTGGTCCAAAAGCCTCAGTTTAATGGTTGATGTTTCATAGGATTTTCCCTGACATTCTGTCCGCTGCAGCTTCCCCAGCACTAGCAGCTACTAAGAAAAAGACAAAAACATTCTCATCAAAACTCCTAGATCCATTTCTAGTTAAGGGTGCCATAAAAGAACATGTCGTTTATAAATCAGATGGAAAAACCCAAAGAACAGTTCAAAGAGAGATGAGTTTCTTCTTAGAAAAATAAATGTCAGTCCAGCTCCACCTTCTCTTCTATACACAGGACAGACTGAAAAGACCAGAGAAGGTCACATGGCTCTTTCTGTCTCTTGAGCTGAACACATCCCTTATACTTGCACTAGATAGTCATATAGATAGCAGCACCTTTAACAAGCACACTGAAGCAGTGAGTGAGATCCAATTACTGTCCGCATGTTGTTTTTAAATACTGATAGATTTACCAAATGAACAAGACCTGCCTGCAGCCCACTGACAACATGACCCATGTCACCCAAGTTGCATCCCAGATTACTTTGTCCCATCTGTCCATTTACCACATCTGCTCTCCAAGCCAGTGAGCTCTGTAAGTTAAGAGCTGTGGGCTTGTAGCCCTTCCTTTAGGAGCAAGCAAATGAGGTCCCACCTCAACAGAGTCATGACAGCAACTGCTCTTAGTCAAAAAGGTGATTTACAAAGTTTAAATAAGTTACCATTCTCTCACCAAATAAGCAGAACCAAAATGGTTTTGACTTGAAACGCAGTTGTTTCAACAAAACATTTTCTTCTCATAAATGGCAAAAGAAGAGAGAGGATGGGATATTTAATTTCCTGATTAGATCAAAGAAGCAAGGAAAGTAGGCTGATTTTATTGAAGTCCCAAAGGAATCCATATCTCATATCAGATGAGATATGTCTGGCTGCCACTGTTCAGAGTAGCCAAATCTCAGAGCATCTTGATATTACTGTGCAATTTTATCAAAATAACAGTCACTGCAATAGGAATTGAAATCCAGTATATTCTTGCTTGTGTGTAATTGCTAACCACTGAGCTAGAGAGTATTTCTCAGTTTTCGTTCTCTGGCTCAGGAGAAACATAATTTGTACTGTAAGGACATAGGTCCAAAGGGAGAAATTGTGAGTGCACTGCCCTTTCTTCCTAAAACAATCCAAAGCACTGATAATTCAGTGGGATTGGGTTATCCAGCTCCACCCAGCTACAGGCTGGAACCGATTCAGGGATTCCCAGTTTCAGTCTCTGACTGAAGTAAAAGGGAACAATGTCTGTCAAGACAAAAATGAATCCCAAGAGTAACTGGTTACAGAAATTGACCTGAATTCATAAATAGTTTCAGGATGACCTAAATACCATTTTCCCAACCTTATTAATTACCAGGTTTGTTGTTTTTTTTCCCTAATTTTTAAGATTGGTTGGGTCAATTTGGGGCACCTCACTGTGCACATTAAATATCAGCAAACATAAGAAGAAAGAGTTCTATTTTTATACAGCCCGGACAGAAAGAAACTCACTTTGGGATTTATTAGTCCACACTTGTAAAGCTGTACTTTGGTTTTCTAGAGTGACCATCATTGGAAAATTATCACTGTAAATAAGGCAGCAGACTAAATGACCTCAGTCATCCTCAAGAATGACATTCTCCTAAATTAAAGGTCACAGAATGCCTGGCAGAGTTGCCCTTTTTGTAAGTCACTGGAAATATCAAAACTCCTGAGAATAGAGGATGACATGGTATCATCTTCAGACACAAAGCAAAATGAAAGGACACCTAATTAGAGGATCACAAATACCATACAAGACAGAGTTGAAGCAGACCTCGGTCTGTGGGAAAGAACAGCTTTCAGTTGCCACGTGCTGGAGGTCATGGCTGTGATCAGCACCACAAACCAGCTGAATCCCTGCTCCATGAATGTGGACATAGCCACTGGAGAGTACAACCTGGGTAACACCGGGACACATGTGCTAAGCTTCTCCACTTTGTTTTTTATCCTACAAAAGAAGCTTTGTAAAGTACATGATATAGCAATGACAAAATACATACTGAATAAACTCAGCACATCTTTCACTGGTCTTTTCAGAGCTCGAAGGCAAATATTAGCAGTTAAATAGGGCTTGACAAGCTTAGCAACTGGAGATGTTACTCAAACTGAGGATATGTAATTAAGCAATAAAGTGTACCATGCTATGATTGCTAAGGAGCAATAATATGCCTCAGGGGGTGTTAAAAAACATAAAGCTGTGAGCAGTGGCATCTGAGATTTGCAGTTATGAAAAAGATCACAAGTTTATTACTCGTGCTATGGGCCCAGAGGCTGAGGGCCTGCCCAGTGAGTGCCTTCTACCCTAGCCCAGACCTTCCCGTCAGCCCATGAGGAGGGCACCACCACCACCACCACATATGGCCACTCCAGAAGTGAAAGGTCTGGGTGGAGCCCTTGGTCTGCCCCAGGACCACATTCTACCAAAGCAGCCCCCACAGTGAAACTTCTCTCAGAGCAGTGAGACTTTAGTTACAGGCTCTAATTCTCACTTTATGTTTTTTATCACCTTGCAGTTTATTCTGGGAGTCTATTGGTGTAACTAACAGACTTTTAGAACTTCCAGTTGCTCCATACTCGTTAACAAGACACCCAGGGGACCTCAAGGAAAACATGGTGTGAAGGCAACTGTGAGGCCAGGACGTCTGCCCTATTTCTGCACTACTTAGTTTTCAGTACCCAACAGATCCATCCTCACAGGGTTGGGAGTCACACTGAGGTGCTTGAGAGCTGTCTGACTGCCCCATGCGAGGAAGGAACACGGTGGTGTGGCACTGCTGTGGTTGTATCCAGCTTTGGGGGACACGTGTGACTGAAGGCAAAGAAAGGCCTTTGGGAGAGAAAACATGAGTATCAGGGGGTCACACCATGCTGCAGGGTAGATGCAGTTCTTTAGGTGGTTTAGTGGGCAATACTGGTGCTAGGTAGATGGTCGAACTAGATGATCTTAGAGGTCTTTTACAACCTTAACGATTCTATGATTCTAAGGGCTGCGTAGGCAAAGATGACCTGCCCTAACAAGACTTCTGAGCTTCTATTTCAAGCACTTAGCCAAGCAAAATGCTTCCTAAACAAGCAAGCTGTGTCATTACAGCTCAGCATTCATGTTTCAACTTGTCTCACCATGCTTTAACATGCAGGTCCACTGACTGCATGTGGAAAAAGTGAACTTCAGGCAGTCTTTAAAGTCATGGAAGCAACAACAGCAACTGCACTTGCAAAATAATCCAGTTCCTGTGTAACTAACCTCACAACACTTAGGGTAGACATGAACTCAATATTTCTATGCAAAAAGTATCACGGGTGGCAAATCTTGTGGAAAGAGTGGGAGATGAGGGGAAAAAGGCCAATAGTTAGCACAGTGCTGGCTGTCGTGCTGGCTGCTTGTAACCTAGTCTTTCCCTAAGGCTTTATTGCACAGTCATTTTATGGACCAGGGTTTAAATGGAACAGTTTGGCCTTCCAACGTAACAATAGATTACGTGCAAGGCTCCTTAAAAGCACTGGTCCCTGGAGGGGAACATGAGGATGTCTACACGAATGCGTTGGCCCTGGCCCGAAACAGCAGAGCAGATTTGTGTAAGACCAAAGAGAGGAGTTAATCATTTTCCAGGCAGTGTTTCAAATTGGATCACTAGGGATATCTGTAAGGATTCCAAAAGAAATGTTCCTGACTGCCATTAATGTGCTCCCAGTGACGTATGACACACACACACACAGACCAGCAGCTAGCCTGGAAAAATATCAGTTTGTGTGCAAAGGTGCACTTGGAGTAAATGACATCGCCAGGGACCAATTAATTCTCAGGACAAAGAATGACTCCCACTGCCATTCCTCCTGTGCCCAGCAAAGGGGCACAGAGCTGGATGTGGGGCATGTGTGCAGCCCAGCTTCCATCCCTGAAAGCACCAAGGGGTCGCACTCTGTTTCCATAACACTTTTTACATGCTTACTTTATGGGTCTCTCGATGACAATCTAAATCCTGCCTGTTCTTCAATAAGCCATTAATCTTCCAGATAGAGTTCAGGGAAGTTACTGTGTAGCAATAAAGCGAGTGTTTCCAGAGCCCAGAGGGAACAACAAAAAAAAGTGAAAGGGAGTGACACTGCTTTTAAAAGAACTTCCTGGCTTGTGGGGTCTAAGGGGCATGCGGGGTTATCTGCCCCAAATCCTACCTGGAGCCTGCCCCTTCCTTCCCTCACTGAACCCTGACGCTGCTGTGCAGGTAGTATTCATCAGAACAAGGTCCATCAAATGTCAGTTCTTTGTCTTTGAACCACTTCCTTGCAGCGTGCTGAGGGCGCAAAGCCCATCAATGCCCCACACCCCTTGACTGGTCCTGTCCTGGGTTTGCATTTCAACCGGTGGCCCACAGTGGATGTTCAAACTGGCACAGTTCTCAGCAGAATAATGGGGGAAAGCTCGCAGTCTATCTAGACTTAAATACAAGGACACAAGACACGTGGTACTTACTTATACTCCAAATTCCTGGGTCTGTGGTCCTTCCCTGGCACAGGTGCATCTCACGCATATTCCTATTCAGGACACTTCTAATCTCTAATGTTTAATCTGCCCACTCCATATGAATATTACATTCTTGTTTTTACTGACAGTTCTTCACAAGACAAACCACAAGTCATGGGAGAGAAGCTTTGGAAAAAATTATTTTCCTTACCAAATGAAATCCTGTGATATTTTGAAGGTCCTTCTTGAGTCTTAATACAATAGTAATGAATAAGAAAGAACGCAGCTATCAGCCAAACACTGAACGTAGCCCCTGCAGCTCACCTGAAGCAGCAAACCTTGAGCAGCCAGATAGAAGGCAATGTTTTTGCATGCCACTGCAGCGCAATGACCACTGCTGACTCTGAGCTCTGTCAGCAGCCATTTCCATCTCACCAGTGATGACTCCCACCAGTGGTTAAGCTGCACAGTCCTTTTCATCCAGTCTTTCATTCATGCTGTTTTTTTAGCAGCTTAATGAAAATAAACAAAAAATTTACCTCTCTGAGGTACACATCTTGGCCAAGGAGCAGCTCATTAGATGTGACTGAAGTTAATTCTGTTTAAATCCCATCAGCTAGACCCCATGAGGGGGAACATGACAGAGCCTTTAGTGCAGGCACGATGAGCAGTTCCTCAGTAAGTTTGGGAAGATGCCATCATTGCATCACCCATGAGTTTCACTGTCATCTCTTAGATAACTCACCCATTTAGCCAAAGTCAACAGCAACATAAAGGTCATTATCAGCATCCTTTGGTTCGAAATGCTATGCAGCTGACAAAAATTAATGCACACATAGAGGATATGTGCACAGCCCCAGACCCCACAGTGCTCTCCTGCAGTGCCGCACATGGAAAACCACTTCTGAAGAAGTGTTGCAGTGGTGCTTGGGCTTTCAGCAGCCATAGCTCTGCTCCCTGCTGCTGGAGTGTCAGAAGTGCCCCCTGCTTCCCTGTGCAGCTGGAGCACTCTGCCTATAGGCTGGAAAGCAACTGGTGACACTGGTTGGCCTGCTGCTGCTATTGGCTTGGAAACAGCAGCGAGGCACTTTGTAGCAGGGAAGAAAAGGGTGAGGTGATGCTCCTCTAAGGCCTTGACAGAGAAACCAGTGGGGACTGGCTACAACTGAAAGGTAATGCATCTGCTGCTCCAAAGCTCCATATCTCATTAAAAACAGTGGCAGCAGTCTGTTCCTCTCTGTTCCTCCTCTCCCTTTTACAGGGGTATCCTTCCACAGAGGCACACAGTTTACATTTCTTCCTGCAGAGAAGGAAAGGCTGGTCTTTTGTTATTCTCTAGGACGGAATTCACAATTCCTTGCAAACACTGCATGTCTTACATCCTCCTGCCTGCTCTCACATTATCACTGCTGGAATGAAACACAGCTGTGCTGGGGAGGGCCGGACTGGGGACCGGCTCTGCACTGGAAGGTCAGCAGCAGGATGGAGGCATCAGCTGCTGGCCCTGCCGGGCACCAGATCTCACACCAGAGGAAGCTCTTTGCATTCTGGGGTTCCTTCTTCAAAGAGTAACAGCTCATCTGTCTTGTCTCACTTTCTGTCAGAGCTCAGCACCCTGAGGTTCGCAACACAGTTATTCTCACAATCCACCATAGGCAGCGGAGATAGGCTATTCTTTAAAGTTTATAAAGGAGAATCTCAGCCAAAGTGAGTAATTTTCCAGAGCATCAGAGTGAACCTGGAGCAGGGGAAGGACAGAGGCAGCCTTGGGGCTGCTGTTGATCCAGGAGATAGCGGGATGAGCTGTGCTCTTCCAGACAGCCACAGATGTTAGCAGGTATCATTTGTTGCCTGTGGTTGCTTTGGCATCTAATAGCATCAAGGAGGGCAAAAAAGTTCATTGTTCCTAGGTGGGTAGATTTCTTTATTTATACTGTATCTTCCACCTGACAATTGCAAACATTTCATGTCTGTCAAGGATACAACATATTCTCACAGCCAGGAGTGTAAGCAGCATCATCTGATAAACCAGTGAAGCGTGAGACAATTAAACAGATCACCCAGGAAGAGAGATGGGAACACAGATTGTGGTACACCATTCAACAGTCTTTATTATCCTTCTCTTAGTCACTTGTTACGACAGCAAAAAGCCTCAGTCTACCCTGGCATCATATAAACTAAAACTCTGCCCAAGGCCAAACTAAACCAAAACACCTCTGAAAACCTTTGGTCCTCATTGATTTTGTATAATTTTCCTTTTTTTTCTCTTGTTGAAATGGGTACAGCAGTGTCAATATAATAAGAAAAAGGCTCATCTTGCAGCTAATTTTGGCTGCATGCAGAAGGAACTGTAGAGATGTGTGAAAATTGGAAGAACACAAAAGCAAAACACCAAATGCACAGAGGCAAATATGATCGGTGCATAAAAAAGCAATAGCTTAAACAATTCTATTAATTTTCCATGCCTCTCAGATAAAAAAAATTGCATTCTAAATCTAAAATACAATAATGAACTCAGAGAAATATGATTTTCTCACTAAAACAATAAGGTCCAGAAAGATTATAACCCAAGCACAATAGGTCCACAGCCACCAGAGAGCTTTGGCACAATCGTACCTGTTGTGATCAAGCACAGTGTTCACCCCACTGACCACCTCTGACAATGCTTATCTGCCATGTGGCAGTGCTCCTTCATCCTTTCTTTGCAAGGTTTTGAAATCTTGAGATGAAAATTTAAGGTGGGTGATTTCACCTTCTCCTGAATGAGATGAATGCATTAAAAGAGATTTGCACTCGTGCCCCCTGCCCTTGAATGATACACCTATCCTTGTCCAAAACCAGTCACTGGGGACTTAGAAATGGCAGTAATGGCTTACCTGCTTCCTTCCTTTCTAACCCTTAGAGAATAAATTGGATTATTTGGGTGGGTGTGGGGACATGAATGAAAAAAGAGACGGATCCAGGGGAACCCACTGTGAGAGGGCCAAGCTGGGGTGAGAGGTTTTGTGTTGAGTTGAAGCAGTGGGGCTCCTGGCTTTACTTACCACTATCTGGGAAAGTGGAGTCCTTCATCTTTGTTAGCCTTCCCTCCCTGGCTAGCTCTTTTCCTGGACCAGAGTGTGCAGTCCTGGGTGATTTCTGCATTTCCACTTCAATTATTCCGTGTGTTCAAGCTGTTGAATGAGTAACTCACCTGTATGCAATTCAATGGCAGAGTTTTCAGACTGTGAATCAGCCAGGTGCTACCACAGACCCCAGACTGATTATCTTGAGAGCTGGTGTTTATATTTACAGCAGGTCCTGGAGCTACGTGTGCCTCATGTGGCCAACATTTCCTGTTCTATCAGAGGAGACAGGTGTTAGCAATTCCAACAAATGTATGAGGTATAGCACTGCCAGGAGGTGGGAGCCCAATTGCTGTGTTCTTTCAAGACAGAGTGCGTTTGTAAAAATAAAAACTTCTCCATTCAGTTCAGTTACAATCAATTATCACTGTTTTCAAAACTTGATCTGTTAGCTGTGAATCTGATTTAACTTACTGAAACACACTGGAAACATCTACCATTCTGGGCGAAAAAGGAGATTATTTCCACCTTCTTCTCCATAGCTGTCAAAAGGATTTTGAACCATGCCTAATGGAAGCAGTTTTCCTCCCTCCATCCGTAGCTTTTCAAGGCTAGCAACATCTCTTCTAGTTTGGAAAAACAACTGTTTGGAGTCCTGGGACAGCAGCCTGTCTTCAAGGCATCGTGGCAGCCTGATATGGAGGGTGGCAACCCTGCTCGCAGCAGGGGATTGGAACCAAATAATCTTTAAGGTCCCTTCTAACCCAAGCCAGTCTATGATGACTGCTTTCAGTTGTGCACGCAACTAGCTTTTAAAGCCAAAATATGTTTTAGCTGCTCTTTTTTCACCCCTAGTGCTATTAAAATACTAATTTGGACAAAGAGAACTGCCCTAGTAAATGGATGTATGCCAGACTATCACGCAAACCCTCTGAGCCCCACAGGCCAAGAGAGCTCCGCAGCTGGCCACAAGAAGGTGGTCACAATTTCATGCTTATCAGCTCACTTTAGAGCCCAAAGCACAGCATTTCCCTTTACAGCAGCTCAGTTTAACACAAGAGACGGTTGGAATAAGATAGCTTTTTGATCCGCAAAGCAGAGCTGTAACTTACATCTTGTTCTGTTTTTCCCTCTTATCGTCAGCGTTGTCAGGAGTCTCTTGATTCATTATTGTGGCAATGGAAACACTGAGGCAGCACCACGGGTGCGTGTGGAAGATGCAGCATTTACTGACCCGCTCTTCCAGGACACTGCGGGTGTCCCAGGAGATTACACTGCTGCTTACATAGCTGCTGGGCAGCTCTAGGTCCACAGAACAGGCCCCAGAGTTATTTAAAGAGGGAGGGAGTGAAGAGAACAGAGCACAAGGGAACAGGTTTTGTGGGAAAGCAAACAGACATAACCTTACACAACCTGATTTCTGAAGCAATCTAGAATTACCCGCGTGCAAGTAGGTCTCAGCCAGTGCCCGTGACCCCGTACATACCGTCACAGCTTGAAGGAGCTGCGGAAGTGCAAAGTTGCCTCTGAACACTTCCTCCCTTCGTTGGGAGCCAGAACCCTGCAGCCTCCTGTCCCCGCTGCTGGAAATGACAGCACAGCAATGACACCCGGGGTCACACACAGCCTGTAACAAAGCCAACTATGTACCATGGCCAAGCGCTGGAAATCCAGCGGGAACCTGTGTCAGATACTCACACTAACCTCAAGCCTAGCCCATGCGATTTGCTGCAGCACACACTTAAAACTAAATCTCACGACGCAGACTGGTGGCAAAGAAAAAAGCTCTCACAGCAACTTGTCCCTGCAGGAGGACTTGGCAGCAGCCGGAGCACGGCGTGGGCTCAGCACACAGTCCAGGTGCAAATGGCCTGCGATGCTGCAGCACTGCTGGACACATGGGTCCTCCCAAAGGAGCTGAGGAAAAGCTGCTGTAGCCACTTTGGTCGATCCCGTTCCTTGAAATCTATTTGAGATAGCGAACAAACACGGAAACATTTCCAGGAAATGTGTTTCTTTATTTAAATAAAAATGAGTGCCGGTAGAAACAATAAACTTTAAATATGTGAGACAATTATATACAACTCAACATCAGGAATTATATACATCAGGTTTTTACAGATACAAATACATTTATACTGCAGTAGAAGGACGAAAGAGAAAGCAATGGAAAATGTGACAACTCACGCATGTCAGTCTCATTTGGAAAGTTTCAGGATTCAAGTGATTCCAGGCAAAGTGCCAAACTGAATTTGGCTTCTTTCAAACTTAAAACAACCCCTTTTGGAGTAAATCTACCAAAAAGCTTTATATGGTCTGATCCAAAGTTCGCTGAAGTCAATGGAAAAACTCCTACTGCCTTCAGGTTGAACTGGAGCAGGACCCCTCGGAGCACAATGCAGCCGTTGTTCCGCTGCCTGGGACACCTCTGGGCTGCAGCACCTCCGCCCCAGCCCTGCACGCCGCTCTGCTCCACACAACAGCAGCCTCCCAAACCCGGCTCCTTCCCACTGTTCTGCACTCCTATTTTTCAAGCTGTCCCTCAAACTCTAATGCCGGTAGATGTATCGCAGAGCTATTTTAACAAGGGAAATATGTGGAGATGTTTTGCAAGCATTTTGCTGTGCAATGCTGAAGTCTCAGGCTCTCTAGCCCTCATGCTTCAGAACTATTCTAGCCATTGTAATAAGTTACTATAAAATATAAGGTATGATTGAAATAATCATACATTGCCACAACATCAACATTACTCCTTTTAACAGTGCAATGATTTAGTAACTAAGTTCATGAGCATTTGAAAAAACCACAGTACTATTAAATTAGAGGGGGGTTGTTCACGGTGGTTTTAAAAACTAGTTACTAATGCCTAATACATGCGTTACATGCGAGCTGGAAAAAAGTAAAGACGTAATGCAACGTTTATCTACACTGGCTTAAATAGAGCAGAAAGGCCGGATTATGTAGTGATGTAAATGGATACAGTTTTACTGGACTCAAATGGAGAATATGACTCCAGCAGAGAAGCACAACTTCTCGTGCCTGTTACCTGAAGTCAGTAGGGCTCTGCTGATGACTTCAGTGAGGCCAGGATCTCACCTTTGCTAGGTGAAATTCATTCTGAGTTCCACCCATTTTCAAGGGGCGTAACAGAGCAGCATTTGTTCAAGCCTTCCTAGATCTTGCACCTTGTAACAAAGATCTTTCAGGTGCTTTCTTAACTTACGGACCTTTTTTTCAGTGATCAAATATACATGTCATTGAAGAATACAAAAGCAAAGCTCAAGACCACTTTTCCTACTGTTAGTTCAGCCAAAGGCTGGATTGCAGCAGCAGTTGGCACACATGACCCAGCCAGCACAGGTACAGCTTCAGCAAAGACAAACGTAGCAACACGGATCTGAACCCATCTGTACAAACCTCCTGGAAATATAGGGCCTCCTTTTTCTTTTTGTTTCCATCTTTCATTCTCTCTGTGCCTAAGGTCAGTCTCCAGCCATGCTGCAACCTCCCTCCAACACCATCATCCACAAAGGTTTGGCCTTTGAGGTCTCACTGAGCAAATCTGCTGTTGGCTGTAGTTTGTTATAAGAAAAAACACAGTGGAAGTACTTCTAGTTTATCACAGCTTTGTGTGAATGAGCATCACCCATCAGCTTTAACAGCCATGTTCTTGTGCTTTCTGCAGGATCCTGCAACATGCAGAGACATGCCAGTAATAGTTACCTCATTAGAAAATACGCATATATTCTCCTTGTTCTTAGCTCTTATGGTGAGAAATAATAACGGTAAAAATAAAATGAAGCATCCCAATTATGTGCAAGTTAGGTGCTGGAGCTTGGTACCACCGCTTCCTTGTGCTGCCAGTTCTCAGGAATATCGTGGGCCCCAGGGCACAGATGCTGGTGGAAAGTTCACAGGCGAGCAGGAAGGTAGAACCACAAGTTGTCAGTGGGAGCTCCGCTCATACTCTGGCTGCACCCAGGGGAGCCCGGCAGGTGCTAGGAGTTCTTGTGGATGTTCTCCACAGAGCCCTCGCTGCTCTCATTGAGGAGCGTTTCTGACACTTCTCCCAGCTCAGCGTCCAGCACCTCCTCCTGGATGGTGAAGTGCACATCTGGGGAGGAGGATTCTGAGCTGACGCTGCTGCCTTCCATCGAGCAGATGGCACAGGACAGGGATGGCACCATGCTCTCCTGCAGCATGTTCAACATCATGGGGATCTGGACAGACTTCAGCCCTGATATGGTCGGTAGAGGCTTCACAGCTTCCCCCCATTCTCTCTCCTCATCTTTGTAGAGCAGAAGCAAATTGGATGTCTTCTCTTTCCTTTTAGATTTCATGTAGCCCAGCATGATCCCTATCAGGAAGATCCCATAGAAAGACATGACGATCAGGATGTAAAAATACTCATTGCTGTTATTCTTCTCCGTGCTGCGGGACTCAGCGTTCAGCATGGCTTGGGTGATGTTTGCATGGTCCATCTTCAGCATGGAAACTGTACTACCACAGTGAAAGCCTGAGGGAGAATTGGTGTGGGGACAAAGATCAAACCTCAGATCAAAGATTTAAAGAAACATCTAAAGGGATACATCCCCAAGCTATTCTTTATTACTTGTAATTGTAGGCTCACAGGACACATCTGATTGAAGCTCTCTGTCTGCCATGCCTCTGCAATAATAGTGTAGCTGAATGTGCTGTTACCCAGATACAGAGAACATTAGAGGAAAAGATACTTAATATTAAATCACAGCGAGTGATATTCTAAAGTACAGAACCCCCAAGCCACATAAATAAAGAAAGAAAACTACACAGAAATATTCAGCTAGGCACTTCAACATAGACTTGTGCTATTTGACCACATTTCCAAAAGGGGGGAAAGCTTCTAAGGAAAAAATCAAAAAGCAACTTACGTCGGTATGCAAATAATTCTTCCCCGCGCAAAGCTCAAGAGACCTTTCCTCTCCCAAACGCCGGGCGCTCTGAAAACTTTCCTCTGCTGCAGTTGGAATAAATAGCCCTCAAGAAATGTTTCATCACGTGTTTTAGAGGCACAGTTTATAATAGTTTTGTGTTGGAGTCAACAGATGAACTTGAAGGATTGCAGTTCAACCCACTGAACTCTTAACAGCTGTGAAAAGAAAAAGATTTGGGAACTCAGATTTTACTCTTTCCTCCCCAGCTCAGCAGTGGCTCCTTCACCTCTGGATCTGCTCCGTTTCACTGCCACCCCAATGGCTACATCTGAGCTGCTACCTTGGGAGCTGCTCCGCAGCGTGACAAAGGAGCAAGCAATTATACTCTGCTTGTCACATAATATAGAAAATATGTATTTGGGTTTTATAGTGGGTTCTGTTAATTACGTGCTGCTATGCAAACAGTATTCTCTGAAGGGATGAGGGAGGAAACACTATTTTCTTTGCCCAGGACTGGTGACAAAGCCTCACAAAGTGCATACAGAGCAAAGTGGAGACTGAGCTCCTGCCCCGATAGCACAAGGTGCAGGGCTGTGGAGAACCAGGCTCTGGGTGAGGGACAAATTCTGGATAGAGGGCTGCCAGTGCTACCGCACTTTAGGCATCAAAGCAGCAACAATGGGACTTTGGTTCCTGCCAAGATCAATGTAGAGATGCAGCTTCCTCCCAAGGGAGCTCCGGGTGGCACTTCCCTTCTCCCTGCGTGCAGAGCTGCACATTCTGCATGCTATTTGTGCTTGAACTGATCAGCACCACTGAGTTAACGTGGACTGCAGTGCAATGGAGGCTAACCCCTCTGGGCAGAGGGCTCTGAGTCACACACACTGCAGGCCCTGCAGCCGGTGCTGGGCTGAGTGGGACGCCCTGCGCTCCCCAGAGCGTGAGGATGTGATGAGTTCCCAGTCATGGGCTCAGGGGCACAGGAGGCTCTGAGACCCCCTACAACACGTAAGCAACAGTATAGGCCATGGGAAGAAGGAGGCCCTGCTTGCACCTTGGGGATTTCACTTCCTTATCCTTTGCCATCCCCATTCTTCACACACAAAACCCAATTAGTCAGGCCCCACATATGTGATGTGAATGTCACCCCTTCTGCAAAGTTTCAAGGATGTTTATGTAACAGGACACTTCACTTCCAGAAAACAGTTGACTGGTGCTGGACTTTCCCAATGGTAGGTCTGGTTTGTTGGGCTGGTTTTTTTTTTCCTTACCGTGCAGTCACTCATGGATTCTTTGCATAGATGGCAAGTTTTTTTCCAAAACTCTGTCCTCACAGCCCCTCTGAAGTAAAGGCAAATAAATAGGATTAAGCTCTCTTCACATGAAGGAAAAGGCAGGAGAAAGCAGTTAAGCAACATTTAAATGAATTTAAGAGTTCAAGAGAAGGCAGAACTCTGTCTGTTGAAACCAGCATTTTCCATTGTTTCTCTGTACTTCGCAAAGAAATGAAAAAAAAATTACATTAGCCAGATTCCCTTCTCTGCCCCTTAAAATACAGGATCCACCCTTTAGGATGTTGGCTTTATCTCCCTGCGCATTCCCATGTGATAGCTCAGGAGCTGTTGATGTTGGAATAACGTCTGCTGGGATTTCATCTGACAAAGTCTGTCTGCAGCACCAGCTTGCCAAGTCTGGATTCTTCCCCCCCCCCGTTTCCAACAAATTACTGAGCAGGCAGCAAGAGCATATGAACTGGTAGGCTGAGGCTCAACTCAAAGTAAGTCTCTGGACTTTCTGGCTAACTTTGGGAATTTTTATTTCACATCTTTCTCAGCTCCATGAGACAGATACTTTCCCAAAGAACATGTTGGCCATTTACTCCCTTGTTCAGCTCCAGAAATTTGGAATTTGAAAAATTAAAGACAATGCATCAAATTTTACCAACAGCCTTTTACACGGGACATTCACAAAACAGGGAGAAAGCACCCAGGACAGGTGGGACAATAAAATTTCTCTCAGTACTAGGAGAAACACCTTTTCTGTGCCTATAACACCCCTGCAGACCACCTCTGAAGCTGCTTCATCCTGAGAACAAGAGGGCCTAGAGCCTGTTTCAATGCCAGTGTTACATACAAGCTATCACCCACCTGAATGTGAGCAGGTATATGACTTGCCAAGGCACCAACACCCCAGAGCTCCCAGAGCAGAGCAGCAGGCCAACTCACTCTTCTGTATGTCCTGTGTTTGCTCCAAGGCCTCAGATTCTTCATGCAGGCGAAGCTCTACACAGGAAGAAATGTAGCACTCAACAGCAGTACTTGTCAGGTACATCTATGCAGTCCCCTGAAGTCCAGCAGAGAGATTTAATTGCATAATTATGCATAGTTATTGCTGAGAACTCTTTGCAACTGTATTTACTTTGGCTAGCTGATGACAACAAACGCTATCCGTCTGTTAGCCCAAGATACTGAAAAGCATTTTAATTCTAAAAAGACCTAGAAGGAATCCGTCAGCCTTCTTATATAGACAGAGGAGGGATAGGAAGACATTGGGGAATAATCATCTGAAAAACATATGTCACTTGTATACTGGTGCCCTGTCAGCTTTTTCAGTCTGTATTTTTCAAAAAATACATTTCTTAATCTTAAAAAAAAAAAAAAAAAAGGAAAAAAAAAAAGGGAGAGAGATCTAATGGAAGAAAATGGAGGCCTTTTAACTCTGAGTTTCTAATTAACTTTTGTTGCAAATTACATTACACATTGCACAATGTAAAACTGTTGATCATGGGAAAATAATTTGCTTAATTTGAAGTCATTTATTTTTTGGAGTTTACTATCTATGTCTTGTTGGACGTTTTCCTTCTTCCTTAAATTTACTTTTTCCAAAGCTCATATAATTTCCCCCCAAATTTTTCCTTCGGATCTCTTACGCTTTCAGCAGTTGCTTCTCATGCATTCCTCTTCACCGTTTTTGCATCACTCCCCACCCAAGCCATAATATTTAAGAATAAGCCTTGTGGCCTTTGCTCCCACCTTTCAGATTTGCCCTTAGGAAACCATTTGGACTAGTAAAGCAGAGGAACAGTTGGGCACTCCAGTAATGAAAAGGTCACAACATTGTTGCCGATGCCAGATTATTTTTCTCAAGGTCTCTGGCTCCTAGAGAGTCTTCTGTGGTAGCAAACTCCGTCACCAAAGGACGCAGAAGTTGAAGCTCAAGGCATCCCATGGGGGAGCAATTCTTCACAACATGGCTTAAGGGACAGCATAATGTGAATCTTTTCTCCAAATAAAAATTTGAGGATGGACAGAAAATGGAACAAAGACAGAACCCATTATCAAGACAACTTGAAATGTCCTTAGAGACTCAGATGACTCTCTGCAGGCTACCATGGAAAATAGAAGCCTAATCCTTCATTATGGTCATAATCCATGGTCTGATGCTGCATTTATCTTGCTTTTTCCACTTACTGAGTCAGTAAGACTAAAGATACAAGATACAACCATTAGAGAGCTAGTTCCTACGGGAAGCAGTGCCCATTTGGTAAGTCAATGGTGTGACTCTAAAGAGTTTTTGAGCATGTCCATTCTTGGAAATAATCATCCAGAGTTCAACAGCATGGAAAGAAAATAGAAACAGGAAGGACAGACGGACTGGCTTTTTCCTCCTGCATGTGGACTTTTATTGGAGGTAATGGCATGACATCTGCTTCTTTCAAGCTCCGTGCAACTCAGACTCAATTTTGTGAAGCTTATGAGTGCTTTGGAATAGAAGAACTAGTTCAAAAACAGCTACTCGTGTTCTCTTTCTGAGAGAAAGACATAGCAGCCTGACACAAGCCACGTGTGTCCTCAGTAACAAGCCTCCACGCCTCAGTTCACCCACTTGCAAAATGGATTTAATAATACACACAAATTATACGTGCTGTGAGGGTACAGCATTGTAATACATTTGTCGATCACTACCTGAGAAGGCAATAACTGTAGTGTGTGTAAGCACAACAGCATTACCACACGGCTGGCCTGGCATCTCAGCAGTTCTTACACGGCGCTAGGTTCAGTGTCATTCTCCATCACTCTTCCTTGTTTCTCACGTTACAGAAATAGATGACACTTTGATATACTTCATGCGAGTCATTTATAGAGGAAGGTGGCAATTTCTTAGTGCAATCCACAATACACTGAGTTACCAGCGGGATTCCAAATGGAAACTTAAGGCTGAGTAACCTGGGTCTGTTCAGCCTGGGGAAAAGATGATTGAGAGGGTATCTGATTAATGTTTATAAATATCTGAAGGGAGATGGGAGGCAATATATGAGGCCAGGCTTTTTCTCCGTGGTATGCAGCGATAGGACAAGGAGTAATGGCCTAAAACTTCTACACATAAAGTTCCATATTAACATGCAGAAGAACTTCTTTATGGTAAGAGTGACAGAGACTGGAACAGGCTGCCCAGAGAGGTGGTGGAGTCTCCTCTGGAGTTACTCAAGACCCAACTGGATGCCTGCCTGTGCGAGCTGCTGTAGGGTACTTGCTGTAACAGGTGGTCTGGATTTGATTTCTTGAGGTCCCTTCCAACCCCTGCAATTCTGTGATACTGTGAAACAATCCTGCACAGATTTTAACTGTGGAAAATTTAATACAGTGCTGCAGTTCTGCCTTGGTACCTTACAATCTTCACTGATAGCAACATGAGAGCATAAGTTCAGATGCACAAATCAGCCTTCTTGCCAATTTCAGTATCTAGTTTGCTTAATCCAAGTTTTACTTAAAATACATAGCAGACTCCCATGTCATGAAACGTCAAGTTTTGCAGGTATTCTCTGCACCCAGAGCAGAAGCAACTCTTTTTTTTTTTTTTTTTTTAATCAATAACAGCAAATACAGCTTCTAAGAAGAACCTCTCAGCCAAGGCGGCAGCTTGCCCTACTGCTTGCAACCCTTGCATGGCAGGGGATTACCCAAACATCACATCTGGAGTTTTGCAATTGCCCTCCAAGCACACAGCAGGGACTTCTAAGGCAAATTGGCTTCTGATCCTGAGAGATCACAAACAGAAGAAAAACCTCAGTGCTGTCTGGAATGACAGCTTACACTAAGGTTAGTATTTACAATAAAGCATCAGTTGCAGGAGCTACACAGTTTGGAGACAGACATTTTTCAACCCATAGAATTAATCTAGCTATGAGCGACCGGAAACAGGGTGAAGATGGATAACTCTTCATGATAGCAATAACAAGGAACTGTATAGGAAGAAACAAAATTTTCAGTGGCTGATAGAAGAATCTGAGTCCAAAGTCATCACGTTCTCGATTCTCTTTCCTGTAGCTGACAGATTTTGCGAAGTTACTTTATCAGTATATATTTCCAAACAATGAAAGAAATACATACCACCTGCTACCTTACGTTTTTCCTTTGATGCAGCACAGAGGAAGTAGGTATGCATGACTTCAAAATATATTTTTAAACACCATGAAGAACAGAAGCTTTCTGTGTCCTGAGTCTCAAATGCCAGATTCGGTTGCACTGTATGTGATTAGCTGCATTTGGGATTTAAAACAGTTAGCAGCCTACCAAATTTTGGACACCGTTAAAAATAACTCAAACTCCTCTACATTTGACAAACAGTGGTTTGAAGAAACTCATTGACAATTCGATCGCATTCACCCTCTCTCTGAACTGCCCCTGACTCCAGCCTGCTCAAAATTAGCACCTTCATTTATACTGAAGCCTTCTAAAAAAAATCAAATTGTAGATGAACAAATATCTAGAGGGTTGTTTTGTTTGTTTGTTTGTTTTTAAAGTTCCCTACATGCAGAATGAAGATCTTTCCTCAATTCCATAATTTCTTCTGCTCATTTCAAGATTCTCCATGAGGTATTCAGCACGTGCCATTAGTTGAGCATAGGAAATAAAGAAGAAAGAAGCACTGAGAGCATTCAAGTGCTTGGCTTGAGCCATCTACAGACATCTGACTACAGACAGACCAGAAATTAAAGGAACTTGAGAAGAGCTGAGACATTTGCACAATATAGAGGGGAAGCTTTTAGAGACACTGACAAACATCTAGCCATCCAGCTATACACTGCTGAAGCTCACGTAGGAAAACATGCATTCCTTCTTGCCAGGAGATAACCTTTAAGTAGCATTCACTTCAGCTGGGATTTGCACCCAGCAGCTCCCACCGCCCCCTGCCATTCCCCATCACTTTGGGTTGGGCTTTTCCCAAAGTCATGCACAGAAACTGAGAAGACAGGAGAGTGAGACGTTCTTACTGAAACATAACATTTCAATTTTCAGATATCAAAAATGGTAAGGAGCCCAACACAGAGACAAATAAACCTTGCCTTGGATCCATGCCCTGAACTCCCACTGAATGCAGCAGGACTTGCTGAGTGTGAACAACTGCTAACATGGAGCAAGGCAGCAGGCCGGCCTCCTATGTGGGCTCTGTCTCGATTTCTACCTGGAGATTAAAGTTCCTGCCATTATATAAGAGAGATTACATATCAATCTCCATTAGCACTGTTCTTGAGGGCAGGCTTGAATGCAGCTTGGTCAAAAAGGGAGGGAGAGTACACACGCACCTCAAAAGCAATTCTGCTCCTGTAGAAGCTTAGAGCTGTGCACAATAAGGAGTGCAGCACAGGTGTCTCAGCAATCATCCATCTCTCCTGAGGAAAATCAGGCATGCAGAGGTGAGGTCACTGCTCTCACAGCAGGTATGAAGGGGACACACAATGCCCTCTCAGGAGCACTCATGTGGTCCAGCTGAAGTCTTGCAAGGCCTGAGAGGAGCAAACCACATTGCTCCTCTTTATTGCTATTTTTTCTAGCCCTGGAAAATTGGTTCACAAAGCACAAGGCAGCCCATGCTGCTTCGCAGCCACATCAGCACAGTGTCCCAGGTCACTGTGACCTTCAGCATGCACCAGATCTTCCACTTTCACATGGACAACAGATGTTAAGCGCTCTGCTTCTCATGCTCAGGGCCCTCAGGCTTCATACACCATCAGGCACCAACCACTGCCTGCGTTTATAATGCTGCCTTCAAGTATTTGTTGTGAAACCTCCACAAGTGCCGTAGCTATTGCAGCAAATGCCACAGCCCATTCATTTTCGCTCTCTGCCCTGCTGACCTGAATCTTCATGGGACAGCAAATGCATTCAGCTCTGCCTTTTCCTGCAGCAGCCCCTTTCAGGCTGAAGCAACAAGGCTTCGGTTTGATTTACTGCAGCCTGGCATCTGTTGACTGCACTTTTACTTTTAGAGCATAACATACTCAAGAGCTATTTGTATTCTTATTCCAAAAGTCTGCTTTGGAAAACGCAACCAAAGGCTCCAAACAGCAGGCCAGGGCGTAAGTGGCACCAGCTGGATGAAATTCAGGCGTACAGCAAAGAGGAAAGAAAGCCTACAAAGGAGGCAACAGTAACACACGCGTCTGCTCAGATGGGAAGACTTCTGTAAGGTAAGGGAGGGAAAGAAGGGGATCTCAGTGGGGAGATCTCATCCCTTCCTGACTGTGTTTGTTAAAGTGAAGCCTGCCATTAGTTGGACAGAATTATGTTTTTCGAATGAAGGGAAAACAGTCTCCTCTCTTGGCTGCTCCTAACATGTGAATAATCAGCCCAAAGTAAACACCATGTGGTCTTGTGTGGTCTTTCTGCTCTCCGTATTAAGCTGGTATTTCACTTGAATCTGAGAAGCGACAGGAAGTGGAGAATTCAGCACAGACACCGGAGATCCTGCATTTTCTTTGCAAGCTCTAGAAAAGCTGTGTGGTTGGGAAAATAACACTGCCATTCCTGATGGAAAATGCACTGAAATATCTCTAGACACACAGAATTAATTAATACTCCTTCAGGCTGCAAAACTAAAGAATTCTGATGCAGCTGTATTCACAAAACTCCTTGACTTTCACAAACGTACGAATATTTAAGTGTCAGGGGACCAATAATCCATTTTTCAAATGAAACACTAAAGAGTTCCTGAAGGTGACATAACGGCGCATTATTTGTAAACACAGCTCATGGTGTGTGGTGGCTGCTCCCATAAATCTCCCTCATGGGGAGGAAACACAGAGCTCACAGATGAAAGGGCTCAGCACAGCGGGGCTTTGTTCCCTTTGCACTGCAGACAGGGAGTCTGTTTGCAGCTTCCTGCAGCAGGGATCCCAAACAATGAGGACTTCTGACATGCCGATGTCCATTTTCAAATGAATGGCCTCATGCAGCCCATATGTACCCAGCAAGGCTCATCTCCTCTAAGACTAAAGGACCTCCCACTTCTCACCACCTTTTCCACCCATGCCTCTGGTTCCTCTCTGGTTTCTCCCATGTTTTCCCATTTTCAGTATCAACATCCTTCACAAACCAGGTTGTCAAAGCTGCTTCTTCAAAGCCCTCAAAAAACCAGCAGCTTGCCTTTAGTTGTAAGGGGGAAGGGAGTTGGGAAAGATTTAAAGACACCACAAGACAAGAAGTACCCAGCCACGTGCACATGCTGCTCAGCAGTACCCATTCATATTACTTGTCCATGCACCTTATAGCACTTCTCTGGCATTCCCACTTACAGATGTACTTACCATGCCACATCGGATTACAGGGCTAGTTTTTCTCCAAAAGGTTTCTCCAAAGGGTTGCTCATTCTGGAGCAAAGACAAGGGCATCTGTCCTGGAAGGTTCTCAGCCCCTGCTGCCCCTCAATGGGACTGGAGTCCAGACATAGAGAAGTTTTGTCCAAAGTCATCTGTTTGTCAACAAAAGCTTCAGATAAACTGGGTGCAGATGTAGTTGCAGTGGGAATATCTTGGCGTTAGGATTAGCTGCCAGCATAAGTGATGAAAACAAAACAAAGAAATCACCTTTCTGGGTTAAGGAGAGTTGATGACTATGCTCGATAAATTGCTACCAAACCAACCAACACGTCTGAAATAAAACCGGCCCTCCGTTAGTTTTCCTAATGCCGGGAACCAACAAGACACAGCTACGCAAATTCCCATCAGTGTTTTGGTCTATCACGAAGCCCATCCAGCCGGCTCAATCAGGGCCACACAGAGGAGTACCATGGGGCAGCAGCACAGGACGACGGGCTGTGCTGGGATGCAGGCTGCAGGGACAGAGAGACCTCGCTCATACCTTCTGCAGGGCATGGCAGAGAACCAGATCAGAACAAAAAGGAGCCGTACCCCTTGGTTATGAAAAGGATAAAAGGCAACTGCAGAAACATTCCGAGCCAGGAGCCCCATCCCTACGGTGCTGGACAGACGGGGCTGGTGTGCCTTGTGGGATGCTGGGCCCACGGCCCCGGAAGAGCCCCTCACCCACTGCCACCGCACTCCACTTCTGAGGACAGAGGATATCTGCTGTGACGCAGCCAGCCAGGAAGCGCAGGCTCAGCCTGAGTACTTCTCATTTCTGCTGGATACAAGCTCTCCCAGAGGCTGTTTCCACTAAATGTGGGATTTGTTTGTTTTTCTATAAGGTGAATCATATTGTGCCCCTTGGGCTTAATACCTAAGCCCCACCGCAGATGAAATTCCCACTAATTCAGCTCCGCAAGTTGCCAGCCTCATAACATCACATCCCATTAATGTTATGATGCGGCGCTCCAAAGCAACACTGCAGACATCTCTGCAGCACCTCCAGGTCTCAGGTGCAATGCTTGCTGGTTGCTGCCCTGCCCCTCCTGCACAGCCCACAGACTCTCTGCTCTGCCCACACAGATAACAAGGGGAAGCCTGGGACACTGTCAGCGTGACAAGTCATCCTTGTAGGTTGGGGGTATCTTTTTTCTACTGAATGTTTTCAGGGTCTGATTAAGCTCAATAAATAAATAAATAAAAATAAAAATGCAGGCACTGACTCAGGTGCCCAGTTCTTATATACTTCACATAAGCTGCCCTCTCTAATTTAGCTCAGGAAAGCAGTCAATTTACTAAATTAAAGGTTTTAGAAGTCTTGTGAGTAAAGCGAACCAAGGCTTCACCCTCTAATTTATTCAGGCTTTCAATTCTGTTATCTTACTCAGCCCCTCACTTCAGAGCAGGTCAGCTTTGCAGCCGGTCGGGCCATCGGCACATGGACGAGCCCACGTGCAGCACGCGCTGTGCTGAGCAGCCACAGCTGTGGTGGAGCTGCCGTGTCCCAGCCCGGTGCCACCGTCCCACACGTTGCTGTGGCTACGAGGGAGGCCGGGCAGCCAGCACTGCTTGCGAGATGAGATTGCCATGGCACCGCAGTGAGCGAGATGCTGCGCAGGGCAGGGAGCGTGCTCTGAGTGCTGGGCAGCAGCTTCATTAATGAGGGAATGTGCCACAGCCCCTCACGTGCGTGCTGCCTTGGGAGTGTTTTGGTTAAATAGGTGAGCTTAAATGCAGCTTTGAAAATGAATGGCAAAATGAAGGACCTTGTTAACAAAAGAGAACGCAAACTACAGTAGATTTGCATTTTTATAATAATAAATTGGAAACAAATTGTATGCATTAATTACAGGCGAAAAGCGAATGAGAATCTCCTGCATCCCTATTAAGGACACATCACTGCCTTCTCTAAGGGAGAAGGGCAGCAGCTTCCCAGGAGGCAGTTACAGCACAAGCGGTGCTGAGCAGTGAGCAAGCAGCCACCTGCATCCCTGGGGACCCCGCATTTGGGGCATGCAGCACTCAGACACGTGCCCCGGAGCAGGCCGCATGCAGCAGCAGCCATCCTGATGGCACTTGGCACCCTGAGGGCCACTGGTGCTGCCCGGATGCTGTGGGCTGTTCCGCCCTTGTAGCCCTCACTGGGGAAAGCAGGTGGAAAACCCCCCAGCCCCACCCCTCCTCACACAGCCCTGCCAGCCCGGCAGCACAGCTGCTCACATCCTCTGTACAAATGCTGGCCAAGGCCCGAAAGCTCCCCTATATGGGCAACAGGACCGCCTCGGAAGAAAAGCAAATGCTCTTTGCGTGGGTCAACAAGGAGAGCAGAAAGCTCTGTGCTCACAGTAGGGCTCAAAAGCACACCCCGCACCTGGCTCCCTGCACCTGGCAGCAGCCCAGCCTCACTGGTGGCCAAGAGGAGCTAAGGACAAATGCTTCAGACTGCAGCACGCAGTGATGGGAACTCCAGAAGCTGTTATAATAGACCATTTAACCAGAAGCAGCACTGCTGCTCTGCGACAGCTGCCTGCGGGGCCAGTGCAAGCCAGGCCCTGTCCTTACATGTGAAAAACCAGAGTGGGTTTTTTAACCCGACTCAACCAGAAAGGTGAGTCCCAGCACAGGGACACCACGGAGCCACAGCCACCGCACACAGCTCTGCTCACATTGCCAAGGCTGGGGGGGCATAGGCTGAGGAAAGTGGCACAACAGCATCGCTGTGGGCAAACACCACTTAGAGGATGTTTAAATAGCATGAATGTTTGTTGCCATCCTTCATACTTCACATCCGTATTTTCTTAATCTTTGGTTTCAGGGTATAAACATGCTCAGATGTGCCCTAGGATATTCACACAACTCCCACTTGAGATTGTCACGTGGATGAGCAGAGGAAATCAGTAGAGATAGCATGCTTTGAAAATACCAATGCTTCAGTTTACTGGCACAGGAAATCGAGTTAATTACCCCAGCCTGAGACGGACTGTGTTACCGACTCCCTTTGCTGCAGCACTGCCCTCCCCCAGGAGCTGCTTGGCCCCACGAGATGTTTGCTCACCCACAGAGCTGCACACACATACCAGGAACCTCACCTACAGCGGTGCCCATGTCCTCAGCCTCCTGAGGAATGTGGCATCATTGTGCTTCTCTCATATGAATGCAAAAAAATTTAAAAAATAAAAAAATCACATATTTGTATTTAATAAATAACGAAAAGCCTAGCGTTGTTTGACTATACCTGGTGTATCAATGTGTGTGCTTGGCACAGGAAGCCACCAGAAGAGGAATCCCAGGCTGCAGGGCTGAGCACTGTGCTGGCCGAGGAAGCGCAGGCAGGGAGGAGGGTGAGGGGACAGCAGTACCAAAGCACCACAGAGCTGGGAGAAGTCAGTTACCTCGGGTGGGCCTGGGATCAGAGAAGAACCCGTGATATCACACTACTGCTGGGCAGCAGTTCTGCAGCCTGGCACTTGCTGCACACATGAGCAGAGTGGGGAAGAGTCCTGCGTGCTCAGTCAGTGCGGGTCAGCTTCACTGGAGTCCACAGGTGCTTCCCAATTCTGAGTACTTCATCAGATGGAGACAAGATACAAGCAGTCTATCAGCCTTTGGAGTTTGGGGTCTTGGCAACAAAAGAAAAAAAAAAATCACAGTAAAAGATAAAGGTACAGCAAACAAGATAGTGATGAGTTTCTCAAGTGGGACTGGGATGAAAACCAAATCTGGAATACTTAATGGTGGAAGCTGTTCTGAAGCCTCCTCTAAAGCTTAACCATCAGCCTCCTTAGCTATGTGTGTATAGCTTAGTATGAAGTCACTGTTTACGGATAATGAGCCCTTACAGAGCTCCATCCACAGTCTCCTCATGTCAGGAGGAAAATTCCCCTTTGCCTTAATGGGCTCTGGCTCAAGCCCTTGCTCAGCAGCTGGCTGCACGTGGTGACGAGCACCGTGGCACTGCTATGGGAAAGCACGCGGCAGCCCCGTGCTCCCAGCCGGGAGATCAGCAACTCCGCCCGCGGTCACTCTCATAGTGACAGAGGAGCTGGGATACGTGGCCAGGCTTCCGAAAGAGAGAAGCTCTGTGGAGATCGCTCAGCGCCAGAGTCCCAGCGGCGGTCAGCAGCAGCTCAGACCCAAAGCACACGGGGAGCACCACGTGAGACCTGGAGAGGCAGGCAGATTTAAAAATAAGAGCAAAGAGGAGACGCAACTGAATGCTTGAAGATAAACCTTAACTACACAAAGATCCCAAGAAGCCCAGGAGCAACACTGCAGGGAAAGGGAATGCCCAGTAGGGTGGCCGTGCGCTGGGGGCTGGCTGTTCCTTCGTGGTGCTGGGTCTGCAGCTGGCTGGAAGCTGCCAGCAGGACAGAGCTGCCCTCGGCACTACTGCAGCTTTTCAGAAAAAGTAAATAAACAAAGCAAGGCAGATGGAAGTCATTAGAATACGAATGCCTGCAGTCCTAGGAGTGGATTTCAATTATCCCAGATTGGTTTAGGCCTTAAAAAGATGCTTCAAACATCTAAAACCACAAAAGGAGAGGAAAATCACTGCTGGCCCAAGCAGGCGTGAGTCCCCAGAGCCAAAAGAGCAGCGCCGTGCTCTGCAGCACAGAGCCTACCCTGCACACCAGCCTGCCTCCAGCATGTACGCTGGGGCCGGGCAGGTGCCGGGGGTCCAGGCAGCAGTACACAGCCCAGCACAGCCTGAGGGGACAGAGCAGGGCCAGGTGCCACAGCAGCTGCTGCCGGAGCTCCCAAAGGCAGTTCCCACTGGCCTGGCCCTGTGGAGGATCACACAGTGCCAAATGGTGAAAGCGATAGTAATTTTTTTGAAAAGGGCTAATAGTAGTAAGAATAGAAGTTCATGCCTTTTTCATTGACACTCCTTGTTGCTAAGCAGCAGTCTCTGTGGGGTATCTCCCTAAAGCCACAGCCGCTGAGAGGTGACAGGTGACCCCTGGGCACACAGGGTGGGATGCCGGCCTGGCAGCCAGAGGCAGCTGGCTGCATCTGCTGTCACTCAGTGGGCACCAGAATGGGGCTGGGGTGGTTTTTCAGTTTCGTGCTAAACCAACACATCTGTAGAGTCATCTGTGGGATAGCAGCAGCTCCTCCCTCCCCTGTGTGCGCTGACAATGGCAGCAGCATGGCTCCGACTCGCTGTGCTCTGTGCCGGCCATCACAGCACTTGAGCATTCAGGGCCAAAGGGAGGAGGCAGACCTGCAGGGCACAGCACGCAGGATTTCCCTGCATTGCACTGCAGAGGGCCTCGGGTTGCTGTGGCTGTTGTAGCGGCACAGGTGTGCACGGTTAAGAGGGGGAGGAAAGAGATTTAAGACTTCACCCAACGCACGGAGCGGCTGGATTTATGTCCAGGAACCGCGGGACTGGAGGCGCTGCCCTCCTTCGCAGCCCACTGTTCAATAGCGCTGCTAATTGCCTGCTGTGTGCAAAGCGATAACGTTAGACTGCCCTCTACTTGCTGTACCCCTACTTGCATATTGCGCAGCAACATGTACGGGGGAGGTTCCGCTGGGGATCGCTCCCTGCAGCACAGTATTTTCTGGTGCAACTGAATACAGCAAAAGCAAGCAGCTCTGGGGAAGCTCAGTTTAGGGGACTAGCTAAAATAGGCAGCTGTGCATGGGGTGGGCTGCAACAGATGCCTGGCAGCAGCAGGAGTGAGGAGAGGTGCTAGGAAGGCAGGAAGCCCACCTGCAGCAAAGCGAGCAGCAGAGAAAGGCAGGCCAGAAGCCCCTGGCAGCCAACAGGGAACAGAGTGGGGCCGTACCCTCCCACCAGGAAAGGTTTTCACAGGAACCCATTTGTTAGGGCATCAGAAAAGTAAAACACTTCTGGAAGAGGCATAGTATATTTTGCTCACGGCACCCCTGGCAAGACAGGGAGCAGAGGCAGAACAGGCAGGCAGAGCCCCGTCACCCCTCCAGCTCCTATCCCCCAGAAGCTCCATGCTGGTCTGCATCAGATAGAGACAAACCAAAGTCTTCTGGCCTGCTGCAAGCCACCTACACAGCATTAGCTGGGATAACTCCAGGTGTGTGCGTGCGTATGCACGTATCTTAGTGGAATCGCAATAAATCACAGATTTATCAGTCCCTTTTAATACAGAAAGTATTCAGGAAAAAAAAAAAATCAACCTTTTTCTCTATTGTTGTATGCCTCTTTCACAACCTTGGCTGTTGAGGAAAGAAGGGATGCGATTGCTGAATAGGTCAGATTGCTCACTGGTGTTCTCAGCCTTCCTTTGTTACACATCCTGAGAGGGAACAGGCTAAGCCATGACTAGCAACAGAATCAAGCAAACACGTTTCATTTCCAAGAACATTGGCAGTACTGCTCAGTAAATGTGGGTGAGATTCCAGAGAAGTGAACTGTTTAGACATTAAAATTCTTAGTGCCTTTTAACAACTAGCTTCCTTACAGCTTGCTAAGCATCTACAACATAACTTCCAACTGCATCAAGTAATGGAAAATACACTGGATGATGCTTTTTGAGTAATTCTCGAGTCAAATACGTTATACATTTAAGCTCTTAAGCCAACAGATACACAGCATACCAGGAACAGTATCAAAATAGCGTCTTTGCAGCAAAATTTTCTGATGTAAATCTTATTTAGAAAAGACTTAACTGTATCTGATCACACGAAGGTAAACCTTGAAAACAAAGCCTCCATTAACTAGTGACCCATCCAGGCCTTTTTTCTAGATTGACATGCAGTGAATTTCATGGCTGTTTGATACAAAAACCACTCTTTTGCTGTTCATGTTTTTATACTTCAAAATGATGCTGTTTTCCTTCTCACCCTCTCTACGTGCCTCAAGAAGCAAGCACTCGATCTGTACCAATAACTTTCCATTTCAGAGGGATTCAAGACACCATTTACCAGGCCTGTGCAAAACAGTCACTGGGGCCGCACACGGAAAGCCATACAAACTTTTCCATTAATTAAAACCATTCACATTTATCCAGTTGTTTCTCAATTAGCTGCAAATAATTACCAACTCCTACCACCGCTAACAGAAAGTATTACAGATGTAGAGAAAAACCAACGCTTGTTCTAACAAAGTGAGAAAAGGTGCACCAGAAACTTTTCAAAAGAAAAAAGAAAGCTTTTTTGATCGCTCTTCCTTCCTGCCCATGGCGCCTTCCTGCAGCCCGAATGGCTATCCATACACCTCGGGCCATTTTGTTCTTCCACTGTTTTTTTTTAAATAGCTGTGAGCTATCTCAATCCACTCAACTCAAAGATTTTGCATTTACAGACCACATTAATGGGCTAGAGGTAAAGACAAGGCATGTGGTTATTTTCCTGCTCTTGTGCTCAGCAGCACTGCATGACCCCGAAGCCTAAATCAAGCTGTTCCTGTTACTCGCATGGAATAGTACCAGTGGCTGCGTCACCCTTGAAGAGATGCACAGTCACAGAAAACACGGCCTATATACACAACAGGAAATGATGTTTTCTTTTCTAACAGCCATTTCTCATGCACAATTTCTGGGGAAAACAGTGGCAATTTTCCATGTCATTTGCCTTTCCCCAGCTCTTGCCAGCCGGAGAGCTTTTGGATTGGATAGCAAGAAGACCCCCCTCTCTCCCCCTGCCACATGTGGTCATCCACACAGCTGCAGCCCGCTGCACGCTGAACAGAAGGCACCATCCCAGCTGCTCACACAACGTGGTTCACAAGCACAGGTACAGCTGTACGCATAAAGCACAGCTGTTAGTTTTTGTTTAACTTCTATGGCCAAAAGAGAAAGCGTATATACACACACGGGGAACCTGCTTTGCAAGGATGATCCCCAGAGGTCCCTTCCAGCCCCGATGATTCTGTGATACACAGAAATACTAAAAAAGAACATGTTACTCCTGAGTCTTGAATGAGAGTTCCATTTCTTTCACAGCTCAGGACAGCTGACTCACTGCCTTTCAGCCATTTAGGTACTCCCATTCCCCCCATCTCCCCTAGATTTTTCTCCTGTAGAAAGCAGTAACAATTCAGACTTTCAGGATATTTTCAGACCGTGTTATTGTATCAATTATTTTGAATCTTTTATCTTTTCAATATTTCTTTAACAGATCTTTTCCCCTGACAAGTAGAGCTCCTTAAATGGTTACATACTTATCCTTTCTGAAATCATTTGCTATCATAAATTACCTACTATACAACAAGTCTCGGATGGTTTATGTTATTTAAAAAGATCCTCCTAAAGGCATTTTAGCAGCTGTGGGTGCTTAAGGGGGAAAAAAAATAAAATCAAATGTGTTTTTATTACCCTAAATGAATTCAAAACTAAAAACAAACAAACAAAAAAAAAACCACTCACTAGAAGGAAAGAAACCAATAACTTCGATGAGAACTGAAACCCAGGAGGAAGCTGGAGCCCCCCCACGGCTGGTTAAACAGACCAAGATCAGCAACCCAGCAGAGAAGGCTCAGCATTCAGCCAGCACTACGAATCCATGGATCTGAGGAGCTTGTGAGGAGAAAATAAAAAGAAGAGACATTACAAGTTGAGTGGCCTCCAGGTTGAATTACAGCAACAGCCTGGGAAATCAAAACCACAATCTTAGATCTATCATCTGCTCAAGATCTTCAGAAGTCCGCTTGCAAACATCAAGCATCACTTCACAATTTGACCCTCAAACCCACAAACTCAAAACTTGAACACCAAATGGAGGTGCTAATAAACCTGGAGAGTAAGAACTGTCAGCGTCTTCCAGCTGCAAGGTTTTAACATGCTGGTGCTCTTCAAAAGTGGGAAGCGTAATGGCAAGTCACTGCTTCACAACTGAGCTGGCAAACCGTGTGCATCAGGGCAACTGTTACCTTGTCCAGAGACTGAAGCCAGCTGCAATCCTAACATTGAGAAAAATAAATCACCAACACATGCCTATCGCTAACAGCTGAGCAGTCAACCAGAATCTTCCCCATCTGCCGACACAAGGGCATGGCTATTAACACAGAAAAGCATCCAGATACCACACAGGAGCAATGCAGGCAGAGCACGCATCCCAGCCAAGACTTCCCCCAGAAGGCAACATTTTGAACGTGCTTTCAACTAATTCATTCCCATCTTTCAACTGACACATCCTCATTTGTTAGTCAATTCGCTGATTTACAACTAGACGTTATCTAGGATCAGACTGATAAAAATGAAAAGCTGCTTTAAGAACTGGACATATGGCGCCTGATTTGTGAAATTAATTTTATTTTTGAAACATGATATCCAATTACAAATAAATAATTCATACAATATAACTCAATTAGGATATACAATGTTCAGGCAGGTCCTAGTAACAACCAAGATCACATTGAAAAGGAGTTTAAATTAATTAACCAATTACAGAAATATACAACTGGTCGTTCAGTTGATTTCTCGGCCCAGCCCAAGGTGTGCACAAGTTGAAAATAGTTCCTCTTACCAGAAACAGATGTAGACAAATTAACACCTACTCCGAAGTAGTTACTGCACCACATGAAGAAAGAGGCTGCATCGCGTGGCCTACACGTAGCTTTAGTACAGAATGAAAGCTTGTGCATTCTAGCAGGATACGGGTTCATCCCACAGCAGTTTCCACATACAGACTTACAAACTTTACGGGATGTTTTTGTGCATGGTTTCAACCACACAACTCCTTCCACATCCTAGCCACTAAGCCAGCAGCACCAGGATACGCATTATGTTCTTACCTTCAGCTCCACGTTGTTCTTTGCTTTCATTTCGGCCAAATGCTTTACCTGCTAAGCTACAGCTTCCCACTGAGGTATGGTTCTTGCGTGTGCAAACTGCAGTAACAGCAGCATTGGTAAACTCACAAGGTCTTTGCTGACACTATTTTTTAATTTCCTGACCTGCTCCACGAATCAATGTTCTCCACAAAGCACATTTATCATGTCCACATTGAATTCAGTCTGGAGTCCTGATATATTTTTTAAGTAGTTATGGGATTTATTATAGGAGATTCACAGCATCCTTGGAATTTCTTGGACAGTCATTATTTTTATAAATGAAATACATTTTTATGCTACATAAATTCTCACAACAGAGAAAGTAGTTACCCATTCCCAATGGTCCAAAATTCTGCAAGGCTTATATTTACAAAAACTCTGTTAAAAATCCCACCCCCTTTTGGTGCCCTCAGCTGAGGTATATACCCTTTGTTCTCAATTTGAACTCAGATTGTTCCAAAGTCACAGCTCTTCTCGTTGCAAAGTTCCCCACGGGATGAAGACTGCTATTGCTAACCAAGCACTTCTCATAGCTCGCTCTACAGCTGCCTACAGCATTTGGGACATGTGCAGTATGTCCCCTCGGGTGGTTCTGTTGTTTCTTTTTACACTGGGCATAGGAAGACTGAAAAAAGAAAAAGAAAAAGGGAAGATACCAGGCAAATTGCTGGCTGGTGAGTAATGCATCGTGAATCTACAGCGGTACCACTAGCATTTCAAACTCCTTCCAGCTGTCTCTGCTCAGCAGTGCACATGGTGCCAATGTGGTGGCAGCCCCAAATCCCTACCAGTCACAGCGCTCACTGGCCTCCACTGGGAGCTGGAAGAACGCAGAGCCGAGCAGCATTACATTACCACACTCACCACAACATTTTCAAGCCCATCCAAATATTCTAAAAGTTCTTCAGAACTTCAACACTGAAGCTCAAATTGGTGAACCACTTCAGCTTCACATCCCATATAAGAAAAGTGCTGCAACGAATCTGATTCCTGAAGGAGGAGGAGCTATGTATACTGATATCAATGTTAAACATAAAAAACCTGAACTGAAAATAATAATAATAATCAAATACAGACTGCAACCCAATCAGAGAAAAAAAAAAAGAGAACTACTAATACCAAATGATTTCAGTTTCATTTACACAATTTACCCAAAACTGCATGTAAACTCTGGAATAACAATTTCCAACTCCTTCTGAATTTACCGAATAAATCAAATCTGCTGCACGAAGCACCAGGTGATATACATAATAACAGTACTCGAGCGATTTATTAACCAAAATCACCAAAACCACTTGAGCAATGCATGCCCTGTGCTGAGTGCAAACACCTTAAGAACCTGCTGATGGAGGACAGACACAGCGCCACGCTTCCCTGCGGTCCTGGCAACTTCCACATCCTGACTGTTCACTTCCAACATGAATCTTTACCTATTTGTCAGAAAAAAATCATTTATTATCCAGGTATCTGAAGGCATTGCTCTTATAAAAGCAGTTCTGCTTCTTGTTTGTTTTCTGTATTTCCATCTCACCTGTTACACCACAAACACAACAGTCTTTCATAGACTGCAGAAGAGGAAATCCATGATAACCTAAGGAAGAACAGCACAAACCTTCTCATCCTTTTTCCAAAACTGAAACCTACTTGATAGCATTTTCAGAGCAGTTGAATGTTTTCTGTAACCGGTGGAAAGCATTAACTGAGATAACATTTCAGGATACTTTTTAAAGAGAATTTACACATCGAGCATCTTCCACAACTGCCACATCAAAACTTTGAGTGCTAGCAGCAGGAATTCCCTTCCCCAATCAAACCTTCTGCTGTTCAGAACTGCCATACACTACTATAACACACTATGAAGTGACCAACAAGACCTCAACTTTTAGCACTGCCAGTATGATGCACACAAGAACTGTCTCTAAATTAACACCATTTTTGTATTTGCTCCATCACAAAGTTGAGGGATGTATGTTCTTTCACATTCTGACATAACCCTGATTATTCTTTCTAGAAATATTTTGAGATTAAAACTCAAATCTGGAACAAATCTAAACATATTCACTGAAGATAAAAAGATCTCTGGTAACTCTTCAAACAATATTCACATGTCTACAGCAAAACAGAAACTGAGGCTCCTTCCCAAAGTAAGAATCTGGGTGTAACGATTAGACAAGTAGCATAAATACAACTCTGGCTGACAGATACCTCAAATATCTGCTTTTAAAAGGAATAAAAACCAAAAACACCTCTGAACAGAAGAACACAACATTAAAAGGGAGATTCGTAATGGCACAAAGGGCAGCTAGGCACTGTGTGAACTGAGAACATAACTGCTATTAGGACTTTAGCCTCCTCTCTCCCCAGTAAGACTTGGGTTGCAGCTAGCAAAGAACAGGGTTGCTACCATACTTGTACAAACCAAACAGCAAACCCACTGTCCAAATCTAACAAGAAAGCAGAACAGGATTTGTTGCAGTACCTCTGCTAAACAGACACTGTTAAACTTATAAAGCATGAATTGAAATTCATTCTGAGAGCTCTTATTAGCTCTGTGCAGTTCAACTACTGTATGGAATGGTCATGAGCTACTTCAAGGGGCTTCTGTATTCAAGAGATTATTCTTCCATTTCGTTTCTGCTGTGTTAGTAAGTGTTATTTAATACAAAAGATGCTCACTAACACCTGCACAGTTACCCACCTTAATGCAGAGCTGTGCCGTGACCACCTTTTCAGACAAAAATAAAAGTAACCATTAGGCACATATTGAAGGTGTTTTACACAAGCTGTAATGTCAAACGTTTTCTCCCTCAGATTCACACAGAAAAATACCACAGCAGCAAATAACCTGGTCCTCTGTTCAACAGTGATCTCATTATAAGCATTTTTAATTTACATAATGTCACAACATCAGTACCTTATCTTTAAATAGTTAGGTAAAAAAAGGCCCCCAGTATTACCATTTCTTACATATCCAAGTTCTCCCTATATACATCCAAATGTTAAAGATACAAATAAAACATTATACAGGATTTATAAATGTTTAAAAACTTGAGGCTTCAGAATCATGGTTTCCCAAAAACAGTCAGGAAAATCCAAGAACTGACAAGGTAGCAGAGAAAACTGGAAAAAAAGGAGACAGACACAAGTTTGCTGCCGTAAGATTTTACTAAACTCGCTGGTCATCGGGGTGATGTTATCAGAAATAACAGTTTAGGCTTCAAATGAGGAATGGTGGTTTGGTGTTTGATCTCAAGTGCTGAGACGGGCAATTCAAGTATTTCCTATTTGATCCAAGCTCACTGTAGCAAAGTGGTGCAGAAAAATACTTATTTTACATTTGTTCCATACATTCGATCAATGTCCATCTGATAGTACGCTGTGAGCTCCTTGCGCTTTAGTTTGAATGCATCTGTCACTAGGCCAGTCTCAGGGGTCCAAGGATCAGGGCTCAAACGGATTTTTACTGGTATTTCAAACTTCTCCAGATTAGCTACAAAAATAAGAAGAAGAAGAAGAAGAAGAAAAATCACACAACCATTCTGAAATACAAAATGTAACATAAGCATTTTTATACACTTAATTAAAAAAAAATGAGGATCCGTATTCTCACACAGAGAAGCATAGGATATTACTGAAGAAGTGCTCCACAAATTCCCTACAGTCAGGCTCTGAAAACCCAGAGTGATCGCACACAAAGCTGCAGGATCTACCAGTGCTTATTCTCCTGCTCCCACAGAAATACTGGAATAAGGCTCAGATGTTAGGCTGCTTGCGCTGTTCCCTAGCTTCAGAAAAGCCTCAGTGCTTACTTTAAAGCCTATGATACCAAAGGGAAAAACAAAACTACATAAAATAACAAAAAAGCATAAGTAGAAGTGCCTAAGGATTAAACCAAATATTCTGTTTCATCCATTTTAATGAAATAGGTGCAACAATAGAATCCTCTTTGAATAGTCAGTGCTACTGAAAAAAAACCAAAAGGCAACGTTGTACATCCCAGCAGCTCCTTAGGACTTCCCTGTATGCTCTGTGCCTTGAAGGAAGATCTACTAGAGACGTGGACAAGACAATAAAAGTCTATTGCTCTACTGAATCTGTATTCATCTTAAGATTATATTCCAGCATCACAAACGTTCAAATACACTACCCACATAGCTTAAGGTATTCACAAGTAATACGAAGGTGAAGGTTAACAGGACAGATTGTTGGAAGTATAGAATTATCCAGGGTAGAAAAGACGAAGGCAAGTTGCAAAGAGCTATTGAAACACATCACAAACTGAATGACTGCAAAACACAACGGGGGAAAACACTCACTGCAGAAAGATGTAGAAGAGGACGCATAAGAAAAAACGAATCGAACCTCCACAGTGACTACTTAAGAAACATTCTGTGGCAATAACACAGTTATACGACAAAAGTTCAGCTCTTAGTAATGGTAACAAGAAAAAAAAAAAAAAAAAAAAAAGCAGAAATTGTTACATAAGAAGAAACAAAATACCATTGTGCCACTGAGTAACTCCGCACCAGAACAGCTAAGTAGATTACAAGCAATTAGCATGATAAAGACACAGCTGAGAGGGAAGTATAACAGACACTGAAAAAATCCCTGACTGCCATTGTGACCGTTCTCTGCCTCTTCCAACACAAGAGCTCCGCAGAACCAAATGACCCTAGCAGAGGGCAGGGATAAAATACACAAACGGCATTTCTTCGCCTCTTACATGGCTGAACCGAGCAACTCTGCCAGCAGACAGTATGGATACTGATATTTATATAACTTTAAAATATGACCAAAATGTTAATCAGAAGAAGGCTCCTGTAAGCCACAAGGCACAGCTTTATGTTTAGGAATTCCCTCAAGTATAAGAGGATAGAGGCTAGGAGAGCCCACAACACTGGGCTTTTTTCAGTCACCGACATGTAAGTATGTAGCACCTGAGACTGTCTAGTACTCAACACAGATGTATTATGAGTCTATAGGAGACCCACTTTCTTCTGGACCAGCGGCAGAAGGCCAAGATGATACTATAGGAAATCCTAAACAGAATTAGACACAAAGACATAAGCAACCAAACTGCTTGATGCATTTGTTCTGTTGGTATATTCTTTACTTGGGAACTGGCCACATTAGAAATAAAAAGTTACAAGACAACATGAACGAGAACTAACTTGGTTCTCTGACCCACTCACACTTTGTTGCTTACTTTTGAATGGAAATTCCACTCCATGTATGTTTGATGAATATATGATGAAATCCATATGCACAAGGAAATATTTTTAGGGCATATGCTTTTCACAGACACTGTCCACAATTATCCAGCTACTCACCTGCCATGGCAGCCTCAGCTAGCACCTTCAGTACCTCTTTTTCCATCTCTGAACTGTTACAGATTTCTTCCCACGTTCCTTTAAATCCTTTCTTTCGAGCTAGTTCTGCAAGCTCCTTTTGATTTGGCACAACAAATCCAATGACGTAAGAATGGAAACTGAGAAGTATAATGCACTTTAGTATGAATTTTGTGAAGTTAACGACTCTTCAAAAATAACATTACAAGCTGAGGAAACTGCAGTTCCTACAGGGATATGGCTCTTAACAATTGACTTTTGTTCACCTGATTATCTTTCTGAAGTAGTATGCAAATCACCTTAGCCTGCTTAAAAGTAAGTAGAAAGAGAAGCTACTTACCTTACAGCAACTGGATTGCTTCAAGGTGTGCTGTCCATATGCATATTCCACTGTGCCTCATGCTCAAAGCTTTGGGGAAGCAGAACCCATACGATGTCAATGCGCCCTGCCTCTCCTCATGTTTTGCATCTTGGTATGAAGTCAGGTGTGCAGCTTCCCTACCTCAGCTTCCTCTCAACTGCAGAAATCCAGTTACTGTAGAGGAGCAGAGGACTGCAGTGAAGAGGGGTTGGAGAGCAGATTGTGGAATAAGCATATGCACAACACATCTCAAAGAACGCCTGCTTCTGTAGGGGAAGTAACTTCTCTTTCAAGTGGTTCTCCACACGCTCTCTACTGGTGGCAATCTTTGTCTACTTCTGATACATCTAGAATATACAAAGCCATTATCTCAAAGTCTTTGGAAAACAATGAAATGATTCTCCCTGAAACAAGTAATTGAGATTTTTGAGATGCTGAAAAGCTTAAGGAAAACGTGAACAGAACCTTACGTATAGAGTTGCTACCTAACTCATTTCTCTCCTCTCCACAAAAACCATTTATCACAAATTGCAACTGTTGTTGGTTGGTTGTTTTCTTTTGTTTTTACTTCTCAACTTTCTTGTCTCTTTTCCTCTCAAATTTCTTTGGGAGTTTAAGCAATGTCCTTTCCTCATCGGTTGTGCCTCACTGAGCTCCAATCAGATGTTGTTCCCAGTTTTCTTCTGGACTCTTTTTAGGTGGTCCACCTTTTCCAAAGTGGTGTGTCCAGAACTAAAATCCTTTATCACTTAGTAAAGCAAAAAGACTACTGTGCATCTGGTTGGTTACATGTTTGATTATGCCATGTATTTACCTGTGTGCAACAGCATGACATTTGGTGATCGATATCAATTCCTACTGAACTACTACCAGCTGGTGGGTTTGGTTTTGTTTTTTTTAAATATGCATACAAAAAAAGATAACAACGGCACTCTTTGACTATAGTGATCTTACAACACAATAAAAATTACATAAATGACAAAGAAATTACCGGCAAAATGAATAAGTAAGCTTTGCTAGATTGAGCAGTAAAACAGATAGCTCTTCTACTTAAGGAATGCTTCAGATTGACCGGACAAATCTGTTTTAGATATTCTTATACTTGGCTATTACAAAATTCAGTTACTATTACTTCGCAAAACATCTGTGAATGCATGTGAAGTATTACGTACTAGATGTGTCAATTGCAGGAGAACTACTGAAATTTACAGGCCTTTTAGAAGTATTGTAGCACACTGCAGATGTCACATTTACCTTGAAAAATTAGCAAAAAAAATTGACAGTGCACTTCTAATAATGAATTCCAATCCTAGCATTGCAGAAATGGCCATCTGTAGAAGACTACATCCATCAATTACAGAGAGCACTCAGAACATGCATGTAACTTCATGCAGCCAAATCTGAGATGTGCCCATTGGGTGAAAACCACGACGAAAGCTCAATATCATGAAAGCTTCTCAGCAGTGTTATCTCCAATGCCTATTTTTCCAAAAGTGTCAAAACTGATGTCACGCAATGACTGTTAGTTACAAAATAACAGAACCAGGTGAACAAACCAGAAGTTCTTTTTTTTTTTTTTTTTAAATCTACCACTACTGAGCAATTCTTTGCTGTCTGCTCCAGCTCCCTTCAAAGTTAAGTGGAATTACAGGGGCCATACTAAATAGAGTATCTTGGATCATTCAGAAGACCATCTGAAGTATGTTTATACATTTAAGTCTATACTATGTATAGACAGGAAATTCTAGAAATAGAAACTCAAGATATGTTTGAGCCCTTTTATGTCTAATTTAGTAGTACAGTTAGAAAGTAAACTGAAAGCACATTTATCACTATTTGTTAGTTGCGAGTCTCCATAGCATTTACTGTGCTTTCAAGCTTCAGGGTTTCTGTTGGTGTTCTGCAGGGGTACAAATCAGCTTGTGGGCTATTGGTTTTGTTTTTACCCCCCTCTTCCTCTGAAGAACAGATCGCAGCTAAATACAGCAAAGAGCAAGATGTGCTAGGGCTTGTATAAGCAATAACTCTAAAGTGCTTGATTAACGTCTGTTATGAAAGCAGTTAGAGCTCAGTTGTTTTTCAGATTGGGAAAGAGGGAAATGGAAGAGACTAATTTCTGGCATTTTCCAACAAGTGATAGGAAAAGAAAAAATAAAACGATACCATTCAGATGTTTTAGTTTTCACAAAGAACACTATTCCATTGTATTTTAAATAAGAGTTGAAAATATTTGAGGGGCAAAACATTTTGCTTATAGCTTCAGAAAGACAGAAAAAGAATACAGCAATATCAAAACACCAGCTGCCTCTCACCTGCTTGCATACGCACAAATGTTATCTACCAGCGGAAGATTCTTCAGAGCTGCTTCTACTTTGCCAAGAGAAACATATTCTCCTGCTTGGAGTTTTACAAGGTCTTTTTTACGATCTGTGGACGAAGAATGAAATCTGATGTTAGTTATGCAACGCAGAAGTTTGACATTGATTTTATACTTCTCTGAGATGTACGTATACACGTCAGAAAGCAAGCTGACTCATGTTTGGAGTACGTTCTGGAAGCATTTAATATCACATTTACAGACTTCAATTTTATTAACCTATCCCTCACTAAAACATGAACCACATTTCAACTGCACAGATTTTCTGCCTATAAACCAGTACCTCCTATATCACAGCACTAGGATGTGAATGGAAGACAACTAGAATTACAGAAAAACCAGCATCTGGCTAGAAACACACACTGTTGTTAGACACACAGATGTCTAAGGCAGGAGGGATGCAGCATTTGGTGACATTCTGCTATTTATTCCTAGACTAAATCCATATTTAAATAGTGAATGTTATATGAAACAGAACAACAACTGAAACAAAAAATTAAGCCCAAATTACTTGACCTTATTGTATGCAGCCCAAGGAAGGCCAAAGATGAAGGGCCAGACCCACCCGGCTATGATGGCAGCCAAGACAACCTCTTCTTTGTTATACCTGTATGCTTCTTTGCATAGCCAGGCAAAGTTCTGTAGCTTTTACCTGTTTGACCAGTGAAAGGCAGTTGCAATGGGACCACAGCTTTCGTTCATATAGTAAAACACGTAAGTTTAGCTTCCAGGACTAAAGAGCAGCCTGAATCACCCTCTAACATCAAGAAAGACGGTTGGTAGTTTATAGGGTACCTATTTTAGCACCTGTAGATGTCAAATAATTAGGAGCCTATCACAGGCTTATACATATCACCTTTATCTTATTATATTCCTCCACTAGCTCCTTTAGAATAAAGGAATATTCTTATTCCTCGTTTCTAAAGAATGCTAAGACTAAAAAAAACCAAAACCAACTTGTTTAATTCCTGAGAACATATTACCAGAGAAGTCTTTTCACTGAATCAGACTCCACACTTAAGAAAAGAAAATTATAAGCTCTAAGACAGCTTACTTCGCTCAAGTTAGCCTATATTTAGCTACTTACTACTCAGTAAGTAGAGCGGAGTCAATATTAGGATTATTTTGACAGGAAACAATTTTTAAAATGATCTTTAAAAGCCCACAATTGAGTTTGTTGCAGTATCAGAATTTTCTTGGGATATATCCTAAGACTTTAAACTGTATGCCAGGAGATGCGGATTTTTTTGTTAACGACAGCAACAAGAAGCCCTGAAAAACAGATGTGCATATATATACGTTTACCTGAATTTAAGAACTCACCAATAATTTTTAGACATCCGTCTTGATGAAACTCTCCAATATCTCCAGTATGGAGCCACCTCTGACCATTCTCATCAACAGTGAAATCTTTTCTGGTTCGTCCTTCATTTTTATAGTAGCCCACAGTCACATTTTGCCCTCCAATAAGAATCTCACCTCTAGGATATGGTTTATCAGTGTTGTAATATCCACCTGAGAATTGTTCCAGTTAACAAGTATTAAAAACACATTCCAAAGCAAAAATCCCTATTACTTTTGTATTCAAATGCCAACAAATTCAGTAAGCCCTCAGCCAAAGTTACCACTTGAAAACTCAGTCTAAGTAGTTCAGTAAGAGAACACCTTGTTCCAGCTCCTTCCAGCATATAAACAGCTATTTAACAGGCATGCTTACAAACAGTGAAACTCAAATAAACGTGAAGGACAAAATTTGTCTGTGCAAATTTAATTTTTTGCCAGGACTGGCACACAGGATGGGCCTCCTCCAGGCTCATGTCAAAAAAAAAGAAAATTTTCACTTTACGTTTTAGGAACAAAACCCACCAAAATCTGAGGTTTCACATTATCCCTAAATTCCCTTAAGTATTATGTAGTTGTACTCTACAATACATAAGAGCCTACCTCAGAGGAAGTGGTCTAAAGACACTTCCAATGTCATTAAGTGTACTTTATACAGCATCCGCTAAACTTCCCCTCTATATGTCACTGTTTTATGTCTTTTATTAATAATACTAGGAAGACTATTTTAAAACTTATTAATGGCAACAGAAAATATGCATATGCTTTAGTTAAAGCCCACTGAATCCAACAACTCCAAGGTACAACACAAGACTTGCACCCTCTCCTGGATTGCATTTACAGTGATTGGAATAAAAGCCAAAATGTAACATTATCAAAACGCTACTCATGTGTTGATAGCTTTTGCCTAGATATTTTTTTAATACAAAAAAATGGTTTCAAACACAGAAACTGGTTTTGCTCTCCCTGAAGATCATATGTATATAGGTAAAAGTAGGATTAAGAAAAAAAAATAGTCTTCTAGTTAGTACTACCAAGCAAAACTAGCTTCGTACTACTTTCTACTACCAACAGAAACTAGCTTAAAGCTCTTGCAAATACATGATCATTTAATCACATATAGAATTTCTCACCTTCTTCCCAGTTCAATAACTTGATTTCACAGCAAACCAAAGGTGCTCCCACTCTCCCTGTAGTGTAGTCCCAAACTACGATATTAAAAAAGATTTTCCAGATTAAAAAAAAGAAAAAAAGAAAAAAATTTATGCTCTCATATAATTTGTTTACTTTAGTCATTTATTTTACTCCCAAAGTTTAACATATACAATGGAACAAAACAAACAAGCAAGGATACATCAAGGTAGTACAGACAAAACTCTTATCCTGCAAGAGACCAGATGTCTGTATTTAGAGGTAGCTCCAGCCACAACAAAGCTCGGACGATAAGCTGCCCAACATGGATCACACTGCAGAAAGCATCACAACTTTTAACAGTACTTGCATGACTTTGAAATGACAAGCAACAACATTTCATCAGAATTTGAAGATTCTATTTTTTGATCCACTTTCCTGGTTTCAGTCCCCAACACTTCTGCACCTGAGCAACTTCACAGACAGAATTACTGGGGAGGGCATCATTCATATTACAATTCCAATATTACTTCCCCTTCTGAAGAAACCATTACAAAAAACCTCTTGGAACAAAAACCACATACGAGTAATCTGTAGTCATCAAGGAACATAACACACGTTCCACAATCCAGCATAATCTAGCAATGAGCCTTAGATATCCTTATCTGACCCCTAGGTACATCACAGCACTGCCAAAAAAACAGTAGCTCTGAGTGGTTTTACCACCACAGAATATGAGTGAAATTTTAGGACTAACGGGCAAATGGAACCATGAAGTTACGTAAAGTTAAAGTCCAGCACAAGTTTTTGCATTCCATTTTTTTATTGCTATTATCTTCCTAATGTTTCTATACGGTCAACAAAATAAGATCAAATTTATTCACCTCAGCCAGTAAATACAATACTGCCAAGATCCCGTTCACACTATCGCAGGTTTCTCTATCACAAGTGAGAACACTGATTCTGTATGTAGGCCATCACAAGTGTCAAAATTAAAATGTTTCATTAATTTTTTGATGAACAGAAATTCCCAGTATTTCCCAATTATATTTTAAGGCACAAACCAAACAAAGGCACTGTCAGAAATTATCAATGCAGAGCACGCAGCATGGATCACAGCACCCTGCAGGACACACCAACACCAACCTTCTGTGATTGTTCCAGCTCCAGCTGATTCAGTGAGCCCATAACCCTGTCCTACAGGGCAACAGAAACAAATGTTCATAAATCGCTGAGTCGCTGCAGAGAGCGGAGCTCCTCCACAAAGCAGGATGCGAATTTTCCCACCTAGCAGCATTCGTACTTTCCGGAAAATAAGGCTAAAATACAAAGATAAGAATAGTTATAGCTTAGAAACAAAACAAGGGAGTACCTAATTATGTATTTGAGATTATGCTTCACGCGGTAAGACTTGAGACATATTTTTTTAATGCCATTAAAAATAAATTTAAAATTACCTATCACAGAGTGGGGTCGTGTAACCTTTGGAAATCTGTTCCATTTTGTAATTGTAGGCCAATATAAATAGATTTCGCTGAAAACTCGTCATTTCATTTACCTTATTCATGACATTTTTGTAGATTCGATCCATAATTTCCTAGTTAAAGAAAGACCAACTCAAAGTAAAAGAAATCATGCAATCAATACAAGCAAAAGGAAATGATCCAGAAATTCTAATATAGTTCAGACAACCAACCGCTCCCAGCTGTTTCCTCTTCTATTAGTAAATCATAACAAAACACTAAAATTAAATGAGGAGTGCAAAAATCTGAACAGGATTACTGTTCAATCCCAGTCTGCCTACTGTCAACTACCCTCATCCTATGAAGTATTACACAAGACAGAGTCCATTTCTCTCTTCACTACCATCTTGCACTCACGTCACAAATTAGGATGAAACCTAGCACATGGCTAAACAAGCAAACACTGTCCTTAACAGGTTACAAGGTGGAAATATAGCCTCTCTTCCCAGAAAAGCTTTAATGACACAAAGGAAGTCTGTGTCAAGGGCTATTTTCATCACACAGAGGCTGTTTTCCAATCATGTATGTATTATTATATGTATGGTTCTATGTTTTTATATGTCATATACATATGATTTAAAAACAGCCTTTGTGAAGAAAGTACGTACCCACAGACATGTAAATACATAGTATGTGTATACATACATACAGAGAGAATATTATGAACAGAGAACTAAAATGGCAGTGTAATCCCCACAGCTATTTAAACTTTTTCAACGTTTATGACACACTGAGAAAAAACATCATCGTATATAAATAAATACCAATAACATTATTTTATGCTACCTTAACATCCAAGATTCTACACTTTTTTAACAATCTCAGCATTTATTTTGATGACAAAGTTTAAATTATGAATTACATTTTTAACATTGTTATATCCTTCAGCAACTTACCGGGACAGCTGCCATTAGGGTTGGCTTAAGTGTAGTAACGTCACCTTTGCTTCCTTTCTTGATTTTAGAGGACTAAAACGAAGAACAAGTTCATTATTCATACATTTTAAGACTTTTAACTTAAAAAACAAAATGACATAGCACATCTTCCAAATGATCGTTTTCACTTTCTTGTCAACAATTAAACTACCTCAGTATACCAGTCATCACTGCCAGTATCCTGTTTCTTGGGATCTATAACCAAGAACTGACATGAGTAATTTTTTTTTTCCCCTCTCCATATGGGCCTACATCAACAACATACCTGGTCAGCTAATGTCTGAGGCGAAGAGTAACCAATACGGCATCCATGAGACAGGCACACAAGTTCAGCACTCAGCTCCAGAACATGGGCAAGAGGCAAATAACCAACATAAATGTCTTTTTCCCTGAAAAGAATTTTTAAGAGAGAGGTTTACACCATACCATTAAAGTCACTAAGCTAAATTTACTCAGAGCTTTCAAAAGAACTGTAAATGCAAGAATGAGATTATGAACATACTTCAAATATGATGGGCTTTGTCTCAAAAATTGCCTAAGAAGTATTGTAGGTTTACAACATGAATGAAGTGTGATGTTTACACATCCCAAGACCATTAACTGAGCTACAGCTGCACAGGCAACTCTGCAGATGATAACAAAATCTGCACCAAGCCAAACAAACGACAGAATATAACACTAGCTAAAGAAGTACTGCTTAAGGCAGATTTCAACCACTCTACTGCAAGGCAGCCTCACAGGCTTTGTGTCCCAGTCTTGCCAGTGTACAGATGATGAGAAAGATAGCACATGGAACACTCATGTCATTTAACACAGTACTGGAAGATGCTCAGACATCAGTGCATGATGCGATGGGTCAAAGAGAGTAATATAACACTTTATGTTTCACACAAGAATTATATGCAGCTACCCACATGCATCTTTGGGTAAGGGTTGGCACATACCCCAGATTTGGAATCCTTTCAGCCATTCCAGTTATACCAGCAATTATGTTACAGTGGGAGATCATAACTCCCTTGGGAATTCCTGTGGATCCACTTGTGTACATGATCACTGCGATATCGGAGGGTACAGGCTTGGCTTGCTGTTTGTTTCCTGCAATTTTCATTAAAAAAAAAAAATTAAAAAACGTAGAATGTGTGGAAAGCCTACCAGATTGGGAGACCTTACAAGCTAACACACTATAACAATTGTTCTAACAGAATACTTGTGACTATCGCTACTACATTTTGCTTTCATTTTTTCAAATGTGGTCACGCTTAACGGCCTTCACAAAGAGAGGGAGCTTCTTTGTATGAACTGAGTAATACTTCCAGTGATCACTCTAGACTGCTGAAACCATGTTTTATCTTCCATTTCCTCTATTCCTGTTGAGGACAGAGAAATGGGCAGATCTTCACTTCTCCAAAATGCCTCTCAGCTCCATAGGCTTATAAAAGTATGCTGCACTGGTTCCAAGCTGGTACGAGGTAAATCCCTATTTACAAATCCACTTTGCCACACACTCCCCAGTAGAGGAACAACATGCCGCTTCATCTGTAGCAGTCAGGGCATGATTCTGCTGGGCCAACATGAGCTCCAGTTTCCATAAACATTCAAATTCAACAGCTTTAATAGGATTAAAGTGTTTTCAAATACTTGCACTGAAAACAAGAAAATATGAAAGCAAACTGTGTACTCAAAGGAAATGCTGCATAATGCACAACACATGCACCACAACATGTACACTCTATGAGAACAGTGACTGCATATTTAAAGTTCACACTCACTGAACCCTGTCGATCCTGACAATGACCAACATAGAGGAAAGAACATAAAAATAAGCTCATTTAGTTAATACAATGTGAGTAGAACATGCTTGAGCATAAATAATTGCTTGCAGTATTCCATAATTTATGAGTGGCTAACTCAATAAAGGTAATGTCCTTTTGTTATAGTTTACAGCATATACTGTTTGAAAGACTGGACAAAGAAGGATTAGACACCTTTTTACAAAAATTGAGGGGCCACCATGTCAGCAACAAACCTGACATTCCTCTAAACTTCAGCAGCAGATGGACTAATCACCCATAACAACCCCTAAAACACAATTAATGCTGCAAGGGTTAGAAACAGATCTCAAAAAAATCAACATTGTAGATTGATATTTTCAGAAATATAGCAAAATTGACCAAGTTCTGCCAGATTTAGGTAACTATTTTACATTTTCTTATTTGTGAATCTAACAAAATTTAATGTTGGTGATTTACTGATGCTTCCTGCTATAAAATGCAGAATAATTTTCTCTGTGTGGTTTAAATAACCTGTTTTCAAATACAACTGATCATACAAAAGTGTTTTAAGTTTCTGCCCTGGCCTAAATGCTTATCCTAAATGTTTTTCTTCAGCATGTGTGGCGCTTGCTTGTGGAGAAGACCATTTTTATTAAAAGCATTTTATTAACTTCATAGTTTTCTAAGACCTGCAATTTCTCCAAGTTCACTTAATGGTAAATCAAGTAGGATCAAATTAGGACAGGTGAACCAAACAGAAAGAAAAGGTAACCTACCGCTATCTGCCTTGGCCCCCATAGCTTGCACAGAAGCCATAGTGTGAACAATGACACCCTTGGGAAATTCTGACCATGTTGTCGGTTTGCCATCCACCGTAATAATATGTCGCAGCCGTGGAATTTGAGAAACAATTTCCTGTAGAAATTCAAACATCAATTGTGAGGTTTGGGCCAACAAGAGAAAAAGTTACCTAGTGCATACATTAAGAAAAAAAAATATTTGAGGATTTAAAATGCAGAGCATAAACTTGTCAAGCTCACATGGCTACAAAGCTTAAAGCTTTCCACATTTAGATTTGTGGGACTAATTGAACTTTCCATTTATAAGTCCAAACATTTCTCCAACTATTTATTAATCAGAATCTTATTTCAAGAGAAGCACATGCTTAAGACTATGAAGGTTAGCAGAGGTTACTGACTACCCACTCTCACAGAACACTGAGAAGAAAAGGGCCTGGGCATTATGGAACTCACAGTAATACTTAGGTCACCACTTGATTACTACTATCTGAAATAACCAAAACCAAGCAAAAAATACAGAAAATGATTACTTAAGTACTAGTTAAGTATTTCAAGCAAACTGTGAGTTCTAAAACAGCTACCAAAGTTCTAAAGAAAGACGACAATTCTCTAGCAGAAGAAATTCATTCTCTTACAATGATTATTTATGTCAGCTTGCACTACATACAGTACCATTCCAGTAATTTAAGAGAAAGAAATATAAAGTTTGGAAAATTCTCAGTCAAAATGAGCAATTATGCATTTTTAATTTTTAATTAAACAACTCCCCTTCGTGAAAGATCTATTTCCTCATACACACGGTAGCTTAACTCATACAGAATCATAGTTCCACCTGTATATTCTACCTGGGTCGGTAAGGTCTCAGTATCCTGCACTCAGGGCTTTGCTAAATAAACAAACCATCACAAAGTTACCAAGTGACGTTTGTTTCATATACCTCTTGGCCTGACAGTAACAACAGAGGGTAAGTTACCTAAGCTGTGAGTGCTGCCAGCCCGTAGATTCCACAGCAGTTGGCCACTGACACACCACAGTAAGTGGCTGACACTGACTCAGTCATACCCTCAAAATCAAAGCTTGCAGAGAAAGGCGCAACCAAGTCTTAGAAGTCCTCCTTATGAAAACAGCTAAGGAACAGATCAGTTCCAGCACGCTGGAGTTTGAAACAAGGCACCTAGAACCCCTGCTGCTTAAGGCATGACATTAAAACTCTGAACTACTCTTAATGGATTGCAGGGATTTCTTGGTTTAAATGAAATTATAAAGCTAAATACAAAATACATTTTGAGGGACTTTTCTAAAAAAAAAAAAAAAAAAAAAAAGTTTCATGAGCTGCACTAGAAAACAGCTCTGACTCTTCAAGCACCGATCCTGAAACGTAAGTCTTTAATTCTCTGCTGGGAAAACATCCAAGAATAAACCAGGAGTATAATCACATTTAGTTATTCATATACAGTTTATACATTTTTTTTCTTCCTCCCATTTCCTTTAACAGTTGAGTTTATAGGCTATAAATCCACCCAGAAACCACAGCAGTTCTTCAGGAGGTGCTGTTTCAGACAGGACTGCAGCTCTTCGATAGCACAAATGGTTCATTCTGCTCTCAGAAGTCATCCTGTAGCCCAAATCCCACAGCTACCATTTTTTATGTATATGAAGACAGATACAAAGACCTCGTTCTATAAGAAGCACTACAGAAAGGCAATTCATCATTTCACACAGCTACCAAACGTTTTAACAATAAGGAACAGATATACTGAAGAAAGATACAAATAACACTTTCTGACCTTCAATTTTGTTTGCATCAATTCTTTACTAGTAATGATGGTGGTCACCTCTGTTTCATTTAGCCCATGTACTATTGCTGCACCTCCTAGGGTAGCATACAGAGTAACAACTGAAACAAACAAACAAAAAAAGAAACTGGTGAATCTTACTTTACACTTTCAAGTACAGTTTACAATAAAGGGTTGAGATTAACCTGCTCCCAGTTAGGCAAACAGCCTAAATATTTGTCAGCAATCAGAAAGGTGGGACAGCTTTGTGCTTTAAAAATACATGTTATACATTACATGATTTAAATACAGCATAATTTTCGATTAGACTAGGAATAAAAAACAAGTACTGTATATGTGACTTTACTACTTCTCAAGCTCTAGTTATACGTATTAAAACCATATTATCCTATTCTAGATCTACTGTTGTATCTTCATGGTTTTTAATCATGCATCTGTACTCAATAAATCCATTGTTTAAACAGTTGTCTTGCACACAGGAAAGAAACAGCAAATATTTACTCGATTCCTCTCTTCAGAAGTGTTGTCACTAGCCTCTACCGACTGTTTCTAAGAAATTCCCAACAGATTAATACTCACATTCAGTATTAGGTCGGAGACAACTGGATTCTTCCACCAATCCAATAAAGATTTAACCACCACAATCACTACACACTGAACTGACATCATGACAACACAGAATGGCAAGAAAATTAAATACTTTGGAAATTGACTTTGGAAAAACTGTATCCTGTATGTAAGGGCAGCTCAGTGATAGAGCATTAAACCACAGTTATTTCACACTGATGATTTTAAAAAACCCAATTCCATTTCCTGCCACTTTTATGGGAACTGCACGATACAAGGAAGGAAGAGATTTGGGAGGAAAGGCAGCTCTGAAAGGAAGAGAGGAATTGCTCTCAAGAAAACAAACAAACAAGGTAATGTCTTTTTTCCCCAAGCATAACGCTAAACTGAGGTGTAACAATTTAGTACAGCTCACGTTTCAAAAATGTTATAGGATCAGATATCACAACTATTAATAACAGCAACATCAGTGCACTAAATTTATAACATGAAGTATCTAACTTTCTTTCGTATTTCTTTTGCATGGAGTTACTAAGTCAGTACAGCACAGTAAGGAAGAACTCAAAATCAGACATTTCTTACAGAGAGAAGTAAATAGTTGACCTCTTATTTATTTTTTCCTTGTTCAAACAGTCTATCATAGTTCAGAACTGTTGCAGGGCAAATGCACATGCACTGTGTTTTCTTTAATTTGGTGGGAGCAAAGTCCAGAAGAGTGCCTCCACTAGTTCCCACGAGCTCTCCCTCCTTACTTTGGTGACCCCTGTTATATAAACATCTCGCAGAAATTCAGCCTCCCCAAGCCAACAAGCACAACTGAGATGCCGTGCTGCTTGGAAAGGGAAATATAATCTCTGAAATAACCATTTACATAATTACTCATCCACAAAATAAATTCATCAAGGGGGAAAAAAAAAAGAAAAAAAAAAAAAGAGATACACCACTTATAAGACAGAGTACTGATGTCACAAGGAGAAACAAACCAAGTGGTGACTGAGTCACTTCTCCACACTGGCACCTAAAACATTTTCAGGCACATCTGAAAGTGGTTCCAGCATTCCCATCCCTCCTGTTTTTTTCCTTGAAGACAGACCAAGACAAGATTATCCTTCATGTTCATCTTTACATATACAGGAATAAAACTGAGTATTAAATGCAAAATGGACCTTTCAATTTCTGCTACAGAAATTGATCTAAAGCAGAAAAGGAAAAAAAAAATAAAGCAATAATACTACATTTGTCAGCTAATTATACAGAACCTTGTCCTAAAGCAACAGGATTTTTTTTCGCCATTTATTTCAACATAACAGAACCCATCACATCTCTGAAAGAAAAAGCAAAGTATACCTTTACTGGCTTCAGCAAAACCAATTCTGACAGAAACACTTTTGCTCAAGTTTCAGGAAAGTATGACTGAAAAACCAAACCATAACCTTTCCTATTTACTCCTTTATTTGATTACACACACCCGGGTGTTGCATCTGCTCACACCACTGAACAACTCTTTGCAGATGAAGAGAGGATACACTGGAAGAAAATGATTTTTTTCCCCCTCCCTATTTTTCAATTACCAATCCCACCCTACTCCAGCAAATACAAGACTTACATAGCTTCATAAAGATGTAAATACGGCAATCAGGAACATACTGTATTTCTTGTCATCGAGCCACTTGCATGGGCAATACATAAGAATGCATCTCTCTAATTCTGAAGTACAAAAGGCTCCTCTCTAAAGCCAAGTACAAAGCACATGAACCTGGTCTGTTGGCGTGAATGCTGTGCACCTATCATGTGATTTAACACATTTCACACTCAAAGAACGCCACAACACTACCAGAGCAGTTGCAGTTAGCTGATGTGGTATCTGAAAACTAAGAAGTATTAATTTAAGTAATTTAGTAATGTCTTGTCACACTATAACTTCAACAAAAACCAAATTCTATAATTCATTCAAATTGAGCAAAATGATTACGTTAATACTGCATGATAATACCATCTGCCAGTAAAAAGTCAGCCAACTTCACGTAAGATGACACACAGCTCAGATGCTAAATATCACATCAGACAGTGTGCTGAAGCACGTCTCAACACAGGAATTTAAAACACTAATTCAACCAAATCAAAAACGCGTGCATAACATTCTACACACGACATCCATCCACTCACTATCCCAGATTTCTCTTTTCTAAATTACAATATCTTCCTAGTCTTTGTAAGCATATTCCACTTTCAATGTGAAGATAACTGCTGCAAGCCTTTGTATTTTATTCCCAGGACAGCCACTAGGAATCTACCAGATCCCAAAAGCAATAAAAGGAACTGAGCAGTAAAATGGGATAAAATGCTGAACAGACGTCTTTCTATCAGCCTCTCCTCCTACGTCACATTTTCCAACCACTCCATCATCTAGATAGCCCTCCACTGGAGTCCTTTTGGTATTTCAACACAGAAGGTAACCACATAGAACCACGTGAGAACTCCTACATATTCATAACACTGTGGTTTAATCAAATAAACAAACTGATATTTATAGCAGAAAGGGATCATTTTAGATATAATTTTGTTAGGTTTGCTTCCAAAACCTGACAGAAGTCTGTGTGATACACTCCTTTACTGTAACTAGGTACTAAACCAGAGGCTTCTGTACATCTGGCTTTTATGATCTGGTTCTTATAAAGGAAAAGCAAACATGGCATGAGCAAGAAGAGGCCCAGGCCCACGAGGAACTACAGCTTTTAGAGTGTCCTATGCGGAAATAACGAATGCTCCCCTCAGGATGTCCCCACAGCAGGCTTACAGTTAGATGAAGGACACGTTAAGTCATGGTGATGAAATGACCAATAATCCCCATACCAAGCCAAGTTCAGCACTCCATAGATTTCTTAACAAGAAACTTAGTGGTCCTACACAAAACCCTGTACTAAGGCTCAGGCTAGGTTACAGCATACAGCAGGCTTTCTGCCATTGGTGGAACTCAGACACTGCTGTGGCCTTTCGCATCCCTCTTTGTATGGTACTGCCAAGTGAAGCAGCGCAAGGACAGCTCCGGCCAGTCTGTCCTATTCTGCCTCTTCCTCCCTGAATAGACTCTGCTTTGCCCACTGTTAGTGGTCTCAACAATGAAACAGCTGAGGACTAACAGATCAGGAACCAGGGGTTATTAATGCAGATGCTGTCAATGGGAGAAAGACTGACTTTAAACAGTTTGCCAAAACTAAACATGGGAGAACAGTACAAGTAAGACACAATGCTGCTCTTAAGTAAAGTCTCAGATAAACATTCCAGTTAAATTAGAATGCACTAAATGACAAAAATGGACTATGTGAAAGTTGAGAGAGAACAGAAAGCAAAACGAGAAAATATACTAAATATGTTAAGCTCAGCTTAATGTTTGAACTGAGGAGTAGCTTATACCTTGGAAGAGGAGTTACCAAGAAGCTTTTTAATTAGAAAGAGCTCTCCAAAATAAGTTCAAGACTCATCCATTCCTTTTCACTTCTAGAGATAACAATACAATAACCTGACTAAAATCACTTTGAAGAAATCTAACCAAAATCACAATTGAAGAACTGACAAAACATCCAGTAAAATAAAACTTGCAGATTAAAGTTTGACGTCAACTCCTTAAATTGAGTCAATGAATTCATGTGTGATTTCTGTTTGTTTGTTTTTAGGAGCTTGGGAATATGTACTGATTTGAGATTAGAAGAAAATAAACCTCTGTCAGAAATTCATTGAGCAAGACATATTTACTGAAACCATAATCTAGCTGCAAATACTACAGGTTTCTCAACTCAGTAAAGTAACTACAGAGTGCAGTCTCCATCTTATGCAGCATTACTATTATTTTTTTTTAAAGGGGGAAAAATTTTTTTAGTGACCCATATAAACTTCTCTTAGTGTGTACAGTGAAGAAAGAGGTTTATTTTCATGTTGTCCTCTTAGATCAAAAGAAATTGAAGCTTTAGGAAAGACTCATACTTACGCTGGTAGTTGCACATAAAGCAGGCTTGTGCTGCAATCATCCACTCAGCTCTAGTCTCACAGAAGATAGCAATGTTTGTCTTTGGTTGCTGACCCAACACTGCTAAGCCATTTCCAAAATTAACAGCTTTGATGTATACATCTTCATAGGAAAGCCAGGTGTACTTGCCAAGGATGACCTAACAAAAATAATAAATTCAGTTTAAAAAACAAAAAGCCTTAACGTACGCCCTGCTGCAACCTTATCCATGCGAATAAGCTGCAGATGTCCGAAGCTGTTTAAACTGTAACACCGGTTCATTAATAATGAAAATATTCTTGCCAAAAATTACAGCAGCTGTGGAAGCTCCAACACAAATACTGCAACATCTCCACGCACATTGTCACCTCTGTTTTGGTTTTCACAATAGAAAAACATACAATTCCCACTGTATTTTGCAGTTCAGAAACCCTAAGAAAGGCTGTGATTATCTGACCCATATGCCTCTGTTAAACAAAAGCTTTTTTTCTCAAATAGAGTGTGACAAGTTCTAGCTAATACAAGTCCTTCTGTGCATTTGCTTTCTTAGACATTTGGACTAAGATTCTCCTACACAAATATGATAGACACATGGGTGTTTGATCTTACGAAAGGCTAACAAACTGGAATCCAGAAAGCACTGTATCTGTGGGTTCTGACAGAAATTATGAAATTCCATTCCCCTTGTTTGTTCTGAAACAAACGTCAGGGGGGAAGAGGAGCAATCTTATTGCCACGTTTTACTGCCAAACAGAAGTGGGACAGAAGATGGGAAACTGGTGGCAAACCTCAGCACTAAAAAGCCGGGTGGAAAAAGTTAAACAACCACACTTTCCTTCTGTATGGAAAGTTGGTACACAGTAAAACTGGATTTGAGGTTCATCGCCTAGCAGGTTCCTATGGGTACGCTTGTACCTTTCAGTGCCATTTTCTCACCAAGTAAAAGATTACTTAGAGGATATCTTAGAAATGTTCATATGTAGATGCAATGCAACAACATTTTGTGCTGCATTTTCAGTCTAAATTATTTGCCTTTCTTATCTAGCTACAAGTACCCTGAGAATTTTAAACACCACCATTTTCATTGGTCAAGTGTTTTAGACCTTTCCTTTACCTACGGAGCATTAATAATAAATGCACACAAACACTACAAAACAAAGTCAGAGAGGCAAACATTTTCCCCATTTCACCATTCTGTTTTTCAGATTTATCAAACTTAACTACGTTTCAAAGTTACAGACTGGAATATCCAACTTGGACATGTAACTACATTTCTAACAAGGCTGTATTTCCAAGACTTCCTAGCAAAAAGAATTTGAAAGTCTCTCTTGAATTTTAACAGAAAGAAAACAAAATCCCAATATGTTTCTTTTATTGACACACTTTTTCAAGCTGCTGAAGTTTACTGCTGACTGAGTTGTACCCACTACAGCCTTAATCCATGCTGCTCATTAATGCCTACATTTAGGGAGACAACACTTTCTTAACTCAGGACAGACATGGAAAGATGCTTGGAAATTTCCAAAGTGTTTTCATTAGAAAATATCATTTATCTGCTGGACTAGAAACATTACAAGAGAAAGTAAAAACATAGAATGAAAACCAAAAACCAATACTTGCCAACAACAGCACTACCACCAAAAAATAAACAGATCTCACACACACCTGCTCAGGATTCCCTGTCTTATTTACTTCTGTAAATAAGCCTCACAGACAAGTAGGCTGCCCAAGAACCAAAACCCTTACTGAAGGAAGATCATCAGCAACTCCCCTGCTGTCCTGGCAGAGAACCACTGCAGGATGCTGCCTGGTCATGCATGGCTGCTGGCAACCATCAGGCACAGTGCCCAGGCACCAACTCGCTGCTAACACGTCAATGACAGGGACCTGGCACGCCATCCACTTTAACACACCAAAGTGCTTCTGGTATTAGTTTCAGTTTGAGACAGTTTCCCCCCCCCCCCCCCCCCCAAAATACCTTGGAAAATCTCAACAGAACTCACCAGTTGAAAGGAATTTAAAGCAACACCCCTTCTATCACTGTTCTCCACTAAGACTTTTCTCAACCAGGCTATGTCAGGTTTTACTTTTGCTACTGCCTTCTACGTATTTGAATTCCCATGCTCATTCCTTCCCCACACCCAGGATCTCTTTCCTATCCTCTCCCACCATCACTAGCATACCACGTCTGCATATGTTCTCTTCTTCTGCACTTCCCTGCATGCTTCCTTCGCATGACACAATGCAGCTTATTGTTTCACGCACCCTTCCTGACGTTTGAGTACCCATCTTCAAACACATCTCCCTCCTTGTCTCTTTTTGTGTAAAGTTTCTACTGTAAAGAGCTGGTAAGGCCTATGATAAGGGCCATAATCTTTTGAACACTCACCTACACGCTTTACTTTGCAGCTTTCAGAACCTCTCCCTGCTCTCATTACTGACACACGCCAAGAAAGTAACTGTCTGAGAGTTTGCAAGAAAAGGGCCGAGGACCCAAGATTATTCAGAACTGATTAAACAGACACATAAAACCAAGCATGAAATCAGCAGAGACAGCACCCCTCAATGTTTCCTTAGAAATAGTGTGAGAATAGAAAGACACTGCCCTCTAGTGCATCAGTTTTTAACCACATTTAAACTGCAAGTTAGTAAAAATACTTCAATCCTGTCCTTTAATGCTGGAAAACATTTAATACCAGTACTGCACTAATATTGGGAAATTTATCGAATTACTAAAGAATAAGTATTTGCTGCCTGGTGAACACTTTTTAACCTGGATTGTAGGGCAGCTGTATTCAATATATACATATTTTTTTAGCATGAAGGTGCCATGAAATGTTCTGAAAAGAACAGCAGGCACACACAGTCATAGAACTGCCCGACCTCACTGACCATCTGCAGCCTGCTGACAAATAGTTCAGAAGCCTCAAAAAAATCTCAACTACAATTTGAAGCTGAACATTTTTGGAAACAATAATAAAATCGAAGAACCCCAGGCTCCCTAAAATACTCTTTACCAAGGAGCACCTATGGTGTTTTTCCATCATCACAAGTGACCCTTGTTCCGCCCATCACAGCCAGAACCCTCCTGCAGCCCCCAGGATTCTGCACCAGGCACCCTGAGCACCGCAGCACTCCCTTGTTGCACCTCACTGCCCATCTCTCTTGCCTCATTTTATTTATTTCTTTATTTTTTAAACAAAGTGAGGAAGAGCACAGATTCTCTATCACCAAACTCCTGCCACCATAATGACCCAATACCTAAACTTACGCTATTTCCTATCTTCGTTGTTCTGCCGTTTGTTTTGTTTGTTTGTTTTTATTTAAAGTCTATGGCTTCTTTGGCCACAACACAGGAGTAGATCTTTCAAACAATACAAAGTTCCAAAAACAGTACAGGTAATCTTGGATATCACTGCTCTCTAAACTAAGATAGTATGCAAACTTAAAGATGTACAATACCTAGCTTTAAATAATTTTAGCTTAAAGTAGACATACACTTCGTTCTGTTAAGAATCAGAAGCCTTATTTTAATTTGAGGGGATATTTATTTACTTGATAAATTAATTAGGCTAATCTAGCCCAGTGCAATTCGCACAGCAGAAAGCCATCTTCTAACAGGTAATGCAATTCAGTACACAGATCCATGATCTACATTTAGATTTGCCACTGACATACAGATGACCTCAGATAAACGCATAAACCATTCGCATCACATTTGCACTCCCATAAGGTGCATGAATTACATGCACTACACACAAGAACTGCGAACTGCCATGTACCTATTTGAAAAGCTGTACCAAATAACCTTAACTTTCACTAAGTGGATCTTGGCAGTGAAAAGATGCACAGTATGAAAGACCAAAATCAAAGGAGAAGAACCATGACATTCAGAGTCAAAGGCACCTTGTGAAATTTTCGCATTTACTCACTTGCTAAAACATGCTATGAGGCAGTAAGAAATACTGTCTTCCCAATGGAGAAAAAAATAAAGTAAAGCTACTTGTTAATTCCACAACTCGGAACTGAATAGCATCAGGGCAAGCACGGCAATCAACCATCATAATGAACTGTTGTGTCAAGCTTAGACGGAATTACCTAGCTTAGGTAGTTTCCAAGTCTAAAGACTGAAAACATAAGTAATTTAAGTAGGTCAACATCAACATTCTTCAGCCTTCCAGTATTCAGAGCAAGTTGTTTGCATAATAGGAAAAGCTAAACTAAAGCTAAGATCTTAAGCCTTATGCTACCTATTATATTTGAAGAACAGAGCACCGATCACAGGCAGACAAAATTCTGATCTATGCCCAGAAGCCTTTACTTTGCACAACACCAACTCCTTTCTGTTTCCTTACAGGGCATCAAAGCAGCAAAGTATGAATCAAAAAAGATTCCACATACTCTTTTCTCTTCAAAAATAAAAAATAAAAAATAAATCAGCAACTAATAACACAAGCCCCGATCTTTAAAGACTACAAAAACCTCAGCCCCTTGAAACAGCAGTTTTATGCTGAAATTAAACCTCCCCCTCTGTACTACGATTACAGATTAGCAGAGAAGATCACGTTAAAGGAGACCAAGAGAATAAAAGTTCTCCGATTAAAGCCTGGGCAATCCTTTTCCAAGCAAAAATTCTATTAAAGACCTGAACATGCAGGGCAAAACCATAAACTCTTAATTTACAGTTAATTTCACTGAAAAGGTACTTCTGAGTATAGGCATCGACTACTTTTCTTTATTACCTTTAATTATAATTTAGAGAAAGACAACAGGAAATATTTTTGCTTGCCTAAAATAAGAACTTTAAGCCACTTACACCAAGCAAATACTTAAAGTAAACAAGTAAATAAAAGGTAGCAGCTTTCTTTTCCGCCCCCCAACTTGCTCTGCTGGACTAGAAACATTACAAGAGAAAGTAAATACATAGAATAAAAAGTTCTCAACAGGCAAACTGCAAAAAAACTTACCTTTTTGAAAACCTTTCCTGATGGCTGGATTTCATCTTCCTCCTTCAGGATTTCCCGCGTTCCTAAGAGCTTTTTGTCCTTATATTTAGTTTTAGCATACTTAAAAACTTTGTCGAGTGTATCACAGCCAGGATATAGAACTGAAGCTAAACAGTGCAGACTGTTAACAGACCTGTATGCACCCCCAGGCCTGTTATTCACAGGTCTAGCCTTAACCTGCTTGGATTTTGCTATAGCCTGCCTTGAGCCTGAAAATATGTACCAAGGAATGTATGTTAAAACCGTGTACACCAAGATAATAAAGTTTATAAACTGCAGAAGAACGGGGTTGATGTTATGCTTCAACTTCATTTTGGCTCCTTGTGACAGTTACAGGGGAGAGTTTGAAACCATGGAGCAATCAGACAGGGATCCAGAAAGATCTGCAAAAAAAAAAAAAAAAAGAAACGAAAAGTTAACAGTGAACTATATTTGAGAGAGAATGTTTTCAAACACGCGTTACAATACGTATCAGCACTAGGCCTCTCTGCGCAGAAATCAGGCCAGAAGCCTTAACCCCCAACACAAGCACCACAAGCCACCCATGCTGAGGAAACACACTTCCACTGCATTAAACAGGCTGCAGTGCTGTTGGTATTTGCATTTCTTTGGATGTTAAACAGTACAAACACAGAATTGATACAGAATTCAGGACTTGGTGTTTTGTTTTGTGTGTTTATTTTTTTAAAACAAATTACACATATAACCACACAGCACTTCAGGACAAACACAACTCATTCACAAGTTCAAAAAGATTCCCTCCAATCACATCAGAACACCTGCATGTGTATTTGAACAGCAATCTGCACATCCTTCTACTGTAAGTGATCAACCTCCATACCGAATGCAAGAAAACAAGTCATGTAATCATTCTGTAAGAGGGAAACCTGATCATGGGTCACCCAACCACTCATCAGCCCAAATCCTAGCAACAGTACTATGAAGAGATTGTACAGCTTCTTCCAGTGTCCTTACAACACCAGTATACCACGTTTACTTCTTTTTTCTTTAAAGCATAGTTTATCATATCTAATGAATATAACGATGCTGTGTGTTCTACTGCAGAGCAAATAAATTAGTCTGACTATCCAAAAGATCCACACAATCAATAAAATTAATTAAAATTACTATGGCAAATCAAAGACAATTGTCATAATGGTTGAAGACGAATTTCTGCAACAGCGAATGAGTTACCCATTACAAAAATGGTTTTGCCCATAAAAGCAAAACAGTCTGACTATAATTACATATCATTCAGCTAACTCTTCAAATGTATCGATACAACTACGTGAAGAGCAATAACATAAATCAGAAAACTAATACTGATATGTGCATGAGATGCACAGACTTGACTGTTCTTCTAAATGAACCAAGTTTCCATTCACAGGCTACGATGCCAATCCCATATCAGTTTTGCTGATGTCTTAACAACATCCACCAACTTTCAAAACCCTAATAAAAAGAAATGTTAGTAGAAAAAAAAGTTTATATCACAATAGATAATACTTAGTAATGGAAAGAAACCTCACTTCATCACAAGCATTAGATTTGTGCATCCTTTTGTAATCAAACTAGCATACTAAGTGTGTGGGACAAGATTAACTCCATCTTTCTCCAAAATATTCACTTTGTTAGAACTCCAAGCAAAAGTATTTCTGCAGAGCACCCAGAGACCAGTATTAACTCAAGCACAGGAGCCCTTCCTTGTAGATACTAACTGGAGCAAGCAGCAGAGGGGGAAAGGAGCTTAAAACCTTAAATGGAACAGTGTATAGATATTATTTTTAAGATCAAAGGCAAAACAAGCAATGGTAAAAAAAAAAAATCTTAAGTAGGCTAAAGGGCAAATTCAGTAATCGTTTGAAGAGACTTATGTTCTTAGGCTGTCATTGAAGGATACTTAAATGGAAATAACCACGTGCCAGACAATAAGCTGCCCTTGTCCAGAAAAGTTATGGTGCTGTTGATAGCAGCACAGAACGGGACATTTTCATGCTCAATTCTGAGTTCAGCAGAAAGAAGTTCACCCGTTTTTCAGGAAGTAACACACCACGAGAATTGTGTCTGGCCCAGCTCAGGGCAGAGCAGAGAAGATACTTTTTCCTTATAAAGCTGAAAAAGTTATTTGTGCTACGCAGTAGAAAAGGAATTTAACCAAATTCTGTGACAAGCAAGAAATAAAGACAACTGACTTAATACCTTTTGGAAAATTCTTCTCCAAAGAAAGTCCCTGTCTGAAAAACAAGCAAGCTGCCCAGAAACAGTCACTGTAGGTTGCACGGCTCTTAGGTTAGGGAGGCACTGAGACCTTCTAGAACAGCAGCTTCCCCTTTGATTTCGCTGATACTCAAACAGCTTTACTCCCCATCTCAGAATGACAAAGGAACCCTTTCCACTTTCTTTGGGAAAAAAATAAATAAACGCACCAAGGTCTGACCTTCAGCTCTTTTTCTGTGGCTTATCCGAAGCCTTGCACAAAACCCCAGGTTTGGAGTTGATTTCTTCAAACCGCAAATCATTAATTGTGTCAAGGCTTCTTCGTGACAAAAGGCCTATATAATTATTTCAAATGGATTCTTTTAAAAATTAACATCTACAAAAATGTAGCTTTTCTGCTTCAAATGCTACTTCTTATACATTAAAAAAAAAAAAAAACCAAACGCTTTCCAAACACATTTTCTTGCCCACAGATCAGTTGAGACTCATTTCTTCTCGTTGAAATCCTGTAAGGTTTGTTTGAAGACTTCCTTGAAATTATGATTTGTGGTATCATCCTCTTAATACAACTACTCAGGATCACAGGAAGAGGTTAAAAAAACTCAACATTTTGGGGTAGGGAACGGAAAGCAGACAGGAGTGGGATCCTAAGTAGGTTCAGTAAATATTGGTGAGAGCCAATACACTGTGAGAGCACCCACTGCCTTTACAATGCCCACACACTGTTCTTAAGTAAGTCAGTGACAAATAAAAGTATATGAAGAATGTGAAACATCTGTAAGTTAGCAGCCTACTCGGCAGGTTAGCTGTAAGCATTCAGGCCCTCAGATAACACACGTGCATTCTGGTTTCACCCAACGCAGCTGGGGTGTTCAAACCCTGACCAAATATGCAAGGAGGCTGGCAGGTTAAACTAAGCACTGGAGGAGAGAGCTTTTAACTTACCCAAAATCGTTTATAGAGAAAAAGCGCAGAAGCAAACATTTCTGCACACACATAACAGCAGTTCTATTTATACAAAAAGCTATCTCATGAAACAGGCACCATGCAGCAAAGAGTAAGACCATGGGTTTCTTTGACCAGCCCGAGAAGAGGCAACCAGCACACCCACTGCTCAGTTTGGGCAGCACACCGGCAGTGCTCAGCACTGATCCTGCTTAGTGCGTAAGCAGTGATTTGGCCTGATACGCTTCTTATACTAATGCTGTCACATCCTTTTGGTTTAGAAGTAAACTTTTGTTAAATGAGAAACAAAATCCTTACAGGAATGTGTTTACTAATTGATCTGCTTATAGCAATTGCACTACAATAAACGCATAAATTAATAAGAAAAAGAAACCTTATGCAACTTTTTATTATGGCAGGTGCAGGTACATCAGCTGATACAAGATGCTCTGTCTCAGTTTACTCAACAGGAGCTGTCACAGGCAACTGCAAGATCTAAAAGTGGAAAATCCCAATTACATATGTCAATTACAAAAGATCTTCCCTGCTCTTTCACCTGTGTTTTGTAACATACACGAATAAACAAACATCCTTTTGCTCACCTATCACTGCACTGTATCACCTTGGAGAGTCCAGGCCCGTGACATTAAGTTAAAACAAACCCTGTTACAAAGTGCAGTAGGACGGTCCTGGTTCATGCCTAAGGACAGCACAACCAAGGTGCTGCAGCAGTCAGACTCGGCAGCTCATAACATCAGTTCCAGCATTTGGGGGTGAAAAAAAAAAATACATACATGGCCTTGTATATCTATCTGCGCATGGAATAGACTTCAGCAAGAGTAATAAATATTCCTGGATTAAAAGACTACATAAAACAGTAATCATCACAAACATCAACTTCAACCTACTATAGACAAAGGCTTTATTTATCACCCTTTGGGGAAACAAGTCACACTTAAAATGCATATCAGCAACTCATATTTAAAACATGCAGCACAGGTAACATTTCCTACCTATTCCCTGACTGCAAACACTCTAATTTACAAAGCCATTCACTCCTCAGGCAGATTATCTCTTCCACAAGACCGTTTCACTGGCTGGCTCAGTTGGAGGTTAAGTAACAAGGTGCTTCCATCCAACTTCTGTCACACACAGCAACTAAGTATGACCAAACTCAAACCCAAGGAGTTCAGAACACCCACTCAAAAACACTGATATGTGTGTACCTGAGACTTTAAACTGTAAATTTCTCACACCAGTGAATCCTGCAAACGAATTGATTTGTGAGTACTTGCAGAAAAGTTAACAAGATTTATTAATAGGCTTGGCTTTATTGGACAAAATATCAGACAATATGTGTAGATATTCTGATATCTTGATTAAAAAAGTTAAGACAATGTAGCAAAACACGTTGTACAGAACTTTGCACTGTTTGCAAACATTCATGTATTCACCTGCATAAAAATGGGAAAGAAAGTCAAACATACAGAAGTAGCTAGCAGCCTCTACTTCATGAGTAAATTCCCTTGAATACTATGTGAGATGCAGGCCGAGGTGATGAATGCTCTTGGGAAATCTAAATATATGCCAATCTAAGTGGAAGAGCTGTTCTGCAAGATAAGTTTGTCATAGTTTTATCTGAAAACTGATGTTTCTCACAGCATGCGTGTTTTCACACACTGCTTACCAAGAAACAGAACAGGAACCCTACAGAGCCCAACGGCCCAGCTGACCAGCAGCCCCACAGCCCAGCCGACACAGACTGTGATCTGGAGAGCAGTGCTGGTGCTAAGCACACCTTCCCGAGTCCCAGTCCTGTTGGCACCTCGGGCCTTCCTGCACACAAGGCACATCTGAACACACAGCTGCTGTGGAATGGGTGTGTGACAGTGCTGGGCAGCCACAGCAGCAGTTCCCATGTGGCTCAAGCACATTTAATGCTGGACTGCTAATAAAAACAGAGCATTTGTTTGCAAAATCCAGCTCTTCCATTCCATTGTCCCACGACTTTAGTTCCTGAGTGGCTAGAAACAAGTCCGATTAGCTCGCTGATCCACTTTAAACCTTCTCGTCAGGCCAGAAGCATGGACCTCCCTTTGTATCAACTCTAGCCCTTACTGGAGCCTAAGGTATCATTGCAGGAACCTAAATCGACAGAAAAGCAATCCTACAGACACCTAAACAGGCACTCCTGCACCTACCATCTCCTATGGCACATAAACATCCTCTGAAGATACTAACATCCGTTGAAAAAACAGCCTTCCCTACAATTCTGATCTTAGCAATGTTCCTGCTCAGAATGTTTTAAAATATAAGTTAAAAGCTTAAGGAAAACATAAGTCTGATTAAATGTTTCATGGATTGACAAATCAATCTTCTACTAATAAGAGTAATTAAAATCAAGTCCAATGTAGCAAATTTGATGGACAAAGTACCTTACTACAGCTGAAGATGTCAGAGTAACTTTGGTATCTACATATTAAACATCAAAAAGAGGTAAACGCCGATTTCCCAAGTATACCATTAGGTTTTTAAACCTCAGCTACAAATTATACATCAAAGAGCAATTAAACAAGGACACCAACACTGCTACACATACAGCATGCAAGAACTCTGCATAAGAATTAAATGGAAGCTTCAACATTATCCCCAACTCTAGCTACTGGTGAAGGGGAATCACAGCCCAGTCATCGCTACCAATTTATCCTCCAAATTTCAACTTCCTGCCATTTTCCAATTGTTTAAGACAGTCCTGCTAAGTACGTCCACTGGGAGGCAGACTCTGCTTTCAATATGAATGGTGTGATATGCATTTTCAACTACGAAGCACAGCCTGAGTTCACTTCTCTTATATCTGGGAAAGCTGAAATCCCAAGCTGTGTAGCAAGCTTGTTTTGGGGGGGAGGGGGGGGGAGGAAGGGGATGTTGATGGAAAACAAACAAAAAACAATCAAAATAGAAATCAGTGTTCTATTTCTGTATGCTCAATCTGGCTGTGCTTTGCATAATATTTCTTATTGGACAAATATGACTAACGTAATATCAGAAATTTCTAGCATGCACAGAGATGTTCTCATTTACTTTAAGATGAGCTGCTTTCCTATAATGTGACAGTTAACATTATTTGTTAACCTATATTCCCTTCCAAAAACAAACAGACAAACAACCCATATGGCCAGCTTAAAAATCAGGTAAGACCCTGTATTTTTAAGCCACTGTCCTCCTTAACATTTCTTTTTGACTTTATGGGCTTCTGCTAGGGATAACTTTAACCCAGAACCTCTTTAAAGAGCAAGCAGCAGACAAACACACTTAAGTCAATCAACAAAGTAACACCTCGAGACCAAAATGATGATATAGGCTTCTGAAGAAAAAGTAAAAGATTTATTCTAAGTCTTTAAAAAAAAAGGACCAGTAGATGAACTACACTTTCAAGAGGAGCTGAATCCATTTTGAAGGGATAAGGACATCCACAGCACAATCAAAGGCATCGGACTGATGAAGTGGCACATTTCACCATTTAACTGGATGGGCTGAGCTGCTGACATTTTTAATACACTTTCTATTTTGAAGAACAAATAAATATTCAGGCTCTAATTCCTTTGTTTTGTTTTTGTTTGCAACATAATTGCATCCAGCCAGCTACAAGAATTTACTAGCAAGAAATGTAATGAATTAACTCCCCAGGAACATCAGCCCTTCTCCCCCCACTTTCTGCTGCAGCAACTGCACCTCCGGACCAGGGGAAGCTCCCTCCTCTGGCAGCAGTAGTTGCTGTAAGGTTCCCAGACAGAACCATCACATTTCAGTGAAGGATTTCTGCTCCAAAGCCAACCTGCGTGTTTCAGGCTGCATTTTGTAACAGTCACTCACGTATGGAAGATACACTCCCGAGCCACCTAGCAAGAGAGCAACTTCAATGCTCCTGAGCTATCACACAAACTGGAAAATCACTGATGCACGAAGCAGTGCTGTAGGACAACACTTGCACAGAAGTCTCTGGGTATTTGGTATGTCACAAAGCGAGCCTCTCACAAGGGCTAAGCAAGACATATGAGGAGCAGTGCTTCATTCCAGCAACTATACAAATGCAGAGCACAACACGTGGAGATTCTCCTGAGCACAAATAAAAAGGACAATATATAAATCCTAAGTTCTGTGAATATGGAATATCCAAGTACACTTTCCGTAATCACAGAATCATTAAAGTTGGAAACGACCTCTAAAACCATCTAGTCCAACCATTCACCTACCACCACCAGGCCCACTGTGCACATCTATGTTTTCCTTGACCACCTCCAAGGATGGTGACCCCACCACCTCCCTGGGCAGCCTGTGCCAATGATTCACCACACTTCCTAAGAAGAAATTCTTCCTAATAGCCAATGTGAACATCCCCCAGCACAACTTGAGGCCATTCCCTCTCATCCTATCGCTGTTATCTCGGAGCAGAGACCAACCCCAGCTCACACAACCTCCCTCCAGGCAGTTGTAGTGAGCGATGAGGCCTCCTCTGAACCTCCTCTCCTTCAGACTGAACATCCCAGTTCCCTCACGACTGTTCATTTTAGACTGCTTACATTAACACCTGTGAAATCCCATCCCCAAACAGAACTTTACTGACAACTGCCCGTGACTCCCAAGCTGCATTTTTTCAGAAATACTCTAAGTTATATTTGAACATATACTCCACTTGCACAGCAATGCACAGACACGGCTTTTCTCCTCAGAACCTAATATTAAATTCTTACATGGCTTATTTAACTCCAGTTCTCAAGTAGGCTCAAACTAAGCTAAACCACAACTTACATGCACTGGAATGCTGCATAATGCAGTTATTTGCACAAGTGTCGGCTGAACAAGTCCCATGTGCAGAAGCATGACACCAGGTCATGCACGACACTAGGTCACTAGTCACTAGCTAGTTCCAGCTAGGAACTCATGGCTTTGTCACAGATGCACCGCCCTATTCTCCGCAACATCTCAGCTGGCTAAAAAGCTCCCTGAGCTAAGCAAGTTCAGAAGCCCAGGCAGGGCTCCGCAGCAGACTGTCTCAGCTGCTCCACTCTGCCCTCCAACTCCCCATGCCCTGCTTCCAGTAGCTCCACAGCAGACAGCGCTCTTTGCACTCAAGTGTGTAGAGGCAACACAGGGCTGCCTCAGAGAAGCTTAAAACGCAGAAGCAGGCTGCTTCAGGCTGCTTTGCTGCAGCCCTTGGATGCTCTGATTCTCTAGGGGAAGTGGGGAGAACTCGAAATTTATTTAAGATATGAAGATGCCTAACGTGCTCATTTGAAATATCACCCTATTTTCTAAGCCATAAGAGGACACGAGGACTACCTTTTTCCTTAGCTGCAACAGAGTGAATATTCTTTTTTTTCTTTTTATAATCCCCTCCCTTTTTTGTAAGCAAAGGCTGGCGGGACCCGCAATGAGCATGCCTGACAATCCCAGAACACAAAACAAAGGCAAAACAAGGACTCATTAAATTAGCTGTCACTTCATTCTAAGAGCACTGATAAGCACTGAGTGCATGATCCCCAGCTTCAGCTCCTTATTCATCACCTTTCAAAAATAAATTTATGAACCCAAGCATTGAAAGTCAAAGGCCTACAGCCAGTATCCACCACTGGGGGCCAGACAGGATAAAGCTGAGGAGGTAATTAACCACTCACAGAGGTTAATTCAAGTCCTTAAAATCAGTATACAAATATCATTTAGGTAAAGAGTCTCTGGCAGAAGGGAATTCTGTTTCTCTATTCAGGGAAAACAAACACACCCTCAGACCCCAATTACATAAACAAGATCGAAACACTCAAGAAGCTGTCCTGGGCAGTCTCCATAATGAGTCTTTAAAAACAAGAACATTGACCTTTTTAAGAAAGAAAAGTGCCATGGTACTAACTGCACTTGAAGGAATTTCATATATATGCTCAGACAAATTTATTTTGCCTGTTATACAGATGGTCAGATTAGATCAGTACATGTTGACAACTGGAAGTCCAGAATAAGCTATTAAATATTTCCAGAATCAAAGAACTGAAATCAAGATTTTATCTATTTCATGAGCTACAAACATTTAAAAACACAGTAACTACAACTTTCAATAAAAAAAAACAGATCCCCCGAAGTATCATGAACTATGAAGCTAATAACGTAATTAAAATACAATTTCAACCATTATATTCTTAAACTCGTACTTTAGATACAGAAACATCTCCAGCAGGCTGGAAGATCTCTCCACTCTGTCATGCCCTGGACTGGCTATAACAGTGAGAGATATGGAATTGAAGAGTGGACTATTCAGTGAATAAGGAATTAGTTGGAAGATTGCAGCCAGAGGGTTGTGGTCAGCAGCTCTATGTACAGGTGGAGCCAGTAATGAACAGCATCTCCCAGGGGTCTATCTTGGGACAGGTACTCTTTAACAGCTTGATCAGTGACACAGATGATAGTATTGAGTGCAATCTCAGCAAGTTTGCCGATGACACCAAGCTGAGTGGTGCAGTCAATACAGCAGAAGGAAATGATGCCATCCAGAGGGACCTTGACAAACTTGAGAGGCAGGCCCTTGTGAACATAATGGGGTTCAAGAAAGCAAAGTGCGAAGTTTTGCACTTGGGTCAAGGTAATTCCAAATATGTATACGGACTGGGAGAAGAACTTGAGAGCAGCCCAGCTGAGAAGGACTTCGGTGTCCTGGTTGATGAGAAACTTAACATGAGCCAGTAGCCTGTACTTGCAGCCTGGAAGGCCAATGATATCCTGGGCTGCATCATTAGAGGGGCAGCAGCAGGGCAAGGAGGGGTCTGTCCTCTGCTCTGCCCTTGTGAGGGCCCAGCTGGAGTTCTGCATCTGAGTCTGTGGCCCCCAACACAGGAAAGATGTGGAGCTTTTGGAGAGGGTCCAGAGGAGGGCAATGAAGATGATCAGAGGACTGGAATACCTCTCCTATGAAGACAAGCTGAAGGAACTGGGCTTGTTCAGTTCAGAAAAGAGAAGGCTGTCTCACTGGGGCCTTCCAATATTAAAAGGGAGTTCATAAACATGAGAGAAATCAACCTTTTACAAGGGTAGATAGTGATAGGACAAGGGGGAATGCTTTAAACTAAAGGAGGAGAGATTTACACTAGATGACAAGAGGAAGTTCTTTACTGGGTGATTTGTGCAGCGCTGAAACGCTGCTCAGAGAAGCTGTGGATGCCCCATCCCCCTTGGAGGCAGTGAAGGCCAGGAGGGATGGGGCCCTGAGCAATCTGATCTAGTACTTGATGTAGCAGTTGGCAACCCTGCCTGTGGCGGGGGTTGGAAGCTGATGATCCTTAAGATCACTTCCAACCCAAGCCATTCAACGATTCTCTGGTTCATCAGAACCATTAAACACACAGCTATAAATGCATGACAAGCCCTGGTGACAGAACTTCTGAAATCATTTGTGAACTATATGACAGCAGAGCAGATGCAACTCACATCTTCCCACACATGCAAGAAAGCTCCCTGCCGCAGCACTGCTGAGCCTACTGTCTTCTTCCTATGCCTGCTGACTTATCAGCCCCCTCTCCTCCTCAATACTCACCACAAATCCTTATGAAGTCCGGAGACACAAAAAGCAGAAGCATTACAGACCTTCATGTACACCACTCCTACCCTTCCACAAAGCCTTCTCAACCTCTGGTTTCTTCCCTGCTCCCTTCTACCTTTCACATACACCAACATATTTAACACAGATAACAGACAGCCTCTTTACCAAATACAAACTGCACGCACACCAAACTGTTAACAACTCCATACATGTTCTACTTTCTAACTTTAAGTTCTCAGAGAATGAGTCCATGAGTTACGATTCTTCGTAAGTTTGGTTTAACAACTGCAGGTCGTGCTCCACTGTTTCGCAGAACACACTGTGCCTTAAAACTTTGCTTTTCAGAAGTCACACCACGGAACTGGTCCAATAAACTTGTCATCACACGCACAGATGCATGTCACTGCACTAACTGCTCTATGCCTGTTCAAGAAGCAAGGAAGCCAAGTAAAGCCTCCCCATGGACACTGAGGTTTCCCACATGTCTCTTGACTGTCAATCTGCACAAAACACAGCAGGTTCCATATCCTGCCCTGGAGAGCAAGAGGAGAAAGGAAGAACACTTCTCTCTGAAGATGCAGACAAGTTGTTGCTAGATAGTATTTCTACTCTCCATTCACAGTATCCTTTGGGTTTATCACAGGAGAAAGAAGCATTTTCCAGAGACAGGAATATAAAGCAGCAAACAGATGTGGGACAGAATCGGAGACTTGCAGTACTACTGCTATTTCACTTCTTAATCAACATAAAGTCATCTCTTCTCCCCGTCCAGGTCTTACACTGCTTTCATCTAGTGGATATAAGCATTCCAAGTAAGGATGACGCTTACATAGTACCCAGGCAATAACAGAGTATCACATTTCCAACTTTTACGTGAAATAGGGAAAGGCTTGCACTTAGTTACTGCTGCTTTTGACTGTGAAAATCTGCAATTCCGTATCTTTTGATAAGCCTTGCATTATCTTCCCTGCTTTTTAGGAAGCTAATGAAACTGAAAGCCAGTCTGCCCCACATCAGGTGTTGTAATGAGCTAGCACGGCTTGCTAATTGACAACAATCACAAACACTGACACACGACTTCCCAAAACACGTGTGCTGACAAATCGCCGCCTCCTCCTGTGGGATTACATACACTGAGCAGCACGATGACTTCCCACGAGCTGGGGACTCAATCAAGGAACAAGGAAACAATCATGAGGGCAATTCCTTCCCAGGAATCAATGGAGACTGCTGCAAAATAACTCATGAGTTTTGAACAGTATTTTCCTAGTTGATTTACAAGCTAATGCGGAATGAGATTTGTGCTTTCTTCATAGATTTCAACTTTTATTTCACCTGTAGCCCTGGATTTAATAATGGTCATGCAGGAGGTACAACTGGGATACGGCCTGTCCACGTCATTTCCTTCAACATCTTCAAAATTGCACCTTGAAGCAGAGTACTGAAATCTTCAAGGGCCCTTCAGGCCTTACTACACTGCAAACCACCATGTAGATCAGGATCTCAGAATGGAGAGCAGTTCTTTAAACTCTAACTGCAAAATTAAACAAATAACACCTTGCCATTTGAGAGCTTCTTAAGATTGCCTGAAGTGCTCGCAATATTCCGCCAAGTACAAAAAATAAACCTGCGCTGCCAGACGGCACACAGCTCTCAGTAAGCTGGCTCAGAGACTTCCGGCAGCAGCTACCTGGAGACACAGGGTGACTCTGAGGGAAGGGACCATGGGAGTCTCCAGTTCCATCCTCAGCTCAAAGCAGGGTGAGCCAGGGGAGGAGACCTCCCTTCTGAGGGCTTTGAGCAATTACATCTCGAAAACTCCAAGGAAGGAGATGGGACAGCAGCACTCTGGAGGTGGCCTGGTGAGCCCTGAGAGGAAAGGCACGATTTGCTGCCGCAGGGCACACCATGGCCATCAGGTGAGGCCCAGTTGCATGGCTGAAGGGCTGCACCCCACCAGGACAGCCCTGCAAAGGGTGAGTTTGCTTAGTAACCAGCAGCACGCGAAATGGATAGAAATCAAAGCCAAGTCTTCTTAGTGTTAATACACCTTACTTAGTAGTACTAAGTCGCATCTTAGGGCCATATTCAGATGGCCTAAATTCCACATAAATCCTTCTGCCTCCTATTTCTTATTAGCTGGCTTTCAGTCAGCTCCCCATTCAGCATCTTATGTAAATTCTCCAAACTGCTCTCCAAAAACAACAGGATTTCTCCATGGTCTGAGAAAAGTGGCTTCAGTGCAACTGCAACCACCTGAACCCAGTCTGTAAGGCCCAGCAGCACCACATCAGGCTGCATTACTCCTTTGGCCTCATCACTGTGGCGGGAAGCAGCAGTTTGTCATGGTAAGTTTTGATGTTGTTACTCTTCCACTGGAAAAAAAAGTACTTTTAAATAAAACACAGATTACTAAACAATTCAGGACCCAGTTCTTTGTGCTCCCCTCTGGAACGCAACTCCATACCTGGGTCTCCTTGAACATGGATGCTCCACCCACAGTTCTCTCATGTTTGGTCCTAAGCCAAACACATGCTGCTTTGTTCCTGATGTCTTGATGATTCTTTGAATATAGATTTGGTCTTTAATATGATTATAGCTCAAACTATTCACTGGTCTGCTGAAAGGAAAAGTAAAAGCCCCAGACCAGCACTAAACACAGGCTGAGATCATGGTTTAAATAAGAGAGCACAAAGCCATCACATCCAGTTCTTCAAAGACTATCAGTTTTCCAGTAGGAGCCCTTACGGTGTTTCTAAGGATTCTGGTTGACCCAGATCTCCTCATTTGAGAGGTTTCTCAAACAACAAAAATAAGTATTATGGTTTTATCAAAGCACCCTAAATTGAGAACTTACATGTACCAGTACACTCATCCCAAGATACTCTGCTCAAGCAGCTTTACGTAATTAGGATCTCTCATGCAAGAAAGACGGACTAAGGAGACGGAAGCACTCCTCACCCTTCTCAGGAGAGGAACCAGCACCTGTGCCCTGGCAGCTCACCCCACGGCCTGAGGCCTGTGCACAGCCACCAGGCACCGATCCTGCCCCAGCCCGAAGCCAGCTCTCTCTGAAAACATCACAGCACACCAGCAAGATGCAAAACTGCAAAACATCCTGTATCTGCTGATGTCATTGTTTGTTGAGGCTCAGGGTTCATCCTTTTCACAATTACTCTGAGCAGAATGGGATGCCTGGAGACAGCATAACTTTCAGAAACAAGTGACAACTTACTGTGGATCAAACAGGCTATTTTACAAGTGTGGCAGGTTCACTTCTCTTCCAGTGGCACTGTTTCCACTAGTAAGAAGCCAGCTGCTCTGAGCAGTCACCAGGAGCAGATCTGTACCACAGTGCCCAATGCCTTCCAGCTATCCAGAGCACAGGGAACAGCAGAGCCACCAGATTTATTCCTGTCTGTCAGACAGCCATCAACATCAAACAAAGCATCAGATCTGGCCCTACCTCTTGTTTCTAGGGACTCACAACCACAAACATGCAGAGGGAAGCAAGCGTTTGGGTCAAAGCATTCAGCTTCAGTCACTCCCAAGGCACACAATGAAGTAATCACCAGGAGCAACAATGCCTTTCCTCAACTTCTGAGGGCATGCAGGACTTGCAAATACAGCGTTCGGGTCTCACTGTGGTGCAGATGGCAATCGACATCAAGTCTTATGGGTTCACCCAGATTACTGTCTTCCTTTTAGGACACACCAAGACCTGATTAGGCACCCACCATTTCTGACTGCTACTCTTCACCCCCAAACTGTACCAAAGGGCGCAGTGACTTTTGAAACTATCTAAAAAACATTCACCACCGGTTTTGTCCTTTTGGCACAAATTCTAGATTGCTAACCGTACTTTTGAAAGTTAAAAAGAGTGTCAATTTATACACAAGATCTTCATGTTCAGTGCTAACAAATCCAATCTATAGGCCAGAAGATATGTTTGAGAACCTAGCACTTTTAAACAAACTGTAGTATTTTTTTTATTTTTTTTGTGTTCTAGCTGTTACATGTCATTACATATAAGTTACATAGTGGTGGGGCTTTTTTTTGGGGGGGGGGGGGGGGGGGGGAGGGGGGCGGGAGGGTACTGCTTCAAGAAGCTCAGAAGACGATCCAGCAATGCTTCCTTCCAGCTGCCTTCATGCAGCCCACGGTTCTAATTTTCCCGGAGGTTTCTGCTTCCTGACTGTATAGGCTCCGTGCCCAGCTCTCACGACCCGAGCCCGGCGCTGCTCACGGCGACGGCCGCGGCCCCGGAACGCGCTCCTTTCCGCACACCTCGGCCGAAGGCAGCGCCCAGCGGGCTGACCGCAGCACATACCGCAGCAGCACGGAGTCCTTCGGAACGCGAAGGCAGCACGGGCCGGCAGCGCGCACAGCACCGCCCTCAGCCGCTGGGCTCCCGCAGGCACCACACAACGAAGCCGGCACGCGACGCGCTCGCAGCGGGCAGCACCGGCCCGGGGGCCGCCGCAGCCAGAGTCCACGGCCCGCCACGCTGGCACAGCCGGCCCCGAACCGGCACCTGCCCCGGCGTGGCCCCGCTGCCGCTCCGGGCGCCCCGCACAAAGCGCGGCGCACGCCGCCCCGGGAGGAGCCCTGCCCGACCAGACCCGCCGCTTCACCGCCCGCCGCGCGGCCCCGACACCTTCAGCACCACTCCGGTCCGGATGGCCGCCGCGAGGCCACCCCGCCGGGGACTGCGACAGGCCCGGCGGGCGCCGCCCGCTCCGTTCGGCGCTACGAGGAAGCCCGGCCGCCGGGCACTCACCGCTCCGCTGCCCGCAGACGGAGGGTCCCGCCGTACCCCTCGGCTCAGCTCCGGCTCGGCCGCCCGCCGCCGGGCGCGCTCATCCCGTATGCGGCTGGGCGCCTCCCGATTGGCCGCCGGGCGGTGGCGCGCGGGGCCGGGCTCCGCAGGAATGGCGGCGAGGGGGGATCGAGGCGGAGAGGGGTTACTACAGGTCAGGCGCGGCGCGGCGCTGGGCGGGGCCAGGAGGCGGGGCCGGACATCTGGAAGGGCGGGGCTGCGCACTGCGCCTGCGCGGCGCTGTCGTCCTGCCGCTGTGAGGAGCGTGGAGGTTGGGGGCCCGCGGGTAGTCGCTGTTAACGGCCAGGCGCAGCGGGTTGAACGGAGGTGTCAGCGACTCGCGTTACGTAAACGTTTTCTGAAGGGTCACTCCGAGCCGCTGCTGGGGCGGCTGGCTCGAGGCCTGCATCCGGACTGCGCTGCCGCACCGCTCTCGTTCCCCAGGCCCTCGGCAGCCCCGACTGGGACGAGGGAGCGCCTCAGCCTTCTCAGCTGCTTGGGTCGTTTCTTTAAACTGCGTGTTTTTGCAAGAGCTGTGGAGCTCGGGGTTTTAAATAAAGGGGCCGGTAGCACCTGGCAGTTATGACGTGTACCGCTGCTGACAGAAGGAGACGGTCTGACGGTCAGTCACCGCAGATGTGGCCGACAGAGCAGGCTTTGGCCAGCGTCGCTCAGGGCTCGGCTCCTGTCGGCTATTACTGAAGACCCGTCCATAAGGACACCTCCAGGTCCTGCAAATGGCCCTTTGTAATAGAAGGTTTTAATTCAACAAGCTTAATACAATCCAGACAGCGAGAACCTGCTGGGGAGAAGCAAAAGTAATAGATATGAAGAAGGTCCCACAGCTCAGAAGAGAGGTGTAATTATCGCAGGCTGGGGGCTTGTATCTGCCCTGCTGTCAGTCCCCACTGCCTGAAGCCTTAGGTTTGTGTTCTGCTATCTGCAGGCTGGGCGGCCCTCACACCGCCCTCAGGCCTGAGCACCACGAGGTGCAGAAGAACAGGGTTCAGATGGTCGGAGCAGGAATCTGAGCTCAGCCTGACACAGGTTACCTGGCAGCAAGTCACCTTGTGCCTGTTACACACAGCACAGCTCACAGCAATGCATAGAATGTGTCCCACAAAATCCTTCCCCCTTGCAAACGTCGCATATTTCAGAGAAAAAAGCACTGTTCACATCTTTGGTTGTCTGTGGAGCCCTTGAGGGGCAGGAACATACCGAGTCTTTCTGGAAGTTAATTAACAGAGTACAGACTTCTAATCCTTAGACCAACAGAAATCACCTCGGTTACTGGAAAAAAATGCTTCCAAGTATTTAGAACTGAAATGCAAGAGAAGACCATTGGCTTCTAAAAAGTGGGAAATATTGTCCACAGGAGATAACTGAGCTACAAAGGTTATGAACTACACAACCAAAAAAGATGCTAGCTGAAATAGGGTTAGGAGCACAGAAAGGTTATATTTAAAAGTGTCATGCTCGCTGGAAGGGGAAAAAAAAAAAAAAAGAAAAAAAAGAAAACAGATAAGTACTTTTGGAAGGAGAAGAAACTGTTTTTTAAAGATGGAAAACATGGGCCTTTCTGCCACAGGAGAGAATTCACATGGCTTTCTGCCAATGGTTTCACTTACATCAGTAGCGACAAAGTAAACTTAATGAATATGATGTGAATATTAATACATTGAAAGCAGTCCTACATTCTGCCATGCAATCTTTGACATTTCATTCAAGGCAAAGGATTTTCAGGATAACACTACAAAAGCTATTTTACATGACGGAAAATGGGAGGTTTAACACTGCTCGGCATTGAATCTGTTTGAATCCTCTGTTCTTGTGTTTGCTCCTGGGCAATTACCAGTGCCCAAGCACTACAGGGCCTAGGCAAAGATCTCTCTCTGAGAAATGCATGAAATGCACAACTTGAAGTTAAACATGACCCTTATTAAACTGCTAGATCTGAACACTATTGAAGTATTCAGTGAGATAACACAAGGTTGTTACGGAAACCAAAGCAAATGAAGTACTTCCTTTGCCGTGGAAATACCAACTGTCAAACCCCACCCGGATGTCCTACGTGCAGGACATTCATCACAGAGCACTTCTTATGTCCCCAAAACCTGTCCAGTGTACACCATATCTTAAGATAATTTAGATAGAACTTAGCCGTTCAAATAACAACAAAAACACTTAGAAAGAATGCGGAGATCTGGACAAGTTCCGAAGCTTTCAGTCACCAGTGTGCAAACCAGTTTTTAAGGAGTTCTGATTTAAAAGGCTCAACTGTGTACAATTCCATTTGTCCACAGTGATATCCCTCAAACTGCCCTCTGTACCGCTCAGTGCTGACGGCTGCTGGAGGCAGAACTCTAATCTACATCACTTGGTTCCTGCACACCTTGCAGTCCCTCGTTCACAGTTCAGCATCAGAGGTGAAAGATTATCTGCAGGCCCTGCTGATTAAGCAACTTCGGAGTTAGAGACACTGAAGATTTAAATACCTATATATAAATATGTATTTTATACATGACAGCATATTGATTTAAACAGATGCCTACATGTATTCAGCATTCTCTTGAGCATCTTTATAAATTCCTGATGTTTAACATCTAGCACAGGGAAAGCTTTTACTGATTTCACTGATTGTATCATACCTTTTAAATGAAACAGTTTGGTACAGTATAGAAAAGTTGTGGAGGGTTGGGAGGATATCAATGTAATGGGTGTTTTACACTGTAACACTTTTCTGATTCAACTTTATGCTGAATATCCCGTAGGAAAACTAAAGAACTTGGGGATTTACAGTAACCCAATGATCGCATACGGAATGATTGATAACCCATGTTTCTAATTGGAAATTCAAACTACAGCAGACACTGTATAAGACACAAAATGTATAAGACACAAAATGCATAAGACACAAAATGCATAAGACACTGGTGACTGTGGGAGGTTGTGACCTTTCATATAGAAACTGCTTACAATGCCAAGTAAAAGTATTAGCTGATTTATATATATATATATATTTTTTTTTTTTTTTTTAAAGGCACAATAGCACAATTAAAGGCACTTTAAAAAAAAATTTTGTCACCCTAGAGCATTCAGGCAGTTAAGGAGTAGCTGCAAAATCATTAATGGCTGCTACAGACTGCACTGATGTATTCACAAACGCTTGTTTATTACGTTTAATTTCCAGTCAGCAAAACTCATTAGCTATTCTCACTTCTAAAAGTTCCAGGCATCCAGTCAAGGGGAAAGGAACACTGCCATATGTTTTGATCAACAACAGTGGATGAATAGCAAGTAGTAACTAGCAGGGAAGATTGCTTATGAAAATACTGATTAGGAAATGCAGTCAACTGACTCATCGGGAAAGAGAACAGAGAACCAATGTTATCTTGCTAAATATGGCCAATTCTAACTAGCATCCAGTGGGAATTAATATAAACAAAGAGCAACACTGAAAGAGGAGAGTCTATGAATGGGTAAATGCATGTGGAAGGTTGGCATTAATCTTTGATGAGCAGACTGCTGTGTACTGATACTGAGGAAGAAGCCAGAGGGGAAAAAAACAGCATCACAGATATAACAGATGTGAAAGCTTTTAGCTAAAATTCCCTGCAGGGACACAAACAAAATTAAGCACTTCAAGAAGATACATACATTGAAACTAAAACCAAACTGACTTCTCATGTGAAACGGCTGGGACAATTAGAGAAGGACTTGGGTAGGACAAACCTCTTGGTCTGGATAGAATATATTTCTTTTGTGTGCCTTCAAACTTGTGAAAAATAAATGACCCTATAATTAGTAATCTTACTCCATGACTCACTATATAATTGAGCACGACAAATTAATAGACCATTACTCTACATTAAATGGACTTTAACTACAAAGATGATGTTTTTAAACTGTTTTTTTTTAGAATCTATTTTTTTTTTTTTAGCTACAAACGATAACCAGTTTAACAAAGGAGCATTTACCCCCTGATTGTTTTCATTAAACAATCAAATTGGCATTGCAGCGTTCTGTCTCTAAGGATATCCTGGTAGTGTGGCGTTCCAGATGCCCTCTTAAAACAGGGACAGGACTGAACCAGTGGTGCAGACGCAGGGGAAGCCAGCTGGGATGGGGCTGTGGCAGCAGGGTCAGCTCATGTTCCTAAGGTCATCATTCCCAGAACTATTAATTTGGGGGTGTTGTTTTAAAGGATGGATTGTTTTTTTTTGCTTTTTGGCTTTTTGTTTTTCCTAGAAGAACAGCAGGAGGTTTCTGTGCTGAATAGTCTGCACGTACACATCAGTACATTTGACTCATTTTTGTCCGTGAAGCTTTTTGTTTCCAAATAAAGGAACAAATGAGTAAGTTGATACGCTTAAATTGGAAAGAGGCAAACTGTGGCATCGTACCTCAAATGATTAATTATTTAGTAGAACATTTGGTATTGTGGTCGTAGCCAGAGCTAATAAGCACTGCCACTTTTCACAGAGAGAGATTGATGACATTAATAATAGGGTGATCAGGGGTATAGTGTAAAATTCATCATCACTTGACACAGTTCAGCTTTGTTAATGCTTGAGTACTTCTTTAAATGCCTCTCTTACATTTTCTGTTACTACATATATATTGCCAACTTACTGCAGTAAATCAGAGTGCCATGTAAGTATTAGCAGTATGATAACCTCCTCCAGACTGAAATTTCCAGCTGGGGGAAAGCGTGTAAATCTGTACAACAACCCACGAGGAGCGCTCTGTGACACCGCGTGCTCCGGAACTGCCATGCTACGAGAAGTTGTGTCGCCCACGGAAAATAGAGGCAGGGTTAAAAATAGATTTTCTTTCTGCTCTTGAACTTTCTTGCTCGAAAGCCTCCTGTCATTTTCTAGGCCAGTGAAACTTTACAGTTGAGCTGACAGCACCAAAGGCAGCCAAGAGGAATCACAAGCATCTAACGATGAACAGTGGCTCCAGCCCGCAGAAAAAAAGGTGATCCTTACAAGCTCCAGAAACAGCAATGATCGAATTAGCCAAGCCCAGGTCTGAGTCCACGGCACTTAAATATTTAAGGTCAGCCACACAGCGTGCGTTGCATGCAGACAGCTGACAGCTGCCGCATGTCCCAATTCCATGCGCATGGGTGCTGTAGGCACACCACAACCTGGTGCAGCCTCGGCTCTCCCAGGCATACCACAGGTTTAAGGCTGCAGTGCTGCTGGCACTGCAAGTTAGGCAGCACTGGGTGCCGCAGCATCCCATGTTACCCTGTGCAGCAGTAACTGCCAGCCTGCCCTGCTCTGGGAAATCTGGGTCGTTAAACTGCCTTGATAGGACTTAGTAGACTTGCCCAGATGATCCTGTGCCCACCTGAGATTTGAGAAGGAAGAGGGAGAAAATGCAGTTCCCAGGACAGACTTGCTTTCTTCCACAATTCTGAATGAATAAGCACAATAATGAAGCAGTATTACAGGTGGAGTTGATGATAACTTGTTTGTAATGAGACAGCGAGTGGCTCAAATAATCAAAGTGTGCCTTCCTGCTGTAGCAAGTGAAAGCTACAAAGGCTTCTGACATTTTGCCTTTATTCAGTGGGTTTTCTTTAGTCAACTACTGTGCAATGTTTTTGTAAAGCAAAAACATTGTATGGTGCCAGATTTCAACCAGCAAATAAAAGTGGCCAAGAGTTTCCAGAACAGCTTAAATTCAAGCTCTTGTGCAAGTCAACTATTTTGGGTTATTTGAGAAAACTAATTGAGGTAAACCACTGAGTTCATCACAGCTTGGGAAGCATTGTAACTGAATCAGTAGCCCAAAGTACCACAAAGATGTGATTGGGGAAAACATCCCCCACTTCTTATGTCTCCTGTGCAAACAGAATCCCCAGTGTAACCCTTCCAACACATTTGCAGTGTACTTCTTTTCCAAGTCTGTGTAACAATTTCATGACAGATATCACTGCTACCCCCATCGTATTTATACAACAGTGCTTCAAACATGTAATTAAGAGAATCCTTACCAACAAGGAAAACTCAAACCTGAAAAGCGAAACAAGGGTAAATGAATACTTTTCTTTCTCTGGGGTATGAGGTGAAGGTAAGTAATAAAGATGCTTTGGATGGAGCACAGCATGTTTCAGACATAACCTCGTGACTAAGTGTAATAGCAGTAATGTACCTTATGGTGACCTTGGTTATCCTGGAAATTCATACAGAATTATGAAAGTAGGACTGAAAGGGTTTAGAGTTCTGCCTAAAGTTTAAAGCAAGCTGCAAAATCATCCAAGCAATGGATGCATGCAGTGTGAGTCCATCAGGATCATATCGTTGTAGAGAAATTCTTCCTGCAAAAACAAGGAGTTCTGTAAAAGCAGGCCATTGCTCCCTCTTGTAATGTGTAAGAAACAAAAGTTTCTTTTAAAAAGGAAAGCTGTTGCAGTGTGTGCCAGGTCTGGGCTGTAAAGCTCAAGTGCTTGGTGACTCACAGAGACCAAAGTGCTGTTGATCGATACATACATACCGGGTCTGGCTACTCACACCGTGTTATGTGTCCATGTATGAAATCGATTTTGAATCTGGAGTTGTTTGAATTCTAACACATGCATCTGATCTCACTTTGGCATAACAAATCAATCATTTTTAATACCCATGAAATTTAGCGTGCAAAAAATAAGTTCATTGAACACACTTGGATTTCCTTTGTAGCGAAGCGCAGCACTGCTTCAATAAAGCTGTGCAGCTTCAAAGGACTGCCTTTCAGTGAGCTGAGTGCAGGAGGGAGCAGCCACCCTCCCCCTTCCAGAGTCAAGGAATGTAAGCTACCACACGGTGGTGAGACTAAGCTCGACTAGCAAATCCTACCCTAGGTCAGGGCTACAGCAGAGCTGTGCAGTTCTGCAGGCCATGCAGAGTGCTAGCTGGAGGCTGGAGTGGGCCTAGAGCCATGCAACAGCAGAGTAGGCGACCTGAGACATGCTGATAGCAATGGGAGAAAGAAAAGTTAGCCCTTCCCTTATAACCTAATTTATGTCAGTTGTACATGTGTAAAAACAGTGATTGTTCAGGGACTTACATGTCCATAGGTTCTTCTGGGCAGCACTGAGCAGAATGTCAGATCTGCTCAATTCTGCGTTTACAGAGCTCCCTACTGACGGCCTCAGATAAATGATTCAATCTACTGCTTAAGGGAATCTTCGCTCTCCAGAATACTCCTCAGTAATGATACCAGGAGATTTACTGAAGTTCTGACTGATATATGTACTCCTTTGCTTCACAGTGATTACTTAGTGACTGAAAATCTGGTATCAGAGACAGCAGGCAATGAAAAACAACTTCGCTTGCAGATAGATTTTCCGTGCCTAATAAAAAGCAATTACAAAATTCAATACATTTTAAGGTTGTTTTTCTGCAGTAGTAGAAGGGGATCACTGTTCATACATTCTAAATCAATACTGATACACACATATCAGCATTCTATGCTGTATTGTAAAAGCACATTAAAAGGCTACTAATGCAGAACCGAGCGCTCGCAGTAACACCAGCAGGTACGTATGTGAAACTAAAAAATATCAGGAAATAAAAGAAAATATTCAGAGAATTGCAGGAGGATTTAAGAGAAAAGTCTTATTCAAGAATTTGCATGGAAAGGTGCAATAATGAAAATGTGATTTTATAATCCGACATCTTGGCATTGCTCTGAAGTAAATCTGAGAAGGCATAAATAACGGAAGATAGATTGATCTCTTAATGATTAAAGTGATACAACACTCCAAGTTCAGATATAGGGGGGTTTGGGTTTCAGGAAAAGAGGTCAGTAATATCTGAGAGCACATGAAGAACTCATCCTCTCCCGACACAGGAAAGGTCTAAGGATTAGGAGGATTAAGGTTAAGGCAGGCAATTCATGTGTGAGGAAGGCTACAACCACGCTTCCTTACCGGCAGATAAATGAGGACATCCACATACCACGATCTGCACCCCTACAAAATGTTTGCATTACCAGATAGTGAATCACGTGTGTTCTTCAAAACACTGCACGATGTTCCTCTTATCTCTTCTGATATCTCCAGGACGCAAGCATTTCTCAGAAATGAAAGTTGAGCATGTGAGAATATATATAACAAATCAGAAACAACAAACAGTTTGTACGTGCAGTTGATGCTTTTAAGGATTTCTTTCCCCATACATTTACCTTACGGGACCAAAGATTTGCAGGAGACCGTCCTAACTGAAAGAAATCTGAAGTCCCAAAGGGGCGATCCACCTTGAACACAAGCTGTATTTCCTGCTGATCGCTGCATGCTGGAGATACCAAGGAGTTCTAACCTCAGTCCAAAGGCACATTACCTTTGGCAAAACAACAAACACGACTTTATCCTCTCCCAACTCATCCATTTTGGGCTTGTCTTTAGACACATAGCGCAGGCAAGGAGCGCTGCGTTCCTCTGCAGCCAGCTGCCAATCGACAACAAGACGGTACAGGTATTCAGAGACCTTCCAGAAACACAGCAGGTGTGGTTTTAGTTTATTAACCTCTCATGCTATGGCAGCTTGGGGAGAATTGAATACACTTTAGCTAGTCACCACCTGGTTACTAACAGTATTTTACATTATATCTGCACTTCATTTAATGTTCTTTTCTGTTGCCTTTAACTGACACTTTGTCTCATCTGTTTCTCTAGTTGAGAAGTTTGGAATTCTGAATGTTCTAATTGGTGCAGCTCACCCAGGCCGTGTTCTCACACAACCTGTTCTGCTCCTGGAAGACATTCTGAGAGAGATTACAGAGCTCAGCTGCACCTACTGAGTCAGCTGCCTTTTCTTCCAGCATGCAATGCAAGTGCAGGGAGCAGTGCTGGTTTTGCTTGTAGTGAGCTATTGCACCGGGGAGGGTTAGGTGGTGAATGCTTCTTAACTAAACGTGGGCAATGTGTTCTGGAGGCCTAGAGACAAGTTTTATTGATTCCTTGAAAGTATGTACAGATGTAAAATCTTGGACCTGAGAAAAAGTTACTCTACACTTCTGTCTCCCCTGTTAGAGCGATTGGTTTTGTAATGTGCACACTTGTTAGAGATGGCTGCAAACCAGAGGGCTGTTTTAGCATTTGGCTTCTCAGAATAAACTAAAGCACCATTTTTTGAAGGTTTTAAGTCTGTAAAAGACAGCAGTACTCCGTGATTCTGTAGTTGGTAGTGATGTACGTGCAGTGGCGAACAATGAGTGCAGTCACTAAAAGCGTGTGGTAGAAGATCTATTTATGTGTGAAATCTGGATCCTCTGGGGTACGATCAGCTGGAAGAGCTGCCATCAGGTTCCGTTTTGCTTTGCTCCTGCTGAGCCAATGAAAGCGTGACAGACCACTGAGAACAAACAGTTAGTAACAAACTTAATTTTAAAAGCCCAAATATGTATCTTCTCCTTTTTCTTGTGTAAAGGATACCAGATTTTATAGCAATATATTTCAAAGAACAAAACAGGAAAAAAAAAAAAGGTGATTAACTGAACTGCCTTTATTTCTATCTTGAACAGTTTGCAGCAGCAACACATGAACCCCCGAGACTTTCATTGGTCCAGCCCTTTCTCAGCACACAGCACTGAAGGTAACACCCAACAGCACAGCAATCGTGCCATGGAAAGAGCGGTTATTTCTTAAGCAAAGGAAAATGCAGCTTGCAGCCCGAGTTGAGAAGCTGATTTGTGCTGTTCTGCAAACATCCCAAGCATCGTGCAGCACAGAGCAGATTACAGCCCATCGCCTTTAAGCAGTCATTTTATTTTATATTTAGCAATTATCTTTCACTGGAGTAATACTAAGTAGCCACAGTCCTCATTCTAAGGAACCAAATGATCTCCAACCCTGCTGAAAAACATCATCGCTGCCAAAGCAGTCTCCATTGAGAACAAAAAAAAACCCAACAACCAGTAAATAAGACTTCAATGCTTATATAAACAAAGGCTGAAGTTCTGACAGGCTCAGAATCCAGAATGGAAAGAATGTGATCTTAAATACACTACTAAACTTTTTCAGATTTTTTTATGGTGCGAGTAAATATGTATTCCTTTAATTGTAGGCTTACAAAGTGGCCTTCAACAAATTCTTATAGCCTACAGAACCCAGTCCTTGATTTAGGAAGTATATATATATGTGATGATATCATGGGAACTGACTAACGTAAGTGCCAAAGAAGCCGTGTTTGAATGCCAGCTGTGCAGCCCTGCAGCTGTGCCCTGCTGAACACACAGACAGCAGAACTGCTGCTGGCATTGCCAGGAGGAGGTGTTATGTTTCAGCAATAGCTCTTTTAAAAGAACACAGCAAAACTGGCGCCAAGGAAGGAGAGACCAACAACCAGGTACCCCTCCTCTTTGACTGCACTTTTAGGGTCGCCTGAAAATTCTGCTTCATCTCCTGCCATGCTTTTCCCTCCGTGCAAGAACTGTAGTCCTCATGGACAACTTTATCTGCTTGAGCAGATAACTCAGATGCACATAGCTCAGCTGCTGCAACCCCTGCTATCGCTCACCTTTGCCCTTTTTCTTCCCTGTCCCCATCACTTGTTGTGAAGGCAGCACTGCCCTTGATCTCACAACAGTTGCGCTAGACTAGGATCAAAGTTTACTGGTCAGCAAATTAGCACAGAACACACCAACCACAAGGAAAAGGCATTTTCATACTTGAAAAACAACGTGCATGCTTCTGCTGCCACGTAACTGAAAACAAGGTAATGGTTAGACACATGACGATGAGTAACAAGGATGCAGATCAGTAGCTCTCGAGTTCATGTAGATGTGTTCATGCCAACAGAACAGCTTCCCATGCAAAGATTCATCACGTGCCTTCACTGCCACCTCCCCGCTGTGTTTTTATTTTTCCTTCAGGAGCTGAAATTTCCAAATGTGACAGTAAGAATTGCAAATGTCCTGAACTGACACGGAAAGCTGGATGCCATTTTTGGAAGCTCACACATCCACATCCCATCTCATTGGCACTAATTGTGGTAATAGCCCCTCTTTGCAACAGCTTTAATGACCACAGCTCCATGGCTGCTCTCTGGCCTCAGCTCTGCTGCAACATCCTGCCATATCTGGGTGGCTGGAAGTGGGAGGAGAAGAGCTACAGACAGATCCCAGCTCCCTTGCTCTTGCTGGCATGCACTAGTTCTCACTGTTGGTCTTCATTTGGTCCTCCAGTAGGTGGCAGAAAGATGGGATGATTGGCTTTTGATGTCACTCAGAGCAGTAATTCCCTGTTGTCTGGGACCCGTGGCCAGCATTGGCAGAAGAACACTTCTCACTGGGATCAGTGGAGGCACTGCTTCTCCACTAAGCCAGTTATTTTAAGTCACATCTGAACACGGAATTATCAGCTTAAGATCAGCCTTTCTCCCCTGCAGCAGGTTCAATTAGATGCAATGCAAGTTAGCTAAAAAGCACAGTTACACCCTTCTCTTTGGAGCCACACTCCTGCTGGCTTCACTAGGCACTGGCTGCTGCTGAGCAAAGGGATTCACGGCCCAGCTCAGGAGCAAACACCAGTGCGAGCGACGCACCCCACAGCCAGCATAGCCCTGCTGGCACCTGGGGATGGCTGTGAGTCAGCACTGTGCTCTGTGCCACCTGCCTGTCAACAGCGTGCTTGCTGCTGGTATTTATGTGCCTTCTCTCTAGCTCATCTCCTAAGTGAAACTAAACCAGAGCACAAGCTGAACAGGCTTTGCCATGCTGCTCTCCCTTAGCCTGTGGTGCAGCTCCTCGTCCCCCTGGCAGAGGCTCACATCTCAGGCTCCATGCAGCTCCTCGCCTTGCAGAAGTTCACCCATCTGCCCCCTCAGCCACACTTCCGACATGGCTCAGTGCCGAAAAGAAACAAGACATGGCTTCCCATCAGGGAAGAGGCACAAGCAGCAAGAGAGCAGAGAGAACACCCAGACTTCCAGTCACAGCCTGCCTCTGCATCGGATTGCACCAAGTTAGGGCTGTGATTTAGCACTGCTGAATTAATTTGCTCAATCCTTGTTCACTTACTTTTATTGGGAAGGAATGGTCTGACAGCAGCTGAAATCATGGCTCTGGGTCAGCACACAGTTGCAGCCGCGGAGTTCACTTCCAGATCTGAAGTTCTAAATGGAAAACTCCAGTCTGTACCCCCTGGTTCTTTTCCTTAGTTGGCAAGATTTGCTTGAAATTGATAGTGAGCCAAGAAGCTTTAGAAAAAAAACAACCAGAAAAGAACTCCAGGTGAACTGCGTGCAATTACACCTTGAAAGATTTCACTTATCTTTATCAGTATTGCTGCTTTAAGGAAAATACTTCTAAGAATCCAAAGACACCTTTCATATAAAAAAATGAAACAATCCTGAAGCCAACAGTGAAAATCGTGATGCCATAATTTGCCTTTGGAACACAAAACCCTTTCCTTCGGCCCTGCTGAATTTCATCTGGGCTGTGGTAGGGCAGTGGCAACCCCAAGGTTGCTTTATACAACACTGAGTTAGGCTGCAGGAGCCTACAGAGAGAACCAAGAGGGCTGATGAAAAGCCATCATTTAAAATGAGGCCTGTGTCGTGAAAGCCCCACGATACCACCCTCACTGCAAGCAGAACCCAAAGTTTTGACGCAACTGCGTGCAAAGCATGATGGGGTTTTTAGCAGTTCTAAACAGAAAGAACCAACATCACGCTCTTCTCTGCTTTCTCCAGCACTTACCATCATGCATTATGAAATCCTACGCAGAGAACACAGCAAGAAGGTCACGCAATATTGCAAGAATATCCTTTGAATACTGAAAAGGACACATCACATATAATATCAGCAGAGCTGACAGCAATGCCACATAGACGTGTCAGCACCAATATCCAGCTGCTACTGTGAAGCACTGCAGACAAACAGGACAAGAAACCTTTTAAAAGTGGGGATTTCCACACACCTACCCTTTTCCCCACAGGTTCGAAGTGCCAGCCTATCGATATTCAGAATCTGTGGAAGAGATTCTTGTAGAAGCAGGGCAAGCCTTTAGGATTCCAGCTAGCAAAGCAATTAGTTAAATTTGAAAGTCATCTTATGTTAATTCATACTTCTGGGTTTGTTCTTTCACGTGGGTCATTTTCTTACATAGTTTGCTTTTTACTAATGCTTTGCCTATAAACAATGTGTTTCGTTTTCCTGTTTCTTAAGTAAAATATCAATTAGGAGTTAAGCCAGCTTTCAAAACAAACATTATAATCCAAAGGAGGAATTGGGGAGCTGCCTCTCCATGCAGGTAAACAGGACAACTGACAGAAGAAGGCTGAGGTTGGTGTCTATCACTTTCTGTTTTTACCTCCTCCACGTCATTCTGACAGCACGCCCACACTGAGATAAGGATCAGAGCTTCTCACACCCAAGAGTGGTTTTCTTCAAAGGGAGAGGAGCTGCACACTGCTGGCTGGCCCAGCTTCCAGTGCTGGGTTGTGAGGGATGAGGTGCTCAGGGCTTGCTGGGATCAGGCCCCCACAATACCTCATTGCCCTCTGTTTTTATGCCAGGACAAAGGCCCAGGCTGACCCCAAGGCAGTTACTGAACTCTGGTTTGTCTGTTACAAACTGATCGGCCCTCTGACTCTCCATTCCCCAAGTCCACCCTGATCCTGAGTCCCAGACCAGCCCCAGACTAAAGGGACCCCAAAGCCAGCAGGAGATCTATTTTTTCCATTGAAATTTGCTTTCAGACATGAGGGAGGCTCTTACACCATCAGCAGCTGGAAAAGGAATCCTCTGGAGCTGATTATCCATTGTCTAAAGTAGCTTTTCACAGGGCCACTGCCCATTTTTAGGGCGGAATTAGGACTGAGGATGGCACAGCACTGATGCCCATCACACTCGGGCAGCTGATGGCTCCAGCAATATGCATATATTCCCAACTGCTCCTGAAACAGCTGGAGCTGCACGGAACCATCTGGGTGGTGAGAAAATTTTGAGTGCCTTGCTTTGGAAAGGGCCATCTCCTGGAAGAACGCAAAGAGGTCTTGAGATGATCCTGCAAGGCTTGCACAAAGACCCCAAGTCTGAAAGCCAAACAAACAAAGCTCAAGTTGCCTGCAAAGCAGACTGGATCAGCACCTTTCCTGAAGCCCTACAGATTCCAGATGACCTGGCAGTGACTTCTGCCTCACGTAAATCTAGAACAAGCTTCATACATAAGACCAAGGATACCTTCCTAGATACTAGGGGTATTAAATCTCAGCTTTTCCTGCTGACTCCAAGACCTTTTCCCTGGCACTGCATGTTTTAAAGAAAGAAAAAATACTGCAGTCACTGCATGTTGGCCTTCCTGCTGCGAGCTTGATTCAAAGCAGATCTGAATTAGCAGCACAGAAGAGCTGCCATACGCCAAAGAGGAGATAGGATTGGAAATGCAGATATCTCTTCTGTAGCTGTTTGGAATCAAAGAGGGCTGAGGACAACAGTGCCCACAGTGCCATCCCACCACACCTGTAACGCACTCAGCACACATGAACTCCTTAAAAAAATGCTTGGATGTTTGAGCTGGGCTGTGGAGCACTTTTTTCTCTCTCTCTCTCTCTCCTCAGCGCAGCTCGCATCTGAAATCTGAGCTCCATTTCCTCCCGCACAGCTTCACACCGCGCTGTCCTGTGCTACGGGCACACCGCACCGCCACAGACAGGACATGCTGCAATTCAAGTGCCAAAAGTTGCTGCTAAAGCGCTTATGCAAGTTAATTACTGTGCCTGTTTAATCCCACATAATGCCGATTAGCGCTGTCAACTACTGCTCCGAGAGCAGTTGATGTAACAGGCCGGCCTGCCGTCATCCACACCATCTCCCCGAGCCGCAGAATTGCTGATGAAGTTAGGAAATAAATGCTGAGCAGCGATGGGAGCGGGGCCCTCTGGCACCACCTCCCGGTCTCCGCCGGGACGCAGGAAGCTGACCCAAGAGCTGGGCACGGCAGAGAGGTGTCGGACTCCTCCTTTCAAGATAAAGTGCCCGTGATTATCAGCTTTGATCCCGTGCCCTGCTCTGGAGCGTGTGGATGAAAACCTTCTGAAGAAGAGTTCAGGAAACAGAACCATGAAAGCGTCCCTCCTTCCGGACAGGAGCCAGAATGAAGCCAACTCACTGCTGCTGTGTCGGACGGAAACACCTCAGGCGCTCCGACATGAAAATGAGTGGCAAGAGGCAGGGCAGTCTGATCTGAACAGCAAAGCATCCACACGGGAAGGGGATGGTGAAAGGGTGAAGGGCTGACTGGGATCTACAGCTTCCCACAATTTGAGTCAAATTTAACTGGATTAACTTACAACCATTACCCGAGTGAGATGCCCTTTGGCATGAAAATGTGCTTATACAGCACCTGCTTATTCCTCAAAAGATGCAAACACAACATGTTTGTGGATACACAACTTCACGAACTAATGCCATGTCATGCCTCAGGATTTCCAATAAGGCTTTTCCTGCTCTGCAGGGGGAGCAAAACCAGTTATCCTGACTGCAGGTGGTTACAGGAACAACAGTGTTCACATGACACCACTGTTAGCTGAGCTGCTGTAACAGCACCCACTTCCCCAACCCATGTATTATAGATAGGCGGGCAAATATTTTCCACCTAACCAGATTTGTATGGTCAAATGACAGCCTTTTCCATCGCTGGCTCGTGGCTGATAAAACTTAGTTTCACAGAGTTAATAACAGCAGCGCTTAATGCTATACCACAGGGCTTTTTACCACTGGGCACAGTGGTAGCAAACCGCAATCCCGGCTCCCCCAGGCGCACGAGGCGAGCCCTTACCTCTCATGAACCCGATCTGTGCAAGACAGCTGCCGGCAGCCACCCCGCACGCAGCCGCACGGAGCCCGGCCCCGAACCGCCCCGCCCGCAGCTGCCCCGGCCTCGGCACTATGGCGCCCCCTGGCGGCCGCAGGCGCAGCGCTCAGCCCTAGAGCTCCCCGCTCCTCCTTGAAGGGGAAAAAAGAAAGGAACAGCGGCAAGCGGAGGAGGCTGCGGGCTGGGGCAAAGCCGTGCAGGAGGTGGAACACAGAACTGATGCAACGGCTGGAAACAGCAGCTGACCGGCTGTCTGCAGCTTCCCATCTGCCAGAACCCCCCAGAGCCAGCTGCTTTGGGACGAGGTGGCATCACTTACCTGCCACAAGCAGCTGCCATCAGGATTTGTGTTTCTGAAGCACTCCAAAATGTATGAAGATTCAGTTGTTCTCCATGCCTCAGTTTTTCCTATTTCTTGCTTTCAGGTATCACTTACTTCTTTTTATTAACTTCAACAAAACTGAGATGTGATGTTGAGAATAAACCATAACAAACTTCCAGCTGACACACACACACAGAGGCACAATGAGACTGCTTCAAAGCAAGCCAAGTCTACCACCATTTAAATGCCTTTGTGGCATACAGAGATGCAAGGTAGGATCCTTCCATAAAGCATCAAAGCGGTAACAAAATGCCTTCAGCCCTTCCCAGGCTTAGGAATTCATACTTGTCAGGACAGTTACTGCCATAAACATTGCCATAGTTCTTTATATAGAAACTACACATCACCGCTTTATGTTGGCTGCTTCTCTTCCTGATAGAACACAATACTTTTTTACACAGCACTTTCTCACCCCGAGCGGCCATTTAGTTCCTGTTTCCAGAATTAAGCAGATTCTGCAGGGTCCATTCTTCTTTCTGGGGTACAGATACTTAGAGTTTAACTCTTCAGGTTTGACCTAGAATTCAAGCTGATGCTTAAGCTCAAGTTGAATTCAGCTCAAGAGGCTCTGACATCACTCACCTCAGGGGTCACCCAACTTGATGCGTTCTGCCCCCTGCATCCCTTTGTCCGTCTGTTCCAGGCTGCAGACAGCTGCTGCTCAGCCTTCCCTGCCGCCGACCCCTCCTTCCACAGACCCTTCAGGAGCACCATCAGGAGCCCAGCTCCAGCTGATTGCCAGGAGACCGCAGCAAGTAATCCTTCGCTGCCCCTTCTCTGAGCACACCTACAGCCACCACCTTACAGCAGCTCTCATACACCCTCATGAGTTCAGGCAGGCCCTTGAGGTTCAGTGGATGGACTACAAACCCCTTAGTGAGAAATATTTGAACTCCAGTTGACACAAGCACTCTTTGGTACGAACCTTTACTGTCTCACGCCACCTTGCCACATCTATCACTGAAACAACTGGTGGCCATATTTTTCTGGTGCCACACAAAGCTACAACATGTAGAATACGCTCCGTCGTTCATGGAGTAAAAATTCTTAAGGACTGATGTGTAAAGGCTTTCTGTAAATGGGATTTGGAAGAGACGTTCACTCACAAGGCAACAGGCAGGCACTGCTGGCTGGAGAACACTGGAGAGGCACTACTTGCACGGTATAAACACAGAGCATCCATCTCTGCAACAGATGACCGGCTGCCCTGGGACTACCTGTCTCATTAAAGGCACAGAAAGAAACATCACAGTGCAGCTCCCAGTACGTGTGGACATCCCACCAAAAGTCTCAGCACCACATAAGTCTTCATATCAAGGTTTGTAAAGACCATCATAGGCAATATGCAGCATTTGTCAAGCAACAATATGGATTTGTTTGAAGACTATTTTACTTTCTCCCCTCAATCTTCCTGTGTTATAAGGCAAAGAAAACACGAGAAGTCACAGTAACACAGCCTCTACTTGTTCCAACTTTGCTGGTTATCAGCAGTATCCAGAGACAAGTCATTTTCTCATGGAATTCAGACTGTTTGTAGGGTACCCTCCCCAAACCTGGGTCCTTACATTCCCCTAGCAGAAATTCACTGGCTGAGTGCCGGTCACCTCTGTCTGTTCCTTAGGATTTGGGGCTAATTTGATTGATAACAATCTGAATATTTCCCATCCTCAAACCAGTGTCAATGCTTTCAAATTTACTTCCTGAGCTTCTATGTCATCAGGTGCTAGGAGAAGAGCAGGCTGAAAATGAGAGGAAATGTCTTATTAGAGCAGATGATCTAGGAGAGAACTGTGTGACACAGGCTCCAGATTCTTCCTGCATGACTACATCAGCACTCCTCACCAGGGCAGGCAGCAAAAAAACAAATCCAAATTTCACATAGCTGGTATGCAAAAATGGGTCAGTGACTCTGCAGTGCTCATTGCTTACTACAGCCTTCAGGATGCTAGAGGCTTCCTCACAGCTATCAAACCTGCCGTGTTTGATTTCCCTAAACACGTGCCATTCCAAGAGCCAAAACAATCCTGAGCTTAAGCTCATGTTAAACATTCACACTCATAGCACTTCCTCTTCTCAAGCCCTGCTTGTAAACTCCGTTTCTGCAGAATGATAAGTCCCTACCCGTTGTTTTGTATGCACATATAGTCAGAAATCTCAATGAGGGGAGAGATGGACAGAGCAGGAGGAAGTTACATGCCTACACCACAGTGATCATCAGGCAGCAAAAGGGTTGTGTAGATGCATGCAAGAGCATGAGGCACCAAGAAAGCAAAGTACCGTAGAGATGGATTGCAGACACATCGACAGCAGCCTGCCAGGAAAGAGGGAGCTTCTTCAGGCACCACAGCTTGCAGCTCTCATCCTGGCTCCCAGAAAGACATCCACAGTCCTAGCAGGATTCGCTGGCTGAGTGCTGGCCACCTCTGAGTGACGGACACACCAGAAGGTACAGCTCTCCTAAGGACACCAGTCTGCTGGAGGCCTTCCAGAACATGTTAGCCCAACAGAAATCTGCTCTGTCTAGCAAGTATCTACGCAGCTTTGCTTCATTAAGAACCCACTCCTCGAAGTGTTTCACCCTTTTCCCTCAAGAACTTCTTTTTGCTAAGATCTTTTCTTTCCGAGGTTTTAACTCCCCAAAATCCCCGCTGCGTTTCTCCTGAGGAGACTCCGACATGCTCAGCATCCCCCGGGCAGCCAGCACTGCTACCTGCACCCCGTGCTGGGCTGCCCCAGCTGCAGACAGCATATGCGGCCCAACGTGCCCATGTGAGTCCTGTCAAAGCACCCAACCCACACAACGCTCAGGCGCCAAAGCTGCCCAGGGCAAATGAGACATTTGCCAATAAAAGCAGGTCTGCTAAGTCCACACAGAGATGGAAAGCATTTACAGATTGAAGAATTTCATTAAAAAGTTTAATAAAATACTATAATTCTCTTCACACATCATCATCTCAGTGACCCAGGCACTTTAACTGAAAAGGAGTTTGGCCAAGATTTCTTTTTCCTCTTAGATGCTCATCTACAAAAAGAGATAAACCTCTCAGATCTAGGCAGCTGCTTGTACACAAAGCATCCTCTCAACCCACCTCACCACAGAGCTGTGCTCCCACTGCCCTGGGGCAATTACAACTCTATCACACAGACACAGCTCCCCACGTACCTCCATACATCTATCAGTGGGGAAGAAAGAGGCATAGATCAAGTACACTGTTCTTGGCGAGTATCAGAACTAGACTTGAACAAATGCCACTTTCCTTCCTTCTGTGGCAGTGCTTGGCATAGAACTTCTGATTTGCACAAGAGGTGAAATTCACATGATTCCCACACTAGTTTCATTGTATACTTCTCCCGTCCTGCCATCTCCTGTGAGATTAGAACTACTGAACAAAGCTGCTTCATCTTACAAACCGATGATCCAAAGTACAGCTTGTCCAAAAAGGCCACATTATTCAGTGCTTCCCACCACCCAGCATATACGTGCACACAGAATAACTCAACACACTGTTCTTCCTTCCAGCAGAGTTTGGCCTGCTCCATCAGTTGGACAAACCACTTTTGCTGATTGTCCTATTCAAGGCAGAAAACTCTTAGTTATTCATGAATTCACACGTAAATGGCTTGTAGCAGCCATCTACTGGAAACATACAACTTCATTTCCATGGAAGAGCAGCAGACTCTCGATGTTCAGAGGAAAACTTGCTGTCGTATTTGACACGTGTTGGTAGGACTCCCAGCTTCCAGCAACAGACCTCCGGGCTGTATACTTTTCCTGCTCCTGATGTCATGCTGGGACAACGTCCTCTGCTCAAGCTATGGTAAAGTACCTGGTAGTAAGAACATCAGTGTTGAGTCTCTCACTGGCATTTTTAGTACCGATGAACCCCAAATGGCAACTCGAAACAGCACCTGCTTCGAGGCTCACACCCTAAGGATGCTTGGTTGTGTTTGTTTGTTTTTTTTCCATAAGATAAAGATCAATAAACTATTTAATCCCTTCTTAAAACTGTTCCTTACACAAGGCTAATTACAGATTGCAAAATACAGATTGCAAGAAAAACCTCTTTCAGCATACTTTTTTTTTTTCCCCCATGAGATTTGGAATTATAAATTGTAATTCTCTATTCAAAGATCAGAGTTTTGTGCTCAGGGATTCCATATTTTCCTTTGTGTTCTTCAAATAATTTTCTGAGTTCCTGCAGATATAGCGCATGTAGCTGTTCAACCTCTTCATTGGTGGGATTCGGGTTCCTTTTTACAAGGATGGGGCTTCCCACTGTAAATAAAACACAAGAGGAGGATTAGCTTCACTGACATCTCTTTTCAAGAGAAACCACTCTCCCTCCTGCAATAATGGCTCTGCCCCAGCTCACAGCAGAGCCACAGCACAGTTCTCTTGCTCTTGGGCCTCATGCCGCCTTTCACAAACCTAATCTCTGGCTTTATTTCTCCTCAGCATCACTCAAAGTTGGATAAAACAAATAAAAACTCTGCATCGTTTCAGTTTGGCACAAGAAGAGCAAACGAGGAGGGTTAGCTTTAACTCGGAGCAGTTCACGCCGAACGCACAACCCCACGGGCTACTCACTGCCTTGCCATTGGGGCAGTACTCCAAAGAGACAGTTTAAAACAGCACTGAAAAAATCTCTACCTTCCCACTGTCTTCTGTGCCAAATACTACAGGTATCCGGTGTGAGGGGTGTGCCTCAGCAATGAGCTCAATTGCACAGACACGAAACACGGAAGGGAAAACAGGACTGAAGGAAAGACAGATATCCTCCAATCTACACTAAATGGGTATCACTGCACCTGTGCCAGAAATCTCATTGGTTACCTCGGCCCGGCAAGTGGTAGCACTGAAAAACCCCAAAGCCTGTAGGTTGCCTCTGCCTGTAAGGTGCCCACAAATCTCATTCCAGACCGAACATTCTCCACATGTGAGGCACTGCATGAAACCTGTGATTGTGTTTCTTCAGCTGGGGCAAGATCTGGAAGGAAGGTGAGGTAATCCCACAGATGTCCAGAGGGCTGTCTCCTCCACAAAATACTGCCGTTTAAATGCAGTAAGCTAACAGAAGCTTCCCATGATCTCAGTGTTGTTTTGTTCAATCGCTACAATTTATGAAAGCTGCTCTTCTTTCATTGCAAATGAATAGATGAACAGAGCATAACAGACTTGATAAAGATTACAGAGGATCTAATCAACTCTCTGCTAGAAAAACAGAGAGCTAAGAGCATCCCCAGCAGTTTTAAGAAATGCACCTGAAAATCCCTTTCAACACATACTGCTGATTCAAATTGGATGGTGTTGACTAAAGGGAAGTGAAGAGCAGCCAGAGCCTCAAAGGGGCTGACTCTGCGTGCTCCTCCTGCAGCTTTGGCTGCCAATTGCTCAGAGGGCTGGCGTGGGGCTGAAGTCCGGGTTTAAGATGGCCAGGGGTGAGAAGCCAGCCCTGGGCTCAGCAACACCTTGAGCAAGGGAAATCACTATCCATCAAACACAGGACAGGAAGCACAGCATCTGAGCCAGTGCCAGCTCCAGGAGGAGGAGGCTCACTGCTACCTGCCCGTGTTCTCTGCACGGCTAAACAGCTGGGTGGAGCTCAGTGCAACATTGCAGCTCTCAGGAGGTGAGCTGACACTTCCAAGCCTGCATGGAGCCATAGCATGAGCCCCCCCAGAATGCAGCTTTAAAACAGAGACAGCAAAGGCAAAGGCTTTCAGGAGATGATGCGGGATCTGCTGCAAGACTCTGGTCTTGCTGATTTGTAGCATTATGATGCTTCAGCCACGGGCCGCCTCTGCCCTGGCAGGAGCTATTACAATAATGAAGATCTGCCTCTAACTTAAAAAAAGCATTGTAAAATTCAGAGCAGGCAGAAATATCATTAGCTCAATGAAGAACTGCAGAAAATGCATCATTTTCATTCCAGTGCTTTGAAAACGTCATGGCTTTAAATCAAGTGACACTTCCAGCCTGCTTATGCACAACGTGGGCTTTAAAAATTAAATATTTTCCAAATCATTTTACCAGGTGCACTAATTAAACATAAAAAGAGCTACTTCTTTTGTCTTAAATGTATGGATCTGATTCACACTAAAATCAAATCCTCCCCCTGTGAAAGGAAGGGCCTTCTTAGGTGTTCTTATGGAAATGCCAGACAAGCTCTATTTAGTTTTCTGTCGAAACAGAATGGATTAGTTCAGAATCCAGCTGAAAAAGATTTATCCATAGTATGTAGGCAACCAACTCCTGCCTTGCACAACCCCTAGCATAACCTTTCTTTTTTTCTGCCATTTAAAAAAAAGAAAAAGACATTCAGTCCTGCACTCCAGTGAGAGGAGATGATAAGGATGAAAGCTTTGGGGAAAAAAGTTCTCTTCCAAACTGCCTGTCAAGGTGGCGTGTTCTTAATTAAATGCGAATGGATCTTCTCATGGGAGGAAAAGAACAACTAAATGAGGGAGTGGGGAGGAAGGAAACACCCTGGGGAGCTGCAGGGCCAACCAAGCAGCAGCCTGCTGAAGGCGTGCTCTCCCTCTCTCCAGTACCAGCAAGCACCACGTCGGGACCACCCAGCTCCTTCCAACAGCGTTGCCCAGCAGAGCTGCTGCAATGTCTGCACTGCTTCTCTGCAGATAAGAAATGAAGGTGCTGAGCCTCTTACAAAGTAATGTCAGCATCCAGAACGCACAGCGGTGGCTGCAGAGCTGTGCCACCCCTTCTGTTTCCTTGAGGACTGCTGAGACAAGAAGCCTGGGAACAACAGCGAATGAGGAATGACTTTTGGCCTGGGACAGAAAGGGGAAAAGGAGAAAGGATTTCCCCCTTTGAAAAATACACGGAGAGGTATATTTTAGATCTCACATACTTGTCTTAGGTGCACGGTAACCAGATGCTTCAGTTAGATTTACCCATTTACACAGATATCAATAGAACACTTCTGCATTTTTAAGCAATTGCAAACGCATTAGAGAAGGCTCAAGGAACTCACCAACAGTATGAATTGGTTGCCTGAAAGGTATTAAGCCAAAACTGTACTGAAATATTCCTCGGGCGTGAAACAACGGTAGAGCAAAGCCCATTATCTTTTGCAGCTTCTCCTGTACAGTTCTGAGCCGTGAACCTCTGGGGTTTGCAACTTGCTTGTAGAGCTCATTTTCACCAAAGGAAAACACTGGGACCAGATGAGCTCTGTAAAGCAAAGAACAGTGAGGATCCCACACCAGCCTGCACTTGCACCGTGGTTCACACCAGCAACGTGGAAACTTTCCCAATAATCAGCACAGAACTTCCGCAGCTCCAGAACTCATTAGTAGCTGCATTCAACTCTTCTGATACGCAGCTGCTTTTTGGCTGCATAGAGGTCTTGTTTCCAAAAAAAGAAGTCATTCACATACAAGTAGCACTGAGAGTTTGGGCAGTATTTAGTTGTTTGCTACCCATTACAACCTCTGATTATTCATAATAATAAAACGGATAATTGTATGTACTGTAATTACGATCTTATCCACCGCTACTTCAGCAAGTCCGCTCTTGTTCCACTGTGTTTTCATCTTTGGCAGGCGAAGAAGCCCCACTGCTAACCTCACGGTGCTCCCAGCTGGGCGATGCCAGAAGCAGATCTGAGCCCTTTCTCTGGCTGCTGGCTGGAATAATGCATGCACTTCAGCCCAGCACAGAAAACACGACAAAAAACAGACATCCGTACAAACAAAAGTACAATGCCAAACTCCCCCACTGTCCAATTCCCAGTGAATTCCAGACTTCTTGGAGCACCATTCTTCAGCTATTATTTTATCAGGGGTCAGATCATACCCACAGAAATTATACTAACTCACTCTGATTCCTTCACAGCTGAATGAATTTTCGTTCAGTTCATGAACTGTGTTGGAAGGAAAGGAACTGAGCAGTTCCTGGACTAACTACCCTGGGCGCTGCCTCCAAGAGGCAAATGCACCACCGTACTTTCAGTCTCAGCAGCAGCGTATCCTATGATTAGGGTTTAGTTTGATGAAACTGCATCCTACACAGTTTGAGCTTTTAAAAAGTGCCAAGGTGATCTCCCACAGAGCTCTGAATTCCTGAAGAGGAGGCACTGAGGGCAGAGCTGGCTGTAAAGTACTGTGGATAACCAAAACCTCCTGCATGGGCAAAACACTGCTTTGAGAGCTTCCCAAGCCTGAGAGTTCCCAAATACTGTAACTCCCACTCCTTATTCCAACTGGTGTCTGCTCAAAGGTTAGTTTCTCCAATGCAGTGCATCACCCAGTTGCTTGTAAATCAAATATTGGAAAGTCTGGTACATACTGTGCTATGTAAATACTCCATTTTTACTACAACACTGAGACAAACAGGAAAGTCTTGTGGAGCAATAACAACCTAAGACTGATATTTGTTCTAATCTGCATGGTAAAGACTGTTGCAAGACACTACGTAGGAGGCTGTGACAGAGAAAGAAGTAATTTCTGATTGTGAAACTAAGGATAAGTTGACTGATTCATCATTTGTTTCACATTTTTAGGATTTCTTCACTTCATATCAGATACCTGTATTACTTTGGACCACAGTGTCGTTTCCAGCAGCACAGACAACTTCAGCTAACATACCCAGAGCATGTTTGACAAGTTCCCAGCTGAAGAACCAGCACTTCTCTGTACTAGCAGTGCAAGAGCCAGGCCAGGGAGCACAAGACTCCTGGGCCCTGCATCACCCTTCCCACATCCTGTATGATGCTGCACGCCTCCCTTGCCTTTTCACTTCCACTTGAGTTGGAAGCTCGTTTCAGATTTTGATAACTGTTAGAAACAAATGTTACAAAGGATAAGTAACTACTGGATGCAGAGCCCTTAGCACAAGATCTCAGGACTTCAAAAGTGGGATGTTCTGTCATCATACAGTCCAACCATACAGAAGTGATATCAGGATTCCCACAGTTCTCCTAACAGCTGTTTCCCTTGAACGTGCTCAGACCTTGACTAACTTGCAGCCCCACAGACAGGGTGATCATGTGTGAGGTGCAGGTAAGCCATTCAGGCAGAGACAGGGCATTATTGCCCTCTCAGAGCGCTCTAGACACTAATCCTCTTTCTTAAAGAGGATAACAATTACTTGAAACACCAAACTTCATAAGGCAAAAAGTGGCCCTTACTGCGTTTTGTAAGTGCCCTGATCTTGTCATCACATGTGGGGATGCTCTTGAAATCACAAGCATGAAAGGCACAGGAGTATCTAGTTTCTCAATCCAAATCAGCTTAGATGAGAGATAAATACCAGCCTCTGTGAATTGACAGATCAGATGTATCTGGACGTGCTCAAAAAAGCACTTAAATATTCTTCTAAAATTTATGGTAATAAATAAAAACTACTGATGGTGTTTAGGACCCTGTTGGAATTATCAGCAGTTGAGCAGGGATTAGTGCCTAAGCAGGTCTTTGCTCAAAGACCCAATTTAAACACAGAAGTGTTCTTTCTGGGTACAAATTACACTGAATTATTACTTTATCAGTGAATGGATCCTTTATGAGAATTCTAGTGACATTTATATATAAAAAACTCTTGTAACTATTCTGTGTCAGAATGTTTCTAGAAAAAAAAAAATAATCGACCTCAGCATCCTATGTGAAAACAGAGCTCTGCCCAGAGCCCACCTTTCTTCCAGTTAATGGTTCAAGAAGAGCATTACGGGCCTGTCGAGGATTAATATTGGTTTTTCATTGCTTTGCATGTCATGTATAACTCCTAGTGTCCGATAGCTTAGCAGAACAAATCGATGGTTCCACTGTTCCTTGTACACAAGATTCTACACCAGTCCAGCATTAATAGAACTCAGACTGTGTGCGACATGCTAAAGATATTAATACCAGCTCTGTTTAGTCATACACTCATGGATGTTTGATAGTAAAAATTAAGCTAGCTTCTCTTGAGATTCACTCCAAATATTCCCAGAAACCTACTTTTGTAAACAATCTTTAAAAGAAATGATTCAGAATGAAGTTGAAAAGATATCTTCCTGGACCATGCTTTACAGTGATTTAATGGAACAGGTCCTAGCACTCTTATTTACTTATTGGCTTCAAGTGATAAGAAAACTCTGTCGTAATATAGCTTCAATATACAGAAGAGAAAACAGAATGGCTGCAGTCAGCAATAAAATCTGAGGTTTACTAACACTGTTTCACAATTCTTACTTTTTGCTACTGCAATATAAAACAGCTGAAACAGATCACCAAGATATGCTAATAAGTCCACCTACTGCTCACCAATTATGAAAGGCAAAAGGGATTTTTCAACACTGACAGGTTGGATCTCGGTGCACAGACTGGCTCTTATGTCAGATATCTGCGCGTACATACACCAACAGTTCTTTCAAACTCTAATTCTGGGCTTACTATATATAGTATGTACTACATATTATATATTATATTTTACTATATATTTAGTATGTACTATATTTATATACTATAGTATTTACTATATTTATACCTGCATTCAGAGCGCACTTGGTGGGACAGCCCAGATGGGATACGTACCCATGTTTCAAGGCCATTTTAATGAAGCCCTTTCTCTTGAGGATGTTCAAAGTCAAACTCCCAGGATGTGCATTCAGAGATTCCTCTGCTCCTCCAATCACAATGATGGATGCATGGCCGCCTCCCGCGTTATTCAGCACGTAAGAGACACTCTCCTTGGATGCAGAAACCATTCCTTTAGGAGCAAACATTTTGAGAGTGATTCACTACAGCTTCATTTGCAAGTACTGTGGAATACACGAAATATTTTTAAACAGTGTCTAAATGACGTTTCTAAACATTTATAGAATGTGACGAGAGTTTAAAGATTTGGGTTCAATCTCCTCACTCTACAAAAGATTTGGTCTCAGACCTAAGTCCTTTAATTTCACAGTTAGGAGCTAAACCCACCACAGAAATCTGAGATCTTCAGGGAAGAGTATGTCCTTCTGCCCGCTCAACTCAACTCACTCTCACGTTCCATGTCAGAGGACTGGACAGCTGAATTGCAGCAGATATTACTGGGGCAGCAGCTAAAGCCATAAAGCACAGAGGGCTTAACGGAATGACTGGTGAACTTGTTAACTTAAACACAGATCTGTGGTGCCAAGCTGATTCCCTTCTCTTCAGAGCTTTTAGCAACAGCTTCACTGAAGGCAGTGGCACAGCAGTGTTAGAAGAAGCAGGAAAGGCTCAGCTGTTTCAGCTTACGATGACTACATCAGCTTATTCCCTAGTAAGCAGGACCTGCCACTCAAACTTATTGAGGCTAATCTCTTCTTGCTAGAATAGCAGTACTTTCCCGGTACTGCTGCCATACTGATACTTCTACTCAGAGGCACACTTACATATGAGCCCGTAGTATCGACTCAGACCTTGCTATGAACTTGGTACACTGAGAAATCTCCTTTCTAACAGAAATATCCAACCCCTCCAGAGTTCCTTTGTGCCATAAACTCTTACTGAAAAGGCTCATAGTGGTACCACTCACCCAGAAGCCATGTTTAGTTGTATTGAGTTGAATTAAAATACTCAGCTGCTAGAATAAACAGCATTAGATAAAATCTCCATGTGTCTTTTTTCCCCAATTTGTGTGTTTTTTGGTTGGTTGGTTTTTGTTTGGTTGGTGAGTTTTTGTTTGGTTTGTTTTTGCTGTGGTGTTTTGGGTTTGTTGTTTTGTTTGTTTTGGCCTGGTTGTTGTTTGTGTTGTTTTTACAGAGCTACCATCAAAGCCTGCTCTTTCCGATGCTGAGTGAAGGCTTCTTCTTTTTTTCTCCCATTTGAGACATTACAACATGAATTACGAACATCTCACAACAACAACAAAAAAAACGATTGTGATCCAGTTTTCAGAGCTGGCTACCAAGAGAAACAGCTTGCTACTGCAGCAAATTCAGAGCACTCTAAAAAAAGCTATTGGCCACATACACCTTCACAGTCACTTTTACTCTGAAAAAGGCAGCTGGCCTGAGCCCTGCAAGTCATTTGAGTGATGCTCTTTCACCAACCAACATGCACTTTCTCAAAGAGAAAGCAACGTCTTTCCGTGGAACGAACTCCTCTCCCAGCTGAAGCGGAGGCAGGGCACTGCTCCCACTGAACAGCAGCTCAGCTCAGGGAGGAAAAGGCTGGGGAAGAAAACAGTACACTACAAACACGGCTCTCAGTAACATGAAGATTCTGTAAGTGTCTCATAATTTGACTGATAACCCGTATTATACTGAAGGGTCCCCTATGGTTTATCAGCCACAGACCAGTGAAAAACAAGCTAAGACGCTGACTATGATGTACCATGTTTTTACTCAAGATATTTCTCATCCAGCAGGTAAATATTTATTTCTGTAGGTCATGTAAACTGACTTTCAGGCTAGGCAATGTTTAAATTTGTCGTCTTCCATCACTATCAGTCTCTCAACTTTGCAAGCCTGAAAAAATCCTCTAAAATATATCTACCTATACATCTTTTCTTGCATAGAGAGGCATCCAGTGGTAAGCTGAAGTAGATGTAGATTTGCAATTCCAATATCAGTCTAAACATCCAAGGCACGTTTCCCATATGAAGCAAATGAACAGCTTGTCTGAAATCAGCATCTCTGTTAACAGTCAGGACTAAGAGCTAGCTCTGTCTCCCAAACCTTCTCTTGTCCACTGCACTGTACTTTCTCAAATGCTGCAGTTCGATGAGTTTAAGTGAAATAGCTCGTCTGTTAAACCACTGTGTGGAAACACTAGTCGGTGACAGAACTGTAGTCCTGATTTCATTATACATTTTTCTATTTACCAATCTCTGTTGCATGCTATTTTGGTCTTTTATTATTGCACTACTAGCGACAAGTATGACTCCTTTATGACAAGTGCTATACAGAACAGTGACAAAAAAACCTCTGTCTTTACATCAGTTTACATCTCCGTTAAACTTACACAAATTTGAAATGCGGGACCTTAGTCAGAAGTAGGTAATTGACTTTTGACTACATCTGTTTGTACTGAGTAGGACTTTAAGCTTTACAGGTGAGAGATTATCCTCAATTTGTTTTTCAAGCATCATTGCACAACAACTGAATTACACTATACCTTTATACGCTGTCCTCCTCTTGTAAATAACTGCTGCTTAGTACCGCTGTCTCTCAGTTAGAGGAGAGACCAGCACCTTTTTTTTCAGAAAACAAAAATGGCTCAGTGCTATGAGTGGCAAAAGAAAAAACCACAGTCCTACAGTCCTGAAACACCCCGGTGAATCTATTAGAAGCTCTGTAGGAACCTTTCAGCCATACACGCTCCTGACTTCCCAACCAGCAAAATTTCCTTGGTGTCAAGGTTGTTTCTGTGCAAGAAGCACAGCCTTAGGCTAATGGCTAAACCAGAAGTTCAAAAAGCCTCTTTAATTCAATTCCCCACTTTGATAACCACTTACTAAATCGTTCATTCTCACAACACATTTAGGGTAGGGTGAAGGAACAGCGATTGCTCAAAAGCCACCAAACAAGTGCCAGAGTTCAGCAAGGGTGGGAGGGCTGAGCTAGGGCAGGTTCTGAGGTTTGGAACAGCAGGGTGGGGAAGGGAAAGCGAAGCTCTGGAAAACAGTTCTGACCAAAGGGTACAGAGAGAGCTTGGGGCTGCTGGAGGCTCCTTTCCCCGTGCCTGACAGGCAGGCGACAGACAGATGACATGCCCATTCAGTCCCAGGCTGCCTTAGTTCCTGCTCCCCTTCCTACCTTCTTGCCACTTCCAGAAGTAATAGGCAGAAAGCAGCTTTGCAGTGACACTCTCATGATCAGCAATTACTTGACCTATAATTGTTTATTTGTTCTAGCTAAGATCATGTTTTAAAAGGTAGAGATATAGTGTTTGACCTTAAGATTTCAGATTTAATGACTAGCATTAACACCCAACAATTCTCATAGAAAAGGAATTACTTTGAACCTGTTCCTGCTGTAAAGCTCTTTTTTTTTTGCAATGGATCAGCTGTATCGCGTCTGCACAGACTTCCACTAGGATCAATTTAACTAATGATATATCAGACAGTTTAGCAAAATTAACAAAGCTTCTCAAAAATTTCAAAATTATTTTGCAACCAGAATTCAGTTCATCACGTAACAGGTCCAGATTAGCCCCAGCGCTGATAACTCTGAAGTGACATTTCTTACAGCTCACAGGTACAGGACCACACCCTACATTTGAAACAGAAGGTACAAAATGCAGCGAGAGTTAAGACAGTCTGCTTCTACCTACCAGCACTCATTACATATTCTCTGAAGAAGGGACAGCCAAACCAGATGGGCATGATATGAAGATACGGAGTGAGTCCGGGAAATAAATTTTTGAAACTTGAACCAGTGCAAAAATTTCCAAAGGCTCCAGCCACCAGCACCCCGTGAGGGTGAAAGCCAAGTAAGTAGTTGTGCTTTGGATCCAGATCTGAAGTTTTTATTAGCTGAAAACGAGAGACAGTGGAGGACATTTTAATACTTGTATCACAGCTATTCTGAAAAACAACAAAGCACGGAGACTGCATATTGACATATTGACATCAGTCCATGCCAACCCACCTGAATGGGGAAGTATTCCCTGAAGTAATTCCAAACAGTCCAGTTCCTGACCCACTGTGACCGCCTGCCCCCAGCGCATGGCGTTTCCCAGTCGAGGTACAGCCACAGCAGGTACAGAACACCGAGGAACCAGAAGTTGCCCAGAATCAAGAGCACGAATAATCCACAGCAAAACTGCCCTGCAGGAGATGAAGGAAAATAAAACAAAAATCACATAACTACTACTAATCGCAGCTGTAGGACTGGTTGGTTGGTCGGTTGGTTGGGTTTTTTTTTGTTTGTTTGTAGACCTTGAATTCCCACTGCTACTTGGATGTTACTCAGAATGTACACACACTGAAGCTAGCTTGTTCACATTGTGAAAAAAAAGAAAATAGGATGTGATATTCCAGTGAAACAGAAGTTGGCAGAAGAGGTGCAAAATGGAAAAGGGCTGCAGCAAGATCTTGTATTAATGGGAATGGTGTCGGGCAATTCTTTTCCCCTTCTGCTTCTTTATTTCTCTACCTATATCATACAGATGGTACTTCTCCCTATGAAAGGTGCTCTGTTGCTGACCAAGGAGAAGCACTAGACAAGACCAAAATAGCAAGAGGTTCCATTTCAGCCTCTGAACCTGCAAAGAGAAGCTCACCATTTCTATGGGGGCACAGTAGCAGTTACACCCGACTTTCAGACCCAGATAAATAAGAATTGTGGCATCCTACAATATCAATACACACAGAATGTATCATACACAAACAAGAAAACTCCCTATGGAAATATTACCTTTGTAGGACTAGCAGAATTCTGTGCACTTGCAGCAAAGCAAACAGATGTGGGCAACCAGCTAAAGCCAGGGCAGCAGCACGTGCTGCTGTCTGCCCTGCAGTACACCTTACATCAGCTACTTACTCTGGCTTCTTGCAAGCAAAATGCATCAGGTGAATGGATTAGAGTAATTCAGCAGAAGCTAAATTCCAGGTGGCCAGGGCTGTGGCACTGTCTGTTCATATGACAGCAAGAAAAACAGGACCTAGTCCTTGCTGGAAGACTCAACAGGCAGAGCTGCATCAAACAGGCATTATTCTGTGGTGCCTTAGAAAGCAGCCTTTTGAGAAGCATGTTGTATGTCTCACAGCTGATGGTCTTTCATGAAGGCAATACCCTGTTGCTTCCCAAAAGAAGCTGTACGAGTGAAACATCCTGTGCTACTTAAAGAGAGCGGAGTAAAAACGTCACAGAAATGCAGCAGCCAACAATTTGACTGACACAATGTAAACACTGGCAGCATTTATAACTGTGAAATAAGCAAACAAACCAACAGTAAAAAACAACTTGTCTTATTTAAGATGAGTTTCATTAAAGATTTTCCCTAGCAGAGTTTACTTGGGAGCTGAAAGCTGACAGCAGATTCCCCGTATCAGGGAAGTAGGTTTCGAGCTGTTGAAAACAGAGCTTAACTTGGTGTATGGGCACTCCTGCATTTCCTCCAACCTGAATACTTATATTGTCTTGGGGCAACTGAATACTACTGCAGGATGCAAAAATGGCAAAGCTGCTGGTTAGACTGTGTAGAAAAGGGATGCATATTCCTGGCAGGGAATGAGCAGAAAAATAAGGAACTGCATTTGCTTACAGGAAAGGACAAGGAACAACTCCCAGCCAAAACTGAAGCAGGATCAATCATCCCTGTTGTGAAGGATGCTCCATAGTTGTTTCAGTAGAACCAGGACAGAAGGCTACTGCTTCTGCTTAAACCTCACACAGAGGTACACCTCAGTAAAACTAGAAAAATACCACAGCTGAGAGCCACAGACCTTCAAAGTCAGTGTGGAAAACCCCCAGAAAATGGCAGCAAGTTCTGGAGAATACCTTTACCACGGGCCAAGAAACACGAGTGAAGGAGGACACTCACTTGCACTTCTTCTCCTGAGGGAGAACTCACTGGGAATCCCACACTGGCAACACTTCAGAATAAGGAATAGAAGGATTTGGAGGAAAAGCCCTTATCAATTCTTTGAAGAAGAAATCGTGAAATAATAGAAATTTCCATGAATGATAATCTGGACAGGATGCCAAGGGTCACAGATTACATTTGAGTAAGAAGTTTTTAATTGCCATCAATTAATGAATTGCAAGTTCTCATGAGGAAGTTGGTGTTTATGTTCCCTAGCCTTCCTTTCAGAAGCACTTTTGGCTCAGTGCAGAATCACGTGGCTTTTAAGTACCAGTTACCTAGCCAAACAGTTGAAAAGGGCCTTGGATCAAAGCATCCTTGCTGTGAAAGCTAATTAAATCAGCAGTGTGAAGTACTAGATAGCACTATTTAATACCATGCAGACAAACATACAGTGGAGACTAGCAAGCTCGCTGCTTTGCTTCAGGTAGAACAAAACTGGAGCCAAGGTTACTGCATAACGTATAGGGAGTTGGGTACAGTGCCAGCACTTCCTAGAGCTCAGCATCTTGTAGCACAAAGCCCATTTATTACTGCACTCACAAGGAAATATGCAAAGCAAATTCCTTCTACCATACCTCCTTATTATTTCAATGCATTAACTCACAGCAAGATGAGTTCAACACTGATGACTCAAAACCAATGAGCCTGTAAACACAAAACCTGTATTTTCACCTTCAGAAAAGTCAGTGAGCAACCACTTTAAATTCACAAATTCCAGGAATTTGTCACTTGGCTGTATCATTGCCCCCTCCGATGCACTTTCAGCGTACACTGTAAAGTGATTTTTGAATGAATTTGAATTAAAGCTTTGAAAATATTTCAGTGGTGTTTTGAAGCAGTAGGTGGAAAAAGAACAACACGGATTAGAAGACAAATCAATACTACGAGACTCCCAACATCTGATTTGCCAGCCAAAACGGGGCTAGTGACTTCAAGTTCCTTTTCCTCCGTTTCCCAAATTATAATATAGGGATAACATTCTGCTGTGAGTCTGATGAAAAAAATCTGTATATAATGTTAGGTGGTAGTACCAGCAGCCATCCTGCCTAATGACGCTTGAACACCTGATTAAATACTCATTAAATAAGCCCTGAGATTGCAGAAGCAACCACCAAATCCATAAAACAGTTAAATAGCACAGAGATAGGAAGTTTACCAACCAGTATGGTTGGTAAACACAGGCAACCCCAGCAACTGGAAGCTCCAAATCCATCTGCAGTTACTAAAGAGCTGAAAATGTTTGAGCAGTATCTGCTGTGAGGACCCCAAATCTAAGATTATCAACAAGAAGAAAAGCCTCCCATCTCTGTCAGAGCAACAACAGTTCATGTCCAGCCAGTGTAGACTCTCCAGAGCACTTCAGTGATCAGTACCTTCAGGTTGCCTTCCAAAGCAAGGCCACTCACATCCAGCCCTCTGGGCTGCAGGATGGCTCAGACGGCCCAAGCTCTGCTGCAGGTCCCGCTGTAACTGCAGCACCTGCATGCCCTTAGCAAAGCTTCCTGAAAACACACCATGCTGCTCTGTCTTAAATGGGTGGGAGGCTGTCAGAGTCGGGCAATTTAAACTTCATCCCTCAGAAGATGCAATAATCAGGACATCTCTATGCCACTGGGATTCCAGTGAATAAATACACTAGTAGAGATGTGATTTTTAATACTTATACTCTGCTGGGTTTGAGTATGCGTGCCTACCAATACAGAACACAAGTCTAGCACAGAAAGCAAGCTGAAAATCTCATTTCTTACTTTTGTGGCCACAGGGGAAAAATAAAGATAGCATCTTCTTTAACAACTGCACTGACAGTACCTACCACAGAACAGACCTTTCTTCACCCTTAGTCTTCAGAGCAGCAATGTTGCTGAGATGTGTGTGTGCAACAGAACACTGGAGTGAATGCAAAAGGAGAACTGTACAGCAATCTATTAGTCCCTAATGAACACTTTTTCCCTCTCTATTACCTCTCAAGGTAACACTGATAAGTTGATATTGTCATTACAAATAATTTCTCCCTGCTTATTGGATGCTTTTGTTAGGGAAAAGAAAAAAAACAACTTCTGGAAGCACTTTCTAAGTTACCTATAAATAGTGAAGAAAGAGATAGAAAGCACAGGAACTTGCTGCCACTTTCTACCCATGGCAGATATGGACTAGCAAACAAAACTTACATCTGCAACAAAAAGAAGGTGCCAGCTAATTTAAACTAATTGCACTGGAAGCACTTGAAATCCACTTGGATTTTGTAGCCATCTTCAGGACAGAGATGACGAGGAAGTCAGCATTTGTTGAACAGATGACCGTCCATTCTTGGTGTATCGGTCGCAGTTCAGAGCCACAGTCACAGCGTATTTGAGCATGCCTACCCAGGGAGCTGTATTTCAACACTACACTGATAACAAATACGAATCCTCAGATGTCAAGGTTTGGAAGGTTGGTTTAAAAGCTTGTGTGCTCTGCAATTTTGTTCTATTATCAAGCAAGCCTATCTTCCACTGGCAAACACTGATAAACTAGAGATACGGAGCATTAGGCACTATTAGCTGTTAGACAGAGCGGTCTGGATAGAGCAAATCCCCCAGTTACTAATTACCAAATCCTGAGACAGCATGCCAAAGAACATATAAGTCTACACACTTTCTACATCTTTTATTCCTCCTCAGGCAATCAGTGTTAGTTAAGCTCACATACAGGTTGCCACACTAGATGGCCACTGGCCTGACACAGCACAGCTGTTCTTATATACACACAGACATGGCTAAATTCCCTCCCTAAGATGCAGGTAACAGAGCTAGCATTCTTAGAAATACTAGTCAGCCAGGCATCAGCAAATACCCTGTTATTCTGTGATCATACATCAGTCCCTGCCCGAGGGTCAGCAATACACATCCGGGATAGATGAGTACAGAGGCAACAAAACAAGCACACTATCAGCCAGCTAGCCAGGAAGGGCTCATAGCTTTCAGAGCAACTTGCTTGTTAGAGAGAGAAAGAGAAGAGCAAAGCTTTGAAGAATGATAGTGGTTTTGCTAGCCAGCTACAGCTGACTAATCAGTTCAACACACAGTAACAAAAGCTCAAGGCATGTTTAGGGAAAAGGATATTTTGTTTTCTGTATGAGCACATCACACCACACAGCTGCTTTCTCACCACTGAAGTCACTTGTTACTCCAGCAGCAACATCTCACTCCGTGGCAACTGTTTCATCACTCTTATAATTTGGGGAAGCCAGAGCCGCAATTCAAACTGTCTCTAGCCAAATTCAACTAAGGGTATCTCATCCTACATGCACATAAGTTCAATTACTAGAGCACAAGGTGTACATTGATATACACCGATTCCTTTGGCATACTATTCTGTGGCTTCAGGCATATTCTAGCTTCTATTATGTATTGATTTAGTATTATTATTTTGCAAATAAACACAGGAGTGCACGTGTAACACTCACTTCCCAGCTCCCCCGTAAGGACAAGCCCACCCCCACCACTGCTGGGCCTAGAAAGTAAACCAAGATTCTCAAGGATCCTCAAGTCCAACTCCATTGCTCCACTCAAGACCACCCAAACCCAATGCCTGAAAGCGGTGTCCCAACACTCCTCGAACTCTGGCAGCTCGGGGCTGTGCCCACCGCCCTGTGGTGCAGAACCTCTCCCTGACCCCACCTGGCCCTCCCCAGCACAGCTCCATGCCGTTCCCTCAGGCCCTGTCCCTGTCACACAGAGCAGAGCTCAGCGCTGTCCCTACACTCCCTGTGAAGAGCTGCAGCCGCCATCAGGGCTCCCCTCAGCTCCTCTGCTCTGAGCTGAGCAAACCCAGGGCCGTCAGCTGCTCCTCACACCTCCTGCCCTCCAGATCCTTCTCCATCTTTGCAGCCCTCCTTTGGATGCTCTCTGATAGTTTTATGCCCTTCTTATATTGCAGTGCCCAAACCTTCCCACCAGTGCCCATGGTGCGATCACACAGTGCAGAGCAGAGTAAGATAACCCCTTCCCTTGCCGGGCGGCAGCACTGAGCCTGATACATCCCAGGGTACGGATGGCCCTTTGGGCCGCCAGAGTACACTGCTGGCCTACATTCAACTTGCTGTCAACCAGAAACCCCAGATCCCTTTCTGCAGGACTGCTCATCCAGGACTGCACAATCCCAGGCGCAGAATCCAGCACTCGCTCTTGCTAAATTTCATGTGGTTGGCAATTACCCAGCCCTCTGATTTGTCAAGATCTCTCTGCAAGGCCTCTCCACCCTCGAGGGAGTCAACAGCTCCTTCCAGTTAGCATCGTCTGCAAACTTATTATAACTTCAAGCCCTCTGTCCAAGTGGTTGGTGGAAACGTTAAAGAGAATTGGCCCTAAAATGGAGCCCTGTGGAAGCCCACACCAGTAACACCCCTTGTGTTCATTGCCTGTCACAATTTATTTTGAGAATGGGTTGCAAGATGGGAGCAATGCAAGCTCTGTGCTTTTGCCCCTAATCAGCCCAGCAGCACTAGTAAGTTTGCAGACCTCATTTCTCCAGGAGCAGATACCAGCACACAGCACCAGGCACTGCATGAGCCTGGAGTCAGACCTGCTCTGAGATGCCAGCCCCCGACCAGGCCAATGATCAGTAATTACAGGCATAAAACTACACTCACCAAAATCGTATCTTGCAGTTTTTGTTGTTGTTGTTTTTCCAAAATACATACTCTGAAATTGCAACAATTCATGTATTTGCTGCTTCAGCAGTGAAGCACTAATGACTTGACATTAAGCTTCAGCCTGAAGCTCTTCTGGATACAAGAACAGCAGATTTTGATGCTTTGGTTTCCTAGACTCCAAGCCGATACTTTTCTTTTAAAAGCAACAAGCCCATTTAGAACGCTTTTCTCTTTCATGGAATTTAACCTAAACTACTGTAGCCTGCTGCACTTAGAGCGCGTGAGAAAGTAGCACAGAGCAGGAAACAGTTAGACTAGCTCCTAGATACAGCTCATAGTATTTCAGAGTTCATTTTTGCTTCTGAAGTCATGGATAACCAACAGAAGAACCAGGGCTACAATAAAAACTTGTTTTTTTCTGTTTGAGGGCAAATTTTGGCAGCTTACATTACAGAACAGGAAAGCACAGGAACTTACACTCTGCATTTTAAGGAGGTTCCTTTTGTTTAATGAAATGCTGTGTACATCTATACAGCTTTTCAGAGGCAAAGGCATGTTTATTCTGCCTACGCTCTAAAGCAGAAGAATAGTTTTGCAGTACAGACCTGGGTCGGGCCAGTAAGCAAAGCAAAGAAGCAGAACTTACCTGTCCTTTGTTGACTGATTAGTTCTTTCTACAAATGTTGATAAGCAATTGCAAACTGAAGATTCACAATGTGAGGTAACTGTTGCACACACGTACTTCAGCCCAAACTGCCCACAGCCTTCAGTCTTAGCAAGAGGGCACTATGAAAACCATGCAGCAATGCAACAATGGAACCCTGGAGAGCAAGGAGCAAAGACCATCACAAAGCACTTTGTACAATACACGTCGGTACTCTTTAAGAGTCCTAGCCAGGAAGACAAAAAGCAGTGCTGTATTTCCAGAGTCTTATATCCAAGTCACACCATGGATTCAACGTTACAACAGACTCAAGTTCCCCTTACAGCACCAAATCACATATTCATATCCTGTTTCCCCAGATTTAAGCAATGTCTTCACCTGGTTCAACTTTTGTCTTTCCAGGCGCTAATTTTGAGAGTTCTCTAACTTTGTCTATCCATTCTAATGGGCTATTTTATTCAGCTTAGGCTGAATAAGCACATCCTAATGAACAACCGTTGGAAGAAAAGCCAATACTCTATTTATACACAGTATAATATCCACAACAGAAACTATTAGTTACCATCTTGTGTTACCTGGAGGTTTTTATGTGAGGAAGACTGAATTTACAGGAAAGCCTTGCCAGGTATAAACTAGTTTGAGCCACACTAAAAAAAAAGCTCACAATAATAATACCCACTCAAACACCACCCCCAGTCCCACAACCTTCCCTGTGATCAATTCACACAGTATCCCACTTGTGCCTGGGTATTCTCTGCATGACCTGTAAGCATCACTTTCGAATTCAAGAACTTAAGAACTCTTTCCTCATCTGGTAGCTCAGTGAGCACAAAAAGGATAAAGGACAGCTAAACATAACCACAATCCCGAATGTTAAGAAGGAACCTATTGTTTTGGTTCTTAAAGTTATTTAGGATTCAACCGGGTGACCTTTTTATGGAACCAAGTGAAATTTTTTAACACTCCCATTCTGACTGACATGTGACTGAAATGGTGCACCTATAAAATGACAGGGTTACTTCAGAAAGCTCGAACAATAAGTGAAAGTACAGGCAGATAATTATCAGCATCAGTTCACCCTCTTTTTGAGCATTGGCAAACAGTTTCAAGGCCAGGCTGGACATGGCTCTGGGCAGCCTGGTCTAGTGGTTATATATATATGATGGTTCACTCGCTGTATTCAACGCAAGCAGCTATAAGACCACCTCCTTGTTGACTTCCCTTGACACTTGTTCTCAGGCAGTGCCAGCTGCAGAAGACAGCTGCCTGTTCCTTCTACTTAACCTAGCAAGAGGGGATTTCTGCTTCACATTCACTCCAAGTAAGCACAGAATGACAGGATTTTCTGTGTTCCTCAAGGAAGTAGCAGCACTGCCACCACATATGCTGGGATAAAAATTGTTCTCTCCCACTGCTTCTTGGCATCCACTGTTCTATTTAAACCAGAATAATGAGATATGCCAAGATGTAATTCAGTAATACAGACTAAAAAGCACAGACTATTTGCAATGTAGCCACAGATATAAACAGCTGGACATTATATGTCCAACCACATATAATTTATAGATAACATAAACTAGACAAATGCCAAGGGTAAGTCTGCAAAGATGTTCCATGCCCTCCGTGCTTCCCTCATCTACAGAAGTTATTTGGGCATGGTCAAATAACCTTACAACAGCCTGAAACACATCACACCTACATCTGAATGACAGTATATTTCAAAGACATACAAGAAGCACACACGTTTCCTTTCTCCTTGCAAATCCTGAAGCACTGAGGCATTCCAGGGTTACATGCAGTCGGTCACACCATACTTTAGGTCAGGTCTGCCCCATAGAGTACTCACAGAGCCTTGCTAATCTACATGGGCTGGGGAGCTGGTCACAGAGGATTATAGCTCAGCTTACCTGACGAAGTGACTCATTTTATCAAGTTGCAGATAACGACCCAACAGATTTGCTGCTGCGATCAGTGATAAAAGTCTACCAAGCTATTGGGAAAGCTCTCTACGAAACAATTGGAAGAACAAGTTCACGAGGTAAAATTGTCAGGATCGCTTTCTTGAAGCAAATACGTTCTTCATTAATTTACTGAAGTGGTTGTGTTACTGGCTGACAGTTCACTCAAGCTGTCAATCTTTATTAATCACCTACTTAAATGAAAAGTTCATTGAATTACAGCATATTAAGGTATCTGACAGCAACATCAGTAAAGTCTTTAGGCGGCATTCCCTACCAACTTGGTGTTAGCTGTCAGAAAGCTAACCTTTCTGTTACCTGGCAGGCAGCTCAACGAGGATCCCATCCCTAGCATTTTAAGAACATATTTTTAAAAGGATCTATAGAAAGGAAGAGACCCAGCAGAGGAAAAACCAAACAGAACCGTCAGGGAAGAGAAGTGCCCATCCCAGAGGCGCGATGTCCCACCCACCCAGGCACAGCACGGGGCACACCGTTGCCCACAGGTGTCCGCGGGCAAAAAAACCCCGATTCGTCCCTTTTCGTTTCGGGCAAACACAAGGAGGGAGACGGGGCTGTTACCCAGCAGGAGGAAGGAGAAAATCCACTGCAGCACCGCGACGGTCTGGATCCTCCTCTTCAGGGGGACATTGATGGGAGCGAAGCGGACCTTCATGCTGAACCGCGCGGGAGCCGAACGGGATCAGGGGAGGCACGCAGCGCTCGGCCCGCACCTGCCGCCTCCTACCCGCGCCCCGCCCGCCGCCAGCGCTGCCCACGGCCGGCACGGCTCCAGCGGGCGGGGCCGGGCGGCGAGGGCGGGGCCCAGGGCCGGGCCGGGCGGCGCGTCCCGCGGGCCTTCCGGGCTCAGCGCTCGCCGCTCCGCTCCCCGTAGCCTCACCTCCCCGTGCAGAAATCCCACGTCCGCGCCTCATCCGCACCCACGGCCCCAGCGCCCGTTCGTCCGCGCTGGGCACCGTGGGCAGCTCCGCGACACGAGCTCTCTGTGCGGGCAGGAGCAGCGCTCCCACAGCGCGCCCGGGCCACTCCCTCCCCGCTCCCCGGGCACCAGCGCTCGCGAGGTAGACCAAGAACGCAGAGCCGCCTCAGCGCTCGGTTTTAACTCAATTTTTAATCGAACCGGTGTAGACACAGCACGCACACCCACTGTAAAAAACAAATAAACGCCAACCAACCGACGGCAACTATCACCACCGACTCGGCGGCGGAAGAGGGGCAGGGCCCTCAGCCCCGCTGTAGCTGCCCGCCTCTCTGCCTTTCCTCGGCGCAGGCGAGGGCGGCGCTGGTGTCAGGCTCTGCGGTCAGGCACTGCGCAGGGCGCCCTCATGCGGCGGGGGCCTCGCTGTCCGCAGCGCAAGCGCGCAGCGTGCCGGGCGCAGCCATGCCGACCGTCAGCGTGAAGCGAGACCTCCTCTTCGAGGCGCTGGGCAGGAGCTACAGTGAGTGCGGCGGGCGCGGGCCCTCGGGCTGCAGCGCGGTTCGGCGAGGCTGCCGGGGCGCGCTGCCCGTGCGGGCGGCTCAGGCGTCCGTGTGCGCTGTGTCGGCAGAGCCGGCGTGCCGGCACTGACGCCCCAGAGCGGCCGTTGCGAACATAGCGTGGCCAGAAGCACGCCGGCCGCTGAGAAAACTGCTGCTCGCATTGGGAACGTGATCAAAATGCGACTTTCGCCCCTTTTCAAAATAGCCATTTGAAAATTCCCAAAATAAACACAAAATTTAATAAGAGCTGAGTTCTGCTTGTAAAGCAAAGTTCACCTTTTTTTTTTTTTCTTTCCTTTTTTTTTTTTTTTTTTCCTTCACAGCCGATGAAGAATTTAATGACCTTTGCTTTGAGTTCGGTTTGGAGCTTGATGAAGTTGTGAGTAGCACTGTGGTTGGTTGCTCTATGGGCAAATGCAGCAGCCTGACAGCATTTGTGTCTCTGCGGGTCCGTGGCACATCACTGGCAGGGGAGTCCCCGGGGCAGCGCTGAGCCCGTGCCTTCTGGGGGACAACAAAAAACATTCCGGCAGGGCCTGGAGCATGGCTGTTCTCAAAAAGGGATGTGGGCAGGGCTTCAGCATTGCCTTCTACACATGCAGTCCACCAGCAGGCTTGTCAGCCTGAAACATCCTTGTATCTCTGCATAGTACTGTCCAGAGAACATAACGTACCCTGTGTTCTCATTACAAAATACCACTGTCATCAGCTGTGTTAACACAGGTGGTTTGAATCCAACAAGAAGAACATAAAAAAAAATTGCTGTCTTAGGAACAGGAGACCCTGAGGTGGCACACTACTATGGTTTGGGGAGTTTGGCCCTCTGCCTCCTGTTCTTAAGTCTCTGGCCAATTTAGATAGCAGTGTAAGGATGGCTGTAGGCCATGTATTAAACATACTTTGAAAGATACGTTTGGCCATATTTTGTACACATTTTTGTGTCCATTGCCACAAGTATGTTTGTCCTGGACATTCCATTACCTGAGTTGCAATTAATGTATTTTTTTTATCCAGGTTCTATACTTGTGAAAGCGTGCTGACCCTACAGTCTGAATCCACATAATTCTTGAGAAGTACACCGCATTTTGTCTTTGTTCTTTAATTGAAATTAATCGTTCTTTTAATTAGGTTTATCAAAAGATACCTGTACATCATACGTTGTGCTGAATTTCTCAATAGACCAGAGGCTACAAATCTTGGCTGATCTGTAGCAGAAAATTAGGTCCATGCTTTGTGCTGGGATCTGCCTGACTGGAGACTTGTGTCTCTATTTTCAAAATTCAAATTCTGATAGTGAAGTTTTCTCTTAGTACACTGCATTACAATCTTTGCATCTGAGAAAAATGTTGATCTTACAGTACTTTTGGTACTTGGCATGCTTATTTGCTATATAAATCCAAATCATGTTTCCTATTATCTCACTGTCACAGTGCTGTGAATGTTAAGATATTTCAGGTTAAAAATAAAACAACCATATTTTGCTTGATTTCAGACATCCGAGAAAGACATTATAAGTAAAGAGAAAGGCGAAGGAAAGGCAGAGGGTGCATCTGAGACTGTTCTCTATAAAATCGATGTTCCTGCCAACCGTTATGATCTTCTTTGCCTCGAAGGATTGGTCCGAGGTCTGCAGGTCTTTAAAGAAAGGTAAAGGAGAGTGAGATAATTGTGTCTTTGGTTATTTGTTTAAATGAGAATCCTTTTCTGATGAACGACTTTGCCACTTGGTTGGATTTTGAGGACAGTCTGATGTATAAGTCAGGTATATTTGTCAGATGTCCATATGTATCATGGTTTTTCCTCTGGGGAGGACCTGTTAAATACTTTTATAAGACTAGACCAGAGTGTTACATTTTGAATCTGTTCTACAAGTTTTCCAACTGCTATTCCATTTGAGACTTATCCTCTGTAAAGAACTATTCTAGTGGTACTTCCTTGTGCTCCTCTGTTATAAATACCAGACAGAAATAATATACTTCACTTCTGTTATGACTTTATCTTCTTGAGAGCTTTCTTTCTATTTTAGTTATATGTTTACCATTCAGTAGAAGATTTGAGGTTTAAACAGCATAAATATAATCTACATACCCAAATTCCAATGTCCAAAACAAGGACAGTTGCCAAGAAAATATTCTACATACAATTGCTCTTGCACTTCTAAAAAGCTTTCTGAATTTTGCACATATTCTGTCCTTTAGTTACATATTTATTTCTATCTTTTTTCTAGGATGAATATCCCTAGGTATGAAAAGATAATACCAGCTAAAGGTGAAGGTCAGAAGCTGATTATCACTGAAGAGGTAAAAGTGTTTACTGCCCAACTGTATACTTATTGAAAGTTTCTGAACCATGAAGATAATAGCAATTTTATGACTGCAGTGACACCAGAAATCTTACTTGCAGAACAAGATCTAAAGAAATTTTAGTGTCTCTACTCAGTGTGATGTATTTTTAGGATAAACAAAGGGAAGGAACAACAGGCAGTTTATTCTGGGTGAACCTAATTGCAGATGAACTCAGAGCTTCAGACATTTGTATTGCATTTACCTTCTGGGCTGTTACAGGGTACATTGTAATCCCCCTTGTCTCTGCCAGACTTGAAGTTTTTTGTTTGGTTTAGTTTGCCCCTGAATTCTAACATATTTCCAGAATTTTTCCTTTTGATGGCTACTCCACCAAAAAGAAAAAAAAAAAAGAAAAAAAAAAAGAAAAAAGAAAGGGAAGATCAGTTCTTGTGTCTTTTGTACTTGAAGTTTATAATCTGTTGCTGTTGCAAATTGCAGACTGCCAAAATCCGTCCTCATGCTGTGGCTGCAGTCCTTCGTAACATAACTTTTACCAAAGAACGGTATGACAGTTTCATTGACCTCCAAGAAAAGCTACACCAAAATATTTGCAGGTTAGTGCTTCAACTTCAAATACCATGTAGCGTGTGAGCATAATTTGATTTTATGTTAAGATTTCACTGCCCTATTGTGGAGAGGCATTATGTATTATATTTATATTAAAGAAAATATGTTGTAGCAGCTCTCTCGCTCCTTCTCATTTCCTCATCTGTTTCTGTCTGCTCTCAATACATTTCAATGTAAATACATATTCTACAAGAGTTGAGGGAGATGCCTTCTACAACAGTCCCAATGGATATACTTCTGACTGCCGTGTGTATTCTTAACATTTCTCATTGCTAGCATACAGAGAGAATGATTTCTGGGCTTCTCAAAACTGGACTTCGTTTTTTCCAGTAAGCTATGTGAATGCACAGAAATACAGAGCACCACAAGATGTTATCTCAAAGGAACTCAAAAGTTACTAGCAAAGTGATTATTTTGTTTTTCTCTCTAGGAGACGAGCATTAGTAGCAATAGGTACCCATGACTTGGACACCATTTCTGGTCCATTCACTTTTACAGCTAAAGCACCTTCTGAAATCAAATTCAAGCCCTTGAACCAATCACAGGAGTACACAGCTTCACAAATTATGGATCTGTATAGGGTAAGTGTGATTTTTCAGGGTTAACATGCTAAGTAAAGGAAAAAAGTTTCCAAAGCTTAACGTCTAATACCCTTGCATTTAAGGGTTGTTCTTACAAGTAAAACACAGCCATCTTCTGTAGCTTCAGCCACTGAACATGCTAAGTGCATGGTAGTACTTAATTTGTATTGCTCATGCAATTTGTGTTGCTTTGTATTGCTCATCATGGTGTTTGGTGCCTGAATGTAACATTTAAAATAGTCATTTTGATTTTAAACCCCATTGATTTATCAACAGAAAGGTTACTTTTCATGATACTCTTCATAATTCTGTAAAAGGGTTATGTTGTTGCTTACGCTGGTAAGATATTCAGTGTACAAAACTGAAAAAAAAAAAAATAGGTGTAAATAATACCAAATTTTAAAATGTTATTTCAATTGGACCAGCTTGATGGCGACATTGGATTACTTACCCAGCTGCGAGTTAGGCAGGTGTAGCTGTGTGAAAAACTCAATTAAAGTTTGGCATCGCTCTTGGCCCAGCATCCTATTGAAACCAGGTAAACATTAGGAAAAGATCCCATCAGGTCTAATTTTATAATATTTATTGTATTTGAAAAGATACTTAGTTTCAAATAAGTCAGTATTTGAAAATGATACTATTACAGTTAAAATATACAGTGCTGTTAGAGCACACATACAGAGGTAAGAAGAAATTCACAGCAATATCTGACTAAAGGCAAGTAAAAACCAGGAAAAAAGAGAACAGAGAGAATAAAAGTTGATTATGTTTTTGGTAGAATACACGTCCATGTCATTGGAATAGATGTAAGTTTTGAATCAAATTTAAGCATGAATGTGTCAGGGTTTAACACTTCACAATTAAAAGTACCAGAATGAAATTTTTTATCACTTCTAAGGAGAATTCTGATAAACAAAGGGCTGTTGCAATGAACAAAGACTTTGTTTAGGTAGTGTGCCTTAAGCATCTGTGAGAGAATCCTTGAAGAAACAGTTTTTAATGTTTTTGAAGAAAAAAAAAATCCTGCTCTCATTTAAAAGTTTTCCAACTTCTGAGAGTGAGCGGCTTTTGCTAGAGGTACTGCAATGCTATAATGGGATGATAATAGCAGGGTGGCAAAGTCTTTGGCTATAGCAAATGAGAATGAGCCACAGATACAGAAATGAAGGAAAAGAGCTGCTTACCTTTAGAAGGCCTCAGGTAGGCAGGGATCTCTGGCAAAAGATGCCCTCACCTTCACTGCCCACCCTTAAATGAGATCTGGAAAAGGGTGCATCCTGGCTCCACCCCTTCCAGTCACTCAGGTACATTGCTTGTGCCTGAGCTCCCCTGGCTTGGCCCTGCATTCCAACCAGGTGCTCAGTCACTGATTCAGGCCATGACTCAGCATTTCCACTGCAGGTACCTAGCTGTAAGCCCAATCCTGCCTTCTTTAAAAATTCCAGTTAATACCTCACCTGAGGTCTGTGGGAGGATGGAAGTTCAAAAGTGAGCTAACATTAAATGTGGCATTACTCTTTGTTTCTCCAGACTGACAGCCATCTCCGACACTATTTGCACCTGATTGAAAACAAGCCACGTTATCCTGTCATTTTTGATCATAATGGTGTTGTTTTGTCCATGCCACCAATCATCAATGGTAAGTTTATTTCTGACTAGCTTATGCTGTTGCTCCTATTTTGTGGGTCAGGATGTCTGATAGAAACGGTACGAAGTGTGGATTATTCTGTTCTGTTAAAAATGTTTCACTTATTACTTCTTTCAGTTTAAACACAGAGAAGATTTTTTTGCTCCCTCAGGAGCGGATAATTAAATGTAAATATGGGCATTGTTTTTTTTTGGATTGGCTACAAGCACTTAAGTGAAAGATTATATGGGTGTTGAAGTGAGTCCAGAAGAGCTGAGTACATTTCAGCTGTAGATATAGCGCAGCATGCTGGGAAGGGAGTACAGCATCCTTCACTCTTGAGAGCTCAGGTGTTCCTGACTACATTCACACAGCGTGGTTATTGGCAATGAAATTCATTCAGTGTACACACTGGCCATCAGTGTTTAGCAAGTGATATGAGGCAGATTTCTGTTCAACCACAATAGATAGTTTACTAGGTACTAACAGAACCCCATTTTTGCAAGGAATCTACTACTGAGGGACTTCACATCTGATTTGCAAGGAAGACACTTTAGATGATGCTCCTAAGTGCATCTTCTACCTTCTTCCAGACAAGAAACAGTTTTGAGTACATCAGTGATGTGCTGCAGTGTATGCCACGTGATTACAAGTGCAGGCAAAAAGCAAATCTGTGCTTAAGAGGAACCTGTCCTATGCCGGACCACTCACATAGACAAAACCTTTAGCGTCTCAGATGACAGTGTCAGGAGATCTTGTTTATTCATAAAAGTAGCTATGGATTTTCATCAGTCTAAATCACTTCTTATAAAGCATTCATTGCTACCTGAGTTTGCTTTCTCATGCACGTCACATCAAATGCCAATCTGCTACTAAAGCTGGGGAAAGGGAGATGCAGAACCACTGTGCCACCAGCAGATGGCTGCGATTCTGCTAGTTTGCTTTCTCCACTGCCGGTAGAGGGTTCCTGTCGATTTGTTTTTTCTAGCATTCAAGGGTAGCCAGGTCAGCAAGGCCGGTCTGCCTTTTCTGGTTAGAATGTGTTGTATTTTTGCTTTTTTTGATTTATTAGTTTAAAAATAAAAAGCCCTGCTGCTCTGGTAAGAATGGTGTGAATGTTGATGCAGCAGACATAGTAGCTTTTAAGCTGGGGAAGATGGTGATGATGATCATTTTGAAATACAAAATCAGTCAATAACATTGACGCTGCAGGAAAAGCAACAACATTTCTTAACATGCTATTGTCTTCACATGTTTTAGGAGATCATTCAAAAATAAGCCTAAAAACGAGAAATGTATTTATTGAATGTACAGGCACAGACATGACAAAGGTAAATTAATCTTTTCTGCTTTTGATATGCTGTAATGTCATTGTTATCCCAAAGGGACAACAATGCTGTAGTACAAAGACCTACAGTAGATGAGTGTTTTGTGGAGCAGACCGTCCATCTCAAAAGGGCAGGATAAGTTGTAGGACTGCATGGAATTCCCTCAGTGCAGTTTTAGGTTTGCTTTACAGGTGGTGGTGTGTTTTCCGTGGGTTTTGTTTTTGCTGTATCTTCATGTTGACACCAAATTTTCAGCTTATATATAAAAAAAATGAAGTAAACGAGGTTTATTTTTGTTGTTGAACACTTTCCAAAGTCTTTAAGATTTAGAAAAAGAATAGAATTCATTAAGACTGCTTATTTTGCCAAAACATTCTTTGTAAAGAATAATTAAAATCTGGGCTGTGGAAAGGGAGAAACCAATTTTTCTTCTTAGTTATCTTTTTCAAGCAGGAATGCTGTGCAAATAATTGTCAACTGGAAGTCTTTCCATATGCAAATTCTGCAACTCAGCACCAAAGCATGAAAGCCTAGCAGTTATAATTGCCTGTTCTTGAATGTAGGTTGTGCATTCATTGATGGCTTCCCTAAAATGTGTATATTGATGCTCAAGAATGAAAGTACTTTTAGTTTATCCTACTGCACAATGCTTCAGTAATGACAGAAATTTGCATGTTGTGATACGGCTTCTAAGGAAACTGAAAAATAACTGCTTCTTGCTACTGCTTACTTTGATAGCAAATACAAAAATAGCGTTTGTTTCTTTTCATGAAGGAAATTACAGTGTGAGGCATCATAAAGCAACTCTTGTAGATTAAGAGTTTGATTAAAATCTTACGATTGTATTCTGTTATACTAATTTCTTCAAATACTGAGCGTGGAATAAAAGATGTTGCAAATGAGGCTACATTGACAATAGACTTTTAAACAGCGCACAAACTTTTGGCCTCAGTGAAGTAAGTAATTAGATTGAAGGTTTGGAAGACGCAGTTCTGACCGGCATCTTCAGAACAGTTTAGAAAAAATGTGCAAATGCTTTAGAGCCTTGAAAACCAAAGATCTGCAGTGATCAGGTTTTTGAGTAATGTCTTTGCAGCAGAGGCAAAGCGTCTCTTAAAATTCAGCCCAGTATTTTAGATGCTAAGTTATTAAGTAGTACAGAATGAAGAGAATATAATAAATTTTTCCCCCCCATTGTTATGATATTTTGTCTGCTTTAGCACAAGTAGAGGACAGATTTCAATGTGATTATCGTCTTTATTTTGTAGGCAAAAATTGTGCTTGATATCATAGTTGCGATGTTTAGTGAATACTGTGAGAAGCAATTCACGTGAGTATAAATTTGGAGTCAGAAAGACACTACGCTTCCATCACGTTTTAAAAGTGTTTTTAGTTCTGTTCTTATGTCTCTTACAGTGTTGAAGCAGTAGAAGTAATTTATCCTAATGGGAAGACTCACATCTATCCGGTAAGTGAGAGTGTCTCACTGTCACCAGGAAAGAATTTTATTTATATGAAGTATAAGAATGATATTGTCTTCTTTTTCAGCAGAGGTGAAGAGTAAGTCAGGGCCTTCTTTAACCCCACAAGGGAAAGAACATAGTGTCTCAGTTTCCCTTTATCTAGAAAACTCATTCCAAAGCGCTGCTAATTTATGATAAGGCTAAAAACGGTCTCATTTACTCTGATGCTAAAGAAAGAAGTCTAGGGTTTAAAGTTATGAGTGGTAACGTGGATTAGAGTTTGTGATACAGACATTCTCAGGAACAAGTAAAGATGGCTATCAAAAGTCTGTGTCTAAAGCCTACCTGTTCCAAGTTAGGAAACATGAATGCAGAAGGAGGTCCTCCAGGCTTAACCCATTGGACAACTGAAATCAGCCTCAGCGTAACATACTTATCAGATCTGGAATCTGTAATGCTTTTGAATAAAATAGCCTTTTAGTCCTGGATTTTTCAGTCCTTCGTTTTATAGATTCCAGCTATCTAAGTCACCATGCTGCATGATAAACGTTTAAGTACAGGTTTGCCTGCATTCAGAGTCCAAGGCATACCTCTGTGCAGCAATGAAGGCTTAGTTTTTGTTCTCGGTTAAAAGAAAGTAATTCTTCCTGTTTCTGAAGCAACTGAAAACAAATAGGTCTGATTGGGTTCATAAAATGTTCAGTCTCAAGCACGTACAAATTAATTAGGGGGAAAACCTTTGTGGTTTTTTTTTGCTTAGTCTTTTTCTATCTTCAGTGGCAAGACCTAGAATCTAGAAGAGGTATCCAACAAAACAAACATCTCTGCATTAACCAATACAGTTTCCCTGCATAAAACAGTGCAAAAAATTGCTGTAGTTTTGGGCACCAAGGGTTTTTACAGATTTGTTTTTTTAATCAAATTTTGAAGCACTAAGTGCAGACGTACAAAACAGCTTTCTTAGATGCATTACACGCTTCCTAGGAAAAATAAGATATTTCTGTGCCAATACAGGGGTAAAAAGTTTTCTTTCCTTTTCATCCTAACGTCATATGATCTGTACTAGACCATGCAATCTTTTGCATGACCATTCATTGCTTTAGGGCTTTGACTTAAGATGAACTGGTGACTAGAAACTATCAGAAACTGAGTTACTTGCATATATCTGAACTTATCGGAAGTTTCAATATTGAGGATTTCATGCTGCATTCAGACTTCTAATTTAAATGAGAGCAGCTTTTGCTTTGTATACTATGATGTTATTTTCAAGAACAATTTTATCTTAAAATGTTGAGATTGACCTAATATTCCATACTTGTCTTTTGTGGACATTATTTGGGTATCAGTGAGAATAAGCTAAATTAGCATGATGTCAAAACTGAATCCTCTTGGAAATGACAAGTGGTGTGTATCCTGAAAAGCTTTGCCTTTCTTTTTAGGAACTGGCTTACCGAAAGGAAAAGGTGAAACCTGAACTCATTAACAAGAAATTAGGAATCAGGTGTGTTACTGCAAATAGTAACTGGTTTTTTTTCAAATCTTTTTCGATCAAGCATTAATAATGAAAAAGACATTGAAAACATTGGTTATTGCATTGTTTTAAAAATGTTTACCGTGTGATTTTTAATATATCAGAAATTCAGAGGGTAACCTGGGTGATTCAGTCAGTTTTGTAGGACGACCTCTCCTCTTTTCAGTAAACGTAAATCATTCTGTTTGGCCTCGCACACGGTTGTAAAATCAAGAAAAATGGCTGTTTCTAAGTCAGAACCTGAGCTGGATCTGATGGCATAACGCAGTTTATGTGCATTCAATAAAGAGATTATTCTGGAAGTGAGGCAACATAGCAGAAACGCTGATTACTTTAAAAAAGCAGTATAATTGAAGACCTGTAAATTACTACTCTTGTTTTCTTTCAGTGAAACTCCATCAAACCTTGCAAAGCTGCTGACTAGGATGTGTTTGAGCTCACACGTCATTGGGAATGGGAACAATATAGAAGTTGAAATCCCTCCTACCAGAGCGGACGTTATCCATGCATGTGATATCGTAGAAGATGCAGCAATAGCTTATGGTTATAACAACATTCAGATGGTTATTCCGAAAACGTACACCATAGCTAATCAAGTAAGATTGCCCCTTCAAATAAACGCTCTGTTGTCAGTAAACGACCAATGCATGCCAGAAGGGCTTTGGGGAAAACAGAACCTAGGAATTAAATATTTTGACATGCTTTGCCTTGAGAAGTATTTACCATGGATGGGATACAAAACAGATGCCCCACTGATTTGAATAAGTCCAAGACCAGTGGTTGCTGGTACTTGAAAAAAGACAGGGTTTAAGCAGGGAGCCCATATTAAATCTCTAATTGGGAGATTCATTTCCTCAGGCAAACCTAAAGGCAACCGGCTGATGCTTTCAAAAATATTTTAAGCACACTGAGTACCTCCCTGGTGAGTTCTCTGTAACATAACAGGCAGAATCACCCCGGGAAAGAGTAGAAAAGCATTTTTAGATCGAAGTTGAAAAGTGTGTTTTGTTTCATTTTAGCTTCCACTCAATAAGCTCACAGAACTTCTGAGACTGGACTTGGCAGCTGCTGGATTCACTGAAGCACTCACTTTTGCCCTGGTATATTATATTGCTTTCACATTTTCTTAGTTGCATGTTGAAACAACAGTGACTATTCCCTTGTATAAATGTACCCATGTTATCTGTTACTGTTTTGGCATGTAATTGTTTGCTAATGCTTTGGAATTGTAGTGTAATATTTTGTGAGTTTCTAGGTCAGATAAATTGAATGAGTCACTGCTAATACGGCATGCAGTTCGAAGTACAGAGGCAAAAATAGTGCTGAAGTACTGTTTTTGTTTAACTTGATAGTATGAAATTGTAAGACAGCAAGTCTTTAGAAACTTCCATCACCAGATTCAGAATTCGTCGTAGTTTGATAATCTGAAAGATATCATCAAAATTTAGTGATTTCTGGTGGCTATTGCTGCACTTCAGAGATCACGCTGTTTCTATTTGCCTCTTCCCAATATCATCACCCACTCACGATTGCATTAGGTACCTGGTCAATACGCAATTCAAAGAGTTTATTTTAAGAATCCCTGTAAGACTTACAGTGCAGACTAAGGGATCACAGATGAGGCTTTTATATCGTACTCAAAGGTTTTAAGATACAGTGACACAGGCTCCCAAAATGCTTGCGCAGATTAGTTCAGGTACTGCAACCAAAGTTGGTAATCCAAACAGATCAAATAAAATTAGCACCTACACATTTTATAGAGCTTCATCTGCAAGTATCGGAGTTAACTCTGAAGCCTGCAAAATCTATTGTTTTGTTGTTTGTTACATGTTACTCATTTAAGAGAAGAGGATTATATCTAGTATTGCCTCCTGCAGTGCTAGTATCTGACAAGGATATTCAGACTACCTGCAGTAGTACCATGTTGGGGAAAGCAGAAGAAAGAGCCTTTTGTAGGATCTTGCTTATGCACTGAGTTACATATATATATATATATTTTTTTTTTTCCAGTGCTGAATAGTAAGGATGCTTAAAAACATTGACTGTGTTGTATCACTACAACAGAGAACCTCTGTAACTGCCACAGCAGAATTTTGAACAATCAAAGTGTATCATTTTATCACAATAAGAATCTGGTGACTGGGTCACCAACGCTTCATTCAAACATCAGTGTGAGGCCTATGACAAATAGCATTTATGCTACAGCACTCTGTAGCCCAGTGCTATATGGCAAGCACTGCTTACATATTTATGCATGTAAACCTATTCTTGCTTTGAACACTACATTATCGCCCATACAGAGTAGCAGTGCTTTCTGTGAGGACCTCTGATTCAGCCCAAATGCATCATAGTATGCATCATAGTTACATCATAGTAACATACTGTTTAGATACACATGTGAAAACTTGAACCTAATTTTCTCCTCTTAAGGTCAGCGTTCTTTCAACTTATTTATTTTTTAAATTTGATAATCTACTTTTTCAGATGGTATCATCTGCTCACTTTCCTCACATTTGGTCTACCAACACACTTAGGAGCACTGTCGGTGCAAAGGGAACACGTGGAAGACTGCAGTACTGTCAAATCCCCACGTCCTAGCTTGCTATTGGTTTCTTAATACATCAATGAAACAATAAATTCTGGAAATCTGCAGTGTGGCTCTTCCCAGTAACATCTGTTGCTGTAGGTGCACAGACGTAATCTGAGCCTGATAACGTGCACCTATGCTGCTTCCTTAAAAGTACACCTTGAGAGTAACAGCTTTAGAAGGATTACGTTTAAAAAAAAAAAAGTGAGAAATGACAATCTTACACAGCTATGAAAGTCGAAGGCTTTGCCATATCCTGATTTGGCTTTCCTTAGGTAGTACTTTATTTTCCTTAAGTAGCCCCCAAGGCATTGTTTTCTTTTGAAGAAAGCTTGAATGCTATTCCTTTGACAATTTTTTTTTTTAAACTATTTTCAGAATCAGATTTTACTCACTGCAAGTCAGAAGGCAGAACCTGAGCCTCTGCTTTTAAACAGATGACGGCCATCTCTGACAGAAGCTTAAATAAACACTTTAAAAACTACCTTTATTTTGCTTAGTAATTAACATTTGTAGATAAACCAGTTTGCCTACATTGTCTTAAAGCTCAGGCTTAATTTGTATCAAAAGAGGGTGTTGTACGAGGGCCTCAGAGCTACTGCTTATATTGTTCATTCTTGTTACCAGGTTTCACCATTGGTTCACTGTCTCATTTAACTACTTGATTTTTTTTATCTTTTCTTTTTGCTGTCTCTTCCTCCCAGTGTTCTACGGAAGACATTGCAGATAAACTTGGCATGGATATCTCTGCTACAAATGCAGTGCACATAGCAAACCCCAAAACTGCAGAATTTCAGGTGAGGTAGCTTAATTCAGGTCAGATTTGTCATACAGTCTATCTATAAAGAGGAAAGAAAGAAGCTAATAGGAAATAACATTTATAAACTATAAAGCTACTTTTTACAGCAGTAAAGAGGGTGTCTGTTTGCGTGCTACATTTGCTAACAGTCATTTTTCTGTTACTCCTTGACTGAGAAAGACCTTATTCATTGTGAAATGCTATTACGCATTCAAGGAAGCAAAGTACCATATTCAGTATGATGACATCTGGCAAAATTGAGCTCTCTTATTACAGAAAATTCCACCTTGGTTTTTGATCAGCTTCTGCGTTTAGAAAAGCTGGGTAGTAAAAATGGAGATATTAGACCAGGCAATGTTTAAACTTCAAGCTCTGGATGGAAAAGATGTTTCAAAAAATATTATTGTTGCTCTTTTTTACTGGAAATCGATATTATATTTTCCTTCTAGAGCTTGTAAGTTTCTGTTTTGTTTCTGGGTCGATTTTTTCTTTTTTTGAAGATGCTTTCTTCAGCTTATAGGGAAGGTGACTTTACACTATGAGATCTGTAAAATAACTTGAAAACAATTTTGAGTCATATTCATGTATCTAACGTAAGAAATACAAAGGGAAATACTGCATAGAAAGGCTCAAAAATTTCAGTAGTCCGGGATATTAATTGTGTGATCCCACCACCCCCCCTTCAGAGAACACAGGCTTTTGCTGTAGGAGTGCTGCTAGGTAGTTGTATCATTGGCTGAATGTTCCTTGTGGAAAATAGTCTCTGTCTTTTAAAGCCTATGGGCCTCCATGCAGATTGGGAGGAATTACTGTGACCTGTGATGCTGTATGCAGTAAATGTTAACTGTGGTGGGATTCCTGGAATGGCTTTTTAGCATCCCTCCAGGATAGCTCTGCCATCACGAGGACAAGATGATGCCATGGGCCCTCTTCCTGAGTGTGCACCTTCAAGTCTTCATTGAATAGTTAAAAAGAGAGGAACAAATAGGAATGCTGCATGGCGGGAAGTTACTATGGCTGAGTACATAATAACTTCTCATCAGCAGTCAAGTAGTATTCAGTCACTTCCATCTTTTTCACAATAGTTTTACTAAATAAGACTGCCAGTCCAAAAGAAAATAATGGTGGCCTTGTTTGCTCTCCATTGAAGTACTTCCACAGAAAATAAGGAATGTAACTTTAAAACAATAACATGCCTCCTACCTGGTACTTCGCGTACATTGTTTACATATTTCAGGACCTCCACAGCTGCAATATGAATATATTCATCTCACTTCTGTTCTGCCTGTGTCATTGTTCAATATTAGGAGGTATCAAGATAATATTTCAAACAGCATTTAATATTCCCAAAGTAAAACTTAGCATTTACCTTTTGCATAAACAGGAATAAACTGTAAGGGTTTGTTTTGGTTTTTAATTCTTTGTGTATGATTTTTCCCTCCCTGTACTGCGGGTCTGGCATCTGTGAGATGTTATCTGTTCCTAAGCTTCTCTTTCAGACAATGCTGTAAAAAGAATGCAAATATATGTCTTTCCATGTTTGATAATTCTAAAACAAAGACATTCAAACATAAGAGATCAGCACAGTATTTGCATCTCATTACTGTTGAATTCTTGTTAGAATTGCACAAACCAAAACATTAGCAGGATGTACTGTTAGCTATTTTGGAAGGTATTTCACTTCACTTGCGGCATCCACGCTTGTCCTGCAGGTGGCACGTACAACCCTCCTTCCTGGTCTGCTGAAAACTATAGCTGCTAACCGGAAGATGCCCTTGCCTTTGAAGCTCTTTGAGATTTCTGACATTGTAGTAAAAGATCCTACTAAAGGTAAGAGAAGGCTCCTCTTACTCTCTGCAACAGCTGAAGGAAAAGAGCTAAGCTTGATTTGCCATTACTGGTTACAGTTCCGAGTCTTTATAGCTGTCCTGCATCTCATTAGCAGTGCTGTTTACACTGTTTATCAGTCATAGGGTATACACAGCGCAGCTGCCGGAGGATTTAGGATCCAAATTTCAAGAGAGCTGCTCCAGCCGCTAGCCCTGAGCATGACTCAAGGACAGTTGTGAATACAGGGAATAAGTGCAAGGTGATTTTGCATCAAAAAACCCCTACTCTAAACAGCTCATATTGATGCACTCATTTTGTCTTACTCTTATGTCAGTACTCCTTTGCATTTGTACTGGAGGCATAGCTCATGAGACAAACTCCCTGCTGGTAGTGTTTTCAAGGGGCACAAACCTTGGAGACTAGTCAATACTGGAGGCACATTGCTGTTACACTACTGAAGCCTGTTTCAATGATTGCAGTCTTCAAAATGTACGGCACTGCCAACTAAAAAGCAGTACATCTCCAGTCAGTGAAGGGCAAGCTATACTTGGAGACTGATTCTAATCTGAAGAGCTGTAACTCAGGAAAAGCTTGGGAATCAGTGCAATTATATGTCTTAACATGAATCCCTTTTCCATCACCTTAGAACAGTATTACTTGTATTTGTTTCCCAAAACTGTGCAGGAATACTGACAACCAATACAGAAAGTTACACTTGTAGCACATGTAGAAGATAAAGAACAGAGTATATATATGTATAAATAAACAAAAAGCCCAACAGGCTCAGATTTGCCCAGTAAACTATGAAAAGATTTTCTTTATCTTTCCTTTTCATCCAACTATGCTAAGAAAGCATGGCTGCCTTTGAATTGCTCTGTAACGTTAATTACTTTAAGTGAAGCAACAACAGCAGCAGTCCACTTTTCAAAAGCTTCAGTGAAAGCCTTCTTGTGTGATGAAGTATCGGTGCACTGATTTCACTGTACAGTATCAAAATTTCAGATTAATTTGTTTATCTGGAAAATATATTAAAAAAATTTTTAAGAAATGTACCAATTCATTTCTTCTTATAGGTTATATTATTGGAAAAAAATGTGCAGCTACAAATTCTGTGAATATGTGCTTATAATCCAGAGTTGTAACTTGTCGTAAGCTTTGCTTCTTGGTGGAAAAGGCTGGCATGACTCTTGAGTTCAGCAGCAGAAGTTGTTTCCTTATCTGGTTTCAGATTTTAATGGTTGTGTTTAAGGTATTTGGGATCTGCAAAACAAAGGTTTGTATAAGGCATAAACGAAATGGCAAGTGAATTGCTTTGGTGACGAACTTTATTTGTAGATTATTGTTTTAGAGGAGAAAAAACAGCCTTGCCAAGCTAAATAAGCAGTTTTAGCAAAGCATGCTGATTTATTTATTTATTTATTTTCAAATCAGATGCCAACAATTTGGTGGTGCAGCTCATTCCTTGCTTAGCATGGAGTTGCTGCAGCACAAAAACTTGGTACAGATGGCAGAATAGCATTAGCATTCTTCAGAACCAAGAGTGGGCTATTTATCTTGAAAGAAGGAGCATATTTATCCTGGCTTTATAAAATTTGCAAGTTTAATTGATTACTTGTATTTTGTGTATGTTAATTGTAGCTCCTGAAAGTCTCATTTATTCAGGTAGCTGCTTCACAGCTTTATACAGGCTGATTCTGTAGTGTACTTCATTTTGATGGGAGTTACTGCAGCAGATGAAAGAGAAACACTGTTTAGGCAGCAGCTTTGCAGCCCTGGCTCTTGGGCAGCCCTCTCAGAGGTTGAGTGCCTGCAGACTGTGACCGGTATCTGAACCTGTTTTTAGTGTTGTGTTGAGAATAACTGCTGTCTTTCTCAAACTCGCTTCTAAAATTAAGCTTGCATCATAAATGGTTTGAAAAGGAAGGAGAGAAAGAAATAACGGGTAACTGTAAACACTGAAAAATGTGGGATTGCCCTCTCACATATGGAATGAGATTTCCTGCAGAAGACTTATGTCATCAGACTGACTAATTTAATTTTATTATTTCACAATTTTGGCATGCAGAATTTCCAATTAATAATGTAAGAAGCATGAGTCAAAAGGGTACTGACGTTAACTATATTCGAAACGGCATCTCGCGGTCATTCGTGTGTGAACAAACCTAGCTTTTAAACACACTGGTTTTTAATAAAATACCTGCTTACACAGAGCTTATGCTTACCAAGGTGAACAGAACGTATTTGTCTTCAGACATATCTGGCAGAAAGGCTTGACATATTAAATTGGCAAAACGTGTGCTAGATTTGATGTTGCTAAATGGAACCAAACGCAAGCAGAAATGTTTCTTCTCAAGGCAAGAGAAATGTGCTGACGTTGAGTATATTACACAGCATTTGTAGAGCTGTAACTCTAGATAATCACCTCTAGTAACACAGTTACACCAGTTCAGCATGTAAAGCATCACCTTGCACCGCTATACCTAACCTAAGATACCCTTCTCTCTCCTACCACAAGAAAAGAAATGAATCCATCAAAAAAATCACCTCTGACTCGTGATCTTGTAGAACCGACCGAGCTCATGGCAGTATACATGCCTGATGCTATCTATATTTCAGAGCAGTTTTCCTGTCTCAATCTGCAAGCGTTAATTGCATGCAGAAATGGCACAAAAATCGAAGTTCAAGTGAGCAGGTGCCCCCTTCCAGACCAACATATTATCCTGAAACATCCCTAATGTGGAAGAGGGCGGTGTACAACACAGCTCTGCCTTCCTCTGTGCTCTTTTGGCTCACATACTCCTGACCAGCTGCCCATCCTTTGGGTTGTTTTTCAACAGGATTTCCAGGAAGTGCTTTGAAGTCTCAGAAATATATATATGTAATTTAGGTTGACATACTTGGCAGGCTGATTTGAAAAATAGAATTGCTTCATGGCATGACACAAGAGATCTCTTAAGTGAGTTATAAAGAACTGAAGCATTTCTAACAGCCGCCAGCTTTTGCACACAGTTCTTAATACTTCTCCTGTCATCTGTGGTGAATGCAATTCTTGTGCTATAACTCTAAAGAAATAAGTTCTGCAATGCAACTTTTTGGAACGCTTCAAAATACAGCCTTTCCTTTACTGAAGATCTTAACAGTTAGCTTGAAATCAGGAGGTATAAGAATTATTGCACGTGTCTTCCTGATTATTTAGTTCAGAATTGTGATCTGAAGACCACTGACTCTGAATACAAAGTAAAATTCAGATAGTTGCATGAATTCTGCTAGCATAGTGAGAGAGAAAAATGAACTCATCCTACTGAATGCCTAGCACAGAAAGCTTGCTTTCCTAGCAACAAGTAAAGTCTTGTGGAAAAGGGAGAACATTTTCTTCTTTTCTGCTGCACAGTACAATATGAAAATAGATTAGCTACTATTCATGACTGCATATTACTGTCTGGCATCTTATTTGAGTTGGGAAACAGAGACATAATAATATAACTGAGTGGCCAGCATGCCCAGAGAACAGAAGTCAGATGTTGCATTTATTGATATTTTCTCTGTAACCTTTGCTCTTCTTATAGCATTTTTTAATTAAGTCTTCAGAACGGAATTCTCCATTGTTTAATACTGCAAATTATCATTATGACACTAAAAGGTTACTGCCGCAGTAAGTTCAGCAGGAGTACTGACAACTTGTGGCTGTATTGCCAAGCTGCTGCTCTAGGAGTTCTGAATGACTTTTGGTTCCAAAATCATTTGCGTAGGCTCTTGCTGAACTATATCATGTCCCTTTAAAATCTTTGTCTGCCTAGCCACTTGGTAAACATTTTCCTGTTTAGTTATTGATAGATTTCTGTTATCAAATGGTCAGTTGGACCAAATAAGCAAGATATGGATTTTTTATGTGGTTGGTATTAGTAGTTTGGGAAACACCCAGTGAACGCTCGAGTTTCTGCTCGTGATTAAGCTTAGCGTAGCTCAAAGATCAGCAATGGTGGATCAGACCTGAGGCTCACTTAGCCTAATATCCCGTCTGTAACAATAGCTAGAAGCATTTGTCAAGGGAAGAGCACAAAATTTGGTAAGTGTATATAATACTTCCCATTCTTCAGTCGTTTGTACCTCAGAGACTTACTGATTCAGACGTGATTCTTTGGATTCAGCAGCACGTAATAGATTTCTCCCTATGAGCATTTACTGCTTAACTAGGTGATGTCTGAAAATACCTACTCCTTTTATTGTTTGAAGCTTGGCCCCTGCTGGTTTTTGCATCTGCTAATGCTTCTATTGAATGCAGCAGTGAATGATTAATCCCAGTAGAAAAGAACTATCTCAAGGCCTGATGTGCTGACATAGTCAGCCCTGGTACTTACATCCAGAGTTGTGTGGCAGTTGTGTGGCAGCTCGGTCTGTGGGTGCAGCTGTAACTGCTGCAAAGTCACTGACCACACAGGGATCCTGAATCACACTGTGGGTAGCATGCAGCACAGCACCTTTTCTTCTGGGAACACTAAGTCCAACTGAGATGCTTTGTGACCAGAAGTCCTGGCCAGTGCTTACTCTGCACACAATTTGACTGCTTAATGAGCATTGTTCACTCTGGAATATGCTGGGTTTCATCTGCATTTCTTTTGGCTGATTTCTAGGGAAGAAGTAGGAAAGCCCTACTCATGCAATCTCATGTTGGGTGGTGCGGCCCTGCTTTAACTTGCAGACCAGATGGCGGTGTTCTTTTTACTCCTTTATTCTTTTGCTATCAAATAAACTCTTATTCTTCTTTTCCCCTCAAGCATTACAAGCAGCCAGAAATCTGAAGGAGTTCAATTACAGTTCTTTTCTTCTAAAGGAGTACAGTTGCTGTTGGTTAAATCCATTCATTCCCCATATCTAACCACCATTAAGTGAAACATATGAGGATGTCTGTCTAGATACGAGCAAGTCCACAGATCCCAGAGGAATTTCAGGAATGGAAAGAAATCTGGCTTACTTCTTACACTGTGCAAATACTGCAAAATAGTGCAGTACAAAAGATCAGCTGATGACATGCAGTCCACGCTATATGCATATAAGCTGTACTTTTGACTACCTTTATAGAGAAGGTGGTTTCAAGGCTTATGAATTTCCAGAGAAAAAAGGTAATCAAAAAGAGAGTTCCTCCTCTGGTTTGAAAAAGTTTTGCCCTTGTATACACCATATATTTGCCCTGAACACTTGTAGCTCAACTTTGAGAAGGCAAAGACCTAAAGGCAATAAATGAGTTCACTAAATTCATAAGTCTTTTGAATTTTACTGCGACTGAATTGGCAGCTGCGACCGTCAGCTTGTTATTCTGTTCCTGGATTATTCATCTCAAAAAGTGAAAACCTTGAAGTCTGCAACAAGTAAAGCTAAATAGGCTGCAATACAGTAGTCCTATAGAGTATACAGCAATGGTATAGTGAATACTGAAGGTACAAGTCTAACAACGTACAGCTACATGGTAGTTTTGAAGATAAAAAAAATACAAATGTTTCAGTGAAGTGAAATAGCTCCTGTAAGAAGATATACAGTGGGCAGAAGGTAAGGTATTGAGTAAGGGGACTGTCCAAAGGGGAACAGACTTGTGTCAGTCTCAGCTTTGTGAGAAATGTTTTTTATAGTTATTGGTTTCAGGAATATCCAGGATGATCATGAAAACAGCTGTGATTTGGAAACCTGTATAAATTTAGATCTTTCCATAGAGTACCGGGTTAGTATTAGCCACTTCATGTTGTGGACCAGTTACTTTACATGGGTAATTATTCTACAAGTGAATTTTATCAATATCTGGTTTTCCAAGCAGTGCCACATTTTTCTGACCCTGAGTATTTGCACTGTGGCTATTCTGTTTTTAATCTCTTTAGCACTTAGCTATAAGCTTGGCACTTGACATTGTCTAGAAGATTTTTTTTAATTACTATTTAACAACTGTATTTGCTGCACAAGATGTAAGGTACCTTAAATCTACATTTCTGATTGTTTGACTTAGCGGGCTAAGGAAATCCCATCATTTCCTCAAATTACAGTAGGTACAGCAGAGGCCATTTTGCGTACTCATTCCTCCGTTCAGCTACAAGTACCCTCAGCGTAATAGCAAAGAAAAAAAACTGCTGCAAAAGGCAAGGCTGGAAGCATGATGAAGCCTGCCGGATAACACAGTTACTTTCTTCTTTTTCAGATGTAGGTGCGAGAAACTACAGGCATTTATGTGCCATTTATTACAACAAGAGCCCCGGTTTTGAGATTATCCATGGTTTGCTAGACAGAGTCATGCAGCTTCTGGAAGTACCACCAAATGAAAAGAATGGATATACAATCAAGGCAACTGAAGGTAAGGAAGACACAGATACAGTGTGCTGCAGGGGTTGTTTTGGAGCTCAGATGTTCCCCTAGGATCTGAGGTCAACTTCCTGTTGTATGCAGTACAGTACACAGAATGAATATTAGCTCACTGTGGTGCGGCAGCATGTATAATTTTGAAAAGGCATTAACTGCATTCACTGATAGCAAAACAGGATTGCTGCCTTTCTATGATTTATTCTCACTATAAACAATGAGTTGACAGCTTTTTAAAGAAACTCGTAGTAAATTGTAAGCTATGAGCTTCACAGACTGTTTACGATGAATTAACCTAATTATTAGGTGAGCAGGAATTCACAAAATGGATGAGTATGCTGCATACCCGCTACATTCTCTTCAGCTAACAGTGACTGGAAAAGACAACTTCTTACACTGTTCTTTTAGTTTATAGCTTTATCTATATCATTTATTTATATATGCATCTTATTTGTATATTCACATGAACCTATACACTTCATTTATCTTTTATTTAAAGACCTGCTGTCTTTGAGACTGAGCCTTTCAGACTGCTCAGACAAGCGGTTGTATAATAGGCCTCCTCATTCTCCATACGGGGTCGGCTGCACATGAATTAAAAATAACATCCTTAAGTGCAAAACCTGCCTTTTACGTGCATTTGTGTGCAAGAGATAAAGAAAGCAGACTGACTTTATTGTAGGAGCAGTGAGGTCAACTCAAGAGAACAAGCAGCAGCAATTAATCTATTCATTTAACTTAAACAAAAGCATAGTGATTACACTGCAGAAAAGCAAAACTGTACAGATGGTGACTGCAATTTTACTTGACTGTGTATTGGTGTTCAGAGGCATGAAATAATGACATAAAGTGGCTCAGCTTGAAGAAGTGCTTCCATTCTGTACTCACTGGAACCAGTGGCACCAGTATAAGATCCCAACAGCCTGAAAAGCTCACCTATTTGTGTACTGTAATGCCAAATACTAGAGGTCTTGTTTCAGTGCGCTGCCAGAGATCTCAAGCATAACACTTTAACCAAGTGGTGTCCTAGCCCATTTTTAATGCACACTTGTGTCATATAGTGGTGACTTTTTTCCCCAGCTCTGCCTCTCTCATCCCATTTTTTCCACAAATTAGGTTGCTCAGTATTAGTTAGGTAGACATTCAAAGGGTTTGCTAATTAATATTGTTAATATGATTACCGTGTCAACTAGTGAGCTGTTTAAAGTCATGTAGTTTTTGTTGTAATTCTACACAGCACAGAACTGGTAACAGCAAAGCTTATTTGGGAGGAAAGAAATCAAGGAGCTGAGTGCTCAGCTGCCATTGATGTGGCAGTCAAACCTGTTACATTCCTTCTTGTTTTTGAGTAGGCATATGAAGTTTGCTTTCTGTACTATAGCATTTCAGTAACATATGACTGACTGAGGAACTGGAATAAGAAGATGAATAAATAACCCTAATACAGCAAAGAAGTTATTTCTAGATTCTAGTGTTGTTATTCTTGATGCTGTGGGTTCGCAATACCTTTAAAAAAAAAAAAAAAATCCCTGCATTGCTATGGTGTTACTCTGCAGTGTACATAGAGTGCAGGATGGGTAATGCCTTGCCCCATGCTGTGTAGTACAAGCAGCTTGTGGCTCTTTGCTATAGAGCAGGAAAAAAGTGCCTACTGCTTTGTTTCAGCAGTGATTCAGAAACTCTCTGGGGATGACATGTAGATCCCTTGCAGTTCTACTGACATTGGAATTTAACCTCAATAACAATGCAGATGGCTGATACTCTTAGTGCCAAGTGAATGCAGTGTCACTGCACCAACTTATTTAAAAGATACTGACTGCAGAGGTAACTCAGTCGAAGTAGCCTAGAGAGGTTTGTTTGGTTTTGTTTTTAACTTGCTTTGCAATCTGTGCATCAAGCACGCGTGAGAGGAAGTGTCAGCAGATGATGGAGTCAGGTCAATTGCTGAGTGAAAGAAAGATATCCTATAACATCTTATGAGACTGCAGCATCCTGAAAGAATTCCAAAAGAGCAATGCTAGTTACTTCAGAGGTTTTAAATCAGGACATTAATGTGGCACAGCTGTTTTGATGCATCTTTATGGAGCATGTTTTTTATTGCCTGTGCCAAATTAAAATTTGTATACTGAGAAATGGATTTATCCTACGAGACTGATGCTGATTTAGAAAGACTCCAGATACTACTTCTGTATGCAGTCTTAAGTAGAACTTGAGACTAGTACTGAACACAAAATGAAGGTAGGGCTTTATTTCTGGTGTAATTGCTTAAAATGGCTGTAACAATTGTTGGAAAAACCTTGTTTTTTATGAGCAATACAGAATAAATAGAGGAGATGTACTGGGCACATATTTTCCTCCTTTCCAAATTCACTTTGGAAAATGAAACGCCCCTGCTATATTCTTCTTTGGCCCATATGTGCAAATAATAGTTATTTAAGCTCCTTCTGTTCTACCAACACCTAAGTGCCCTGTGACTTGACCCAAAGGTCAGAGCCTTTCTGCCTTCATAACAACACCTGTGAAAAAGTGCAGATGCTAGAAAATATGGGTGAAATTGTGATGTTCCCCTGGCCTTTGCACTACAGTTGGGTGTAATCTGAGCTAGGTAATAAGTGGAGAAAAGATGTTTAAAGCAGCCTTAAGGAAGGGAGGGTTCTAAGTGGCTGAATTCAATTTCCATATACGTACATTTGACACTCAGTGCTTTTCAGTTTCTTAGAGTTACTGAGGAAACTTTTTTTCCTTTATTACTACATATAGAAGATTATGAAGATTTAAAGACAGAATTCTGAAACGCTGCCTGTTGTTTTAAAAACGCACAGGGCTGACTTTCTGAATTCCATGGTCACTGACCTAGAAGAGATTTTGGTTTTTGTTTTAGAACAGCCTGGGCATCCATAATTGAACAGTCTGAGTATAATTACTGCTTCCCTCCTCACATTTTCCTGTGCTCCATAATACAGTCTCCTTGCATAAAACTATCTCAAAATTCTATATCATAAGATGTATGGATCAATCTTTTTAAATGATAAATATGTGCGTAGAAAGAGCCAATGAATTTAATAGGATTAGTTCTTTTTCATTTCAATTGGTTTCACTTCCTTTGAAATGAAAGCTAGTGCTAGTCTGATATATACACTGGAAGTTATTCTTAATTTCAGGCTTTCACCTCTGCAGAAACAGGTTTGTTTTCTGCAACATTTTTGTAATCCCATGTCCTAGATGGCGGTTTTCTTCCAGAAGTCAGGACTGCGATCACAGAAGGTGTTCCTCATGGCACTTAGGGTCCACCGTGAAATTTTACTTAGGCTAGAAAAACAGTTTGCGCATATTAAATACTGATGGTAGATTGTCTTTCACAATACTCAAAGGTGTGGTATAAGGTATAAGGTAAGAGAGTGCAACTATACCTTATAAAAAAAGGTGACAGTAATTCTAAATACGAAGGAGAAAAGCCCTATTTTTGCAGTGCCTCCTGAGAGTCTCCTGTACCTTGCAAATTTAAATGAATTCAGCACAACCTGTGTGAAAATGGAGAGTAATACCCGTGCTTTATGAAAGTGAAGCAACTTGATATGTTCACAGAAAATACGAATGCTGCTTGTTCACATGAAAACAAACGGTTCCTGGATAGCGTGGGCTTACAGCAGCAGCTCCTCTATTTGTTCTTGTGAATTGCAGCTCAAGCTTTGGACTTTCTGTTTATTTATCTTTTTAGATAAATTTGCATGCCATTCATTCTGTTAGGGTAGTCAGCAGCTTAATAAGGCTGGGAAGTCAGCCAGTTTGCGTTCACCATAAGTGTCTGCTTAATAAATGCATACTTGAATGCCTACTAAGTCTTGCTTCCTTTAGTAATTGACAGTTGTCTTTAAAAAAAATTGCTCCCCTTTATTTTTACAGCCCTTAATTAAATGAAAGGTGTGGTAAAGTGTAGAAAATTTTAATTCCACAGTAAATCATGGTAATAACTTCTCAGTTAATGAGGTTTAGCTGTGAAATTAGAGGTGTAATAGTTATCTCCATAACTAAGAACATCAGTTTGCTTTTAAAGTAATAATTATGCAACAGATCAGACTCTAAATCTCCATTTAAAGTTAATCTCAATTCTCAAAACAAAAGGAGGAAAGTCTGGGACTAATTCTGAGTTGCATATGTTGCACTGAGCCCCCGCATCTCTCTGTGGTGGTCAGTTTGAAGTGGGAGATTGAACGATGCAGAGGTTTAGTACCTGTGCTGAACTTGGCATTATTAATGCCTGTTCTGTTTTTATTAACTCGAGCTCAATTGCACTTGGTAGCAGTCCTGGCTTTTCAGTTTCCTGTCCTGGCAGCTATTGCGTCATTCATAAGTGTCAGTAATTATATTTACTCATAGATAAATAAAGGAAACGTGCACATCTGGCTGCAAAGTCTCAAGCATCGTTTGTGACACATTAGAAAATATTAGCCAGTTTTTCATCCATTTAATGGCCATTCAAATACAGATACCTTGTAGTTGCTATTGCATCCTTGTAATTGTATTTATCTACCAAATGTTAGTTTGAAAGACTAGAATCAGACTTGTGTGACAACATCCATTGCCGTAAAACCATATCAGCTGCTAATTGACCGTGTCCACGTCCTCTGAATTTCAGATTTGCCAACTACCAAATCATGTTTTTCTTACCCCAGGATCACTATCAGATCACTGGTTCCTGGTTTTGTAGACCATCCACCTGGAAATACTGGCAGCACATGAATGTTTTTCTCATACTACAGAAGTGCCAGTACTGCTATCAGGCAGAGGAAAGCTGTGTTACTGTAACATATCATGGCACAGTGGGAGGTTTGGCAGTCATGGACTTCTCTCTTAAACTCTCATTACCATCCTCTGTTTGAGGGATGGTTTCCCCCACGCATGAAATAAAATGTCCAGTAAGAACAAAGAAAATACTTGTTTCTCAACTGCAGAGTTATTTCAGATGAGAAATACCTTTGAATTGCCTCACTTAGAAGTATACTTCCTATGGTATAATAGCAGGAGAAAAAGTCTACAGATACTACAGAAATATTTTGGAGAAGGCTGTCAGGCTTGCGAAGAGACAGACTATGTTCAGGTACCATCCTCTTTCCCCTAGTACAAATAAATAGAAGTTACGGTGCTTTTTTTCCCCACTGCATTTTGTTCCCACAGACATGGGGTGCTTCCAGCAGCAGTAATGCTCCTCCTAACAGTTAGACTTCTCATTTTCTACCCATTTTCATCAACTCAGACCCATCTAAAACATCAGCCTTTGTGTTTCAGCTGAAGGTGCCCACTTCTTCCCCCTAATGTTTAGTCTTTGTTCTTCTGCTGTTCCTGTACTGGAGAGGCCTCTATAGAACTGCATTCTGCTGCTCCCCATCCCCATCAGCAAGGGCAACTATATATTCTTTGAACTGCATATCTTAACAAGTGTAAGATTAAAATCTTCCTTGCATCAAGAGTCCTTGAAGTCTGGCACAGCTTACACGATACGATACAGAATTAGGTCATTTTTATATTCTCTCCTTGGGTTTTGAAATACAAAATGATTGCTTTGTCACAAACTGTGTTTTCAATGTAGCTGTTGCAAAGCCCTCTCTATAAAAGATGATTCATCCAACCTAGTAAGCAGAAATAGCAAATTGCATCTCTCCTTTCATAGCAAGCAGGGGCAGCGCCAATGATGTCAGCAGCGGCTGCAGTGCTGCTTCCCTGCTGTCTGGTGCCCTGCTGTGACGGAGGCAGGCTCAGCTGATGGCATTTTTGCTACAACATTAGTGCTGTGGTGATCGGTGATCTTGTTGAACTTGTAGCCTTAGTAATCACCAAATACATTAGATTCTGTTTTTAAAGTAATTCTAGTTTTATTTATTCCCATCGTCACAGGCTTGGGTTTGTTGTTTGGTTTGTTTTTCTTGTGATGGTGAGGCTTTTTTTCCCTTGTTTATTTGTTTTTGAAGCAGACAGCTTATTTTAAGATCCAGTTAGGGCCTTTCCCCACACATGCATCTGTTTTAATAAAGATGGAAAGTAATGCTGCTGGCTGACTGCAGTGTGACTGATGTTGAGGAGTACATCAGACCAAAGCACAGTTGATAACAGAACACCATGTCAAGTGTGCAAGTCATCAGTTGTCAGTGGGGCTGTACGTGGATGGTAAATGTGCTAGCACATCTTCAGACTGCTGTGAGGCTGTAGCTAAGCAGGGCTCTGATTTTTGCGATACAGAGGCAGAGACACAGCACTTCCAATTTAACATTACGTACATTTCTCACAATTATGTATGCAGTGCAGTTTTAAACAAGAGGTTGTAAGGTTTTCACCTCAAACTTCTAGGTAAGTTTGAGTGCAGAATCTTAAGACTGTGCCTGCATTAGAGGAATTGACTTGACAAGCCTTGGTTGCTAGCACTGACAGTTTCACTGAGTGCTGAGATTCATAGCTTAAACTACCATGGAATAGTACATAATTAAGTCATTTAAGACACAGTAGCCATGAAAGCATAGCATCACCAACATTGAAAACAACCTCTAAGATCATCTAGTCAACCATCCACCTACCACCCATACTTCCCCACTAAACCACGTTCCTTAGTACATCACCTAAACATTTCTTGAACACCTCCAGGGACAGTGACTCAACCACCTCCCTATCTCAGCAAGTGGCGTCAGGTCACTAGGAGGGGAGGATGGCTTGATCAAGGGTGTGAAATGCATACACATCATGCAAACTAGATGTGACATGCTAAAGCAGAATTGCAGGCTCACAGTGCTGGCTCTTGTTCAAGCCAGAAGCCAAGACCTACTGGCTTACTACACAGCATGGAGTACACAATACCCCTACAGTGAAGAATATGGTTTATTGTTTCATTTTTATTTCTGAGGAATACTGATGGAAAAGGTGAATTATTCTTTTATGTATATGAAAAGGGACAAAAAGAGTCCCAGAACAGAGAAGTTAACTGTGATGCAGTATCAGCTAAGGTGTGGGACTTCTGGACAGGGCAGACCCACATTTCAGATAAATCCAGATTTCAGGACTGGCCTAAAAACAAAGCTTGGCTATGTGATGATTCACCTCAAGTCTAGCTAAAGCACAGCGTAGAATCGTTGTTTCTCAGAGCTGCCTCACAAATGCAGATTTATTGAGCTTGATACACAGATACTCATTTCTAGAAAAAAAAAGATACAAGTTTGATAGAATTATTTCTAGGTTTTCTACTCAGGGCAAATTTTTCCTGTACAAATTATTGAAGCAGTCACACTGGTATTTCAGCATCACATACTTGAAGTCCCATTACCTAGATTGGTGACCCAGGATGTCTGGTTTCCTTAGCTTCAGCCTCCACCCAAATACTGCCTTCCATTGGGGAAAGCCAGGAACACAGTGATGTTACCCACATAATCTTAAATTAAATTAAACTATTTTGACTGTACTGTAATCCTGAGAACAATACAGGAGATTAAAAAGGAGCTCTAAACCTGTTACTTTCTTGGATCACATCTGGACATCCAGTAACGCCCTTTGTTACTGCTCTTGCTTTTCACAGCAAGAGTGGAAAAGTAAAGCTAGCCTGAAGCCTCTACCAGTCTCTGTTGGAGGCAAAGGAGAGAAGAGTGCCAGCTGTACCAGTCCCCAGGTTAGCACTGCATCAATTTCATAACACAACTGTAGCAGTTAACCCTGGGTCTAAGCACTGTTATGATTTCTCCACACTCTTTACAGTAAGAAGTTTATTGCAGGCTTTATAGAAGTAACTAACATTCAGCAATCTACCAGAGGAATATCTACAACAGAGGATATTTTGTTCATGCTTTTAACTTTAGGGATTTTGGAATAGAGGACATCATTTTAAATACACATATTACAAGTTGGTATTGGTTGAACAGATGTGATGTTGAGGTAGCTGCAGTTTTGGAGGTCTTTGCATAAGATTTTGGAAGCCCAACTGTACTGCATACATGCACAAGAAAAGGTGATTGCCTTTTAAAAACACTGATGCATGCTATGACTTTGTACTTGAGTGCATCTGCTGGAAAAGGGAATGTGAAGAACCTGATCCTAAAAAAAGAAAAAAGCCACCACTACCCTCCAAACTAAATTCCATACAGTGTTGCAAAGATAAAATACTTCAGCAGATGAGCCAGGGTGAGGTAGTCATCCAGCTGCCCTCTCACCAAGAGGACGGGGAATTAAGATGAAAGACTTCAGAGGCCACATGAGCTCCTCTCTATTACCTTCTTAAGCTTCAGCTTCCGATGTTCCTTCAAATTACAGGAATAAACGAGTAGGTTCGAAGGCTTAGCACAACTGTAGGCCTCTAATACTGCTTTAATCTATTTCTTTTTGAAAAGGAGGGAGAGTAAAGCACAGAAAAGAAACTGTGCAAGGTGTTTGACAACAAAGAGCGCGGGGAACTCCGAGCGTTTTGAGGGTCAATTAGCCAGAAAATGTGCTAAAGACTACATGCTCTATTGGATTACTGGCCAAAGAATTACCCCAAAGCAATCAGAGTTGCCTGAATACAGAAAGGCAATTACAGATTTTTGAGGACAAGCTACAGAAGCTGTAATTAAAGGTGTTATTTCTACATCACTGAACATTAGAAATTAAATTCTTACTCGCAGCCACGAGAAGTAGCTTTTGTCTTTCACTTGCATGTAATGTATCAGCGTAAACCATGACTGGCTTCGGCATCTCTTCTTCAGGAATGCATATTGTGTTTCACCCCACCCCTTCTGGCAACTACCAATTATAACGTTGACATATTAAAAGGTGGATTTCCATTGTCAGACCTCCTGACTTCCTCTGACATTGTGCAAGTCTCCATTAGCTAGGACAATACGATCCCTGGCTGGATTTCAAGGTGAAGTTTGTGAAGAGCTATTTGGGTGTGTGGAGCAGACAGGATTATATCAGAAGAGTGATAGATTTGCCATCGTTGAAGTGAATGATGTAGTAAAATTGCAGTTTTTAAATGAATTTTGGCTCTCAGGACACTCGATAGCACAGGCAATAAGATCTACAGGAGCAGGCATGGAGTGTGATCACGGCAGCCACAAAGGCAGCCACCTCCTGGCATGCTCAGCGTTGCCTTTGGATGTCCTACAGAAACTCCTTGACCAGCCAAAGCCTATCTCAGGAAGGCCATACTCCTCACAGCCTTCCTGTTCTTGACAGCACTGTATGCAGCTAGAACAGCTCACACTTAACACTGATTTCTAATCCCTGCTTCATCAACACCTAGGAATAGGCTCCAGCTTATGGTCTGGCATATTCCAAACAAAGTAATCATGCTTTTTTTGCTGACTCCTCATACATGTAAAGCAGCATAAGCATGTATCTTTCACATAGCCTTGGTTCATTAAGGCTTTATACCTTACTTTTAGAGCTGACACAATGGTCCAGCCACAACACATAAGCTTCCTCAGAGTCTGAGGCATTATTACCATTTCCTTGGGACCACAAGAAACATGCAAAGCAAGAGGCATACCTGTTATTTTGGGACACCTACGGGCTGCTGTTGCTGTGGATTGGTGGACACTGCTGTAGCTCCAGTCATCCTCCCAAGGAGCTCCCTCCTTCTTACTTCTCTGCTTCACTCAGATCACACCCTCAGCTACGTAGTACCTTTTTCCCTCTTTCTACTTGTATTTATGTGTGTTTCTTCTTAATCTTCTTTTATAGGCTCCCCTTTCAACACCTGTTTTTTGTTATCTGAAATTGGCTCTTAATTGTAGCAGCCTGGCAGAGCTCTGTGGGCTAGGGTAGGGTCAGGTGTGAGCCTGCTTCCCTCACCTGCTGTTTGTTGGGTTGCAGGAGAGCTGTTCACATAGGGAGCCCTCAGGCCCCCATCTGCTGGATGCAGCTCAGAGGCCTTTCTGGCAAGCAAGAATATACTCTGGCATTCCACAGTGCAGCCAATTATCACAATAATAGTTTCATTATTAACCAGAGTTCATAAACTGTAAAAGTATTCCTCAGCTCATATTTCTCTGGTGCAGGAGCCAAGTGTTAGCCAGACAGATGGGAACCTAAAGCTTTTAACAGGTTCTTCCATTTGTATTTGCTGATTGCCTGACCTCTTCCAGTCACAGAGTAACGATGTGTGCCTGCAAAGCACCACACGCGCTGTGCGTTGCTCCATAAGCAGTGAACCCTCCAGGGTTAGCATGGCTGGAGGAGGTGGTCTGAAGGTTCTGGTCCACGCACTTGGAGCAGTAAATTTTTTCCTGTTGATATTAATGAGACTTTTACATCTTTGCTGCAAGGAATGTCAAATCAAATAGCGTTGTGGTCATTGACCAGTACTGGCTGGAGCACGTGAAGCTGCAGACTTGGAGAGGAGAGCCACCACCTCCGTTCTGTGGTTGGAAGCCTTTGTGGTGTCTGTTTGCTTGTGTTATGTATTCTGAAGTTATGCTGTAAGCTTATGGTAAGAAGGAACACATTTTGCCACTGTTCAGCTTCTAGCTGATTCAGCACTTCACTTTATGATGTAATTATTAAGCAGTTTCATAGCTTTCAGTACAATGCAGTGAATTGCTGATGGCTTCCAACATGTATTACAAACGCAGTGGTTGCTCAGGCGGCAGGTGCCCCATCCCATCTGTGCTCTGCTAACTGGAAGGCTGACTGCTGCCCATGCCTTTTCTTGGGCCTGAAATACAAAATTGTTTCACACTATGGGAACCAGCACAGATCTTGGGAACCGTGTGCAGTTTGGTGCTCTCCTGACCCCGCTGACCACAAGGTTACACCCAGAGCTGAATGGGCGTCCAGGAAACTTGTGGCCCAGTGGCAGCACACTGGGTGCTACAGGTGAAAGTGTAACAAGAGAAAAACGTGTTTAATGGTTGTAAGGATGCAGGGATGATAGCTGGCTTTGCAGCATTTGATTCAGTGCAGTGTTGTGTTAGGCCCCGTTCAGATGCTTAAAGTTTAAAAGCAGTTGAGTCGCATGATGTAACCGGGATGGATGTGCGAGGAGATAAAGTAACTCTCTCAAGGCTGCACCGAGCTCAACTCAGATAACTCAGAATCAGTTTGTTAATTAACCCTATTGTCAAAGCTTTTGTTGATTTGTTTGCGTTTCCCCCCTAATTTTACAGTGGCACGCCAGCATTATTACCATGGGTTCAGTTCTTGCTGTTGTGCCAGGGTAAGCTCACACAGGCGTTTCTGAAAGAACGTCACTGTGCTGCTCACATCCTTGGCACAATACCGGCTTTATTCACAGAGAGGAAAGCTTTTACCACTAACTGCAAGGGTACTTTATTTTTAGGCTGTGTTTTCACCCACAGTCTGCAGAGTGATCTGTATGTACGGCGTTTGTTTCTTTTCTAAATACGTTCCGTCAAGCTTTATTTTAACACTCGCGTTGCAGTGTGCGGCGTGGCAGTGGGAAGTATCTGTTTGGGCAGAGTCACGTGTGGGTGAGAGTCAGGGTCAGATAATGGCACAGCTGTGTGCCCAGTGCAGGCAGCAGGGCTGTGCTCAGGGCTGAGATTGGAATGGATCATTTAAAGTACACTGGGTAAGAATATTTTTATTAACAACTCTTACTTCACGTTACTGTGATACAAACAAAGCTGAGGTGCCTGGGGCTGCTGTGTTCCCCTACCAGTCTGCCTGAATGTGGGAGAACTGCAGCCATCCTCTTGGTTCCTCCCAGGGGCCAAGAGTGGGCTGTGAGGTGCTGGCACTGCTGCCCAGAGCAGCTGTGGGTGCCCCATCCCTGGTGGTGCTCAAGGCATGGCTGGGTGGAGCCCTGGGCAGCTTGGGGGCAGCCAGCCCGTGGCAGGGCTTGGAACTGGGTGGGTTTTAAGGTCCCTTCCAACCCCAGCTATTCTATGAAATGTTCCTGAAGTTTGAGTTTAATTTTGGCCCTTTTTTAAATTTGGCACTGCAGGGATGCACCCCAGCTGAGCATCGCAGCCTCCTCCTTCCCATCCGCTGTCTCTTCTCATAGAAGACACTGTGTTGGATTTTAGGACACTGAGAAAAAGACATAGTAAGGGGAGAGGGCAGTGGAAGTGCTGCGCTCTGGTGCTGACTGATTTCCTAGTGGAAATACAGAAGCGAGCCCAACCCTCTCTGCAGGGCACTGCCTTAGGAGCACGGTGCAGGGGCTTTGTGCAGGAGGAGCTGCAGGGTCCAGAACTGTGCTTCATCCTCTCCCTTCCTCCCTGAGCTCCCTGCAAAGCTGCTGGTGGCAAGCCCTGCGCTGTGCTCCAACAACCGGCCCTCACCTCCTTCTCAGGGTTACAGTAACTGAAGGAAGGAATTAACAGCAACAAAATACACAAGCTTCCTGTTTCAACTTAAAAGACGGAAGTCATCCCTTCAGGTTTAATGCAAATGCTTTTGCAGCATCCCAGCACTCCGATCATGCTGGAACTGACCACAGAAGGAGCTGGGAGGGGTTCTTCCTATGTGACGAGTTTCCCAGCTCCAAATGTGCATTCCGTCATTCTTCCCTAGGAAAGACCATGTGTTACCTCTTCATCCTGCAGATGAGGAGCACAGCTCATGCCCAGTTACGTGAGGTGTACTCAGGCGTGATGTGCTGCTGACCCGTAGGTGCCAGCGAGCTCCATTTCCTTAAACAGAGTCAGGTGGGAAACATTCAGGTGTTCAGTAGTACCCAAAGCCCAGAAAGCCCATTTCATTGTCCCTCTGAATTCAGTTATCTGTGCTTATTCCTGTTAAAGGAGTAACTCAGTCAAGATAACTGAGTGCAAAAGTTGCCCACGCTTTGGGCTTCACGTTGTATTTTTAACTCAAAGTGTTTCCTTGTTTGCTATCAATCATGGCAGCTGCTAATGCAGAAAGTGAGAGCCTATTCTTAGCATCTCAGCACACAGAGCTGCCTAATAGTGAGTGCTTTGTTCCCCGTGGTAAATGCCTATTGACTTCCTTGGCCCAGAGAAATATTGATTTTTCTCTCGCTTTCTTCACAGGCTCCGCTTTCTTCCCTGGGCGCTGCGCCGAGATCTTTGCCAGAGGTCAGAGCGTGGGGAAGCTGGGAGTGCTGCACCCCGACGTCATCACCAAGTTTGAGCTCACCATGCCCTGCTCTGCCCTGGAGATCAACATTGAGCCCTTCGTGTGACGATGGGGCCTCACCCACAGATGCCCACTCCCATGTGCTGCACCCTCTGCTCCTCTTTCTCTGTAGGCAACGTCCGCTTCTGCTTTTATGTTTCAATAAACTACCAAAACAGAGTCTGGCTCTGTGGGTAGATGTGTTCCTTAGGGTGTAGGACGGAGCTGCAGTGAGACTGTGCTGTTGGTATTTGTAGAGGGGTGAAAAAGCCAAGCTGGGTAACAGCCCAGTGTTCTGCGAGAGAAATGTAATGGCAGAGCACGTGATTTGTTTTCAGAATCAGAAATGTTCCACAGACGCAGCTTCATACTGTAACTGATTATGGCTGCGTAACAGGAATCTCATTCTTTTCTTATTGCATGAAATAAGATAATTGATTAGAGCAAATGCTGAGTGAATGTGAGCAGAACGAAGGAGTTGAGCTTTTCTTCTGTACGGTTGTCATGTGCTCATCAGTGGCCGGGGGAGGAAAACAAACTTATTTCATGAAAACCAGAGATACTTTGTAAGCAAGATGTGTGTAATATCTGCTGCCCCACTTCAGACATCGCTGCCGATCCTTTATCATTCTAAATTCAGAAGGGGTGGGTGGAATTACGTTTTTCCATGGTTGATGTAAGCCGAGGGGGTTTTGAAGCTCCAGAGTAAATTGGGGAAGTGCATTGAGGAGCATGTGCCCGTGGTCTTCTGCACGAAGAGCTGAAAATATCAAAGCTCTTGTCGGGCTGAGGTCAGCGTGTGTCTGCCTGGGGCAGCGCTCACTGCACAGCCCTCCAGTGGGTGGCTGAGTCCCAGCAGCACAGCTGGGCCTGGGCAGTGGCCCTGGGTGCACCCAGGCAGCGTGCTGTGACCACAGGGCTCAGCCCGGTGCTTCCAGCTCATCATTCACTCACCGATGAAGGTGGCTGTTGCTCATTTACATTGGTATAACCGCTGCAATGTTGCACACCAGTAACAGCAGTCTGATTCTTTGTGGCTCATCGCCTCTGGGGAGCCAGGCGGCCTCTGGTCCACGAGCAGCCCTGCAAGCAACGTGCCGCCATCACCCACCTGGAAACACCACAGTTCCCCCAGAGCAGCATGCGTGGGGGGAGAATCCTGCAACCGCACTGCCGTGCCCCCAGGGCCCATCTGCCTGCACAGCGAGCCCTGCCCAGCCACACCGGGCTGCTCAGTGTGGGAAGCGGCCTGAAACACAGATGGAAGGCATTAGAAAGCCCTGTTTATTGGTGTGTCATGCATGGGGATTAGGACGGCAATACGGCAGATTTGCATTTCAGCAGACTGCAGGCATGTGTGCATGCACTAAACGTATTTCTCCACGCATGATTTTCTCTCTCTTTGGGTGTCCCAATTCTCCTGTGAATTTATGCCCTGTGAGTGTGAAGGCAGTGCTGGGGCCGCAGTCTCTCACTGCTGCTTCAGGATTTGGCCTTTCACGAAGCAGAGATGCAGAGTTTTGCTCAGCGCAGGCACTAGCAGGGCTAGAGCTGCAACTGCAAACATTTCCTGTTCCTCTCTTCCAGTTGGGACCCTCTCCTGGCCCAGCAGCCGCTTGCAGGTAGTGACAGAGTGCATAACACGAGCACAGAAGCAAACCAAATCTTGCAAAATATTTATATTTTAAAATTCGATCCAAGTACAGTTTGCATGTATCGCATGAATCCCATACGGGTGAATACTATAAAAGATAAAAATATCTGTGCGCATACTTTATAAATCCAAGCATCTCTGTACAACTTACATGAGTTCCCATAACACCGAGAAGCTGCAATTCAGAACAGGAGCGTTACACACGGGTGCCCCCCTCCCAGGCTGTGCCTCTCAGCCCCCCACCTGTGGTGACACCATGTCCCCCAGCTGTGACCGGCAGCACCAGGAGGGGGCTGAGCGGGGACGCAGCAGCTTTGGTGGCCACAGCCCCGCACCCACCACGGCAGTGTGGGAGGAAATCCATCCAAGTTCTTTGCGTGCACATGTGAAGACAGATGTGTCCACACACTCTAATTCAAAACAGTTTAACCGCAGCCTGGGCAAACCTACAAATGGCTAACGTTTCTGCCCACGTTCCTTCTGCAGCTCACTGACCGCGTCTAAGATCACGCGGCTCTTTCAAGTGCCCCAGCTGGTCAGCCAGAGCCCCCCGCTCGGTGTTGGAGCTCGGCTGTGCATGTACAGGCAGCCAACAGATGGCAAAGCGCCTCCCTTACATCCAAGTCAACCTTGCAGCCATGAGCACGAAGATGCATGGCTAAAGCTCATGCTGTGCAGGCAGGGAAGGCACGCAGGGCCACCCCAAGCTCTGTGGTGCAGCGCTACGCTCTCCCAGCCCAGCAGACCACACTCACCACTGTATTTCTTATACAGCTCATTGGTCCTAGAGCAAGTACACACTACTTTAAATACGCAGCCTGAGCAGGACAGCGATGGCGTGCCTATGAACACTGCTAATGCTATTCTACAACTCTGTACAGTACCGCAAGATGTGCGGAAGACCAACAGTGATGTGGCAGCTCAGCATTGCCCCTCACTCCAGGGCACTGCAGGGGCTGTCTGCCCCCTAGTCCCTGCATGGACACAGAGCTGGACTCCAGCAGCATCACCACGAGCCTCATCACTGCCACCACTCTGCTCTACTGTACAGGGAAAGGATCTTTTGGGTAAGGATTAGAGAGAGATTGGTTAGAAATCACTCCAGGGGGTTGGATTTTTCTTTTTTTTTTTTTTCTTTTTTTTCTTTTTTTTTGTGCTCATGGCACTGCTGACTTGTGGGGACGTGGCTCTGTGCTGTGCTCACCATGCTCAGCCACCTTGGCCATGGGTCACCACTACTTTATGGGATGTGGTATCAGGGGGATCGATGGTATTTAACTCAAAGTTATTTGCGTACAGGGAGTCCTCTCCAGTTTTCAGAACTGGGTGTTTTGCCAGTGCAGAAAGGCAACAAACCCTTTATGATCAAGTTCAAGCCTTGAACAGCTTTCTCTGAAACAGCAGCGCCATGAGCTGCTTGCCAAGGAGCCAGGCTCAAATCAGCCCCAACAGCTCGTGCAGCAGTGGCACAATGACGGTAGCAGTGAAGCCCACTGATGAGTATGTTACAAATTTATACGGCACTTCTACTTCCAGCCTCCTCCGGGCGTCCAGGTCAGCGATGGGGAACGTGTAGCAGTAGCACAGCACGCGCAGGACCACATTCTTCATCAGCTGCCGTGTCAGTAGGATAACAAGGAGCCCTACAAAGAACCTGGCCAGCATGAGCACCACCATGGTACTGGTGATGAGAGGAAATTCCATGTTGCTGCCCGCATAGGCGGGTGCCACATACTGGTTGTTCAACCAAAACCCCACAGTCGCTCCGGCTCCAGCCCCAAGGATGGTGGTGGTGTCCCCACGGGTGGGGCTGTAGTAGTCCAGCTTGGGGTAGTTGTAGCACAGCAGGAGGGGCACAGCGATGGACAGCAGTGGGCAGAAGGGGTTGGTCAGCAGCACGTGGTCGATGCTATCCCACACAGGATACAGGAGCACCAGCAGCACTGCTGAGATCAGCGCCCCACCAATCACATCCTGCAAGGAGATGGAGGTGAAACGCTTTGCAAAACAGAACTCCTCAGCTGGCACCAACATCCTCTGCTACCAGTGCCTTCTATTCCCCAGGCTGAACAGCCCTGGGGCTCTCAGCCCTTCCCTGTACAGGAGATGCTCCATGCCTCAATCATCTTTGCAGCCCTCTGCTGGACTCTCTCTAGGAGATCCTTATCTTCTTAAACTAAGGAGCCCAGAACTGGGCACAGTATTCCAGTGTGGCCTCACCAAGGCAGAGCAGATCACCTCTTCTGCTGATCATGCTGAGATCATGCTGGCCATGATCTCTGTAATGCACTGCAGGACACCATTGGCTTTCATGGCCAATGATGCACACTGCTTGCTCATAGCCAACCTGTTCACCAGTACACCCATGTCCCCCTCTGCAGAGCTCCTTTCCAGCAGGTGAGCCCCTACCCAGTACCAATGCATGCCATTATTCCTCCCCCAGGTGTAGGACTCTGCAATATTTGCCCTTGTTGAACCTCTTCAGGTTCCTCTCCTCCCAACTCTCCAGGTCTCACTGATTGACAGCACTGCCTTCTGCTGTGTCAGCCACTCCTCCCAGCTTCATCTCATCAGCAAATTTGCTGAGGGTGCATTCTATCCCTTCATCCAGGTCAGCGATGATGTTGAACATGGCCAGAAGATCCATCCCCTCCCCTCTTCTCACACTTTACGGTCACTGTCCATACATGACTTCAACAGAAGAGACAGACACAGCTTCATCCCAGGGATGACATTAAGTGAAGCTGCCTTAGCACAAGCCCATTCCATAATCCTACAAGTAATTTCATCACATCCATTGGATCATCACTCGCCCATTTTGCACGGAGAGGTGTCTTCCCTTGCCACAGACGGCCACCAGGAGCAGAAGCACAAGGCACCTCCAGGCAGGAGTAGGGCAGGGTGATAGTTGTAGCCTGAGCCTCTGAAATCTATCCGCATTTAGGTGCCTGAGGCAAGCCCGTGGTTAGAACCTGATTTATTAAGAGGCAAATCAGAGGTTTTGAGAAATTGACTGTTGTTAAGAACAGTGCTGAGGACGCAGACAAAAGCTTCCCCGTAACAGTGGCTTGCTGTATGAAGGCAGTGTAAGAAGTGTCAGTGTGCTGCCCCAGATACAGATCAAGATGCAGCAGAATTTGTACTGCAACCATGAAATTCACTGCAAATGCTGTAGTTAATCACATACAGCAACGTCCTGCTCTCAAGATTGTATCTTTTTCAGCAAGTCATGACAGTTGACTACTTCTATGCTTGGTCACAGCCTAACATGAATTATTTATAAGAACTTCATTTCTAGTTATGCCAGAATGAGGGGACTTGTTCACAACAAATATTTAATGGCTTTCTGGTAAATACATTACTAGAGCACAGCTGAACTTCAGCTGTTTACAACTCTCAGGCAACAGCTCCACGGCACGCTTGGCTTTGAGCAAGAAAACAGGCGCCAGAGCACAGCCTGCACACGGACACCCCCTACTCAGGGACCTCAGTACAGTTCTCCAAATCATGCTATGCTGTCCCCTCACTGTACACATGTATTAGTGCAGCGGTCCACATGCATAGTCAGGGCACAAGACCAAAAATCTTTTATAGATGGGGCTGTGCAGCCAAAAAGCTAGCAGAGCACTTCTTTATACAGTCCTCCCCCAGGACACAGGTTTAGCACTTCCCTTCTTGGAGACTCCCTTCCAACCCAAGCCATTCTGTGACTTCTGAAAGAAAAAATGCTTTTCTAGCATTTCTGTGCTGTGCTTTAAGGGGACCCCAGCTTCACCCTGTGGCAGGATGCTGCCAGGGCTGGCAGGAAATGCAGCCCCCGTCCACCCGGCTGCGCGAGCAGCTCAGCCTCTCCTCTAGTAGTGACCTGCAATTATGAAGGAATTCTCAAGTTAGGGCAGGTGTAAATTCTGCCCGAGGAGGTGACGCTTGGAGCCTTCCCCTTCCTGCCGGGTGCTGCCACACAGAGCACAACCCCACTCCACTGGGACTGCACACAGGATGGACCTCATGCCTGCAGATCTGAGCTGGAAGGCCACTGTTTTGCTTCGCTGCCTAAAGGCAATGTCCCTCACTGCCAGCCTGGAGAGTCCTACCACTGGGCTCCTTCTCTGTTCATAGCATTTTTTTTCCTCAGGAGTACAAATGCATACGGTCTGGCATTTGGAAGGGTCTATGCCTGCCATTAAAATGAACCTGAAGATGCATGCTGCAACTGCAAGCACCTGCACAGGCGCCCAGGACATCAAACCTGCACCCAAACACGATGGCACTCCAAAATACTCCCCCACAGTGATTCAAAACCCTTCTGTGTGCAGTCCCACATCCAGCTGGGCCAGCACCCATCAGCCCCAGCGCCAGATGACTCTGATGGGCTCACAGCACCAAGACAGAAAAACATCTCTACGTTTTTAGATTCCAGGCAACCCCCATTTGCACCTCAGGCCCCATACCTGCAGGTGCACACTCGGCCTCTCCTCTGCTTCTCCACCAACGTGGAATGTTCTCATGCTAGGGCAGCAGAGGTAGGTTTTGTACCTAAGCCACCTCCAAACAGCTGTGCTGCTTCCATCCCTTCCCATGGCTGAACTCTCCTAACAGCTGAGACCAGTGGGTGCTTACTACTCCCTTCTCTCAAACCACCAGACTTCCGCTAGGAGCAGGCAGCTGCACACCCTCCTCCATGACGCCCACCCTCACATGAAGATGTCAATGCACAGAGGGGCTGCACTCATGCAACCTGCCAGGTCCCCACACCACCACAGTGTGCAGGAGACCCCAGGAGGAACCTGTGGCCTCAGGGGCAGCATTTCTCCAAGTGACGTGAGGGAGCTTTTTTTGTATTTACTTATTTTAAAGCCCTTTTTAATAGGGTCAAAGGCACAAAGAACTTTTTCTTCTTTACCCTAAAAATCCATCTAAATTTAGAGGCGTCTTTCATTATAATGGAACAGCAAGGGAAATATGCCAGGAATTTTTACTGATTGACTTAAGGTCACTGGTGAAGAAAGGATGCCTCCAGATGAGATTTAAGATATTGTTTTGATCCACCAGGCCCGGCAGGAAGGTCAGGCGATATTTTATAGACAACCTCCATCACACAAGGGCCCTCTTTCTTACACTCATCAATTCCCCTTATTACAGCATCATTATTGGTCACAAAAAAATGCACTATTTCTTCACATGCACCCACCAAGACTCACATCTCCAGCTGGTGGGAGCTGCTGGCTGTATTCACACAGCAGAACGGGGTCACACTCCGACAGCCTCACATGACAGAGCAGTGATGCTCCCCATTAACTGCAAGTAGCATCAGATACCCCGAGGTCGGCTCTCAGAGTAGTGCTGACACCCACAGAACGCAGCCACCCAGCTCACCCTGCAGCACCACGGTATTTCTGCACAGCAAGTCTGCGCCTCTTAGTCCCGTAGGCTCAGTTCCATCCCAGCCTGGCCCTGGCATCTGACCATAAGACCATTTTGAAGCCCAACCCAAGGAGCTGTGTGTCTCCCAGGGTGCCCTGCCCACCGCCCCCACGGCTCCCAGTCGCTTCCTGATGCGGGGCCTTGCACAACAGCCTTGCACGGAGCCGCGTCAGTTGCCAAAGTGCATTCCTCACAATTAACATTTCAAAATATAGAGTGATAACTCGCATCCCACACCAACCTTGCCCGGCTCTCAAACCCACATGTGGCGGTGGGTTCCCCAGCTATGTTCATAATTCCCTTCAGATTCCAATAGCGGCAGCCCAAGGGTTTCCTCGTGGCCGCCTTGGAAGGCACAGCCTTGCCACAGGCATGGCACGTGTACCCCTGCGGTCACAGGAGGGCACTGCCAGGCCCACGTTAGGGAAGGAGGGGACGTGGAGCACAGCCTCACCAGCACTGTGTGCATCCCCGTGTACAGCCTGCTGAGGCACACCAGCGTGGAGAATACGAATGCTGCCATCAGGCCGAGCTCAAACGGGTACTGCAAAAGGAAAACAAATGCACTTGTTACACCATTGTGCACATGAACATGTGCAGCAGCAGGAGCTGGTGCCAGGCTGCAGCCACCACACAGCTGTTAGAGCAGCCAGGTGCTCCGCTTTGGCAGGTGAGGCTCAGCCAACTGCTGAGGAAGGGGGTTTTACATAGCTCTCTCTCTGAGGTGCCCACTAGCATAGAGGGGAGTGTTGAAATACATCAATATTTTTTTAAAAAATAAATCACATTTAGTAATGAAGGATAATTGGTAACCCTGGCAGTGGCAGGGGGGTGGAACTAAACAATTTTTAAGGTTCCTTCCAACCCAAGCCATTCTATGGGTCTATGAATAAGCTTAACACACATTAGACTTTATTCCTCTCTTTCAAATCCCATCTTAGGGCTCAACTGAAAAGAAGCCCCGTGGGCTCATTTCACTCCCTACAGGGCAGTTTTCTAGAACAGGAAAAAATGAAAAAGTGGAATTCTCCCAGTCCGACACAAATCCCCCAGCTCCTCCCAAGAGCCTGGCACCTGAACACATCATGCTGCTGCAGCCATGTTCACAGCCCAGCCAGCCCAGCTCCGTGTGGGTGCTGCTCCCAGCTCACGCAGCCGTTTTCCCCTGCTCCTCAGAGCCCTACAAGTGCAGCCTATACCACCACCCCACTCCCTCTCCAGCAGGAAGCCATGGAGCTGGGTCAGCCCAGTAACTGATGATGAGGGCAGCTCTGCGAAGAAGGAATTAATCTACCAGTACTTAATAGAGGCCAATTAAACCACGTAATTATTTTACAGCAGCTTTATTATCCCATGGAAGTCTCCAACAGGTAGAAAACAGCCTGGGAAGAGCTGCAAGTCCCACCCCCAGCTGATCAGCTGAGGAGGAGGAGAAAGTGCTGCTGACCAAGGCTTTTGGGCCTGGTGCACCAAAAGGGGTGGCAGAGTGGCTCCTTACAGCAGTTGTGTCCACATGGTTTTACTGCAACACAATAAAGCAGGGGGACCATGCTGCTTTTAGAGTGCGGGATGTCTGCACCCTTGCTGCTCATCCACCACTCCGAGCAACAGCAATGCTCAGCAGAGCCCACAGAGCTGGGGCCTTTTCTATCAAAGAAGTCAGTGTTGCTGCACCTCCAGAGCTGTACCACCGCAGCCCTGAGCAAAGTCACCTACTGCATGGTGACATTCACCAAAGGAGTGGGTACCTCACATCCCTGCACAGGTGGTGGGATGGTGCGGAGTGTCACAGAGAAGACACCAACCAGGCCAAGAGTCCCCTGAACTGATTAGGTGGGTTTATCTTTGAAATTCACTTGAGGAGGATGAGAAACATGCTTAAATATGCCACAGCCAGGATGTTGTTATTGCTGAACACAGGAAATGCTTGCTAGCATTCATAAAACAGAATCAAAATCACCATGGAGCAATAGGTTTCTGGGAAACAAACCTTTTTAGGCAGGCAGAAGGTGGAAGGTTTGAGGAAAATAATTATTATGGGATCTCCCCAAGCAGCCTACAGCAGCAATGCAGCAAAACTGATGCTGCTCCTGCAGTGAACAGGCTTTTGAGCTGTGCTGCATGTTATTTAGCCTAACACAAGTGACAGCCGGGGGATTTCCCAGGGTGCTTCTCCTGCATCAGACAAAATGAAGTGACACACAGCTCCCTTAGCACCACCTAGAAAGTGACAGCCTCCAAGAAACGCTGAGCTGGGGTTTGTGCTAAAGCAGAGAAATCTCCAACAAAATTCTTGTCCCCATTATCAGCTGGCTATGGATAACAACAAGGAAAAGCACACATCAGTGGAAATGAATACAGAGAGCTCCTCTGGAAGAGGCAACAGCTTCGGGTTTCCTGGGTCTTCTGCAGTTTGCTAGAAGCAGACACAGTTTTTATTAAAAAAAAAAAAAAAAAAAAAACAACCTTTTTTTTTTTTTAGCCCCTACCTTGTACTGGTTCGTGGTTGTGATGAAAAAGGAGAAGGAGATGGCAGTGGCTGCCATGGCGTGGGTGGAAGGCATCCCATACTCTGCATCTGTCCTCATCTCCAGCTTCACAACAGGTGGCGAAAGGGGCCGCGGCCACTTGAGGATGTCCTTGGAGACCTGCCCTATGTACATCACAATCTGGGGAGAGGAAATGCCACAGGCTGTCAGCTAGCAAAGCAAATTCCCACCCTGCCACCCCAGAACCACAGCTCCAAGGTTTTCTGCTGCTAAATCCACCATCCAAGAGCAGAGTTTGTCCCCTGAATTATTAAAGGATTTTCCATTATCCTGGTCAGCGGAGGCAGCGGTGGTTTTACTGCACAGCACGGTAACTCGATCAGAACTGGGACTAAACACAGGTTTTGCTGAGGAGACACAGCAGCGCAGGATGATGTAAGATGGACAGCTGGCTCTCACCCCACACAGCAGAGCTGAAGTTTCCAGCCTCTCCCTTGTAACCCCTCTCCTGCAAAACAAACGGGCACCTCAGTCATCACGTCATGAAAGCAGGACAGCTCACTGTTCCGCTTCTTCCACTTCCAGTAGGAAAGGGGAGCTCTTAAAACAACATCCTTCCTGTGCTGTGGTAGAACAGCAACCGACCCACCTATGGCCACGTCCACTACAGCCATGCTACATCCCTCTCTCCCAGCAGCCATTTGAAAAATGCTTTCAAGTTGAAAGGACGTTCGGATTCAGGGTTCACAAAACAGAACCAGGAAAAAAAAGCCAAAACACCCAGTTCCTTCATCCTCCTGACTGCAGCAGAGCACACCTTGCAGAGCCCTGTGCTGCCAGGCAGCCCCAACTGCTCTGCCTCTGCTCCTCGCCCCGTGAGCCGCACACCACTACATCACCAGGAGCACACCTGGCTGCTGCTGGGCAGTGACATGCAGGGCACAGCGCCGTACCCAGTGCCATCCCAGGCTGCCCACAGTGGAAGGAAACAACCTCTTAAAGAAACCACCGGATGGATTTATTTAGTTAATGCCACTCATTTCCAAATGAATGTGGGCACGCCTTTGGAAGCCAGATAAATGCCAGGGTAGAAAGCAAATCCCTCTCCTAAACAGAAGGTAAAACATTGAGGCTACCATGTGTGATCTCAGAGGTGAGGTGGGACAAGCCAATTTATCAGCAGCCCTCTGTAATAACAACATAATAATGTTGTAACATGATGTACGTTCTCTCTGACGTAGATTTCCTCACCTTATTTCTCTGTCATTTTGGATTTATTCTCTAACAGTTCCAGGAAAGAAGGCAAGCAACTTGCAGCAGCTTTTTTTCATCTTAACAGATGAGTTGCCCCTGTAACAAACGTTGCAAATCTCAAGCATTGGAGCACTGGAAACAGGGAGAGATGAGCATGGGGACACGATAAACACAGAGCTAAGCTTCCACTGCAATACTTGACTTGAATTACTTATTTGCACGACATCAAAAACCTTTCAGTGGCCCCAGAACATATTCGTAATGAGTAGAAATCACCCCAGCCCCAGACAGCTGACCACCAGCACTGCTATGCATTTCCAGACCTAGAGACAGATGGTATTCAGATGCTGCTGGTTGCCTTGTAGGCAGCAGAAACCTTGAGGTAAGCCACTTCTTCATGCCGTACAGCCCTGTTCACTTCTCCCCCACCTCAGCGAGGTTTCTGCCTACCCAGTGTGCCACACCACAGCCCTGTGCTGCTCTGTGCACATCTCCAGTGCCAGCTGTTCTACTTGGCCACACAGACCCACGGGACTTTCTGCGCTTCTGGGGGAAAACCATCTGCAGGTCTCTTCAGCATAAGAAATTTTAATTAGCACATTAATAAGTACCTGTCTTTGCGTGGGGAAGTTTGTTTGAACCTGAAGACTTTTCCATTACTAAAGCAACAGTCAAAAACACAATAGGCTGTGTAGGACGTAATTAACTTCAGATAGCTACAAAGGAACACAGGGGAATTCAGCTGAGATGCAAGAAGCATTAGAAAGGCACTTAGCTACAGCCTTCCTCCTTGATGGACACTCCTGTTTCCCTCCTGGGGGGGTCTCTGTGACGCCAGGCGCAATGCAGAAACACAGCACTGCCCAAGGGCAGCAGCACCCATGGAGGAAAGGCAAGGCTTCAACACCACCGTTGGTCAGCAGCATTACCATTTACTACCTCAACACCATCAGCGGTCACTATAGCAGCACAACCACCTCCATATCCTTCAGCTGAGGGTTTCCTGCAAGCCTGCCCTGAGCCATGTGTGCTCCATCACAAAGATGCGCTCCCCCCCCACCCTTGGTTCCAGGCTCACCAAGCAGGCTCTGGCTGCTGTGGCAGCTCTGCGCACAAGGCACAGCCCCTCCATGGCCAGGCCCAGCCAGGAGACTCCTGCCACGGTGGCAGGGGGCAGCCAGGCTGGTTCTGATCTTTGCACTATTTTGATCTGTATTGGTCTATATTGGGTATAACCGCAGCAAGTCTAAACAGATTTGTTTTAAACCTGTGATTGTGCAGCTTCCCCGGCTGTGCTCCTATCTATTAAAAGGTACAGATGAAATTCTAGAGAAGACATGGGGTCAGAGAGCACTGCTGCCTTCTTCCCTGAGGCCTTGTGCTGCACCAGCCTGACTCTGAACCCACTGCTGCACCTCAGAAATAGCAACACCACAGCCCAGCTCTGAGCAGCATATCACCTTCCTAGGATGGAAATTTACAACTTAACAATGAATTTGCTTTTGGTTTTAATCACAATCTTGGTATGCCTATGGGAGTGGCAGAGCACATCAGGAGCACCAGAGGGAGGAAAAAAAAGTAGGGGTGTGCTAATAATAAGCTGGCATTTGTGGGAGATTGGCCAAGCAGAAGCAGAGCCTGCATCCTGGAAGTGCCAGCTCTCCTCCAGGCGGTTGAGGGAGCAGTCACCTTGACTCAGCACAGAGGAACTAAGCCAAGCCCCCGGCTGGCACCACTCGCAGCCTCTCATCTCCACATCCTGTGCCTAAAGCAAAGGCCATGCTGCAGTGCCCCTCAGGGAGCTCAATGCTTCCCATGAGGCACTGTGGTGCAGATGAGTTGGTCAAGCCCTGGTATGAGGATAGGGCTGCATCCTGCTGCCCCATACCTCCTGGGCTGCTACTCACTGCTGTCAAGCTGGGTACTCCCTCAGGGTACAGAGGCCAAGCAGCACAGAGCACCAGGACAGACAGGACACAGGGACAGATCAGGCTGCAGGAGCCCCACAACTTTCTGCACAGCATCACACAGCACTTCCAAGGGTTCCCGTGCTGGGCAGGTACGTTACGTGATCAGCTGTCAGGAACTCATCTTGGAGAGATGCTGCTAAGAGCACAACTACTAACCTTTGTTAGGGCAGAAGGACCAATAAATGCAAAGGTTGCTGCAAAGCAACTTTTCAAAGCAGCCAAGATTTTGGGACCTGCCCGTGCTTGTTATCATAGCAGGTTGCCCTGAGTTCAAAGCTCAGCGTGTCCCTGCACCAGAGCCACAGCGCCCCAGGAAGGCCATTGCTCTGGGCAGCCAGTAAGAAGCCAGGCCCAGGGCCCCCACGCCTGGCCCACCCCGCACCCCAGCGCCGCTTATCGCACCGTGCTGCCAAACCCGCCCCAACAAAGTCCACGCCGGCCGGCTGTTATTTATGTTGCACAAATCACAGCTTTATAGGCTTGAAAGAGGTGTGGGTACACTTCACATTTACACACATTGTGGAAAATTAAAAAAAACACACAAAGCTTTCGGCTTTTAAGCTGAGATACGTGGAAAATTTAAAGCACATCTGAGAGCCAGTTTATTTCAAGTTGTTTTCCACTTCTGTTGAAGCAGAAAGAATCCTAGGCATCAAAGCCAGGTCAAAAAGTGCTCCCTTCAAAGGGCCAAGGATGGGACGTGCTGACACCTGGCTGCCTGCCCAGTACCTCCTTACAGGGCATCAGGCACCCATCTCCCTCCTCTACCCATAAAGGCCATGTGCACATCCCAAGCAGAAGAGCACCACAGAAGCACCACTTACTTTAAGCTCCCAAAACATCTGGAGGAGACCGCAGCCCACATTTTACAGAAGTGCCCAATTAAGCCAAAGACATGAGCAGCTGGTTTGGAGGACACGGGACTGGGGAACGTAGCCAGAGCACCAAGGCTGGTCCCCTACCGCTGCTGAAATACTCTTTCCATAATCTTCCTTTCTGCCCTTCTATAACTATGGCTTCGAGCCTTGTGCTTCAAAATTTGGGCTTATTCATGGCTATCTTCCATACATCTGTTTCTGCTCCTGCATTTTTGTATTAAGAACCTCCTTCCTTCCCACCATTCCCACCAGCATCAGTCTCCCTCTGACTTCATTTGGTTGGGGCTTATCTCAGCTCTCTGTCTCTGCTCAGAAACAGCCTGCTCCCCAGCCATCCCTGGCCCTGCTCCAGCTGGAATTTATCCTTCTCCACCATGGATGATTGGCTCTGCAGAAGCTATTGCAGATAAGATGTTTTGAAGGCCAAGGAAACAGCATTAATACTTCTGATATTTAAGGGAAGACTCCCCAAAACATTCTGGGACCCCCATTCTGTCATTAAAACTCCCAGGTAAGATGAAAAATACCAACTTGTCACACTGAACACCTTGGCACTTCCCCTGCAGCACAGCCAGTCCTGACGTCACACACATGACCGACGTGTCTCAGACAGACCAAGACCCCTCAGTAACACCACAAATGCTTACCCCTTTTCAAAAGCAGGTACTCTACCCAGCCGAGTCTGCCACAACATTAATGCAGAGACTACACATATTGCTGTTGCTATGTCACACTTGCATGAGCTTCTAAAACTGCAGATCACAAATCTGAATATATACAACAGCTTCTCCTTTTCACTACAAAAATTTGATTCCACAACTCCCTCAGGAACTGGGAAAATAACACTGGACTCTTGCATACTCTAATTAAGCCAAGATAGCCCCAGCCAGTAACCAGGTGGACTCCTTGCTTGGTAAAGGCAAGGCAAGCCTTCAGAGGCACACAGGCAGCTCTGAGAAGTCTTTTTTTTTCCTTTTTGAGCAATATGCAAAAGCAGAGAGCAGAGACTACCAATTATCATTTTCTGTGGCACACTTCCAAATGAAGTAGGTGTAGTCCTGGCCGAAACCCAGCTCTAATTACTGTGTCCACCTACTTCTCCATTTGAGCTGCAAGTTATTTTTCATATTCTCTTTATATAAAATTATTGACTAGGGCAACTTGGCACAGAAGAGCAGATGCTCTCTGCCCAAGACTGGATGCATTTTAAGTGCATGGCCTGATTCAAACTGTTTTCATTATTTCTAACCATGTTATTTGGACCAAAAAAAAAAAAAAAAAAAAAAAAAGAGAATATTATTAACCAGAATTGACTAAGTCAAGGACAAGCTTTGTTGTAAAGAAAAAGAGCTAAGCATCACATTCAAGTTTTTTTATCAAGTTTCAATTTCTTAAATCAAAGTGAATTAACAATCAAACCTTCAGGGTCCATCATCCACCAGAGATGCTTCCTACCTCCCTTCTCTGTTCTGAAAGGGTTTTATTTGGGTAAAGACCTGATAAATGCCAGGACGAGCAATGGCAGCAACAGAACGTTCACCCCTGCACAGAAGAATGAAGTTCTCAGTTATCTGCTGGTTTTCAGTGCAAGACTAGAAATTACTTTGGAGCTCCTAAAGTGCACTTGTGAAGGCTGAAGTAACGCTGAAGCCTGTTCATTTGAGAATGTTGCTGTATTAACAAAAATCAATGCTTTTGAGCTTCAGTCTTCAGAGAACCTGTTGTGTGTGTGCATTTCGTATGTGGGTTGGTTTTTTTTTTGGTGGTGGCAGCAGCTGTTTTTTGTTTTGTTATGAGTTTTTGCTTGGTTTCTTGTTTGTTTGAAGGAATTGCAGCAGCAGCATCTTCATTCAGCTGCAGCCTACACATCCCCTTCCTTAGATTTATACCCATTTCAAACGAGACTGAAATGTGTGAGCAACCTTTGCAGAAGTACCCGGGGAGGAAGATTTCTTAGCGTAAGAAATACCCATCCATAGCAGACCACAATGTCTTGGAAAGGAAGCATTTTACCAGCTGTTCTGTACAAACATTATCAAAAAGAGCTCAGTGAGTTGTTGGGCTGAACAAATAAATCAGTCCAAGACAGCAGAGATGAACAGATGCTGCACAAACCAACACCTCCTCTGCCAGCCATTGCAATGCCTGTCATGCACACACATACCTCTGCCATCAGCAGCAAAACTTAGAAATGTCTGTGCTGGACCACAAGAGCCATATAAATAATGCTGTCGGTTTGTTTGAAAGGTTATTCTTAGTCTTAAATATTCACTTGTTACAACAGAATTAAGAAGCATGCACATAAATAAGTGATCGAAATACTTACAGACCAAATGATTATCATCCTTCTAGACACACAGTGATCGATGTTCCAGTAGATAAACGGGAGGAAAGTGATATAGAAGATCTCTTCACCCAAAGCAGCTGAAAACTTGAATAAGTAATAGTAGAAGTAGTTCTTCACAACATACTTCTGTACATAGCCCTGAAAAGGAGAGGATTTTAGAAAGTTTTAATGAGTTAGTAAGTTGTATCAAACATCCAGGGGACTTCACTATTACAACTCCCAGTCCTTAAATCAATTCATTTGTTAAAGCGGATGTCAAGAAAAGCATTCAGTGTTTATACCCAAAGACCACAGCAATAGCTCAGTTACACTTCCTGTAGATCAGAAATCCATCAGAACTACTAAAGGACAGCAGTCATGTTGACAAAGGTTTCCCAGAGATCAGGTCAGCTTTTGCTCCAAGGAAGCTATCTGTATGTAATGGAAGAGTACCAATGATTTAATTTGGAAGTTTCTACATTTATAGATAAAAAGAGCCACCACAGCTTTCACTAGAAACACGCATAGAGACAAAACAAGTACCGTGGAAGTACTGAACTGTTTTGTTTGAAGTTTGTCTCATTAGATCAGTCAGAAATTTACGTACAGTCCCTGAAATCTTGGTTTTCCCTCTTGTGGAAAGCAGCAGGCTGGAGCTGAGGCCCCACCACCGTGTGCAGCACTGGGGACACAAAGGTTTGCTGCTCTGCTGATGCTTGGGAGTGGGATGCTGCCAAGCAGCCTGCTAGTGCCCTGCTAGAGCAGCAGCACGAGTCAGGTTTTCTAGAAATACTTTGGGAAACAAGGGAAATATGAAGAGGACTTGTAGTTTGGGAGGCAGGAGAAGAGCCAACCTTATCTCTCTTCATCTTTCCTATAGTAAAATAAAAAAAAAAAAAAGGAATTTGGCTGTAAATAGGGGCTGAAAGAACATCCAACAGATGAGGAGTGAAGAGGGAGCACAAAAATGTCAGCAAAGGCATGCTGGGTAAGACTCAGCTTTGAGGTAAGATCCTCAAGCTCTTCTCAGACAAAAACTATCATGCCCGTGAGCCAGACCTAGCAGAAGGAAATTCTCATCCTACGTGCTAAAGTGTGAGAATCGCCTAGGGAGTCTAGACATTCACTTGTGACTAATTTTAAGAGCAATCTGAAGTTCCAGTCCCTTAGATTGCCTTCCGTACAGAGATGAAGCCAACTGCATGAAAACAACAAGAGAAAGATGGAAGAATGTTACATCCATTCACCTATCCCAGGAAAAAAAAGAAAAAAATCAAATTGATTTTTGCATCAATAAACAGAAAAGATGAGTCAACGCTCTTGAAGTGCTCAGGTTACAGGAGCGTTCCCCCATGTATTAGTAATAGAGGTCACAGATTAGTTACTGGCACCACTCTAAGTAAATTTAGCAGCTTGCAATGGCTCAGCTACAGAGCACTCAGCCTCCAAGTCCTGAGCCTCAAACACCACTTAGAAAACACCCCCGCCGCAATTAGCAACTGCGAGGCTTCTGCCCGAGATCATTAAGCTGTATTTGGCCATCTTCATGTGTCCCAAAAGAAAGCTTTCTTCCAGCAGCGCTAATACCTCAATTAAGCAGCCACCTCCAGCATACCAGGAGTTATGTGCTTTAGGTCGAAGACCATCAGGCATATCCCTACAGTGATTCTTCTGTACCTGAAATCTCGTGGGGTGAGGGATAAAGCATTCTCATTAGAGTCATCTCTTTGGGGGGGGAAATAAAAAACAATTGTTCAGGCTCTAAGGGAAGTCCGGAGCTGAAGTCATTATGATTCTAAGGTGTTGTACACATGGAAAGCCCACAACAAGCTCCTTCAGGCACTGGTCCATGAGAGGTCCCCACTTGGTTCCCACTGAGCCAGACTCAAAGCCAGCAGCCAGCTAACGCTGCTGTTGATGTCCTTTATTTCCAAAGAAAGCAGAGATGATCGTGCTTCATGAAGCTTGTTCTCTTTCCACTCCTGTTCTAACCTCCGTGCAGGAAAATGCCACTGCGATTAGTTTGTGTGAACACTGGGCATCTTCTGATGCTCACAAGTGTATTCCATCTCTGATCCGTAGGAGGCTTGCTCACACACCGCAGTCACTCACTGCCCTCTGTAACCCCAAACCCTGTGGGTAAGTCAGCCCTCCAGCCATCACTTTTCAGTCAGAGCAGAAAGGTTTTCATGGCCAATAATTGAGGTCATAGAGAAAGCCAAAATTTTATGATAATTTCAAAAGGAAGTGTAATGAGCCACAGCATTCCCAGACGCAGATGATGGATAATTTCACACAAACTACCCCTCTCATCAAGTCTATCTACTTCGAAATCAACTGCTCAAATTATAAGTGATGCACTTGGGTGTGTGTGGTGTCCTTGAATGAACTGCTTGCCTGAAGAACCTGCACAGGAGCACCTCCCACAGCCAGCTGCCCAGTCTGTGTGTGCTGCTGTGTCCCGCACACTGCTGCCCCGATGGTGGTGACAGGGCTGGTGGCACACCATGGGGAGATACCGGCATGCAACGCTGCAGCACAGCGGGAACCTGGCACTGGAGAAAGAATGCACATAGAGGATATCTAGCTCATGGCTGAGGCACAAGACCAGCAGCTGAACCACAAAGACTGTGCGTTTTTTTTACCCCATGCAAGAGGAAAAACGCTGCACAAAGACACCGCCCTCCTCCCCAGCCCTGCAGGATCTCTCGTTTAAGAATTACTCGCAGGCACTGCTTATCCACCACCGGCTCCAGGGACTGGCGCTGCAGCACTGGCCTCTTGGTGCTAAGCCTGACCCACAGACACCATTAAGCAATGCTTTGCTCTCAGCTCTCAACCACTGTGGGTCTTTCAGGAGACGTGCACAATTAATTAAAGTTTCTGAGGTCACCACATTACTTCACTTGCAATAGAACAGCTTGACAGAAGACGGGAAATTCCCCTCCCAGAACTCGTAATTAATGCATTGCAGTTCTTCTCACTTAAAGGATTTTACACTACAAAACGTAGGGAAGCCACCAAAGTTAAGACACGGGAAAAGAGCCCACAATTCCTGTGTAGGGCTGGGGAGAAAAATGGAAGTCACAAGAAATGCTACAAAGCAGTGACCAGCTCCAGTAGTACCAGGAAGCGCTCGTGTGCTATGCTGGTTAGCACAGACAGGCATCACCCAACTTGCAACTGCAGTGCAATGTGCTGACGGCACAGCTGTCAGGGACACTGCCCTGAACCATCACCAAACACAGAAGCAAGACAGCCCCTGTGTAAACAGAAACAGTGGGCAAGCTGCAGGCCAGGCAGCCATACTGCTCTCAGGGGACTTAGGTAAACAAGTAGGGAGTCCGAAAGTCAGGCAGACCTCCAGTAGCATTTCAGCATTTTTTAATTCATCCCAAGCACCAGAAAAGTACCTTGAAGGGACCTCAAAGCCCACCTAGGTCCTAAGCCATGCCATGTGCCGGCTACCCCCAGCTGGGGCCCCATCCAGCCTGGTCTTGAGCACCTCCAGGGATAGGGCACCCACAGCTGCCCTGTGCAGCAGTGCCAGCACCTCCAATCAGTTCAGTGTTCCCCCTTCAGACTTCATGGGATGAATACCACACACACGGATGTGCTCAGCACACAGAGCTAGGACAGGTCCAGGTCGTAGTGAACACACCTTGCTTTACTGTTGAAGACTTCAGTACTGTTACTTCCAGATTCTTTTCCCTTCTGCCCTGATTAGTACTTCGGGAGGCAGACTTAATCACATGTTATATTTCTGAACATTGTTCTGTAAGTAACATAACTAGGCTTCTTTTCTTTACTAAAAAAAAAAAAACAAAACACAAATAGATATAATGGAATCTGCTATGTTGTTTAAATATAAGGTAGAATAAAGCAAGACTAGAGCTGACAGATGACTTGCTTAGCAGTTAACAGGAAGAATTAACGAAAGAAAAATACTGCCATCTTCCTAATAGAAAGCCTTCTTAATTAAGAAGAAAAAAGAGAAACCCTGAGGTCTGTCACAGACAGAGGGCAATGGCTACCAGCTGGAGAGTCCATGTGCACACTGCAGCCTGCTGAAGGACAGCTTGCTGCAGGACAGGCTGACAGAAACCTGGGTTCCCTGTCCACCACGGATCATCCTGGTGTCAGCAATGGCAGATCCCAGCCCATGCTCATCAACGCCAGTGCCAGAGGCTCTGCTGCTTGCCCCGGGCCACCTCAGAGCACTTTGTTCTCCCTGCCACCGAGCCTGACACTTGCACACTGAAATGTAAACCTATTGCTGTTTTCTTATCTACTGCAGACAAGGAAGAAATGGCCTCCGTCCCCTGAAGGTTGACATTGGAGAAGCTTGTTACAAACATGTGGAGAGGACAGACGCAGCGTTCTGCTACAGCATCACCGCCCGGTGCTTCCTGTGGAAGGTACTTTGCATTTCCCACACAAAGCACTTAACACGCCTGTCCTGAGTTATGGTGCCCAAAGATCAGATGAAACACAGCAGTGCGGAAGGAACAGCCTTGCACTACTTCATTCATTTTGCTGTTATAAACAGGCTGAGCAATGCCCAGTTGTGATCTGCTCTAACGGCCAACCCTGTTTTCCATTCTGTAATCAAGTACTTATTATATCCACTCATTCGATAGCTATCTGCACCTACTAAAGTCAGTTTCCAATCATACTTCCAACTTGGTGAGATTATTTGATCTGTTCTTGTCCTCCAGCTCCTTCAAAGTTCATTTCACCAGCAGCAGCCCCCACAGCCACATTTCCAGAGAGCACCTTGGCTCCGCATCCTCTCCTGAAGAGCCTCCACACTCATTGCTTCCTGCCAAAAGGCATTCCCTGTGGCACTCAGAAAACTTGTAAGCCGTGTGATTGGATAAATCAGTTCCTTCACATTTGCTGGAGAGCCAATTCCTACCAGCTCTTATGCTCTGGGAGCTTCCCACAGCTCCAACTTCTCTTGTGTTCCAGGAAGGCTGGCTGAGCTGGGCATAATGGAAGGACAGGGTGAGGGAGGCAGGAGAGGGAAGGGCTAGAGGAAATGGCTTCCCTTCCTCCCTGTTGTACAGTGAGAGAACAGGTTTGTCTAATTGCATTTTAATTCTTCGGAATTACTCCCCAATCTTGTGAGGTACACCACAGAGCCTAGGCCTGACAGTGGCAGAGAAAGTCATTTCAGGGGTTAGACAGCTGCAATACCAGCAGGGAGAGAGAATAAACGTGAGCAAAGAACCAGAAAGCATAAACTGCGGGCAGTTCGGGACAGAGATCCCAGCTTCAAAACAGAGGCTGAGAAGCTCCTCCAGAACCCAGCTGAATTTTGCATCTCTCCAGGTTGAGCAAAAAGCACACTAGCAGCTTAAGACTTGGTTTTAGACACAAACCATAGCTTGGAAAAGCAACCCCAAAGGTGAGATGTTTGTGCCCAGCAGCATCACATGCCCAGCAGCTCACTTCCACACAAGGACTGTTTCTACAGCAGAAGTATAATTCGAAAGGCACAGGGCCACAAGACTTCTGGAAGCCAAAGAAGCAGGCTGACAGTATGCCACTTTCAGATAAAAAAAAACCCCAAACTTCTTAATTATGTCATACAGTAAGGCAGCAGTGCAGGGAGAAGAGATTGCTTCCCTGGCCAGGATTCAAATCAAGGCACAGCTTCCTAAGGTAGTGCTGCATAAGGCTTCAGGTTTGCTGGGTTAACTAGGGTTGTGAATGGACAAACCCAAGATCTGAGGGGACAGGGATGCTCCACTGGGCACAGCCTGTTCCCCAGACCCCCAACAGCACTCTGCTCATTCTGCCCCAGCTTCATGCTGTAAGTCGTGGTTAATTGGCACCCACATTCCAGCTCTTGGTCGTGGCTCTCTTGTGTGCCTGACACTGACTTCTGCAGAATGAGGTATCCGAATGCTCTTCATCTGCATGGAGAAACGTCACTGGGGAACACAGAGACGATGCACCTAATTAAGTTCGTTAGCATAAGTAGACAGCTCTACTTCTGTTAAGTCCAGCTCACGGGGAATAACAATGCTATGGGCTGCTGTTAGGGTGACTGCAGCACTCCAGATGTACTGGCACCAGCAGACTCGAACAACTCCATAGCAGTATATTGGATTCAACTTTTTTTTTTTAATCTAGTCATTAATATCAACTAATACAGTAATAAAATAAAGTGGTAACAAACTAATGTTCATGTACCTCTTAATCTAGACCAATAATAGTTTGCCTTAGAAACATGAGCTATAGGCAATCAAGACATAAAACTGATGTGATATCCTATGATTCATTTGCCTGGAAGGCCACGGTAGCCAATAGCCCTTTCCTACTGCCCAGTTGACCCGCAGTGTTTCCTGCAGAACATATACATGAGGTAAAGTACAAGAACTTTACGTCCAAAAGAACATTCCAGGGAGAAGAGATTTTGCCTGGCTCCCTGCCCATTAAATCTACTCCTGGACTCCAGAGATCCAAAGGAGAAAAATGATGGCAGATAAGCTCTTATTCTTCTGTTTGATAGCAGAGCTAATGGGCTAAGACATTCAACAGAATTATACAACAGCAAGTGGCTTATCTCCAAGTGCAGGAATTAATCCCAGGCCCCTGACAGCTCCTTGTTACAAGGACCAGCAGCCTCCAAAGGGATGACTCAGGCTGTGAGCCATGAAGCGCCGAGTCAGAGTGCTCGTCACCACTGACACTGCTCCAGCCACCAGATCCACACTGCAGCCCCCAGCAAACCCCTGCATCCCTGCCCACAGCTTCCCCAGCAGCACCGCACAGCTGGCAGGGCAGCGATCACTATCAGCACGTAGAACTTCTACAGCAAGCTGGGACAGACCAGTAGACACTGGCCCCTAGCAGCACATGCCAGGCTTTGCTGTGGCACTCTGCTCATCACACTGGACAAGGAGGCTTGAGCAGCACCAGCAGTCCCAGGGCTGCACACACTGCCCAGTGAAACTCTCTCACTTACCAACTACAAAATCCCATAACGGCTGCTTTCCATAGGAACCCCAGAGCAAAAACCAGACATGTGTGCGACAGCACCAGCCTTGGGAGGGCTCAGCAAGGGCCAGAGCAACTGGAGCAGTGCTGAGCAGTGCGAGCCCGCTGGTACAGGAGGCTGAGCCTCATGTTTCTCCAGCAGCACCTCCTAAGGGAGCCACTTCCAAACACAGCAACATCCTGCAGGAGGACGGAGTCAGCATGTCAGCCAGAAACACCCCACTCAGAGCTTGACCAACAGGGCTCAGGGCATCTCTCACCTACTGAGCCCACCTCACTTACCTTCCTGAGATGGATGTAGTTCATGCCTACCTTTCCCTCTGATGTCACTATCACCTCCCAAGCCCTACCATTAGTTTCTGCATCAGGGCACGAGCCACAAGAGCCACATAATCAGTAAACGCTGCTGGGCACTTTGTAAGCATTGCACAAGCGTGGAGCACTTCTGACAGTTAAGGTATAACTACAGAGCAAACATGAACTGTACTCTTGTACAATAGAAAGACAGATCGCAGGAGATAAAGCATCTCCAAAAAGGAAGTGCGGAGAAAATGCAAGTAAATACAAGTAAGCCTACAGAAATGAGGGGTTTTTTTCTTCATTGCCTTAAATTCAGGTTAACAATTTTAGGACCAAGCCTCCATCAGGAGGATGCAGATAAGCAGAGCTCTTCTTTTTATACATAGATAACATTTATTTGGCCACCCATTACAACAATAGGGAAGCCTTCAGAAAGTTACTGTTCATAAATGTGTGACTTCAGGATGCACAGAAGATCAGGAAGAGATCCCACCCAACCAGGTTCAGATACAAGTCCCCTGTGAATCAAACTAATACAAGACAAGAGCACAGAAGAGCTACTAGCTGGAAACAAGATAATCGTAACAAGTTACAGTCTCGTTTTCTGTAATAAATCCCAGTAGTTCTTTTAGTCACAGGTGCAACCTGCTGATTGTCCAAGAGCTCACACAGAGAACCTTAAAACCTTTAAGGCTACAGCATCTCTGCAGTAAAGACAAAGCAACTTGGAACTTCGCTGCTTCACAGAAATTATCTGTGCTGAAAACACAACTTTGGGACTGCAAGCTTCAGGAGGGGATGCTCCAGCTGAGCCCAAACTTCGTGCATTTCAGAGGAGGGCATCCTAATTCTGCGGGAATGAACTCTCCTGCTATCTTGCGCTGGTCCTGTGGAGCCTCATCCGGGACACGATCACCCTCTCACTGATATACCTTGCATCTTCCTTATTTATGTGAAACCCAAGACAACTGCTCCAGGTGACGCAAATGGCTCCATCAATGGAGCATTAGCTTGGACAGGATTTTGATGTCAACACTGTGACATTAAGCATGCCTCCGATCAAAAGCAAACAGTGACAGGTTTTTCAGCGGATGTCTGCACAATCTACTTGAAACAGTTCGGCATAGTTCAGCATGAGCAGAGTGCAGTAACCCCATTTTCCTTCTATAATTGAGAAGGCATCAAGCAGAGGTTGGCGAGGACGACACGAGCACTGGATGTCGGACGCGGAAAGGAACGTGCAAGGGGAGGAGCGGCGGCTGTTTACCGTGCAGGGACTCGCAGGCCATCATCACCTCCTTCCGATCCGCAAAGCCGCCCGCTCACGAAGCACTCCTCGCAGCCGGACGAACTGCGGGCAGCCCCACCCCGAAGGCTGCGGTCGGCACGGAGCAGAAAGCCCGCGACCCACAGGGCCGGGGGAACGCAGCCCGTCCTCGGCCATACGGACAGCGGGGACGAGGCGCCGGACAGCTGCGGCACGGCAGCACAACAGGCGCACCTGCGGAGGGCGGGCAGCCCCGAGCAGCAGGAGGAAGGGCTGCGCTCTGTACCTGCCCGCGGCGGGGCAAGCCCTGCGGCACAGCCACGAGGGCCACCGCGCTCTCGCCGGTTACGGATTCATAACCCGGGACCCCCCGTTCATCGCCCCCGCCGCGGGGCCGTCCTCTCTGCCCCGCATCCCGCAGAGCCCTCGCTCGCAGAACGGCTCTGCTGAGTCACGGCCCCCGCTCTCCCCGCACTCACCTGCGGGCCGCGGCCGCCCCGCACTCCGTCGGGAGCTCCGCAGCCGGCGGCTCCCGGACGGCGCTGCCCTCCCGCGCCGCCCCCGTTGCAGACGACGCGATGCCGGACCCCCTCGGCGGGGTCGCCGCCGCCCTCCTCGCCTGCGGGGAACAGCCCGCAACAGCGCTGGAAGCGCGCCACGGGCTGCGAACCGCGCAGGGTGCCCAGCAAGCGGGCCATGTTGCCGCAGCCTCGGTACAGCGCAGCCCCGCCGCGGGGCCACGGGCAGGTGCGCCCGGCAGGCCCCGCCCCGCAGGTGCTCTGGGCCCCGCCCCGATAGGCCCCGCCCCGCAGGTGCGCTGCGCCCCGCCCCGCCGTGCCGCGCCCCGCCAGGCCCCGCCCAGTGGCACAGCGCCCCCTGCCGGCCCTGCTCCCCTCTACCCCCCGCTGCCGAGCTGCGGGGAGGCCTCGGGTTTTCTTGCCGTTTTGGTCAGGGAAGCGAGTTTCCACCCCAGAAATGCATCGTGTACCCGGTCAGGGGACTGCTGAAGGTCCTCACGCAGCCTTGGTCCCTTGGTGGGCGAGGAGGCCTGCGGGGTGCCGGGCACAGCCCGCTCCTAGCCACAAGCCGCCTGCAGGAGCTGACAGCCGTGTGTGCCCCTGGCCCCGTGCCCGATGGGTGCACAACATGCCCTGCGCGTCTGTGACCAGCTGGGAAGCTCTTCTGTTCACACAGAGATCTGGGCCAATGCCTGACAGGGCCCAGCACCCGATGCTCATCAAACCAATGTGGTAAGGGGGACAGGGCTGACAAGGGCAGTTTGCAAGCTATTTTTTTTTTCTTTTGGTATAGAAAGTGATTTGTGAAAAGTAATTTCCTGATAGATTGATTTCTGGAATGAAAGAAACAATTCAGTGTGGATTTGGGTGACAACATTTTCATAACACGAAACTCCTCGTGGGTTTTGGGGCATTTCCTTAGGAACATGACACCAGTATGACCGCTCTGCCTCTCACCCACGTGAACCCCCTGACGCCCTCAGCCTCAGTCGGCACGGGAGCGGGGTCTCCACGGAGCTGCATTCCTGCGGTTTTCAGGAGAAACGGCAGCAGGAGGGGGGAAAGGCACGCAGTGCCCTCCAGGTGGCCCCGCCTGGCACTCACTTATTTCCGGGCGACCGGGAACCGGCAGCAGAATGGACGGCAGGAGCGTAGCAAGGACCGAGAGAAGCAGAGGGAGGTGCGTCGGACACAGGAATGCCGGGTTTGGGGGAAGCTGAGGGCAGGAAGCTGGTTATTGCAGGGCAAGGATCCTCAGAACTGGGATTAACACCTATAGGAAGCTCATTTTATCACTGGCACTGCCCGTTGAACCTGTTCACTCTTGTTCAAAGCAAGTGTATGAATCATTCTGCTTACAAAGCAATAGTCCACTATCCTTTTCCTGAGACCTGCCTTGTGTTATCTCTGACAGCCAATAAAAACACTCAGGCTTTGTCTCTGTCAAAGATTTGCTTTGGAGGAAAAGTCCTCCAGGAAGTGTCCTACACACTGTATGCCCCATACAGATTTCCTGACGTTTCAACATGCAGCTTTCTGTAAAAGCAGTGGAAGAAGTACCATTGCAAAGGACTGTCCTTCTGAGAGCGTCCAAAAGAAGCTGCTTACAAACCATGCAGCTTCAAGGACTGGTAAAACCTTTACCCAGGGCTGAGTACCCCAGCTGCAGCTGCTCAGCACCCAGTGCCATCTGCACCAGGAAGGAATTCTCTGGGCTGAGGACAGGTGTGAAAGATGAGACAACAAAGGATAACTTTTTAGGGAACTGAACATCATTCCTTGCGCTGAGAGCCCTTCCTTACAACACGTATTGCTGTCACGCCGGGCGTCATTTGCCTCCAGCACCAAGCAGAAGGAGCCAGGCACAAATCCCATGACCGGGGGCGGGTGGTGCTGCTGTAAGAACGCAGCTCCACTGCCAGGTGCCAGCCTGCTAGCAATCCTGACAGCCAGACACGTCTTGTTTTGACTCGAAAGCTGAAGGAACGGCTCTGAAGGAGCGAACACACACAGCCTTTTGCCTGTGTGCACAGCACAGCACCTCTTCCAAGTGGGTCAGGTTGCTGCTGTGCACCCAGATGACACGATGTGGCTCTCCCAAAGCACAGAATGGGTGCAGATGAGACAAGCATTGCACACAGAGCTGGGCTGGGCTGGCTTAGTGTGCATGACACTGCCACAGCTTCACCTCACTGCAGGCACTGACAGGCAGGCTTTGGCCCTGCAGCAGAGGAAGAATTCCCACCCAGGTATCAGTACCACAGCACATGGCCTTTAGACAGATCTCAGCCAAATTTTCTTCCCCAGTTTCACCCCCCATCTTTTCTTATTCCGCAGTCATTTTCTCAATACACTCGAGAACCCAGTTCTTACCTTCATCTTCCTTCATCTCCTTTTTCGCTCTTTATATTTTAAAAGAAACTATTAAAAACTGTGTATTTTTAGTACCAAAAGTCCTGACTCTTCTTGCAAGATTCCTGCATTTTCTTTTATTTAGTTGCCATATTATTGAACATACTGTATTGGGTATGAGACTTTCTACTGTTTGTCAGACCCAACCACCCACCAACCCCACAGGGAACAACCTGGGGCTTTCTCCCTGTCTTTGGAAGAGCTGCTGACTGCTAAGCAAACTGAAGAGATGGTAAAGTGGTGCATAATGTGCCCTTAGGTACCAAGGCACCAGAGACTGCCTTTTTCATAGCACTTCACTCCTTCTCTTTTCATTTAATGCATATCGAAGTTCAATTTCAACTCATTTTAAAGAAACTTACTGGGTAAAAAAATAACTTTGCAACATCAGTCAATAAAAAGCACAGATCACAAAGCTCCACCCTGCTCAGCTCTGCAGCAGCAGAAGTGACGGTGTGTCTGCCACATAAAGCCCAGGCAGGCACCACCCTCACTGCATCTCTCCCAGATCTGATCTCTGAGAGCTGGTAACACAAAACCAGCCTGATTCTGCACAACAGGAGTCCACACGGCTGCGGTGGGTCCCCAGCCTGCCCGTTCTGCATGCCCTTTCTGACTATGAGAAAGTGCTTTATGCGCAACTCTTCTCTCCGTTAGTTAAACTGAGCAACACAGCAAGATTGGAACACGTTTCTATGATACATCAGCTGCCTTCAATGCACTGAACACACAGCCGCTTGTCTTGGCACAGATGGTCTTAAAATGCAAAGTTCCAGCACACGGCATTGTGTATGCTTAATATATCAGCCCTTCAAGGGCCAAGCTGCTCACCTCCTGTTAGCTGAGGCAGCGAGAAATGGAATTGTAGACCCTCGTTTTCATAACTCTCACATTATTTTCTTATGAAATCTTTACTATGTATATGATCATATTGCCAGTTCTAGAGCATGTAAGTATGAAAGAAAAGTGAACTTTAGAACTTGGAAAAATGAAAGCATCTCCCAAAACTGCAAGAAAGGAAATGTGCTGAAATTTCTGTTGCTGTCTTGGGTAGGAATAATTAACTTTTCTGTTTGCAGTGCAAGTAACCAGATAATGCTACGTAATTGCTTGTGATTTGCATTGCTTGAGATGGTATTGCTAATTTCCAGCAATGATTAGCATGTCATTTGAATAATTATTCGGCACCATATCACTTGGACACTTCAATTGCATGCATTTCTACTGTGAAATTCCCGGAGGTGTTCTCAACATTTCTGGTTATTTGTAGAGCATCCCATTCCTTGTCCATTCCACGGTTTGGGGGAAATGATGGCAAAATGGAAGTTAGTAATGCTGTGTACAAATAACCAACTTAACCCCTGGGAAGTTTTAAAAACTTGATAAAAAAACAGGCTGTCGATAGTCAATCTGATTTTATTCGCAATTCCTTCTTAGCCCTCTGGAAAAATGGTCTTAACAACAGCTTCAGCACTCACAACAAACACATTTGAGGGGTGAAGAAATGGTGATACAATGGCAGCTCCTGAGTAATTGCTACTGAGCACGGTGTCACGCCCTGCCCCGCACAACATCCTTGTCTTCCAAGCAGGCTGTTTTTCAGAAAAGGTCAGTTCTGTTCATTGTTCCCATGCACAGAGCACAACCAAAACTCTCACAGCAGCACATATCAAACCGAACAAAAACTGTAAGGAACGTGCTGCTGATATTAATCTTCATTTTCCAGGAGGAGAAGAAATCAATACTCGCTGGCACTGGCCAGCACTGGGTTGTGTTGCCCTGGCACTGAGCACTGCCAGAGCTCCCATGCACTGCCTGCTGCTTTGCTGCCTGAGCTCTTTGCCCATCCTGTTCAGAGCAGAGGCTGAATTTAAATGCCAGCTACCAGCTTCATAGTTTCTCCTCAGTGGCATCTTATGGGTAGGGAACTTTTGCCATTGCTCCAGCGCTATGTTTTCTAAACACTTGTCAGTGGTGTGAGTCACTGCTACCAAGCATGAGTTAGGAACACTGCAGTTCTGCCCTTTCCCCGAGCTCTGAGCATGCGCCGTGGAACTGGGCATTGCCTGGCACATCCACTTGGCTGTCAGTGCTGGGGCAGTCCCTGCAGAGAACTTCCCAACACAAAGCATTCCAGAAGGCAGTGGTTACCTTTGTTTTTTGTTTGTTTTCTTCCAGTAGTACATAAATCTCAACAAAACATCTGTCAGGGATTTAGGTCCAGAGAAGGGCGGATGGGAGGGGGAAATGAGCAATGAAATTGCCCTAGCCTGATGGTCAGGGTGGTTTGCTGAGGTGTCCCACACATGCATTCTGTACCACATGCATTCTGCTGTGGTACAGAACTTCAGTTTTTGGCCAAAGTCTTGGTTTGTTTCTCTGTGCTATCAGGAGATTCTGCAGGCAGACTGGGCTGCTCATTTCTTTTAGTTGGGCTCATTTTTTCCCTTTGTTCACCTTTCTTCCTTGATTTTTGCAGTCAGTCATGAAGTAAGTACATCTTCACATTTTAATTATGATGCCATACATCATACAGTGTACACTGCCTGATCCCCTCTGAGAATCTTCTACTGATGGCACTTTATTTCACAGATTTTATTTTGCTCGCATGCATGAACTCAGGGTTACTGCCGCTTCTCAAACCACCAGAAATGTAGGCTCAGTCAATTCATTCAGCTGCAGAGAGCTGTGAGATTCTCTTCTTTTCATTCTACTGCCACCCACGTTACAGATGTCATCCTAAAACCATAAATAGCTCTTGGGGTCTTTGCTTTATTTCTACTATTTACATGACAAACCTTAATGTCATTGATCCTATTTTAAAGGCAGCAAAAAATCCCACACACATCTGTCAGCGTTCTAACGTTGATTGACTGGCAGCACACCAAGAAGGATACATATGTACATCTTTTATGGTACAGTAGAGACAAACAATCATTAGTCAGACTGACAGCTTCTGCCGTGGTTCCAGGTGTGACATGAAGATGATCCACGCCACTCCAGAACACGATTTCTATTGCCTGTATCAGGACTGGCCTGGCCCAAGTGCTGTGAAGCTCTACCATTGTGCATGAGAATGGAGCTGCTGCTGAGCCTGCCTCTCAGAGCCCACCACACAAGTGATTTTCTCCTATGCCTCGCTCTTAGGGCAAACATTTTGCAGTTGGGATGCATGGAGATATCACCAAATGGCAGGTGCTTTCAGGGTTCTGGGTTTTTGCAGCGGAGAATTGCAGTTAAGCTGTGATAAGCCTCCAGTGCTACTGAATGCCCACAGCCACACGTGACAGGCCGAGAACTCTCCTTGTAAAGCACTGCTTTGCATTCCTGACCCACAAAATAATCTGAGAACAAGGCTTCAGACATCCACTGATTGTTTTACAGAAGACAGCTGTGCCCACCCTGATACCTCTATTTATCTGCACTCACTGGGGAATACACATTCTTTTGAATGCCAGTGGTAGCACCATTTAACTATGGGTTGGTGGCTTTTCTGGCAATGACTGAAGAGGAAGCCATGTTCTGCATCCCTACCTTCATGGCTACAAGGTCTCTAGCAGTGCAAGAGCCGAGTGAGATGCACTCCCCGGGTGCTTTCCTACATTAGCATCTGCAAATCTGACCCACAACATGAACTAAATCCATGCTTCTGAAAGAGTTAATATAGAGACTTTGGATGAGCTTGTGAAATCTTATCTGAAGCTTCAGACAGTTGAAGACACGAATCGAGACTACAGAAATAAATAAAACAAAAATATTGATCTAAATACATTGTGTAAAAATATTTCTGAGATTATGGGATGAAGGCAAAAGAGCTTCCAGAGACCCAAAGTGGCCCTAAGAAACCTTCTCCCAAATATGGCATTTTTCTCTCACTCTGAATAAGTCAGTATAGATCACATCTCCCGAGATGAGATCTGTGGTGGTTCCTGGCACGAAGAATGAATCGCCTCTTCTGCTGTTGATAAAATCATCCAAGGTCTCTTCTAAAGTAACTGCCAAACCAAGCTTGTTTTTCAGTGATTTTCTAATCTGCGTATGAAAGACGCGATCTGGGATGGGACCCCAGCCTGGCTCCCGGGTGTGTTCCCTTGGGTCTAAAAGTGGAAAAACTTATGCACGCAGCGCCTGATTCTGCACTCAGAAAGAAAGGTGCAAGCAGGGTAACTGCAAGGAAGGCAGTGGAACTTCCCCAAACTGGCAGTCACTAATGAGAGCACAAACTTTGTCCACATTTTTGCGGGAAAAACAACTGTGTGCAAAACATTGCAATTGAATTCATTTGCAATTACTCTTACTCATAAAACTCAGGAACCGTGTACTCTTCAGTTGCAGTCATTTAGATTTCAAACTGGGATAAAGGAATATCCTGACTCAGCTGTAACTGCATCGTAGCCAGTTTGGAGGGCTTTCTCTCCAAATGTAACATCCTGAGTTCTTGCCCCCGCCTAAAGGACATCCCGGTCGTTGGCTGATTTTCTTCCAAAATATTTAATATCTAATCAACCCATTAGAAACAAGCTTCTCATCTTCCTTTCCAATATTATAGAAAGGAGCGGGCCAGCATAACAGAACATGCAGCGAAAGTACACCAAGTAACGAATCAGATATCCCTCTCCTCCTAGAGTTACAGTCACCCTTGGCGGGGCGAGCTGAAAGCTGGCAGCATCCCTTCTGGCAGCCTTCAGCCCCTCACAATGCTGGAGATTTGCCCGCCATGCCTGAGCCGCGGGGCTGGCGGAGCTGAGGCGATCAGCCTGCTGCTGAGTTCCCCTGATGCAGGGCACACTGTCCCAGCCTGCTGCCTTCCCATGAGGTGACCAAGCCTCTCCTCTCGCATGCCTCTCTCTCAGTTGCCTTCCTAGAGAAGAGGCAGTGCATATGGTGAATGTGCTGATGATGTACACAGGACAAAATGCCATGTTCTGTTCTGATCTGTGGCTGTTCCTAATGCAACCCTAACACCTGGTATTCTCCCCCCTTCCAAGCTATCATAGAACAAAACTTGAGTGAATCCTGTGAAGTTTCTTCTCCCCTGTGTTGGTACTTCTTGGGCATAAAGCTGGAATACATCGACAAGATAAAATAATACTATATTAAAATAACCTCAAGTCCATGGAAACTGATGGAATTGACCCCTCAGGCTTCAGCTAGCAGTAGATCAGATTTTAGGTTTCACACTGAGTGATCTTTAACTCTAGTATTTCTTGTAAGATGTTAATCACAGAATCATAGAATGGCCTGGGTTGAAAAGGACCTCAGTGATCATCCAGTTTCAACCCCCTGCTATGTGCAGGGTCACCAACCACCAGACCAGGCTGCCCAGAGCCACATCCAGCCTGGCCTTGAATGCCTCCAGGGATGGGGCATCCACAACCTCCTTGGGCAACCTGTTCCACTGCGTCACCACCCTCTTGTGAAAAACTTCCTCCTCCTATCTAACCTGAACCTCCCCTGTCTCAGTTTAAAACCATTCCTCTTGTCCTGTCACAATCCACCCATGTAAACAGTAGTTCTCCCTCCTGTTTATACTCTCCCTTCCAGTACTGGAAAGCCACAATGAGGTCTCCCCAAAGCCTTCTCTTCTCCAAGCAAGTTAATCTTTGTCTAAAAAAAAAACCAAATTCGCACATGCTCACTTCAGCTCAAAGGAACAGAGAATTGTATTATCTGAATAGATGCAATAGTAAGAATGCAAAAAACTCCCAAATCCTTCAGCTGTTTCTCATTCAGAACAAAACTGATTTAAGTACATATACAAAATATTGTGCCCTCAGCAATGGAAGTTTTTTCCAAGATGTCTTAAAAAATATGTCCCCATCATTACCAAGGATAAAAACATGTCTGAAAGATTATGAGAAAATGTTTACCAACCTCACGAGGTCAGGCTTTCATTGTGGAGATAGCAGTACCTATTTGCACTCAGTGCTGCCAATGATGAGCTGTAATCAAAGCCATAACAGCGATGTGTCTGGGTACTGCAAATAAAGCTCCCAAGGTACTACAGATTCTTTTAAAGTGATTCCATATAGAAACAGCTTTTCTTACTCAATACAATGCAAAGACGAATTAAGTTGCAAAACTGAACCGCCCAACAGCCAATAGCCATGTGGTGTTCACTAATTACACTAATCATTATTACTAGCAATGATTCATCTTGGCAATGTTTTCCCACAGAGGTGCTTTATGTGGCCAGCACACGGCTAACCTCAGCCCCACGGTGCTACATGAGGCACAGCCATCCCCATACATCACGCACGCCTGCCCCTGCCTGGCTGCTGTGGCCATGCACTGCACACACAGCCCAGCCAGCTTGGCCATTCCCATGCCAGCGCTGACCTCAGTACTCCAGCATCAACTTCAGCCGTCACTGTCACTGCGATGGGCAGAAAGCACGGCGCTGTTTGAACCAAAGGACTTATCCCAGTACAACTGTACAGTTGGTCTATGCCTGCCATTGGCTTAAATAACTCTCAAGCCAGGTCTGCACTGGGTACCAAGTCTAGGGATGTTCCTTGATGCTGTTCAACACAGGCTCTTGGAGAAGAGTACTGCACTAATGGACGTACCCTCCTATCTGTAAATGGCTCCTTGTCTCCTCTTAACCAACACTTACAGTACAGCTGCCTGTTTGTGATGTGCTGATAACCCAGGGTAATGGAAAACAAATGAAAAGGAATCACCAGAAATGGTGTCTGACGTGGTCAGTCCAAGCTGCTGCAAGCCCACACCCTCACCCATTTGTCGTGAACAGCCCAGTGTCTTTGCAGGGCTTGCAGAGGAGACACGTCAGCTCTTTCTCACCATTCAGGAGGAAGCAGCTTCACTTTAAGAAAATCTGGGATCTTTCACACCTTGCTCATTGCTTGAGGCAACTGACACGGGACTCTATTTTGCAGCTACAACACAACAAAGAGTTTTTGGGGAGAAGAGGGACGTCAAATACAGTGCCACCATTTCCACTTACCTCTGCATGTTTTGTATCACATGCATTAAGGGAGGGAACAACACATTTTGTACACGGCTACAACTGACATGGCATTGCTCATAACTGTAATCCTTCTTATCCTTTTTCAGGTCCCTAAAATAGCACGTAAATATTATTGAAAATTAACATTCCCCACTGTACTGCATGCAACGGCTTCTACAGAAGTTCCAAAGCAGAAAGGACAAAAAAGAAACCACTTTAATTATTAATTATTCATAAATACATTTTGTGAAATAAAATGTTAACGTGAAGAAAGCAGAGGATGCTGCTGCAGCATCCTACAGTCCAATGATAGGGCGCGGAGCTAACGCACAACTGCCTCTGCCCTGCAACAGTGGCAGGAAATGGGACTGGAGGAGAAAATTTGTGTAAATGAATTTGAGTGGAACAATGAAAAGCGAGAGAGCTCTCTTGTAAACAGCCACAGTGTGAGCTCCAAGCTTAGTGATTCAGTGCACTCTAGAAAGTCCTACGGTAAGCAGACTTTTATAAAATAACAACTTGTGATATTCAAGTATCGGTAAAAAGCTTGTGGTGTCAACCACAAGAGCATGTTAAACCACGAGGACGTAACCAAAGAGCTGTCTGACTTCAACATCCTTTGCATCAGTCCTACATAGCCTACTGAATTGCTGAAATGTATAGAAAATATATGAAACGGATTCTTAACAATGTCACCATGAGCAGGCCAGCAGCCCAGCCATCCCTGTCCGACATGTCCATCAGAAATAATGTTTTTCCTACCTACAAAGTCAGATGTTCAATGTCATTAGACACACTGACGGCACAGCAAAACAGAAATTATGAATACAATACAGTGGTGCTGCAGGGACGCCCCAGCACAGTGCTTGTGACAAATGTGTGGTGCTGGGGCTTGGCTCACCACCAGCTCCTGTCTCACCGTGCAGCTCCTCCTAGATCCAGACAAGCATCAGTTCAGAACTGGAGGGCTACATGGGGTACATCGGCCCAGTATTTAACATGCTAAAATCAATTCTTAGCAGAGGCAGGGTGGTTATTTTAAGTGGAAAAATGTGTGTTTCGTAAGGGTTGTTCATCACTTCTGCTCAGTAACACAACTTCTGAACAGCATCCAAAGGCTCAGGAACTGGCAGGAAGCTCTCCCAGAGCTGCCTTCCATGCTAGGTGGAGTTCCAGCTGACCCCCAGGCAGACACAGCTCAGATAAGAGAACTGAGACCACAAAAGGCAGAGGTCTGAAGCAGAAACGCCGCTGATATATCTGGACCCTATTAAAGCATTTGATGCAGTGCCTTGAACAATTTTACTTGAACTTGAATTTGCTTGGATCTTGGCAATTTTGTGTGTTCTGAACATTAACTGAAAGGTGGAGGATTACGAACATGGCGAAAGTATTGTGGAAGAATGGAGCCTGGGATAATCTGACAAACAACTGTTACAGATCTCCTGAAATGTAGCAACAAACTCATTAAATGGGAAGGCTGAAACAACTGGGAACCAGTACCAAACAAACCAATAAACATAACAAACACAGACACATATCCAGAAGCATTTAAGAGTTCACAAGTGAATGAGATGAGATGTATCACACCAAATGAATGTACAAGAGCTGGATGAAAATGGTCCGAACCCAAGCGGGGTGATGCTCTGCGGCCACAGGCAGTGCCAATCGGCCTTAGGGAGGGATGACTGCTGACCCCATGTGCAGAAGTGGCTGTCCACCACAGTCAAAGCATAACTCATTTTCTTTCTTCTGACAGACTGAAGCTCCTCAACTTTAACCCATTATTTCACTTTATGCTAAACTGAGAATCCCCACCACAGGTCCTCTCCTGTGAGATGCACTGCTCAGGGCCTCGTGGGCCACACTCGGATCTGCATCCGCACATCAGCCACAACCCTCACAGGCTGCCCCTGGGCAGTTCCCCACCTCATTCAGCACCCTCAGGTTCAGGACAAAGTCAGGGTCCAGCACAGGTGGAGGGCAGCACATCTGGTGAGCACCGTGGGGCCCAGACAGGGCAGAGCCTGCAATACAGCCCCGCAGCCACCCCTACCTGGGTGTGCATTTCAGATCTGCTGAGAAAAACCACTGGTTTAAGAGGGCCTGTGCTAAACTTGAATATAATGGTGTTACTCCAGATGTGTATGGCACAGAAGAGCAGAATTTACCTCAGGAAACCCATTGGATTACTTAGTGTTACAGTACACGAAGCTATGGATGCACTGTTGCCTGGGTTGGGTCTGCACTGAGCAAAAGCTCTGGTGGTTGTGACAGGTGGCTGAACACGAGCCACCAGTGTGCCCAGGTGACCAAGAAGGCCAATGACACCTGTCAAATCACAAATGGGGCAGCCAGCAGGAGCAGGAGGTGATTGTTCCTCTGTACCGGCGCTGGTGACACTGCACCTTCAGTATCGTGTTCAGTGTTGGGCCCCTCACTGCAAGAAAGGCACCGAGGCCCTGGATCGTGCCCAGAGAAGGGCAACGGAGCTGGTGAAGGGTCTGGGCCATGAGTCTTATAGGGAGCAGCCTATAAGACTGAAAACAGCCTCTGCTTTCAGCTAACAGCGACAGGACAGACGCAATGGCTTTATGTCACTCCAGAGGTGCAGGCTGGCTTTTCAGAAGAATTCATTCTCAGAAAGAGTGTTGAGGCACTGGCACAGCTGCCCAGGGAGGCAATGGGGTCCCTGGAGGCGTTCAAGAATAGCAGAGATGTAGCACTGAGGGGCATGGGGGTGGGCTGACAGTTAGACTAGATGAGCTCCGTGGTCTTTTCCAACCTTAACGGCTGCACGATGTACCCAAGCACAGCGGCGTCTCCTCCCGACCCGGCTGCAGCACAGGCACCTGCTTTTTGCGCTGAGCAGAAAGGAAGGAAACGGCCCGGGCACGTGAGGTTCCTCCCAGAAAAAAAGCGGCGCCCGCAGCGCAGCCCACGCCGCGGCGCTCCCCGGCAGCCGCTCCCGACCCGCCCGCCCGCGCCAGGGAACGCGAGCCTCGAGCCGAGGCGGCGCCCGCCAGCCCCTTCCGCCCGCAGCGGCGCCCCGACCCCGCCGGCCGTGCCCGCCGCAGGGCCGCGCAGCCCCAGGAGCGGGCGGCGCCGAGCCCGCCCCCCCCCCGCGGAGCCGGGCGGCGCCGCCAGCCCGCCCGGCCCTCCGCCGCCGCGCCGCTCGCCGCCTTCCGCTCCGCAGCCCGCGGGCGCGGCCAGGAGGCGGCGGCGGGGCCGCGGCTGCCGCCCGCCCGCCCGCCCGGCGCGGCCCGGAGCCCGGCACCCTCCGCCCGTCCGCGGCGCGATGTTATGGCCGAGCCGGCGCAGAAGGGCGGCGGAGGGCGCGGCGGGCGGCAAGAGGATGGGGCGGCGGCCGCCCCCAGCTACGAAGACTACGAGTGCAAGATCTGCTACAACTACTTCGACCTGGAGCGGCGGGCGCCCAAGCTGCTGGAGTGCCTGCACACCTTCTGCCAGGAGTGCCTGAGCCAGCTGCACCTGCGCGCCGCGCAGCAGCCCCCCGCCTCCTCCGAGCCGGGCGCGGGGCCGGGAGCGGGGCCGGGACGGGCGGCCGTCGGCTCCCTCGCCTGCCCGCTGTGCCGCCACCGCACGGCGCTGCCCGACCACCGCGTCCACGGCCTGCCCGTCAACACCAAGCTGGCCGCCGCCTGCCCGCCGCAGCTGCGCGCCCGCGACCCGCTGCCCCAGGACCGCCTCCCGCCGCTGCCGCCTCGCCGCCCGCCCCGCGCCCGGGAGGCGGCGGCCGCCCTCGCGCCGACCCCCGCGCCCCCCGCCCGCGCCGGGCCGCGCTCCTCGGGCGGCGGCTACGAGAGCTGCCAGAGCTGCAAGCGGGCGGCGCTGAGCGCGGGCTGCGTGTGCGTCGTCGTCTCCTTCCTCTCCATGGTGGTGCTGCTCTTCACCGGCCTCATCTTCGTCAACCAGTACGGCGGGGACGCGGGGCCCGGCGCCTCGCCGTCGCCCGTGGGGCCCATCTGCCTCTCGGTGGCCAGCGTGCTCGCCCTCTTCTCGGTCGTCGTCACGTGGCTCATCTGCTGGCTCAAGTACCGGCCCGAGGCCGCCGCCGGCGGGGCCGCCGCCAACGCCCCCGCGCGGGGCCGGGCCGCGGCCCGCAGGACCGACACGTAGCGCCGGGAGGGGCGGGGGCGGCTCGGGGCCGTCGGTACCGCCGTGCTGGAGCCGCCTGCCCCGTGGGAGGGATGCGGAGGAGGCCGTGGAGAAACGGGTGCCCCCCCCCACCTCCCGCTGCCGTCACGGCCGGCGGGCCCGCGTGGCTCCGCAGCGTTTGTAGCGCGCTGGGGAGGGGTCGCGCTGGGTGGGGGCCGGCTGTGCGCCCGGCTGCCCCGGGGACAGGAGGCGGGTGGGACCGGCGATGCCCGGCGCAGGGCACCGGCACGCAGCGCTGTGGTGTAGCGCTGTGCTCCCGCGGCCCCGGTGCCCGCTCGGTAAGGTGGGACGGAACGTGTATGAAAGAAAACTGGCTTACTGTTGCCCCCACCTGGAAGATAATTGGAGATCTGCGCTGGTGTTAGGAGCAGAGCTAAATGCGTTTTCTATTTTTCTTGTTATGAAGTTGACAAGTGCATATAGAAGCTGTAACAGAAGCGTATTATCTTAAAGAGACTGAGCCAAAGTATCCCTCCTTGTACCGAGTATGGCTTTGTTACAGTTCTATTAGAAGGCCGTCGAGTCCTCTATTGGTTGCTTAAAATAAGCTTTATTATTTAATTCTTTTAAATTCTCATTTAATGTGGGAGACTGAACCGCTGCATTGCACTCTTAATTTATGGATGACGATTTAATTAATGGAGCTCTGAAACAGAGCTAAGAGACTCCTGTGATAGAGAACAGTATTCCGCTGGCCGTTGGCCTCAGTTTTTATACGGCGAAAGAAACCCACGTTGAGATACAGCCTTTCAGCATCGCTGTGGAGGTGGAACACAGCAGCGTGCTGTGCGATCTGATCGCTTACCTGTGGTCCAGGTGGTGGCTTTGCCCTCGTGGTGAGTTTCTCTTCTGCATTAGAGGTTTCCATAGAGGCCAGTAGGAAACGTTCAGAATTGTGTTAGAGATGTGATGAGACACTCGTAACATGGTGTGAAACATCGTGCTGTGTGGCTGGTCTTGTAGTATAGCAAGGAGAGCACTCTGTATAGATACTATTCTGTGTTGCGGGGTGATTCATTTGGTGCCTGAATTTTTTTAACTTAATTAGTTGTTCTAACCTACGACATTGGGAATAAGATGGTGCTTCTTATTCCGTGTTTCTACACAGGACTGTGTTGGAATGAGGTAGTTATTTTCGTGCTTAAACTCGAGAATTTTAACAGTGATCTTTTAATATGTGTGCTGCAAGCTGTGTGCATGACTTCTGACACGTATCCTCATAGACCTTTATCAGCCACTTCTATTTATCTCAAGCGCAAAGGAATTTACTCTGTAGAAATGTAAAGGCAGCAAGTGGAGATGTGTGCTGTGTTTTATGACTGCACAAGTGATGTGTGCTGTGCGTTGTCTTCGTTATCACAGAGCCGTGAGAAACACCCCCTCAACAAGAAAAAGGAAAAAAAAAAAGGTCTTTATACGACAGACGTAGCGAATAGCCTATGGCTTTTGTGTCACTTAAGTTGATTTACCAGATCCACACCAGCCTTCTAAAGTCGTATTTAATAATAGAGAGGCCCTGAGGAGGTAAATCCCTGCGCTGAGTTCTGGCTCTGCTGTGGGCTGTGTGTTCAGAGCGGTGTTCAGACGCGGAGCTGTTTGTTGGCCGTGCAGAGCTGAGCCTCCGGCGGCAGGCCTGACTGCCAGCCCCTGACTGCAGCAGTAGTTGTGGATGTTCTGCACCAAAGAAAACCACGAGACTTTTATTTAAGCATCTAAATGACGATTTAGATGGTCGACTTCAGGTACAAATGTTCGAAAATGTTGGCCTTAACCTCTCTGTTTTCAGTTACTGCATCTGTAAAGTTTGATAACAGTGTGACCTACCTCACAGGCAAGATGTGAGGCTTTATTTATTGACGTTTTTAAGCAATTGGAGGTCCTTGAAGAGGAGGTGCTATAGAGGTGAAAGTATTATCATAAATGATACTGTAGTAAGAATAAGTGTATGTAAATTAATGGACATAAACAGCCGCAATGTTTTCTAAGAAGAATAAACATATGAAATATGTACGTGTGTGCATCATATGCACCAATTTCTGGTTTCCCTGCTCGTGCTTCTCCTAACGCAGTGCATTTCAGTGTTCTCACTCGGCCAGGTGAGCTCTGGTGACCACGGCTCTGGTCAGCCCACCCAGCAGCCGCTGTTCTCACTCCTCCTCACATAGGCACAGCAGAGCTCGGAGGGGCTGGGCTGGAGCTGACCGCCCGGCTCCTGCTCTGCTGTGCTCAGTGACGGCTGCTGTAACCCAACTGCTGTGCTGCCAGCACTGCCCTGCCAGCCAGCTCCCACCTGGGAGCCTACATTTAGAGGAGCCACGGTCACGGCAGGTGGCTGTGCCCTAAGATTCTGCTTGCAGTACATTTATGCTCCAACTTTTACTTCCACGTCTTAGTTTTATTTCTGCCTCTTCACTGTATTTGCCACTGTATCTGAACCAATGGTTTCAACTGGAATCCACAGACTACTTCCAAAGGATTTACAGAAGGTAAGTGAGAACAGCAAATCAATCACCTGAAGCTCAGATTTGTTACGTGAAAATCAAATCTAAAATGTTTATGGGTTTGCGTGTCACAGAAGTAGATCACAGCCTAAACAGGATTTTCAGGGTTATTTACAATGGGACGCTCATGTTGCATATCAGGTTCCCGCCTATGTATTGAAAATATTTCAGAGCCCAATTAAAATGGACTGTCCGACTGCATGGCAAAGCCTTCTCTGTGCTTACACAGATTTTTGGAGCATTAGTGTGGACCCACATCACAGTACCAGTCAGAACAAAATCACTGTACACATCTCTGGCTGCTGTAGAGTCCCAACCTTACATTTGTGTTCTGGGTTCCTTCGGATGTATGGGTTGCTTGTCTGAAGCCAAACCTTGCTCATGTTTTGGGAGGAAAAAGAAAGTGAGCGCACGAAAAAAAAAAAAAAAGAATCCTTGTCACTGGTGTTGTTTGATGATTGTGATTATTTTAGTGAGAATGCTGGTCTTGGCTAGTTGTTTAAAAACACATGGAGGCATGCAGCCAATGGGGTGCACAGCAGTTACACCATCCTGCAGAAAACAGTGCTCAGAGCACCGGGCAGGAGCAGAGAAGGCAGAATGTAGTGCAGCACTGAGGGGAAGCCGTGGGAAATACAAGCTGGCTTCTTTGGCTTCCTTTGCACAGCTTTTTCTTTTTTTAATTTTTTTATTTTTTGCTGTGCAACTCTCCTCTGTGTTACACGGTCTGGTGGGAGCAGCTACAGCCAGGGCGTGGGAGCACCAGAAGAGCAAACCTGAAGCTTCCATGGGAATTGTTGGACCTCCGTGAGACCTCTGCGTGAGTTCTGGGGGATGGATAGCTTCCTGGTGTGCCTAAGATCCTGAGCGTTGTGCAGCGGTAATCCCGTGTCTGTCTACCTGACTGCAAACATGCTGGGCGTCAGGCTGGAGGGTCAGTGAAGTGGTTTGGGAATGGCTTGCAATAGGCTGCTGGACACCAGTATTTTAAGGCATTAAAGCACAGCCAGGTTTTTCTAACACATGCCATGGACTGTCAGTGCTACGGTGTAGGAGCTGTTATTTCTGCTCTCTCCTTTGGAGTGTCCCTGAGAAGCGCTGTGGCTGCAGGGAAGAAGCTGTATTCCTTTTGGCATTACCAGCCCACAGTTAGTAAATAGTCACAGAGTGTTTGCTGACATCGTGGCAGACCTTCATCCTAGGAAGGCAGGTGTGGCAGGCAGACACAAGCACTTCACACATGCACAGGAGGAATAAAGGCTGTGGTTATCTGGCTGGATTGGCCGAAGGCGCACAGAGGTGCTTTTGCGTTCCATCACCACGGTGTGCAACCACCGTAAATGTACCACAAAGGCAAATAAGAGAACAGGACCAAACCTCCAGCACCAGAAGCTGGGGTGGTGACCTCCGTTCCCAGGGGTGGCTGCTGGTTGGGGTCCCAGTTTTGCCTGGGTTTTCCAAAAAGATACTTTGAGAATAGGGCTCTGTTCTAACACTGTCCTCTGGTAATGCAGGTGGGGAGCTCAAAAGCACCTCCGACCTGAAAAGGAATTCCTTTCTGCATTTATACTTCAGAGAGCAAAAAAGAACAAATCCCAGCTATTTTTCTCCGGGTACCAAAAATACATTGCTGAAATTCAGCAGCGTACAGGTGCGTATGGGACACTGCTGCCTCTTGCCTCAGCACTCTTCTTTGGTAGCTCCGGTTACTGTTCAGAGATTCAGGTTGGTTCTCGAGGCGTAAGTCCCAAAGGAGATTCCTGTGCATTGTCACACTGTGTATAAAACACCCTTTGCAAACGATGAAAGAGTGGATTGCTGTTACTTGTTGCGCACTGAAGGTAGACGTAGTTACGGAGTGGATGTGGACTTCCGGTTGAAATCCTGCATCAGCGAACAATCCCAGCAGCGTGGGCACACTGCTCAGCTGGCCAAGGCCGATGGTTGTGCAAAAAAACCCAAATCCTGCAGAACTGGCTGCAACATCCCTGCCTGTTCTGCTGGTCTGCTAGAAAATAAACCCTGTATTGCTGGAATTATACTGTTAGCCTGTTACGTTGCTGAAGAAAACACGAATCTTTCTTTGTGCTGACCTCTGAGCATTTAGACCACACGAGAGGCAGCGCCCTGCAGGATCTCTGCACAAACACAACCCATTCTTTCTGTATGTTACCAACAGGTCAGGGAAGCGGCTGCGCAGCGTGGCTTCGTGGCTGTGATTTCTCGTGCTTCTGAGGGCTGTTCAAATTTGATGGCTGGCTTCTCCTACAGCCAGAAAGTCTTGCTGTTCACCTGCTGCTCCACTGCAGCTGGGCGTGTGTAGAGATTGAGCTGTCTGGAAGAAATGCCATGGCTGCACTAACCAAATGCACTTGTATCTGCTTACACGAGACATATTTAGCTGCATTGATCTCTGATCAGCGTTGTACAAAGTACTCGTGGCTGAGCTGTGGGGAAGGAGCGATGCTGAGCTCCATCAGTACACATGGCCACTTCCAAAAGCACCCAGACTCAAAACTGGCCTGCAGCCCTGATCGGAGCCAGCTCATGCTTCCTTCTGTCTGTGAGTTCGGGTTGCAGGATTTGGGATCCAGGTGGTTGCACTCATTTATGTCTATGTCTATGTCTACCTACAGTTAGCAAACACCTCATCTGCTTTAAGGAGGTTTCTACAGCAAACTGAAATAGCACGGGGCTGATTGGTCTCATTGGGTTATAGCATTCGGGAAGAATAACTCAGACCCTTGCATTTGAACGTATCCCCCACTGCACTCGTTCTGTATCAGCAACCCCAGATCTCAGCCCTCAGCTCCTCTCAGGTCCAGACCCAAACACGTCCCGTCTTACCTGGGGGTGTTAAGCAGCCACTCCTACACATCCCTTCCCGTTGCTGATCCGTAACCGTCTGATTAATACAGACGGCAATAATGGTTGGTTTCGTGGTTTGTTTTTCCAACGACTGAAATTTGAGAAATACGTTCGAATTGTAAATCAAAATTCGATGTCATTTGAAGTGGAAATAATGAAATGTTTTACGGGGTAGAAATGTGGGCGGTGAGTGCTAATTCTGGCCTTGTTTCCACATTGTGAGGAAGGAGTTCTTGGTCGCACAGTTGGCATTAGGGGACAGAAATATATTCTTCCGACCAAAGGAAAAGAAAGCTGTTGCTTTTGCGGACTTTGAAGCAATTTAAATAATATCATTTAAAAATTAAGGGAAAAAAAAAAAAAAGTACAAATCACACTTCCCTGTAGCCATATAGTAACGCTTCTCTCTGAGAACAGACTTAGATCTCAGGGTATTATTTAAGTATCACGATCGTGTGGAAAGTGAGTGTCATTGTCTGCGTCCGGAGCTGCCTCCGCTCTTTCTGGCAGGGAAGGGCAGGCTCCGGCTGCGATCCCTGCAAGTACTCTTCCAGATGCTGCCGGGGCCGTGTTGTCCCCCCGGTACAAACCCTCAATTCTGCGGTTCCTGGAGGCGGTGTTTGACGTCTCTTTCCCCCGGGACGAAGCCCCGCTCTCGTTATTTCCCGAGCACTCCCCGCTTTCAACGGGACGGGACGGACAGTGGAAGAGCTATCTGGAGGCAAAATGTTTCCGAAAGGTCCGCAGCGGGGACTGCCCTCCTTGGGGGCCGAGCGGGGGCTGCCGGAGCGGGGTGTCCCCGCGCTGAGCTGGTGCTCGGGGTGCGCGCCCGTAGCGCGGCCGCCGTGACACCGTTGTTCCTTGGCGCTGCGATAGGCAGTGCTTCGGGATCGAAACTTTATTTCCCTTCACTCAGACACGTCGGGTGAGCGGGAGAGCAGCCACATCGCCGATTCCTGCCTCCGCCCGAGAGCGGCTCGGGGACAGAGATGCAGGATCCCCCATACGCGACCGCGGCGGGGCTGCGGGGGCGGGCACTTCCCCTGCACGCTGCGCTGCGGTCGGCCTTGGGAACTGCTGAGAGAACGCCCGGCCCCACTGCTCCTTCCTTAGGAACTGGGAACCGCTCGGGGCCGAGGGCCCTCTCTCTGCGGGGAGCGCTGCGCGCGTCTCTTCGCTGTAGCACGGAAGTCAAGAAGCTGTCAAAAGGAAAAACCCGACGGGGCAGAGAGACGCCGGCCGTCCGTAACGCACGGCATAGCGCTGCCGGGCGGGCACCGCTGCCGGCACCGATGGCTCCGCACGCCGTTGCGTTCCGGGCCGGCTCCAGCTCCAAGCCCATCCAGGCGGGGTGCGCTGCCTCAGTGCTCCGAGGCGCCGACCCGGAGCTGTCCGCCCGCGGTGCGTCCGGCACGGGCAGGGCGGTGCTGGGCACGAACCAGGAGCGGGGAGCGATCTCCCGGGGGGGCACGGAGCGGGGACCCGGCTCTGCAAGGCCTGCCTTCACCCCCTGTGTTACTGGGTTCAGCTGTTCTGTTTTTCTCGTTTGATTTACTTCTCTTCTCTTCTCTTCTCTTCTCTTCTCTTCTCTTCTCTTCTCTTCTCTTCTCTTCTCTTCTCTTCTCTTCTCTTCTCTTCTCTTCTCTTCTCTTCTCTTCTCTTCTCTTCTCTTCTCTTCTCTTCTCTTCTCTTCTCTTCTCTTCTCTTCTCTTCTCTTCTCCTCATTTGCCTTCTCCTCCTCCTTCTCCTCCTCCTTCTCCTTTATTTTTCTTTCTTTCGTTATCTTATTCTTTTTTTTTTTCTTTGACTCTCTTTTTTGCTCTTTCTCTTTTGCGTTCTCTCTTTCCAGATTGTAATCCAGTTAATCTTTAAAAGAATAAGTGTTAAAACCACACAGCTGCAGACGAGATGCCTGTTGCCGAGCTCAGACTCGGTGCGGATAGGGCCTCTCTCCGGCCGATGTCGGCACCCCCCGCCCCGCGGCACTGAGTGCGGGCGGAGGACACGGGGTCTGGGCTGGGGCTGCCACCAGGTCACCCGGCCCCCTCCCTCAGCCCCCGGGCACCGCACGCCGCGGGTCTCGTTTTCCCCCGCTGCCACGGAAATCCCCCGCTTCGAGACAGATCGTATTCGATCAGTCCGAGCCTTTAGTTCGTAAAACCCAAACGGTCCCTCTGCTGCTGTAAAACCCCCATGGAAATGCACTGCGATAGCGCTGGAATTAATCACCCTGGTGTTTGTACAAGCAATTAACGGGGATTAGACGCGTGGTTGTGAGCCGTGGCTGTGAACCTCGGGGGCGGTGAGGAGCGGGGCGCGGATTTCCCCCCCGCGGAGGTGCGTGCGGATTTCCTCCCTTTCCGCTGCGCTCCGACCCTTTCACATCCTAACGAAGTGACCAACTCGCGCCCCTTCCCCGCGTCCTCCTCCGGTGCTCCCCGGGGCGTGGGGCGTTCGGTGGGACCTGGGGCTCCTCGTCCCTTTTCCGTCCCTGCCCCCGTCCTTATTGCTGTCCTTATCCGCGTCCCTTTCCCCGTCCCTAACCCTGTCCCTGTCCCTGGTGCTCCGCTCCGGGCCCGTTGTTGCGAGCAGCGCTAGGGCCGTAAATTGACGAGGACATGACACCAAAGGGGAAAAAATCAGCCGGTGCTGAAGCGCGTGCACGGGACATAAAAGCAACGGAGAAAGGTTCAAAGCTTCCCGTGATGACTTTTCAACCTTTATTTATGTGCCTATTAATGCAATATCCATCATGGAGATATGCATCTTTATCCTTTCAACCGATATGCTGGGAATCGATTGGATGTGCAGATTACATTTCATAAGTTTCCAAACGTTAATCTCCTCGGCCCTTCGCTGGTAATTTCTTTTTTTTCCTCCAAATAGTATTGGGTTTCGGCACCAAAAATAAATAATTAAATAAATAAAATCTTAACACATTAATCTTGGGGCTCCTTGTCTCCAAGTACTCGCAGGGCCGGCACGGACCCTCCCGCCCCCCTGTCCGGGCACCGCTCCCCGCAGGCGGCCGCGAGAGGTGCGGGACGGGCGGGACCCGCACGTGTTCTCCCACGGCCTCGTCCCGCTGCGGGGTGGTGCCTCCCGCTGGCTCTGCGGGACGGGGGGACCCCGGCAAGACCCCTCGGGGGCCGAAACCGCGAGGGGATGCAAGCGCAGCAGCGCGGACCCGAGGGACTCTGCTTCCGCTCGGCCCCGGCCGCGCTCCGCCTGCGGAGTTGTGTCTGAGCGGCTTTGCGGTGCTCCTGCTGCAGCCGTCACCTCCTGCCGGGCCCTCAGAGCGGGGGCCTGCATCGCGCCTGCACCCCGCAGCGATCGGTCGCAGCTCAGCTTGCTTCCTTCTTTTCTTTCTGCCTTCTTCTCTTCATTTCTTCTTTCGTTTCTTTCCTCCTTTTCTCCTTTCCTCCCTCCCTTCCTTCCTTCCTTCCTTCCCTCCCTTCCTCCCTCCCTCCCTCCTTCCTTCCTCTCTTTCTTCCTCTCTTTCTCTCTCTCTTTCTTTCTCTCTTTCTCTCTTTCCCTCCCTCTCTAGTTCTATCTTTCTTTCTCTTTCTTTCTCTCTCTCTTTCCTTCCTTTTTTTTTTCTTTAGGTTTTCTTTTTTCTTTTTTTTTTTCTTCCCCCCCCCCCCCCCCCCCCCCCCCCTTCCCCCCAGTGCCATTTCCCCACACACTGCCATTTGTAGGTCACTTTTTTTCCAAAAACTCTCTCGGAACTTAATGTAAGTCGCACCCTTCCCCTCCTCACTGTAGCGAGGCGAAGGTGCTCGGGGGAACGGCGGCTGCTGGAGACCCGCAGCTCCCAACACCCGGCCGGCAGCGCCCCGTGCCCCACAGCACACTGCGCCCCTCAGTTCGGCCCTGCAGGGCAGCCCCAGCACAGCACAGCTGCCCGCTCTGTGGGGTGGAAGGAGGAGGAGAGCTGTGCAAAGAGCTGCAGCGGGCACCGGGTTTGACACACAGGGCTCGTGCACAGCCCCCAGAGAGGTTCTGTTGTGGTTTTTGTTGTGGGGGCAGAGAGGGACAAGGGCCAGAAATAGCAGGCACTGCTACACACTCGTTATGCTGGACAAAAAAGTTCTTTTCTTTTCTTTTCCTCTCTTTTATCTTCCCTCCTCTGTTCCCTTTTCTTTTCCCGTTTCTTTCCCTTCCCTCTTCTTCTTTTTCATTCTTCTATTTTCTTTTTTCTTTCTATTTTTCAATTTTTTCTCTTTTCTTTTTTCTCCCTTTTCTCTCTTTCCTTTTCTATCTTTCTTTCCTTGCCTTGCTCAACTCTTCTTCCATCTTTCTTTTCTTTCCTTCCCTTCTTTATTTCTTCCTTCCCTCCTTCTTTCCTTCTCTTTTTATATATCTCTTTCTGTCTCAGTTTCTCTCTTCTCTTCTCTTCTCTTCTCTTCTCTTCTCTTCTCTTCTCTTCTCTTCTCTTCTCTTCTCTTCTCTTCTCTTCTCTTCTCTTCTCTTCTCTTCTCTTCTCTTCTCTTCTCTTCTCTTCTCTTCTCTTCTGCTCTCACATCCCTACTCACAAACCGCAGCGCGTTTCTCCCGCATCACCTTCCCTGGAAACAGTTCTATGCAGAATTCCTTCCGACGCCCTTATGAGAAATAAATGTATGCGCATAAAGGCGGAAAGAGTGTAACTGATTTATTTCCAGTGTTCTCGTTTATAACGAACTGCCGTTGTCCCGAACAGCCCCGAGTTTCGCTGCCCATTCGATGTGCCGCAGGTTTCATACCGAGCGCTCGCTAATCCAATTAAAAGTGCACCTGGCCTGGAAGAGCTCTGTAATTAGCGGGAGCGTTTTTAGCCATTTCCACGGGAACACCGTGAAATCATCTTCGCTGGCCCAAGGACAGTCACATGGGGGTGGGGGGCGAGGGGGGGAGGGAGGAGCGGGGCCGGCACTCGGGGCTCATCTTTTCCCTCGGATTTCAGCAGTTTCGTGCGGAGGATGCGGCCGTGTCCCACCGCCGGCTGGTAGCGCGGGCGGCGGCCCTGGCGAGGTGGGTGCGCGGGGCCGGGGGCGGCGGAGTGGGGCCGGGGGGTCCGTCGGGGAAAGCGGCCGCGGGGCGCACGGAGTGCGGCGGGCACAATGCGGGAGAGCTCCGCGGCTGCCCCGAGCGAGGCGGGGGGGTTTCTGTGGGGCCGCGCGGGGCCCGAGCTGCCGCTTCTCGCTCCGTGTTTCGCGAGCTCAAAGTGAGGCTGAAATACTGCGTTGGTTTTTTTTTGTTTGTTTGTTTTGGTTTGGTTTTTTTTTCCATTTATTTACTGATGTATTTAATTTAAATAATATTCCCACATCTCCGCCGAGCCCCACACGGATGCCTTGGAACTCGGTGCCTCGATCTCACTGCGGAACGCTTCCGAGCTCCGGCCGCGGGCCGTGCCCGGGTCCCGCAGGAGCGGAGCTCGATACTTCGACCGTCGCGGTGCTCGGTAGCAGGCAGCACGGGGAGAAATAGGCTCCGATTCTCCCCGCTAAGCGAACTTTTCTTACCAGCCAGTTCCGTGGCGACGGTAAAACTTTTCTCCCCGCTCGTCTCTGACGCTCGGGAAAAGCTGCCGACTCCGCTCGGACCCGCGGCCGAGCAGCGGCCGGGGCTGCGGTTGCGTCCTGGGGAGCGCGGGGCCGTGTCCCGCTCCGTTCCGCTCCCCGCAGCGCAGGGCCGGACCGGGCAGAGCCGCACCGCCGCTGGGCCCCACGGCCCCGAAAGGAGCGCCCGAACCGCGCGGGGAAGCGGCCGCGGGCCCGGCACAAAACATTGTTTCCTTTATTTCAAAGAGGGGAACCTGAGCGACTCTCATCCCTTTGATTGATTAAGGGCCTGAATAACTCGAGGCTCGGGAGTGACAGTCGCTGAATAGAGGATTGCAAATAAAGGGCGCAGTGGAAGCCGGGCTGGCACTTCACAGCGCAGAGCCGAGCTCGCTGGCACTTCCCGAGCTGTAAATAAAGGGCCGCGCACAATGGTACCTCTCTGAGGACAGACGGCCTTTACAACACTCCTGGCGTCATGTCCTGCTGCGGTTCAGCCCTGCTCCGGGCGGACGGTCACCTCCCTTTCTTTTTGGCGGCACTTCGGGCTGAATGCTACAATAAATTCCTGGGAACAACCTCCCGTCGGTTGGTGGGGCCGAGCGCGGCCGCCTCGCGGCACGGCACAGCCGCGGGGGGTGCGCGGGGGCCCGCCCCGTCCGTCCGTCCGTCCGTCCGTGAAAGCGGAGGTCCGCGGCGGTGCACCCTGCCCGTCCGCAACACTGGGCCCGGAGGGTGCTGCTCCCGGGCGGTGCGAACTGCAGAAACAGAAGGGAGGGAGGAGGTTGTAGCGGTGCTGGAGAAGAGAGGGGCGGCCGCTCCCCCTCGTCTTTCTCGCGGACAAAGCGCGCTGCGAGCCCCGGGCCGGGAGCGGGACCCCGAGGGCGGGGAGCGGCGCGCGACGCCCCGGGCCCCCTCGGCCGCGCTCCCCCGAGCCGTCGGGGCACGGAGCCCCCCGGGGCCGGCGGCTCTCGGCCGGGCCGGGCCGCCCCAGGCAGCGGGCGGTGCGGGAGAGTCCCCGTTCCCCGCCCAATCAGCGGGGGGCGGCGCGGCCGGGCCGGGCGGCGGCGGCCAATCGCGGCGGCGCCGCAGCGGAGCCGCGCCGGGGTCCGGAGCCGATAAATGGAGGCGGCCCCCGGCGGCCCCCCGCTCCCGGGACAGCGTCGCCGCCGCCCGCCCGGCCCCGCCCGCCCCGCTCCCGAATCCGCGGGGGTCCGGTCCGGCCCTCCCGGCGCGGGGCAGCGCGGGTCACAGACGAAGGGGCAGCGGGGAGCGGCCCCTTCCCCGCCCCCGGCGGCGTCCCCTCCCCGCGGGGCGGCTCTGACGGCGCTTTCTCCCGCAGCGGCACCTGGGCAGGAGCGCGCCGCGCCGCCGCGATGACCACGCTGGCCGGGGCCGTGCCCAGGATGATGCGGCCCGGAGCCGGGGCTTCCCGTTGGAAGGTGAGGGCAGGAGGAGGGGCGGTGGACGGAGAGCGGGGAAAAGTTGGGGGACGGAGCGCGTGAGGAGGTCGGAAGGGTAGTTACGGGGACTTCGGCCCCGGGTCCCCTCCCGGCGGCCCTCCCCGGCTGGGCGCAACAGGTGCCGGCACGCCTCGGGGCTGCGGGGTCCGAAGGAGACGCTAACGCCGTTTCCTCCTCCTCTTGTCCAGTCTCTACCCCTGCTCGGCCAGGGCAGAGTCAATCAGCTCGGAGGAGTATTCATCAACGGGCGGCCGCTACCCAACCATATCCGCCACAAGATCGTGGAGATGGCGCACCACGGCATCCGGCCCTGTGTCATCTCCCGGCAGCTGCGCGTGTCCCACGGCTGCGTCTCCAAGATCCTCTGCCGCTACCAGGAGACGGGCTCCATCCGTCCGGGGGCCATCGGCGGCAGCAAACCCAAGGTGAGCCCGGCGGGCGCGAGAGGGAGCGAGGGGTCGAGCAGCGGCGCGGTCCGACGCGCTGCTCCCGGCGGGTCCGGGTCTTGAAACGATTGTGGGGAGGATTTATTGTTTATGTGAGAAGAAAATCGTGTTTAAAAAGAAATAATCCGAAACGAAGTGAGGGAGAAAAGGCGGCTCCGGAGCGGTGCTGCCCGCTCGGCCCTGCTCCGCCCGCCTCCCCTTCGGCTGCTCGGCTCCTTCCGTGCTTTTTTTGCAAAGCGGCCGCTAAAAAGTTCGCGCTCACAACAGCGCAGAGCGGTACGGATCCTCCTCTCGAATTTTGCCTCCCCCTTCCTTATATCTTTTGTTTTTCTCACGAGGAGAAGCAAACTTTTTGAGTTTTCGTTGAAAGCCGCCGGCCGGATTTTTTTCCTTTGTTGTTACCAAAGTGGCGGCCCCCGAACTTTCTGCTCTCGTGTTAAAACGACAGATTTTTCTACAGGCGCGTGACCGAGCGCGGGCCGCTCCCCGCCGGCTCAGCCTGCATTTATTTCGGGTCGGCCCCACTTCAGAACACCGAAGAGACCCCTCCGGGCCCGTCCCCGTTCCCCCGCGACGCCTCCGCTCCGTTCTCCGTTCAGCGCCGCGGACTTCGTTCCGCTGAAACTCTCCCTACGCACAGCTCTGCTCTCACCCCACGCTATTCCGTGCTGTCCCCGCGGGTTCGGGCCGTTCTGTCTCGCCGGGGTAATCTCCGTAGCCTCGGGCAGTCCCGCAGCGCTGCCCGCGGGGCCGTGCGGCCGCTCCGGGAGGTCCGCGGTGAGCCGGGGGAGTCCGGGCTCCTCCGCCGCACAGCCCCCGCTCGCCCCGTGTGCTCTGAAGCAGGTGACGACGCCGGACGTGGAGAAGAAAATCGAGGAGTACAAGCGGGAGAACGCGGGGATGTTCAGCTGGGAGATCCGTGACAGGCTGCTCAAGGACGGCGTCTGCGACCGCAACACCGTGCCCTCAGGTAGGGGCGCTGCGGGCTGCTCCGTGCCGGGGGGGGAAGGGGCCGGGGCCGGTGGCGGCAGCGCCGGGAGCCGGGGACGCTCCGCTGGGGCTTCAGTTACGCTGAGGCGGAGGGTTACCGGCGGGAGGGGGCAGCGGGGCCGCGTCCGAGCGGTGTCGGGGGGCTCCCGTCACCTCGGGGGGAAAATACGCGGGGGGCGCGGGGCGGTGCCAACCCCGCGGGAGGACAGCGCGGCCTCCGGCGGCCCCGACGGCAGCGGCCGGAAGCAGGGCTCGGCTCGGGGGAGCGGCGGTCACAGCTCCACACTCCCCCCGAAGTGAGCTCCATCAGCCGCATCCTGCGGAGCAAGTTCGGGAAAGGCGAGGAGGAGGAGGCCGAGCTGGAGAGGAAAGAGGCGGAGGAAGGAGACAAGAAGGCGAAGCACAGCATCGACGGCATCCTCAGCGAGAGAGGTAACTCCCGCACCCGGGAACTGCGGCGGAAGGTGGGGGTGGGGGGCCGGGTGGCATTTGGTCCGACCGGACCCGGTCCAAGCAGGGAGATGCGCGAGGGGCGGTCGGGCCGCCGGGGGAAGGTTCTGTGCTGCGGGGCCTCAACGGGGGGAGCTGCCTTCAGCCTGGCGGCCGCGGTCACGCAGTGCGGATGCTTCTCTGTAAAGGCTGTGAAAAGTTTGTGCTGTGTTGGTGTGTGCTGGGCCGGGCCGGGGGCTGCGGGGAAACGGCCGTACCGGCTCCGTCGGGGCTGCGGAGGGGCGGCCGGGCCGGGCTGGGGCTGAAAGTGGCGGCCCGGCACAGGCACAGCGCTGGGGAAGGCGAGACAAAAGTACCAAATGAGCTGGTCAAACATTTGTACAACTTCTCCAGCTTTTACAAAGAAGGCCTTCTATACACAATCTACACTTGGAGATGAACTTGGAAAACAAAGAGGGGAGAGTCCATTGAAACTCACACTTTGGCTTTGCGTAGACAAAGCTCCAGCTAGCAGCAGCTTGATGTGAACAAAGGAAGGCAACCTTTTTATAATTCAAGGAGAAAAGAAGAGAAAACAGCCTCACAAAAGGCCGAGAAAAGACATTATGGACTTGCAATGAGGGATGAATTATTCAATGAGCCCCTAATAGCTGATGCTCCACACAGTTTTATGGACTCTCCACCGTGGAAAAAGTGCTGTTCGTACCTACAGAATGTTTGTGGTAATTCCAGACATCTGGAGGTGCTGAGAACCGGTCAGGAAGGATAGCAAAAAACTCTTTCTTTAAAGCAGGCTATCCCCCCGTATTGTAGCAACAAACCCGAGGGCGCTCCTCAAAGTTGCTCTGTGGCTCCGTTCTTAAAACTCCATCTTCGTGTGTCTGTGTGTGGGTTTGCGTAATGCACACATGGGAGTTGTTGACGGGGACTCTATGAGGGCCAGAAGGCCCAGGCTGAGTGCCTCTCTGTGCCCTTATGTGCACATGGCTGTTCCCTCGGTGCCTCCTGTGATGGAGAGCTGTACTGAGGGCGAAATGTTGAGCTCGGTGTCCTGGTTATTAACTAACAACGAGCTGTTCTGCTTTCCCGAATATCTGAGCAGAGGTTAAAAACAGCAGATAGGAAACTTTGATAACACTCCAGCTTTATGGAGCAGAGTGATTTACAGTGGCAGAGGGGGAACAAAAAAAACCTATCGATTTAGCCCACCTCTCTGCTTCTCTGTAAAATAGCCACCCCAGGCTCTGTCCACTCGTTGGGGTTCCCTGTCTCTGGATCTGGGCCCTGGAGCTCCCCTGGACCTAAGTTGGAGCTGTCCCCGCAGTTAACAGCAGGATTCCCTTGAGCAGAATGGGCTGTACCACCCTGTGCTGTCTGTGTGTGCTTGTGGGCTGGGTACTGGTTCAGCTGAGTATGGCAATAGGAGGGAGGATCAGCTCCCCCCACAACCACTGCTGCTACCCATATAATCCTGTTTCATTTTGTTATGGAGTGGCCAGTGTGCTACAGTGAGAGTGCTGCTGAGAGAGAGAACTTGTTGCTGTGCGTGTGCCTTGCTCTTATGGTATGCTATAGGAACAACATAGCCCATTGCAGGAGCAAAACAGCCCTAAAATGGGTTTGCCCCTCCTTGCAAAGTCTGGCAGAAAAGAGAAGTTCTGCTTCAACTCCCATTGCCAACAGAGGAGTGAAGGCTCCACTCTGCCCACACAGGCACCCGGCCCTGTGCTTGTCACTACAGTGGCTGCAGAGCACCAGGGTTGTAGGTACTGTGGTGGTGGTGGCTGTGTGTGGGGCTGGGTGACAGCATTGCTTCCAGGGAATGGTGCAGGAGAACCCAACACTGTGCTCAGTGCTGTGTGCCCTCGGCAGCAGTGCACAGTGCTGCAGGGTGGGGAGAGTGCAGTGTGCTGGGGTGCTCCATGACCTGCGCTGTGCCCGTGGTGGGGTGGCACAGGGGCTGCAGGGTGTGATGATGCAGGTATTAGCTTGGCTGGAAGTAAGTGAAGCAGATTTCCACTGACTTTAAAGTCTGCTGATTCCCTGTATAGGACTTGGGGCATTCTTGCAGCAGTGGAATCAGAGAAGAGAAAAACAGCCTTTTAAATAACATGTGGCAGGAAGCACCTCACCTGGCTTGGGGCTTCTCCCTCTGCCGCTGCTCTTTACCTTGCTCTCTTGTACCCCTGGCAGACGTCACATGTGCTGCACTACTGCTCTGCTGCTGATGCTGTCCTCTGCCCTGGTCTAGGGGCATGGATTTGAAGCACAGCCTGGCTGTCATGGCACCTATCTGCCCGACCGTGGCTCTTTCACAGCCTATCTGTTTTTCTTGTGGGCATGACGCGTTTTTCTTAACTGCCCAAACCGTAAAGGCAGCACATGAAGGAGAAACCTCAGAGCCTTTATATGGCACGGGGGGCCTATTTTTAGAATGAGAGCTGCGGGGAGGGACGGCTCGGAGCTCGCATCCCACGGCCGCTGTGTGCCCGCTGCTGGGAGCGCCGCGCCGGGCCCGGCCTCAAAGGGGCTCTGTTAGCGGCCGGAATTGGCCCCCGGGCCCCGTCCCGCGGATCCTCCCCCAGTCATGCGCCCGCAGAAAGGGCCCTACTCATCCCCAGCGCTGCTCCGGGAGCGATTCAGGCTGCAGCAGGCTAAATTGACTCCTTTCTTTCCTTCCACTTTCATCTCGCACCAAACCCTCCCCCCTCGCCCTCCCTTTCCTCTTTTCTTTTTTTTTTCCTTTTCTTTTTCTTTTTTTTTTTTTCTTTCCTCCCTGTGCCCGAGGCTCACATTAATACGATTTCAGCACCATCCCTATTTTTGTGTGTATGTGGGGAGCTTGGCGGAGGGGGGGCCGTAAAGGGCCTCAGCACAAAGCGAAGTGCTGCTCAGCTGCAGTGCTGTTCCTGTTCATGAGTTTGGGGAAAAGCATTTCTGCTGTGCACTGTAATGGAATTAGAGGACAGATGCTGCCTGTGCGTGGGACACGCGACCACCGGCCCCAGCTTAAATATTTAGATGCAGTGTTACAATCAGCAGCTTGATGCATGGGCTGTGACGCGGTGCCATGTGCTCTGGAGGGCACAGGGCTGGCGCGTGCTGCGAGGAGGGCTGCTCTGTGCCTGCAGCCCCTTGGGGTTAGTAACGCTGCTGAACTGCTATGGCAGATGATGGAGGGGAGGACTGCCCTCCTTCTCTGCCCTGCGGGGAGCTGCCCCCAACCCCAGGTGCTCCTTGTCCCTGCTGCAGTCCCTGAAGTGACACCCAGCTGCACCTGCCCACCCGGTGTGGGGGTCTCACTCGTGTTTGGGCACTTGACCGACACAGAAATAGTTCCTAAAGCTTTGGAGCAGAATTGCCCCATTTCTCTGAGCTCAGGCACTGAGAGCAAGGGCAAACCTTGCTTCGGCAAATGTTGGGATCACTTCCCATGAGTTTACCCGAGTTTGTACCCAAGCCTGCTTCTGATTGGATTGCTCCAAAACTGTTAATAATTGGTTGAACTTAGTGTAATTCTGAAAGGACAGGGATTGGAGTCTGAAGGGCTCACTCCCAAACTGTGGTTTTTGTCCCTGTCTTTGTGACTTCTCCTGTGATTGCCAAGTTGTTGCCATCAGCAGGAATGCACTGCAGCAGAGCTCAGGATGTGAGGTGGGTTTTGGGGTGGCTGCGTGCACCCCGTGGGATGTGAGGAGCCCCAGTGTAAGCGTCCATTCACATGTGCTTCTTTTCTGTGCACGGGGCAGGACCAGGGCCTGAATCCATCCTGCTCTGCTCAGAGCCACCATGCCGGGCTCAGGGTGCATGTGCTGTACCAGCAGGTCTCACTGGGGCAGGGATGTCAGCAGCTGCTTGTGCAGCAGTGACGATGGCATCAGCAGACAGACAGAGATTTTAATTAGATACAAAATTAATTAGAGATTAATGCTGAAATTAGAAGTTGATGCTGATTAAATCCTTATGACACTTTTTGGGGTCTAAGTGGTACTTTTCAGTTCAAGCGGATGCTTTTATCTGACTCGGGAAGGGTTCAGTTCTGATGGCTTCTGTGTTAGGTTCACTTATTGATAAGGGCTGGAACAGTGCTGAGACAAGAGGAGCCCGTAAAATTGATAGTGATAAATTACGGCGGGTCCCCAGGGCTGTGTAATAAAACTGCGTTGGGAAATGGAGCAGAACTACAAAGCGCTCTCTGGTTAATTTAAGGAGAAATTGAGTGAAACGTGAAGCAGTAAATCATAGCGCTCCACTCAGTGTGGATTTCTCCATGTAAACGTCACTTTAAATCCTATGTGACACACGTGTGTGGCTACAGAGAGGGGAGAACATAGCAATAAAAATGCAGGACCCGTCCCAGCGTTCCCCACTTGTTGTGCTCTGGCTACTAAATGGGAACCGAGCTCAACGCAAACCCTGCTCTGCTCCCCTTCGCCGCAGTGTTCCTGCCCCACGCTGCTGCACTAATTCACCTCCAGTCACTCCCCCAAGAAAATGAAAATGGTGTGAAATGTAATGAAATTAAAACTCACTGCAGGCACATTAGTGCCACTGTGTGTCATGTGCCGAGATTATTTGGTTAGCGGGGTTTGATGCGCTGCTGACAGCTCGTTTGTTCACTGGTAAATAAAGGTTCGGGGCGATTAACAGTGTGCATATATAACGAGTGGGACAGTAAAAGGCAATTAAGCAGTCGGTGCAATGTCTTATCTTGCTGGTTGCCCTACAGTTGTTTTACAACCAGGAATTAAAATCTGAAAAGGCGCTTTGCGGTGTCGCTGGCCAAATATTGATTAAGTGGTGTTTGCGATGCCATTGTTACAGACAGAAAGGGCACCGTTCTGCCCCGCGTGGTTCATCTCCCATTGTAATCGATGCTTAACCTCTGGGATCAAAGGGATCGTTGCAGTTTATCTGTCCTGGAAAATCCTTCTTTGTTCCTAAACCCGTAAGGATTAATGGTCAAGTTGTCTTTAATGACACGGTGAAATTTGGATGGAGTCCTTATTCTGCATGGTCTGCTGGGTGTACGCACTGTACACAGTTTTGTGGGGGACTTTTCTTGAGCACTGTTGGATTTGCGTTTGTGTGAATACACTGTTTTTAGTACAGAGTGCGCTGAAACTTTGCTAAAACCTCGAGTCTTAATGAAGCTGATTTGGATGCATATAATTTTATGGGTGGATGTTGTCTGAAGAAAATTGGGTTTTTCTGTACTAAATTGGAAAGATAAATAACCAGGGGCTGCTGCTGAAAGGAAGAGTTTGGGTTGGAGGAGCTGCCAGAGCCAGGTGCTCAGCACAGAGTGTCCCAGTGAGCTGCAGTATCTCTGTGTGCTTCCTTTGCAGCTATGATGGCTGCACAGTCCCTCCCCAGACTACAGGGAGAGCTGAGCCTGTGCTGCAGGGCAGGCAGGATCACATGTGATCGGCTCCTTCTCACCCTACTGAAAGCTGTGCTTGTTGCAGATAACAAAATGTGTCCCACCAGCCCCACAGCAGAGGAGGCTGTGCAGCTTGGATGTGTTGTGTTGGCCTGTGCTGATGCTGTGGGATCTCAGCTGGGTGGAAGTCTGTGAGCAGGAGGTGCCGCTGCTGCCACCCCAGGCACAAATGGAGGTCCATGCACAGTGGCCGGGAGCCGGGTAGGGCCAGAGAGCCCCTCCTGGCTGGTATCTGGTATGCATGCCTGAGCCTCAGGTGCTGTGGAGGGAATCAGCAGAGTAAGAGCTGAAAAGGGTTGTTTTTAGTCATCGGTTTCTCATTCTTTCTTAAACACGCTGTTCTTCTTTTGTGTGAACAAAGTGTCATCCTGTGTGTGCTCTGTGAGTGCCCAGCTCCTTAAGAAGACGCGTAGCCCCAGAGCAGCAGTTACTATTCTTTGACAGCATTTTAGGTTTGTGTTTCAGTTTAGGTTTGTGTACAGTGCAGATGCAGCTCTCTGGTTTGAGCAGGAGCTGTGGGGAGGGCAGCGATGTGCGCTCTGTTCCGATTTCTGACGCTTTGTTGGTATGGATATGTGCCTGGATGTAAACTTTCTGCCAAGTGTGACCAACTTCTTTCATGCACGTGTCCATATATGGACCCGCCTTAAGGATGCTTACATTCACGATATGCTCACATTGGATGCGGCTCTGAAAGTGCCTGTGTAGTGATCTCTTTCTCAGATGTAGCACCACACAGATTGCTGCTCTGAGCTGGCACTTTGCAGGCACTTGTCTGGCCCCCTCAGACCTCATTCACCTTATTTAATGAGCAGTGCTGCTCAGCCAGTGCGGTGCTGCAGAGGTTCCCTCTTGGTGGCGGCTGTGACGCAGGTGTCCTCTCCCATGCTGTGGGACAGGGAACTCCTGCAGCCAGAGTGCTGCTGCTGGCATGTGAGCGGAGCCATGGCGTTGACACAGCAGTGGCATCTCCTGGGTAGCTCCAGCGGGCACTGAGCAGCTCCCCTCTGCAGGAGAGCTGTTTGAGGAAGGGCTGCCCACACAACCAGTGGGCTGTTTGCATGGGTGAGCATTGAGCCTTCTCAGCATGCTGCTTGGGAAGGAGGTCTGCAGGGTTTTGTAGCATGTATGGTGCAGAGAAGGGCACAGTGTGCTCCTGGTCTGGGTATTTATGGTAGCAGTTATGCATGTGGTGCACGGCTTAACCATGCTCTTCGCCATGACCTGTGGAACAGGCAAATACAAGCAGAAAACAGCTGGGAATCAGCTCAATCTGTTGCTCTGTTCAGGGGTTGTGCGGTGAATGCCACAGATAGGAAATGCCCAGTGGGTTCCCTCTGCAGTACCACCAACAGGAGCAGACCTGCTGCCTGCAGCACTGGTGGGTTCCAGCACAGCGCTCAGGATGGCAGCCGCACAGCAAGGCACACAGCCGCCTGTTGCTTTGGCACCCGCTGTCAAGTTCCAGTGAACTCAGAGCTGTCAGACCTTGTGCTGGGCAGTGTGGCTTTGAGGATCCTCTTGGAGTTGTGGGACGGCAGGGAGACCCATGGGGTGTGTGGGGTTGCTGCTTCCGGCAGCAGTGTGAAATGGCCGCACGCAGCGGACATCTTGTACTTCTTGCTGTCTCCCTCTCAATCTGTGTAACAGGGGCCCCTGGTAGATGCACATCCCCAACTTTCTGCGGGGCAGTGCAGTTGCTCAGGGTGGGATGGGGAGACAGGATCTCATTGCATCCCAGAGCTGCTCGCTTGCTCAGACCCAGCAGGATGTGGCAGCGCTGAGATCTGTCTGTTGGTCAGTGAGCATTCTGACATGGTAAGAGGGCACAGTGTGACAAGCAGAGCAAATTGAGAAGAGCTGTTTTAGCAAGCTGAGCTTAAAAGTTTTCTAACATGTGATTTAGCAAAAAAGAAAAAAACATCATCTGGCTGCATGCTGCACACAGCTCTGTGACCCACGCTCTGTTGGGGCGGGCAGGATGTGGGGAGCACTCCTCAGGTCAGTGTGTGGCACCTCGTGGGCTGAAGGCTGCGCAGCTCTCCTGTCCTCAGCTGCACTCCTCCTCGTCTTTTGATCCCAACCGATGGTGCCAGCAGGATTTTGGGAAGGAAACTGGGAGCTCCGGTCTGAATGGCTGTGGGAGCCAATGTAGCTGGCACATAAGGGCTGCGCTCCAAACTCTCAGAGGTCCCTCAGTTGGGGATGAACTTAAAGCAAAGCAAGTCTCAAAGTCACTGCGCTGCACTGGCAGTGCAGAGGATGGGGTGATGACTGATGGTGGAAGTGTCTCTCATTCTGACATCAGAACAGCTGTGTCAGCCCAGGGATAGTACAACAGAGGCAAAAGCATAGAGCAGGTGTTGAACAAATCCCAAATACACTCAGAGTCCAGCCGGAACTGTGGTTACACAGAAAGGACAGAGTCCAGGGTAGGGCACTCTGCTGGATGCTCCCAGCCCTCTCCACGCTCTGTAGGAGGCATTGTGGTCACCATCATGCTGTGAAGGCAGTGGTCACACCCGAGGATGCTCCTCTCTGTGTCAATGCCCCAGGTCTCCCTGCTCACACAGCTGCTGCAGTGGGTGCTGCAGCGCCCACTGTGTGGGAAGGGGGCTGCTGTGAGCACCTGCATTGGGTTTTACCAGGCTTTTGGCAGTGCTGAGGTAAGCACGGTTGTTTATCTTTGGGGTGGGACAAGGGAGCTTCTTTATACCCTTCTTGAGTAGGAAAGAGTGATTCTGTGACTTGTGTTTGTAAGCAAACAATACCCCTACACAGAAACAAACAAGAAAAGAGTGGTCACGGCAGCATAAGCACGAGGAGAGTGAGGTTTGGTTTGCATGGGGACAGCTCTGGCCTGGTATACACACTGTCTGAGAGCTGCTCTGCAGTGTCGGCACAGACTCCTGGTACTCCCATGCCCCATCCCAGCCCCCCAGCAGGAAGGAATGCTGCGTCTTGATGGAATCTTACTAATTAGTTTTTTTTTTCCTTCTGTTGCTGTGCATCCAGGCAGTGTGTGCAGTGGGGAAGGGCTGGAGCGTAGGACACGTGGTGGCTGTGTCAGCTGCTCCAGTTTGGGCAAATCCTGCTCTGTGCATCTTTGCTCATTTGAGATTGGAACCATATATTTTCTGCTCTGAATGGTGTTTCCAAGTGTCTGGGATGCAGAAGTCAAGAGTTGTGCAGGATCGTCTGCTGAAACTTCAAGCTTGGTGAACAATGTTCTCTTCCATGGAGAAGCACTGACCACATAGGTGTGAGAGCTGAGCCACGGTATGATCAGCAGAGCACAGCAATTACCAGGATGTGCTTGTTGCTGGGCTGCCTATGGATAGCTGCAGTTGTTTGCAAACGTGCAGTGGAAAATGTACTGAATAATGTATGCAAATGGTCTCTGGTTCAAGCAAGTGCTTGGTGCTTGAAATCTGTGTGGTTACAGCTGGGCACAGGCTGTTCTCTTCTAGCACTGGATTGTGATCAGTAAAGACATAAAACTTCTGCAAAGCTGCTGAAAACACTTTATAATTATTTTTTCTATTTGGGTGTTTTACTAAACCCCCCCCATTAAGACAGAAATATGAGCTTAACGGAGAAAGAGACAAAATCAATAAAAGCATTTAAACCATTTGCATTGATAGTATTTCTGTCTTGAAATAGCAGCTTTCAAAATCTTCCTTGCAAAGGAGAATGAACTTCTGTGGTGGCATTTGAGGCAGGTGTTGGGGATGGGCTGCATTGGTTTGATTTAAAACTCCTGAAGCAACAGCAATCTGAAAGCAGGAGGGAGTTTCGTGCTCAGCTGGGCTGGGGAAGCACAGCCTTCCCAGGGTGGGAATGGCAGTTCTGCTGCACGCTGCTGTCTGTTTGCAAAAGTAATACAAAGAGCTTACAGGCAGAGTAGGTGCCTCAGGGAAAAGGCTGGGTTTTTTGTTTTGTTTTTGTAATGAACAAATGATCTTATGGCTTAGCATCAGTACACCCTGAAGAGAGGTGTGTTTAAAAGTTAGATTCGAGAGCTTTTGTCTGGAGAATAATACACTTGGTGGAAAGAGCGGCACAATGGAGGGCTTTTCTTCCAGTTCTGTATGGGTGAGCATCAGTCAGCCACGGAAGAACTTCAAAAGCCAAAGGAAAAGCTGTCAGGCTGCCCCAATCCCTATAGGTTTCCCTGAGGTGAGGGGAGAGCTGGTGCTGGGCAGCAGCACAGGAGGCAATGGGCGGTGCGCACTGAGGCACCAGCTGAGCCCCTCCATCCCCACCGCACTGATGCACTGGTTGGGAAGCTGTTAGGCTGTCCCATCTCTCATATCTTGTGCTGCTGGTTCCTGAAGGTTGAGGAGTCCTTTCTGTTGCTGGAAGCGATGTAGAGTGGGAAGCTGTGTGTGAGGTGCTTCCAAGGGCATGGCTGGCAAGGACATGGATGGTGGAGCACCGAGGTGCCTTCCTGTAGCAGGCAGCAATTTGTCGTGCTGTCTTCGTGGAGTGCACTTGGTGCCGGTTTGGTTTAAGCCCGAAAAAGGATGGTGGTGGTGGTACTGGGCTGTGGTCCCACACTGTGTTCTTGTCTGGGGCATTTGACTGAGCCAGGGGCATCTTCGTGCTGTTGGTGCTCACCCAGTTAACTCTGCGTTTGGTGTGGAAACAGAACTGGGTAAATACAACCTTGGTTTTCAGTAATTTGTATGTTTATGGCTTCAAAAATGGAGAACAAAACTTCAAGGTGAGGTGGAAGACCTTTTTGCATGCATTCATTTAGCTCAAACCCATCAGGCATGGTTAGGTGTCCTTGACATCAGCCAGGCCATTGGAAGGAAATGGCTTCTGTGAGGTTTGGGTTGGAAGCGGATGACCTGCTGAGCACAGCCACAGCTGCGGCACCACTGGCTGCAATACGTGGGGGCACACCTATGGGCTGCTCTGAGGTGACAGCCCGAGCTGACAGGAAAGGCAGCCTCTGGGTGAAGACAGCAAATTTAAGCCAACCAAATAGCATTTCTAAGGATTATTTCTATGAGAAGGTGGGTAAGTACTGCGTTGAGGATTGCAGGTGAGCTCAGGTTCATTGCTGAGAGAGGTTAGGTTAGCAGACAGACACGGTGCCTGTATTCAGCAGGGACCACAGAGTGAAGGTGGAAGCAATTGTAGAAAACGCTCGTCTGAGTGGGTGCTGGATTATAGCCTAAAATGCACAGCAGTGCTCTTCTTTTGGTTGTTTGGTTTTTTGCTTTTGGGGTTTTTTTTTTGTTTGTTTATTTGTTTGTTTTGGCTGTATGTAAAGGATAGTGTAATGCCACCTACATCTCCAAAGATCACATCTGTGAACTATCTGTTACAATTAATTTATCTTTCATTTTGGAAAAAAAGGTGGAAGAAGAAATAGGGATTAGAGCAAAAAATGGGGCGTTGGGTTTGGATTTGGTACAGCATTGTCAGTGGGATTTTAGTTTTTTGAAAGTAAAGGGAAGAGGAGTGCTCTGGTTCTGGTCCTGCTCTGGGCTGACAGCCCCTCCCTGCAGTGCCTTTGGCTGTTGCTTTTTGCATCAGCTGCGCAGAGCTCACAACCCTGCAGGCTTGGGAAGCCTTCAAAAATGGTCTGCATAAGTGGGAACTAAGTTCTCTTTTTCCAGCTCTTACCATTTTAGTATAGCATTTGTGAACGTGATTATGTCTGTACTGTTATCCCCAAAGCATTTATGCTCTTTGAACGGCATTTGCTAGACAAACGTGTGTATTTTTGTCCTATTCCTTTTCCTAATCTAAAACAGTGTCGGTTACCTAGAAATTGAGGGAGGGAAGAGCTCACAGCACACGTGAGCCGGGGCTGTGCGTGGCACTGTCAGTGCCCCGATGGGCCTCGGGGTGACGCTCTGACTCCTGCCTGGGATGTCACACCTGTGCAGATGTACACAGACGTGACCTGGAGCCGGGGCAGAGCTGCGTCCTACCGGGCACGGTGCTCGGCAGCCAGAGGGAAAGCCACCTGCCCGTTTGGGTGGTGGGTGTATTTACGGCTGTTAAGCAAAGCTGGAGCTGCTTTTATTAGCTTTATTAGCAAAAGGATGCAAATGAGGGACTATATGCATACCTTAAGAAAAGGTGGTTTGGCTACTCGGAGAGCTTGCTGTCAGCACCCATCAGAGTCGAAATTACAGAGGAAAAAAACCCAAGTTTCAAACAAAGTCCAACCCTATGCCTATGTTGTGCGCGGTGGATAATTTAGGAAAAGAGGCTGGATCCTCTAGAACGCTTCTCTGGCACCTCTCCATGCGAACACCGTTAATGTCCTCTGAGACATTTGGTGCTTTTTCTTCCGACCAGCTCAGGAGGTTGTGCAGATCAGGAGCCCCGGGGCTCGGCTTCCGGCTACCGAGGGGCAGCGTCGTCACATCGCGGCACGGAGGGCAGCGTTTGGTCCTGAGGAGACGAAAGGAACAGCTCCAACTGCACAGAATTGCTCATTCAACTTTTTACTGAACTAAACGTTTTTATTCGTTAGCTTCTTAATTTTGTTAGTAATTTTTCGACTCTTACAGTTAGCAAAGGAAGATTAAAGAGCGGATTTTTCCCCCCCTTTTTTTGTTAATTTTAAGACAAACGGAATGTATTCAGAACGAATATTTCCCCGGAGGGTTTCTGTCTCTGAGGTGCATTCAGATGGCGAGATTGCCGGCTCCTCGGAGACCTGCATTTCTCGCTCCTGAGAGCATCCTCTGGAGGACCGACTGGGGAAAAAGTCAGCAGTTGTACTTTCGCTTTCCTTTCGGACCGGTTAGCACACAGCAGTCAGCGTAGGGGGGAAGCTGCCAGCTTCTCTCAGAAGGAGACAAACAGCTTACGCTCATTTTTAATAGAGCAGCGTTCCCTTCCCAGCCGTGCGGGGTTTGCGATGGCTGAATGCAGTCTGCCGCTGTGCATCACGTCGCGCCTCTCCCCAGCTGTACCCACTGCCACAGTCTGCTCTGCAGCTCTGCCACCCCAAAATGGTGTGGAGAGCTAGCAGGCAGCGTGGCACAAAGCAGCTGCCTATAGCTGGGCAGTGGTTTGAAGTAAGGGCGTGAATATTAATTCTTTTGGAGCTGCTGGTTGCTTATGTGGAGTGTGAGGCTGCTGCTTTCTCCTTGCTGCACTCCTTTGTTTCGTTGCGCTCTCGTCCCCTTGCTGCACAGCCTCTGCAGGGGCACTGCGGGGACTGGCTGTGGAGCACGCTGCTCCCCCAGCACTTAGCCTGACATTAACTGAAATCCCCTCTGCTCTGCAAGTAGATGAAGCAGCGGCTGCTGGAGTGAAGGTAGGGCTGGGGGGGGGGGCGGTGGTGTTTCAGTGCTGTATTTGCTCCAGGAGGATTTCTGGGGCTGACCAAAGTTTTCGGTGAGGTTACACTCGGTGTCACTGAAATTTAAATAGATGCTGGGAGAGTGGCTTTGTGCATTACCTCGAGTTACGCTGCTGTCAGTCATCTGCAGGGGAGAAAGAAGGAAAGGAAGGTGTAACTTTAAGCACACACTGATTTGTTCTTATTACATAACAAAAGTCTATTTCTTTATCATGTTATCGTTCAGTTAATAAAAATTAGCTACAATAACAGTACCAACTTAGAAACCCCTCCAAGTCCGGGGGATTTTCTTTCACAATGAACATGAATACTGTTCAGAAATACAAACAGTCAAAGGATAACTTTAGGTCTGAAAGAGAAACCTGGCAAGGGTAATTGAATAAGCCTGGATCTCCTGAATATGTCATGGTGAGTGCAGTCAACATGTCATAATTAGGTTTATTGAGGGCCATTCCAACAATCTGCTTCTATTCTTCCTGCCTTATTGTCCACAGCTAGGCAAATAGCCAGGGGACAAAAGGAATCAAGTGCTGACAAAACATGAAAGAGGAAAAAGATTTAGCTGCTTTTATCAAAGAAACTGAGAAGGACTTTGTGTAAATAAAGTAAGTAACTGGCCATCCTGCATTTAGGCAATGCCGTTTTCATTAGAATTAATTCTTGACATATTGGAAGGGTTCCAAGGGAAGGATTTCTACTTCTGACAAGTTTAATTTGTAAATTAAAAACAGTTGGTTAAACATGAGCCGCCATCAACAAAACTTAACTGAAGCCATACATGGGCAAGTCCTAAGCAGGTGAAAAAGAGAATTACTTTGAAAACAAAGCATCCCCCAAAATTATGCAAATTCTGATTACTTCATAACAAATGTTTTCTATTGAGACGTTCAGCAGCATAGCTGTTGGGAAACTTTGTTTGCATCCTATTTGTTTTCCTCTTAAAATCCAGTTGGCTTGCTCAGCAGTCTCTGCTTGTTCTTTGCGGTGCATCAGAAGTGACCCCAGTGTGTTGAGTTGTTTGGGGGACTGAAGTTCTGCCGTGCTGAGAACAGAGCTGCGATCCAGGTGGGTCCTTCCTGCCCCTCCTCCAGTCCTGTCCGAGGCAGTGACGCTGTCACCTGTCTGCCAGTGACAGACATCGGGCTGTTAAGAACCGGTGGTTTGGGTAAGACCAAGTGAAGGTGCTGCTTCGGGCTGGGGGTTGTGAGGAGCAACTTCTCGTGGGGCCCCGCAAGCTCTGTGCTGGTTAATGGAGCTGGGGTGGGCTGTGGGCACACTGCATCATGGCGTGGGCTTGGGGTCACAGTGATGCTCTCTGCATTGTAGAGAATTAACATATGGTCGCATTTTTCTTCTCTTGTATTGCTCTTAATTTTCCTCAGAGACAGTTGTGTTATATGCGTGAAAACCAGGAGCCTCTTTTCTATAACTGTTTGAAGTGTTTGTTTTCTGATAAGTTTGTCACTGACCGATTCCAGACCAAAAACTTCAAATCCTTTTGTGAATTTGGACTTAAGGTTAAGCAGATGTACCATGGAAAAAAAAATGAGGATTTTCTTTTTTTTTTAAACCTGCCTCCCATGACACCTTTGGAATGGCTAGAAATTAAATAGCAAGGCTGAAATTTATAAACACAAATTCAAAGCAGAAGATTTTAGGAAATGCACCTGAAGTCTTTTGGTAGTTGTAGGGATGTGGCTCTGATCTGAGCTGGAGTCAGCACCGTCTTGTTTACCTGGGAGTTTTCCTGTAGACTCCAGTCTGAGGAATTCAGCCTTGGCTTTGAGCTTTTGTTTCCTACAATCCTTTTGCTTTTCAGCTTCTGTGTTCTTTTAAGAGTTTTAAGAGCTGGATGCTGAATTCTGTTCAGAACGACTGTACCTTAACCGAACTGCTGTCTCAGTAACGTGTTGCTCTCCTAAATAAAGAAGATCCCGAGATTTGTTAAATTTTTCTAGCAGAAGGCAGGGGCTGGGCAGGTACACGGGGGCAGGAGGTACACGGGGATGTTCCCAACTGCACAAACTCCATGAAGAGTGCTCTCATGGACACGATTTGCCCACAAGCTTTAAGCTGGCTGAGCATCAGTGCTGTTTGTATTGGGAATTCTGCACTGGATGTGACGTAGGGAAGGCACAGATACTGTTCAGGATTTGGGTTTCAGTTGGTCACTGACATGGCTGGGAAACTAAGCAGCAGAGAGCAGGCTGTGTTGTTTCCAAGTTCTACTTGGGCACTTGTGTTCTCTGAATATAAGATTATATGATGACTGGTAAGGACTAAAGTCATAATTTTAATTAACTGTTCATTATATGTATTTCCTTATTTTGCTCACTGGTGATAATAATTATGTAAAACCACTGGCAGCACTGAATTACTTTGTGTAGCATTGGCTGCTGAAGCTGCAGATAATGTAAGAAACTGGATAATGGGAATTTGAAGACCGATGATTAAGCTATCGAGATTACAACCAAAACCAGAAATAATATTGAAAACATGACAAAAACTGGAGAAGAGTTGAGCCAAGTTATCACAAAACTGTTTGTGTCACAAAGCTTCCAGGAAAGCGCTGTGGAGGAGAACATGTGCTGACTAACCCAGATAATTGCAGGGTGTAGGGATGGCTGTGGGTACATCCTTGCCAGGTGTGAAGTGGCTCATAGCCATGAATGGTGCTTCATTGCTTTAGGTCCCAAAGAATTTATGTAAGATAAAGTGTAAGAAGTCTATTTCTTGTGTTTCAAATTTTATGGTGGTTCGTCATAATTCAGTAATGATAGCAAAGAGTTCCTTTGGCTCATGAAATACAGTGACTTAGCTATTTTTATGGTAGCCAATATCTGAGATGGCTTTACTAATATTTTTATTCCACTTGTCATTTAGGTTATTCTAGAGCAGCTGGTACCATAACACTGAGTGTTACTCATGGGAGCTGGAGGGAAGGTCAGTCAAAATTAGCAGTCCATTTAATAGATGGTGGTGTTGGGTTTTTTGTTTTTCGAATGTATAGGAGTAAAGCGGTGTTACCTAAAGGTAGAAGACAGAAATCCTCTGAACTGTTTTATTTTGTTGGATTGGTTCTTAGCACATTCCAAATACAAAGTCTGACCATTGGGCTGTGTGCTCCAACTCCTGATGCCTCTTTGAGTTTGTCACTTGCATAATTACAGTCAGGGATTAAAATTGTGACACTTTACTGCATTTCTAAACGGTGTTAATTAATACTAGCAGTTAGTATCAAAGGAGTTCTGTCCAACTGTGCACACCATTGTGCTTCTGGGCAAGAGAGGATAGTCTGTGGTTCTGGTGATTATTGAAATAATGTGATGATTGTGGTGGGTGTGTGGGGAGGCATGTGGCTTGCACCAGTTTTGTCCTGATGTGAGTGGGGCTGTACCCGAGCCTCAGCTCGGCCCTGACACTGCATTGATCCCACAGCCCTGCTTGTGCACATGGTACGTGCACACATGGATGATGCATCGCTGCCTACAGGCATATCACCTCCACTCACATCTCCAAGCATTGTGTACTGCAATTTCACTTGATGTGGTTCAGCAGGGCTGGGCTGCAGAGCAGCGGGATGTGCTGGGATCTGTAGAAGGGGAATTCCAACGGGGCAGCGTGTCTTTCTCTGCCATTAACAGTGTCACACAGCCTAACGGACAGCCATGTCTGAGTGTGAAGGACAGAGGTTCCAGCTGGATGTGCAGGGTCAAAGTTCTTCACGTCCTGATGAGTACCAAAGCCCAGGACTGAGCCATGTGGGTCAGCAGTGGGAACCCTGCACAGTGTGGGTAGGGCGAATCCTCCCAGCAGGGTGCACACCGGGGGAAGTTCAGGGGTGTGCAGTATTAATGAGAGACTCTTCTCTGAAGGATGGGGGCTGAAATGCAGTATGAGCTTCTCTGGGTGCTTGCACTCCTGCAGCCTTCTTACTTATGGGAGATGCTGGCCTGATTCCTGCCATGAATGCACTCCTAGGCACTCTTACACTGCACTGAGTATAGCTAATCCTCTTTCATGGGGGGATAACTCTGCTGCAATAAAACGACCTTGTATTTGTTAAGTAAGTTATTATTTCTGTGCAAAGAGAAGCCTGAGTCTATAAATAATAAGTCAGAATTTATAAAGAGGACACCTGTGAACTTCTTGTTTCTGTATACTGGCATTGTGGCTGTAATTGCATTACAATGTATGCTAAAGCTGCTCATTTTAATTTTATATCTCGCCATTTTAAAGAGAAAATAGAAGACTCCATAGGTAGGATTAAGAAGCTGAGTAAGTTTTCTTAGTGCAGCTTCATAGGCTTCAAATGGGCAAAACCAGGCAGTCAAGCAAACGGAATCCCCAGGGCTGGAGCTCTAAAACAAAGTATCTCGGGTCTTTGGGCAGTGAATAACGCTGAACACCGCATCTGGACACGACACCGAATGCATAGCAAAATGTACGTCAGTAAGTAATGTAGGTACAGAGTTTATTATTCCACGGGCACTGCAATGCTAACACTGGATGCGCCCGGCCGCAGGAAACAAACGGAATCGAACGGGCGAGGTCAGCTTGCCGATTGCCGGCTCCTTCCACGCAGGCAGATAGAGGGATTTTTTTCCAGCGCTATCCGGAAAGGACACCATTGCAACAATTTGTGTGTTTGGGCTGGGATGAGGAGGGAAAGCTGAAGCGAAAAGATCTGTTTCTCTTTTGTGTGACGGAAGGAGGGGAGGAAGGGGCCGCGGCTCCGCGGGGTCGGTGCCCGCCGCACTGCGGGAGCTGCCCGCGTTAGCGCGTTCTGCCGCACGAACTTATTTCGGGGTGTTGGTGTTGGTATTTGTTTACCCGTGTTTGTTTGAACTAATCGCCACTCGGTGAAAGTCTGCGCCTGCCCTGCCTCCTTCAGCAGGCATTTAGCCGCGGTGACCAGTCAGGCATAAAAACGTGCTTATCTGCAAATGAATGGCAGCTCTTTGCTTCATTAAAGCCTCTTTCTCTTTTGGCACTCGCATTGTGACCCTTTGATATTAATTCAAAGGGCAATTAAAGAATGCGGCCCATCTTTGAAGTAAAGCATTCAGGGCAAGGAATGGGATGAACCTGGGACTCTGATGGACTGTGCGCATTCAACAGGCCCTTTCAAGGCAGTTTGAAGTGACTCAAAGAAAATGGGCAGGAGAAGGTCAAAGAGAAAAAAGGGGCTAAAGAAACAGTCTGTATTTGTTCGGAGTATTAGCCAAGCAAACTGCAAATAGCAACAAAATGAAACAGTTAATAGAGCAGCCAGACAGAGGCATGTCAATCACTTAACTTGAACAGCATTGGGCTAACCAAGGCTTCAGTCCACTGTGTTATCTAATTATCTTGGGAAAGCCAGTAGCTGGAAGTAATGGTATTGTATTTCTTTCTGCTTACTGCTCAGAAAAGGTGATAAATACTCACTGCTTCATAATTATTCAGCGTATATACATAAAGAGTGGTGGGTTGGTGGACTGGAGGCAAGCTGCTCCTGGAAAACCAACAAAAAACCCTTCGCGATTAACCTGGGGTGCAGAATGCGCACATTAGCATGTTTCAGAATCTTGTAAGGGTTTGCATATGCAGTGAGCGAAGGCATGCATGGTTTCCTCTGGAACAAACCTTAAAGACAAACACATTTACGAGCCTAGGAGAGCCTTTTTCTCTTTTCCCCCAAATGCAGTTTTAAACCACACATAATGTTAAGGGTCAGACTTTAAACCACAATAAACAATGAGATTAAGAGCTGAGGCTGCAGCTCTGTCTACTTAACATATGCTCTTGTACCTAAGCGCTGTGGCACACATGGTATGAGATTCCTGCCTTGTTTTGCCCTAACAGGGTAAATTAAGGACAAAGTTTCAGATTTTCCTTACAATTTTCTTTGTATTGTTGGTTAAATTATCCCCATGGGGCTTAATTTTCCACTGGCCTGGATTTATGCATACAAAACAAGTACACAGTTTTATTTGCACAAATGGCTGTGCCCATAAACAGTCATATTTTAAGGTCCTGGCATGAGAAGAGATTCCTGAGTTTATCTTCACAGTTGCACTGAATTGTTGTCATTAGCGAAACAAGGAACTAACACCGGGGTTGCAATGTGAGAGCAGCGCTCCGATCTCCATCCAGCTGATGCGGGGAATTGTGTAATGACAGAAACATGGGAAGAAGCGTGTGCCGAGAACCACCTCAAAACACATCTTCCAGCATTACTTACCTACTTGTATCTCTGTATGCATAATGGATTCTAGTTGGAAAGGGCAGCTGTTGAGCTGTACGGGGAAAACCTGCCGGAAGACTGTGTTGGGGTCTGGGTGTGCTGCTGCCATTGCTTCTGCATGAAAACTTTCATCTCGGGCACAGTCCTGTTCTGTGAAGTCCCACTCGCATTAATAAGCCATATAACATGGTTGGGTGGTGCTCTTGGGTTCACTGGGCATAACATGGTAAAGAATAGGTTGCAAAAAAGCTCTGCACGCATGAAATGGACAACATACAATATTATTGAAATCGTTAAAAAAAAACTTCATCAACAGCTGGAAATGGTTTACTATGGGAGAGAAAGAAGAAATCGTTTTTTGTCGCTGTTGAGAAAACAAAAGCATTGGCACAGTCAATTAAAAATCACTTTTGTTAAGATCTTGCATGCTAAATTTTAACCAGAGGGACTTCTTTTTTTTTCCTTTCCTTTCCTTTCCTTTTTTTTTTTTTTTTTCCTGGCTACATTGCACCCTCCTTTGAACTTCAGTCTGACAAATAATCTAAAGGAGTATTTAGTGTGGTTGTGCTTGTATAAAGGGCTCTCCCATCATACAAGCAGAAATGTCAACTTTTCTTTTGTGGTGGCCACTTTATTTTTATTAAAGGAAGAGAAAAGAAGAGGAATTCCTATATACATCAGCCATAGCATAGTTTCAAAGCTATATATTAATTGAAAAAAAAAAAAGGCTCTTTATGAACACTTCACTGTCTAAGAATTCCAGCTGGAATAACTGCACAGAACCAGTGAACTCTTTCTTATTTTGCATGGGTCCCTCCTGGTGTCTGTAGGGTTTTATATATAGTCTACTGAAGCTAAACCCATTGATTTTTGGTTGGTTTTCAAAGAGTTTGAATGTGACCCCTTAGAGGAAGAAGTTAATATTATTAAAGCCTGTTGAGGATAAAGCTTTTTGAGGATCCTTCTAACTATATAACGGCTGATGAAGTATCAGTAAATCAGCTGGAAACAGAGGAGATTTCTTGAAAGGGCATAAAACCTTAGCTGATGCAAGCTGCCTTGTCTCATATGCCAGGCGGTGCTTGGCACAGGGTACATGGCTGTGTTTGCCCTGGTTGGTGTCATTTGCTGGCTGCTCTGCCCTCAGTATCTCACGCCTTTGATTTTAAGATGTTTCTAAGCCACTTTTTTAAGCCACTTGCTGCTGCTGCAAGTGGGAAGTGCTCTGTCCTAAATCCCCGGCAGGAGCTGTTTTCAGGAAATGTTGGTGCATGTACCAGAGGGGCTGTTCATTGTGCTTTTTGGTAGCATATCAGTTCAGTAGGCTCTGATTTAAAATTTGTAGTGGAGAACTGAGAAAGGAAGCAACACCATTCATGTCATGAATGGGGCAAATAAAAGAAGGCTGGATGGAGTCATTTGAGCTGGGCTGTAAGGGAATTGTCTCATTATCCAAAGCCTAAAGGCCAGTTTTTGGAAGCTACGTGTGGACGGCAGCCTGTGTAAGGTCTGTGCCAATGTGGATCGTGCTGAGCTCCAGGGCAGGTCACCCAGCCATGGGCACATGCCTGATCTTGGTGAGAAGGTTGCTTCCTTGTTCAGAGTTGTGTGTTTGACCTAAAACCAGGCAATTTCCTGAGGGATCTGCAAGGTGGGCTTCCTGAGGCAGTTTTTTTCATTTTTTCTCTTAAGTCTGGAGAGATTTGTCCAAAAAATGGAAGAGGTGGCCCTGGAGTCCTGCTTGCCCCCTAGCACCTGCACAGGGGGATTTCTGGATGCTGGGAAGCACGGCATTTCTCAGTTGGCTTTCCCACCACCCCTGCCTCAAACTGAGGTCTCCTTTGCCCCTTCACCAAGAAGTGGAACCCAAGTGTTCCGCCCACATGGGCTCCTTCCTTTCCTGATGTACTGATTTTGCCTGATGTACTCTGCCCTTAGCTGTCTTCACTGAAGATCTATTAGTTGGTTATGCGCATAGAAATTTTTTAAGCAAACCTTATATTTTAACTGCATTTTGTTGGCACTTTTGGGAAATACTGTTGCCTAGCAAAAAAACAGAGCAGCTCTAAGAATGCAACACTGTAATTGCTGAGGCTATGCTGCATTTTATAAACAAAAATAAAGGCTAGCTGCTTCATTTTGCTAAAACCCCTTATTTGCTGTGTCCCAGTGCTCCTTCCAAGACTGGAGGCCTCTCATTTGCTGGTGTTCCTTACCAGCCGCTGATTGCTGTAATGCGATGTGTGCGATGTACACTTGATACATCATCTAAGCGCTGGAACGCGTTTGCTCTTTGTGCGATCCCTCAGCCCTGATGTAAACCAGGCAGAAGTGCAGCAGTTCTTGCCATAATGTAACGCGATTCCAGGAATTAGAAATTTCCATCCTGGAATGCACTGGGAAGTGGCAGCGGGGCTGGGCTGGCAGCAGGCTCTGCCCTTCTCTGCGCACACGATGTGTGTGGATATCTGCTAAAAGCGCGGGGACAGAAGGTACAAATTTGTGTGTGTATATATGTAACTACAAAAATAAATACACACTTCTTTGTGTAGACAAATTACTTTTCTTCTTTCAAGAGGTAAGTGTAAAAATTTCAAGCGTTGGCTGGAAACAGGCACTGACTGCCTGAGCGGAGGGGCAGGTCCTGCTGCTGTGCAGTTGTTTTGCCAGCAGCTTTCGGGGCTCCCAGTGCTGTGAAGTTATCTGAAAAAGGTTGTGAGGGTGTAGTCGCAGATAAATCTGAAAAGCAGTGCATAAAAGGAAGCTTTTCAGGATGTATTATTGTTCTTGGGGCAATTTTTTTTTTTGCAGTGTCGAGGCACTGGGGTACCATCGAAGGCTTACAAAGCTTAAAAACAAAGAATCTAAACTCCAAGGTATTTTCTGTAGGCTGGAAATCGACTAAATGAAATAAGCATCCGTTATACGCAAACTCAAATGAGGACAAGTTAAAAAGGACAAGAGAAATGCTAAATAAAACATGACCAAAATTAATTATTACTAGAAAATAAGTTTTTTCCACTTGCAAACAATTGACAGGGTTTAGGAATCAAGTCTGGGGTCAAAGGGTCTTGATGGCCAAGTCAAAGGGCACTCGGAGATGTATATTAATGCATGTCAGCTCCTAGATCCTAGAGTCAAGCAGTAGTTCATAAAAGAAACAAGGCATCTTAAGAAGAAGTGTTATTAGCAAACGTCAGGTCAAAGTTTATCTTTGGGTCAGTGTGTTCTGGAGGGTCACCCATTCAGCGCCGGCTGCGGGCCGTGTCCTTAGAGCTGCCTTACTGCAAGGTGTGGACGGAAAACAGAAATATGAAGATTGAGCCACGGAAACTGGATGATTTCTTGGAATGCTTTGCAGAACTGAGACTTAAACTGAGGCATCCTTAATAGACTAAAGGAAAACAGGGATTGATTAAAAATTATTTTTGTTTTTACTTCATAAAATCAAAAGCTAGAGCTTCTTTTTGTATGGACATAGAGGATACTCTGCAATGTCTTTGCACTCTGTCCCAAGCCATCAGTGCTATTCGGGACAGATGTGGCTTTCTTATAAAAGAGCTGGCATAGCCCACGCCATCCCCTTTGACGCAGGGGTATTGTAAATCCCCCCACGTGGTTCCTCCTGGATGCCGTGCCTCTCCGAAGGAGCGTGCTGACCAGTTTGTCCCATTCACAACATCACCGCTTTCTCCTCTTCCCACCACCTCAGCTGTGGGAACCCCGGCGCCCCGGCCACAGCGGCTGGGACGCAGCACAACCCCACAGGAATGCTCCCGCTGTGCCGGCACACACAAAGGCTGCCTGCTTGCTTTGACAAGCCCATGCTGCAGAAAATCCTGGCGATCCTTTGTGCTTGGTGGTGTTGACTCGTTTTAGTTCCACACTAAGATGCTCCCCCATTGAACCAAGTGGGGGAATAATGTGGGCTAGGGTTCTTTTAAATGCTGTTGCGCTGCTGTGAGGAGGCACTTTGCTTGACTTGTTGAAGAGGTTGATTTGAAGGTCGCAACTTGGTTATGCTTTGAGGGGAAAGAGCGAAGCCCAGCTATACGAATAATAACTGTGACTGTTCACTAAAGCTCATTATGCTGATGGTGAATAGTGATTAAAATACAATATGCAGTGATAATCAGGAGTTTCTGAGAACCAGTGTGATGACAAGAAGGAACAGAAGTGATTCCCTGTTAGGTTTTTCTTCTATAGTGTGAGTATTATATTCTTGATTTGTTACTGTATATACTGTTGTGCATTGGAAAGTCCTGAGCTCCAGAGATGTCCATCAGTATAATGGAAAGCCCTGATGTGCTCATGGAACAGCAATGTGTCTGCTGCTCTTTGGAGCAGGGTGGTTCCAGCCCATTAATCAAATCTTTGGTGCTTCTTGCTTTCCGAAGTTCGTGTCATTAAAGTATAGGAGGAAGGTCTCAAGAAAGAAGCTTAAGCTGTAGCAAACAAGCTTTAATTTTCTTTTAGATGAAATAAATTTCCTGCCTGGCCTTGGCAACTGGACAAAGCAGAATTTTCTTGGGAGCACATGATGTTTGCTAGAAGTTTCCTGTCTTCATCTGGGAGTCCCAGTTGGAAGCTGGGAGGGGACATGTGTCCATGCCAGGCTCAAGATCAGAAATTTTGGGAGAAGAGTGGGGGGTTGTTGGATTTTGGGGTATTGAGTTTTTGTTCTGTTTGTTTCTAAGCACTTGCCAAACCTTTCCAAGAGTGGGAATGGAGAAGAAGATGCTGCAGGGTGGGCATGAGCTCAGCTCTGCTCTCAGGCAGTTGCTCCAAGGCATCCTGAGCAAGTGCTGTGACCACATGCTGGTCCCCCTACAGACAAACGCTCCCCTCTCTTTCCATTTTTTGGGAAGGGCTTTAACAAGATTTTATTTTTCCACTAGCACAGAACAGGGTGGGCAGGAAAGGGGGGAGAAAGCCTGGAATGAGAAAGTGAAATGAGGAGAAGGGGAAATATTCCTGTCCTCACCAAGCTGCAGCCATGGTCTGAAAGCATGAAATGACGTGAATTAGAAACATGCCCAAACGACAGAGCAGCCGAACCTTCCTGGTATAATCTGTCATGGCTCCACTGAAGTTAATTTGAAAGTCTGTCTGTTCCTAAATAGGTGCAAAGGCCTTCCAATGAATTGCGTGTTACCATAGGAAATCATATTAAAGGGAATGGCATTTTAGGAGTCTGTAAGTCTTCAGTTTTAATGGTAGCAGCATTGAGTTCGATATAAACATTCAAAAGAGCTTGCAGAATTGACTTTGACTTTGCCTGTGAGTGTGTATCCATGCTGCTAATCTATGAATTTAAGCCCTATAGAATAGCTTGCACGGGAGCCGTGTGCTGGGCAATGCTGGCCGGGAGCTCACCCGCTCCATGGAATGGGCTCATGAAACGAGGAGCTCAAGCAGCCAGGTTGGTGTGATAGCTCCTTCAGTGCATTGGTGGGCTCAGAGGCTGAGGAGGATGGGGACGTTGGGTCCTGCAGGTGCTCGGCAGTATTGAGAGGGCTTCTGATTCTATCTCTGTCCCTCTTGTCAAAAATAAGTTCTGGGGATTTATAAAAAAATAATTAGGACCTTATCTTGCTCCTAATGAAGCCAATGGCAACATTAGTTTACTGCAAGATGATGTCCATTATTGTCATAAACAATTACTTTAAAAGAGGAAAACAACTGCCAATTAAGACAAGCATCAGAATGACAATTTTTTCCACTGTACAGAGAATAATTTATGGCCAAAGGATTACTTTTGAAATTGTTTTGAGTTCTGCTCTTTAGCTTATTAAATGAATCCTTCTTAGGAACTTGATTGCTAATTCACTTTAATTTAAAAAAGCCCCACTGTCTTCTTTGGATGTAGGCAGAGCCCTCAGGGCTCTATAAAGCTGTCAATATGGCTGTTAATTTGGGATTTCTTTTTTCTTCATGGCTTCAAGCTTAATTGTAAGAGTTGGGAAGATGCCATGGTTTTGGTTTGCAGGAACTCAAGTGTCCTAGGGGTTTCAGATCCCAACAGAAGTAGTAGGGACTCTCCTCCCGCTGCCACCAGATCAAGTTGGAAAAACTGCAAAAACCTGAGGAGGAGCAGGGGTCTGCTGGCAGTGGGTCCCACCTGGCTTTCATGCTGGAATTGGAGGTGGACAAGAACCAAATGGTGCCTTTGTCCAAACGTCCTTCAGCTTTGGGTGGGTCTGGATCCAGATCAGAATCTGAACTTCTAGTGCCTCGGGCTCAGCTCTAATTGAAGCCATACAAAACCACACATTTCACATGACTTTGATGCAAAACCATAAATAGGCCCATTTTTAAAATTCAAAACAAAGTCCAGGCTTGCTTAGAAAGATCACAAACCTTCTGCTGAACCTCAGCAGTCCCAGGTCGTAACGAAAATTCTAGTCTTAAATGCAATATTATTCCTGGAGGAAAAGATGCTTGTTTTCATCCAGCTAAATGCGTGACTGCTTGGAGACAGGCAGTGGTGTCCCACTCATTGTGTATTATCTCAGAAGATGGTCTAGGCTCTCCCTCATGCAGTGGTTGTAATCAATGTTCTTGTTTTAGATACTGATCAAAAATCACAGTGGTACTCATAGGTTTTGTGTCCTGTACGTAACAACATAGGAGGAATTTTGAGCAGTGGGATTGAAAAAGCAAAGCAAAGGTGAAGCATGGAGCTACTTTGAGATTCTGTTCAGTTAAGCCACTTTTGCAAGCTCTTTTTCTTAGGTAGTCAAATTGCGAATCGAATCTAGGTATTTGAATTTTGCAAAGCAGAGCAACATGACAGTTATTAATTGTAAGGGCAGGTGCAGATCTCTTCTTCTCTGTAGATTGCAGCCTGAGCATTCACTGTGAACTTACCCACTCCACTTGTTGGCTTATCTCTTCATATGGGATGATATGTGTTAGAATCAAATGGATGTCAGCCAGAGCGCAGCCTGCGTCCGAGTTTGTTTGAAGGGTATTATTTGGTATCTGCCCTTAGACCAGGATTTGGAAAATCTAACTGATGTGACGAAGGTACTTGTCAGTGGAAACCTCACAAGTGTTTCCAGGCCATCTGTTGCCTGGGCACTTGTTGTTTACATTGCTCTGGTAAGCAGGAGCCCTGCTCACCAGCTTGGGAGGGCTACACACACTCATCCTAAGACCAGGTGACGTCAGCAAGACTGGATGTGGCTCTCACACAGCCAGACCCAGGCTCCCACATGATGAACAGTTGTGTGTCCATCTGGGAAAGCTCTCTTCTCACACATTTCACCAGGGAGCTATTCAGATTCTCCCTGTTGGTGTTACTGGTTGCTCAGCGTCATGTATATAACCCTTTCTGAGCAGTGGTACTTGCAGCCACGTGCAAGTGGAACAAGCAGGGACTGAGTTTGTGGTGCCATAACATAGGAAGGCAAGATGAAGCAGGAACCAGAATTTTTTACAGCTAGATAGTTAACACAAAGCTTTTCTCACATTTTTTTTCGTTTCTTCCCCCCCCATTATAATGCTGAGGACCTGTGGGAAATTGAGAGAACCTTTGGATAGATGCTATCAATTAATCCTACTGCTTAGCAATTTAAGATAGTTTCATAGAGATCAAAGATTGTAGCTAGGAAACTGGGCATTATAATGACTTTTCTGAATGCATGTGTTTGCATCTTGGCCACTTTCTTTCTAGTTTTAAACATAGGAAATCTGTGTGGGGCCATTTTTACTGTTGTGATAGAGGATTTGCCCTCTTTCTGGAGGTTAGAACCATCAGCTGTAACTAAACCACGACTTTTTCAGCACATGAGAGATCACCTAGCATTGAACTCCTCTTCCTCATCCAGAAAAATCAGGGGCCATTTCACTGAATTCTCAACTGGAAAAAAAGAAGTAGATTAAAACAATGTACCTTGTGTCTTCTGTGCATGGAAATCCCTGGTACCTGAGAGTGACTGAGGGCTGGGTCTGTGTGCTTGAGTTGTGAGTGATCCTGCAGTATACATCTGCTGCCTTTGTGAAATTAAAACTGCTCTTTTTTTCTCTCCTTGTTTTTGTGCTAGATGATTGCTGCCATTGGTCTTAAGAAGTGTATGCTGTGTTTGTCCATGTTATTATTATGTGGCTTATGCACTGACGTGTGCTCATGCACATGTGCTTTGTATGCAAGGTCTTCCACTAGTATATGTGGTTGTATGTTGAGGATAAGGTGTGTAGCACATAGGTGCTGATTATGTCTCTGGAGGACTGAAGGGTCAGATGGTGTGAGGAGATGATGGAACACCATCGGGAGGAGAAGTTAGTGGGGATCTGGCTGCCTGGGTTGTACATGCTGGGTGTTGGGCATCGGCCACTGTGGCTGCAGGTGGGGTGCAGGAGCTGTCCCACGGCCTGGACAGATAGTACAAGTGTGGTACCGTATCGGTACTGCATCATAGTTGTTGATAAATACAGAACAGATGAGCTGAATGGCCCAAAGCAGCTTTGAATCCCTAAGGCTTAGAAGTGGAGCTGATAGCTAAGCCCCAGCCTAAAATTTTATCACTGTATTCAGACTTCTCATAATTTTTAATTTATCTAAAATCTTACTCAAAACTTTTGAGGAAAATCTCTGGATCTTTTTGGCACTGAGGCAGAAAAAAGCTGGAAAATGGGCAATGTCCTTACAGCAACTCAAACTCTGCCATTTTAATTATTGATAGGAAAAACAAACAAACAAACAAACCCCACCAACCTAGAAATCCCTCCTGGCAGACTTTACCAGCAGCTGTGCGGCTGCCAGGGGGTGCAGCAGCAGCTGGGGGCAGTGGATGTTTGGGGAGCACCTCGGGAGTTATGGCTGAAAATACAGGGAAAGTTCATCCCAAAAATGGGAGCTGCCTTATGCATTATTTTATTTGCCTAGATTAGCTTAATTTGCAACTTTCTGGGAAAACTTAGTTAGCCTGTTTTCCTTGGGAAGTGCTTAAAATCATACTTCTTTTTAAACAAAGTACTGTGGTGGAGCCTTCTAAAATGATGCAGTGACAGTGGGACAATTCATGCTGGCTTGATAATGCAAGTAAGCAGTGCTCTGTGCACACTGCGGATTGCTTGCTTACCCCCACATTCTCACTCTTTTAAATCTCTGTTAATATCAACCCCTTGGCTTGTTATCAATAAAAACTTCCTCATTTTGATTTCTGAACAAAAATTTCTTTAAAATAAGTAATACAGGGGGTGGGAGAAAAAAAAAATAATGAAAGAATCAGAATTTTAGTGTCCAGGCACAGCCTGCAGGGTATCCCTGCAGGGATCCTGCTGCTTCTGTTTGTCTGTGATGAAACAATAAAAAGCCAATGTGTATATCTTGCAGAATTTGGTGCAAAAGTTACCTTCTCAGTTTTTGGGGCTGCTAATAATTTGGAGAGGCAACGATCAATTTATTATTAATGTCTGTAGGGGTTTCAAAGCAGATGATGTAAGTGTGAATATGTTTAGTCAAATAATTCTTGACATCTCTACTATGAAGCATTCATCGGCAACCATTGTTCTTGTAGGTTTTCAAGAGCATCTGTCAACAAGTAGTAAATGAGGCCAAATGTATGGCAATTAAATATGGCTGTGGTAGAGAATGGATCCCTTTCCCTATAGACTGGACAGAAGAATTGTGTGTTTACTTTGGAAATTAAGCTCTTCGTGTTTCTTTTGAATAGGTAGCGCGCTGTATGCCTTCCTTCACTGTTAGCAAATTGAAGTGTTAAACTTGTTATAGTGCTGTGTGTGAGCAGAGAAGTTTTCTTTTTGTCTCCCAAATATCAGTTTTCTCAGTGTCTGCCTTAGGAAATGTCTTGCCTTGTCCATCCAGTGTACGTATGATGGCACAGTAAAGCCAGGTGGCACCTGCGAGCTCTGGTAGCTGCTGTGAGTTTCATTTGCTCACATTTCTCACTTGAGAGGACTGTAGTGTTGGCATGGAACTGAAGCTACCTACAACTTGCTGTGTCAGTGCTGTTTTGAATCTAGGACAGTTTTAATACAGGTGCTGGAGCTACTTGAAAGGTACGGAGAATGTAGTAATCTCAATACTTTTTTTGCTGAATATGTTTGTATTCTTTCATTATTTTCTTCCAAAATGTTTTAGCCATACTAAAGTTGGTTAAAACCTTCTGTAACTTAGGGGATTTTGATTGTATGATGTTGTTGCAAAGGACTGGGCCAAATATAATGTATAGATTTTTTTTTTCTAAGAATCTTCTAAGAATCCACACTGCCTATGCAGTGAGAGATTGCTGACAGCTCAATTATTTGCAGTGCTTTTACTCAGTAGTACAGTCTCATTATTTACCTAGAAACTCTTTTATTTGCTTTATTTCACTTCTCAGCTGACAAATTCCATCTCTCAGGACACTCAATGTTTTCAGCCTTAATTGATTACCAGTCAGCTCTTCCATCAGCTGATACTGGCTTGAAGACATGCTGCCAGTTGTTTCCTAGTTTGTTCTGTGAACTGTGCAAGAGAGATGTGTCCTCATTTGGATTTGAGTATTCTGTTTTTTCACCTTTTTTTTTCCGGTACATTTAGAAGGTAGATGTGTTCTTTTGTGATGAGCCCTCTGGAGATTTTTCCTTGAAAACTGATAGCGATATTTGAAAGAAGACAAGATGTTGCAATCCTTAATATGAGGCTCGTGCTTTCAGTGTTACCGTGGATGCTCCCTGTGGGAAGAACTGGAAAACCTCCAGCTGTAGGAACTCGTGAGCTCCTGGAAAAAGTCAGCAGGATGCGTTCGTGATGACTCCATGCTTTTCAGAGGTTTCTCCTCTCTGTCAATAGAGGATATTCAGGGATGGTCTGGAGTGACTCAGAGTCCAGTGACAGTGTGAACAGCAGAGTTTGTCCTGGGCACTTTGTTATGCTTGGAGCAGGCATTGTTATGGCCCTGTGTGTGAACTTCTCTCCCTGGATCTGCTAAGATTGATGGTGAGATTGAGCAAGGGCAAATCTTACCTGCACCCAACTTTGTCCTTCTGCCAGTGGAAGTGCCAAAGTAGTCCTTTACAGCTGGTGAACAGAAACTGTGCTAAGACAGCGAAGTCTGGCCTTCGTGAGAAACGTTGATGCAGTTGAACACCTTCTTAGCTGAGAAGATTGAACCCTCCCCAGTATGGGTACCAGAGTTTAAAGCCACAGGGGTGGGCCCGCAGGTTGCACTGGTTTTACCAAATGACATTAGTTTTGGTTTCTGGTAGTGCAGGTGCCCATGTAGGTCTAACTGAGGGATCTGTCTTCCCTGACATAAGCCGGGAGGAGAGGGCAAAGTTTTGTGCCCTCCCTTAACAGCTTCTGTGAGTGTTAGATGGTGGGTGTACACATACGCACTGTGTCTGCACAACAGCGCCGGAGTGCTAATTGCGGTTCCTTTATATTTAGTTTGCAGCATAAAAGAATAATTCCCAGCACATATAAACAGCGGTGAAGCTTCAGAGTGGGATCAGCCCACGTGCAAAGCTGCCAAGTACTTTAATGTTACTTGTACCAACAAAACAAATCTCTTTTTAGAAGAGGTGGGGGAATAAGAAGAGATTTTTGTAGCTGTTGTATTTGCCGTTTCCTCTTCCCTTCCTTTCACTCTGGAAATTCCTTATCCTTTCATGCACTGTTGAGAATTAGCCATTTATTCTTAGTGCTGGTGATGCAGTCTTTGATATTTAAAATGGAATGTGTTCCTTTTTGATGCTCTGTGATTTTGAATGAAGTACATGCTAGCAGGTTAATGGCGCAGAACAGTTCGATACTGGCCTTTTTGTTTTTTCCTTTCCATATTACTTCATCATTCCTAAGCAAAATAAATTTTCAAAAAGAGACTGTAAATTATCTATTGTTTGTGCAGTGAATTGTTTTCACAGTGCTGTTACTCTCTTCTAAGCTGAAATCGTTGAATAGCTACGAGCTGTCACATTTTTTGTAAGTTATAACTGCATCAAGCTGTGCTGACAAAATGTTCCTGCGTAACTGTTAATATGTATTGTCATTTTAAGCATGAAACAGTTTAGCTAATGATTTATCTCTTATAATGCAGCACTTGGGGCAGCTGTATGATTTGTCTCTTTAGCAAGTCAAGTAATTTCTTTAACAAAATGTTAAGCACAGATGGGCCATAGGCTGTCAGTTAACCATTATTGTGCATGCATCTGCTTGCCTTCAATGCACTGTTTTATGTATTCAGTCACTTACTTAGGCACAGCTCCCTGAAAAGCGGAACCTACTCTGATTGGCAAATAAAATGTTCATTTGTCTCTTCTTCCTATTGTTTTGTTTTGGTAACACATGTCAGCAGCTCAATTACCCAGTTCATTAACAGCTCCCAATGGACATGATGGCCAACCCCATGATAAGGAGGGCGATTGTGGCACATATGGTCAATAATAGCCTGTCTCTTGGTAATTGTAAATAAAAGTCACTGTTGGCCATTTCCTTTTACTGCAGCTACTGTTTTCCTTTTTACTTTGCTGCACAAAGCGCATTTCTCAATGTGAATCAGTCCAATCAAAATAAAAATACCATCCACTCCTCTCCAGCACCTCACTTCTATCACTGCTGCAGCTGTTTTTCCCTTTTTGTGTTGAATTTCCAGCTTGCAGCTCGCAGGAGATGCAACTGCTGTTTGCCAATTCCATTAACCAATTAATTACTCTTATTAATCAGTTTAGTTAAACAGCAACAAATTTTCTTCCCGTTTCTCTCATTCTCTCAGTTAAGACTTCTGTAAAGTGCCTGTGGAGTTTTAAAAAAGCCATTTACGATGTTTTTGTAAGTATGCCCTTTGCAAATAGCAGCGGTTTTCAAAGGGGGAATTGAAGTGTGACTTAATCCTTGTTAGATGAGCGATATTCATGTCTGCAGCACAGGGCTGCTTTTGCGTTTTGTCTCTTGTTTTTAAATATATCATAGTCAAAATGCCAGTAAAAAGGGGTTAGAAGCAATTTTACAACCTATTTGTATTTCTCATGGTACTAAGTTTTCTGTTGCTTTCTAGCAAGTTTGAGGATTGCTTTTCACATCTCATCACATTTCTGATCTTAAATTTTCACTTTTTTTAACAGGAACATGCAGTAGTATTAGCATATTTTTTTCTTAACCCCACTGGAGTCTTTTGCGGCTTCTTGTTCTTTGTTTTTCAAAATTTGCTTTTCCATCAAAGCAGAGGATTCTGACTGCTAACAAGCCCTGGGCTGCGCTCCAACGGGGTGAAATTTGGGGTGCCGGATCTCCCTGTAAACTGGATAACATTGCAGCTTGGGTTCCTGATAAACTTGCCAAAAGTGCTTTGGCGGAAGAACCGCAACCCACAGTTTTGGGGTGCTTTTCTAAACTTTGGGCGCAATCTCAGCTAAAGGAGCCATCTGGCTGCTGAGGGTCCAAAACAGCTCACAGGTGGCGACCACAGACCTCCAGCACCTGTCCCCACCACCAGCCATGCTCACGGCCACTGCTCAGCCTGCACGGGGGCTGTGGCACTGGGGGATTTGTTGAGTGTCAGGCCTCATTTGCCCAGGTTTGACATGCGCAGAACTGGCAGGCCGTGCCCTTCCCGATGGCCTCTTGCTGTGGTGAGGAGGGGGAGAGGGACCTGGCCTAGCATTTCTCACAGAAAGTGCAGGAAACTGGAGGGCTGGCAGTGAGATGCTTGCTTGACTCTAGAGCTTTAACTACATTTTCTATGCAAATGCCATCCCATAGCAGGAGGAGAGGGAAGGATGATAGGGAAGACCCTGGTAGGAAGTAACATCATTGTTTTATTTTCCTGTGGATTTTATTTTGAGGAAAGAAAGGACTCACGGTGTATCTCTGGTGTGTCGACTGCTGCCATGCCTGCTGCTGAGGGTCTGCCCCAGTGCAAGTGGGGGTCCCGGGGGAGCATCTGGCCTGGCCGTGAGCACTGGGCTTTCTGTAGGGAGTTCTAGGGTGAGCCTTGCGGCCCAGATCCTTCCATGGCTTCTTCTTCTTCCTCTCTTTTCAGTTCCTCTGCAACAACACCAGGCCTCGGCGTGGGCAGAGGTCTCGCGGGGCCGACTCCAGGTGCCGGTTTCAGGCTGGGGAAGCGTGGATTAACCCCTGCTGCACGTCCCCTTCCCCCGGCCGCCCGGCCCCCCGCCCGCCGGCCCGGCCGCCTCCTTTGTGCCGCCCGCATCCTGCCAGGCAGGTGTCAGAGCCCTGAATGCGGGCGAGGGCCCTGCTGATGGATACCACAGATGGAGCGTGGAAATCGGCAGAATGGGCCTCAGCCACAGGCCATTTCTTAGGACCCAACAAAAGCCTCCAAATAAGTCAACAAAAATCCCAAAGATCACAAAGAGAAAGTGTCATTTGTCATTTGCCGCGGGTCTGTGTGGGGGTGGCGGCCCTGCCGTGCTCCTCCTCGCCTGCACCCGAGCCGACACGTCGGAGGTCACCCATGTCCCCTCCTGCCTGGCGGCACCCGGCAGCGTGGCCAACACACGGAGGTGCTGGGGCCACAGCCGTGGTGCTGGGAGCGCGGCCCGCACAGCTCGTGCCGTGTTCTAGCCAGACCCCTGGCCAGACAACCTGTCTAGGGGCTTGGAAGAAAGGGCTGTGAAATATTTTATTAAGTGGCTGCCAGAGGAGCTGCGTCATGGCAGGCTGCAGGACGGCAGCCCTCTGCCCGACTCTGTGGAGTGCGGTGTGCTGCATCTATCATGTATGGTTTTTAAATGGTTGTCATGTTTTTGTTATTTAATTATTCAAATGAAATGTCTTGCTGAGAGGAGAAACAATCCAGGGAATGACCTCTTGTGCATTATTTTGTCATTTGGTTTTTGCCCCGACACATCTATTTACAGCGTTTGGAAAGCTGATAATTGCAGAGCTCCACGTGACTTGTGAAGCTGAGCGGGGCCTTCCTGCTGCTGCTGCGCTAACCAGGATGCAGCCTCTCCTCAGGCCACCAGGCAGGTCGCGAGGGGCTGCGGGACAAATGATTGCCCTTTAATGCTGTAATTTCTTCCTTAATTAAACGTCACGGCTCAGCTACTGGTGGTGCTTTGGGCTGCCGCTCCTGTGGTGCTCTGTGTGGGGAGGAGAGAGGCCGGGAGCCGTGCTTACAGCTTGCAGGGTTGGAGTGCTCAGATCGTTGGGATAGCTGAGAAGGTTAGCCATACATGAAGCGTGGGTCTGTGAAGGTGGAAATAGATAAAAACAACCACCTTTTCCTGTGCTGAGCAGTGTTATGCTGTGGAAGTAAGCACCTCTGTTAGCTCAGTAAGAGGGCCGTAGGCGTGGCTGTAGAGCTGACTGCAAATAAACACTGCAAAGGCTGAGGTTTGTCCCATTTGTGTGCTTAGCCAGTGCTCTGGTAGGCTTCTCACCTATATAAACATTTAATAATATTATTAAAAAAAAAAGGGATAGAAACTTCCTTAAAACTAATGCTATTTAAAAACACTTCACAGGAAATAAAAATAGTGTAGTCTGTTGCAGAGACACGTAGTTACCGTTTTGAGATTACATTTGTCTGATTTTTCATATTGTAGATCAGCCAAGACAAAGGAAGCCAGTTTTCAGTAAGGCTGCTCCTAGTAGCCAGGCCTGGCAGAGGTAATACTGATGAAATCAGACGGGTATGAAAGCCATTTAATTGGATATGTATTTTCTCCCTACTTGAGTTTCATTACTTTATCTCTAAATGTTAGCATTTGTGTTAGACACATTATCTGGACTCTTGGATGCTTTGCCCAGTGGTTTTTTTTTTTTTTTTTTTTTTTTTTTTTTTTTTTTTTTTGTTTGTTTGTTTGTTTTTTTTTTTTTCTGATTGGAGTGTCTTTGTGCATTTCATATAATGCTTATTGTAAAGTAAAGCTAAAATGAAATCAGGTTAGCTTCTTGTTCTCACCACTGTGTGAACAGAGGGTGCAGGGAAATATTGTAAGTTTTTACTAAATGTTTCTGAAATATTTTTAGAAAGATCATTATAGTCTTCCTTGTACCCCCACCCAGCTAGTTGAGGGTGTTGAGGGCACACATAGAGTGATAAATATCCACTCTAAATTGCGCCATTTAAGTCAGTTTGCCTCACACAGGCACACGTAGGAGCCATGGGTATCTGAGGCAACACAGGGAAATGATCTCTTTTAAAAGTTTGGTGTTTTCTTTGTTTCTGAACCAGGAAGGCAGGTGACACTGACTCACTAGGGTTGGGTTTCCAACTGAAGATTTGGGATTTGTCACTATCTCAATCTGTTGTTTATCCTGGGGTGCCCTAGATTTGCAACTTCTAGAAGGAATGAGCTTGAACTACTTGGGATAGCATGTTTGTGCTCATTGCCTTCTGTCATGAGGGACACAATTCTCCAGAACAACGAAATTCAGTCTTATTTGGGCTAGAGCTTCCACACAAGTAAAGGACTCAGAGTTGGATGTTCCCACTGTGCATTTTGATAGCTTTCACAGAAGAGCCTCTTGGCTAGAGTAATTATTTTCTTTGTATGCAGAAATTCATAAACTCTTCTGTGGAGTTGTCTGTAAAAGCACTCTTTCTTTCCCATACTGTAAAACTAAATAAATAGATTAGGTGTATTTATTAGCTTGAACAGCTTGAGTGAAATTGGAAATGGAAGATAGCTATAATTGAAAGAGGTGAAGGGTTTGAGCTGCAGCTTGAGGAACAGTGGTTTCTGTTCTGGCTTTGTGTTCTCAGTTACTTTCAAGTAAATCACATTAAGAAGATAATTCCAAATCAATGTCTCTATCAATAATTTATTTGGTATTATTGAAGGAGTAGAAGCAACGCTTGCATTTCCACAGAACAAGCAGTTTCATCATCGAGGAGTGTCTGCCCTCTTTAGGTGGTTTTCCTTGAAGGCTTGGGGAGGAAGGAATGCTTGTTGCCTGGGACAGCAGCAGATGCAAGTGAAGACTGGCTTTGGAAGTCTTTTTTTTTTTTTTTTGTTTTGTGTGTATGTGTGTGTGGTTTATTATAGCTTGTTGGAGAAAGAGAATGTGGTTGGGTACTAGAAGAGGCTTTGCTGTTCTCATCACAACTGTAGCTACGGGCTCAGCCCAGCTGGGCTGTGGATGGTGTTCATTGTTAGCAAGGTTAGGGCAGTGCCACAGGGCTTTGGTGTAGGGGCATCTGAATGTGGGGTGAGTGCTTGAAACCTGGCATGCCACTGCATCCATGAGCTCCTGTCAGCCTCCAGTGATGTCAGGGGCTTGCTTCCTATGTGTGTGTGAGCTCATGCTCACAGTGTCTCCACATGTTCCTTTGTTTCCAAAAGATTAAATAAACTACATAAGGTGCTAAAATAATGCCTGTGAAGCTGAATCTCTCAGTTTTCTAGGAGACTTGAAGATAGAGTCTGGAGATCTGCAAGTGGTGCCTTGGGACAGGCAACAAAGAGCTGGGAGAAAGATCAATGAATCTAATAAGATACAGTTTTCTGGGCACAGCTTATCCTTTTATGTGAAGTATAGTGATCAGAGCTGATCACTAGTTCTGATTTCACTTTAAATGGCTGATTGCAAGAGGTGGTGGTCCCTGTCTCAGGAGTAGATGTGCTGTACATGGTCTGCTTCTTGATGACCCTCCTTAAGTACCAGCTTAGGGCACAATAGGAGAGACCTCTGGTCTCTCACCTGGGCTGGTCTGTGCTCACATCCTGGAATGGCTCCTGACAGCTGGGCCATTGGCACACACCTCCATCTGCCTACAGCCATTGCCTGTGCTGGGAAGCCCCCCAAGCCTGGGAGGAGTAATGAAGAACTGTAAGGCAAAGGAAGTGAAGTTGTCTGCGTGTTTCAGTTTTGGTTGTTTCATGTATCTCCTTACTTTAGCAACAGGAAGAATCTAGAAAAAATAAAACACTGCTCTGAGCTATTTTTACAGGACTTCTCTGTATGACTTTTTTTTGAGCTAACACTTGTCTGGACTGTCCTAGGGTTATTATGTGGTCCTAAGGCAGACAAGTATGTTGCAAACGAGCAGGAATGCTTAAATGTTCCAAGATACACCAATACCACTCAGAATGTAGGACAAATGCTACACAAAACATAAGGAAATATTTCAATATGTAGGAGAATTAGTTTCTTCATTGCTGCTCCCCATAGCTTTGCCGTCACTCCCATAACCATTTCAGCAATAAGGATTTACTTATAGATCTGTAGGGAAAGTCTCATGCACGTGCATCTATATGTTTAAGTTGCAAAGCGCACACTGTAACAGATGTTTGCATCTGTGCAGCAGATAAGAGAAGGCTGCACTGATGTCTGATTAGATGAAAGAACTGCTCCAGGTTTTTAAACTTGAAAATTATCAGAGTTAAATCAAAGAAACTGGGTAATTCTTTCACTCTAAAAGATTTATAGAAGTCCTTACATATATTTGGGTCAGGAATGTGTGCTAAACTCATAACTGAATTGCTAATTCTTTGGTTTGAGCACACTTGCATGGCATAACATTTAACTCTGACTCGTTTCTCCATTTATTTGCTGTTTTGAAGTTTGCCAACTCAGTTCTGAGTCATGGAGATAAAGGCACTTTTTCAACATAAGATATCAGCAATGTATCATTTTTTTTCCTTCAACTAAAGCTAATGTTTTATTTTTATTTTTTATTTTGAGCATCAGCACCCCAGTCTGATGAAGGCTCTGATATAGATTCTGAACCAGACCTACCTTTAAAAAGAAAGCAGCGTCGCAGCAGGACAACCTTCACAGCAGAGCAACTGGAAGAGCTGGAAAGAGCTTTTGAGAGGACACACTACCCTGACATTTATACTCGGGAAGAACTCGCACAACGAGCTAAACTCACGGAAGCTCGAGTCCAGGTATGAATTTAAAGGCTGCCTAACCAAGGGAAATTCCTATTAACGTGACAGTCCTTTAATATTCTCACACAATCCTGTTCTAGGTTAGAAGGAAAACGTGAAGCTATAATATGTACAGCCTTAGGGGTTTTTACATCTGTACATGGACAATGATTTTCCAATTCTTAAAAACAACAGCGTAGTCAGCCTTCACAGAAGAAGGTCTGTTATCCCAGTTTGTTTATTTTATGCATTTGACAGCACTCTGCATACAATCAGTTCAGCTGTTGTGCCAGCTTATAGTTATTTAACTGACTTCGTCTGTTGTTGTTTGGGTCTTGCAGGCATTAACAGAGGAGAGAAAAACATTTTTAAAAGGACGTGTTTATAGAGCCATGCAAGGGAGCATGGTAACTGGTGCACTATCTACAGCTTCCTATTAGGTTAACTTTTGAAGTTGACTTGATTTAAACCTTGTAACAACTCTTCTATACCCACTGCCTGTTTAATTCAAAACAAAATAAACAAAATAAGACTGTTAGGTCTTCACAGCTTCATGTTGATCTGGATTGTCTAAAACAAGTGCTGGAGGAGTAAATCATGGAATTGATTTAAGTTAAAAAAAAAATAAATAAAAAAATAAATAAAGGAAGCACGAACCTGGATTTTCAGATGTCCAAAATCGGCAGCTAGAAGCCACGTAATTCTGGAATAAACTGGATCTAGGAGTTGAGGTGCAGGTTAAGTCTTGCTCTGTTCACAATACAGAATCGTGTCCTATGAGATGTTTAGTACTGCAGGGAGAATCCTCTGACACTCTTTCATTAATTGACATCCATGAGTGATTTGGAAAAGCATCCGGTTTAAATCAATCTGAACTGCAAGTGTTTGTAAGCAAACATGTGGTTGGCTGACAAGAAAAATGAGTGGTAACTTGTGTGCTGATCAAGGATCCAGGTGAATCTGGATGCTTTGGTGAAGCTGTTTTTATGGTTTGACCCTCTGAAACTCAGCCTGAGGCATTCAGACTCTGCAAACTGAAATAGGCGATTCAGAATATCCCTCTGACCTTGTGAGACAAGCATGCCTATTGTAGCCTGCCTGCATTTACTGAGTATCTGTCTTGAAGAATCCTGACTTTGTCAGTTTTACCTGCTAAATGTTTTTGCAGAAGACTTCAGACCAAATTTCTTGCAAGTGTTTGTTATGACTGTGAGAGAAAATCAGATGTATGGATGAATTTGTCTGGAGGGCAAACTCAGTGGTGCATGACTCTCTTCTTAAAATGTTTACTAGGTATAATGCTTGCAAAACAGCTTTGTATCTAAACTTGGGCCAGGTAAGACCAAATCAAGCCCTGGAAATCATCCACACATAAGCATAATAAAGATAGCTTCCTACATACGTCCCCTTAGCAAGACAAACTGGATGTAGGATATGATGGTTTATGTTAGCTTCAGTGGAAAGATACGATAAAATGAAAAAGACCTTGTTCGTGTTTTTCTAAATCAATGACCCACAGCTAGAAGAAAAGCAGAACTCTCATTAGCATAACAGCTGTCTTAATGTGGCTTTAACCCTGTGACTTTTTACATTCCTTATGGCTTCCTTGGTTCCCTTGAGACGCATCTTGTCTCACACCACTCCTATGATCTATAGCCACACAAATTCCCCAGTACCTCTGACATATGGATATTTTGCCTAACCCAGCATGGAAGAAAGTTTCCAGTCAATCAATGATTGAAACACCAGAACAAAACCTTTCTGGCTTAGAGATGAGCCGGGGGTGAAGTAGCCAGCCTGTGGGTAGTTTTGTAGTGCACTCCATCTGTCTGGTATCCTTGAAGGGCTGGCAGAGTGTTTTAGCAGTGGATTAAGGGATACAGGATTTTCCTTATCAGCATTCAGCACCTCTCTACAGCCCCTTAAAATAGCCACCTATGATGGGCATGAAATAAAAGAAGACCTGTGAAAGGAAATAACCCTAAGAGATCAGAGCCTGAGAGGGCTGGAGAGCCATACTGATGCAGCATTCAAGCTTTCTTAGTCACATTTCTTTTTTGGTAAGAGTATGACAGAGATCAGAGATACCAAATTTTATATGGATATATACACAAAGATCTCTTTGACTGCTACTTGATTAAATATTGTGTACAGGAGTATAATGTACTCTTTGCAGCCCGAATCTGGGTGAGATTTGAACATTATTTTTTTCTCTTGGGATTTTCTATAATGATTGATCTCATTGAGTTGTTTTACATTGCCTAGGATATTAGCTAATTAATACTTAACTGATTACGACAGAACAAATGAGCTATTCTTTCAGCCTCTCCATGTTTTGCTTTTTCTAACTGCCACTCCCGTGCATCCTCCTTCCTTCTATTTCCAAGGTGATCTCTGAACACTCATGAAAGGAAGAGTCTTAAACCTCCAAACCATCTTTTTTCTCACTTTTTCGCTGCTGAAGGGTGGCCAGGCACGTGTTTCTAAGCAGGCTGGTTGGAGGGGGAGGGGAGAGCCACCTCTGGGTTGAGATCAAATTTAGATGTTTCAGCCCCTAAGGGGAATTTTTTGAAAGCTACGAGCAACTGAAAACAGACTTTACACTGTTAATGTTATTTGTGTATTTAAATTGTGGGGACAGGAAAGGCTTTTGGGGTAAGAAATGTTGAAACAAGCTCCATGTTGCAAGAATCACAAGATGTATAACTGTAATTATCATGAGTACTTAAGCACTGTATGTAAAAAGAAGTTTAAACACTCCCTAGAATTCCTCCTACACTGCCTTTGTGCTCCAGGAATCTGGGAGTCTCTCCCTCGTGTTTGAGCCTAGATGTCATGTGGAAACAGGACAGCCTCTGCTGCCTCTTCCAAGGGCACCTGGTTCTTTTCTTCAAGTCAGATGCATCAGGAAGGGAAAAGTTAGTTGGTGTTGTGCATTCAACAACATTCAAAAACTTAAGTTGGGTCCCCAAAGCCTTGAGTGGTCCTAAAAAAAAAGAAAAAAGAAGAAAAAAAGAAAAAAAAGTGATCCTCTTTAGTATGAAGTTACAGCTTTCCATACTGTGAATTAAACTCATAAACTTCCAATAGAAACTCATTAAGCCATCATTAAGTTGCTGTGTAGACTCTTCAGGTCTCTGGCCTATTTTTACTGAATCAACCTGGGGGCTAATTCCAAAAGTGAAATTTTTCCCACTGTAGATAAAGATCAAAGGCTCCTTCTGAGCTTCAGAGAAGCACGGTTACGGTTTCTGTAACAAACAACGCATAAGGAATGAAGTGGGTAGTGTCTCCTCTGGCCACTTCTGGATTTGCACACCAGGCTTATTTTTAGTCCTGGATGAACCGGGTGAGTTTGGCAGCAGTGTGGGGCCTCAATCTATAGGCTGGGGATGGGTTTGTACGTTCTAACGTCAACCCTGCGGTCAGCTTTTGTAAAAAGCTCATCAGATCTTCAGTAAATAGAAGTCCTAAGGGCTCAGAAGTCTCTTGCAGCCAGAAGGAAAACTGTAGGAATATTTTTTACTATTTTAGAGATGTGATTGCATGTTGGTTTATTTTTCTGTTCACTGTGACATGTGGACAGGAAGAGAAGGTTTGGAGAAGATCGAGGGGGGAAAGGGGAGAGAAGCAGTGATGACTCTTAAGCTGCTAGTATGACTTGAAAGATCCAAAGTCCAATCTCTTAGCTTTAACAGTCTCTTCTCGGTAGCAAACAGTGAGAAGCATTCACTGGGAAATCAGGGGAGGAGGGACCTGTGCCAAAAAAAATCTTTATTTGCACTCAGCTCCTCTGGAATGGTTTGAGCTCGTGCTCCAGCTGCATGGTCCTATGGGGAGATGGGGTAAAGGAATGTGGGATGGATTCAGAAACATTTAAGACTTCTCAGCAGATCTTTACAGATATTCCTGATGTGGTTTATGGAAAATTTATAGTGCCTCTTTTTCAGGATGTCCCTCTTGCATCATGTATAGGATACAGAAAGAAAATGCTGTGTGCATTCTTGTAGTAGATAACCTTGCAACTGCAGTATTATTATCAATGTTTTTTTTTCCTGAAGTAAAGCAGAAATTCATATGGATAAATTAGCCAACTACAAACATATGCTGGCCCCAAAAGACATTTATAAATATAAAGGAGAAGAAAGGACATGATGTTTGATTCTCTTTTTCTGGTCCCTACTGCCTGCGTGCTCAAATTAGTGGTGTTTTAATTTAGAACTATACAGTTCATTGTGCTTATTAGTTGATACTCCTGAGTTGCAGAACCACTCTGCTGCAGTGTTTTAAAACTGTATTCAGCTGTGCAGGACCGAGGCAGAGTAACGTGTGAGAGTTGAGTATGTTGGATCACATTGGGAGGTAGCTGGGAGTCTTCATTCCCTTTTTTTTTTGTTTTTTTTTTTTTTTTTGGGGTTTTTTTTTTTTTTTTTGTTTTTTGTTTGTTTGTTTGTTTTTGCTTTTTGGAGGAAGGAAGAGGTGGGAATATGGCAAGGAGGCAGGTATGTGGAAAATATCAGGAGTCAAATGGGGGAAAATTGCCCTTTGGCTGAAATGAGAAGTGCCGCTAACAATTCCTCAGTCTTTTGACTTTGCATGCTTTTGGCACTTATGCTTGCAATGGTCAGGACTTTGTTTTAACAAAATATCCATGAGTTTCCTGCAGAATTCACATCTCAGATGTTTTGTGCTGGTGGTTTAGAGATGTTTTTCCCTTAAAAGCACATAGAGCACTCTGTGTTTGTGATCAGGCTGTTGAGATGTCAGGGCTGATTACACTGCTATGTTCCCAAGTGAATAAATGCATCTCCTAAGGAGTACCCTGTTGAGATCAACAAAGTAAGATGCTGGCATGGTCGCTTGCAAACTACTTAAAGGAAAAATGATAATAAAAAGCAGGATCTGAATAAAAGAAAGCAGAAATGGGAGAAACTTATTAGGTCACTTAATCCATTCAATAGCACTGCAATATATATACATACAAAATTATATTATACTTATTCAATATTTTATATTGCAGAGTGATTTCTTTTTTGTCAGTCCAGTTCCAGATGTGTGAAAAATTGGGTCTCCAATGCTTACTTCCTTTAAATTACAATTTTTTTCTTTTTTTTTCTTTTGCGCTATACTCTCACTCTTCTTCAGTTCTATTTTCAAGGCCTTCAGAGATGTAAATTTTGGCCAGACTCCGTGGTTAAATTTTTTTTCCAAATAGTCAGAGTAATTTACATTCCATCTCTGAAAGTGATACCGAAGCCAGGGAGCCAAAGTCTCACCAACACGAACGTGCCTTGGCTGAGAGCGTGTCCTCGCTTTGGGTGCTGGGGTCACCCAGCAGGCTGCCTTTCCTCTGTCCGTGCATGTGTTTGCCCAACACCAAGCACAATGCTGACCTAATTTGGAGCTAAGGCCCCAGCACAGGCAGGTCAAATTTCTTCTGATGCGGGTCTGTTGGTGTAAGAATGCTGGATTTTGAGTTTCTGAAAGGCAGAAGTTCTGATATCTATTGCTTTGCTTCCATGAGGGAATTCAGCATGGTCGTGGTGACTGCGGCACAAAGGTGATGATTGGTTTGCTCAGAAGTGAGGCTGTGGAAGATCAGGAGTATGCCGTGGGGAATCTGCTAGACTTGAAAAGTGCACTGCATAACATGGGGATTTTGGCATTGCGATGAAATTTACTGAATGGAAATGTGTTTCAATGATGCTGGAAATGAGCAAACAAAAGAAAACATTTCCCTGGATATTTACAGTGTGCTTCTGAGCATACACAATGGTTTGTGGTGATTTTTTTTTTGCCTTGTCTTAATATTAGCAAAATTTTTCAAGATTTCTTTAATTAGAGGCAATGATGCATGCAGATTTTTCATAGGTGTTGATTAACTTTTTTCCTGGACTTTTCAGAATAAATGAAGGCAGCTGAACGTAGTCTAAGTAGAACAACATGATTTTAAAAAGATATCATTTCTCTTAACCTACAAAGTGTGTAACTGCTTCTGCATAAAGTTTGGTATCCGACTGATTTTAACAAATATTACGTAAAACATAAAGTGTTTGAATTATTTAGCTTAGAGTCATTTTGTCATGACTTTATTAATTTGATTTTCAACTTTTTAACTCTCCCATTTCACTTTCTTTGTGTTCCTTTTTCTTCTTACTGTTAGACTGTTTCCTCTTTGTGCTCCATCTCACACAACACCCGAGGTCAGCAGTTACTTGGTGAGAAGTAGGAGTTAAACATGGTGGTAAATCACATCTCTATTTTATGGATCTAGGTCAGACCCACCACTGGCCATCATGTCAGAAGGGATAGGCCATGCTAGGCAATAAAATTCCTCGTGTTAAAACACCCAGAAATCGAAGCTTCAGTGAGTTCATTTGTGAAGATGTGTGATGGCAACTGTTGGAGCCACATTTATGGTCATCTTTATGATAAATCCTTTTTGCTTTTACCAAAGTGGATCTGAAGCCTGTTAAAATCAAAGGAAAACAAGGACGTACATGGATGATGCCCCTTGTGCTTGCTGCTATGATGTTTTTGTGCCTTTCCATCACTGGGTAGCAGAAAGCTCATGCGGTTATTGCGGCAATGAGTCCTAGGTGTTTGCAAAAGGGCTGAAGTCTTGTGGCAGATTCTTTGTGTGGGACAAACTTCTGTAGCTATATTCTGCAGGGGATCATTTGGTAGAAACTCGCTATGCTGTTTTGAGTGTTTTGGTGAAGTCACTTTGGTTGGCCCAGCAACGGTAAAGCAGCCACATGGTGGCTGGGCTGGCATCAGAGCTCCTGAATGTGCACACTGCAGGGCTGCCACGGGCTTCTGAGTACTGCTGAGCGTGTCCCTGCCTGTGATGGCCAATGTACCTCTGTGTTTCTGGGAAAGCACTTGTCTATAAAATGAGCTAAATGTAGGCAAGACCTATAATCTGTAAACAAAAGCATAACACTTGGCATTAATGCTGCTGCTGAGTTCCAGTTTCAGATCTGACTCAGTTTTTAAGAAAGATTTGGAAGATGGATGCTTATCTGCAGAGGAAATAAAATCTCATTGACTCATTTTCGTCAATGAAATCCACACAGTGGTGTTCAGCAAGGCTCCCAAAGCATTTGAAGATCACCAGATAACCCTCTTGACCTGAAGAAGGGAAAGTGTCATGGAGAAAGCTGTAGTTAATGACCTGGGTGGGCTAATTACAATGTGCGTTCACTGTTCCCCACTCCCTCTGTGACCTCTGTTATCCTTCCTAAGTGCACTTCAGCTCTTCAGAGAACCTCTTTCTCCCCCTTCAGAGCATTTTGCCTCTTCTTTCTTTTTGGTCATCTTCAAAGGACACTGCAACAGGAACGTGAGACTGGTGGGCTCTGAGGGGCATAAGCACGTGGAAGAGGTCTGAGGAGTAAGAAATTCAGGCTGAAATGTCAGCAAGGGAGTTAAAAATGTTCTACGCCCTCATATAAAGGCAGCTTATGGCCTGTAATGTTACACCTGGAAATGTAGTCTGTGATGGCTGATTCATAAGCTGGCGTGGGCTGCTCACTGGAAGGGTGACAGATCCAAGACCTCACTTACAGTTACAAATAATTCTACTTGTGGTTCAGCAGCTAGTGTGCCTCCTGGCCTTCAGGCTGCACTGCCTAGGGGCTCTGCAGACGTACTATGTGAGAACTTAGCTGACTGTCAGCATCTTTTCTAATTGATCAGCTGCAGCTGCTTCATGATCTACAATTATGAGCAATAGTATCTGCTTGTTTACAAAATGTAAAAGCCTTTCTCTCCTGCAGTTGTCCTCCTAATGGAAAATGCTTAACCTAGAAGATACTCTAAACCTGCTGCAAGGCACTGGTGATGTACACCAGGTCTGGGCAGCCCTGCTGTGCCTGCCTGCCCTTCACACTTGTGACACGTAGTCACCACTGATACAAGTATTAACCTACATGTTGCAGATCTTATTGTCCGTGTCAGTGAGATCTTGTCTATTCCTTTCTCGTAGGTAATAAGAGCCATCAAGGGCTTAGAAAACTTAGAGCATGAACTGAGAATGATGTCAAGGAATCACTTGTTGGTAGAAAGCAGATTTATAGCTGAATTGTTCCACTAATCCAAAACCCATCTGCTTGATACCCTGTCCTGGGAACAGATTTCAGAGTGGTTGGTTCTGAAACACTGATCTAGTACTGAAATTCTGATCTAGTGTTAATGTTGAGTTTATTGAGAGATGTTTTGTACATACAGGAATACATGAAAACTTGCTGTGTGGGCTTTGTTTCTTTGTATGCAGAGCTTTTGTTTCTCAGATTAAAAGCTTAAAGTTCTGTTGATAATTAGAGCAATATAACATTCCAGCATATAAATATAAGCACCTTCCAACAGTGCTTCAAGGGATGCTGCTGACTTGTCAGCAATTTAAATGCAAAAACAAAACAATTCAGACCAAATAGCTTTGGCTCGCGCTCAGATCAAATGGAGAGATGTTTTCCCTTTCTCATTAAATCTGCCACATAAGAACAGTGATTAATAGCTATTAAAGGCACTAAAGCTTGAAAACATTAGTCAGCTTCTTTCTCAGGAGACTGTAGTTGAGAGGAAACTGGGCCTTGGGATTCCTGCTTCCTGCGTGTTGAACCATGAAAGCATGTGCCAAAGGCTCTTTGAGTGTCTAGGAGCTCTGAGCTGATGGAAGAAGTGCCCAGTGCACACCTTTTCTCGCTCTCTTCTGAGACGCTGATTGCATTTTAAATCTGATGTTATTATTTCTGATGCATCTTTATTAAATGTACAGAAATCAAATATGCCTAATTAAATCATTTGTAGGTCTGGTTTAGCAACCGCCGTGCTAGATGGAGGAAGCAGGCAGGAGCCAACCAACTGATGGCTTTTAACCACCTGATCCCAGGAGGGTTTCCACCCAGCGCCATGCCGACTCTGCCGACATACCAGCTCTCTGAGCCATCCTATCAGCCCACCTCCATACCGCAAGGTACAGTAGCAAACAGGTACTTGGCTAGAGAGTGCTACCGGGGGCTTCATGTGTTGATCCACTGCAGAAACAAAACGTTTCTCCAAATGCAGAAAAAAGGACATTGGATACGTTAGGGACTGACTCAGTGACGACCTTGCAAGTCTGCTTATTTAAAATATATTAGGATTCTAATTTGTTTTGCTGCAAGAAAGAGCTGGTTCTGTGTGAAAGGTACTATCTTTAGAGAAATAATAGCTTCATGCATTGCAGAAGTGTGGTGTGAAAGAAGCAGCAGTTGTGTCCTGTCTTCTTGGTTGCTTTTGATTGTGATGCACTGAAACTTCAGTAAATACTCCCAGCTTTTCCCAGTGGAAATAATCAGCTATTCAAACCACCGTTCCACATCAGATAGTAGCAAGTCTCAGCATGGTAAAAATTTGTCATAACCTTACCAGAAATTCTGTGAACACTGGTGGATTGGAGCAAGGGAAACAGATCTTTAAATCTAGTCTTCACTAGATTTTGCTGTTAAAGAAAATCCTTACAGGAGAGATTATACAAGCCAAGTTACTGTATCCTCCTTGATCCCTTTTTGCTAACTGCTGTTGAATGTTGTTGCCAGATTATCTAAGTAATGGAATTTTCGAAAGCCAGGACTTTTCCCATCCATTGTTAGCTTCACTACAAATCACAGCAGAATTTCTGTGCTGTGACCACAAAGGAAAAGCCTGTCTTCTAAACAAATTAAGCTTTTCTTTTATATGTGAGCTTATATGTGTGTGTGTACGTGCTTATATATAACTATATAAATCATCTAAAATATATTTATTTTGATATCTTATATATAATTTTGTGGTGGCCGTTCTAAACAATGCACTTGCTGAGAATTGCGTGAAAACTGCGAGTGTGTGTTTTGGCTTTTATGCTCTGTTTAATAACGATGATGTCATGGAATTTTTATGTAATTTTACTGGCCAGCTAGATATGTAGCAATGTTGAAGGCTTACCATTCTATTTAATCAGTACTTCCATGCAGGTTCTGATGAAATTATATCAAGTTGAGCTTCACATAATGAACTTATTACGCTAGAAAAAGAGGAGGGAAATGATCAACGTGTTTCTTTTCCTTCCAGCCGTGTCTGATCCAAGCAGTACAGTCCATAGACCTCAGCCTCTCCCTCCAAGCACTGTACACCAAAGCAGCCTCCCTTCAAACCCAGAGAGCAGCTCTGCCTATTGCCTACCCAGCACCAGGCATGGATTTTCCAGCTATACAGACAGCTTTGTGCCTCCGTCCGGGCCCTCAAATCCCATGAACCCTGCCATTGGCAATGGCCTTTCACCTCAGGTCAGTCCTGTGTTTTCAGACAGAGGATTTGCTGTATACCAGAACCAAAGAGTCTATTCCCTCAGGCCACAGTATAATGAATTGCCAAATTTAAACCATAATGTATTCTTTATACAAGCCACATGATTTCAGTTTGCTAGTTTCCTTCTTTTTTTTTTATTTTTTTCTTCCTACTGGCTGAATCAAGAGTCATAGCTTATATTTAATTTCAAGTGATTTATAAAGTAATCATACAGGGTTTGTGTTTGCATTCGGTTGTTAAGCGTTGGTAACGTACTGCTATTTTCCTGAGGATCCAGTGCTAGGTACAGAAGGGAGATCTTGTAGCTTTGGTGTGAATAAGATCTCTTTAAGATAACCTCTCAAAGGTTTTACCAGATACTGCGGGAAAATTGCAGGCAAGTGGTGCTAGGAGAGTTCTGAGAGCTGAGCACTACACTTTGAGATGAGCTATAATCGAGTTATAAATACATAAATTAGGAGCATTACTGCTCTTCGGCAATGTGTAAATGCATGACTACCATAATTGTTTTTCTAATTTGCATGAGCTCTTCTTAGGAAATCACGTTAATAAATTGCCTTGATAATTGAGTGTCAAGAGGTTGGTTAGATTTTCCTACATGAGGCATCTGTCTGAAGCTGACATTATTAGTTAAACTTGAATAGACAGTAGTTTATTTTATTAGCTAGAGCTTTGCCCAGGTGCTCAGAAAGAGATGTCCACTAAATTCTGAGAAGTCACAAAGAGGATGCAATCTATAATTACAATCAGGAATCTCTTCAGGGCTGAAAGTGAGAGTTTTAACGGCTTTATCTTCTTTCCACCCTTTTTTCCTCGAAGTGGTTAGAAAAACAGAGAGAAGCTCAGAATGACACAAATGAAAAGTGAAAAGACAATTATACTCAATTACACACTAATCACCGACTATCACCACTGCCTAAGCAGGGAGAGGGCATTCTAATAGGCAGAAAATGAGATTTTAATGGCACAAAGGGTGGCCAAAATAACGACTCATATATCTTTGCCTCCTTCGTTTTCTTCAACTTGTGGTTTGCATCTCGGGAGTACAGTTCCTGGTTCCTGTGCAACGGTGATAACTCTGTGCAGCTGAAAAGTTCAAAGGCACTGGAGTTGAAAAGAATGAATAACAAAGGCAATGAAATAAACATTTTTGCCCAAAGGCAAAAGTTCATAAACCCTTTTTTGTAACAGTAAATGTAATTAAGTTTCACAGATTCCTATAGCATAGAGTGGAGTACAAAACTTTATGGCTTGAAACCTCGAGAAAAAAATACCAACAGAAAAAACAAACGGATGTACTTCCAACAAGACTTGAATGGATTTTGTTCTAAAGAATTCTCATTTCTAAATGCAATCTTCGACAAAAGCCATGACTTTTTAAAAATGGTTGGTTTCATAGTATGCAAGGCTTCCACAGTTTGGATATAAATATCTTTCTAGGATTGAGCGTTAATCCATCAAAGGTAGTTGTTAGTGTCAGTTTAAATGTATGTTGGTTCTGGCTATGGAAAATGTGATCTTTTTTTTCTTTCACAAAGCTTTTATTGTCTGTGACACAGAAGTTGAGCACAACAGTAAAGAAATCTTGTGATGTCTGGGCAAAGTGGGACAAAACAGTGAGGCCAGGCTTCCTCCCCCCAAAGTCTTGCTGATTTGAGTTTTGATATAATCAAAAGGAGATTCTGGAGCAGATTAGACTTCTTTTAATCAGTTGCTGGGCTTCTTTACACCCGGCTCTGTCTTTATGCTATGAAACTTCTGCTGTTTTTTTTGTTTTTTAACTTTCTGCTCTAAACCTTTTTCTGCCTTGGTCTTTAGAGCTGCTGTCTTTATTCTGCCCCTTTACCAACAAGTTGAGAAGGAGGCTGATCATTCAGAAATTGATGCTATGTGTTCATCACTGCTCATACACAGGTGATCACTTATATCCACTTAGATGTTGAACAGCTTCTTGACAACGGAACGATGAACCCGACTGGCTGATAAATATATTGCCATCGTTTCACAGCAAACAAACAAATAAAACAGCCCTAAGATACTCACATATTGTTACCAATAGCACCTCTGAAACAGTTTTGGGCCTAAGTGATAACGGAGATACCTCAGGATTAAATTACATACCCGGGGTTTGTGTCTCTGCAACTGTTCATTATGTGGAACAACTGTGATTCCAGAGAAACAATGATTGTGCTTTATGCCTGAAGGACGAGCCCAAGACGCTGATTACGTCTGTGCTATGCTCCTGGTTGTAAGATGTGTTTCAGTTGGTTTTGGGGGGTCCCAGAGGATCCCCTTGCTGTGTTTCCTTGGGACTTGTGCACCACAGGTGTCTGAGTGTAGTCAGGAAGCTTAAAGCCAGTTCTGCACTGGTGATTTTATCAAGAAAGAAACAGGAATTTTCCTGCTGAGTGGGCATGTTGTAGTGCCCTGCGTGTGTGCGGAATTTAGATGAGAAAGGATCTTTTGGCTAGCTGGTGGATTTTTGACCACAGTAAATCTGGGTGTGTGAGCAATTAAATCGTGTTTCCACCCATCAGTGTCTCTCTCAGAAAAGCACTCTGGATATACTGTGCATAAGGCTGAATTTTCAGTGACTTCAGTGGGAGGGAGAAGGTGGGAGCTTTGTCTGAACCCAAATAATCTTTTGTGAGTAAAAAAAACAACCCTCAGAATTTGCAGAAAAAAATCTAATATTAAGATTCACAGGATTACAGTCTTACCAGACTTAAACCTCCTCTTCCCTTTAACTTCAGTTTATTCCAACCGAGGGTCTGACATGCAGACCTCTGGGGATGCTTTATTTGCTGTGCAGGATGTTTCCTTTCTAACTTTGTTCTTGGGTATGATGGACTGATGTGTTGTTCAAGGCAAGCACAGAAGGAAAGGGGAAATGACAGGGGTGCTGTAACTTTATTTTTATCGCTTCAGCCATGAACTTGGAAGTTAGAGGACTGTACATCTTCCTCAGTTTTAAGAAGCAGAACTTAATGTAGCTGTCTTGCAGGCTGGTGGTTTACTGGGAAATAAAATGGTATTCTTGTTTATAAGAATGAGAGAATAGGAAGGGTCCCACCTGGTTAACATTCAGCCCTTTATTAAATAGTGGCAAGATCTGCAGATCCCCTCCAGATGGTGGATGGCTCTCTTTGTGCATCTGGTTTCCTCACTACCACCTGGCTGTGGTGAGAACTTGGCCCGCAGACCTGTTGAAGATAGGCTTCTGCAGGAATGAGATAGCGATGGATGTCTTGGGGAACTGATAGCTAGGAGTGTCCTTGTTTGTAGCGAATAGAAAAACAATCAAACCACAAGCACTCCTTCTCAGCCAGAGCTCTCTAAATATAATGTCAGAACAGAGATTATTAGTGTGTAATATATGTAAATCACATATTTTTATGTTTTCTATGCCTATTATGCAGCTTCTTGGCTTTCATGCATACATTTATGGGGATATTGTATTTCCTTTTCAAATTAGGTTTCAGTTGCTTAGTGCATTTTCTTTTAACAAAAATTGGTTAACTCGGAATTGTTAGGGAATAGCATATCTGTGGGTTAATGTGTGTCCAGGAGTTGAGCGTGCCTCTGAATAGCCGTGGCACTTTCTGAGCTCAGCATTAACAATCACCCCTGGTTCTTTGGCTGTAAACAGAAGATGGACTGCTGTTACATTTGTCTTGCAAGAGCTGCAGATGTATGGTCTTACAAGAGAGCAGATTGTTTTTAAGACAGGATTTCAATATTTTGAACTGCTTCATTTAAGACAAGGAAAAAGTCTTTTCCGGTGTACATGGGCATCCCTTGACCTTGTCATGTGCTTTTTATTAATGCTAAGGCAGCACAGTTTGCCCTACACAGTTTGCAGGTTTGGCAGCATGCTGTTTCTGGCTGCTCTTAGGTTCAGAGCGAGCAGCAACACTGTGTTCACATTGCTGCCCATGAGGCTACTTGCTTCCTGCAGTTAACTTTTAGGATCCTCTGGTAAATTTTTAACAGAGAAAGAACAAATGTGTGCAACCTGTGTCATGCTGGACATCAGGTTTTTTTTTTCCTCCTTGCCCTCTAGAAAACTTCTGAGCTCTACTTTTTCCTTTCCCTTATTGTCCTTCTCTATAACTGAGCCTAACTAGTAGCTTTAAAGACTGTATTTTCTAAATGGAAAGAGGATTGAATGTTGAAGTGCAGATCACAGTATTGTTGAAAATACTGTGGAGTTCTCATGCAATTACCTGGAGTTCAAGACTAATCTTGATAAGAAAATTCCAGATGTTTCTGTGAACAGTAGTAAAATTGCCAGCTGTTTCAGGGTTTCTTTCTTTTACTGTCAAAACATTTCACTGCCTGAGTTTAAGAATGAACCTGTAACTTTTCTTGGTGAGATAGATCCTAGGTAACTGGCGTTAGTCTTTTGTGAGCATTGGTTTTCATTAACCTCAAGTATAGACTTGACGGCAGTTGTCGAACCAGTTAGATATATTCCTACTGTCTTGTTAACTCTGCTAAAGAGAACACTCTGTTAAAGAATCAACTTGATTTTCCTCATTAACAGGGCAGGAAGAAAAAATACAACTGTTAATTAATTATGCCTTTTACAACACCTTCTATTTGCTATGCAGCTGCAAATATAATATTTAGTTCCTTACCGATCAGAAGCTCATGGTGTTTGTCACAGCAATGTGTGACACAGCTTTGAGCTCTTTACTTAATGACCAAGGACAGGTGAGGGATTTCTTTGTGGGGAAGAAAGTTAATTCACATGATATAATTTTAATGAGAGCAATCTAATTTTATTTTTAGTAAAAATAAATGCATTACATGAAAGAATGAAAAAGTTCAGCCCATGGGATTATTGCTGTTTCTGGAATGTGATATAAATGCACGAGATTCAATAGTTTCATAATTGTTGCCTTGCAAAAATAATAACATCATTTTGTAAATATTGTAATTATTAATATAAAATGCATTAACATATTTATAATATAGAATAATTATATTTATTAGTATAACTGCAACAATAAACTGGTGACCTTACATTTTGAATGTCCACCACATCTTCCTTCCCTGGGCCTTTTTCCAACTTCACCTTCCCCTTGCCAGAATGTTTTCGAGGGCAGAATGCAGCCTTCCAAAACAGGTCTGTTCTTACTGCTCAGAAATCTGAAGTGTGTGTGTGGGGGGGGGGGGGGGGAGAAGGAAGGGGGAAAAAAAAAAGGCTGTGGACTCTGCTGAAAAATCGTATGAAAATGTAGGAGTAAAATGACACAATATGTATAAAACTTTTCAGTAAGTACTGTGATTTTTTATCACGTGGTTTTTTTCACATTACAGACGTCAAACTGCAGCAAACTAATAGTTCAGTGTTTGAGGTTTTCCTTCTGAAGGTGCTTTGTGTAGGCACTATATGAAGATAATGCTTATCCAGAAGCTTTAACAGTTCTTCATATAATATATTTTGAAATAGTCTATGATTCTGACTGCTGATGTTTCTTTGCTCTTACACCTGGCTGCTGTTTCATGATGAATCTTCAGGTGAAAATGTCTTTCAAAAATGAAGCCTGAGTTTTCCCTACCTCTAACAACTCCCATCTAAAACAAAAACATCATGTTTATTTGCCTCCAAGGTTAAAACACAAACAAAAATGTTTTAGCATAAAGCATCATTCCTGCATAATAATTGTAAAATTTTTGAACAAATCTTAATGGTAATTTCACATCTTAACTTTTATTTATTTTTTTTAACAGACATCACATAAGCCTTATTTTGTACCCTGTGATATTGAAAGTTTTAGAATTCCCACAAGACAGACTCACCTGTTTCCATAACAATTTGTATCCCTTACAATGTACCCAGGATGAGTGTTCAACTGCACTGCAGCTCTCAAACTAATGTTTTGCATTTGCTGCACCGTAGACTTTAAATTTGAACCACTTAAGAGAAAGTATGATTTAGTTCTTCATAGAATATGTGACTTGCATGCATTGGTGAACTTTTAATTCTTTAATGAATTTACGAAATGAAAATATCTACAGGAATGTAAGTACTTGCACATTTATTCAGTTAATGGCTAGTATGTGAATGAGGGCTTTGTTATGAGTAATCACTGGTGGCTTACTTGAGTAACTATGTTCTGCATTTTAGATTTCCAAAGGAGGACACTAAAAATAGTATGATTTGTGAAAAGCCTGTATTGCAGTGGGATCAGAAAGAGCAAAATTTAATCCATAGCAAAGTTGCTCTAGAAAGCAGTGTGTCTGTCTTCAAATGTGTAGGGCTCAGTTTGCTTCAAAATTTCCAACCCCTCAGGAGAGAGGCCTCATTTTTTGGTTGATTTTTGCCAGGATATCAGTAACAGTAATCGTTTCCTTATAAAAGGAAGAATGAGTGCTGAGTCAGAACGCTAAGAAGCTTAGTCTTGCCTAGTCAAAATAGCCAAATATTTGCATTTGTCCTGGTGATGGTTAACCTGGCATTAGAGTCCTTGGCATAGACACTAATGGAAGCCTCATGAATAAACCCTTCCTTACAGGTTGGATTACTTCAGCAATGTTTGTCATCTTTTTCACATTTATGGATTATGTTTCTTTTTAACTATTTGGCGAGGTTTTTGTAGCAACTTACCCTTGGTTGATCCAGCCATGTAAGACCATGTAATAGCTGTAATAGAGCCAAATAGAGTTCAGTGAGAATCTTGCTGTAAAAGCTTCGCAGATCACAACCCCAGGCCTTCTGCCAGTGACAAAATTAACTAGTGTTTGGATTTAAAATAAAAAAAAAAGGGAAAACAAAACGGTTTTTGTTTGTCTAGCTTCCAGAGAACAGAACGGTGTATTCCAGCTATGAAGGGAAGGCGTGTGCGAGTCTCTAGCTATTTTGATGGTGGCTGGATTGTCTCTGTTGTGTTTTGGGTTGAGCAGTAGGTGGGAGAAGAGTTTACACAGAAAGGGAAATTTAACCCTATACTATGAATTGTAAGTAATATTGCCATATTTAACAATATAAACTCACAAACCAGTACCTACAATCCCTAAGACTGCCTAACAATTTTGAGATATTAAGTATTTATATTTAACTACATACAATATATATAAATAATACATAATAGAAAATTGAACATACATACATCTTTGGGCCTTCTATTTTGCCTTTTCAGTCTTAACATTTTTGAGGCTTCTCCATGCAACAGTATCTAGAGAATTTCTCTTAATCATTTTGATAGAGTTGCCTAGTCCTGTGAGTCCATGATGTAGCGCCTGAAAAAAGGCACTAGTTTAGAGACAAACTGTGGTAACGTTGTGGACATCAGTAATCTCCTGTAGTTAAAAATATAATTCTTGTAGGATCAAGTTATCCTCTCAGTTGTCCTAGATGGTATACCACTGCACCTTCTCTGATTTCAGTGTAGCCACCACTGATGTCTAGTGGTGTGAAATCAGTATGAGGCCTCATCTGATTCAAGTACACAGAAGGTCAGATCATCGGATCTTCAAAGTCGGTGTATTTGCTCCTATTTTTATTAGCCAAGTATTTGGTTCCAAGTGCTTGCCGGTCAGCACAAAATTCTTACTCTTGAGTTTCTTCATATATCCAGCAGAAATATTCATGTTTAAGAAATGAATCAGAAATATGGTCCTGTGATCCTATAGGTATAGATCCAAGTAGCTAGTTCATTTTATGTGATCTGCTAAAATCTGCCATTCTCGTGCAGTAGGGCAAGCATTTTTGTGTGCTTTACAGTGCAGTATTTTGTTTGTGCGAGACTTTTCTGCAGCAAAAAGAGTTAACAGCAGGTAATGCCATTCATCTCAGAAGGAGTTTGAAATTTGCAGTGTTTGTGATGAATGAGGGTATCTGACCCACATCTGTTTTACATTAGAATGGAACATTGCCCTGACATCGTTAGGAGCATTTGTCAAGATTCCCTGGACAGAGCTTCTGTAAATTACATGCTGCAAATGTGTCAGGGTCAGATAAGAGGATATCATTAACTCCACTAAAGTTTACTGGTGATTCTGTCAGTTCAACTTAATACGTTAACTGCCAACAATTTTCCTTGAGCTGTTTCATTAAATCTTTCATTCACAGGAGGGGGAAAAAATGTATCACTGTACCCAAAAAATATTGCACATGTTCTTTTCTCATAAATCATATTAATTGCAGACATGGTCACAAAGCATATTAAATGCAGGCATGCGTAAATGAATTAAAACATATGAGAATTTTATTGTGCTTATGGTAGGTCCTACATCCTAAGATACCAACCACATTAATGGGCATAATGCTTCATTTAAATGGAATGAGCTTTTTCTCAGTTTAATGGACTTTATTTTGTTAATGATAGAAGTATTTTCTAACAGCTGATAGTGGACCAGGTGTTGTGTACTTGGTGTTTAAGCTTTCATCATTCGATTTCTCTTCCTCCTGGATCATAACCTCAGCCAGTGATGCTGTGTCAACTCCAACAGCTGGAGATTTGTTCCAATGAATGTTTTGGATGTTTGGGATGTGCTCCATGAAAACTCTTCCGTACAGTGGACTTGTTACAGTTCATAGTGTTCTTTTTGATATTCCTAAATACACTTTCATTTTCTATCAGAATATTACAAATAACTATATGAATTATATACGCTGTCTTTTATTGTATAAACCCAAAAGCTACAGATCAACATTTTTTCTTTTTAAGGAAAACAAAACATGTAATGTAAGCCAGTCTGGATTTCTGCATTTATAGGAGTTATTTTCTAAAATAAATAGAACAGTTACAGCAGCATTTGGTTCTCGATGTTAGATCTGCCCTTTATTTTTCTTCTTTTAACTTCTTTGAGATCCAGATTGGTGAGGGTGACAATTACTACTCCAATTTTCCCTAATTAATTCAGAGGCAAGTACACATTTTCCAGTAATTTAAATGGCATGTGGACTGAATAAATGTTTTGCAATGGTAAATGAAAAACCCCAGATCTGTTTACTTATTTAGTATTATACTGTTTAATACTAGCAGAAGATCTGAGTTGCAAAATCCAGATCTTCATGTGTCTTTTGTATGCAACTAAGCTGAAGGTGCTGAGCATCTTGCAGACGTGGCCCATTGATGGCTATCTAATCGATTAGGTGAAAGTCAGCCATGCCCTTCCTGTAACTCCTTGTATGGGTGATAAGGTCATGGCACATACCATATGAAAGACTTTTGCCCTAAGGCTACTTCCCTTATAGCTTTCAAAACAGACATAACCAAAAATCTAATTATTTCAATACTAATCAACTACAGCGTGATTCCTAAGGCTTCTGAAGAAGACATTTCAATGAAGATGGTTATCCTAGTTTTCCCCACCTCAGAGATAGGGTGCTGTGCCAATTCTCCAGAGTGTCTATTAGGAGCGTCTTACAAAAGATGCTTAAAGGCTTGTACTATTTTCTGATTAATTTAAAAAAAAAAAAAAAAAAAGTGAATTGTCTTGGGCTCTGTTCTGTTGAAAATATTAAACAGGAAAGAGTTAAGTTACTTGGAGCGTGTGGCTGGCAAAATAGCTATTTGCCCAATTCAGCAATCCATCATAAAACTCCTGGTGGAGATGGTATGTGATATGAGAGCTCACATGCAGAGGAGTGGCATCGGGACTCCAGCGGGGCTGTGAGGGCAACACAAGCTCAGGCTGTTCTCCCTGCTCTTGAACTTGGAACAGAACATGGTAAAACGCCGTAAGTACTGGGATTACATAGGTGCTGTACAGGAATGGAAAGGGCTCTGCACTTATTTCAGATTTCTGATAAACCACGGATGTTTAAAACTGTAGTCAAAACTACGACGCTTGTGCCAATGTACATATTATTCACAGCAGTAATTTTTAACGTAAATGTTTATGTTAAGATATGTGGGGTTTTTTTCAGTGGAATTTCATATTCTTTTAAGTTCACAACCTTAATTTTAAAGGATGAATATTAATAGAACCTATGTTCATTGAAAGTATAATGTATCTAACATTGTATGCTGCTGGTGCAATGTCAGTTCGTTCAACATGCTACATTTTCATGATCATGTCGCTTTCCAGAAGTCCAGTAAAAATATGTGTATTTCCTAAAACAGCAGAACTTACTAAAATAATCTTAAAAAGCTGTAATACTTTTCAGAATCCAGTTTGAGGAGAATAAGTTGGGAGTCCAGTAATCTCAGCTTTTAGTGGTTTTTTTGGTGACGAAATACCACTCGGGTTGCCATTCTACTATGACGATTTCTTAATCTCTGGCAATTCTAAGGATTTTTTAATAGTGTCATATTAATCTCAATTTTTTTTAATAGGTTTTGTGCCTTGAAAAAGTGATTTGAATTAAGTGTAAATATATAGATAGATAATATAAAAAAAAATATATAACATTCCATACCTGAATCCAAGTTCTTTATGTTTTTAACTTCAGTGCTAGGATTTTACAAAGAGACGTGCTGAGTGCACCTCAAGACATGATTTATATGTGCGAAGCAGGCAGGCGTCTGGGTGTTACTTTTTGAAGTCCTCTGCTTATGGGTTTTGCTCTTTTCCTTATCAGACATGTAAGACCTGGATTTGTCTTCCTTCCTAGTCTCTAATCGTGATCCCTGGGGCTTGTTTCACTTATTGATTTAAAACAAACAATTCAGATCTTGCTGAGCTGGGACTATGAGCTCTCTGCAACAAAAATCCCGCTTCTATTGCAATGGGAAATAAATACAATTTGCGAAGGGACACCAAAACTTTAGGAACCAGACATATTCATATAAGCATGGCTTTATTCTTTACGAAACAGACTGCAAATTTAATAACTTTTGGTAGGCTAGGATAAGTGCAGTGAAGCAGAATGATTATCAAAAAGCACGTGTCAGATATTTGTAATGCTTTTTTGGAGGAAGCCCAACTTAAAATTATCAGGTTACGCTGTTTTGGTAGAAGCTGTACATTACCTCTCCATTTTAATCTGCAAACTGTTTCTCAAGCTTTGAAGTGCAACTCTGTCCAGCAGAAGCAAGCAATGCTCTCAACAGAACTTACTTGCAAAATGTGCTGTAGAGATGTGCTGGGAATGCAAATACACACCAGCCTATAACGTGAGTTGATATTTGTAAATCAAGAGCTTAGCACTGCAGCTTCCTTGACTCCTGTTCAAAAGCACAGGTGCTTTTGGAATCTTTTGTGCTTTTCTACTGGAAATTACAGCTTAGAGGGCTGAGCCTTTGTAGAGACACATACATATTTTCCAGTTATCTCTTTCCATTTAATCTCAATTCGATTGTTGATTTTATAACTGTTTGTGTATGGGCAGCTTATTAAGGGAGTCACAGCACAGCTGCCTCGAGGTCAGTCTGGACAGCCAGACCATTTCTGTTGTCTCCTCTAACTCAGAACTAAGTTGAGGACTGGTATAATGAACAGCACTTTGCATTTCACGTGTTCAGACCAGCACACAGTGTATCCAGTGACAGGAGTTAGGGCTGCTCTGCCTCTTCCCAACACCTTTGTGTTCATCTTGGTGCTGGGATTATTTGTTACTTCTGTCAATGGTATTACTGTGATTCACTCCAAATTAATTTCATTTTAGAGGCTGCTGATCTTAGATTAAAGAAAAAAATGTATGTAAACTTTTTCATAGCTTTTCTGTGTTGGTAGACCTTGCAGAACTGTATGGGTGAAGAGTCACTATCTGTTTCTTATTCCATTATGATTGTGTCCTCGAGGAATAAACACCTGCAGAAATCCTGGCTGGGGCACAAGATCAGACAAAGATCACAGTAGTTTTTGAAATGACTTTTCTTTCTTTGCCCTTAGTATTGCATTTTGTGGGTTACTAGTGTATTTTGATGGATAATACAGCTTTTTCTGCTCTTTGTTAACTGAAGCATAGATTGAATACTAAGCCTACCTGTTTTAGGAAATTGATGAAAGACTTGAGGACTCCTACAGCTCCTACAAGAGTACAGTTTTCCACGCGTTTTAACTCAATTATTTTACCTTTTATTTTAGGTAATGGGACTCTTGACTAACCATGGTGGCGTGCCTCACCAGCCCCAAACTGATTACGCCCTGTCCCCTTTGACTGGAGGTCTGGAGCCCACCACCACTGTCTCAGCCAGCTGCAGTCAGCGGCTAGATCACATGAAGAGTTTAGACAGCCTGCCTACATCCCAGTCCTACTGCCCACCGACCTACAGCACCACCGGCTACAGCATGGACCCTGTCACGGGCTACCAATATGGACAATATGGACAAAGTGAGTACTGCGACGCAATAATCATTGATCAATTGTATGGTTTGTTTGGTTTTTTTTTTTGTCTGCAACAAAGAAAATTACAGGAGTAGATCCTAATGGCTGACTGCTACTGCTTTCCAAAATCGAGTGGAGTGCACTGGTGAGATAGCTGATTGCTTGAGCAAGATTTCTGCTGCATAATTATTTTCTTAAGTGATGTCAACAACATCTTGATGTTATTAATTGTTGAGACATGAAACCTGATTGCCATTAGGTAAAACATAAGGGTTGTCCAAATCGAAATAACCACTGGCATTCCATTATTAGAAACACATGTTCTTAATGAGGTCAGCTCAAGAATCATTACAGTATATAATCCCAGATACGTAGAGTTTTGTCAAACTTGTCCCAGGAATAAAAATATTAGTCCCTTTCCTTTGATATATCAATATTAAATATGACAATGTCAACCTGTAGTTGGCATGGCCCCATGCTGTGAGGTTGTCACAGCATGACTTAAAAAGCTTCTTTTGTGTTGTTTTTTTTTTTGCAGGTGCCTTTCATTATCTGAAGCCAGATATTGCATAAATGAACTGTCCACTTCAAGTTAAAGCTGGTGTTGTTTTCCGGTCTCGCTCCAGAGCTTGGATACCAGGGATCTTCTCAACACACTGCAGTCTAAACTGGGGCAATCCCAATGAGAGAAGCAGGCTTGTTCTGCTTTCTCCAGTCATAGCTTTTAGTAGACTTCTGAAGACTGAACAAAGCTATACAGAAGACAAAGGCCAAAAGCAATAATGAATAAATAAATGCGACATGGTTCATTATGAGTGGGTATACAAAACAGAGCAGAATTTAATATTGCTGCCTGGCAAAACATTCCGTTTTTTTTTGTTGTTGTTGTTGAAATTAATGTGCATTGATTGGGACAAATGGAAGATTTTGAAATTTAGCAGTTGAGCTCTGCATACTCTGACTCATCTGGCATCCAGTGCTGACTTTAGTCTAACGTTAAAGTTGCCCAGTTTCTGAAGCATGGGCAGCAGAACCTCTTTCGTTACACACTGGAAATTGTCGTCAAGAGGAAATGTCACAGCCCATAGGAAGCTAGGATAAATGCAAAAGACTTCCAGAGCAACTTACTTGGTTATCTTACCATGCTTCTGTAATCATGTTGTCAATAAATGTCACTTACAAGTTTTGCTTTACCAAGAAACAAGATCTCATGTAACGTGAAAAATACATCTTATCTTTTTATGTGGAGTTTTCCTGGCCCACTGTACCTTTTTGAACAAACATGGAGGAAAAAAACCAATGTGACTGATTTTTTCACAACTGCCTAGCAATGTGCAATACTGTGTACCTCACACAAACTTTGGAATCATCCAAAGTCATATAGATAGAATCAGAACTATATTTTTGCAGGTACTTTTATTTTTGCAGTGCATAATTCCTAACGATCAAATACAGAAATGTTGCAGTGTGCTGGACAGCTAAAATCCAGCTTGCTAATCATGATTTAAAGGTCATTTTCAGGAAACAGTAAGAAAAAATGATTACGTTTACATTTTTTAGTGATGTACAGGACATGAACAGAGATGGACCTGTATAGAACACAGTTGTTTAAATTATACAGTGATATCCGATATAGAAAATAATTATAGGAGCCGAGGTTTACAAGAAGTTTGCATTGTGACATTTTAGAATGTCAATAAATTTGTGTTTTGTGATGTTGAGAGGAACAGGAAGATGGAAGGCGGTGTTATTTATTTCTCTCTATTCTTTGAACAAAGAGAGAGGCAGAACACAAATACATTCCTTTTAGTGTTAAGGACAATGAAGTAGTGCATTAGACTAGATTCAGTACAGAGGTTAGTTCGCACATTGGTCTTAAGGGAGAGGGAAAAATGAAATCTCTTTGTGTTGCAGCCTCTACCAACAACATGTTGTTAAAAACAAACGAACAAAACAACAAAAACAAAAAACAAATGTCTTTCGTGTAAAAAGTTCAGTAAATATTTACTATTTATAATGAATAAACAGTTATGAAGCCTTGCAAAGCACTGATGATTTTGTCCTAAAATGTAGTATTGTGCTAAATACATTGATACATTTTAATCTGAATATCATGAAGAAATAAACCATGTTATCTTCAACTCAAGGTGTATTCCTTATGTTGGTGTCTTCTGCACACATTCTAGAGCAGCAGTAGTCTTGGGCAGCCTCTGTGCGCAGGCTTTGCTTGTATGCTGCTCAGAGGTCTGGGTTTGTCTCTTTTCAACCATTATTAGCACTGTATGTATTCCCAACAACAAAAGCCTCGTGCCTTTACTGTGCATTTGAAGGGCTTAAACTCGGCACAAGCAGGTCAGCTAGGATGGTTTCACACAGTGCTAGAACTCTAATGAGCAATGGCTTATGGGCAGTTTCTGTACTGATTATTTTTTCATCCTTAGTACTGATTATTTTTTCATTCTTAAAAGCCTCGGGAATTTGTTTACAGGGTTAAGCAAAAGGCAACTGAAACATGGGGAAAGAGCCTTCCAGACAATTGGAATACGTTTCAGTGGCACACCAGTGCTAGAGGGTTGGTGGGCATTTAATTTCCTTACCAGTTTTTACCAGTCCCTTAGTTTTGTGAGGGAATTAGCCACCTTGAAATGTTCAGCTCTTACGTACTCATTTAATTTTTAATTCTATTTCATTGTTTGGAAAAAAATAGCCATCTTATCAGTTGGAAAATGAAAGAATAACATTTTTGAGAGGAAGGCATTTAAAAATGCTGAAATATGGAGAGAGCGGGGTTTCTTTTTTCCCTCCTAGGTTATGTTTCTCTAGTACAGTTTTAATTTCTGTGACAATTAAAACTCAAGTCTCCTATTAATAACAATTTCCTGCTCTAAGCTTCTCATTTTTCTGATTTTCTGTTTTCCATTGCCTTTCCCTTTCTGAGGGCTTGACTGTTGGCAGTTGTGCACCGTCCTAGGCTTGCTACAAAGGTCTAATGAGCCTTTTTCCTCTATTTGCAGTACATAAGCTGTAAAGTACAGGATAAAAGCTGCTTGCACAGTTAGGAACTAGACAGTGTGATTGCTTCTTCCCCAAAGGGCTGTACCTCTGTTGCAGGTGGGATGATTCTAACTCCACCTTTGTCATCGGCCTTCTTCCATTCCAGCAGCTGGGGTGTAACAGAGCCAGCATTTCTCCTTCCATCCCTGCAGAGCTGCTGGAGAGGTGCTTTCCAGACACAAAGCTCAACAGCAGGCTTTTTTGCTGCCTCGATCCTCTATTTTTAAAGTTTCTCCCAAGATTTTCCTTGCATGAGAGACCAATATGGAGCTGGCGAGCCTGGAAATGAAACAGATATGGAGAAAATCATCCTGCTCTCTTGTAGGCAAGCCATGCAGTCAGGGAGATGGGATGAGCTCTCGGAAGAAGTGAGGATCTGGGGCAGAGGGACTAAGCAGGTTCCTGATTTATGATGTGCCATAGGAATTGCTGACAGAGCTGTAAGGATTACTTGGGGTACTCTGATCCCTCGTTATCACTGCCAAGGGTGAAGAGCTTCTTGGGAGCCACGTGTGTTTCTGGAATACAAATGCTAAGTGCTCAGAAAGTCAAAGGGGCATGAGACTGCCGTGAATATTTCATTTGACATAAATGCCATGGAATAGCTCAGTGGAATGTTGTATCAACTGAGTCCAAAACATACTCACTGATGAGACTCTTCCCTCTTCTTTTCTCTCTTTTTTTTTCTTTGTGTGTGTGTGGGGGGGAGGGGAGCAATGTGTGTGTTGCATATGCGGAGAGATGGAAATGAATAACAATAGCTGCTTAAACCAAGGTATAGGACTCGGGAACTTCTGAGAGACAGCTTTTGAAGAACAAATATTTATTATTATGGTACAGTCCTGATTTTCAATGTATACCTTGATTTTAAATCTTCCTTTTATCAAAAATAACCTGTACTCTCTAAAAAATATCGAAAACCCAAAACCCCAAAAAACAGAGCGATGTTGGTTACTGCTAATGTGTAAAGCAAACATTTTTCCTGCATCAGTAACCATGAAAGTTTTCAATGCTTTCTGTCCATAAAGTCTTCTGACCTTGAAGTCTGTGAAGTGGATTGCTAAAAGATATGTCCGCATAAAATAAGAAATAACTTTTAGGCAATATCAATGAGACCATCAGGAACCAGGAACAGCTTGAATTCATAATGCTCCTTGTATTGTTCATTGCAGTGTTCTGTTACTTGCTTAACAATTGAAAGAAAACCTACATCCTGATTAGAATATCCTATTTTTAATTTATGTTGGCTTTAGCAGTGATGTCTAGATATTGCCTAGAGCCAGATAAAACTAATCTGAAACAACACAAATAGCTACACTAAACTAAATTACTAAATTTTTGTTCAATAGCCATTAGATATGTATTTCCTTTAGGTTATATAGATGACATTGTAGTTGTCATTTGCCAATGATGAAAAAGCCTTAAGCATCTTTCAGTAACCATAAATCGGGGGATATATCATATGGATTCATAAAGTTATCTTAAAGAATCACACAAACTGATTTGAAGATCTTTACCTATTGTAAAATAACCAAAATTTCAGTCTGCTTCTGCTGTCACTGTAGGTAATAGCCACTTTGGTCTGTCAGTTTTTTACTACCTATTTTCTCCCAGCACTTTTGGGCAGCTCGCCCCAATCTGGGAAGTTCTCATCAGTCATAAGGAGCTGAAGGCTTCAACAGGTCAGATTATTAGCAAGGAACTGGTTCAAATATTTACAAACTATATGTTGTACAAGTAGGCTTCAAAATCAGTATATGTACACAGTGCTGAAGCTCGGTTCTGTTTCACTGTTGTGTTTGTACAAGCAACACACAGAAGTGCTTACACGTAGCTTAAACCTTTGTTTAAAACACATTGCCTCAGAATTGATGGTTGTAGAGTCTTATAATCCAGAGTGCCTGTGGATATCTCAGCACTGTAGCGTATTGACATGCACTGTTTATTATTCAGCTACTCAGGCAATGTCACAGAAAATCATAATAAAACTAGGAAGACACATCACATTTGACCTTTGCTGAATAATTTAATAAAGCTAGCTTGATATACAAATACGAAAGAGCAGTTGCTGATAAGAGCAGAACTATTGCTTCCTTGTTCGAGAATTGGAAACAGTTCAGAAGCTTTATTAACTATTTGGTGTCTTCATCTCTGCTGCAGTTTGTCCCTTAGGCCGTAACCAAAGGCTAAGCTGCTTGTTTCTTCCTGCACTCTCTTCCTCTTGGCTCTCATGCTCGCCCCAAGAAATGGTTTCTTGTTCTCAGTTTGTCTTCGGTCTCTGTGCAGTAATCCATGTTTTTGTTTGTTTTTTTCCCCCATACAGATGCAATTTGATTTTCGCTAATACTTTTCTCCCCACATATATTCATTTGTTTGTAATTATTTCAAGTGGATATACCTATAAAAATGCAGGTCTTTAAGGGTGATTATTACATGTACTCTGTTCTGAGATGGCCAGCTTGGATAGGGTTTTGTGTAACGTGGTCTATTAGAAGGTGTCCCTGGCCATGGTAGCGTATTGGTACTAGCTGCTCTTTCTTTAAGTTCTCTTCCAACCCAAACTGTTCCATGATTCTATGCTTCTACAATTCTATGGACAACATCTCTCTGTGGCCCGCCCTCACACAACTGTCTTCACAGTGAATACTGGAATAATTACAAAGTATACAAATCTCCAGAGGCTTCTGAAATGCAGTTTTGCTTCCCCTGTGTCTTGTGTAGTGGGGCATCCAGAGATGTTGGGGTGAGCTGAGATTTCCCATGTCCTGCTCCCCGTCTCAGGTTTGCTACTGGTATTTGACTGACCCACTTCTTCAGGGGATCACTGTCTCCAGCTGGACACTCCCCATTTCCCTCAGCTCCTTCGTTCCCCCATGGCTCTGCCCAAAGTCTCATGGGGCACAGGTATGGGCTGGGGGGCAGGGGCTGACCCCTGCTTCACTTCCATTTCCTCAGCACTTCTCCAGTAACCTCCAGCCCTCTGCTCTGCCAGTGCCCACCGAGGGACCATTTTTCCCAGCACTGTGCCAATGTAACAAGTCTCTCCCACACATACTCTTTCCAAAAGCTGTGGTCGGTTTCTTGATGCTTTGGGCTTGCACACCTGACTACAGCAGCACTGCTGTGGTAGCAGTGGGCCATGGGGCAGTGCAGTGTTAACCGTGAGACATGCCATGTGCAGCCCAAACATGTAATTCTGTGTCCAGGACAAGGATGGAGACTTGTGGCATATAGCAGCATGGCTGCTTCTCACAGAGGCTGCTCCTGGGCCACATGTGGAGATGCTGGAGGGCCATGGTGAGCTCCTGGATTGGGGCAGTTGTGGGACGGCAGTAGGGATGGGGGTCCTGCTGTGGAGCTCCTGTCCTGCAGGGACTTATTTCCTAACAGCTCAGGAGGGAAGCAGCCCTGGCAGTGAAATGCTGGCTGCTGGAGTATGTCATTTGCTGGGGCTGAGGAAGCTCAGGACTGGGAGCAGGGAAGGACAGCATCCGGCTGTAGGGGCCAGATGGAGCTGTGGCACATGAGGGTGGAAGGGCCGCCATCTTGTCTCACACGTCAGTCCAGCTTTGCTTGTAGGTGAGAAGAGGAGGAAGTGGAGCCAGGCTGAGAAGCCTCTAAGAAACCTACTGGGCAGTTTCTCCTGAAGGTGAAACTCAGGTACAGCTTCACACACTGGGTTTGCTGTCTGCTGTGGGGAAGGCACACAGTGGCCCCTCAGTACTGCTTAACACACCTTTCCTCAAGCATTTCGTGTCCACACAAGGTGACTGAGGGGAAGAAGCATGGCAAAGCACCAGTCTGCAGCCTGCACAGCTGCAGGTGGGTTCTGGTGATTTGTTTAATAACTTTGGATCCTAATTAGACTGCTCCTGTGAGCATTAGCCTTAGGATGGCTTTGCTTTCAGGGCATTTTTCAGGTCAGTTCTTGATGCAGCCCACGAGCACAGGTGCCGAGACCTTGACAGCCTCAGGCATGAGGCCTGCACAGCTCTGGTGGGTGGCCGGGCCCTCCTGGGCATCACCTTAGGCCAGGTCACTGGGGCAGGCTGGGCTCACCTTGCTGAGGGCAAAACCAGCTTGTGGGCCTCAGAAAAAATAGCTTACTTGTAAAGCTACCCCATAGATCCAGGGAAGGCACATCAGGGCACTCAACAAGCTCGTGGCCGAGATCTGTGCCTGCCTCCTTTTGACATATTCATCAGCGAAGGGCTACATTAATGCCTTCTATTAAAAGGACCTGGAAGGAGATTGTTCCCCCACCCTGCCAAAATGTTATTCTGCTATTATGTCATAACACTTTACAAGAAAACTGTGTTAGTATCGATAGAATCACAAGCTCACTTGCCAAAAAGAGCTCCAAGTATTTCCTTTTTGTTAATCCCTAAGCCTCTTTAAAAAGCCTCCTAAAATGAATATACATAGTAGATAGGGAGCTCCATCTTATGTCCATATGCACTTAGGCAGTTTCCTTTGATTTCAGTGGAAATTTTAGGTGCATGAGACCAGGAGATATCAAAGGTGAGTGAGCCAAGCAATTTTGATCTGTGAAACTACAGTTCTGTTGTCTCTATTCTGATTCTGCTGAAATTCATCAGGAAATATTAACTTTGGCAGCTTATTCAGTGACTAAATCTTGATATTTTTGTGGCTTAATTCATAACATAACTGTAAGCTATTGCCCCGTGTTTATGTTTCCCATCCATTTCTCACATTTCCAAAGCATACTGATATGTGATCCAGGCAATTTAGCTACCATAATTGGCATTTTTCTAGGGCCAAAAGGAAACAAATTCCTTATCCTCCATACTTCTTTAATTTCTGAAAAACAACAAGTAACATGGTTAATCCTCTTTTTGATCTTTTTTTCCCCCCTTTGAGTTTTTCTTATGGCCTTTTCCTTTTAATCTTTTACTTTCTTTTTAATCTTCACTCATTGTCCCCCCACATTTGAAGAATCTTGGGTACTTACATCTCTAAAAAGAATTGGACCACTTTATGGAAATAGCTGTTTAGGATCTTGTTCAAAGCACCATTATGTACTTTTAGCTGTTAGGGGGAGGGTGGAAAGAAAGGAGAGAGAAAGCAACTCTAAAGCAGCATTTGTGTAACCTAACAGAACATTGATTTGTTCAACTCAGTGTGAAAAAGCACACAGAACACCCTAAGTTAGGATAAAACTAGATTATATTAGGAGAATAGAATGCTGAATGAGCATTTTCCTTTAACTGGGGTGGGGCATATCGTTAGGATCTTGGTACAGGTGTGTTTGGGCAAGAGGACTTTAGGAAGGGCAGAGCAGGGTATCACAGCTGACTGCTATCAGCCTTTTGCAAACTGCTTCCATCTGTCCACTCCAATCAATGCTGCAGTGCAAAATACTTCGTAAGAGTGAGGGAAGTGTGGCTGTGGTCTCACCAGGAGCATGGCTGGAGACAGAAGAGTTTGTCTTCTGTGGTATGTGTATTCCTTGGTTTGTAACTCTCTGTACGTGTGTATGTGGAGCCTTTAAGCCTTTCCTTATGCGGCAAGCGTTCAGGCTGCAAGGCTTCCTTTATGTGTCATCTTTTCTTACCTTATGTGGAGATTTGCTCCGTGAGTTGTCTTGTGGAAACTGGTGAAATGATGTATTAATTGTGAGAAAGGATGCTTGTTCTCCCTCTTCCTGAGGGATAGATCTGGATATATCTTATGGTATATCTGAAAAGGAAGATGTAGAGCTGAGTTTATTGTACCTGAGTTCTGAGTTTGTGAGCTTCCTCCGGGGTGAAGATTATGTACTTAAAAGCGTGGCCCTGTTAGTGCTGTAATTTAGCTTCCAGAGTTGCTGGTGTGGATCTATTTTTTTTTTTTTTCTTTTTCTAATAGCTAAGGATAGGTAAATACGAAGCCTTGTGCTGTGTTGTTAAGAAGCATGAAGAAGTGTGGGCGCAGCACTACTTGCTCATGGTGTGCTCAGAACTGTTGCTTCAAATTCACAGGTGTGATTTCTGTTGCTTATTTCTCTGCTGATGTGTAGTATCCTGTTGTCCCCTTATTCTCACCTTATTTGTTTATTTACTTCCTTCTAATACCAGAAAGCCCGAGAAACCTGGCTAACAGCGATAGTGTGTTTTTGAAGCATGCAGGGAGTTCATAGGGATTAACTTGTGTCCAATTTATGTAGGCTCTCATGCTCCTTCTACTGAAGTGAGTTCTTTAAAAGCAACAAACAAAAAGGGCCTGCAGGCTTCTGGAGAAGTTGCGAAGCCTGAATGAAAATCCTCTTCCAGTTACATGAATATAAACTGGGTACGGTTCCCCTGGAGGTCTTATACTAGTTTAGAAAATGTGTCTTAGTAGTAGTAGTTAAACTAATGATAAAGCTTTTCTTCAGTGTCCTCAGAATACCACCAGGTCCTCCACGTTCACATGCAAGAGTAGGTGAGTAAGATCTCTCCCGTAACTTAGTTGTAACCAAGAACAGGATTTGGCGTTGCTCTTTATGGGGATTTTTTTCTTTTCTTTTTCTTTCTGATTTTAAAACAAATAGTTAAAATGTGGAGCTGAGCGTTTTTTCCAGGAGTGGCATATTCTAAATGTACTTATGCCATAGTCTGCTGCTCATATAAGATTACAGACTTCACTTTCATCTTTCTTTTTACAAGAAACCCTTAATGACAAATGCAGGCTGTTTAGTGATACCGATATACTGCAATCTTAGCATGTGAATTAGTCATCATACAATCAGTTCAGGGGGTCAGGCCTAAAGAAACAGTTCAGAGTTGGCAAACTGCTAGTCCAGTGATGTGCTCTCCACTTCAAAGTCATGGTGCTTACTCCCCAGAATTCAGATCACAGAAAGAAACAGCTGGCATTGTCGTTTGTGGCAGTAAGGACTGGTTTTTTTTTTTTTTGTAGCAAGATAAGGTTTCACTTCTTTGTAAAACAACAATTTACTTTGGAGTGACCTAGCCTGTAAAACACAATAGGAAGCAGGAATCCAGAGAGCGCTGCTCTGCTGTCATTGTGCAAGTAGATGTGACCTGTGTCAAACTGCACTGAAGAAGACTTAACCTCCTTGCCTGAAAATACTCAGTGCAGTCTGCTTGTCAGTGATAGTTGAGGTTTTTATTTTCCAGAACAATTTCATAGGCTGTTCCTTTCTGTCTGGGTATTATTCTTTTGTATTTCTGGTGTGGTCCATATTTACGGCAGCATGCAGCTCCAAACTCCCAGTGCTAAATTAAATTATTCGGATTCCCACTTGAGCTTTGAAATGGTCTAATTTCAGCTGAATGTAGAAAATTTCATGCTTAGCTTGGAGGTAGCAACTAGTTGAAATGACGTATTGTGTGTCCTTCTCCTGAATGCTGTTTTACCCACAGCTGGGGTGTTTTGATGGCCATTCTCTAGGGGCTGTGTGGAAAGGAGTCAGGCTCTGGGCTGTCTCCTGGCCCACCACACTGACTGGTGCTGAGAGAATGCACCTGAGAAGAAGCAGCTGTAGATGCTTCTCTGAAAATGCAAGTTTTATTTATCCCTATCAAACCAGAGAGAGTTCCTTCCTCTGGTGTTTTGTTCCCCCCCAGCCCCTTAACATATTCAGTGGGTGCTTTTAAGAGCCTTTCACTTAGTGACTGAAGCAGATCTGCTCCTCGAATATAGTGAGGGAGGAGGAAAATAATCACACATTTAAAACTGCCTGGCAGATGTATGTCTTAAGGATTTGTTATTGTTCCATAATTGTTATTATTAATAGACTTCGCTTCATAGGCAAGGCAGGCTTATCAGCCAAATGCCTCATTATCAAATGACTGAGACCCAATAAGTGCTTTACAGCATTCCTTACCAAAAGAGGAAATGATTGCAGGCCAGATCCAAGCCCTGTAAAAGCTGGTGGATAGATTCCCACTTCAATGAAGCATCGCTTGGGGCCCCTACGTGCTCATTCTCCTGTGTGTTTTCTTGTATGCTTTTTAATTCACCAACATGAACCAAACAGCTCTAGCATCTCTCATCTCTCAATGTGTTCTGCAACTTCTGGAAAGGAACCTGGGCACAAAGAAAAATGCTACAGAACAGAAAGAACCACAATACAAACCATATGACAATGCCTATTTCTTCATCCTCTTTGTCATGCTGTTTTACTCTTTCCTGGCACTAACTGTCTTTTTTGGTTATGTACGCTCGAAGAAAGCTATTTCAAAGAAAGATCCTTACCAGGAGTTCATCGAGGACAGGAATCAAAAGAAGTGGAACACGGCCCGGCCGGTGGTGGTGAAATTTGACTTTGAAGAAGAAAGTATTCTTTGAACTTCTCAAACTGAACTGCTCTGCAAAATGCACTGGGCTGTCTCTGCTGCTTAGATTTCAAGTGAAGGTCTACGTGCTTATCTTGTTCGCCTGTCCCCTTTTCAGTAAGTCAAAGCATTGCTTGAAATTGCTTTGACCTTTGATGGTTCCTTCCAACTCTAAGGATTCTATGATTCTATGAAATAGGTAATTAAAAAACAAATTTTTCTTTTTTTCTTTCACCTTTAATTCATTTGCTGGAATGTAGCTTTTCTAAATGCTGGAGAGACTTTAATATTAAAGTGGCAGTAAAAAGTGGCCACTTGTAGCATTTGCTTTCAGTTTGGTGGAACAAGAATGGGAATCCATCCTACATCAAGACTCGGTTTACTTAAGATAGAGAATTAGTCTATGTACGCATGGACCTGCACCGGGGCGCTCTGTCACTTCTGAGTTGTTCACACCTGGAAATTGATGTGTAGTGTCTCTGAAAAGTGCCGCCTTGGAATAGAAGAACACTTTTTATCATGCCTAGACCAGTAAATACTCTTTAATATGCAAATATGTGAAGCTTCCCCTTGCATTCCCTCCTCTCAAAAATTAATTTCACGTGCTGTGCTGAAAGATCCAAAACAAAAAACGAAACCCAAAAACAAAGCCCAACCCCCAAAAAACCCAAACAAGAAAAAAAAAATCTGCAGGATGTTTTTAAAATGCATCGAGTAGAATTCAGTGACTTTGGAGTTGGTGCCTTTTCCTTCTCTGAGATGTATTTTTTTGCCAGTTTCTCATTTGAAATATATGTTTCAGTCCTAATGAATGATAACTAGAACTGATTGTGAACTAAACAGAGAAACTGCCTCTCTGTATCTGCAATCAATATTCAGTTGCTAAAATGTTGCATGAGCTTCTTTTGGAGCAGTGTTGAATATGTGAGATTTTTTTTTTTCCACGTGATTTATTTTTCTGCTTAATGAAGCATTAACAGAACTATGGCATAAACACAGGGCTGTGCTTAATGTAAAAGTATCATGAAGCAATAAGCACTGGTGTGTGATACCACACGGGTTTGTGATGGCATATGTTCTTCTAAGATTTTTGTTTGTCCTTACCCTTATCTAGGGTCTCTTAGTTTGGCCTTTTCTTGTTATGAGACCTCTTGGATACATTACGTGTATCTGCATTACAGATGTGTTTGATGCTCGCAGGGTTATCTGGGCATGGTAATCATTTTCAGGTGGTAGGTAAACTCTGATATTCCTTAATGTGCATTTTAAAATGAAGCAGAGTGAATTTTCACGAATATATTAGTTTTTCTTTTGTTAGTGGAAATAAAATGCCAAGAATTTGGCATTAAGTGTGTTCCTGGTTACTTCTTGAGTATTTCAAGGATGTGTAGATTTTTAATTCTTTCAATATTTAGGACAAGTTCTTGTATATGCATTCAGCTCAGTCTGGGCAATCAGATGTTGCTGTTTCCTGATGGGATGTGTTAAGTGTTTCTGGTGAGTGTGTGTGAGCCTGGAGGGGGGAGCCTGATGCTCTGCATAACCCTCTTCACATCTAAAAGTTGTTTCCCACTTACCAGTGTGAACGTTTGCAGAAATAGCCATGTTGCCTCAGACTGTAGTGCTCTGTCTCTGACAGCTGTGCCAAAGGAAGATAATAAGAATAAGGTACTATTTTTTTCCAGTTGTACTTGCTCAGCCTCCAGGGATTTGTTGCTCGGGGCCATCTGAGCCAGAGGCCGCTCCTTTTGTCTAACTGTGAGGGTGGGATACGTGCAGAATACTGATGTGGAAGTGTATGGACGTAAGCATTTTAACAGGCCAAAAAATGTTCACAGATGTATTTCTGCTGGATTAATCCAGTTCTAATTTAAATGGTTTTGACTATAGGAACAAGACTGGAGTTGCAGACGAAACACTGGTTTGCATAAGAACGGTATTATACGTGCTCTGGCTCCTCCACACAGAAAGCTTGGAGAGAAAGAATGAAAGTTCAGGTCATCTGCGTTCACATCATGCTTGTGAGTTTAAACTGTATAAAACAAATAGCTCTCAATTTGATGTCTTGTCCTGGATCTGAGTGAGTAGGAAGACTTAATCTGAACTTGAGAGTTCTGGGAGGCTGTCCTCTGAATGTGCACGAAAACACTGATCTGTTCTTCTGATGGAAAGGCCTATTTGTACTTTGTAGTTCCTTTTCTTTTGTTCTTTGCAGTGTATGCATGTCATCTTAAAAAATTAAAGATCAACTTCTTTGAAGTGTCTCTCAAACCAATTTCTTTATTTCTGTAAGCTGTTTCTGCTTTTGTCTTATTTGTCAATGATCAGATCAGCTGAAGTCCCTTCTAATGTTCTTTAGCAATGTGCTGCCATTGTCTGGTGGCTAGGATTTTTGGAAACATTCACAACTCACTTAACAACAAGACCACAAGCTCTTCAAACAGTTTTGAACAGTGCGTGCCTGTGTGTGTGCGCGTGTGTGTATGCCAACAAGAGGATGCTTTTTCCAATCCTATCTCCATGCAGCAATAAAAATGTCTCTTTGTCCACGCTAGCCACAGGGTGTGTTGGTGACATTATTAGGCTTCTCCGCTGCGTGACAAAGCCTGCTTGTCCCTGCCCAGGAGATCTTATTAGTTACAAATGAGAGGGGAAGTCTGATTACTGCAGCACGTCAGGTGTAATCTCAGCCATTACAGCATTTCTGTAACTTCAGTGCAGGTAGGTTGGTCTGCAACTCCTGACATCTAGAACAGTAACCTAGATAGTTAAGTTCTAGATCTGGAGGTGTGGTGCTAGCACTGTGCACATCCTTGGGTGTTGAATGCCTACTTAAAAGGACAAGAAAGACCTCTAATGGATACCTACACTCATTCTAGAAAGAATGAGAGGTAAAAAATGCATTTTTTTTTTTTTTCCTCCTCTTAGCAGAAGAAAACATAACAAGGAAGACTAGTTTTTCAGTGCACCACACTACAGAAATGACTACCTGCACTGGAAACAGAATGTGGCAAGGGCAGAGAGGTGCATATGCTACTATGTGGGATTGCCAAGGCACTTGAAGTGTTGTGTACAATGTGAGAGTTGTCCATCTCATTTTCTCTAATGTGAAAATAATGTTGGTATGGTGCTTCTGGAGCTCACAGATGTCTGTAATCTGTAGCTGTGTTAATCTTCTTCATAGCTACTTACGACTTTCTGCAAGTGGGATGTGAAATGGGAGTAGGAGAGCCAGAATCACTTTGTTCATGATGCACTATGAATTGTACCTGGGGGATGTCCAGTCTGCTCCAGGCTTAAGTACAGGGTGTGTTTAACACCAGCAGTCTTGGTAAGCACTATTTGCATCTGCAGGACTCAATTCCATGTGCCTGTGATCTTTAAAAGACTTAGGATTGTAAGAAGACAAGGATTCATTAATTATTGTATAGCCGTTTCTCTCTCTACTTACTGATATTCTGAATTAACACTAATTATCTGTTGATCTTACTAAAAACAAGAAACTTCTTTCTTCCTTGCTAGTGAAAAGCTTGCTAACCAAAGTAGATCACAGATCCTATTTTAGCTCCTCTACCTTTTGTTTACTTACTATTTATTTAATGTGGTCCTCTAATCCATTGCAGCTTGTGTGGGGTTTGTTTTTTTTGTTTTGCTGAGTTGTCTGCTTTGAACTCAGCTTGGAGATTGAGATATTCTACTGGAGACTTTGCTGACATACAAATGTGTTGCAGTTTCCTCTTACCCTTTGTGAGTTGATGCTGCAGCTCACTCAGCCTAGACTGAGAGAGGGACTGTCTCATCAATCCCATGCTGATGCACCTTAGTTTATCTAGTTTCATGTGCATGAGTACGTATTTTAGCATACAAGGGTCTCTTATTCCTTGCATGACAGATGCTGCAACCTCTCATTGTTGTCTGTGACAAACTTGCACATGTCGACAGAGCATATTACGTTGAAAGCAAATCTTTCTCTCATCAGAGGACCATCTAAAATGACTTTATGGAGTTGTTCAAATATCCTCTGGCCTGGGTTCAGAGGAGCACAACAGCGTATACTGAAGTCTTTCGTCAGCCATTTGCATGAGTGCAGTTGGGAGTGGAAAGCACATGCTTAAAATTAAACATATGCTGCGATGTTTTCTTGAGCAAGCATGCTTCCCTAACTTGGAACCTCAATTAGTGCAGCAGTGTGTAGTACAAACTTAGAGTAAGCAGCTAAAATAGGCTGCTTTTTTTCTTTCTTTTGGTGTGGGATGTTTAATAGCAAACCCTTTTCCATGTAAGTAAGCTTAGTGAATTAACAGAGATCATGCTACTGGGAATGAGCAAATTCTGTGGGTTTGTGTTTAATGTTAATGAAATGAATGTGAACTCTCCAAGGACTTTTCTTCTCTTAACAGAACAGCGCACTTTGAGAAAGCCCTCCAACTTCTCTAGTTATTCTGAACAAATAGGAAGCCTCAGTAAGCACTGATTGACAGCTGCTGGTAGTGTGACTGTATGCTGCCTTCAGCTTGGTTTTTTTTGGTTTTTAAAGTCCTAGCAACAGAGCCTTCTTTTCAGTCTAGGAATGCTATGTGACCCAGCACGTGAAATTGCATTAAATATAGATGGCCTTTGGCAGTGACCCCTCCCCTCCATCGATTTGCTTTCATCCTACAGGCAGAAGGAGAGCTGAAGTGGTCATAAAATTAACACAAAGATAAAAGATTCTGACAAGTGCTGCTATATAGCTAGGTATTCTTGCATAAATCAGAAGATACCCAGTGAATGTTCAGTAATCCAAAAAATAGTTGTAATTTTCCTGAGTAGTTTTGAAGCCTGTGGTCAGGCCCTGTATGCTGTGCCGGGCTAGCGTCTGCCTTTTCTGTCCTTAGCAAAGCTTTTGTTAGCAAGTGCGGTGCTTGGGTCCTGATGAGGGCTAATATTGGCTGCAGTTCTGTTGGCAAAAAATCAAAAGCTTATAGTGATTACTTTGTCCTTCAGTCCCCCAAGGTGTTCCAATGTTTAAGCCTGTATTTAATATATGGTATGAGCACCAGGGTCTCATGCCGTTACAAGATCGTTGAGTACAGAGCATTTTATAGGCAGATACATGTGTGGGTTTTGGAAAGGACATGATGATAGGGGTAATGGGCTGCTGAAACAGAACCCAGCTTCCTAATGTACTGAATGCTGCTGCTGATTTAGCAAAGCCTGAGGTGGTATGGTCCTTGGTGACCTTGACAAACCAATACATCCCACAGTATTTTTTGAGGGGAGAGGGAGGTGGTTTCTTTGTTTTTGTATAAATACGTATGTCTTTTTGGTGTAGTGATAAAGCTATCCTCTCCCCATCCCCTATAAGTGTAGCAGAATGTATTTCCAGCAGAACATTTTTCTTAATGAAGTCTGTGAAACTTTTGGATGTGCAGAATCATTAGATAATTAAATGACTTTGTTAGACAGTACCACATGGTTATATTTCATACATGTGGCCTGAAGTGTTGGTCTAACTTCTGTTTCCTTTCCTCAATCTCCTTGGTGTTTGCTGATTGATTTAAGCTATTGTGTTTTGAGGGAATGAGTTAGTTGCTGTGGAGTGATACTGTCAGAGCTTCTCTTGGGTTCTCACATGTTTGCTTATCAGTGTTAATCCTGATGGGCTCAGGGGAGGGAGCACAAGCTGACCTCGCAGTGTGTGCTGTTAGCAGCCTGGCAGGGTTCCTGGCTCTTGCAGGAGCACTCTGAAAAATGGCAATTCTCATTTTGGTGTAGTTTAAACAAAACTGCTGCTGAACTCTGTTATGTTTCGTTCCAGTTTTGGAATCATAACCAAACTTGTCTGTATTTATCTGTTACCCTCTCAAGTCACCTCAGTTTTTTGCCTTTAAAAAAGGAAAAAAAAAAAAAAAAAAAAGAAAACAGCAACAACCCTTTTTCTAGTTTTTTGGTTGTTTTTTTTTCTGCATGCTTTGATCCTGTAAGATCTGCATGTGGTGGATATGAAACAATTTCCTATTCCCTGGCTTAATGTTGACGCCATCTGGGTGATCAGCTAAGGGGCTGTTGGTCCTTGGAGTTTAGCGGGGGGGGGCAACTCACAGCCACCAACTTGAAGCACCAAGCAGAGCAACTGGTGTGTGGGAGGGCTTCCTGCAGGGGCTGCAGCTTCCACCCACGGAGAAGCATTTCTCTCTCAGTGGCCCTAAATGAGGAGCACACAAAAACTCCTAATTTTTATCTCTAGGTGAAGCCTGAACTTCAACATATTCCTTCTAGCGAGCACATATGGATTTATTTCATTAAGATTCTGCATCCATATTTCAACTGTTTCCATGTTTTTACAATTAAAATGGTGCTCTAAAAATGATCTGCATCCTGCTTTGTGATATGCTGTCAGCTTCTTTGTTATGTGTAATTATTCTATATCTATGTGGATGAATTTAATTTAAAAGCAACAAAAATCACCAACTTAATGTCCTTGGATGCCCCGAGATTCTTTTGCTTCCAAGCTTTCCAATTCTCATTCTCGAAGCTGACTGCAACTGACTGAGCAAAATGAAATGCACTTCATTTTAAAAGGTTCTACCACGTGAAGCACTGTGGAGTTGTTTGGAGTGTGGTCAGTGTTATAAGCTTGTGAGTAAAAGCTACCGTGAAAATCTTGTGCTAGGTCTGAATTACGAGTGTGTAATAGAGAAAAAACATCTTTTTTTGTTTAAAAGAATTCAATAGCTAAGGTTTTACAGGGTGAAGGGGAAGGAATGTCACAGGTATTACTCATAATCTTTGTGATGATACAATCAAATTGGGAGAAGGCATAAAGATTGCAAGGCTTCAGAGCATGTCTTCAGCCACTCTTAGAAGCTGAAAGTAAAAGACATCCATTAAGCACTGGAAGCCTTTCACTTGTGTTTTTCCTGGCATGACACATGGTTAAAATTCTACAGTTTTGATGGGGTGGAACCCTTGCCTTTCTGACATCCTTCTGTCTGTGCCTCCACAATTCTCCTGGTAAGCTCTCTTTTCTCAGGCTTGAGCTGCTTCAGGCCTTCTGCTTTGCTGAGAGTACAGAGGTCTCAGAAAACATTGGTTATCTGTGTGGCAGCTGGTAACAGTCTATTATGGCTTCCCTGCGCATTTATCGTGATTGTGTGAGTTTGTGGTTGAGGTCCAGAATTTATTTGGTCCAGAACTGGGCTTCCTGTGCCTGTTTCTCTCAATAAAGCACAAGCTGGGATGGAAGCTTATTTCAGTAGTTGTCCTCTCCTTTTATACACTGGCTATTGCAATTCATGTTTTACAGGTGTAAGGGTGCCTCTTCATTTTTCACATTTGTATCCTGGAGTTGAGCTGGCAATTGGATATCTGAGGAAGCTAAGCTTGTGACTCTGCCATTCATGTGTGCCTTGCCTGGGGCCCTGCTGCTTTGTGAATATTCCACTGCAATGTGCATGAATGAATGTCCTTTCTGTATGGTGAGAATATCTATTCATTTAGGTTGTACAGCATATAGTACACATGAAAGTCAGCTATGGATTGAAATATCTGTCCCACGTGCCTGCCTTGAGCAGGCAGGAAAGCACTGTTGTAGCTATACTGCAGCAGTCTCAACTCTTACTGCCACTTCACTATTTCAAGGTCGAAGCTGGGCTTGATTATCCTGATTTCCCATCACCTGTTTAATGCCCCCCAGTGCATGCTCCCCCCTGCCCCAATGACTAATGCAGCTGGTGTAGCCCTGTGAGAAGTGAGATGACTGTGGGTGTTCCATTGGCAGTTCCTGCCTGCTGTCAAGGGTTTAAGCTGCAAATTGCCCAACTGCTGTGTCAAAGCTTAAATATTGGCCAAATCCTCATTTCATCACTGGTCCAAAATCTTCAAGTTCACCAACTGGATTTAATCAGTCTACTGGGCCTGTTTCTGCTCTGACTTTTGGGAATGTAAATTGTCAGTTACTGGCATTGGTGTCTGTGGAATGATCTCTCATGGACAGAAAATCATTACCTGAATATTAGGCAACTTGGTGCCCAAATGCTAACAGGGCTTATGATGTGTGCAGTGGTAGTTCCCAGCTCTTCCTGATTTTGGAAGAGAACAGGAGCTGGGCTTGTACCCACTTAAGTCTTATGACCTGAATGGCAGTACCCTGAAACTGAGTGCTGTTTCCTCCCATTGCCTACTGAGCTCTCATTTCATGTGAGTGTCCTGCCTTAAAAAAGCAAGACTTCATTATGGTGTGCTTTTTTTCTTTTTTTTTTTTTTTTTTTTTTTTTGTGCTAAAATACCTTACTGCAGCCTTGGAATGCTTCAGGACAAATTTTCAGGGTTAGTGATAGCTTCGGGGGGGGAGGGAGATATACCAGGAACATCAAGACTATTACTTGGCATTTATCTGTTTCTGCAGGGCATGATGCCAGCACTGATCTAGATGAAAAAGAAATTTGGAAGTCCATTCTGGACGCTGGTTGGGTTCTGCTTGCTGTTTATTTAGAAAAATTATTTCTTATTTCTAATCTGAAGGAAAAAACGCTTTATGTGGTTGCTGAGTGCTTTTAGGACTCTGAAGTACATTCAGACTTTTTGTAGCAACTTTCACTTCTGACTTGAACTTTCAACATTTCTAGTGACATAGATGAGGTGAGCTCAGGACGGGGTTTTCACTGTCTGATTCGTTTATGTTGCAACTGGTAGAAATTCTGCACTTTTGTACTTCTGAAGTGTGTGTGGCACTTCTCAGAGGGACAAGATGTAGGATTGTATGTGTCAGGCAGCATGGGGGTTCTGAATCCTGAACATTCATCATCTCAACTAACAGTGTGTGACCAAGGAAGGAATTTGATCTGCGAGTCTTGTGTCTGTGTCAGATCTGTTTCTGACCATTGCATTTCTATCCGCATTAGGCCCAAAATGCCATCATTTATAAATGTCTACTATAGGAGTTTTTCTAAAGTCCATTTTTTTGGAGGTATGAGTTATCATTGTTTTAGTTGGGGTCTTGCGTCCAGATCCACACATGTAAATCGCTTTCTTTTTCTGAGAGCTGCTGTTCCTTCGTTGGTTTGCACCAGCCAGTGTTCCATATACGCACTTGTAAGACGCTTCCTTTACTTCCTTTTAATTTAACTTGTTTTATATAGGGATGAGTACCCTACACTGTGTGCGGCCTTTGAGGAAAGAAAAATTAAAACATCAGAGTGTTTTTGTGACTTACTCTTATTTTTCCCAAAATCTCTTGCAAAAGAAAATGTGATCTTTTATTCTTGTGTCTGGATCATATTTCTCCATTGCTAGAATGTAAGTGTTCTGTTTTTTTTTTTTTTTTCCCCTCACTCTCCTGACCCAGTTATTTTCTTTCAGTTTTCTAACAAAGATCTGAAAATCTTCTTTTGGTCAGTGATTGGGACACCTGTCAGCCAACTGTGTGCTGAATGTCTATAGCCTACAGAGATACCGGTCAGAAAGTGCTTAAAGCTCTGGGGACTTGGTACCACCCAGTGTAGAACGAATTAATTTCATGGTGTTTTTTTCTGCATTTGCCCAAATGAAATCTATAGGAGTCTGTGCTTTGTTTGTTTGAACTTCTTGAGTTAAATTTCTTCAATTTGTTTTGTGCTTGGGTTGGATACCCTGACATTTTCCAAAAGTCTCCAAATTCCTCTAACCCTAATGCCAGGCAGATAGCAACACCTCTTTCTCTGCCCCACTGCTCCCTAATGTACCTGGACTTGTTTCCATAAGGTCTGTTCATCATCAGTTTTGTCCACTTGGATTTTACCCTTCCATGCATGTTTAAGAGCTAGAGTTCCTATGTTCCTTGTTATTGCTGGATGATGTGCTAATCTCAGGGACTTAATTTCTGTTCACTGCTTCCTTGAACTGCTTTGATACTTCACATTGAAATTTGGATTTATAGGGATGGATCCATGGCTTCAGCTATCTCTTATGGTTGTTATGGGGAAACAGTATTTTGATTAACAATGGGAGATTCTTGGTGATTCAGTGTCAATTCAACTGTTATAAATTTAGTTGAGCTTGTTCAGATTTTTTGGGAGTTTATTCTCCTTCTCTTTTCTTCTTTCTAGCGAGAGCTGGTAAATTTTTTCTTCCTTTCTTCTTGCACGAAGTTTCTATGAAAACAATACCTTTTAAACCTGTTGAAAAATGGAAAACCCACAAATGGAAACTTGGGGCTGGAAAAAATGCAACAATAGTTTGACTCAGAATTTCTCAAGTTGCGTCTCCCTCTAGGGTTTAGATGTCCCTGGATGGGGTTAGACTGTGAGTTGTTGACTTTGTGGCAAGCTTTGCCACTTATAAAATGTTTCGTTGTAGTTTCTGTGATGACTTTACAGGGGAACAGTTCTGAGTTAGAGCATCTCCCCACTAGTGGGACTATGGAGGAAATGACCTGCCTGCCTTGTGGATAACTGATCTATAGCTGCTGGGTTCTCCATGCAGTTTTGACACCATACCAGTGAGAACATGTTGTTGGTTTTTTCATCCTCCCTCCTTCAGTCAGTTAGGATAAGGCTACCTGCTTTGCGTTTAGGAGTCTGGGCAATGCTAGCCTAATTTAGGCACCTTCTGTGGTTAACGAAGTTAAATGGGAGTGCTTCTGAGTATATAAACTAACTTTTAAAAGCACTTATTTTAAGACTGAGAAATCTGCTTCTGGGATCTCTGTCCACTAATTAGATCTGTAACTTATCCTTATGTTGTTTTATCATCCTGATAAAGATGAAGTCTATACAAGGAAATAATAATATGGGACAGAAAAATAATCTGCTCTTCTACAATGACTTCATAGTAATAATATGATTCTTTATATGCTAAACCAAATCAACATAGTGATTACCTGGGGAATTAAGAAATATATTTACTTTTTCTTTTGAGATCTGTAACACACTGGTTTGCATCTGCTTGAGTTCTTGAGGACTGATAAAGCACTCTTAATATGGGAGGAAAGCTTGCTAAATATCTAATAGCCGTTAGCTAGTTTCATGCCTCCTCACCAAAATGTAATTTGGCAGACTGAGGGTAGCTTGATCTTAGGACTGGTTTTGTTCACGATCCAGTCTGTGGTGTGATCAAAGCCAAAGCAGAAGATGGCTTAGATTCTGTTCCTACTTGGTGACGTCAATCCCTTGAGTATATCAGTCTTGCAGTACTTGGGCCAATTAAAGTCCTCTTAAAATTACCTACGTTTCATAAACATTTTGAAGACTCTCCTGAAAATGAGAAATAGCTCTTTCACCCATCTGGTTGTCCTTTTAAAAATCACTGCAGTTATGCTCCTCTTTCTGTTATTAGAAAGTGAGAAGGTAAATGTGCAGTAGTACATGGATTTTTTTTTTAAAATAGACTCCAAAAATAGAATATCTGCCTTTTCTACAAGTTCCCCACTGAGAAAGGGTGACCTACAGCAGTGTTTCTTCTAGAGATTGTACCTAACTCACATGTACAACTTTTCCATTCTCAAGCTAATTGGTTTTGGTTGAGTAACTCATCAACATTAAGTAACAATAAGAATCATATTTCCAAGAACACTTTCCTTGTTACAGAAAATTGGAATCAACTGTGAAAGCGTGGATACCGAATCTCCTTTTCACAGAGTGTTTTTTAACGACTTTAGAAGGGCTTTAAATACAGTTGATCAGGTGACTGGATTACATTTTGAAGTTGTAGGCTCCTTACGACATGGAACTTAATATGCTTTGAATTTAATAGAAAAAGAGGTGTTCTGATAATATTCCCAATCTGAGAGAGAGTTCAGCTAACAGGAGGCTTTCAGCAGCATCTTCTCTGGAGCCTGTAAACCATGGGTGAGACAGGTCTCTGGGTAGACCAGAGCTGGGGATGGACTGCTGGAAATCCTTCTTGTTTCGCACTTGCTGTGAGCCATGTAATCTGATTAGCCCATTTATGTTACACTGACTTGCAGTTAGGAAAGTTTTCTTTACTCTGACAGGGGCTTCAGACTTCTATCTAGGGGTGAATTCTGCCCCTGAAGAACCACATACGGTGCCCCTTTCCTTACAAATCAGCCAGGGGTCTAGTTTTTCATCATCCAAACATTTAGCTAATTTTTATCACCTGCTATTCCCTCCTCTTTGTAATTGAGAAAATTCAGTACTTTTTTTCTACCTTCTCTTTCCCTCTCTGTACCAGAAGGTGCGTGTCTTCTGCTAGTTTTCCCGTACCTGCAGGCTGCTTGCCTTAGTCTCCTTTTCACAGCTATTGATGACCGTCTTCACAAGAGTATGTAGAGATCTGCTTCCTTTCTCAGTGTCTGAATTTTGGGGTGTTTGATTACTCTTGGATGTCTGGCTTCTACTTAACCTGCCTTCTCTCTGTCTCAAGAATCTCCTGCTGTGGTTCTGTTTTGATTTCGCACTCTATTTATAGTCAGGCAAGTCTTCAGCAGAAGAAATCATGTCCCACAGCGTGCATCAGGGGAATCATTTCTTTGAATGGTGTTATGTTCTTTGCAACTTTTGTTTTTTCTTCACCCGGAAAAGAAGGGAGAAAGGTGAAGACCTCAGGCTTTTATATTTCTGTCTCCTTACTTTTAATTTCAACTTCTGTTTCTTGTCTTTCATCATTATACCACCCAAAATGCGCTTAAGTCAGAACTAAGTGTGTTGCCCTTCAGAGTTTTACATACGGGCTTTACTACAGAGTCCACAGCTCATCACATCAACGTCATGACAAGGGGAAGCAACCTACTGAGGAACCAATGAGCCTCATCACATGTGTTTTTGTTCCTCTGCTTTGACTGTCTAGTGTTGTTAGTTTACATACCAGGAGAATGTATACAAGATGAGAGAAGTTTATTGGCCCATAGAGGCCTGCCCTTATTAACCCTGAAAAAATCTCATCAATCCATCACCACTGTGAACTTACAAGTTCAGTTGGTGGCTGCAGCTTCTGGTTTCTTCCACAAATAAGCTCCACATCTCCTTTGAACTGGCCGCTTTTATTTATGTTGGATGCTAAACGTGTTGGTTTTTCACACATCTCAGCCCCCCGAGGGGGGGATACAGCCCCATCTTTTACTTTATGCTGCCTTCTTTATAGCACTAACTAAATTAGAACAACTTATTAGTGTACATTTGTGAACCTTCTTTACTGCACATATAGTGCTGCGCTCTTTTCTTGAGATGATTTTGGTATGCATGGAAATAAATCTTTGCTGCTGAGTTAACCTGAGTTAGACACACTGGTAGAACTGCCCTTTCAGCACAGCAAGTGGGAGCAGCTACAATGGCGGGCAGCACACAAGCAGAGCAGGGTGATCTTACTAGCAGTTATTGTCTTGGGCTTCTTGTGCCTAGCTAGGTCAGGTCTGAATGTTGTTGCTCAGGTGTGAAGTTGCTCTGTGGTGTGCCCAGCCCACTGGCCATAGGTAAGGGAAGGCGCAGTGCTGAGGAACCAGTAATTTTCCTGACTTACTTCTCTGTGTCTGATGCATTAACTTACGAAGCCCACAGGAACTGTTTTCTGGGGGAAATTTTCAGTGACACAAGAAACGAACAAGTACTGCATCCTGGAGAAAGGGAGAGTGAAGAGCTGCGTACCTTTAGCCTTTTTACAGCTCTGTAAAGCTTTACTGCTCCTCTGGAACAAAAGACTCAGGAGTGTCAGATGCATTAAATCGGGGGTAGTGTATGGATATACAGAAACTGCTGTTGGCTCTGGCTGAATGAGTGGTTGTGCTGTGGATCAGTCTGTTTCAGCTGGAGTTGAGGAAACATTGTTGGGAAGGGAGCAGGGGAAAAGAATTGGTGAATGCAGACAAGGAGTTTTACTGGTGAGGTGGGCTTCCATACTGCCTAAGATAAATCATCCCTTATCTGTACTCGCATCTGAGCCAAATCTTTGGCTCATGTAAAGGGTGTAGCTGTGTGATGCCAATGGTTCTATGATTCTATGCCAAAGTAGCTGAGCTAACAAGATCCAAGTAAGGACCCAGCTGCTTGATTTTTACTTGTGCTTGTTACCGTGTGTTGCATTTCATGTATTTCAGGCAATATGTTTCCTATTTGCTTAGCTGTTTATATTTTAAACAATCCTATCTCAGAGCAACAATGCGTACTTGCTTTTTAAAATATTTGTCTTGATATGTTTCCCAATTTCTGGTCCTGGCACATCAAACTCAATAGAATATATTCTGGTTTTGGGAAGATGAAATCAGCCAGTGATGTAATCTGTGTAACTGATGTCTTTCTTTCCCTCATGGCTCTGTTGAACTTGCTCCCTTTTATTTTATCTCTCAAACTCAACAATAAAGGACAGGCAATAAAAGCAAGTCTTGGATTCTAGGCCCTCGCTGTGTTTTGCATTTGTAAGAAAATCATATAAGTGACTTAGCTAGGATATAAGTCAGTAAGAAACAGAGATAAAAGGAGCAATTGTCAGACTCAGATGCCTGACAGCAGAGAATATGTTTTTATAAGTAATGATTCCTTCCTGCCTTAAAAGAGCTGTTTTGAGAATATCCAATTATGAATTCATGGCAAATATTAGCCATGCAATACTAGCAGGAGTATTCCTTATCCCAGCGTGAGGGTGCTTCAGGTGCTGACAGAATTACCTGGCACAGGGATGTTTTAAGTTGGTGATATTGGTTAATTTATATCTGTGTTTTAACAAGATAACTGAACTTTCATTTTGTCTCTTGAAGCACGAAAAGTGAAAGTTGGCAGCCTTGAAATGACCAGCCACTCTGTGTGGTAAATACAGATACAGAAACTCCAGATTGGTGGTGATGATCATACTAAAAGATGTGCCAATACATCATAAAGAAATGCATGTTTTTGGTGGAGAAGAAGAGAAAAGGATTCTTTCAAAACTGTTGTTCAGTTCCTTTTGTAAGCTAGATCTAGTCAGCAAGGTCATTTTGATGTCTTCAGCTTTCCATAACATGGTGCTCTTGTGTTCTTAATATCAGCAAGAACCAATCCTAACATATCAAAAATACACTGAATTTGTATGCAAGATCAACTCTATTACTGGAAATATAGACTTATCTCTTGCTTGCTTCAGAAAAACAGACCCTGATCAAGAAAAGAGTAAAGGCAAGAGAACTTACTTTTCTCCTATAAATTTTATATTTGCTTTAAAGAAAGCAAGCATGTTACATTGCCTTTTCTAACAATCTCTTTACTGCAAGGAGCAAACATCACTTCAGCAACAGGAATATTCTGTGATGCTCCAAGAAGGATTTGATGGGAGAAGATGAGAAAAATGTTTGCTGGTGCTTTTCTTAAATAAAAGTCAGCAGCACAGCTTTTCCAGTCAGCTGGAAATCAAAAGAAAAGATGTAAAAAATAGTTTTTTTCCTTTTTTTTTTTGTTTTTCCCTTAAAAAACCCAACAATTTTCTCTCTTCAATGAAACTTAAACAAAAGTAGTATTTGGGCCAAAAGTCCAGCAAACCTCTTTGTTTATAATGTCTTAAGTTAGTGGAAAAAACAAGTCGTTGCAAAAGGAAACCTATATTAAGAAAGGGAAAGCAGTAATTGAGTGCAATAACAGTGGAAGAATTGGGTAGTGATATCTGAATGAGCACTGTTCAAATAGATATTGGCATACGTTCACTTTCAACTTTTTGTGACTAGAAACTGGTGTATGACAAATGCAAACCAGTTATATCTCTTTGACCCCTGTAACAGCCAAGGTAAATGTTTTCAGTTATAGGTGGATTGCAGCATTTGTCTTCTGTGGGCTTCAGTGGAACCTTCTACGTACGTAAGCTTCTGGGATCACTGTTTGGTTTGCTGTGTTTGTGGGAGTATTGGGTCTGTTTTCTTTGCCTTGCGTAGGACATGAGACCACAATAAAAAAAAAAATCCAGTAATGGCCAGAGGGAGAACCTCAAAAATGTATTCCAAAGCTGCAATATCCAAGGTCAAGTGCAGCATTGATGTAACAGATGGAAATGAATGCAGCAAAAGGAATGTGATCTGGGGACCAAATACACTATAAATTTAGGTTGTCTTCAAATGTTGCTTTCAGTCACACCAATCTTGTAATCCAGAAGGGTCACTTCTTTTTAACAAAAGATCGAATTTAGTCTTAACAGGATTTTTCTGTAGTAGAAATAATATATAGAAAATAAGGATCAGTTTTATAGGTTTTGGTTTTTTTTTGCGTAGACAAAAAAGCAGTGCATGTTCATTGATCCCCACCATGGAAATCCATAGAGTCTGTGGGTTCCTGTGAAATTGGACCTGCAGCAGCTCACATTTTCCCTCCTTACCTCCCCTTTTGTTGCTGTTGTGGCTGGCTTTGAAAACAAATGCGTGTTCTATGAGGTCAAAAACCTTTTGAGTAGATCGTGGACCCTAGGTGTAACTCAAGAGTGACTTCAGTATTCTTCCTAACTCTTCTCCATCTGGTCCTGGCACCTGATTTATTAGAGCACGTAGGTCAGACTTGTCTTTGGTCCTCGACTGGTCATAAACTCCTCTTTGTACAAGGAGAAGAAGAGGAAAGAATTAGCACTCAATAAATTATAGAGTGAAAGAGTAGTGTTGTTAATAATTGTACCAATATTGCTACTTCTTGTCTAGCTTTGAAATTGCATGTTAGGCAGAAGAACTGCAAACGTTTTATCTTGAGAAATTGGAAGCTGCCTTGAGTCTTAAGTTTTCTTGGGCTTTGGCTGATGCCATTTGGACATGGGGTGTGCACTCAACTGCTTGCTTTCAGAAAGGAAGAGAGGGACATGTCAAGTGATTGGAAATAATGTTTTCTCTGTAAACAAGACCAACTGCTGTTGCGGTGTATTTAGATACTGAAGCTGACTCTTTTTTCAGAAATGCCCTTTGAGTTTCTAGTGATGCAGGCTGTCAACGCTTCTTTTGGAGCTTAGTAAGGGATTTTTTCAAACGAAGTCCTTGTGGATCTGTTTCCTGGGTGTCAGTGATGATATTTACCCCCTTCCCCTCTGCCATGGAAGTACCTCTGCTGATTTAGAAGATCTTGGTGTCTTTGTGGTTTTAGGAGGACAAAACAGAGGTGCGAAATCCTGGCATTTAATCTCAGCTCTTGCTTTGGTGCTCTGGTGAGCTGTTTATTTTATTTCCTCATTGGAGGGGTAACTGGGATATATTTTTTTTCCCCCCTTCAAGCTGTCATGACACAAGCTGAAAAAATAAAGACTCAGAGGGCTTTCTCCTGAGCCTTTTCACAGGCTGTAAGAAAACTGATAGATTTCAGGTCAGATGCAAAGCAGAGAGAAATCAATGAGAGTATTTCTGTGTTCACTAAAATCTTGCTTAGGAAGATTCTTGTAAAAATGGGGGAAAAAAAACCACCAAAACAAACAAACCCAGAACCCGAACTTATTGAACAAAACTTCTGATGGAATGGGTTGTGTTTGGTTTAGTGTCAGACTTAAGTGTGGTAAAACCAGAAAATGATGAATTAAATGATGGAGGTAAAATATAGTGGTGAATTCTTTTTTTTTTTTTTTTTTTTCCACTTCTTCAACATCTTTGTTAAAATCTAAAAGTCTTGCGTTGATGTTTAACATGAAGTTTGAAGACAGGGATACATAATATAACAAAGATGATACCAAGACACTGAGACTGGAGAGGATGCTAGCAATTCTGGTGGTTGAGATGAGAGACTGAACTGTGCTGGTTGTACTGCTTAAAAACAAAAGACCCACTGAACAAACAAGTATGTGGCTGGAAGATTTGATACTAATTTATACTCTTAAGGCATTTAATAAGATTTTCAAACAGGTACTCTATACAATGATAACCCAGATTTATAGGGATAGGATGATGGAGATAAGATCATCTAAGCTGAAAACTGAGCTTGCAAATACTGTGCTGTCATTCTGTGTATGCTGGGCTCTGCCTCAGAGGGCAGAAATATAACTGCTCTTCCTGCCATCCTGTTTGCTTTACCAAGAGTGCATTCCAAACTCTGGCTATACTTGAGCAGCTCTGATGAGAATTCTTTTATGAGTCAGATTTGATGATGAAGCTCAAAGTGGTGGATTTTGTCTCAGGAGCTCAGATTTGTTGGGCCTGCGTTGCTAACAGGAAAAAAACCACAGACCTTTATGTTAGTAAAATGCAATTCAGATCCTTCCTGTTTTTAGTGATTAAATCCTTTTCCAAGCCAGCAGTGAGATTTTTGGGTACCTCGCTTGTCTTTCAAGGTCTATGAGTAGAGAAGTCTTTAAAGAGGCTGTGCTGCTGTAGTACAACTCATACCTTTGGAAGGCAGTGGCCCATCTGCAAGTTGCAATGTATGATGTAGCATGTGGCTTTAAGATGTGGTGAGGTTGTGGTGGAGGCATTTCACCTGGAAGCCTGGGCAGTTTTGTTTTTTTTCCTGGTGCTTTGGACATTGGAACCTAGCAGGATGTAGTTGTAGTGGCTGAGCAAATTGTCACCACCAGAAAAATCTCTTGTTCTGTTTCCTTAATAATGTGATGAAGTAAAACAGATTCATTTGGTAGCATTGCTAGAATTTGGACACCAGTTTCACTGGCAAGGTATGATTTGTTAAGACTCCAGAACTGAGCTGCATTTAGGCTACAGTAGATGCTCTCATCTAACTGAAATAAAATCCTCTTAAATCTGTGTTAAAGCCTGCCTAATCCTATGCAGGCGCCTGGAACTGTGTTGTAGTAGTTAAATTAATATTCCAGATTTCTCTTAAAATGTGACTTGAAACTTGTTTACATTTTTCAAAATAATCGTCCCAGTGGTCACTTTGCTTCTTGCTGGGAATATGGCTGTGAAAGGTACAGTGGGTACAGCAAGGTCCCCTGGAAGGGCAGGCAACAAGGCTTTTCAATTCAGATGGCATTTCCACAGAAAAATACCAGTGCAGACAGTATGATTTCATTTTTGCCAAGCCTAGGTCGGTGTTAGATATTTAAATGCTCAGAAATATTTACCATAAAAAAAAAACCAAAAACAATATTTTGATTAGTTCACTCGCGTGTCACAAATGGCTGTATGTAAAACTTCTGCATGTATTTGAATGGCCCACGGGGGATTATCTGCATTGAGGACAGAAAAAGAGATTTCAAAGGCACTTTCAAAAAGGTACTGAATGTCTTATATATGAGTAGCCGAGGAAAATTTGTATTAAGAAGTTCTAACTGTGTGGGTCATGTAGTTGGTGAGACTGCAATGGATGATCATCAGCTTTGACAAGTTAATGTGGGCTTAGGTAGCAGTGCTGAGTTTCTGGGAAAAGAGGGTAAGAAACTACAGGGGGAAGGAAAAAAGCTGTGCTCTGATTAATCGCCTCATCAGCAGTTGTGCTCTGGTGGTATGCCCCGTACAGCCTCATTATTCCCAGGCAGAGAGATTCTCACATGACATGGGAGATGCCCAGGGTAATGAATCCCAGCAGTCACATTAAGATTAAAAAAAAAAAAAAAGATTGAAACCTGCACTTATCTCTTCTACAGTTTACAATCTGAAGTTATTCCATATCTTCTAGTTCAGAACTTCTCATCAGAGCCTTTCCCAACCCCTTCCCCTCAGTGGTTGACCAGTACAGGCTTAAAGAAGTGATGCAACTGTCTTTCCAGGTAGACTGGGAGTCAGGCTGCCAGAGAAACAGCACTTCTGCACCGATGGAATAAACAGCTTAGCACACAGGTAGCCTTGACTAAAGGAGGGAGGTACTGAACAAGGATTTTTCCTGTCCTGCTCTTTGACATCCGCCTGGATTTCTTTCTGTTTTTGGGGTGGAAGCCTACAGTTCTTGCACAACTTGATGATCACGAATGTTTTCCTGGACAAACTCCCGTGCAGCCTCCCTGGAAACCCTTATTGGAGCTGAAGAGATCTTCTGCTGGCTGGAATGACTGTGACTGAGCTGCAGTAACTTCTCTTCGAGGTGCAGTATATGAGGTGGTACTTCTGCAGCTGTGAGCAGCCTCGTTAGATTTCTCATGGCTGTCCTGACTCCTGGTGGCCGCTGAAGACACTTGTCAGGTGTAAGCGATGCTTTTCTAAGGGGACTGAGTTTCCATCCCGACATTCAGTGATGCTCTATTGGTCCACGCATACTGTGTTAAATGACTAGTAGAGTAGATCTGTGGCCATTGCCTATTCTTTTGCTTTGCAGAAGTCTCCATTGACCTAGAAAGGATTTTTTTTTGTAAACAAAAAACGAATGTTGAAATTGGTCTTGCATGAATGACTTCACAGTGAGTGCTTTAGCCAGCAAAGATCCCTTACAGCAGTTAGCCTCAGCTGTCCTGTGTGCCATTTACAGCTTATGTAGCTTTGAGTCCTGGAGTGGAACTGGGATGTGAAGCGTCTGAGAGATTTCAGCCTGGAGAGATGGATGAGAAGAGGATGCACCTATGCTTAGGCCCAAGTCTTCCATTCTTGCTCTTTCGTTACCATACTCTGAATCTGGTTTCTATTTGTTTTTTTTTTTAGTGGCACTCCAGAATTTGGCAGGATGGAAATATGCCTTTATCTATGTAAGGCTGAGCATTGTTCTTCCTTTCTTTCCTGGATTACTCAGCAGTGGTAGGTGGGTTGTTTGCTTCTCTTTTGGCTTCCTGCCTGTATAATAACAGTCTGCAAATATTCTGACAGACCCAGTTACTCAAAAGCAGCACCGGCAGTAGGCAGTGCTTAAGAGTTTGTGAAGATTTCTTGAAGATTGGGACAGAGGATGTGAATTACTTCCCACGTTTCCAAGTTGCCCATACTTGTTTGGATGTGTTTGAGATTATTTGGGAAGAATAGGGTGCAAAGAAAAAAAAAACAACACTTAGAGGTTTTGGCCAGATTCATTTGATTAAATCTTAGATTTAGCAGTGGGAGGATAGCAGCCGTGGTTTATTTCTGCAGTAATATGGGTTGTTTTAACTCCTTGTTAACAGTTATAACTAGTCCTGGATTTAAGTCTTAGTATATGTGAGCTGCTGACAGAGGTGTTACTTCTATATCTGTAATAGAACTTACCGTTGTCTTGGTTTGCCCCAAGCCATAGCTGTGTTTAAGGACTGTCTTTTTACATGTATGTATGGCTTTCTCCTCTTTCCTTGGAGGCTTAATATAACATCTCACTAGAATTCAGCCAAAGTTTGTACTTTTATGCTTTTCTAGCTTTCATGGTCCTGATTTGTATGGCTAAATATTCTTTAAGTCATCATTTTTGTGTGTGCTTTCTGAATAAGAGATTGAGTTGTCACAGCTGAATACTTTCTAACCCACTTGTGCTTCCTGTGGAGCTTCTTCACAGGTAGAAAAATGTGTGCGGTTACAGTGGGCATGCTGCTGCAGTACAGAACATCGCGTCATCAAGTAGTACTTGAAAACTGAAAATTGTAGCTCAAGATTCAGCTATTGCTAGAATCAAGTGATTGTCTCATATTTTTCTGTACCAAGGTAAAAGAATGACAGACTACTCTTTCCATGGAGTTTTTTATTTGTGATAGATCCTCTGAAGTGTGGTTTGACACTTCCTTCTTGGAGTGTATTAAGAGAGGCTGGCAGCAAGCTGTGGTGACAGAATGAGAGGCTTTCAGAGAAGCTCTGTTCCAGCTGACAGGGAGGTGTCATATGGGACTTGGGCATGGTGTTCCCTCAATTCTGTGTGAGAAAGCCCTGATGCTGCTGCACAGCAGTACTACAGCGGTTGATAGGTGCATCTGTAGGTATTTAGATGACCTCTGGGGAAAAAAAACAAATCTGGTGTATGATGTGATGTAGATGCCACCCAGTGTGAATCTCTGGGATAGTTACTGTGCAGTGATGCTAGCAGCTGTGTATTCCTCATCGGAAATGATATTAGTAGGAGATCAGTTATCAATATTTGTGTATTTGTGGAAGCGGAAACTCTTCCTTTATTCTCATCTCCATGGTATTCTGGTAGGACAAACTATGGAAGTTACAAATTCATTACTGACTTCACAGTTAGTACTTGGTTAATCCTGCAGAAGGACTCTTATGTAATTCTGTATTGTTTACAAATAAACTCTTAATATGTTCCTCATACTTCAAATATCATCCCAGAGTCAGGTTTAAGATTTACCTAATGAGAAGTTCTCCACTCTTTTTCATTTTAATTCCCCTCTGACCTTCCTTCTCCCTGTTGGAAGATCCCATCAGCACATTTCCTTGCAGCGTTTTGCATTGCAGGTGCTGGAGTGCCACATGCAGTCCAAAGAGCTGCGCATCACTGTCAGCCCCAGAACTATGCTGAGCAAAGCCAAGATACGCATAGTATACCTTTGCGTTACTCTGCACTATTACAGCTGGCAGTAAGCTTACAGAAAACCTCAGGACTGACACTCGCTTTCTGCAGTGAGGAGACCAACATCAGAGTCTGTGTAGTGGGATTGTTCCTGTATGTGATAGAGTACAGGGCTCTGATGAGAACTCAAGGTCTTCATTTTGGTATCTAAAGAAGGTATGTAATCATCAGTAGATGAAAGGTTAGCAGAACACGCAAATTTAACCCTACACCTTCACTATAAAGATCAAATGTCACAGCCACTTAGTTTCAATGGTTTTCTGGGGAGAACTCAAAAGGCACTTAACAAGAATCAGATGTACAAGTTGCTTCTCACTAATTGGATTCAACAAAATCCTGAAGCTTTTTTGTTCTCATTCTTAAGTAGAATCTGCCAGTTTGGCCAAGATAGAAACTACCTCCTTCCATATTGGAGCAAGGTGGGAATCCCCTCTGAGAGAGGTAGGCAGGCACCCAGAATCTGCAGCAGCACCCCAAAGGAACTTAGCTTTGTGAGTTTGTCTGTAGTATGCAAATGCACATTTGGACTGTTCGCATTTGTCCATTCTTTGCGTTAAAGTGATTGTGTGTTTTCAGCCAGCACTGATGGGTGCTGCTGCCAGAGGTGTTGCGCTGCTTCTCTGCCACTTGCAGTGCCTTGCAGCCATTGCTCTGCTCTCCATCCTCCGGCACACACCGTCCTGCAGCTGTGTGGTCAGCAGTGCTGCAGAGCAGCCTGGTCAGAAATGGGGCAGAGCTGTGCACGTGGCTTTCCAAGTTGGTGTTTCCTAGGAGCTGTGTTTGTCTGCTGGTGAGTAGGCAGACTAGCGTGACAAGCTAGGATTTTAAGAAATCTGCCTGTGTCATTAAAGGGTGTGTGAAGGTGGTGAAGAACAAAGGAAATAAGTTAAAGCCTTTTCTGAAGAGTGGGAAGTAGTGGTGAATGGGACAAGCAGTTGGCAGTGATGTAAGGGCTGGAAACATGAGGAAGTTTGGGAGAAGCAGAGGGAGGGACACCTTAGGGGAGGAGAAGGGATTGTTCTCCAGGGAGTGGGCTTTGGTGAGAGGAGGGAGGTGTGTTATGGGGGTGTCTGAAATTCCTGCCAGCATGTTAACTGGATCCCAGCATGTGCTCCAGAGTAAGGAAATGGAGGCTGTTGTATAGGGCTGGATGTTGTTTTTAATACAAGTGTTTAAGACCTTTGTGCTTGCTACCAGACAGACTACTTGAGTTAAAAAAAAACCCCTTTGGTTACACTATGTGTCTCTTTCGTATTTTTTTGTAGAAGGAAATCATGAAGTAGAATACAGACAAGGATGAAGCATGGGGAATAACTGCCTAAGCTTTTGGGATGTTGTGGGAGGTTTCATGGCTGGGACCAGCATCGTTTTAATACAGCAATGGCCCTTCCCGTGATAGGGTGACAAATACTGCCCTGCCAAGGAGTTGCAGGGGCTACAGAATGAAGTAGTTGCAGCCTGCTCAAATGCAGGAACTTTCATGTGCTCCTGTCTCAGCAAAGGAAAGAGGAGGAACTATGTGCTTGTCAGCCATAACCTGGAGACAAAGCGTGATAGGCCTCAATAAGAGATGCTGCTTTGATACTGCAGCTCATTCCTGGGCCATACAGTGAGCAGCACTAGAGGACTTGGCTACCCGGGAGAGCGTGAGGTGGTGTGAATGACTGTGTTCACGCTGTCAGTGAACGTGTGTGCCTGCAGTATGCTGAGCAGTGACAGTTCTGTCTGGCACTGTGTTCCTGGGGGCTTGGGGTGTACTGCTGCAAGCATTCCTGCAGAGTGTGAGCATGGCCTGGCTGACTATGAGAACAGGATGTCTGTATGGGAGAAGCAGCCAATGTTCCCGCAGTTATCTGTGGAGATGTCACCTGCAGTTTAGTTGGTTGGAGGTGGCTGCTCTCCAGGCAGCTATAGAAGAAATGCTGATTGAAGCTGCTTGTGATGCTATATCAGGCTGCTAGGGGGGCCTGGAGGAACTGAGATGTGGTGCCAGGATTCCCCTGCTCATTTAGTATGTATCCTGAGAAGAGATTGGCTTAATTTTAAAGCTGGCTTCCTTCTATGAAGCCCCTTGGGAAGAACAGCTGTGTCTCCTTGCAGCTGCTTCTGGGAGTTGAAAAATGTGTCCCTGTCTCAGAGAGTGAACATAGCCCCTTTAATTTATGAGAGTGAAAAACAAGGGAAAAAACATTGTTTTAAGAAGGACTAAAGCTGTGGAACGCCTAGTAGCGCTGTGCTGTGTTTGCAGTTTCCCAGCTGGTGCTGCTGGAGGCCCAGCCCCACTGCCAGCCCCTCTGCAGGCAGCAGCAGTTGTGCTGTGCTAGCAGTGTGGCCCGTCGTCCCCTTGTCCCAGTGCCTTCCACTGGGGTTCGTCCTGCTCTCCCTGACTCTGTCATTTCTCTGCATGGAGTGGAAGAAGTGGGGCTGTTTTCCAAATACTTTCACTACTGAAATGTTCTGAGCAGTGAGAGAGGAAAAGTGCAGTGGGGAGGCTGACAAATGTCTGTGATCTTGGATAAGGAAGTAAAGCATGAAGACTTTGTTTGTGGAAAAATACATATTTTGAAAACAAAACCTGTTTGTGTTTTGGAACAAGTTGCATGCAAGACTTGGTTCCTGTTTGTTTGTTTCCTTATGTAATATTGTCGATTTGTTTCACTGTGGCCATACAAACTTTTGGTTGGAGCTTTTTGTTTTCTGCGTTGACATGCGAAGAAGTTTTGTATCTAAAAGTTCAACTGCTTTTGACTGCTTGTGCTGTTCTTGAGCCTAGGAAGCACAATAGCGTGGAACATGCAGAGGACAGTTAAGCCATGCAGTCAGCCCTGTAAAGGCTTTTTTGCACGCCTGTTCTCAAGCATGCAAATAGTCCACTGACATGCTAGAATGTTTTTGAATATTACCATGTGTCTGTGTCTTGAGCTCATGGCGCTTTTATGTGTAAATATTACAGAAATACAGCAGTTCTCAGTTTTAGAACAGGTGCATTTTGGCTGCCCTGTCCAATGGTTGTTTTTGTTTTGTTTTTTTTTGTAGTGGCTAAGCTTTTTGCTCAAGGAGAGACCTTACAAAGTTTCTGAAGGGCCGAAGTGATATTACAGACCTTGCAGGTAGCCCAGAGGAGGAAAGGCATCTTGTAGGCCTGTTTGTGCCCCATCTACCTGTGAGATTAATGTAACTACTGTATCGTTTAAGGGCAAGGGAAAACAATTATAAATAGGAGTGACAGCACAAGAAGGTTACTTCTGTGAAGGACTTCAAAGGGAAGAGAAGAAGCTTGAAAGTGATGGTTGAGCAAAGCAGTAAAGAGAGAGTGATGGGATCAGAATGCAGCGTCCAGCAAACCAGCTTTTGGAGCTGTATTAACAGCAGGAGGAAAAAAACCCACATGAATGCATGAAACTCAATTATGAATAAGGTATTAGCTTGTTGAAAGTCAGATTATTAAAATCTGGGATCTCTTTCAACATATGGCTTGCTTTTTTTTTTTTTTTTTGCATTTTGTTCAACAAACAATTTGTTAAAACAAACAGATTTAAGTTAAGAGCTAATCTTATGTTCTGTAGTGACTGAATACTACAGTCTGCAAATTGGAGTGAGTTCTTGTGCTTTTAAAAATCTTGCAATATGTGCAATCATTTCTTAGCGGGCTCCTTTTCCCTAAAACGTTTGGGAGGGCTGCATCCTTCCCATTATGAAGTTACGACAGACATTGATCTGCCAGGCGTTTGGTAACTGCCTTCTGATCTTGAATGGACAAACACTTCGTAAGGAGGTGGTTTTCTAAGAAATACACCATGAAATGAAGCAGATTCATAATCAGGAAGTGTCATGTAATATTTATTCTATGCTTAATGACAAGGTCCCAGTTGCAACTTTTCTCAATGTGTATGGTAAAAATGCCTTGAAGTATTTTAGTGAGGAGGAAATGATGGGGGAGAGCACATCAGACAGCACCACCTACTGTCCCGATGTGGGCTGTGAAGGCTGCCGTGAGATGGTCAGAATATTCTTTTTAGAATCCACCTCCCCGAGCGTTTGCTGTTTCTCTAGCAGCTTGAAGCCTCTCTTAGCAGTTCTGGGGGGCTCGTACAGGGATGTGTTAATCTCAGATTTCGGGAGCCTTCATTAAAACTCTGGAAAGCTTTGATTGCAGCTGCTTTCATTTGGCATCCTGAAATTTGGTCATGTGAAACATCGGGACTTCCCTTTGAGACAAGTATACTGTAGTTAATATGGGCTTACTCTCATTTAAATATTTAAGGCTTTCCTGAATTAATCCATACATTAATACATAAAGTAAAACATTTACACAGTAAAAGTATACATCAGTGCATAAAATTAACACATAAGATCAAGCTTTGATACAGTCATCACTTGACAATCTACACACCCTGAAACAAATTGTAGATAAGCATCAGTGCATACTACAATTTTGGCAATATCCAGCCTTTGAAACTGTTCTGACTAAATCCAAGTAAATAGTAAACAGTTCACAGGAAGTCTGAAGAAGTGGTGATTCATTTAGACAGCAGTGGTTCTGGCTCAACCACCCCCTAGAAGATGTACTGCTAAAAGTAGGATACTGAATAGAACCTAACAAATGGGAAAGTTGGCCACAAGGGTGGAGAACATCATAATAAAACAACAACAAAAAACAAAAACACCACCCCCCAACCCTCAACACGTGAACCTGTTGTGTGGATTTCACTTCTGCTCTCATTTGCAGTGAGTAGAAGGCAGACGTGCAAATAAAGAATGGCAATTTAGATGTAAGGTTTCCAGGTTTGCCAGTTTTGAATTAAAAGGCTTGTGTGCCTGGAATGCCTTTCTTGGGGAACTACAGAGCACAGTGAAGGAGCATGCAGCAGTGAATGCAGGACTAGGAACAGAGCATAACTGTGTCCTGAGCTCAGCTCTACCTGCCCAGAAAAGGGCTGCTTAGAAGAGCTGAGAGATGAATTTGGGTTTAAGGTTGGGCTTAAGATGGGATTTCTGAGAGTTCAGGGCAGTTTGGCAGAGGAGTTTCAAGGGAGGCCTGGAGGCTGCATGTAAACAGGCTCTTAAGCTGTTCAGCCATGTGTGCAATTCCTGGGTGAGAGGCTGTGTTGCCTTAGCTCTCATGGGGCTCATGCCGAAGAGGTGAGAGCTGCCCAAGGGCAAGGTGTGCTGCTGTTGGCACCATGTCCTGCTTATGCCAGAGGAATAATATGTAAGCTGCTTGCAGGGACAGCAAAGCCTGTTTGTATCTGTCTGCAAAAGACTACAAATGTACACATACCTGCTATTGGGCTTGTTAGAGAGGAAGATGCTTGCTGGGAAGTGCAAAACTGGGTCAAAACTGTTCCATACTTATTGGATGTTGGGATCTGGTTTTGGTTCAGTTCCCTTTTCCATTCTTTCCAGATATTTATTTTATGGCTGAGATGACAGAATACCTTGTTTTTGAAGACTGCACAAATGCATTTAATTGTTTTAAGATGTATTTACTGCTACAGTGTAGTAATTCTCTTAGCACATACAGAACTTCAGAAAAATTCTACAGTACATAACAATATCTTAATGTAACTAGACTCTTTTCACAAGGTACATATGGTATATTCAAACAGCTCTGTTTTCATAATCATGGTTTTATGATGCATCACCTATTGTGTCCCTGAATGTCTGCCTCAGTGAGGGCTGGGGAAGCAAAATCCCTCCCAGTGTAAGAACAGAGCAAGTCTGAGACTTTTCACAAGGCTGAACGTGTACAAGCCTATGGGGCCTTCTGTGATGGAAAGATAGCATCAGTGGGCAAAGAAAGGGCATCTGTTGTCATCTACCTGGAAAGGCCTTTGGCATGGTCCCCCACTGCATCCTTATCTCTAAATCAGAGATATGGATTTGAAGGCTGGTGGATGAAGATTGGTTGGAGGCCATAGCCAGAGGGCTGTTGTGAATGACTGTGTCCAGGAGGAGGCTGGTCATGAGAGATGTCCTCAGGGTCTGTCTTGAGACTGGTGCTCTTCAATATCTTTATCAATGACTTAACAGTGGAATTGAGCGTCCCCTTAGCAAGCTTGCCGTTTTGATGCAGCCCAGGATGCTGTTTGATCTTTGGGACTGCAAGAGCACACTGCTGGCTCAAGTTAAGTTTCTCTGTCCATCAGGACTCCCAAGTCCTTCCTTGATTCTCAGTAATATTTTGCCAAGAGTGAGGAATTGAAGGGGGTCGCTTCGGTATAAAATATGAAATGCTTTTCACTTCAGAGTACTTAAATTATTTTATTTTCTCTGAAAATCTGGTTTTGCACTTTTCTAATTATAAGCTCTGATGCTGAATCAGATTCTCTGCTTCTTGAGAAGTGTGAATAACTTAGTAGAGTATCTTAATTGGCTGCAGTGTTTATTTGTCTCTGTGATCAATCTGGCCCTGGAACTTGAGGTTCACGCATCATTAACAGTAATGTGCTACTGGAATGATTGTGGAATCCCTTTGGTGCTGAGGGGAGCAGTAAACGCATACCTAGCCTGTGTTTTTAAGAACAGGTGGCTTAATCTTTCACTAAATAAAGCAATAATTTCAGCATATTCTGGTGATTACAGATAATAGTTATTTGGGTAATATTAGCTTTTTCAGGTGTGGCATCTTGTTCTAGGTGTTGTAACCTGTCGTTTACTGCTTCGGTGTATTCAGTTTTACATGGTAATTGTCTTGCTGAAAACCAGATTATATATTATTTAGCTGTCAACTGTATTGGAAAAATGCCAAAAAAACCCTTAAACAAATGTTTCTCAATAAGAAACAGTGAGAACTTGAAAACAAGTTGACTCCTTGCTTCATATTTGTTAGATGGTTACTAGTTGCAAAAATATATATATATATATATATATATTAAAGAATATCTGAATTAGATCTTTCTGCCTCATTGTCTGTGTCATCTGATGGTCTTGGAAGTTTAACTGTTGTCAACCTGGCAGAAGGATCTCAGACATCACAAAAAGACCCAGCAGAATTTTGGTATAATTTGTTAGACTTTGACAGCTTGTCAGGAAAAAGCTAATGGTCAGTGTTGTTTGGAGTCAGAAACAGGAATCTTTATTGAGCTTCATTTGAGCAAAGCAGGGAATGGCCTAACCCACTTCTCACACACTGTGTTGTATTTTGTTTGCGCTTACCTAGCAGGGATGAGCTTTACTACAGATATACCATGACTAAGTTTGCATGTATGCTGACTTAGAGGAGGAAGCTTAAACCCATCTTTTGGTCTGCATCCATTTATAATAATCCAAGTTAAAGCTCAGTAGTTTTTCCAGGGCAGCTGGTTTGTTTTAGGCACTGATGTGTTTCCCTGACTGCAGAATCATGCAGGATTTAGTGCATCTGTGTGTATATATATGATGTTGTGTGTATTGCTTATGGGGGGGAAATTCTATTAATTCTGTGACTTTCCATAACCACGAAAGAAAAAATGGTGGGGACTCAAGAAAGGTATCCAGTCTCAAAGCTGAACTTGGGGTCTTCTGAAAAGCTCTTCAGACTTCAGAAGTCTTGGTTGCATGCTTGCAAGGCTCCCGTGTCTTTTGGTGTAGGATAAGGCTACTCTAGGTCAAACAACTGAGCTTCTCGACTGCAAGGATGCCTCACTTCCTGCTTCCCTGAGAAGCCAGCCCTGCTTCCCACCCTACCCTCCTGCTTATCTCAGCCTGAAAGAACTTGTTGGATTCCATATGTATTATTTTCCCTGTCAGAAAATGACTCCCACTCGAAACAGGATTAGGGAGGTTGGCAAAGAAAGAGTGAATTTAATTATAGGACAAAGCAGCATTCTCTCCCCCAGGACTCTTGGCTTCAGTTGTCACTTTTGATGCTTATTCTTTATAAGTGGTATCTGGTTGGCTTGTGTTCCTTTTCATCCGATAAGATGGCATCCTTTTTACTCCTGTGCTGTTGCTCTGTTGTACAGATTTTGGATGTTGATGGAGCATGATAGGCAGTCCACAAAACAGTGGTTTCTGCTTCTAGCCACAATGGGATTATGGCATGGTGTTGTGATCCCATCTTAGTTTAGATGTTGTGAAGGACCTACAGCATGAAGAAAGTATCTCTGGGACTTTTGCAGTTGATAGAGAAAGATGAGCATCTCCAGAGTGTTTTTCAGATGTAAAAAAGACTGAACTCTTTTGTGCACATATGTATCTTCTATCTAAAGGAGAACCTACAGTGACGAAAGTCCTAAAGACTGCTGGAATGAAACCAGAAGTTACAAGTAAAAAGCTAATGTTTGGGCATTGATTCTGTAACAATGATCACACATCCTTTAACTTTGTGTGCACCAAAGTAAATGAAGGGTTTGTAATATACTGCAGCATGCTGTGATGGTTTTGATAATCTCATGTCACGTAGTTAAGGAGTAGTAGCACAGGATGCAGGGCACAGTTGATAAGTGCTAGGTGCTGCAGTGATGGGTGTGTCATTTATTTCTGCATCTTGTCTCCCTAACAGTGACTCTTGGCTATGTCTGTTGCCAGCTCCTCCTGGATAGCTGACCCTGCAGCTGAGCACAGCACCAGTGTGAGGTGCTTGTCTTCCTGATCTGCTCTTGCCTTGGTGCTGCTAGGAACACGAGGGTTGTTCATGCTGTAGTCTTTACTACTCCTGTAAGCTGGGGTGCTTTGATACTCTTCCTGATGAACTGAGACTGATAGGATATCCTGGAGCTCTTGGGGGATATACTGAAAGACTCTCACTGGGCTTTGCTCTCTGGCAAATGAAAGGGTCCAAAACCAAATGTGTGTCAAGTCTACCCTCTTCCTTGCCTTCAGGAAGTCTATGTGGAAAGCTCCATTATTCTTAAGTTTTGTGTGCATTGGGTAAAAGGAGCTGTAGGCAACACCTTCATACTGACTTTGCAAAGAAACAGAATAAGAATTCAGATATTACTGATGGAACTTGCAAGGCATCCTGTTTTTGTATATTGGGATGGGGCAGTGAAGAACTAGGATTTTATTCGTCAGTTATGTGGCCTGTAATATTTTAGATGCAAAACCCACTCCTACATTACCATCAGTGTCATTCTGCAATTAAAATTGGAGAGGGGTAAGCTGTACTTCAGTCTTGCATTAAGCAGGTATTGGAGAGGTGGAAGCCCTGGAGAAAGACCTTTAAGACTGAGATTCTGCATGCTTCTTCCAAGCTCTTCTGTGTTTTAAGTTCTGGGCTAGGATGCATTGAAGCTAATGAAAGACTTCACGAGTGTAATAAACTTAACACAGTTATTGAGAAGTGGCATTTCTGAATCACAGAAGAGTAGATGTATACTAAAAGAAATACTGAATACTTTGTTTCACCCTTATCAGAACATCTTGGTAAGGTTGGTGTGATTTGTTGCTTATTGCATAAAATCAAAATGTGACATGTTTTGGTCTTTTAAGAATGAAAAGGCTTTTATTATGGGATGTTTTAACTTAACTGAATCTTCATTATTCACTGGGGAAGTGGTTGTGTACTGTCTCTTCTTCTGATCAGCGCTAGCTGAAAGGTTTTAAATGCCATCATAAAATGAAGAAAATAATGCTTAACATAAATACAGATTAGTGATGCTCTGGTTCAGAGTTTCTGCTATCCAGCACGAAAATTGTTGAGCAGGAGAAGAAAGAAAATGACAGAGGAAGCTTCATTTTTTGCTCACATTTAGAAAAAGCCCCACAGCACTTAAAAAAAAATAGCTGCTTGTTTATTTTTTGCTATCTGCTTTTGCCATAAGAAGACTTACATAAAGCATTCAACAGACTGTAAGAGAAGTGAATTTTGTAGCTGTGGAATTAATTAATAAGTTTAAGTTTGAAACTTGAAAAACTGAGGATGTTTAACATCCCTGTTTCTGCGAGCGGATAATCGAGACAACTTATTTTATTAAACCTCTTTCTCTTCCCTTGAACCTCATTTTTATCTTCTGTTTCCATACTTCAAACCAAATAGTTATGGTTCTTCGGATTTACTCAAGAAAATGTTTCCTCACATATAGTAATTACTGTGGAAGTAAAATTATGTAAATTAGATATTTGGTTCTTTGTATGGTAGAACAGGGGAGATGTGAGTTGAGTTTCATTAGTTCTGCCACCAAGAAGATGACAGGAACTCTGAAATAAAGAATATTGCTTGTTGGGACTTGCACAATTTCTTCTTTCTATTGGGTACTTCAGACAAGAGAAGAATGAGTGCTGAATGTTATCAGAGTTACCCATTTTATCTACACAGAAGCTTTGTCTAAATGGTGACATACATGGCATTGCAGAAAATGCTGTCTTAAAGATGTGTGTGGCTGTAGCTTACACCTGTGCATTCATGCATTACATTTGAATGGGCTCTCATACCACATGTTTAAGAATAGCTTCCTCTGGGCTAGAACACTTTTTGCATTAACACAATAAGGCATGTCTTTCTGTGCCTTTTAAAGTCCTCTTGAACGGAGTGATAGGGAAGTTATCGCTGTGCAGCAGTACAGGTGCTGTGCCATGCTGCTGACTTGTGGTTCTAGAAGCAGAGCTGCACACTGCTCTGCATGTCTCTGGAGACAGATGTTGCATGTCAGTCTTGTTCTGGGAAGCACCATCCTGCCATTGCTGAAGTCCCATACAGGTCTCCCCAGGCTGGCAGCTGCCCTGCCCACAGACCCGCAGTGGTTGTGCTATCCTCCACTAGCTAGCCTCACACTTCGATCCAGCCCGCCCTGACACCTGATGGTTTTTCTTGGTGAAGTGCTCTGAAAAGCGGAGTGGGAAGAAAAAAGAAAAAAAGAAAGGAAAAAAAAGAAAACCACAATCGGTCAGCGTTCTTAGTTTGCTGGAGAAACGCTGCTCCCTAGCGTTCAGTGGTGGGCTGTTCTGGGAACGCTGCGCTCCTCGTATTGCCGCAGTCGCTCCGAGATCCCGTTTAGGTTGATGTGGCTTACAAAGGAGGTAACCAATGGATGGAGGGACTTTCAGCTGATGTTCGCTGATGCTGTTACGCAGGCTATGCTGACTTCTTGCTTTTGACCGTCTGCTTGCTGGCATGCCATCTCTGAATGGCAAGCAGACACTAAATCCTCCTCCTGTTGGTCCCAAATGCTGGTTGCAGTGTGGCACAAGATAAGATTAGTTTTTTTGGTTTTTTTTTTTCCCCCCCCTAGAAATTAGGAATAATACTAATAGAAAAAGCCAAATATCCAATAAGGGATGAAGAGCCCTGTGGGAGCATAGTTGTCTTTCTCAGGGTGAGGACCAAACAGGGGAAGGGCAGAGCTCTGCAGGAATTGGGAGTTAAGCACCTCCAGCAGAACAAATCTCATTCCTTTCAAAGACTGAAGCTATAATAAATGTAGGTTTTTGTTCACTTACGTCCCTATGCTGTCCTCTGCTGGACTCTGCTTTTTTTATCCAAGTGTTTTACTGTAGTGACTGCTGGTGGCTATAAATTGACATAACTAGGAATAAAACTGAGAACCTTTTATTAAATAGCAGCTGTAACCTAGCATGCAGACCTTCGCATTCACTCTTTCCTTACCTTGCTGTGAGGCTAGAGGGAATGTAGAGGCCCAAGCAGAAATGGAGCAGAGTCATAAATCACACGAGTGTGTGTTTGCCTCATTCTCACACCTCAGTCCATATCTTTGCAGGACTTCTCAGAACTACTGAATTACCACATATTAATTAACACTGTGGTGCTTCATGTCATGCTTACTGGTGCTTCATAACACCTACTAGCTAACAGCCGTGACTCCTGCAACACATATAGGTATGTGGAGTTGCAGAGGGTGGGTTTGGGAGTTACAATGAATTCATATGCAGTGCAGTTCCAGCTGCAGTGAGTAACCTCTGATGACAGCAGCGATGGTACAGTCTCTTGGTGGTCTCAGTTATCCTCACTACTGTGAAGCTTCTTTAACATTGAACTGAAGTTGTCTGTGCTGTATGCCAAGCCTGTTACTTTCTGCAGGTGTAGTCACCAGTTTATTCTCTTCATCTGACCAGCAGCCTTTGTAGCAGTGTGTCAGAGGATGAGCGAGAACTCATTCCACGTGTTTGTGACTTTATCAAGCCAAAAACCAAGGATGAGCAGTGGTGCTGTTCTAGCCACAGACAGCTTTATGAGCCTCATTAGCAGCCCTACTTCTGAGACTAAGGGTCATCTTGAAAAATTCTCTTACAGGGAGAATTCTGTATAACTCCAGTGGAGTAGAACCATCTTTTTATTTGGTAGCATTCTTTCTCTTTCCCTTTTTAAATTTTAATATTAATTATGTTTAATACAATATGCACAAATATAGAAGAAGTAATTAAAATGACTGTTTAAATGCTTTTGTTACTGATAATTTTAATACTTTGAAAGTTACTCTCATATCTGAGAGGATATTAGCTGGGGGTTTTTTCTAGTTGGGGTGTTATGTACTGGAGGTCTGGTGGATTAAAGGCCAGGTGAATTAGGGAGGTGGGAGGTCTTAGGTGAGGCTGTAAACGTGTGGGATCCAGGCTGGTAGGAAAACAGAATTAATTTTTAGGACAAGCTAAGAGAACTCGCAAAGTTGATGTAGGAATGTAGATGTTTGTTTTTAATTCATTTGCTGTCTGGAACAGATTAAAACCAGCAAATCCCTGCCTTTAAAGGATAGAGCTGGTCAAACTGCAGCTTGCTTCAAATGAAGCAAAATATTGGTGTGGGGCTAGTGTATTCCTGGCTGCAGGCCACACAGAGAGGGGGAAAACTGCCTTGTGATCGTTTCAGTCTCTGCCCCGAGGGCTCTGATGGGTAAAGATAAATGTATCCAAAAATGTGGCATTTCATTGTTTTTTTGAGGGTTGTATCTGGAGGGAAGAGTCACTTCCCAGTGCTTCCCCCTCTGCACGGAATGGAGCTGGGTGCTCTGGGACACAGCCAGGCGCAACATTGCAGGGTTGTGCATGAGGGCATTCCTGCTGCTGGCTGGCAGCTGGGAAGCAGCAGGCAGTGGGACTGCAAGACTGGGTCTCCTACTGCACCGAGCCTGAGGAGCTGGGGCTTGTCTGCAAGTCCCATGCTGGAGCTCTGGGAGAGCATGTCTTAGCAGCTGCAGAGAGTATAGAATATCTTTATCAAAGCACTACTACATTCTGCTGAAATGAGCTGACTAATAGTTTCCCTCTGTCCTGGTTTCCCACACACACTGCTTTTTGAGTTTGCATGGCCTGGCTGAAGCTGGTACCACTTGGTAGCAAGGCTGACTCCAATTCTTTCTTCTCTTGTAGAAAACAAGTTTTCTGTCCACTTGTCTTCAGAAGGTAGAGGGTGAATCTGGTTCTCTTCAGGCGGTTCAGCTCGGACAAAGACAGCGAAGGACCCTGGATCTTCCTGGTACTTCATGTGGTAGGTGGCAGAGCTGCTGTCATTGCTGACTTCAGAGGTATGGGGGGGAATGGTCCTATGAAAGGCTCAATGTCTGCTGATTCCTGCCAGCAGGCAAGATCTGATCTCATGATAGCAAGCGTTTTTGATAAACAAGTTCAATAATTCTTTAGGATCAGGGAAGAAAATGAGCAAACCTACTTGAATATATAGGAGCAAAGGTGTGGTTTATGCTAAATTAAACATGTGATAATTTTCTCTCTTGCTTCAAGAATGAGATTATGCAGAATGAGTGGACAGTGACATTAGAATTAGTAGTTCTATTGTGTTTGGTGGGAAAGTGCCAGGAGGAAAGTGTTTATTTCTGCTGTAATTAGAAAAGCAGCCCATAGAAAATCTGAAGATATCCAGCTTTAGATTACTTCCAGGCTCTCTTGGAGCCCCTTGAAACAATTATCTGTCTGTAGAACGGACTCCAAGGAGCCCACTTTTGCTCCACCGTGTGTGTCTGAAGTGTGGAGAGGCAAAAAAATGTAAAAATTGTGGAAGATGTGTGTTGAGAATGTCTTGGTTTACAGTCATTATAACCTAGTAAGTTTCTGCAGCCTGTGGGGGGAATGCCCTTATCCTCCCCTTCTGGCCATCCATGACATATAGTGAGTATTCTGTTTCTTTAGGCAAAGTTGTAACTACTTTAGCCAATTGTTGACTGGTTTGGTTTTATTGCATTGGTGTGAAAAAGCAAATTTCCTCTATAGAAATTAATGGAATGCTTTTGGGAAGGATGTCCTAAGCAAACTCAATCAACTGTCAGGGTATGGGTTGCTAGCAAGCATACACTACTGTACAGCCCCACATTGATGTGGAACGAGGGTGCTGCTTCATTAAGGATTCATTCTGTAAATCCTGATGTTACTGTTTACAAATGGACTTATTAAGAACTGCGAAATTTGTTGATATATCTGACAGTCGAGGTAAAAAATCCTTAGGAATTGGGCATTTAATCTAACAAAATCAATAATCACAATAATGATGCATATGTTATCCTTGTTTTAACCAGTAGATGCAGTTTGGGGGAGGTCCTGACTCCCACTTGATAGTTCCCTGAACACAGAAAACATCATCTGGTTCCCTGTGTAAGCAAAATATGTTTGGAAGTTAACCCGTACGGTACCATCTTTGTTTATCCTGGGGTCTAACAGAAATCTGCTGCGGGTGTTGTTTTTGATTTGAGATTATGCCTTAGTGTACCGTAAGTGAAGTTTGCTCTCTTAAGGAAGGACCTTACAGGAAAATTCCTTTTAAGACCACTTCAGCTCTTAATATGAAGATGAGCGTGGAGTTTGAGCACTGTACAAGACTTGCATTCATTCTGTAAATAAGATGTACGTAATACTTCTGTCTGATCCTACTGAAGACTGTCCCTTTTTCCTGCACTTCTGTTGCTAAACAAGAAACAATTGGTCAATAATTGGAATTTAACATTAAACTAAATGGGTATGTATAAAGCAACTTTTCTTTGATGCCTGAGGCTCTAACAAGAACCTATCAAATTATACAGAGCATCAGAATCCATAGCTTTTGCTTTCTTAAATATTTTTAATTCAATATTTTCTGTTTGAACAGAGTATAAAGGCCAGTTGATTTAATTTATGCTAATAGCAGAGATATGTTTTAATTTGCTGTTCAGTAAGATATTAATACAGAAAAAGATATAATTTCAAGCAGCAGGTACGGCAACAAAATTCCAGGTAGAAGGGTAGAGTCTTGGTGTTTTATCTTGCTTAAGTTTGTGTGTTTAGATCATTGTATGTCAAATACCAGCACATTGCAGTGATTAATAACCCTGTGTTAATGAGATGAGAAGTAGATGCATTTTGGTTTCAGAAGTAATTGGTGCAAAGAAAAAAAATAAATCCTCCCATGACTTGAACACTTCTTCTAATTTGGAACACATTTATCTGGAAAATGTGTTATTGGCAGTTTTATAATAGATTCAAAATCGTTGCCTAAGTGAGACAAGTCTTTTTTTATGTGTTTAGTAGAAATTAGAGACCTATCAAGCTCTATCATTTAGAGGATTTTTCTTCTATACTGATGTTTACTTTTTTTAGATGAGTGGATCGCTGTGGAGAGATCTTTTCCAGCCTAATTTTCCAATTAATTCTGGATCACTTTAAGCAGATTGTGTATAATTTTTTGAGAAGCAAAACCAACATGCACGTTTTTAAGTTAGGAAAGATGTGAGTTTTGATGTAGCAAGGAGGTTCTCAAATATTTTTTGCTATATTTTGGCTTAGAATCAAGAATCCTAGCATGTTTAGGTGGTACTCCGATCTGCAAAACTGGGAAGAAAATTCATGAATGTGGGCTCTGTGAACTAGCAGTGCTGAGGGACGGTCATTTCACTTTTCTTTCCTTTTTGGAATGATGGTTTCACACTTTGAATTCAGTAATCAGATTAAACAGACAAAATCAGAATACACTATTGAATGGTGAGATACAAAAACATGACCTGGTTAGGGCAGTTCTTAATACGGCAAGAGCCCCACTGCATTATTATTTGTGCTGGTGTGTAATGCAGGCTGTTGGCTAGCAGGTACTGTTCTGCACTTTATGCTGGAAAGCTGTCTTGGCAAAAATAAATATTTTCTCTTAGTTGGAACCATTCCCATCAAAGAACTATTTGCCTTGGGTTGTTTTCTTAAAGGTTGTAGTAGTTTAACTCTTCTTTTTAAATTAATCTAATTGAGTTCAGAAAGTTTTGTTTGTATCCCCCACTGTTTGGTTGCTTGCTTTTTGTTTTGTTTTCTTCCCTTGTATACACTGTAGTATGGAGACTAGTTTATCAGTGCACAAAGGAAAACAGAAGCTGATGGTAAGTGCACTCATTTGTCTGAGTTTAAGGAGCCTATGACAAAATGTCCATGAAATACATGGAGTTCTGAAATGTCAATTGCTTGTTTCTTATAGGAAATACTAGAGCACAACAGCCCTCTTCAAAACCAACATATTCATCTTCTCTTGACCTACAGTATTAGGCAACATTTAAGAGATCAAAATGTCAATTCTCTCCATCTTGTGACTATGGTGAGACAGCAGTATTTTAAAGCATTCTCATAGAACTGGGAATTCCAACTTGTGTGAATTTGGTAGCGTTACACGGTAACTGGCTATATTTATTTTACACGTCTAAATGAATGCGATGCAGAATGAGTAATGATTCTGTTCCAACTGAGAAGTTGTCTGGGGTTGCGTGAAATTATAGTGAAGAGCCAGTTGTTGTGGGTGAAGTGTTTCCAACAGGAACAGTTCTTGTGTCTGAATTACCTTAATGCTGTCTAAAGTACATTTGCACACCAGTGTTACATCACTATTTTATCTTACTTGTTTTGGTGACCAGCCCAGGTACAAATCATGTCTGTGACTCCAAGCCCTGAGCATCTCTACTGGTAGGTAGCCCTCGTGTTGGAGCAATGCTAGTCCCAGTACTGAAGTTTTCTTTTGAATCCTTCTTTCTTCGTAGTCACCGCTGAACCAGAAACAGCAGACTGAAAGTGAGATGCTGTGTCAAGTCACTGCTGTTGTTCCTGAGATACGAATAGGGATTATTTCTCTTTTTCTTTCCTACCAGCAATTTAGCAGTCTTTCTGCATTCCATCTCTCTGGTGGTAAAATGAATTTTTATTTCCCCAAATTAGGGGAATGTGTTTAATATTTGCTGAGTGACGTCTTCAAAGAAGTGTGCCCAAAGTACTTGAAATGAGACAAATTCCCTGTTTCAAAGGGCTCTGAAGGTGCCTGTGTGCCACAAAGGGTCGTTCTGGAAGCTGATCTGGGTTGCCTCCTGCTGCTGACTACAGGGAATACATTTCACCAAGATTTGTGAGCGTCTGTTAATTATGAACACTTGGCAGCACAGAGCTGCTGTGGCACATGCAGGAGCGCTAAGTGCCTGCTACTTCCACCTCCTGATCCGTTACTGTTGTGCTTGCTGATGGGGACCTAGCCTATTGCTGACAAACCTGGGCTTGGGCTGGGAAAGTTTGGGAAGGTTGATAAATGGGAGATTGTTTTTCTGTATCACGTGTTCTGCAAAGGGTAGCGAGGAAAGCAAAGGGTAGCTGGTTGAAGAAGGTGGTTGTTCATTCAACCTCTCTTGTCTGTGAAGTCAGTTTTCCAGTAAGAGAGCTGCTGGGAGCATCGCCTCTATTATTTATAGGGCAGTGGGTTTTCCAACCTGTGCTCTCACCAACAACGAGATATGAGAATTGACTGCAGACTGGAGTGTCTGTTCCTCCTCTGCAAGCTTCAAAGACAAAGAGCCATTTTAAAAGCAGGATAACAAAGTAGGTCAGTGTTTGTTACAGGATGAGTACGTGTGGTCTTTAAGACAGCTGAAGAAATTCTTTCTGAGAGTCTGCATTTTACAACACTGAACAGTTTGGCAGTGCCGGTTTGGCACACAGCCTTTATGAAAGCTGCATACCTCAGTGCTAAGGGGATTAGAGTCGAGCGCGTCTTAATGAACACCTGTGAAGAGAGCGAACCTGTTTAAAAGAATAGACGTGCTGTGCTTCAAAGTAACCCATGGAGAGAAATAGGGAGAGCCATTTTTAAAGAACACTGTGCAATTTAACTAATCCAGCTAAAAGAATAAACTTTCAATGCACAGAATGACAAAATGTGAGAGAAAGCATTAGAAAAGGGTTGTGTTATATGGCTACATCTTTCTCTGTTACACTTCTTTTTGTTCTTAATCTGAACAAAAGCAAGAATGCTTTGAACCACCTCCCTGTAACAGCTATTCAGGGTGTGATTTCAGTGGTGTTTCTCTGTGGCAATGGGATTACGCACTTAATGGGTGTCAGTTGTACCTGCTCTGTGCTTTTCAGCTAATAGTACTTCTGATCCCTCAGGAAATGAGGGATTTTTGAGTGAGGATGTAATGATCACATTCACTAAAAGATAAGTAATAGATTTTTTTGCTGACTGATTATTTTATCACCGTTAATGCTTCCTTATGATGGTAATGAAAACTTTGAAATATTCAGCTGATGGAATGCTTTCTTATGAAGACTGAGATGGTCTGTAAAAGGACAGAACTGGTGACCGCGTAGTGGCTTTAGGAGGCTGGCACAGATGGCAACAGTGGTAAAACACTCAGTGAGCAGCATACAAATACCAAAGTGAGAGTCACCAAGGCTCTTTTCAGAGTACTATTTTGTGCTGAATCTCCTTTGTAAAACAAATTTCTGCTATGATGTTCAGCTCTCCGAGAGGTGTGATTACTTAAGGTGAGCTGTCCCCAGATTGTCTCTTCTTGTCAGGTTTCTTGTATCTATTCAGATGAGACTGGGTTGGTAGACACAGAAATGAGGGAACTGTGTAATCCAAAATGTGTACAATGAAGGGAAGTGAAGTCTCCTCTGAGTCTGGGTGGAACAGCTTAGAATGGGACTGAAGGAAGTGGGATTTAACTGAGGGACTAAAGGAAGTGGGATTTAACTGAAGTACTGAAGATCAAACCTAAGAACAAATAGGTAATTTTAGATAAATCCTCTTTGCTTCAGAAAACCCGGGTTGCTGCTGTTCCAGAGCAAACATCTTTTCTGTCTGTATTGATGATCTTCCTCTCACTTCAGCACATTACACCTGAGCAGCCCATAGTGCTCTGTGGCTGAAAAACATCCTTTGGAAAAATAAAACTGATCCCAATGGCAATTTGCTATTTCTTGTTTGGGAATTTTGTTGCTGCTTTGAAATGTGGAAAAGCTCAGCCTCCGTGTGTGACCTACAGAGGTCATGGCGTGCCTTCTGCTAGATGCTTTTTGTTTTTTTAAAAAAGAAATCACCTGCTCTTTGATTCTTGTGAAGTATGTAAATAACTTCCAGTCTCCCAGAAATGCAGAGCTATGGTGGAACTGGAAAGATACCGGAGCAGATGACAGCAATCAGGATCGATCCTGCTGGGGGAGCCGTTCCCCGCATAGCATCGGTGTGGGGCTGCCCTGTCTTCTAGTGATGGCCCGGCTCCGTTTCCTCCCACCACGTCAGTGCCAATGCTACGGCACGAGGGCTCGTCCTTCGCCTGGCTCCAGCGCAGCAACGGTCACTGTCCCCGCTGTCACCCGCTGGGAGGAGGGGGCTGAAGCAACAGGGTACATTGATTCGTGTGTCAGGTTCACCTTGCAGGAGATTAACTGCTGCAGGGGAATGGCGGGGATTAGTTGATGAGCAGCCCTCAAAAAGTGGCTTTAACCAACTTTAGCAAGGCTGGCTGTTGCATGTGCTTAGGCTTGAAGTAGATCAGAGATCTGCTTGCCCTCCTTGTACCCGGTGCTGCAGGGGGAAGACATGCTTGTGGTTAGGGCAGCCTCTAGGAAAACAAGAAATCACTTGAAGCATCCTCTGCTTTAGAGAAATGGGTTTAAACATCGGCTGGCTGTGGGAAAGGTGTGCGGGGTGGAGAGAAGGGATGTGTTTTACTCCAGTTAGAGTCATCAGGTTGAAAATCCTTCAGCTTTTGCTGGAAAATTCTGTGCAGGAGGAAAAATGAAATGTTTGCTCTGGGTCAGGGAGTGCCGTAGGATCCACTGGCATTGTTGGAAAATGTCATGTTTCTACACGGGGTATTTTCACTCCAAGAATAGAACCAACTGTGCTTATTGTGAATGTCATTTTAATGATCACTAAGAGAAACCAGTGGGTTGGGTTTCTTTTTTTGGCATTGCTTTTCTGCTGCTAAGCAAACCCTTTGTTGCCCAGACAATCAGCTGGCGGGTGGCTGCGTGCCTGTGCTCTGTGCTGCGGGGCTGGGAGCATGGGGACTGCAGGCTGCTCTGTACCACAGCTCAATCCAGTACGTACATTGTGCTACAGTCATCGATATCCATCCCTGCAGGAGATGTGAGAGCAATGCAGGCTCAGCCCCTGCACCCTTATGCAGCTGTGTGGCTCCAGCCTGCCTGACTGTGTGCATTGTACTCAGCAAGTGCTGCCCTCCGTGAGGCTATTTGCACTGAATGGCAGCGAAGGGGTGGCAGTCCGACCCATGCAGTGTTTCTGGGAGTGTTCTATGTACTGCAGGTTTGCTTTTCTGTTAAACACGGTAATGCTGTGCCGATGTAGTGCCCAGTTCAGGACAAAATACATAATTCACCCCTCAAAGTGAGATCCTTACTAACCAGGAAGGTTTGATAATTATTCTGTCAGTGTTTCTGTTGTTTAATAAAAAAGATGCCTGTTTTTGCTCACAACGTACACACTTTGGTACATGTGTTCCCTGCAAATTAGATACTAAAACACAGAAAACTGCCGGTATATTTTTCTCCATGAGCATACTGTTCAAGTGAATTTTGGGTTGAAAGTTCACAAGGCAGAATGGGTTCATGTTCTTGTGCTTGCTTGTGCGATACAAAGCTTCTCTCATCCAACTTGCTGCTACTTGGCTGCACGAATAGCAGCATTGAGCAAAGGAAATATTAAAGAAATACACTCTAATTTTTGCTAAGATAAGTAACAAAAAATGTTATGGCAGTTTCTGTCTTCATATATAATAGTATACAATTTTTTTTTTATCAGTGAGAAGACCCGTAAGATGCTTACATTTGCATATAAATGTATTCTTATGTATGAATAATATTCTTGCATATACATTTTTAGAGACCTTGCTGGTGCATAGTTTTGCATTTCTTAGTTAAAACATTAAAAAAGAGTGAGAGAATGTTTTCCAGGTTGCTGCTGGAAAAAATAATTCTCCTGGGGATGCAGAAAGAGGCTGCAGGAAGGACCTTTTGTCATGCATAACTTGTGCCGTACTTGAGTGAGTGAAAGGGATGGACGTTGTTCCTTGCTAATATGGTGAGCCTTTATCCTGATCTCTTTCAGGCTGAAGTCTGGCAAGGTGCTCAAGTGGTCTGCGATGCTGTTTGATGAAAGATAGCTAGCGTCGTTTTTTGCCTTATTTCTCCATTAGGTGTTGGGTTTGCTCTCTGGGGCTTTACGAAGATACACTGCCCTCAGCAGTCAGTTTCCCTCTCCGTGGCAGCCAACTCACTGCTTGTAGTGGCCGTGCGTTTCCTGTGTGATGACCCCAAACTCCTGAAGTTACTCTGCAATCTCATGTAAACAAAATGTCGTTAAGGGTCTGGCTTGAAGTTTTATCAGTATAATGATAGTAATTGACTTTGTTTTGTTAGATAGCAGAAACATCAGTGCTGTCAGTAAACTTGAATGAATGCTGAAATTCTAGATAAGCTAAAATAGTTATTAGGGACCCTTTGGCTACAGAGTGGATATCTGGCTTCAGTGGCTGAAGTTCAGACCATTATGATAATTACCCTGAATCCGAAGTTTCTTCTTGCCTTTCTGTTCTGTCTGTAAGATGGGTCTAAGCCACCCTCAAGCTGGGCCTCTAGGACACACGTATTCCTGGTGCTGGGTCATCCTGTTGGCTCTGCAGGTGAGAGACAAAGCACTGGACTGTCTTGCTGCAAGTGAGCTTACTCCCTGGATGGACCATTAGGGGTGTGCTGAGGGAAGCAGTGAAATGCCACTACTTCTGACACGCACCAAATCTGCTCAGGACGACAGAGGCATGTTTAGGTGTGCCTGTCATCTACAGTTGCCCAGCTGCCTTTGGTCTGGCCTCCCTGCTCATGTTTTGTCTCAGCTCACATCCTAGCTGGGCATGCAGCGCACAGAGCCAGCAGCAGCGCAGAGCCCTGCTTGCACACAGCTGCTGCTCTGCAGTGCACTGCCCCATCTGCTGCCTTCCCTGCTTGCTTTCCTGTTCACACTTTTTGTCACCGGCAGAGCCGTATTGGTGTGTTAGCTAATGCCCACTTAGCTGACCTAGACTTTTGATTGTTAGAAACTGCAAATAAGCCTCTAGGTGGTTAACGGGTACTTTGGCAAACAGAAGAAAAGAGAATTTTTAGCAGAGGGGGATCACACTCAGCTTTAGAGGAGCTGGAGGAACGTGATTTCGCAAATGTATCGCACAACAGTACACTAATTCTTTGTCTGTCTCCAGAGGCCTCAGCCCAAAGGTAGCTGAAATTCTATACCATAATTGCATTCTTTCAAAATTGCGGCTGTAAGAGACCATAGTTGTTTCCAGAAAAATGTAAAAAATGGGATGTGCATTTTTCTGGACCTACGTAGCATATGTTAGCATTCAGTCATAGATTACTTCATTAACCTTTGCTCTTCAGAAGCCTCAGAATGGAGAAATATTGGAAGGCAAACTAGTCGGGGGGGGCAAGCTGAGGGGTTTCAGGAAAGGTCAGAATCTGTGGAGTTATGTCCGCAGCCTCTGCTCGAACAAACAACTCCTGCTCTGTCTCTCCACAAAGAAACAAATGGGCTGTGCAGGTGCTGCAGAACCTGCTTGTCCCTCATATTTGTTTTCTTGTACGTTGTAGTGCTTTTGCGTGGTTTGCTCATTCAGATTGTTTTCTTGATCTTAAACGGAAGCTATACTAACAACTGGGAAAAAAAAACCAGATAAAAATGTATCTTACTTTTTAGACATCTTTGTTTTAAAGGCAATGGAAGGAAAGATACTTGAGTGACTTGAGCCTGAGATGCTGATAGAGTAGCTTATCAATGCACCCAGGTTTGATTTAGCTGTAGCTGTTTGATTTTTATTTTTTTTTTGTGCTGTATTATTTTTATGACATATTTTGGTATCCACCTCGTGGCAATAATAAACAGAATGCAACTAAATGCAGTCTATATTCTGGATTCAATTTTAAAAGTGACTTCTCATGGCCAGGTTATAAGCCTTTGAAATATGGGATCATAATAGAAACGCTGACAGTACCTTAACAGTCTCTGTGATAGTGTTTCTTTAATGTAAATAAATGGTGCTATAGGGCTTTTTATTTCCACTCTCCTCACTTTATTCCAAAGATGGTTTTATCATTCACCAGCTATGAAACAATCATCTTTTGTGCCTAACCTGCCAGATTGTAGTGGGTTTTTTCTTTCCCTCCTCCCTGTGGATGTGAAGTAGAATGGGGAAGATAGAGAAGATTTATGCTGTACCTGTTTCGTCCTTTAGTGTAGCTTATCCGGGAGACTTCACTGCTGTCCGATGCTATTATGTGCTTAAATTCAGTAACCTGCAATCTGAGCCTTGAAATAGATGATCTTTAAAGAAAATGGCCTGAGAGCATAATTAAAAGGATGGTCTTTAAAGTTCCTATATAACTTGTATGTTGCATTGACAGAAATTAAACCTTTTTTCCATAAAACACTAGCCTTAAAAAAAAAAAAAAAAAAAGTGAAAAAAGCCAAAGCCAAAACTCTATTCAACCCAAACCAAGTGAAAAACAAACAAAAACCCCACAAGTAAAAACCCTGATTTAAGCGATACTCAGGGAAACGCTCATCTGTTACATCCATTTAAAACTCCCTCTTCTAAAGCCCGTGTTCTGAGTAGCAGTTACATGGAGGGAGGGAGCAGATGGGGCACGTTGTCCTCCATAAGGGAGGTTATTCTGGAGATAGATGCCTGTAAGCTGAGGGCAAAGTCCTTTTGCTGGGGAAGGGATGGAGCGCAGAGGCAAGAGGGCAGAAGCGAGCCAGTTCTGCAGATGGTCAGCTGCAGTTTCCGGGATTTCTGCTCTCTTCCAACTCTGGAAGCACCCGGCAGAGTGGAAGCACCTTTGCTCACTGCAGCATGCTGCAGAGCTTCCTGTAATTACAAGTCTAATTGAAGTGTGTCTGGTATTCCTGTGTTTTACCTGGAATTTTGTCTTAGAAAGTCTACAACGTGCTGTTATTATCTGGTGCTGGTTGTGGCTTTCTCTTCAGCTATTTCCTAGAGCTAAATATGCAGAATTGTACTGCCCTGAAGGGTTATTTAGCAGGACTTTTAATGAAATAATAGAAGCATTGCACTCCAGCGATTTCCCCATGTGGGGAAATGTCACAGTCCATCGGCCTTTCCTGAGAACACTACAGGAAATTACACCTATTTTCATTACTGTGCTCAAGTACAATATTGTTAAGTAAATATTTGCACCAGAATGTGACTATCCTGAGGTGTGAGCTGTCCCACAAGGTAAATAATTAAAGGATGCGCTTTCTCTAGCGGAGAAACTGGTGCTTGATATAGGTTTGATCATTTCACGTGTCTCTTTGGTAATCCATAACTGTCTTCTGCAATTATTTTCATTGTCCAGCCAAGCAAAGATAAAAGGTAGAACATGCCTCTCTCGCCTGCTCCCAGGGAAACTCCATTACCCTTCAAAGGCCACGTGGCCATGGCAAGCCAATCTGAGGGGGAAGAAGCAGCCCGCAAGGACGAGCTCAGGATGAGCAGAAAATGAAGTTGTTACCAGACAGCAAACAGCAGCCCTCGGTTCTTATGAATATTTGAATGAGTAACTAAAAACAGCTCAGTGGACTCTAAGCAACTGTGACAGCTGAAACTGCCTGGGAAACTAGCAGTCTGCAAGGACCGCGATGAAAAGATCAGCATTGCGTTCTTACCTACACCCCCATTGCTGTATTCTAAAACTTTAGCAGATTTGTAGTCCCCAAATATTTGTTAGAAAAAAAATCTCTGAATTTTCATAAGCAAGGTACCTGCGGAATCTGGCTAGAAATTGAGAATTCATTAAAATGCAATGATTTCTAACAATTTACTCGAGGCAAGAGAATGGCCACATTTTCTAGACATTGAAATATTGATGTTGCTGTTGCTTATACTCATAGAAAATTGGCCCTAGTGAATCTTTCATGAATATCTTTCAGCTGGTTCCACGTGGAAAGAAAGATGATGAGGACAGTTTCCCCAAAGCTGAAACATTCTGAATAATCTGCAAAAAAGGGGGGGCAGGAACTGTAACAAGCAAACTATTGCAAGGTTAGTCGTTATTTTACAGCAGCTGAAAAGATATTACAGCAGTTCTGAAAGTGTAACACAACTATCTCTCTTTTTCATGTCAGACTTCTTCATTTATATATATATAGATAATATATATATATAATATATATATATAAGTATATTATATATATATAATATATGTATATATATATTTTAATGCAGTTTTCTGACTCTGATTTTTTTCTATGTATATTACAAAGCTACATTTAAAAATGCATTTGTTGTGACCTTCCTGGTTATGCAGACCAGCGTTAATGTGTCGTCTTTGAGTTCCCAGCACGGTTTACTAATGGGATCGTGCTTTACCAGGTTCTTCTCACTGGGGCCACTTGTATGAGGGCAGGCTGCAGAACTGATTTGCTACCATGCTGAAAACACTGGCAATGGAATTGACTTGAGTGACATCTTCCACATATTTTTTTTTATTACAATTTCAAGTTTATACTATAAATCGGACTTGAAAACCAGATAAATTGTTCAGATAAAATGTAACTGATGTGCCATATATGAATAACGATGAAAGAAGTGTGCATTTAAACAGAAAGATGAAGAGCCTTTTTAACAAGAACCAAAATTACATTTGTCAAATGGCGCTTCATTCTGTCACATGTGCCATTTTGGAGCAATGATGTTGGCATCGGCATAACATCTGCAGAGCTGGAAAAGAGTGCTTGGAGAGACTGATGTTGGCCCAAAAGCAGCTGTATCTAACCTGTTCCTAAGGGTTCATCAACAGTGATGTGGGAATAATTGCTCCTGTTATGAAAGACTAAGATTGGCTGGCGCACCTCTTTAACTTCTGCCCAGACCTCTTTTCTATGAGCTCAGGAATTAGACTGCCACGGTTGAGTCATCTTTCTTGGTTTGCTCTGCCTTTGCTCCCCTGGAAAGAGCAGGTGTGGTTCTACTTATTGTGTCAGTACTATCAAGGAAACGATGTTTCCCAGCAAGTGTAGGATAAATCAGAATTTGGGCTACAAATCAGCGGCAGAACTGAATGAAGAATTCTGAGCATATTCTCATTTGAATTTTGTATCAGTTGTGATATTTGTAACACTGTTTTGTTATTTAGTTTGGTTACATTGCTAAAACTTTACTTGTTCGTGGTTAACTGATGAGATTTCAGTTGCTTTTTGGCAGAGTTACTTTTGTCCATCTTTTTGCTCTATGTTATGTTTTTAGTAATTCACAGTTTTGTTCCTGAAAATCTGATGAAAGCTTTTGTGGACAAGGGATGGCTTTACAGGGAATTAAAAAAAGAGGGGTGGGAGAAGACAGGAGGAAAAACAGAAAAAACAAATTCTCAAACCTCTGGACTTACAGGGTCCACAGCAGAGCAAATGTGTAAAAGATGCTTTCTTGGTTCCCAGCACTCTTGGGTATGTACAGAAAGACCCCGTGCTTTGCAGGTTGTGGTGGTCTGCTCCTCTGCTCTGTTAGTTTGAGATTATTTCAAGTGTTTCTGAGCTTGGCCATACCTTTATAAACCAAAGTTATTAAATGCTACAGGCAATGGGCTCGAGTAAATCTAGAACAGAGCAGGGCTTGTCTGGGAAGACCTGTTTGCAATAAAACAATACTCCAAAAAGGAGTGAGCTGAACCACTGTTGGAAAGGATGGCTTATCCCCTTTGCTTCCCAGCATGCTTGAGCAGTTCCCAGGTTGGTGCAGTTGCTGCTGAATGTGGCCCTCTCCAGGAGCAGCACCAGACTCCGCTGGAAGACGCAGGAGGTGTCGCAACTACCTCTTGGTCTCTTGTTACCCTAGAGCTGCAAGCAGAGCCCCCAGCCAGGGCCACTGTGATTCCACTTATGCTCCTTTCTATTGCTACTGCTTGTTGCTGACTACTGGCCTGTTGTTGGTGAGCACCTTTCTCTTGAGGAAGGCCCTCTGGGACTGGGGGTAGCTCAGTCTCTAAATTAAAGTGTGTGCAAGAAATAGGTCCGGCAAAAGTCTTCACCTGCTGTGGGTGGGTACAAAGATGCTTCCTGTGAGAGATATGTGAATGAGAATCTGTGCCCTGGCACTTGGGTGTAGGAGCTTCAGGATTTAAGACGCTTTGTGGCTGCATGTTGGCACATATGCAAACAAGTATGTGTACCAGTCCAGATTAGTGCAAATATAACCTGAAGGCAGGATGATATCTACCATCACTGTTCTATGTGGGTCTGGCAGCAGCCCACCTGCTCATCCATCTTCCCTGCTCCAGAAACATGCTGTGAAGGCTGATGGCCAGTGCTGACAGCACAGAGTTCCTGCCTGCATCACCTCTGTAGCTGTAAGGATTTTCTTGAATTTCATCTTCCAGACCTGCAAAAATCAAACTGTTTTTAAAACAAACAAAAAAAGCCCCAAAACAACAACCAAAGCCAACTAAGACAAACTCCTTCCTCCCAAAAACAAACAAGCCAAAGACCCCCACCAAACAAATAAATACGGAGGTAAAAAAACAACAAAAAAAAAAGCCTGCAAGGATCAGTTGCTAATCTGATGACATAACTCTTCAAAACCACCAGGCATCACTGTTGCACCTCTGCCTGGGGATTCTTCATTCTGTTAAAAGCTGCAGATTATCCTGTTAATTAGTTGGGGATTGTTTTTTTTTTTATCAGTATTTATGCCAATGTGGGTCACTGCCTGCATACAGGACTGCACCCCCAAAGGGACTATTTTGTCAGTTCACAGCCACCCTGTTAGCTCTGACCGCGTCACAGGGCTTTGCTGAACACAGAGGATGCACATTCTTGGCTCTTCTTTTATTTATTTAGCTACCTTTCAGCTATGTTTTGCTTCACCTGTGGCAGCCTACACACATAGGCACAGGTATGCCTAGCTGCACTGCACTGCTCTTCAGTAGGTGAGGATGGAAAGGACACAGGAGCAAAGGCTAGATCACTTGCAGGTACTTCTGAGAGATGAGCTGCACAGTGAGTTTGTAGTGAGTTTGTGGTGATGAGTGGTGCACAGAAGCTCGGTGGGGGAGCTGAGAGGTACCTGGTGCTTTTCTACTTCTTTGTTTTGGCATCTGCTGAAGGAATCTTTCCTTCAGCATTGCTCAGAATGGGTGAAACCTTATTGCTTCTGAGGCATTCTTGAATTTGTTAGGCAGAAGCGTACAAAATAACTGTCAGAAATAAGAAAGCATTTGAAACAATTTGTATTTTATTTTCTAGTATTTTAAGCAGCAAAGGAAGTTCAGCTTTATTCTGGGTGCTTTCCCTCTCTCGCCTCTCTGTTCTTGGTCTTGGGTTTCCCAGTGGAGTGTTGAAGGCAGTGATGATGAGAGGTTGAGACTTCACAAGTTGTAGCAGTAACGAGAAATAGGTCCTTAAAAATAGCTTTTCTTTGTTTCATGTTTTTCTGGGCAAAGTACTCTTTGCTTTTTTTCCCTCCTTCTAGTAAATGAATGCACCAGGCTGACAGTAGCTGTTATGCACAGTTACCTGAACCTGCACCTAACAGGCGGCTCGCTGCCACCAGCGGCGTTCATTTAACCATGACAGGAAAGCAGTGCTCCTGAGATTTCAGAGTCTCGGGGTTCTGCTGGAGTAGGGTCTCTCTGTGGGTGTGTTAGTGACCTAGAAGAATAAGGATTTGTATCCTGCACACCCCCGGAGAAGCATTTCAGCACTTACCAGTGATTCTGGAAGTAATTTCCTCTGAGGTTTTCTTGGTTTTGTACACAAAAAACAAGACCTGAGCGTTGTTTCGTTGCTGCTACGTTATATTTTTCTTACAAAAGACAATAGCCTGTTTCCTTTTGATATCCTCTTACCAAATTCTGGAAATACTTTGATTTTAATAGCCAACAATGGAGATTTTTCCACTCTCTCTCCATGGTTCTTTGCACACAGTGGGGATTTTGTTTTTAAGATTCAGTGACATAGTTGCTGCTTTACAATAGTTGATTATTCTTTGAGTACAGAATAGACTGGGGGGGATGGGGTTCCTAGTCTCTTGCTTCTAATTTCCATTCAAAGTAGTCCTTTACAAAAATCAAAATTTAAAAAGGATTCTTTGAGTGAGTGGGAAGATGGAGTTCCTGACTTTTTTCTATAGAAGTCCATCACTCGCTGCTCACGTCTGTAGCAGGGGGACTCGACGTGAGATGATGTAACAGGATTGTTGTATCAAATTTAAACAATTGCTCTGAAACTGGAATTGCTGTAAAATATGGAAGACTTAGCTCTACTTAAGAGGTGATGAAGTGGGTAGATACTTGTGTTGTTATCTGGTAGCTGGGGATTTATTTCTGTAGATCTTTTTTCTAAAACAAACAAAATAGACCCCAAAAGGGCTTTTATTTTTCTCTTGGATCTTAATTAAACAGTGTTTGTAAAAATTAAAAATAAAGCATGCAAGATTATTGCATAGATATGTACGTCCCATCAGAAATCCTTTTATGATTAAGATCAGCAAGGAAAGTTTGGATCCATACTTTCTTCTGAGGATAAAAGGGAATCCAATTTGTCATTTGAAAAAGGACATTTGGTCATAACCTCAAATGGCAGCTTTCTAGAATACCAAAATCATCAGATTTTTTATTAATTGGCATGTCAGTGTATAGCACTGAGGGCACTTCTGTCTTCTGCTCCTCTGTTGATGTTGCTGCATGCCAGAGTTGCTGAAGATGGTTGAGAGGGGAAACTATTCCACGTGAAGCTGTGCAGTGGTAGAAAGCAAATAACCCGAAGGAAAACAAGAAAGAAATGGGAACAAGTTCAGGTTGGGGATTATTACTTTGGGAATTAACAGCCAAAAGCAAAGCAGCAGTGAGGTGAAAGCAGGCTAAATACTTGAGAGCTACAGTCAGACTGCGCGAGAAGGCTTGTCGAGACATGACAGGCCTGACATGTTCATCAGCTTTTTGCCAGAAGTGATGGAAATGCTTGGATGGGAATGGTATAGAAATGTATGTTCTATGCTATGTATGCAAAACAAAAAATAAAAACCACCACCAACAAAAAAAATGTGGTTTAACAAGTGGCTTGGAGGCTGATCCAGCTAAACTGGTGGGGATCCTTAACATCAATGCTTTTAAGTAATTGCGCTTGTTCTGGCAAGCAAATCCAAGCTTGTTGCAGCCCTACTGAGGTGCAGCTGTCTTTACCCAAGTTAACTAGGTTGTTTTAAACCACAGAGCTGCTGAATGCAGCCCTGATGGTTGAGCCATGTTATAAACAAAACTGCTCTGCCAACCTCAGGTGGAGAAAGTACTCCCGATGGTTTGAACTGCTTTCTTACTGCCACTTAAAGGTGCCTTTGGTCACACGTGGTGCTTCTCAGGATGTGATGTTGCAAGGTATCGCCTCTTTTCTGCTCTCATTGCTGAGCGGGTGCACCTAGTGCTATTGCTGAAGGGGCTCTGCTCTCAGGTGGTGCCCTGCTGCCCATGGGCTGAGCTCTCAGTGGCAGCAGGCCGGGTGCTGCAGCTCTCCCAGCAAGCGGAGCCGCAGCAGGGCTGCACAGCTGTGCTGCTCCCTCTGTTGCTCCACACATCTCTGTGCTGAGAGAGACTGGTTTCACTTGGAGCTTGCTCCCATCAGGTTCCCTTCTTTGCCCCACTGTTGTGTTAGAGGCGAAGATTGTGAATGGTTTCTATCAGGTAACTTTTGTGCCATTCTGAATGCTCCTTAGTGCTGCAGTCACACAGGGAGATGTTTGCATCTGCGGTGTAAAGGACATGCTGTGTTCGGTGAACAAGGGGAGGAAATGTGTCTGTACTGTCTCTGCCCATCTGTAAGGGCTGCTGCTCATGATTAGTGGCTGTTTTCTCACTTCAGAGACATTCTAGCGTCACAGATGGCATGCCTTAGTTTACGTGGCATGAGAAGGCACACTGAAACAGGAAATCGCAGTTAATGACTTAGAATAGTATCAGTAATAAGAAGATAAGAGCTAACCAAGCTAGCTGGTTACTGAAAAGTGATCCAACACTGTATATGCATGATTCAGTATAATTTATCCAGTGTTTGAATCTGATCTTCAAAGTTTTCTTTTTAAGTGTGGATTCCCTAAGTGTGCCTATGGAGCTGCTATTTATTGTATTTTTACTCCTTCATCTCCACTGCCCCGTGAATGCAAACTGCAGCTTTCAAAATCGTTCTATTTTGTCACTTATTGTACACTGACTTACCTCTTGCTAAGACTGCATCAGATGCTCTGTCTTTTCAAATGTTACTTTTCCAGGGGAGGAGTGATGAAGCTGGGCAAATGACACTGTATCTCATGCGGAGTATTCTCACAGTGACTCACGCTTGCACCTACATTGCCAGGAGCTCTTAGAGCACTGCAAAGCTCTGTAGCTGTATCGGGAAGCCATCTGACACCTTGCTGCAAGATGTTTGTTTGCATTCTGCTCTAAGCAGCTGTAAATAAACATCTTGCAACAAGGCAGTGCTTTTGCCTTTAATTCAGGAAGGAGTGGAGGATTCAAGCTGTTTTCTTCAGGCTGCTTTCAGGGTGCAGTCTGTGCTTAGTGGTTGCTGCTGCATCTGTCTGGGAACAGACCGGGGACTGGGATCTCTGTGGTCTTTTTCAGCCTTAATGATTCTATGGTTCTTGGAAGTCGAATTTCTTCCAGAACCCCCCCGAGCTCCTCATGTTCATCTGGGTATGAGTAAGATGCTTCATCCCTCTCTTTTTTAGGTCAAGATTCTCTTTGATGTAACCTGTTAAAGCCGAAATGATATGAAGGGAGAAGTCAACCCCTGGGCCCCCCTGTTGCCAAGTCATTGCCAAACCTGGTCTGTGCCCACCTGTAGGCAAAGCATGCAGCCTCAGCCCCACCAGCCCTCTTGTTCCTCATGCTGCTGGTCCAAAAGCCAAACACAAGAGGAAAGGATCACATTTCTCTTATCTTTTTCTTTTTTTCAATTGCTTTTACCTTGCCTTGGAATTTCTGCATTGCCAGCATCACTCTAAGAATTTAAGAGCTGGTAATTCATCCATAGGTAGTATTAGGTATAATTTATACCCCTATGTTCATTCCTTTTGCTTTTCACTCACCTCACATCCCCTGGGTGAAGAGAGTGACATTCACGGAGAAAGAGAAGTTAGGTCAAAACTACTCAATTTTCCACCAGTGCTAAACTTAGCTGTGTGAGTCCTGAAGGACAGGTGTCTACTTTCTAGAAAACAAATGATATATTGATTTCCTGTTAAAAGCAAGCACTGACAGGAGCATTCAAAACAAAAGCCTCCTTTCAGTGGAGCATTTAAATACGGGGCTGCATAAACCCAAGCACTGTGCTGCTGCAGCCCATCAGTGCCCGGTTCCGAACCCTGCCTTGGAGGCGTGTGGGGCAGCTGTCACAGCAGGCATTCCTTGCGTGTCCCTGGGCAGGCTGCTGTGAGCTGCAATTGCACAGCAGATCCTGAGCCCGCACAGGGTTTTCTTTCCTTTCTGTCTTTTCTTTTCCCTTCTTTTCTCCCAGCCCCCTGTGGATGCTTCAGTGCAAACATCAGGATTCCTATTGAGTCTTCCTCCATTTAGCAATGATAGGGATGAGGTGAAGGCAGTAAGATTATTTTTTTTTTATAACCCATTTTATTTCCCTTTTTTCCACTACTAACTGCTTGTGTGTGTAGCAACACTCATTTCCCAAAACCCCATCCAAGCAGTTCCCCAGATGAAGACAAACAGAAGTCATGCATTTCTGTTTTTATTCCTCTCTTCAATGAGCAGCAGCACTCTGGTCTGCTCTCCCATTCGGGTGCATGTTTGGCTTGGTTAATCCACTCGTGTATTTGCCCACGTGCAGGCATGCTGAATACTGCCAGTCTGATTGATAGTCCTTTAGTGGCTGCTCATCCTGCAGCACAGAATGGGAGGCCTTACCCCTCCTTCATTACTCTTGTCTTTTCACTTGCTGTGCAGGCGCTGGGACTGACTGCTCCCATTGATGCTCCCGAGGCCCGTCCTGCTGCACCGCAGCCTCAGGGGCAGTGCCCCAAAGCACCCTGCAGTGCCACAAATGAGCTCCCGCATCAGCCTTCCCTGCTGTGATCTCTGAAAGCTGCATGAGAAGGAGGGAGATGATGAACTTTCAGGTATTTCTAATTTGAAAATACCTGTAGGACTTGCTCCAAGCAGATAGATATTTTACTTAAAATCGCAGGAAGCTATAAAACATTGCAAAATGATAGCAATAGGGTCGCAACCGTTTCTTAAACAGATGAAAGGGTGCTTCAAAGTCTGTTTAGTCAGTCTCTCTTTTCATCTTTGCTAATTGTTAAGAAGGCTGAAATAGCATCAGAATGCACAGCTTCTGAATGATAGTTTTTTAAAAAGGAGCCTTCTTTAAGCATAGGCATTTTCCTGCCATCCCATTGTCTCAGGAGTGTAACAGAGCTGCACGTGTGCATACTGACTGACTTTAAAAGTATTGCCATTATCATTTAAAAAGACAACATAAATGAATAGTTTCAGAAATTGTTTTATTAATTGAGAGGTCTCATTTTCAGACATCCATGCCCCTATTTTTTTTTTTTTTTTTGAGCCCATTGTAATGCAATATGTAATTTTGTCAAATGGGAATGCTATTAGTGTTCGTGTAATAGTTCATTTGGAAACAATTTTATTAAGTTGTAAAATTTCTCTGCTCTACTTTGTGCTGTATGATAATGCAGTAATACTTGAAAATGTGTTTTCAGTCATACAACTAAACTTCTGTATTTTATGGAGAACCTCAGGTCTTGTCTTGGATCCTCCAAGTGCTCTCATGATCATTCCCATTTTTACATTGACAGTCCTGGGAGAACTTTCTGGTCTGGATGTCTTTTTCTTCTCAGGGGATGTTGGTCATCTTTAGAAGTTAGAATGCCACGTGCCAGGTAGTGAATTCATCATTGTGATGTCTTTAAATTCACTAAATATCAGATGTTCCAGTGAAAAATAATAATAATAAATAAACCGTGTAAAGTTTACATTTGGAAATGTTTCAGAGCTGGTTTCTTAGAAGGTGCATCTGACATGTGTGCTGCCAATCTGTAGAGTGCATCCAGCCAAGTTAGAGCTTATAATGAGCTTGGTGGTGGCTGGTGTGTTGGAGCATGTTCTCCCCCCAGTAGCACTTTGGAAGCAGTCAGGGTAGCATTATATAAACAGAGATGAAATTAAATTACCAAAAAAGAAAAAAAAAAGAAAAAGAGGGGAATTAACTCAGTTGTTGTTGCACACGCAGCCGTACAATTTGCTCAACCCCTCTTCACCCAACGCTGCCTGGAGCTGCAACGTTCCGCACATGCCAAGGGCATATCGGTTTGGCTGCCCTGTGAATAACAACTAACCTAGCGATGAAGGCAGGGCTGTGTTCTCTGCTGAGCTGTTTTTTGCAGCAAAGATTTAGGTGCCAATTTTTTTGGAGTGCCGTGTAACCCTGGGTAGGTACATTGGGGGGCATGGGGGATCATTTTTGAATAAATTCTTGTAGCTGCTCTTCCCTCTGTATGTAAAGAATCACATTATTAGGCCCGGATCTTTTCCTTTCATCTGGTGGCCCCCTCAGACACCATTAAAAATGCCTGTTTCCACCTTGCTTTGTCTGACGTCTGCCATCCCAGGTTTTCTGCTGCATACAGAAGAGCCCAGTTTATAAAGATACAGTACTGAGAGACCATAAAAGAGCTCCCTCTGTCAGCTTGTCATGCTTTAAAGGATTGTGGGCACCCTGAAGAGAAGATTAGTGGAAGATTGTCCAAATTGTCAGGGGTTCTGAATTTTTCAGCCACCATTTTCTTGCTTAGGCTTAGAAAAGAAAAAGGAAAAGGATAGCCTCTTTCTGGGGTAAGGTGATAAAAGCACAGGAGTGGTGAAATTCCCTATGCACAGAACACCAATCGTGGCCCATGTGGAGCCCAGTTTTTTCAATTCCAGACCCAAGTATCTGACATAGTGTTTCAAGACCTAAATCTTCAGCTTTGAAAATTTTGTATTTAATACTTTCCCAGAACCTGAAACCAAGGAGCCCAAATATGGATTAGGATCTACTTTCATGCTGCTGTTTGCTAGCATTAAATCATAGATATCATAGATATGAGATATCTCTTCATCTTCTGTTGATTATGTGGATGCTTTCTGGAGATGCTTTATTTTCACGGGATCTCAGAATGGTTGAGACTGTGGAGACCACCTGGCCCAACCCCAGCAGAGCGGGGAGCCTGGTGCCACTTCTGGGGATTCACAAGGAGGGAGACTGCACAGCTCCACTGGGCAGCCTGTGTCAACACTGTGAATTCCACTTGTGAATTCTTCTCTTTTCTCCTGCTCTAATCCAAAGCAATACCTGGACAATTGCTGTTATATCACTCTTTCAGTTCCCTCGTCCCCCCCATGGTGACATTTTGGCATGCTGAGGTGTAAATGTATCTCTGCTCATTCCCCTGTCCCTTGCTTCATCAGGGGGCATGTGTTCCCTTTTGGTCAGAGGCCCCACTGCTGGCTCATCAAGCTGCCAGGAGCTTGGAGGGGATTTTGCAGGTCTGGGCCTCTTGTAAGTGCCACGCTGGGGCTGTGACAGCTGCAGGTGGCAGCAAGGTTTGTCTTTGGAGGGAAGGATGTCCAGCTTTGCTGTCTGGCAGCTTGACCCAGTGACTCATGGGGCAGGTGGCTGCAGCTTGCTGCCTCTCCTCTGGGCTGGATGGTTTTCTGCCTCACCAGTATGCATCTGTGACTGCCTTGCAGCTGGGTAGGCAAGGAGGTGCAGGGCTGAGCCCAGGCATCTCTACGTGCTGTCTTGAGCATGTGCTGAGTGCTGAGTTTGTAGCACGCTGACCTTTAGGGAATGATAGCTTCACTTCCACCTCGCACACATGGTTTCCATGTGTACTGTGCAGTACCTGTGGGACGTGCCAGCTCTCTGTTCACATCAATCCTCTGGATGACACACACAGTAAATCCACTGCTTCTGGGAAGGATCAGGTGTGCTGGGCACAGCTGGTCTGTCTGTGTGCTGGTGGAGCTTGCTGGCTCCTGGCAGCTGTCTGGCCCAGTATGGCCCGGATGTCCAAAGGTCCTTACCACATGTCAAACCCTCAGATCTTACTGGGACAACATTTCTCAAATCATTCTCTTACGAAAGATGCCATTGTGACAGAGAGGAGGTAAGTTATCACTGGTGGCTGTGCTGGGAAGGGGCTGCTTTTGCATACCTGAAGAGTAGATGAAGAGAAGCAAAATACCAAATGGATGGAGCTTCATGGGAATTAGTGACTCAAGAGCTGATCCTAGAAAAGTATTGTAGGGCTGAACTGCAGAGATTACTACAGGCTATCTTTGAGATCACACCAAAAAGCTGCTGTTCCACTGAGAGTTCTCTGAGCCAACAGCTTCTGAGTTCCCACCCAGCACAGCTACTGCATGTCCTATTTAACCAGCTGACTTGAGGGAAGCATCACTGCTTGTTCTGCTGGGCACAGAAGTATAACCCAATTTGCTACTGGCTGTTGATGTAAGACAGTGGGAAGTCAGTGACACAGATCTGGTCTGGCCCCCATGAACAGCTGTAGATCCCCATCCCTTCCACACACTTAGCAGGGGGAGCTGTGCTGTCCCGTGTGGTTTCAGAGTAGTTGTGCTCCTTGCCAGTGAGTTGGGCACCTGGAAAGAGTTTAGGTGATATACACTGCGTCAGTGTGCTGTCTGGAAGAAATGCAAAAGTATTTGTGCTTGAAGAATCTCGGACCATTAGCCAACAGTCACAGCAACGAGCCCTGCATTTGCAGCCAAATGTAAACTTGATGAGTCTTTTATATAGTGCCAGCAGCTTCACTATTATCTCAGGTGCATTAACTGTACAGCAGTCGCTAATATTTCAAGTGGCTAGGAAATTCCACCAAACAAGCTGCTTTGTGGCTAATCTGTTCAGACTTCATACCTGCAGGACGTTATCTGATGTTACTTTAAGGAGCTACTGCCTCTGGGAGATGGTACTTCTGGGAATATATTTCTGGGTCAATAGATATTGCTAGGCAGTACAGGATTAGAGATATAACCAGCTACACATCTACAGTATCATTTGTTCCCAGTCTCAGTGGGTAATAAGTAGTTTCACAAAGCACAGCCATAGTCAATATCCCTACTAAACCATCTGTTCAGGTCTGCTCAAATGGAGTTGCTTAAATAATTATCCCCTAGGGGCTGTTTATATTTTAGAGTATCTGCTTGTCCTTTAGATCCTTAACCTTTAGACAGGTCCACATAGCGATGCTGTGATTTATTTTCTTTGTGTGGTCTTGACCTTCTTGTGGCAGATTTAACATTACCTTCTGCAAGAATGTAGCTGATGTTAGAAAGGAATGACTAGGCACGAATTTCCCTACTTTTCAACTGGTGGTGGTTTTATATATGAGTTTTTGTATTCTGTACTATTAAGCTATCAAATTCAGGCCAAATAATCCAAGGAAGCTGGAAGGCAGTCGGACAGTACTGTAATGTAAGAACTATGTTTTGGGATCGTGCTATTCCAAGTATGCTTACTTAGTGTGCCTTATTTTCCTCTCCATCTTCTTTGCTCATGGCTTCTTTTCTCAAAGTGGCAGTAGCCAAATTCTTAGCAAATCTGTTTTCTCCTTAAGCTTCTAAACCTCCTCCATCTGAAATTGAGGGAAGAAATCTTATGGGCTGGAGGAAGACGCAGCAAAAATAAAGTGATCTGGGGGGTTTGTTTCCTGTTAATTTAACAGTGCAGCTGCTGGTTGGTAGATTCAGCTTGCCTCACAGTGTCTAAACACCCTATGCTTCTAATAGAAATGCATTGCACATGTTGCCTTTGGGATGTATTTTTAATGATCTTTGTCCCAGTTTTCTGCTTGTAATTTCAACTCATAAAATGCAAGATGAAGATATTCTAGCCCCTGCTCTTTTATCTGTGCGGTAGGAGGCACAGCTCTTGTGTTACCTGCCAGAGGCTTCCATGGTTGCAGAAAAGAATACTCAACTTCTGTAAGATTCAGTTTTAAAATGTAAGCATTTGCTAACTATGTAAATAGGTAAAACGACTTGTTAGTTGCTGTTCACTTTCAGGCTCATCTGGGGAAAAGAAACCAGTTTAGCACTGGTGATGATGGTCACGTCCCTTGCTGTTGCTTGGTTCTCAGATCCTGCTGTTTGACAAAGATTGCCTAAATTCTCTACTAGGATGTCTTCCTCCCTGAATTTCTTGCCTTGTTGTCAAGAGCAGCCTCTATGCTGGGAGGGAAGAAGATTATATTCCAGTTGCTCTCTTGCACAGAAATTTCATGGGATTCAAGTCTGAGGTGGAAGTATTTGTTATGCAGTCTTTGGTAGATGTCACAGGGATACGCAAAGAAGGTCAACACCATTATCTGTTTTGCAGATGGAGAAACTGTCTCTGTAGTTATTGCACACGAGGAAGCTGTCTCGCCTTACTGACGTGGCCTGAGCTGTGCTGCAGCCCGTAACTGAATTTGAACTTGCCTCAGAATTTATTCCTTTCCATTGCACCTTCGGAGCCCAGTTAACCTTTTTAAGTGATTGTTTCTCCTACAGTAAATATGAAATATTATTGCAGAGATTGCCACATCTTTTTTATTAATTACATTTGAGCTTTATTATGTGAAATGGAAATGGCTTAATTGAGCTGCTCAAATCTTTAAAATTGGCAGTTTTTTCCTGCCAGTTTTGTAGCAGTCAATGATCAGAAATACTGAGAGCTTAGGTTCTGTGGTAAGGGCTACATGAGACCGCATTTTCAGAGTAATTTTCTCTATCTCAACGCAGAAGTTCACCTGGAAGAAATGTAGGAGTTACATTTTCACAAGGCCCTGCTGAAACGTGAGGTTGATGCACTCTGAGCACCTGGAGCTTTTCTGCTTTCCACTGGTGATTTTTACACAGCTTATTTAAGCAAATTGATGGTTTGTTGAGGGTTGGCTTGAGACAGAGAACTTCAAATAAAGAAAAGGAGATGAATAGGATTAAAAGTGCGATTGAATGTAGATCATACGCTGCCAGCGTTTTAAGAATAAGCTTTTGAAAGAAAGATTACTTTCCTGCTTCAGAATCGAATCCAATCTTTGTCCCCAAGGGTAGGACTCTCCTACATAGCTACATGCCCATGTTGTCAGATTTAGACTTTCGCATCTTGGAAACTACCTTTGACTTTGGGAGATGAAAATACAAATTGGAGAACCCCTGCTTTGTCTGGTCCCTTGTGCGGAGGGAAGGGAAGGAAAAATGCCTATAGAGGACAGACTGCCAGTTAGTGATGCTGGAATTGCTCTTTGCGGCTTAGTTCACTGTCTGTAAGATGCTTCTTTTTGTTTGTTTGTTTCCAGTAGTAGTAAGCATACTGGTATGTTGCTGCATCTCTTCTTCATCCAAGGCTGTGAAAGCGTGATTCATTTGGGACTGTTGGGGCAGACGTGTGCCCCTGCCTGGAGTGGAACCTGGAGTACAGCAGCCTCAGGGATGGGCTCATTTTGCCCTCAGGCTGTGGCAGACAGGAGTGGGGAGTAAGTTCAGGAACTGACTCAGGGTTTCTGTGTTCTAGTAAGGGATTCAAGCCATCAATGACTTAAACTCACTGTTTGCATCCTATCCCAAATCTCAGCAAATTTTATGCTGTGCTTCTCTCTTGCACATTTAAGATAAGCAATTAGTTTGCTACAGCAAGATCTCTTCTGGCTGCTGTGAGGTGACTGAAGGATCCTTTGCAGAGCTTGTCCTCAGCGAGACGTCTCTGTTACCACCAGCACTGTTTGTGTATCATGTTCCTGCTGCCTGCCTGTCTGCTGCCCCTCCGCGCCAGAAGTGACCTAAGAGCAACTTTGATTTTAACAGCAAACACAAAGCAGTCTGTTAAGGAGAGCTGAGGACTTTTGTGAGGAAAGTGCTGTGTACATGTAAGAGATCACTGCATCTCTAAGGCTGACAGCTGTTTCCAGAGGTTAGCAAGCATCTCCCCCTCATGCAATCAGGGCATCTGCCAGGTTAGATATTTCTGTCCTGGCATATCTCTAAAATCATAATGACTTTTATTTAGCATTAATGTGGATGCCTTGAACATTTCTGTGGGGCTTCCACTGTCAATTCAGCATTAAAGTACCATTAAAGTAAAGTGTTACTGTAAGAAGCAGTATCTGCCAAACATTTCTCAGAAGAGCACTGTGCTTTACAAGATGGGTAAGTGTTCCCTCTTTTCCATTTTCATGTAAAAGTCAGAGATAAGTCTTATTATTGATTAGACAAAACAATAGAGGAGAGATGTGTGAGAACTGCTGGCAAGACTTTTTATGACAAGTGGCGTATCAGTATATATTAATCTGCTCTTCATTGCACTGCAGTGTCCAAGATGAATTTTCATTGGTATTCAGGAGAACACAGTGTGAAACTGCACGGGAAGATAGGACACTTCCTATACAAAATTGCCAAAGCGTTCAGACTGAAATAGTGACTCTTGGCTATAAAACTACTTTGTAAAAGTGTTCTAACAAGTTCTAAGTGAATTGTACTTGATATCTTTATGTAGCATCATATATATCTGGACTCTAAATCCTATTTTCAAAAGCAACATCAACAATAAGCACGGGTTCCACTGCAGGGTAAAGGGGTTAGGCTCCTATGTCACTTAATGTAACTTCAGAAAGTTTTAGCTGAAAAGATCAAAATGACCAAAGAGGGCTCATGTTTCCACAGGAATCTTCTGTATTCTGCATCACAGAACCTTGTCCTGCAAAAGTAGTGTAATAAATCGTAAGATCCTTTTACAGCCCTCCTCCACTCAGTTTAGCAGATTTACAGCAGAAGTGGACAACTGATAAAGATGGGAAAAAGTAAGCAATAACACAAGTGGGATTGTGAAATTGACTGAATAAATAAATCCAGTTCTCTTTGTTTGCAGTTCCAGTTTTGCAAGCTTTGAGGTAAAGTGGGACAATGCTTTCCAGCCTCTCTCTGCATTGTTTTACACTGAAAGATGAAATGTCTTTCTCCACAGCACTCATATGAAATACATAACAAAAGCACCGGCTGACTGCAAGCATGATGTGGAATTGTCGTAGGAGGCATGTAGGTGAAAAAATTGGGATTTGTTTTTTTCCTGTATTTGTTCACAGTAAGAAATAGGAAATTAAAAGATTTCTTAATGTGAGAATGGAAATTGGAGAGGATAGCTGCACAGAGACCTCTGGATGATCCAAGTGAGATGCGCTCCTGAATTGCAGCACTGAGACCTGCTCTGCCTGGTTCAGGCTGTGAGTTTGAACTCCGCATCTCCCTTACTTTGGCTTCTGACTCATGTGCTAAACTGGCCTTTCTCTTCTTTTAGGGAAAAGGTTTGTGAAAGGTCTCAGAATCCGGTTGTGGAAAGGGAGTTTTTTGAAATCTTAGTTTTGCGAGACAGGAAATCCCTTTCCTCCCTACCTGTAAGTGCCTGATGGGCCTGCCCTCTGCCAAGCTGATGCATTGGGAGGATCGGAATGGGAATATCAGACAAAAGAGCCTCTCATGTTTTTGATAGCCCTGGAAATGTCATGTTTTCTACCCTAGAAACAGTACTAAATGGGGTTCTTTTCTCATGCCATTATGGCATTCCCAAGAAAGATTCATGATTGGATTGTGTTCCTAGGTGTTATAAATCAGAGCTAATGGCAGCGATAGGTTGATGGCTTGAAGTACATGGAAAAATAAATTGGGAAATGAGAAGGCCTGGGGCTGAGAAGACATAAATATAAAATCTAAACCCCAAAGAAGAAGACAGGCCCTCGATTCTTAAAACATCACTTAAACAGGAAAAAAGTCTGTTGTACATGATCTTTGCTCAAGTGATGGGAAAGTTGAAATCTGGGACAATACAAAACCTGTGGGAAGCTTTTGAAGAAGAAAAATTTCTGTGTTTCCTGGAAAATATAGAGATATGAAACGTGAAACTTTAATTTAAAAAGAGCATCAGTCTTTTTCAGGGGGAAGAGATCAGAGGACATAAAAATCTTTGTCAATATCAGATTAGAATGATGCATTAAAAAAAAAAAAAGTTATATTCAGTCTCATGGGGTTGGACTGTCAGAGCTGACTGCCTTTATTTGGCCTTGATAATTGCTCTTTTATCCTTTGTGCGGTGTTGGTATGTTTTTGCCCAGAGCCGACTGCTGATGTTCCAGTCCTCTCAACAGTCAGCTCCCCTGGTTCAGTTCTCGGCTTTATTCTCCTTTATGACTCAATCATGGATTGCAAAATCTCAGCTAAGGCAGTGATTCATCACCTGAATGTACTTGCTTTAAAATAAAGGGGTTTTTTTGTGATACAGAAAAGATAAAAAAAAATATTTTTCAAAGTAATTCCAGAGGTATCTTCAGTCTGGATATCCTTCCTACTTTTTTTCTTGGCTACAAAGCTGTACAAGAATTTTTTAAAAGATAAAGAAGATATAAAACACTTATTAAATGATTATGTATAATGCAAAATTATACTCCCAGAAGGAAACCAGAAAAAATAATTCCAACTGGGTGTTTTGTTGTTCAATGTCATGCCGCTTCTGATCTCATTTACATTGACATGCATTATAGCTACTTCTCTGAAGGGAATCGAGTTATTCATGGGAAGTGCCTCTCAGAGTTAGGATGTCGCTGCTGCCATGCGTGTTTGTTTGTCTTTTCAGTAGTGTTGCTCTGTTCCTTTGCTCCTTTGGGTGCCTTGGGAAGATCCTACTCTTTTGGTAATACTTGTGACTCTTCTGTTGAATTTATTGGGAGAAATGGGATACCTCCGCTAATGAATAAGGATAGCAGGAGGCAGCGTTAGCTCATTCATACTCGTGAATGAGCATGGTTTGGATGTGTGTGTGGAAAAAAACTGGCGACAGTCCTGCATTTAATGAATGTTCTTGTTTTTTTTTTTTTTTTGCTGTCATTCACTGTATGGTTTTCTTCCAGGCAAAGGAGAAAAGAATACTCTTTACAAACTCCTGAAAAAATATTATTTTAAGGAGTGTTTGCCTCCATGAGATACTTTGTGGTTTCTGTAACTAGTGCCTGGAGGTGCAGGTGCATCCCTGAGCTGACCTGAGCCAAGGGATGTGCACACCTTGCTGTGCGCTTCTGTTCCTTGCCTAAGTTCTGTTTTTTGATAAAAGTAATTTAAGGACAGTGACCTGAAGTTTCTCTTCAAAAACAGAGCCTGTGGCACCACTGTGGTAAATAATTCACGTAACACAAGGAGAATCCCCTGCTCTTTCGAGTTGTTCAAACACTGTGAAGTCAGAATGCAGTTACTTAAGCTAAAAGAAATTTCTATATTAAGCATATGTGTTTCACCTCCTGTGGCTGGTCTAGGACCATTATCACCCATGAGAAGGCTCTAAAGGATGTGTGGAATTAGGATGGCCTTACACAGTTCTAATGGTATTCTGCAGGATTTTTTCTTTCTTAATGAAATCAGAGAGAACTGTGAGCTTTGGAAAATGTTTGGCTAGGCTTGGGAAATGGGTTTCTATTCCCAACTCTCCTTCAGGTTTGTGTTGGATCTTGATAAGGCCATTACACCTCTGCGTACTCACCTGTAAAATGAGGAACAGTGATATTTCTTTTTTATTAGGTACTTTGGGATATAGGATTGAAAGGCCTTCGAGGGTATTTCCTACCTCCTGCATGAGGAACGAATGCTTCTTGTATTTGGCATGCGTTATTATGTTACCCTAGAAGAGTGTCACAAATGTTTTTAAGTAATTATGTTTGCATGTTCTGCATATGCTTGCATGTTCACTGAACTGTTGCTGGAAGGAGCAATGTTTTCTGTCTCTGTAGTGATGGTGTGACGGTGAGTTGTGCTTGCTTCTCCTAGAACTTGCTCTGGCAGACCATCTGACATTTTGGTGAGGGACGTCCTGACAAAGCTTTGAAGTCAGACAGACCTAGGGCTGTGAATGGAGAGCGGCCCAAAAACCAGGCGAAGCCACCATTCTGCAAGCTTTGAATCTGCCATGGGGCACTGCTTCCTTCTCCCTTCCTCCAGTTGTGGCCACTGGAGCATCCCACGCTCAGCACTGCGTTGGGAGCATGGCTGCCCTCCATTGCACAGCCTGGTGTGGGGTGTGGTTCTCTTTTCCATCATTATTAACACTGTTGCTATTGTCATTTTATTCTGATCATCCCTAAGGTCTCTGTGGAACAAGAGTGGCTGTAAATACCTGATAACTGTGATGGGGCCACTGACCGGCTGTCACGGTATCACAAGTATCCCATTATCACTAACAGTGTTATTCTGATGGCCGTGAAAAGTACTGAGCCGCCAATGGCATCTTGTAGTCTTTCCAGATGCAGTATTTTAGCCATCAGTCTGCCAGGAATTGCAGTAGTATAATTTTTGGGGGGAGATGTAATTGGAATATTGATGATACCTGTGTATTTATACACTGCGCAAATCAAAACGCAGCTGCAAGAGGAGCTGCAGTTGCCAGCTGTGCTCCTGGCTTGCCCGGCTGCTGGGCGCTGCGGCAGCTCACAGCTCACGGTGTGCTGCTCTGCGGCGCGAGCGCTGCGTGTGGAGAAACAGCCGGTTCCTGAGGGAGGTCAGCGCTCACAATACTAACGTCAAATCAGGTTTTTGTATTAAGGACTCCAGCAATTTTTATCAGTAGCTTCTTTAATGAATTCGCTGTCCTTTGAACCCCAACAAGTTAAGCGCAAAACCTAGAAAACCTATTTTCTAATCTTAGGGAGTTTTCTTTTCTGGGTTTAATAGACTTAAAACTGTTGACTTTTGGTGCTTATTTAATCTCTATTGGACTAAAAAGCTTTCTCTTTAAAAAAGAAAAACAAACAAAAAAGGAGAAACGGGCCTTTAAAGTGAAAGGTCTTTTATTATTTTTGAGCTATTTATTGTCTTGAAAACATACAAAGGGTTTATTATTTTACTGCTGGAAAATTGCCAGGGAGAGAATGAACTGCCAATGATATAGATTATATATCACGCTGTATAATTAAGACAGCAAACAGTCTGCTGGAAAATACTTTATAGACTACTTTATATAATGGAAAGTTCACAGCAGTCTAACAGGGACCACCTAATATGTCTTTTAAAATGAATTCTACCAGAGATTTAAATTAAGGTTTGAACACTGGTGCTTCACAGTCTATCAGTCTTGGTAATGATTACACCTGCCTGCGCAGCCTAATTTTGAGGCTTTATTATCACGCAGAATTAACCTACTAGAAAAACTCAGTAGAAATTTGCCATGGTTTTCTTCAGCATCTTTGCTGTGCGATCAGATCTTGTAGAAGCTGCCTTGGCCTGGCTTTTTTGTTTCTTTTATGTAATTTATTGTGTATTTTGACACTCATTTTTCTGTTTTGTGATGAGGAAACTGTTGTAAGTTTCTGATTAATTAAGCTACTATTGAAAGCTGGCTGGCAAAAATGAGCTCTTCAAATATATGTGTATTTTCATTTTTAGCACATGTGAAATATTTAGAGTTTGGAAGGAGTTCCCCATGGGTACAAACCTGTTGCCACTAAAATGATTAGGAGTATTGCTACTGGCTTGATTGAGACCAGCATCAATAGCTCTGCATGATGCTTTATTTCAGTGTCCCCATGCAGCACATCAGTTTTCACTTAAACGTGCATGCCACAGCTTTCTCTGGAGCTTCTGATCTTTGCCATACTGTACCTTTATTTTCGTTCCAGGCCTTTCCAAGGAAATGTCGTTCTTGTTATGAGGTTGTACTTGCTGTTTTGTTGTAGGTCCATTTGCACAGTATTTCAATAACATGATTACTGGAATGAATTCTGGTTTTGCCTTGTTCTCTGTAAGCTGTTGTTAGTTTTTGTGTTCACAAAAATTTGACTTTGTGCGAAACTGTAGTCCAGAAAGGGAACCCACAAGAGAAATGTCATTTGTTTTCACTTTTTTCCGTTTTATGGTCATATTTGGTGGCAGCACTCTGCTTACTTTACTGGAAAATGCAGTATGGAAAGAATCTGGGTTTTAATAAAAAGGGTTAAAGAAACCCTTGTGGCTAGGTTTCCTGATTCTTGATAGTCACGAGACCTCACTGACTGCTCTAAATCCATATAGACGCGCTAATGCATCTTGTGTCTGTCGTAACACTGAGATCTCTGGACTTGTTGGCTCCAAAGGGCTAATAAAAGTCTTCATATTAGCTTTCATTGTCAGAAAGGGAAAAATGGCCCTAACAGATTGAAATGTGAGTTCTGGCTTGGTACAGCTGGCTCCAGAGAGGAGCTCTGAACAGAGTCGTGGTGTTCTTTGGTCGTCCTCCCAACAAGAGCTACTGTTGCCTGTCCTCCCAGGGCAAGTGGGGTGCAGTTTGCTCAGGGATTGGGACGGTTGCACCAGGAGGCTGCTTCTCCCTGCTGCTCTGCAGAATTTGTGTACCCCGTGGTGGGTGGGTGTCCACCCCGTGGTGGATGGGATAGATCCATGATGCTAGAAGTTTTCTTTGTTCCTACCAAGTCCTCAGAACCAAGGATTTCAGGCAAGTTAAAAGTAGAGCTCCCTCACACACTGTCTGAATTGGCCCACATGCTTTCAAACTGACTGCTGAGAGATCTGAAGCACTTTGGTGCAGTAGACTGAGAAATCCCAGCATTCATCCTGACCTGACAGCCACGGGTCAGGTGCCATCTCTGGGGTGTCCTTCTATCAAGTGTTCTGACCAGCTAGTAATGTTGGGAGCTCTGAATGTGATGTGCGGAGTCCATTAAATGCCGTGCATCTTTGGGAAATACTCAGAGATTAAATTCCCTTAAAAAAAAGCGATGTTTTGGTTGTGCTATTTATAAGAACTTATGAGAACTTGAAAAGACGGGGATTAAAAAGAATTATTTGTCTATTGTCTGTTCCTAAGGCTGATTTACTTCACGAGATGAAAATGTATATGCCCAGGAAGGGTTTAATGTGCATCTGTATTGATAAAGTTATTAAAAAATCAGACTACTAAATCCTCTGGCATGGATAGATGATGTGTATTGAGGTTAAGCCCCTCTTGCAAGACTGCTTGTAATGCTGTAAGTAATAAAAAGGTAGGAGGCTTCCCGAGCTTGCAGGCAGAAGAAGGGCCCCACTGGGCGCACAGTTCTGTGGCTCCTCTGCTGGTTCCTGGCTCAGGTTTCTGGCAGCTTGGTGGTGTAGACAGGCAGCATCCCTGATGGGAAGGAGCTCCTTGGCATGGGGATCAGTGGGATCTCAGAAGGAGACCTGAGAGGGAAGGGGCGAGACTGGGAAGGCACAACACATGTGGTCCTCTGCTATGAACTGAACTTGCTAGCAGCTCTATCCTCATAATAAATGTGCAATTGCATGTGCTTAAACTTCAGGGTGACACTTAGGAAGGGACAAGGATCTTATGAATAGAACTAAATGCTAGTTACTGGTTATGTGTCATCCTGGCTAGCTGCATGAAAACTCTTGAGGCAGGGGAAAAACATATTCAAGTGGCAGAGAGAGAAAAGAACGCCAGCGTGGTTTAAGAATTGAAAGTGAAGGAAGATGAATTGAAGATTATAATTAGAGAGCAAAGGAGCAGGTAGGTTTTCCATCCTCAATGGAAAAAGATGATTGACCTGAGCAGCGGGAGAAAAGAGGAGGAAATATTGCTGACAGCTAAAATTCAGAAGCTATTACTTGAGAGGCTGACCTCTAAAGGGGAAAAAAAAAAATATCCCAAGCAGTGAATCCTGCAGTGTTCGTGCTGGAGTCAGCCTTCTTGGACAAGCCAGGGAAACAACATCTGAAAGCCAGAGCACGTTAAATAAAATTGCTGGGGTTATTATGTACGTGTTGTTTCATGTGTTGTGCGGACATATTTGTAATGCTTGTGTTCCATACCTTGTGTTTTTCTGAGCTGTCAAAACACACTTTGTGGTTTTTGGTCAAGATGCTGTATATACACAATTAGAATAGTAAGGCGAGGCAGTAAAGATGTTACCAGATTCACAGGGCCTCCACCTTCCATGCTTTCTTTCCCCATTTTTCACTGAGCTCATCAGAGCACTGATTATTCAATAAAGAACGACTTGTAGTCAGAAGGTATTTAATTCCTCCAAAATACTTCTCTGTGATAAATAATACAGTGATTTGTTTTCTTGAAAATAGCAAGCAGAGGGGCCGCTCTTCAGTCACACTAGACTGGAATCATGCTGTAAGCTCACACTGGGCAGTGCGTTTCTTTACCAATGCCTGTAGTACTCCAGGGAATTGTGAACTGGTTGAATTTTCTGGAGGAGGAGACTGATTGCTTGAACCCACTTTGGTTCCAACCCTTACGTGGGAAAGCAAAGGCTGAGTGCACACAGCTGGATGTGAGCTTGTTTGTCTTTCCAGGGGGTTTGGGTAGACGCAACCTTTCTCTGGTCCTTGCCTTGCAACTCTTGCCTCCCTCCATCCCTCAGTTGCTGCTGTTGATATTAATCTGGACTGGTTTAAGGCTCTTTTCCTTTTTCTTTGTGGTGTTTTTTTTCTTTTTTCTTTTTCTTTTTCCTTTTTTTTTCCCCCTTTTTTTTTTCTTTTTTTTTTTTTTCTGGTAACAAAATGTCACTGATAGTCTTAGTTCCTCTTAGAAATTACATATCATAATGTGTATGTAACAAGACCATTCTGATTACTACTCACTTCAAACTTTCCACTTGTTTAACATCCCTTGTAGTTCCATTTCCTTTGTCCCATCCTTCCTTAGTCAAGATCTCTCTTTTCTAAGAAGGCGTTGGGCAGAAACAGAACTGTGCATTAAAGTGCCTACTGAGACACAAACAAATCCTAATTGAGTAACGTTTTTGAGTATTGCTAATTATTGTCTTTTGCTATGAAAAACTGGCTTCTTGAAAGAGCATGTGAATATGCGTGTATGTAAAATAATTACTTGTCATACTAGATTCTATTTTTCAGATAACCAATTAGGTCCTGGTAATTAGGTCTTGATCACTGACATCTGGGTAATCATGTCATCCTCCCACTGTGGATCTGCCAGTCAAACATGTAAGGGAAATTTACCCCAGGCATACGCTTATCTAGGTGACAGTCTGGTCACTGGGACATTCCAGAGCAGAGTATGGACAACATCCAAGATGACAATCGGTGTGTTTGCTTCTTCATGATGTGTTGCATCATAGACCCCTCAGAAACCAAGTCCTACTAGCTTCTTGTTAGGCTCTGGCGTTCCTTTAAAAATCAGCCTGCAGTTATTCCAGACCTGAGATTGTTTTTCAGCACGTCTCCTTCCCGAGTTAACTCTGCATGTTTTGCACATCACAAAATCATTTGGTGTCTTATGTAGCTGCCCATGCCCTCTGCTCTCCTACACTAACCAATGGTTGAGAATCTTCACCTCCAGGACAGTTGTTCTTTTTTGAAAATTACTGGCCTTCATCCCCATCCAAGGTTGCTTATCATGCCCTGTAACTCACTGTCATGAGTAATGCAGCCTGCCTTTAACGTGAGGGAAGAATATGAATAAGGATCAGGGCCTTCAGCCTCTGCGCAGGTATCCTAGGGGCGCTCGGCTGGAGGGGAGCTATGGGAGTGCCACACCTTTGTGATTCCAACCGGTGACATTATTCAGGCACGAAGCAACAAATATGTGACACCTGAAAATGATGATGACTTATTTTTCACGCTGCAATGAGAGAGGTTTGCGGGTAGCGAGATGTAATGCTTAAATCCTCACAGCCCTCTTATCTGTCTGCGTGGAACATATAGCACAGTCTCCCTGGCATTCCCCATGGCTTCAGTTCAGCAAAGTAGCTAAGCGTGTCCTGAATTTAAAGTATAGCTCCAGAAGGGCTGCTCATATGCTTAATGTTACACAACGCATGTGATTATCTTGTTAGGAGATGGAGAGAAATATTAATCTTGCAGGATTCCGGGAACAAATGTGTTTTCTTCACGTGCAACCTGCGTGTGATAATGCACACTGTGGGGACGACCTGTCTCTGTGCTGACCTGGTAGTTTCAAAGATGCAGGATGATTTATTTATTTTTTTGGATAAAAATGTTTGAGTTCTGAAGTGAAACTACAAAGTGAGCAGTGATTATTTGTCCTTTGTCAAGGACCTGTTTTCTTCTATTTGTCATTAACATTTGTCAGCTGGTAAATTATGCACAGTTTTTTCTTTTCTCTCCTATTTTTTAGCTTACCATAATTATGCTAGCTGATTCCTGTGTAGACTTGTTTTCAGCTGCATTGCTTACATGCCTTTTTAATAGACTGTAATTTTTTAAGTAAGTTATGTCAGATTAACTACTTCCGATAAGATGGGGTATTATACTGGGGTTTTCTTTTCCTCCCAGCTGGATGCACAGAATATGTCACTGCTGACTTGCTTTCCTGCCTCCCTCTAGCTAAATGGCAATGTGCCACTGCAGCAAAACTTCTGTTTGAGGATTCATTGCCTTTTTTTGTTGGCTAGTAATGAGGCTTTGAGGTAGCTCGCTGCTCCTGATTAGTGACAGCACGCAAGAAAAGGAGCTGTGCAAACCCTTCATTAACTCGTAGTGAAAGCCTCAGCATTTAAGTTCATAAAGATGAGCAAAGACTGCTAAATCCCTTCCATTCAAATTTGGCTTTTTTTTTGATACTTTCCTTGTTTTGTGGAGATAATCATGAGATAATCATAGAATTGCAGAATCATAGCATGGCCGGGGTTGGAAGGGACCTTAAAGATCATGCAGTCCCAATCCCCTGCCATGGGCTGGCTGTCCAGGGCCCCATGCAGCCTGGCCTTGAGCACCTCCAAGGATGGGGCACCCACAGCTCTCTGGCAGCAGTGCCAGGGCCACACTGCCCTTACAGTGAAAAAGTTTCCCCTGACATCTAATCCAAATCTCCCATATTTCAGTTTAAAACCATTCCCCCTTATCCTATCAATCAGTGGTGGAAGCATGGATGACATCCCCGCTCTTGCAGAGCTTGTTGCCTTCCTGCTGCCAGTCTGATCCCTCTGGTTCCTGCTGCAGCCACGCAGCCTGGTGGTACCAGAAGGGCTGGCACTGGCCATAGTGTGTGCTGGGCATTGTTCCCAGGCTGCAGGCATGGGAGCTGGAGGCAGGCTGCCCTCAGGGCTCTGTGTAAGGGCAAAGGCTGTGGGCCTTTCTCTGGGCCCTGCCGAGCAGGAGAGAGGGGGCCACGCTGGTTCAACAGGCTGCCATCTCACCATGCCAGGCTGTGGTGTCTTGGGCGCTTCTGGCCTTGTAGCTGTCTCAAGCAGTAAAGGTATGTCTGGGTAAAGAAATCCCAGCTCTCGCCTTTCCTTCATTTTATTGCTTGAAAAGAAAATGCAAGGTTGTTTCTCAGCACTGGATGTAAGAGCCTCGGCACAGTTCTCCAGCCTTACTGCAGGGTTCCTGCATTGCACGGATTTCGGTTTCAGTCACGGTGTTAATAGCTTTACCAGGCTTTGCTATTCTAATGCAGTACAGTGAATTATATTTCTGAGTGCTCATATGAAAGCGGATTAGCTGCTGGGAACTCTTTGTTTGTCTTAGTTTCTTTAAAGAAGTAAATAAAATGTGAGAAGAATGGTACTGTAAATGGCAAGTAATAGGCTATTTTCTGCTCTGGTTTCATGCTGGAATGGATGTCATTTGTCAAGTGTGAGGATGATAGGATGAATCACATAAGTCATCTTGAATGTGATTTGCCACCTGCCTGATTGTTCAGAAGTGTATGCATGCTTAATTAATCTAATTAGTCAATGCATACATAAGAAGCAAATTTACAGGCTCTCTGTCATCTTAAATAAAGTATTTTTGTTTTTCTAGGATAAATAATTCATTATAGAGCTGAGTGCTAAACTGTAATCCTGGAGAGCTGGCTCCTTCTATAATAAAAAAGTAGAATTATGATGCTTCTTCCTTTTTCCCTTTAGATTTTTTTTTGGCTTATCTTTAGACAGGGATTTCACAGGATGAAAGGGATACATATGCACTTGGAGGAGCATAAAATTCCTTTCTAAAAGGGAAGCACAGTACCATAGGCATTTTCATATGAGAGACAGTGTCCATTTTGGCACAGTTGCAGACTGCAGCATGTACATAGTTACCCATGAAAGTAAAATGATTGGCGTGCTGGAAACCGTTATGCTGAAAAGCATTACAGAGTTCACACAGCTTGGATTTATCTGCTCCAGAGGTTGGTCCACTGCTGGAGACAGTATTTCATAAAAAATCCAAGGCACAAAGGACCAGTACCGTGCATGCCAAACAACACGATACAGTTGTAAGCATTTAGATAGGTGGACAGTCTTCAGTTACAAAATCACTTCCTTGTTATCTGTCTAAAATTACTATGAGAAATAATGTCTGAATAAAGGGTGATCCCGAAGGCTAAAGGTAGATCAGAAATGCTGATTTTAATTAGCCGTTGGTTGTTGGCATGTGCGAGCCTACAGAGCAACAACTTGCACAAACCTTGGTGTGAGAAGAGTGCCTGTTTCCTGGCCTCCAGAAACACAGGAAGACTCCTTCAACCCAACTGTTCATTGAATTATATAACTTGATGTTGCCAAGGCCAGTTTAGTTACTGTAGGGCTGTAGCTGAAGGAGGATTGAGGCTCTTGCCTCCTGGATGCATTTGTACTGCTGTGGTATTTGTTTAGCCCCCCCCCCCCCCCCCCTTTCTTTTTTTGAAGATCACCTCACCAAAGCAGAGCCTGTGGTGAGGATATTTGAGCATACTTATTTTGCTCAGTTTCCACACAGAGATAAGTGTAGAATTCAAGCAAAAACAAAAAAACAAACAAAGAAAAGCCACAAAACTGCATAGTGGATACATTAGAAGCGCAATGGTTGCTGTGACTATGGTTAAAAACAAAAAGCAGCCTGTATCAAGGTGCTGTGGCCCTGTCCTAGCAATCTTCTCTGTTTTGTGACCTTGTAAGTGGGACCTGATGGGAGGAGATCTATCCCCAGGGCTTGGGGAACCCTGACAGCCAGGTCAGTCCAGAGGATTCTCTCATCTGTCTCATCGGCGTTGCAGGGTGAAGGATGCTCTTGTGTCCTCACTGTGCAGTTTAATGTTGTCTACCTGCCATCTTAGTGCTGTTGTGGAATCTCAGCCTTTCCACAGCAATTTCAGTCTGTGTTGAAACAGCCCTTTGCAGAGCTTCCTGTATGTTTGAAGCTGAAGTCGTTCTGCATTTCAAAACAGGAACATGGTCGTTCTCATGTGTCTCTTTTTGGCAGCAGGGTAGGGCAGGCAGGTCTCAGCCCTGCCAACTGTAGGATGTGGTGTGCAGTGGGGCTGCTGATGGTTGTGCAGCAGTGAGCCAACCCTGGGAAAAGAGGGATTGTGTGTTTTGGGGTGTGTTTTGCGGGGCCAGAGCAAACAGCGACCCTAAATTAATGCATGGGCAAGGGAAAGGGTGCATCTTGGGCTCTTGGGAGAGAGGACACACAGGTGCTTTTCTCAGTGCTACCAGGAGGTGCCTCTCTCTACTTGGGATTTATGGCCCACGAAGGAAATCTCCTCAGCCTTTCCTTGCAGAAAATGCTAAGCTTTACTTCTCATTTCTTTCTGTGAAAGAGTTGTGCTGGTGCGTTGGGTCTTTGACACAGTAGTGCAGTGGCTAGGCACTTTTTGAGAATAAGGAAGATGAACACTTCTCTCTTTGGGGGGACCTCAGAACTTCATATTTCACTTTCAGGAATGTGTTTGGGTTTTGCTGGGCCAGCACAGTGGGGCTGTGTCTGGGAATGGCTCGGGGCTATGCCCAGCAGTGCTGCCGTCACAGGAATGGGGCTGACATCCAGGCTGCTGTGCCAGCTGCTTGCTGGCCTTTTCGTTCTCCACTGGAATCTCCTGTGGCAGCCCAGAGACAGGCTAACACCTCAAGGCATTGCATTATTGTATCCACTGTTGTATTTTAGGCAGTATTTGGGACTTACGTGGTTTGGCAGTGTTGCTCTCACGAAATGGGACCTCTTCTACTATTTCTGTATCCTCAGTGCTGAGTGCTTCCTGTGTGTCTGATCCCATCAGTGCATTTAACCTATCACAAATGCAAATAATGATAATTAGATGGTGAAAAAGCTATTACAGATGCAGTTCAGTGCATGTTTCACTGATTGGGCCAAATCAGGAAGCTCTGCAATGCATATTGGCAGCTCTGTGAATAAAAGTGCTTATTACTTATCTCAGATTGTACCGCGCTATCAATTAATTGCTCACAAATCTCTGGTGCCAGTTTGTGTGGTTTGTGAGCGGTCGAAAACTATTAACTTTCCATGGCAGAGAGTTTGAATCACAACACCAGCCCTGCAAGATAGGAAATCAGCAGGTTTAATATGGGGGGAAGGCAGCCCTGTGTCTGTTAGCGTCCTGGTGGCAGGGCCAAGAGCAGGCACCCTGCTTCTGCGCAGCCTGGGTGCTGTGTCCCGGGGGCTGTCAGCCCCCGTGCCTGCGGGGTATCAGCAGTGGCCCCACCAACTGGGCCCCAGGAGAGGGGCTGCCCACCATGTGTTTCTCCTGACCCCTGTGGAGCAGCAGATGCTGAAATCAAGCACTGCCCCCAGACAGCAAGCTGGAGTGTGATCAGTGAGCACCGTGCTGCAGCAAAGCCAAAAAAGCAACCATGAGCTGCATCCTGCAAGCAGGATGGAAAAATTAAAAGTGCCTATGATTTGACAGACAGCAAAAATGCCATGCAGCAATCATGCTGCCATGAGAATGGGAACAAATCTAATTCTCAGGGTGCTGATAAACTCTAACAGTGCATTTGTCTCTAGAAGGCAGTGGGGGCAATGGCCATGATTAACTTGCCTAAGAACTGCCTTAAAGCAATAAGATTTTTTAATTTTGTATTTAATGTTAATTGTGTTAAGGATTCCCAGGGTTGATTTATGTTTTACCAGAATTGGAGGCACAAAGAGAAATAAGCAGCTTTTCTTTCCCAGAGCCTAAAAGGAATCTTCTCACGGAATTGCAGAAAAAAAAAGAAAAAAAAAAGAAAAGAAAAAAAGCAGGTCTCTTGAGTGTCAACTTCTTGCATTGACTATAAATGACTTCTTTTCTCATCTAATGTTTTGAGACTAAGTATTGGAAATGAAATCACTAGCTTTCTTCTTTCCCAATATCGGTGTTATTTTTAGGACAGGAGCCTTGCTTACTTTTATTTTACTGTGGGATTGCCAGCATGCATCGGCAATCTTCCTGCTAAAACCCAAGCGAAAGCACAGTGCTGTCATTTTAGCATGAATGGGAGGGTGTAGAAAGGGCTCTGTGATAACACCACCAAATTGCTTTGTTGGAGAAGTGGTAGGGATTTGTCTCTACAAAAGCAGCTTGCTGTACATTCCTGTTTGAAGTTAATCATCTCATGCTAAAAATGTTCTGTCATTGTAGTAAAGGCATTGATGTTCATCTGATGTAAAGCATACCTGCGACAGCAGCAGATCAGTGCAATGGTGGGGCCTAAAAGAACCGATTGTTAGTAAATCTATGTAACAGCTGGCATTTTTTGGCCTGTGAATTCCCCACAGGTAAGCAGCATCAGATACCCTGCAACTAGAAGCAGCCTGTTAGTGGACATGTGGAGACAGCGCTCAGCACCACACAGCTTGGCCCTGTAACCCCAAGGCTCTTTTCCTGACCAAGTCAGTTCAGTGCAAATCTCCTTTTCCTTCCTCTATATAGTGATTATACTTTCTCTGTTATCCAAACACTGAGTCACTCGTCTCTCTGAAACAGTGCCTCAGTGTTCTCTTTCTTTTGCTCTTCTCCCAGTATTTCTGAGGAAACGTTATAACCTCTGACAGAATTTCAGGGTGTCTAATGTAAGTTTTCCTTGATATGTCCCCTGGTGGGTATGGGTCTGGCAACACTTGTGCTATGCCTCTGATGGCTTCCACGCTCAGGAAAGGTCCAGAATCAGCACGTGGCCTTTCAGGAGATGAAAGATGCTCCACTTCTGAGCCACCAGCTGAAGAGCTGCCTTTTTGCTCGCAGCTCAGCTCTAGGCAGGATGCACTGGTCTTTGCCACAGGCCTGACCTGGGTGCTGGACTTGTGGGTGCAACTGCACCAGTGCCTCTTGCTGCATTTTAACCACCTTCCCCATGCTTCTTGCAATCAGGGGCCTAGAATGAGGGGTCCCTGTAGCTTGAAAGAAAAAGAGAATGAGATAGAAGCCAGGCACAGCAGGTGTGTAGCTGCAGAATCACTCTGTTGTTTACAGCTCACCAAGCCCGGTGCATGCAGACCTTCCCCTGAGGAGACCTCGTACTCACTGCTCAGTGCTTACCTTTGTCTGGGCTGCTGTAGAATGTTTTATTTTGCTGAGTTTGTCTGGCCAGATGATACATTTGTGCCCTGTGGCACTTACCTGTTGGCATGAATGCACTGTTACAAATTATGCACCGTGGGTTGAGGACTTAAGACCTGGCACACTTTGACCTAAGTAAATTCCTGTGGGAATGAGGCGGGAATACACAAGAGCCATGCATGTCTACTTGTTCTGAAGCACTCCGTTGTAAGAGGAAAAGATGCATCGAGCCTCCTAATGAAGTGCTGTGTTGCAGTTTTTACCTTTGGAGGAAGATGAACTAGACCTCCAAATGTCTTTTCAGTGTGGTGCAGATATTTTCAATGTTATCTGATCTCTGAAGAGAGAGAGAGAAAAAAGACTAATGAGGATGAGGACTGTTTAGCATATATTAAAGCCTTTCAGACTTGCCAGTCAAAAGGAAGTATTTACTAAAGAGCAGCAGCGATTATTACAAAATTTGGGCATGTAAAGAGTTTATGTGTGTAACTACAAGGGAGTTGTAAATACCTGCAAGGGGAAAAGTGTGCTTGCTGGGGGGATTTTCATCCTTTTCTCTGCTTTTAGCTGTTATGTCCTAGCATATGGATGTCCGGCCTTTTGTCTTGCCTGGGCTGCATTGAGTGAAAAGCAATTGTCTTGGGCCAAGTGCATGTAGGTCACTCCAAAAGTAATGCCTCCTATTTATTTCCATGGAAACTGTGTGACAGAGCAAATTCTCAGCTACAAAGCACTGTTCTTCCACACAGCCACCACAGGGTTGGGCACGCCTGTCCTAGTGCAAGCACACTTCTTTTTGCTCCCTGGGTGTATTCTGTGGGTGCTGTATGGCCTGGACGTGGCCCAGTTTCTTCCCTTTGCTCAGACAGCTTTTGTACCACGTGCCGGTGAGGTCGGCTGCTTCCATGCAGAGGAATAGTGGCGGCAGTTCTTGTCTCCGGCTGTGGGGCTTGCACTCCCAGCTGACACAAACCAGGACCCGGCGCTGCAGACAGGCTGTGGGTGGGTCCCTCACTTTGGGAAGCCCTGCAGTATGCCTCGGCAGCTCTTGTGTTTGCTTTCGACTTGTTTCTGGTCCTCTTTGGGCTGAGTGTACTTAGGTGAGATCAAATGCTCTATCTGCAGAAAGGAAAGGTGGGCCACTCAAAGCAAGTCCGATTCTGATTCAAATAATAGAGACTTTTATTAAAATGTAACTCTAGCCGCTCTAGTGCTATTAACTACAATAAAAATGTTTTATTTATTCTATCTGCAGTATTTCCACTTTATGACACATCCTAGGAACCTTGATAGGTTCATTTATTTGTCATTTGAGCAGTGAAATATGAAGGAAGGGTTGGAATCTATAGCGTTATTATGTGGGAGTTATTTGTGCCTTGTGTTTCAATACTGCAGATCATAATGACTCCCCTTGGGTTCCAGTCTTTCATCTGGCATGAAGGAAGCTGAGCTTCGCACTCATTTTCTGAATGAAAGAGGAAGTGAGAGGAGTGTCGTGTTCTATATGACCATGCAATAATAATACCTTTACTAAGCAAGTGTTAAAAATTAACCTAAATGGTTAAATTCCAGTGTGTAAGAACTTCTGCTTTATTTTCATGTGCCCTGTGGTGTAAGCTGGGCTTCTTTCTCAGACCCAAACGTTTTAACCAGCTGACTACTGTGGCTCAGACTGCGGAGTTAAGGCAGTTTGCAAAACTGTTAGCAGAATTCTCTCCCAGCAGGGGAAAAAGAACACAATTGAATTTGCTTGCTAAATTATTCATTGTGAATCATTCACTTAATTCTCATAATAAATGGTTTCTTACCCTTGGTTCTATTGACTAATTACTATGCTTAATGATTTTTACTTGCTTTTGTTTTCTATACAATTTAATTTTGCCGGGATGATATTATCTGGAAAAGTCCAAATTGAGGGGATTGAGAGCTGTGTGTCTGTGCTGGTGTAACTGCCGCTGAGCACCAGGATTTCAGCTGCAGCCATTCCCAGCTAAATTATACTCAGGGCTGTTACGGGAAGAACTGTTCCTGCAGCAGTGCAGCCCCAGCTTAGGCTGCTTGCCATGGGGAGGGCCATGCAACCACACGCCGGGCACTTCAGCTGATAGCATTTTCTGCTGTCTTTGGTCACCCATAGGTTGTGGCAAGGCATTTCTCATAAGCAGCCCTCAGGTGTTTTAAGGAGAACTGGAAGCCTGAAATGGGTGCCCACTCTGCAGCTGATAATCTTGGCAAATGAGCTGGAAAAGCTTGGAGGAAACTTCTCAAGTGTGAACTCAGACACTTGAACAGCTGAAGGCGATGCTGTGGCTATAGCAGAATTACAGCTCTCTCCCTCAGGAAGCCATAAGGAGGATGGGTGGGAGAGGAGGGCACTACAATTGCTTTCAGTGTTGCTTTTGTGCCTATAGATACTGTACAGATGGATCTATTCAAATGAACAAATGATGTGACTGATAATTGTCCAGTAATGAATATTAAAAATATTCCTGCTTCTCTCTAAATGCTGATAATGCTGCTTTCCATCACACAAAGCAATGAATCCTTAATAGTCATTACTGAAAGAATACTGGATTGGAAGAAATGAAAAAGATGTGAAGATGGAAGTGAAGCTTGAATAAGTCTTATCAAGGGCTCTTCTCACAGAAGTGCCTTTGACTTCTGCTGCACACAGCTTATTTGAACTACCTGAGGAAAAGTCTGGAGATTTACTATCTAGGTCACAGAGCCGTGCTTGAGTTTCCAGCTAAATGTGCCAAAACAAGGCAGATAGGAAGCAAAATAGTAACAGATTTCCTTTTTTCACTGAGTATGAGATGCCTTTGTAGCTTGTTACAATCCAAGATACGTAACTCTACCTCACTGCCAGGAATATGATTATTTGTTACGGTCTTTTATCATATTTTGGTTTGTTTAACTCTTACTATGCTAACCTTACAATTAGATGTTGAAAGCTTCATTTCTGAAGTGTGGTGCCTCCTTTCTCCCTCTCCCTTTGTGTCCCCCCTACATTGTAACACAATCCATGTTAAACTTAAATACCATTTTGCATGTTTTATGACCTTACCTTCTGGAAGAGGAATGGTCAGAGGTTGATGATGGGCCCGAGGGGTGCCCAGCCCTGCTCCTGTGGCAGGAAGGTTCCTTTGGGCAGCCGAGTGCCCGCAGAGGGGTAAGAGTGGGAGCTGGCAGCGCTGGTGAATCTGAGTCATGGCAGCAGAGGCAGTTTCTTGGTGGAAAACAAGCCCTTCCGGGGCTGACAGACAGTCTCAGTTCTTTTATTTTAGACCCCAGGAGCTCTTTGGAAAACCCGGAGAGGTGTCCTTGCCCCCTGGGGAGTGGAGTTCTCCATTGCTCGTGGCGCCTCATTCTTGGCATAGCTTTCTGTTCTGTGACCCCAAAAGCTGAATCCCAACAGTTGTGCTGATTTGCTTCATTTTAATGTTGATTTTAATAGCTCTGTTTCCTGGGTGAACTGCTGCTTAACATCAGAATGGCAGTGAGACTGAGTGTTTCTGGGTTTTGGTGCGTGTGGGGGTGAAATGAAGCCAGAAATGGTTACTCTGTGCATTGGGAATCTCCTTAGGCAGCTGCTTCCCACTGTTATTGACCACCTATTGGGAAACATCCCTTGGGGTTATCTCCCAGGGTTGGAAGGCTGAGGCAGATTCCAGGAGGTTACTTCTAACACTGAGCAGAACAGTGTTGCAAATAGTGCACCAAGTCAGACTATTTTAAAACCACGCTCTGCTATGTCTATAAAATCATGAAAAGAGAGAAAAGCAGCGCAAAGCCCGTGAGAGTTTTCCTAACATCTCTTTGCTGTCTTTCCCTTCTTGTCTCAGGCTCTATTTGCAGTGATTCATGAAAAAAGCCCTGAAGAGCTGACATTTGGGCTTTGGTCCTTGACACTTAAGTAAAACACTTTAAAGTGTAGTTTGGGAGCTTTAGACTCCTTCCTTCCACTCACTCTCTCAACCACTTTTGAAATAATAAAAAGAGCACTGACGGATGTTGGTTTTCGGCTTTCCTTTCTTCTGACTTCATCTGCTCTCCCGGGTGCTGGCGGGAAGCGATGGCTGCGAGGCAGAGCTGCTCGAGGGGTGCAACCCGAGGGGCTCTGTGCTGCACACACTGCTGCTTTGTTCGGCTCCAAGGGCAGCCTGCGAGCACCAGGGCGGTGCGGATGGTGCTGCTACCGCGGGGGAAAGGCAGGAGCAAAGAGTTAACCGGCTCCTGTACAGTGACGTTATCGGGACTTTTCCACTGCAGACCTGCCTGTGAAACTAATAAAGATAGCTCTTAGTGCCTCTGTAGGGCTTTGTTTTCAAAGAGCTGTACCAATTCCTCCTAACTGACTTCTGAAATGGCTGTGGGAGTGGTTGAAAATAAGTCAAATTCTTTGTGCTTTATATGCGAAGAAGAAAAGCTTTTGAATGCAGAAGCAGTGCCTGTTCTGCTGTTTCCCTGTGCCTCTGTTGTGAGCGGGCAGGGGAGCCAGGTGCTCCCAAGCTCACGTTCAGCCTTTCATTTTGGAGCTGCTTCTCTGCCAGAGCTGTGCGCACCGCACACGCTGCAAAGAGCTGCGCTCGGTAATGTATTCCTATGCACAAACCAATCTTACTGGAAATAATTAATAATAATGGACCAGACCGTGATCTTAGTTACACTGACGTAAGACTATCCTAACTCTACTGACTGCACGATATGCATTTCACAATTAGTGTATTTTTTTGTTTCGCCATAAAATAGTGTGATATGTTGTAGAGGTCAATAATGTCTCGTGCTGACAAGGTGCTTTTTCAGCCTGCTTTATTAGTAAGGTTGTAGGTACCACATTTCAACATCTGGGAGGCTGCATCTCAAGAGGAGCTCCAGAGAATAACCCTTGATCCCAAGAGCATTAAACAAGGAATACACAAGGGCTAATTAGGTGGCAGAAGCTCACGTTTATACAAATTGTCCTGCAGCTGTATCAACCATATTGCCTTGCCAGAGTTGGCTCCTGAAGCTGCCTTATCTATTCACAGTGCAGCTGTCTGCAGAAGCCGGCCCTGCTTCCTGCCCAGGGGATGGGAGAACCTCTGTGCAAGGTGTGCCCAGCTCTGTCCTTTGCAGCCCGGGGGAACTCTTTCTCCCAGGAAGGAAAGGAGTTTTTGCTCGTGGTGATTACTGGATTTCAGCACAGAACATCTGTAGGCAGGAGGAGGTGCCTTGTCTGGTACTGGTACCAGTGTTTCACTAGCGCTGGATGTATTGTTGTCCAGGCAGAACCTTATGCCTATGGATCTGTTTCTCTGCAGCATGTAATTTTCTGTTGTAGTCAAAGACTCAGCAAGTAAAACTGAAATGTCCTTAAAGGACCATGAAGCTGTTAGAGGTAAAATGACTATTCCTAGTTGAGGCAGGAGACGAAATCTGCTTTGTCAACACATACAAAATGACATTTTGGAACAATATTGCTGAAAATAAGCTTAAGAGAATACATCAAAGTAAAGTGATCTGCTTGGAATCACATCTGCTTGCTTGCTTGTTTGCAGTCATTACCTTTCCATCACAGATGCCAGTCATGTAAACCTCAAAAGAAAAATGAGAACAGTATATTCCAAGTATTTTTAACCAAATTCTGGGTTTTTTTTCTTCCTCCCCTGTTTCTAGCATGACTTTCCTTTTGATACTGAGATGTTTGGCTCATTTCAGTGCAGGGAATATAGAGACAGATGAGACAAATGTACATGGATTTTCTATTTGTAAAGGGGCACTACAAAGGAGAGGATATGACATAAAATAACAGTGCTACAGTAAACAGAACAAGCTACTATACAAGGAAGAGAATGTCGGGAGCATGCTGTATGTGTCAAAATGAAATAGGACATTCGTGTAATAAAAAGTGCTGCCAAGAAGGCCTGTTTATTGAGGGAAAAGAGGCTGTTAAAGTATGATTTTGATTTTGGGAGGAACAATGCTTACTGCTTTTGACAATGTCTTGTGGGCAGTTTGTAATCCATGTATCATCAAGCAGTTCTTTCAGGCCCATCCTGCGGTGTGCCAGGATGTCAGTGCCTGGTTTGGGAAGGAGACAAGATGATTTACCCACTAACTGTGGTGCAATCACTGGAATGGGATGAGAGATGGGGTCCTGTTGGAACACAGGGTCCTGCCTGTGCTTCTGTGGGCTGCTGTGAGTGGGAAGTAATCTGCAGCCTCTGGTTAGAGCAGTGATGGGACAGGAACTTGATTTTGTGTGTGTGTACTTGAATGAGCAAGGGCTGAACAGATGTTTGAATTAAATTTGGAGAGGATGCTGCCTCTCTTTGCTGCCCACGTGCAAAGTCACAGGGCTGTTGCAGCAGGTCCGTGGTGTAGCTGGGAGGCAATACAGGCAGGTGTAGCTCACCCAGCTCTCCGTACTGGGCAGTGGAGGATCTGGGCTTCTCCCCCCTGGGCAGCCCTTGACTCTGTGCTGAGCCACACAGTGCCCAGTCGGCCATCGGCCTCCTGCCCTGCTCTGCTCCTGGGGCTGCTACTTCAGCTGATGCTGCAGATGGGAGCGGCCATTCCACCACTTGGAAAGTTCTTTTACATTTTCAAAATAATTGTTTGGTTTTTGTGACGTGCAACAATTATCTAATACCCCTCTTTATGGATTTGGTTTCCCAGTGGCTTAGTAATCTAATACAACTCCAGGGATAAACCCTTGCCTAAAAGTATAACATTCTATGGGATCCGGAGATTAGCAGAACTAAATCCTAGGTCCTCCGGGACAAGGGAGCAGCAGTGAGGCTGATGGGGAACTGCCACCATGTGGCTGGAACCACTGCAAACAGAGAACTGCGGTGTGTCCACTTCTGGGGGAATGCACCGTTCATCCTCCACCCCAGCCTCCTCCTCCATCTCCAAGTGCTGATTGTTGTCATAGGGTCATACAATTTTGGAATAAACTCACATGTGACAATATGGAGCTGGAATTCCCTGGTGCTACTGCCAGGAAAGCTGTTTTGGAGGACAAAACCAAGCAGGTTAGAATATCACCACGGGTCACCTATAGCAGCTGAAAAGGGACTTCTCTTGTCATGCACAAAGAAATAGTACTGGCAGTGAGAGAGGGGAAGGGAAAAGCTCTTTTCTCCAGTGTTCTGACTGCTGAAACACACTCATTGTCACAGAAAGTTACTGCTATTTGTCTGATGCAGAGCAGTGAATTGCATCCCACTCAGAGGGAGGGTCCCAGGCTTTGATTGAATCCCAAACCAGACAGGTCCTATTATCCTTTTTGTCTCTTATTCAAATGTGCCTCAATCATGATAGATGTTAACATAAGGTACTGTAAAATATGCTAATTTTGATAAGATTTCAGGCTTCTCAGATTTAAACTTTGCAAAACCAGCTTATAGATTTCTGTATCCTACCTTAATGTAACCCTCTACGAGTAACTCTGGTCACTAAAATGTGGTCTTTTCTTTCTTTTTCTTTTTCTTTTTTTCCTTAGATCAGTTGCAATTATAATTTTATTATTCCGGGTCTGCTAAGCCTTTAATTTATCTGTACATGTGCAGTTGTTTTTTTTGGCTTCCATCCCACTCAATAGTCTGGGAAATGATTGTTTATGGAGCTCAGAATTTTCACCGCGGTCGTGCTGAGGTTAGAGCTCTGTCACCCTGCTTGCTTGCAGAGCAGTCCCAGATGTGCACTGTGGGTGCAGACGTGCTGTTGAATCCACTATGGCCGTCTCCATTAATGGTGATGTTGTAACTGTGCTGGCTGCTGCTGCTCTGTGCCACCTGCTGCTGGGCTCAGTGGTCTCCTGGGTCCCTCCAGCTCTTGGTAATGAGGAGTCATCGTTCTGTTGGCAGTGTTTATGGAGCTTTGTCCTGTGCAGGTCGCTTTGCATTGGTATTGTTAATGTAGCAACACTAATATTTGTAGGAGTAGAATATGCTGCAAATGAATAGAAAAATAGACTCCCTCCCACATTTGTTATTTAAGTAACTTTTCACAGTTCATTCTAGCAAACTTTGCGGCTGTCTTAAGATTTGGTCTACAGCAAAGAGTGAATAAAGCATTAGGCACATCAAACAGTGTGAGAGCTACTGAAGTGTTACCCTTTGCTCTTGCACTAAGCCTTGTTGTTACTACCTGCTTTGAGAAAACACGAGTGTTCGGTTCTTCAAACCTAATGAGCCCCAGCTGGGACACGTTTCCGTTTGTATAAATGAAAGTAGATTTAACCTTTGTACAGTGGTGCTCACCCAAATTATTCAGCCTTGGGCATATTCTGCTGAGTGGCAGGATCTCACCAAGCCGTGCGTTGCTTATTTCTGCCCCATTTGTCATTGCAGCACAAGGATCTCTCAATAAACAACATCTGGAAAGTGACTTGAGAAGCTCTTTGTTAATCATTGGTTATAGGCTGAAGAGCATTTGGTAAACACGGGCTGATGTCAATTAACCTGGCAAGAGGTTTGGTTTGTTCAGAAGATCTAAAGGACTCTGTGATCCTTAAATTCTTCTAGTTTCTGCTCTGGGAAAATATTAACTTGAGAGAGGCCGAGCTGTTAAGTGAGAAATTTTAACAATCGACAAATTTATGTGGCAGCCTCTTCACAGAGCTGTCTGCTGAATAAAATGTTTGCACTTTTTATCATTGGTATTGAAAGTCTGCTCTGTGGAATTGTTTGCTCAGTCTCTGGAGAACAATAAGTTTAGATCAGTTACTTTCGATCCTTATGCTGTTTGCTGAGCACCACCTCGGCACTGTTACTGATGTCTAACCTGCAGCATGGAGAAGGATCAGAAACTTGGACTGCTTTGTGCACAGGCTTTGTTCATACTGCAGCAGGAATGCTTCCCTTTGGTTTCCCGTGGCAGAGCTAATGTTGCGCGTTGTTGTTCAATATGGTATGACAGCACTCTCCAAATCTCAGCACTTCTCAGAAAAGCAGCGATGCAGGGAACTTTGTGTTGTATCATTGCCCCTACCTGTTGCAGGCAGGGTGCTCGCTGCCAGGAGCTTGGCAGAGAACACTGGAACTCAGTGTAAACATTTTCTTACATGGCAACTGGCAATGTTTTAAAAACAAAATGGAACGACAGAAAATGGCCAGCTTAGCATCGGCTTTGCCCAGGTAATTCCCAAGGAACACAATCAGGATTCTGTGCTGCCCAGGCTTAAGCTATGCACGACTCTCCTTTTTTTCCTGTAATTAGCAGGAAATGCTTTGTGACTCTCTTGCCTGCATTATGCAGGGTCATTTTCCCCCTCTTCTGTAACTAAGGGCACAGCTTAAGGCACTGCCGAGTGCTGAGACCAGCTCTAGCTTATGTGGTACCACTTTGCAGGAAGATCACATGCACTTTGACTTCAATCTGAAAGTAACATTGTGGTGATGGAAAGGTGATCTGGAAGTCAAACGTTATTTTGAGTTTTTAATGAAAGCCAGAACTCTGAGAAATATGCATGCAGGGTTTTCTTATTTTCATGGATTTTTCAAACAGGGAGAAGATTTTAAGTAAAGCTGTTTTCTACCAGGCCCTGAATTTTACAGCAAGTCAGAAACTGTGCTGGTAAATCTGACTTCTCTTATGTTGTAGCACTCTTCTTGCTGCTTTTATTCTTGTGATTTGCTTTTGTGGTCTCCCAGATGAATGATTTTGATAAATCACCACACAACAGTTTGGCAGAATGCTGCATTACCCGGACATGCCAAATTTACCGCTGTGAGCATCAGAGTATGGCTCTACCAGTGTCAGGCAGTGATCGGCCTTTTCCATACGCTTCCGCTGGCCAGGGATGCTCAGAGGAACAGTTCCTGCTGGCTTGCACAGGGACTGTGCCAGCAGTGAATGGTGTCCTGCTCCACACTGGGGGACGTTGGTGCAGGGTGGAGCAGCGAGGGCTGTGCTGTCTTTGCTGGAGTTCTGCTGCCATAAGAACTGACCAAATCCCTTCAGTCAGAAAGCGCTTATGGTATTTCCTTTCAGGAGCAACTTGTTTGCCTTTCGAAGGGTCCAAAGGGCACCAAAAGGCACTTATTTTCAAAGCATTCCTAGGGAAAGGTATAACAACCCCACTGTGTTTTCTTCCTTATTCGGATCAGAGTCCCCATCCCACACAAACAAACAGGTAGACCAGCTGACAAGTTGTGTGCATTCAGCATTTGGCAAAGCTTGAGCAGTTTGCCAGTTGGTGCTGGCTCTTCCCCTAGGTGGCCTTGCAGCAGAGAGGGGTTTGTTATTACTTCAGATGACCAGACCTCATTACACCTTGTGGCACCAAGCCTGTGTGTTTTGCAGTAAATCACAAGATTTTCTATAGGAAACGGAGATTAGAGTTCGGTAGAGCTCTTGGCTGAAGTACTGGCTGCTATAATAATGCTTTCCTGTACTTGCCTGTGGTTTGAAGCGTGCTGCTGAGACAGGGAGCGAGCCCTCGAAAAGGAGGGGAACTGGCCTGCCTGCCTGTGGGGTGCATGCTGCTTGGGAAGTGAAGGCAGGGAACGGTAAGTAGGCTGGGAAAAAGCAGCGTGGAGGGAGATGCGTCCTCTTTCTGGCTGCAGCCCAAGTAGATAAGACTTCATTTGTCACTGCTCCTAAGTTGTCACGGGACACTTAAGCAGCCTGTATGCCTTCAGGTGTATAAGGGAAGAAGCAGGAATCAGAATCACCCTCTTGCTATGTTCCTCCACGCAGACTGTGTGTGTGCAGGTACACACAGCTTTCTCAGACCTCTAGTAGTGATGAAGAATCTCCAGGTGAAGTGTAACTAAACAAGAAGTGTGTGCCCGTGACAGTGAGCAAGCTGCCTACCAGCCAGTACAAGCCTGCTGATCGAGATTTCACAGGTCTGTGCTGCTCAGCAGCTGCAAAACCTCTTTACATGGTCAGAGGACACTACCTGCCAGTGTTCATTGCTGCTGCTCCTCGCTGCCTTACCCACTGAGGCAACTTACACAGCAGTGCTGGCTCTGGGTGCTGTGCTGGTGTGCTGATGTCACAGAGGGACTCACTGCACTGGAGTCACGGATGCTGGCAAACTTGCAGGAAAAAAGCTGAGTGCAGAATCTCTCACAGGCAGATATCAGAAGTCAAATAAAGCTTCCCTCTACAGGAGAATGAAGAATTAGAGAAGTGACAGTTGTGTGTTTCTCCATTACTCCTGGGCAGATGCACCAGGTGCATCAGTGCTAGGGTGCTGAAAAGTAATACCTAGTAATGCCTTCCTATGGGGACAGTCAGTCAGTATGAACTCAAGGAGCTCATCTGGCTTGGGCTGAGGGCTCTGTTTAACCAGTATAGGCAGGTAGTGGAGGTGTGAAATTGAAAAAGTCAGGGCTGCTTCCTACCCTGTCCTTCGCAGACAGGTTTCCTGTACTTTCTTATTAAAAGCCAAGAGTCCCAAGGGACAGTGGTATCAACTTTAATGCTTTCTTTCTAATGAGATTTTTCCTGATTTGTCCCAAAGCCACATCTTGTATCACAAATGAGGTTCCAGCCTTTGTTACATCACTCAGCTTGCTTTACAGTGTAGGAGAAGCAGCAACTCTTACAATTTTCTCAACTTTCTTTGATGCACTTAAAACTTAACACCAAGATGATGCCCTTTCTGAAGGGACAAAATTTGGATTCAACAAAGCTGTTACATCAGTCAGACCCTTAGGAAGAAGGAAGTTTCCTCAGAATCGTGCTTTAAAAGAGGCGTAGTACTAGACTGCAGTCTTTGCTTGCAATCTGAAGCTTCTTGGATTGGGCCAAATCACTCTTCTAAATCAGAACTTAAATTGCACAGCCCTTAAAGGCTTTAATTCCTGGTTCCTTAACACCATGAGCATTTACATATTATACTACTACTTCACTTACAACTTCACACACCTGCAGCCCTTGGTGCCACTTACTTATTTTAAAGAAAATGCATTGTATCAAGTGAAGTCAGCCGAGGCTTCCTTCAGGCTCTTACCTGGGCACGAGACTGTGCAATATTCTTGGAAGTATTTAGTATAGGGTAGAATGGCAACCTGAAATTCTGGAGCCAGGAAAAACAGGAGCATGTTCAGTCCAATTGTTTTCTTTCCAGTGATCTAGGTCAGATCTCTGCCTCTGCCTGCCACACTGGGTGGTGACCACGTTGGTACTAACAGAGAGCATTTCTCTAATGACCTGGACTCAGGCGAGCAGCATGTGCTGCTCATCCCCTGCTCGCCTTCCCTGTGCAAACTGATGAGCCATGCCCTTCTGATGTGCAGTGCCCTTCTGATGCACTGTGCCCTGTTTGCCTGTCCTGTTTGCCACGTTCCTGGGTCTCCGCACTCCCTAGGGACAGGTTTTTGTATACAAGCAGAGGGGAATCCACTGCTCCTGGCTCCAGCCTCACCGCGTCAGAGTGCCACTGCCATGAGGAAGGCAGTGGTGCTCAGCAGCTTCTCCCTGACAGAGACTACCCTCAGCCCTCTGAGGCAATTCCCTGCTTTGGTGTGAAATGCGTCCACCCCAGAGCCGAGTGCCTTGCCAAAAAGACCATTAGTAGCAGGATTTTCAGGTTTAAAATCCCCACTGCTGCTGCTTGCAGTGTCAGAATGCCACTGCCACGAGGAGGGCAATGGCACCCGGCAGCTGCCCCATGACAGGGGCCATGACTCAGCCTGCTGAGGTGATTCCCTGCTTCGGTGCAGAATGTGTCCACCCCAGTGCCGAGTGCTTTGCTGAAGAGGATAGGATGCATCTCAATATGAATGAGCAACTTGTGACATTGTCACAGGATCAGTAAAGGCAGAAAAAGCTTTCCTAGGCAAACAAACTCTTTGACCAATAACACTTTTCCACACCCACTGTCCTTTCTTTACAGTGGGATCCCTGGTTGAGTTTGTATTTCATCTCTCAAAAGGAAATAGAAATAACTGCTTTACCACCAATTTTGGGATTTCCCATAATTTATTGACATTGAAAGATCCCCCCGTGCCTTCTCTTTGGCAGGAGGAGCAGTCCCAGCTCTCTCCTTGTAGGAGTGATGCTCCTGTCCTCCCAGCAGCTTGGCTGCTGTTCATGATTTTTTGAAGCATCAGATGTAACAGATTTTGGATTGCTGTTGATAAGTGCACCAGCTGGAATAGCTCTGGTGCAGGATATAAAAAAAAATGCTATTCTGGGTATTCCTCAGGGAGAGGTAAGGGGACAGTGCCTACTTTCCCTTCTCCTAACCTTACTTGTTCCTCTCTCAGCAGTGACTGACTGTTAACATGACTTGAGAGGAGAGTCAGTACTATTGTAAAACTATAGAATGGCTTGGGTTGGTAGGGGCCTCAAAGACCATCCAGTTCCCACCCCTCTGCTGCGGGCAGGGTTGCCAACCGCTGAATCAGGCACCAAAAGATCAGGCTGCCCAGGGCCCCATCCTACCTGGTTGGGAACACCTCCAGGTCTTCCTTAATACCTTTCTCAAAAATGGGAGTGATGTATCCCTTTTTCCAGTCAACAGGGACCTCGCTTGACAGCCATGACTTTTCAAATACGCTGGAGGGTGTCTCAGGAACCACATCAGTCAGCACCCTCAGGACACAGGGACGTGTATCAGGCCGTAGATGTGCAAGCCCCCATAGACATGTACACATTCGGTCTTATGAGGCGATCTCGGTCTTCCTCTACTCTTATAGCAGGAGGAATTTTTCTCCCAGTTCCCACCTAGAGGTTCAGGGATGTAAGAGGGACGAGAATCCTGGCTCCAGTAAAGACTAAAGCAAAGAATTCAACAAGTACCTCAGCCTTCCCCGTGTCTGTTGTGGCCAGTTCTCCTTTCTCATTCTTCAGAGCTGGTAAGCTCTCTTTGCCCTGTCTCTTCTGACCACTGCATTTATAGAATTCCTTCTTGTTATTTTTCACATCCCTCAATGCCGAGTGCAGTTCCGTCTGTGACTTTGCTTTCCTGATCCCACCTCTGCATGTCCAGGCAGCATCTCTGTATTCTTCTGGACTGACATGTCCTTGTTTCCACGGCCTGTGCATGTCCTTCTTGCCCCTCACTCTGAGCAGCAGGCCCTTGCCAAGCCAGGCCAGGAGGCTGCCTCCTCTACTTGTTTTCCTGTACTGGAGGACAGAGGGCTTTTGCACTCTCAAAAATGAGTGCTTAAAGGGTTGCCAGCTTTGCTCCACACCTTTGTCTCCAAGGACAGCTTCCCAGAGGATCTCACCCAGTAATGCCTTAAAAAGCCATAAGTCTGCTCTCCTGAAGTTCAGGGTCCTGACTTTGCTTTTTGCTGGGCAACTTCCTCCTCCTGATCAGGGGGCCTGTAGTACACACCCACAACAGCATCATGCTTACCAGCCTGCCCCTTGGTTCTCACCCACAAGCTCTCCACTGCTCCATCACTCTCCCCCAGGTGGAGTTCAATGCATTCCAGCTGCTCTCTCACATAAAGAGCAGCTCCACCACCCAGCCTTGCCAGCCGATCTTTCCTAAAAATCACACAGCCCTCCATTCCAGTTCCAGTCATGCAAGCTGTCCCACCACGTCTCTGTGATCGCAATGAGATCACGGCCTTGCGACCGCTCGCAGATCTCCAACTCTTCCTGTTTATTTCCCATGCTGCGTGCATTAGCGTACAGACGCTTTAGGGAAGCAGCATCCCCCTGCCCCTCTCCATCCCTTTGAACTCCACCCTCTTCACCCATCAAGCTCTGTTTTGAGCCTCAAACTACCACTCAACCCCAGTGGCCCTCATTTTGGCCCCTTTCCCCTTCATACCCAGTCTAAAGACCTTCCAATATGTCCCACCAGTTCCTCGGCTAGGATCCTCTTACCCCTTGGAGACAGGCTACTTCCATCTGCAGCCATCATGCCAGGTGCCGAGTAAATTGCCCCGTGGTCAAAAAAAAAAAAAAAAAAAAATTCCTGTGTTTGCTTCACAGTTTGCTTCACAGGGAAAGATATTTCCTCTAGACTGTAAGCCAGCCTCCCTCTTTCAAAACCCAAAAGGAGAAGAATGAGTAAACAGACACCCAGAATGTTATCAAATCTGGCCAGTTGTTTATTTTTTAATTTCTGCCTGATGGAAAGGGAGCTTGGTGTGCTGATGGACCGTCGGCTGAATATAAGCCAGCAGTGTGCCCAGGTGGCCAAGAAGGCCAACGGCATCCTGGCTTGTACCGGGAATGCGGTGGTGAGCAGGACTAGGGAAGTGATCCTGCGCCTGTACTCGGCACTGGTGTGTGAGGAGCAGTCCCAGCTCTGTCCTCGTAGGAGAGATGCTCCTGTCCTCCCAAGAGCTTGGCTGCTGTTCATCGGGCTCTTTCCAGTGTGCCCAGGTCTCTGTTGTACTGGGGAGCCCAGACCTGGACGCTGGGTCTCACCGGGGTTGAGCGGAGGGGAAGGGAGCGATGACCTCGAGCTGCTTCTAACGCCGCTCCTGACGCAGTCCAGGGAAGTGATGTCCGTAGAGCCGAGGCAGAAGAGCTGTGCGGTGTCTCAGCCTTCTTCCCCGCCAGCGCTTTCCCATTCCCGTGCTGTCCCCAGGTGAGGTCGGGCCGCCCGCTCAGCAGCAGGGCCCGGCGCGGTCCCGCGCGTGGTCCCCGGAGCCCCACTGCCGCTCTTGGACCTCCCTCAGCCAATCGGCGTCCTCGGCATCCTCGGCGTCCCGGCGGCGCCCGTTCAGCTCCCGCTGCCAGGAGGGGCCGCGGACGAGCCGGCGGGGGCGCCTGGAGGGGCTGCGCTGTGCGCGGCGGGGCGAGACGCTGCGGGAGCGGTGCGGGGATCCTTCCCGCTGCCTTTGGCTCCTCCAGAGCCTTCTCCGCGGCCGGCGGTTGGCGGTGTTCTCTGGGGGCCGTGGCAGGACGCTCACGAGCGTGCCGACGAGCTGGCGGCACAGGGGGCAGTTGCCCCTGTCGGCGGCCCAGCGCTCAATGCAGCTCCTGCAGAAGGTGTGCCTGCAGGGGATAATGCGGGTTGGGTCGGCCGGTGGGTCGAGGCAGATGGGGCAAATCTCCTCTTCTTGGGCCTCTGCCGGCCGCGCCTGTGCCTCCTGGCTCCCGCTGGCAGCCGCCTCCTGGCTCATGGCCACGGCTGCCCTGGCACGGAGGTGCTCGGAGGACTGAGTCGCTGGAGGCCGCCTCCGGCCCTCGGCACCTCTCGTGTGCTGTGTCCCACCAGTGACGGACACCTCGTGTGTCTCTGGCAGGACGTCTGGCGTTCCTGGAGCAGGATCCTCGGTGACTCGTAATCCGCTCGCAGGACTCTGACGGCTCACGTAGGGCTGGCAAGGTCTCGACGTCTCGTGTTCCAACGGGAAGACGTTGACGCCTCGAAAGTCCCCAGCAGGACTGACGGTGGGCTGGGTGCTCACACCAGGTGCTCCTGCCCTATTGTGAGGTCATGGGGTGACTGTGACTCTTTGGTGACATCACAGGCCACGGTGGTAGATGGAGATATATGCTTTCTGGTAGTTGTTGCGTTAATAGTTCTGCTGTTTGCTTGCCAGAGTCTACCCAAAGACTTTCTCAGGGGCTGTTTTTCAAATATTAAACATTAAATGATTTTTTGAAGCATCACATTTAACAGATTTTGGATTGCTGTTGATAAACGCACCTGCTGGAATAGCTTTGCTATGGGATATAAAATAAATGCTATGCTGGGTATTTCTCAGTGAAAGGTCAGGGGACAGTGCTTACGTTCCCTTCTCCTAATCTTTCTTGTTTCCTTCTCAACAGTGACTTGAGAGGAGAGTGAAGTACTATCGTAAATCCATAGAATGGCTTGGGTTGGTAGGGGCCTCAAAGACCATCTTGTTCTCAGCCCTCTGCTGTGGGCAGGGTTGCCAACTGCTAAATCAGGTACCATATGATCAAGCTGCCCTGGGCCTTGAACACCTCCAGGGATGGGGCATCCACAGCCTCTCTGGACAGCCTTTGCCAACACTTCATCACTCTCTCAGTGACTTCTCATACATGAGTAACTCTCACCATTTCATATTAGTGCTATGAAAACAAATGCTATCGTGTTTATTCTTCACCAGGAGGTGAAGAGGCTGTACTTTTTTTCTCTTGCATCCTGACTCTATCTGTTCCCATATCAGGGGTGATTCTTAGTATAACTTGGATGAAGAGCTAAGTACTATTGTCATATATACTTAGCATGTTTTTAGAGTTCATTATCATACTCAGGGTTATTAACTTTATTATTATATCTAATAATAAAAAAATTACTGTAAGGAGAGTAGATAATTGCAGGTATTCTCTCTGAGCTTTTGTGAGCCGATATTGAATAGAAAATAGCTGGTATAATAGTATTTTCAGGAGTGTTGCTGCACCAAGGATTTATAGTTTTTTGGGTGTTCTTTTTTTTTCCTTGCAAAAAATCTGCTCGTTTTCTATATTGAAAGAGGGACTATCACCAAGTGTCACCTTGAAGAATTGAACCCACTACAATATTTTGTTATGTATCAGAAAACAAAGTGTAGGGCTGGTACACTATTAAGCAACAGCAGTGGAGCTGCCACTCTCAACCTCATTATTCAAGCCTCTCTTTAGTTCAATTATACACCTCTACAGCTAAGCAAGATAGATGAAGGTCATTTGGGAGCTGTAAACCACAACGCACTGAATGCAGAACTATGTTCTTAAGCTGATTTACACCTTGTTCTCAGCGTTGTACAGCATGGGGCTTCGATTGAAATGCAGAGGCAGTGATTGAAAAGCCTTTTTCCTCTTCTTAGCTCCAGATCCACTCCCTGTAATTATCATCTTGATTAGATGGTGAGAGACAATGACTTCTGCTTTTGGCATCCCGGCTGGGACAAAACCCCAAATCCTGAGACTATCAGCGCTTGGGCAGAGCACACTGGGGATGCACATTGGTGTTTACATCTGCAATAAGTTCATTCTTGGCTGTGCTATTGGTCCAGTGAGAAAGAAAAAAGTCTAATTGAGAAAAGCAATTTGCCTTTCCAGGGGAGACAAAGAACTGCCATCTTGTACTGATTTACCTGCAATATATCTCAAGGCTCCAGGAATGTTGTGTATATTGAAGAAAGTTAATTAAACAATGCAAATGCACAAAAGGGATTGATGTGTGCATGCACTATTGACAGGTGATTGTAGAATTTACTCACTTGGAACAGAGACATCTGTAAAATAACTTAGTTCAAAGTATGCTGTACAAAACATGTGAGCCCAGATTCTTAAGACAGTGAATCTGCAAGTACATAATGCTAAGTCAAACATGTAGGTGCCTGATCGTGCTCAAGGGGACCAGCTTACATTTTCTGCATTTGTTTGCTTTGTTTAATGGTAAATCAACATCGTAGTCTCTAAACACTGCTCCTCAGCTTATGCAATGCAGGCACCTTGTTCTGTGTGTTCAGGATAAGTTGCGCATTAGTAAATGCTTTTATTGAAGTCAATGGAAGCAGAAACCATTTCCAAGGGAGCTGAGTAGCACTGATTATCACCTTGTATGCTGCTGCTGCCTTGGGAAATGCCTAAGCTGACCAGTAAAGTGAGAGGGGGGAAAAGGCAATAAAATCAGTGATTTAAATTCTTTTCTGTGAAGTGATTTGCTGAGCATCCTGCATCTCTAGCAACTAGTCTTCATTTAGAAATAAGTTCTAAGAGTAATCATGTCTCTCCTTTAGCAAAGAGAACAGGACTTAGCACAGAACCACATGTGCTTTTGGTACAGAAATTAAGACTACTTTAACAGGGTTGTATTTTTTTCTGTGCCCAGACTTGCTTCATTAGTTTTTCCTCTCTGGTAAGGTAGAACATCAGTTATCATGAATCAATTACCATGTTGGTACTTATGGTATTTCAGAACTTGTTTCAGGTGAAGACGTTCTTCTGATACTTTTATTTGCTGTAAATAGTCACATAAAAGTCCTTTAAACATCAGTATTGTATGAGATTGTTTTGCCTTGAAATGTTCAGGTATTTTATCAGAAGTATACACATTTTTAGAATTAGTCCTTTCAAGTTAATAAAACAGAACTGCTTTCTCACTTGTTCTCATTTGACCTTCATTTTAGTTTCAGGGAGTTCCTTCACGAGTTCAGCATTGTGGCCCTGTAGAAAAACCACGTTTTTCCCACAGATGCGCCTGTGATCCCCACCAGTTTCAGAGCCACCTCCACCTGCAGGCCAGCATTTTCGTGACTTGCAGCACCTGGCATACTTAAGAAAGGAGCTTTCTGCCCATGTGCTTGTCAGGATGTCCCTGCTGACTTTGGTCTAGGAACACACGCAGCTCCCATTGCTTTATTTTCTCTAACTACATGTGAATCCAGTCCTGCTAGCGTTTGAGTCAATGGGAGCACTGGGTGGGCTTGAGGCTGCCAAAAGTTGGAATCTCTTAAGAAAGAGTCCATCAGAGACAAAGGTAATGATAGATATATTCAAAGACAATAAAATTGTAATTATATATAATTTGCTACTAACTTAATTACAGACATTCTGAACGAACATCTGGAATGCCCTTTTCTCATGGGAGGAATCCCGCTTTTGTCTGTAAGGCCATTGTTTAAAACCATTCGGGTTTTGCTCTGATGCTGGCGTTTTTCAACCTCAGGCTCTGTCTGAGCTGCCCAAATGCCACAGCAGGTGCTGCCAGCGCCAGGCTCCCATTGTGGGAGTGGGAACTACCCATGTGTTGCAGATGGATAAACACTGATTTTTCTTTCTCCCCCTCCATCACTGATTTTTAATTGTACTTAAAGCAAAATTAATAACTTTGAATTGTACTGCCTTTCTCATTTGTTCCTTCCGGCAGAGAATTTCAAAGCTACCAGACATCCCATTCTGGCAGAAATACTGCTGTGAGTCTGTACTGGCACCCTGTCACGCTCTCTTGGAAAGGGCAGGGCATGGCTGTGCTCCAGAAAGAAGGGAGCAGTGAGGAGGAGAAGTAGTTGCTGCAGGGCACATGCATGTTCTGTACCCTCTATGCACAGATTCCCCACAGAGAGCTGCTGGGGGAGGTGCTCCACCTCAACAGCGTGAGCTGACCTGTGCTTCAGGTCCTTCCTTGGAGGAACTGAGGAAACCCAGAATGTTGCATGCTCTGGCTCAGATACCACGATTTACATCGGTGCTTTTAAAAGTATTTTTCCTGTTATTTGATGAGCCTTAATCTCAACGATTGGGAATGCAAGATACCAAGATTCCTCACATTGCTGAAAGACGTGGATAGAGCAAGTCTTTTGCATTTTATTTTCAGTACTTTCCCTGCTTTTTTTCTCTCTCTCTCTCGTTTTTTTTTTTTCCACACTATAAATCCCAACAATGTCAGATCCACAGATTATAGCAAGCAGGCTCAGAATCCTGGTAGAGAAGGCAGTGAGTATGACAAGCATTCCAGCCCTTGTATCGCCTTATGTAGACCACTGATACGCTCCTGCCTTTTGCCTGCATTTCCCTTACACGTGGCAAATGTCACCTTACACTGTCTTTTCCTACATCTTTTCCTTCTGTTAAAAATCATTTTTATTTGTGTACTGAAAAGGACCTTCTTTAGAAGCAACATCTGATAGCTTTATGCAAAACTGCAATAAAGTACTGAAGCAAAGTATCCGGGTGGACCCTCAGTTACCTAAGACATCTTAGTCTGTGAAGCTGAATCAAAGGTGCTGAGCTTATTGGCGTGACCTTTCCAATCAGCATGAAAGTGCTGTGAGTAGAGGAGTTACTGAAATCACCAGAATGCGGGGCAGTGAGTCTGAAAGAAGATTACACCGACTCACTTTTTCATTTGCTCCCTGTATGCTGCAAGAGGTTTTCTGAGCTCTGTTTAACGACCCCAGCTGTTCCTGAGGAGTTCAGAGACTCCCGGGTGTGCTGCACCTATCGCTAACAAGCCTGTGTAGCTGTATTGGTTTTTGTCCAGCATATGTGTGCATGCTGCACCCATCACAAATGCAGTGGCTTGTAGGCAGGAAATTTTAAAAAAGAAACAAACAAACAAACAGTGAGTGGGTCCCATTAGTGAGGGTGGATATATTTTTAAGCAAGGACGTAAACGTAAAGCTTTTGTCTAACAACAAGTGTTACGAGAGGTTAATCTGAAAGGGCCTTTCTTAGTCTTCTCAGGTCTTATCCAAGAGATTCATGTGTGCAGTACTGTTCAGTACTCCATCTGTTTTTCTTGGAGGGTGTTGTGCTGATCCTGCAAAGGCCTCAGTCTGTTCTCAAGCAGATATTCTTTGCTAATGAAGAGCTTGCACGTGCCTCCATCAAAAGCAGAGCCTGCCCTGATCAATAACACCTGGTGCTACCCAGTGGTTTTAGTGTAAGGTAGACTTAGGCTTTTGCTTTTAGTGTTATTTTTTTGGACTCCTGCTGTCCAGCCTAGAGCAAGTTATCTTCAGAAATGACAGACTTCTGTTGCACAGATTTATTAATGTCCCTGCCGCAGAGCTGTAACAACCTGGGTTGTTTTTCCAAGTGTCCTGGCCCCAGTTTCTGTTTCCATTTTGTGCCAACCATTCAAGTCCAAGTGTCAGAACTTGGGATTCTTCCCTAAGTAATTGAGGGTCCTGATAACAGGGCCCTGCTCCATCCTGCATGTCTTCTGACACCCTGCACAGTGCTGCAACCTCTGGGGTGGGAATGAAGCTTTCCCAGCCTGTCACTTGGTGACCACAGTGCTCTCCGAGGAGATGTGAAGTCTTACCTTCAGTGTTAGACTAGGCAGGGCTTAACATCAAAGTCCTGCTGGTCCTCCCTAGTACTCATCTGCTGCATAAACTGCAGATGGCAGTGATACCGCCTCATGTTTGTTTTTAAAACAGAGCCATTACAGATATGTTTTGCACAGCCTTCATTCCTTAGACATACTCCAAATGTGGTTAATGGATGAGGCACTTCCCAGAGGACTGACATGCTGTTCTGCTTGTCTTTGGATCTTGACCAGGCTTTATCTGGGGAGAGCTATGTTCAGGTTGGGTTAGTTTTGAGTAAATGCAGAAATAAAACCATGGAGAGGAATTTTACTTTCAGATGAAATAGAGAAATACACACTTGCCTTACCTGCTGCTGTGTTGCAGTGTTGGTCAAAATATTTAGAAAAATGCAGGTTGGAAGGGAGCCCTGAAGCTCAGCCAGTCTGTTTCTAACATCAGAGGGTCCTGAGGTCAAGTGCTTACAGCCCACACATCCCAGCATCAGGTTCCATAGTCGCTGCTGGACTTTTGCGTTAGGAAGCTGGGATATCCCAGCACAGCTGTTGGGACCGTCATGTTACCTATGTACCAACAAATAGACGGAGTGGGATATTAAGAGCTGTGTAGGATTAGCTTTATGTAACACAGAAAAAGAAGAATCCTTACCAAATTGGGAACGCAGAATTGCAGTGGTGTATAGTCTGGATAGTTTTAATAGAGTCATAGATTTCAAGGCCAGAAGGGACCATTATGATTGTCTGTTCTGACCCTCTTCACGATGATGCAAGGCCATTGAATAGTCCTAATGCTGGAATAAAAAAGTCTGCTTAGCTCTACTTTTCTAAAATGATTTCTAACTATTATAACATTTTCCCGAGTTATTCTCTAACCCCTAAATTACTCTTTTTCATATAAGGCTGTCTGTCAATCTGTTCCCTGCTTCTTCTCTGACAGCCTCATCCCCACCTTCCAATGTCTTAGGTGCCTTTTTATGCTGCTGTCAAACTCGGGCTAATTCATTTTCAGTTCCCTTAAGAGACTTGTCTGAGCACTGAATGATCTGGACTCTCACTACTTCATTAGCCCTCATTATTTTTCAGTTAATGGTTAGCTGGCAGCATTGGTTTTGATTTTTTTTTTTTTTTTTAATAATAGAAATGAAGCAGATTTTTATTTTGTAGTCATTTCTCATCAGTCTCAGGGAGAAAAAAGTCTAAAAAGTCTATCTAAAAGTCTGCAATGATACCACCATCTCCCCGAACCCAAGCTTTATTGCATCACATTCAGTTATGCACAATTTTAGTGGGAAAAGTAAATGAAGTTACAGTGCACACAGCTGTCGATGAACCCCAGCAAATCCTGCTGCAGATGCTCCCTTACCTTCTTTGTTACCAGGCTGTGATTTCCCCAAGACACCAAAGAGAGCTACAGGCAGAGACAGAGCAATAACGCTTCATTTTTTTCACAATACTGTATATTTTCTGATACTTTAAAGATACAAAAGAGCTTTTTTCGAGCAGCGTTATTAATTTTTGCTACTCTCCTGGAATAAAGCATAGAGGGTTACACACTTCAAAGTGCCATTGTTCAGCCCGGCTCTGCAGTCAGACGCACCGAGCTGCAATTTTCAAACAGAGGAGGGGGAGTAGCACACTTCCCTGATTGCCCTTTGCTGGGCTTATTAATTAATCAAGTACAAGCTTGTTACAATGACTGACTCGAGAGTAATCATAACAGAAGATTGCTGTGGAAAAAGAGAGAGAAATGTAAAAAAACCATCACAGCAGCATGTGCAGCTATTTTCCTGAAGACAGCAGACCCACGAGGAAGAAAATATTTGAAATACGCAGGTCGTTAGCCGGAAGTTTTCCAAATGAACAGGTGTATTGGGTCCTCACGTTTTCTCAGCAGCTTTGATAATCCCAGCTCACGCAAAATCCATCAGAAAGTCAGCCATGCATACCTTCATTCAGAGCACAGTGAGTCTCCTTGAATTTACCTGCGTAAAACTGAGTACGCAGAGTGACTTGCAGTCACTGCTCTGGTGAGACACAGAGCGATAGCCTGAGCTTTGATGGGTGCTAGCAATTGCCTATGGCCAGCTCCACTCAGATCAAGGGAATTATCATTTGTGGTCATTTTGTCAATGGGCTGAGTGTCTATCAGTAAAAAAAAAAAAGTGCATTTTTCTTTCTTCCATCCAGACCCATCCAGAACATTTATGAACTTGTATTTTTCATTCATTCGCTTTTTACGTATTGGCTGTCAATTTACCATCAACAAACTATCTTCTCCATAACTGAGTTTCCAGGGAACTTAAAATATATGCAATTAACATTTATTATAATTATGCTTCAGTGCTGATGGGGGAAATGTCAAGAAATTTATACTTAATGTAGAACGGAGGAGATGGAAAAATGATTACAAGAAATAGTGTTTGGTAATGGAGTTAGTGACTTAAAAGGATTAGCCAGAATTAGCAGCTGGATCAGCAGTCGCTTTCCTGTTTTCTCCCAGAAACGGTTCTGCTAATAAAGCAAACACAGATGTGGAATGGTTTTCTAGCTCATCCTTAACTATCCTCGTACAGTGTCTGAAACCTAATCATCTCAATGTTTTGCATGAAAGCCAGAAAGTGAGCAGGTCATTATGCTGCTACGTGTTGACATGGTTCCTCAGTATCTTCTCCTGAAATAAATACAGTCTCTCCGTAGATTTGCTATAATTGGATTCTACTGCACTGTAATATGTAAATCATAAACTCCAATTACCAGTGCCTAAAAATAGAAGATCATGGAAGTATCGTATGGAAAAGTATACAAGCAGCTAAGTATGTTTAGGATAGCCGAAAATGCGTATTATTTTATATTATTTAATTTGTTATACTATACAGTCGTGGTCATGGCCCTGGACCTTTGGGTTTTTTTTCTTTTCCAAGCAGTTTTACAGTCTTCTCTTGGGTTGCATCATTGTCAACAATGGCAGCTTGCTGTATATCACTCATGTTGCACCAGAATGCTGACTAGGGCTACACTAGCCATTTAGTCTGTGGTATTTTGATTATGAAATGCCTACCTTAAAACGAATGAGCATGAATGTGGCATAGTTTGCTGTGGTTTAAATTGCACTTAGGGCACTGTTATAATCAAAAGAAGCGTGGCCAGTAGGTGAAGGGAGGTGATCCCATCCCTCTACTCTGTGCAGGTGAGACCTCACCTGGAATACTGTGCCCAGATGTGGAGCTGTCAGTACAGGAGAGACATGGACCTGTTGGAGTGCATCCAGAGGAGGGCCACAAAAATGATCCAAGGGATAGAACACCTCCCCTATGAGGACAGGCTGAGGGAGCTGGGGACAGACTTTTTAGCAAGCCCTGTTGTGATTGGACAAGGGGAAATGGTTTCATACTAAAACAGGGTAGATTTAGAGTGGATATAAGGGAGTCATTTTTTACAATAAGGGTGGTGAGGCACCAGCACAGGTTGGCCGGAGAGGTGGTGGCTGCTCCATCCCTGGCGACACCCAAGGTCAGGCTGCACCAGGCTCTGAGCACCTGATGGAGCTGTGGGTGTCCCTGTTCATTGCAGGGCAGTTGGAACGGATGGCCTTTGAAGGTCTCTTCTGACTCAAACAGTTCTGTGATTCTTTCATCTGTGCGTCTAGCTTGCTTATTGCAGTTCCCATGCAGTCTGTGATAAGTGTGCCAGTTTGTAAGGTCAGGATACGCTGCAATACATAAGTCTTGTTTTCAAAAGAGATGACAGTGAGGATGGCTAATGCAGCTCCTCCTGAAAGGGATGTCAGTACAGTGAACATGGACACCCATGCTTATTATTCCCTGCTCTGAGGTAGTACTCCACATGTGGGTTCCTGCAGCAGAGCAGATGCGGTCATATGCAGAGAAATATGAAGGCTGGTTTACAAGTGGCAGCTCAGTGTTGGGCTTCACTGGTGCTTGGTGTGGTGACACATGGGGAATTCCTGTGCCAGATCACTGCCCACACCAGTGAGTGGGGTGGGGGCTGGGGAAGACCCTACTGGCTCAACAGGAAGCAGGTGGGAATAAAACCTGCAGCACATGTAGTGGGTCGAATGATGGAGGCATGAGATTTGACTTCTGGATGTAATTTGTTGAGTACTGTTGTTTAAGAGGCAGCAAGAAGGAAAATGGGAGAGGGGTGAGTTTGTCAGCACCAACTGATTTAACACAACAAAAGAACCCGTCTTTGCTTCTTTCATCTTCTTTCTTTTGCCACTGAAGCTCACTTGCTTTTGTCCCTTACATAAGGAAGACCAAACATAAATTCAGTTTTCATCTTTCACATGAGCTGAACTCTTTGTTTTCCTCGGGCCTGTCTGCTCCTGACTGTTCTGCTGCCTGAAGCTAGTTACGGGTAGGAACGTGTTCCACATTTACATTGCACTGATACTGTACCAACATGCAGGATCTGAACAAATGAGAATATGTCCTAAGGTGAGCTTTTCATCTAGCCTCCACCGCAGTGATCCAGAGAGATTCTTCCATTGCCATCACAGTGTGTTTACTGATGTAAGTAACATCACCACTCATTAATAACATCACCAAGCCTCTTTGGAATAGATTGTTATACCTCAAAGTGTCTCAGAAAGCTGCAGCTTATTTTCTCACCTGCCTAAAGGATTTCAGTAATAAAGAGATCAAGGAGGAAATGCAAAGTTCTTCCACCTGCTATTTATTTCTAGTCTTTCTACATTTATCTTCATAAAGTTTAATGTTATGAAAAAAGTATTCGCTTGCCACAGAAGATGCCTCAGTTCAACTGTTGTCCTTTGTTCACTTTATATTTAGTGTATAGGTCTAAGAAAGCATTAAGGCAGAAACTTTCAAAGAGACCTTGAAAGTGTCATTGCTTAATTTTTGTTGAATTCTAGTATGATATTGTTGTCTAGTTCTTGAAGTCTCTATGAAGACTCCAACTTAAACAATCTTGTATTACATCCTGGGCAATGCAAGATCAACTATCTTTAGCAAACTGCTGCATTGATTTATTAATATGAGATGATGCTGAAACTTGCTCTATGAGATGATCAAGTCTAATCTCACTATTAGAAACTGTGCTCAGTGAGAAAACATAGGCCAGGAAATCTTGCTCAAAAAAAACACACCAAAAAAACCACCCAGTACTGATTTCAAGATATTTTTGTATTATAGTGAAAGAAGGAAAAGCCTGAAGCTGGCTTCAGCATGGCTTACATAAATGCTTAAAGAGGAGCATTTTTATTGTGAAGAGTTACATTTTCAGGAAAAGGCCTTTGATACTTAAAAAAATATAATAATAATCTGGTTGTGCAATGGTGGAAAAATCCCATCATTGCTCTCCGGCCAGACCTGAACCTGTAATACAATGGGATCCTATCGTGATCTTTCATTTACTGAGCCCACTATATTTTTTCTTGACACAGCAATTACTACTTAATCTTGTTAGGATAGATGGTAATGGACCCTAGTTGTAAAATATCCCTTTGTATTTTTTCTTTTGTTTTGTTTTTAATATATTGCCTTGATTTTTATCACATTCATGTGCACATCAAAGCACAATTATTCATTGTTAAAGCCAATCTGCAATCAATGTCATTTTCTGTATTTTGTTTACCCAGATTAGTGGTTTGATCCTGCTCATTGACTTCAATAAGAGCCTGACTTACCCTCTCCTCCCTCTCCCCGGGGTCTCCATTTTACAAAGCAGCAGTTTGTCCTTGGCCCTGGCCTTGGTGCACAATGAAAAGAGCCTGTGGCAGGGGCTCCGGCGTGCTCCAGGGGGAGACCAGAGATATTTACTCATGCAGGTGCTGGGGCAGGGCAAAGCGTGAGCCCTTCAAGTCTCCCTGGCCTCTGATAGAGGGTAGCTGGAGGACAGTATCTGGGGAAGAGTGGAAGGAAAAGTGTAGGGAGGGGGAGGATGGCAGAAAATTGCTGCCAAAAGATTTGGAAATAGGGAGACCGATTTGTGGTATTCCATGGAAATGCTTGGTGGTGCAAAGAGCTGCAGTTTTGCTCTGTGCACCTGGGAATGTGAAGAGCTACATGGGTCCTCCAATCTCCCTGCTCCTGACCGTGAGCCTCAGAGGCTGCATGGCTGCCCTTGAGCTCTTGGAACAGGGGGCTGTGTGTATGGGCAGTTCAGTTAATGAAGACAGCTAGGAGGAGGAAAATGAGATGTATTCTGCTTCACGACACAGTCCAGAAGAAAGGGCAAAATCAGTCTTTTCTGACCTTCACCTGTCTCTGATTCAGTGTTTCCAGTTTTGAGCATTGTGTATGTATTCAGGAGAAACTTTCCTCTCTTCCACTGATGAGATATTTGTGCTCTCCACCCTTTCCTGTGACTTTACCATTTATTACCTTCCTTGAGTTATGAATAAGTAGCTTTTTCCCCCGTGAGCTGCATTCCTGTTCTGGTGAACAAGAAACTTAATGTGACATTAAGCAAAGAAAGAAACTCATTTTCCTATCTCTCCAACTTGACTCAGGCTATCAGTCACCCTGGAGTAAAGTGGAGATTAATCTACCCCATGTGTACTTGCTGTATTTAACAATAACAGCCCATTCGCCTTATCAGCCTCCCTGTGGAAGTTCTGATCACAGAACTGGAGGAAGAAGGAGCCAATGTTGACTCTTCCTGAGGATCTTGACGCCTGGCAGTGTGTTTGCCTGCTGGGTCAGTGCCAAGCACTGCGGCCCCGGCTGCCTGTGTGACGGGCACAGAGGGCAAGCAGGAGAAAGCTCCCATTAATGATGACTGGGAATAAAGCCCTGCAGAGGTTTCAGTGTAGTTCTGCTGCTCCCAATTATGGGGAGATGTTGTGTGGTCAAAGAAGGGTTGTTCCCATGAGCTGCCCAACTTATTTGCTACAACCAGGCTGTGATTTTTTGTTGATGGAAATATTTATCTTTTATTTCTTTTTTGTCTTTTTTTTCCTAAAACCAGACTGCTTTCTAGTGCTGCAGGAGAGACCATATCCTTCCACCATTTATTTCAATGCGAGGAAGATCCAACCTGTCCATACCAAAAACATTGCTCTTCCTTAGGTTTTCTGAAAAGACAGACTCCTCTCCATCTGTAGATCCTACCTCAAGAAACCTCTGTAACGTGCTTTGTTCAAGAGGCCAGCTGGTTGACATTGTACAGATCAGTGGTGCTCAGGATAGAACATGGTTCCCAAAGAGTTGTTTCTTAATAAGCGAGTGTATGATATTGACCAGGGATTTGTGACTGCTAACGTTGCAGTTCCTCAACCATTGTCCTAGTTTAAGTCCCTTAAAAAATACATTTTGAACATTTTTATGTACCTGAAATTGGTTATGGGGACTTTGCAGTATTATGGGGACCTTATTTTGACCTAGACTTCGTAGTATCATTTCATATAAATAACAGTTAACCTTTGGAGAAGAGATCATTCATGTGCATGGACATGAACATTCATGTTCTCTTCTGGACTCAGCCTATCTGAGTTGTCACTGTGGAGCTGTGTGTATAAAAGGAAATTAGTTTTTTCCCCCTCTTCTTCCATAGCAGTTCTAAGGTCAAGATCATCTCCTCTGCGTGGATCATGGGATGGGAGCAGCACAGTGCAGACCTGTCGGGCTTTCAGGTGTCCCTGGAGGAGGACAGTGGGAAGGGGAATGGGGTGGCAGCAAGGATGCTGCTGGCTGCTTTGTCATTGCTGTGGAGGAACACCTCTTTGACAAGTAAAGCTCAAAAAGCACCCACACCACTTTGCAAAGCCTTTTTTATTTAGGGGAAGAGGGTAGGGATACTTAACAAACAAAACAAAACAAAACAAAACAAAATATATCTATATAAAATTGTTGGTAATTATTTGGTGCCCAACAGTAGTCCTTTTCTATTAATCCTTGCACTAAAATTCAACATTACCAATATGTCATTTTCATTTCAGTTATTCTGCCAACTTCTGCTTTTTCCCCTTATTGATTTTATTCCTGTCTAAAACCTCTTTCTGTTGTTTTTCAACAGAATAAAAATGGGCTAAATCAAGCACTTCATCCAATCGATGACTCTTCATACTTGACCAAGAATCTCTATGCCAGAAATAACATTCCACAGTCTGGAAACGATAAGGATGAAAAGGTCCATTACAACATATTAATCATTGTTCTTTCATTTTTCTTTAGGCAGGACAAGTTCCATTGCTGTTTATTCTGTGACTTGTGATGAGAATCTTTGAAGCCTGCTTTACAATAGCAATGACCTTAGGCTCTACATGCTTTCTTTGACTTTTTAAACTACTGTGCCAAAATACATCAGTATGCCCATCAGTATGCAGAATCTGCATGTGCACTTGCTAGGACAGAACGCAGAACTCACTGTCAGCCTGCAGTGGGGAGGTCGGTGTTTTTCTGTGCCTGATCTGAAAGAACAGATGTGGTGAGCGTGTGGTGAAATCAGGGTCACGACAGTGTGTGGAAATACACAGGTGGCAGATATTGCCCATGTGTTGAGAGAGTCAAGAGGAAAGCTCCAGGGCCAAGGAGACTGCTACAATCCATAACTGTGCTTGCTGCAGGAGAAGAGAAATTGAAAAAAAGGTTTTGAGATCTAGGGGTGGAGAGAGCTCATCGGACAACATAGCTCAGCTGCTTCTGTATCAGGAAGAGTAATCCGTGCGCAGTTTGGAGTAGTGCTGTTGCTATAGAAAAAGATGACAAAGAAACAAGAATAGGAAATATTTTAATTCAAAGCTGAGTGTTCATCTTATGCCATGCTACTTACAACTCCTCCCGCACAGTATGTGCCAACAAGGACCCACAGAATCAATGTTTTTAGTATATGGTCAGTTAGATTCACACAAGTACCAATGAGCTCAGCTCAGGACTAGATCTGGTAAAACACTTCTGAGTGGCCTCAGGCAGTTTATGGGAAAAGAACAGACTCGCTTCAGAATGGGCTGGGAACCACACAGTCTGCCAGGCTTAAAGCAGCCAGCAGGAGAATGGGAAAAGGATGAGTCCTCTGTCATTGTGTGCAGTGGTAGAAAGGCTCTGCACAGTGTGTTATTGGAGCTTGGAAACCTGTCTTGAAAGTAGGGCCTTTTCTCAGATGAACAAGCAGGGCTCTCTTGCTTTCCTCCTCCTACAGCAGCCACTAAAAAAAGCAATTAGAAGAAGGAAAGTGATGCTGCTCAGCTTTTAGTGGTTTAACAGACTAACCATGATCTGCTCCTCCCTCTGCCAGAATAAATTCAGCTGGACATCTGGAAGGATGCTCTGTAGACAGTCACAGAGAAAGGTATGATATCAAAGGAAAAGAGTCTGAGGTTGCTGGCGTCAGTGAAGCAGGCTGCATGGGAGATTGCAGCCCCGATCTGGTACAGATTTTGCAGAATGGGATCCCTACTCCCTGGATTTTCCCAGTGATTCCAGTCCAGTGAAGCTCCTCTTTCTTTAACTTTTCTTTAAGGGAAGGTTGAGCATTCCTACTTCTCTTGTCCCATCCCAGGTGGATGTTTTTAGGATACATCCAGAAGTATAATACTGGGAGAGGACTTTTAGCTGAGGTTTGGACTTTCCCAGCACAAGGCAAGTGTGGCTTGGAATCAACAAGTTTCACTGTGCTTGCTAAATGGAGAATCTACCCCACTGTTTTTTGGGCATTCAGCACCTGACATTTAACTTGTGATGCACATTCTTCCCCTCTTCCTCTTCCAAAAGGGTTAGGATTAAGTCAGCTTACATACCACTTTCTCTTTCTGGAGCAGCAGTACTCATAAAGTAGGTGAAATTGGAAATTACATGGTATATAACTGACATCAATAATTAGAACTATTTTACATAATCTCAGACTAAGTGTTTCAGTCGGGTGTTTCTCATTAGAAGTTTGAGGAACGTTCTTGCTTGCTTTTGCTTCACGCTGCCTGTTTCTTGGTGTCTGTAATTCCCCGCATGGCTTTGCCAAAATAATTTGTTGTGTATTCTGCTGTTTCCCCACCAGTGAGGGCCCACATTTCTCGTCTGTGTAGTTAAACAGAAGTTTTGCAGTGACTTATGCAGCTCTCAGAACCCAGGATGAAGGTATTTTTAAGGATTTACCAGTTTAAAATGGTATGGATTTTTTTAAAAGCCAACACTCTTGATATTGAATCAGACGTTATGAAACGGAGATACATAATGTGGTGGCACTTCTATTATTCATGACAGATCAATTTTGTATGGAAGGTTATGGCAAAAAATGCAAAACAGCCTGCCACAAGAGGTTATAACTAAGATAGATCACAGGTGGCATTGGTTTGTGTAGGAACTACAGGCAGATAAAAACAAATAAATTAGGAGAAAACCGAGTTTCTCTTTTGGTTTTGTTGGCATGAGGATCAGATAGGTTATTTACTTGTTGTTCTACAAATAGATGAGCACACTGCAAATACCATCAGAAAACATTTTAGACTCTTGATCAGGTCCGAGCACTTCAATAGTCCTTAATTTAAGATCATAGCTTATTAAAATAAAACATTTGTGCCTGGATTCTTGCAACCTTCTTTTGTCAGGCAGTCTTTAAGGAGCCCTCTTTCCTTCCTCCTCAGTCTACTTGCAGAGTACAGAGCTGATCAAAGACAGGTCAGAGAACCTGGCCCTTTAATGCTGCTCTGTGTGTCTGTCCATAGCAGTCTGATGCTTTCCCTGCAGATGTGAGTGCCGTGCCCATGGATTTGGTCAGATAACACAGGATCTGCCGCTGCTGTGCGTGGCAGCAACAGTTCCTCCTGCACATAACTCCCAATTCTCAGTTCTCCTCTGACTAGAGGGTCGTGATATTGCAAAGGATGTTTCTTCACACATACAGAAACAGACACCAAATTGACCTAAAGGTTATTTTCTCTAAATTTCCTTTGAGTTCTGTTTTCTTCAGCTGGCTGGAACCAGGTTGCTTCAAATGAAATTAGCCTATCATAAATCTTCCTGCGCTTCCTTTCCTGCCACAGGCTCTTACTTCCATGTCAGTGCTCTTCGATTTTTTGAAACGCACTTATTGCAGTTAGGCTTGGAGGACGTTTTGTAGATGAAGCTGATCACCAGAGTGTTAATTCAGCTGCGCATCAACGCAGTGCCTTCCAGGGGGGCCCGACACCCCGCACCCCAGAACTGTGTGTGCCATGTTGCGTCTGTCCTGGTATGAACAGCCATTTCTGGGTTGTCACTGCGAGGTACCTCCACTGCTATACAATCTTTATGATCTTTCTGAAGTGAGTCAAAAGGAAATAATTGAGTTTTGAAATGCGGTGTCTTTAAGTGAGCCAGCTCTCCATGAGTTAAGTGAAAATATTACAGCTGTTGCTTTATGAGTCATAAGCACTTGATTTTCATCAAAGCCTTATATGCTAGCCTGTCCCAAGGGGTTGACCTCTGTATCAGGTATCATTTGTCAAGTATTAACACAAATTAAGTTTTAATTGTAAGGTATGATGGAAAGTTGGATTTGTTTAAAAGAGGCAGTAAAAGGAAATTTATGTGTTTAACTGCGCGCAGAGGGGGATTGGGTGGCTGGAAAATGCTTAATGCTTTTTGGGAAAAGTAAGGAGGTGAAGGATGGGAGGGGAGACGGCCCCAGTGTGCTGATAACCCCTGGCTGGTGGGCCTGGCGCTTCCCTGCTGCGGGACGGCCCGCCACACATCTCCGCTGGAGCCAAACCTCCCAGAGATTAAAGCCACTTAGGGAAAGGGCAGCGTGCCGGCCCCGCTTGTGTTCTCGTTCAGGGGAAGGCTCACTCTTCACTTGCATCCTCGGCAATTTGGGGCTAGAGTGAGATTGAGTTTGACAGTAAAAGAGATAAAACTTATCTTCTGGTGTCGCAATTCAGTACATAGCCGCGAAGATAAATGACTCATTTCAGAGGTTGATAAAAATGTATTTGTTCGTTCGCCGTTGTACGATCTGTTGTATTTTCAAGCAATCTTACAATAGAAGTAGCATCCATTAGCTCGAACAGCTGTGTGCTGTCTGCAGAGTTAAAAGGAATTAAAGCACAGTTGTGTTTAAAAAAAACAGGGATTATTTTTCAGATTTCAGCCACAGCTTGATGGAGCAGTGCTTGATACTTGGGTGGCCAGAGCAGTCCCTGCTGACGCCCCGGCTGCAAGCAGGGTGCCCGAGGACGCTGCTCTGGGAGGTAGCTCTGCGTGTACCACTGCCCCAAGTGGAGGGAAGGTGATGTGAGAGCCCTGCCATGACCTGGGTACTGCTGGGGCTGGCCGCTGCCCTCCTGGGAAAGGCAGTGGAAAGGCCGTGCCAACAGCGTGCAGGAACATGGATCTCCAGCAGTGGCAGCTAAACCATGTTAATGGGGCTGTGTGGTACAGGTAGCAAGGCTTGAAGCACAGTTCTAAACCAAGGAGAAAATATTTCTTCTAGCAGTGCTGGAGAAAATGGCATCTCTTCTATCAAAGAGCTCTGCACCAGTTTCTTCCTCTTTTGTGCACTCCCTTTTTATCTTTGCAGTTTCCAAGGCTGCGTTCCTTAATGGGCTTTTGCAAATCCTGCCTGCACAGAAGGGCGCAGCCTGGTGCTCTGACTCCCGTGTCAGTCCCCACAGCTGCTAAGCAGGGATAAGCTATTCTGTACCCATCCTGCTGATCAGCTCTCCCCAGCATCTTCCACACAGTTTCTGAGCCAGGTCCCCGCATCGCTCTGCAGAAACCTGGTGGCCAGAGGTGCCCTTGGCCTGAAGATCTGCCCTGTCCCCTCCTGGTTGGAGATGTTGTGCACATACATGACCACCACTAAGATTAAGCATTTAGTTCTGCAGAAGCAAAAGTTGTCTTAAATCCAGAATGACACTGGGCATGATTTACATAATTCACAACAACGTGCAATTCCATCAGGAAAAATGTTATTCTTAAGAAGGGCCTGGTGCAGAAACACCATTAAGGAAACACGTAGATGTTTAAACTGTTTTCCAACATGTCCCAGTTCAGCATTATCTTCCACTTCCCAGTGTCTTTATACCAATAACTTGGTGGGAAAACGTTCAACAGGATGTATCTTATAGCTGAAAGTAATGTTAGTGTAGTGTGTGAGATGCTGTGGGATGCATTGCTCCTGCTGTTTTCAAACATGCTTAATAAATGCATTATTATAAATGTAACTCCTTGAAACAAAGTGAAATGACAAATGAGTAAAAGTTTTATGGATTTTGTAATTTAATTTTTATCTTCTTCTCCCTCTGATTCTTCCAGAACCAACCTCCCCCAGATATACATAATCAAATATTGATAACCGACCCCCTTGCACCTTGTTGCCACCTTTCTATGCTGAGCAGCCCAGCCATCATTTCATTAATAATGCAACGAGCCACTTATTGCAGATAATCATGATGAAGAATGGATTGTCTTTTCCCCTACATTACTCTGAGTTACACAGCGATGTTTTCTCATGACTTAGATGCTAACAAATGGTGGTTGCAAGACACAGAGCTGGGGAGGGCATACTGCATTATGCCCAGGGCTGTCAGCAGCCCACAGAGCATCGAGCAGTGGTTCCCAAGGAGCAGCATGGCTCTGCGCTGTGCCACCCCTGAAGCCCGGCCCTGTGCTGCCAGCAGCTGGCTGCACCTTTCTGCCAGGGTTTCTGGTGCCTTTGTGCTTTTCACACATTTGCCACTTCTTTCTTGGTGATGCTAAAGAGGAGTGACAGAGCTGAGCTGGGACCAACCTTTTGTTCAGCTGTGCTTCTCCTGGATTATTTTAACCTATTTTTGGATGAAATGGAATTTTTTTTTTTTTTTTTTTTTTTTTTTTAACTACGAAAGGGCTCTGTATTGAATCTGGAGAAGAAATTTGAGCTGTTACTGGATGTTCACATTAATTTTCCAATAGTGCCTAACTTTTCTGTATCCACAGTTAGCTAGGTGAAGCTCCATACTCAACAAAAGCAGACTGTTGCTAGAGGAAGAAAGGCAAACCACTTACTGCACATTCATTTTTAGTCATTTTATTCAGTCCATGCTAATGTGCTGAATCCTGGTAGACATTCCGTAATGTTTAGCACACGGACACGTTTGCACCTTTCTACCCATGCTAAATGTGCTTTCCTGCAGGCTCTGCCCGCCTGCTCCCAGCTGGGGGGATCTACCTTTGCTACAGGCTCGGTGTGCCAAGAACGTGTCCTGGTCACTGAGACGTTACCACAGTTGTACAACACTTAGCAGACTGCTGGCTGTTTAATTGTGAGTAGCTGATGTTTTCTTATCTATATTTTTTATAGAAGATGAACACATGAAAGAGGATGTTAGTAAGATGAAGCTTTCATCAACAAAAAATATATTCATTTCAGGGAAAATCTGGGCACATTTTCTGTGATACGCTTACCCGATATGTCTTGCTTTCATATTATGCCTGATGAGATGTAATTCTATGTAATGCAGTTTACCTACAGCACCTTACCAGAAAATCCAAACAAAACTTTTTAGGTGTAAAACATCCATTAACCCAGAAAAAGTGTTCTTTCATTGACTGTGTCTTGCTTATTAAGTTAAGGCACAGTACAGCCGTCTTGGAGAAAGCGCCGAAAGGTCCGTGGAGAGGAGCTTTGTGCTGCCTTGAGGGACGCTGCAGATGGAGGGTGAAGGCAGATGAAGATGAAATTGTTTGAGTGCAGCAGCCAATGCCTGTGGCTCTTCCTGGAAGGATGGCGGGGTGGTCACTTGTTAAAACAGAGCAGATACAGGGGTGTTTCTGCCCAGAAAGGGTACAGCTGTTAAGTGGGATTGGTGCAGAGGGTTGTGCCTGTCATCCAGCCTGGACCTAGTTGCCTGCTTCATTCAAATCTGTGGTTGACCATCTTGGATACTGCTCTTACCTCAGTCTCTTCCCCATTAAAGAAGTTAAAAAATAAAAGTAAAATAATTCTGCAACATTCATAGACTACTATTTAGTATATTGTGATTTCCTCCAGCATGTGGCAAATTTCAGAAATACGTTTCATTCCAGCCTGCTGCCATGCTCAGTGCCATTTCAATTAGGTTGTTAGTTAGGTTTTTGTTTTCAGAATGTGGACTTGTGAAGAAAGGTTTGATTTATTGTGATAATTTGGAGGCTGAAGAACTGGTTATTGTGTTTCTGTTCCATGACATTATATCTGAATAAACAGCAGTATCTTTCCTCTATCACAAACAGAGCACGTAGGTTTCAAACATGCAGTCCCCCGTCTAATTTACTACTCAGCAATTGAAAAAGTGTCACTCGGGAGCTGCTGGACATTTCCCCCAGGTGTGCTTCTCGGTGTGGCAGGGCTCCAAGGCCAGAGGCACCTCCTGCTGTGTGCAGTCACTGCAGAGTCACTGGCTAGAATGGATCGATGGTTGGCAGTCTGGATTTGGACATCTGGTGCAAGCTGTAAAGAAGTACATTCTGACATCCATCAGGCTTTTCAGGAAAGCCCCACCTTCTCCCGATAAGACCTTGGTTTTCATGCGAGGTCCATCCCAGGCCCTCTTCTTGGATGTCAGCCTCCAATTCCTGCTGAAGTCAATGGGTGCTAGAGACACAACTCAGAGCAGCGCAGACTTAAAAGAGATTGGGAGTGTCCCTGGGGATAAGTGCTTCCCCCCCCTTCCCTGCCCCTCGCTACTTGTAAGTGATGTACAAAGAGGTCTTGAAGAGCTGGAGCGGGGAAAACTTCAAACTTAAGCCTTCTGGGTCAGCTTTTTATATCCTAAAATAAGCTCAACAGCAAAGAGACCTTTAAAGGCTTTTCTTTTTGTTCGAATGCTTTAATGAGAAGTGTACAAACTGACATTGATCTCTTCCCGTTAGGGTTTATTATGCTGGGGCACTGGAGATGTTTTTAGATGATAAAGTTCTGCTCAAGTACTCTGTAAATAAATGTGGTAATACGGTGATTTGGTTTATGTCAAAAAGAGCTGACCTGAACAGAATAGGACTATAACAGGGAACTCTTCATGAAAACATTGGAGTATTACAAGGACAGTGGGGTTTGTCAGAGTCCTTAGAACTCAACAGAGCCTGCTGCACATGAGCTTTTCTTGAGGATAGGGGAAATGGATTGGATTTGAGGCTGCCTTTCTAAAGTCTCCTCTTGGCTCTGTTGTCATTCTTGGTAGCTTCTGCTTCCTCAGATCAATGTTTCTGTGATGTGAAGTATTCTTGCCACTGGAAGAAGTCTAATTTAGATGCAGCCTAATTTAATTTGCTCAGTTTGGACATGCTGTATAATCTGGTGTTGAAAACTGAATCTTAGCCAACGGCTTTTCTTGACTCTACTGACAATTACACAAGTTAAGTGGTTTTGCCTTTTGGGACAGCATGTTCACATCTTTGTGGCAGGTTTATATTTGTTTTATTTAGGTGCTATTTCAAGCCAGGGTTTATGTGATAACCACTTGGGCAGACAAATTAGCTGTTTCTCTTATAATTAATATCTAATAACATTTATTGGAGGCCTTCAGGAATATTACTAATGAACATGTTCAAGATAGATTACTCATAAACAAATACTTATGTCTTTATTCCTAAAACATCATTTAAGTCTGAAAATATTATTGCACAATTTCAGAAAGTTGTGGGTTGCATCCAGTGTAAATGTAATGATTACATTAGCATCCCATTCACAAGCTGTCAGCTGTCAGATTTTACTGGTAAATATATTGAAGTCAATAGCGAAGCAACATTGCAATTTCTTATGTTAATGTGGCTCTGTAGCTATTAAAACAGGCTAAACACAAACAGAAAATAAAGCTCGGTACTATAAAATTCTGACATTGGAGTGACTCTCTTGCAGCCACTTGTGGCACGAATGGAGGTGCGGGGCCATGGCCACAGCTATGGATGGGCTGTCTCTGGGCATGGCACACACTGCCCCAGGGTCTGCCTTGCTGACTCAGAGCCATGACATCACGTTTGAATGGGATTTGCCTCATGCTGGGTTGTTGGAGAGTGTGGATTTCTCTCTTGCTGAGTTTTTGGGGCAGATGGCAGAGAAGAAAAGTTTGCATTGTGGGGATGGCAGAACTTTTAGGCAGTTGGAGATGCGCTCTGACAAAGAGGTGAAAGGCTATGGAGTATTTGGATGAACAAAAATTCTAGGATCCCTCTTTCAGTGTATAAGGAACATGACTCTAAGGAACATGTCTCTTCCTCCCCACCAAAAGCAGACCCTTTCCCTGCTGCAGGCTGAGCGTAACACTGAAGCAAGCAGTAAAATATAAAGTGTACCATCTTACAGCGTGGCATATCATTTTTCCTTGACGTCTCATAACTTACCCTTTTCTACAGCTTTTTGTTCTGAGCCAAATGTCACAAGTTAATGCATGAATAAATGAGGACGGTTCTCACCACTTTCATGATATGTTGCAAAATATACACAGGTGGTGCTTTAAAGCTTGCCATTTGACTCAATAACTAAATACCGTTTGCATTTTACTGGCTTCTATGTGTGTCAGATCCCGCACCTGTTCAAGACCAATTTCAGTAGGCGTTATACCAGATCCTATGTTTTACTTCTTTCCAGTGGTAAATAGGTCAGTATTTCATGACAGAAATCTATTAAAGAGAGAGAAAGTGTTCTGTCTGAAAGGAAATATGGCACATATGAAATTAAATTAAAAATAAATTGGGTAATAATCAGTCAAAAATAATAGACGTGCTGAAGAAATCCGTCCAAACAGGAGGAGTGAAAAAGAAACCAAAACACACCAAGAAACCCCTACCTCAAATTCTCATGCCTTAAATTCATGTTTCCATAAAGCTGTGAAGCATGTACTTAACTTAAAACTACTACTTGCCCAGCTGTAATCAGGGGTGAAGCACATATGCTTGAAGTTATACACGTTCTTATGTACCTTGCTGATCTTTGGCTGAAGCAGTCAAGTTCATTGAGCATCTCTAGACAATGTCTGATTACATGTAGGCAATCAGTGCAGTTACGTTTGCAGTTTTTCTTACACTGCATATTCTTCAAAGCGCAGCATATTTGATCATGCTCACAGGCAGTGTGACACCAGATGTTATAACATGTGATGAATGCTACCAAGATTTATGCAAGGCTTATTCTGAATGCATACATGATGCAAAGGATTACTGGCTTTGGGAAGATGTGATTTTTACTATTTCTGTCAATGCAAATGTTGCATGTAAGGAAAACTCCTTGCTCTCTTGAGGATTTATAGCCTAACTGGAATGGCTGCTGATGCTTTTCAGCTTGTTGTAAGGTGCTCGAAGTGGTTCCAGTGCAAATTTGAGCAGTCCCTGCCTAAAGCCATCCGTCATCGTTTGCAGACATTTCATCTTGTGCCTCTTGGCCCCAGCTAAGGACTTTGACTCGCTCTGAATGAGAGTGTTCGTGATGTTTACAGTTTACATTAAGTGGCTTTTAGAAAGGAAGAAAAGCTTTTACTTCATGAATTAATCGTTCTGTATATATTATTATGATGGTACTAATAGGAGGTAGTATACACAATAAAAGCAGAATCAAAACACATCAGCTCTGGTTGTCAGGAAAATCAGAGTTTTTAAGAGTTGCATGTACGCAAATTAAATTGTGTTAAGAAATTTGTAATGCTATTAGATGGCCTTTAAAGGCTTTAGATTTATAAACCAGGCATTAGGTTTTCCCATTTCCCATTGTCAGTGAGTGTGAGTGTGCACTGACAGCCAAAGTAGAGAAAACCAGAGACCAAAATGTAGGCGAGCCCATGAACATAATTTGGCACACAGCCTGATAAACGAACAGTGATGGGCTCACATTGGAAGGTGCTTATTGCTCACATTTCCAGAATTAATCCTTAGCATAGTGTTTGGACCTCTAGCTGTCCTGTTCCCAGGGGGGTTCTGCTCCCAAACTGAGCAGTTTGCTGTGAGGATAGGTTGGAGCTGGTCTTGGTGGAGATGAGCAGGAGCCAGGTGGTAACAGCGGGGCTCTGTGCAGCACCACACCCAGGGAGCTGGGAGAGTGCATGGAAGGGGCTTCTTAACCTCATCCTCAATAGAATGCTTGGCTGATGTGACGTGCTAGCATATGACTTACTTTATATCTTCCTCTAGTTATTTTAGAGGGAGAAAAACAGGCTAGGCTACGTCTCTGTTGGTGCAGCTGGACGGGGGTCACAAGTGCAATGAACTTTAGGCCCTCATAGCACAAATCCTAGTGCAGATGTGGGCATTTGCCCAGGCTGGGCTTTCCTGAAGTAGCTTGCTCTGTGTTTGCTGGGAGAGTCTGCCTTTGCTGCTACGGCATAGACAGGTTTCCCCAGAGTCTGCTCACGCTATGGATGTTGGGATGGCCAGAGGCCCCTTAAGGCAGTGTCAGAATACAAATGGCACAGAAAGGAATTGGTCATACTGTGACCATGAAAAAACAGCAATTAACCTTGAAACCGAGATGGACTGCTTTGAGACCAGTCCTCACTGCCACCGATGGCTTCATAGCAGATGTCCAGGAGAGTCTGCAGGGACATTTCATCCACAGCACTCTAACTTTTGTGCCTCTCCTGTAGGTGCAATAAACTGATGTATTTGTTCAGATAAAAAGGGAAATATGATTTGCACTCAGATGTTTCCTGTTTGTTCTTCATTAGTTCCTAACTATGGCATTTACCAGCCTGAGCCATGTGCTGCTCCATCTCATTGCAGTGCTGTGCTGCACTGTGTGTCTTCTCAGAGCTGGGCAGGAACTTGGCTCTGGGCTTCAGTTGCTGGAGATGGAAACTGCACAACTGAAGTGCCAGACGCTCTGCCAAAGGCTTTCCTTGAGAGCTGTCATAGTGTGAGCACAAAGCGTGCGCAGTGCACATCAGTCGTGGCTGCCCACCTGCGGCTGTGTTCAGAGAGCTGGCAGCACACAGCTTTGCTCAAAAGTACCTGCTCTCATCAGGGTGGGGAGCGCAGGCTGCTTGTGCAATGCGTGGAGCTGCGTGTGCTGGGTCTGTGAACTGCTGGAGAAAGGAATGTTTGCTGGTTTCTAATTCAGCCAGCTTGCATTCCTGTGTGTGTCGCCTCGGGCCGTCTCTGGGCATTCAGTGCCTGAAAGTCACTGCTCTGGCGTGAGCACTTCCAGTCCGTGTTTGGTACCTTTACGGATCAGCTTTTGGCAAGTACGTACACCTGTAACTTCTGTCAGCCTCAAAACAATAGGCTCTTGATTTTCTGTAGACTAGTTTTTGATTCCTGTGCTCTAGCTATCATTTCCAAACCTGGTGCTGCAAAGTGTTTCTCATATCTGTTGACCGTAAAATAGGATATTGCCATTTTTAGCTACTGGTGAAAGCTGCATGTGAGATTTCCCTTTGCGAAGTTTGAATTTCAATGACTTTCCATTTTCCAAATACAATCCTCTTTGACTCTTCCCCCCATGATGCAGATTAAGGTGTTATTTTTCCTCGAGCATAACAACTGTTTGTGCCACTGTGTGCGTTGTTTGCACCATCATGTGCCTAACCCCACTGCTGAGAGGGCTGACATAGGAGCACATCTGTTTCCACAGGGGCACACACAATTTGGAGACACCCAAATCACTCTGAGTATTTACCTACTCTTGTATTTATGAAACTTTCCACTAATCTTGCAACATTTCTTATGAGTTTGTTTGCTTTGAACAGCAGCTATTGTTTTATAAATGCTGACTGCCATATTGTAAAATATTGCCATGATTCTCATAGGAATTAGGTTGTATTATTCCAGCTGAGATTTATTATCTACATTTCTGCATCAGACTGGGAAACCATATAAAGATAAACCCTTTTAGATTGGCTGCTGCAGACGGAGCGCAGTGGAATGTGGAACGAGCTTTCTACATGCCATCAGCTGAGGACTTCTGCAGAACCTCAGGCGAGCGTGTGGCTGGCGGCTCTGCTGCTCGCGCTCCGATGGTGCTCTCCTGCTCCAGCCGTGCGCTTGGCTTCCAGACCTGTGTTTGTTTAAGTTGTGTGCTGCAGGAACACACAGGGACACGGGCATTGTTCTGTTGGCATGGAAGTTACCTAGACTTAAGGCTGTTTATTTTTCTGAAGCTATGGGATTAAGTACTTGATATGGTTAATTTATTATGAGACATAAATTGAGCAACATGGTAAAGAACTTAACTGCAAAATGATGGACAACTTGTATTAGAATTCCTCTAATAATGCTGCACAACGTTCATTTATTATTATTATATATCCAAAAGTGCTTTTGGCACAGTTTTGACATACTCTACTAACAGACATCCAGACCAAATTTATTGCCCAAGATAGATCCCTGTAGGAATGGCGAACTATCCACGTGTTCCTGGACTGTCAGATACACACTCTGCCAGCTATCCAAACAACTGCAGGCAAGCAGCCAGAGAAAACATATTATAACTTGTTATAAAACTCTATTTTGACTTGCACCTTTGTTAAGAAAATAGAGGTTTGAATTTTTAAGTAACAATAATAGAAGAGAGACTTTTGAATTTGGGATCCAGTAATCTGAAAGCAGTTCAGTGACCCATCCAGACTAATCACATATAAAGTCTAGGCTCAAGCATTCAGGAAGGTTCTGAAGCCAGTGCGGGGAAGTGAAAAGCTAACTCCTACATCTCCCTGTTCTTTTTTTTTTTCTTCTCCTTATGATTTAATATTGAACAGCGATGAAATATGTCATCCATAATGGGAGAATTGGCTGAAGCGATTTTCCATTAATTAAAAAAATGTATGGAATCTGGGTCAGTCTCCCAGCAAAATACCCAATATAAATCGATTCAGAGAGAGCCTAATCCATGAAATATATGATTTCAGTTCATTATCTGATTTCTGAAACACTGCAGTACCTGAGGATCTTGTTTTCATTATCTGGGCGGATGGAGAGTAATCCAAAGTTCCTTTAAAATCAAAGGGTGCTTTGTAGCTTCCCCAAGATGGAAAGTGTACTGGACATGTCTGAAGTGCATTCAGTACGGAGAAAGCATGCCAGGTCTCCTTCCCTTCGTTTTGCAGTTGCTGTGTTATGCCTGAGGTTGCTCCAGCAGTGATGGGCCAAATCATGCTTGCTGGAACTGTACATTTAGTTTGCTTGAAACCAAAAGAATTGCATTTCTGAGTGAGGAGAATGGTCTTCAGTTGCATATCTGAAAGTTTTCCCACTGATTTCAGGGAGCATAGAACTATATGAATCTGTAGCTTTGTAGATTATTCCTGTTGCCATTGTTTCGTTATGGTAAACTTGGCTTCTGAGATGCTTTTTTTCAGCAAGTCGCAAGAACATGCAGACTGCACAGGCAGTAGGATATTGCTACATTTCTCTGTGTGTGTGTGGCACCAAGAATGATAATCTTGTTTGAGGCCAGGCTGTTCCATCTTCAATAACTTCAGCAAAGTAGATTTTGAGATTTTGTTGTTTTAAAATCAGAATCTCTTTATTCCTATTTAATTAGAAGTAGTTCAACAGATTTGTAATAAGGGATTTGAAATCACTCTAATTTAATGGAAGCTCTTTCCTAATATGAATGATAGAACTGGTACATGACTAATCAAATATATTAGTGCACAGAATGGAGATTGCATAGACTCATTTGTCTTTTTGGTCATGTTTTATATTGTCCATATTTTTACTTTTTTTTTTTTCCATTTTCCCTTTACTTTTTCTCTGAGTTTCAACTGGACAAATTCACTTACAGTTGATTGCAAGATGGTCCTGGAGTAGATTACATAGCGCTTAATGGATTGTATTTCTGCAAGACCATTCGAATCATATTTATTAGGGAGTTTAGGTTTATAGAAAATTAATACAAATATCAAAAGATTTGTAATATTAAATACGTTTCTGTGCACCATAATTTTAATGGTTCCATATGTTTGTATTGAATTGTACCATCTTTGTAGACATAGCAAGTGATATCTCAAAGAAACACATTTGCAGTTTTCAATAGAGTTTTGGTATTACACTCCATTCACTTAAGATATTTTAACAATCAAGAAGTCTTATAGAAGTTAATTAGATCTTTAAAAATGTGAAGAGTAATCAAAGAGTTTTGCTTCATGTCTGGATTTTGGTGCTAGACTATTGGCATCATATTGCATGATTAAGAGTCACTCTCCTAATTTAGCTATTAGACAATCATTAGCCTGATTACTACATATTGACTGCTGTACTTAGCTCGCAGATCATACTACAGGAGGGAAAAAAATACACCGGCAGAAAGGAATAATTTCCCGACGACAGCTTTGCCTAACAGTTCTCATGGCTGTTTTGGTTTTTAAAATGTTTCCCCTTTCAAAGTAAATTCTCACCTTGGCATTTAGAGACGTAAAGGCCTGTCAGGTTGGTTTAGCAGTTTGTGGCTGGGGCCGGGTTTGTGCTCTGTGTGAGGCCAAGTGCTCCCTGTGTGCCTGAAGATCGCTCCAAAGCCAGACTGGATTTTCATAGTCAGAGACAGAATTTAATTCTGATTCTGAGACCCAGGAAGCTTGAACATGGTAATTCAGAAATATTTAGGTTCTCAGCTTTTGTTGAAGTCCTTCCATCACAGCTCCCTACTTGAAAAGCAGCTCTGCTCTTGCCCTGCTCTTTAGGATATCTCCAAAGTCAGGCCCAGCAAAGGGAAACCTTTGCTGAGGGGAGCAGTGAGCAGACTTCTTTCTCCCCTTTTCCCTTGGCCCCAAACACTCTCCTCCAGGCTGCTCCGACCTTATTGCAGCCCCCTCTGGTGTGGGACACCTCACCTGGCCCGAAGGCCATTCTGGGTGTGCACAGCTCTGCCGTTCTTCACCCCTTCAAACACTCATGGAAATGGGCCATAGCTGAGCCTAGGGATGGGTGACCAGTCCAGGACCATCATTAATGCAAACGTGCATTCCAGAGGAGTCTAATCAATGCCTTGATTTCTTCGTTCTGAGCTTGTTTTTGGCATAATCAGACTTTTGGAAGATTAAGTCCTTGGAACGTTGTTGCTCTGTATCACCTGCACTCTGCAATGGGATGAATGCCATCCACAGCAAGTAGATAACTTAGCACCTATCTCAAAATTAGTATTGGATAATCAGTGAACACTTAAATGATCAGGAACTTAGCTACTTTTTGAGACACTAAAAGATGAAACTCAGATCTGCTGTTGCGATGTTCTGTGTGTGCTATATAGCGCTAAGTACCCATACAGACACTTATGTTAAAAGATAACACTGAAGTTGTTGGGGCTTTAACCCATGTAATGCATTTTTATGCTCTCACCAAGTAATCTTAAATTGTTTCCCTTGTCAGTATGATTGACTGATCCTGATTGAAGAATCTTTCATTGTCAGAGAATACCTTTTTGTTTCATAATGTCTCTGGTTAGCTGTAAACCCTGCTACTGCTGGCTGCAAGGAGCTGAGCCTGCCAGCAGTGACTGCCCACAGAAAGGCAGGCCCTTTGAATGTCGCCTCACAAAAGTTTATTTTCCATATCAAAAGACGTATGTGCCACACAATAAGGCTAGATTGCTTCAGCTGGAAAAATGAAGTTAAGCACAGAAATAGAGACCCAGAGGAAATACCAGACCCAGAGCTTCTGAGGAGTCCTGATGTGCTGCCTGCAGGTGGGCGTTGGGATGCAGCACCTGGCAGATGCCAGCCCTGCTCGACTCTCAGGACTGTGGAGGAGATGAGGAGCCTTCCTCCCACATCTCTGCAGCTTTCTGCAGGGCTCCTGTAGGCCTTTTCCTTTCAGGAGCAGCATTCAAGCTTAGCAGAAGGCACACGCAGCCTCCAGAGGCCTCAGCCCCAATGGGCGACTGCACAGCCTGTGTGCCCCAGCTCCCCCGGCACGGCGCGGCCTCTGGGTTGTGTCCCCAATTAGGGCCGCTCTCCTGACGGGTGGTGACCAGCCTGGAAAACAGAACCAGGCTTGGTTCTCTGAGGCTTTCAGCTGTATAAAGGGTTTAGATCAGCTTTGGACAAGTTTCTGAGCTGAAGCTTTTGTGGGGCATGAATCTTTTTTCTACTCACGTCAATGTGTTTCGAATCAGGCCCCTTGTTGGGACAGGCCGACTCTTTTGATATATTAGCCTGTTGCTGATTAAATGTATATTTTGCTTTTTAATTTTCGCTTTTTGGGGGTAGCCATTGCTCTAATGGAGACCCATTTAGCCATTGCTATAGATCAAAAAAGCCAAGCTTCCTCTGTGCCACTATGGATTTTCCATGGAGCTGCCCATAAGAGCCTTGAAGTTATTAAATCCTTTTGTTTTGCTGTCAATTAAAGACGGGTAAACATCAGTCAAGGAAGTTTTTTTTTTTTTTTTTTTTTTTTTTTTGCTTAGTAATTAATCAGCAAGCCCCCTCTCTCACTCTTCTCTGCTTTTGCTTTTCTTTCAGTGCTTCAGTTTATGTCTGTCCTCGTTTCTAATAGTAGCAGGCAGCTGTACAGCGTGGATCTGAGTGCTGTGGTAGCAGATCAGCCATAGCCTTATAAATGGTAACAAACACTGCTACACGTGTCAAAATATGAAAGAGAATGGTCCCTATTTTATTTTATTTTATTTTACTGGACTGCTTTGCACACAGCACACACAATGTCCTTTTACATTAAGAAATTAGTTACATTTCCTTGATGGCTCACTTTCTTATTAGGTCACATTTGGCATAACTATTCAGGACTACTTCTAATTATTCGTATAATATCATCTTACGCATGAAGATGGCCCATTTTCCACTAATTTCTCAACCCTGTTTTTCTTTCTGTAATGGCATATGACCAGCTCCTAACGTAAAATAAAAGAAAGGAGGGTGAATAAAAGGATAGGAAAAGAAAAAGAGCTCTGCTCTACAACCGAAACGGGTAATTATGCTCCTCTAAGCACATCGCTAGAGCCCAGCTGGCACAATTAAAGAAATAGCTGATCAGTTCCAGTTATTGATTCTGCTAACATGTTTGTTCATGGTTGCTTCTTGTCTAATTAGTTTTTTCTGCTTTCTTAGTCTGAAAGCATACCTTTTCAGTCAAATCTGTTTTCAGGCATCAGATAGCAATGCTTTATTTAGAACACTCGCTAGCCAGTTACTTCAATGCAACAGTACTTCTGTTCACTCTTCTATTTTTTTTTTTTTAACCCAACGTGGGGCTGATCTTTTGGAATTGCACTGAACTTTGTAGTGCAGCTGGACACCATTGGAAATGTGAGATAGTGCATCCTAGCAGTGAGATAACTGCTCTGAACGTCAGGGTAAGGGATCTCCTGCCTAAAAACACAGAGCCACATCTCACAACTTGCAAGAAGTTTCAGGCCGTGCTTGCCAACTTGGGAAGAGAGAATGCTGAGGCCCCGTGCTTGCATGTTAGTTGGGTGGGCAGACAGTTTTAATTGCTCAGAGCTTTCTGTGCATTTGAATCTGCTCAGATATTTTCCCCCTTTTGACAAAACAGCTCCTGTGTAGAAAACTGCACTTCAGCAAAGTGGAGACCAGGCAAAGAAGAGAATCATGACTTTAATGGGAATCCAAGGGTACTCTTTTTTGACATTTTTGAAGTGCAAATGTGTAGCTCTGTCTGTTTTACATAAAAATGAAGAGGGCTGATGTATCAAACAAGAAATCATTTCCCTCCCCTAGAGTCACAGCCTGTGAAAACATTCACAAATGCAGCTTTTCGCACTTATTCAGAACAGCAGCAACAAAGGAGAAGATCTCCCAAACTGTTCTGCACAACAGAAAATCTCTTTCCGTACCAGCGCTGGTGCTGGTGCTCCTTTGTGCTGACAAGCAGCTCTTGCACCTCACCTCAAACATGACTGCATTTCAGTGGCAGGTAAAGCTTTATATATTTCAATAAAGAATAAACACATCATTGCACTCTGAATAACTTTTATCTCATATTTAGAAACACCAAAGAGGAAAGAATGTGCTGCAGCCTTCATGACACAATGTGTGCGTCTGCACACACGAATGAGCACAATAAGTCTAAAATGGATAGTAGTAGTCTGACAGATTTAAAGGTGCAGAACATTGAAAAGACATCATAATTCTGCAACTTAAATACGTTGTTCAGGCAATGATTTCTTCAGAAAAGAGAATTGCTTATTGCTTTGTGCAAAGAGATTTGAGAAGTGCATTATCTGGACTGAGAGAGTAAAAATGACTTTTATGTCTGCTTGAATCATGCTGTTTTTAAGATTTCTTTTTGGGTTATTAGATCTGTATAAGTAAAGGTTGCTATTAGCTGCTTTCAGTGCTCAAAGATGTATACACCTCTGAGATACTGCAATATTTTTGTTTGCAGTAGTCACCTTGTCTTTGCAGCTGACACCTCTATTTGCTGGTTGTCCATTTTCCACTGAGGACAGCTGCTAGCAGAGGAAAGATCCACCTGCCACTGGCTATCATTCCAAGAGCATGCAGCACAAACATCCAGAAGGTTCTGGTGCACTGGGCTGTGTCACCTCTGCACAGCTCAATCCTGGCCCTTGTCCTGCTCTCCCTCCCTCTGCTCCCTGGCCCAGGCTTCTTTCTGCGGTTCCTCCCCACAGCCCCATGGCTCTCCACAAGCAGAGGAGCTGCGGGGGGAGTGAAAGAGGCAGCCTTATAAGTGCCTCCCCTGCCCAAGGCCATTGGAGAGGCCATGGGGACATGGCAGTTGCGGGCTGGGGAGGTGAGGAGGGAGCAGCGCTTGGCCGGGCTTGGTGCCGTGCAGCTGGGCGCAGACAGACACAGGGCTGGCTGCACAGCCCTCACTGAGGCTGCTCGTTGTGGGAAGCTTTTCCCTCTTCCTGCCGTAAAAAAAGATGTAAATTGGAAGAGCGCAGCACTCCTCATAAAAACGCCGTGCATTTATATTTAAACACTGAAGTCACACCACTCCCTATTGAAAACCGCTCAGCTCTGTTGTTGCACATGACTGGAGCAGAAAGAGACCATTATACTCTGCAAAAATGTATTTTCCTTGCTCATTTTCCTGGAAACAAAACCTTCGAGCTCGGGTGGCACAAACCTCACCAAATGGTATTGATGAAGAGGGAAAAAATTGCACATGGCACCAAGTCACCAGCCCTGTCCGAGGGGATAGAATAAAGCTCCAAACTGGGGCAGCAGATGCCTGTGTGACACGGCGAGCCCGCCTTTGTGGGGCACGGAGCAGTGTACCAATAAAGCTCTCTCAGGCTGTTATAGTTGTGTTCAATAGCAATGACAGCTGTCAAGGAGCTCAGGGACTCGCTGTGATGCCTTCAACATTTTAATCACTCCAGGAAAGGCACGGGAAAACTGTTTGTGTTTTGAGCACCGTTATTGCCATATGATATTTAAAAGGAGTCGGTAATTGTTATTTACCTCAAAATTAGAAGGAGCTTTTGCTTGTTGTGGTACAGCTCTCATTTCTGTAAGCACAAAGGACAGGTCCTCTTGCATTCTAATTCCGTGCGGTTAATTGGTGATTTACACAGCCCCTTCACCACCGTGTGCTCAGTCCTCAGACGAGGAACTATTTTTCCCCAAGAAGCTCAACTGACAGATTTTAATATTCCATTAACTTTGCAGTTTTGCTATAACATTGCATCCCGAGACACCGGGGCACTTTGATTCAAACTACAGGAAATTAATTTTCTCTCTTTTATTATACCACCGGTAACTACCTTAAAAAAAAAGAAACTTTAAAACTACTGGAGACATGAGTATAATGTGTAAAACTGACAGGAAGAATTATGAATTTTATTTCCAGAAGAGAAGGAAGAGGGGGGTAATTATAGTGCTGAACCATTGTATTCAATCTGAAATTAAGATACTTTTCTAAGACGTGAGATTCTCAGAGTGAAGAAATGATGGGAAGTAAATCTTTGTCGTTGAAAGGCATTAACAGTTGTTAACCCCTTTCGCTGCAGCCAAAATGTTTTGACTGAAAGTTCCTGCAAAAATCACGAAATTTGGTACTGAGGAGATGGAATTTCTTCATCCTGTCTGAAAGGACCACAGCTCTTCCTGAGGAGACAAAAAGTATTGCCCCTTCCCTTTAATTGTCTCCTTCATTTGGATGGGTTCTGCTTCGTGGTCATAGTCTGTTATGGCAAAGGTTGAGTTACTTGCAAGTTATGGGAGTGTTCTTCACATGGATGAATTATAGAAGGTAGATGATGCATTTCTCTATAGTATACAGGCAGATGTTTTGATTTTTAAGAGTAATCTGAGTATTCCCTGAGCAGAAACAGTGGTTAAAAGTTAAAATATGTTCAAATTGAAGAACATGTTGTTCCTCACACACACACACACGGTGGAAAACAAACAAACATATATATATTACCATATATATATATAAAGTTATATAATGTATGTTTTCTATAGCTGTCCCAAATGGAGCTGAGAGATGCTTTGCCCCATTTGGCTGGGAGAGGAGATGTGGGACAGGGGATGGATGTGGGAAGTCGAGCCCACCACATGGACAGGGAAGAAGGAACGGCAGTGATCTTTGTGTAGTGCCGTGCTGCACTGATGCACGGCTCCCTGAGCTGAGCAGATGTCCATCGGAATAGGGTCCTGCCTTGGGACAGCGGTCTCAGTTTAAACCTCTTGAGTTTCTCTTTTTCCAGTTTATATTTTCAGGATTTAGTGGTTAAAGGGGGACAAGAGGATGGAGTTGGGGAAGCCTCAAGCAGTGAGAATATGCAGTAGTTTCTGAAAGGTGATAGTGTTAACTGTATTACTGGCATCATGGAAACACATTTGGGAGGATTTAAATTTCTTTGTTCTATTTGATCTGTAATTTTAAATCAAAGATTTACAAGCTCCCATGCATGGATTATCTTATAAATGGCATTACTCACACAGAGGCTTCTTTTCATTTATCTTGAATTTTAAGAGAAGGGATTTGCCCATTGAGAACTGTGTTGGGCTACAAAAGACCTGAGATGTCTGTGCATCTTTGAATTAGTGGGTGATATAATTGCTGCACAACTTGCAGCTTAGGATGAGGAGACGAGGAGACATGGCTGTAGCAAGGGGAGGAGCAGAAAGTTGGTGGTTGCAAAATGCTCACAGGTTCTGCTTCAAACAAAATGAGATTAACGTGGAAGCGCCCATCCTCAATAAGAAAGGGAGATTGCTGAGGCACGTTTGGATGGGGAGATGAAACAGGAGTCTTGCTTTTGAGGAGGACAGGATGGGTTCCGGCACAAAGCAAATGTGCTCTCTCACTGCTGCTGGAATTGAGACAGTCAAATAGAGACGGAAATTACTCAAGGCTTCTGCCTTCTGTTTTTCAAAAGAGCAATATTCTAAGAATAGTGCCATCTTCGGTCTATCCTTATGGATTTTTGTCTTCCATCTTTACCTGTCAATGAAGAAGAGCTATCTCTTTTTCTTTTTCTTTTTCTTCTTCTTTTTTTTTTTTCCTTCTGTTTAGACATAAGTAAAAAGCCAGAGAGCAGATTTTGCTCATATTTCTGCGCCACCTGTGTCAGATTAGGGCTGACCTGGGAGCTGCACTCACTGCCTGCTGTTTTCACAGGGCTTTTGACAACCGAGACCTGCACTTCTATAGCATGGGTGAAGGATTAGTCACATGGAGAGGAACCTGCACACAGTAAGCGATGTGACACTGTTTCCTGCTGAGATAATAACTCCACTTTCCTGACAGGACAAGTGCAGAGGTAATTGAGATCTCAGAGAGATTAATTACGTGTACATGGCAGAGACTATGGCACTGGTAGCTTTGTTACCATAGCTTTACTCTGTGTGCTTCGAGGGAAACCAAGCAGGGATTTATGAGCTTTTCAGTAAACGAGCATGCAATGGACACATGTGAGAATTGTGCTAAGATTTGGTAGTTGAACTCTGGAGCTCAGAAACTTTTTCAGTGAACTCTTTTGCCCCTCATCCACATATTTTCTGTAGCTTGAGAAATTCTGGCTCAAAAGTGTTGATTAATCTGTGTAAATTCCCAGGTGGGAACTGACATTCATCCTTAACCAGCCCTGTATCCTCCTGTGGCGATTCTGTATTTATTATTGATAAAAGATTTTGTCTGTGAGGTGATAAAGGAGAGCAGAGCATACTTGTCATGTTTCTGTCACTTAGATTGGGTCTGTCAGGCCTCTGTGGTTTTAGCCCAGCCAACGTAGTGGAGAGGAATGATAAATGCCAACTGTTTCACAGTAAAGAAGTGAGTTTCGACTGAATTTGGGGCTAGAGACACTTGTTTTAGGTAGCATTTGCCTATCCATACTTGTTTCCCTCATAACTGGAGATCCATGTTGTTTTTCAGCTTCATTCCCATGAGTCGCTATAGTAAATTCAAGTGATTTCTGAGCCTTGGAAATTTTACTTCTCAGTTCTGCTTTGATGCCTTGTGAAGAACCAGCTTTAGCAAAACATTATTACATTTTTATCTCAATCATAAATCCATATCCCATTGGCTTCAAGTGCCGGAGCTGGCACATGCTGGAACTAGCGCCGTGCGGGCTGGCAGCGGTCAGGCACAGCAGCTGTCTTGCTGGTGGTGTTCATCGTACCAGCACTGAGCAGTCACAAAGATTTCTTTCTTCTTTCAATGTATTTGTAAATGCTTGCTGTGGGACAAGTCTACTGTAAGGGCACTTTGGAGGCTGAGGCTTTCCATCACTGGCATAGCTGCAAAGCCTGGCTGGGAAGCTGGGCTGCCTGCAGTGGGTGCTGCCTGCAATGGGAGTTGCCTGTACTGAGTACTCCCTGCAGTGGGTGCTGCCTGTAGTGGGTGCTGCCTGCAGTGGGTGCTGCCTGCAGTGGTGCTGCGTGTAAGGGAGCTGCCTGTAGTGGGTGCTGTCTGCAGTGGTTGCTGCCTGCAATGGGAGCTGCTGCCTGCAGTCTCTTCCCCCCACCACTCGCCTGTTGCCATGGAGAGCAGATTTTGTCATGCACACTAGTGGGTCCCGCGTCTCCTCTCTTCCAGTGTAATCTGCTGTCACTGCAGTCATCGCAATAACTGGGCTTCTTTTTTTTTTTATTTTTTTTTAATATACTCTTCTCAGTACCACATATCACATTGGGCTGCTTTGGTGCATTCCTGACATTAGTACCATGATGTGCTCATTTGAACTGGGAGACAAAAGCCAGATGCACTCTGCTCAAAAAATTGCTCAGTACTACTGTATGCTGTGAGGTTACTTGGGATGCATGCGCTAGTGTTTCACCTTTTGTCTTTAAAGTGATGTAGGATGAATGTCTTTCAAACGAAAAGACAGGCGACTGAAGAAAAAAAGGGGGGGAAAAAACAAGTAACAAGATCAAAGACGTAAATAGAACAAAATATGCACAAGAGATCTCATCTGAGATCAAAGATGTGAGTGTAATTACCATGAATAAGACGTGCAGAGCTCACCAGAACAGAATGTTTTGTGTGCCTGGAGAATTCTGCAGAAATGAACCATTCTGTGGGAAATCGAATGCTCTGCAAAGTGAGGAAGGGACGTTTGTTCTGCAGTGAAGGGGGAAAAGTGGAAAGCCCGCCGTTACTGCATTGCTGTGCAGCGTTGGCTGACCCAGGGCAGGGTGGCAGCCATCGAAGTAACTCAGAAAAAACCTCCCAACGTTTGATCATAAAGAGGTTGTGATTTGGGTGGGGAAGAAGTCGCAGACACAGCTCCTTATCCCTGGGAGATGTGTAGCTCTCAGGCAGCCGTTTCCAAGGTTAAATGCAGTGATTGTGTTACAGGTGCAGCTGGAAAAAAACAATTGCTCTGCTAAAGTAACTTAATGCATAGAGGAATTGTACAGAACATGAAGAATTTCCTTTCCCTAACGCTGCTCCATCAGAGGTTGTGAATATATCTGCGATTTTTATGGCTGTTACTCACACATGCCCACAGAAAGTCCCTATAAATTGAATAAATAAATAAGTTGTCTGGGAGAGTACATAAAGAAAGTTACAGTGACTGAACTGAGATTGCAAAATGCCAGTTCTTCCCAGGAAAAGATTTCACAAGCTTTATCCTGGTCACATATAACAGAATATTGATTGATTTCCAGTGGAACCAGTCTAGATTTGATCCTTTCCTGAGAACACGTCTGGATGCTGGTCAGTCCTCGCTGTGTTCCAGAAAACGTGCCTTCTCCATGACTGTCTCAAGCATGAGGAGAGTGTGGAAACCCAAGGAGACTTGAGTGTGTTTGCTATTTTTATACCTCTCTTTGTATTGGCATGATGAACCAGATTCAGACACAGGTCCACATGTCAGTCTTGTTTCCACTTGGAAGAAGGGAAGAAAAGGAAAGTGTGTATGCTGAGCCTGCTGCCACTGCTTATTTTCTCAGAAACATTGCTGGAACTGCGTTGAGCATAGAGATTTGTATGGTTTTTGTGTTGTTGTTTTGTCTGGTGTAGGCTGATCAGGTGTAATCTGATTCTGCTGCACGTGAGCATTTTGCAAGTACTGTAGAATTTTTATGCTATCATAATGCATTTATAAACATATCATTTTCACCAGGCAAAAAGATAGCTTACTTGGACGAGAAGTTGCACAGCTTCTTCTGTTCTCGTTAGCACAACAGACACAGTTGTATCTTCCATCACGTTCTCGTGGTCTTTCTGAAACAGAGGTATAGAGATTCAGTTGAGACAAGATTTTGTCCTTATGCAGGAGATACTACTTCACAGACAGAGCACTGTTAAGTCTTTAGTCCAGGATGATTTATGATTTGTCATCTTAAGATCACCAGGTGCTGTCAGATCACAGACAGGGGACAGTTAATTCTGCGATGTGTACTGTTGTTTCTGTTCTGTGAGCTTTGGCTTGGGCTTCCATGCTATATGGAATCAGTAAACTCACTCAAAAAATGACTAATGTGTGTCTATATATATATAAACGTATATATATATATATTTAGCTTGATGGTCTCAATCATGTTCACAAATCCTTTTGAAATAACAAGTGTACTCATGTTTCTGGGCAGCCCGCTTTAGATGTCCCTGTTGCAGCTGGAGCATTGGTCAGGATGAGCTCCACAGGTCTCTTCCAATTTCAGTCCTTCTACGGTTCTGTACTCGGAGCTCCTCAGTCTCTTTATTTGGATTCAGATGATATAACAATAGAAACCCCTGTCTCATTTTATTCTATAAATGGGTTCCATTCTACAAAATGAACTCAACAGGAATGGTGATCACAAATTTTGTACGTGTCTAATATATTTAGTTATTTTCATTAGATAATGTTATGGGCTCTGGTTCAACTAAGTACTTAAATGCCAAAGACAGGCACACGAATAATCCCAAGGAAGTCAAGAGAGGTGCTTTAATAGTGAATACTTAAGCCTAAGTGCTTGGCTGAATAAGAGCCATACTCTTGATTTTCATTAAAACAGTACCGAGAAGAGCATGTACGTAGTTTGTGCAGCAGAGAGAAGGGCATTAATTGCATGTGAGTCTCTACCTTCTACCATAGCTTTTGAAATTCTGACACTTGTTCTGTAAGTGATGCTGAAAGGCATTGGCTTATCTCTGAAAACCCAATTCACAATTGCTGAGCAATGAAGTAAGCTGGACGTGGCACTTGAAAAATATTTTGGTCTGCCTTCTCCCTAGGACTGAAGCCTTCCTTGTGATTCCAGCAGTGAAGGAGTTTTAGGGTGGGCGTAAAGGCCACGCAAAGCTTAGTTTAAGCGGGAGTCAGACCCAGAGTGTGTATATCAAGGACTATTTAAATTACACATTCAGTGCTGCTCACGACTTTTGCAGAATTGTAGAGCATGTTAGAAATAAAATACTGCTTACAAAAGGGACTTATGTTTTCCATTCCTCTGAAAAAGAAATAAGGAGGAAAACATATCTGTGCCTGTTCAAAGGCTGCCCAAGGACAGCTTTCATTCTTTGTGACCCACTTATATAAACGGCTTCCACGGGAACTCTTCAGACAGTTATACTTTAAAAAAAAAAGAAAAGAAAAAGCCTGATCAGTGCGTCTAATCTTCAGCCTGAGAACAGATCCAGGCTGGAAGCCATTGATAAATATCTTGCATCTCCAGCTGCCCTTGCAAAAATTACACAGAGAAAGAGATGAGCAGTATTGGAAATGAGAAATTAATTCTATCCCTGTAAATATCGCATAGCACAGTTAAAGATCCTTTTGTTTTTAAAAACTAGGTCGCTGAGTTTTAGTTTCAGCCAGCACAGGCTGACCTATTGCACTCATGTCATCTTTCTCCAGTCATGTTTTTTAGGGCACAGTGTGAGTACTCTGGGTGTTCTGTTGGTATTGCCAGGCCTCCCAGAGCCCTCCTGGAAGCAGTGCTCCCACTGGATTTCATGACCACACCAGAGACAGCGCCCAGGCACGTGCATGAACAAGGTGATGCTTACTGGAGGCTTATCAGACAGGAACCCCATCACCCCTGGTAGCTTACTGTGAGGCAGGTGGGCAGCACTGATGGGCCTCAACCTGCCCTGCAGCACAAATCTTTGCCAGATCCGAGCCTTCTGCCTTACTCAGAACAGAGATTGTTGGTAAACGAAACCTGTGAGGTTGTTGTATCCTACCCAAGAACCAAATCAGTACGTGCTTTGTGGGAAGATAACAAAGCTTTTTCTTACATCTTTTCACATTACTTCTGTGCACCGTTTGACACTATTTGAGGAACGTGCAGTGGGCAGGATCTGGGGGCGTGTGGTATATCTGTTTGCAACTCCCAGAACTTCCAGAAAGGAAAGAAAGACAGCACAAAGCTCTAGTGAGCTCCAGGCGGTAGTACTGCATGTCCACAGAGAGGTCGTACATAACAGAAAAAGCCTTTTGTGGGAACTGGAGAAATGTGGAGCGCCAGAGGGTTAGTTGCAGTAAAATGTGGCAAAATGTGAGTCCTTTTGGGCTTTTTGTAGTCAGTGACTAAACTAGCAGCAAACATGTTTGATGGTGTTGTTTCCTAAGGAAGAAGAAAACAGAAACTAATGAAGTTTGCTGTAGTTGATTGTGATTTGAAGAAGTTAAGATATTCACCATCCACTGTAGTAATTCCCTGGATACTATGTCATGTTAGGTCTACCAGAATGAAAAATAGATTAAAAAAATCAGTTTTATCTTGATACAAGCCCTGAATTCTTGTTGTTCCCATCATATGAATATTGAGTCATTGATATTTTATATGTCACACGGAGTGGTTGAGATATCAGAGAAGCAGATGATTTGCATAAGCATCCCAGAGGCATTTTTGGCTGTCTAGCATGCAGAAGATTTAGCCTGTTGCCTTTACCCAGAGTCTGCTGTAATGCTGCATGCCAGAGATGATAATTCATTTTGAGAAACGTGATCAGAAGAGCCCTTATGGAGGTGTGACAGATGCAGCTGTAGCCATCACGTGAAGTACTTTCCCGTAACCTGAAAAGTGTATCTCCTGATTTTCTTTCTTGATGACTTTTTTAGGCATTGTTTAATTGAAGCCGTTGCACACAATGAAATGCCTAAAAGAGCAAGGGGATAAAAAGGTTAAAGTGCCCACAGTCATAGTTTCAGGACTTAATTGGACACTAGCGACTCAACTAGGAGCATTCCTCCAAAGAATGCCGGAGTTCTTGTAGGCTTCAAACAATGGAGATGCGTGGGTTGATGCCATCTGCAGCCTAGGGCTCGTGGAACAAAAAGATGTTTGAAGAAGAGGGAAATTCTCAGAGATATGGTAGAATGGGAATGATCTGAAAGTAATCAATCATTACGGTGACATAAATCACAACACACAACAGCCCACAGCCAGAAGATGTCAAATACCGCCTGCGGCGCGTCAGTCTCTCTGGCATCATCACTTTTGTGTGCCGTGCCACTGCTTTTTTGTGGGCCATCAATTTTGTTGGGTGATGAAATGCGAGAATGCTGCTAGTCCTCCTTCCTCGCTAATGCAAGCTTTATGATTGCGCACCCTAACGTGCACTTAAGGCGCATTCATCCTTTGACCCGAACTAACAATCAATTGTGAACTGGGTGCCAAATCCACCAGATGTTGCTTGATCTCATAATTACGTTAGTGCCATTGCTCCAGCGCAACAGCATCAAAACAGTACCAGCCAATCTGGGGCACAAAGAGACTCTGCAACTCTCATGTGGTCATCTGGTTCACGCCTGACATTTTTGCCTAAAGCTCTCAGATGTTAAACTTAATTTTCCTTCCTTGATTATAAGCAAAATGATCTGTGCACGATATTAAAAAAACATTTATCAGCTGGAAAACAGTAAAAGGCATGGCATAAACTCATATAAATGTTAATGAAAGGCAGACAAAATTAAGCAATATTATTGTGTTCTTCAAGCTCTTCCACTCTTTAACTTAAAAGAAGATCTGGTAGGGGAAATTGGAACAGTTTGAGGATAAGCACAGAAAGCATTGTTTTGAAATTTACTCTCATTCTTCTTGTGGTTCCGAGCACTGTCTCAAGTTCTGCTAAATGGAGCAAGCATAGTTCTCCTTTAACTCATTCCAATATCGATAAACAGGTCAATAAAAATCACGGATCCCTTAATTCTGATAGAATGGCTCTATCTTCCTGCGGTTGCCTATAAAAAGAAGCTTGACCTACCAGCTGCATAGCTCCGACCAAGAAAGTCTACTGAGTGCTAAAGCATGGACTGTGGCGGTTGTGTGATGGGATTTATTCCTCCAGCTTGAGCGGTGCCCTGCTGAAGGTCTGTAGGGCATTGCGAGTGCAGGGCTCCAAATCCCAGAGCAAACGTATCTGAATGCAAGTGGCTCAAACTGTTACTCTTTGTCTTGTGAAACTGAGCTGTCTAAGTGAAGCTGAAATATAACAAGGATGTTTTCATCCCATTTTTCCCAGCTCTCCCACACCCCAAATTGCCGCTGGGCCTGCTGCCCCTCTCATTCACCGGCCCCCCTTTTTCCGGAGCTCAGCCCTGAGCACTGGGGGCAGATGTGGGTGCTGAATGGCACATGGGACCAGAAACTCGGGGGCCCTGACTGCTGTGCTGCCCTGAGGAAATTTTGCTTTTTTTAAAAAAAAGTGAGTTCTCAGCAGCAGTGATGGTGTAATGGCAGCGTTCTCCTTCTCTCTTGATTGTGAACTATAATGTCTCAAACATGACACAAGGAAAACTGAAGCACAGGACAGTAACTGCCAGCTAAAAAGAATTTCTAAACAATACAATTTGGCTTCAGCTTCTAATATTCTCCATTTTACATGATTTTCACTTCAAATAGAATATAAAGTCACACATAAGAGAAATTTTACTCCTGTGCTACTACAGTTTTCAACCATAAAGGCCCTTGTAGACCAGTAAGCAAATATTATACCCTAACGTTTCAAATGATTGCCATCTTTATGCTTCATATCTGATCTTTAATAAACGTTTTACACAGCGCAATTATATTACGGGCTGTAGAACTCCGAGAATAATCCTGAACCTTTTAGCAGAGCTGGGTATTTTCAGGGTGCACGCACGCCTCACCTCTGATCTAACGGCACAAATCTGAAGCAATTTCCTTGAAATCAGTTCAATTACATCAGCACAAACCCTATAAAAGTGGGATGAGAGTCAGGCCTTTATTTCTTTTCCAGTCAGTTCTAGAGATATAGCATTTTCCATTTAGTCAAATGAAAAGAACTGTAAAGGGATAGAAGGAAATGATAGAACTAGATTTTATTATTTAACATATGGGGAACCTGGTTATTTTTTTTTTTTTTTACCATAAGCATATGAAGGAAAAAGAGCTGAAGTCAAATGGAAAAAATTCATCTCAGGTGTTGTGTCATGAAATCCAAGGAAGTGACATCAAAGATTAAGTCTGGTCCATTTATTTTTAAGCTATGGTCTTTAAGTATCAGATTTTATGTCTGGGTTTTAATGTGAATTTTAAAATATCTTTTTTCTTTTGGTAAACATAAAACTGAATAAGGATCTGAAAAACCTTAATCTGCCACCTTAGTACCAGCGTCAGATCCCCATAACCGGCACTGAAATTCTTTTTTCTTGGAGAAATGGCAGAGCAGAGGGCTCAGGGTATGCAGTGCCGTGGGGCTGCTGGCACGTGATTGCTCAGGGACAAGCCAGGGAAGTGCTGAGGAATGTGGGGATCGTGGTACGGATAAGACGTGGATCCGTCATGCTGAGTTCTGCTCTGAGTGCAACACCAAAAACCCTTCTGTGGGAAGAAGTTGACTGGAACTGCTGGAGTTTCTTTTCATGGGTTATTTAAGCAGTACAAGATGTTGTTAATTCTGAGTTTCTTGCATGTTATTCAGGAAAGTATGTCTGATTATGTAAATTAAAAGTTGCTGCTTAGAAATATTTTGCTTGAGAGATTGCAAAGGCAACACAGTAAATGAATTAAGATCAGAGAGTCTTGCTCAAGTGAGAAGATGCATAAGTAACCACATGTGTTGTTGAAAAATACATATTGTTTACAACGTACTCTTACAAGATCCTTAAATATTTCACTTTGAGGTTTGCTTGATATAAAATATTGCATTTGTTCAAGTTTGTCACATGGGCTGGGCTCTAAGCTGACTCGCAGCTACATCCAGAATAAAACCACTATGCCATCCCACTGCAATTTTGAATTTAATTTGGTTACTTTCCATCTCTTTAAGAGAAACAAGAGAGTTTTCAAACCAAAAGGCACTGACTGCTTACCTAATTAAAAATGTATCCATCTGCTGGTTTGGTGGCTGACTTGTTATTCAAAGCATGCGGATCTAAGTAGGTTGATTTATTTATGAAGACCTTATGACACTGAGAGATATGCACTCAAAAACATGTAAAAATAAATGTGGCTGCAGATGGGTAGATACACATAGATCTTTATGGGGTTCTAAATAACAGTGTTTTGGAAAACAGGCTTTTCAGGGAAGGTCCTTTTGTGACGGCTGCTCAGAAAGCAGTGCCTCCTATTTTACGGTGTTGGCCTGCAACGTCAGCGGCGGACGTTGGTGGGATGGCAGCAGAGGTTGAACCTTCCCACCAGTATCCCATTACATTCTGCTGCCATGTGACAGATGGCAGCAGAGGGGCAGTCTGATAAATGGTGTCTGACACGGAAGTGTATATGGAACAAAGGTGTGTCATTGAATTCCTCCCTGCAGAAAAATGGCACCCAAGGACATTCGCGGACACTTGCTGAACACTGATGGAGACCCAGCAGTGGATGTGAGCACAGTGAGGCGGTGGGTGGTGCGTTCCAGCAGTGGTGACGGGGACAGTGGGTGACCTCCACTGGTGTACATTTTTACAAGAGTGGCATGCAGGGTCTTGTTCATTGCTGGTGAAAATGCAGAGCTTGTGGTGGTAACTTGAAAAACAGTGTTTTGTAGCTGAGAATTTGCTCTATCAAATAGTGTTTTTCTGCTCTTTGTCTCTGTTGTCATTTCCATGGAAATAAATAGGAGACATTACTTTTGGAGCAACCTATGTACAACCTGTGTGCTTCTACGTATTTAACATCTAAAGCTCAAACAACAAAGCAGCCAGCTAACATGTTGTGTGATAGTTCTAGTCTGAATAACCTATAGTGCCTTTTAAGGTGCAGTGATTGGTTCTGAAAACTTTGTGTGAGTGATTGACTCTTCAGGAGACGCTACACTTTCATCAGTGCTTTATTTAGAGAATGTTTTAAAGTGAATTTTAATCAAAGGAGAAAATCATTATTGCTCACAAATATCATGTATCGGAACCAGGGTAAATGCTTTCTTCTTATATTTAATTTCATTGATATATTGGTAGATCTTCACCAAATTAAATTTCTCAGTAACTACGCTAAGGAGAAGGGAAACTCAGGTTCTACTGGATTCATTCTTGATGTCATAAATATTGTTGCAGTCCTCAGGTAAAGTTTATTCACCATTTTATGGGCCCTGGGAAGTTCCCAGTGTAATGAAGCCATCATGGGATTTCCATGCGGGGTGTGGAGCTGTTAGTGTTAAGTCTCACATCATTACTGCTGCAATTCCACTGGCATGAGCTGGCTTCTTAAACTAATATAATGGACTAATGCCCATGCTTTGTATACGATGCTGTAAGCAAAGCTGAATTTGTAGGTGGTCTGCATTGGCCACCTGAGAGGTATAAGGAAAGTGGAGAATTACGTGGCTGGGAACAGCGCTGGAGGAGCTTTATGGCCTCTGTTTCTGTTTACAGCACTGTTTCTAATGGGTCCTTCTCAGCTTTTCTTCCCTCCATGGGCTTGGCCACGTTTCTTCAGGTTTTGTGTATGTTTGCATGTGCGTTCACATTCATACGTGACAAAAGAGACAGAAACGATCCCTTTATAGACCACCTGACTACACTGATAGCCTAGCAGATGGAAACCATCTTGCATCTAACAATGAAGTTGCTTTCAGCAGAAATGTATTTTGTGCCGTACCAAGCACTGACAATTGTGCTCAGCTTCACAAAAATGCATTTCTCTGAGCCAAGGTCAGTTTAAACTGGTTCCCCAGTATATACATCTTTAAATTCCCTGGGAATCTCTTTTTATTTTCATGTCAAGACAAGCATGTGTGTTTCTTAGCGCCAACAAAGTACAGAAATACGGTTTGTATGTGGATTTAGCCAAGGAAGGATATTAGACCGAGTTGGGTTTTGGTAGGAAGCCATTTTTTGGGTAAAACTCTGGAGATGTTTGAATAATCCTTATACTAACAGATGTCACCACCGGGAATCTGTTTTACTTTTACAGCTCTTTATTTGAGTGTCTTGCTGGCATTTTTGGTTACTTTGGAACCGTGGGTGAAACTCAAACAAATCTGCGCTGTGCTTGTGCTTTGATCTGTCCCAAAGATATATTTTGATGAAAGTTCCCGATAGAAATCAAGGAAAGAAAACCCGTGCATTTTACTGTGTGCTCCCTTAGTGCAGAACCATTCTTCTCTGCTTCCATAAGGAACGGATAAAAAATTGTACCGGTAATCCTTCGCTTTTGTTTCCAACGCACTGCAAATGGCTGCTTTCCTGGTTCTGTGTGAGCCCTTGAAACAGGGGACAAGGGATCGCAACGGGTCAGGGCAGATGGTTAGTCACACTCCTCCTTAGAATCGAGCCCATTGTCTGGGCGCTAAGCAAGTTTTCCACTGCTCATTTCAGCCGCCATTGGGAACCGTGGGCAGCGTGGTGACGCGGGTAAGGATTCGTAATGCTGGTGGGCAGGGGGCCGCTGAGGGAAGGTGGCAGCTCTGGGGCAGGAGCAGCACTGTGCGGTTCTCCCCCAGCATAACAGTTTTCCTGTTTTCCTCAGGATACCACAAGAGAAAATATCTGGGAAAAGTGTTGTTGGAAACACCGGCTGTGTAGGTATTTGGAAAGTTTGACAGCAGAGCGTCTCAGTAAAGCAGTACGAGTGAGTCGTCTCTAATGGACACGGGGCTCCGAGGCAGAACTCAGAACTCAGAGGCGCTCCTGCTGCCGTGTGCGGGAGGATGGCGCGGGTTGGGGCTGCCTCCGTCAGCGGGACGAGCTGTGTGCTGCTGGGGGAGAGGGGGAGCGGGCTCTGCCAAACTGTGCCTCCGGCCAAGGGAAAGCTGTCTGATGGTGCCAGCGGTGTACTGAAATAACAGGAACTAATTTGTATCTCCTAAATTAGAAGAATTCTTAAAATTAGGTTTGTGCCTGAGTAGCAAGGGGTGCAGGCATGGACCCACGCGGGTCTTTTGTTCTGGTGTCCCCGTGGTGCTCACATCCCCGGGAGTGGGCTTGGCAGCCGACTGCGCAAGGGGCTGTACGAGGATATCCGCGTTTGTGACAAGAGCCAGCAGATGGGTATAAATGAAAAGCAAGGCGATGCAGCGGCAGCGCTGCCTGCACAGCAAACTTCATCTTATTCTCTGAACACTCCTCAGGTCAGTGGCAGCACAGAGGAAAACAATAACTGTCACCTTTTTGACATAAAATCAATCAAATGGTATTTTTTTTTGTTTTGTTTCCTTTCTCCCATTGTTCTTCATGCAGGTTTTCATTTCTATGTCTTTTTTGCTTTGTGTGAAATGAATCTAGAATTTGCAATATTTTGCGACAAAATCAATGCAGATACTGAGCTAGAACACATGCAAATGCATGTACTCACTTTGCCCAGCTAGAGGTTCCCTTAAAATGTGGCAAATCATTTATTAGATAATAAACAGCCATTCTATGCTGCCTGCAGCTTCTCTGTAGCAAGGACAGAGACGTTCAGGGAATGCATCAGACAGAGATAAGCCCAGCATTATTATTTCCAGGTTGGCCTGTAGACAGCAGGTATAAAAAGTCCTTTCGTGCCTTACAGATGTTCCTGAATGAAGCTGTCCCTCTTTGCGGGAGCGGCGCGGCAGACAGTGGCTGCCTGCGGTTCTCTCTGAGCTGATATTTATTCAGCACCTCTGTTTTAAGGCAGGCACGGCAGGCACTCATCTCCAGCCAACTTGTAAAGTTTTGCTGTGACAGCGACTGAGAGTCTCTCAGGAAACCTGCGCAGGGCTGAGCACAGCCCTCCTCCCAGGCGCAGTCCCAGTCTCAATCCCTGCCCGGGGAGCGCAGCAGTCACTCTTGCATTCACAGAAAAAATGCACAAATGCTTTCCACTTTTTAGCAGAACAAAACCCAGGGTCTTACATTTCATTCTACAGAAAACCAATCTGTCTGTATCCTGCTACTAAAAAATGGCACGCAGTAATAAAGAAGGAGGGGTTGGTTTTGTTCCTTAGCGTCAGCACAGAAACAGTTTCCTTCTATATGGTTGCTAAAATTTTGTTCATTAGTCTGGGTGGAGTATCGCAGAGAGCATGGCTCACTCAGAGCTCATTCAGATTCACTCTCTTGCAAGTGCCAGAAACGTTCAGGGCTCCGTAGGGAACCTGTCCCTGGTACAGCTTGATTGGTACCATCATTGCATAAGTAATCTCCGCAAAGATCACTGTCTCCAAACACACGGAACAGCCGTGAGTCAGAGCTCCGGCACGCTGCTCTTTAGGTTATTTTATCAAAAATACAGTTTGGAGACCTTGCTCTATAATGATCTGTGCATCCAAAGGCATTCCTGCAGAACATTTAGCAGGACAATAAAAATAATCCTGTCTATTTTATTATTATTATTATTATTATTATTATTTAGTAATACCTGCAGAGATTAATGGCAGAGAAGCTGAAATTCCTGCAGGAAAACAAATCCAGAACATTTATATTGATTTAGGATTAATCTATTCCACACGAAGGGCCCAGCTCCACCTCTTCAGGTTTCCTAGCCAAACTGCTACGGAAACTCACTCGACTTCACCTTAGACCAGGCCAAAATCTAGCTGAGAAATCCCAAACTGCGACCTTATTCTTGAAAGAGGAAAGCTACGTCCGTCAGACTCAATCGTTTCCCCACTGCAGAGATGGGTGTGTGCTCCTAAAGAAATCTGGATGTAGTTTGCAATCCCCCGCGCTCAGACTTCAGCCTCACCCTCCGCGTTCAACCAGGGCTCCTCCGAAACTGCCGCAAACAGCTTACCCCGCCACTTCTGCCACGGGCTGCCGCTCCCGCCGCGGTTCCTCCTGGACGGAGCAGCCCTCCCGGCCCCCCGGCCGCACCCCACTGCCCACCGCCAGCCGTGCTCCCCCACCGCCCCACAGCCCATCCCGCCCAGCTCGGCGGCTGGAGGCCGATCGCCAGTCAGAAGCACGGCTGCTGCGGACCGGCAGCACAACACCAGCGATGCTCGAAAGCCTTTTGTAATCATTAAGGGATCTGTTCACCTCCGCAGCTCTCAATAACCTTTCGGTGCAATGTAGGCACGCACATTCCGCTCTGAGTTGCCAAGCATCTGTGCTCGCACTGCAAACAACCTGCGGGGCTGTGCAGCTCTGTGCACGGTGTTCTCGGTCACGCTCCGACTTGGGACAGCTGCAGCTTGCTGCCTGCCCCCGGCCTGGCTGCGGGACAGCACAGCGAGCCCAGCCCTGCGTGCACTGCCGAGGTGGGTGCTCAGCTTTGCTGCATCGGGCCTGTTGTTGGGTGACAGGCTGCAGCACCCGGCTTGGCACTGGCTGCGTTTCTTCCTTTTATTCTGCACTGTATCTGAGCTGCTTTTCATGTTTTACAGTTTGCCAGTGCCCTTCAGTACTCTCTGATAGTAGGCAGCACGAACTGTATCACAAACACTCCTGTTTGGTCAGTGCTTTTGGTGACAGGATTTCCGTCTGGGGACTTGATAGTGGCATACTGCAATGTTAGGGATTGCACTGTACGGAGCAGTAACAGCAGTTGCTTCACTTGGCACCGACATCCCACAGCGTCTCACGAACGCTCACCCAGCCCTCCTCAGTGGCACTGGTTGGGGAAGGGAAGAGCCCTGCATGGCTGTCCCTGTGCTGCCAAGGCCTGGCTTGCGCCCAGTCAGAAGAAGCACACGGTCAGGCTTCTGCCATTAGCATAAAGGCTGCAGTAAATAGGGAACTGTTGTGATGGTGGTCACGGTTAAGAGAAGGAAGTGTCAATACGATGCAGTGCCTAAAGCTCGCTTGTTTTGCAGAGCGGATTCGCAAATGAGCTACAGATCCGATCCCTTCCTTATTGAGGTCAGCAGCAAAGCTCCCCATGATTCCAACTGGAACAGAACTGCTGGGCTGCTGTGGTGCTCTCCTCACTGGAATCCTGCAGCTTTCTGTGCTCCGGCAGCAGCTTCAGCTAACAGCAGCTCAGCCTGGGGAACCGCATCCTGCTTGGACCCAGGAGCAGCTGCTGCTCCCACACAGCTAACAAGGGGTTTGGTCAGGTTTGGATGGGCAGATGTGCTATGCTCACAGCTCTGACAAAGGTTGGTGAGCCCAGAGGGGATGGTGGGCAGCGCGGTGCCAGTGTTAGCCGTGCCACTGTGCTGGGTGCTGGGCATGCAGGGCTGTGCTGCAGGCACACAGCTGCCTCGGGCTGCAGTGGCCTCTGTGCAGGGGCTGGCTGGGTGCAAGCTGTGTGGGAGAGCGGTAAATGGCTCACATTTTTTTGTGGGAAAAAGCTTTTCAGAGGAGCCGGGTGCATTTTCCCCTGCAGGCTGTGGAATTGCATACTAAAGGAGGATCTGTGCTTCCTCCCCCCCCCCCCGCCGCTTCTTTTTCCTCCTGCTTTTTCCCCACCTCAGCGTGGTGCTGGGCCCCAGGAGGCCCACAAGCACACAGCGCTTCCTACCAAGGCTGTCACTTGACTGACAGCAAAAAGCTTCCGGGAGATGGACGAGTGTGAGTAGGTGGGCAGAGGGAGAAAGGGGAGAAAGGCGCAGTGTGCAGCAGCCCCGCATCCCGCTGGGGCAGGAAGGCGCCAGGCTGTGCGTGCTGCGTTTGTGGCTGGGCAGGGTGCAGAGCAGCTCCTTGTGCAGAGCTGCGTGATGCTCCAGAGCCCTGCTAGGAACGCTGTTTGCTGCGAGACCGTGCTCTGAGCACACCACACCTGCCAGCAGGATGCTGTGTGGGTACCACAGTGTTCACCAGTGCTTCGAAACGAACAGAAAACAAATGGTGAGTGAAGGGGAGCAGTGACCTATCTGTGATCGGCTGCCCTGCTGCTGCCAAGCACGGCCAGGGCTGGATCCCAGCGTGTGCTGTGGGCTGTGGGCAGGGTCAGCCCGAGTGCTGCTGCAAGCTGGCATGGCCGTGTGGGCAAGGCCGTGCTGAGGTGACCCCGAGTAAGGAAGCAGCAATTGTTTTGGGATGGCTTCTTTCACACCCTTCTAACAGCCAAAGTGCAGTGGAATTGGTTCAACTGGGGCCATTTCGGTTGTTACATTTACAGGCCTGTTTTGTATCGTCTGTGTTTATTTTATCTGAAAAAATCACTAAATGAAAATGGCATCAATACACTTGGAATATTCTAGAGGTTTCAAACTATGTCGTTTTTTACGACAACTGACATTTCTGTCATTGCAATAGAAACGACCCAGGCTTTTGCCACTCCAGCAGCCCCACACCATTTGCCCTAATGTGAAGGCGGGAGGCTCACGTCACTGGAACCGAGCACTGCCTGCTGTAGGGTGTAATAATAACGGAACAATTCCTTCTCTTCCTTCTCATTAGGCCAAGAATTCGCGTCGATAATTAAAGTCAGGAAGCGCAGAGTTTAACAATGGCACGGCCCTGCTGCTTCCAGCCCCCTGCCCCGACGGGCGCTCCCAACGTTCGCCGTGTGCGGGCCCAGAGGTTGGCGTCGCTCCCCGCTCCTCCCGGTTCCGCTCGCAGCTGCCCCCTAACAGGCGCACGGGGGGAGGGGGACGGCCGAGCCCCGGCCCGGAGGAGCCCCATTGGTAGCGACGGGTTTGAGAGCTGCGCTACGGGCATGCAGAGAGCGCGCTGCCGGGGCTCACCTACATTAAAGCAGTGAAAGGTACTTCTTTTTGAGGCGGAAAAGTAATGATAGCAACGTTACCGCAGAGGGTGCGTGGGGCGTCCGGCCCCAGGCGCGCGGCGCTCCGGCGCGGGGCAGCGGGGCCGCCGGGGCGCTCGTCGCGGCCGCCAGGTGGCGCTGTTGCCCAGCGGTGGGGCGGCGCGGGGCGCTGCGGGCCGCTCTCTGCTCGGTGCTCGCGGTTCCCGGGCGCCGCGTGGTACCGGGAGAGGGCGGGGGCTCCTCGCGACTTTCTGCTGTTTCTTTACTTATTTATTTATCTGCTCGCCCGTCCGCGCGTTTTCCCTTTTTCCTTCGTTTTCCCCGCTCGGCGCTCCTCGGGCCGCGCCGCTCCCGTGCCCGCCGCCCGCTTCGGCCGCCGCGCGCAGGGGCGGGGCGGGGCGGGGCCGGCGGCGCGAGGCGGGCGGCGATTGGCGGCGGGCGGCGGCTCGGCCCGCCCCCTTGGCAATGCCTATGCCCGCGCGCCCATGCGGGCGTTATTCCACTGGGATGGCGCGGCCGGGCGGCATGGCCGGGGTCCCCGTCGGCGCGCTCCTCCCGCTGCTCGTCGGCGTCTGCGGGGCCGTCACCGGCTCCCGCGTGTACCCCGCCAACGAAGGTGAGGCGCGGCCGCCCCGCGCTCCCCGCGCCGCGGGAAAGTTCGGTGCCGGCGCCGGTCCCTCCGTCCCGCCGCCCCTCGGGCCGCGCGCTCCCGGACGGTGCCGCGGGCCGGGGCCGCACAGGTGCGCGGGGGCGGAGCGCGGTGCCGCGGCCCCCGCACCTCTCGCCCGGGCCGGGGCCGCCGTCTCCCGCGGCTCTCCCTGCGCGGCGCCGGGCGGGTGCCCGGGGAGCGGGCTCGGCGCGGGACGGGGCAGGCTGCGGCGGGAGCCAGACCGCCCGTGGGTGCCGAGAGCCCGGCAACGCTCCCCCGAGCGTGCGAGGCGCCGCTTGTTCGCTGTCCGGAGCTCCGCTTGCTTCCCCCCCGCCCCCGCTGCCCCGCGCCGCCCGGGCGGCTCCAGCGAGCGGCCCTGCCCCGCGCAGCTCCGCGTTTCTTAACGTGGGCGCCCCGCTCCGAGCCCCTCGTGCGGCTGCCCGGGTCCCCGCGCACGGGAGCGCTCGGCTGCGCGGCGTCCCCGAGCGCGGTCGGAGCGTAACGCGCTGTGTTTTGCCTCCCCGCAGTGACCCTGCTGGACTCCCGCTCGGTGCAGGGGGAGCTGGGCTGGATCGCGAGCCCGCTGGAAGGAGGGGTAAGTAAGTCCGCCGCTATCGGATCGCGAGGGCAAAGGGGGTGATTAGTGCGTTTCAGAGAGCCCTAATGGCGCGATTACCGCTGATTGCGGCGGGGAGGTCGGGTTTCGGCCCGGGCTCGCGGAGTGAATTACTCTTTGTTGGGGAAACTCTATACTCCCTTCGGATGGCTCTGTCATGGAAGAAGTAAAAACCAAAAGGGCAGAAAAGAGGTTTCGGAATTAAGGGATCGGTTCAGGCACGGGCTTAGGTGCCTGTTTAAAGGCGAAATACCAAGGAGAAACGCGATCCGGCGGCTGAATCGGCGGTCCTGGCTGTAATTACTGCGGCCGGGGGCTGGCTCCGTCGGGCCGTGCTCTGGGCACGACGTGGTTCGTTGGGTCGGTGCCGCCGTCGGGTTCGCGCTGTGCGCGGCGCGCTTGGGCTCCCGATGGGTACCTGCGGCGCGCAGCCTTTGCCGTCCGGGTCTGTTCGTGCGCTTTTCTTACGGAGGTGACTGTAAGAGAGAGTCGCTCCCATTCCCTGCGGAGCGGTGACAGCAGAAGGCTCACCCGGAGGCGGCCGGGGCTCAGCGCGGCGCTGCGGAGGGGCTGCGTGCAGTAGGGCAGGGTGCCCGCAGCGCGACCCGCTGCTGCCAGCCCGTGGGATGCGGGGCAGTGCTGCTGGGGCTGGCGGGTCACCTCGGTGCGCGGTTAGAAGGGGCTTTCTTCATTGAAGAGAACGACTTAAGAAAAATGCAGGCGATGCACGCAACTCGTTAACAACAACAGTAAAGAAAAAAAAAAGGCCCCCCCCCTCCCTCCCTCCCCCCCCCCCCCTCCCCAAATCCTTTTAATATTAGATGACTAAAGCAGCTTAGTTACTTTTCTTTGGGCACCCTAAGCCAAACTGGGTGAAATATAAGTGCTGAAAGATCTGGACCCATACACAACAAAGTGCTGGGTTTTTTGGGAAACCAGTGTGTTTAGTTTTGTGTGTGTGTGTGTTTGTGTCTGTGTTCCTGCTTGTAATTAGAAGAGAGCTAAGGAAACAGCAGCGGGTGGAAGGAATCCGAGGTTGTGCTGGTTGGCGATGCATTATGCATAAGCTCTGAATAGCCATAACACGGGAGAAAGGGGGATTGTTTGGCTCCTCCATTGTTGTTCTGCTTGAACTTGACTACAGCCCTGGCTGGGGCTGAGCCTGGGCGCACCGAGCTCCGGAGCACGGGGCTGAGTGGCAGCCCTCCAGGCTGCACAGCGGTGCCCACCGGTTGCAACCCCTGGCCTGCACTGCTGCCAGGAGCAGCTCTGCCCTGGGGAGGGCCGTAGGGCTGCACCCCGGGATGGTCAGCTGTGTGGGCAGGGTCTGTCGTGCAGCTCTGCAAGGGGAACCTGCGCTGTGGATGAAAGTAGGACCCGACGTATAAGTTTTAATAAGTCGTTGGTGAATTGATGACCGGGGAGAGCTTTGCTACAAATAACTGTTGAATTCTGCCTTTCCCCTCGTGTCTTCCCTGAAAGCTCCATGCAGGCTGGAGAAGGAAACGCGTGCTCTCCTTGTGGACGTGACTGGTTTCACTAAACCTACATACGCGTGTTCTATTTTAAAGCCAGTAGTGAAAAATTTAAGAGTACATGGTCTGCTCTGAGAGACAGTGCTTGGAAAGCGTTTATTTTAGCTTCATATGCTGTAGATTTATTTCAGGCAGCAGCAGCAAACTCTTTCCTTTATCTTCCTGGGAAGACCCTGTCCTTCAGCACCAGTTCATGTGGGTGCACCTTCTCATCTCTTCCAGGAGACGTACCTCTGCACCTCTGCCAGTCCCTGAGGTGTGAGGGCTGTGCGAGTAAGAAGGGTTGGAGGTAAATGCCATCATTTAGCAACGACTGGCTGTAATCAAACGTAGAGTAGCCCTGGAGGAATTAATGAATTGCAGTATAAACATAATTAATGATTTTTCTCTTGCGTTTCACAGATGAAAAGCAGGTTTTGTGCCCAGAATGTTTTACTTTGCATCATTAAACCGTGAGAAGAGTTGAATTATGAAAGTTAACTTTTTGCTTTCAAGCTTGGAATTATGCCTTTGACTGCGTACTTGGAGTCACAAACCATTTAGAGCGGCTGGAAGCCTTGGGGCTCTGGTCGTTTTCGGCTCTGGCAGGGAGATACGCTTGCGTTTGGTTTGTGTGTCCATGAAGTAAGGAATGTTTCTCTGTGTGCTGGGAGCCAGGGCCGTGCTGAGGTCCTGAGCAAGGCTCGCTGAGTGCAGCTGCAGCCTCAGCTGGCTCTGTGTCGAGCAGTGTAGCAGCATCTTCCTTTGTATGAGCGGGGTAAAGGAAATCCTGTCAGCAAGTATTGCTTCCCTCTGCTGCTTCCCTTCTCTTCTTCCACACATGTGTAGGTAGCCCAGACGGGACGTAAGCAGAATGGAAACTGATGGATCATAAAGACAATGTTGTAACAGTAAACTAGCTCTGTGGCAGCTGTAAATTAAATAACTGTCTTCTTACTAACATTGTGTTACATTTTACATTGATAGATGGCTTCTTAAGATTTATTTTTTCCTTTTTCTGTGAAAAGTCATGGCATGCTGGGTATTGATTTCCCCCCGCCCCGTCCCCTGCGTCCATTTTAATTTGCAGTTATAGCTGGGCAGCAAATAAAATATTATTCTCTCTGCTCCTGGTGACTCATGGTGCTAACTGCTGTCTTTCTATAAACGGAATCAGCTAAGCTGGAATCTCTTTAAGTAAAAATCACTCTCCTATGTGCAATCCTTGTGAGGAGGGTGCAGGATCTTATGCTAGAAGCCCCTTAACTTTACGAAGGCTTTTGTTTATCAAAGCCATGGCTTCAGAACAGCACTTCTGGGGAGTCTCTCTAAAGTTTCTGCTGTTTTTTTTTTTTTTTCTTTCTTTCTTTTCCAAGGATGATTTTTCTATACCTTTTTTTTGCGTAGCACTCAGGCAGCATGCAGGCATAATCTAATACGTGCTGTCTTGTTATTGTCTTGTGAAGAAGGACTTCTCTTATACCAAAGCACGGCAGGGATTTTACTGGAAGTATTTTGCCCAGGCCCCTCTTCTTCCCGCTCCAGGAAAGCACTGTGGTGATCTTCCTTGTATCACATTCTCTAAAACATTCAGGGGTTGGTTGGTTTGTTTGCTTCCAAAGCTCTTGCTTATGTTTTCTTTAAATTCCTCATCCTGAAATGGTTTAGTGCAAGATCTCTTCTTTGCGTGTCTTCCTTAGATTGCATGTATCTTTGCTTCATAATTATGTTGCCTGTTAGTCGGGCGCTTCTGGAGGAGGTGCCTGAACTTGATTGAAGAGTGGAAGAGTTCTAGAATGTGGAGCTAGCTCAGTGTGGTGGTTGGAAGCTCTCAGAAATAACCAGGGCTGGTTTAGCAGTTTAAGAGCCATGGTGGTGATGCCAGAAATGTGGATGTTGCTCCATCTCTGTCATGTGATTTTGCTGCCCGCTGCTCATGCGTACGAAGTGGGGTTCGCGTTTGCTGTAGAGGAGGCACCAGGGCTGGTGTTGTGCTACCAGTTTGTGAAGTGCTGCACGTGCCCTGATCCAAGGTGGGTCCTGGGGGCTGAGCTGTTCAGTCTTACCTGGTTTGGAGCCTGCTTCTCTTCAGTGGGTTTCTTGTTGAATGTCCAAGTAGTTGAGACACAGTTCCTGGCTGTGGCATGATAGATGTGTTTATTTGTTTTTCTGCAGCAGAAAAAATGCCATCTCCCTGCTAGTTGTAGAAGGGCAGGTAAATTTTACTGTGAAGGTCTGTTGCTCCTTTTGAACACTGATGCGTTTCTCCTCTTTTTTCTTGACAGTGGGAGGAAGTGAGCATAATGGATGAGAAAAACACTCCGATCCGCACCTACCAAGTTTGCAATGTGATGGAGCCCAGTCAGAATAATTGGTTACGAACTGATTGGATTCCCCGCGAGGGGGCTCAGAGGGTATATATTGAAATCAAGTTCACGCTGAGAGACTGCAACAGCCTGCCAGGTGTCATGGGAACTTGCAAAGAGACTTTCAACCTTTATTACTATGAATCAAACAATGACAAGGAGCGTTTTATTCGAGAGAGCCAGTTTGCCAAGATCGACACCATCGCTGCTGATGAGAGCTTCACCCAGGTGGACATTGGAGACAGGATCATGAAGCTGAATACAGAGGTGCGGGATGTGGGACCTCTCAGTAAGAAAGGGTTTTACTTGGCTTTCCAGGACGTTGGTGCCTGCATTGCTTTGGTGTCTGTTCGTGTCTTCTATAAGAAGTGCCCACTGACAGTTCGAAACCTGGCACAGTTTCCAGACACCATTACTGGAGCTGATACATCCTCTCTGGTGGAGGTGCGTGGCTCCTGTGTCAACAACTCAGAAGAGAAGGACGTGCCAAAAATGTACTGCGGGGCAGATGGTGAATGGCTGGTACCCATTGGCAACTGTCTGTGCAATGCTGGCTATGAAGAACGCAATGGTGAATGCCAAGGTAAGATGAGCCATATTGTACTTTTCATTAGGGCTTAGTTGAATGCATAATTGAATTGGAGATGAGAGTAAATGGAGTAAAGCCAGTAATTAGCAGCCCCTGTGGGATGTGATGGGACAGAGGGGTTTAATGAAGGAGTCCAATAGCTCCAGGTGGCAAGGCTAAGAATTATGTAATGTAAAACAAATGATACTGCCATAATAGGCAGAAGGCAAAATGCATTTTGCAGCAGGCAACTAAATTTGCATTGGTCTGTGACAGCCACCAAAATGCGTGTGACTGCAAAGCAGCGCAGCTGAGCTGCCGTCATTTAAAGTGACAATTCTTTTAAGTTTCCCTCGGATAATGCAGAGGGGTAAGAACCAGAGTCAGGAGGAGGAAGGGGGGGGAAGAAAAGAACAGCAGCAGTTTTAGCTGGATTATTTTCCCCCATTGAGAAGGGGAAGTCTTTGGTGTTTAACTTGTTGCAAATTTTTAGTGCTAAATAACCTTTTGATATTTGACACTGCTGCCTTTGTTAAATATTTTCATTTCTCAGAGGGTTTCCATTGTCAGCCTAATAATGGAGGTGCTAGGATACTCTTAGAAATGCTAAAAGTCTGCTCCCCCCGCCCCATCCTGTGTACTGCTGAATTAGGGATTAAAGTTTATATAAAAGACAGATTATCCTAAAAGGGGGGAAGAAAACACCCTCAAAACCTATGTTCTCTTCGTCTCTCCTTTCTGGAAAAAGTAGTAGAAGGTTAAGGAAGGAGAGAAGAGTTTATAAATAAAATATCTTTGACCTCAGCTTCTAAACTCTTGCTTGTGTAAGCGTAAATGAAGATCAAATTTGAAATGCTTCTGCACAGTTCAGTGGCCTGAATTCAGCCAGGTGCTGAATTGAAGGTGCTGAGTTACTTAGTAGATCTGAACCCATGCTTTTGGAAAAGGTGGTTTGGAGCTCAATATCTTGGCTTCACGTCCTCCTGGTGCATTTTTTTTTTTTTCTCCAGGTCTTTGTTTAATGAGGACTGAGAACAAGCTAGCAAAGCAAGCATCTGACTGCCTTTGTGCTAGAACTCCTATGAGAATGTTGTCTTTTGAACGTCCTACTTGATTTCTTTTAATTCATAATCTGCAGTCAACATGAAGTTCATTACTGTATATTGAAATTAAGCTTTGGCAGGAAAAAAAGTACCAAGTATAAGCCTCTGCCTTCATTTGTAGAGTTTTTGCTAGGTGGAAAAAGTCTTAAGTGCTTCTTGGCAATGAAATTGCCGTGGGCTGTAGTGAGCACTGGGAGATGAATAGCATCATGAGGGGGCATCCTGGTTGGATAAATGACTGCCATTGGAGTTTTGGGAGGCAGAAACTTGAAAACCTGTGTGCAATTGAAGATGCAAACCTGCAGATGTGGCGCTGCTTGGGAGAGCCACGGGTGGCTGAGGAGGTGTTGCTGTCTTCAAATAGATCGGTAACTTCTAGGCAAAGTATCTTGACACATTAACAGCCTGGGCTGTGAGAGGAGGAAGTGAATGGGGGGAAAAGCATCCCGGTTTATTGCGCGGAAATTATTCTGCCTCCTCCTGAAGGCCTGCTGGGTCAGCCCCGGGTCACACCAATTGACACACATCTAACGCTTTTCCTCGCCAGTGGCCCGGATGCGATACGGGCTCATCGGGTAACAAGCACTGCCTTCTGCAAGGGAAGATGTTCAGGTTTTCCTGGTGGGCGGTGATGGGAGTGGGCTGTTTTTTCTCTTCGTTTTCTGTCGTTGGACTAGATAGCAGGGCATGTACCTGCTGGGCTCAGGAAACCCGGTAGCCTGGCTGTGCTGCTGGAGGGGGGCCAGGCAGCGTCACGTTCACAGCTGAGAAGGAAACTTTGTGACTTCTTGGGTTTGCCAGAGTCAGGCTGGCCCGTGCCAGTTCTTCTTGGAGGACTTGAGCCAGCAAGTAATTGGAAAGCGCTAAACCCATTTCATCAGTGGTTACTTGTGGTTTCCTCTTTCAGCGTTTGCCGTTCCCCAGCCAGAACGTTTCACCAGGAAGCTCCTCTGGTTGCCGGAGCCCCACAGTGCCAAGAGGCACACCGCTGCCTGACTCTGCGCCTGTGGCATGGAGCCGGCCCCTGTCCTGCCCTCTGCTGCCCCACAGCTGGGCTGGGTCCCACTTGGAGGCACTCTGGGTGGGGAGGGTGAAGTGAGGAGCATTCCTGTGGGTTTGGAGCAAGGATGGGGGGAGGAAGGAGAATGTGAGTTTGTGAAAGGCGATAAAAGGATGCCAGGCTGGGCCTGGAGCTGGTGAGAGGGTTCCACCCCAATTGTTTTTCAATGGGCTGACTATGGCAGGACAAATACAGGGAGAGGTCAGAGGTTGTCTGTTTCCTCATCCATCTTCCCCTGTGATCCTTGGGTCAGAGTTAGGATTGATTAAGACTTTATATGTTTGACAAAAGCTTGCTGGGCAGAAGAGGCTCAGGGCAGCAGAGCGGGGCCCGCACTTGTTGCGGAGCCACAGGAGACCTCGGCGCTCCCGGACTTGCATCCCCCACACGGCCCAGGGAGCTGGCTGGGCTTCAAGTTCATTCAGCCCTCTGGGTTTTAAACAAGAGATGTTTCCTTGAGCTGCGTTTAGTTAATATCTGGTCCGTGTAGGAGAAGCTTAATGGGAAGATGCTTCCCTTCTAAAGCGCCTCCTGCAGTGGATATTAATGACTCTCTGACCTTGACCAGGATGTATGGGGAAAAAAAAATGGTGTGTGTTGTATGGAGGTGTTTGGAAATTATTACACAAAGCCTGTCCTTCAGTCAAATGACTGCTGGGTTTTCTGCTGACTTTGATAATCGCCTTGCTGAACTTCCAAGGGTTCGTATGGAATATATGGAATATGTATGTAGAATATATATATATATATATATATATATGCACGTGTATAGATGCACAAAAGCCCAGAGCAGGGAGGGAAAAGGGCCGAGCATTTAATTCCTAATTATTTTGCTTCAGAGGTGCCACGGGAGTGCTTCCGCAGCGCTGTCTTGTTCACTAGAAATACAAGATGGGAGCGCTGATTGCTGTCTGACGGCTGGATGGGTGCTGTGAACTCAAACTTGTTGTGCGTCTTTATTGTTATAATTCTTCCCAGAACTCCCTGTGCTGTCCTTTAGGAGAGCACAAGTGTGGAATATCGTTGACGGAACTTGAAGCTGTCCCAGCCCGTGACGCATCTCACGGCTGAGGTGCTTGAGGGCAGCGTTGGGACATAATTTTAAGAGCTGCTTGCATGCGTCATTGTTATGCAAATTGTTGTATTACACGATTAATATATCATGGGTTGCGTTTAGTTCTGATTTCCTTATGATAACACACATCTTTTAAACTCAGATTGGAGGAAGGGGGAAACAAGCAGGAAGGGAGAGAAGGCAGATTAAAGAAGCAATAGACTGGAGCCATCTGTGATGATTTCGATGCTGTGAAATTACAAATCTCAATTTTAGACCTGCCATTTAATATAAATATGTGAGACAGTTGAGATTTTTACTGTGATATTGTAAAGGTTATGAGAGCCAACAGCTTTGTCTTCATCTACACTTGTTTTTTTTGAGCTGTGAATCGGCCAATTGGCAGAAAATCCAGTGTCGTTTAAAACGTGGCTCGCTCCCGTTCTCATCTCACTGCTGTTTTTAGAATTTTCCTTCTAACTTTGATAAAAGCATCCCTGAGAAGTAATAATTTGAACGATAAGATTCTTTTAATCTCAGAGGCTTTGAAGAGCGACTGTGATCATTGAGAGCAGCAGTTTGGTTTATATCAGAAGATTACAGTCTAATTATATGTATTTTTTTTTCTGCGATAAGATTTTTGGATGGTGGGTTCTGTCGGGGCGGGGAAGTGAAATGATTTGTGTGTGCTTTCCCGTTTTAGTCAGTCGAGGGTTTTTTTTTGTCAGAACAACACTGATGAACACGTTATGCTTTAGAGGAGCTGAGAAGAGGGAAGCTACCAGGAGGGGCATGGCAGCGGTACCGAAACACAGTCTGTCTGAGCCAAACTTAGCTGGTGCTTCTCTCTGTTCAAGAGCTGGTTTGGTTATGCTGTGTTCTGGTGGAGCTCAACAGGTCTTCCAAAGGTTGCTCCCACTATTGTTTTATATATATATATATATATATATATATATTTTGGTACCAACTGGGGTATTTTAAGATCCTCCATTTATGTGTCGCGCAGACTCTGTAATGCTTTCTTCCCCGGGAAGTCAAGCTGCAACCGTTATCAAGCAATGGTGCCTCTGTGTATTCCTTGGGGAAGGGTTCGTACCACTTCTTTCCAAAGTGCTGACAGAATTTCAACCCTTACGTGGGAGGGCAGAACCTGTTCTTTATTCTGTGCCCTTTGGAGAAGGGGCAGCTCAGTAGGGTACGGTCCTCTCAGCTGAAGAGAGATGAGCTGTTGTAGTGTGAATTCCGTGGCAGTTCTGGACAGTCTTTTGTGAGCTATATACAGCCTGGTTGGTTTTTCTTTTTGTTTGTTTGTTTTAATAAAATAAGGTAAACAAAAACTTTCCAGACAACCTGCCTTGTGTGTGATGACTCCAGGATTTAGATCTTGGCTGTGCAGGGGTTATTATCTGTCTAATAACATGCTCCACTGAGCTTGGTCTTTACTGCATTTGTGAGAAGTGATTAAAGAAATGCTCGGCAGTGCACTTCAGTCGTTGGAGGCTGCATCAGAAAGCCCCCCAAATTTGTGAGATGAGGATCTTATCTGGTTTTGTTGCATTATGCCATATCCTTTTGATATGTTGTGGGGAGCAGGTGAGGTCATCCACTTTTGTGAATCAGAGACAATTAGCACTCCCATGACTAAATGGACATTCATTTTATAAATATTCAGAGCCTGTTTCACCTCCCTGGGAAGCAAACATGTTGGTTCCCTTCTCTTTCCTCTCCTGGAGACTGAGGAAGCTCTCCCTGTGAATGGGGATTGGCAGCTGTCGGACGACTTGTCTTTTGCATGCAAGCAAACTTCTCATTTACATCTCTTGTATACACCCTCATGCAAAGTAGCACACCCATTTCACAAAGGAGATAAGAGCTTCCTTTGGAAATGCCAGCCAAAATCTCCTTCTGTTTATGCAGGGCTCAAAGATTTGGATTTTATGCAAATGATTCTGTTTTGATTTAAATTCTTTGTTTAAGAGAGATTGTAATATTTGCGCTGTGTGCTCCTTGTGTCCTGGCTCTCCCTTTGATTGTGGCTGGCTGTCACTTTCCCAGTCTCGGCAGCCCTCTCGCTTGCTTCCAGCTGAGGTGCAGGAAAGCTCCGAGCTCCGGACCCCGGCGCTCCTTGCGGAAGTGGTTGCTGGAGGTGCTGGCAGGCTGGTGTCCCGCCTGCTGGGGCTGCAGGCTCTGGGCTGCGATCCTCTCGGGGTATTCACCACTTACCTCAGAGCCCTGCTCGAGCTCCAGCCTCAACTGGGGGAGCAGTCGATGTCAGGCAGTGGGATCCCTTCTGACCCGTAAGTGTGCACACACGTGCCCCCGAAGCCTCACAGTCCGCATAGTTAGCGGTGCATTGGGCCGAGGTGCGCCACAGCCCCAGCGCAGTGCCTTTGGCATGGCCAGTTTGGCTGCCAAGTGCCCCAGCCCATGGCTGCAGCCTGGAATGGATGGGCCGGGGTGGCTGGTAGCACTTGGGTAAACATGCACAAATGAATCTGCGGTCTGTATTTACTGAAAGAGAACTATCTGTGAGAAAAGTTCTGCTTTCCTAAGCCTTGTGATTACACAAGGGCCTGCATTTTGTTTTATTTTTGGTTTTGGTGGCTTTCTGTTCTTTTTAACTTTTCTTTATTTCGACTTTACTTAAAATTGCCTTTGGCTTGAAATAAAGCTGAGGCTCATTAAGTGCTCCCAAAACACAGGCTTGTTCAGAACAGATTTGTTGAAAGGTTTATTGATATAAGCTAGAACACATGCTGCATGAATGTACCTTATTTCTTTAAAGTACCGTTTTTCATTTTGTGTCTTTATAAATCAGTGGTATGAAATTGGGACCCTGATTGTGTTGGGGCTACATCCTATAGCAAACAAAGGGGAAAAACAAGATTGTGGGGGGTTTTCATTTATTTCCCTTTTTTTTTTTTCCTTTCTTTTTCTGGATGCCCAATTAGTGTTTAACTTGAAGGTAATTTCACAGGGGTAGTAAAGTGCGCAGTGTGAAACCTTGTGGCATAATTAAACGGAGGAAAGGCTCTTTAAAACAACAAAGGAACGTGCAGAAACTTTGGTTTTGCCCTAATAGTCACCCAGAAAGAGAGACCATGCTGTTTAAAGTACAATATGGATGGGCCATTAAGGTTTTAAAAAAAAAAAAGTCATACTGTGCAGTTGCTGTTTGCTTTAGTTCCGTGAGTTGTGGGTACCGAGAGAAAACCCAGCTCCCAGCTCTGTTTGTGCTTTTGTTTTTGGGGGTGGGTTCCAATCTCAGTGGGTTTGTGGAGCTGCAGTCGGTGCCACAGGGCTGCATAGCAGCAGAGGTGTGCTGAGGGTGTGCTGCCTGGGGCCTGCAGCAGGGAGCTGTGCTGCGGGCAGGCTGGCACTGCTGGGCAGGACGATGGCAGGGGAAGGCCAAGTCCCAGAGGCACGCAGGGTGTTTGTGGCAAACTGGGCCAGAGGGGAGCTTGTCTGGCTCTGCCTGGTGTCCCAAGCACAGGACAGCTTTATTTTTTTTCCTCCCTCTCTTCCCTACCCCTTACTCATCAAAAGGAATTGGTCACCTTCTAATCAGCTGCCAGTCCTGCATGCTGGAACTCCTTAAGATGCCATTTAAATAAGGCGATCGATAGCTATCGTTTCTCCTTGTGCATGTGGGTACTTTGTACAGCCACAGTTCAAAGCTGCAGTACAGTGTCTTAATTACTCAGATAATCCTGTTTGCTTGTATTTTTAAACTATGAAGCGCCGGGTAATTATTCAATTCTTAATAGAAGGCAAATGGCAATGTAAACAATAATTAGGATGTTAGACTAATGCGCTTCAAAGCAAATTGGATTTTTTTTCATACCGTTCAGCATGAAGTCCCATAAAGCTAACAATTTAGTGGCGAGGAAACAAGATCCATTTTGTTCATATTTTATGGCGTTATCTCTCCATGCCTGGTTGCTGTGAGCAGCCGCTGACCTGCCGTGATGTGGCCCTGTGTTGGGCTGTGCTCCCATGGCTCCAGCGGGCCCATGGCCACTGCAGGCCAGGGCATGGTGTCATGGCCTTCCTCTGACTGCAGAGGTGGCTGCCTCCGAACCAGCTCTGATTTGACCTTCTCTGGCTTTGGAGGAAGGACTGCGTGCTGTGGTAAAGCTGCAGTGCTGCGTCTCCCACTTGGAGAGCTCTCCTGGTCTTCACAGCTCATCTCCGGTTGTACAATAAGCATAACGCAAGCTTTGAGCACTCAATTGATTTCTCTGCTGTCTGTAAATCTCACGGATATGGCTTATATAGGAACTTCCCTAGGCCTTAATTAAATCCTGTCATCGTATCTGTTCCTTGAGTTGCATGCAGCCCGTGGTTGAAGCTGATGTGGTGGCAGAGGTGTCCGTCATGCTGTGTGGCTCTCCTGTGCTCTGCAGGAGTGGCCTGTCGTGGCCAGGGCTTTGTCTGGCTGCTCCACCTCAGCACTGAATGGACTGAGCAGCCAGCTTTATTTTCCCTATTATCAGCATTAAGAAAGGCCGAAATGTTCTCCAGCACTGATGCTGAATTACAGGAATCGAATTACAGAAACTTAATTTTCAGTAGACTTCATTTTTATTCTGAGAAGGGGTGGCAGGGGATAAGCAGTGGAGCACTTGAAGAGGTTTTGGCGGTGTGATACTAGTGCAAGCTATCTCTGTATTAAAGCATGCACTTAAAGGGTGTGGATTTCTTTATTTTAAATCCCAGAGGCCTCTTGCCAGGCCGCACTGTAATGGCATTAATTAACAAGTCTGTCTTTCCATACATAAAACATCTCTGTCTGGGGAGCCGAGGAGCACTGTCAGCCTGGGCTTCTGTGAACTTGGTGCTTGAATTCATTTGTTTTCGGGCTTAAACGTTTCTGTAGTTGAAAAAGAGGTGGCTGCTTTGAAAACAGTTCCCCTTTGAAGTGCCCGGGCTGGCAGTGCCTGGGGCAGCCGGTGGGCATGGTGCCATGTGAGAAGCACAGATCAATACCTTCCCTGCACTGCTCCCTGGTGTGCAGTGCTGCCCCAACCGGTTTTGGGAACTCTTGCTCGCAGGGCACATCCAGCTGGGATGGCGTGGTCCTGGGCCCAGCCTCTTTCAAGGAAGGCCCTTGGAAAATGGGTTCTGGGAACTGATGGCTTTGGAAAGAGTTGGCTTTTTTTTTTTTCTTTTTTTTCTTCTTACAACTCCTGTAATTATGGAGAGGATTAGAGGGAAGGTGAGGAGATCAATAGGAGAGCACAAGTTGCCTGAACTTCTCTTCAGATGTTGGAGTACTGCATGTTGTTGAACTGCACCAGTGCGTATAGAAGATTTCTTTGGGCTTTTTCAAGAGACAAGTAAACAGAAATTAAGAAGCATGTGTGTGGGCAGTCCCTACTGCTTCACAGAGATGCTCGGGGGCAGTAGCTGCTGGATAATTATAGCAGGAGGTGCTTAGATACAGCCATGTTTGCTGACAAGCTGAAGAAGATAGTTCTGGCTTCCCCCAGCCTGCTGTGCACACCTCCAGTCCTGCATTGGTACCTGCCAGGAGCTGTGGCTGCTGCCCTGCCCTGCCCATGGCTTTCTGCTTAGCAAGCCCCCGTGCTCTGATGAAGCACCCACGAGGTCTGAGTCCTGAGTGCCCCTCTGCCAGCAGACGCAGCCCTTCCTCAGGAGTGGCAGTGGCAGTTGAAGTCTCCTGCGTCCAGTGATGTTCAGGCAGTGCAAGCAGCCAGCTGTCACCTGAACCATTCTGAAGTGGAGGCAGTTGCTTGGGAGGCTTCCTGTGGTCTTGTGCACCTGAGCTGCTGGGAGATTAGCTCAGCTCTGTTGCTGCTTCTTTCTAGTGGCTTTGGTATTTGCATTTTGCACACCTGCCAGCATCCTCCTAATCTCTGAAGTACTGAAACACAGCTATTAGGTTGACACATTTTGTCCACTCATAATTAGTTCTTGGATTTCCTCATTTATTTTTGTGGTGATCAGAAGTGTCCAGGGTAGAGCTAATAAGACAGCTGAAATCAAGACCGGGTCCCTTTACACACTCCACCTGCTCATTAATCAAGGACTGTGCAGTTAATGAGTACTTTCCAGGTAATATTTAATCTCAGAGTAGCAATAGTTACACTTAATGCAAAAGAACTTTTTTTTTTTCACAGTTTAACAAACTGAAGTTGTTCCCATGGCACAGTGGCAACCTTGTCTCATGCCAATCCCAGACACTCACCCCTGTCATGCTGACCCACATTTGGGAGACTCCTGAAGAGCCATGATGCTTTCAGTGTTGGTTCCAGTGCTTTAGGCTGCACACCGCTTAGTACTGGGTGGATATGTGTATGCACAGATGTGGCTGATGAAGCTGTTCAATAACGCTTTGAGGTTTGAAGGCCTGTTTAGGTAGGGGGAGAGTTGAGAGGAGTCAACAAAGATGTGAAGGCTGTGTGTATCACTGAAGTGCATCATTAATCACCTGTGAGAATATTTCCGTTCTTCAGGCTGAATCTATCCATGTGCAGATGCTTAATACATTTAGTTGATTCACCTTAAAAATTCTCAGTACCTCTTTTGAAGACAAATGCTTGGTACTCAGTTTTAACGTACACAAAATTAATGTATCCAGTGACCTTGAATTCCACACACCTAATAGCTTGGGAAAGAGAGCTCAAAGGGCTTGGGGCACTGTGAAAGCACCCATTTGGAGCTTTAAGGTAGGTGAAGCACTTTGATTTGTGAGAGAAAGAAGAAGAAAATCCTGGGTGCGGAGCTGGGGCAGCAGCAGGCAGACAGTTGAGCAGAGCCACAACATTGCCAATGAGAGCTGTCTGCCCTGGGAGTGGGGTGGGAGGCAGTGCCTGCTGGGAACAGTGAGCTGCAAGGGCCCTGCTGGAGGCTGAGTGGAGCAGGTGCACCTGGGGGCTGACCCAGTACTGCAGGGCCGTGACCACAGCGACGTGCCCTTGTCTTAGCAGGAGCGGTGCAATCCCAGGCGCAGTGTGACCTTATTGAGTATCCTGTCTCCTTCCTGCAAGGCTGTGCTGAACAGTGTCTGTAAAGAGCTTGTCTTTTGGGTTCAAGATGAGCTGTAATTGGTGCACAGAGGTGTAAGGAAGAAGGTCTCCCCATCGTTCTTCCCGTTTTGAGTTTGGTTTGTTCTTACATGTGAACTGAGGTGCTCTGTAGCTGGAACTTGTGCTGAGCTTTTAGCAGCTGCCTGCTCACTGTGGGCATGGCTGTGAGAAGGAGCTCGGAGCTCTGCCCACCATGTTGCTTTGCTTCTTCAAAGGTCACTATTAAGTCCTTTCTTGTGGTTGTGCGTTTAGCTAGCCTTCTGCAGGGATCATGGTAATGTGACCTCTCTGTACACCTGTATTAAAGTTTGGGTTAAAAATGCACTGTGGCAGAGCAAAGGACAGACATTTTTCCATGGGATTGTTGAGCTCTTTGCGAATGCCAAATGGCTCAGTTAACTCTTGTGCAAACATTGCCTTTTATTTGACTCTGTAGTTTGCCCTTTGAAATACAAACATATTTGTGTCAATCAGCAAGTCTCCCTTCCGGACTTCTGGTTGACCCTGCACAAAGAAATGTGACTGTGCAATTATTAAAGGTGAGGCGTTCGTTTTAACAAATGCTGAGTAATTGCCATTCAGTTGTCTCTGTGCCTCTGTCATAAATGATGGCAAACTACCCTTCAGCCAGCTGAATAACAAGGAAGATAGGTGTTTGTAAGGAACAACTCTTCAGAAATTTGCAATGTGTTGTAAGTATTGTGTCACAGCAACTTGTGGGTAGGGCACAGAAGAAGCTTACCTGCTTCAGCTTAGATTGCAGGAGCCTTATTTGGGCTTTTAAATGCAATTAGATTAAGTATTATAGCTCTATCTTTCAGACAGAGAGAGTTATTGGGGAGTGTCAGAGTACAACGGAGAGCAGCATTTGCCCATTATAAAACAATCTGGAGTATGTGTATGTGATACTTGGCAACTTACCTAGTGCTCCCGACGATCAAAAAGACCAAAAACTTGCTGTTCTCCCCCACTGTAGCACTGGCAATAATTGGAACAAGGCTTTTAATGTTTCCCAGCAGTTTTTCCGCAGTGTGTAGGCATGGAGCTGGTGCCCCTGAACCGATGGATTCTGGACAGGAATGTTGTCAGCTGCAGCGGGGGGAGGTGTGGATGAGTTGCGTAGAAGAAACACTCAGAAAATCAGACCTCACAGCTGTGTTTGGAGAACATCCCCTGTCCTCTTCCAGTTGTGTTTGGGTTTTTTTGGTGGTTTTTTTTTTTTGGAAGCTCTTTGAAGAAACAAAAGCCTGGTATAAAATTAAATTGGAAGTGTACACATTGTGGACGGTGTGTGGAGTTACTATATGGATGTGCGGCACCGTTCTGACCTGTCTTTTCTTTCTGCATTAACTCGTAATTCCTGCATCCTTCATCCAGCGTGCATATGATTTCTTGGAACAAATTGTTTAATGCCCTAAATTCAGCAGACATGAATCTTGCAAGTAGACCTTTGATAATAGATAAGTACAGGTGATAAGGGGAGACGGATGAATTTTCTTTAAGGGAGTGCTTTTCCTTTTTGCTTCTCAAAAAGTTTTGGCGAAAGAGTGGATTCTGATTTTCCTGTTCTTATCACCTGCCATGATTTTGGCTTTATTCCAGAAGGAAATACTTGAAATACTAGGCGGTGTCTTTTTTAACTAGACCAGACCTTGATTCCTGGATACACAGGCCAAAAGGGCACGAGGGCTGTGTTAGAACTTAGGGCTCTGCTGTCTTCAAGGAGTTTGAGTTTTGGACTTGCTTAGAGTTGAAGAGTTCTTGCAGTGCCTCGCTTCTTAAAGCAGAGGTGTGTACAAGTTTGTTGTAAAGACAGAACTGGTAATGGGCAGGAAATTGTGGGCTTAAGTAACAAAGACAGCAGAATAAGCAAGGTCTGAGGGGAAAGAAAAAAATCACAGTCACGGAGGTCTGTAGAACCAGTGCAGGTTGCCCTGGGATGTGGAATGATCAGTGCACTGGGGGATTTTCAGAACAAGCTAGTGGAACTTCTGGTAGCATGGTTTGGGTACGGGCTCTCCTCCTGCGGTGCAGGGGAGCAGACTGACCAGAGTGCTCGCCTGCCATTTGCAGTAAATGCTCTTGCGCAGTTGCTATGGGATCCCTCCATCTGTATCTTTTTGTAGATGCGACGCAGCCCTTTGAGGACTGACCTAGAAACAGAGACCTGGTCTCAATCTCTCACAGCTCCTTTCCCCAGAGAGAAGCAGTTTCAGTCCGAGCAGGTCTTGGGCTCTGGAGTTCTGTCCCTGCATTTCAGTGTCCTGTCTCACTGGGCGGGTGGCTCCCACTGACTGGAGCTGGAGTGGGCAGCTCGGAGGTGCTGATGCCTCCGCCACCTCTTTCAGATGCAGTGCTGTGTGCCTTGCTCTGTGAGTCTGTGCTGTGTTTGGACTTAATTTTGCGTTCCGTCCCACACAGCTCAGGTATTTGGCAAATTTCTCAGCTTGTTGAAAGATGGCCTCCTGCGTGCAGATGGCAACCTTTTCTGTGCACCAGGGTTGGTCTTAACGTGCAGCGTGTGCTCGCTTACAAGCTGAATGAACAGGTACTTGCTAAGGAGGCACTGATGCTCAGGTGTAGTCCTCCATGTGTTGGGATGTGGAGAAGGGACATTAAGATTGTTTACGAGGTCAGAGCCTTGCACCTCCTTTGAGTTACGATATCATTACCTGAGCTGTGGGAACCAAGAAATAAAACCTCTTACTGTGAAGCATGAGGAGTGCTTATGACTTTGAAGTATCGTGAGGAAGAAAAATGTACACTACATCCTAGTGCTTTTTTGTTGTTGTTGTTCTGTTGCTGTGGGGTTGATTTTGTTTACTGGTTACACACAGAATAGATATGGCATTTGTTGAGGGCATTTTTGCTAGAGAAATACCCCTCTTATTAGTTCATTTCCTATTGGGTTATACTGGGAAAAATGTTCCTTTCTAAAATGAATAAATTATTCAAGCTTATTTAAATACACATGGCACTATTTCTCTCCGTAGTACCTGTTTGCATGCGAGTCCAGTTCCTTTTATTACGCTACATTCTGCTTCTCATCCTTGGACACTATTTCTGCCCTGTTGTAAAGGGCGTTACTGTCTTTGACCAGATGAGTGGTTGCATTAAAGTGTTGTTTGAATGGAACATAAATCACTGAAGCAGTATTGATTAAGCTGATCATTCTCAAATAAGCTCTAGCTGCTCTCGTCTGTTCTTGTCCTGAAAGCCGCTAGCAGGTTTTCAACAACTGAAAGCAGTTGACATCTGTATGCCCTATAGTTAGGGATCTATCAAAAGCTGTTTTGGCAGTTGTAATGTCATCCTTTATAGGTACTTGTCTCATAAGTCAATTTTGTGAAATTAGATAGCGCTATTACAAGGTTAGGTATCTGCAGATGTGGAAGGAGTTTAAAAGTCGTCGATAACAGAGAAAAATGTGTGGGTGTAAAAACTGGAATGAATGTGGGGTATCAGGACAAACAGATGCATTGCAGGTAGCAGGAGATGTAGTAAAGACTGTCCCAGGAGAAACTGGGGGAAAACTGCCGTGGCAAAAAGCAGTAAACCAGCATTTGTCAAAGTTAACTTTCATTTTCTTCAGAAAATGGATTTTGTGGTCTTGTTGGCTACTGTTATGTCAATAACTTGCATCAAAACTTCCTCAAGTCAGAACATCTGTTGCGGCCAATGGAAAGACTCCCCTTGACTTTAATGTGCTTTGGACCAGTCCCAAAATGCAAATAGTTTTTCTCTCATCCTTTGAAGTCTTTAACATTTCATGGGCTCCCTTATGTTATTGGTAATTTGCACCAGAGGTATTTTGCATGCAAATGAAATTTCGGCAGTAGCAACAACTGCATTTGTGAATATGCATGGAAGCACGCGCACACGGATATCGGTAAAGCAAGTTGTGCTTTTCAGCATATGAAGCTAGGAATTTCTTTGTAATAGTGGGCTGCTCATAGTAACTAGAACTGTAATCTGATGTGTTGACAAATACATATAAAAGCCTGCATAAAACTGCCAAAATACTTTTTGATAAACCTGCATAGAGCCAGTGGACCTTTTCTGCAACTTGTGCATGTTAATGCATGTTTTCTATGTGAAAGTGGCACTTGTCAGTAACTTGCTACAGTCATACATCTAAACACTGTAATTGAACCTGAATTCACTATGGATTTATTTATTTACCAGATCAAAGAGTAACTTCAGTCTGCAGCGCCGATTTGGTTTGCTCAGGAGCTCAGTGCAGGGCCACAGACGCTATTCTTTCTTTGCAATGAAGTGAGTTCTAGCAAGGTACGGGGTCTTAGGTTTTCATAAACCAGAAGAGACAGATTGTACTGATTTTAGTACGAACTTCTTTAGGTAGCTTATAAAGACTCGTTTAGAGCTGGAACAGGCGGAATGTGTTCTTTTGCAGTATTCCTCAGCCCCACGTGCCTCAGTGCTTGGCCTGCGCTGCAGCTGGGCTGTGCTCATGGGGACTGCTGGCCTGGGGCTGTGGGAGGGGAGAGGGGAAAGTAATCTACCTTTCTAATTGCCTGATGACGTGGCTAGGAACATCCTCTGCAGAGAAACTACACAGGGTGATGCAGGAAGCCATTGCGTGTCAGGGGAACTCTGTGTACAACTTGAAATGTAAAAAAAAATTAGTCACCTTTTCAACCTGAGGCTGTTCTGTGGAGCTGTTGCTGGGAGCCTGGTTGTGACAAGGAGGTGGTAGCAGGAAGACAGCTGTGGTCAGCAGCAGTGACCTGAGCAGTGATGGCAGCCCGTGGCAGGGCTGTAGGCCGGGATGAGCACCAGGAGAGTGCGGCTGGGAGCTCCCACCTGCATGTGGTTGGGTCTGCTCATGTCTATGAGAAAGGGACATGTGAATAGTGGAAAACTGAAAGGAGACTGTTGTAAACCAATGTGATTGCTCAACCCTGAAAAAACCCTGAGAGAAGTCACCAAAAATAATTTCCTGTTGTCAGCAGGAGGCCTTTAAAGGAAAGAGATGTCTTTTTGGTTCTCTGCGTTTATTTTGCAGTGACCTAAGAAAATTTCATGTTGAGGACAAGGGAAGGCAAGGTGTGGTGAATACACTGGGGGGCAATGTTGCCAGACATATACGTAGTGCTGATTGTGCTGGAACCTTGTGCAGCATGGCCACCAGCTACATAAATGGCAGACTGAGGGACTTGAACCGTTATAGATAGGATGGTTTGGTTCAAAAATCCTGAAAGGGAAGGAAGGGGAGGACATGGGGCCCCAGGCCAGGTGCTGGTGGAGGCAGGTGTGGCAGCGCTGCAGGCCCTGCGTCAGCCACCAGGCCGTCCTGTGCCTGCAGCTCCACCACGCTGCAGAGCAGCACCTGCAGCCCCCAGCTCCCAGGCTGCTGCTGCTGCTCTCAGCAGGATTTCTGCTCCGAGGAGCCAGCACCGGTGAGCACAGACCAGGAGGAGCCCGAGGCTGGCCTCTTTAATCCCTGCAGCCTGGGGCTCCTTGAGCAGCCCCTGATTGCAGTGAGGCAGTGCTTCCTCCTCAGCCTGGCTCCACTTCGCCAGCTCGAGGGGCGGCCCCGGGGAGGGTGTGGAGGAGCAAAGGAGAGACTGCAGCCTCCGCCCTGCCCACTGCCGGCTGCTCCCTTCAGACCCAGCTCTGGAGGCTTTCTGATTCATGGCCTGTGCCATTCACCTGAACATCCTGCCTGCCTTCTCTGAAGGTGAGTGGTGCCCCAGATTGCTGTGCAGCACAGCTCTAATATCATGAGATCCAGGGCAACCTCTGACAGGGGCTGCATGAGTGATGAGCAATAGCTGCTTTATTTGTGGTACAGCTTTGGCAGCAGGTATTGACAGAGCAGCACCTGGCTGATTTTTGAACTCTCATTGTCCAGAGTTAAAAGCTGATTTCAAATGGTCAGTGACATGTGGCAGGTAAGCAAGATTGCTAAATCTCAGCCCATCAGCCTGCCTTGTGGTTCTGGGGCACTGTTCAAACCATACTGTGATAACTGAGGATGCTTGAAGCTCATCCTGCAAATGCTCTGCTGTGTTCCTGACGCTCAAGGAGTTACCAGAGGGCAGTGGTACAGTGCCAGCCAGGGCCTTTCCAAAAAACCCACAACCCTAAGCGTGGGATACCGCCCAGTTAGTTCGTGCTGTGTAACCTAAGGCTGTAAACTGTTTCTTGTGGGGGCCAAAGTTGTCTTTGTAAAGAAATGATACAAAGATGGCTTTAAATATGCACAGCATGCTTACCTATGACTTTAAACACTGAAAAAGCCTTCCTTGTTTTTGAGGAGACTAACAGTGCTTCATCGTAGTTAGACTTGCAACATGTTTGAAATTTCAAGTCCCGGACTAGAATTATTTCTCAAGCCCGGGTTACATACAGCAAGTTGTAAGTGGTGTCACTTGGCAAACGCAGAAAGGGGGTCAGAGCAGGGGACAGCTGTCCTCCCTGGCAATGAGGCTGGATTCAGTGCAGAAACAGGGAGTTTACACAATGTTCTGTCCCTTCAGGGCTTGTGTTTTCTCTCTCTCTCTTTTTTTTTTTTTAATTTTTTTTTTTATTTTTAAACCCCCTGGAGAATATTTAGGCCATCATTCCAGGTTGTTGGTTTTTTTTTCCCCACTGCCTGGGAGGATGTGCGTTGATGCTTAAAGGAGAGTGACAGTGCCCGCTTAATTGTCTTCAGACAGACTTTGGTAATGCAGCACCTCCCGCACAGACCTTGCAGCCGGTAGCTGTTCCCCAACCCGCACAGAGACATGAGCCCAGCCACCCTCAGCACAGTGCGTTGCTCAGATCTCCTTTCGTGTCTGTCTTTTCCACACGCAGCCCTCGGGTCTGATTCTCAGTGAAACTCCATTAATTATGAGAATTTCAATTTGCTACTTAAATTTATGTTGGTGCTGATGTGAGAAGACTCGGCCCATATGTTATTAAGCTGGTTTTATGAGAGTAGTGATCAGGCTGCTGAGTCATTATATCCATTTTACATTTTGAGTTTTAATTGGTTTATGGAGCTTGTTAATTTTTGTTTAGTTTGCTGGTAGCTTATAAATGATTATCTTCTCTATCAAAAAAAATGCCGCCACTTCTTTCATCATTGCTTCTGTACGGTTTGACGCTTCTTACAAATATTCAGGCAGGACTTTATTCTAGATAACTATTACACTGCAGCTTTGAAAATACCGGGCAGCTTTGTTTTGGCTTGTTTTCCCCTCCCTGTTACCAGGGACAGATATCGCTCAAACAACATGAGTAACGATTGGAACTTCTCAAGAATCAACTAATGTGAGTGATAAAACCGCCCAGATGATGCATTCGTGAGCGGAAGTGTATAAAGCCACATGAGAAGTCATTATGTCCACATTTTAAGTCATTTGGTGGGGATGTATTGCTATTTATTTGAAATACCTTTAGTAAAAAGCTGCTGGGAATACACTGCTGGTGTGTGGTATGCAGGTGACTCTGTGTGGGGGTTTCCATAGGCAGCTGTTCCATGACCTTGCCCCACACGGGGAGTTTGAGACTTTCATTTCTGGATTACTCACTGCCCCTCCGTATTGTGCGATCACCTCAGCTTTCTAAAAACGCAGTGGCAAATCGCATTGCACTAATGGAAAGTGCTGTGGCCTAGAAAACAGCTTTTACTGCTGACAGAATGGGCTGACGAAGCCTGCGCTTGGAAGGTATGCTATTTTTGACTGTGAAAAGTGGCGCGTTCTGAAGGTTTGCTGAATGCAGTAATGTGATTTCATGTTCTTCTTTGTTAGTCATCACTAGCTGCTGGTAGTGGATGCTGTTAATGTTAAACATTTAATCAGCTAAAGTATATGTCTGTCTGCTTTTCTTTCTCGGAATTTGAGAGGATTGTTATCAGTTTCATGTATTTTCTAAAAAGTCAAAAGCAGCTTAGAGAAGGTGAACAGAGATCTGCTAAATCCATTTTAGAAGCCCATGAGTGCAAATGTGTGATTATGTGAAAAGAATTCAGTCTTTTCACCAGCTGAGGAGATGTCTGCAGTAACCACTGGCTTGTATTCTTTCTCCAACCTTGCCGTGACCATTTAATGAGGTCTGATTCAGACTAATTCCCACAATCTGTAGGTTTTATTCCCTGCTGAGGCTGGAATATTTGAATGTCAACTCAGACATATATTTTTCTTTTTAATTAGCACATCTGATTTTTTTTTTTTTTTTTTTTCCCCTCTCCAAGGCCACAACCTCTGTCCCAATCCAGGCAGGTGAAATTTCACAAGCGCTTTATCGTTGCTCATACCTCAAGCATCCGGACACACCTTTCTAATTGTCATTTATATCCGCCTGTCATTGCCTCTGGCATTTGCTGAGTTCACATTTCCATGTGATTTACTGCAAAACATTTTGTTTAACAAATCACCAGTGCACATTGACAGGGAAGTCCCCCTCAAGAAGCTGAAATAATGATTGCTTTCATATTTGCTATCCTGAGATAGATTCTAAAAAATCAAACTGTCAGAATCCATGCTTTGGGTTTTGCATATATGGAGAACTCTTGAAATGGGAAAACTCCGACCTTAAATCTGTGAGTGCTTTGAATTGCAAATACTTTTTGTCATTTGCTGTGCATGTAGCAGGGTGAACAAGCTCGGAGGCAGCACAGTTAATCCCCTATTGCAGGATTTTGAGTGCAGTTGGTTTCTGAGTCAGCATCAACCCTGCAAGTGTTCAGGTAACAAAGTATTTGGATGCTGAGACTGCTCCTTAGCAGTTCTGGGAGTGCTTTTAGTGGAACAGCCATCCATTCTGTCCTGCGTACTCAGCATTTCTGGTTGCTGTCTGAGTATCCTGTATGTTGCAGAGACATGAACTGTCCTGGGCCACCCCTGCCCATGGCATCTCACTGGGTATGCTGTGGTGGGCCGGAGTGGGGTCTGGAGTAAGTCAGAGCCTGGGCCAGCAGGCTGCTGCCTGATCTCCATGGCTCTGGAGGATGGAGATGTCATGAGCAGGTCTTTAATACCAAGGATGAGCCCAGTGCAAATGTTCCCACATGGGAGCGACCTTCCTTGGTGCTTTAAGGCAGTCTGGGGTAGGGAACTTCTAATTTCAACCTGGAATTTTCTCTCCCTCTGTTGTGTGCTCAAACTTCATACCCTTGTGATGTCCTGAAGTGACTGTGCAGGAGAGCAGGCGTGTTTGTGTATTTCTGAGTAATGTCACTAAGTGTTCACAATGTCAAAACCCACTTACTGTTGACAGAGGTGATTCATATGAGTCTTTCGAAAGATTGCTTATGTACCATGATGAGTTGGGCACAACTTAAAAAATAGCTCTATTTAAGTGGCACATTTGCAAAATGTAAGCAAATGCATAAAAATAAAATATGGTGAAATATCCATCTTCCCCTCCCCATGTTAGTGGCTGATCTCATGCATCCAGAGCTCAGCCTGGCATAGTGCAAATTTACTGGCCCATTAGCAGCTGCTGTTTGACTGCACCTTCACAAAGGAAAAATACATCTCGAGAATAAACTTGACATGTCAGACACACCACAACCAGCGCATTGCAGCCCTGCTTGTCCTTTACTGTGCTGCTCTGCTGCCCCAAATTTTCATTATGCACAAAATACTTATTTTGGTTGCTAGAAAATTCTTATCTGGGTGTTTGCACATGTATTTCTTAACAACTGAATGCAAGCAAAGGAAAGTTTGCAAAGTGATGGCAAGTAAAGAACACAGAAAATCAATATGCTGGTCTGAACACTATTATTCGAAAGAACAGGTTTTCCCATGTTTTCCTTATAGGCTAATATAGATTTTGGTAATCTAGTGATGCTGTGTTTGAAAATTGAAGTAAACAGTGGTCCTGTCTGGGGCACGTAACAAATCCATGGTGACAAGGCTTTGCGGGTGGGAGGCAAAGAGCAGATAGTGCTGCTGTGGGGTGGGCACCAGGGGGAAGCCTCTGATGGCCACGGATGGCTGCTGGGCTCTTCATGGGGTTCATCCATCTGTAGTTGCATGGTGCCTTTTACTGTGTGAAGCTTGACAGTCACAGAAACACTGGGAAGGCAGTGGAGCTCCTCAGGATGGGTTTCTGTAATTTGAGATGAACTGACAGATAGTAATGAAGGGAGAGGAAAGAGGGGGAACATGTCTGCTTGGCTGAGGTTTGGAAGCAAAGGTTACTCTGTACATCTGGGACTTATGGGAAAGTGGAATGTGTGTGCAGAAAAGAGACGACAGCCTTGCGCACCCAAGTGTCTGTGTCATGTAGGTGTGATGTTAACTGATTGACACTGCCTCTGTCTCCTGGGCTATCCAAGATGCAATTGGGATACTACTGATAGCATTCTGTTAATTGTTGAGGCAGAATTAAGTCTTGATATGATGCAGTGAGACTAGATAAGTTGTGCTCATGAGAGCCATGAACTGATAGAGCTTATCAGACCAGGAAGAGCGCGGCCGATGGGAAGGATGTGAGTCACGCGCCGGCACAGAGCGCTGGGGCCTTGGCCAGACTCAGGGCCAGGTTCCTTTCCCAGAGTGAATTTTTGTGGCCTGGATTGAAGTCAGTGGTGCTTTTGGCCATTTCTAAATAGCTGCTGCTTACCGCAATGAATTTCTTTATTATCTTGTGCTCATTTACGTATCTTGTAGATATTTGAATTAGTAGCTCAATCGTGTCAGCCATATGAGGGCTTCTGAGCCAAAAATGTGATGTTATTGTTAAGCTTATTTGCCAGTAGTTTTGTAGGAGGTGGATGCCTTTCCAGATTACTAGCAAAACTAATTAGCAACCATGTGACATCACGCAGCAGTGGGGCAGGAGGCCTTTCTGCATCCCCGTGGTGGGCACAGGCCCTGCAGGCTGGCACTGCCCGTCCCCATGTTGTGTCTCGGGGCCTGGCCACTGCTCAGGGTGGGGCTGGCTCTGGCACTCCATGGGAGCTCCTGTGTGACATGGGGCCCTCTGCAGGGGAGTGAGGTCTCTCATTCCTTCAGCAACACCAGCTGTTACTTCAGCTCCTGAGGAGCCATTGCTGTAGTACTGGGCTCACTGGGGCCCAGCTCTTGGCCCTGCAAGCACTGCCCACCACTGCCACTGCGTTATAGCAGAAGTCTCCCTGCTGGGCCCTGCGGTGCAACCTGCGCCTCTGCTGCTCTCCCTGGGCTGGCACCTCCTTCACGTCATTGCGATAGATGGCTCCCAGCCAGGGGTCCTGCTGCTATTTGTGCTGCACTAACTGCACTGTGCTGTGCTAACGCTGTGCTCCAGTGCTGCCGGTGATGTCTTTCTCCACAGGTGCTTCCCTCTCTTGCTTTTATTTGTTGGTGATAAAAGACTGTCACAGATAAATAGGCATGTTCTCACTTGACTTGATAATTTGCATGGTATTGCTGAAGGTGATTTATAATTTATACATGGAAAGGATTTGCTGATCTCATTAATAACTTTCCAAACATCCAGATAAACGTGCTATCTCTCTGAATCAAGTGAACTTGAAACAGCCAAGGTATTCACCTGCAAGGGCTTCTGGCACTCCGTTCTTTCCCAGACAAGAGGAGTTTGACAAAAGAATGTGGGAACTGCCAAAATCCGTTTCCCCTTGCAGCCACCAGATCACCCCAAGGTGGGAGATTCCACCTATTCTTGCTAAATTATTCCTCCCTACTGAAAGGCTTATTGACAGGAACAGACTCCCAGCTTCTTTGATTTTTAAACAGGGACAGTTTCACAGCTCCGAGCATTCAGCCTGTGCCGGCTTTTCTCTGCCTTCCTCCCAACTATCCTGCCAGAGAGCAGGTAAACAGCCTCTGCAGGCTCCCTTTACACTGTGAGAGGAGGGCAGAGGCAGCCCAGCAGATTCCCTGCTGAGCGTGCCAGGCTGCTGCCATGGGTTTGTTTCATCAGAAGTAATCGCCTCCACTCTCACATGGATGCCTTGTTATCTGGAGATCTTAGGGTGATCTGTACACACTCATTGCTTAATTAAACCTCACAATAGCTTTTCAGTGTTTCTGTTGTGAATTTTATTGCTGCTTTATAAATGCATAAACTGAGGCAGGGATATTGGGTTTATGCTTCGGGTGTCTGTGAAGTTGTACAAGTCAGCGAGGTGGTTCCAGAGGAACAGCCTTGCTGTCCCCTTCACTGCTGCTTTCATACCATTAGCTCCTGTGGGAAGAGGCTGTCTGCATGCGTGATCCCTGGGGAGATGACCTGAAATTTACTTAGCAGAAGGTGAGGCCAGATCTGCTGGAAAGCAAAAGAGTGATGTTTCCTGATCACTCTTGGAGCTAGGAGAGCTCCAAGATGCCTCTCTGTATATTGTCGGTTTTGTGAATTGGATATGGGTTTGGAGCAAATCTGTAACCTCATCTTCAGAATGGGATAAAAAGAGGCATCTAGAGAAATGAAATGGTGGGCGGCTTGAGTCATTCTCCTCTGCTTTCAAAAAATCTTTGGTGGAGAATCCCAAGTTCAAATAAGGTGCGCTTGCACAGCACCCATGTTGGGCACTTCTGAAAAGGTGTGATCTGCATAGAATGGAGAGACATACAGCTTGGGAAATTTAAGGAGAAGAGAACAAACAATGGAGCTGCTGTTTTCCTGTCTTGTTGAAATTAAGCTTCATCATAATCTTTGCATCAGTAATGAACTAAAAGTGGTCATGTGCTCCAAATAGCAAAGGGCAAAGAAGAGAGAAGCAACTCATCAATGTATGACCCTTTCTAAAATGTCATGGGTAATCAAGTGTGAAGTACTTAATGGATCATGATTTGCGCTGTGCTGTTTTGATTGATGTACTACTTAGTAGAGGATTGATAGTTTTTTACAGTGCTGTTGATGGGAGCCTCTCAGCAGTACCTCCTCTATTTCCTCTAGTGCTGGGGAGAGCTGAAGCAGCATCTGTTTGAAGCCATTGTGTTCCAGTGTCTTTATGAAACGGTCAAAAATAGTGCAGAGTTGTTATCTTGCTTAGACCCTGATCTCATCAGAACCGTCTATATTTAGGCATCTTCAAAACCTTTGTGTCAAGCAATTCTCTGGGAAGACAAAAATAGCTTTTATTTTTTTTTTTTAAGACATGTTGTACGGCCATTTAGAGAGGATGTGATGATTCAACCATATTAAGGCATCTTGCTGTAGCCCCAGAGCTATCAGCTTGAACTTTGTTCTGGCTGGTTCACAGTTAACCAAAGGCTAAAAAAGAAGAAACTGTGTGTGTGTGTGTGTGTGTGTGTATACACACAGAAGCTGTAGTTTCCAGTTGGCTGGAAGGACTTGGCTCCTGCAATTGTGATAGGAGTTCAAACAGTAGCAGAAAACATTACAGCTCTGCTGCAGTGAGTGGCATTGCACTTGCACAAAGGAAACGGCATTAAAGGATTTATATGCAGAATGAATCCACAAATTCTTGTCAATAGGAAATTCCTTGGAGGGGATTAATGTAATAATTACTTAAGGCAAATTGCAATGTCTCATTAGCATATATTAAATAATTGAAAATAACTTGTTAGTTATCTTTAACGCCTTAATCAGTACTTCTTTTTAGTACAAGCCTGCAGATGATGGCAGTTAGGAGCAAACAGATGTGTTAAACGGTGATGTTGGGGCTACGTGATAGTAGTTTTAGGCCTTTCAGTGTCAAGCTGCTGCGGCACTCTGTCTCAGGCTTTATCTAATTTAGGAAGTTTAATTGCCTTTTTACAGAGTTGTCAAGATTTAGGAGATGAGAGATAATCCCCCGCTGGCCGGACCGTGCTTTGAGATGTGGATCTGTGTTCCCATCAGCGCTTTTACACGGCTGGGGAGAGGAGCTTGTAAGCAGGATTAGGGCTTGTTAATGTGGAGATTCAAGGCAATTAACCAGCTTTCACTGTATATTTTAACACTTCACTCATATTTTTTCTGTAAAATCTAGTTGCTTAAACAAACAAACAAAACCATCGTGCCATCATTTTTCTTTCTCATTAAAAAAAACCAAAACAACAAACCTCTTAAAATGACTTAAAATCTGTTAGTTTAGTGATTCGCCTCTTACTGCTTCTGTTCAAGGGAAACTGTCAACTTGTTTTTCTAATTGAGTAATTATTTGAAACTGTTTAGTTGACTCATCTCCTAAATCTCACAGCTTGCAGAAAGGTGATTAAACTTTCAGAATTGGATGAAGTCTGTGACAGAGCACAGTGACAGCATGAGCAGCTGGAACTGGAGAGCACCTGGACACTGAGCTTGGTTCCGTGTTAAAGATGCTCTCAGCACTTGCACAGGTGTGGTAGCAGCACTAGGGTTGTCTGCACTGAACAAGGGAGAGCAGCCCGATATCTGCTTTTGAGAAGGTCTTATCATACCAGGACAATATCTTAATTTTTATTCTTATTAGATTCATAAATTAATGAAAATTTGAATGTTTTAGTAAAACCATTGAGGTGCTGGCTCCCCAGCTCAGCAGCACATCCTTCTGCATTAAACCCTCTGGGTGTGCAGGAGCTGTGTGTGCCTGTAATTCTCTGCTGGGCAGGACGTCCTGCAGCCCTGGCAGAGCAAGCAGCCCTTCCCATTTCCGCTGCCAGAGCGCTGGCCGCTCCGCCTGTCATCGCCGGTCCTAGCAAACTTCTTCCTGCAGAGAGCAGAGCAGCCTGGGGTTTTCATTGCTCGTGGAAAGTGCTGACTTCTCAATAAGAAAGGGTTTTTATTTTTTACCCAATCCCTGCATCTTTAGCTTTCTATTTTTTTTGTTTGTTTGTTTTAATTTCAGACAAAACAAAACAAAAGGGAAGCAAATTGTCTGTCTGTGGGCTGCTTTTCCTTTTACAGTGCCTTGATAGAGACCTCCTAGCATGAGGCTGGAAGCAGCTTGGGAAGGCGGTGCTGATGGCACTGATGCAAGGTCAGGGCAGCATCAGAGATCAGTGGCAACCATGGGGTGGAAAAGGTCTGACCTGCAAGGCATAGAAAGTAGGAAGAGCTGTAACAAAGATGGGTGTCACTCATGTAAACTGTTTTTAGTAATTCACATGAGTATTGCATTTTGAAGTTTGTATTATTATGGAGAGTTGTTTTAGTTCTTTGGTTATTACCTAGTTATTATCTACTTATTTAGTTCTTTCTTTTATGCTTTTTGACTACCTGATTTCCTTTAAAAAAAAAAAAAAAAAAAAATGGTGACTGATGGGGGAAAAAAAGTGGGTTTTAGCTTTCACAGTGATTGGGCTATCAGCATAATTGTATTCCGTGTGTATGAGATAGAAGTTAAATAAGGAAAGCCAAAACTTGGCTGCAGTTGGACCCACCGGGGTCTGTGAAGCACCCTTGTATTTGTATGTGCAGGCACCATAAGGTAGGCTGGGGAGAAGGTGGTCCCACTCCACAGTGGCTCAGGGCCCAAGGAAGGGCTGAGGTCCTGAACACCTTTTTTGCCCTGGTTTTTGCTGGCTGGGTTGGCTGCCTGGGAATTGTCACAGGAGACTGAGTTAGGGGGCACCTGTGCACGTTAACAGACATACATGGGTACTGATGGGATGTGTCTGAGAGCATGAGGGCTTTGCCTGATGACAGGGGGCAGCTGTGCACTGACACCTTTGATGTGCTTTGGCAATAGGCAGCTGCAGTTAACGGTCTGCACCTGATGCCTTTTCTCCCGAGGATGCAGGAGGAGACCTTGGATGGTGCTAGTGGCCCAGTTCCACAGCAGAGATCTCCCTGGCTACCTGCTCCTCACATCTTTCAGCTTCTGCCAGGTGTAGGCAGGTGAGCTTCCTGCAAAAACTGAACTGTCCAGCCACCATTCACTGAGACCATCCTCTGTCCTCACCTTGCCGTGGGTTCAGTCTAGGCTGAACCAGCACAAAGGGAAACTGCTCCAAAGTCCCGAAATTGTCTTTAGCAGGGCTGTTTGTGCTTCCGCTTGTCATTAGTACAATAGAAAAACAAGCTTGGTTTTGGAAGTACTGCTGTGCTCATTGGAGAGAGGAGTTAAAGAGGTGAAACTCAATGTGTAGAAATTGTATGGTTGTTCTTAAAAGGAGGTAAAACAGGCAGTAAAGAAATTGCAGCATGAACATCAAAGGAATGTGACCTTACTTGGAAACATTATTTGGTAGGTTGCGTCTAATTCTACAACCTGACTTGTAAGAAAGACTGAAGAGAAGGCACTTTTTTTTTTTTTTCCCCCTCTGGCTTCTAAGGATCTTTATTTATCACCCTCAGGGGCATTACAGTGAGTAATTAGATTGGACCAGGAGAACGACTTAATTTTACAAGAAACTCATTAATTCATCCTATTTAAAATCTTCTCATTTCACCCCAAACCAATTATGCTCGTAGTGGCAATGATCTGGAAAGGCATTGTCTCGTAGGCATTAGGGGGGCCGCTGGGGCTCCCCTGGCATTCATGTCGGGGAGACAAGGGTGACTCCCTTTCTTTGACTTTTAGGTCAAAAGAACTAGTCGCTGGGACAGCTTGACAATTAGAAAACCCTGATGAGCATTTGGAACTCAAACAGCTGTACAATAACAGAGGAGTTCATGGTGCGGGGCAGAAAGCTCATCAAAAGAGACTATCCAAACAATCGAGTTCTATAATTAACACACAAAAATCTGCTCAGAAATGGTAATAACAGTAAAAGAGAGCTGAGAAGATGCTGCCTACTTATGTGGCAGATGTGGTTTTGTTACAATCTGAGGGAGAAAATCCATCCTTTTAAAGAGCAGGAGGAACATTAGAGGGGGAAAATAAAAGTAACTTTTTATTCCTAAGGGTGCAATTAAAGCACGAGCTCAAAATATTTTCACACAGACAGGAGCCGTAGAAAAAATAACTGCTGACGACAAAGCATACAATGCCCTATCAAAGTATTTGATACACAAATTTCTTTTTGGACTGAAATTGGTAAGAAAAAATTGAAGTATTTTTTCTGAAATTATTTGCGTTGTCCTTCATTTAACCAGGAATATTATTCTTGGTTTTTTTCCTCAAAGTTGGCTCCAGTGCCTTTCCACCCGCAGACTGCCAGCGGCGTTACACACGGGTCCACCACAGCAAATGTCCCTGGCAGAGCACTGGCTCCTGTGGGCATGGGAGCACAGTGAGCGTTCCTCATCCACTGCTGACCCCATTGAGGTCTCCCCCGTGCAGGGGGAACTCATCCCATGCAGAACACCTCGACAGTGGCACATTCAGCACTGGGATTTGTAAGGGGATGGCTCTGCAGCCTGGGTTGCGTGTGCTCCGTTTTCTTGAGCAGCTTAAAATGCTGAAGAGGACTTTTCTCCTTAAGATTTTATCCTGAAATCAGAGGGGAAAAAAAAAAGAATCAAAGCTTATTTAAAAATAGTTTAAAAAATATTAATTCTTGTTGGTCGTGGTAGAATCAAAGTATGTGACTAGGACTCCAGCCATTATGAAATTCTGAAATTGCTGGCTGAAGTTTTCTAATGGAGAATTCAGCATTTGGCAAGAGCGCGCAAGCAAACTTCCAACCAGCCCACATATTTGTTTTTTCCTTTTTTTTTTTTTCCTTTTTAAAAAAAAAAAAAAAAAAAAAAAAAAATGAAAAGAAGGCCATAAAAACCAGAAAATCGGGTATTAATGGGAAAAAAATGAAGTTTGAAAAACAACTTGAGAAAATTGACCTGGAGATGGGACTGCAATTCCATAGTTGTTCCGAGCGCTTTTTGCAGCTCTGACGCGTATCGCTTGGGTCAGTTTTGTTTTAAGAAAGAAACCCCGTGGTGCTGACTGGCACTGCTGGACAAACACCCCGCCTGGCTTTAGGGGAAATGGAAATTAAATAGATTGTAACGTGGCAGCTCCAAGATATCAGCGTGGTTATTTCAAGCTGACGTCCATTTAGAATCAGTGAGATTTGTTCTAAAAGAAACTGTGAGTGTTTTGATACTGCAAATATTTTTCAGAATTTTCCTTGGATACAGTGCAGAAAGCCGTAACCTTGTGGCTGTGGGTGAGCTGAACGCCAGAAAAGATGTGTCTGCTTGCTTTTTTGTTGTTGTTTCTTTAAGCTAACAGAAAGAGCTAATTAAGGCAAAGCTAAGGAATTAAGCGCAGTTTGTACAGCATGTGTGAACTCATCTTCTCACATTGGGATCTATGGAAACCTGTGTAAGAGAGCCGTTCATGGCCTGCCTCACCCAGCAAGCCCTCCCTAAGAAAGCAGTGGGATGAAGATCTGCAGGCAGGCAGGACGTCCATGGAGCAGGTTCTGCACGGGCAGTGTGTTGGCCTGCTGAGCCAGGGAGCTCCAAGGCAGCCCATCCGCTGCCTGCCCTGGCTCTGCTGGTCATGGCTGTGGCCGCAGGGCTTCGCGTGGAGCTGCCTTTGCAGGATTAGATTTAACCAGGTGGTGATGGTGCCACCGAGCTTTGGGAGTAAAGACTGTTGTTCAGCGTGTTCTCTAATGTAGCTCTGTGCCACGTGCTGCAATGTGGTGAATCTCAGAGCACACGGAAGCGGAGACAGCTGATGGCTCAGTCTGTGCAGCTGGAGAAAATGGCTGTGTGCGCTTCAGAGCAGCTACTGTGCTGGGAGAGCCTTCTTCAGGTCTTGAAATATTAATGATTGTGGCTTAATATAGTAGAAAGCAAAACGCAGTGCTTCAGACAAAGGGGGAAAAAATCCTTGACTTACAGTCTGTTGACCTTGCACTACCCACTGCATCCATCTATTCCCTGTAAAGGGGGCGAGCAGAGGAAGCATCCTCAAAGCTGTGCCATTTTTCTACCTTTACAGAAACACACTGCAGTCAGTGCAGAGCTTGCCGCTGTGAGCAGCACCATCTCAGAGTGCTCTAATACTGGGGAAACACAAAATGTAGCTCTTCATTTAATAACTTTAGTGAACAATCATGCTCATATTAAAGTAATGTTAGAGTTCATGTGTTTTTCTTTGAAACCCTTTAATAACAGATGGAAGCGGTTAGTGTGCTCTCCACTTGGACTCTTATTTCCCACCCCTTCTCCATGTTTCTGTACTGGCTGTGCCTCTGGGCTGATGCAGAAGAGCGGAACCAGGACTGAGATCTCAGCTCAGAGCCAGCTGCTGTTCAGCTGGCTGCAGGAGGACTTGTAGCAATAGCATCGTTCACTACACATTGCCAATCCTAGCAAAGACAGGAAAGTTCATTTCCCTTTTTTTTTTTTCCCCCCTTTTCGTGATCCATTCACTTCACAAGCAGGGGCCGTGGCTGTGCCCAGCTGACAGGCTGTGCCCAGTGGGCTGTGCCGTGCTGGGGGCACGCTGCTGTGCTGTGTGCGGGCTAGCCTGGCCCCGCCGCTCCTCCTGCCAGCACTGTGGTTTCTGATTCTCCTCAAAACCCTAAGGCCATTTGAAGCAGGGCCAGAAAGCACCTTGCGAGTTGAACCTTATCTAATTGCGCGATGTATGTAAACTCCGGAAGCATAAATCTTAGTCATTTGAGCAATGTGTTTTTATAAGATTCTCTGGTCCAGTGGCAGCCAAAGCGAGCAAAGCGGGCCAGTCTCCCAGTGCTTCTGCAGATGGCGCACGGCACGTCATAAAGTTAGGGCTCGTTAGGGAAATTCCAGAAATGGCTTTGGTTAATGAGGGAAGCAACTTGCTGGTTTATAAATGTGTTACTAAACCCCTCCCCGCTCCCAATATGGACAGCTTCATTAAAGGAGGAAAAGGAGAGCAGCTGATGGAAGGTGAGCGGGAGAAGGAGCCTGGGCTGGGGAGGGCTGGATGGGAGCTGCGCTCTGCATTGGGCACGGAGACGGGACCGTGGCACTAGGGCAGTGATAAATGGCAGTGTGTGAGGAGGACTTGGTGTTAGGGCAGTGATCAATGGCCAGATGTGAGTGGGAGCAGTGCAGCAAGTGCCAGGAACTACCTTTCCTTTTTACATCTTTGCGTGCTGATGTGTTTTCTCTGTTGTCCGTAGTGCTGAAACCAAGGTGGTGGTTGGCTTTTATCTCGAGCCAAGGGAGAAATTTCTGAGATGGCGTACACGTTAGCCACCGTTAAAATGTGTTATTAATGATACTAATGAGTTTTTTCCAAGTGATGTAAAAGTACCCATCCGTGTAAGCATTGCACTTACAAAGATGATGTCATGGAAAGCTTGCCAAGCCACACATGGGACCTTCTGCCAGTGGTGCAGTCACTGATGAGTCCTGGCTTCGGGGAGGGGAGAGTGCTGCTGATTTCCTCTGCTGGGGAGCGGGAGCCAAATTAATTCTGTCTTTCCAGGAGGGAGATGAGCCATTTCCGGGCATGTCAGGCACATGGCCTCGCTGCCAATCGCAGTGGGTTCCTGTCCCATTCCCTCTTAAAAATTGGCAGGGTCTGGCTGTCAGCTGCCATTCCTTAAGCGGTCACAGAATAAAGCAATTGCACCCTTTTGTTGCGTGCTCTGCTGTATGTGAATGCAGGTGGACGTGAGTTAAGCAGCATGCAGCTCTACAGTAAGCACAAAGAGGCAGCTGATTTTCTGGCAGTGTCAACGCAAGTCCATAATTTTTTTTTTGCCATCTCCAAGCCAGCTTTTAAAATGGCTCTTGTTGGAATTAGAAATTGGTATCTCCTGACATAGGAGTACTCATTAAGAGTATGATGATTGTTAATTCTTCACCTGGGGCTAGGAGGACATCATTAGATCTTTTTGAAATGTCTCCTGCCTTGATTTTGAATAAGTAAGGCAGAGATTTATGATCACAGCCTGGGCAAGTAACACTCTCCCTTCCTGTCCCTCTCTCTAGCTTGCAAAATCGGATACTACAAGGCGCTCTCGACAGATGTTGCGTGTGCCAAATGCCCGCCTCACAGCTACTCCATCTGGGAAGGCTCTACCTCCTGCACCTGCGATCGGGGCTTTTTCCGAGCGGAAAATGATGCTGCATCCATGCCTTGCACTCGTAAGTTGGTATTTAAACACTCTCTTCCCTTTTCATCACCTGTTTCTTCTGTCTTTCTTCAAATCTGTATGGATGACACATTGCTTGGAGAGCTGTGTCTAAGAAGTCCTGCTTCTGATAGCAGCGTTCATTAGCTCTTGCAGCCCTTTGCAGAGGCGGTTTGCATTTTGGATCACACTTCTGGGAGAGAAAACACTGGTTTTCAGCCCTGAATTCCTAACAGTGACATGGTTGCACTGACCCTTGAGAGATTGCAGTCTAAATAAATGAGTAGCTGCAAGAGGAGTGAGGAGTGACTTGCAAGCTTCAGTAATGGAGTTGGGTCTAATTACAGGTCTAATTTCCAGTCTGAGGACCTGTCTAGTAGGTGGCATCACCTTTCATATTTAAATTATTGGTATTTCTAGAAATTGTGACAACTTCTTTCATGATTGTATGATATGGAGTGAATATATAATATTTATAATTTCATTACATATCTAACTTGCGCAAACTATTGCTGACGGCCCTTAGGAATATAGGAGCGTTCCTCCAAAAGGGATGGTAATAAGAAATTTTAAACCATAATGAGAAGAAAAAACCCAAAAGTATGGTTTATTTTATCCTTCGTATATAAATACATCCTTTGTATATAAATACATCATGCACAGCAAATGGAATTATGCTTCAGTTCCACCAGAACATTTTCAGCATGAGAAACAAAAGGCGTAGCACGCTGAGCACACCCGCTGTGTTACTGGAACAGCTCCTTGTCCTGTGTGTTGGTTAATGGGTTAGGCAGCCAAAGACCTGAGACTCTAGACATGCCCTGGTGTTAAATCGTGATCATCTAGTGCTTTGGTTTTCGTTTCTGTAGGAGCAGAACAGTTTGAAACAATAAGTGAAAGGGCTGTATTTTACTGGGGGATATCCATGTGTGACTTTCTCTGAAAGCTATTGAAAACGCTTCCAGATTTTTGGAGTTCAACTGTATATTTATGTAGTGTGTGTGTCTGTGAGAGAAGGCGGAGATACTTCTTTTGTAACATTTTAATATATTCCAAATTCATTTTAGAGAGATGACTCACATTTGTTTCAATCTTAATTTCTCCCTTACAAGGCAGAAACAAAGTATGTCCATAACTCAGCAGCTCTCATCCCTTTCCCACACCCTGTGATTCCAGCTCTTCCTCAGTGATCCCCTTCCTTTCAGCTGGGAGTTTTGCTGGGTGGTGGTTAAGCAGGTCTGGGTATAGTCAGGAGCAGCTGCTTTAGTTTAGCAGGAAAGCAGAGAGGTCCCTGTATCCCTTGCCAAGTGCTGATTGGGGATAGAAGTCTAGCTGTGATGTGAAACCTCGCTAAAGTCGGGTGGGATCACACTTTTTGTAACAGTGTTTACACTAGAAGATTTCAGACTTGACCATTTTGATAGGGAAAACATCTTTAGCAACAATAGAACTATTGTTCAGAAGATACACTCTAAATAGCACTATACCAGCAAAAATGTCTCATAAAGTTCTGGTTGTAGCAACCAATACGCTGACCAAATAGAAATCAAATTAGGAATCAGCTAATCGGTTGAATTTAAATAGGCATGTGTGGGGCTGAAGTATGAGGAGAGAGCAAAATAATTCCAGATGGGGGAATTGTGAGCAAATGATACGTATGTTTGCTTACATTGCAAAATGTACTCCTGCAAGCTTAGCCCTTTTTTGTCAAGTCTTGGACTTGCTTCTGGCACCCTTCCCCTTTCTGGTATTTGGAGGTCAGTCAAAGTTGAGGTCCCTAGTCTTGGTGTTCTACCATGAAAATATGGAGAGTGCGAAAGAGAGGGCAAGGGCCACGGTGCTGGCCACAGTCTTCATCTCTGCAGTGCTCTCAGAGGATGTGACGTGCATAGAGGCAAGCCAAGAGCACAATCCCACGGCCGCCTGGCCCTGGGAAGCAGGCCGGTCTCTGGACATCCCATTTCATAGCCCTGAATTTTCACCGGTAGCTTAAGAGCTGCTTTTTCTGTGATCCAACATGAAGGAAGACTCAGAAATTATTTTGGAGCTGGCTTGTGGGGCTGCTTTGCTCACTTGCACCTTCTCTTTGCTGCTGGAGGGTGGCTGTGGTGGTGGCACCTGTGCAGGCCCTGGGTGCAGCCCCATGGGGCCTTGCACAAGAATGGGGTCAGGAGGCTCCTGGGGGGCCATCCTTTGCCACACAAAGTTGTCTCATTCCTATGTGTTTGAGGCAAGTGCCAGGAACCATTGGAAGGGCCTGTGCTGAAGGAAGGCCCTCTGGAAGAAAATTCCCATTTGTCTGCCTCTCCTGACAAGTTGTGGAGACAGAAGGGAGCATAAACATCAAAATTTCTTTCAGACAGATTCAGACTCTAATCAGTTCTTACCAGTTGGTTAAACCAGGTGACAAACCCAATTCCCTTGTGCTGACAGCCATAATAATCAGGCACCTTCTTTGTTCATTATGCTCTCTTTAACCCTGGTATTCTCATTCGGCCCTGCATTTAGTAATCACTCAGTGTGACGGCACACTAATGAAGAAATAAAACACAGTATCAGAGATCCATTTTTCTAGCAAAAAGATAGACTGTGCTCCACTGGCTTGTAAAATCAGCTTTCTGTTCACTTGGAGATCTATTAGACCAGGTGAATAAAAGTAACATTAGGTAATTTAGAGAGAACACCTGGAATGGACAGAGGATTGATCCTTTCTTTGTTATTTCTAAACAGTTTTAAGATGAAGAACTTCAGGCTTCTTAGGATGTGTTTTTGTAAAGCTTTGACCCTTAGCTATTGATTTCCTTTGCTAATAGGCTGGCTGGCCTCGTCGCTTATCTTGCCTTCTAGGTTGGGGGGGGAGGACTATTACGACTTTCCATTAGGCTGACTATGCCAGTGGATGATGGGGAATTGGTGAATTCCCTTTCCTTTCCTTTCTCACAGATCCCATGGTGAGTACTAAGCAGCTTCTCCTTCCTGATGTGCTGGTCAGAGGAGGTGCTTCAGAGTTTTCTGGTTCCAGAGCATCACTATCTGACATTTCAGTCCATTGCTGAGTTGTAAAAACGGTGCTTAACCTTCAGTTCAGCCAGGCATCCAATCTAAACAAATAGCTCAGGCGCTGTGTTTAGCATTCTGCTCTGTTTAGCTCTGCTGAAGTGAGCGGTTATGTCTGCCCCAAATCTCCTACAAGAAAGGGCAGAATGTGGCTGGATGTGAGTGTAGGAGAGAGTGGGCTGTGTCAGAAAGCCAGGCACAGACACCCTGACTTGCATATACTTAACTGATGCTCCTTTTCCCTCACGCTTGCCTCATGGGAATAATAATCATTGTGTCTGTCACCACCAAGCTGCAGAGCCGCCCTGGATCTGCCTCGTTGACCTGTGCTGGGAGTTTAGACTTTGAATTCTGAAGCACAGCGGACTTGTCAGCTGTGTGCTTGGGTGTGGAGGTGGTATGATTGACCTTAGGTTCACTTGAGCACAAACTGTGGCAAACACAGACATTCTCCCTTTTGGAAGCATTGCAAAAGTTGCATTAAGGCAAAAATTGGAACCTTCTTTATATTTTAGTACTTGCTGAAGAGATGGGACTTTCATAAGGTTAACAGCCTAATGGGGAACAAACTGCCTTACCAGCACGCAAATCCATAAGGCTGATTAACAGTCAGTCTCAATCATGATCCTCATTCTGGAGTTTCCTTCTCTGTAAGGATGTGGTAGGGAGACTCTCTGAATCGTAGCCTGATGCAGGCAGGTGCACTTCCCACCCAGACTAATGGGCGTTGGTCCCACGTCCCCACTGTTAATGAGTCAGGTTCTCAAACCGTTTCTTAACAAGGAATGCTCACATCATGAGCAAATATGGGACGGTTTTGTATTGTTTATATTGTCTGTTCGATTCTGATTATTAATGACTTTTAATTGGGGGCCTTCTACAAAATAGAGATTACCAGGCTGTCCAGCTTGAAATTTGTCTCAGTAAGTGACCCTGAAAAATTTAGTCTGTTGTTCCACCCAAACAGTGACTGGTTGATTGGTATTTTGGCGTGCCCTGAAATATTTCTGAAACAGTTGCGTTTAAGACAGTTTATACCAGAGAAGCTTAGAGATAATGAGGGTAAATTCAGTGAGATGCAAGAGAAAAGTGCCTGCTTTAAAAGGGCTTTCTCCAGTTCAGGTTATCAAGAAATCGAAGAACCTGACTTGAAACAGCAAACGTCACTTAGTTGTCTTTACATTCGCCTCTTCTAATTGAATTTAGCGCACTGCTGTATTTCCTCCAGAAAGTATATTGTTTTTAAATTACCATTTCAGTGCTATTACTCAAGGCCCCGGCTTCTAATGCTTTCTGACAGTTATCAGCATAATGAACCATAATGAAATGATGAGCAATCTACAGTGGAAACTCGATGTGGATTCCACTAGAGCTGTGTGACTGTTGTTAAAATTTGAATGCACATTAAAATAACACTGTCCTTATTTGTTTCCAAGGTTGGGGTTTTAAAAAAGGTCAGAAAGGTCTCAACACTTCAATTTCATAAACGTTAGTCTAATACGTGCCCTTAGCTCAGTCTTCTGTGGCACATAATTTATCTAAGAGAGAAAGATTTGACCTGCATTTTCAAAAAAGAGTGAATTTACCTACCTAATAACTGTGCTTGTGAAGGAGTAATTACACAGGAGCTGATTATTTGAGCATATGTTTATTATGGTTGCTTAGACTTCTAAATAAACAAACGGGCTCTTTTTCTTACAGCTTAACTTATGCCTCTTCTAAATATCCAGACACACACTGATTATCACTGTTCTGGTTTTTACGTAGAAGAATGAGAGAGTGGGATACAGTGCACGGTCCTATGGTGGCTGGTATACTGTAGGTAGCTGTGTACTGACTGTGCCATGCTTTCTGCCCAGGATGCTTGTTTTGGCAATGCATCAGTCTAAACCGTGATGTAGAAGCCCACTCTGTAATGTGAAGTATCTGCTAAGGCAGTCTCTGATCTTCTGATACAAAATTTATGGCGTAATAATTCTTCTGCACCTTTCTATATATTCTCATGTTTATTAAAGTATTTCATTCTTAAAACCTCATAAAAGAGGGTTCATTATGTAAACAGTATGTCAGAATGTCTTGTAAGGTACAGTATGGCAGCTGCAGCATCAGAGCAGTGGGTAGGCAGCATGGAGACAATGATTTTTCTTCTCCAGGTGTGCTGGGGAAATAGTTCCTCAGTTGCTGCCAGAGGGGAAGGGCTTGTGGCTGACAGGGATCCCAAAGGAAAAGGCTCTCTTCCTTCGTCTGTGGAGACAGACTGGGGAATCAAGAAAACACTGCGTAAGGAGGAGTGGTTATGGCTTTAAGAGGGGAGACGGGAGTAATTTGACAACGTGTGTTTATAATCAGTAGACTTAAATTCATCATTCCTTTAAATACAGCAACTGTTTATTAGCTGTCTTCTGATTTTCTCTCTCCAGAGCCTTAAATTAACTGAGATGTTTATTCAATTAAGTGGGGGCTTTGATTGGTTAGTCAGGACCCAGTTCTGGAGAGTCAGTTGAGTAAATTAGAGGACTCCCAGAGTAAGAAATCCAGCAGTTGGGCCAATGACAAAATGACATATTTCTCTGGTTGGATTTCTTCCCTGTCAAACTGTCAGACGACCTTCTGGTATTCACAGTGGAGTTTTTCTTTTTATCTTGAAAGAATGAGTGGACACATGGGATGTTGTCTGCATCACCGCATACTAGAGAAGACGTGATAATGTATCCGAGTACGCAGTGCTGCAGGGGGTTCATATAAGGCAGTTTTTGGAAGAGAAGCCCTGAGCCCACAGAATGGCACCTGCAAGCATCAGTTTTCCCACACCCTGTCAACAGTAACGGGACCTCTTTGCTTAACTCCCTTCTGGAGAGAGGAGGAAATATCCATTGCATTGTTCTCTATGGTAAGGAAACAAAGCCTATTGTGAAGCTGGTAACCAGGGTTCTTTGGCAGCTGAGTAGGAAATCGTACATGCCAGTAAAATGGGCATTTTATCGCTGGCACTGGTCCAGGATCCCTAGCTTGGCAGAACTCCCACTAAAGTCAAAGGAGTCTTGCCCGAGTAAATAAATTAAGAATTGTTTACCAAATCAGATGCCTTATTAAAACCCCATTGTAATGCTAAACGGGCACAGAAAGGAGAAGAGAGAGGGAAAGGAGCAGATGACTGATATTTCAAGTGGCTGCTGTGTCTTGCGGACTGTTGACTTTGGTCTCCCCAGTTGTAAGAACACCTGATCTATAATGATAAATGATTGGGAACAGCTGGGCAGACAAGAAGTGAGGGTTGTCCTAAGCGTTGGTGCTTGTGTAAACTGGCCACAGCAACAGGAGACCTGTCCACAACTGCTGAAAGAAGCAATTAGTGGTCACAACGTATGCAACTGTCACAGGAAAGTGTGTGCTTTATTTCTGAGCCCAAACTTACACAGCCCAGGAGTTTACTCTGCATTATAACTTGTCTTTCAGATGGGTAAAGATCAACAACGAAGACTTATCTGAAGGGCTTCACAGCTCACGCGCTGAAGCTTTATTGACAGCTCCGCAGTTGTCCATGTTTAATGAGGCCTGATGAATTGGAAAAAGGAGGCCAAGGTGCTTTTTCTCGAAGCTGTGCCTTGCACCGCTTTGCCAGATGTTTTAGTGAGGCAACTTAAAGAGTTTAAAGGCATTGATTGTTTAGTAATTGCTTTCTTTGCATCCACTCTGAAAATAGTAAGCTCTTTATTTCACACTCAGCCCTGCCTACAGGAAGACAAATTTTCAGATCATGATTGAGTTATGATATTGATTAGAATCATTAAAGGCTATCTGTACAGTAACAGTGGCAGGAGGTCACGTGGAGAGCAGCAGCGGTCACGTTGGCTGACAGGAGAGCTGAAAGCCCTCGCGCAGCCATGGTGCCCAAGTACCTGAGCTAACCCTTCAGAGGGACTTGATGTCCTTCAAGTGGCATTTCATCGCTCTCTGTGTATGTACTCCAAAGTTCTTCGGAGCTGTTCACTGTATGGATCTTTTCTTCTTTACACCTCTGTATTTGTCCCCTTTATTCTTGCTGTGTTGTACACAAAAGCTGCCTCTCAAATCTCGTACAGCAGAAGACGTGCTGAACTTCTCACTGCTTCCGATGCCACATTTCCAGTTAGGTTTTCCTGCCATTAGCCAGTTGGAAGCTTACTTCCCGGTGCCTGCTGTTCCTGCAATTCATCAAAGACTTAACTTTTAACAGCTTGTCTGTAGTATAGCCAAGGCCAGGCTGCTGATTCAAATCAGCCCGTTCATACTAGGCTGCTTTTACGGTACAGTGAATTGTAGCAGTCTGCTCTGTTGTATGAATCTTGTTTGTTATATAGCAAATTAGCTCAAGGTTTCTGAATGTCCCAACTTCCCTTTGAAATCACTGGAGATGAAGAGGGTCAGCATCTCTCTGAAGCGGGCTCATGAAGAGGATGCTTTTGTCAGCCTTGGTCTGAAGCCATTGAAGCTTACTCCCCTGTCTGACTGATTAACAAACACGTCATTGGCACTCTGCTGCATTTAGCAGTATGTTTATAGGGTTTTCTCTGTTTGAGGGTGAAGTGAGAAAGCTTCCAACTGTAGCAGGCTATCGTCTTATTTTATTGTTTGTTAGAATAATTTTTAAACCTTATCAAGCTAAGGTCTGCTTTTTCTGCCTCAAAAAGCAGTGATATTTTCCTCAAGGAGAGTATGGGAACGGTTAAAGAAGATTAAAGTCTTTTCTACATGCTTGAGGTTTTCTGATGTCTGGTGGGAATTGCCAATGAAGCTTCCTTCCGATTTCACACTGTCAGGCAAACGCAGACTGAATGCAGGGTGACAACCCACTTGAAAATAATTATCCATTGCCCTGGCTGCAGAGGCATCCGTTACCCGATAGAGAAATGTGCTTTTACACACATGCACACACAGACTAAATTATTTTTTTAATCATTTTCTCCTTCCAGGGCTGAAAAACCTCATCCTGCTCGTTACCATCCGCATACATATCTTCTGAAAGCATCTTCCTTTTTTAAAAGGGTTACATTTTAAATGCACTGATCTGGTGACTGGCAGGATGCTCGTAATGAAGGCTTGCCTTCTTGAGGGTTTATGTTTGAAATATCTCCATTAGCACTTCCGTGGAGAGTGTGGGTTTAAGTTCTTGTTTTTGGTAGATGTTCTCCCACAGATATATCTTTTAATGTAATAAATATTAACTATACCATAGGCTAATAGTACGTAGATGTGGTTACAGTCCAAATACTGGTAATATCATTGTAGCCCTTATTGGGTAACATTACTGGCAAAGCGATTCACTGCCATCCTCAGTGACGGAGGATGAAGTGGCACGAAGAAAGGGGCTCCTGGCACAGAGCCCCTGCCAGGGACAGCTGGGACAGTTGTGCCTGGCTAGGGAGAACTTCGTTCTCATTGCCGTCAGAGTGGGTCTCTCGAAGTCCTAAATTTACTTTCAAGGCACTAAGTGTCAGAACCCTGTGCTGAAGTGTTTTTTGGTTTGTTTTGTGGTGTTTTTCTATTTCTGCCTGACACAGTAGCTTACCATGGTTACTCAGGTCCATTAAAATTGGCCAGACTGAAGTCCACTGCTTTCATCTTCAGTGCTTTGTTTATGGGGCATCTGAGAATAGGAACAACAAATTTCTATTTGCCTATAGCTTTAGTGAGTAAAGGCTGTCAGCACTGCAGGTGTCACAGGGGGTGAAACCTCTGCAAGCTGCTCTGAAAGTCTGCTCAGCATTTGGGGCTGCTGTTGTCAGCAGTGGGCTTCTGGCTTTAGTCAGCCTAGGGCAGTGGGGAGCACGTCTGGTCGTACTGTGGGACAGCAGAGTCAGGAGCTGTTTCGCCTAGAATCATTTATTTCTCTTCTCCTTTCACAGCCCTTTAATCCACGCCTTCTAACCATACACTGTTGCTGAACTAAATTAACTGGTTTAGTGAAGACAGTATTCTCTATGTCAAACAAGTCTGTCTGGTCTGGATGTAGAAAACTGTAATTGAATTTACTGCATACACCCACAGAGGCTTTCAGAGAAGCACCATGCCGGGCAGATCAGTAATAAAAAAGGGAGATGTAAAACCAGTGATATTAAAACCTTTGTCATAGCCATTTGAGTGGAGTTCCCCAGCACAGCACACCTGCACTTCTGCCCTCAGATGGCAGGGCAGCTGTTCCTGTGGGCTTGGCTGCAGCCAAGCAGGGCAGTGGCTGTGTCTGTCTGTCTGTCTGGGGGCTCGCAGCAGCAGCAGTCCCAGCGCAGGTCTGTGGTACGTGCAGTCTGTTGGGCAGGAGGCTCCGTGCTTCGGCCTGGTGGCTCAGCGGGGCTCACTGCGTGTGGTACCTTTGTGGGCAATGTTGGTCCCTGAGGGCATCTGTTCTGAAGTCTGAACACGATTCTCGTGCAAATAATCGGTTCACAGAAATGGCCTGTGCTGCATGGGTGCTCCCTTAGTCCCGCAGAGCAGAGCAGGGCTCCCGGCTGGGCCGCCCCAGGCTCATCGCACCACCTGGGGCCTGCTCTGAGTCAGGGAAGCTCCTGCGGCCTGCCCAGGAAGACCTGTCATCCACAGAGATGGCACAGATAAGGTGGCATGGGGAGGTGTCTTGTGATCTGGCAGGAAGCAGGGAGCCGGTCGGGTGATGATTCCTATCCTTGTCAGGGATTTCAACAGCCTTGTGTCAGCCTTGCAGGGGCTTGCAGGAGGCCTTTGGCTGGGAGCGGGACCTGAGCGCCTCATAGGAATGGAGGGGGGGAAATAGTGGCGGATGAAAAATGCAGCCTGAGATTGTAATGAGGGTGCTAAAATGCATCAGTCCTTTTAGTACAAATCAGTGCTTGTGCTGTTAACTCCTTAAAAACTCTACTCTTCCTGAATGCTCATTTGACGGGGGGTATGGTATTGCCAGACAGCCAGATCTGTCCGTCAGTAAAGAGACAGACAAATAGATGCAAAGCCTATAGCTCATTGCAGCAAGAGAAAGCCAAACACAATCTGCATTGCACAATGCATTTAAGTAAATCTAATAGGAGGGTTGAGGAAGATAGCAAGATTAGCTTGACAAAGATTTGTTGCTAAACAGACTCTTCAGTTCACTAAGCCCAGACACACTGAACTTGCTCCACCCCAGGCCTTCCATTTGCTTCATGGCTCAGCTGATTTTGATGGCTTTATTGTGAAGCAAGGTTTGTGGAGCTCCAAGAGGGAATAAAATGAAAAACCTCCGTTCTCTCTGTTCCCCTGTGCCTGCTTGCGGTGCTGGTGAATGGGCAGCTGAAGGAGACCTCTGTCAGCCAACCATGCTCATGCCCTGTCCTCTTTGTGATCCCCATGCCAGAACAGGTCCCTCTCTGTATGTCCCTCATGCAGGTCCCTCTCAGCGCTGCTTTGCTGGTGACTGCAGCCTCCCACGGCCACGAAAGGGTTTTTTTCTTCTCCTCTGGCAGCAGCTCTGTTGTCAGAAACAAAGCAAATCCTGATCACTATTGAAGAAGCAGATACGCCCTGTGTTTCGACATCTGAAACCAGGCCCATCAATCTGAAACTGTTCCCCACTCCCAGTGCCAGCAGCTCCATTAACAACTATGCTCCAGAAAGAAAGGAAATTGCTTTTCCCCTCGCTGCCATGTCAGCCCACCATTTGGAAACTCCCCCGCATCTTCCTTTTCATGCTGGAGGTGGTGCGCTCATCTCTGTGACCTGCAAGCATCTGCTTCCCTGGTTTTCCGCTTCGCTGCGTCTCTGTTTAGACACTGCTATGCCCTGTCCCACATACTAATTACTGACTTTTTGCTTCTGAGGAGCTTGATTCATTCTGGCACATTTTCCCACGTGAAACTGGACCTAGAGCCTTGGAAAATATCTTAATGGACACCGGAGTAGGTCTGAGATTAACCCCAAATCGGCTGCTGTGTCTGAGCTAACAGGCATGTCTTTAGGACTGCGAGTGTGGCAGCTCCCAGGGTGTAGAGCCTGGCCCTAGAGCTGTAGGCAATGCAGTAGCAGCAAGGTAACACTCTGCAAGAAAAAGCTCTTTGCTTTTTCCTGTCTGAGTCTCACTATGTAGTAGCTGCTTTTTGTGTACTGGGGTTTTGTCCCTGGATGTCCTCAGCGTAGCTGGTGCATAGACCAAAATTGATGCTTGCAGCCTGGTGGTGCAGCAGCAGGAGTCCCTGTTGCAGGGGCTGGGCTGTGGTCTGTCTGCTCATGGCAGTAAATCTGCCTTACAGCCCTGGTTAGCCCGGAGACTGTACTTCAAAGGTTTGGCAGGAAGGGAGGATTTCTCTCCTCTCAAAATGAATATATTAATTTTGTATTTGTGAAGTTGAGCACAGAGAAGCAATCCTTGTTCAGCTGCTCTTGCAGCAGAAGCTTTCATCTAGGCACTGATGATAAGTAGTAGGTACATTTGACCTCTGTGTAATTTAAGACTTTTTCCTTACCTTACGTGCCTCTCCCCAAATCCAAATACTGCATCCAGTTAACATGTGTTATGTCCTGGCAGCTTCAAGCATGGGCCCAAGGACGTGATGCAGCCCTCAAAGCCTCCCCCTCTGCATTGTGTTCAGAGCTCAGCCTTCCCTGTAGCTGCTGCTGCTGAACTCAGGCAGCCACAATTCCTCTTCACCACCATTACCTTTTGATGGCTTGACCTCTTTGCTGCTACACTTGAGTCACTTTATGATTTCAGCAGAATTTCACTATTATTTATTCAGTTTCCAGTTAGCCTGACGGGTGTGCTTGTGCCTTTGGCATATGAGAGACTGAGATTAATTTATTTACATGGTTAATCAAACTATTGGTGCTGCCTGTTTTGTTCTTTTTTCCCAATTTCTTAACATGGGATGAATAATAAGAATGGAAAATCTGGAATGAAACTTGTACGAACTTTCCTTCCTTTCTGCCAGCAGATCTAGCTGAACATTTGTGAATTCCAGCCATCAGTAGTATTTTGAGAAATTTAAGAAGCTTTCATAAGCTCTCCAGTGTCTTGAATGAAAATTGAATTTGTGAATTCCTACAAAATTATTTCCGGTATTGTACTGGTAATAGCACCTGCATTTAGGGCTCCAGCCACGCATAATGGCAAAGGATTGCCATCTTCACTGCATTCTGGTTTGGATGGTTACATTTTGGATGCTTCATTCTCACTCTGTTCCATTTCTGTTGGGTACTGTATTTTACCTCGTGTCCCAATACTACACATACAATAGTGTTGTGTGTGCAGTTCAGAGAGCCACCGTGCTCAGTCCCAGAAGGGGCTGTGTTTTGATGGCTGCGGAGCTTTTTGTGTTGTATAAAATCCTTCATCTGTTTCATGGGGTTGCCAGAAATCATTCTTGTTAAATTTAAGGGTAGAAAAATGTGTCTCACCTCAACTGTATTGAAATTAGATTAAGGATCACAGGATTAGCTCTTCTGCATTTTTAATGTACTTATCGGTTCGGGGCCTGTGGGGATTGAAGCATGTAAATGAGGTTTGTGCCTGTGCCTGGGCTGCGGAGCAGCTGACGGTGCTGGGCTGGGCAGAGCGGCCATTTCCATCGCAGCAGGTCTCTGTCCTGCACCTGGCTCAGACCCGTGGTATGAGGAGTGTGGGGGACGTTGCTCCATGCCTGACTGCCCCCCCAACCACGTGCTGGAGCCAACCAGGCAGCACCCCTACAAGACATGGGTCTTTGTCTCCTGCCCTGTGGTGCGAGAGCACTGGTACTGTGGGCTTCAGTATCTGCCGAATGCCATCTGACATCAATTTGTGTGGAAAATATTGCAGTTCTCTTCCTAAGAAAAATAATAACACTGGATGATCAACAAATTCAGTGGTTGTCTGCCTGCGTGTAATGGGGGATGCTGAAAATCTCAAAGCAGTGGTTTGTGCATTTGGTGGTTTGCACAGGAGATCACGAAAAATGAGTGTAAAATGTACCAAATGAATGGTTAAGATTTCAAACTAAATGTAAGTAACGCAAGTGAAAAATACAGCTCTTGTTCGGTTGTAGTATGGGGCTTCCAGCTTAATTCAGAACTGGAAAATATTGTTTCTTCATCAGATGAAGAGATTAAAAGTTGTCCTACCGGTTGATTTTCCATCTTCATTGAGAACACGGAAAAGTAAAATTCTGCATGGTCTCAGCTGTTACTGACTTCATTGGGATTGCCCACACAGGGCCATAAGTGTGAAGATAGTATGTGACATCCTTGCAGCTACTAAAAATGTGGAATTTTTCTTCTTAGGTCCTCCATCCGCACCCCAGAACCTGATTTCCAACGTCAACGAGACGTCGGTGAACTTGGAGTGGAGCGCCCCACAGAACAAGGGAGGACGGGAGGACATCTCCTACAACGTGGTGTGCAAGCGCTGCGGGGCAGGGGAGCCCAGCCACTGCCGGTCCTGTGGCAGTGGTGTGCATTTCAGCCCCCAGCAGAACGGGCTGAAAACCACTAAGGTTTCCATCACTGACCTCCTGGCACACACCAACTACACCTTTGAGGTCTGGGCAGTGAATGGAGTGTCCAAGCACAACCCCAGCCAGGACCAAGCCGTGTCGGTCACTGTGACAACTAACCAAGCAGGTAGGAACCTAAATGCACTTCTGATTCTTGTTTCTTTTGCCCGGTTTTAGGAAAGCTGTGGTTTCCGTTAAATTTTGCATGAGAAAATGAACTCAAGGTACTCCAAGATGCAGAGCTGGGTCAAACCCTTATTTTCTGGGTTATTTATGTGGATAGTTCAAATTCTTCAGAGCTAGAAGAACCGAGGAGGTTTTGACTGGTGTAGCTGGCTGCAGAACTGCGCTGCAGCACGCAGCAAGGACACTGGGAGGCATTCTGTGGAAGCAGAACAGCACAGCTGCTGTGGAGGATGCAGAGGGGACAGAGCCAGGGCTGCTGAGCAGTTCAGCCCCTCCTCGGCAGACCCAGCACATGGGCACAGATGTGCCTGTGGTGCTGGCGGAGGGCACGGCGCAGCCTGGGGAGCACAGCGCTGCACTTCTGCCTCCTCCAGAAAGGGCTGGGTAAGATTCAGAAAGAGCGAGTAGGTGCTCACTTGCCTGCATGTTAGCTTTCCCCTCCCTGCAAAGTCAATTAGATTCTGCCCCGTTATTAAATAAATACCTCCTTAACCTGCTGCTAACAACGTTTCAATTGATCAGACCTGGCATTACTTGAGAAATCCTATATGAGCTTTCATCTTCGTGCTGGCTGAATTTTGCATTTCACTCATCTGGAAGAGTGAAATGCTCATTCTGTTTATACCTGATTATTTCAGATACCTAAGTGCTTCCAGTTTTTTCAGTTCCCTGTGCTTGACCTAACAAAGGTTGCAACAGAACAGAGCTTAGCTTTGATGATCATTTACATGATTTTTTCCTTTAATTACTTGAGAATATTTCTTGTTTGCAGATAGCTAGGGTTTCAAGCGCAGGATCCCGGTTCAGTTCTTAATTTAATGAACAGAATTATGTACATTTGAATGTGACACTCTTCTATATGCAAATTAAATGTACAGACTGAGAGACCGGCTACAAGACTGTCAAACCTGTTATCTAATTGCTCGCAGCACCGATTGCCTTCAAGTCCCACAAACGTTGCAGGCATTCAGTACCTGGGAGCATAGCTTGTGGGGCTATCATTTATCTGTAGAGTTACGGTGTAAGAGACAATATGAATATTGTATATTCTGAGAATACTGGACTGTATGTGCTTTGAATTCTGCTTCCTAGTAGAGGCACATGTAAAGTGGGTATGCATAATCAAAACTCGCAAATCCAAGCTGTAGTCCACTGCACTTCAATATTAACCGTGAGAGGTGTGTTTAATTTTGCAGTCACAGTTGCAAGCAAAATTGTCAAGTCTCAATTGAAGCTCCTTTGAAAATCTGGTCTGTTTGTTTTGTTCGTTGACAGTACAATGGTACCGTATCCCTTTTAAATCATAACTCAAAAATCAAAACTGTCATTTTGACTGGTGAAAAGACAGAGTCATAGGAGAAAGCTTTGGGAGAACGCTGTCATATGCTATATGAGAAGAAAGGGTTGAGAATGGCAGCAGGGGCAGCGTTTTTGTACTGTGAATGCCTAGCGAAGAGTATTGCTGACTGATTCTGGCGTGTGTAAGGATTAGTGGATGCATATATGCATAAATGAGTGGCATCCATCTACCGTGTGAAAATTCCACCATCTTATGCTTTAATATGCAAACCGAGATCTGATTGAATATGCAAATAAGAATTGATTTTGTTTATTATCCATGAGTAGCAGTTTTTCACATCAGGAAATTTGTATTTTTGCCAACGTTTCCAATTATAAAACAGGCCCAGTCTATCAAATGCTTCAGAGGGCTGGAGAAAACTACTGGTATATGTGAAAATTAACTCCAGGGTGCTCATTTTCTCCTGTACTTTGCGCAACTTTGTCTATTCTTCTGCATAGAAGATCTAAATAGAAATCTGTGGCCTAAACCTATAGATCTCAGCTAAGACAAATAGTACCTGAGTATGCAAATAATCCCATTGATTTCAGTGAAACTACTTGCCCGAGTAAAGATTTGTAAAGTTGGGCCCTTGGGTTTTACAAGTACTGATCTGTTTAATCATCGGAAATGTGTGTCTGGGGTGCAGTAAGTTCCAGTGCCACTCATTTTCTCTCACTATATTTCATTACAAAGAAATCGTGTCATGATAGAGCTCTGCCATAGATGCGTTTTTGATTTCACACCTTTCTCATACTAATGTAAAGCAACCTTGGTTTCATTGCAGGAATTTCTTATTTTAAGAAAGATGAGAGTCAAACTCCTCTTTTCACAAAACTCTTGCTGTGTTTTGCTGATGAAAACAAAGCTACCAACACTGAAAATCTGTAAAGGGCTCTGTCGTTTTTGCTGTCTGTGTGCTTTCCAACATTTGGTAGAAAAAAAATAACCACGTTAGCATGGTTCTGTAGTGATGTGAGCAGTGCTTTTGGGTCACGTCCTGGGGAATTTGCTGTCATTGTTTGCAGGAGGCGCGTCTTAAATTCAGTAGAGATGAGGAGTATGAGAGAGAGTAGGAGATGCTTCACCACTCTCAAACGGACCTCCCAGATACGCAACCATATAATCTGCAAAAAATATATTGAAATTTTAGAACGTACTTTTTAATGTTAGAGTCGGAAATCCCATTATTTGTTCGCTTGCATTGGTGCCAGCCCCTAAGGAAGGTGTGCACGGGGAGGCACAGAAAACAATGAGAAGTCAGTTACCGGTGTATTCAGCACAACACTGAAGAAACGTGTTGCAGTGGCACAAAAGGTGCAGTTGAAAGGCACAGGTGTTTTTTTGTTTGCTTTTGCCATTTTACTCCTGGAGATAATGAAATGAGGCTGTTTACTTTCCACCTTTGTTTAGAAAACTCTTTTCAGTTTCCAATACTGTAGAAAAATGTTTAAATGAAAATAAGCTTTTGCCATTCAGAGTGGGATCAAAAAGCGTTTGAAAAAGTATTTTTTCCTGCTTCCTTTGAAAAGATTCTGGGTTTTATGGCATTTAAAAAAAAAAAAAAAAAAAAGAATTTAAATTTCAGGCTTAGAGCCAAGTAAACATTTCTATCTCTAGGAGATAGATGACATTTTAGGAATTTTTTAATGGTGAATTCAGCTTGCTATTATACATGTTAGGTATAATAATATTTTTGAGGTTTTTGAGATTGGAGCTGCCACTCTTTTCCTGCATTAGATAAAAAAGTAATTAAAAAAGCAAAGGACGGAGCCCCGAGCTGTTGGAACTGGCAGCCAACACCTTCCCAGTGAGTACTGGGGAATACTGGGGGTACCGGGGGGCCCTCCCAGCAGTGGTGACTTTTGTGCCTGCTGTTTTTCGCTCAAACGAAGTCAGCATTTTGTCCACCCTTAACAAATGTGAAACGACGCGTGGAGGAGATGCAGCCCGGCTCCTCCATACGGTGCTGCTCAGAGGCTGATTACAGTGAGGAGCCCTACCAGGCAGCTGAGTGAACAGCTCAGAAATCTCAAGGCTCTTTTTTTCTTTTTTCTTTTTTTTTCCTTTTCACTAAGGATAATGCCCTGAAGCTGTTCAAAATTAAAAGTAAATCTCTCAATAGAGAGACCTTGTTCACAGCAAGCAGGAAGCTTTTGTTTTTTCGAAGAGGCACTGAACACTTTGTGTGTCACTGAACAGCTGAGTGCCCAGGTGCCCCGCAGCCACATTGGCTGTCCCGTTCGGCTGTGTGCATGGCCGAGGGCTCAGGATTTGGGTCTGGGTTTGGTGAGAGACGGGCTTCTTTCTTGCTCCTTTGCTTTCAGAAGTTAAATGCTTGATGCTTCTGAATAAACAGACTGCCTGGTGATTTGTTACCTTGTTAGGTACCTTGGACTCAGTGCATTCTTAAGTGGACCATCTCAGCTAGGTGGAGAAGGATATGCTGATTCGGATGAAAAAAGCCGGCTGAGTAAATAAACTTACTCTTTTTCCCACCGCATCAGGCCAGATATTTTCATACCTCCTGTGCTGAGGATCAAGGACTGATCTTAGGAATGTCTCGGGCTCCCTGTCCCATTTTTCCCTTTCTGTGCTCGCCTCCCTCCTGCCTCCTTTGTCTCTGACCCCCACATGTGCTTGTCTAGCTGTCTGTTGCCTGTCCCCTCTCCATCTCACAGCAGAGTGGCGTGGCTGGTGTGCTGCCATCCTTCCCCTCCTTGAAGTGCTCCTGGGTCTACTTGGAGCCCAGTCCCACTCCCAGGCAGGAGCAAAAGTGGGTCACGGTGCCACCTGGAGCATTGCCGGGAGTGCGTGCATGGATGGAAGGTTCTCCTGGGACAGCCAAACCGTGGTGAACCCAAAATACTGATGTTCAGTGCAGGGAAGGAAATTGTCAGCTGCTATTCAGGTTTATTTGGCCTTTTACGTCATTTTGTTGGTTTGTGTTCTTAATTCCATTAATAAAAAGAAAAAAATCTGAAAGATCCCTGCAGGCTGCTCTTGTTGTAGGTTAGGAAGGAAGGTGGAAGAAATGGGAGCCGCTTGCTTTCCGGTGGCTCGCAGGTTCTACCGGACTTGTTACTAGGGGAATATATTCCCATTTTGTATTTCAGTGGGTCTCCTTTGAAAGCCCACGTTTCCTTTCAAATGTTGATTAGCATTCCTCGCGTGTTGTGCTGAACAGCACGGAAAACGCATATAGGGTCTTACATTCTGCCAGTGTGGCTCAGCCCGTGCAGAACTGAATCTGCAGTCAGTAAAAATTCATGGCCGTGCATTGCCCTTGGTCAGTGCGCACTGCATATATCGACAAAGTAATAGTTGCTCAGACAGATCAAAAGCAAAACATGCCAAAGCCAGTAAACCTAGGCTTTCGGTATTTTCTTTTTAATATTCTCCTTTCCTGGATATTTATAGCTATCTATAAAGAATCACTCTATAGCAAAACATCAAAAGACATCATTAATTAGATTTCAATTGCAGAATTTTCTTTATGTGGCAGCATGAATACCCTTCAACTACTTCTAGCAAATAAAATTAACAGATGCTCTGAAGATTGACATTGCCCTTCCCAGGACCTGCAGAGGCTCTGGGCGGGTGGGCTGCCCAGCTCCTGCTTCCCCCCATTTCCAGTCAGTGGTTCCCTGCGGCCGAAGGATACAAAGAGCCCATTCCAGGGGCCTGTCTGCAGGCACTGACCGGCAGGAAGCTCGTGCTGCTACCTGGGTGTGTGTGAGTGCTCACGGCACTCTGCCCCCACACCCTGTTCCCCCAAAGCCTGATTTAAAAATAATCCCTCTGCAAACAGCTGGGTGTGGGCCAGATGTCCAGAGCACGGGATGTGCTTCGTACTTCTGGCTGCTGCTGGTTTATTTATGCAAAATGTCCATCTAATGGAAAATGGGAGTTGCGAAGGGGTGTTTTTATGTTGCTGTAAGGTGTTTGTACTGAGGGTGATGGATCAGCAGTCTCCTTGTTCCTCAAATGGAACCGTGTCAGGCGTGAATTCAATAGGGAAAGAGATTCAAAACTGGTAAGCAGGGGTGATATGTGAGCGTGACACTCCGAGTGATTTGTTGCAGCATCTTGCAGAATTCCAGGCTAATTGTATGCAACTTTCTCATTTTGAATCTAAACCAGTGTGGTTTCTAAGGCTTTGCACTTATCTGCTAGACATAATTAGCAACCCCTCCCTTCGTTTTTCAAGCAGAAGGGCTGGGACAAGTTGTCAGCTGCTGTGGGGTTCCACCTGCCTCGTCCGTCCTTGCCTGGCTTCTCCAGGGAATTTGGCTCCCGCTGTGGAGATTTGCATCGGAGGGAGTTACCACAAGGACTTCTGAAGCAAACCAAGTAATGTCTTCTGGGAAACCACAGGCCTTTCAAATAGAAATGTGATGGGAGATGCACGGAGATAAGTGATCCCAGCATAAGAAATTTGGGAATTGTATGGAAGCAAACAGTCAGGAATGCTTTTGGACTGGCAAATTTCAGTGTTTAGTGTGAGATTCCTTAGTGTCTCTGGGATGTCCACGGCTGGCCGTTTCAGATTTCTTCCCTGCACCTTTAATTATGTGTGTAAGATAATGTGTCTGCGTAAGGAGCTTCTCCAAGCTGACAGATGCAAGTGGGAGTTTCGTATTAACAGCTCTGTTCTTGCACAGGCTTTAACTGATGGCCTGCAATAAAAGTGCAGTTGTAGGAATACGTGCTGCCGTCTCAAAACAAAACCGGGAAAACTATTGTTGGGAGGGATTAAATTATTATTTTAAGGTAACTGCAGCTTTCCACAAAGAAATAATAATTAAAAGAACGATTGCCTGCTTGCTGGCAAAGCCGTCTGCACCACCCATTTCCATGAATTTGTATTCAAGGTGGGGGATACAAGTCTCGGTCGGAAGGGAAAAAAAAAGTGCTTTCTAAAGATCCTTAGTAAATAACCAGCTTCAGGGTTCAGTGAGCAGCTCAGACAAGTTGTGTGTCAGGTAGCGCCAAGAAGTAATTGCAGCATTTAAATAAAGGTTTGGTCACACTGTTGAAAGGATCTCATGTTTGCTGTGTAAAGTGGGGGTTGCTACATATCCACCTTAGGAAAAAGGTGTTTAATTTCAGGACTGGTTGGCTCTGACCATATTTATAATTACAGAAATTTACTTTCAAAAGGCATCAAATTCAGTGCTCGGTTATGGAGGAACAGATGAACAGCTGGTAAATGGCGAGGGCTGAAGGTGTGGTCCTGGAGCTCTCTTTTGCTCCGCAGTGTTTAACTGCTCGTTTCCTTCCACCAGCAGCTTGCTAACCTTGCATCCAGTCTGAGCGCGTCCCTTAAGCAGTTTGCAAGGAAATATTTTGACCTGGAAGGAGACCTGGCCCAAGAGTACTTGTGGCTACCAAATGTCTAGCTGGGCTTCTGAATTTTCTAGGTGCTTTTGCAGCTGACTAAATGAATGGGAAAACAGCCAGAAAGACAGCAGAGTCCAGTCTGCAGTTGAGCAACAAGAAAAGGCTCCGGAGAACTTTATCAAAGCTTCCATTAACCCCCCGCTGATGTCCTCAAACAGGATTTTTTTGAGAGAGTGGAAATACAAAAGCCGGGCTGCACAACTGCCCCTGTGTGTCCATTCAAAGGCTTTAAATCCGCACAGTTACTAATTAAAATGCCACGCAGGGCAGCACAAATAAACACAGCCAGTCCCCAAGTCCCAAAGTTTCTGCCCCGGCTTGGTTTGAAGGGCAGGACGCTGAGCTGACCTGGCAGGGATGGGCAGTGCAGCCCCGTGTGGTGCAGATATTCTGTCCTTGCATGAAGAGGTGCAAAAAGTGTGTCGAGCCCATCCATATGCATGAAATGCTATTCCCAGAATGCCATCCCAAGGCAGCCTGCTATTTTTTTATTTATTTTTTGCGTAGCGTTGCGTTGAACCATGAGGACTAAATAGAGCTGTGGCATGTCCGCTGGATCTCTATAATCACGTTTGCCAGGTTTTGGAGGACATCAAAATGCTGAGCACACGAGTGAATACCGCTCCTTTCATAGAGAAACGTCACCTCAGATTTAGCCCCACGTGTGAACTGGCATGCAGGGAGCACTTTATTATCGTGGCAAGGCTCCAGTGGGCTTCCCCTCCCAAACAAAGCAGGCAAACGCAGAGCCTCTCTCTGCTGCTACTTGAAGGATTTCATGGCGTCGTCTTAGATTAACGTAATCTGCCTTCATTACTAAATTCGGGAACCGGGATCCCAGAAGCCTTAGCAGGGTGCTGGGACAGCATGCTGCGGGTCTGTGAAAGCTGCCATTTGTAATCGGATGGTGACAAAAATTAGAATTTTTTAGATTCTTTAATCTACTTCAGAGGGGTGTAGGAAGCTGTGGCATCTGTATTTTATACCCTTGGTCATTTACATTGTAAGCTTTCCCGTATGCAAAAGTCCTACTGAACTCAAAAGGAAATTATAACATTGGTCTCAGCTCTCTGAGCTCTTCTGTTAGGATTTATTAGGATTTTTATCCCTGCTATTGAATTCTATTACTCAGTCTTAAAAAGAAGATTGACTGATTCCGATCTTTTATTAAATACTTTTACAGTTCAATAAAATCTCTTTGGTTTTGTCTACATTAAAATCCATTGAAAGTATCCACGGATTATTACAGAGAGAGAAAAAACAACAAAAAACCCTTAAAATTGTAATAGGCTTTGGATATAAATGTCTTCCAGTTCCACTCCAGATTTTTGAAGACTAAAAGGAAAGCGCTGAAGCTTTTAATTAGCTTTTTATGATTTTTAATTTTCTATGTGCCGTTAAAAGGCCCCATCAATAAATAATAGAATAAGGCAGTTTCGGCTAAGTGAAATCAGAAGGAATAGTGGGCTGGAAAAGGTACCTCCTATATGAATGGAGTTCTGTGCGTTGTCCATTTATTTTAGCAAACAAATAAAGGCATGATCTCAAGACAGCCCACTCCACCGGCTCCCTGGGAAGATTGCACTTGTCTAGATAACATAGTGCGTTCTTTAAATCTGTCCTCTGAATCAGCCTCAATTTATCTTTCTTAGCATAAAGGGGGATGCGGATGGAATGGCTGCACCCTTCCCTCTCGTTTATCAGGATACTCCTTGCGCACATAAATAAGGCAGGAAGCAAGAGGGACGTGCAGGCAGCTCAGAGCTCTGTTCTGCGGGCTGAGCTGCCCCATGTGGGCATGGGGGGCTGCGGAGAGTTGCGGGCTCTGCTGTGCTGCCAGCCTGATGCCGTGCAGCCCAGCCTGATGTGCAGCCCCACGGTGCTCCCACTTTTCTGCTTTTGCTTGCACGCCTGCCACTGCTGGAAGGTACTGCTGCGGTTATGCACCTGCTGGAAGGACTGCTGGAGAAGAGTGGGCTGAGTACAGAGGGACGCTTGTTTAGCACTGTTTGCAAATGTGCAGTTTGTCCTTAAGAGGAGAATGTTTTGGTGCACCAATGAGCTGCAGCCATCATCGTTCAGAGGGGCTCTGCAGCACAGGGATGTCCTACCTTGGGCCAGAATGATCCTTAAATAGAGGTTACTAGCTTCATCTGCATCAAATATAAAAGTGAACTGATGATAAAAGCAAACTGAAAAGAGCTTTGCATGCTGTCAGAAGAAATGACTTTGAATTGAAGGTTTTGAATGAAAGTCATGTTCTTCATTGCAATCCCCATCGGCTGCAGTCCATAAGCACCCCAGGAGGGCTGCTGCAGGAGTGCTGGGGCTCCTCTGGCTGGAAACCCTGGTGCTCCTAGGGTCCCCCTGCTGTGCTGTGAGTTTGACAGACAACGGAGCACTCAGCATGCGGCTCTGCATGTGATGGCTGAGCTGATTTCGGACTGTTGCTTTCCCAGGATTTGGTTTGCCCAGCGCTGCAGATCGGTTCTCCTCCAGGCATTCAACAGAGCAGCATTCTTTGTACAACCCTGATCTTCAGAACCTTCCCAGGTTGATTCTTTCCTAATTTTTTGTTTCCAGGGTTTGTAATGGCACTTGCATTGCACAGCAAGTTCTAATAACTGTCCCTCCTGCTGAGGAAGCCACTTGTCACATCCAGTAGTTACTCCGTTTAGGGTTTTGCTAATTGACACACCTTCTGAATGAATAATGCGTGAGTTTTCAGTATCTAGCATAAAACCAAAATAACGAAACCCCTGTGTGAGTTTAATTATGTGCCACCTATGATGTAATCAGTTACAGACACCGTGAGCTAGGATTTTGATTTCGAGGTTTGTGTGTTTTGGGAAGCTTAAGGCTGTTCCCCAGTTTGTCCCTCATCTGTTTTTTCTTTTTTTTCCTAACAATGAACTTGGGGTAGCTTTGGCTTTCCAGCAGCACTGTGTGCAGAATATAGTTCTCTTTCTCTTCAGCTCTATTTATGGTTCTTAATTTCCTGAGAAGTCTGAGCATTGCAGTGAAGGAGGATGTGTTCAGTTCAGTTCTGGTGAGTGTCTCTGTGAGAAGAGCAGTGAGTATGAAGGCCCAGCAGAACCTGGTGTGCCACTCTTTAATTCCCCTTACTTTTCCAAAATCACAAAGCATCTTTACTTCCACTCAAGAAGAGGATCATTGACAGGGTACCCTAGAACCTTGGATGTCCAGGTGCTGTCAGAGCAAAGGACACTAGGCTCACTTTCTGTGAGCCCACAAGACCTGAACTGCAGGCTCAGGAGGGCACGTTTGGATCCAGCCCGCAGGTGCTGTTGGAGCCCATTGCTTCAGTGTATCACAGTGGGAGCAAAGTGCCCGTGCTTCTCTTCTGTCTCCATGATTCTTGGCATTTTGATGGTGGGTGATTGATCTGAGAAACCCAATTGGCAAATTCCAACTGCTATTACTGTAGCACTTCAGAAGCCAGGATGAGATAATGTGGCCAAATCTATCTGTTAAAATAGCAAATGCTGCTTTGGGAAAATGAGTCATAACATTTATTTATTTATTTTGTTGAGAAGATGCTTCAGTATTTCCAAAGCATGTAAGTGATGGGGCAGAGGCTTTTATTTGTCCGAATTTCAAAGAAGCTTTTAAGCAATTCTGTACGGAATCTAATATTCTTAATGCTGAGAATGAGTGATGAAGGAAGTTATTTAATACATATGTATAATCTAGATATCTGTGCTTAAGTAAAAAGTAACTGTGTGAGACTGAAAGAGAACAACGTTAAGGTGTGTTGCCTTGGGTAGCGAGCCCCACATTTGCCCCTTAGTGGCTCATACCTGCTGGCTTGGTGTGAGCGTGAAAAAGGAGCAGCGAGCAGGAGTGGGTTCTGTCAACAGGTATAGGCATGAAGTGTCAGATGATAGCTGTCCTTCACCGTGTGAGAGGAAGGGTTGCCCCTTTGGGATACTGATAGGAGCAGAGTCAATATGCTCAGTATTGTTTCATTGATTGTTGATGCATTATTACATGAGGTTGAACAGCTGCACAAGCCAAGAGATTTGCAGGGCAGAGAAGCAGAAAGTAAATTCATTGACCCTGCAGACTTTAAGAACAGCATTTCTTCTCTCATCAATTAGCTCTTGAAGCATATGCAGACATGTCCCAGCTTCTCTGTGGGCAGAAGGATTGGGGAAAGAGAAGGAGTAGCTGGGTGTTTGCTTGACTTGAGGAATGGCTTAGGGAACAGGACATGGGCATCATCTGGGGGCTTTTCATGCATCCTTGCTTTGATTTGGTAACTTTTATTTCCCTGTGGAAGGAGCTGGGGAAGGAGTTTGGTTTGTCCTGGCAGCTCGGCAGGTCCCTATCCCACCCAGCAGCACGGGGGGAGCACAGGCTGCTGCTGGGGAGAGGGTGGGATTTGCTCCTGGGGCTGCTGCTCTTCTGGGGGCAGCAGCAAATGGTGTGGGTGAGATGGAACTGCCCTGGGGATGGTAAGTGGTTAGATTGTGCCAGACCAGGTGTTTTGAGAGGCTGGGGAATGCCCTGCTTCCAACATCATGATCTGTTTTAATGACTAGAGGTTACTGGCTCCTATTTCTTGCTCTGGTTCCCGCAGAGTTGTGCTCTGTCCCAGCATTGGGGGTTCCTGCAGGTGCTGGCTGGACCAGCGCCTGAGAAGTAACAGAGTAATTCCCAGAAGTTTTCAGCCCTGTCTGGAGTCACAGAACCCTGCTTACAAGTGTGTGCCTGGTTCAGGTCCTAAAGGAGGGCTCTGTGAGCTCCAGCAATCTCTGATGAGGCTGTGTGGTCCCTTCTCTCTACTGCTCTCAATCTACTGTAATGCAGCTGAGCATCCCTGTTAGCTTCTTGAGGCAACAGAGTTTATTTTTGTTTATTCTGGGTGACATTCTGACCTCAGCTGGAGGGAAGAGTAACGGCAGCATGACCCGCTTTGTGACCAGAGGCTCTAAACCTGCTCAGGTCAGAAAGCTGCTGACTAATTCCAAATCTTAACAAATTACTTATAGCAGTAGAATTTCTTAATCTACAGCACAAAGTACGTTCACCCTTCTTGTGTTAATCATTATAGTTTAAACATTTAGAAATGTTGCTGATTTTTAAGCGATAGTAATGTTCAGGCAGATTTTTATAAATTGCTTTCCACTGAAAGCCTTGTTTTCCTGTTTGTTTTAAACTGGCATTCATACATACAGGAAATGCACACACAGTATTCTGCCATGTTTCTGTTGGCAACTATTAAGTTATCCTTGTCAGAACATGCCAACAGGATTTCTTAGCAAGCTAGCGGGAAGAAAACAAGCAGTTCTCAGACTAAACAGACCCCGTGCTTGAGCTGCAATACAGATCTCTTGCTAAATGTTATGTAGATTTTTTAGTCCTCTGGTTGAGAGCAATCACTGGGATTGTGGGTTGCAGATTCAGATCTCTGGAGTTACTCCAGACCTGCATTGCATTAACAGACATCATGATTTGGCCTTCACAGTTGAAGGGCCAGCACCTGAAAACATATCGGTGCCAAGGGCTGGTCCCCAGGAGGGAACAGCCAGGGCAAAGCACCTCCTGGTTGTGCAAAGTCTTCATCACCTTCCTCTCAGTGCAGTTTCTGATGTGATCCATAGGGAACTGTGGTCAGCCCTCAGCTCCTATAATGGGTTTGATCAAAATGAGAGCAGTTCTGGTGCTAAAACTGACACACACAGCCCAGAAAATAGCCAGGCTCTTTATGGATCCTCAGCAGTTGCTTCATGCCTCCAAGAACTGAAGCTGGAGTAGGACGGTAAATATGCAGCACTGTAATAATTCTCAACTACTGCTATTTGTTGCTGCTAACAGCCGGGGTTTTTCTGCAAGCTTTTGATTTGATGCAAGTCAGAGCCAGCTTTTGTGGTTTGGCAAGATTTACAGTGCAGGTTCTTTTGGGAGAGGCAAGAAATGAAAACTTTAAAACAGAGGAAATATTTGAAGCGTAGTAATGCAGTGTTAACAGTCTTTAAAATCTCATTTTCTAGCCCCTTCCTTTGTGAATGCATCATTATAAACATAAGCGATGTGGGCAGGTCCCTAAGTCTGAGAGCTTGTCACTTGTTTTTCTTAGAGCTCAAAGGTTCTGTGTGGTGGAGACTGGAAGAAAGGAAAGACGTGTTTTGAGATGAAGATGTTGTAGGAGAGAGTCCTGTGGCTGAGCTGGTTCTTTTCCTGAGCAGCATTATGTCTATAGCAAGGAAGGTTTGGCTGCAGAAATACAGAGGACTGAGGAAAGAGGCCGAGCTCAGCTGTCACATCGCTTCACGTTTCGGCAGCCAAGGCTGTCAGATGTGGGTGAATAACCTTGGGCATTTTTCTCCAATGGTGCAGACTTAAAGTCTGTGCTCTAAGTGCCAAGGCTTGGAAGGGCTGGCCCGACTCCTCGCCTGTCCCTGTCTGCAGGCTGGGAGCGGTTCCTTGCCGGTCGTCATTCCCTGGGGAGGGAGAGGCAGACGCTGGGAAGACAGAGGGCTAGGGAAAGCCTTGGGAGGCTTCCAGTGGCTCAGTTGAGCAATCAGAATTCTGGGTCCTTCTCCAAGTCCTATCCTGGCCCGGTTATCACTTGTACAAATGTTTGCTCCACGTTCGTACTGAGATTAATGAACAAAATTGCGGTACATACACGGTTCATTTCTAAAGTGCACATCCAGCCTGCAGTCGTGCTGGGCCCCAGATAGACGTGTAGCTGTCATCCCGGCAGCGAGGAACGGTGCCAGGTTCCAGCTCAGTTCCTCAGATGTGCAGAGACATCTAAACTTCGTGTGTGCAAACAGGTTCACAAGTGTGAAAACCTTTCAAGTGCTCATCCCTATGTGCACGTATGGGTTACGCATATGCTATACATACGTTTGGAAATTTGGTCGTGGTAGAATGTGTTCTTTGTTGTTTGCAGGTGGTTTGGTGGGAGCACCACCACCCCTGAGCTCCAGTGAGGGGTGCAGTGGTGATCGTAGTGATCTGTCTGGGCAGGAGGTGGGGTGAGCAGCCTGGGCACTGGTAGGAAGCAGGACCGGGGTTTTGAGAAGGAGCAGAGCTGCTTTCTTTGTCATTTAGGCCGGTATGCGTAGCTGAGAGGGGCTGGATGCTTTTGCCCGCATTTAATTTAAAGCCACTGTAGTAGTTAGGAGAATAAGTGGCTCCCTACATGAAAAGAAGTATCAGGATCTGGCCTGGAGAACATGGCCTTTAGAAGTGATTAAAAACATATTTGATTCTCTGTGCTGTATATCCTTTTCCTGCTGTGAGATTATTTGGTAATATAATTTACAAAATGCCATGCAGAAAACCCACGGTATTGCAAAGTAAATATTTGAAGAGAAAATACAGAATGTGCCAGGTTTCCTTAAATGTTTTGTTCCAATTAGTACAAGATCTTTTATTTTCTTGTTTTGATTTCTAAGAGGACTTTTCTTCAGTGTTAGATTCTCAGAAATCTTTTTTTTTTTTAAAGTAATTAATAATGGAGCAGGCTTTTAGTATCTACCCTGGAAGGTAAAAACCCTTAATCACAGTAACATCATTAGTGCTTTCAAGCATTTAATTTTGATGCTTGACAAAGCGCATGGCCATTGATAAGAACAAATAAGTGTTGTTGTGTGCAATTGAGGGAAAGAAGAAAAGCATGAAAACCCCTAAGCTTCAAGTAATTAAATTTAAATATGTTATTTGAATTTAGCTGAGATAATGTACAAACTGTGGGTATATTTTTCAATCAGTGAAAGACCCCTTGAGTAAACATGATCCATTTAAATTCAAATCATGGGGAGTGGAAAGTAAACCCTGCTGTGGTTAAGAAGGCATCTTCACTAGAAGACTGGGCATTGTGTGTCTGTGATGTGCAAGCACTCATGTTCTGTGTAGTTTCATAAAGGGCTGTGTTCACTCATGGATGCTTACATGCCAGAGACTTTGTCGCATCTATTTATTCATTTAGTTAGTTAGTTAGTTGTCTCTCCTCCCACCCCCCCGGCCCTTAATTTGAACCGGTAATGAAAAACTGACATTGCCGTTTCCATCCTTTAAAGTGCCTCAAAAATGGTTATAATTCAGTCCTTGTTAGCCTTGGGATATGACTTTATGGCATTTGGGTGAAGTTTTTGCAGTACATCTGTGCCTCTTTCTCTCTCTGTAGGCCACAAGCTCAGAACTGCAGTAATAAAACTACTGGTAGGTGTTTAATGGCAGGTTATTGAGGAAGTAGATAAAAGAAAATTGCAACATTCGCATCAGTAGGGAGTGGAGTTTTTTTGAGGGAGAGGAACTGCTGAGCTTTGAACTAAGAAAGTTACACTCTGCTTTTGTTCAAGGGGACCCCTTTGGAATACCAAGATGCCTCGTCATTCTTCCCTGGGAAGTGGGCTGCTCTGGTAGCACTGCTGTGCTGGGTGTGCTGCCTGCACATGTGGGGTGGAATAATTTGCTATTACGAGCAGTGATGGTTTAGAAACAAAGTTTCGCTAAGTATTCCTTTCCAAATACCAGGGGCAGGGAAGAAGAAAGTGCAAAAGGTGAAAGACAAAGAGGTCTTCCATTCTGAAGGGAGAAGTATTATGGGATCTTATTGTGAACGTCTTAGTTGTGTACACTGTTTGGGTCAGCCTATCCACAATGTGTTTTATGTAGGAATGTGTGTCTATAATGAACACTTGTCCACTCACATATAAGGGAAGGCTCTGCCTTTAATTCTGCTTGTGATCTAAGAGTCATTTTGCAATCTGCTACACGTTTATCTTCACGTCATCCCTAAAGAGGCCATTGGAAGGCAAAAGGCAGAAGGACAAAGCATGTAAATATTTTGCATGAGCTCACCCAGTAGGCTGTTCCTGCTGGCTGGATTGCTGTGATGAGCTGGCATGGTGATGTTCTGTTTGTCCAGCACTCCGCTAAGGCCTTCTGCCTGTAGAGGACCGAGGAGAGCCAGAACTGATGCTCTCCCAGAAGGTCTGTCTTCTGTTGGGGCCTTCTACTGACTGGCCATCTGGTGGATCGTGGAAAACACACAAATAAACTTGATGTGCAGGGCTATTTGGAGAACCTAAAATTGGAAAAGGAGGATTTTATCCATGCGGTGAGATAACTGCAGTAACTGTGGTTACTCAGCACAGTTCCTCAAGATCCTGTAGGATAGACCAGTATAGGTCTGTACTGCAGAAATGCTGACAACCTCCTAGACGGTCTCTTGTCATATGGGTCCTTTGTCCCATAGTTGGACTTCAACACTGAGGATTTCTGCAGTGTATGGAGTCAGGATATACAGCCAAAACAAAAACTGGGAAGGAAATCGGTCATCAGCAGAGACAGAAAACTAGATTTAAAATAGGATAAAGTTGCATAATGATTAATATTTGACGGATGCAAAGGACAGGAAGGTGAAAGTAGGGCTGTTCTTACAATTCTAATAGTGAGAATTAAGAAAGGAATTGATGTACAAGTTCCTTCCTGTCCCGGAGGCCAGAAGCATGTTTATTGCTGTATGGAGTAGTGCCTAACATCAGCTGTCCATTTTTGAGAGATACGAGGAAGCACATTTGAAACTGTATGAAACCGATCATCTTCCACCAGGAGTGGAAGTTAATATATATTCTTGTGCAGTAAACAGCCATTTTACAACAGAGAAGAAGTGCGTTTTCATACAGCACTTACCAGCCCAATATTGAAGGAGTCGGTAAATTCCAATCTAAAAGCCTGCAGAAATGAAATGGAAAACTGAGGAGGGTAAAAAAGAGGATGAAGAAAGGAAAGAGAACTTTCTGTTTGCAAATCTTGAGGTCGGAATGATGTAAGTGAAAGATTCTCGGTAAAAAGAATTGCCTGTCTGCCCTGCATGAGGCGCGGATTAACTGAGCAGATTGCTCTCTGGTTGGCTTATCAGTAATGTCATGTGTGGTGTAGGGTAACTAATCTGATTTCTAATTTATTAGCTGAGTGGCATTCTTACTGCAAGGGGGGAAAAAAAAGTCCTCTGCTGAAGAACTGGGAGGTTATTAAGGAGGTTCGCAGTCATGCCACAGATACAACTTGATGGAGCACACCTGGATCCTCCCTGTTGGCTGTGTTTATAGTCTCCTCTGTCAGCCAGTATTTGCCTTTGCATGTGAAAGACAGACAAGGAAAAAGAGAGAAAGGTTCTGGAGGCATTTCTAACAGAGATGCCAAACTGTCAAATAGTAAATCAGGAAGCAGCTCCCTGATGGTTTCACATCAAGAGGAGACACCCTTTTGTGACTTTGTGGCGTCTGCTGGTTATTTTCACTTCCATCAGAACTGTCTGATATGGTCAAGTAGGTTTGAGGCTTTCAACGTTCAATTTTCCTTTCATTTATTGTGACTGTTTTATTTATTTGTCTTTCTCGATAGTTTTCAAGGATATGTGTTTCAAGGATACTTTTTTCTCTCTTTAACGCTTTCATGGATTGTCGTCCCAAAGTTCGGGGTAGAAGAAGAAACAAAAAGAAAGGGAAAAATGAAGGAAAATAATAATAATAATAATAATAATAATAATAATAATAATAATAATAATAATAATAAAAGAGCAATATGTCTCCAGCTTCAGGAGACAAAAGAAGAAATTTATTCAATTTAGGAAGACCCCTAATCTCTGGTTATACAGGACAGCTTTGTTAGATAAGATTAAAAATTTCATGAATGTCCTTCCTTATCCCTGGAGACTCTGCCATTTATACCAGCTATTGTCAGCATCAAAAGAGCTTGATAACAGCTGGCCAGAGATGTGACCACACAGCAACACAACAGCAAGAGAGGGGCAGCCGGGTTCATAAATCTTCAGAAAACCTGTTCCCCCAGCACAGCCGTGAGCCTGCTACTATCACAGTCAAAGGGAGACTGCATTGTCCTCCCACCAGCCAAAAACCTGAACTTCAGTGTTAGCGGTGGCTCTATTGAAAGTGCGGGGTGCACAGCGAGATGTTTTCCATTATCATCTTCTTTGCAGCCCTTCTTACTGCACGCAGATAGATACAGTTTAAAGGATTTTTGAGTAAAGCTTGTTGATAAGTAAGAGTTTTCCCAGAAATCATGCAGCCCTTATCCTTGTCAGTGCCATTGTGCTTTTTTTATTCATCACATCCATGCCACACGGGGCAGGACCAGGTTATGCCAGTTTCTTACATGGGGGACTGATCTCTGATATCTTCTGACAGGGAGGGGATTGATCAGAGCCAAAATCTGGCCCTGGTCTGCAGGCTGTATGCACAAACAAGGGCATAAGTGGGGCAAATCAGGAAGCACAAATTGGTCCAGACTCTCGAAAGATGAGTTTCCTGGTTTTCATGGGAGGGTCTAAATTCGCGCATGTTCAGTTTTATTCTGGTTTCACTTAATTCAGAGGCAAAGTTTTCTCAGCTTTAGAGATTAGTCCTTCAGAAATTTCATAGTTCTTGTAGAGCGAATAGCAGATCAAGTAACACCAGTTAATTTCAGGAGATGGAAGAGGAGAATCATTATGGACCACAACATAAAGACAAGTCTATGCACTGTGCCCAGCAAAGGTTAAAAAAAGATAAGGCAGGATCTGTTAGTGTGTTTTACCCTTTTGTGGAGGTTTGTACCTACCTGCCATGAACATTATGCTGCGTAGGAAACTATAGTGTTAGTGCAGAGCTTACCTGCCTAGTATCACTCAGAATCCAAGGACAAGCTTTCTTAGAAAGAAATTAAATGCAGTTTTGTTGGAGAAAACAGTACTTAATACTTCCAACTCCCACACAAGAAAAACAATTTCTGAAAGCGCTTATGTTGCAATTAAAAAAAAAAAGTGCCTCATTAAAACTAAATTATCGCTTTTTCCCCCCCCTTTTTTCTGTTTTTTTTTTTTTTTTTTCCCTTGTCAGCGCCATCCCCAATTGCATTGATCCAGGCTAAAGAGATAACGAGGCACAGCGTTGCCTTGGCCTGGCTGGAACCTGACAGGCCAAACGGAGTCATCCTGGAGTACGAAGTCAAATACTATGAGAAGGTACTGTTAAAAAAATAGACCAACAAGGAGTTCTGTTTGGATCTGGGGAGAACTTTTTACTTTGTTCAGTTTCAGTTTTATTTCCAGAGAGAATTCCATCATTTGAAACCAAATAGATTCAATTTAATAACATTCAATTAAGGATTTCATGCACTTGAATGGTTGCTTGACATAATAAGACTCATCGACTGTTCCAGCTGTATGGCATCAGTTTATTTTGTTATTTTTTCTTACCTAGGAATGGAGCTTTTGTAGCGAGCGTATTTATAATGAGAATCAATAATGTTGGGCAGAAATGAGACATTAGTTTTACATCATAGACAGAAGTATAATAATGAAGCATATAAGACAGTAATAATAATACGATCTGTTTGCCAATAGCTTTTGCTTAGAGTGATGGTGTGGGCTGGATGGCTTTTAATAGAGAATAAGGAAAGAAAATTACATTCTTCATACTTTGCATGTTAGAGGGAGATGTTATTCCTACAAATAACTTCTCAACTATGGAACTATGAAAAAAGCTATTTTCTTTGAAGGTCCTTTGCAAAAATGAACAATTTCCTGCTCTTGCTCTCATGCTTTCTCTCTCACACACGTGCATACTTCTTTTTTTTTTTTTTAACGCAGGTAATCGCTTACTTGCCTCCCAAACACAAACAGAAAAAGGCAACTGATTTTCAGGGAAGCCAGATTAGTACATTTTTTTTAACGGGCTTTCCAGACAAAAATGAAGTAATTTTAAAGATTGGGCTTTCTGGAAGACATTTTCTGAGCCTTTTTTTTTTTTTTTTTTTTTTTTTTAATATCAGTTTTTTATATGGCTCCTGGCTTGCAGGGAGAAAAAGAGAGTGCCAATGTGTAAAATGTTTGCTCATCAGGAGGCTCATATTTGAAGGCTTGGCTGTTTTCCAAAGGATTTCATTGTGTGATTTCTTAAGTAATCAGTGATATATGAGCATCACACCTACCATCTTATCACTCCTTTTTTGGCTTGCTCAGTGCTGGGGGTATTGAGCAAGGCGGACAGCAGCAGCCCTCGGGACGTATTTTGAGAATTCCATGGTTGTTACTCACTTTCTTTCATCATCCTTTTGGCAAGGAAGGGGGATTCCATGGTTCACGGTGCAGTGAGGCATTTTTACTTGATCACCACTGTGTTCTTTTCTTGTTAGGACCAAAACGAGCGCAGCTATCGCATTGTGAAGACAGCCTCCAGGAATACTGACATCAAAGGTTTGAACCCCCTGACTTCATATGTATTTCATGTGCGGGCCAGGACAGCAGCAGGATACGGAGACTTCAGTGGGCCGTTTGAGTTCACAACTAACACAGGTAACAACATGCCCACTGATATCTTTCTTTTCCTTGAGTGAAGAGTGGAAATGTAACCGGGCTGCATACTGGGAGTTTCCTGTTGGTTGCCTAGATTATGGTATATTTATTCTGGGAAAGTGTTCCTCCATGGCCACATGACTATTAGAGATGTAGTAAATCTGACCTTAAAGGTCTGTTCGGATATATTCTCAACACTAGCATTGACAATACTTCAGCGTGGTGGAAGGAGACACATGCTCTATAAATATTTAGAAGCCATCGATGCTGGAGAGATTTATGTACCTATTTTGTTAAATGTAAATGTAGATGTTTGCACATGTTTTTGGAGTATCTAATTTGCAGGGGAATGGAACCCTGCTACTCCCTTTTAGAAGCTATTGGCATAGATCAGTTAGATGTCCTACATCAGCTCTCATGCTTGCATTTTTCCTTGCACAGTCATGTAAAGACAGAATGCTTGAATTATGTTGTCATCACAGCCTTTCCCTTTGTCGAGGGAACATGCAGATTTTCCCCCAAAAATGTTTACTTTTCAGTGTCAGGAAGGTGATGTGACCAAGCCTGTATTATTTTGGACGTATAGGTTTGTTTAAATCAATTTAAGGTCATGCCAGTCAGTGGCAACATCCTTCAGGATGTTAACAGTTGAAAATAATCAATCCAGCAGGAAGACAGAAGACATTTTAAGACAACTTATTCTCTTCATGTCAGCTGGGGAGCGATCATCAGTCCCCACTGAGAGAAAAAGAAAGAGAACAGCGAAAAGTAATTAGGAAGGTGAAAAGAAATAGCCATTATACCCTCTGAGCAACACCGAAGGAGAGAAGGAGAGTGAGTCCTTGTTCCCAGTGAACTGAACTTCCCAAAATCATTATCAAACATCATGTCTTCAGCTAATTAGGGCCCTCTTGGAAAATTGTGTCAAATGACTATATAATAAAGGCCTGAAAGTAGATTTGAGTAGTACTATAAACTGCCTTCACAAGCCAGAGAGCCTCATTGAGTGCTTCCTAGGTTGATTTTTTTGAGGTTGTTTGACACTAATGCTCTCTTCTCCGTTTCCAGTTCCTTCCCCCATCATTGGCGATGGTACCAATCCCACAGTGCTGCTTGTTTCAGTGGCTGGCAGTGTTGTTCTTGTGGTCATTCTCATTGCAGCCTTTGTCATCAGCAGGAGGTAAGAATTTAAGCTTCTCTCTCTCCCTATTTCTTTCATGAGGGAGCTTTTTGTCTCCTACAAACAAAGCTAAATTCTTTGATTAGCATCATAAACAGTACATTTGCATTACAAGCCTTCTCCCATGTAGCTTTGATCTTCTCAACATTAGTACCACAGCGGCATGTGATGTAATGGCAATAGTTCCAGCTCTATTTGCTCTTGAAATGCAAAGCTAATTCCAATAACTGGCATTGAGAATCAAGGCAGCTAGAGATTTGTGGTTAGCCTAATTTGAAGTTAAGTTTAATGGGTATGGGTACAGTAGATTTTTTGGACTGACTCCTGGTACACGGGGAATAAACAACCACACTGTTGTGAACTAAGCTATCAGGCTGCTGTTTTTGTGATTTGGTCTTAATCTGTATGAATCCATATTAATCTTTGGGTTAGTCCTTCCAGCTTGTATGGAAATGAGTGTAAAACAGAAACTACATTCATTCAGTATCATATGCAGTAAACAGAATGAGTCGATGGTTACTTGATCAAAGCAGAACCATGATCTTCTACCAAGTACTTGTTTGTACCCCCACATTCACATAGTGCATCAGGAACAACCCTGCAAATGGGAGGCAGTGTAGCAGAAACACAGTGTGTTTTTGTCTTAAACTTAGTGTTCAGTCTCATTTAAGAAGATCAGCATGATTTTGCTTCAGTGTAATTCAGAGATAAAATTGGACATATCATTACTGCATCTGATGTGTGGGATCTGAGGGACACAAGTTTTGTCAATCTCTGACGATCAGTTTAATGGCATCAGCTATAAATGTGCACAAACTCCTCTTGATTTACTCTCTTACCTTAAATTGACTTAAAGAGCAGTTAAGTCACTATGGTTATAATATCTGGAATGTAGTCAAGCATTGTAATAGCTTTCTGTGGGTGTTCACCTCAAAGCCTCCATGCTGGCAGTAAGAAGAGCAGAACATATGAAAATGTGACGCAGAGAGACAGGTTTATTAAAAGCCATTGCAACAGAAAATAGCATCGCTGAGCTTGATGACTTAATCTCCCCTTTGCTTTTATTGATCACTTTATTATTTAAGGCAGGATTGATAGCAGGATACATTGGATTTCTAATTATGAGTCGCCACCTTGGAGAATTGAGCCTGTCGAGTTGCTTTGAGATGATTCTTTTCCCTCCTCCCCCTATAAAAAAATTGTCACTTCTCAAGGCTGATAAACACTGCTTGGTGATTGGCCCTCAATGGATCACTTTTTAGAAAATGAAATGTCAACCCCTTGCCCTCATATTGATTCTCTTTAGTATTGGCCATAAAGCTGTCAAAGGAAAGGCTGCCAGGAGCCAGGTAGCTGACAGACTTGCTGGAGAGGGCGGCTGCTCAGCCAGGTCTTCTCTCCATTCAGGCTGTCTGTTTGGTTATCTCTGCCCACAAGTGTTTAACTTGGACAAGAAAAGAAAAAGAAGAAGAGAGAGGAAAGGCAGGTGGGCAGTAGAGACATAAGGTTGGTCCAAGCACTGGGAGGAATGGTGGCAGAAGTGGTCCGATGGTAATGAATTCAGAGATGTCCCGTAGCTCTTTACTGGTGGGTCTCGGGGAGGCTATGGAAGGGGAAAGACAGCGACAGGAATAAAATACTAGGGCAGTGAAACTGCTCTGTGCATACTAATGCATGGTGCCTTGTTAATTAATAGCCTTCCTCAATAGTCTGCTCTCCAGTAGATGTAAGTAGTTCTCAATAAACAGAATCCGTTTTAATATTCACTGTTACACAAATGATTTTAACCACCTTACCAATGTCATTTAGAGGTGTGCACTTTGGGGATATTTCATGATGTTCCTGTACCAGCTGAAGTTAATAGCAAAATAATTATACTTCGTTCCAAAATTACTTCAGCTGAGAAAATGTTTCTTTGTCCATAGAGTCCCCGTGAGGAGATTTTGTAATATTGCCATGACCTAGAAGTCATATTTGTACAATCAGAACCGTGCTTTGGCCTGCAGACATGGCCTCTCTGCATCCATGTGCCAAATGTGGGAACTGGACATATGCCGGTGGTGCCCAGATTTGACCCCTGGGTTATTATTACTAATTTAGCATCATGTTTTTTCAAGCAATTACTCAAATCCCAAAATTCATCTTCTCAAGTGAATTTGTCAAAGGACTTTGCCTTCAGGCAGCTCACACTGCTTTGGTCTGTCCTCCAACCTGTTTGTGTCAATGTGAGAACTAATCTGCCTAAACGTTTAAGTTTACTGAGGTTAAAATGGACAGAGCGATGCAGCAGGAGTGCAAGCATTTCTAAGCCCTACCCTACAGGAAAAAGAAATAAAATTAGAGTACTCAAAATAGAGTTTTAAAGGATTTGGGGAAGCATAAAACAGTAAGAGCCATTTGCTGGAGGGGGTTGACTGGAGTAAGTTGGCTCTACAGAATCCTTTGGCTGTCCGAAAGTTTCGATCAGAAATTCTTCTGACAGATTGCTTTACCATGTGCTCCACAAAGGCAGCTGAACACAGATGCCTGCCTTTTGCTCCTGCTTTTGGCTCAGCTTGCTGCACCAGCCAGGTGCCTGAGCACTGCATACCACAGCTTTCTTGTTTGGGGAGGGAAGGTGGAAGTGCAGGGGCACGGGCTCCCTGCTGCCTCTCGCCGGTGTGTGCTAATAGTCTCTGGCTGGGCACAGACCTTCCCCCTTTGTGTCTCCAGGCCCCACCTGTAGGTTTCCTTATGCCCCTGACCCCTGCAGCTTCTGAAAGCTTCTGTGTTCTTTTCCTGAATACCTCTATTTAATTGCCACCACCCAAATCCCTGTAATTAGGGAATTCAAGCCTGTGACAAAGGCTCCCTTCTGCCATTCAGGTGAGCTGCCCGAGCAGCCACCCCGCTTGCCCCATGGCGTGGGGATGAAGGTTTGACGGGCTGCTGGGCAGCCTGGAGACAATAGCAGGCAGGAGAAGCCTGCCCTGGGCCAGCCAGGAAGGGTCACCAGCTGACAGGGGCAGAAGTGGAAGTAGGTAGTTAGTTTGGAAGGTATTATTTAAAGTTAATAAGCTACAATTATATTGCTTGAACAGTAATCCCTTTGTTTCTCTCTGCTTTTTGCACTTTGGATTCTTCAGGTTTTCGTGGGGGAGAGTTATTTTCATCTGTTGTTAAGGCATCTTCACATCCTTAAAACACATTCGTGCAAAGCCCTTTGTTTCAGATTTTCCATCTGTATCTGAAGAGTAATACTATGAATTTGAAGGAGTCGTAGTTAAAATGCAGAATCTTGGGGTTTTTTTTTGCTTCTTTTTTCCTTTCCTCTAAGAGAAGCTGTGTTGTACCAGAGCCCATCTCTGCAGTCCCCTAAGTGACCTGGCCTTGCGTGGCACTCGGTGAGATCTGCCCTCCTTAATCCATTCAGTAGCGCGGAGCAGTCCTTCTGCTTTGCTCAGCTCTGTTGCACCAGTGCTGCAAGTCCTCAGGCAAATAAATAGTTTACAATGGTGTTTGGATCCAGAGCAGTTTTTAATGAGGCTCTCCTTGTGATTTGGAGCCATTTGTGTTTAACTGACTTTCATCAAGGAAAGAAGCTCCCAACCACTTATGGTTGGATGTGTACCTGTGTTTTATGTCTGAACACCAGGCCTGTTGATGTTGTTAGGAGCTGTAGGGCTCGGTTCAAACATCAGGTAGTCTTGGAATGTTGAACCAAATCTTTTTCCTTCTGTTCATGAGTAATTTATAGTTCTTATTTTACTGCTGGCACCAAAAGGTTGCAGAGACAAAAGCTGGGACGTAGCCGTTAGCTGAGAGTGATGGGAAGCTGCCATTCCCGCGGGGTAGGAAGGAGAGGCTTCTTGCTAATGGGCAGAAACGTTTTGCTGGCAGGAGAACGGTGAAACTTGGAAGATTTGCTGAAACTGAGGCTGTTAAAGTCATGTGTTTTCTCCAAATGTTAACCTCTTCTAACTCACATCTGCTGGCAGGCCATTCTCTCATCCACTCCCAATTTCCTCCTCTACCTGTCACTGTTTTCAGAGGCCTAACCAGCTCACCCCAGTAGCCTGGTGGGCTCCTTCTCCACCCTGGGCAGCAGCTTGGGCTTTGCAGGCAGTGCCAGTCTCACTGCCCTTTGTATGGGCTTGGGTTCTCCATTTTGTTTCCCTCTTCACTCCAGCCCAGACTCTTGACAATAGCTGACTGGAGTCTGTCTGATTTGCTTTTGACTTAGAGTGGATCAAGCACACCGAGGAGTAAGCAACAAGGCCTTTTCTTTGGCAGTATCTGTTTTTATGCCTGGTTCTGAATTTTCCATGAGTACCCCAAATCAAATCTCTCTACTTACTTACATTAGAGGCTGGAGAGCTTCAAATTTCAGTACACAACTGGTAGAGATGGCTTCTCAATATCCTCCCTATCAGATTAAGCTCTTGTGTTAACTTCTGAATGCAACTTGTCCATTGGTGTTTAAAGCTGAACTAATTAAATACGTAACTGGATACAAAATTATATGTGTAAGTGTAGAAATAATAATCTATAGAATTAACAAACTGTACTACATTGTTGTATCCAACTCAGGTTTAGCAGAAGAGCTCTGCAACCGGAGTTCTTTATCCCCTTCAACAGTGCAGTGATCAAAAGAATAAACAATTCCTCAGGACCTGCATTTGTGATAGTGGGGTTTTTTTTGCCCACTATCCTGATTTCTCTGTTAATAGACAGCTTCCTTCTTTAAATTTGCAGTTGCAGAAGGGTGTTGGTATTGGCATTTGCCTAATTAGGTTTAAAATCAGTCTACCAAAACACTTCCCTTGTAACATCTTAATCTATATATGGTAGTGCTAAAAAGCAATTAGCACTCATTTTGCACAGCATTGCGAGTGTACATTTGAAGAGAAGGTAGCTGGAACTCAAGCTTTCTTTGTTTAAATGCCGAGATGCAAATATGGAGGTCTGTGTTTCCCTTGATGCTTTGTTGATGCCAGTAACACTTAGAGCAGTTTGGGGAATCTGTTACCCCTCTGAAAAGCTGTGTCATGGGCTGTTGTAGGGGAGCTGCTGAGCGCATGTTGTGGCAGGTGCAAACAGGTCAAGAAGACAGAGCTTGTCTCAAAGTAAGATATTTATTTTGAACTGTAATGCCCTTTTTTTTCTTTTGTTCTGACAGACGCAGCAAATACAGTAAGGCTAAGCAAGAGGCAGATGAGGAGAAACATTTGAACCAAGGTAAGAGGCAGTGGTGCTTGTTTGTCCTTGATTTGGTTCAAAAACATGCCCGTATTCTGATGTTTGACAAATAAGGGATGGCATTCCTCTTGAGATGAATGTGTTTCTGTTTTCCTTGCTTGCATCCATCCTCTTTCAAAACTAGATGCTATAGTAACAGGAAAAATAGAAGCATCTGTGTAAAACTTCTTTGAGTTGGGAGGAAGGTTCACAAAATTGTTCTATGGATTGTTTCCACTGAAAGATTTCAGTTCCTGGCCAGTACTGTCCAGATTTGATTTTTCCCCACAATATTATGCTAAGGCAGGTTTTGGATGGGCAAGAGACAATCCTACGGGAAAGGAAGCGTGAGCTTTGTGGCCTTAATTCGATGACTGAATCCTACTGTTACTTCCATCTCAATCACCCGGGTACCAAACCTGGGACCTGAGCTTAGAATTGTTTGGTTCCCATAAAGGAAAATGTGATGTGTTTTATTCTCACAGGTGTATAGCCAGACTGATAGCCTCTTAAAGATGGCAGTGATTTATGAAACTAATTTGTTGGCAAAAGCTTGATTAAGTCAATATTGGGAAATAATAAAAAATATGTATCGTGGGGAAAAAATACATTAAGTCCTTCCTTCTTTAATCAGTCATTCCTGGCTTACTGTACACTTTTATTGTGCAGTCTCTTTGCTGTTGTATATCATTAAGACTTCAGTCTCATATGTTCTGTGTTCAGCAGCATGTAGATCAGTGACTTCAAATAAAACATTTCTGCCTTGCAGGTGTCAGAACATATGTGGATCCCTTTACATATGAGGATCCAAATCAAGCTGTGAGGGAATTTGCCAAAGAAATCGATGCCTCCTGCATAAAGATTGAGAAAGTTATTGGTGTGGGTAAGTGCCAGAACTTCTTGCATTTTTTGCAGTAAATATTGTTTTAAATTTGCTTTTAGGAAACGTGGGGTCCTTTGATCTTTGTATAACAGTTCCCCAGAATGAACTGCTGTAACATTTTGGCAATAAAAGTGCATGCTTCATGCTCATGGCTGTGGATTCTTGTGGCTTTTTCCTTAAGGGGAATTTGGTGAAGTATGCAGTGGACGTCTCAAAGTTCCAGGAAAAAGAGAGATCTGTGTGGCTATCAAGACTCTAAAAGCTGGTTACACTGACAAACAACGGAGAGACTTCCTGAGTGAGGCCAGCATCATGGGACAATTTGACCACCCCAATATCATCCACTTGGAAGGTGTTGTTACTAAATGTAAGTAGGTCGTTTTCATGACAAGGCCAATTTGGAAGTCACTGAGAAATTAGGGTGGTTGTTTTTTTTGTTTTGTTTTGTTTTGTTTTTACCGTCTTTCCTGTGAGGTGACAGATGGAACAGATCCACTGATAGCTAATAGGAGGAAATCAGCGCAGGACAAGTCATTAATCTTGTTGTCAGCTATAAATGGTTTTATGGTTTCAATTGATATTCTATCTGTAGGCAGCTTGTGGAAGATTTGTAGGGGGAATTAATATGGCAGGGTTGGCTTTTTTTTCCCTTCTTGCTATGCCAAGCAGGCATCTTTCTCATCTTTGCTAGCCTGAGCTGATTGTTACAGGATAGGCAAAAGCAGATGGTGAGCAAAGAATTTAAAATAATTGGGAGAAAAATACAAAAACAAAACTACAGAGTCATATGTTTAAGGTACAAAGCACAGATGTAAGGAGAAAGCCTTTGAAATGAAGTAGTCTGTTTCAGTGTGAAACTTGCTTATTTGTTTTCTCTGACAGTGTAATAATTTCACTCCATAGGAGTTACCTGGCTGATGTTTTTTATTTGATTGTTTTGTGGTGTTGTTTATTTTTAGCTTAGTTTTTTTTTTTTCTCTCTTTTTTTTTTGTGTGTGTGTGTCTGTGTGTTTAAGTCTGTTAGCATTCACTGTGCCATGAACCCTGCCTTAGAAAGAGAATGGCAGAGCTTTCTGAATGCTACTTCCAGGGTAGAACTGAAAATATACCTGTGAGACAGATGCACTTGGGTCTGACTTCATAAAGTGCCACTGAGATGGTGTAGTTACTGTCTCTACTCCAGCTGCACTAGGTAGCTTGTTGGCAAAACCTCACACAGGCTGCTAATCCTGAAAGACCCTTGGAATATATAGAGCCTCATTCTCAGGGCAGCAAAGAAAGCAAACAGGATTGTGAGCGGCTGCTAAGGCAAGATCTGAATGCTTACTCGACCACTTGTGTTTTTGAACATTTGGGTTCCTTCTCCTCTGCAAAAGAGGCAGTGTGGGAATTTTTATGTCGAATACCCCCTAGCTTGAACCCTCCCTTAGCTGTTAGAGCTCTAGCAGTTATAAATGACTAAATGTATTTGCATAATGCAGTTGTCACTGAATTAAAATGATTAGAAATTTTCACCAAGGAGGTGGCAGCCTGACCCAGGAACGCTTCATTGCCTGGCTCACAGCAAGCACTGCTCCTGCAGCAAGCCAGCTTGCTTACCTCAGAGCTGTTGTGTTCAGTAAACAGGGCTACTTAAGAAGGCATCTATCTCAATTTCTCCATAGGTTTTCTGAATGCTGTGATAAATGAATGCATTTAATAAACCGAAAATTAAAAAGTGAGATAAATAGTGGAGTGGATGGGGGTTGAGGGGAGAGAAGCAGCAAAAAACCATGAATACATTATTGGCTGCTAGTCAAGTACTTTAATAATTGACTCACTGATGGTAACTTCTCCTCTCTCTTTCCCTCTCCCCTGCTAAAGAAGTGCCTGAGTAATGAAATTACATGTTAATGCACTGAAAGAGTCTCCCTTTCTTCCTTTCTGTGTTGACATAGTGCCTTTTGATTGAGGAAGGTTAATTAAAACTCATTTAGCTGTATTTGTTCAGTGGAAGGGTTCTGGTCACAGTTGCAAAGGATAAATGAAACAGCGACATATGCAGATTTGGTTGGAGTTTTTTCTCTTTTTACCCAAGAATGCTGGCAGAGGTGAATGGAGGATGTTGTTTTATCACATCTCTTTCCTTAAAGGTCACTAAGCCCTACATTCAGAATAGTTTGCTTTATGTCAAACTATCTCTCCTCTGCTTTGTTCATGCAAATCAGAAAGGGTTCAGCTCCCAGACTGGCATGTCATAGACAAACATGGCAGTTTGCACGTGATCAAAATATGCTGCTTTAAGAAGTACCAAAGCTGAGTTTCTCTTGGGCACTGTCTTTTAAGTAGGAAGAAACTCAATAGTTCTGATAGCTGAAGCAAACAGCTGGACTACCATGCCAGCCTGGAGCTCCCTTGGCTTTATGTGGACTTGACAGTGCTTATCTTGGGACTGTGCGTTTGCCATTCTGCCTTTGACAAATCACTTCTTTATATCTCTTGCTACTCAATTTTAGAATGGAGATGATATTAGACCTGTTTTTGCAAATGTCCGGATGCTGAATATGGAGTATAATTAACCCCTTTAAATAATTAGTGTTACCTGTATGTACCTGTTTCCGGTTTCAGCATCATATGACTTTGTAAAGCACTTAAGGCAACATCAAGCATTACTTATGTATCCGGTGTTATTTTCAGGTAGCAGAATGTCTAGAAAGCATCTCCTGTTAGCAAAATTGCATCACATCTCTCCTCAGATTGCCCAGGATTGGTTCTCTGTATTGCAGCATGGAAAGCTGAGTGCTGCTGAAGTGCTGTGCCGCGCATGTGACACAATTCATTGAATCATTTATCCTGTGGTTGACTTCATGAGGCAAATGGCTTTGTCTCATTTATAAATAACAAGAGATACAGGATACAAAGTTGGGACAGGGAAAGTGGAGAGGAATCGTTTGTATTTTGCTTTCTTGTCTTTGAGTACCCTGTAGCTGCTGACAGCTACTAACTTGCCTAAAGCGTTGATCTTTCGAAAGAGGTGGGTAGACTAAAGCATTCATGAATTCCGTTTTAGAAAAGGAAGGCTTTCTTGTCTGCAAGCTATTTAATTGCGCTAAAGATTTTTGTCAAGTTTGAACAGATCTTTGTTTCTTAGCTCTTGATTATCAATTCATATATTCCTTAGAGACTGGGAGCCATTTCAGTTGAAGACCTTGTCAATGAGTCATGTGTAGAGTTAACTGTCCAGATGGGGCCATTTCAATGTCCCCAGCCTGTAATATTTATTCACTTGCTCCCCACAGCTGAGGCATGAGCTTGGTGGTTTTCAAATTAAATTAGATTGTGCAGGACAGGTGTCTTGGCTGTAAAATAATGTGCAACTCATTTTTATCCCATTAACATCAGTGTTCATCAAGGAATTGTGTTTTTCTTTCTGCACTCTCTAGGTAAACCGGTAATGATCATAACTGAGTACATGGAGAATGGCTCCTTGGATGCCTTCCTCCGGGTAGGTGATTTCTTCATAATAGGCTAAGGAAATTTTATACTGGGAAGCACCCTCTGTTTTCTGTTTTCTTATTCTGGTTCTGTTTTGCAGAGGGATACTGAAAAGTCAGTATTTTAAAAGAAATTGTTTGTACTTGGAAAATTCTGTTTCCTTGCTGATGTTGTTCCTATCAAAGTACAGAATAAATGTAATGTGGATGGATATATAATAAATGTGATGTTTAAAGATGTTTAAAATAGCAAGGCCTTAAATAATCCATGTTTAATGGGAACAGTTTTGATGTGTTCCATTTCTGAAAGCACTGCAATGCTATAGACTCATTAAAACTGAATGTATTGCAAACTGGATACCACATCACTAGAAGCTGTGACAAAGCCTTTGAGTTTGTACTTACTGGTGAATTATGAACACCAGTCTGGAGGGTGAGGAAATAGCATTCCATTTTATTTGAGATAAGATGGGGATCCAGAGATATGCTCTTTGCCAATTTCAGCAGTGGCAATAATGTAGCTTTTAGCTTAATGCTCTGTGATTTTCTTCCTCCCCAAATACAGAAGAATGATGGCAGATTTACAGTAATCCAGTTGGTGGGGATGCTCCGTGGCATCGGCTCAGGAATGAAGTATCTGTCTGACATGAGCTATGTGCATCGGGATCTAGCTGCTCGAAACATACTGGTCAACAGCAACTTGGTCTGCAAAGTGTCTGACTTCGGCATGTCCCGTGTCCTGGAAGATGACCCTGAGGCAGCTTATACCACACGGGTAAGGAGGGGAAGAAAGTGTCCTGTGAGTTTTCTTGCCTATTAATATTTTTGTCTGACTGTGTGGGAGATGACAGTGGTTTGTTTTAAAATAATCTCAGTCATAAATGAAAACCTATATTGGAACATAAAAATAAACATCAGTCCAGACTCTATAGCTAGCATAAATTGATGCAGCGTTATTGCTCCATCAGTGGCTGCATTGGTATTTCTTCTCTGAGAATATGACCCATGTACTCCTCTGGTTTTTTTAGCGTGCTAGGAGTGTGTGACAAGAATCTGATGCCAGGAATTAGAGCTTGGGCTTCTATTCCTTCTTGTGATATTTATGATATCTACAGACACACATAATTTGCAAGTGTGTAGTCTCACCGAGATTTGATACAACAAGTGCAGATACGCTACCCCCAAAAAACTGCACTTTTGCCCACTGCAAAGCTGGTCTTCAGTTCGACCCCAAATCATTTGGGCTGGAAAAAGTATGGGGCCCGCATTCCCAAGAGTAGATTTGCTACATGCTTTTTTTGCCTCACTTCTTGTTTATTTGTTTGTTTCTTTCCTGTTTTGTCTATGTTTCAGCATCCCACTGTTACTCATTTTGCTAAGCCATTTTAATATACTGCATGTGGAATAGTGCTTAATGCAAGTACTTCTGGCCACAAAACAACATCCTGACCATTACCAGCTTTGTACCAATACCCCTGTAATTAAAATGTTTGTGGAAAAGAGAGTCAGAGTTTATAAAGTCTCTTTTTCAAATTGCTTATTTTCTTCATTTTTACATATCTACTATTCTCCATCTGTTCTCCCTAGCACAGTTTGTTTGCAGTGCTCACATTTTGCAGTTTAATTCCAACACTCATCCTGTAATGGTTTTACATTCATTACGGGGAATGATAGACTCATGTTGTATTAAATGCTGGCCAACCTTGATATTACTCATAAGAGTGGCAAGTGGAAAAAGCAGAAGCAGAGGTCTGGAAGGCTGTATTCAAGGAAATAAAAGTTTAGACAAAGGTGCAAAGGCAAGAAAGAAATGATTGAAAAGCTTCCCTTTGAATTTAGTGAGTGCAGATACAGTATTATGTTCTTTCTTGAGTAAACCAGAGGGAATCGATGCAATTTGCATTACAGTGCATTGTCTTCATGTGTTATCAGTAATGAAGGATCAGGAAGCTTTGGATAAACTCCGCTGTACTCAAGCATCTAAATAAAAAGAACTTATTGACAATTTTTAGAATGACAGCCGCGTATAAACAATATCTGTGCATCTGTTTCTGAAAGGAGGAATAGAGCTTTTTCATAACCAGAGATAATGCAGTAAAATGCAATTGTTAAAGCATCCCTTCTTCAGAGAATGGTTTGTTTTTCTCCTCATTAGCAGTGTAACTCATTAAAGTGAAAGCATCCCGTGGCCCCCTGAGGCACTTACTGTTAGAAACTGATTCACAAAGGGCCCGATGAGCCCGAAGAAGGACACCTTTTGGTTTCAGTTGTCTTTGGAACAAGTCCATGTTAAATACTTAAGAGAGATACTAGGACAGTAAACCATTACGTGTGCACATGCTACACTCAGTAATGGATAAAAACTGTATATTGCTGAGAAAAAGCCGACCAAAATAAACTTAGTCAAAAAAGCAAATGAAAAAATGCTGAAAACTTTGTTCAGTTGAACTCATTTCCCAAATGGATCTGCAGGAAACCAAAAGCTCAGTTGAAAACACCTTGTGTGCTAGCATAAACAAACGGAGAAATCTCTGGCCTGGGGTCCGTCCAGCTGAGGCAAAATCAGATGAACTGGATGGAGTGAGTTCCTTTTCAAAGAGTTCGGGACCTCAGTGGCCCAGATCAGGTGCCCAAGCATTTTTATTTTTTTTCATGAAGTATTGTAGCAAAAGGCAGCTCTTTCCAGCAGGTGTTGAAAGCATGGTCTGGTCTGGAGCTCCTCCTAGCCAGACTGGGAGAGCCCAGAGACTTGCTTGCCTTCACACCACTCTGGAAGGAATTGGGATATTGCCCGTGGGAAACACCACGGTATTCATAAATCTTCCCAGTTTATCCTCTCTTTAACTTTTTGAAAAACAAAACGCTTATAATCCCATTTCTTTCTGAAACAGGCTGAACAGGTCAGACAGGCAAGTAAGGAAATAGTAATTAACAACATATACTTATTTGTTTTGTCAAGCAAATCTCTGAAATGTACTTTGTAAAACCCGTGGCTTTTTCTCATGCTTCAATATAGCCCTAAGCAGTGATCTAGTAGAGGACTGATAAAAATACACTTAACAATTTACTGGTTCCCCTCCTTGTGGCTTAAGAAAACAGCATTGCCTCCTGGTTGTATCTGACAGCTTTATGGCAAAGAAAAAAGACAGGCCTTTTTAAGAAGAATGCTGGACTTGTGTGCGGGAAGCCATTTTAGATTTGTAATGGCATTGTAGAACAGTGTCAACCATGCACATTACTGGGTCAGTGACTCGCTAGGTTGTGGTTTCTTTTATTTATTACAGGGTGGCAAGATCCCTATCCGGTGGACTGCACCAGAGGCAATTGCCTACCGTAAGTTTACATCGGCTAGTGACGTGTGGAGCTATGGCATCGTCATGTGGGAAGTGATGTCCTATGGAGAGAGACCTTACTGGGATATGTCCAATCAAGACGTGAGTCGCCCTCTGGGGCTCCCTCTTCCTTTTCTCTCCCGTTCTTCCCTTTTGCCTCTGCCTTTTCCCTTAGATGTCTGTGGATGTTCTTCCATGTCAGTTGCTATGTAGTTGTAAGACATTTACTCCTGGTTTTTAAAAGGTTATCATGAGTGGTGGATTCCTGTTTTCCCAGGGAACCACTCCAGTATTAATACTGCATTGAATACTGCAAATGTATTAATCCCTCATCTGTGTCCAGGGAATAGGGGCTTCTCAAGTTAGGGTCATACCTCAAGTAGGTAAGGTGGGGAAGAATGGAGGAAAGGGAAAGGAATGTATTTATTAAACTATTAGAATATAATACTGCAAAGGGGAGGAAGATTTGAATATTGACTCTAAACCTCAACTTTATTGAAAGTCTATTCCAAAAAACAGTTGAATTTTAATAGGGCTTCCTTATAGTAGTTAATTCTTCAAACCTAAATATGCTTGTAAATCTTAGAGAAAATTTTATTATCTGAAACAACACATATGAAATCCAGTTCTATGCGACAATTGCATAGGTGCTCCCTGAGGACATTAAGGAGCAGCTTTCCTAAATGACCATTCTTAAATTATGTATGTCCTGTTTAAGCGTACCATCTGGACCACTTCATTGTATTCCAAGAGGGACTGTACACAGTGGCTTCTATTCCAGAAGAGTATTTAATAACACTATTAATAAGTTTCTGCTAATAGAATTTTTATTAAAATGAAAAAAAAGAAAAAAAAAAAAGCTTTTAAAATGAGGCATGGATTATCCATATTACTTTTCTCAGGGGATTTACAAATATATAAAGGAAGAGGGAAATGTTAATCTGAATATATGGTCATAGGAGCAGTTAAATGATTTGACAAGTCATTTGCTTTGTTATGTAGAGCTGAACATTTTCAAAGAGTGTCTAGATGATGTGTATGGCGTTTAATCTAAACAGGAGGATATAATTTTAATTTCCTTCTGATGTGAAATGTCTGTTCTGGCACCCAGTGTTGCCTTCCTTTGCTAACAGGAAGTCATCAAGACTTAGTAAGAAAATAAAACACCAGATGTGTGTGAGTTATATCAGGCATGTCTACACAACCCAGAGGACCTCAGTGCAACAAATGCAGAGCTGGCATACTAGGCCAATACACACTGCTAATGTACAATGCTGGAAGTATCAAAAAGCTTGTTTGAACAGGACAGTCAAAGCCAATAATACTGTCCTTGCATCAACTTTTTAGTACCTGCCATAGACACCCCATACTTTTTCTCCTTTACAACAGTGAGAGCTGTGCTTTTCACATAGAGCAGAAGTGGATTTGATATTGTTCTGGATGTGCTTTGAATCAGGAGGTTGCAAAAGGATCTTCTTCCTTTCTGAATTAGTGAGAACCTCTTTCTTTGTGGTCTCTGATGAGCTGCTCGTAGTGCAAGCATATCCTGCATCCTGTTCTCCCAGTGGATTTTAGCCACTAATGGACAAGACCAGAATGAAGGAATTTAGTTCAGTTCAGTCTCTGTGCACTCTTGGTCTTTGGTCTCTTGGTGACAGCTGCCATGAGGCTCTTATTAATTAATTAAAGTTGGAAAGCTTCTGCCCTGTTGTCTCAGGGTTGAGTCCTGATCATGTCCTGTTCTCCTGAGGGAGCTAATAAGCCACCAGAGTACTGAGCTCTGGAGCTGTCTTTGGAGGGTTTCAGATGGCTGCATCTTGCAGTTTTTCTGGCTCCTATTAAGTGTGAGATGCATAAGCAAGCTTCCTTGATAAAGCTGCACAAAAGGGTACCCATCTGTGCAGTTCAGGACATAACGGTGGTGAGAGAGCAGGTACTCTGTAGGCTCGTGACAAAGATGGACTAGCTCAAGAGGGGAGGGTGGAGGGGGATGATCTGCTGTCCCGTAGGACTGATGGGGAAATGTTCATCTCAACATACCTTACCCAAAACTGACAGATGTTAAAGATCTGCCAACCATCAGACTGTTAAGGATAGGTTTGGTTTTTTTCTATTTTGTCTTTCCTTTATCCCATGTGCTCTTTTGTGATACATTGCCCTGCTGTATCTGGTGTCTGCTTTGGATGCTTCACCCTTTTAGTTTTGAATTGTTGAGGAGAAATGACAGTACTGAGACCACCAACTGCTTGACTCAGAGTGCAATTTTCATATTGTTTCATTTAATTGCAGATTTGTTTCCATACTTCAGATCGCCGTAGGATAAATGATAGTCAGATGGTAGATGAGAGCAGTGTCTGATGTTCTCTAATGTCTTCCTAATTGTGCCATTTATAGGTTATTAAAGCCATTGAGGAAGGGTATCGGTTGCCACCTCCGATGGACTGCCCCATTGCTCTCCATCAGCTGATGTTAGACTGCTGGCAGAAGGAACGCAGTGACAGACCTAAATTTGGACAGATTGTCAACATGCTGGACAAACTCATCCGCAACCCTAACAGCCTGAAGAGGACAGGCAGCGAGAACTCCAGGTCAGCTGTACTTTTATAATGGTGATTTATGAGGGAGCACAGCGGAGGTGACAGGCAGAGCTTTGTGTCACCTAAACTTCTGTGCTGAAATTAAAGCGTACTCTGCGGAGCCAGACTGCACAGCAGGCATTGCACTGTGCAAGAGAGCAAAAGTCATCCTGGCACACTGCCGAACCCAGCTGGGCACCCCAGACTCTGCTAATTCTATGAGAAGGAGAATGAATGAGCAGAGCTGCTGTTGTATCACACCAGAGCTGACCAGGTTTATAACAGTCTTATGTCAAAAAAGGTTCTGATGCAGGCAAGCGCTGCTTGCAGCATCTTTCCCTCTCCCACCTCAGCAAATAGGCTTAAAGGGGTTTCCTTAATGCTGTGTAGCTAACAAAAGTGATGTGGTTTTCTGCAGGAAAAGTACATCATCAAGTTTTATAAACCCTAGATTTGTGTAGGATTTGCAAATGAGCATTACAGCATTACAGCCAATGCCTCGCGGGCATTGGGAAGGTGTGGATTAATTTTTATGTGAATTTGAATTTAATTTTGTGGAAAGCCAGTTTCATGTCTGCACTGATCCCACATTACATTTGCGTTTTGTTTTGTTTGCTGAGCACAGTATACCTGGTACGTGCAAAAGAAGCATGGTAGGAAGGAAACTCCCAGAGCTTTAGAAACAACAAATCTTTGTTGGGACAGCTCAGCAGTTTGTTTAAGCTGGTGAAACCCTGCTGAAGTAATAGGAGCTTTACTAATTTACACTGTTTGCTCTTTTATTTTTAAATGGCTTCACTTCATAAAGTGAATTAGGGAAATAAAGCTTAGCAGGAAAGAAAGAAATGAGAGGAAAACATTTTTCAGCAGAAGGGAAGGTGCGAAGATAGCCACTGGGAAATACAAAATTATGTTTCTTGATGGCAGTGAAAGAGTAAGAGAGGTTCTGATTCAGCCTCTGACAGAGCCGCATGCTGAAAAAAGGTATTTTCAGTTTTAAAAGTCAAGGTCCCTTTGTGGCTCTTACTTACAATTTACATTATCAGAAGAGGGATTATTAATCCTATGAGGCCGCTGTCACCACGTATCTTCCAGACTGCCCTAATTGCGATGGTAGGCTGGAAAACATGTATCCACCCTTGAGGCTTAAATAATTCACATGGTGAGAATTGCAATATGGATCTGCTGTGATAAACTGATTTAAGAATCACTGATTGAACCTGCTCCATTTTGCTTTGTTTCCAATTTAGAGGTGCTTTTTGAAAATAAGTGTATCTTTTAGAAGTTCAAGGCCTATTCAAGGTCCTTCCATATGTATGGATATTAATGGATGTTTAATTCTTCCCTTTGGAATGTGAATTTCAAATTTGCATATAGCGTTATTAATGTATGGCTTTATAAGTGAAGCGTAATTGTATATAATTAGGTTGCTGTCATTGGCCTTGTGTTAGATAGTACGGTAAGGGAGTTGCACCAAGAGCTACTGCCGTGAAGCCAGTGCCTTAGGCAATACATAACTATGCTATTGCACACCTAATCTTTGATGATGTGCATTTTCAAATAAATTGCTAGATGATAATTGTTTTGGTTAGATAGACAGTAGTAATTTTTAATGGTTTAATGAAACGGTATGATTTATAATATACATGAAATAGTAAGTGAGATACTAATAAGTAGAGTGAATTTTGTGAAAATAATTATTTGCAAATTGTGCAAGAGAAAATGAGAAGCACATTCCACAGTGCGAAGAAAGATCAAAGCTCGCATCAGTCCCACCAGTCCTGGCACACGTGCTGGTCAGGAATGGTTTGATTAAAGAGGGGATTAACTCCCTGCTGTCCTGAGTTGAATTGAATGCACGAGATTGCCTGTGAACCTGGCTAGAAACAGGGCTTATCTGAACCCGCCCTGAGTTTTGCTCTCCAAACCCGTCTGGCAGGTTGTGTGAGCTCACCCTCCCTCCAAACATACTTCAGTGGTGTTTCTATAGCTGCTGAGCTGAGATCTGACATACGCAGGATTGGCATGGCTTTTCATTGCTGCCTGTGAGATGCAGACTCAGTAGGCTGAACGTGCTGCAGCATTGCCATCTTTGTTTTTTGAAGGAAAAGCATTTTCTGTGAACCTGATTGCCTCTGAGGTGGAAACTGTGGACAGTGCTGTGATTCAAGACACACCTGCAAGCAAAAAAGAGGGTCGAGTTCATTCTTGGCTAAAGTTGGCCCATTACCTTGCACTTGGTTGAGATTCTTGCAATTGATATACTTTGCTATGCAGAGAGCCACAAGTTTCACTAGGCATGACTCGTTGTCCGTACTTTCCCTAGTCACTGAGAATAATCATTAGAGACCAGACTTGGGGTTGAAAGTCATCATCAGCTGACGTGGTTTGTCTGTCCTTTCACTGTTTGGCATGCAGACCCAGCACAGCCCTGCTGGATCCCAGCTCCCCGGAGTTCTCGGCGGTTGTTTCTGTCAGTGACTGGCTCCAAGCCATTAAAATGGAGCGATACAAGGATAACTTCACAGCTGCTGGCTATACCACCCTAGAGGCTGTGGTGCATATGAACCAGGAGTAAGTACTCAGCGCAATAACAAAAAAACTGGTAAATCTGGATTTAATCAGCCTCCTTTGCTTTGTGCTGCATATCATTACACTCATTAAAGGAATGGAATGCCTTTCATTTGGACGGAGTATGACTTAAAAATGCCTCCACAATGCCTTCATTTATTTAATTAAACATTTCTGTACATCTGCCTTGCTTTTGCTGTGTTGCATGTGGCTGACTTTAATATTTGTCTCTGCATCAGCCTCTGGCCCACCATTCTCAGTCTTCTTGTCTTGCTTTCCCAGCGACCTGGCCAGGATTGGGATCACTGCCATCGCGCACCAGAACAAGATCTTGAGCAGCGTTCAAGCCATGCGCACCCAAATGCAACAGATGCACGGCAGGATGGTGCCCGTCTGAGCCAGTACTGAATAAACTCAAAACTCTTGAAATTAGTTTACCTCATCCATGCACTTTAATTGAAGAACTGCACTTTTTTTACTTCGTCTCCTCGCCCGTTGAAATAAAGATCTGCAGCATTGCTTGATGTACAGATTGCGGAAACCGAGCGTGTGTTGGGAGGGGGGCCTCCAGAAATGACAAGCCGTCATTTTAAACCAGACCTGGAACAAATTGTTTCTTGGAACATACTTCTGTGTTGATCAACGATATGTAAAATACATGTATCTATATAAATATAATGTCACAGTCGAGTTTTGATGCTATGTTTGCTGCCAGATACTGTGCTTAAAAAACAAAATTACTTTCCTTCTCCCTGTGACCTGTAGGATTACAACCATAGTGTTTTATTTGTGGGTGAAACCACAGTTGTGCATCTTTCACTGGAATGAAGAATCTGCCCTAGGATATTTTTTGCAGACTTGCAACACTGATACCTTGCAGAAACCTCATTGAGAATATCGTTTGGCTAATCAGTGCTTGGCGATTAGCAATCTACCCATTTATGGGCTTGAGACATGGAATGACCCACCTCGTGGATGACTGGGCAGAACTGGACTTCTGGGAAGACTGTTGGCTATTGATGTGCTGAATTCTGCCACTTAGAGGGGTTTCGTGACCATCTTGCCAGCGGTCAGCTGTGGTGGTCGTGGCTGTGGAGCTTTCAGACTTTTCTCTTTCAAGAAGCGGTTCAATTTGCCACATGGAGAAGGTCAGTGAAAGTACATTGTCCAACATGTTCGTGGTGCTTCATTTCTTAGTCTGTGCTAGGATTTCATCGAAGTAAAAGATGTGGAAAAGAGCCATGATCTTATGCTTATGCCATAGCAGGCAAGAGTGGGACTTGGAGGATATGTGCTCTAGAACAGACACAGCTTTTCAGCTGTGCCTGGCACAGTGTCAGGAAGGCGAGATTTGTATTTTGATGGTGCTGATGGGTTCTTTGGCCTATATTGTTTTGGTTGCACACTGCACCCGAGAGCAAATTCGGAAATGATGTAGGGGCCTTGTATGTCATATAGTTCTTTTTAATCGTTGCCGTCATTCTAAATCCCCAACAGCTCATTCAGCGGGACAAGCTGCACGCAGTGTACCCACAGCATTGTTCACATCACTTTTTGTCACTTTTAACAATAACTTGCTGATTTTAACCATAACTCTCCCTCACCCCCAACCTTCTCAGAAAACAACTTGTTCAGAACATGGGATGCTAAATTCAGATCCTGTCATGTCATGACAGCTCAGTAAAAACTATTCTGCAGCATTACTTATAAAAGCTTTCCCATTTGCAGAACTTTAATATTTCTTTTAAAAAACGTCTTTAAGCAACATGTTTTAATGTCATGTTGCCAGGAGACGTCAGTTTAAAGACCTGTACTTGTACTTTCAGCAGTAAAAACTCTTTTGCTTAAGTGCAGTTTCCCTTTGCTGTAAATCTGTTGCATTCTGTTGAGATTATCCTTTTACATAGACAAAAAAATACGCCCAATTTGTTGGCCAATTTGCAAAAATGATTTCTTGGAAGTCTAGCAATGGTAATTCAAACCACTCCAATATTTTCCACACAAAATGAACAGTTTTCTCCACAGAAAGTGAAAACTCGGAAGGCGGCTCAGGTGCCCCATTTTCAGCACTGCTAGTGATGCCTTTCTTGTTGCAAAATGTATCCATTGAGAGGACGTGCACTTGAATTTCTTAGTAGCTAGAGGAAAGTGGATTGAAAAATAAAAGGTGGCACATGCACATATCTGACATCCCCATTCAGAAGGAAGGTGTATCGTGAAGATGAGACTTGGAGGCGCAAAGGGCTCTCCCCTGGGAGGTGCTGGCTGCTGTGTCTCACAGACACTACAGTGTCTGAGCACCCGGGAGAGCAGAGGCTGCAGCCTGCGCTGTGTGCCATCCAGCCCCCTTCCGTGCTGGAATTGCCTCTCCTCCTGCTTTCTCCTCTGTCCTTTAGGAAATCCTCCCCATCTCCAGGGAGAGGTTTAACTCCACGGCCCGCTCCCATCTCGGCTCTTTTCCACTGATATGAATTAGCAATTGCACCCGCCAAGGAGATGCTGGCTGGCCCAAGATACAGTTGTGCTTCTCTTGGAAATCTTGCGGTGATGTTGGGGCAGATGGACGTGTCTGTCTTGTTGCATACTGTTTAATATTCATTTTTCTTTCTGTGCAGGGAAATTATATTTTGCCTTCACGGCCTCCTAGCCTGTCCTGTTGATCTCATTGACCATGGAGGAACACTGACTGGACTCTGAAGCCTTCTGGGATCCATGGTTGCGTCTTCCCTAGCACTGATTCTGGAAACCACGCACTGAACAGTCGTCAGGCCCTGAAAGGAGTGTGACTTTTACTTTCTCTTTTTTTTTGCCCTGCCACCCACTCCGTTTTTTCTTCATTGAAAGATAGCTAACTCAGTAAGATTCAGCACCCAGTTGTCACTGGAGGAATGTACTGTGTCAAAGCCCCGCAGACTTGTTGATTTTTTTTTTATTCCCTTCTGCTTTCTATTCCTACCTTGGATTTTATTTATATATTCTGTTATTCTCTATCCTCCCTCCCCTGCCTGCTGCTGCCGCATCTCAAACGGATGCAGGTGGCAGAACACCACACATCTTACCATGGACGCCGGGCCAGGCGCCACAGCGAAGAACCCAGTTGCTGTGAGCTGCCTATATACATTGCTGGCGTGACATTTTACACGAAACGTGCCATTGCAGTGATATAAATATATTTTTTTTCCTTGAATGGATAATGGATTATTATCTCCTCTAGAAGGTGCGTATGTGTGTTGGTGTGCGTGTGCGCGTGCAAATCACCTCGTGTGTACAACTGCCTGTGAATGTGCCCAAAGCGTCCCTGGGAGCCACGTGTTGTCCCTCTGTCATGTGAGCACGGCCCAGCAGCTCGGCTCTGCAGTGGGGACAGGAACACGCATTGAGAAGTGTTGAAATTTCTGTGTCTGTAGGCGCTTTTAACTGCCACGCTACGTGCAGTGAGTAGTTCTGCAGCCTAAAACAGGGACGGTTTCAAGTTAGTCTTGAAGTTGTGGATTACAGGATCCATAAGGGTGCTAAAGATTTTCTTAAATGTTGTTTCTTCTTACTGATGTTCTGTTCATGATCCAGAGCAACCGTTTTCTCAGTGACAAGGTGATGGAGGCAGCACCTGCATATCCATCCACTGATAACCCTGACCTGAACTCTTAAGTAGCCTTTTTTATCTGCAGAAGCAGGGTTTAAAAGACTTGCTGAATGCGAACAAATATATGCAGTTCTTCCATTCACAGAAGCACCTTGCTCTGCGTGCAAGCTGTGAAAACTTGTAAGTTAATAATCCAAACACCAGTTTGCTCCCTGCACAGTTAAGGAATGAAATCGCAACACTTCCTTGCAGTCGTTATCCAAAGTGCTGCGGCGTGCCATAGGAGCATGGGAAGTGCCATAGGAGGCACCGCGGGCCCGAGGAGCGGTGCTGCTGCTCCCTGGTGCTGCCTGCCACAGCTTTCTGCCTTTGGAGAGCTCGCTGCACCAGTGGTGCGAGCCAGTTCTGAGGGGGGCTGTGTGCTGGAGCCTGGGGAGCGTGCACGCTGCTGGACTCTCACAGGACGGCCACACGTTGCGGTGCCCCGGTCAGCCCAGAGACGTCCTGGGATGGGGATGTGGGCGCGCCGCTCTGAACGAGAGTGCAGCACAGGCCGCAGCCACGGCCTGCCATCCCAAAGCCTCTCCCCTCCTCGCCGGCCCCTGTGGGACCGTCCCCAGAAGGAGCCGGGCCTGGTTAGGCGCAGTGCCCCGGGGCTGTGCTGGGTGCAGCTGGTGCAGGAGAGCCGCCAGCTGCCGTCCCACTGCTCAGCGCAGGGCCGGCCCGCAGCGCCTGCTGGGGAGGAAGGAGGCTGTCCTGCTCACACCCTGCCACGGTCACGTCGGTCCGGGTTTCCTGCTGTACTCGTTTTGTGATGGCTCAATGTATTAAAAATATGTATGTATAAAATACAGAAGGCTGGAAGTGACCAGTGAACGGGACTTAAAAAGCAGTATTTTTTTTTATGTGACATTTTCATAACCAGAAAGAAAAGAAAAAAAGAAAAAAAAAAAAGAAAAAAAAAAAGAAAACCTGAAATACTAACCAGACAAATAAAAAGAGAGCGCATTTATTTTTTTGTATCACTGCAAGTATGTTGGAATATGCAAGGACTGTGGTTAAAATTAGAATGTATGAGGCATATTATAATTTAGTTCATACTGAAAGATTCTAACAGCATTTCTTGGTTCGTGCATTTGAACGATCTCTGGGTTAGATATATAGATTTTCTATTTTGATTTAATTTGTAATGTTTTTCCCCTCCATGAAGTTTAGGTACACATAACTTATGTCATTTATTTATGGTCTTTTATACCTAGTTTGTAAAATTGTAAAATAGCAAACAGTGCAAACATTTGCATTTGAAAATAATAAAGTAGTTGCTGTACAAACCCGAAGCCATCTATTTCCAATTCTTGCATCTTTTTATCACGCGGCACTTACCCACGTGCAATACAAAGCAGTAGTTGTGGCACTGCCCCAAAGGGGTCCGGTTTACAGCAGCTCTCACAGGAGGGCACTTCGAGTTCGCCTGAGCCGTGTGGCTCCCACGTACGCTTAAAGCGCGTTACCTTTTTGTTGCCGCGCGGGCCGTGCCACGTGCTGCGCGCCACAGACACAGCTCGGTCGGAAACCACCTTCAGGATCATCTCCGTTTGTGATGTGGGATGGGTGCTGCAGCCAGCTTGACCTCGTTAATAACCTTGATGACTTTTCCTCGTGAACCCCGCCCTATGTATGGCTGCTGCGCCTGAGAAAAGCACGGCAGGACCGTAGTATTGCTGCGCGTGAACTACTGGGCTGTGCTCTCAGGCTGCCCGGTCCGTGCCGAGCTGCACAGCCTCCAGGTGCAGAAGCGGTGACAGCACGCGCTGCAGGCGCGCGCCCAGCCCGGCACAGGTGCAGCAAACCGCGTGCCGGCCGGGGCCGCCCCTCCCTCACCTCCTCTGGGGGCTGCAGCCGAAGGGGAAACATCTCCGCTTGGAGACTGCCTCCTTTTGGGCTTTCCAGCGAGCCCTGCTCCTCAGAAAGGGTAAGCGATTCCTTCTTTATTACTGAAGTGTCGCCGCTACTTTTTTTTCGGGCGATCCGAAACTGGTGAGGCTGCACATCAGCCGCCTCCTGCCCTTCCTCGTGGCCGCTTCTGACCCGGGCGCGTCGTGGAGGATCGCAGCGTCCCCTGGGCCGGGCTCTCGGCTGTAATGCACACAGCTGGTGCTCGGGGAAGAAGTGGTGGGCAGCGAGGAGGAGCTGAGGGTCCAGCGGAGGGGGAACGCTGGCGGGAAGGGCTCGGAGCGGAGCTGGAAGGGGCTGTTGTGTAAAAGGTGTCGTTGAGTGATGGGAACACCCGACTGTGCTCGGCGCACGGCGCTCTTAACCATCCCGTCCTTAACGGCCCTGCTTAACTGAGCGCGTGCAGACTCTTGCACTGTAACTACCTGAATTATGTACGTGCGCGGCTCAGAGTTACTGCAGACGGGGTGGTGGCTCTTCTAGATGTTTCCTTAAGCTTTTGACTCGCCTATTTAACAAACGCTTTGAACCAAGTTCTTCTTGGGAGGGGTTCCAGTGGAGCTGATGAAGCTGCCCCGCGGATGGCATGGGGGCAGCATGCTTTTAAAGGCACTTCGTCGTTCCCTTTTGTATTTGGGAAGAGAAAGCCAGCAGTCTGCGTGCTTCTCTGGTGCCTTTATTTGGCCAGGCAGAGTGTTAAGAGGGAATATGTCTTGGCTGGAAAAACAGACTCCGTTTCACACAGACAAAGAAAAGCTTTTACAAATAGTTCAGCTTTATAGCTAAACAAAAGCAAAACCTGCACATGTTTTTCAGAAGTTGCTGTTAAAATGTCCAGGGAGGGTCAAGCATTTGGGTATTCGTCTCTCTGTTCTTGTTTCCAAACCTTGGGAGTCATCCCATTGCGAGCTTTACCACAGCTATTCCATTTTCTTCAAGTTACATGGAACAGACGTTTGTTCTCTCTCTACTCCTCACTTTGTCCATCTATTTACAGAATAGCATGAGGACAGAGATTCTAGTTAGCAGGAAGCATGTTTGCATCTGATGTCAATGTATGTAGGTAGCTGCCCATGGACTGAGCATGGAGCAGCGAGGAATGGTTCGTACACTGAGACTGGGGCCACTCGAGACATGTCAAGAAAAATAAAATGGGTTTTGATAATTGGAAGGAAGAAGAAAAAAAAGAACAAAGAAAAGCAATCTTGTTATGCTCTAAATCAACAACGTGATTAAAACTAGAGCCGCATTTGAGGCCTTGACCTCAGTTATTTTACCCTTTCTCATGTAAGGAAGTACCCTTGGGCCATAGGCTGATTCTCTATAGAATGGGTTATAGATCTCTGACATCTTATTTCTGGCTGTGGCCCTGAACATAATTCTTTGTTTACAGCAGCCTCTGAGAAAGTTATGTGAATATGGAGAAGCTTTATTTAAAAAAACAAAAACCCGAAAGCATTCCTTTCCAATCAGCTTAGTAAAACGTGTTCTCCGTGGGTGGATGGAAAGAGTAGCCATAGGAATGCACTGTAGTAAATTTCTTCTATGCATGCCTATATATATGGTTCAGTTATTGTCGGTACTCTGCTGTGGATGACTAGCCCCTAACTAGACCTACAAGAGATAGTGAAATCCTTGCTTTTTATGGTGCTCTTGAACTTTCTCCTGCACCTCTTCTATAAAAACTCATCATGAATTGAATGGTCTGTAGCATTTTGGCGCCATCTCACTGCTGTGCCCCAATGGGATCACTTGGGTGATCAGTTCAGTGCTGGAACCCTAAGGGAGGGCAGGGGAGTGCCCAGCCCATCCACTGAGTGTACCCATGGCTTCCAGCATGCAGGCTAGCATTGTGTGACTGGCGTTGGAGAGCATTTACTTCGTCCTTTGTTAAATACTGGTTAAAATTCTCCTAGAAAAAGTGCTCGGGGTGGGGGGGGGGGGAGGGGGAGAGAGGTTAAAACTGAATGATGCTGTTCTTCCATACTTAAAGAGGCTGCTGAGCTGATGGAGGCAGTGTAGTGTGGAAGGCCTGGAAAAGGTGGCACTGGCAATGAGCAGTGAGGATAAATGAGCAGATCTGGGCCCCCAGGTGGTGTGAACTGATCTCACTGGAGCTGCCCGGATTTGCATTACCTTGAAGATCTTAGCAATGCATTTTGAACCTTTAAGGTCCCTTCTCTCCCAAAAAGTAGCTTTTAAAAGTGTGTTTTGGCGTTGATTAAGTGGTGATAGCACATTCAGGCTGGTCTTCTCATCTGTTGTATTTTTTAAACTGCCATTACCCACAAACATTTGAGTACATGTTTAACAGTATAAAATGATGGTACCAACAACAGCACAAAGGCTTCTGTGGAGTCCCACCGCTCCTCTCTGCCAGCTCTGTTTTCAGGTTTACATTATGGCTGCAGATGGGTTTTGTTTGGCCAAACGCTTAGGACTGCAACATGACATTGTGTCCTCAGAGACATTTCTTGTCATTTCTGAAGACTGTGAGAGTGCTGCACTGTGTTTGTGGAAGAGACAGGATGCCTCTGAATACCCATGTACTGCTCACCGACCTCTGATCTCTGCTATGCACAGATGGAGGGAATAAATGGAAAACTCCACAGCCCCCTCCTTCCGTTCAGTGAGTGCCAGGTGGGCAGGGGCACATGGACACCATGAGCTCTGCTTTGCATGGGGCTGCCAAGAGCAGCAGAGCCAGGACCTGGGCCTGTACTGTACTGGGCTGTGACCACACACATGGGGGCAAACAACCTGAAAAGCTGGGTGCTGCTTCCCAGAGGTGCCAGGAGAGCAGCTGCTGTGTTTGGAGGATTCACCACAGCACCATTTCCCTGTGGTACCGCTGGGCAGGAGAGCCACAACTGCACATTTGTGGGCAGCATCCCCGCTCCTCCCCGGCCCAGGAATGCCGTTTTGCTAAGCCAAATGCCACTGGCTTCTAAAACTGGTGTCAGGAAACTCTCCATACGCAGGTGCTGCTTCACGTCCACCTGCCTGTGCTCGCTGCAGCCTCTGCAGAGTTCAGAGCTCATTAGTGCTGCAGCCAGGTTATCATCCCAGCCAGGTGGAAGAGATCATCAACCTTTTTTTAAATCAGCTTTAGAAGTGGGTGTAGTTGATCCAAGAACAAAAAGCATTCACTGACTGCTAAATCCAATCGGCCGTGGGTGACTGATTACTTTAAGCTTTCTTAATTGATTGACTGTGGGATTTCTGTGAAGGAGTTGTTCTGGCACAAAGTCCACACAACTGTTTCAATTCTGGGAATAACTTGCAAGTTGAGTATTAAACCTGTGGTTGAGTTCAGTGGTGCTGTGCATTCGAGCAAATGAGAGCTGTGCTGGATTAGAGTGGGTGTCTTTTCCTCTTGCTTAGTAACAATGATGAGAGGAATAAGATTATGGATCCCTAGAGAAGACTTTGAGGAATCTTCCTCAATGAAAGGCTCCTGTGCTATCTCCTGGTAGCATGCGGTGATGGCTTTTTGGAAGGAGGCTCCTTCCACCCGCAGTGTAAAAAATTATACACTCTGTTTCCTATCGCTCTCACAGTTAAGTTTCTCAGAAGAAAACTCCCTAGGTTGTTTGGCAGAGAAAATTCAAGAACTTCCCATGAGATCTCCAAGAGGATTCATCCCCTACCATGAGAGCTGCTTTGTGTTGGTGTGGAGCTGGGTTTCTCATTCAGTATAGAAGCTTTGCCTACTGTGTTAGAGAGCGATAGTTATTCTTTTAGTTGTAACTTCTGTTGTTATTTGTAAGTAGTTTCTCAGTCGTTGCACCTTCACATCATCTACCCCTAAGGTATCTTTAAGTGAATCGTCTTGCAAGCATGTAGCCTCTATATAAAATACCTGTGTATTTTGGGTCATGGATGAAGTCACTGCTTGTATCAATTACAGCCGTTACAAGATCTGGTTGATAACTTGATTTCTCAGAGATCGCTTTTTATTTGTTCATAGGGCTAGTCTGATTAAGGAGAAAAGGTGAACACTCCACTGACACGGCATCATACTTCTACCCTGACTTCAGCTACATTAGTTTTGCTTGTATGCAGGAGAAATGCAACCAATTGCCTTCAGCACTGCCTTTGCAGGGTGAATTGGCCACTAATGGCCAATGTGTACCCAGGCTTTACCAGCTGCAGGAATTAACCCCAGCTGTAACCCATATGCTGCACATCTCATTGAAGTGCCAGCCACAGCTGCAGCCTCTCTGGCTGGGAGGGGAGGGATATGTTATTTCGTCAGGTTGTAGTTTGCATGTTATAAAATGATACTGTCTGCATTCCCTCCTCCAAAAATTGTTTGTTGTCAAACGCGGAGCCAACTGAAATAAGTTTTTGTTGTTTGCAGTGGTGGAGAAAAAGCTCAACAGAATGGTTTTGTCTTCCAGAAGTACATACGGTCAATTTTGGGCCCTATGTTCAGATTTGTAGGGTGTTGATCAAAGAAACCAGAAAGAGAAATAAATAAAGCAAGGGCTGCCAGCAGAATCCCTGGCGTGCTCTGCAGGTTTTACTGAAATTCTCCTCTCCCAAGAAATCCGTGCATCAGCTGTTAGCAGTTCAGTGCTCGTGGCTTCCCAGCGTCCCAAGTCACCGGCTGATTTTGTGGCTCTGAGCCTTGTTTTTCTGTTGGCATCCAAACCCTGTGTCCTTCCACCCTTTTCATTGTTGGTTCTAATTTTTATTTGTGGTTGAGCAGGCTTATGTCAATGCTAAGCCTTTTCTGCTTGTATTAAAAAGGGATTTCCACAGACTTATGAGCTTACCTTTTTGAATCAGAATGACAGGTTAGTTTATCTCATGATCTTTAAAATCTCATTATTAGCAGGAACAACATATGGAATCTTAAACTGAGCAACTGGAGGTCCTATTTGTGAACAAATTGTGTCCATAGCGATGTCTGGGTCTGTGCAGAAAAGCATGCCTCCTCCATATGTAACACTGTGAATTAGCATTTATCCCCATGGATGAGGTGAACTGCAGTTGTGTGTTTACCTGGGGCAGTACTGGGCTGGGGTGAGCCAAGCTGCATTGCTTCATCTGTTCCATTTGGTGCCTTTTTCTTTTCTCATTGGTCTCTGTGTTGCATTCTGGGGCTTTAGTTCAAGTGAAATGCAGCTGAAGAAGCCAAGTTTCAGCTGTGTTCATTTGCGGATGGCATGTGATATATACGCTGTTGCTCTTTTTGTTTATGTATCATTTCATAAAGCAAACCGGGTTGTTTTAATGGATTTGCTGAAGAGTGCAGCCAAGCATTCAGCTCTTGAACTGTCCTCTTTGATGCATCGCTATTTGAAACCCAGTGTGTGACTGGGCAGCTGAGTTGCACGGGATTTTTTTTTTATGTTGCCTCAATCAATCAAACCATCACTTATAGAAAAGGCAACAAACAAAAAGCTGCTCATATTCCAAGGGCCAGATTTCTGTAAGTGCAAAGCAGACTTAAAGATGGTTTAGGGAGTCAGCTGGGGTTTGCCTGGTATTGAATAGCACAAAGCTGGCGCGGTTTGTCTTCCAGCACTTGGGCTCAGCCCCAGCTTGGCAAGCAGGTACGGAGCTGCACTGCCCTGGGGAGCTGCACTGCACCCTGTGCTGTGGCAGCTCTGCCTGGAAGCAAAAGGAGGTGGCTGGGCTGAGCGGAGCACAGCAGGGAAACAGGAGCTGAGGAAGAGAAGGTGAAAAGGAGAGGAACTACGTGTAATGTAAGGCTGTCAAAAAGAGATCTTTTTCAAAGAGAACTTGATCAATTTTATAGTTGTCATAATGAAAAGTGAAGTCACATTAACAATATTCAGTTTGCTCTGATGAATGAAAAGCACACACAACCATATTTGCTGTAGAGGAACTGCTCTGTCATGGCCTGAATTGCTGATTGACCACCTGGTGAGGAGGTGGCTGGCCCAAGAAGTACAGGTGCAGCAATTCACCTGTGCTCCCATGTGATAAAGTGGGCCCAGGGTCCAGCCCTCCCTGGGCTCATTTAAGGGCTAGACTCTGAAGGGAAAATATCTTCTGGACAAAGGCTGTTTCTAGAGGAGTGTTTTGTGGTTAGAGACCCTCATCGCTAGTTGGGTGAGTCAACTTTTTCCCATATATGATTTATGATATATATGTTTAATATGATTTATGATAGGTATGTTTAATTTTCCTAATGACATGTTGCCTGGTATCACAAAGAACTTACCAGAAGCAGTTTTGCTGCTTCCAAGGACCAACGACTAATTATTGAAGCAAAAAATAAGCTAAGAATGTGTGGTCTGTTGTGTGTTAAAGAGTTCAGAACACGGACAACGGCCCTGAGAAGTCCCTGGATGTGACCTGAGATGCAGGGCAGATGTTCATAATGCATTGCATATGTCCCTCCATGTACATCTGATTTGGGGCTGGCAGTCTGTGTTCTATTTCATTGGATTTGTATATTTAAAAGGACCCAGCTCTTTCCTGACTGAAGATGAAGAGATTACTTTTTATCTTTGTTTTAATTGGACATGAATAAAGCGGTTTTCTGACAAAGCCAACAATCCAAACATTTTTCTTTCTATTACCTCTCAGAGAACAAATATTTTTAAGGCTTCAGAGGGCCCTGCAAGCCAAGGGTCAGAACTGGGAAACTAGAAAAGGTGGGAGATAGAGGGGAAAATTGTGGTGAAGAAGACTGGCAGAGCACTGGCTGGGAAACACAATAGTAGATATTATTGCTTCCTGGGTAGGATGAAGGGGCTGTGCCCTTGGCTGGTGTTAATTGGCCTGACTTCACTAAGCCCGGTACAGGATTGATCCGCAGCAGCTGTAATCCTCACGTTAAATCCCAGTCCCACTGGGAGTTTTATAGTTGCCTTCAAAGTGAAGAGATTTCAACCTACCTGTTTTGTTATCCAACTGCCTAGCGAAGCTCCTAGCAGCAAGGAGCTCAGCTCAGCACCGTTCCCCTGCAGGAGGCATGGCTTCAGACTGCTTTATCAAGCAGAGGTGTGGAGCTAGCTTTCTGGAAAATAAACAAAGACCTTTTGAATAAGACTGTCTCCTTTTGGTGATCTGCGTTTTTCCAAACGTATTATCCAAAAGCGCAAAACTGCCAACTTTTCTAAAATAAGCCAGGTGAAAGCTTCAGGTTTCATTCCTCATAATGGCCTTGAGACAATGAAGAGTTCCACAAAGTCATGGCAGACCACTCAGCTACTGCTAAGCAAACACAGGAGCGTGTGCATCGATCTCATTTTTACCATGTGCCTTATCACAGGTAGGTTCACAGAAGACAAAGGCTGTAAGTTATGAAATGGGCTGGCTGATTCTTTTGGGTCCGATGAGATCTACTGCTAGGAATGAGGACAAGTACAGCCCCAAGCTGGAATAAATCTCCATCTGGTGAAGTCAATCGCATGGTGATTTTAGAACTGAAATCTCAGAGCTACCACAGGGCAGGCCATGCAAATTCTAAAGAACAGGAGAATAGTGTAGGTAAGCTCCTATTTTTCCTTCCTCTACTTTTTTTTTTTTTTTAAGTTCAGAACTGTGGAACCATCGGAAAGCTGTGTTTAGGTTTGTTTTAGTGGTTTCAAACATTGTCTCCTCTTTTATTTAACTAGATGGAGGTGTAAATTATGTATACAGAATATTGGCACGCTCCTAATGATCTTATTTATGTGTGGTGAATTTAAGATACTGAATTCAACCTCCTTTAGGAGTAAACTGGGCTCTCTTCCTTGGGTTATAAATGAAATAGTGTAAGAAACATCAAAATCCCACTGTCAACACTGTGTGTACACACAAAGCCAAGACAAACTCCCCTCACAGCACAGCAAACATCTGAGCACCAGGTTTGGGAAGCAGAAAAGGAGGGGCAGTGCACGAAGCTCAAAGGAGGGGCAGTGCACGAAGCTCAAAGATGAGGACGTTCACAGGGAGGACCAGTTTGGTTGTTTTGAGGATTCTTCCCGGGAACTTTTTTATTTTTTGTTACTTTCTCCCCAGATAACCTCTTTTAAATACCTCTCTTTTTTTTGTCTCTTTAAGTGCTGTTGTCAGAAAACTTTCCTTTTGGGGATAGCCTGTTCAGAAGTTGAATAGTAGTGTTTGGGAGGACTTGTTTTTCTTCTCAGCAAGCCAGAACAGTCTGACTGCTATGTCAGGATTGTGGTGTTTTAAAGACTTCCATAAGGAGATGAGGTTTCCTTCTGCTTTCTTCATATTTTCTCTGTCCTCTGTTGGTGAATCTTTTCTCTGAAATTCTTGCTTTCTGCAACTGTGATCTGCTCAGCTTTACCTTTAGCTTCCCCCTTTTCTCCTGTAATGGCTCTGTAACTAAATTTTTATTCCTTTCTTGGTCAGGTTGCTGCCAGTCACAGGCAGTGGTGATCTGGGTGCTGTAGTATTTCATTCTGGTTGTTTTCTGTAATCGTACACCAAATGCAGCCTGTCTTTTTAATTTAAGATGAATGTTCAGTAGTTCACAGACATCATTATCCAAAAGCATTTTCCAGCCCCAGCCACGCCAGGTGGGCAGGGTATGGGCTGGGGCAGCCTCTGGCAGAAAAGTAGGGCAAGTAGTTACTGCGGGGAAAGCTTGGCTGAGCTTGTGTTTTGGGGGTCTACTTTCCTTTTGGTCAGTGTGAGAGCGTGTTTACTCTGTCAAGCCACATCTCGTCTGAGTTCTCAGATGAGTAATTGGTTGTGAGGTTTGCTTGGTGGCTGTTGTTTTGTTTTATGTTTGGCTATTTAAAAAGAAGAAAAGTTTTTAGAGATACCGAAGTGATGTGTTCAGACTCAATGTTTTTTGGTTTCACTTATGTGGTCAAAGTCACAGCAAACCTTAGGTTGTGGGTAGGTGGGCTGAGCACATCCCGTTTCAATTACGAGTTGCCAGCAAAGGGCGTTGTGGGGAGGTTGGCTGTGTAACAGCAGTGCCTGTGCATCAGATGAGCAGGAGGGCTGAGGAGAGAGCCCTTCCTTGAGACACAATATCAGTTCTCTCCTTTCTGTCATTCCACTGAACTGCCTCTCTTCTTGGGGCTAGCTGCAGTCTGGTAGCTGCTTAGGGGGTCTTCTTGCTGTAATTTAACATATGTTAACATCACAACTCCTGACAGTGTATGTAGACAACAGTAGGCATTACGAACAGCTACAAGGCACAATTCAACTACAGATGCAAAGAGTGGAAGCCATCCAGTATTGAATTGCCAAAGACTTTCAGAAGAGCAAGCAAAGAGTTGGGAGGCTGTAATAGGAGAATAGCTGGGCACATTGATGCTTCCCACAGCTCTCCTATTAGCTGGATCTTGAGAAATAGATCGCCAAATGCAATGAAGGCTGCAGCAGCTATCAATGCTAGTAAATAGCTGAATCCCTCTTAATTTGGGCCAGCTTAAGGGAGCTGGAGAATTCCATCACATCATGCCGTGGCTTTGCACTGCACAGACACTCCATAAATCCACAGAGCTCTCTCCTTCTTATCTGGATTGCAGCATAGTTATTAAACAAATTGTAAGTCCATTTCATATCCTTTTTAATACTTTGATAACTGCACAATATAAGGCTTAATAAAAGCTGAATGCTCCAAAATTGCTCTTAGAACTGAAAATATGACTACATCAAAAGACTTTACAAGGGCAGGATTTTAATGGCTGAATAATACGCTGAAACGGAGCAGTAATTTCTTCTTGAATGCTGGGATGAATTATTTATGCTTTGACAACATTATATGTCTCTAAAGCAGCTTTTAGTTATTTGCCTATTTGAGGACACAGCTGATCCTGCTGCCCGCTCTTGTAATTACATTAACCTCTTGACACTACATGACAAGCTTTTCCTGTGAACTGCGATCAATAGCCCATAACTGCTACCTATTTAATAGGGCCATGGTTACACTTCAGTTCAGATATAATTAGCTCTTTTCCCCCTTCCTCTTTTAACATAGCATGGAAAAAGACCCATGTTGTTTAAATTAAAAAAAAAATAATAATAATAAATGCGCACAGCAAAATAAAGGCTGTTAGGGAAAAGAATAAAAGCATTCAGATCACTGAATGGGCGAGTAATGTGTTCCCTCAGCCCCTGTTCAGAAATGTACAGCCCTTCCATTAGTTCACATCTGCATTTAAATGGAGCTGGAAGCCATTGTGTATGAGGACTTGTAGGAATCAATTACAGAAGTGTTGGTACAGGTGGGCAAGGCTGTGACCTGATGCAGTTGAAGCTCACGCTCCTAACGAGATAACCTAGGTTCATTTCCTCTCTGTTTTCACCCAGCTTTACTATAAGCATAGCACTTTGTTGCGTGCCGCTTGAGCTACTTTTGTTTCAGAGGTGTATTTGGATGAATATGTAGAGTGCTGGAAATGAAGAGGTTTAACAGATTGCATTAATGCTTTTAAATGAGCAATGCTTTCTTGCAGCTGATCTTTTGCTGTTTTGGCCTGTGCTGTAGATTACCTGAACACACTGACAAATACCACGTGAAAGATAAAGGTTGATTTTAGATGTGCTGCGACAGAAGTTACCTGTCCAGTAGCACATAAAACAGTTTTCTAATGCTTAATCTGTAGATGTGTAGCTACAATTATGCCAGTGGTCCAAAGAACTGTACCTGAGTTGTAGTGGATGTGTTTAGATTAGCTACTGCAAATACCTCTTGACAACTTTGGGTGTTGCATTGAAAACGGAGATTTTGGAATTGAGGAGGGTTTGTTGCTTTTTGATTTTGCTTGGAGGGTTAAGTACTTTATGCTACTGCTCATTTTAAAAGGAGGGGAGAAGCACTTGTAATTAAGTTTAATGTTTTCTAAATGGGCTGTTTGCAAGAGATAGGTTTTGAGTTTAAAAAAAAATAAATAGAAATCGAGTCAGTGATGCTCTTTCCATCTCGGGGATTTCCAACCAGGTCTGCACCAAGTACAACTAATGCCTCGATAGCATTACAAAAGGATGTGAACGATGGAAGAACCCGGATGTCTTCTCTCATTAGAAAAGTGCCTTTATAAATCCATGACTTCAGATTGATTCCCTGCATGATTTCCAGGCAACTTGGATTTCTGAATTTATTGGGGATAGATGCTTACATTCACTCTTAAGTCATGCTCTCCCTTCACAGAAGTTACTGGAAAGTTTTCCTTGGCTTCAGTAGCAGAAAAGTCTTTTGTGAGTGAATCTGTTATGACGCTTCTTTGAAGTACGAAAATTACAGATTCTACTTATAAGTGGTAATTCTCTAAAGAAAATACGTTCACTTTTACTAAAAAAGTAATAGGCTTTGTTTACGTGTGTTTTTACACTTGTGTAGGTTGCTCTGAAAGTAATGCCTCCTAATTACTTCCATGGTAACTATGCTCTATGCAAAGAGCCCAATAACATTGTTTGAAAGAGCAAGTTCTCAGCTACAAAACACTGTTTTTCAACACAATCACCATCATTAATTGTGCATTTTCACCAGGGATGAACAGGAGCCTGCATACTACATACATAAAATCCTGCACCAGTGGAAGTGACTGCAGTTGCTGTCACCACTGCTGAAACACTCCACCCACCACCTCACTGTGTCCACATCTGCCGTTGGGTCTCCAGAAACATTCAGTGAGAGATGATGAATGTCACTGGGTGATATTTTTCTGCACGGAGAAATTCAGTGACACACCTTTGCTTCACACCCACTTCCACATAAGACTGCCCCTCTGCTGCCATCTGTCACACGGCAACAAAACGCAATGGAATGCTGGTGTGTGGTGTGAAGTGTCAGCCTCTACTGCCATTCCACCAACATCCACCTCTGATGTCATGGGCCAACGTAATAAAACAGGAGGCATTACTTTTGGAGCACCCCTCATATACGGTGTTATGAACTGTAGATGTTGCAGAGGTTACAGAAGGACTCACGGACCTGACAATGCTCACATTCAAACAGAAATTCAACTGCTCTGTGACACTGATTTTCCAGAGGTGGGGCGAGGCTTGAAGATAAACGACATGTATTTCCAGGAAGGCTTACCTTTGCTTAGTAAATATTTAATTTCCCATTTCAGGGCTGTAACAAGCTGTGGTTTTACACTGCCCAAGAATATTCAGATGGAATGATAGATATGCAAGCATATTTCTGCTATGAGCACTTCCTTATCAGTGCGGACAGTTAGTATCTGCATACAATTTTTTTTTTCCCCAGGATTGCTGGATTAACAGAATTTCTAATACCATTCTAAATTAGAGTAATAATGCTATTTGAGATGGTAACTGGATGCTCCTGGGGATAAGCACTGAAATAATCAACCATTAGGGATGGGTTCCAAGCACTGAAATGCCTCCCATTTCTCTCAAGAGACAGAAGACAAGAAAGAAGAGCTGAATTAGCAGTTAATAATATAGTAATGAGTTAGAAGTTTGAAGTTTATAATGATTCATAATTATTGTAAGAAACCAGTTTGTCAATTTATGAGTTCAAGACTAACTTGTTTTCCTGCATGCTGACTGTTACCACTTGCTGTAGCTGTGAGGTGTTGCCCCGTCTTTCAGCAGGGCTTAATTTTTTGAGGTGTTTTCTTCCTTCCTCCAGCAAACAGTAAGTTTGGGCTTCCTGTTGTTCTTCCTCCTTGAAAAAGAGGAGGCCAGTCAGATGTATCTGGTGACAGCACGGATTTGTTGATCCCTGTAGCTGACAAGGGCTTGTTAAAGCAAGTTCTTATAAAACTACAGTCCTGAGAAAAGTGAAAAATAATCTGCCTCCCTGCAGAAAGGAGACACCTTTTTGTGATGTCTAGGAGTGTCAGAGGTTGTCCAAAGTGAGCTTCTTGTTGCCTTTACAGTCTTGTAACGAGAGGGCAGGAAAGAGATGGATGTGAAGGTCCCAAGGGAAGGGCTGGGAAAGGTGAAGGAAGAGGGCTGGTTTTCAGAGCAGCACTTGGGCATGTGGAAGGAGTGCACACTGCAGCTGCAGAATGGAGCAGTCTGCCTGAGAGGCTGATGTTTGGGAATGCACTGGGCAAACGAAGTCATTTAGCAGCTTACTTGCATCCGCAGTTAGCAGTAACTAACCTGGGGAGCAAAGTAACCCTTGCTCCCCAGGTAAAGACAATAGTTTTCTTCCCGTTTTTATAGGTTAGTCATATTAGGATGTCAGGAGATCTCAGTCTGTCTTGCATTATCTCAGCACAGAGGTGACGGTTCTTCTGCCAAATGTACATCCACCGGTTTATAAATGGGGAATGTTTTATAATTCCCAGTTTACAAAGCAGGGGCTGGGGCACACTGGGAGGTGGATGTTTTATTAAAGGTCACCAGGACAGTACGTGACAAAGCTGGGAACAGAGGTCAGATCATTAGATTCATAAACCTGTTTCTTAAATACGAGGATATATTTCCTTCTTCATTTTTACTGTTTGAAATAGGCTGAGAAACCCTTCAGAATGTGGATTTGTTTAATGATACTACAAGATTAGCAGGAGTCATCTGGCAGGAATTTTCACTAGGAAGTCATGTTAGTATGTATTTATTTAATACGAGATAACCTTTCATTTTCCTGCCGGGGCATATTTCATTGCAGAAATACTAAGCTGACTAAACTTGCAACTTGCATGAGTGGTATGATATCTGAAGTTAAACAGTAGGCTGCTTGCTATATTTATAACTAATAGGAAAAGGGATTTCAGTTCATAATTAAAAATGAAAAAAATCATCATCTTGTCAGCATGAAAGTGAAAGTAGTCTGCATTAGAAAACGCATAGCATAGCTGAAGAATTTCTGCACCTGCTTGTTTTCTTGCATAGCCATGTGATTAATCTATATGTTATCAGCTGGGCCCCCGAGCAAGTATTTCCTCCACTCTGCATTGCACAGTGCAAGACAGGTCCCGAGAAGAGTTGAAAGCTGCTACGGATTTCCTGGGCTTTTCTTCTTGCTTCTGTTACTGGCAGGTTCTGGATTGTTATGAACAGGGTGTTTCTCATCCTGCCAGGCCTTTTCCTAAAAACTGTGCCAATTTGACCTCACAGTGGGGTATGCTGATCTTTTAAGGCTGAATGAGAGAAGAATTTGGTTTGGGAGTGAGAATGTGGCTTTGATTACTATCTTCAAGGAGATCCGGCACCTTCATCTGATGTGGGGAAGGAGAAATGAAAATCAAACCTGGAATGACCTGAATGACAATGCAAAGCATTCCCACCAGGAGAGCAAGGCAGAAAATTGCAGGACACATAGTGAACATATTCATAACTCCATTAAAGTTGATGTTACCCTAGCTTGGGAGATTCTTTTTCCAGAGGATGCTGGTTCATTCCTTTCTCAGTTGGAGTTTGGGCACATTCTGAAAGCACCTAAGCCTTTGAGTGTTTCACTGATGTAACTCTGGAAGTCATAGAAAAAAATTTCTCCCCTTCTTGTATCACAATGCATCCATTTGCCTATACATTATTTAACAATGGTCACCTAAGAATGCTAAGAAAGTCTTATCTCTTATCCCCTTTGAGATATAATGGGAATAGTATTCTATTACAGATTATAGTATCTATTACAGATTGTAGTATCCATAATGGCTTGAGAGGTATGTTTGCCATATCCAGTGTCCATCTGAAACAGGGAAGGAGAACAATAGTAATATGATCAATCTATCCATACGCCTGGACTCAGGATACAGCTGGGCTGCTTCTATTGGAAAAAAAAGCCTTGAATCTATGCAGCAGTTTTCATCCAAATTTGATTTTCTGTTGCGCTGTTTCAGAAGGGATTTGTTACTTTAAAGCAGTGTCTCAACTGCAGCAAGCAAGCTGTGAAGTCTGCTGGCTTGATGCGGTACAAAGAGCATAGGTGTCCTGGAGAGAAGGCATTTGGAAGTCTAGGCCCTGCACCTAGAAAGAAGTTCATGATGTTTTCATTCAGAGCACAGATTTTTCCCTTTTCATATATCCGAGGCTGGAAAGGAATTGCAATGCCAGCAAGGTTTGCTGTGCTTGGCTGGACGTCTCCTGGACAAGCAGTCCTGCAGGGAGCTTTCTAGACTTCTAGTAGGATTTTCCTCCCATCTGTTTCAACTTCCCTTCTTCATCCAAATGAAGTCAATCAAATTATTTTTCTCCAACTTTATCCTTTCATAGTTTTTCTCCGTTGATTGTTATCCAATGCTATGTAACCCAGCTTAACCTCACCTGGAAGATGGTAAGCAAATTTGCGGAAACTGTGTATTTCCAACATCTATTTTTCTCTTTTTCCTCAGTGTTTGGATGCAGTCTCTGATTACTTTTAAAGCTCATTCATATTTTAAAATGATTTGACTAAATGTTTTATGAATTTTACTTGCACTTAACTATTTCCATATTCAGCAATCCCTATCAGGCTGTTTGTTCACTTTGCATTCAGTCCTGCAGTTAAGGGAATTGACTTCCACACAGCTCTGCATGGATCTACAGCACAGATTACCGCAAAGAGGGCAGTCTTATATTTAATCTGTAACTGGGTGAACACAATTAGATTCCAGTTGGAATGATCATGTAGAGAAAGTTCAGAGCTCAATTATTCAAAGAAAATCTTATAAAATTCAATTTCAATGGTATGTATAGAAAGTGAAGGTACCACAGATGCAAATATGACCGGAGCATCTTTGTGTTTAAATTTGAATGAATTTTCCCTTGAGACTTCTTTATTTCTTGAATGCTTTTTGCATTACCCACCCTGCTCTAGCTCTGCCTATAGATGAATAGTGCCATCTGGTTTTTCCCTAGATTAGCTACCCTCAGTCTGTCATGATAGCATCTTGGGTTCTTGGTATCTTGGTATCTCTGAATGTGGCCTTTTTCACTTGTGTTTAGGGTAGAGAATTTACCGTAAAGATCTCGGTGACCTGGAAAATCCTAATAGCAGAGACTTAAAGTGGACTGGAAGGACTGCTGTATAGAGGTAAGTGTATGGTGTCTTTGTAAATATGTGCGCTTAGCAAGATAGCAGCTAAGGGAAGGTATGAAAGTGAAATGATGTAACTGATAGCTATAGAAGGCAAACAAGGATTCAATCACTCCACAGAAGATATAATTTGAAGCAGAAGAATAAAAAATATAAAGGAAAACTAATTTGAATATTAGGGAAGATCTTCTGGAATGGTTTTAAGCTTTCAAATGGTATCCAAAGTGAGGTTCTAAGGGACTCTTGAAAATTGATTTGATAGATATTAATTAAAGAACCAATAAACTTACAATAGCCTGCAGTCTTACATTTCCTGGAGGGACTGCCCTAATGATCTCTGCAGTATTTTTTGGCTCTCACCACCTCTGGCTTGTGCAGACTGAAGAAGAAAAGCTTTAGCAGTGTCCCCGATGCAACCTTCCATCAGTAAAGTGCCAGGTCAAGCTGCTCTGTAGGGACTGACAGGAAAAGGAAGAGATGAGGCATCTGGAGGGGAGGAAAAAAAACCCTAATGTACAAATGTAGTGCTCGTCCACGGTCTGCGTTAAGGGACGAGGGCACAGCAGAGCAGAGGCAGCAGGGTCTGCGGGACTGCCCCCAGGTGCTGAGGCGGCATCCACTGGCAGCCCCTCCTGCCAAGGCAGGGCAGCGACTGGCAGGGATGAGCAGGAGAACTGAACTCCACCTTTGGCAGAAATGAGAGAATTTGTTCTGGAGAACAAATGGAGAAAGAAAGCTGAGGGAAGAGAGTTTTCTGTCAGAAAGGTGATGGTGGAGGTGAGGCCCCAGGCAGGCCAAGTCTGCAGGCCTATGCTTGAGATGTGGCACAGGCTGGGTGATGAGAAGCCCAGGTGTTCCCACAGCACCCTGTTCTCTCCTGCATGATGGGCTGTAATGGGCCATGGCTGAAGCTTTTTGGTTTGGGGTTAGGGAGCACAATATTCACTTCTGTTTTTTTAAAAAAAGAAAGCAATTGGGGGTGGGGAAGTGCTTCCCTCAAAAATCAAATGCCCTTTCAGAAGGCACTGACCAAGCTGCTAAGAGGATGTGAAATGCAAAGGAAGGGTAAGAGGCAATTTCACTTGCACAAAGCATCCACCTCCCTGCATCTGCCTCTTTATTTATTTGGAAATAATTTCATTTCAGTCAATAATGGACATTTGGGAGGTCAAGTTAATGCCACAAAACTGTTTTGACTCGCAGGGAGATTGCAGCAGCCCAACAGCAAAACAAAGAGTTGTACATGAGAGCGAGAGGGATTCAGCACAGTGCTTGGGCACTATCTCAGTCTAACAGGGTGCTCCTCTTCCCTGATTTGGGTATTTTTGCTGAGTACAGGAGCATTCGTCCCTCACACCCCTCTGGGCCTGTAGCACTCACAATGCACAGAATTGCATAGGAGATTGCAGCTGTTTGCTTACTATTTGGTTAGCATTATAGTTATCCACTTAAATTTTCTCTGTTCCTTATGCTTTATTTATTGCATCTTTACTAGTGTGCAGGTAACTTGAATGTTGTACTGTTGTACTAAACTTTCAGGTAAGTGGATGAATAATACAGAAATGCCTTTGTGAATGCAACGCCTTTTCTTTTTAAGCCATGCAATTATTTTCTGAGAGATTGATTCCTATTGATACCGCTTCTCCTGCTAATCACATCAGCAAGTGTTCGAAGGTGTGATGGGAAAGCTTTTAAATGTGTGAACGTTCCAATTGTCGATGAATAACTGTAGTGGAAATGTTTGAGATAATGCAATGATAGATCAGCAGTACTACATGGTAACTTTCCTGACCAGGCAGCGACTAATTAATGCTACCTGTACAATGAGAAATGACTTTCCACAGCAAGTGATAACAATCAACCCATAACATTAAATGGAAGAATTCTGGGAAACTGCCAAACAAGAGAAGATCACACCCTCTACAGTTATTCTGCAACAGAAAAATTAAATTTCTCAGACAAATGACCTTTGTGAGTTATTCATCTAATCCTCATCAGAGTAAATGCTGTAGTTTTCCTCTCTTGATATTCCCCTGAAGAAATTTGCTTTGTTTTTCCCTGCCTGATTGCTATATTCCTTTAGAGGATATTTATTGTTGAGCTACAGCCTCTGTTATTTCCTTTGCTGCCTGAGCTTACTTGGAACTCTGTGCCTCAGATGTGCAATAAAGCCCAGTAGCAAAGGAAACAACGCTGCAGTTAACCTCCTTAACACTGATAATAAATAAGCACTAATAAGATATGTACCAGGGTAGCAATTGCACTGACATAATAATATGCACTGGTTTTAAGTAAGTGGTTGCTGGTGTCATCGTGCTTTCCATAAGGAACCGATGTAGGCACTGTATTTCCTGGGTAATTTATGTGTCAGATTTTCAAGGAAGCTCAGTTGCTGTTAAGACATTTAGTCCAAATGTCCCAGTTTTCATAAATTCTTGACACCAAGGAGAACCCTTTGTTTTCACAGGTGCTTATCTGAGATCCAGGCTGTTTCTTTAAAAATATTACCCCCTGGCCAGGGGTGCTAAGAGTTCTTGGAAATCTGGCCTCTGTCTGTTCCCCCTGAGTTAGAACTGCTTTTCACTGGATAAAAGCCAGCTCGACTGAGAATTTTGCTTTCCAGTAGCCACTGAGACTCTTGATTGAACATGGTAACTGCTATCAATTTATGCCCCTGCAGACCAAATAGCTCTCTTCATCTCAGTCATAGTGACAAGCTATCATGACCAACTCCATGGTAAATACTCTGGAACTGAAGGGGAGGTTTTCTTCCTTGTAAAGTGATTTTTCAGGGAAGCTAGTAACATGTCTTGAAGATATAGGTTCTCTTTGCAGCAGACCTACACGAGGAAAAAGCAAAATGTACCCACCTCATGCACCCAAATGCATTAAACTATTTCAAAGCTTAGGAACAGCTTAAAGCGACTCATGTTGTAACTGAATATCAATACTTACCCCCGAAAAAGAAAAGACGCTACTGAATAACCAGGGGGAGCTTTAAAGTACAAATGGTAATTAGAGAATAATAGTTTATTAAAAAAAACAAAAAGCCCATGAGGATATGATTTGTGAATTGTAACTAAGTCCAAGTGTGCTAATTTATTATGATTTGGAAACAGAAATGCAGACTAGTAAGCCTTGTTTCATGATCACAATTCTTGTGTGTTCTACCCACAGTTCACCTGATACACGCTGTGTTACTAAAGACAGAAATAGACAAGAATAGTGATACCGGAAAATGGTTATGTTTTATCTCTGTAATGCTGCTGGTAAATTGAGATAGCATGGTTTTAAATTGTAGAGGAAGTTTTCTGTGAAGTGCACACATCTTTGGTTTGTGGAACTTGTCATATTTTCATCATTACGTGGTTGCAAAAAGAAATAAATCTGTTCCTGTTTTTGAGAAATATCTGTAGCAATTTTACATCAGGATTTAATTACTGCCGGTGAATAGCAGTCGGGTGCCACGCAGTACCGATGGATTTTTATCTATATCTGTTTATATCTATGAAGTGTAAATGACAAGTAGGATCACTATTTAACTGTGACTTTAGTAACAGAGGCTGTTCGCAGAAGAACTATGCGGTGAGAGAGTTCAAATGTTGGGCATTGCTCAAAGGGTTTGGTTTCAGAGTAGCTCAGGGAATGATGTGATTTGTTTCTTCTCGAGCTCCGCATCAGAATGCAGCTCACTTAAAAAAAAACAACTGAGTGAGCCATGAGAGAATCTCTGATATGAACCTCCAGTGTATCTGAGGTGCTGGGAAACTTCTGAGTAGTTGCAGTTACTGTTTCCTCTGCTTTTTTTTTTTTTAACAGTGCTGATCACTGGGAGCTCTCAGTATTCTGCTTGAGATGGAGTTTTGTTGCAGTGAATGATTTTTAAGTTTTAATCATCATCTGTTATTTCTGAAACATCTTCTTAGACATCTCTATTACTGTGAAGACACAATCTGTTTTTTTATGCTGCCCAAGAAGTAGGCTATCTCACTCATCTAGAAATATCAATGCATAAATATGACTTGATGGCATTTAATAGGAAGAATTTCTCTGGTAATTAGAGTGAAGGGCAACACCTGCGGCTGCAGTAAGGCCAGCTTTGGCTCCCTCTGTTTTCTCCAAAAGCTTATGCTGTTCTGATTTTTTTTGAATGCCTGGTTTCTTCTGTTCTATGTGAAAAATGAGCCTTTGCCCACATCTGATGACTTCCCTCATTTGCACTGTCTGTGAATTCTGTAAACTCTTCATCGTTGTCAATTGTGTCAGCCCTGGAGAAATAATCCAGAGCAGGCCTGCATTCTTACACGAGGTGCATCTCTGAGCAGCAGAGTGGGCAGTTTTACAGGCGCAAAGGTAGGGGTTGTCATTGATGTTAATGAGGTTCCAGTTTGGCCCGGGGAAGCTTTTTTACTGTGGGTCTCTGCTCTATTCACACCCTTTTTGTAGAGTATTTGCATGAGAAGGAAATAGCTCAGCTCAGCTGGTAGTGGCAGGCCTGGGAATTTGTGGGGAAACTTCAGAGCTTACATATGGGACATTATATATGGAAATCATAATATTATAGCTTATAAAAAACACTTATATTAGGGTGGCACCCACTTGTTCTGCTCTACGTTTATGTATGCAAATAAGTGACAGAGCATTTGCAGTTTGCAACTGAGAAACATTATTTTTTTAGTTTAATCTGAGTTTGTTTTCATTTCCTGCAATGATCTACCTGTGGCAAACGTTCAGACTGTGGTATTTGAATGTAGTTTTAAGCACCTTCAGTATTTTTTAGCAATACTGACATGCCTGCACTGGCAAACAGACGTAGTCTGGACTCCCTTTATACTGGCAGAATAGTGCATTTGCCAGTTTTTTTCCCCCACATGGTTCTGGGTTAGAAACAGCCCATAGCCCTAGGGATATCTTACCTTGCATTTGTACAGCTTTTCTCAGCACAGAAAACTAGAACTCCAGCAGATGCTGTTATGCTGGCAAAAGCTTAATGTGTCAGCCTCTATTTTCTTTAAAAATTCTTGGATTTCAGAAAACATTCGTCCAGCCCTCTCCCTTGCTTTTGGCTGCTAATGCATAGCAGAAGGTTTGGTGATGGATTGGTTTGTCTAGGTGCTTGTTACACTCTGACATGCAATAGGGTATGCAAGGCTAATGCCACAGGTTTCGGAGAGACTGGGAAATCCTCCTTCAGCTTTCTCCTGAGCCCTAGGAACTCATTTCACATCTCATTCATTAGACAAACTAGCTGATCTGAAAGCAGCATGCAAAACACTCCAGATTACTCTGATGCAAAAGTTTAGTCAACTGTTCCCCCCAAGGAGTGCTGATAACTCAACCTTTAAACCTCAAAGAAAAACCTGATTCTGAGGGTCCAATTTATGATGGCTTGAAAACAAATGTCAGGTAGTGTTTGTGAAGAAGTGTAAGCTAAAGAAAGCAAGCATTTTCTTAGTGCGAGATGGCAGGCCTGCCCCTCACCTGTAATCTCTGAAGATTACCGGCTCCTACCACACTCTCGGAACTGACAATGCGCTGTTCATAGTGTACTGGCCTGAGGGAGATTCATGAAAACTCACATTTCTGCTCAAGGTATATAATTTCATTGCTTTGACACAAGCAGTTTTTCCAATAGCAACTAATGATTTGTTGCCCTGTCTCAAATAAGTGACAACTTGTTTTCTCTCTCGCTCTGTTGGGCCTGTTACTATCAATTCTAATGTAAGTTTCAAGTCACATATGTGTATGCTGTAAGAAAGAAAGGGATGGGCTCTTTAGCAGGTTCTTGTGATAGGACAAGGAGAAATGTCCTATCATTTCAAACTGAAATGGGGAGACTTAGACTGGATGTAAGAAAAAGGTTTGTTATGATAAAGGTAGTGAAGCACCTGTACAGGTTGCCTGGGGAGGTGGCAGATGCTCCCTCCCTGGAGATGTTTAAGGTCAGGCTGCACCAGGCTCTGTGTGCCTGATGGAGCTGTGGGTGTCCCTGTTCATTGCAGGGCGGTTAGACTAGATGGCCTTTAAGGGTCCTTTCCAACTCAAATGATTTTGTTTTTTGACATTAACTAGGTATTTCCTTGCATGAGGATGTTTGCTGAAGTGATGTTCAGTATAAACACCCTCAATTCTAGTAGATAGACAAAATGTGAAGCAATATTCAATTCAAATTTGACTGGAAAATTTTCAATTGCATGCTTTCCTGCTTGATCTCCAGAACATTGCTTGGGAATTAATCAGGAGATTTTTAGTTTCTGAAGAGAAGATCTTCATGAATATGTATCTGACATCACGTTGATATTTCCCCCTGAACTGGCAATTTTGGCATTAAAGCTACCACTCCTGTTTCAGTGATACTGCATCTGGAAAGACTGGTACATAAGGGAATATATTGGAAACATATGCAAATATAAGGAATTCATAGACTTAAGTGACTGAGAAACTAAACCATTCTTTGCTAATGTCTTCTAATGACTTAATTAGCTTGTCTATTTAAAAATATGCATTTTTAGTTCTAGTCTAAATTAAATGAATTACTAGTTTCTAGCTCTTGCATTTCACTGTTTTTTTTTTTTTTTTCCTGCTGTTATTACCAATGCTTTCTTTCCACCCCCCCCCCCCCCCCCCCCCCCCCCCCGCCATGAATACTAGAGTGGGTATTTCTATGCATGCTTCGAATTTCTACCTGTTGATCTATGCTGCGAATGCTGTTTTGACTGAAGAAGTACCATTCCCAGGGAGCAAAGTTGGTGTAAGGCAGGTGGGGATCCAGGTGCAGAGAGGTTAGTGACACTGTAGATATGTCTGCAACAGCCTGGAGCCAAAGCAGGCCTTGCTTATGCCCAAATAATTTTGGTCTTTTTCCAGCATAGCAATTTTTACAGATGAGATTATGGCCTATGAACGCCTGCACAGTAAAAGAGTCCTTTCAGTATCCGTAACAATACAGGTTTAGGAAAATGCCAGCACTAATAAATTTTAGTGTGTTCTCTAAACGGGCCAAGCTATCTCATTGATTTTAATAGCTCTTTTACCTGAGTAATTGTTGTGTGAGCAGGTCATGATTGAAATGGCCTAATCCCCATTTACAGGAAATGTGTATGAAATAGAATAGAAATATCCAGAAAATGCAGCCAAGCGATCGTTGTGTGTGAGGTAAAAAAAAAGGTTCAAGTATGGTAGAAAGCAATTTCAGATTTAAGGACAAAGCCATTGCACTGAATTCTTTGCCTGTCCTGTTTGTTGTCTTTCACCATGGCACCAGCTTCTTTTTACAGATCTTTATTTTCTTGTCACATTCTTTCAGGGACGTGGAAACTGAATGTTGATTTTTGCCTATTTTTATTATTATTTTGAGTTGATCAAAAATAATTGCACAAATTGCTAATTACACTAATACTCCCTTGTGTTGCACAGAACCTCTTTAGAGCCTTACGTTCTGTGTGGGTTTTTTTTGTTTGCATTTGAACCATTTATTTCATAGAACAGTCTAAAGCTTTTCAACACAGTGTCAAAACATCACAGACGACGCTAGTGTATGTGCCTAGTATTCAGCAGCTTCATCTTGCACTTGCAATATGTAGAAATGCTGGTAAAAATGTACCCTTAGTTCTATGATACAGGATATCACTTCTATCCTAGGAAGCTGTAGCTGATCTTTCCCCTAAAATTCTTGCTGCAGGAAAAAAAAGGTATGCTAAGATGAATATTTCAGTCAGATGTCTGCAAGTAGAGCTTCATCTTCATTGAATAATGGTATTAGATGGAAAAATCAGAAACAGTGCAGTCTGTCCACTGCCACTTGAGTGTAAATCTGATATCTTTTGCCTTGTATGGAGAACCATTCCAGCTTCATGCTGCAGAATATGACAGTAGAATTTGCTTTCTGATTTCTTGGTATGATGTAGGATTTTTTTTTTATGCCCACTTTTTTTTTTTTTTCATGATTTCTACTTGTTTATTTTGCTGCAAGGAGCAACAGTTTCTTTATTCCCTTGAAAACTGTAATTTGAAGTTGGTGTAATCAAATTCCAGACTGCTGATATGCATGAGCAGAGGTATAATGGGGATGTTTTGGTGTGTAACCTATATGCGAACTTGAACGAGGGAGGAGGGATGGAAGTGCAAGAGAGGGAGATGGGCAAGTGCTTCAGAAAGGGCGGAGATGATCCTGTAAATTGAGTAACCTTGCCTGATAGTCCTGAGAGAACAAATTCTCCAGAGGCCAAAAGATTACTGTGTCTACAAAGGTCCAATAAAGGGGAAGGCTGGCCTACTCACAGTGTCATCACAGCTGTAATTTTCAAGCCATAATAAAACCTTGTTATGTTATTAATTCAGCTGCTCTGGTTGCTGTAGAGTACTGCCATTAATTCATCTTTTTACCCACTAATATATTATTTTCTACAGGGATTCATTGTTTTAACCCTCAAAGTGAATTAGCCTGTGGCATATTTCAAAGGTTTCTGCCCAATTAAATCAGTCCAAGGACATTCACATTGCATCAGAGCCACTAGCATTACATTAGCAAAGATAAAAACCCCAGCCAAGAGGGTAGGATATCTTTAATGGGACTTTATCACAGAGACCGAAGTTATATATGCGAGAAGCAAAATGTGCTTGGCCATTTCTACAGAGATCATGCTCTCTAAAATTGCCTTAAAATGCACAATCACTAATAGGAGTATTTGTCACACTCATTGCTCATTAGCTTAGGCCAGAAAACTACTTCAGAATAGATGCTGGTCTGCCACAGAAAATATATGAAGCAGTAATATGTGACTAAAAATGATCATTGAACTCCTGTGTTGTTGGGATTTGTTTTTTACAATTCTGGTTGATAAAAGTTTTCTAGCTAAAATGAAATGATCGTGAGCAGTGCTGGCGGAATGGGGGAAAAAGCAATGTGGGATGGATGTGACACGAGGAGTAGCTGAGTGAGAGCTGAGCAGCTTTGTTGGACCTGAGCTTGCCTGGCATCGTAATACTGCGTTCTGCAAAAATAGCACCTGTGTAGTTCGTACTTTTCCATTATCTACCATATCCAGGCTTCTTCTTACTGTGGATTATGGAGAGCTCCCTGTGTACAGCCCTGCCACTAAATTTGTCTGTTCCCTGAGCAGCAGGCTAGAAAAGATAGCAAATAGATGTAGCCATCCCAGAACAGATGCTCTTCTTTTCTCTAGGTGGAGAAAGCACATCTGTGTGTTTCGTTTTTGCTTATTGTTATTTGAAGAAACTGGGATGAGGGAAGGTGTCAGTTCTGTACACCTATACTACTTGAATGTCTGCCCCAAAATTCACAGCGTGCTGGTCTCTTGGTCTCCTCCAGCTCAAGTTACTGGTGGTGGTTTATGCAGAATCCCGCCTACTCTTACTGGCATGCTTTGTTCTACAATTAAGAATCACATTTGTCTTCTCAACATCAGTACCTGTTTTTATGTTGCTGCTGTTTATAAGGATCAGATGCTGCTTGGCTGTGGAATTCAGTGGTAACAGAAAACAACAGTGCAGAACATAAAGACAGGACAGATTTTTACTAGGTCTTATACCACACTAGGGAAGGCATTTAAAACACAAATAGACAATGCGTAGCACATGCCCTATTAAGCTTTTACAGGGCATTATTCCACTCAAGGGAGGCTTGTGGTGTGAAAAGAGGGAAAAACAGCATAGGACACAGAGAGCAAGACAGATCTTTATAGGGAATTATCCCACACCAGGGAAGCTGCTACTGTGAACAGAGGAAAGAAAAACAAGGCAGGAGATAAAGACGAACGATTTTTACTGGCTTTAATGCTTGTCCCTGTGCGATCTAAAGCAAAACAGACAGCACTGGGTGAAGAATGCACACTGAAAAGCTCATCCGAAGATCTCATTCCATTTTCCCGTTTGCTAATGGCAAAGGTTGAACTTGGCAATTTTTTTTTACCCACAGAAGTTGTTTCACAGGTATTTTTGCCTCTATCTCTAGAATAAAATAACCAGGAAGGTACTAGTAAGTGTACTGAGAACAGGTCTTTTCTGAATGGCGTTTTTTCAAATCCTGTGACATAGCCCTGTACAAAAAAATGAAGACCTGTGGGCTTTTGCTTTTATTAACAAAAAAAAAAAAAAAAAAGAAAAAAGAAGGAATTAAAGGAGAATAAAATAGTAACTAAGTTAGGATCAAAATAGGGAAATAGTTTCAGGCGAAAGAAAGCTCTGTTTCAAAACGCTGCTTTTGGTCTCCTCTCAAAATGGAAAGGTTTATTTTCACCTTGACACAAACTACTTTATTTTGATCTTAAATGGATTTTTTTTTTTTTTAATTAGTGAAAAACCTTGAAGCTGCAGTTTTCATTTTGAGTCGTTCTGAATTAATTTCATTTTAAAATTTCCTTGTTCAGAAACCAATTGCAAGTATGTACTTCTTTGAGTACTGGCACTGGTAAGGGCTCACTTCTTACACAGTGTGATCCTACAATTTACCACGTAAGTACTTTCCATGGATATTAGTCTGATAGCTGGCATAAATTCTTTAAATATCTGGGCATTAATAAAGTTTCTGTGTGTTCCGTATGTTCAGTAGTGTCTAATATGGAGATACAGTGATGTGGCCCATCTCAGAATGAGGTCTCAAACATCCCTCTTTTCTTCACTTGATGGAAATCTGTAGGAAATGTTTTTTTTGAGATACCTTTCTGCTCTGACTAAATGAGTTGAAAGAACATGACTGTTCTTCAAGAGACAGTAGGGAAGAGAGCATATTCTTGTAGTACTTTTCTCCTATTTTCTCCACTTTTCTACCAGATTAAGGTTGATCATTGAGTCAACTTTGCTTGGTAGCAGGCCTGTGCTCTGCTCTCCAGTGGTCCATAATGTGATCTGAGGAGAGATACAGGTGTCTTAGGAGACTTGAAAGGAAACAAAACCTAATCCTGGCAACTAGGGTCACTGATCCACTGCCAAGATACCTAGCCTGTGTTGCATTTCTAGCAGCTGCTGCATCCTCTCTTATGCATATAGGTCTTATACCTATGAAGTAGTGCTCTTTGCTTGCTGTGTGCCATGCTACATACCAGCGGTGTGCAACCATATTATTGATTAGAAGGTGCAATGATTCCATCAGAAAGAAGGTGATGTAAGCTGCTTTGTATTATACTGTAGGGAAGATGACAATTTTTTTTTTTAAATATGGTCTGCTGGTGATAGGACAAGGGGGAATGATTTTAAACTAAATGAGAGGAGACTTAGATAAGATACTTAGAGCAAATTTTTAAGGCACAGGTTGCCCAGAGAAGTCGTGGATGCCACATCCCTTCAGGCACTCAGGGCCAGGTGGGATGGGGCTCTGGGCAGCTGATCTGGTGGCTGGCTGCCCTTGCCACAGTAGTGGGGTTGGATCTAGATGATCTGTAAGTTCCCTTCCAAACCAAGCCATTCTGTTATATTGTAGATAATGTGAATGTTTTAATAGGCTGTAGCATTTAATAGGCTACTACATTCCCATGCGTTAACAGTTTAAAACACTACAGCAGAACCACATCATCCCTAAATCCAACCATGTAAAATTCCTTGTTAAGTTTTTGCTATTAGGTCTTGTGGTATAACAAATAGGTGCAGTGTCATGGCTGATAAACTCTAGAAAGCTTTTTTTATAGGAAGGGCAATTGCAAACAATGCTTTTCAGAGAAGGAGGAGGAAAGAATCTTAAGTGTGTGAAAAACACAAAGGTAGGGAGAACTGAGTAAGTAAGATCAAAACAAATGGGGGGAAACAGTCTGTGACTTCTCTGAAGAAGTTGGACAAATTTCTCAATAGTTAAGAAACTAGTAGCAATAAATAAGAAAAATACTGAGGAGGGTGAACACAAGAAGGAAACCCAGAAAATATTCAGTGGCTAGGAGAAGAACAATTGCTAAGATTCAGGTGCTTTGGCTGGCACAGAATTTTCACATGTGGTTGCTGGTTTCTAAGACTCCTCCAGGAAGAAGGTGCGTAATCTGCCTTCTGTTTTACTGGTCCTTACAACTTCCTAAAGCAGACTAATCCCAAGCGGGTCATTGAAAAAGAGAATATGCCATTGTCCTAGCTACGAAAATTAGGGGAAACTGGGAACTTCATCTTGCATTATGCCTTTTAAGTGGTACAATTTAAGCTTTGTCAGGAGTTTTTCTGGGGTTAAAATCCTAGAGACTGCTGCTGACAAAGAGCAGCTTTCCTTAGCCATGCCTGGCACCGCTCAGCGCCTGTTGAGGACAATTAGAGCATTCCCACCTGGCTCAGAGGTGCTATAGGGCAGAGCCTGCCTCTGACACTGACAAACCTGAACTTAAGAGTTGTTTTGCAAGTTCTGGAATGGTACATAATGAATTGATCGTACAGCTTTCTCCTAAATGCCCTGTTAGTGACTTCCAAACGTTAACAGATATTTGTCAAATCTTGAAACTGTGTAAGTTGCAGAATCATAGGGGTTGGGAGGGACCCCTAGAGATTCTGTAGATCCAACCCAGCCCCTCTGCTAAATAGTGTTCCCTGGAGTAAGTAAGTTACCCAGGAAGGTGTCCAAAAGGGTTTTGAATATCTCCAGAGAAGGAGACTCCGCAGCCTCTTTGGGCAGCCTCTTCCAGAGATCTGTAATTCTCAAAGTAATGTTTCCTCATCTACGTATGGAACTTCCTATATTCCAGTTTGTGACCGTTGTCCCTTGTTCCATCACTAGGCACTGATGAAAAGAGCCTGCCCTGTCCTCTTGAAACCTGTCCTTTGGACATTTTATAAGCATGGATAAGATTCCCCCCTCAGTCTTCTCTTCCTTCAGGCTGAAAAGTACCAGATTTCTCAGCCTTTCCTCAGAAGGGAGGTGCTTTAGGCCTCTCATCATCTGCTTGTCCTTCTGATGGACTCTGTAGAAATTCCCTATCTTTCTTGAACTGCAGAGCCCAGAACTGCACACACTGCTCTAGATGTGACCTTATCAAGGTCAGGGTTTTTCTGAGAGCATCAGGCTCGAGGTTACACTGTGATGGTGGGTGAATGCAGTAATTACTCCGTTTGGTAAAATGGAGCTAAAAGCTGTCCCCTGTACTTCCTAACAGGTGTTATCCATGACCAGAGCAGATTCCATACGTGCTTGTGGTTTTATTTAGCAAATTCTAGATTGAAACTTTTGTGTTCTCACTGTGGAGGTGGGAGAGAAAGGAAAGAAATCATTTTAATATTGGAATGATCCAGTTCTACCTTGCAGGTTGTAGCCTACTTAGTCTTTACACATTTTTCCTACTAGTGACTACAGCCTTTTTCTGCTCTGCATTTGTACTCACAATTTTACTTTTCCAGACTTGCAAGTAAATCTCTCTAAATAGTAAATGAGCACCTGAACATAACCTGCAGGCAAAGAGGAACATGACAAGGCTGTGTGCACCCTCCCTTCATTCACTTCTCCCCTGGATTTTATAGAGAGCTGATCTGCATCCCTGTATAGCACCAACTTTCAGTGCATTTGCTTTAGCAAAAGGTCTGTGAGGTAAAAGCAGGAGGCCATCTAATATTTCTTTTCACTTCCAGAATTCTGTGCTTACTGCTATTAATTACAAGGTTTTTGTAAATAATAGGGATGATGAACTTGGAGGAGCTGCAGTATATTTTAAACATCTATACAGGGACAATATGGAGTTTGTGAAAATCTACTCTAGGAAGTCTCAGAGACGTTTCCAGATAATTAAAGCAATGTGTGGAAACATGAAGTCAGCACTGTTAGGGTTTTTTAAAACAAACTAGTAATTTAGGAACAAATTATAGGAGCACATTAAATTAACTGTTATTAGATGAGGAAATGTTAAGATTATTAAGATAATAAAAAACAATTAGTGCAGGTTTTTTTGTCTATAATGGAGTCTTTCATAGAAAACCTATTATGTTGGACAGGCTGCAAATATTTGGGGGTAATTTCAGGTATGAGCCAGTGCTTAAGGGTCTTGAGCTTTTTTTGCTGCAGGAGCAGCATGCTTTACTAACAATGTACTCTTTGAAACACATTGTCAGACTAGGATTGAAGAAGTGGTTGCCCCAAGAGGATTTCAGGCAGTGGATAAGAGTGTGTCTACCAGGCTTACGTCCTCCGGGAATAAATCGTGGCAGCTTGAAAAAAAAATATATATATATATTTTTATCTGCTCACACTAAGTTGAAAACAACTTGTCTTGTGGCCACACAAGACAAATGTGTTGAATTTTCTAAAGAAGGTTATTGCCCCCTGATTTTCTTTTCTATAAGCAGTAAATTAGAAGTATTTCCATTGGCACTTTTCAGTCAATGCCTCAGCAAGGGAGAACATGTAATGCTTACAGCGACTGATGAAATCTATCTTTAACATCAAGGTAGTGCCTTTTCATAGCTGTACTTGTAATGCTTCACAGATAGCTTGTATTCTCATGTCGTTTTAATTTTCCTCCTGCAACTGTGGTAAATAATTAGAAGTTTATTGCCACTTTAGGCACAAGCTCAATAATTTATTTGTTGTAAGTTTGGGATATTGGGCACCCTCATAATCCTTGATTTAGGTTTTTCCTGGGCTTTTATCTGAGTCACCACTATTGATTCTTTTTGGTTAGTATGCTGCTGTGACCAAACTTTTTTTTTTTTTTCCTAGATTAGCATCAAGCTGGAGCCAATTAAGTTGACCTTCATAGCAAGTGTTTCCCATCTGGTAGTCTATTCAAATGATCTCTCTTCATTTATTAATTCCGAATACCAGTTCTTCACATGACAAATTTTTGTCCTTCAGAATGACTTCCATCCCACAAAGCATCGCCCTAAATTTAACCTGGCTTTTCCTTGTGATAGATTATCAAGCTTATCAAATTGTCTGCCAGTTCTCATGTTAGGTGTATTTCTATACCATGTCTCACCTAACTGTTCTTGAAAGTAAGCCCCTTTTTCAAAGAGAAAACTAAATTTCAATCCCCACACAGTATCTTTCTGCTGTTTTTATTGTTATTACTGTATTCCCTGGACCAGAGATTGTCATTTTGAAATACTTTCTTTGAAAAGAGTATGAGCAATATCTGTTTTTTTCCAGACTCTCACGTGTTCTGTATGTATCAGGAATGTCAGGGCCCCAAGTGCACCAATGGGCTTTAAGTGTTCTGATTGGCCTCACCTGGGATCTCCACCTGTGCTCCTGCTTATGTAAGCAGGAGCCTCATTAAAGTTCACACCTGGGCCTGAACTGAAAGAGCAAAACAGGGAGGTGATAGCAGTAGTGCTGCTACTGTTGGGAGAAAGAAAGGGAGCAAGTCTGGTCCTTGGTAAGTTTGGGGGGGATCTAAGCACTAGCTTGGGAGCAGGTACAACTTGTAATGCAGCTTGGGCCCAACTGCAGAGCTGAGATATGTGTGAACCTCCTTGATGTATGGGCAGAAGATGTGGTGGATGTAGGTCTTGGGTGAGACTGGCTGGGGTAGGCAGGGCCCGTTGCTGTACTGAGGGTGCTGTGATTGTATGCAAATAAAATGCATGTTCATGTGAGGTTCTGTGGGGCTTTGTTTGCTAAAAATGGTATCTTGATGTGAGTCCTAAGGGTAATCTAAGTAGGTGTGCTTCTGGTTTCTGTGGTGCCCAGCTTTCAGGTGCGCTGTATTTATTAATTTACTTAAAAATTCTTTTCAGCCCAATTGCTTTCAATAACTAATATGATAGTTAAGGAAAACCTTATTTCATCAGGCTTTATCTTGAATTTGGGAGAAATTGGTGCAAAGTCATAAATGAAGCTTTTGTTTAATTTAGAAAGTGAGCTAAGTTCTCCTGTATGTACTAGTCACATGTCCACCTTTGAGAAAACCAGGTCTGAGCTTTGTTCTTGTAACAAAGCCTGAAATGAGGCCAAGGCTCTCAGAGTTTGTTTCACTGCTGACATCTTGCAGCGCTCCATTACATATCTGTGTATAGAATATCTATAGTAGTCATTAACATGTGCTCATTACGGTCTGCCATCTGTAGTGGTGACAAAATGAGCTACATTATTGCCTCAAAATGGTGTGATCTCAAAACAATTTTGTCCTGCATTTTCCTCAAAGTGTGTGTGAAGCAGTCAGGAAAATAAGCACTGCAAGGAGCTTCTTTCTTTGCATGCTCTGTTTATTCTTATTGCTTATTCCAGATCATTCTGTGGCTTTTAAGTTCCCTTCCAGATTAATTTGAGGAGGTGTGCTTATCCTCATATATATATATTTTTTTAACTGACCGCCAATGACAGTTTATATTGCCATACTTCTTTAAAGTGCTGCTGAACATTGCTTAGACCTTGAGTGAAGGGTGTACGATGCCCCTTTGGGCCGATACCACTCAGAAGAGAAAATAAACTGTAAGCCTCTGCTCAGACACAAAACAATGTGTTCCTTCAGAAAGGGAAAAGATATGAAAGGAAGCTAGGATAAGGACACAGACAGCTTCTGGGCATGAAAAGGTAGCCTGATCTTGTAAGATTATGGAAGGTTAGCGTTCTGTCAAGGAACAGAGAATTCCTTTTGGGAGAATAAAACCAATGGATTAAGCTGAGTGGTACCTGTCTCTGGTTGCATATGGTGATGTTCTTTGTGCTCTTATTAATAGGAAAACTAAACAAAGATAACAGTTTGAAAACTTCATTCTGAAGTTTACTGTGTTTCCTGGCAATGCAAGCCTCAGCAAAATCTCAGGTACTTCAGGAAAGTTTACATCCCCTTTAGACTGGAAAATTTCCTTATTCTTCTGTAGTTTTATGAAGAAGTTTTAAATATAAAATTCTTCCAAAACCAGAATTTTTCACTGGATTTATTGGTGTCTCAGCCTCTAACAATTCTCCCCTGTTTTTCCTTTCTTTCCTGGGGGAAAAAAAAAAAGACCGAAAATTGCTCCTATTTGTTACTTTAGGATTGAAATACTCATTTGTGTCATTCTGCTGTGCTGTCTGACTTCCCTTTTCTCCAAGGTGTCTCACAGTGCTGGCGCTGCTGCTGCTTTTCCTGAAAATCCTTTTGGGCTTGGCTGCCTTGCTACAGTTTTTGCTTTAGAGCTGACAGTCTGACCCCTAGCAATAAGTTCAAAACACAAACTCATTGATGGTGCTGTGATAAATTGTATAAGAGGTAATTAACTTGCTGGAGTTACGTAGGAATGGGCTAAACTTTTGTTTTGCCACAATCAGAAATTGGTCCTTTCTAATATCTTTGCTAAGGCATATCAAACTATATCGTGTTATTGTCATCACAAGTGACCCTGTTCACTCCTGCTGCTGCTTTTTCATGTATAAATTTTAAGAGTTCGTATGTTAGTTTTTCAAACTTTTTCTCAGTGAAAATTAAAGCATTTTCCATTGCTATCTTTTGGATGCTCTAAACTCCATTTTTCTTTTTTCTTAAGAAACAGGAAGTTTTAAGAGCTTCTATAAAAATGCCATTGAGTACTGTGTTGTCCCTCTTGGCTTAACCGTAACAAGCCACAAGAAGCAGATTTAATATGCACACTGAAGATCTAACTCCTTACTTCCTATGTCCCCATCCCATAATTCCTGGAAAACCTTGTTGAGAGATGTGTTTGGAAGGTACATCGATGAAGGATACAAAGTCAATGGGTAGGAAGATAAATGGTACCTACTTTTTTACTATAATTGTATCATATGTTACATTAATAACCTAGGCCTCACTGGAGAGTCTGTCAAGATCTTAATGTAGTGGATGCACCATTACCACATAGATGTTAACTTGATAAGGTTGACTCTTATTCATTATTATATTTATTATATAACTGAAACTTTAGGAATACTTCCACTAGTTCACAGAACAGCCAGAGGTACCTTTCTTGGTGAGCTTGCTTCTCTCTTGAACGCAAGCAGTGCTTTCAGAAACTGAAAGAAATTAGAAGGGATGTGGAAGATTCAAAACTAGTTCTGATTCAGCTTTACAAAGTAGAGAGACAAGGATATATCTTGTCTGGTTGTGGGGAAAGCACTGCAAACTCATTAAAATGGCAGAGCCAAGACAGTTTTCTAAGCTCCAAGCCAAGCTGAGTATGGAGTTTCTGTTAGAAGCACAAAGAACCAGCACCATACAGAAGTGAGGGGTACCCCCAGGCAAGCTAGTAACTGGATCCACTGACTTCTACTTTAGTCTGGATAATCTTTGATCAATCACACGCTTTAAAACTTGTCTCTTGATTGAATTGGAATGCAATTAAACCTGTCTCATCTGGAATCTAAAGACAACTAATGGCTGAACTGTTAATAGGAGGAGCTAATAGTTGCATATATTTGTCTTAAAAATCTATGCTGTTAATCCATCAGTCTGTCTCAGTAACTTTGAAACTTCACATTCTCAGCCAGATTGGACAGGCTGATATTAGTTTCAAAGGTGTTGTGCATATTGGTGGCTTGGAAGAAGCCGGAGTGCATGTCCCCCCCCTAAAGGAGAACAGTTGTAATTTGGTATCTTACCCATTCCAGAAAGCAGCGGCAAGCTGGGAAGTCATCGCAGATATAACTTGGGTTTGACAGCAGCAATTGTTAATTTCTTGGTTTAAAAAAAGTTCTCTGTAATTTCTTCAGTTTGTAGGGCTTACATGACTCTGGGGACTGAGAAGGCAGGAATAGTATGGAGAGGGCATGGGAGAGAGAAAGAACTGTTAAAGGTTGTAGGATGCAGCTGAGTAAAAAAGTCGCTTTACTTGTGTCTATAATATAATTTTCTTTGTTTCTTTTTAATGAAATAAAAAAAAAAACACAAAAAACTACAAAAAAAAATTCTTATAACCTTGAATTGGTCTGATGCAATCTAAGAAGAAAATAATACACTGCAAATGTACTGAACAGTAACATCTCTAGCAGCTAAGGCTGAGTTTGAATAGAGTAAGTTGCAGTAAAACCTGAAAGGAAGGATTAAATTGAGGATTACAGTATATAATTGAGATGAAACCAACATTCCTTCCTAAATTGGATATTACAAGTGTGAAAACTGCTTATGGGGGCTATTGATGGGAGCTCTTAGCCTGCTATAAATACAAGTGTACAACAGAATACTTTTCAGTACAATGGTGAATGGTCTTAGCTGTGACAGGGCACTTTAAGTTACCATAACTACTTAGCATGCCTGGAAAGCAAAGCTCTAGGTTTGCCTTTTCTTATAAGATTGTATTGTGGCTGGTGCCTTTTATGTAAAACCAGGTTTTTGCCTGTTTGATTCATTTCTTTGTTATAAGAAGCTATAAAATGATGGTAAAGAAAGTGGTTATCTAGAGAGGCTAAGTTGGTATCTACCATTGTTCACAGACTTTCTGTGGCTGGGAGAACCTTTAGCTGGGTTCAGGGATGCACAGTGCAGGAAACTGTTGTATTCACAGACCTGTTGAACTGTAATTTCTCCTTTAATGACAGAGCTATTTTTTCTTCCTGCCCACAAAATAAAGGGTTTCTAGACATGCACCCCATATATAACTCTCCTATCTGTCAAAAATCAGGAGGATGATAGCGAGGGAGCATGTAAGCTCCTCTTGGCTGTTTCTTGAGGAGACATGAGCCCTGACATGTAAAGGGACACTGAACTCTTGCCTCTCGCATGAACCTGGTGAATGCTTTGAACAAGTTAAACAGTCTCTGGTATCCCAGGTGGTACTCTAGAGACTGTGCCACTGCTTTACTTCAGGGGTGTGGTGGGGGTAACTGCATTAAGGGTAGCTGGATGCTCAGCTGCTCTGATGGTGTTTATTAATAGCCCAGATAGTTAGAACATCTTAGCTGCTCCTAGGGAAACTCGGTGCAAAAGTTAAGAAGCAGCTTTTGGATATCTATGATTCCATATAGGCGAGTTATCTTTGTATAACAGCATGGATAACATCTGCAAGAAAGGGTAAAGGAACTGGAATGCCATCATAACCCAGTCTGTAGGCTGTCTGTTCAGTCATGATCACTCATGTAACAAATCAAAACCGGGTGCACTGGATAAAGCTATACAGAGGAATAAAGAAAACATCAATGAAGCTGAAACATTGTTTCTGACGAGCAGAATAGAATTTTTGTGCAGAGGTAAATTATATAAAACAGAGTAAGCTAGAAACATCTTTGTTTAAGCTGCAACACTATTATCATACTTAAGAGAAATATTTGAAGCAGATTTTTTTTGTTTGCTAGTTCTAGCCCAGTGGATATATAAAAGAGAGTGATAGATGAAGAAACCCACTTGTTGCAAGTCCCCGGGCTAACAGAAGAGAGCAGGGAATACAGTTCAGACAAAGACTTCACATGCCAGTTCTGTCATTTGGATTATTAATGTGCTGTGTTTGGTCCCTGTGGAGAGCTTAAGCTGAGCCAGAGACAGGATGTGCATCCAGTGAACATTTCCTATGATACTGGATTCATAAAGTTTTTTAAATAGTCTTGAAAGTTAACTCCCCTCCTCCCTTTATCTGTCTTCCTTCCAGAGGTGCCCCAAATGTTTGATTTGCCTTGAATTTGTTCCAACACCAGTGACTGAATGTTTTACTTGTGCTGAAAGAAGAAAGGTCTGGCTGAAGAGGAAAAGGTAGAGGCAAATGTAAATTGTCAGAGCCGTTTCTGGTTAGAGATTTGTGGATTGTTTGGGAGTTTGTTTTGAAGAAAGAAAGGGAAAATGTAGACTTAAATGGCGTAAACTCAGGAGAGATTTATCCTATTAAATTCACTCTTCGGGTTTTATTTTGTAATCATCTTTTGTTGCAATCTTCTTTTGCTAGGACAAGCTTTTAATGTCTTCAGCCTTCAACTTATGCTTAAATGAACTTGTTTAATGCTGACAAATCCAGGTTACCCTCTGGTTTGGAGTAATAAAACTGTGGTTGCTGTGACCTTTTGGAAAACCTGAGTGGATGTGAGGCACTGGTCACCTGACAAGCTTAAAGTGTAACTTGAATTTGCTATGAAGCTTGGTGTCAGATGGCAAATGCTGGAGGGGAATGCTGGATGGGAAGATCGGCCCTGCTCCAGCCAGGAAAAGAAGCAAAGCGACCAATCTTCTCCTTTCTGGTTTGTGAGGCCCCATTCCACCAGTACCTCTCAGCCCTGTTGAGGAGCACAGTCTTCTCTAACGTCATGTATCCAGGACTATTCAGTAAGTATGGTCCAGGAAACTGAGTAAGAATTGGATACATAATCCACTTTCTGAAAACGTGAGCTGAATGTTTAGTGAACAGAATATCTAACCGCACTGAATCCCTGCCATATACTGGGTGCTGCATGTTTAGATCTTGTCCTTTTATTTTTTTTCTTGTTGTGCTTCAACTTTGATAATCACTTCCCTCACTACTAATACATTTTCTAGCATTAATAGAATATATCAAGAGCAGAGAACTTCAGTTTGATTTAAAAAAAAAGATAAATTTTTGGGGAAGTCCCTGTTTGATATCGAAGTCCTAGCTTTTCATGTAGTACTTTGATCTTCATGTTTCAGTATTTCTTTGCCCTTATGTGTAGCTGGATTATCCTTGTGTAAATTCAATCATATGAACTTTGCTTTATGATTTAGAATGGATCTTTCCAGTTTAATGCTAGTGACATCCTGCTTTTTATGTGTCTTAGGATAAAGACAAGCTCTCATGTTAGTGCAGGTAGGTTATCCTTCTCTTGCTGCAGCTAACCTGGAAAAAGACACCAGCTTCTACGGGATTGTATCTGTCACCCCAAAAGAACACAGTGACTTCTGATATCTGCCATCTGCTTGTGTAATTATTCCTAACCCTGATCCAGTCAATGTGACTTATCTGCTGTTAGCAAGGCCCTATTATTAAGCTGTTTATGGCAATCAAATTTAAGTTGGATGAAACAAGTACTTGGAGAAGTAGCTCAGCTGTGAGGTCTGAGTGAGCGATAACCAGAGGGTGGAGGGAAGTAAGCTGTGGTAGGGTCATAAGACTGATGGGACCTCTCAGAATCATAGAAGATCCTGAGTTGGAAGGTACCTACAAAGACTGTCACACAGGACCAGTCAAAAGCCAAACCATGTTTCTGAGAGTGTTCTCCAGACGCTTTTAGAATTGTCAGCTTGGCTGTGATCACTATGCTGGGAGGCTGCTCAGAGCCCAGCAACACTCTAGTGAAGAACCTTTTCCTAATACCCAGCCTGACCCTTCCCTGATGCAGCTTCGTACAGTTTCCTCATCCTATTGCTGTCACCAGACAGATCAGTGCCTTTACCTTCCTTGCAGCCACAACCTGAAATTAAACTAAGTCTGATGAAAATATTGCTCCAAAATCATGAACAAAGCCTGTATTTTTTTGGTGTGGCAGTGAACTTTCCCTCCAGTTTGGAACATTCTACGTACTGAAGGTGCAATGTGTTGTTTCAAATTGGCACCTCCCTGCTTTGGCTCACCTGGGGAGGTAAGGCTTATTCTGCAGCCCTCCTCGGAGAGAAATATGGTAGTCGTTCTTTATCATCAGCACTAAGCAATGTTTTATAACTGGGGAAATAAGTAATTTATTAAAATGAAAATAGAGAGTGGAGAGAAATAGAGGGTGCTTAAGGTACAGAGGATGTAGTTATCCAAGCTGGAACATGGCCAGGATACTTAGATTAATTTCCACATTCTTTCACAATATTGCTTGGGATCAGTAATGAGAACAAATGACCATTTATGTCTAGGTTTGTCTCTCTCAGCCCATATAGGAGGTGAACAAAGAATCCATATTGCGCGTGGGCTCCAGAGTTTTACTGTATTTGGAACATTTCAGTTCAGCTCTCAAAACAAAGACCTGGCTATTCAAAAGTGTTTGCAGCTCTGATAAAACTATTACTACTAACTGGTAAAAGTTAGTAATGGGGCTGCTCATTAGTCAACACTGCCTCTTTCTGTATATTAAATGAAGAATGTTTTTCAAGTAACAGGAAAGACCTAACAGTATCTAATTATAGAGAGTAGTTGGTAACTATGTCACTTTTATTTTAATGGCACAATCAATTTTATAGATGAAAGTTTGAATTAAAACTTAAGGAAACTGTAGTTTTAGGCAGACAGCCAAAGCTTGAATTACTGTACTTAGTAACCTGAGAAAAAAATAATTTATAGAGGCTTACACATGTCTGTATTTTTTAAAAGGAGCTCTTGATTGCTTTTGTTTTTATGTCTCTTTTGAAATATTGACTAGAAATCAGGTGACAAATAATAATAAACTAGATGGCTTGAACTCAGGTGGCCCGCACTGGGAACACGTGTGCATCGTCTTAACAAAATTATCTTAATCAGGCCTATGGCTGGATTTCGGAATGCACCTATCATGGCTTCATGTGATGGAAACAATTCAGAAGTGTCTCTTAAGAATGATGTTTAGATTTTTCTCGTGTTTATTCTGAAGCTATTTACATTTTTTTTGTGTTTATTCTAAAGATATACTTTTTCTCTAGCTAATGAGTTCATTTAGACAGAACAGAGTTCTGAGAAGTTACTGCCCTCTCACTGAAACTGTAGATGGGAAAACTCTTAACTGGCCCCAATCTCTGAACTTTGAGCATTGTACTTCAACAAAAAAAAAGTCTTTTACTGGATCTTTGTGTCGAGAGGGGTGAAGGAACATCTGAGGGGTATATAAAATAATACTGCAGCTGGTCATGTCTTGTAACTCAGAATCAACTTATCTTTTGTGGGGATTGGTGGTTTTTAAGGAAACTCGTCTTCAAAAACCTAAATACTGTAGTGCTCCGTAAAGATTTCTTTTTGATGTTGTGCTCTTGAAATTGCTTTTTATTCAATATCTGTTGAGGAGCAGCTCTTATGTGGATACTGCAATGAACAGACTAAACGTTTTGAACTCAAGCTTTTCTAGAAAGTAGGTATTGATACAGCACATGCAGGAATTCATGGAGATGATTATTTCCTCTCCGTGCCCTGATTCATCTGGCTTCCTACCTAAACAAAGGGTCACTTTGTCTTCCAGGTTTCACAAAATGTTCAATTCAACCAGCCAAACAAATCAAGGATTTCTAGCTTCTCCCTGTGGTCAAACCAGTTGGTGGTACTCAAGTTTGACCACTCTTAATGTTGCAGGGACTCAAAGGTCGTCCTACGTATTTTATAGTACTCATACAGTATAATTGTAGCAGCTGAAGGGCTAATACACCTTTAAAACACATGCTATTGCATTCCTGGTAGTCTAATATTATTTTAGATTTACTAGTAGATGATTTTAAAATATATTCAAAGCTTGCAAGTTGAATATTACAGACTTCCTGGTAACAGCTGGAAATCCCTAATTATAGTTATGGGTTACACAGTCAGCTGGTAAAAAATAAACATAAAATCTGTAAATATTCCCTGAAAGGCAAGATCTCCACATCCATAGTTGAATTCTGAATGCTACAAAACCCAGAAGGGAGTGGGTGGGTAACTCTCTGATGTTACCTTTCAGTATACCAAGGGATGAAAATATCCATCCCTTGAAGGGCAAAGAAGGGATTATGATGTTAGTATTTATGAAATTGTGGGAGATTGTTAGTTATCTGAGAAGTGAAAATATTTTTAGTTTTTATGTAAAACTACGTAGTTACCTGCTGATTTCATGCTGTGGATAAATTAAGACAAGCTTTCCATTTAAGAGCAAATCTTTCAATGAACCCACCTATCTTTTTTGCACTTATTTTATGGGGGCTGGAATATTGTCCTGCCAAAAGATGGGACTGAATCCAGGGTGACTGCTGGTGGGAGTGAAGATATCTCTGTTCTCTGCTTCCCATAGTACTTTGGATGTCATACGCTTAATTTGAACTTAAAGGTGGTCTGGGAGCTGATTTCTCAGTCAGGATTGCTGGAGGACTGGCAATGCAAGCATTTAGGCTGGGAAGTGTGAATAGGGAATCGCATTTTTAGTGAAAGGTAATAATTCAGCATCCCATTTGTTGAGTCCTTGACCTGGAGTAGAAGTAAACTGGTAGCTGATTACTAATCTCTTGAGCTATGTAGCTTCCAAAACCCCACTTAATTAAAGTAATGAGAATGGTTAAAATTTTAAGAGTTAGGAACAATTTCCCAAAGCAATTATATTTCTTCTCAGGGCTTTCAGTTTTATACAGTTTAAGGAGGCTTACTTAGATTTCTCAGCAGTTTTCATTGGTAGATAGATATATAAATATATAGATCCAAGTGACATAATTGTACCCCTCAGTGACAATTAAAATGGCTTAACTTAACAAGCTGCCATGGAGATACACCCACCAGTTTGAACTCCATGACTGACAGTCTTTTTGCTTTTGTATGAGAACTCTGGTTGGATGGAATAGATTTAAGCTATTCACTTATACAATTAACACAATTTAAACTAAATAGACCGACCAAAAAAGATTTAATTCAGCTGTGCTTTTTGTACGCCAGCCTTACTGATCTTAGCCAGTCTGAGTTGTCCTGAGGCATCAGTAGATGTAATGTCTGATAGAAAATTGTTTTTCTGATTTTTCTGTCCCAGAAAACATAAGTCTTATTTCTGTGTAACCATTTTAGTTAGAATCTTCACATTATCTTGATATCTTGCACTTACATTGAGATTAAACCGCATTTTTATTTTCTTTCTTTTCTTTGCAATTTTGGGGAAGGCTGTTCATTCTTGCCTCAAGAATCTGACCTTGTTTAATGAGGCTGAAAAATTGCATGCTCCATCCAGACTCCTGATCTTTCCTATGTTGTTGTAAAAACCTGCTGATTACAGGGGAGCCTTATGTGCTTAGAACTTCTCAAACTGAAGCAGTACCTATGCCTCTAAAATAATGCATCCAACAATGGAAACAACCCAAATTAAAACTACATATGGAAATAGTTTCCTTTTCTGGGTGAAGTTGCTTCTATGCGGAGGACACGTACAAGGTCTGTTCACTGCTTTTGTCTTTCATGTGCTTGTTCAAGTGTGACTTTGCTACTCTATTCCCAGAAATAATCTCAATACTTCTATCTCCTTTCATTATTGGGCCTGCATCTTTGAAGACATCATACTGTGTGTTGCGTGTGCCCTTAGTGATTGCTGATTGTAGGAAATGTGGCAGCTGGTTTGGCTAAGTGGGATCAATAATAAGGCAAAAATCCCCATATTTCTTGATCCTGATATGGGGAAGAACTTAGCTGGCCTGGGGACAGCTTCAGAGATGTCTTCAACAATTGGGGTATGCTGACAGAAGTTTCTGGTGTGTATAGTCACTCAAGAGCCCTGTTGACAGCTAGACTGTTCAAAGCATAATTTCCTCCTCATCGCATGGAGGGTTTTGCTATGTATGCAGCTCTCTGTTGTGCATGCTTGTCACAGATCCTAACTGGATAAAGTGACAAAGAATGAGCTCGGGGAACCTGGCAGGAGAAAAGTATTCACTGTATTCACAGTACTTAATCTTATTAGTGCCAAGGATTGTTAACCTCTCTACACTCTTCATAGAGGGAATGGGAATGTGATTCACATCTAGCATAGGTAATACAAATATCTGAATTTAATAGGTGTATACCATTTTGTCTATCTCCTTATTCTTTGGGATGTTGTGTGCTTGTATAGACTTCACATGGATCCATTGGGCCAAGCCTCTGGTTACCATTCCCACATCTACTAATGATACATGGCAAACTTTACTCTGTGTGTTAAGACAGTTTCTTTAAATCCCTTCATGGATGTACAGAGGTATTCACAGCACAGAACTCCTGGGGGTCAGCTCTGTGCTGTGATGGTGCCCTCCTTGCCTTGCAGCAGTGAAACAGACTAGAGATTTTCCCAGTTAAACCTGTACCAGTGGAAGATTAAGATCACCCTGAATGATCGTTTCCAAAAGGGGAGAAAGATCTTACTGCTGTCTTGAACTGTGCATAAAAGAAATGCATCAGTAGAGAATGAGGTGCTATTGTTTAGGGGAAGGAGAGGAACAAAAATTAAAACAGAACCCAACATTCCCTCCCCTCCTCCCGAGAAATAAACCATACAGACCAACAATACTAAGCATTTATCTTGTTCTGTCAGTCAGCTTCATACGTTTGCCATTTTACTTATACAAATCCTGCCGTATTAGCTTTATGAAACTGGACAAAAGTCAATGTTTTCAACTGATGGAAGTTTTCACTGTTTGTTTCCAAGTCTTGTGCCCAAGTTACAGACCAGTTGCATAACCATTCCAATCAGGATATATTAAGTTGCCTGACACCCGTGGTAATCAGTGCTTCAAATCTATGTGTTTTTAACTGTTCTTAATGCAAATTATCTATACAAATATAATATATACACACAACTTATTTCTTCTGTAGATATGGAACTTCCTATATGTACTTCTACTAGAAGGGAAATTCTTTAAGTATGTTTGTTGTGGTCAGATATGGTTCTCTATACTGAAGCATGCCTTACTGCATGCAGTCCCTCTGCTGGAACTGGTTTTGTTGCTGTTAGGGATTTGCAGAGTAATCAAGAGGAATGAGAGAAAAATGACAATTATTCTACCATGAAGCAGTGCCTTATTGTAGGACAAATGTATGTAACCACATAGCGAGAACGGGTATGTCAGGAGAAAGCACACAGGAAAGTTTTGTAAGGGAGAGCAGAAATACTTTTGTGAATGGAATTTATTAGACTCTGCACAACTGGCTTTAAATCCTTCTAATTTACAGCTGTAAAACAAGCTTACAAGTGGAGGTACTGAAGATTTGCAGTTTCAGTGCAGACCCTTGCAGGACACCACTCATGATCAGCCACTGCATGGAGGCTGTCATTGACAACAACCCCCTGCCTACACTCAGTCAACTTATTACTTATTTGCCTACTAGTCCAGCTTTCAAATGCGTATCTCTCCAACTTAAAGAGAATGATGTAATGTGCAAGGCCTCAGACATGGTTCTGCAAAGTCCAGGTAGATGACATCAGTTGTCCTTCCTTTGTCTACCATTGTCATTGCTCCATTACAGAAAGCCACCAGATTTGTCAGGCACAGTCTGTCCTTGGTGAAGCCATGCCAGCTGTCTTGGATCACATTCTCATCTCGTGTGTGCTTTATCATTTCTTCCTGGAGGATCTGCTCCATTATCTTCCCAGGCACAGATATGAGACTTACTGCCCTGTACTTCCCCAGGTCTTCCTTTCTTGAATATGGGAGTGATATTTCCCTTTTTTTCAGTCACCAGGGACTTTGCCTGACAGCTGTGATTTTTAAATATGATGGAGGAGGAAAACAACACCAATATCAATTTACTCTTTTATTTTTTATGTGTAAAATTGGAGGTCAGAAGACTTGTTGAACAGATTAGCTCAGAGACCATCCCATTTTGTGGTCATAAATACTGGGTGCTTCATGGAGAAGGATGGCCCCTTCTGGGGGTTGATTCAGCCTGTTGCAATCTGAGTCTTCATCTGCAGGTGACACCTGAAAGTGCTGAAGATTAGATTCCTACATTGTTAGGTCCAGGTTTATCCCTCTTCGTTTCAGGCACCTACGTGCTAGTACAATGCTTGCTGCTAGAGTCTTGCTCTTGTTTATGTAGTCTGTTAAGTTTTTCTACATTTCTAACAATGAATTGCACTGTGTAACTTTTAGGACATAGAACAGAGTTTCTTCTAATCTACTGTACTGTTTGAATTAAAAATCAGCCACCTGGCATTTGGGTTAAGTGTGCTGACAAGCTGCAAATTGTGCTAACAGCTGTGGTTGTGTAAATGCCTGTGTTTCTGAGGAAGTGATAGGAAATGCATTTTTATATTGGCTAGCAAGCACCTTTCAAATGTAGATTACTTTTAGCCAAACTGGTCTTGCCAGGTTTTGGTATGGCTTTCTGCCACAGGTTTGATTTAACCTGGTAACTCGAGGACCCATATCTCCTTTCCAAACACCTGAGCTATGCAAAAAGCTGGTTTCACTTTAGACTTGAATTGGTTTGCAGAGCTCTGCAGTAGAATCCACACATCAGAAATGATGTAACTCAATGGACATGAAGTGAAATTAAAGTGAAATAACGTGTACTAATAAAATAATATCTATGTAATGAATGAGAAAAGCAAAATAGATGAAACTATGTCCATGGTCATGCATCAGAAAGTTTTCAGACTCTTTAAATGCAGTGTAATTTAATAAAGGGGAAGACTCTCCAATATTCAAAATGTAATAAAGTGAAGAATGTGATTCTGTAATCTTGCTGGAATTTAGTATCAATAACTGCAAAATAAGGAGTGCATTGATGAAATGGCATTAGAGATTTGGACAAATACGCACATTGATTTGTGAATGATTGAACTGATATATATTCTTCAATTGTAGTGACACCAGTATGCTGACAAAATGGGTTTCTATTAGCACACTCTGTTAAAAGGAAGATTGTATTTCTTAGTGAATAAAGTTGTGGTTAAAAGGAAGGGAAATGTCCCAAGGAGCTTGAGCAGCCTGCTAGCCCCATCTGCAAAACTGCTCAGTGTTCAGAAAAGGTTCCGAGCATGCAGTTCTTCACACACACTTTATCCTCTAACACCAGGAATGATGGAGCAGTTTGGTATAATAGTTTTACTAGAGTTGGAGCCATTGCAAAGTCAGCAGTCTTCGTGTTTGGAATGCAGAAGCTTGAAGTAACTGGGAAAGACTTCTCCTGTGAGGAGCAAGGAGAGGTGTTTGTGTCTGATAGTAGTTGGCAACTGGATATGGAGAATGTGAACAAGAACTTATGTGAGATGAAGATTAAATGAGGAAAGTTCATAAGCTTGCATTTATCTGTAACAAATGTTGCTGAGTTTCAGATAGTGCCTCTTTATGGATGGTGATAAGATCTCTGAAACAATCATCTCTCAAACTATCTCAGTGCTGTCCTCTAAAGATCTGTATAGGCTGTCTGATTCCATTAATTTGAGTAGTGAATGCCTATGCTGTTTGTGCTATGAGTAACAAAGTAATACTTAGAGAGGACAAAGGTCCTTGTGCCTAAAGTACAGTTTGCAAAGTCACTTCAATTTGGCAGTACTATCCAGCGTTTAACATACAAATGTTTTTGTGCTCTTTTCCTCTTACAATATAAAAATACAAGTAATGATAATCTTTTGTGTAATAGACAATTTAATCATAGTAATGTGGTCAGGATCCAGGTTGAGAGTCTCAAGTATCAGAAGTCCTTGGGGGGCTTGAATTACTCGAAATGGGATCTTTGCCAGAATCTGTAAACCATCTTCAAAGAAAAGGCAGGATAAATGGACTCTCAGTATAGAGTTGTGCCAGACTTTTAATTTTCAGGAATATGTTTTTTTCTTCAAACTAGAAGAGAGTTGACTTAATTTGTTAATCAGTTGAAAAAGGAAGAAGGGGGAAGGGTAAAGCAGTTGACATTTTAAGCCTGCATAGAAAACAGATTTATCTTGGCAATCAAGATAACTTAACAACCATAAACACAATGTCAGAGGGAAAAATTACATTTTGCTGTAGCACAGTTCATATACAGATGACTGATTTCTCTTTCAAGTTTAAGCACAAAAGGACTGTTTATATGTATTCAGCATCTGACCTAGCTCTTGAAAAGCTGAGGAAGGATGGCTAAGGGGCTCTCAAAATGCTTCTTGGCAAGGAGTACAGGATAATAATCAGTGTAAGTGTAAATAGTTCAGAATGTTGATAAGTTCTTGCTTCAGATAAATTGCAGTGCTTGCTTGCTTACACAGATGCAATCAAAGTTGTTGTTACAGGACATAATATATCAGTTGTGAAGCTGGTTTGGATACATGCTGGTTTCTTTGTACTTGGGATGTGCTGGAAGTACCCGTGCATCTGTAAGAACTGTGTGCGTGTGCGCATAAGTAAGGAATGTCCTGCAGCATGTGTGCAGTTTCTTTATGCTTCAGATCCTTGTGCAGATAAGTCCCCTGTAGACAAACTGGATGCTATGCTGATGTAAATATAAGTTACAGAGTTTGACTTATTAGATAACCTCTTCTGAATGTATAGACCGTAAAGCAGAAAGCATCTCCTGTCGCTTCTTTTAATTAGTATAGATGAGACCAGTGGGACTCTTCCAGCATGCTCAGTTTCAGTGGTCTAGTGCTCAGCTGTGACAGCTTGGTCTGCGCTTGCAATACCCACTGTTTCCAGGTGGCTTATATCCTGTCTGCATCCACCTTAGGGATCTGCCTGTGTTCGACTTACTACAGTATATAATAAGAGGAAGGTAACAGTGTGACAAGAAACGTATGAGATCCTGATTCTGCTAGTTTCCCCCAGATTTTGCACTTTTTGAGGTGTCGAACTAGCCAGGTATTTCCCTCACACTGACTTTCCTTTGGAGGCTGCTTTTAGTGGTGTAATTCAGTTAGCTGACCTGTTGTGGTTTAACCTGGCAAGATAGCTAAGCCCTGCACAGCCTTTTGCTCATTGCTTTCAGTAGGATGGGGGAGAGAATTGGAGGGGGGGAGGGGGGTGGGGGAAGAAGTAAAACCAAGTAAAAAACTTGGTTGAAATAAAAGGTATTTACTAAGGCAGAAAAGGAAGAAAGAAATAGTAGTAATTACAGTAATATATTTCTATATATGTATTTACAAAACAAGTGATGGACAAGCAACTGCTCATCACCAATACTCAGACAGTCCTGAGCAACAGCTGCTCCACTAGCTGACTACCTTCAGTTTTATAGGCTTTTTTTTCCACATGACACTGTATGGTATGGAGTGTCCCTTTGGGCAGCTGAGGTCACCTGTCCTGAATCTGTCCCTCCCCAACTCCTTGTGCCCCCCAGCCCTGTCAGTGGTGGGACAGAATGAGAGACTGAATGAGACTGAGAAACTGAAACGTCCTTGGCTCTGTGCAGCACTGCTCAATGACAAAACATTGGTGTGTTATCAACATTGTTTTTCTCCTAGTGCCAAAACAATAGCATCATAGCAGATACTAGAAAGGAAAAATCATTTCTGTCCTGGATTAAACCAGGACAGCTGCCTTAAACAGACTTTCCCACTGAATTTTCATATGAGTAGAAAAGAGAATTATCCTTGATCTGTCCTGTTGCTTCTCACAAACTTTGGTTTACAGGACAGTGGTTCCTTGAGTGTTAAATGTAGGTGAACCTCCAAAGAGCACAGGAAATGGTGGCTGTGTAAATCCCACCTGCCACTCCTGCAGAAGGATGTAACTGTGATAGATTTTTCAGCTCTAAAAACAGTGTTGGATACTTAATGCAACACAGTGATTTAATATTTTAATTGGAAAAACTGATTCCTTCTGCTTTTACTGTTCTGCTTTTTAAATAGCATCCTTTAGTGACTGCAGTGTTACTGCTTGCTTCATTCCTATTACAGAGCTAATGAGTAGGGTGATGGACTAAAGCTAAAAAACGTAGTGTGGTCTGGAAACGCAGTCTGTTTTCTAAGTGGGTTGAACAGAAATGCACCAAGTAGGGAATTTCTAGCCTAAGGTTCTGTAAATACCTTTTTTTTTTTAAAAAAAAAAAGAAAGAGAGAGAGAGGGAGGGAGACAGACCTTATTTCAAGGGGACTGTTTATTTAACTTTTTTGTATGTGTTTAATATTATGTGATTAAGGAGCCCAGATCCTACTTGGTTAACACCAAGACTTTCTAAACAAACTTGTGATTTTTTGCTGCCTTGAACAAATTACGTGGCTTAGTGCATTTCTGCCTCTCAGCTACACTGCAATAATAACGTGTGTGCCCTCTTTATCTTTAAAGCACAAATAATTTAAAAACGCCTAACTAGAGAAAAATACATCTTGAAAAATACAGTTTTCCAGAAAGTTGTGGAATATTCTCTGCAGGTTGTCATTCAAGCTCAGTACTGGAAAATGCAGGGTTTTTTTCCTGCAAGAACAACCGGGGCATATATGGCAAGAGGATATAGGTGTCCTTTTAGGAAATACCACTTCAGCTGGAAAATGAAATGGTCGTGTTTCTGAAGGAAGGTCTCAAATAGGAAGTGTTGAGATCCCTGGAGTTAGTTGTAAGGGACTTTTGTTTTCAACATAGCATGTAACAGAGCTTAAGGCACATACCGCTGGACTTAATTCTTTGGACTAGCTGCCTACATATATTCCTGTGTTTTCCTTTAAAAATACATACGCTTCAGTTTTAGCTTGCTAGATAAGAAGAATGTTCTCTCCTGAAGAACTTAATAATTAATGCTGATTTTCTCCTGAACTGGTACCATGAAATGATTTAAGAACAGAGAAGGAAGATTGAACGTCACTTGAAAAACTGGAAAAGTTTGGCACAGCTTATCAGGACTCTCAAGTAAACTGAAAAAGAAAAGAAAAATCAAGTCTTATTGGGCATCACTTTAAAAATAATCATGTGATTTCAGTGATCTAATGTGAGGGGAAAAAATCCCAGGCATGTAGCATGAGGAATGTTACGATTGTTACGAAATATTATGAACACGTTGAACTGTTTTATCTGTTCTTTCTGCCAGTGCAATGTTTCTTCATTTATGAATTGGCCTATGTATTGTTAGATGAGTCAGTTGCAGGGAGTAAGTAAAGGAATGCACTTTGATAAGAAAAGAAAAAGAGACCTACGAACAGTAGAAGCTAAGAGAATTTTAAAGCAAGTGTAAGTGTAAGGAACATGTAGGGTAGTCTTACTGATGAGAATACCAAGGGCCCGATTGCCTATGCTTGTTAACAGCCCAATGGCCCTTTTTGTAGAAAAAGGCATAGGACCTCCAGTGTCCTGGCTGAATTCCAAATCTGGATTCATTCTCCTTTGAATCTCCCTGAAGGATCAATTAGATATGGTATTCTCTTCTGTATATCCTCTCATACAACAGCGTGTGCTGTCAGTGTCTTTCTGATGTAATTATATGGGAATTGCCTATGTTACTGAAGGCAACCTAGAGAAACTGCAAGATTGCTCTACGTAGGCTTTGACTCACCGTACTCCTCAGCTGTTATGTTAAACATATTAAGTCTAAACTTGACATTTGCTTGGGTTGAGGATGTCTCTATTAAATTTGGCCTAAGAGAAACATAAATGCCATGTTTTCTGCTGAAGTGGTGAAGTTTCTACTTGCACCGAGTATTAAATCAGCCTTTTTGAACTGAATGACCGCTAAGTAAACACAAGTTAACATCTTGTTAAATGTTCAGGGATCACTGTATTGTATAAAGGCTTCTCTTTATAGAGTGGTTTTACAAAAGTGATTTTTAAATTAAGACTTATGCTGTAAGCATTATTCCTAGCTTCTTGGGGGGAAAAAAAACCCAAAACTATCTTGTTTTTGAGTTCATTCAAGCAGATATGAGCTTGTCTTAAAATTGGTATGGTTCCAGCTTTTTAGCAATGTTTGGTTTCAAATGCCATCATCTCAGATAACAAGCATTAATTGATTCTGAGAGGCAGTTGCAGTGTTCTTCCTAAACTGAGCTTACTCTCTGATAATGTGATTGTTTCCTTGTTTAAAAACTTCAATACAGCTGTCATTTCTGGGTCAAATTGAGAATTAGATTGTCTGATTTCTGAACGTGCAGAGAATTCGTAACTGAAATCTAAATAAGTATTCCATTCTCTTAAAAGAGAACCATCATGTCACGAGCTAACAATGGTGTAAGACTTCATAAGAATTTTTGTTCATTAATTCCTTAGGAAAAAATGCTATTTTCAGGAATGCCCAAAGCTACCAGCTTTCTGCAACCTGATTCTTCAGGAAAATTTACCTTGAAAACTGCTTTGGAAAAGAGAATTGTACAATTTTCATCTGTATAGTGTGGAATGTAGTTTTTGGTATGGGGTATTTGTGAGTCTTGGCAGCACAAGTAAATGGAAAGTGTGATTCTTTGAAACATACGTCTTTATCTCTCTCTATATATTTATATCTATATATAAATATATAACATATATCCCCTTGTATAAATATGTTTATACAGTACTATTAGGAATGCCATCAGATCTGTTAGGCTGGGGAGGTCAGCAGTAAATCATGTATAACTGTACCTAAGGCTTTGTGAACCTGAGATAGCCCAAGATGTCTCCCTTTGGGCCAGCTCAGGGACCTGTGTGAGGTACCATAGTCATCCAAGCATTCCTTATAAGACTGGCAGGTATGGAAGCAGGACTGATGTGAAACTTGAGCACTGCCAGGCTGTCGGGTGGAGTTCCAGGACATCTCACATGGTGTGCTGGAATCCTGTGTTTAGGGAATGGATTGGTTCTTCTCTATCACTCATGTCTGAGACAAAGTTTTTACTGAATTTCTTGGGACCTTGGTTTTACATTAAAATGAGTATTAAATATTTCCACATTATTATTATTGTTTTTCTCACCACAGCAACATTTGAAAACTCATTACCTTGGGATTATTCCTGGGTTCTGTTGACCACAGTTGAATTATAAGTGGCATAAGAAATCTCCTGAGCCTTCTGGTATTTTTGCTGATTCTTTTCTTTTCTTTCTTTCTTTCTTTCTTTTTTTTTTTTTTAAGGTGTAAAAACCTAACTTCAACTTTCTATTAAAAAAATAAAAAAAGGTGAAAAGTCTCTGAGGAGTAAAAACGATGCAGCGCTCCTGTGGCTGTTGTTTCTAAAGGATAGAAAAATGTATTACTGGACTTAGTGAATTGCTATACTCAGTAAGCAGCAAACACAATTAAAGCCAGAATATACTGTGTCACAACATGTACTAAATTATTTTATCTTGGCAAGTTTCATTTAGTTTAAATAATTCATAATGTACTTTTATTAAAATCTGAAAGGAAAAGTAATGAATTCTTGGTTGCATAGTATCTTGCTGTAAAAAAAAAAAAAACCTCTTACATTATTAAAATTATAAATGTAATCACTTGAAACTTTTTTGGCAAAAAAACCAAACAACACAACTGTTGGAGGTGACTTTGTGTAGAGAACGATGGTATGTGGAAAGCTGGAATTAGCAGGATGTGCTTTAATGTGGTATTGCTGGTTGTTTATTCACCATGCTTTTCTTTGTAGATCCCAGTATAATTTGCAAGGGCAGGTAGTATTGTTTCCACTGTGCCCAAACCAGGGAATAGAGAAATGGGGAGGGGTGAAAGAACTTGAACACAGCTACCCAGAAAACAGTGGTGCAGCTAGAAATGAGAGTTTCAAATTCTGATCAAAAGCAAAGTCTCTCTCAGTTTTTCCCCTTGTATTTCAGCATGGCAATTTCATCAATACGTTATATTTTTCCATTATGATCTGTTCATAGCGTTGTCTCCAGTTGCTGTTTTGAACACAGTTCTTCGTGTCTGTGGTGAATGTCTTAATCCTGCTTTTCAATCTAGTTCTAGTTTGTAGTTCTGCTCAAGAAATAGGTATTTTCTGTGAGAAGTGATTCAAACTTTTGCTGCGTGAGAATGTATAGAAGAGAGGGGAACAGTCTCCTGAGCATAATGATGTGAACAGAAGAACCTAATAGCATGTGTGATAAAAAGCAGCTGAGGTAGACGATCCCTAAAAAAGATATGTTTATGTGAAAATAACAAGGAGTGATACAATCTAAATGGAAAAAAATGTTATAGCAACAAGAGGAGTAAATTTGACAGCAGTCCTTGAGCTTGGATTTTCTGAAAAGGCACTCTTTCTTCTTAGAAATTCTCTATCATTTTGTCAATAATTTCTTTATATAATTCTTAAATAACCAGGTGTAAATTGCCCTTGACTGCAGCCTAGCTCAGTTGCTGAGAAATGATGTACCCAGTACATCGGGTGCCACCTATAGCTCTGCTGAAGCTGGTTTTTGCCAGCTGAAGATCTAGCCCTGTTTCTTCAAGGCAAGTACGTACACAGTGTTATGTGCTGAATTTGTTCTTATTGATGCTCATGGGAGCAGTCGTATAAGACAGCATGGACATGGTCTATCACAAAACGTTTTAGATAATAGAGGATACGTAAATGAGGTTGTACAGCGTACTGAGAAAGCAGTGCTCAGTGACTGGAACTCCAGCTTCTAATAACGTGCAATAGAATAAAACTCCATGTGTTTGTATTCTTCCCCAGTTCGGGACTTCAGACATGCTGAAGCATTTTTAAACCAAGAGTGCTTTGTGCTACTTTTGATTTATGCAAGCTGCATATCAGGACAGTGACATCAGACCACTTTTCTTCTAGCTGGCAGTTGAGTTCTCACAGAATTAGAGTATGCACCTGACACAGCACTGACAGGCAGTAAGGGAGAAGGTGGAAAAAAATCCTTTTTCCCTCTCTTTATACCATATAGTTCTTCCTTCTGTCTCCTTTTCCCTCATCTCTTTCCATTTTTCACCTTCTAAATGTCTTTGCCCTTGCTGTGTTTTCTCTTATTATGTACCAGCTCCCTTTCTTTGTCTTCTTCCCATGTATTGTAGAGGTGTTGATCTTTAGACTCATTACAAAACCATTACATGATCCACTGTCACTGGCAGAAATTCAAGGTTTAGCAGTGCAACAGGTGGCCGTTCGCAGAGGACTTTCATAAAGTAGATTCTAGCCTTTTTAATAGTCTGCTCATTTTCACAAACACTAAATTCGCATACAGTTATGTAGTGTTAAAATAATCATGCACATGCAAAGCATTACTGAAAGATCTATACATTGTAAAACAGTGCAGGCAACATTTAGCAACATGCGTGAGTTGTGCTGTAGCTGTCCAATAAAATGTGGAATATAGCTTAAGTTTTTAACTTAATGGAGAACATTTCTAGGCATCGTCTATATATGTGTGAGAGATTTTTCTTTCCCTCAGGTTTGCCCCCTGGGATGTTGCTACCCACTGAACCCCTGAAAATCAGCTGATAGCACTGTGAGTACATTCTGGGGTGCCAAAGCCTCACTATGAAGGTCACATCTGGAAGAATTGGCAAGCAAACCCCGCAGAATTCCGGTAAGTGGGGAAAAAAGTCTTTGGTTTTTGCTTTATATATATATAAATAATAATAGTAAAAAAAAGATAAAAAATACCCCCAATCCTTTGTTTGTCCTTAAGTCCTTTATTTCATGCACGCTTTTGTTATCTAAGTGTTACTCCAAGAATCAATAAAACAAAGAGAATTACCTTTTATCTTCCAAGTGTTTCACCACTAGCACAGACTTCAGGAGAGATGAGCTGATCTTGCTGTTCAAGTTCTGTAGATATAGCACTGTAGCAGCTGATAGGTTGATCAGTTCCTTTTTCAGCCTGTCTTCATGACATCTCCACTTCGGAAGTTCCCATTTGACTTGTGTGATGCTGGGTAATCAGTGACCAGCAATCAGAATCTCATCAACTTGCTTATGCATTTCTTTGGATGTTTGGATACGGAGCACTTCCTTCCAAGCCTCTTTTTCTTTTTAACACTCCATTTACCTTCTTATGATCTGAGCATTTCTAAAACTCTATATACCTTGCTTATGCTTTTGAATGAGTTATAGCCCCTCCTTGAGACACATTTACTGTTTTTACTCTGAGCAAGTCCAGGTGGCCTCTGAAATGCCCATGCGGTTTGCAACGCATGGAATAGATAATAACATTACTCTGAAAGACACACCATCATTCTTTGTTGTGCCCAGTTCTTAAATTTGCCAGCAGTGTCCTCATTCTCTTTATCTGTGCAGAGAAGCAAGAGAATGAAGAGGTTGAAAGTGTTTTTGCACAATAAGCGTGCAGCAAAAGATAAATTTCCCCTTGCCCTGAGATAATCCCATTATTCACTGTGGACAGCTCAGTTAAAAGTATATCCATATCCCTTTCTTGGTTGGACTGAAAACTATCTAAATCCACTTTGTATCTGTCAGAAAGCTGCATTTGACCTGAAGAACTTCACACACTGAAAATTGCTGAATCAGTGAACAATTTGAGTCAATCTTATATCAGAGTAGTAACAAGATTTTCCATTGGAAAGTCATTATTCCTTGATCAAGTTAATTAGAACTGAATTACAACTGATTTAGTCATTTCAGTTGGTAATCTCATATGTGAAAGAACTGGATGAAGTAGCAGATTATGTTGGATAGTCTATTCCCAATCTCATTGACCTGTTAGTTGAACTACTGAAGTTCATTTTACCGGATAGTGTGCTCTTACTAACCTGAGTTTGCTGCATGTTGACTTTTTAATCTGTGAAGTATTGCATAATTATTTATTTATGAAATCTATTTTTTATTTGATCCTTAACTGAGTTGCAGAAGTGTATCACCAACGCATAGGGAATTTAATTTTTGCTTTTGTGGCATTTGTTCTCATCTGCAAACAGGAGCACCTAGCAACTTCATCAGCCTTATAACTGCCAAGATCTTTGGGTGTTTCAAAACATTATTAGAAAACCTGGTTAATTGTAAAACTAAATGAAAGTAGCACTTCACTGGACCTTATAGAATAAATATATTTTCTTACTGTAATGTGATCTGGAAACAACTTCCAAACAAATAATTTCTTCAGATGTTGGCCCAGCTACCTGTTCTTTCTGGTCATGGATCACATTATACATAATGCTGATAAAGCTGATGGAGTTCACAGGAGTTTTTGAAGAAACTCTCTTTGCTCAGCCCTTTTATGAACATTTCTTCCATTTACCCTTCTCTAATTCTGATCAACTTCTTCACACATTTTTTCAGCAACAATTGTTAGAAATTAAATAATGCACTTTCACAAACGAAAGATTTTGAAGCGCCTGCTTTTGACAAGAGGGCTATAGATGAATATTCAGATCTTTTGTTTCTAGAGAAAATTAAACATATATTGTAGCATAGGCTGGGTTTCCAGAATAACGTGGAAGGAAGTCTACAGTGCTGCCCAATGCACTTATTAATGGGTACCTGTCCAAATATTAATTATTTCTGCAAAAGCAACTCTTGACCTCTTGATAAACATGCGTTAGAAAAATTAATCTGAAACTTAATCCATTGGAATTTAATGTGGATTGCTTAGATAATATCAATTTCCTCTCTGAACCCTCATTCAGAATTAAAATGCCTTTAATGTAAACATGGAATCAAACTATCCTATATTTAGTTCAGTTTTTGTTAATTCTAAAGGAAAGTGTCTACATAGTTAAAAAGTTAGATTTCTTCTTTAAAAGAACGTCTGAGTTTTGTTGCTGATGATGTAAACAGAAGATAAATTTGACAGCCTTCTTTGCAGATAAAGCCAGAAAGGTGACGCTATGGAAAAGAATTACGGCAACATCTGCTACTGCAGAAATCAAGAGAGTGAGCTGAGAACTAACCATTGCCTGAGCTATCGTTTCCCATAGTAAATGACATCAGTGTGTAGGTATGTAGAGAGTTGTTTAGGAGATGGAAAATAATCAACTTTGTAATGTATGGAGAGCTGGTATAATTGCATTGGTATGTGTTATTCATATATGCTATCCTTGATCAATATTCTTTTCTTACAGTAAATAATTATTTCTTCAATTAGAAGAGAATCCTAGTCTCTCTGGTAAAGGTTATTACCTTACCTGTGTTATGTAGTACTCACTCACATGCAAGAGTCAGGAACATGCCCTTGACATTATATCAGCATGTATCCTGCAACTCAGTATTTAAGTAATACACATTTCAGCTGTTCTAAGAAACTAAGTGCAGGACAGGTGTTGGTTTTTTTTTTTTTTTCATGAGGTCAATTAGATTTAGATACATAGCCCATTTGTACTTAAATTGAGATAGAAACTTGAAATAGATGTTTCTAACAAGCTGTGATTATACAAGCATTGTCTGATCTGAAGAGAGCTGGCCATACAGTTGGAAATTGTGGACTATTTATCTTGATAATTTTGAAAAAATTAAGCTACTAGAAAATCCAACTTAGAAATTATTTTTGCTGGATGCTTTCAAAAGTGGACTTTTTTTTTTCGCTCTCACTAGTTTTGTCATTACATTTAGTGAATGGGAGAAAAAGAGAGAAATCTTCCATGAAGGCTTAACTGTGTCAGCTAGGCCATTAACCTCTCTCTGACAGAAGCCTTCAACAGATCTATTTAGGCTTAAAACAACAACAACACAAAACACCAAACAAAAAAAAAACAACCACCCAACAAAAAACCCAGACAAGTGAAGTTTGACACATCCCCCTCTTTGCTCTGTTAACTTCCATCTTTCTGTGGTTTTCAGATTTCTGGAGCTGCTGATTGTTTGCTCTTTTATATAATAGGTCTTGGTGAAACTCTCTACCTCAAATTGGATGAATCATGATTTTTATTCTTTAACCAGTCTATGACTTTGGCATACAAAACAGCCTCGGGCAATAAAATAAATTAGGCATAATGTGGAAAAAGTACTCCCCGGTTTGTTTTAAGCCTGCTTCCTGATAATTCATTTGGTGGCTACTTGATTTTATGAGAATTATGAGAATTAGTGAGTAAGAAGCCTCAAACTTCCAGCATAAGAGATGCTAAAGGTAACTGATAGTGTCTGTAAATATCTGCCTTCCAAATTCACTGTCAATGACTTTGTCTTGCAAAAAATTAAAGGATATATTATTCTCATTTTTTTGCTTAATAACATCCAGTGTAATAAGGCAGTATCTGTCTTCAGGATCAGCAGTATGGACTACTTTTTATATGTTTTTTCAATTTTTATTTAGGGTATTTTGAATCGTGTACTCTCTGCACCTTAAGAGAAACAACAGATTTGTGTTTTCTACAAAATGAGTATAAAGCATCCAGTTGTAGTTTTAGGAGAGTATTAATGGCAAACTTTAAAACAACTTCTATGAAATTTTTAAGACTGTAGGAGTTTATTTGCATTCCTAGTTACCAGATTTCAGGAACTCTGCTTTTATAGTAAAGTCTTGCAGCAGTTTCAAGACTTCCATCCTTCTTTGATTGCTATTACATAGACACATGCAAAATGTGTATGGATATATTTGAATGAGTGAAGCAGGTTACTTTTGAATCCTGTGCTGTCTGCAGTTTGTATTTACTAATGTTATGTCAAGGTGGTGCCCAGTTGTAGCATGCTCATGATTATGGACAATTTGATGCAGCAGAGTAAGCCTCTGAACTTACTGTTTCACTCTGAAAGATGCAGACCTCAAAACACACATCCAGGCATTGACTGCAAATTTTCTCCGTAATGTTTTATTTCTGTAAGAAATCACTTCAAATAGCTTCAAATGTATTTCATTTAGAACTTTCAGACAAAAATCACCATCACCTCTCCTCAAGCTAAGGCCTAAATATAGTTCTGCACCTGGTGCAACAGCCAGAGCGGCAAGAAGCTTGATCTGACACATCTTCAAGATAAAGTACACTGGAGAGATGCCTGTGCTGAGACTACATGGGCTAGGCTTCAGCTTCAAACCTTTTGGGGTTCGACAAAGTAGCACTTATAATATTTGCCTCTGTCTGTATTTGAGGTTTTTTTATAACAAAATCACCATCCAGAGTTGAGCTTGACATGAACAAATTATGACACTTCAACCAATGTAATGCTCGGTTTGGTTAATTAGTCAAAGCAGCTTAACAGTGAATAGTGTCTGAGTATAAACTGGAACTGACTGCATAGCCAAAGGTACTGAGATGAAGAAAGCACTGTACTTAAAAGGCTCACAGCAAGCTTTCATTTAGTATTGCATGCAGCGTTAATATTATCTCAATTCCAAGAATTAGGAGATGCATACAATTTCCATTAGCTTTAATTTGTCATGGGAGCCCTGCCTACGATATTTAGACACACAAATATGTATTTGTGGAAGCTAACAAATGACAGGCTTTGGTTTAATAGTGCTGCTCCTAATGTTATTTTGTCATAAGTCTACAGCTGAAAAGAATGAGTTGCTCAGCACTTGGGAATATGGTAAATAGGGCCTATTATTATTTGGTTGGTTAAATATTTTAGTAAAACAGCGACAATTGCAAAGTTTGCCAGTTTTACTTCTTAAGATGCAAAACCTGTCCCATGATGGTTTAAGGTGCAAAAAGTAGTACTTAAAAGCAAAAATATGGGGTCTGTACTTTGGGCTTTTATCGTGTTGTTGCCTATTTATTGGAAACAGAACAGTGGCTTGGCAGGCAGAGAGACTAGTAGTAACACGTAATTGAGCCTGGAATTTTTGCGTTCATAAAACACGAGACGTACGTTCCCTGCCATTATAGATCCAGTTGAGGGTTTGGGTTTTTTCCTCCCTCCCTCTTTAGTGAAGAAATGCGAGCAGTGGTGTTTGAGTAGAACTGGAAATCATGTCAGTGGCTCATGGCTAGCACAGCAGGCTTGTCTTAAGGGAGGCATGTACTAATGTTTCTTTGCATGCAGCCAGATGGTGTTGATATGTACACCTTTGCCAAAGAACTAGAAAACTTGTAAAAGGAAGTGCAGTAAGGTTCAAGGGGAGAGAAGATCAAAGAAATAAATAATAATGAGTAAAAGGCCTGCTGGTTCCCTATAAGCAGGGTGGAAATAAGAGCAATTGTTATTTTAGTGGCATGGATTGCTCAGATAGGAAGTGTTTTGCTGCTGTGCAGCTTAACTCTTCATTGGCTGGTGCTTTCTCAGAAAACTATGCAAGGTGGACTTTGTCTTCTTATTTTGGGAGTGGTTGTGGACCAGCTTGTAACAGTACTTGCAAACCGTAAATCAGAGATAGGACTGAACTTTGCAGGAAACTTGTGTATTTCTAGTTATTTTTAGTTTCTCAGTTCAGGATTAGGGATGAGGACTACTGTCACTGTGGGACCACTACATACGATTTTATTGCAGGAACAAGTCACGTGACATTAATGGAAGCAAAAGCAGCAGGAATTAGAGTCAGAATACCCAGGAAAGACTAGACAAATCATGTTTTGATTTTTAAGTGTGGGTGTTCAATTTGAAATAAAAAAAATACACTGTGAATTTCCATAACAGAATGCAGGATTTATTTTTTTACTGATAAAGATTTATGGGGAAGTGGAGGGTATCTTTAAACTACTTAACTGGAAAAGTTGCTTCAGCCTGTGCACCCATGCCAGTTGATAGGCCCTGGACCTTTAGTTCCTTCTCACACAGTTCTATTTTGCTTAACCATAATTGCCATCCTGTTTTGATATTACGTCTAGAGACAATTTTGCATTGAGAAAATGGTGGACTTTCCAGTAGAATGGTATTTTCAGTCTGGTATTTATACTCTAAAGACTTCACTCTCCTTTACTTTCTGTTTCTGTAAGGGTAGATATATAGTAGGTAGAATTCCAGATGCTGATGTCTGATTATGGTACCAGTGCATTTGTAGTTGTGCCCCTTTGCTCAACTAGATCCAGCATGTCAAGGAGTCTTCTTTTAATTATTTTAACATACTGAGTTCATTCAGAAAAATCCTCTTTCTTGTGTAAATGCAGCAAAAAACTTGCTAGGTACAATTGAATTTATAAGGTGTGTTCCCAAGACATGCCATGTTAATGCTGAAACTCAGTGGGAATGACTGACTCTGGTGTTGCATGGATCCCAGCATTACCTTGATAAAACAGGTGGAGTATTCAACAGACACAAATTCTTATGAATTTGTGACTGAATGGAATTGTCACAGGTAATCCTCAGGTGGTAATCCTTAAGCATGAGCAGCTTTTTGTAATCATTTATAGAGGGTTCTCCGATATTTTATGCCTCACAGAAAATGCCTGTGGAGTTGAACAGAGAATTGTAACCAGTCTCTAAGGCTTCTAAGTCATCTCAGGGAATTGTGGCTTCAATTTCAATAGTAGGAGCTTTGTTATCAGCTTTAATGGGCCTGCATGCCTCCTATGGAAGTGTTCCTTAAATTTAACAGTACTATAATAAAATGAAATAAATCATTCTTAAATGAATTCCTCTATTTGGATGGTAATTTCTATAGATTCCTATCAAATTCTTGGCAGCATTTCAGTGATGGAGCTTTATTTTATCTTTCAATGAAATTTAGACAGAAAAGATTTCAGACGGAGTTTCTAATGAATAATGCTGGCTTTCTCCTTGCTACATAAGTTGGAGGAGGATAGCAGAAAAGCATCTAATTTGTTTGGGTACAGCACAATACTCTTGCTGCCATACCGCTTCTGGCAATGGAATTAGTGTCCTTTTTTGGTGTTTCACTGAACTGTGTAGACAATCCAGTTCATACAGAACTAGGTAAAGCATTTATAGGATGACATTAGACTCTGCATTGTAGGAGTGTCCTAAGATCTTACCACTAGCTCATTTTATGGAATCCTACTAGACAGAAGGGAGGATGCTGTAGTAAGAAAGCCAGTTCTCAAATTCTGCTGCTTTAATAGGATTACTACTGAATCACCAGCTTATTTAATTAGCCTTATAAAAGTTATTTAGCAAGGTGTGGACTGGGGCTTGGGGAAGAAATATCAGGAGCACAGCATGTCTGGAAAAGTGTCTATAAAAACCCATCTATAAAAGTCCCTTAGTATGTGGTCTAATTAAGGTTTGCATGCAGAACATGCATTTCTTACAAAACAAACAGGTTGGTTTCTGTTTGCTGCTCTTTATTTTTATAACCTGATTACAAACTGAAGGAGTTTGTTAATTTAGCCTTAGTTTAGTTACACAACAGAAAACAGTGCTTGTCACTGGTTTAGGTCAGCCCTACTCAAGTCACTATTTGGAAATAAACATAACTGAACTGACTTATATCAAATGACTACTTTTTCAAATTGTTAATTTGTTTTTTCTTGTTAGTTGAAGGTTGGATTATAAACACATCAATGATATCATGTTTTTTGCCTGAAGGTTGCTTGCGTACGAAAGTATCTGAAAGGGAAAATATTTCTAGAATATGGAGAACTGAAAAGTAGAGGCCCTATGGTAAAACTATTACAAGAATATTTTGACTTACATCTGCATTTAAAAAAAAACAAAAGTGTGGTTGAGTTCTAATGATAGTCCATTTGAGTGTGAGGGAATGGTGACACCATGTTTGTGCTGTACTGGTGTATGTCTTCAGCATGAGTTTGCCATAACTACTGTGTATGTTCAGACATAAAGTAATCCTGAATTTGTACTACGTGCCATCATTAGCAAGGAGAGTCTTTACTGTGTAGCATGAAGATGCTCAAACATAACACAGTTCATTACTTTGTTTTAGATCTTATTGCTGCAGTGTCTTCTAAGAGTGGCTGTAAAAAATAGTCTTTTTTTTTTTTTTTTTTTATGTTTCTCCCTCCACCCCATAATGAGGATGGTCAAGCACTTTGGTCTAACTTTAAGTTCAGTTCTGCTTTGAGCAAGATGCTGCTCTTCAGGGCGCCTTCCAGTTTAAATTATTCTGTTATAATGCCAATGTATGCGGCCAGCCTACCAGGCATAAGATAATTTGTTTTGCTTAGTATGTCTGATAAGAAAATGTAGTTCAGGTGGTAACTACAGTCAAACCCAAACAGCAGAAGCAGTCTCAGGAGCTCTTTTGACACTGTGGTGCTAGTTCAGTAGTCTTTCAGGGCCGTAAGCTGACCACACCATCCCGTCCTAGCTTCACAAATAAGTAACCAGCTGCTTGTATTGAAAGTAAACTGTCTGGTGTATGTCTAGTGTACAGAGTGTAAATTGCATCTCAGATATCATGAAATGTCAATATTAATGCCAGATGGAATTGCAGAAATTCATTTTAAGTCAAGCAAGTCTGAATCTAATGCTCTGATTTGTTTATATTCTCCTGCACTGAGAAATATGCAACACCTCAGACCTTCTCTAGACTTGAAACCTTTGCTTTATGTCCTCTGTGTGCTTCTTCTGCGCTGTTCTTACCTGCTACAGACAAGTCTAAAATAAACATCTCTGTAGCATGCAAGGTGTCTTACTGCCTTCTCAGAATGCATGAACAATGCTTTGTGCAGGTATCAGATAGTGCTTCTGCTTCACGGAAAAGAGAAAAACCATTGTAACTAAACCTATCTGTAACAAGCTTTGGAAATAGCTGGGATGAACAGGTGGTAGGTTACTGGGTGAGAACAAATTTCTAGTTGAGGAAAAAATAATCCTGGTGGGCTTTAGTAGGATTAGTGAAAATGACTAGATAGAGTTGTGCTGGATATTTTTTCACTAAGGTAAACACTGGCTCTGGTCAAAAAGAGGGTCTTTCTGGCTCTCAATCAAAAACTGGCCTTACTGGCCAAAGTTATAATTCGAAGGAGAAGAATAAAGAGAAATCATGTCTGCTTATCGGCCTGTCTTTCCCACTCTTCCATCTTCCCCCACATTTTTTTTTTTTCCCAGTGGTCTGTTTTTAAGAACAGAAAAACAGTTTTACACAGGTCAAGTTTTTAAATCCAAGTAAATGAAAATTTCCTTAGTCTTTTCCAGCAGTCACTATGCCTCTTTTCCCTTTGCACTAGAGAAATAGCTGAGAAGCCTCGTAAGAATGAATTCCATAGCCACCTGATGTCCTGAAAAGACCAAGTGGGCTATGAAAGGTAAGTGTAACTTACATTCCAGCTGTCATTGGTGTTGGCATTTGGAATTGCTCAAGAGGAATTTAATGGAGCCATGCTGTTTTATACTTCTGTAGTTCAGGGCCTTTCATATGTGTTGTTTCTACTGTTTTAATAGCTACTTTTTATTTGCTACTTTTTATTTTACTGCGACCAGCAACCAAAGAGTTGGTTTCCTTTCATCTTTTCTTGCCAAAGCTGAAGACCAGCTCACAGGAGATGAATGTGCATACCTTCACATAGTCAACAAAGCTTTGAAGACTGTGGCAGGGGTCAGGCTTGTGAAGATGCATGTAGAGGACATGATGGGATATCATGTTACAGAGTCTCTGGGCAAGCACTCTAGTTGCCAAATAGCAGAAGAGGCTGAGCAGCTGTGTGTGGCACCAAGGTTGGCACTGTGGGAGAGGCAGCAGTGCTGGCTGTTAGCAAGTGTTACCTGGACAGTAATACTTAACAGGATGCCTGACTTTCACAGCTGCTGTGGGAGGTGTGCTGATCCTCTTTCAGTCTGGTTTTAAACTATCTTAACTCTCTTGGCTGCCACAGAGCATCTCCTGTCGCTGAGAGAAGTGACTGGAGATCTGGCACCCCTTTGGCTCCAACATTTTCAGTCCTATTTTCCCTTGTTATTTTTCCAGCCTTCTGCTTAACCTTGCTTGCCAAAAGCACTCTTTGGTGACTAGCAACTAATTGGCCTGAGGAGGTGTCATCAAAAATTCATCTCGAGTAATTAGATGTTGAGCTATCATTATCCTTGAGGTTTTGATCATTTTTGTTTTCATTATCTGTCTAGTTCCCTGTGGTAGATATTTCTGATAATTTCTTGACACTGAGGGGACTGTGAGCGCCAGCATTCTCTCAGACGTGCTTCTCTTACATGTCCTTGCTCAGTTAGCAGGAGTGGGGGAAGGTGTGTTAGTCATGCTGTGTGTTCATGGTTTTACTTGTTAAATAGGGCATCTTGTGTAAGGAACTGTGGTTTCCCTATGCTTTGCTGGATTGTTGGCAAATTCAGTGCTGTGTAGTTTGTGAGGGGAGCGCTTCTGTTTTTCACGTCTTCAGATAAATGAAACTGCTGTTTCAAACTGCTGTTGATGACTCTGAGAAATCACATTTGTATTTTATGTAATTCTAATTATATAATAATTCTGATGCAGTGGTGGATTGTTATTAGAATTAGGTCCTCGAAATTCTGTTGCTTTATGTGGGCCAGCAGTCATAAAATTTGTTATGAGTCCTTGTGCATGGAAAGTGTAGCCTGGATTTCTGTCAGCAGAGCCTTAGCACTGTTAAAATTTTAACTTGAGAAATTTGGGGAAAAAAATGAATGATTTCATTGTGAGAATTAATCTGCCTTTGTCTATGATGTGATGAAAAGTTCTAGTGGTTTTCTTTGTAGCTGCTGCTGCATATGTTACTGTATGTAATGCTGAGCATGGAAGCCAGTCAAAACAGGGGATTTCTATTTTTTTAAAATACAAACATTTGCAGTTCCTTAATTCTTTATGAAAACCCGGAAATTATAAACTGCTTCCCAAAGTAAATGCCTAAACATTTTCTTGGATCAACTGAAATAGGTCCACTTGTTTTCTACTAGACTTATTTTCTGTTTTGACATATTTTTGACTAGGTTATGTTTTCTTTAAAGAAAAGCTATTTTGGAAGGAAGTCTGAAAATACTTCGTACTTTGAAAGAAAATTAGTTCAGAATCAGTATGGTCCTGCAGAAATACAGATGCTGAAAATGAATATTTTAATTGAATGATTTTTCGTTCGGTGTCGTATGTATTGCATCCCAGGAGTGTAATGTTGTAGGACAGTGCTTACATATTTAAAATTTAAAAATATATTTAATGCATTTAAAAAATTTATTCATATTTGCTAAAAATTTGCACACTCAGCTCTATATGAGGCACAGAAAGCCATATCACCTACCTTTAGAAACTCAGAATAAGCAGTCAAGAATAATTGTTAATCCTGATGCTAATGATTAAATACCTCATGGCTTTTCTCTCTGGCTAGAAGAAGGAACTCTTCCTGCTAGAAGAGGAACTGTGATGCTATTCATGACTTAGAGAAGCAGAAATTGCTTCCCAAGGACGGCAGATTTAGTGCTCTCGTGTGTTCTGTATTTTTACCTCTTATAAATTTAAGATTACATTCAGTACACAGTGGTATGTAAGTCAGTGATGCTCAGGTTTCATCCCATACCTGTTGTGAATTTGAACTTATTTTGTCTGTTTGATAGCTTATAACAAAGTATGGACGGAAGCACAGTTAAGTAAAAGAAGCCTTATGACAGATTTGGAATTCATACAGTTAATTGTTTTTAATTAAACATGGTTTTGTTTCTTCGGTAGTGATCTGTAATCCAGCTTTACACATTTCCATGAGCAGACAACTAGTAGGAAATAGGGGTGGTATCATGACAAACAAACCCAGATCAGTGTTGGACATCTCAAGTTATCCCATCTTTAGCTAATCTATGCTGATATTAATACTGGGTTCTGTGCTGGCACCACTGGTGCTTTAGACTTCAGCAGAGCTCTGCTGATGTGCACCAGCTGGAAATGTGGCTAAGGAAGCCAGTGGCCTTCTGAAGCCATCTTTATTAAGTTTTCTTCCTGTCATCTCTGGCTTTTACTTCTGTTATGAAAAATGAAACCATAGTCTGTGTAGGCACCGAGACTTTCCAGTGGTTTTATTTGATAATTTTCAAGGATATCACATTTGTTTCCTTGAACCTGTATATTCTTTTCTCCATAACGTGCTGCTTGGTCATATTTCCTACAGAGGCCAAGTATGCTTTTCTGTGCACCAGTGCTGAAGGGGGAAGTGCAGGGATCATTTTATTTCTCCCTTTGGCTAAAGAAGCAGAGATATTCCTTTTACTGAAATGTAGCTGAAGTTTCATTATAGAGTATTAGCAGTTTGGCTGACAATTTAAAGGGTCAAGTTTATCCATCAGAATGTATGTTTGAAAGCAAACTGAAATCAGCTAATGAAGTAAAATATTTTTAAGAGCTACAAAGAGTATGACTGAACCAGTGTGAAGGTGGTATATTTTCATTCTCATTTTGAAACCAGGATAAAATTAATAAAAATAAACAGCAAGTAAGTGACATCCCTATTTTAAATGTAGTATCCTTATTGTATCTCATTGGTGAGAACTGCAGTCATCAGAGTAAAACAATGTTGAAGATTTCATGAGCATGTTTGATGTTAAATAACATGGTAGAAGGACATTGAGACCTTCATCTTTCTTTGATAAAGTATTTTTGAAATGAACATCTTATCAGATCAGAAAAGCTGGTAATATTAGCAGATCAGCATAACTCAGTCATGTCAATCTGACATTTGATCATAAGCAATATACTTTGGGTAAGATAGAAAGTCAAAGCAAAGGACAACACAACTTTCTTAAACAGTGTTCCAAACCAAGAAAGATGGTATTTTAAAATACCTACTACTCTTATTTCAAGTACCAGCGTACTGTTGGATCCTCTAAAAGGAATTTTACACTTGTTTCAATCTATTTCCCAGAAACTGATATTTAGCCTTGTATCCGTTAGCTCAGGAATATGAAGCAGAGGAAAGAGAGGTCCTGGTTTGTTCAGGACATCAATGTAAACAATTTATTGTCTTGGGGAATTTCAATTTCCTTCTTTTGAAGGAATACTTGCCTGCAAATGTCTCATCGTTGCTAGTCAAATTTTCCCGTCTGATACTGGCACATGGTGATTCATTTGTGAGCCAACGCTTTCCTAGGTTGTCATTTCAGTATCATTTTCTTACATCAGTATCAGATTTCCTAATTTAGTACTTCTGCATCATGCTAGACAATTATCCTTGTAAGGGTATTATCTATTTGAAATATGTAGCTATCACTTTTTCTATCCTTTCTTAAATCCTGTGGGGCATGAGTCGACTCATGCCCCAATAGGCCAACTACTTCGATAGTGGAATAGATTAAAACACCAGTTCATATATTTGTTAAAGCAGGCAGGCTCTATTAACTGAGCGTAATCTGTGGCTAATGTATGACTTTCGGATCTTGGTTGGCTTTGCAGTATATGTGAGACAAGCTTGCACTTGCCAACAGTATACACTGTAGCCCTACATTCATTAACATTCATTACTTCAGGAAAATTGAATATCATTTCAGTAGAAATCTCTTCAAATATGAAAAGGTAGTATTTGGCCAGAAAACACGAACCTTTATCCTTAAACTAGAGTCCAGTTTGTTTATGCTGCATTGATGTTTATAATGAGTTCATTTATTAATGTATCTTTAATACAAGGAGTGTCTGCGTGATATTATAAAATGTGAAGTTTTGTTACAAATATCTTCTGGTGAGACCAATCCATCAGCTAACATTTTTTCTTCAGTGACAATGATTTGATCAGCTTTTAGAACAATTTACACCCAAAGATCTCAAGAGATTTTGAATAGCACCCACATAGGGCTTTTAGACTGTGGAATGAAGACACCTGTAAGATTTTTGTTTCTATTTGAGAAAAAGTGGTTGGTTTTTTTTTTTTTTTCCCTCATATATTCTTCAAGCTGAAATGAAAAGGACACTGAGATAGATAAGTATCTTTTGAACTTTTTTTTTTAAATTATTTTATTTTGTGTATTCTTTTAGATGTGCTGCACTAATGTGCACTTATAGACAATGTCTCTCAAGATGAGAGTAATAAGGAGGGACAAAAAAAAAATGTGTAAATTCTGGTGTTTCTGTAGTCAACAACCTCAACCCTCAGCATTTCAAAATCACTTAAAGCATTTCCACATCTTTAAGCAATCATCTATTTTCAAAGTGGGTGTTTCCTTTGGTCATTTTTTGAACTCTCTAGTGTCTACACATATGAGAGCTGCTCTAAAAGTAATGCCTCCTGTTTTATTATGCTGGCACACAATGTCAGAGGTAGATGGGAGGTACGGCAGCAGTGGTTGAACCTTCCCACCAATATTCCAGTACATTCTGATGCTGTGTGACAGATGGCAGCAGAGGGGTTGTCTGACAGCTTTTTAGTCTCAAAGTCAGGAGCTAACATTGCATTTAGGGTAGGTGGAAGCTTGCTCCACTAAATGCAGATGGAAATCAGAACTATGATTGTTTTGTAAATATATTTACCATATTTGTTACACCAGCCATTTTTAGTTTCAGAATGGAATTAAACATGGATAAAAAATTGTGAAAATTGGAAACCTTCCCCTGAGAAAAGTCTTATATTGTAGTCCTAGCATAACTTTTTAAATTGAGAACAGGGGAACATTATGTATGAAACAAATTATCTTGTGGCTGTAATTATAATACCATTAACTTCAACTTTTGGCTCTGTATCATTTAGTGAATTTAAAGTCTCATTATTGCTTTTCTTTCAAGACAGATGCTTGTCCTGAGCTATATCACACTAATCTGACAGACCTTGGTCCATGGTTGCTTTTGTTTGCATTTTGACATTCCTGAAGTCCGTTTCTTCTACGAGTGTCTTGGCACAAGAACACATCCTCAAAAATGAAATTCCCTAAAATGTTGTAATCCACAGATATGCCATTCTTTAAATGCCTTTCATATATTTTCAAGGAGAAATGGGTTTGGCGAGAGATTCCTTTTTTTTTTCTTTTTTTTCCACTTCTTACTTTTTAAAAATAACACGGAGAATGCAGAGGACTGAGAGAGGAGATCAGTTATAAAACTGTTTGTAACCCTTCTTCTCCCCTTCCCCCCTCCCCTCCCCCTTCTTATGATAGATTGACCTGGATGTGAAATGAGTCAGAATAGAAATGAATAAAAGGGAAAGTTGAAATTTGGATCATATGTGATTAGTGAGATCAGCAATTTAGGGGTTATTTTTTTTTTCATCACAGCATCTCTCAAATGACAACTGGATTATGACTGTTGTCAGTATTCAGAAATAAAGAGTGAATTCAAGCTGTTAAAAATGTTTTTGAAAACAGCAATTATGACCTGTTTGTGGGGATTGAAAGTATCATCATATTGAACTTTTTTATTTTAATCCACTACAAATACTGTTCTTGAAGAAGGCTGTGGTTGTTCCTGTTTAGCAATGGTTTCAATTTTGTATTTTCCCTCAGCTTACAGTTTGCTTTTTACAAAGCGCAGTTAAGAGCAGTGTTGTTCCCTTTTTTCCTACGGAACGTTAAACCTGCCTATTACAAGGGACTCCTGCTAGTATAAACAGAATTCAGAGATGATAGCTGCAGCCCAGAAATCCCATCCTCCAAATAAACTCATGTCTTCTTGGCGGCCCAGAGCAATAACAAAATGCAGAGACTGTCCTGTGAAGAGCTTTTGCAGGTCTCCTCAGAAAGTGTAGTTGCTCAGCATCAGTGTGGTGCTGAGATCTCTGTTGTTACAGTTTCCAGCACATGTAGCTGTAAACTCTGCTGGTGCTTTGGATGTGTTTATTCCATTGTTTGCAGTATAGCAGAGTTGTTTCTTTTGGATTACTACAAGTATTTTGTTTGGCCCTGGAAGTCTTAACACATTGCTTCTTTGGGTATCAAGTTATTATGAGGGGGAACATACCCTGCAGAGCAGGTAGTGAGAGAGGGATATCTTAGAGTAATCCTTAGCCTACAGGCATGGCAATGATTTCAGTTGAAGTCATCAAAAATATTGTGTGCTGAGCATTTTTTAGCTGATTAAATTCTTATGGTATATATGAATACAAAATATTACTTGTCAGATGCATCAGTAATTAATAATCACAGCCTGAGTTGTCTTCAAATAGCTAGTTCTAAATAAACTGGGTTGATATGATGTCAACCTGAAAAATCAGCTAGATTTGAAATGAATATCAAAGATACTTTCAGAAAGTCTGTTGCACTAGAAGCTGCGTAAGATAGAGTTAGGTGGACGCACCAGTATTTGAGCTGTCAGATTTACTCTACAATTTGCATGTCCAGTGTCAACCTGATGGGTTATCTTGACGAATGTTTGCAAAACTACACATAGTGAAAAAACTTCCTTGTTCAACAATTTGAGTTTAGAGACTTCTAGCTAGCTGTTTTTCTGTATAAACTAATTACCTGATAATAAGTTGGGTTGTGAAAATGTTCTTACGCTAACAGTGTAACTAACTGACTCTGGTAGTCAGCTGCTGAGTTGATAGAATACTGCACAGTCAGGGATCTGGGCCAAGGGAAGAAGTGCCACAGCACTGAGTATCATTCTGTATGAACCCTTTGCTCTTGCGAGGGACTCTTGTGCTTTTGCATAGAAGCAAAATTACTATCATCATGCTGAGTATGGCAAATCCTAAGGAGAAGTTACATATATCTCTCCATTGGTTAAAGATGTAGGTGTACAAGCAATATTTCTCTGTTACTTAGTTCCTATTACCAGCGAGATGAAGGATAACATTGTTTGAGATCAAAAGACTGTAAATATATGGATTTTATATTTACATCGTCAGGTGTAGCTCTGTCACACTGCAAATCTGAAATACTGCATTAACAAAGTGTTTCTGTATTTAATCTTAAGGTCCCTGTCAAGCATTATATAGTACCTCTGCTTCACATGTCAATAAGTAGATGTGTACAAAGCCTTAGATCTGTTGATGTTAACATGTCTTGTGAATTTATAGTCGCTTTTCTTGTGCATCCACTTGAAACCCACATACACCTTCTATACTGAAGAGATTAATTATTACTCCCAAACATAATAATTAGCAGAGATAAATGGGGAAGTGGTAAGTTTGGTCCCCTGCTCTGTCAGAGAATTCCTAATAAACTAAACTGAAAGAGGAATTGAAGGTACAGAAAGGAAAAGGAGAAAAGATAGAAAAAAAGGAGAGGAAAAAGGAAAAATATTCCAGACACCGGAAGTGGACCTTGACATCTAAACCTTAGGCCCACAAGTTAGCTTAACTCCCTGAATTCTCCATGCATGCTTCCAGCTGTTAGAATGGTTTCTGTTCACTGAAATGTTGCATGCTCACACAGTTCCTGCTTTGGCACATGACTGGCTGCCTTGCTCTTGCCAGAGTTCAGCATCTTGGAAACCTGCACTTCAGGCAGATCAGGATCTTTGTTTTCCTTCTGTCTGCTGATGTCCTCTAGGGAGCTTGAAGTATTTGCAACATGTAACAAATACTTCAGGACTGGGGACAACACAAAAGATGGTGACAGTGATCTCCTCTATACAAAGTGTCACGGGGTTATCGAGATCAATCTGTGTCCGTGACAGGGGAGGGGGCAGTAGGCCCGTAGCCCCCCGGCCCCCTCGGAAAAAGGGAAAAAAGGGAAAAGGGGTAGGGAGATGGGAGTTCAAGGGAACAAACGGAACAGCGGCAACGATCGGAGGAGTAAAACTTATTTACTAACTATGATATCGGAATGCAAGATAACACACTATAATACAATATAATTAGAATTGAAGCTAATAAATCAAATATAATGAGAGAGAGAGGTTTCCGAAGACCGAGAGGCCTACTTTGAAGTTGAAGGTGCCGCGGCTTGGAAGCACACCCACACTCGCTGCCAGGCAGTGAGAGAGAGAGAGAGAGAGCGAGCGTCGCTTCCGTGACGTATTTCCCTCTCTGGCCGCGAGGTCCCCTGGGACGTGTAGTACTTCTTCTCTGTGCTCCACATGATGTTGTGATGTGGAATACCAATAGCAAAAATTACAAAACACAAAACCATGACACAAAGTTACTGCCAGAGCGTGGGTTAGATATAACTTAGATGTTTCACCGGATAAATGTGAGGCAGAAACTGACTCAGAATGAAACAGACCAATAATGAAAACCCAGGTGTTTCAGTACCAGGTGGTTGCCCTTATGCACTCAGCTGGAGAAACAGTGCTCACTGCCCTCGTCTTTTTCATGCTTTCATAATGCAAAGTGGTATGACTTCAGAGAAGAGTGTGGAGACAGGTTGTAGTACATTGTTCTGGTTTACTCATCTTCAGAGGAAATGGAAGTATGGATTGGAGCTCTTCTGGGAGGACAGATCTGAACTGGAGTCTGCAGTGTTCAGGGAAGTGCTATGATCCCTACAGCTCTGTTGTGACCTCTTGGTGCTATCCTAATACTGATAATAATAATAGACTATGTGATAAATGATTGTGTGATAGGAATTCTGCCTACAGTTACTTTTAAAGAAAATGTATGCCCACAAGCAGAGAAAAGTGAGACTGTGGAACTGTTTTGGCTTTAGCTTCTACTACACCAATTTGGGTGCAGACTGTTCCTCTACATGGGAAAGGGCAGAGCATCAGCCACAGTATTACTTTGGTGCCTGTCTGCCAGCTGGTGTTATGACCTATGAGGGATGATGGCATATCCTTAATATTCTTTGATAGTACAATATTTTTACTTAGACCATCTTTTCCAGAATGATGCTTCACTGATAGAATGGCCAGTCAATCTCACAGCATGATAGGAAACAGATGTAAGATTAGGATGCAAAGTAGTTTTCCAGATACTTGGTCTCAGCATGTTGTATAACCCAGCCCCAGAGTTAACCAGCCAAGTGCTGACACATGTCTTATAGCAAAATATCACTCACAGCCACAGTTCAAAGGCCTTGCTACCCTCCAGGGCAATTAATACAGCATCACGTTCAGTGGTGCTTGAACCAAATCCATTGAATTCTCAAGGGAGGAATAACGAAGCAATCTCAAAGCTCAGACATCAGCAGCATGCTGCTGCAGCTGAAGTTTCAGTCCTGAAGAACACAATCCTTCTTTAATAATGCTTGTGTTATAATGCACTGTAACAACAAGAGTTGATTATTCTGCCATTAAAATTTGTGACAATACTCTCATTAGCTTTACTAAATAAAAGTTCAGACTCCAGATGTGAGTTTCCACTTTTCAAACAGTTTATCCCAAGGGCAGCTCCAAATGGCTTTCCCTGAGTATTTAGAGGTGAGCTTTGAATCAGAATTTTAAAGACAAGCACAAATAGATGAAACAAAATAATTAAAAGAACAAATGGAAAGATAAAAGATTCGTTCTGCACATATCCTTTTTCACAAGAAGTTATATGTATACATTCAGTGATATTAACAGCTAACCATAATATCTTTTCCTTCAAGTAAGTACCTGAAGTTATGACATTTCATATTAGAAGTTATGGCAGATTTAAATAGTAATGCTTGTGTTATGCAGCCTTTATTCAACTAATACTGATTTTGAAAGTATTGAGGCATCTCAGCGTAATTTAAGTCCTTGGTGTGAAGATGACTTAATAGCCACCTTGTGCCTGGAATGTCTGAAGTTAACTATGCCTGTTATGTAATTGTGTCATGCTACAGAGTGCAGGAAATAACAAGTGACTCTTAATTCCTGATTTCGTTTCATCAGTTCCCACTTCAATTTCTATTTGTTCATGTATGAACGATGTGTTCCCACTGACCATTCTGTTGTGGTGTTACGTTAGTTCAGAAAGAAAAGCTATATGCCGATGTGCTTTATGCTTTGCTGAACATAACGTGAATACTGAACTGAACTTTCGTTCAGGCAGCTCTTGGTTATGACCAGTTTAGGAATTCCCAGCAGAAAACAATATGAAACTCTAGTTCTACTGTAATTAAAAGTAGCGTATTAAAATGAACAAACCAAGAAAGTAAAGTTCTAGTACATGTCTAGTGAGCATAGGAGCTGTTGGGTAAATATCCTTCCAGATAAACTACATTTCCTTTTATTTTATTTTTACTGAAGCATACTTGCTGATTTCTAATGGGATATTTTCTGATATTTTCTATTTTTAAAGACACCAGGTTGTCAGAAGGATATTGATGCTTGACAGAATTCTGTCCTGATAGAGAAGTTATAAAAAAAAATGTATGAAGATGCCATCAAAACAATGTAAACTTACTTGTATCATTATTTGAAAAATGGTCTTCAAATGTCTTTCCACTTCAAACTTTAGAAATAGTACGAAGTGGAGAAAAAAATCAAAGCAAATCAAAATGCTGAGGAAATTATTGAAACAGATGGCTTGAATATTTTGAAACTTTGATGTGAATTTCAAAAATGATTTTTCTTATTTCAAAAACGAAAAGTATTTGAAATAAACAAATCACCTATGTCACAAGGAAACAGAATATTCCTGAGCAGTTTTAATTCTTCCTTTTTTGGGCTGTTGCTTCCTCAGCTGGCTATTGACAGAATAGCATTGCTCTTGTGTGACGGGAGGTGAGCTTTGTATATTATGTGCCTCTGTCATCAAAAAGCTTATGCTTTGTGTTATTTAACATGTTTATGGGCAAGTATAGAGAGCATACAGTACTAGTTAAGCAGCGCCTTTACAATTGTTTTGTCTGTCACATAAAGTACTTCCTCCAGATCAAAGTGGGAGCCTGGTGGAGAAACAGTTTAGGGGAGATAAAGTACTGGTTGCCATCTGTAGAACATCATTTCTATAAATGACCCTTTTTGGTATTTGTGCTTTTAGTTAAGCGACTTTATTCCTGCCTGACCACTCTAAAACAATACTTGGAGGATCTACAGAAATATGCTAAATACTAATTAATCTTTTACTCTCAGAATCTATACACAAAGCAGTGTAAAAGGAGTTTTTTGTAATGACTAATATAAAATAAATAGTTGATGGGCTATAGAAGATGCTTGCTAAATTTTGCACTATTTAAAGCATATTGAGGTAGAACATACAGCGTTGTGTACAGGTGGCCAGCAAGATCTTAGGGAACTCTGTTTCTTCTTCAGAAACTGACTGAAATTCTTCAAAAAATAGAATAAAGGCAGGATTCAGAATCTAAAATTGTACTTTTTTGTTTGTTTGTTTTGCTCATGTATTCTTCTGAAATCCTTCCAACTGATTGTGTTTAATGGGCCTCTGATGCTTCGTATTTGTATTTCCCTTTTATAGCTCTTATGTCTACTGTTGCCTCTTTTCAGATCAAAGGCATAGGAAGAAAAGAAAAAATCGTGACTGTCTGCAATCTTCACCATTTTAGCATTATTTTTCTACATGTTTCTACCTTATTTTATGCAGCTTTTCCCCATTATAATTCTGTGAGTCACTGTAGAGAATTCTTCTCTACCCCAGGAATCCCAACCTTTCATGCATTTGTAAAGTTAGTGACAAAGATTCAAGACAAACATCATTTAGATTATAAACATATTTTTGTTGCTTATTTTAAATTTTATTACCATCTGGATCTACATGCTAGAGAAGTTTATATTGGAGTTTTCTTCTGAAACTCTCAAAACTGGACATGACTTTTTCTGAAAGAATACTTCATTATCACACAGTTACAAGCACTGATGATTTTAGAAAACTGCTCAACGTGAGAAACAGTAACTCACTTGAGGAATAGCAGCCTGCTTCCACATATGAATACATTGAATTCCAGAGTCCTTGTGCCTAATGTGGGACATCTCTTTATCCATGGTGGCAATGCAATTCCCAGACAGTGTATGGATTAGTATTGTGTAAGCACTTAAAAATGTCTTCTGAATTTCATTCATTATCTTTAGGAAAAGGTTATTGCCATAGGATATAGGGTTGTAGAAGTATTTAACATATGTAAACTTGCAGCAAGTGATTTTTTAGATTGAACAGTTCTTTTTGCCTTTCATTAACTCCGAGGGAATCTGAGAGGTCTCTGCCTTCTGCATGACTTTACACGGGCTGCTGGTAGCTGTGGCTGCAGTTCTTGTAGTCACCTTATTTTGCTGTAGGAATTGTAATGAACTTCTCCATTGTGACATGATGTCTTTCCTCTCATGCCGAGCCACTCTTTCATCCACAGGTTTGACTACAGATTACAGCAATATCTTTATTAAAGCAGTGTAAGGCTTTTGATAGTATAATTATTTTCGACAACTGCACAGCTGAATATCATCTTTAATCAGCCAGTAATTATCCTTGTGGAGTTTAGATAGTAAAAGGATATTTGGAAGTTGGTTGGATCTAGAAGGTGTAATTTAAGTGAAATTATTTATCACCTAAATTCTGTTTGAAGGTGCAAACTTCATAGGAAAGAAAATCACTCTGCAACTTAGATTAGATTTAGGAAAATCTTTAAAAATGCTTGTTTTTCCTCTGATTTTCAGCATCCACATTGTAACAAGTATTGAGAGAGGAAAAAGGATGAATAAATTGATACAACTCCAAAGCACTGCATCTTTTTCAAGAAATCTGAAAACCTTCTGAAGTGCTATTTCAGTAGAGCAGTTCATTTTGCAGAAAGTTGAAACTATTTGGTCAAACCTACGAAAAGTGATGGATTTTGACATCTACTGAAGTACAAGTCTTAAGTTAACTTCTAACTAAATAAAGCAATGTGTTTTAGGTCTGACCTTGTTTTCATTTTTACATTAGGAAAGCCACTGATTATCAACACAGATGGTCTGACACATCGTGTCATGCTATTGACCTTGTGTTGGAACTGGGCTGAATATTGCATTTTGAATGAGGATTTTTATGTTAAATCACTTAATTAAGAACAGATTTCAATATTTAGTGACTGCGTAGCAGTTTATTAGAATGTTTGCACTAGTGTTAATGATGTTAGATTAAATACCAATGTATTTGTTAACCGTACACTATTGCATTGAATCCAAGCCTTACCTTTGCAGTGTTACAGAGGATTCCCAGTCTAGCTAAACTCTTTCATTCTTTGAGCACTGGGAATGATGTTTGGAGAACTTAACACGATTTAGGAAGAAGAACACGACTAGAAGGCAAGAGGAAGCTGAACGAACGAATGATCCTCTGATATTTCTTGTGGGATTAATACATCCTTAAGTTGGAAAAAAAATAGGTACAAATTCTGCTTCTAGCCTGACAATACATCATCACTGCTATTTAGCATCTTTAGTGTTGAAGGCATCTGTAGAGATTTTCACATGTCTTAAAATGTACACACGTTCAAAATTTATCCCATTTTCTCCCTGAAACTACAGAGAGTAGTTATTTTTTCTGAGTGTAGCATACCAAACTCACACAGTTCACTACGTTTCAAAGCAGAAGTGTACAGATGCAATTTAATAGATGGCCTTTTAACTTGGAATTGGTATGTTCTTCAAGGGTCTGTCTCTTTAAGCTGTGGACCATAAAAGTTAACCACATTTTTCTTCCCCCACAACATATATTTTGTCTTGGTGCATGGTGATATTTCTTTATTATTTTCATGCCATTGGCTTGGCTTGTTAAGTGCTAAAACCAAAAGACCGCATCTTTCCTTTTCCTAGGATAAAAATGTTTCAACATTTCTCTTCTAGCAGTTTGTATCGGAATGATAAGCAAACATCTCATCACTCTTTTCCTTTGGGGCCTTTTCCTCCTGTTGAAAGAAAAAAAACACACCCTTTTTTTTTTTTTTTCTAAACCATTCTTCTTCTGAGGAAGTCATTGTGGTTTCAAAGTCTTGCAGATAGTATTTTACATACATACTAAATGTTTCAGTCCTCTGAGAGATCTTAGCAATTTATACCTCCATCTGCAAAAAGTTATGACCACCTGCGTCAGCTCAGTTTTGCTATTGATGAGAGCCGTCCTCCATTCCTGCTGTCTTCCCAAATTATCATCTGTGGAGAGAGTCTAGATAGTGCCTTTTGAAATGAAACTCCTGACCTTCCAGTAGAAATGTCGTTAATCGACAGCACTATCCCAGAAGACTGAGTGAGCAAAACGTGAAGGAAAAAAAGTGTGATCTGTTGGGAATCAATTTGAAAGAAAGAAGCATCAATGTTTGTAGTCTGAATGACCTTCCTACAGGCAACTCAGGTTGATCTGCCCTAGATCATGGTTCCTCTCCTACTTAAAATTTTTGCGTGCCCTGATGGCAGAACTGCTGGGTGAGACCTTCATCAACAAACTCAGTGAGAGCTTCTCATTCAGATTTAATTACAAATCTAAATTAAATGTATATTTGAAACTACTTAAAATGAGATTGAAGCTTTTTGCCACCGGAAGTTAACATATTATAAAAAATATAGCATTTAAATCCCCAAAGCAAGAAGTAAGAAATTCAGTGAAATTATTTTTTTGGATAGCAGGAAGATTTCAGCACTGAGTTAACGAATGATTATTAAATTCAGCAACACTAGAATTCTCTTTAGGATGGTAGGCAGCATAAATGAATCTTAGAATCTCACTATTCTACTCTTGTGCCATTATGTAAAAGTAGGACAGCAGAGTTTTCTGGCTTAGTCCTTTGCAGCTTTCATTTTTGAAAAAAACTTTAGGTCTGAAGAGGCTGGCTTTGAAATACCCTTAATGATACAGTTAGCTTAAGCTCTAGAAAGCTAGAGTGAGGTGTTTAAACTCTATCAAGCAGAGGAGAAGAAATTCTATCATAGGGAAAAATGAGATTAGTTTTTGTTAATTGAATGCGATTTTCAGTTTGTTTGCTTAAATAAATTCTCTACAATTAGTTTAATTCCTGGACTTTAATCATCAACTCTTTCCTGTTTGTAAAGATTGGATTCTCTAACTGCTTTACCTCATTGCAGTATTCTTAAGAACATATGCTGAGGTGCTCTGAATTGTTTTTTGTTATTACTTCTATAAAAACAGCAATAAAATATTTGACTTATGTCACCTCACTGGGACAGGCTATTTTGCAGAAGTATAAATCATTATTGTCTCCAGGTACATCTGGAAGGATGAAGTCTTACACTTCACCTGCAGATGTGCTAATATTTCTTCAACTCCTTTTTCAAAAACAATATTGTGGATAATGCTTTGTGGATAACTTAAGCCAAGACATTTGGGAAATTGATTTAACTCTGTTAAAAGGAATGAGAGAATTGTTTCATTATCCTATAGACGTTTGGTATTATTATATAAATTGTTGCACAACTTGAAGCAAATTCATATTTTCACTGTCCATTTACTCCTAATGGTATGGCTGATCATTAAAGTCATTAAATATTTTCCCTATTTATACCAGTCCTGTCGTGAGATCTCAGCTTGATTTCTAGACCTTGCAGATTAGTAGAAGGTTACTGAGGTATGTATGAATTACTTTGGAAGTCTAATTAATTTTTCCTACTGCAATAGCGGAGCATGCTGCAGTGCTGGAACTGAGAAGCACTTCACAGCAGATAACATAACATATTTTAACTCCTTTCTATGTGCAAATACTTCAGACATTTCTTCCTACAATTTGCTTGCCCACTTTTTCATTTTTAGTCAGTTTTGTGTGAACAAGTTCAGACCAGCAGATTTTTAACAATCTGCTCTGAGTTAGATCACTTTGATAATGCATTTGTTTTTCTTTTTTTTTTTTTCTTTTTCTTTTTTTCCCATTAATGCTGACTGGCAGTCTGCTCTTTTCTAATTTCAGTTCAGTGCTGCAAATGCTTTAGTACAGGGGGGTTTTGTTCTCTCAGGCGAAGGGAGGAAGAATGGCAAAAAGAAGTAGGATATGTTTATCTTGGAAGCTTGACATTAAGATCTCTTCTTGGCCTTGCCATAAGTAGAAGCACTATGCATATGAACCCAGCACTCAGAATGTCCTGATCCTTTTCTGTCCAACCAAGGAAAATATAACTTTGGTTTACTGTCTTTCCAGGAACTTTATATCCCTTTCTCTGTTGTCATGTTTATGCCATTTGATTGTACATGCAGTCATTCACATGAACCTGTTTGGAAGATTTGTCTGGTCTTTATCTAGTTCACTTATTTCCCCTGGGTGCTTGAACTATGAATACGGTCATATTTTTTTTAATCTCTATAGTCCCAGATCAGTAGCACAAACTGTTTGACATAAATGCTTTTTTGAATGCTGCTTTACTGAGAATAACCCATATATTTTTATCTGTCTTTTCTCCTATCTCAAACTGAATAAAATGGACTTCTTGGGACTAGGCGCAACCTGAAATGAATTCACTTACCTTCTTCTTCATAGGCTGTGTTGCAGTGCTTTTATTTGACACAGTAGTTCCTTCTCCACTGCTAACGAGAACTTTCCAATTTTTATGCAGACATTCCTCTGGAAATTAAAAATGATTGACACTAATGGGAGGTAGGGGCAATAAAAATACAAGTTTCAGAGTGAGCAATATTTTGGCCTAGTAAATTCTGAGAGAATCATGGTTTGGGTTGGAAGGGACCTTAAAAACCATCCTGTTCCAAACTTCCTACCATAGGTAGGGACACTGCCACTAAATCAGGTTGCCCAAAGCCCCATCCAGTCTGGCCTTGAGCACATCTAGGGATAGAGCATGCATAGCTTCCCTGTTTAGTGCCACACCACTCTCACTGTGAAGAACTTCCTTTTTATATCTAATCTAAACCTTCTCCTTATTTGCTTGTTTTAAGTTTAAAAGGGTCATTATACTCCCGGACAAAGAGACACTCCCCATCTTTCTTGCAGGCTCCCACTGGAGCCTCCTCTTCTCTAGGCTAAATAACCCCAACTTTCTCAGACTTTCTTTATAGGGGTGGTGCTTCAGCTCTCTGATTGTTTTTGTGGTCCTCCTTTGGACTTGCTTGTGTGGGGAGACGGTGGGTCCATGTCTTATGCTGAGGGCCATGCTGAACACAGTACTCCATGTGGGGTCTTAGAGTATAGAGGGACAATCATTTCCTTGGACCTGTCAGCTGTGCTGCTTTTGATGCAGCCCCAGGCATGGTTGGCTTTCTGTGTTGTGACTGTACAGTGCCAGCTCATAACTTTTCATCCACCAGTACCCTCAAGTTCTTCTCTACAACACCGCTCTCTATACATTTGTTGTCCATCTTGTATTCATGTTTGGAATTGCCCTGATCCAGGCGCAGCAACTTGCGTTTCGCCTCGTTGAACCATGTGGTGTTTACGTGAGTTCACCTGGAGTGTGTCAGGGTTCCTCTGGATGGCATTCCTTCCTCCCAGAATGCTGACCACACCACTCTGAATTTTAGATTATGCCTGAGGGCTACATCTCTTGCTGAAATCTTGGAGCTAGAAAGAAAGCAAGTATTCAAGCAAGCCTCTTGAACTAAGCTGAGGGGTACCAACAGAGGAAAGAAGTAATTAAGTTGAGAAAGGTCTTGGAGGGACGTTGGATGTTAGGTGGGACAATACAGGACAGTGGGTACAGAGATTTTACAGGCATCACAGAGCTGTATCTTTTGTATAGGTGTTTAAAGTGTTCTACAGAATTACTGTGTTAGTAACTGCTTGAGGTGCTACCTGACAAGGAAACATTGGAACAACAGAAATGTCACCACTTCCATACTGTGATTCTGCAGCCTTTTCCAGTTCAGAGTTCAGTGGTTTGGCATATATACCTTGGTGAAAGCGTTGTGGTCAGTTTTGTTAGAAGTCACTCTTGATGTGGATAGAATCATAGTGTGAAAATTGGAATTTTTGGACTACCCCACAGAGACCACATCATTAGTTAGAGGAAAAAATGGATGAATGCTATTTTTAGAGATTTTTAATTACAATGACCATCTCATCTCAAATAGCTTGCAGTTTAAACATACTGCCCAGAAAAGTTCTGTTTCCATTTTGTAAAGCAGAAATAGATGTTTGGAATGGGGAGATTCACATTGGAAGTTCATGCAGAAAAATGGTGGCACAGCTGGGAATTGAGCTCCACCTTCTTAGACTGGAGTTTTAACTGCCAGACAGCTCCCAGAGTCTGAAGATCCTTCACTGATGTGGATAAACATTATGATATGACATACAATTCAGCTGATTTACATCAGTTGGAAATGACCTTTTATAAGAAGATGACAAAACTTCAGACTTTGATTATCTATTTCAAATATATTTTGATTTCTCAGTGCTTCTTAATCCAAAAGAGAGCGTGTCTGTTGCGGATGAAAATTCATCTTGCTTCATTCTCTATTTGCTCTATTGAGTAATAAGGTTATGTGGAGAGAATGCTAGTTTTATTTATTTATTTTACGTCCTGATGCCCTGGGAGGCACTTGGATTCTATGTCTGTGCTGTGTATTGCTGGCATCTGTTTAACCCTGTTAAGCTTGCATCTTGCAGAAAGGCACCCTGTATGTTATTAAGGGCTGGGGAAAAAATGAATCAAAACATTGCAAGATTAATCGCATAACTACGAAAACTGAATAGAATTGATAACAAAAAGACATGATGTGAAAAGTTAGTGAAGAAAAAGATTTCTGAGGAGGTGACACTTGGATTTTATCTGTATCATTAAGAGACAATTGCTGTTACTTTTTACAGTTTGATAACGCTGAGGCTCAACTATATTATGTAAGTTGTTCATAGCTTTGAAAATGCTGTAAATAATCTTGAACTGGAAGGACTGACATATATATGTAGTCCCTCTGAAAGTAATGCCTCCTACTAGTTTCCATGGGAAGTGGAATAGATGCAAAGAGCATGATAATGCTATTTGACAGCATTTGGTAGCTGATAATCTGCTCTATTTTTCAACATAGTCACCACCATTAGCTGTGCATCTTCACCAGTGATGAACAGCATGATGAACAAGCTGTGCTTGCAAAAATCTGTACCAGCAGAGGTGACCTGCAGTTGCCACTACTGAAATTCAGCACATTCACTGTTTAGTCTCCAGAAACGTTCAACAAACATTGAATGTCAGTGGGTGCAAAATTTTTTGCATGGAGGAAATCAATGGTGCATGCATGCTTCATCTGCACTTCCACGTCAAATACTGTTTTGTCAGACTGCCCCTCTGCTGCCATCTGTCTCACAGCAACAAAATGTAACAATATTGGTGGGAAGACAGCCTCTGCTGCCATTTCACCAGCATCAGCCTCTGATGTCTTGGGCCAAGATAATAAAATAGGAGGCATTACTTTTGGAGCAATCCATGTATTTTGAAGTCATTTGTGATTTATAGAATAATTTTAGAGTGGTAGTCAGGAAAGGAGCAGACTAAATTCTGACTGAATTGTGGGGGAGGGAGAAGGCTTTTTTTTAATGTTTATAATGATCACCAGCCATATGCCATTTCTGGTGAACTCTTGAATCTTTCTCTTCTGGGAGAGATATTTTTGTGGCATTTTGACATGTTAAGCTGATTCTTCACCCGACATTTCATTAACTCATTGGCCTTGATTTTTTCCTTACAGGGATGAAAATTGAGAGCAGCATGCTGGTGTGCAGCTAGTGTGAGTGAGACTGGGTTTGAATTCAGTGACAGGATCTTCCCCTCAGTCCTACTGCTCAAAACATGCTAATGTGTCATTTGGGAGTTAGACTGCAGTGAGGGGGTGGCTAATAATACGACCCGGGTAGTCTTCACCCTTGTGTTAACAACTGTGCTATTCTAGCTTAAGCTCTTGCACAAGAAAGTGGTGAACTTGAGAGCTGATTTGGCTTGAAAAGAGGCTGGCAAACTCCCCTTCTTTATTTTCAGCTAAATCATTTTCAGTGCTGGCTTGTTGGATGGCTGTCAGATGCTTGTAGTGGTCTGGTACAATGGGTAAAAGCTGGCAGCAGGGATGTGAGATTGTCGTTATTTTATGCTAGCGCTGCTGTGAAAAAGTTATTGTGAAAAAGGAGGTGTCCTGTGATGCTTTCCCTGTATTGTTACTGCTAGGTGCCAGGACAAGCCTGTAGTATGCTTTTAAGCTAAGTGGAAAATGCTTCTCTGGCCTGGAAACCTCAGAAATCTTCCTCCTTTCTGTTTTTGGAATTATTTTTAACAAATACAGATTTTTTTCCCCCTGTAATCTCAACCACTTGTATAATTATTTCCTAAGTGTAATTTTTCTCCACGTTTCTGTGCTTATCCTCTCTGATATTTTGCAGATGCTCATAACACATTCAGAGAACGTGAACAGATTCTTTGTTGTGGAGCAAAACAATGCACGTAGCAGTTGTGTTATATACTTCAGGGATTACCTAAGTAGGTCAGTCCTGGATGGAGTTGGGAGAATAAATTCAATTTCTGGTGAGGGAAAAAATATTTCTTTCTGAGCGCTGAAATAGGATGGAAATAAAAGTCTTTTTGCTTTCTCAGATACACGTTGGCATCAGACCGGAAAATGTAGTTAAACCTTTCTTTAAAAGTTTCTGGAGGCTTGAACATGTGTGATCCTCTTTTTCTTCAGTGTTAGGTCAGTGTAGTTGAACCACAGATGGATGACACTGCGCTTACATAAAACTGAAATAGCTTAAAGGAGAAGGAGCATTCTGTGATTTTTTTAATTATTATTTTCTTTATTAGAGTGACTTTCACCTTTCAAGAGACTTCTTCACTGTGTGTGGCTGACCAGAATCAAGGTCAATTGAATCCATCTAAAACTTGAGCTATGGGTGGTTTCCAGTTGCATACTCAGTTTCTGCTCTAAAGAACAGAATTCTCATTCTGACTTACATTGGCAATAGAATAGCTCCCTCATAGTCATAGGAATTCCCATAAATATGTATTTTTAACCCTTCCTTAAAGAATACTGTCTTTGCCCTTGATTCTTGCATTGTCTTAAAAGGGAAATTACATAGTTAGGAAGGGGGCTACAGAGTTTGGCAATACCACAAAATGGGGAGCATTCAAAAAAACCGAACATTATCAAGATTTCTGGCTCCATTCAGAATAAGGCAGAATTTTCTTCACTGCAAATTGCTTCTCACTCAGATACTCTGCCAGCAGACAAAACTGGATTTATTTATTTTTTTTTACAGCAGCCAAAGTATTGTATTTACATTATCTGAGTGCGTAATTAAACCATTAAGCTGAAAGTTTCCAGATTTGAGCATACAAGGAGAATGCCTGAAAAGAGTTAGGAGGTTCATACGCTGTTAAGACACTGTAGGCGGATGGTGCCATCAGAATAGGCTGAGCTCTGCCAAAAGGCTTTTTACAGGTGATGCAGGAATATCAGATGCTGTTGTTTCTGCTGTCTTACTCTGACCTGCAGGAGACAGCATACATCGTGATTACAGGTGGAGCTTGCTTTTTGCATAGGACCATTTGAACATGCAAATAATTAACTTTTTAAAACTCTAGGAAATGGCAAATAAGTTATGTTATCAGCTGTGTAGTGCGGAGTTGCAACTCTGTGTATATAGTTGTGCTTTTGAATTGCAGTTCTTTATCTATTCTTGCTGCTGCTTGTGGCCTTTACCACCACCTGGACTGACTGAAAGCCCCTTTCTTCTCTCAGTCTTTGACAGATCTCTGGAAATGCCCTAAGGAGGGAGGAAAGGAATTAAAGTGAGGAGGATGGAGGCTAGGAGAAAAGTTCAGGAAATACCAGCTTCCTTCTACTTACGAAACTCTGTTAAGTTAGTCAGTATTGTCATTTATGGCTCAGGTGGCGAGAGAGAAGGATTGCTAGACTTATGGAGGGCTTGCAAGTTTATTTGACAGAAATTAGAAATAAATTAGAAATCAAGATTTTGTGGAGGGTTGAAGATATGACCTGGAAAAGTCAGGATATTGCCCAGAAAGGAAAGTTGGAAGTTCAACACTTAGGCAGAACTAATCAACTGCTTCAGTACTGGATATTGGAATGTGGGTCAATACCAATTCTGAGGTGCCTGTGAGTTCCCCTTTCTTCCATCAGATGTCCACCTGATGAATATTTCTCATCTTCCTTGCCCCAGCGCAGTTGAACCCTCTGCCTCCTAGCTTTCCTTATCTATCTTTTGAACACAAATGAAACTTTCATGAGCACTTGTTCAGGATAGCCATACAGTCAATATGTGCCATGAATTTGAGCTGAGAGCCTGTGCTCACCAAGTCCTAGCTACTGTCTCCATAGAGACGCTGTCCTTCTTGACTTAGAAATGAGATTTTGAAAGGAAATCAGTACAGTTTGGCCCCATAAACCTCTGTTATAATTTAGAACAGCCCATGCCCAAATGGATAAAACATTTTTTAAGATGGATGCTTTTCTTTTCAGCTGCTTTTTGTGGATGTTTTAGGAGGCAGTGGATTGAAAATAATGGTTGCATTATGTGAAACAGCTAAGAGACCAAAGTAGAGGGAAGCAAGATAAACAGGTATTTAGGGAACTAGTGATAAGTTCAAGAAATAAATGTGAATTAGGACATCCTGACTGTTTTTTTTTATCGAAGGGAGAATTACGTATGTTTAAAAACAGTATTCTTTTTTCTTAATTGTGGTGCTTATTCTTTGTTTTGCTCTCCAGTTTCTTATGTTAGAACAATTAGAAAAAAATAAGTATTGTTGTGAGCAGATGCACTTGCTAGTAAGTGGCTTAATCTAGCTTCCACTGGAGAAAAGGAGAGATTTCTATTGATTTCAGTGGGAAATGAATTAAGTCCATTTTCTCTGAACTTGGCACCAGTTTTCACTGCTTACAGCCATTGTTTAAGGGACGGTAAGTAATAGAAAAGATGTGAATTAATCTCTGATCAAGTTGCCCAAAATGTGCTCTGAGCCAGATCCAAATTAGATTCAAGTTTGTATAAACTGTCCAACATATCAAATCATTCTAGTACAGCCATTTTTTTTTTTCATGCTAATATTTTGAACCATTTTATTTACTTCACCTTTCCATCTGGACCTTCAGGCTCTATTGGCTCCCAGTTTGCTTGTGGCATCAATTGCTTGTGCCATTCAGCTTGGGGATGTAACTCGCATTGTGCCCAGCAACGGGTTTAATAAGTGCCGTATGCCCTGATGATGTTTCCCTGTCCAGGCCAGCCCTATTCTTTCATTCGGATGATATAGTTTTCTTCTTTAGCAGACTGCTGACTTGAAAATATCCATGAAAATAGTCTCATTCTAGTGAGCACCAGCAATGGAGCACCAGCAATTTCCTCTAACAGCTGGCCATATGTCATTGTAAAATTGTAAATGCTCAAAACTTTTGCTCCCATTCCCAGGGGTTCCCCCATTAAAATAATTTCGCATTCACTACCTGCCAAAAAGACCTGTAAGTGAGCCAGCAAACCAGCAGATTAGGCATAACTATGAATTCTGAGTGGGACTGAGGGGCAGAGATTGAATTTTTAGCGGAAAAAAATGGGCCTTTCATGGGAAACAAAAAAACTGAGTACCATGCGCTCTGTGGGACCCTTGTATTGAACTGTAGCTCACAATTAACACCTCTACTTTTCTCTCACCATGGGAATAGAAATCCTTCAAAAAGTTGATTATTCTAAGATTTGCTATCCACAGTTTGCAGATCTTCCTCCAGCCAGATCCTCTTATTTTCTATTTCTGGGTGCAGAATGAGTCATTGTGGCTTTCACTTTAAAAAGGGGCTGGGTATTAAATGTACCGTTCCAGTCTTTTCCCTAAGTTTGTAACCAATGGATCTAAAGTTTTAATCCTTTCAGTTTTACAGATCTGCAGAAATAAGTAATGAGAGAAAAGCCTCTTGCATATTTTCACCTTTTAAGTGCCCAACTTCTCAGAGGTACGAACAGACCAGTTGTGTAGTACAGCAGATGCTGTGGTCTTTCATCCATCATAACAAGGATGGAAAAAAATTCAATTACATATTTGCAATTTTGTTTTCTAAATTTGCATATTTTTGTAAGAACTGAAACTATTCTTCTGTAATGAATATTTATTAAATGATTCTTTCAGTTTTTAATTAAGCGCATATCTTCCATTTTCCTTCTATAACTTATGCTGGTGAACATGGTAACTAAATATTTTTCTTCTTATATGATTCAGTGATTCAGTGGCATATATTAGCTTGCATTTCCAGTAACAGGCCATCTCTTTTAAGCAGTTAATCTGTTTTCATTTCTCTGATGATAACTTGACCTATACCTTAATTATTTTCTGCTGATGTTGAGATGTAGTGTCAGTGTGTTTTTTTAATTGGGATAATTATACTTTACTGTTAAAAGGTTTCATGTGATAGATAGTTACATTTTTGTTTGATGGGTAGAGAGAGAGAGTCCTTGCTATCTTTTTAGGACTGAAATTCACTTAATGTACTGTGTTGTTTTTTGAGGTATATGTGTTTAAGCATATGATAACAGTGAGTTGTGAAGCAAGATATAATCAAATCCTACCTCAGTGTTCTGTCATTTTATTAGAACTGGCACCTATATATAAATACAATATATTTTGATGGTTGACATAATGGAAGTATTAAAATATTTCAAAACGTGAAGCTCAAGGCCACCAGTAGCCTGTCAGTTTAGGCTTAACAGATGCTCCTTGCCGACATGTTTTCAGTGGGATTCCATAGTAGAGAACATGAAAGGAAAGTGACCCAAACTAAGGAAAGGCAAGGCAATCCTTTTTCTTATTTCCGCTGGATTTGTTCTACTTTCATTTCTGAAGAGACAGAAAGCCAGTAAAGAAAGTAACTCCTATTCCCCTCCTGATAATCAGCCTATAAAACCAGTAGCTAGAACCATAAATAGCGGTTGTATAACTGCTGAGAGGTCTGGAAACTGAAATGTATGGTGATGTATGATGGAACATTAAGTGATGGCTTTATTGGTGATATATTTTCCCTTCCACGACATAACTCGGGAAGAAAATATGAAGGCCAAAAATAATTAAAAATAGGCTTTAGATGTACTTTTTTTCCTTGAAGTGGAATTATAGAAAGAACTAAATATATGTATAGATGTGTTTCAAGATTTTTGACAGTATAAGTTTTCTGAGTTTAATATTATTCATTAAGCAAATGAAGGAAATCATGCCAATATGATCAGTCAGAGATTTGAAAAAAGTCGCATATTTCAACTAGATACAGATATCAATCTAGATTTATGTATTTTAGGCTTTGTTGTTGAGAAATTTTACTGTTTGTTCTAATTCACCATACTTGAGTTGTGTTCTGAACTCTGACGTAGCCTGTGGTTGAAGTCTGGAGAACTTGGTATGGTTCATCTCACGTTATAAAAACAGACGGAAGGTTTTAGTAACTCTTCTCCAGAGTAATTCTTAGATTAGAGAAACATTGAAGGTTGAGGAGTGTACTCAAGTATCTTGAATGCTTGCAGCACCACTGCCCCAAAACAGGAGTAAATTAAGGAAAGATTCCTGTGTGATTAATTTAAGAAATACAAAAAAACTGCGCAGTAAAGTCAGTATTTGTTCAGAAACGTTACTTACAAATTGTCCCTTCACAACCAGGCAGGTAAAAGCTAAGAAAAAAGATCCAGTCTTTGTCTTCTGTGGTTGTTATTGAAAATTTAGTTGCAGGCATTCATAATTAATGCTGTGTTTTAGGATAAGTGACTGTTCAATGACCCTTGAATAGTTCCTGACACTTGTAGTGATAGTGCTCTCAGCTCTTGAGCTGCACGTGAATTAATTAATTTTAACTCCTGAAGGTTTACCTTTCCTCTCAAGAGGGGCAAAGGATGATTGATCTTAAGCAGTATTACTGCTTCTCCAGGTATGTGATCATCCCCTGGGGGAAGTGAGAATTCTGGCAAGCATGACCTTCCTCACATCATCATGGTGCTATTGGTGACATCTCTGTTTCCTTTAATGATCATGAGACTGCCTTTGCCTTCAAGAGAAGTTTTTTAAACGGTATTGTTTTCACAGCATTATATTTGGTGATTTCTGGACCTTCAGTGAGGTTCAGCTGCTTTACCCTTTCAAGTTTCTCTTAAAAGCGGAGGTAAGAAGTTATTTTGAAATTGAACCTTCAGATAGTCACGTGACCCTTGCAACTGGGATTTTTAAAGGAAAACACCCAAAGCAGTGAAAATGTTGGTAAAACTGTGGGTGATGGCAATGTTATACTGTCTATACATTTTTTTAAATGTACAAGCAGGTAATACTGAAGTCCTTATTACAGTAGTGGTGCTTAGAAATACGGTATGAACCACCATTTCTGAAGGGGACTGAGCCTGTCTAGTTGTTCCATGTCAGATTACAAAGTTTAGTCACAGCTATTGGCTTTAGCTGCTTTTTAAACAGTAAATTGCAGATGAACTGAATCACCTCTCATGTGAATTTTTATTCCACTTAGCAATACAGAGAGTGCAGTACATATATATATGTATGTATTTGTAAGCTATTCCATTGAGTAAGAAGCAGGATTTTCTGCAAAAATTCCCAGAGGGTGGTATGATTTCTTTTTTTTTTTTTCCTGAATATAATACTTGAGATCTTTCATATTTTTATAACCTACAATTATTTTGTAACTTTTAGAAAACAGGGGGTAATTCAAGAAAATACAGATTGATGTAGTTTCCTTGTCATGGATCTTTTCATAATCCCTACCATCAGTAGCTGTCACATGGTACCTGGATGAAGGCTTTCCCTTGTTATACTAATGAACTCTCCACATGTCTGTGTGGTGGTCATTTTTGTAGCTTACCCAGGAATGAATAAAGCAGCTGAGAAAAAGAATAACTTATATAGCTGCAAGTAGATGTTTGGGCACAATGATATTCCAATGTAGTAGGTATACCCGAGGTCTGAACCTACTGAATTTGTCATCAAGGGGATGGAAAAAAAAAATACCAAAAGCTCAGAAAAAGCGGATAAGGTGGTATGGATATAAGGGATGGCTTCTGAGCTATCACTCAAAACACTTTGTTTCCACAAGTTTTGCTTTTCCAGTGGTGGCAAGCATTGCTTTCATTTTTTTTGTACTCAGTCAAAAACCACAAACAAACCCAAAAGTTCTCCTGTGGCACTGCCTGTTGCCTCCTTCTCTCAAAGGTACTCTACTGCTTCATACTGATGGGCCCTGAAAGGTGCCCAGAATTCAGCATGACAGTAGGGTTGTTTTAGTTAGAAGCCCTGTTTTTTTCCAGAAGATGGAAGGAAGTTATTGATTTCCTCCTAGGCAGACAGTGAAAGACTGAATAGATTTTGCCCTTTGGCACTGGTGTCCTTAAAGACCTCGAGCAAAATTTATAGAGCACATTAGCAGTTTTGTTTACTTTGTTGCCCTGAAAGAGATTTAGATTATATGATAACACTGTTATGTGAATGGGACCTATGCTGAAGACCTTAGTATTCTGTGAAGACAGGCAAAAATGAATAGAACATCTGTGGAACAGTAAGCGATGTTTAAAAGCACTTCCCTTCAAAGAGTCACAGTGTTTCTTTGTTCTTTTTCTTACATATTTCCTGTATTTTCTCTTCCTTTAATTAGACTGTGGTCTTTGCTATTTTCTACAGTAATGATAATAATACTTCAAAAGGACTTTTCACTTAGGAATCAATGAACATTTAGCCAAATACTAATTAAATCTCATAATATTGCTTGTCAGATTGGGGCAAATATTTATGACACCTACATATTAAAAGCAGCATTTTTTACATAGCATCAGTAATTACATTATTTCATCCTTGTTTTCATTCATTGTTCAAAATGGACAAAGCTTACTGAGGATAAGAATTTCTTCAGTTTTATTTGTGATTAGTTTTTAAGCTGAGAAAAACCTCGATTTCAGTCAGCTGCTGCTCTGGCTTCCAGAGGCTCAGGAGGAAATCAGAGGAAGGTATTTCTTATGAGAAATTCCAAATTGCTGAAAGCATCCTGGAGAAAGTTGCCTCAAGATTTTAATTCTGCAGAATTTTTCTGCTTCAACTGTATGGATGAGAGATGTGAAGAGTTTTCATGGTGTTAAAATCTGGTGTCCAGCCGCATCTCGTTTCTGTCCCTTGTGGAGGCTTTCAGTACAATTGTGAGAATCATCAGGAATGAATCCCATACAACTTCCCTCTGTGGACTGCACCACTCCTCAAGTTGGGAGGCACAACATGAGTCAGCCACTGGCATAGATGCATTTTCACGGGAGTGTGTGTCTGCTGCTGGTAGTGGAAAGACTTATGAGCAACTGACAATCTAGCTGATATGAGGTAGAACAGGGCAGCTTTTTCCTGGCCAGCTTCGTTGTTATAACCTTTCTTAGGTTAATAAGCAAGCATATTTCAAGGAAACGTGAGAGAGAGCTCAGCTGACCTGATCATGGCATTTGGAGGAGATGTGATAGTTATCAGGTTATCTTAGTGGTATTTTCAAAAAGCTTGAAATCCATTCATGACTTACTCTTAAATCATCGCTGTCCCAGTAGGCATCTGCCAGATGATGTTCAAAATGGAGTAAGAGGTTCGTGTGTGCTCTATGTATAAGACAGTTTGTGAGTACTTGTAGATAGAATTTTTCTGTCGTAGAACTAACTAAATCAGAACACTACAAGCTCCTAAATAGCCTCAAACAATAATAGCTGTATGTAAAGCAGGACATTAATCAGATGTATTTCTAAGACATGCTAGCACTGATACTTTTTCCTTTCCAGCCTTGAGGTCATATTTTGTCTGTATGTTTTGCTGAGTGCTTTATAAGAACTCTATAAATAAAAAGTTATAACCGTGTTTGCGTTTTCCTTGATTAAAATGCCATGTAAATGTATTTAAAATGATATGCAAATTATAGAAATGCTCCAGGTATATTTTTTCAGCAAGACCCTATGTGTTGCAAAAGGTTCTTAACAGAGCAAGGAATAATAAAAAAAAATAAATGTCAAGTCATTACTGAAAGCAAGAGCACCATGAAGGGATCCTCTTACAGCTATAAAATGGATTTAGAAAGAGGAGGGAAGATATAGTGGTCAGATTTAACTATTTTGTGGTGACTACCCTGAGGAATTAGCTACATTCTTGTGTCATTTACCTTTTACTAAGGCTTGCTTCGGGACAGTATGCTATAACTCCCTACTAGTTAAGGCTTACCTGTTAAACTCCCAGGTATTTTTAGGATGGAACTAACACGAATATATTTTTCTTTTGAAACACCGGAGTCAGCAACTTCCACTGAAAGAATTTATGGCTTCAGTGGTTTCTTGTCTGGATTTTGACATATCAATTTGGTGGGACATTAAGTTGTGATAGGAGCATTTATGTTGCAATTATAACACCCGCTTGTGAAATAAGAGCTAAGAAGGTCACTTCAGAATGTTGTACACTATTTGTAGAACTGTATTCACAGAGACAAGGCTACAAATTCTCTGTTAGCATAGGGTTTTAACATTTCAAGTCTCTGCACTTTCTGCTTTCTTAGGTTCTCTTTGACTCCGTGTTTTCTTGTTTTCTCTCAAGTGTGTCCATTCACAAATGAAAATGTGTGTATATAAATGTATGTCACTGTGAACGTAATAAAAGGTGGTGATTCTACCCTTCTTGAATCTTTAAGTAATGGAAAAAAAGGCATTGCTGAATCACACCATATAGATGATAACCGGGATTGCCTTAATATATATTTCCATATAAGAACACAGTAGGAGGAGATTCTCTGGTTCATTCTGCATATTCTATACCTGTTCTTTTAGCTCAACTGGATTTAGAGTTGCTTTTGGTCACTGATTTGGCATCAGGCTCATGCTACTCAGCCAATTTCACACTCATTTGCTGGAGATGGGAACAGGGGTTTGGATTGAAGTTGTCTAGAGGCACTTCCTTGTTAATTAAGAAATCAAAACTTGTTTAAGCATTCTGAACTAGCACAGAAAATTCTCATCAGTGTAAAACTTGCTGAAGGAAGCTGTGCTAGAGGAAGGCTGGGAAACTATGCAAACACTTCCCACTGAGAGGTTGGTTAGGCACTGGAACAGGCTCCCCAGGGCAGCGTGGTCACAACACCAAGCTGATGGAGTTCAAGGAGCATGGGGACAATGCTCACGGAAACATGGTTTTGTTTTTGGCTGACTCTGAGTGGACTTGAGGATCCTTGTGTGACCTATCCAACTCAGGATATTCTATAGTTCTATAAGTCTAAGTCACTTATGGATATGGCAGCTGAGCAACAGAATAAAATACTTCATCAAGGATCTTTATTTAATCAAAACTGCAATCCTCATATTAACTTTTGCATATTCATTCTTTTATCCCACCACAGTGGTAAATATCTGTCATTGCAGTACTAAGAAAAAGGAATATATTTATTTTCTAGGTCTGGAAGATTTAGAAAGGGTAGGTGTGACATTTATTTTACCTATACCTATATATAAGATACATATAATATAAAATATTACATAAAACAAATATATATGTACAAATATATGTATATTTTTTGTCCAGAGAAAAAGTGTTGGCAATTCCGAGTTGCAACAGGACAAGTCAGACAGAATGTGCATTGGAGTCAATCAAATTCTGTGGCAATGGGATGCATGAGTTAAGAGCTGACTTGGCACGGTCTGTTCCCAGGGCAGCTAATTGTTTCTCAGCAGCTTTTCTTTTACTTTCCCTCCTTTAAGAACACTTTTCCTGGGTGACGCAGAAGCCAATGCAAATATGCATAATGAGCATTGCTTTAGGTTTCAGGCAGGACACAGGGCTTCCCTCACAGTATGTGAAAACTTGAGACGCTTCCCACAGCTCAGACTGAAGTGCAATCAGAGCTGTGGTAAGATTTGGCTTTAGATAAGAATAAATGAACCCCCATGAGAAAAAGGCAGGTTATATGGCAGGTAACTCTTTAGGTCAGCCACAACTAATATGAGAGAGATTAGGAGAAATTCCTTTTATGATTTAGCTAGCTAGTCCTTTTTTTTTTATTCTTTTTTTCCTGAATGCTACCTCAGTTCAATTAACCGCAGAAAAAACTGCCAAGGTCCTTAAGACATATAAAGTAAGGTACGCCAATAAAGTCAAAAGGTATGTTAGTAAAGTTCAACATGTTTGTACTAATAAAGTCAGTGATTCAAGAAACTCACACTTCTGTAGGTCTTTGAATGAGAGAACTTGTTCACTAGGTGTGAGTGAGTCACACTGCATGCATGTCCAGACATTTCAGTGTTTTATGTGCAAGAGGCTAATGTTGTTAAGTGTGCCACTGAGCTCATAAGGAACACAGAGACAAAAAAAATTTCCCCCTCCCAAGCTTCACATATTTTGGGGAGGGAATCTGCAGAGGAATTTATCAAATATGACTAGTACATTTAAATTGCTGGTGGTGATAACAAAATGAGACATTAATAACAGATAAAGGAGTTCTTAGTTACACACTCAAAAGCTTATTTAAAGAGCCTAGAGATTAGATCATAGATCAACAGAATCTCACTGGAAAGAGCAGTCTTGTCTTACACATAGGGCACCACACTGCAGCACTTAACTGAGACTTTGGTGAGATAAAGCTGTTTGGCTTTTAAGTCAACCTTGAGATGACTTTCCCTTTCAAAAAAAAAAAAAAAAAAAAGCCACTTTGATTATGTATTTGGTTTGCATGTTAAATAAGCTGCTCAGCTAAAAATATACCCCTGCAAGGAGCTTATGTCATCTCCCCCTAAATGAGTGACACATGGTGAAAGACAGGGAAGGCTGAAGAGGTGAAATAAGAGCCTGAGTTTTAATTACAGATGGGATGAACTGGAAAGTTTGTATTAAATTCTCTAACACCTAGAAGACAAAGGCATTTGCTCCCAGAAGGTAGCTAGAAAATCCATGGCAGTTTGCAGCCAGATCTACAGTTAGGATAATCACACACAGCTCTGTGGACTTTGTTAATCCTGGGCTATTTTACAATAGTTTTCGGTGCTCCTATACACTGTGAGGTGCTTCTGTTCCCCATTAGCCTACTACTTATTCTAACACAGACTGAAAAATCACTAGAAAAACGACTGCAACTGGGGCTGACTTCTTCACCTCGCTCCCACTGTGCGTATTCAAAACCTGGAGCAGAGTTGGCTGTCCTGGGTAAAGAGCTGGATCTTCAAAGATCTGATGTGCAGTATAGTTGCTGTCTGACCCTGTGCTTACAGACAGCACACACTGTGGAGTGACAGGTACAATAGACATGTATTTCCTCCTGCCATTTTTTAAAAGGATATGCCCTCCAGATAAATTCAAGCACTGTCAGAACTGGCAACTTTCTCAGGAATTAACAGGAGGCAAAGCTCCTAGTAAATTCTCTCAGCATTTCATTATATCTCTGGTTGTCAATACTTGCTTCAGGAGACCCTAAAGGGCCTTTTTATTGTTCTAAGGAACTTGCTAGAGTAATTTAAATAGATAGGAACAGCGTGTCCTCTGGATGGGAGGTGGAAGCCTGAACAGGCTATTATTTTATGACAAGGTAAACGAAGAAAAACAGGGTGTGTTTAAATTTAACATTCTCCACCTCCGATCAAAACTCCAGCTCTGCCCAAAGGCTTGGGGAGAGGAGGGTACTTTACAAAATTTCCAAAAGCCTATTCTTCTTGGTTTTCTGCATTGTGACTTTTTTTTGTAATCTCCTCAACAAAACAGGGATCAGAAATGGAAGAGGAAACCTCAACAATGCAGACTGGCCCCTAGGGAAGCAAGGCTAGTTAATGGACAATTTTATGGCTCATTTGTGAAAAGGAGAACTCTAACAGAGTGCTCTGTTTACTTTGTCCATACAATTCATATCAGCATTTCAGGAGGAAAAAAAAAAAGAGTGTTTGAATGTGTGTTGGGAAACTAAGCAAATACTTAACATCCGCAGTGAAGAGTCCAAACTTATGAAAGTTTTATTATAAAGACTGCATGTACTCAAATGGTTAAAATCCAGTAGAATTTCTTTATACTCAGACTCTTCCTATCAATTTAATTGTAATGATACTTTGGAGATTAAGGATGTGTTTCCCTCCTATACGTGTAGCCATACTTACAGAACTGCAAGTTCTGCAACTGGTTTGGGAGTTTAATGACATTCTGAAGCCAACCCGTATCTCTTTGTACGCTTGAAGTGCCGTGATTTGATCTGCAGTTCTGTTGAATAACTCTGGAATTAGAACAGCGATAGCCAATGTATTTTTGGATTTCAGTAAGTTAGTTTAAGAGCTTGCGATGACTTTTCTCCTAAGTTTTTATTTATCCTTACCCATTCAAAATCCTCCCCCATTTCCCCTCTTCTCCACCCTCCACCCCCTGCCTCTTCCCCCCCCCAAAAAAAAATAAATAGGCCTATGCATAGAGTGGCTGTCTTTGGATCTGAATGCCTGTGACTTTTGGATTTTTCATATGTGCTATAGCTGTCATGAGATACCATCAGGCTATGAATTACACATTGAGAAGACTAATAGGTCATGCAGAAGAATCAGAAAGAAAAAAGTGGTGTTATAAAAGAAGTAGTAAGTTGGGAAGAGACTGCTAGGAATGAAGTCTCAAGTGCTTCCTAGATTTTTCCACCAATAGAAGGCAAACGATCTAAAACACAGAGATCATGTAGTTCAATTTCACTGCTCCAAGCAGGATCAGCTATAACAGGTTGCCCATACTCAGTCACATTTTTTATTATCTGCAAGAGTAGAGGTTCCATTTGTACACGTCATTTATGGAGATGTTTAACAGCATGGGCCCTAGCCATTGATCTCAACCACAGTGCTGTACCATCAGTTACTGACCTCCAGCTGGTCTTTATGTCGCCAGTCACAACTCTGAGCCTGGTGGTGCAGCTTGTTTTCAGTCCATCTCTCTGGCCCATATTTCAGCAGTTATCTATAAGGATATTATAGGAGACAATGTCAAAAGACTTGCTGAAATAAATACAATGGACACTGCCTTCCCTTCTCTCTCTGAGCTAGTCCAGTCATTGTCAAGTTATTCAAGCATGATTTCCCTTTTGTAAATCACTTGAACAACCTCTCCAGGGACTTCTCCAGTAGAATTCTTATCACTGGAAGTTTTCCACATGCAATTGGACAGGATGCTTGATAATCTCATCGAGGCTCACTATTCTCATGAAAGATTGTACCTGAAGTTCTTTCAAGGTCCCTTCCAACCTGCTGTTCTATGTGTCTAAGATTCTAAACTCATGTTGGCTACATCTTCATCCCTGTATTCTTCATATACTCAAAAATGGCTTCCAGACTTACTTGCCTCATACCCCTCACAGGGACTGAGTTCCACAGTTCCTCCTTGTTCAGCCTGTTCCTCCTTTACTGTGGTAGAGTACCCTCTACTTGGACTAAATCTTCCCTGCTGCAGACATCCCCCCTGGTTTCAGGGCTCTGGGTTTCCTGAAGGGTGAATCCTACCAGTAACATGTAAGGTGAAGAAGGCATTAATTGAATACTTTGGCCTTCTCAGTGTTTTTTGTCACAAGGTCCTCTGCTTCTTTCAGTAGGTCTATGTTTTCCCTAGTTTTCTTTTTGCTGCTGAATGTACCTGTAGAACTCCTCACTGTGTACACCTATAGTAAGTATAGCGTTGCCCTCACTAAAAGAAGCTGTATGGCTGCTCTAACTTGGTACGGCTGGATTCAGCCAGGATCTATTGATGTGTCCCTCTTGAGGAACTGTCCCTGTGCATGAGGTAGTTCTGTGTTTATACTTGATTTAGAACGGAAGCCAGCTTTTGGCACAGAGGATCCCAATGACTTTCTATATCCACAGCAATGTGTGAAGTAGACTGATGTATTTGGCCTAAAATGTATTGCATATGCAAAATTGTTTCTCTGATGAGATATAAGTAAATCTGTTTTAACCTCTTATATACTTGAACAGTTCTACACCTGCTGTAACAGGGCTATGATTAATATTTAAAAGTGTGTGGAATACACCTTTAAAAAAATATACCTTTTAAAAACTGGGACCGCAACCAAAGACAAATTTTGAGCAGGGTAGTTTGTAGTCAAAGACTACTACCTTCATTAAAGTGCTGTTTTGTTCAGCCAGGATTTGTAATGAAACATAACTCTCAGTGCATCTATAGATTAAGGAAATAAATCTCAAATTCTGTAGTTTTCCTGAGAATGTATTGCGATTTGATTTCAGTTGTTACGGTATTGTTACAAACAAAACTAGAGGAATATAGGAAGTGGAGTTAAATGGGGAAGCTTGCATCTAATTTTAAAGTCTCTCTACCTGTTACTCGAATCAGTGTGTCACACAAAGAACCACCTGCCACAACATCCGGATAGGAGATTGATCTAGGATATGTGTATACCATATGTGTCACCATACCCTGTGCCACTGAAAGTCCACATCTGATTGGTAAATTTCTATATTGTGCTTTATTTCAGGGGGTTAACTGAACAATAACGTTAAGATGTTCTAAAGTGTCTCCAGCTCCTTTTTGAGTTATGGTCTCTCTTGTACCCTGGGTTTTTGGACTGCCTTGCCAACCGATACCTGTGGAATTTGCTTTTTTGTTAGGCCATTCTGACCTCTACACTTCTATTTAGCCTAATTTTATGTATGTTTGAACAGTTGATTTTTCTAGTCTCTTGGCAGACAATTTAATTGGTTAATTGAGCTTTGTTACTCTTTTATGCAACAACCATAGTTGCCTTTGAGGGGTTGTCCATTTCTGTTTTATGGTCTTGTACATTATGGAGATTTTGGCATTGATACGATGCTCTTGGCTAGACTGCCTATAGGGTATTTATGCCTATTTCTTCAGAGATAATTTTTCAGAGGTTGACTGTAACATCAAACAGAAATAACCAAACCTACAAATGATTCTGATCAGCTTGCAGCTGTCTGACAATGCTGGGTTTAGTGGTACATGCATGTTATTGGGCATAAGCCATTGATCTCCAGAGGGGATTCAGAGCCAGAAGAGTCAGTAGACTAAATGGATTGGCCAGAAAACAGGAACTGAGCATTCTGAATCTGCATTCAACAGTGTGTGCCACAAGTTCCTGTGAAAATCTGGCGTTCTATGTTTTCATGGGCATTTTAATGCCTTTGGGTGCCATTTCTCAGAACAAAATAAGAGGAAGTCTGGGCTTCTCATCATATTTCTGTTGCTAGATATCGGAAGTATCCAAAGATCTCGTGTTGTTTCTACCCCATGAGGGAATTTTTGAGGCAAATGCCATCTTGGAAAAACATGGACTGATACACAAATGTAGGTATTGATATACTTTGCTTTAAGTTTCTTATGGGATGCTGTATGTAAGGCTTGTCAAATGAGATCCCTTCTGGGTGGCCTTTGTCCATCTTCCAGTGTTTTCATGACACATCTTTTACCACAAAGAGGAATTAAAGGCCTTCACCTCAGAGTGGAAGGGGGTCTTGTCTGAACGATGATACGCCCTGCACTTTTGTTCCTATCTCTTTTCTGATAAGCTGAAGCTGTTAAACTCCAGCTAACCAATCAGTGGAACAATTTACTACCCCTGTGTCATTTTAAGTAGGCTGTCTGGCTGGAGCAGGATGTATTCAAATGAAAGTTAACAAAGTATGTTTTCTTTTGAGGATTTGTCTGCTATAAAGAGCTTGAAGGGAACCTTTGAACAGTCATTCTCATCCTGTTGCAGCTGAAATATCCATTGTACCTCCCACAGCTCCAATAACTGCAGTTATTTTCATTTCTAGCACATTTGGAAACAAACGATATTGAATCTGTTTTATTTGATGAGAGAAGTTCATAAAGAAATGGCAAAGGGCTTGCATTTTTAAAATACTTGGCCTTCAGATATCCCGTCCTTTGCAGATCCTTTAAGCCATGCTCAGGTGACCCTTACAGGCTGAGCAGCAAAACCCTGCTGCGAGAAAGGGGCCCAGAGCCGCCACAGCCTCCCTTGTGGTCCCTGCCTATCAATGTCTGCTCTTATTCCACAATGAGGCTGGACTGTCTTGGCAGGGAAAGCTTCATGGGATCAGGTATAATCCCCCGAGGAAAACAATTGTATACAATAAGAACTTGAAAGCGTGAAAGGAAAAGACTTTCAACTCCTCTGAGCAGAGCTTTATTGATAAAAACTGCATCTGCTAGTTTTCCATAGTTAGCTCTCTATTATGCCAAAAACTTTAGGAAAGCAAAGCTCATGTTATTCCATAAGCTTGCCTGGTAATTGAAAAATAAAATAAAGCTATTTGGCTACAAATCCTGATGTAAGTTTGATGTCTGAGTGCAGGGTATTCTTTTCTTTTCTTGCGCAGATGTCTCACATTTTCTCTTCCCCTTGCCCAAATCCATCTGCAGAAATGTTTATTCTCTTTCCACCTCAAAGCCTGAATATTATAGGTTCTGGGTGAAATGCTTAATTCAGATCCTTTTCTCCTATTCTTCTGTGGCAATTCAAGACTTGTTGGTTCAGAGAACATGAGCTCTTCTTGTCTTTTCTTTTGTTTTCCTTTCAGTATGGTCATGCTGTTGAATTTTAAACCTCAGTGCTAGCTAACAGAGAGATGACAGTGAAATATCTGTTTACCTCGCATGTGACTGGAGCAGTACGTTTTCCTTTAATATAGAATGTAGAAGCCAGGCTAGCTACAAGTATATTTTTTCTCTCTGCTACTGAGAGAACCCTTGAGAATATTCTTAAATGCCACTTTCTGGGATAGCTGAACCCTGCGGGTAAATGTTACCCATAAAAAGGGAACATCACACTCGTGCCATATGTACCTGAAGTGCCTTTCTATGTGACTGGGATGTCAATAGGAATTTCACAGGCACTGCGCAGAACTGCAGCTAAGAACAAAGGCACTAAACCGATCTTTTGTCTGCTCTGATTGCCTTGAAAGCAACTTTACAGACCCTCATTTTCTTTCCTCGCAGCCCCTGGCCTGCTGTGCACAAGCAGGCAACGCTTCTCTCCCTGATGCGGGATGATGGACAGAGCCAAATGGTTGGGAAGTTTTTGCCTCTGTTCAGCGTGAGAACTTGTACATGGCCTCAAAGAGTGCATGCTTTATACAGCACCTGAGCTTGGAGTGCCTTTACTTTTGGTCATGCTTCTGCCTGATCTTTATTCAAGCCCTCCTTTTTTTTTCCCCAGTCTGCTAGCCAAGTCTGCTAGTTAAATTAACATTTTTTTAATCTCCCCAGAAATAAGACAGAAAATGAAGCTGTATTTCATCTCTGTCTGACTACCAAAGCTCAAACGTAAGACTACAAGAATGTAGGATAGGTGTTGAAATCATACCTTTCTCCTTCCAAAGAGACTAAGCAAGGACAAGGTGCAACTAGGCTATGTTATTTAATCCCAGTTGTGATGAGAATTTAGTAAGAATGATATTCGACATCTGTCACTTGCACAGCCACTTTCTAGTGTGATCAGAACAAACCTGTCGTCCTTCCTGATTAAAGAGGGCTTTTAGCTTAGCGGAGTTAAGGGCTGATACCAGCTATAGTGACAGATATATGTCCTGGAATGCTTTCCTAATCCTACTGTGTTTATAAAAGGGGTGCATTCAAGACAATGCTAAACTATTTATGGTCACACTTCTGTGAGGAAAAAAACCTATAAGTAAACTTCCCACAATTAATACGAAATGCATGCTGAAATTGTTTTGAATGCACACCTGACAACTGTAATGGGTACACATTAGTTTCATAACAAGAAAACACTCCAGAATGTAAGTATTCAAATAGTGCTACGAAATGCCATTTCATCAACGTATGACTTGTCATGTTTTGTTTTAATGTTTGTGTGCTCACCTTACGTTCTATTGTGCCTGCAGTGAGTATGGATATACAATTGACATGCACCTAAGAATGCAATGTTGTCACATAACTCTGTTTGTATCATTGTCTTAACATCATGTAGTACCTGTGTATTTCTGCACGCATAGGAGAAAGGTATTTGGATTGTTGGTAACGAGGATGAAACAGAAGGGACTTGGCCTGGAGTACTGACCAGTTCTGGGGCACAATAATGACATGGAGCTGTTGAAGCAGGTCCAGAGGTGGGCACGAAGATGATCAGAGGGCTGAAGCATCTCCCCTACAGGGACGGGCTGAGAGAGCTGGGGCTCTTCAGCCTGGAGAAGGGAAGGCTCCAGGGAAACCTTACTGCAGCCTTCCAGTACCTGAAGGGGCCTACAGGAAAGCTGGGAGGAACCTCTTATAAGGGTATGAGATGGAAGAGGCAAGGAAAGGTTTATGAATCAGAAAGTTTATTCTGAAGGTTTTTGAAAAGTGGTTTTAAATCTGTGACAGCTTTCCAGCATGACTAAGTGATGCTGAGAATGTCTGTAGATTAATCTGATGTGCTAATGAGTTATGTGAAGCAGGTATTCCTTTATTGCAGTGCTGGGCACATAGGGGATAGCTCTGTGCACCATGGCTTATGTGCAGATTACATTTATTGGTTGTGCTCGTACATATTCTTGTTTTTCCCAGAATTTCATTCATATGGTAAATACTTATTAGAACTGATTTAAATAATATCTTCACACTTGGAGCATGCACAGTCCACCCTCAGTCTCCCAGTCTTCTCTGTGACCATCTTGGGATTGAGGGAGGAAGGCGGATAGTCTTCATTGCTCCTAAACTTTTGACCCCAGTCTCAGGAGCATACTCAGTTATGGTGCTTGCCTTCTTTTCTGGATATGGTTTCTGTGATATTTCTTAATTGGGCCTATCCATAGTTTTTTAGCTTCTCTTTCCATCTGTATGGTTCCTCAAGATGCTGATGCATGCATTATTCAAGGTCCTCACTCCATCATAAGGTGAATGGAGAGCAGCTGCCTATGCCTGTGGGGAATGTCCATCTGTGTGTAGGTCTGTGGTGGGGTCGGTCTGCAGATGAGGGGTTCTGGGGAACTCCCTCTGTCCATGCTGTGCAAATCCTCAGGTTGCCTGTAGGACCATGGTGCAGTACAGAGCAAGGCATGCAGTTTCCTCATGCTTGTGTTGGTACTGTGTCCAGGTGCAGACATGGGCTGGTTGACTGAAGCTGTAGTGGTCTGATTCCATGTGTGTCCAGATGTCCATCTGCAAGGCAGAGAAGCAACAAAGAAGAAGCCATCAGTGCTGTCCTTCCCTACAGGCCCCTGCTCACTGGGTTGCAAATCTGCCAGCCATTTCCTTAGCTATTTGTTGAAAGGACTGCTGCAATCAGTTGGTCCGGTACAAGCACCTGCAGTGAGATGGGGTCTCAGCAAATTGGTATAAAATGTTGGGGAGGGGGATCTTGGGGAGTTTCCAGGGTTCTGTAGGTCATAGGGTGCCATTTGTGGCTGACTTATCTGTCCTGTATATCATGGAGATCAGTTTGAGAGCTGACTACAGGCATGCGTCCTGCTCTGGTTCTATCTTTGTCCAGATGTCCATCTGCAAGGTAGAGTGGAAGGAATAAAGGAGGAGCTGCCTGCCCTGCTTCCCTGTGCTGTCTTCCCCCATGTGGTGCTGCTCACCAGGCTGCTTGTCTGCCAGACATTTCCTTGGCCTTTTGGGGCACACTGTGCCAGCAATGCCGCATTGACATGACTACTGCCATCAGTAGGTCTGGTGCCAGCACATTCTGTGGGGCCAGGACTCTGCAAACTGCAGTAAAAGGTTTGGGGTATCTGCATCTGATACTCGGGAAGGGGGAAGAGACACCTTGAATGTTGGTCTTGCTTAATTGTAGTTTTCATATCGTTTTCATGTGCTCGTTCTTTGTTTTCACGCAGTTTATTGCATATCTGTAAAGACAGCTGCAATCATGCAAATAGTGGCAGGGAAATCGGAGAAATTAGTCCCCCGAACCAGTAAATATGGATTAGGGAGGAGCAGAATTGGGGAAGGCTGGAAGTGCTGTTTATGCTGAAAAGACCATTTGCAGCTGTAATTTGTGTTTCTTATTGTTAGGTGGCAGGGAGCCCAATGGCTCACTGGCTCTGGCTCAAATAAAAGCAGTGCTGTACAGAAGGCAGATCTATTGAATTGAGAGCATACTATCTGCTGTGCACAGTCGGTATGGAAATGCCACAAAACTCCAGTGACTGCATTTGATGGGTGACTTCAGTATTTATCCAAACCATTTTTCCTACTCAGGTTGAGTTCAGACTCCACCCTGGCACTACTTAAAATAGACTCGCTATATTCAACAAGGTGAATCTCACTTTCACCCTCTTTGTTAGTACACATGGTATTAAATCCACAATGAGATTTCCTGTTCACATGGTAAAACCTGGGCTGTGAGCACTGCCCTGCCAATTAATTCTTGTGGTACCTGGGGATCAACAAAGTCTGAGAAACCACATGATGTTTTTCTTTCCTCAATTACATTCATTGTGGTAGGAAGGATGAGGTGGGGATCACTAAAATAATTTCATCCAAATTTTTTTTGGCAGGATTGACCTGTGGTGGACTCCTCTGTGTTTACTGCCAACTTGGGATGATGCATTGCTGTAAAGTGCTACCAATAAATGGGAAGTTTGGGCTAGCAGGAAAAGAACAGGTGAGTCAGGCTTCCGTTCTGTGTCGTAAGGACAAAGAGGGGCAGTTTCATACTGAGCATACTTTGAGGAGAGTCAGCCCCCCAGAACTCTTGTTGTGAAAAAGCACCGCCAAGTGAAGTATCATTTGAAACAGCTGGACAAGGCAGGAGGCAGACTATGCCAGACAGTCAGCAGGTGCAGAGGACAGCAGGAGGGCTGCAGAATTTATTATAAAGCCTGCCATTAATGATCATTTTTACTAGTAATTTTATTAGAGGAAAGGTTTTTTATTATTATTGCTTTTTTTTTTTTTTTTGTTAGAAAGAATAGTGCTTGTGTGTGAGGCACATTTATATATTGTACTCAAGGAGTAGATTTGTTCACAGAGTCTGAAAGAGCATATTGTGCACTACGGAGCACGTTTAAGTCTTTAAGTTGCATTTTGTTCCCATCTCAGTGTGGCATTTCTCTGTTGGAAAAGCTGAGTAACCAGTGTGATTTGCATACATGGTAAATGCTTTGCCTTTTATAGGTTGAGGGCTGGGTTTTGGAAGGGAAAGAAAAGAGTTCTGTGTGGCTTTTTTTTTTTTTTTTTTTGTTTCAAATACTGCTTCAGGTGTCAGTTTGGCAGAATGGAACCTGCTAAGTTAAGAGGAAGGTGACATTCTCTATGCTAAAGTCCTCTGTCGGATTTTATTCCTAATGGATTAAAAGAAGAGTTTCCTTCCTCCTTTAACACGCATGCATATGAGCACACACACACGCTTTGCTCTCTGCTAGCATTTACCAGATATTCAACAAATTTCCTCTGCTGGATTTTTTCAAATGGCTGCTTTGATTTGACTGTTCTGAACAAATCTGTCATTGAGGATTGCACCAGCTGGACGGTTAAGTGCAATTCCTTTGCTGCAGCAGACACTCTTTTTAATGTTACATTAGAGAAGTCAAGAAGTCAATTAATACACTGGCCAAAACAAAATAATTCTTACATCTATTGTCCCTCATGAGAAGATTATTAATAAATATATTATAGGACTCATTTCATCCCACCAGGAGATGCTTAATCCTGCAAGTTGGATCAAGGCAGTCATTTGCTTTTAATCAGATGAGATGTAGCTTTTTGTATGAGAAAACACTACTTAAGCTTTCTGCATTCTGATGGGAAGCCTGGGAGTCAGATAACCACTGTAATTTGAGGACTCATTCAGTGCTGGGAAAAGTGAATAAATTCTCTATTTCAGGGTTTTAGAATGACTCCTGTGGTTTCCTTTGCCTGTCCTTTTAGCAAGCGTTTCACTTAGATGCTCAGAAACAATTTGAAAGAGGGGAGCAGTATGAGGGTGAGTCTTAAAGGGTCACAAGCCAGCTGCTATTCAAATTACTGGGTTGTTTTATGTTACAGACAGCAACACACTGCAGGTGCAGCTTAAGGTGTAAAGGCCATAGAACATGCAGCATCTGATGCATGACCATCCTAGACACACCTGTGCCCCTGTATTCCCAAGGCCAGATCCTGAGCTGCAGTCAGTTGGTGTTTCAGTTGCCTTCCATTGCCAGAACTACACCAGTGGAGGATAGCTCTAGGGCAACAGAGTGGATAGGTGAGGTTCAAAGCAAGGGAGGCTTCAACTTCAAGCACGTGACTCTGCTATTGATTTACCCAAGCTCAGTCCTTTCCAGAATTTGTCTACGCGCCTCAGCAGCTGGATCCAGTAAAAGCCAAGATGAACTGAATTTCAGTGTGTGTTCTTCCCTCCAAAGATTAAGATGTCCGGGTATAATTTTGCATTAGATGCAGTAGAAGCAAAGTGGTATAGGTTCTGTTCTCTGATGTCTTGGTGTAAAGTAAGAATAGCTTGAACTCTGTTACTTGGTACTTAAGTCAGGAGGAGAGCAGGATCCAGCCCTTTAGACTTGATTTGCAGAGTGAGTGCTATTAAAATTTTACTTGAAAAAAAGATGAACTACAATCTGTCATTTAATCTGAAGAGTCCCTGCAGCACTGAGATTCAGATAAGAACCAATTAATGATAATGGTATTAATGAACATTTCCAAATGCACTTTTCTTTCAGCTATAACAAGATAGTTGTGATATACTGAATATCAAATCAGCTACCAACCTGTGGAAGAGAGACTAGTAAATCAGAAAAACAACAAAATACATAGATCTTTAGCCTTAATTTGAGTCATATATCAGTGGGCCCAATACATCTTAAATAAATGCTGTCTGTAGAATTAGGTTAAATGTCAATCCAGGTTGTGAAAATCACTTCAGAATCACTAAACAGTCATATCTGTTGACTTCTGCAGGGGATATACCTAAGAGTAGACTGAAGTATAACCTCACCTTTACCTCCTCTGCCACCAGCTGAGCATGCTTTCAAGAGAGAGGGTTTTATCAAGATGCATGCACTGTATTGTAAACGTCCCAGCAATATAAGTGAGATTACACTGAATTGCTAAAGAAAAGATGGTATGTTTTTTTATTTTGCACATAGCTCAATTTTGTGGAAATGAATACTTTACTTCCTGTCAAGTTATTTTTAAAGAGGTTTGTATAATTCTTTCTCCATATACAGGTATTTGTTCCTAACCCTGGCCAGTGGATTAGATAAAAATTTTTTCTTTGAATTTTACCAGGCGCACTTTATTTTCTAGTTTCTTAAGGGCATATTTACATTAATCACAAGACCGGTCAATAAAGAACCTGACTGACATGGCAGGGCAGCTAACTACAGGTTCAAAGTGTCTTTCGTGTGGTTAGGACCACCCATCCACATAAGCTGTGTCGGGACATCGCAGGCTACTCAAGAAAGATTGGTGACCATGACATCTGCAGTGCCAGCAAGAGGGGAGAATCATTTCCACATATAGCTTCGGAAAGGGCAGGACTGAAAGTAAACAGTCAAAATAGGGCCCTGTAGCTCCAGAAAGGTACTGACTATTGCAAAGAAAATAAAGGGAGTGTTATGAAAAACACATTTTGCGTATCTTGCATGGCAGTCACACATCTGTGCCTCTCTGCTGGGTTGTCCTTTAATCATCACTGGATGCCTCAGCGGTGCCCAAGAAACATGTTCTCATGCTTATTGAGGCCAGGGAAAGCCTTCTGCTGCAGCAGTGATAGTCAAAGCCACAGTGCAAGCTGAGGGGATTTGTACCTGCCTTTCTCATTTTGCAGTCAACTCCCAGCAACTCAGGGCTCAGAAACCTTTAAAATTTCTCTCCTGTCAAATAACTTTTCCCTCTCTCAAGTAGCAGTGCTCCTTACTGCTCCCTATGGCCAGTAGGCATTTATGTATTGCTTCTGAATCCTTCTGACATCTCAAAGTATTCAGTTCTGCTCTACCCCCTATCCAAGCCAACTCTTGGGACACCACTAGCCAAATAGTCCCTGGAGGTGTTCAAGGCCGGGTTGGATGGGGCTCTGGGCAGCCTGGTCTGGTATTAAATGGGGAAGTTGGTGGCCCTGCCCGTCGTGGGGGCCGGGTTGGAGATTCATGATCCTTGAGGTCCCTTCCAACCTGGGCCATTCTGTGATCCTGGGATATAGTGTGGGAACAGAAGAAATCCTGCCAAATGTTTTGTAAAGCTAGTAGATAAACATGGAATGCAGGACCATGGCTTTAGAGAGGTACTCCGTGACTCACTCTAAGGCTGCCAAGCCTTTTTCCCCATTTGTCCTCTTTCCTTTACCTGTTTCCTTCTGTGCCGTAAAGTGAACTATCTGAAAATCTCCTAACAATGTGTAAATAAAATGGAACCACTCTGAACTGGCAATGGAAAGAGACTTAATATACCAGATTTCATATTAAGTGAAGTGTTGTGGGGAAGAAGCATTTACTGCTTCAGTACAGCAGTAAGTAGAATAGAATAGTCAGTAGGGCAATTTACGTAATGTAAGTCATAATCATAAAGGACTTACCAACTAGTTTCATTTTAGAAAAGCAGCAGAACAAATTGAGATTTAACAGATAAGAGCTAACAGAATAATACTCAATTCTCTCTTTCCTACCTTTTCCACACTAAATCCACAGTTGACTGTTTTCCATCACAGGCTCAGCAGGTACAATTCAGAGGAATTCCAGTGACTTGTAGGAAAAAAAAATATAGAATACAGTAGTTGAGAATTCAATTGGTCTTTCCATATAGATTCTATATGGCTTATATGGCCAACATGGAGGAGGCTTGATAAATAAACAGATCAATATCAGTTATCTATTATATTCACTTTGAATATAAAGTTAATTTATGACATTAATTTAGCCTTTTCAGTGGTCCTTTTGATAAGCTCTACTTGGGTCTAGTGGAGGCAGTTGTGAAGGCTCTGTAGGAGAAGCAGTCTACAGGAACAAAAGGAGGAATGTTTTTAGACATTCCTTTGTGTGACAAGGGAAAAAAACTTGATACTCAGTCTTAAGTTGCAGTTTGAAATGGCCCCATCTCTCTGGAAGAGATCACTGCTTGCACTTTGTGAAGTGCACAGGAAAAAAAGGGAAGGAAAATGGGGTTTAGGGTGGCTTCTAAGGAATAAAGAAAATTTTCAGAAATAAAGAAGGCAGTAATATTGAAGGGACTTGGATAGTCTGAAGCAAGCTTGTTCTGGGGACAGCAATTCAAGAATTGTCTCTGAGTACAGGGATCTTTAATCCAAATCTGGTGGAGACAGACCAAGTTCTCTCTCATGCAGTGTAAGAAACCTAAAGCACAGGAGAGAAACGACTGTTCTGCAGGAGCAAGGAGGATTTTAAGGGAAAGGCTTGAAGGCATATGACTGGGACTGCCACTTGGAGGGCTTTCTAAAGGACAGATTTTTGTTGCCCAAAATTGGAGGACTCCATTTGTCACGTGAATGGCTTTGTCACTGATTTAAAAAGATCTACTTCACATTCCTGGTCAGTATGCTTCATTTGCATAGGAAGTGAAACAGGTAGAGAATATAAGCCATCAATCTGAACAAACAGTTGCAAGTCTGACCTGTTAAGAATCACTTTGATAAAAGTTCTCTATATCAATTCTTCTAGAGTTTTAAATCTATATTCATTTGTGGTCACTGAATTCATGTTTTCTTCAGAAATGACTTGCAAAGACTGAGCGTGGGATGTTTTATCACACAGTCACAGAATTAGAGGGGGTTTGGAAGGGACCCCTGGAGATCATTTAACCCAAATCTGTTGCTAAAGCACATTCCCTACAAGCAGGTTGTGCAGGAAAGCATCCAGGTGAGTTTTGAGTATCTCCAGAGAAGGAGATGCCACCACCTCTTGGGGCAGCTTGTTCCAGGGCTCTGTCACCCTCACTGTAAAGTTTTTAGTGATAAAAGTTTTGTTTTTCTGACCTTAGGCATTCTCTCTTGATTATGGTTTACCAATTCATTTCCCTTCTCTTCTAGTAGAAAAATTTTCTCCCTAAAATGTTTGTGGCAGACAACAATGCTACTTTTAGGCCATAGATGAGCTTTCCATTCTGTATCAATATAGAGTCAGTAGGGGTCAGTGCCTTAAAACAAGGAACCCCTTGAAATGTACCTCCAATAGCAAAATACCATCCCGTTGTTGTCAGCTAAAATGCCATAATTGCTCTGGTTGCAATTTTAAGACTGTTTTCCATGGATGGAGATAATTAAAATTCACTGGTTGTTATGAACGCTGCTATGCTTTAGTGAGTTTCCTGTGAGCAAAGTACCTGGGAACAAATAAAGAACACCTGAAGGGGAAGATGGTTAATGATGGGTTTCTGGTACTGAAAGATGCCTCTCACATTCAGGAACAATGTCTTGTAATCAGTGTCACTGGAGGTGGGGACCAAGCAAAGCAAACGAATGGTTCAGTGGAGCGATTGCTACTAACTCTATGCTTTTATGTTTTATCTACCTTGTGTAATGAAGTCTGTCTAAACTTTTAGGCCCTAGGCACCTGATTTGGAAAACAAATATAGCCTTTTTGGGGCAAGCAGCTGGTAGGTAAAGAGACAAATTTCAGTGGAACATCCTTGAACTAAACTGAATCAAATGGCATGCTACTGTGCCAGTGATCTTTCGCAGAATGCAAATAGGCCTGTCTAACAGAGAGAAAATCCACATCAGTCATTTCAGACTTTAATTAGGTTTTATTTTAATAAGAAAAACTGATACCAAAGCAGACCTTGGAGAAAGATTCTGATATTAAAACCTTCAAAGCTTTTTCAGTAAACTCTAAATGTTTTGTGTAGTAGTAAATCAACTTGCAAAATGTTGACTACACAGTGTGCAAATCTTAGAACTAAAATGGTTGACGCAAGGTCTATTATGAAACTTAAAACAGAGAGCAAATGGAATGTAGTCCTTTAATGAAAGAAAACATTGAGTCATGCTGTGATTCAGTCTTTATCTCAGGGAGATGATTTCTTTTGAGCACTGCCTTTTAACATAATAGCAAAATGAATTATCAAGGACAGTATGCAATTAAAGAAACTTTACTCCACATTTAGGTGCTAGGGTATATGGTATAGAGTTATTAGTAAAGATGAATTATGAAGAAAAGGGAGCAAATAAGAAATTAATAACAAATCTCTCAGATGAGTCTTCAGAGTTTTCATTATTATCGTCCTGTCTGTGCAGCCGGATTCAGATAGTCCATACTGGAGCGTAGGAAGTTCTGCACAAATGTGAGGTGAGGGTGACGGAGCACTGGAACAGGCTGCCCAGGGGGGTTGTGGAGTCTCCTTCTCCGGAGATATTCAAGACCCGCCTGGACGCCTATGTGTGCAACCTGGTGTAGGGAACCTGCTTTGGAAGGGGGGTTGGACTCGATGATCTCTGGAGGTCCCTTCCAACCCCTCCAATTCTGTGATTCTGTGATACTGGCTGGACATTAGAAGAGAAACATACTTCTGGCTTTAGGACTCCAAAATGATTTTCATCCCTGTGCAGCATCCTGCCTTACTCCTTTGGCACTCTAGTCCTCGGAAGCAGGCTATATTGGAACACAATTTATCTGGACAGTCACAGTTTCTTTGAAGGACAATCATTACCTGTGGATCTGTTTACCATCTTTACTGTTTGAGAAGAGGTGGCTGGGCTTGAGAAGAATGACAAATAGGAAAAAAAAAATTATTGTCCTTGATATATTTTTTAATATTAAATCAAGTATCTGTGTGCTTTACCATCACTAGCCTCAGCTGGGAGCCATATCCACACTTGCCGAAGCCCGGTGTTCCAGGAGGCCCATTTAAGCACAGGCCTGGGCTTTCAGCGTTCTTCCTTGCAGTTCCTGAATTGTTGTTTGGATTTCCTTGTTTGATCCCAGTCCTGGTTTGTTACCTTGCCTTTGCTTGATGGCTGCTGGAGCGCTGATGAGATCTGCTGTTACTGCCATGCTGTGCTTACCCAGCTTGGGGTTGCTGGGGCTCTGTCCTGCTGGGAAGGGTGAAGTCCTGCTGCTGCCATGGTCTCCCACACCTCCTGGTTCCTTTTCCCCCCTGGAATAGTCCTGCTGTTACTACCTCCTGATGTTACAAAAACTCATACCGTCTACATTTTTGCATGTGTACGTGCTGTTTTTGTACATTTTGAGTAGTTTTTACAGCTTTGTGGGGATTTAATATATCTTCTAGATGTCCTTAATGTTTCTGAAAATCAACTAATACACATCAGAGTGTTTTGTTTGCTTTTTTCTTCCTCAGAATGGTGCAAAACTATACTCAGACTGGAGTGCTTACCAGTGTTTGCCAGGTAGAAGGAGGTTTATTTCCTTCTCACAAGACCTGCTGTCTGCACTGCGATGGTGGAAATGACTGTGAACTTCAGAATTCGAGAAGGCTTTTCTAAAAAACACTGGGAAAAGCGTGAAAATGCTCTAAAAGTACAGCTGGCCATCTTAAGTACAAATGAGAGATCTGCAAGGTGTTGTTCCACTGGAGATGATCCTGTACTCTGCAGTCCCACTATGGACCTGACTGTGGCAGAAGGGGAGCAGCCTATCTACTTACAGATCAATTCTGAAAGGTAAGCATGGGAATGGAAATGGGGGTGGAAATGGAAAAAAAATCCTTCTGAACCTTAAGAAAATCAGAGTTGTTTTTTGTGGATTTGAACTATGCTTATGCTTTTGTCTTGACCTTACATAGACTGTCATGTTTGCATCACTACTCCGAGAGCTGGAAATACCTCAGTAGCTTTTGTGTTGTTTACAAATTCTAATTAGACTGTGATTTTGATCAATATGATTTGTTTCTAGGGGATGTTTGCTGAGGGTTTTACCGGAGCCTTAAGTGGAAAAAGCATTTTGCTCCCCAGAGAATTTGCACATGGCACTTCTGGGAAATGTTTGAATGTTTTGGTTTGTTTTGATTAAGATCAAAAAGTCTTGTTTTGGATTGTTTTATGGCTGAACTTCTGTCTCCCTGAACTGATGCAAAGTCTCTCAGGTGACATCTTTTTATTGCCTTGTGCCTTTAAACCATGGACTTCCTGCCCAGATTGCGTCTCCAATCTCTATTAGAAGATGTTATGTAAAGAACTTCATATTTTCTGATAGGTGGTTCACAGTGAAGCATAGGGATTTGGTTGTGAGCTCATCAAAATAAATAAGAAAATGTGAATTTGCTGCATTGGATCTTCCACCAGGTTGTGAGATAGCAGAAATTGTATGTTTAGAACGTGAGGAATGTCAGTATGTTCACTTCATACCTAACTTTCAATTTAATGTCCGAACCATAACCCGTCTTTACTCACCTGTATTATTTGATTTTGCATTTAGTTTTAGAAGTTCATGTACTCAGTTGTGCATCTTCCTTAAGTAATTGAAACTTGCTTTAATACGTGGTTGTTTTTTTTATGGTGGGCTAGTAAAGCTTTTTTTTTTTTTTTTTTTGAGGCTGAGTTTTAAGAAAGAAGAGTGTATTAGAAAAAGCTTACAGCGGTTACAGGCTGTGCAGAAAACTAGCATGTTTTGATTTGGAGAACAGTTGTTTTTGTTTATCGTGATTCCAGCAAGTATTTTAACACTGTCTTCCTTAATATCCTCATAGACAACTGATAAAGCATAGGGTAGGCAGATGGACAGCAAGGTTGCACTGTCAGGCTCAGAGATGTGATAGGTATCACAAAGCTCAGCTGGAGACCAGTCATCGGTGGTGTAACACCGTGGATGGGGTCAGTGCAGGCACCCACACTGTTTAACTTCATAATTGACCTGTGCAGTGGAGCAGAATGCACCCTCAGCAAATCTGCTGACGGTATACAACTAGAGAGACTGACACACTAGTTGCACTGCTATGGACAGGAATCTCGTGAATTTAAGCAAATGAAAGTGCAGATTGCTGCCTGTATGGAGCTATACCCACATGCACTTTGATTGGGATATATTCTAAGCTTGTGTGATGCCACCTTTACTCATTTAGCTGTAGAATACATAATACAGTTAACGGAAATATTGCGATACTGTGCTCCACACAAGTTTCTTTCAAAGAACATTCTTCTTTTCTGTAGCATATTAGAATCTGTCTGTCCTATCATAAGAAGTCCTGGTATCACAGACAGTTTTGCCTCCCTGGCAGCTATTCTTGTCTTCTATTTCTTGTAATAGTTAAAAAGTTCTGAACTGTAGCAGGAGGTTTCAGGACTGGTCTTCATAACTAGATGAATAAGCACTGCAGCAAATGAGGTCTGTTATAAGACTTCAGCATTGTGTCTAGACCTTAGTTTATGAGTTGATTCTGTGCTTGCACTGTCTGCTGAGTTCAAAGGAAGGCTTTATAACTTGCTGGGAATGTAGGCTGAAATAAATATAAGTTTATAGCAGAGTGGATCTCTAAGTAAGAGAACACAAACTTGAAAAAATAAATAAATCAGTACTGTTACTTTGCATCACAGTGACAAAAGCTTGTTGGCTGCCTGTAGACTTTCACAGCTGCTTCTTTTGTGCTAACTTGTGACTAAGCAGTTTTTTTCTGTAAGAGGTGTCAATTTAGCATCATCTAGGCTTTTGTGCTTACTTAAATTCCTTCCTTGTAATTAGGAGATTACTCATTAGTTTGCCAGTGTCCCAGAAGAAATGTTATAAGCTCAGTTTGTTGGACATTATTATGAGTTGCTTTCCTGTCTTGTATTGTTTTCTCCAAATTGCTTCTTAGGAAGATGTTGGCTTTTACTGCAATCACAGAGAAAGTAAACAAATTAAGACAAACAAAGATTGGTTGTTAGGAAGAGAACCAGTCAGGCAGGAAATGCCAAGCAAAACAGCATTCTTTGGGCACCTGATACAAATATGATTCTTTAAGCAGCCTGTTGGGTCCTGCTGTCTGGGGCTTCCCTGCACTCACTGCAGACATGCAGAAATGCAGGCTTGCTGATTCTGGCTGACATGTGGAAAATCTCATTTACTGTGGTATAAAGTTTCAAATGTTAAGCTTATTTAAGTTTATTTATGTACACAAACTCCAGCACATTCTAAAGAGTGAGGGTCTCAAGGCTTACTCTGTGCAGTTAGGCTCTCTAAACCTGGGCTGCACCCATTGTCCCCATGTAGTATCCCTGCAGTAAGGGATCTGCTTTCATGAAAGCACATACATGTTTGATCACCACTTGCTGTGGAACTGTGTGCTGGAGCCTGATGGTTCTTCAGTTGAACCCAGAGTCATTTACTGCGTTTAGAAGGAACTGTCCCTACTGACCAGATCTTAAGGTAAAATTGATAATCTTTTTAAACTTAAAGCTATTTACCAGTTTGTTGGTTTTCTGCTTTCTTCTGCCTTAAAAAATACAATGAAAACGTGATGGTGTTTAGTTGTGGGATTTTGGCTTTTTTGTTCTCTGGATTTTAAGATCTCTGATTGTATACAGCCACACTGCTCACATACACACTGCAGGAGTATTTTCTGAAGGATAAGCCTGGGTTCTCTGCACAGCATTCTCTAAGAAAATGTTGGCATTGCCAAGCAAATAGTACACAGGCAAAATATATACTCATGCAGTTTTTGTAGCTCTCCTTTCCCTGTGAAATGGAATTGGTACAAGTTAAAATGCTCTGAGCAAAGCGTGGGTCTTCATTACCACATTCTTCTGCTCTGGGCAAATTTTGCTGCTTTAGAAATGGGAATGTCAGCAACTAGAATGTGAACTGGGAACTGTTTCCATTTGAAAAACTGTGATGTGCACTTTTCAGTGTAGACTTCCAGTACATTTTGAAAAGTTTGATCTACTATACTGTTAGCACTACAGCAGTTTTATGTGGGAGATAAAAAGAGTTTTGAACTACTCAGCTGCATTCTGATGCATCAGAAGAAAATTTAAGTATGTGCTTTATTTGAAACACATTCCTACTGAAATTGGTCAACGCAGAGGTGTTGCTAATTTTTATGAAATCATAGATTTGTATAGAGTCAGAGCCATCGTTTTCATTGATATTACACTTCTGTAAATTTCTTACTGACAGGCATAATACTTTATTGAAAGAGCCATTAAAGCAGCTGACATTTAGCTTACTACATATGTAGTAGAAAGTATTTTGCAAAGTTTGTTTGATATCACATTAATGATTTTCTTGCTAGGGTGATTAAAATTACTTCCCCCTTCTGATGGCCATTTTAGTGATGGTGATGTCTCCTTAAATTAGATGGGGAGTATAATAAACAGAATATGAATATCGAGTCCCCATTCAGTGGAAGCATGACCTTTACCTTAACACTGATGTTTTACCTATAAAGAGCATTACTAAAGCCTATCTCAGAACTTTGCTATACTCATGTAACCTTGAAGCTACAAAAGTAAGATCCAAGTCTTCTCTTGGGATCTGGCCTCACTAAGGTTATGTTTATGTTTGAAAGTCAAATTTACTTAAATAAATAGGACTAGAATATCTACAGGTGGGCAGAAACTACGTTTGGCATCTCTTAGGAAGTGTGTCATTTAGTTTTTCATTTCAGATAAAAGAACTCCCTCATAATTGCTTTAAAAACACAACCCTGCAATAAAACCTTCATGTGTCCATCAAAACCATGGTGTAGTTTTAAGCTGATTTTTTTGGTTTACTGCTACAAGTTGGAAACTTACGTTACGCCAATGATCTGGGTAGCAAAGGACCAGTTATCAAATGTGTCACTGTGAACCTGCACATACTATGAGAAATAACCTACATTTCTGAAAGACTGAGCTCGACCTCTTCAGATGATTAGCTACTGATAGGCTAAACTGAATTCAGAAAATTCCTGACCTGGGTAGTGGAGGATTGTGGAGGGCACTCCTGTTCCAGACCTTCCAGTTCCTCACCCTTGCCTTCCTTTACCACTTTGTCCTGGCCAAACGCTGATGCATATATAGTGGAAGGTCTCAAACTTCACTCACATTCCCAGAGGTTAACTAGAAATCTTATTTGTTCACCTTCCTTATATTTTACACATATTTTAATTCCTGAAGCTTTAGATCAGCATGTTGTTGTTTTTTTTTTCCTTTAATAGACATATAAGTTTACAGCCTTTAATCTTTTGTTTTGTTTTGTTTTGTTTGTTTGTTTGTTTTTGTTTAAAACCACAAAGAAACATACAGCCTTTTATGAATTCAAATTAAAAATGGAGTGCAGTGGAAATGATTTACAGGCACTGTAGCTTAGCAGGGAAAATATACAACTCCTTTGCAGTACATCATATTCTGTTCCTTTAATTTATAAGCAAGCTGTAATGTAACATATTAATCATACAAAGAAAATGTTGCTTTGGTTTGAAAGATTTGTTGTAGCTGAACTCCACATACCTGCAAATTATTTATTTCTAGAAGAGAAAACACGTGCAGCACGCACTATTGCGTCCACCAGGAAAATGAATACATGTTGAGAGAAAGAAACGCCTTTTTTTCTCATTTTTCTCCTTCAACCACTTTCTCTCTCTAGAGCTCAACTTCCCATGCTCTGTCAGTCACCTGTTCTGTTTCCTGTGGAAGTTAGAGGTGCTGGGATCCAATGGACAAGGCTGAATTTGCTGCTTCAAACCTTGTGTCACATCCTCCTGGTAGAAGGACAAGAATCTTCCTGCTACCCCACAGAGGGAAGAATAAGGTCTGAAATAGTCAAGTATTTTTCAGATTGATATAGAGGGCTTTCTGTATTCAAAACCTGCTTTCCTTAGCCATTAAGGTAGGAAAAAGATTGGTAGAGGGAAAAGCAAAATAAATGCTTTAAATAAATGACTAGGCAAATATAATCAGGTTTATTGAGTACGTTTAATGTATGACTGATGCTAATAGAAAGGGGAGTTCTTTTTTAGCACATGTTTGTAAATGTCTGCTACTGAGCTCACCCTTACCGTAAAAAAGCCTCTGCTTGAACCCTGAAGACAAGCGTAGAAGATGTGCAGGCATGGGATATTTGGTGCCCAATCCACTTAAACTGCAGGCAGGTTCACTGGGAGGGATGGACTTGGGCGGGTTGCAGCCCGTGTTTCAGTCTGAAGATGGTGTGGATATCCCTGTGCTGTTAGGTTGGCCTGTGGGTTTCTTTCTGCTTTCTAAATAAACCCTACCTGGCTCATCTTCACCTTATGGTGGTGTTTCTCTTGTTAAGAGCTAAACAATTCTGCAAAGAGATTGTGGAGGAGGGGGAAAGCATGATAAAAACGTTGCCTTTTACCTCCTTTCCCAACCTGGGAGAGGTAGTTAGAAGATGATAAACAAGAAAGGGAGGAATATGGAGTGAGAGGGCAGCGGCGAAACTCCCAGAGGGAATGGTAAGTCTTGTTCTCACAAGTTAAAGGCCTGCAATAATGAACCACTAGGGGTAAGTAAAAAGGTAAAACATGAGGTACAGGAAGCCAAATGCAGTGCCTCTGGGCATGTAAGTGTGTAGAATGTATACTAGGGAACTTCTTTTAACTCCTTCTACCTGCACTGTTGCAAGGGTGAAGTTTGCCTCGTGCGTTCCCCTGTGCATCCACCACTGCTTCATTGATGTCCTAGAAATTAGGCCTATACTTGAGTATGCCATCTGGTAGGAGGTGCAGCTGAAGCAGTTACTCTCACAAATTTCCATCAAGCTTAGCTGTTACCCTTTCTGTGGGGGCAGTTCACTGCACCAGTTTTTCTCTGTGGCAAATTCTGGTTGTCTTAAAGGAAAGAGCAACTGATAGCATGTAGTTGAGTGAATGAAAAATAGAACGCTTTTGCTTGAATGAATTGAATGCAGATCTGCTATTTGTCCCTGTCAAATCTGAAAATTCCTTTTTTCATACAAGCAGTGTGCCTGTGGGAGCAGATTTAACTCTGGAGCCCTGAGGATTAACACTGCCAGCTGGAGACCCAGAGAAGCTGAATGGCCTCCTCTATTCCAAGCTGCTGGGCTGATTCCCTCAGACCTCGGTGCAAGGTTAGCATGTTATATAGGAGAAAGAACCAAGGAACTAATCTAAACGAGGGTTGGCTGAGTTTCCTGAATTAACCGAAAGTAACACTGGCTCAAATTCAGTGGAAAAGCCTGATCCAGTGTGTTTTAGAAAAATGGGATGTGCTAATTTTGGCACAGAATGACCATGCTGATATCTGATCTGGCTTGGTTGGAGGTAGCTCCATGTATCAGTGGTGCACACAGAGAGGCTCCCACATGCAGCAGCACCTGCATGGTGTGCTCTCCAAGGGCCTCAGCGCTTTGGCTCAGGTTTGTGCTTTTTGATTCCACCCCACCCTGCTTGAGGCCTATGCCTTGAAAGCTCAACCTGGGTCTGAAGCAGCAGCTGGCTGGAGTGCAACAGCTCTTGCCAAGTCTGAGAGGCTTCACTCTGAGGCTGGGGAAGCAGGAAGGGAGAATGAAAGGGGAAGAGGGAAGGAGCAGAGCATAAAAGCACTGGGTGCATTTGCACAAGCCTAATTGAGAGGTTCAGAGACCTGAAGTCTGAATGTTTGATCTAAGAGACCGTATTTGTTAAAACAAAGAAGAAAACCCAAACCACTGCCGCCGCCAGAAAACCCACATCCCCTCAGTACTTGGGAGTGAACAGTGTGTCTGGATATGAGTAGCTGACAGTGCTGTTACCTCTTTTGCCCTATTGTGAACTTGCAAAATGCCCCCCGCCAAGTCTGTCAACTCTGAAACATTTTCATCTGGAGTAATGCTTTCAATATCTGGAGAAGTTTTCCAACTCAGAGGTTTGTTCCCCAGAAAAGCAAACTGAAGTTGTGAAATCCTCCACAAAAGGAACTTACATCCTCCACATAAAAGGAGGATAAAAGGCCTAAGATAGAGCTGATAGCTTTGTTCTAGTGCAAGACCCAAAACTCTATTATTAAAACAGTTTATTTATTAGCAAGCTCTTCTAATGAACCAGACATAACAGATGTGGGCAAAACTCAAGCAGGTACAAACTGAAATAATAACGATGGGAGAAAAATAGCTTGACAGTCAAATTACTGGCTAGACCTGCTTTTAGTGTTGCTTTGGCTCCATCTCTAAATAGGACAAAATAGGTTTAAACCTTTTCCTCCTCAAGGAAAGTTGGAAATCCCTAACTGAAATGGCTGACAAAACTGATGATGATTCAGTTCAGATTCCTTGGTGCTGAAACTACATTCTTGGGACACTGCAGCTATTTTTTCTTTTCCACATTTCATTTTTTTCTTTATGTTTTTTTTTTCTTTCTGTTTTTTTTTTTTTTTTTTCCCCTAAATTTAAAATGTTGTTCACATGTAGAAAAACTTCCTTTTGGACCTTTCCTTCTCTTCCAGTCCACCCAGACTCTTTTCTTTACAAGTGCATGTGTGGGTCAAAGATGCCCACTGACAGATTCTGATGCTGCTGTGCTGGAATTGAATACTGTGCTACATGGTATCTCTGCTGATTGCTGCTTGCAGCTACAATTTCATTTCAGATTCAGAGGGTTTTTTGTCAATTCATTGTGTTGCTGTCTCCTTTATAATGCTTGTCTTAATAAAGAATATTGCTTGTTGAGTTCATCTAATTTATAGAGGGGTGGTGTTAGCTGGCATACAAAACACCACAAGTTAGCATATGTTTGTAATTTCTTCTTTTAGTGCTCTTCCCACATAGCAATTTGGATTCTTCCTAAAAACCTCTAGAAAATGATGACAGAACAGCTCATAATTTTTTCTTTTTTTTCTTTTTTGGTGCTAAAAGCTGATCGGGTGCAGCTCTGTCTTATTTTTCATTTGATATTTTGAACTTCTTACCCTACTAACATTTACCTAACTTTGGAAATAGATTCGAACACCAGTTTTTATAAAGAGTGAATAGTTGTACTTCATTAACATAGAGACTCTGGAGAAAAAGGTATTTTCCTTCTCTCTTTCCTCCACCTGAGTCACTGAACATCAGGTTCTTCTTCATAGCATTTCAGTTTTGAATTGGCACTGTGCTGGCTGACTATGCAAGTCAAAAGGTATTTGTTATTGCTCCCTGACAAAACTGTGTGGACATGTATGCATGTGAAAAACAAGGAGTAAAAATACCTCAGAACACCAGCTGTGAATAAGGTCAGATTCTGACTCATTTTCTAATGTTGAAAAGTCTTTACTCTTTGGATTTCAATTCGACTTCTTCCTTGAGTAAGCATTACTCATTGTGATTAAAAGCTCGATTTTCCTGCCCCACGTTATGTAATTAAATTATGCAAATAATTCAGCTATCCAAGACATTGACTGGAATAGTCAGTGGTACACTTCACAACTTGAATATCTTCAGAACACGTATCTTATTTGTTGAAGAAATAAATGGAACAATTTGAAATAATGAATGTGTTTTAAGACTAACAGTTTCTTTGTGAACAATAATGAACAAATGCCTCTGAATAAATTATTTGCCCATTTTCAGAGTGGCTGTTCATCTCTCTTGCAGTCATGTTCCATCTTTCTAGCTTATGGGCTTTTGCAAAGTGAGGTTACCAGCAATCTGCTGCAGCGTCCTTCCCACTTAGGAAATCAAAGCCTTGTGCTTCTCTAGTTTGTTTCCACAGACAGACGATGATTCAAACTTCCTTCACTTCCCAGCAGGAAAGGTTAGTTAAATACTCTTCTATAGCTCTTTGCAACATTTATGAGAATTGTTTACATAATTTTGGAGGATCTGCCTTCTTTGTGCAGTGACGGTGAGGCGTGCCTGCTGAGAACTGGTGTCCTGTCCATTAATTGTCTGCTTGCAGAATCCCACTAATGAGCCAGGGCTTTAAGAGAAATATAACTCCACTGAAACAGTTCCTCTTGCAATATTTTCCACAGAAAACTGAATGTCAGATATATCGGATCAGTAAATGGAATGATGCAGTTCTTGTTGTCCATCTCATGTTACTATTAGGGTTGGGAAATGGAAAGTGTAAAGTTAGAACCCCCCTCACCTCCCCTTTTAACGCTGCTTTGAGAAAGTTGTGCAGTATGAGGAGTTATGAAATGATTCAAAAAGTACATGCAAGTTAATAGAAAGATTCCTATAGACTGGAATTTAGATTGGGCTTGTCAATATGGATCAGGGATTTATGGGAGCCCAAGCAGCAGCGTGCAGGAATTTAGTGCTACTTGTAGATCGTCTTCAGATCCCCAGGTTAATTAACTGCACAGAGCACTGTCTTGAATAACACTGAGGAGTAGGAGAGAAATAAGTTTCTGTGAACTTCAAAAGGGAAAAATATGATCTGTTGAATTAACCAACCATACCAGGGAAACTCATCTCACATATAAAATATATCGATTAAAATTTCAAGTATTGCATAGTGCTTCTCACACTTCCTCCCCTCTCAGCTGCCCTTTATCAGATCGGCAGTTCCTGGGGCACCAGCAGCCCTGCTGATGGGCAGAGCCTGAGCTGGAAATGGCACCTTCTGGATGTGTCCCACTGGGACAGAACCCCACTCTCCCCCCAGAAAGACCCCACAGCCCCCACTGCTAACAAACCCAGTGCGAGTGGGGAGTATGAGATAGTGAGTACTGGCTTGATGGTTTTTTATTGTGTATTTAAAGGTTACCTTGCTGCTTTGCTATGTACTGCTTGGGCTTGTAGGACTTAATCTCAAACCAATATTGTCTTCCTTTCCCAGGAGAAGGAGGGGCTCATTTTGCAATGGCATTAAGAATTCATTCCCTTAAATGAGAGATGTCACCTTGCCATTTTAACTTGGTTCATTAAAATAGTGGCTCATTAGTTATTCCCTTTTGAGGTATAGGATTTGCACATTAAAGGCATACGCGTTTCAAGTGCTCACTGCATTCAGGGATAGATTTCTGGCCATCCTATTTGAAAAGAAAAGTTGTGGGTTTTGAAAGAAAAAAATATGGCAGAAGTCCTAGTCAAAGATTAATAGAATGGCTCAGGTTGGAAGGGCACCACAGAGCCTTCTCTTCTCCAAGCGGAACAAGCCCAACTCCCTCAGCCTTTCATCATAGGAGAGGTGCTCCAGCCCTGTGATCATCCTCATGCCCCTCCTCTGGACCTGTTCCAAGAACTCCATATCCCTCCTGTTTTGGGGACCCCAGGCCTGGACACTGTTCCAGATGGGGCCTTGCGAGGGCAGAGCAGAAGGGGACAATCCCCTCCCTCTCTCTGCTGGCCACCTCCCTGTTGATGCAGACCAGGATACTGTTGGCTCAGCTCATTGTCCAGCTTTTTGTCTGTCAGGACTCCAAAGTCTTTATCCGCAGGGCAGCTCTCAATGAATTCTGCTCACAGTCAGCTGCTCTTCCTTCAGCCCATGAGACTCTAATCTGTTCATACCTCTCATACTTCATTGAGAAGTCCAGGTTATAGAAACAAAGGACCTTCTGAGGTAGTACTCAGCTTTTTTGAGACCTGTGTTTGGTTTGTAGTCCCTTATGTGTCTTGTGGGGTGTAATACAGTTTTACCTTTTCTTTCCTTAGTCGTGCTATGAAAGTGATTGTGGTTGAGCTGAGAAAATACCACACATTCTAGGCAAAGAGGAGTTCTGCCATTGGCTGAGTGAGAGCATAACTCCTGGGGATTTGTGATTGCCTTGTGTCTGCCTGGTTGGAGAAAGGCATCTCCAGCTGTATTCCAAACATCAGCTTCTTCCCTATGAGTAGATGGGCAGATCCTCCCATTCTCAAATGACATATTTTCTGGCAAAAGCCCTGTGGTATAATTCAGAATGTGAAGGGCTTGTTTTACCATTATGCATGCCGTGGGAAAGCACGCATCAACTAGTGAGTAGGATGCTCTGGAACAAGCCCCTTGTCCAGTGTAGTGTAACTCTGTTATATGAAGCAGGAAGGGACAATGCTGTGCAACCTCCTTGCTTCCCATCATCCTCACCTTTGGGCAGACACAGTTCTGTAGGGTTTCAGTAAAGTTCACTGACATACTGAAAGGACCAGAACTCCTGGAGGTCTCAGGGCGTTGAGTTAGATTGGTTCTTGAACCTTGCTAGGTGAACATAAAATTCAGCTCTGGGAGGAAAAAAAAAATTGCTAAGGACAGTGGAAAAGAAAAAAGAATATGAATATAATAAATTTGAAGAACTGAAGGGAGCACACTGGAAAAAAAATATTTATGTAACATTTATAGGCACATTCCAGACACTGGCTGATGAACTGCTTCCATCTTAGAATTTGAGGGCAGAGCTGTTCATTTAGCAGTAAATGCTCGGGTTGGATGGAAGGAATGTCATCCTTAACTAAAGCTGAAGTCTAATCCTTTGGTTTCACTAGTGACTCAGATTGCAATAATACAAAATGTAGAACTTTGGTTTTTTCCCCTCTCCTTTCTTACTGTGTTACAAGTAACTAGTAAAGTAAATGTAGCAAGAAGCTGATCCTGCTGAAAATGCAGTTAAATACATCCATATTGCATCTCCTGTCTTGCCTGTGATTTTCTTTTCTCTTTATCTTCTCAGGCTCTGGTTGTGATTATCATTTGTGCTTTCAAGATGCTTGCACTGTAAGTCATTTTATAAAATCCTGAACAAGGAAATCCTCACCATGCAATAAAGTTCCATACAAATATAGCTAATGTCAATAAAGTTAAAAAGATATGTCAGCAAAGACCCAAACAGTCAATTTATTACAGTTAAACATCCTGCCCAGACATCTTATTTATACTCAAAGCTTGTTACATAAAGCAATCCCTCTTCCCTTGATATCTTTTTTTATTATTATTATTCCACAGTTTACAAATTACTGTCTTTCTCTTTTTGTCCCATATGAAATACTGAATTCATCTGTGCATGTTGACTAAAACCCTTTTGTTACTTTTTGAAACTATCTTTAGACGGTCACTTGAAAGTAGATATATATAAAAAAAAAAAAAAAAGAAAAGAAAAATCTGTGAATTCAGCCCTTTTAGCCAAAAGAAGCAGTATTGCAGTTAATTTAAACAACTGAAAGATATTACCGAACACTGTATCTTGTTAACCAAAAGCCCCAGATGATTTTGAAACGTGGTTTACATTTTTCCCTCATTATCTTACATTTCATTGTACCCTCTTCTCCCTTGTAAATATACACAGGAGGAAATGTACATAACTCTTCATATGGTTTTTCAGAATATAGCTGTTTGGAGATAGAGGAAATGTACAGGCTATTCTGACAGAAAAAGAAAGAAACCCAGCCTGTTAAATATTGAGATGCAAACCCAGCAAGTCATTCATGTATTTGTGATAATAAGTCTGCTTTTGCCTTGTGAAGCAGACAAATCAACCCCCTTTAAGGCTCCCCAAAACAGCTTTTATGCATCTTTCCAACTGTATACTCTGTAGCTTCTAAATTGGCCCTCAGTGTTATGAGAATGCTAGGGTGGAGACCTCTGTTAAGTGACACTTTAAATCAATTCTCTACAGATGCTTATGTTTGTTAGGGAAAACCTGGGGCGGTTCTGCAGCTTCTCTCTGATGCAGTCCACATATGTGAGTGAGTTCCAAGACACGTTATCTGGCACGGGAGAACAGTAAAGGCTTCCCTTCTCCAGACCTGCTCCAGAGATACTAAATTCCTCTGTGATAATGAGGTGTCCAGAAGAGTAACAAGAGGCTAGAAGCATACTATAGGTATAACTGTGCTGGTATTTCTCTGCTGACTTTACTGGGGGCAAGTACAAATTCACACCAGTGTACCTGAATAAACTTGGGCCAGAACGAAGGATGAAACCTTATCAGGTGCCGGATCTTGTGGGCTGTGTGTGAGGGGGATAAGGTTACTGTATGCCTAGTGCAGCTGTGACAGGCAGAGTGAGAGGAGATTGTGTGTCAAGTAGTTGAAGATATTTCTCTTCACAATGCTGTAGTTCCTGCTTAGTTTTTTCCTGGGCTTTAATGCTAGTGGTAAGAAATAGCGCTCACTGCTCCATTACCATATTTTGCATACAAAATGCATACAAAACAACACAACTTTCTAGGTGCAGTTAATATCGATCCTAATGAGTACAAAGAATTACCTGCCTGGCAATGGAAGCGGAGAAATACTTCCCATTCGAGTCTGATAATTAGAGAACGGAGCTGTGGAAATTCACTGAACTGTGTCATTTTAAGTTCTGCAGATGTTCTCCCTATGGCATTTCTTTCTCCCATCTCCGGTATAGGCACAGTATGAAAATGTTTTGACCAACATTGCAGACTCAGGAGAGGTCATACGTGTACCTTCTTGTGACATGTTTTTCTAACCTCTCTACTTGCCGTGGGTAGTCTGCAACCTCCTGTGATGACAAGTCCCGTGATGGCTAGGGCTGTGATTAATGGGATTTCATTAACACTTGTGCAGCTATCCCCGAGAACCCTCAGTGGTGCTTTGGCCTCTTCCTCAGACTGTGAATATAATGGCAGTAAGTGCAGGTAGATATGTTTCACATTCTTTATCCAAGCCTTTTTCCCAAAGGTATGGGTAAATGATGATTTCTATTGGAAAATTCAATATATAATGATTACAACTACATTGTCATAGCAGGAAAGAAGAATAAAACATCCTTTTGTTCTCACCTTTGTTAAGAGGTTGCTTCATGGATGGCTGTGTTGTGGGATTAGCTGAGACTGCTCCCTGCTCTAAGCATGGATGGAAAGGAAGAGAGGGAGAAATATGCAGGCTGACTGCACCATGGGTATTTCTTTCTCACTGTGATAAAATAGCACTGTGTTTTCTGTGAAGGAAATGGAAGGATCGAGTGTAAATCTGAAGGTAGAAATGCAATGCTGGATGTAAACGCCTGTATCTTTGCTCTGTCCCTGTTCTGAGTTGGCTGATGGAAGTGGTCCAGTTGTGTTAGCTGTGCCCAAGTGAACAGTAATATCCCCATGTTTCTTTTCTAGCTTGGTCTTGTGCATATCTCATGTTGCTTCATCTGGAAAAGATCTGGTCTTGAATTTTACTTGAAATAAGTAGGGCTAAACTGCCATCACTGTATTTACCTGCTGAAGTACCTCTCTCAGTGTAGAACAGCGTTGTATTTAAAGGGATCGCTACTGGTAGAATTATTGATCATCTACAGCATGTTGGGTGTATTGAGGCAGGATTAATTAGTGCCTTATGTCTCTAGTTCCCCTTTATCAAGCCAATACTGAACTAGTCTGGCACAGTCTTGTCCTATGCTCTGGTCTGATGTTATCTGTACACAATGCTGCTGACTCTTTGTCTTTATGTTTGCTTGGAATTACTGTTTTCTGCTTTAACTCTGGACTTGGACACTGCGGTAATGTGAAAATATGTGAATATGCCTTAATTTCTTGTGCCATGTTGCCTCACAGCAGGAGCACTGAGAGGGCAAGGTGTGAATGACAGCGGGAGATACAGAAGGCTGATTAACAAAGGGTATTAATCTCAAACTGCCTCAAATGGAAGGAGAGGTCCCATAAACTGCCATAACTTCCAGAGGACAACATGCATTTCCATTATTCAGTAGTATTTATGCAGATGAAGGATGAAAGGTAGCAAAGGTAAAATAAATTGCCATTGCAGTTCTTGTTCTCCGTGATTTTAGAAAAGACAGGAAGGTGAGATCTGTTTTTAGGTGGAAAAATAGACAGAAGAATCAGAAATTGTTCATAGATATTACAGCGCTAGTGCTTATAGCAGTCAGATTGCCAAGAGCTCAGGGATTGGGCAGAAGCTACAAAATGCAGCTTTGTGCCTTTCCAGTGGGAGGGGAGAAAGAATAGGATAAAAGAGGCTGCAGACCTAAGATTGATGAGGCTGCTGTACTCCCAGGTAGGTATAAATTGAACAGATACTGTTGGATGTAAGAGGAAATTGTGTAGTTGGCTTAAAACACAAATTCCAATTTCATGGGTATCCAGGCTAGGGGAAGAAGCACAAGTCCAAATACTCTTCAGGTAGAACAGTTTATTTAGAAGATGCCAGAATCTATGCCAGAATAAGCAGTCGGCAGGTAGAAGGGGCCTTTCTCAGAGGGGGAGCTGCAGGCATCTCACAACATTTCAAAGTTATGTTCTCAAAGTCTTGAATTAGTGAAAGAAGTTTTTCAAGCCCTTTACCCTTATCCAAACAAGTTCTACTCACAAATGAACTAATCTCTAAAAAATTGTTATCATTGGTATCACTTTGCATCTAATATATATATAGTCCTGAACTAGGTAAAAGTAATATTTCCCTGAAAAAAAAAAAAAAGGAAAAAAGGAAAAAAAAGTTACTTTTAGGAGTCTGTATGAGCCTTATCTGTTCCTCTCAATGCTCTGTTTATGTACGTTAAAAATGTTGTCTTCTCCAGGATTTGTGATGCTTTCAGAAAAAGGTGCAGTTTATTTTTCCACGGCTTTCATGGATCTTGCCTGAAACCATAGGGATTTTTCTGAAGTTGCTTTATGAAATCCCATTTGGCAAAATACAGCATTAATCCTTGGCACCAGGTTATGTCAGGCTTCTTTTTCTCTTATGTTTCTTTCTCTTTAAAAGAAAAAAAAATACAGTATCCTAACAACCAGGGGAACTGATATACTTTCTATGACCACAGTCTGCTGCAGCCTAATATTCATAAGGTGAGGCTAAAGGCTTGAAAATGAGAACATGAAGGACAAGGCAAATCATTGATTCTTCCAGCTTTTTGTCTCAGGGTTTAAAATGTTGTCACTTTAAAAGTTCTCTAGAAAAGCTTGTTGTGGCGATAAAAGTAAATTCAACCTTAATCACCATTTCTGACACCAATTAATAATGCAGTGACATTCTACTAGGGCTAAGGCAGTATTTTGACATCAAGCACTTCCAGCCCCATCAAGTGATGCTTCAGTCACAGAGGATGGCACACTGAGGTCTCAAAGCCACACTGTGCGTATTGAAGCGTTGCAGCAAAGCGATCAGTTCCTCCCTACCTGACTTGTCCTATAGTCTCTGATGATCTTGACATTTTTTATGGCAGGAAAGGCACACAAGAAAAAAGCTTCAAACTAGCAGACACAAAGATTGCTCTCTTTCTTTGGGCATCAGACTTTCAGTAGTAGGCATTTTCACTCAGAAACGTTGACACCTGAGCTTTCAAGTTGCTAGAAAGTCATTCAATGGAAACTGCTTGTAGAGATTCACTTATGCACTCCATTTGAACTCTAGTTTAAAAACTAGAATTGGTTGAACAATTCTCAAGGACAATATGAAAAAGAAGATGGGATTTGAGGGTTGGTTGAGTGACTTTTTTGATCATGGAATGTGTATTTCATGACAAAAACTATTATGCAAATATTTTCTTGAAAACTTGTGCTTTTTCAGTAGGTGATTTGTGAGTGTGGTCATACAACATCCCCTTTAATTCCCAGAGTGAAATGCTTGTCTTAGTTTTAAGGTATCTACATTTAAATTCCACTTCTGCCAGAATCAAATCGGTGTCTTTATAGCACCTTACAGTTGAATGGCTAATTTTCATTTCTGGGTTAAATACTCAATTATTTGAAGGGAGTAAGAAGAGAAGAAAATCTGTCTATTATCTACTGTCATAATTTATTATCATTATGAGTTTACGTTGATGGAAAAAGGAAATTGTCCTAGCCATTGCCTGTTTTGTCTTATTTGTTGGAGTGGTTCAGCGGAATGGTTTTCATTTCCTTCTGACCTCAGAGTAGTCTCTCTTTTTCAAACTTCAGAATAGCTAGTCTTGTTTAGGCTGTACTCATTTGTCTTATGATGCCTTTAGCTGACCATATTAAAAAAGTGGTTCTCACGCAGAATTATTAGCTAGTAGTCTTTCCACTGTCCACTTGTTTTCTCAGATGTGTCACAAGTTTGCATAGCAGAGTTTTGTGTTACTTCTGGACATCCTTCCAGAGAGCAAATAATAGTTTTCACATAGGTAATTGCATCATAGTGATGTCTGGGACCTGCCATTAAAGCTCAGACTCTTTTAGAAATGCTTATATACCCTGTCCTGGAGAGTTTTCATCTCATATGAAGTAAGTACATACAGATAGAGAGCAAGCACAGTGGTTCCTCTGGTCAGTGCAGATGCAAAAGACATGATACATGCCAAGACACTGTACAAAGGTGAACCCACACCTTTAGGTGAATCACATAGGATGAAGCTAGGAGACACGTAAACTTAAATGCTTAGGAGCTTTTCTAAAACATGGTGGCATTCAGAGCCTTCTAAAGTTGTTTGCAATCCATTCTCCTTTGTGCTTGTATTGGCGGGTCCAGGATTATTGTATTATGATTTTATACTAAAATTGTAGGTTGGTCTGGGGATTCAAAGTCTAGGGTACGCAAGTTAAAAATGGTGGGTGTGCAGCTTGCTTATTGAGACCACGTAATGCTCTGTTCGTGCTTTAGTTGCAAACTTCACAGATTTCAATTTAGCTTGACTATTTTGTGTGTGCACTCATTATTAAAGAAAGAAATGAAGGAAGAAAAAGGCTCCAAACTGTGTGTGTATGAATGCAAGTGGGAATGAATGTGAAAAGTTGTTTTAGTTCACATTGCTTGGCAATCACTTCATTAACCTGCGTTTTGACTTGACCCTACAAACACTTCTGAACAGCTGAATATAGGGAACAAAATCTATAACCAAGACTAGAAAATTGCAGTCCTCAGTAACATTGAATCGGTACAGCTGCAGAAATAAACTGGGCTGCGCTAGGTTACACAAACTAACTGTGTAGGTTGCTCCAGAAGTAATGCCTCCTATTTATTTGCATAGAAGCTGTAACACATACAAAAAGAACAATAATACTGTTTGATAGAGAAAATTCTCAGCTACTAAACACTATTTTTCAAGATAGTCAACAGCATTAGCCAATCCATACAAGTGACCTGATGGAAATGTTCTTCATCTTGTGGTATGACAGCTGTGCACAGCCATCGGGAATGTGACTTCTCTTTCATGTCAATGCTGCCACTGCTGAAACACACCACCCACTGCCTCATTGTGCTAGATCCAATGTTGGGTCTCCACAAACATTCAGCAAACATCCATGAATGTCAGTGGGTGCTTTTTTTTTCCCCATGGAGGAATTCACTGACACCCCTTTGTTTCATATGCCCTTCCAGTCAGATGCCATTTTGCCTGACTGTCCCTCTGCTGCCACCTGTCATACAGCAACAAAACATAATGGGATATTGACGGGAAAGTTCAACTTTAGTCCCATACCACCAGCATCTACCTCTTATAGCCAACATAATGAAACAGGAGGCATTACTTGCAGAGCAGCCCTCAGAAATGACCTTTAGTATTCATTAATATCATTAAAATTTCCTAACTGATGGCAACTTTAATTTGAGAATGGTACCAGAAATAAGGTAAAAATATACTTGCACCTCCCCTTCATCACAAAACACAAAATAATGTGACAGGTAATTAAAATTGCCTTAAAAATGAAAACTGTATAGTATGTTCTCTATGGAGAATTAGAATAAAACCTACTGATATCAACCAACAACTCCCAGCACATGCCGAAAGGACTCCTTGTTAGAGGGAAAAAAAATAAAACAGGTTTCCTCAACTGTGTCATAAAAAAAGTCATATGGCATAGCTCTTTTTATTTTCCTCGCCTTTAGACTGCATTCAGACGCAAACAATTTGTGAGTCAGAAGAGCTTAATACCTGAAGAATTCTGATCTGCATATTCCCACTTTGAGTAAGGTACTGTTTTCTACTTATTATAAGAAACTTCAAAGCACTCCTTGGTTTCCCTCCGGCCAAAAGTTTGAAAAGGGGGGCTGCATACCGTTGAGTTATCTGTCTTCTTAAGCCAAGTCTCCAGGCTTGATATATGAACATACACTTTCAATTAAACCTATACAAACCTGTGTGAATGCACAGCAAGCCAATACTATTGTGGTTAAATTTGGGTTACTTTATTTTGGGGTTCTTTTGATTCAGGTTTCAGAAAATGATGAGGTAATGAAAGCAGCAGGCTGTTCACCAAGCCTACAGTAGTGATCTCCAATTGGCAAACTGCGAGGCGAACTGTAACATCTTTGGAATCAATTCCACTTTCCCTGAAGTCTGTCTATGTAAGAGAAGGTTTCTAGTAATAAATTGCAGTGCTGGCTGCCAGTAGCCTTCTGAATCTCAGTGAAATAGGTATTAAATACTTCTTTACCTGAATAAATTTTCTATTGAAAAAAACATCCTTATTATAGGTACTTTTTCTGGAGAGTTTTTTGTTTGTTTATTTTGGTTTTTGTTTGTTTGTTCCTTTAGAAAGATGTGAACAGTTTTCAGAGCTTTGTGCGTGTGTTATCTCTTCTGTACAGCATCTGTCAGGCAAGTGGACCTTAAGTTAATCAAACCTATCTCATTTGAACCAGTGAGCTTTCCTGTAGTTTTCAAAAACAGTTTCTTAGACATTGGTTAACTTGCTTGGAAAAGGATTTTGGCAAATTTAAAGTATTAAAAATGTGCAGTGCAAGCTGTCTTCGCTGGTCAGATGGCTTTGCTATAACTGAGTATGTTTACTGTGCAGTTGTGTTTCTGAGGTGAACAATCCAGGCCTAAACCAAATGTTTTCTGGTTATTTGGGCAAATGATCTCGGTTTGCCACATCACCAGTGAAAATAACCACAGTTCATTTATTTTAAAATCTAACTTGCTAGTTATGGCAGTGGGTCCTCAGACCAAGTACAGCTCTGTATTTACAGAATTTGCAATATGTTTATGAATCCTTTGAGCTGAAAAGCAATTATTATTTTTTTTTTTTACAAGGAAATAGTGATGCTGTGCTCAATTAACTTAGCAACAGTTTTATTAATCAGTCTTCCTTGCTCTTATTCATCCCTTTCTCTTTAGTGATTTTATTTTTCTAAGTAGTGGAGTGTAATGGCATCAAGAAAATAGTAATAATAATAATAATATGGGATAATCAGATGTATTTCCTGTCTAGTCCACACAAATAGATCGGGTTTTGAGTGCGAGAGATTCCCCTCTTGCCCATGTCATAGCACATCTTGTTAAGGAATCCCCTTGAAATGGCAGACATTATGTAAGGAATGGAAGTGCTTTCTAGTGTGATTAAGTGGGGAAGAACTTGCCCCATAAATTATAGCTACCACGTACTTACTCTATTTCCAAACTGGAAAGTTTTTGAAACTGAAGGCTTCTTTTTGTTGTTACTGAAATGATGCAGGAAGATCTTAAAAGCTGAACTGAAATTCTCACTTTTTTAGTAGCTCTAGGGAGTGACGTCAGCCCTAGGAGGTGAAATACACCTTCTAAACAGCATGGGATTTTTTTTGTATTCCCTGGTTCATTCTGTGAACATGTTATTGAGAATGAAAACAGTTAGAAATCACAGATGCAAATGGAGTAACAGTCTCAGAGGTTGCTTGCCCTGGTACATAATAAGGCTACAAGGATGCTACAGAGATTGAGCTGCTGTGCACAATAGCTGTTCCAGCTCCTTCGTGTGCTTTTGCAGCAGACTGAGGCATAAGGCACTTGACAATTAGGGCTGTCATGTTTATGATGCCTTGGGATTTTGTACTCAAAATCTGGCTTGTTGTCAGGTGATGTTCTCATATTCTGTGACCAGGGTGGCAGGGTGGGTACAGAAGGAGGATGTGGCCCAGAAGCTGCACATGAGTTGTGGTGTTCAGAGGTACCAGATGGGGCAGGAGATGGAGGCATGTCCATAGCACCTGTGACCTGCTTCCTGTGCATCTGGTCGGTCCTGTTAAGCAGGGAATCCATTTGTCACAGGACAACTTGCACATACTGAGTCAGTCCCTGTCCTCTGTGTCCTTGGGTCAGAATGTTTACTGCCTACATTCTGCAAGGGGTCTGGAAACTTTTTCAACCCAGTCCCAACAGAAAAAAAAAAAACAATCTCTTGAACTGCAGTGTTTCAGAAATGATCCCTTCTAACCCTTATCTGTGACAGAAACACCCCCTTTGCCTCTTTGTGCTTCTTTATGTCCACTTAATCTTTCTACAACCTTTTCTCCATTCTTTCTGAAATCCTCCCTGCCCTGCTATAAAAGCAGTCTTTCTACCTAGCGCCTACTTGGGGTGCACAGCTCAGAGGAGCCTTGAGTTTTCTATGGTTTAACTTTATTTCTCTGTTCATTCTTTGGTGGTAAAGAGACTGATATTTGTCCTGGTACAAGATGAGGAGGAAGTGAGCACTGCTGATGTCTAACTCTGGGGAGAGAGTAAGGCTGTATAAATCAGCTTTCCCCTGTCACTTATCTGTGTTTCGCACCCTGCTCCAGGGATCCCATATATTGCAGAGACATCACATCTGGCACTTGGCTGACATGCAGCAGGTCAGCAGGGACTTGGCCTAGAGGTAGTGGCCGGTTGGTGCCTGAACTCCCTCTTATCGAAGAGTCACAAGGACAGCTCTGGTGAATGTAGAATGTCAATTATTGTGTGCCGGACTCTGCATGCTGACCTCTCTCAATCACTTGCTTCTTTTGAACATGCCCTGGAAGACTGAATCTCAGGCTGCCGCACTTAACACCTTCAAGATACCTTTGCTGCACATTGCTTAAGTATCAGTGCTTCCCTGTGAGTTCGTTAATTTTGATTACAGGAAAATCACTGTTTTATATCCAGAAAGAGAAGCTAAACTTTGGTAGCTTTGTGATCAGAAGGAGAAGCAAAACAAGTGCAAATGTAATGCTGATGTCTTTATGTAGGGTACATTGGGAAACTTTCCCATACTACCTGTAGTTGGATTTTGCCATGCATTTATTGTTAGTAGGTCTGCAAATCAGATATAGGCCTCCTTCTATATATTGAAATATCATTTCATGTTTTTTTTTCCTGCTGTGTTTTGATCCATGATGCAATCCAATACAAGGTGTGCCAAAGATTTAGTCAACAGTCCAAAACAAATACTAAGGTTATCTGGTCAGATTCTATCGTCAGTTGAGTCAGATATGTACAACCTGATTAAATCGGGATGTATACAACACATTTAAATAGCACAAGACCTGGCAGAGGGAGACATACCAGGAGGTCACAATTCATTTCCAACAAATGAAAGCATTTATGACTTATGAATAAAAGATAGACTTCCTTAATGCAGGGATTTAGCTAGTCAGTCCACAGCTACATAGTCTGCATCAAAAGAAATTCCTGGGAATGAGTTTGCTTGGCGTAACACCTGAATCTCTTCTGTTGCCTATTAATTATTTCTCTATTCATATTGAACTGTAGTATGGTAGAATGCTGTGTGAAGAATGTGCAATGGAAGGCACAGTTCCTGCAAGCCATAATGCAAGCATTCAGCTTTGCTTTTACGAGGAAATTACATATATAAAAGTTTGTGGGATCAAGACCAAAAATTACAATGTTAAAATTAGGAAAAAATGAAACACAAAGTTACTCTTTTTGAACTAAATCTGAAATAAAGTGAGAAGATATTCAAGTTTGTATTTACTTTGCACATTAGCACTTGTGACTTAACTTATGCTTTGACAAGGTGATGTAAGTTGTGCCAAAAATATTTCTCTATTGGAATTCTGTTGTGGCTCACGCACTTGAATCTGGGGATTGGTTAAATATAGTGTATACCTTTTCACTGTGGAAACTCAGCAGATTTATGCCCTTCAGATAGTCCCTCTCCATCTTGTACGCATCATTCTATAAACCTTTATTTTAACTTAAGCTTTCATGCATATTCTGGCTAATTTACTCTGTCTCTAAGGACAGTGTCCCCCGGCTCCTTTGTTGCTGGAAACAGATTTAGTACTGACAGGCAGAGTCTTGTGTAGGTGTGGGAAGAAAGACACACCTCGTATAGATAAAAAGCAGAAGTTTTTGTTGGTAAGGTTATGAGGTAGTGGGAGACAAGCTTAGGGGAGGGTCTTTTACTTGTTTTGAAAAAATGCAGAGAATGTCGCAATGGTTTAAGGTGAGATAATATTTTCATAATTCGTCTGCCTAAGTATTTCACAGGCCTTGCATGTGAGAAGTGCGTACTTTCCACAGCAAGTGCCTACCGTGACCATCATCAGCTTTTATTAGAAGACAGTCCATTGAAATGCACACTTCAAACTGTCACATTCTGAGAAATTCTTCACTGCAGTTTCAACAATGGAGAAATGCTCCATTCATACTGATGAATTTCGACAGAAATAGTGTCTAAGTAAATGGTTATAAATATTTTTTTTTACTTTATTTTAGTAAGATAAGATGATATAAACCTTCATTTGTGCTTATTGCCTTCGTATTTACCTTACTGAAACCAATCATTAGAGTTGTTACCCTCTACAAAACTGTATTCATTCTGAATGGGACCAAAAGTGAATGCCCATATTTTGACTTTGAAGAGACATATAAACTCATTTCTTTCGGAAAGTATAGACTGGGCTTGGAAAAACGGATTTGGGATTGCATTCAGTGGCTAAAACTCATGACTACATTTTTTCCCCCCCTGAAATTAACAGACTTCTATGGTTTTTTAGATTCTATCCCAGTAACCATAGTAACCATATGCCTAATTTATACATGCCATTACCACAGAGACATGGAAGGTCATGCAGTTGCCTAACTTGTGTAGAAAATAACTGTTTTCCCGAGTTTCTTTGTATGGCATCTATGATGGATAAATTAATACCATAGTCTTGCTTTAGGCTTACAGACTTTCAGATTTAGGTGTGCAAAAAAAGTGGACCACTGTCTTAACCACTTGTTTTTGTGGGAATACAGGGCCATTTTTATCTGACTGACATGAAGGTAATGGAGAACAGAGTGAGATATTGCAACCTTAAAAGGTTTTTCCACCTAATTGTTCTCAAAGTGTTTACAGGGAGTAGGTTTTATTTTAAGTTTCTTGTGTTGTAATTTATCCTGAAACCACAAAACCGACAGGTATCAGCCAAGCAAATAAAACTGGACTGCTGCATCCCTATTTTATGTGTTTTTACATCTGATCCCTAAGCAGTTTGTACTTTGAGAGGCATGTAGAAGTGGCAAGAGAAGTTAATGCCCTCTTTTCACGCTCTTTGCTCCACAGTATTTGAGAGAGACAGTAGTTTTCTTCTGTAGACCAGTCACCGCATTCTTCTTCAGTTCATCCATCTGCAGTCTACTCCTTCTGCTTCACACTAGTGATGAATTATGCTCTGCTTCCTCCATCTAATCCTTTTCATTTATTTATATTTTATGGAGGGAACATGAAAGACTCCTCATAAAAATCCAACTGTTTTTGATAAACCTTGTCATGTGCAAATAATGGAGCCTTGTCAAGCACAAGCCTTGCTGGAAATTTATGTCTTCTAATAATAATAAAGGGAGAGAATCAGGAACAAATAAGGAATATATTGAATTGGATTCAAAGTATGTTTATGGTTTTAAATTGGTGGCAATAAAGTGCTTTTTTATCCAGAAATGTTTTTACATGTTAGTGTAATTCAAATACTCTGTGCTTGAACTCTGCAGTGTTCAGCCTAGTAGAGCTATGAAAAGCATCTTGTACTGGAGTGCAGCAGAGCAAACTGACTTCTCTTTCCAAGATCTGGTGGTAGGTGCACAAAGGTGCAAACTGGTGGTCTGCTGAAGGCCTGTCTATGAATTAGCAAAGAGTGGTAGGAACATGTAGGTTAGAGAAACTTAATAAAATATAGACTTGAATTAGAATATTGAATTATCTGTAGCAGCAAACTTTCTTGACTGGAGATGGCTTGTTAGGAACAGAAATAGTGGTTTGTTTCTGGCTGATAAGGCTGTGGATATCTGGAAGAGTGTAAGGACAAGGAGTTATACAGAGATAGGTTTACCATCTAAAGAGGGCAACACTTGCTTTTTGTTAAAGCCTTCAGCTATTTCTTTGCTATACAATGTTTTATTTCCTATTATAATTTTTGCTTTGAGGATAAGACTAAACAGAATGTTAATGATTTGCCAATTATACCAATTAGCATTTTATAGCACTTTACAAATGTCAGCGAATCAAGGAGATGTCTCAGGAAGAAGTCTTTGTGTTCATTGGGCAGAATCTAATCCAAACAAGTGAATCCCTCAAATGAAGAGGTTTCGTAGTAGCACAGTTAGATCTCTGAATATATTGTCTGTGCATCTTCACAGATCTGATATCAGCATGCTCCCGTGAGTGTTTCTCTTTACATGAAATAGTTGTTTTATATCTTTTCAGGAGTAAGAATCCCTGTAATTCCCTTTCAGGCAGCACATCTAAACTGTCACGTTGAACTACTGGTAGAAATAATATTAGAATGTGAAGAAACAAAGACAAAAATATTCTGCACTTTAGAAAGCTGTTTTGTTTAAGGCTTGTGTTCAGAGTTGGGCTTTGCAATTATTGACGATTTCCCTCAATCATGAAGAGGAATTTTAACTTGTGGAGGATACAAATGTTTATGTTTAATTTCATTTTGGTGTGGAACAAAAGCCCTTTCTGTCCCCTCTCTCACCTTCTTATTCAGAACTCTCCCGGCAGACTGGGTTGGAGCTCAGCCCTTGGTGTTCAGCTTTGCAAGATAACACAGCCATTGCCAAACTGGGAAGTTGTCAGTCAGCCAGGGAAGTAAGTTAACAAGAAATCAGACAGATTTGAAGGAAGTGATTATTTCGTGCTTCATCAGTTAACAGTCTCTATGAAACAGTGGGTCTTAATGATCTCTGGCAAAGATATTCTGTCACTGTTTTTGTCTTGTTCCATGTGGCATCTCTGGTAACACATTGTATGAAACCAGATGTCATTTATGAACTGATTTTTTGGTGTTATCACAAAACGGTAACCTTAACAATGATGCAAAAAAAAGACCACCTTAAAAAACCTCTTAGTCGACTCTGTTAAGGAGGGTTCAAGTTTTGCAGGTATTAGCTTCTGTAGTAAGGTTGATGACAAATTTCCAAGAGGATGTAACTTACATCTGTTGCTTTTTTTCAGAGGCTCAATGTAGATGTAGGTATTATACCGTTGCCAAGCCTTTCTCTATTATATTTGTAAATGCAAATTCTAAATTACCTTCAGAACTGATGATGCTATTCCCATCATTTCTTCCTTACCATGAATCCATGAAACATCACAGCAATTTTTAAATAGAAATTGATGTAGTTAGATGTTTTACATAAGTATCATTTTCATACTGCATAGGACTGATTTGTATTTCTCCTCGCCTGAATTACATTGGTGTAAATGAAATTGGAAAGGAGAGCAGGTGGAGTTTTTTTCTGAAGAATTTTTCTCCAGGTGCTTGAGGTCTGACCCTTAAAGTTATAAAGTGAATTGCCAATTGGATGTTTAACAAGCACCATTTATCACTTGTGCATGAAGGTACACAAGGCGTTCCCTAAGAAAAAGAATTGTCATTCTGAATGACCCGTGGAACTTGGTCAATGTGTACAAGTTGTAAATTAGTTGCTGCAAAAGGAGATTTATCGAAAACATTTACTTAGACATGATCTTGTGTATTGTAGCAAATAGATTCTGTACTTATAATCTGGATACAGAGGATGGCAGCCTTTCTGGAAGATAGGATGAGGAAACAAGTAGGGTTGTTGGCTTTATTACTGCTTTTTTATTATATTAATTTTTGAAGGATTGCTATTAAGGCTCTTATTTCTAAGGTTGATATTACTTAACTATGAGTTCACCAGCTTTTTCCCGGTGTCTGAGACGAAGAATGCACATCACCCTGAGAACTGCATGAGTACTAAGGCTAAAACTAAGAATTTCTGATTCAGAAACTATTTTTTCCTTTTCTCGCTTAAGATGGGAATGTGAATATACATATCTTTCGTTTATATATGCATATATTCTGTATTCTGAGACTTGGAAATCATGTGATTCTGAAGTCTGATGATGTTTTATTGCCGCACACAGAGAAGACTTGAAAAGATAAGATTCCTCAAACAGCAAGCAGCAGCATCTGCATGATTTTTTTTTTTTTAATGATTTATAAAACTTTTAACATAGAACATCCTAACAACTTGGTTTCAGTAGTATGATACACTCTATGATGCACTCATGAATCGGAAGAGCCTGTAAAACAGTTAAAATTCCACATGGAAAAAAAAAAAGGTGAAATATATAAATCCTGAATCTGTGGGAACTGAGCATATTTTAACGAAATTGGAATTTTGGTGCACTTTCCTTTACAACACCAGCTTTCACTGTCTTTCATGGAGCAAGCCATGTTTGGGAAGAAGAGGTTCTCTTCTCCATGGTCTCAGCTCTGTCCCCCCCCCCCAGCCAGCCCAAGTTAGGCAGCGCTGGCTGTGCAGTGGGGTTTTAAGCCCACATGTCTACTTCAGGTGTTTGTGATCAACAACGGGAAGGCAACTGTGAGCTCTCTGGGCTGAAGGGGAGTCCAGATGTTTCAAATAATCCTTTAAATGCTAAAGTTTATTCTTATAGTGTATACAGATTTAGGACATTAAATATATTTATAATCTTGTTCCAAAAACTCCCTTAGCTCATGTGTAAGGATTTGACCAATCTGTCAGACACCTGGTATGGAATTAGAACTTCTATTTTTTTTATCCTACATCTATTGTGTCTTTTTATACATTCTCCAAAATAATGGCTGAGTAAGGTCAGAATCTCTCAACCTTGGCCTTACTTTTCCTTCTGCATTTCTTGGTCCTCGTGTAGTTTATTCTGTCAGCATTTTAAATAGTGCATGTGTGAATCACCTTCTATCATTCATAATGTGAAATGATGAAAAGCACTGTTAGTAATTTTATGCAACATAATGAAATTAAAAGCTTTTGGTATTACTGTACTGCAAGTATAAATCTTAACTAAATGTGGCGTTGGAAAGAGTGGTCTTTGAAGGTAAGTGTTGGGATAATTTAGGGTTATTCAGCATTTTCTATGGATGTCCCTTCTTGTTTCTTCACAAATACTGTAAGTAATTGCATGGTTAGTATATCCCTTAAGTGACTGAGCTTGCAGTTTTCTACTATCTTTATTCATTGGCAGTGAAAAAGTAAAGCTAATGGAAAACAATCCATTGTAGTGACACTGTAGATTTACTTTACACATCATAGCCAAATGTTAACCTCTATAAATATGTAGGTCACTCTGAAAATAATGCCTCCTATTTATTTCCATGGAAACTATAACAGATACAAAGAGCACAATAACACTGTTTGATAGAGCAAATTCTCAGTTACAAAAGACTATTTTGTAACATAGTCACCACCATTAGCTATGCATTTTTGCCAGTGATGAACAAGAGCCTGCATGATGTGCTTGTAAAAATCAGTAGAGATGACCCCCTATTGCTGTTACCACTGCTGAAATGCACCACCCACTGCCTCACTGTGCTCACATCCACTGCCTGGTCTCCATAAATATTTAGCAAGCATCCATAAATATCAGTGAGTGCCATTTTTTCTACCAAAGGAGTTCCGTTCAACAGCTTTGCTTCATATGCACTTCCATGTCAGACGCTATTTTGTCAGGCTTCCCCTCTGCTACCGTCTGTCACACAACAAAATGTGATGGGATATTGCTATATTCAACCTCTACGACCATTCCACCAACATAGTGGGCTGATGTAATAAAATGGAAGGCATTACTTTCGGAGTAACCCTTGTATTTTAGTGAGAAATTAAATGTCAGATGGAACATTTCCACATAGATGCACATAAATTTCAGAGGACTGGACGCAATCTTACATTTTATCTTTCAGTTTTATCCATCAAATTCTATATGTTTTCCATAATCTGGATATTAAAAAGAATATTGCTTGAGATCTTTGCTTTATTCTTATATAGAAACATTTAAATGCATGAGAAAACAGACTTTTTCCCCATCTCTCTTATGCACTGTCTTATGCATTTACATTGTTCAGTAGTTGCTTCTATCCAATACATACTGCACCTCTTAAAAGCTTTACTGTGTTTGCTTTTATCATATGAGATGCTATGTTATTCTCTCCGTTAACTGGTATTTCTTTTTTTTTTTTTTTTCCTCTTGAACTTATTCTCCTGAGTTAATTTTTGCATGTATCTTTTATTCAGTTTATATGATGCAGAGTTTTTCTGCCATCAAGCGCTGTGTGAAAGATATGAAAGAGATTTTTATTTATGACGTGTAATCATCTTTTGATGTTTAGTGTTTTGTAATAGAGGAGTATGTTGATTTTCTTTCTGCTGTATTACATTGTCTCTTTCATCTTGGAACTGCAGTGTGTGTGCTGCAGTATCAGTGTATGCTCTTAGTCTATCCAAACTGGCCAGAACTTTATTGCTCTTGTTTTGCGTTTACAACTGTGTTTTCTCCACTTATCCAGCATTTGGTATGATCATCAGTTATTTAACTGGCATTATGTTTCTTCAAGGTTCTTTTGCATTTAAAGGAAATCTTTAATAAGCTCTGATTTTCCCTTCCCAGTCTTCTCCTCGGCCTCCTTGTCTCCTTTTAGTATTTGTAAGACGTGGAGCATTAGGTCGTCTTCCAGCACCTACTGATGTTTGCTTTCTCTCTGCATTGGAAATCTTGGATTACACCTGGTCCAGCACTACATACAGCTGGGCCTTGTGGAGATGTGTGGATGGTCTGCATACAGCATCAGCCCAAATACTATCTGGAGTAGCCCTGAAATCTTTTCTTGCCTATGCTGACAAGGAAATTCTTTCCAGAATTTAGTTGAGAATCAAGTTATATTTCTTTTTTATGTCCAAGATGATCTTTTCTCTATGGTTTGAATGCTAAAACATTTTGAATCAAGGTTGATAGCCTGCTTAAGCCAGCAAAGAGGCACAGTACAGTCTTCCTTTGAGCTTCCTCTCACAAATGGCTTAGATGTGCTACTGCCATATTGCTAGTGTTGGCTGCGCAGCCCTGTGTGCAGTAAGAAGACCTTTGTAGCACTCATTTATCTTCCAGTATTTTCTCTTTTCCTATTTGTGTCCCTTTCCCTCTGTGGCTTTATCTCTTTCAATTTCACCCAACATTTCCCTCTTTCTTCTTGCTGACAAATAATTCTTATAGTTATGCATCTTTACAATGATTGAGTTTTCTGAGCAATCCCTTCTCTGCAAGGAAAAACTTAAAAAAATTCCCTGATATGAAATGCTCAGTCAGGTGCACAGTTCTCTCTTTTGAGCTGTACAAACAAAAAAATAACGGGGAGTAGAGAGTGCAGAGAAGATTCTTTTTAGTTTCTTGGTTATTTCAGGACAGGATGGGTGCAGAACGTGAGAGATCTCATTTAACGAAGAGAACAAGTTTTAATTTCAACTGTTTTTTTTAAATTCAATGTTCAGAAAATGGCCACTTTTCAAGGCACAGAACCACTGAGTGAGAATTCCAGGAAAAGCAGCGTAAAACAACTTGACAGGAAGTTGCAGGAAATCCTTTATGCTGCTCTTCAGCCTTAATTTTGATTCCTGATTTTATTTTTATGAATCTGACATGCATTTCTGAGGGTTTTTTTTAGTTATGAAGTAAAACTGCAAATGTTGCTAACAGTTGGTTTCTTCCTAACTATTTTGAGATGGTCTTCTCAAGTCTACTTTCAGAAAAACACTCTAGACAGCCTTATCTCATTTCTGAAATTCTCAGCCTGATTTGAAAAATCAAGGCAATTCTTAGGATTAAATCACCATCAGATCAAGGGCTTCATAGGACAATATCAGGATGACTGAACTGCATTAAACGTAAATGCTTAATCTTCCATTGTTTGCACTGTTCCGCCTGTTTTCAGGAAAGGAGCAGTGCTGTTTCCACACCAGTACTGACACTCCAGTTCTGAACAAATGACAGGCACAAGGTGAATTTTTACAGCTCTTGGAAAAGGCTACATCTGGCATTTCCCGAAGTGCAGTCTAGAATGAATCTAACATGTCAGATTAGATAGCTGAGAATTAACTAACCTGTTCCTCAAGCCAATATAATTTCACTGTTTGCACTATTTCACCTGAATGTGTTTTTTATATCACAACCTATTCTAAGATGGCTGGCAGGATATATTACCTAGAAAAGAAGAACAAAATCTATTCTTAAAATACTGTTTGGATAAGCCAAAGCTACCTGGCAGTATTTTTATTCCCTCGTGCTTTTACAGGGAAGAGACAGAACCTGTGACTGAGGAGAAAGACAGTAGGAGTGTGTTGTGTTTATATGGGTCCAACTGGAAAGCAAGAAAGGATCCAGCGCGGTCCTCTGCCTGTTAGGTCTGTTATAGGCAGGCTGGACATTCAGTACCCCCAAGTGACAAATGTTAAAATTTTTGATACAGTAAATACAACATTATCTTTAGCTCCATAACCGTGTGTTTATTGGCAAGTGCCAATGTTATTTTGGGGCCATGACCTGGCCAAAAGTGCACGTCTGCACTGCTGGAAATGCCTGGCTGCCAATTGTGCTCAGTTCAATGCTGGATAACAATATTGTCAGAAAGAGCTATTTCCTTAGTTATAAAACCAAATGATACATGGTATTTCTCTATTAACATTTTTATAGTGAATAATTTAATTAAATCTTAAGCATTTTATCACTGCAGCTGACTTTTCCTTCTGTACTTCACTGTAGAAAGAGTCAGGAGGAGAATGAAGCAACTAAAATTTACAACAAACATACGTAAAAAATAATTATCTACATAAGTACTGTCCCATTCATCAGTGATTTGCTTTGCATACAGCAGAACAAAGTATGACCCCCCTGTCCCGCTTTAAATATGGTTTCAAGAATCAGCTGAAAGTACTTTACAACATTTCCATTTTATCTGGTGCTTTATTTCCTGCATCTAGGTAATGGGCTGACTATGGTAGCGCTGTTTCTCCTCTCTTCAGCTGTACAGGATAGTAAGATCCTTGTCCAAGACATAAGCAACAGAATATTTCTAAGCAATCTTAATGAGTAATTATCACCGTGCATCCAAAGCAGTACTACTGAAGAGTCTGCTTGCCATTTTGTGCGTCAAAGGAAGATGCTCAAAAGACATTTTTGAACTCTATATTAGGCAGAGGGTTGTGGTATCAAAATTCTGTGATGAAAAGTTTTAGGATTTAGACACGTCATGTAAATGTCTTAGCTTGAAGTCTTCCCAGGATACAGTCACTCCAAATGAAGTCAGTTACCAGCACCTCAGTGTCTCGTCGTCTTTCCCTTATCTGAGATAGATCCCAGCTCCTTTGGCTGTCAGGCTGAACATAAATCCCCGGGATTGGCAAAGGTCTGGAGTTAAGAGTGTACTCTGTAGAACAAGAATGCCAACATGTTGCTTCTCCTTTAGCTCACTAATTGTATTTTGATTGAAATAAATAATATGAAATCCATATTTTTGTAATGTGTAGATTTTTCAAAAGGCAGATAATGAGGGCATGAGGGAACTTTGTGGTTTTACACAGTTTGTAAATTCTAAAATAAACAAAACCCTAGCCTGTTAATCAGTGGAATTAATGCATGATGATTGAGATCACAATTACGTTGATTAATATTTCAATTTATAATGTGAAGTAACTCAACATTCGTGGAGAATCACTATATATACATTGAAGCATTTCTGTTTGGTAAGCTTGGAGGGGTACTGAGGTTATTTTGTTTCCTGTGATGATTCTGAGAATGAAAGATGGCTAAAGTAGATGGCTGGTATTGTTATTAACATACTAGGCTAGGCAGTGAGGGTTGTTTTGCACCTTGAAAATATTAATTACATACTCCAGAGGTATTTGATTGGCAAGCAGGGACAGGATTGAAGCCTAAGCTTTTTTTCTGTCTTTTCTGAAGTATCTGAAATTTAGAGCAGGAGCAGAATATCTTGTTTGCAGCCCAGTTAATATTAGTTTACTTTCACACCACTTTCTCCTGATCAGACCTTGAGACTTGCTTGAATAATCCAATGTGATTAATGAGTTTGTGCTGCCCCTTCCAGTCCTGGTTGAATGAAGGTCACGAGATCAGAAAGAATACCCTTTTTAACCAAATGATATTACTGAAATTTGAGTGGTGCAATCAAGCACTAATGAGGCACTTTTAATTTTTGTTCTCCATTATAAAACATGGCTTTGCTTCAGAAGAAGTGACTCTAATTGAATGCCTCAAGATTGCAGATTTCCAGAAACATCAAGCTTAAAAAAAATAAATCTTGTTTCATAGTAAAAGGAAATAAATGGTTCTCATGTTATCCTCATCTATAAAACGTTGTACAAACAAAAATTAGGCAGCTTGCTGATGTGCTGTAGCTTGCCTATAACAATACCTGCGATTTTATATATTTATTTATTGTGCACATTTGATTTAAATGAAGAAAAACCTTTGTCTCCATGTTCTCTACAGCATAGTCCTGGCTTAACCTAAGGACAGTTTGTGTTTTTGTTCTTTTTATTAAAAAAAACAAGAAAAGGAAGAAAATAAAGTAGTTATCAGTACCCTCCTAGAAAGCCTTAGGTTTTGTTGGTTTTTTTTGTTTGTTTGTTTTGTTTTGTTTTCTGGAGAAACAGTACTAGACTGTTGTTCTTAAAGTGTTTCTTTGTTTGGAAGACTTGAAAGAATGCATGAAGATCTGAATAGTGAGTTTGTTTATTTCAAAGCTAAAGTTACTGGCAACACTTTGGTAATGCTGTCCTTGTAAAGGAGAGAGTGCAGACCTCTTTGGTTGAGCAAACCTTTAGAATACGGTTCTACACCGTTCTGTAGGTTGAGAGGAACAAACTATTTTTGCTTCCCTAAATGCCCTAGTGCAAAAAGAATTCAAAACCGGTAGCTGTCATCTGTGGTTGTGTTAGAGAGGGAAAAACACTGATTTCATTTGCTCTCTATTGCTATGGGTCTGAGACCTCTCCATACTCCACAGGCTAAACAACACCAGTGTCATCAGCAAACTTGCTGAGGGTGCACTCAACCCCACTGTCAGTATCATTGATGAAGATATTAAGAGTATCAACTCCAGCACCAACCCCCGGCAGACACCACTTGTTACTGATCTCCATCCAGACATTGAGCCAGTGACCACCACTCGCTGAACTCAATCCTGGAGTCAGTTCTTCATCCATTGAACAGTCTGTCCATCAAGTCCATATCTTTCCAATTTGGGAGGAGGATGTTGTGGGTTACTGTGACAAAAGCCTCATTGAAGTCAAGGTAGATGACATCAGTGGCTCTTCCTTTGTCCACTGATGCAGTGATACCATCATAGAAGGCCACTAGGTTGGCCAAGCAGGATTTGCCCTTGGCAAAGCCATGCTGGTTCTCCTGTATCACCTCCCTGTCTTCCAAATGCCTTAGCATAGCTTCCAGGAGGATATGTTCCATTATCTTCCCTGGCAAAGAGGCGAGACTGATAGGTCAGTAGTTCTTGGTGTCATCCTTTTTACCCTTTTGAAAAATGGGTATGATGTTACCTTTTTTTCCAGTCACCAGGGACTTCATCTAATTGCCACGACTTTTCAAATATCAGGGAGTGGCTTGGTGACTACATCAGCCAATTCCCTTAGGTCTCTGGGATACATCTCGTCGGGACACATAGACTTGTAGATGTTCAGATTCCTCAGGTGGTCACAAACCTGATCTTTGCTTATAGTGCAAAAGGCATTGCTTCCCCAGTCCTCTCCCAGCAAACCAAATGTTTGACATATATGGCATCACGTAACTGTGAGTAATGAGGATTTTTTTTTTTTTTAGGTGATCTGAAGCTATTTCATGACTAGAACACTCACTGAGATTCTCCTTTTGCTTTTTATTTATTTATTTATTAGTGCTTCTGTACCTTTCTGTAGATATACATATATTGTCAACGTCTACAAGAACTGTCTTTAGTTGAGGCCTAATACTAATTCTAGAGTCAGTGAATTCAGCCTAAGTTTGATATATCTTTAATTTTCCTCCTTAAAGCCAACCTTGGAGCAACATATAACTGCAGCCGCTTCAATAACTCACTATCAGACTGAAAAGAAAGGGAAAACTGATCTAAGAACACTGAACTAACATTTGACACCTCCTATATATGTGTGTAAAATCTAAAGAATGTACAGTGAAAGACCGCTATCAGGCTAAAGCAGAGACATAAAAATATACAAGTATATCTGAGTTACATTGATAACTGAGCTTTGAGGAATGTGCATTATGTCATGACCACTGACAGCTTTAACTAGACAGGAAAATGCAAGCACCTTTTCTGTGATAACAGTTCGTGCCTAGATAATCTTTTCTGACCTTATCTGAAGAATAATAAATGCTTCAGTTCCTCAGTATGTCCTTCTTATTTTTTTGGTTAATTTTTTTTTTCCTTTGCCTTTTCAGTGACTCATCCCTTTGATGATTGAGAAAAAATACCCAACCTTTTAAATGGCACCAAAGGGTTGGTTCAGACAACTGGCACCAGGACACCTTTTAAGCGTTCTTGGTTTAAAGTGTGGATTAAGAAGGGGCGGACATTTTTTAAGGCCTTGTGCAGGGAAGGCTCTGTGAGCAGTGATGCCAAAGGGCTGCAAAAGCTGCAGAAGCAGCTACCCCTATAGGAAAACCTCGTGGAGTAAATGATACCTAAGAAGCAGTACACAGACTACGTGCTTCCTACTAAAATACACTATTTTGTCCCGTCATGAGCAGCAAAAGGGAGATGCAGGAAACAAGCTTACTGATCAGGAAGAAATTGTCACACAAATTGTCGCAAAAAAGCCTTTTGCTTTCCCTAGTCCCCGAGTGAGCTTCTGAGGTCAAATTTTAAAGGACTCTACGACAGCCATGCTGTCTTCAGCGTTGCCAGATATTTACTGGTGATTTCAATACCTTTATTGCATATAAAATTGGTAGGGGCTGGGTGGTTTCTCTATTTCTGTTTTTTTTTTTTTTTTAATTATCTCCTCAAGCAAAGAGACGTAAATACTTTGATGTAATTTTAAAAATGTTATTTATTATTTAACGTGTTCCAATCAATTGTGTAAAAGGCCACAACATGAAACAAATGCAGATATTAAAACACATCACAGGCTTCGTCCGTTAGCTAAATTCAGTTCCTTTATTTACAAAATAAACATCAATATAAATATTTAATACAATAGCTCCAGTAAGAAAAAAGGACAAACTATTATTACTGTGAGAATGCTGAGCACAGTGGAAACTATCTCTTAAATTATAAGTTTCTCTTAGCTTGGGCTAGAACACTTTTTCATAAAGGCAGAAGTCATAGTGCATTAATGGCAAATATCCATCAGGAAATAAGTCTAAAAGCAACTCAGAGAAGTACATTGCCTCTGAGAAAGATGGCTTTGCATTTGTGCCATGTTTATAATAGGCTCAATACCAATATCTTGAAAATAACAGTAAATATTTAACTTAAGGAATATTTCATATGATTGCAATAAATGTTTAATGCAGTGTAACTTTGCAGTACTTCAAAAACTTATTGCTGCAAATATTTATCTAGAATTTTAATTAAATGTATGTGTAATCCGTGAAATAAACTACCTTGTAGCCTTGATTCAGCGAGAGCCCTGCAGAAATGCAGAGGTATATTGTCACCCAGCTGTTTAAGACTGTTGGAACTCCCAGCTCTTGCCATGCTGCAGATCCATCAGCGTCAGGCCTATCCCTGTTCTGTAATGTCTCATACGTATATTCACTTGCTAACAAAATCAGGGTCCAAGGTACACAGAGTAAGGACTGTAACCATTGCTGGACTCTTCTTTCAATTAGGTGATGACTTCTGCTTGCACAACCAACAAAAACTGAACTGTAATTGCATTAGCCTCAGGAGGCATCCTCCTTCTGGATTGCTTGCAGTACGCTGAATATCTACCCCTTCTCCCCAAGACCTTATGACATAGAAAAGAAAAGAAAATAAACACACTTTGTTTTGCTGGTGCAGCAGTAGATTTAATTTAGTTCCCTGTGCTCGAGAGAGAGGGAGTATGATGAAACCACAAAAGGGCAACTACAAACACTTGTAGGCTGATGCTGGGGAGGTGTTTCTGGCTGATGGTCACCGCGTGGTGTTGCATGTAGAAAAAGCATGTAGCTTTTTCAGCTCTGCAGCAATGTAGTATTTCTGATGATCTTAACCTCTGTGCCTCTACCGTACATTCTTGCATCACAAGCTCACCTGTTTTCCGTGGGTAGGTTAAATTCCTAGGAGTCATCAGTCAGACTTCTTATATTTATCATTTGTTCTGAAATGTCAGTGTCTTTTTAAAACCACATGTGAGGGATTTATTCTACATTTAGATGTCTTGTGATTCTAAAACACAAAAACTTCTGAAATACTTTATGGTAGTGCACTAATGCAGCAGATCAGGAGTGAGATGCTCCACACAGAGCATCACAGCTCTGTGTCACGTGGATCAGTGAAGCTTTCTTCAAAAGGAATCATTTTGTTTGTCAGGTAGCAGTTCTGTACCTGACTATCAGGAAAATAAGAACAGTTCAGTTAATTTGTGCTTTAATGCTATTGTAGAAATGGATCCTACATTCCTGGAAGCAGCATGTTAGCAAGGCAATGAACATCTTTATTTAACTAATAGTGCTGGAGTCTGTGATCTCTTTGACCACTTTTTGGAATGATTTTCATGTAGAAAGCATGGCTGCTTTGGCAGAGGGGGAGTGAGGAAAAATTAAGCAGAGAAGAAATTATCAATTAGTTCTGTTGTTGAATTCTGTTTTCTACTTTATCTCGAAGGAAATCTGTAACTTCCTTTCCTGTTTCTGTGGATCTGGGTATGAAAATAAGCACAGAGGCAAATGTAATTGACAGTAAAATAATGATGCTTTATGATTTCAGAAACAGTAACCAAACCCATTTTCTTTAATGTCCCTTTCTCTATTTCATTAGCATTTGAAAAAAATTTATTATTTCCTCTTCTTAGTGGTGAAAAGACACAATGATTGAAAAGTTAAAAATATAGGACTAATTCTCTTCATTTGACACTTTTGTTGGTGCTATGACTGTAGTCTTCTAAATTAGTGATTGTAGAAATAGACCCTCGGATGAAACAGAATTGATGTGTTATAGCAGTAAAAGCTTTTTGATGCTACATGGCTACTGCAGATTAGTAAATGTTATATTGAAATAATAATGGTCGATAAAGCATTTTATTTTCCAGGATTTCTCTTACAATGTAGTTAATGATTGTTATCTAACCAGATACAGACACGACTGACTACTGAGTCAAGTAATTACAGCATGTGAGTGTCTGCATAAGTTCATGAGTTAAGTGAACGTGCTCAGTCAGGTGGCCGGCAGCGCTCCTCCTTGCACCGCACAAATAACGTGCCAGGGACCATTCATAACAACAGTTCTCCAGATCCTGAAAACAGTAATCATTTGAAAAATGTTCTAGTGAGCTCACATAAATATGGCAAGGAGAGGAGAAGGGGTACTTTCATGGTTTTATTAAGCTGCAGCTTTGCCCTGATTTCAGTGGGGTTTTGGAAAACGCTTTAGAACTCCACATGTGAAAAGTAAATGATGTGGTGCGAAAAAGAATGCACATTTTGTGTTGCATGTTAGTAGAGATGGTCATTGCTTATTTCTTTTACAGCCATAAATGTAGCTGAGAATGTTGTCAGGCAGGTAATGTGGTGCCAGAGCTGAGTGCAAAGTTATTGTATTTGACCTAGAATTTATGTGATCTGAAAATAAGCTTAGACACAAAATCAGGGAATAGTTTTCAATCTCTAAGGCTTTATGTGACAGAACTACATTCAGTTCTCACCAAAATAAATTGGATTTTTAGAGCTGATTTCAGTGGGACAAAGTCATAGTTTAGGGACCTGCATGGGCACTGGACATTGCCTAGTCTCCTTCAGCATTTCCTTGCATGAATAATCCTCTGTTTCTCAGGCTCCTGCCTGCTCTCCTTAATAATCTGCACTGAATGATACCTACCCTTCAAAGTTCCCTTCAAACTGATTATTTTCAAGCACCTCATCCTGAAAGGGCCATCCTCTGTAATTGCCTTTCAATCTGCACCATTTATTAGTTGCCCATTTGAGCGATCATCAGGAAGTGAATGCTGCAAGTAAAGCCATTTCTAAAGCAATATTTTTGGTGGTGCTGAATGGGGACCCCTTAAAAAACAATTCCTCAGTGTTGGTATGCAGTGTGCTCAGTCAAGAAACAACGACTGAAACAGGCAGTGGGGCCTTGTATGCATAGAAAATATTTGCTTATCATCGGTTGGAAACTTCGAGGAAAAAGAAAAGGAATGCTGCAGTTTGCAGCATTAGTTATTCCATGCTGAGCGCCATACTCTTTCTGTGTGGATTACTTCGATAAAAACATTCCTTTCTTTTGAATTCTGCAATGTTCCTCATAGCAGCATGGAGTTCTGAGAAACTTTAACTCTGTCAGATCAATCATTTTTAGAAAGTTCTTTGTACTCATTTTGAAAAAGGGTAAGCTTTAAAAATGCAAAAAATGAAGGTAGGGAAGTGTTTTGTAGAAGACAAAATTGTTTTAAATTTTTTCACATGACCCTCTGATCGCGTCTGTCCTTTGGCTCAGTGCTTCTGGCCCTCAGCACATTTTGTTGTCTGCTCTCCTGGCTCAGTTATTGTAGAAGCACACTGCAGCAGTCCTTGCTGCACATCCCCTCTCCTTCGGACACTTCTTAGAGCAGGCTGGTGCTTTCTCTCTGGTGTTTGTGTGGTAGCCCAGCATTTTCCAAACTACAAGGCATTGAGAAAAGGTACTGATGAAATCAGGATGTTTTTTTATCTGCACCATCCGATCACCGCTAATTACAATTGGAAGGGAATGACGTCCGTTCACTGATGTGCAGATTATATGAAACACATCACATTTGCAAGGAAAACATCATCTCTCAACAATTAGGTGTGTGGCCTCTGCCTGTTCTACCTATGCAGAGTAGGGAATTTGTCTGTTTCCCTGTGTAGGTGGCAATTTCACTCCTAGCAAACATGGGGAAGATGTTTACAAAACAAGAATGTTTTATTCCATGTCTGCAGTTACAGCTTTCATCTAAAGACATTTCTGGAGTAAGAAACCTGAGGAAAGGCTTCTGTGCTCCATCCATAGTAGCAGTTGGAGGAGAATTGACATGGGGCATTCCAAAGGGGGAATAAATACTGGCAACTTGTTGTGAGCGTCATCTCAAGGTTGGCACCCATTTTCAAAATGTCACAGGGTCTTCCTATAATGAGCAAAGGTGCATCTGGGTCAGGACAGTCAGTGTTGAACTGCTTGTCTCTCCTGTGTGCAAACTCATATGCCCACTCAGAAATGATAGGCCTGCAACTTATGCCATTCGGCCTTGTGTTGCCCTCCCTGAGATCTTTCTCACTCATTTTAGAGCAGAGGGCAGAGATGCCTGAGATCTCCCATCCCTAACAACAAGTCACTGTGAGAGAGCTGGTAGGACTGCTCCGCAGCTGGGCTGGTGCTGTGTTTGCTAGCAGAACCCCAGCGAGGCTGTATGGTGCCCACCAGCTGGCTGGGATTGCGTGACCTCACATCCTAAAGATGTCCCTGACATTGTGATAGGTCATTGTGCTGACACATGTACTGGCAAGGAAGATGCTTAAAAGACCTGCGAGAAAGGCAGCAGCTGTGGATAAACGGAGAGGCATGCTTAATCTTGACAGGAACTGCTTATGGCAAAGCACTTCTGAAAATTCAGCAAGCTGCAGTTAGATGGCTGAATAGGTGCCAGACTCAGTGGAAAATTAGGACTCCATTGTGAGGGCTGAGCACTTCTGAAAATGCAACCCAGAGAATGGCTGCAGATGGCCTGGCCCTCTCTCAACAGGGACAGACCACATCATGGAGGGCAGCGAGCGGGATCAGGCTCGTGTTGTTGGGGACAGGAGGCAGATGTGAGCTGACAAAAGGATGGCTGTCAGGTGCAGCAGCAATGGCGTATCTGCCATGCTGGGATATTGCTCTTGAACTGATAGGGTTACCGAACTTCTCTTTCTCTAACTAATTGTATTTACAATGCATTGCTTTGTAGCATCAAAGTCTTGTAATTTTGATTTGACGGTTGTATATTTCTGTTGTTCAAATGGTGCCAACTACTGGCTGAGGAGGAGAAGTAAAAATGTGGAATTAACCACAGCCACCTGGGATTATTCAGACTTGCTTGTTCCCTGGGAAAACAAAACAATCCACCTCTCCCCAAAGTTCTCCAGGCTAAAAAAACATTTTTCCTCTCCTTTTTTTCTTTTCTCTTGAAAAAATGTATGGTTTGCCTTGGCCCTTTCTCACCCTACCTGAATTCTCAGAGAAATGCCATAGTATTCTAAACCTTATAAATGCAAACCTGAGTAGCCTTTAGGAAAAAACTAAGTTTAAATTATAAGATGTTCAAAGTATGGAGTTGCTGTAACCCAAGTAAGTTTAACACTGAACCCAAATGGAAAACAGAAACAAATATTGTGTCACTTCAGCTTCCTGCTTCCTCAAAAACTAAATCACGCAAGCTGGTAGGAGTTTGTAAATATGGACAAAGGTAAGCTAGTGGAAGGATGCCATTGCAAAATACTTGCCTTGTTTTTTGCAGAGTTAAAAGCCACATTCTAGGTATCTAGTTTCAATTGAAAGGCAACCAGTAAGATTTATTCTAGCTATCAAAAGAAATGCAAGTGCACTGTCTTACAGTAGAGCTTAACAAAGGCCATACGCAATCAGGGGAGAAGTGGTGACTAACAGTTTGTAAGGGCAAGGAAGTCGGAGTGGTTTAACAGCATGTCAGCTAAGTTGCAGTAGCTGTGGGAGAGCACATATGTAGCCTACTTCCAACCCAGTAACACACAGAATGTGTATCCCTATCTTGCATCTGAACCTTTGTACTAATGACCCAATGTGTCTCGTGGTTGCATGTATTACAAGTGAACTAATTATGCAGAAAGAATGTTTTGCAGTGATCTTTCTGGTCAGTTTTGAGTTGTTGAAGACAAACCAGAATATATTATATTTTTTCAGGTACTAGTTTGATAAGTTGCCTGTGGCAGTCTTTACCATGTAAAAAGCTGCTTTCTATAACCTTTTAGTAACTGATATCTTTCTGTTAACAATAGCCAAAAAATTAAAAAAAAAAAAACAAACAAAAAAACAAACCCCAAATATGATGACAGTGCGATTTTGAAGATTATTGGTGAATTTGACTTGTACCAGAGCTGAAATGACTACAAATGTTTTACCTACCTTTTTTACTGAAGATAAGACCCTCACTGTGAAGAGCTGTGTCGTTCAAGTAGTCATGTATATTTCATTGCCTAGTTTTCTTTGGAAAAATGTGTTAACCTTCCCTTGTGTGCCCTTCAACAGCAGTTAATCATTATAGCAGGATCAGTGCTCTGTGTAAGCGGAAAAGAAGCATTGTTCCTGATTGCAGCTCTAATGATTCAAAGATTGCAATTTCATAATTAGGTGTGTATTTAGAAGTTGTTTACTTCACTTGACTTTGCTTCTTCAGAATTCACGGAGGTGTTTGTTATGACAGATTTCTTTTTGCATACGCTGATAGCATACTCTAAAATTCTACTCAACATTTCCCCATACTGAGTCCTTGTGATTTGAGCACGTTTAAACTTTGGAGGAATTTGGATTCCCATCTGAACTGACATCTGATGGTTATCACCCAGGCATAACCTTCAGTTTCAGCAAGTGATCCAGACTGAACAAACACAGAGCATTTACATATTTTACAAACCCACAGTTTATACCGAGATTATTTTTTGTTTAAGTATCCCTCTCAAGCAACTGGGACAGAGCCTGCTGCAGATCTGTATAAACAACAGATCTTACACATTAGATAGTTCTTATGGATCTAGTTTAGAACAAAGTACAGTGAAAATCTAGTAATTTTAGGTGTGCCCTGGTCCTGATAAGGGTGGGTTTTGTTTTGTTTTGTTTTGTTTTGTTTTGTTTTGTTTTGTTTTGTTTTGTTTTGTTTTTGTGGCCAAGGAAAGCAGTAGGGTAGCATTTAGGCCAAGAAAATACTGAAAGCAAATCAGATTGTGCAGCGCTGTGAATGAGGAGTTGCTAGTTCTTTCAATGACTGCCAGATGTCAAATAGCAAAATGCCTCTCCTTCCACAAAAGTAACAATAGCTGGCTAATAGTAATTCAGTCTTGAAGGTTTAGGATTTCTGTCAGAGATGTATTTCAGCACACATTTGATATCGCCTGGGGGAGAAGGTGCAAACATGGGTGTAATGTAGTTTACCCTGTAATCAGAGGAGGAGGAACAAAAACCTGTGAATTTTAGGACACTAGGCCTCCATTTAACAAGAATTAAGAACAACTACCAACAGTAGTTTTCTTCTCTTGAAGAAGAAATAGTAGTTTCTGACACTGGTTAAAAATCATGGCCTGTCTAAGAGCACATATTTGCCTTTAAGAAATTCTTTTATTCTAAGAGGAATCATGGCTGAACAAAACGTGATTTACTTCTACATACACATGCAGATACCTATGCTTCTGTATGCAAAAATCACATCCATTTAGATTCCTTTTTTAATTTCTATACTTATTGGGTTTTATATCACATGTAGTTACATTAAAAATTAAGTCCAGTTGTGTACATCTCCTATGAAGTCTAAACCCACCGTGTTTATGAGTTGTGATGTACACAGACTTTTATCAGAAATGTTTCCTTAAATTTGATGTAAAATATTCAATGCAGTTAAACTGTGAGAGTTTATGATTTAGAAGTCTTCATTGTGATGATGCTTAATCATTACAGATTCTACTAAAAGAAGTCACGTTGCACTGTTCATTAGTGTATTTCGAATAAGTCCATACACCAGTGGATAAGGAAAGCAGTCCAAATGTCTAAGTTGTTTACATTTCAAAAGACTTTAGAGAAGTTTAATCACAGGAGACCAGAAAAAAAAAATAAATGAAGTCAGAGAGTCAAAATATAGTAATTTATCAGAAGAATGTGTGAGGTAAAAATTAGAGTAGTAAGAATAAACAGTTGGCTTTCATTTTGGAAGAATACTAAAAGCAAACTGTCATAAGATTTTGTGCTAGGAATAGAGCTTATCTGGAAAAGAAGGTCTGGAGAGGCTTGGAGCAGGCTGGAGTTAAAACTACATCAAATCACTTTCTTTCTTCTACTGGAGTCGGTTTACATGCAAAAAAATTAATTTGTTTAGTCTGTCAAACAATTATTTGACAAATTTCATAGTTTTTACCCTTAAGTGGTGGTTCTTGATGAAGGAAGTTGCAAGAGGTTTTATTAAATGTCTTAGAAATAATTGAAAAATTGAGGACTGCAATCAGCAAGGACCTGTATAAGGCTCTTACTAAAATATGCTGCATGTATTGTCCAACACTGCGTGCTGGTATTCTAGGAATGTTAGTTAAACATAAGAATGCATTGGACATAAGTGAATATGTTGTATCTGTGAATTGGAAAATATCTATATGTATTTTAAGCTAATTTTTAAAAAAGAGAGAAGATTGAGATAGATGTTTCTAAGCATATACACAACTTTTCTTAATTCTGCTTTTTTAATTATTTGCCAAGCCTGAATTACAAAAACAGGCTTATTTCTTTCCTGCTTGTTGTAATGCCTTAGTGGTTCTTCAGCCACCTACAAAGAACTGCATGCTGTGATGATTTATGGATGCCGCCTTTGGGCCCTTCAGAAACGTATCTTGTTCTGCGATGAGTTCTTTTTAAATTGTCCAAAACTGTTACACAGATTTTGGGCTATTGAGGCTTCCAGTAAAGTATTAAAATCTAGGGACAGAATTAAATCTATCCCCTCATTTATAGAACAGGAAGCTTTGCTAAGGTTTGAAAATGACTGCTGGGATATCTGCTCATTTTATATACAAGCTATAAAAGATACTTGTATTAATTTATTGCTAATGTATGGTGTATGTATAATGTTACTTCATGCTCCCCATAAGCAGCAGTTTGGGGGGCAACTTAGAGGACTGTGATTCTTGCATGAGAATGTAAGAGTTGAGAGAAGCTGAACCTTCCTCATCCCTTGCATAAAAGGACAGGGAAAATGTGGTCCCTTAAGATGGCAATCTTCTTATAGTGTCAGACAGATGTGCTGCAAACACTTTTTAAAAAAATGCTATCTCCTGTTCCAGCAAGTCTGTAAATTGAAGCGAACAGAACATAACTGGGGATGGTAGTGATGCAAGCGGGAGGAGTTGATCTCTGTTGTGGTACGCTGTGAAAGAAGCTATTTTGGCTGAAAGGAGCTACAACCTGGAGGAATGAGATAGGTATAAAAAAGAAAGACTACTGTGGTGGTTGTAAGTGGCAATCATCTCACACTGACATGGTGAGTCAAGTGAGACCTGAGACTATGGAGGATAATTGTAGGGTGCCAAAAATCATACTCCTACTTCTGTATTTTTCCAGCATCTAGTTTCTGCTTTCTGTTCCTCCTTCTCCTACACTTCTACCGTGCAGGCTTCACTTTATTTCGTACTTGCACAGTAACAAGTTACTGTCACATGTTTTACCAGCACAGTAATACAATTCAAAATAAATTAGCCTTTTAAAGCATCCTCTAATATTCTTATTTCCATTTTATGGTAAAGAAATTGTGCTTTGGTGTAAAGTCTGTGCAGGCAGATTCAGGGTGTATGCAGGTGAAGCCAGGAGCAGCCAGAGGAGCAAGCTGGCTGTTTTGTTGGGTAAGAGCTAGGAAGGGACATTCCCTCAGATGGGACTTGGCTGTGGTTTGCATCAATGGAGGACATGTGGTTTGACAGCCACGTGGGGTTCCCCTGCATTGGTGGACTGTGTATTTCATGCATTTTTTTGCCTGGCTCTTCCATATGCCTGGTTGCATCCTGCTTGTTTCTGCTGCTTGATTCTCTCACTTGGAGGCTGGAGTGACCTCTCTTTGACTTAAGATCAGACCCTTCTCCTTTCTCGCACGTTAGGTACCACATCTCACTGTGATGTGGCATCTGTCTCCAGCCCTGCCATTTACTTTAGTGTTGGTTTTGTTTCATTTCAGGAAATTGAAAATAGACAAGGGTCAATTGTAGGACAGTGCAGTGTTGGTAGAAAATGACAGCTTAGTTCAGTGGTCCAAATACTGTCCTCTCTGTTGTGTATTAAGTTGTTGCTCTCTGAAAGAGGATATTACTCTGGGGAAATCCTTTGCAGAGCCTTCTGCATTGTTAGCACGTGTCTCGAGCACTGCTAAACCTTCTTTCCTTTCCTCTTCCTTTTCCTTTTCCTCTTCCTCTTCCTTTTCCTTTTCCTTTTCCTTTTCCTTTTCTTTTTCCTTTTCCTTTCCTTTCTTCTTTTGATATTGAAATTTCTGAAGAGAATTTTTCTATTGGCTTTGCTTTGCTCTGTGTGTGTGTGTGTGTGTGTGTGTGTGTGTGTAAGTGACAGGGAAGAGGGAGAGTTAGCTGGTTCCATTTACTTATCTTCATCTTTCAGCGCAACTTGTCACTTTTTCAGTGATGCTTTTAGCAGGGACTAATCTGTACAATGTCCGTAAGACATGCCATACTTTGGAACAGCATTTCAGTAACGTAGTTCAAAAGTAACATACCCAGAGCTTAGCCATGTAGTGTTTCAGCAGCTGCACTTAATTTTGCCAGTGTTAGCCACAAGTGCGACCATTTACATTCCAACCCATATTATGGCAGAGCTGATAGCTATGGAATACATCCGTCTTCTTTAATTTCTATTTTTTTTTACTCCAGAGGCAAAGCTCTTTTAGGTTGCTAAAAAGCAATCTTTTTTTCCTGTGATATTCAGTCTTCAAGCAAACTATTTATACATCAGTCAAAAATCTATTTTGCTCTCTCTTTCTCTCTCTCTCTCTCTCTGTCAACAATAGCACATCAGCACCAAGTTACCTTCAGGAAGGTCAATGAAAAAAAGAAAGAAAACCTGTAATTTAAACAGATGTGTCTGAAAGACACCTGTGTATTCTATTTATTGACATAGTCAATCACTCCACGGTTTTTCTGTGTTCAGTAGTTGAGCAGACAGATATGCAAAATACACTCAGTTATTGTATTATCAACTCTTGATGTCAAGTCACAGCACTGGTTCCTTCTAAAGCTTTAATATTTTACTGGCATTTTTGGTCATGTGGTTTGAGTGTGAGGCTGCAGTTTAGGAGCTCTGGTTTGATTCTTAGTTCTGTTAGAAGCTCTTCATGGCATTGTGGGAAACATTTTTTATACCCTCAGTGGTCAATTCCAAATCATAAAGTGATGATAACAAGGCTTTCTTTTTTTCATTGTGTGTGCACTTCTCGTCCATTTATACTCTAGACACCATTTCTCCCAGTAGATGCTTATATTTTTACAGACTCAAGGATGTCTCAACAAAAACACATATATAGTATACATATATAGTTTGTATTTATTCACTAGAATGGAACTTAAATACTATTGTATGTGTTATATATGAAAAAGAAATATTAATGTGTAAAAATTTTCGAGTGATAAAGTTAACTTTCACAATAACTTGTATGAATCATTTAAAAATTGCTAGTGTCATAGCTGCCACTCTATGCATTTTTAAATAGCAAAAGTAAGATATTATTACATGTAAATCAAAGAGAGCTACGTTGTGTAGAGTGGCATTTAAATTCACATAAAATGATTCATGCTTCTTGTTCTATGCCCCTGGTAGTTTAAAAATCTCTTTATATGTACTTGCCTTCCATAAGTATTTTGATGCTGGAGAGCTATTTTCAATAATTACCATTCATTTCCGTAGAATGAGAAGTTAGTGTATATGAAAGATCACTCCTTACTGGTTTTAAGCTCCCTTGACAGTTTTAGTTACTAGAAGTTAATTGAACAAGAAAAAATGAGGATAAAATTTGGTTTATCAGATTGAATTCTGTTAACGTGGCTGCTTGTTTTGTAAGGAAAGGCAACAATAGGTGAGTCCATCCTATCACCACCTGCTTATTTTTAAGGACTGGATCAAAGGGACAGGGAGGATGCTTGGTTACTCCTGAGTGCCTGTTGTTTGCACTTAGGTCTGCAATCTTTTTGTAGCTAATTGCATTATTGGAACCGCTACCTGACTGCAGTCTCAAGCTGACTGAAGTGCTAAATTACATCAGAATTGTGTTCTCTTCCTCATAAAAAGAGACCCGTGGAAGGAACGTTTTTTTAGGTTTCCTGTCTTGTGTTACATAGGCATTGATGAGAACATCTGAGACAAATGTGAAGGTTTCTTCTGCCTTGCAAAAACATTCTAGTTATGTAATGCTTCTGCATGCTGATGGAGGTGGTGAGACAACCAGTAAGCATCTTCTCTAACAAGCCCTCTGTGAAAATCTCCAGACCTCTCCATATTTAAGCTTTTGCTGGGGCTAAGTGATTCAAAAGACAGACTAAAAATCGAAATAATTTCTGTTTGTTGTTGTTGTTGTTGTTGTTTATTTCGTCTTATTCCTTTCCCTTCTCCTTTTATTTACAAAATAGAAAAAGGAGGGGATGATGCAAGATCTGTGTATGTTGGTGAGTGGAATAGATATTTCTTTTAAAAAGCTTCTTAAGGAATGGACATTTATCTCAAAAACATTCAATTAAGGATATATTTCTATGTGAGAATTTTCATTTTAAGACAGTGAAGGCAAAAACTACATTCCAATATTAAAATGATGTTCACGTAATTTTTTGCTTGGCTGAGTTCTAAGGCTGATATGATCTTCTGTACTGCCCAGGGGATTTGGCTGCTCAGATCATCACGAAAATCTTAATCTTCTTCTCCATATTGATTGGAGGAGTCATTATATTCAATTCTGTCTTAGGTTGTTATCTACCATGCTCAGTGTTGAGTGACAAGAAGTAAACGATAATGTGTTCACCTAAGGACTGTAAGACAAATGTTTTAGATTTTCTGTGGACTTCTGTTAAATAACACTGTAGTCATATTATGCTGAATAAGCATGGATTTTGCACCAAAAAAGGAATTTGAATTATTGACACATACTGGTTCTTAAAACTCAGAAGATGGTAATTTTTCAACATGATTCTTGAGATAAGTACATTTTCTTGAAATCTTTCTAGAAACACTAAATTTCTAAGTACTCTAATTTGACATTACAGTCAGTATTGTTCTTTTTGCATTTCAAAATGGCTACCACTGTGTATTGAATTTTACCATCATGCACATAAAAAAGGCCTATCCCTTATTTTTCAAATGACTACCTGTTCTTACTGATTTTGCTTATAAGATACAGGAATGTGATTTCAACAGAAATCTCTTGCTTTGACACAGATGTTTCTAAATATTTTAATTACTTGGCACAACACAGTTCTGCTAGTTCCATTTAGACCTTCAAGTTAAGCTCCGTTCTTGACCATAGGAGGATAGAGTTTGTCACCTAGGAGTCCATTCACCAGCCATCAGCAGCCTGGACTGTGAGTGTAGGCCTCTACAATGTGCTACAAAAAGGCCTTAGCCTTGTGCATGTGGACAGCACGGCTTTCTTGTGCTTAGAGAAGTGCTCAACAGAATTTTCACCTGTATCATTTCAGACAGGCCAGAGATGGAAAAACTGTCAATTTGCTTGTTTTCATAAGTCACCTATTTTTGGATATCTTTAACAAGAATGTGTTTCTTATACATTTACAGCATGTGGTATTGCTTTGAGTGTGACATACTATTACTTGCTTATCTCGGTGAGGTTCAGGGGACTTCTAAACTTGAGAGCAAAATTACATCAGTTGTTGTAATAGAAAAACAGCTGTTTGTTCTGAAACAGAGTTGATATGAGTGCATATCAAAATAATCAGTACGATCTTAAACTATGAATAATAATGTAATACCCTAATAAAACTTGTAATGCTGGGTAGACTGGGAACAATTATCTTCTTTTTCTATTTGTCTTGGATGCTAAAAGAAAATAGAAATACAGTGTTATAAACTTCACAGATGATCAAGCCTCTTGAACTGTCAGATTCCTTTAATAAAACGTAACTCAAGAAGATATTTTTCAGTTCAACTGTCATATTCAAATACCAATACATTCTCAGTGATTATGTTTCATAGACCTCTATTTCATCTCCTATAAATACAGATAAATTCCCCTCAACTTTATGAGGCTAACAAAGGTGACTCCAGTGAAAACATTTGAAGCGTGCTTTCACCTCCCCCCCACCTCTTAGTGTCGTGATTCAAACTGAAGATAAAGAGGGCTTTCAAAGGCTTATTTTTTAATAAATGGTCTCAGAGGAACAAAGAACCATGAATTTGCTTGTAAGATACAGTAGCTTCATGACTGAGAGCGGAAGAGCAGAAAGATTCACATTCCCTTGTTGCTCCAGTAGCTCTTTTCAAGATGTTTCCCATTTGACCTTTGCCACAAAGAGGAGATCTGTCCAGAATCTCTGAAAAAGAAGTCAGGCAAGATCATGCAGAGATGTCTTAATACTTCCTTTGCACAAAACTCTTTTCATATCTACCTAAAAGCAGTGGACCGCAGCAAATAACTTGTGGATAGGACCACTCAAGGCCAAATGGCCTGAAGGGGCACCATTTAGAATGACCTTTTAACATCCTTTGACAGTAATCCTTACAAGTGAAGTCAATTGTCTTATAAGTCTATCCTTGACTAGCAAGTAAATATCAGTGAATGTTTCAATTGCAACTTAATCTAATTTGTCTGCAGAAATGATGCAGAGTAACTGTTAGATTTTTAACTCATATTTTCTGAGGTCCTGGAAGCTTTTACACTGAGACAGAAGACTTGCTTATCTATTTTATGCTAACAATCAAGAGCGGAAACTAAACCTCACTACAAAATTGTGCTCATATTTTCAGTTGCTTTTCTGTAATTGTATGGTTCTGGTAGAAACTGCCATTTTCTAAAAAATAGTATAGGAAAGTAAGAAAATTCACTAACATCTAGTTTTGGAGTTGTATTCATTTTTCAAATAGTTTTGGAAGTCTTTATTTTTAAATATGCTGGGTTTTTTGGACAAAGTACACTGCAGAAACGTTGCAGTTCTTGCCAGCAGAGTGTCTGTGTTTTGAGTATGTGATAAAAGTGTCAAGACCAACTGAAAGGTCTAAGTAAGGTAAATAAGATGACCAACCCAAGAAAATCAAGTGGGAAGGAGGCAGACTTTTCACATTAACTGACAGGATAAGGGAGAATGGCTTTAAACTAAAGGAGGGTAGATTTAGGTTAGATGTTAGATGGAAATTTTTTACTCAGAGGGTGGTGACACCCTGGAAAATGTTGCCCGGAGAGCTTGTGGATGCTCCGTCCCTGGAGGCATTCAAAGCCTGGTTGGATGGAGCTCTGGGCAGCCTGTGGTTGGCAACCGTGCTTATGGCACGGGGATTGGAGCTAGACAATCTGTAAGGTCCCGTCCAACCTAAGCCATTCTTTGATTCTATGTTACGATACGAAAGACCATTAGGAACCAGGCAACTAAAGGGCTTAGGAGACTGTAAAAGGTAAGACTTCTAATTAGCTATTAAAGCCATACCATCAGAAAGACTTAGGAAGTAGACTTGTGAAGTGCCTAAGAAGGGTTCTTTATAGGGATTTTATTGTAGATTCTGGAACTGATGAGAATAGAAAGGGAGCTGTTAAGAGTGACATTTCTGAGGGATGTCCATCTTTCTCCTGACATTCACCATGCAGTTAGATAAGAGGAAATGGTACAGTATAGTAGCTTTTAATATAGGCTACAATATAGTAGCCTTTTTAAAAAGGCTTTTGCATGCTGATCTATTTGCCAATCAAAACAGAACTGTGTGGTTGATTTGGCCAAAACCTAAGACAACCTAGAATCAGAATATTTGACCCTACGAAACGCTCGTTTTACATGTACTGATGTGTATTTGAGTATGTCACAACATGCTTGCAACAATTCCATCAGCATTACTTTCTGAGTTAATTCTGTTAATGATTTATTCATTATTATTGATTCAGTATGGTTTTGGTTGCAGCAGTACTTAGATATCTACTTCTGCTAAGGAATTAATACTGTGAATTATATAAAAGCACATGTATGAAGCTCCTAATAATTCCGAGCATCTTTGCTATATGTGTAGCGTGTTCCTTAGTAACTGACAATTGCCATCAGTGACAGCTCTACCATGGATTTTACTGGCAGCATGGTTGGATCTTATCACAGTTGGATTGCTGAACGAATTCAGCAATAGCCTAGTTGGTCAGCATAATGGAATATGGTTTTGTTTGTTTTGTTTTGTTTGTTTTTCCTGTGGGAATAGTATCAAGTTTCAATACTGGAAACTAGCTGATTTTAGATATGTTGTATACAGTCTAGGTTTCTTAGGAAAGAGGAAATGACAGCTGGGCCAAGCCAGTCTTTGCCGGGTGAGTGACTTTGAATCAGGCAACTTTGTAGTTGTTTAGGAGAAGAGTCCTGATTAAACACCGAAACAAACACCTGCATTCCTCAGTTATATTCACATTGAATGTATGCATATGCCTCCTGTTTCTATAATAAGTAGAATCAGCCAGGGATCGCAGCATCCCTCTATTCTGAGGAAGCCAGATTACAATCTGATATGTGCAGCTTGGACATCTCCCTAATTTGAAACAGAACCACTACCACTCTGTGAATGTTTTGAAAATAATTGAGGTCTGACCAAAAGCATTTAGTGGCTTATATGAAATTCATTTATTTCCTTTTCATTTTTGTATGGCAGCATTCTGACTCCCTGGTTTATGAATGGAAAGTATGTTGAGAACAAGTGGTTTTCTTGATACTGGCTAATGATGGCTGTTCAGTATCAGACTTTCCACTGAGACATAGAAAATTTCCAATTCTTAATTCCTGCCATCATAAAATTGGAGTATCCCCAAATTAATAGTAATATTTATGGTCTTTCAACTCAAATTTATCTAATTCATTTTTATTTGTACAGAGTTGAACTGAATGTTACTGAAAAGAAATCCCAATTATATGTTTCTTTGAGATGCTAGCTGGCTGCATTATTACCGGTTTTATGAGGAACAAAGTATTACAGAATTATGACATATTGCTGCTTTATTTTGTATATTTCTTGTTAAGCATTTGGAAAGCTTTGCCTGTTTTGTAAGACATCCGTGGGGTGGAACTCTAAACCTTGGTTAAACTTACAGTCAGTGCCAAACTGCTCCGCTCATTAGCATCACTTATTTTTGGTTTGTAAGTGTCTATTTACATAGTAATAGACCTAACATACACTAACAGAAGCTCAAACCTTTTGTTACCAATTCATTTAAAATCCAGAGGTAATAAAAGGGCTGGTCCATGACAGAAATCATGAAAACCTCATGTACAAGACTGTAAAGATCAGAATTCCTGTCACTAATGGTCAGTTGACTTATCTGATGTTTTTTTCTCTGTTCACATTTGCTTTAGGCAAAGAAACTACTTTTATGAACACAGCAAGACCAAAGATACTTCTTTAATTAGTCTAACCGAAGAAAAAAAAAATCAATAATAGCTGAGCTGGTATTAGAATTTATGTCAAAGAAGGGTGAAAGGTAGCATAAAAAAGTGTTGCTGTTAGAATCACTCTGCAATTTTAGTGAGTAAATTCATCAAATCTCGCATTGATGCTGAAAAATTTGGTAAGCCAAATGTGAAGTCAGGAAAGTTAGGAATTACTGTTACGTTTTGAAGGGCCGTAACTGTTTGGAAGTCTTGAAGGCAATGGACCAGTGTCTGACTGAAGGGAACGGTCATCTGGCACATTACTGATGTACATTCTTCAAAACAGAAAGCATTCCTGACTTCATTGTATCTACTTTTCTAGCAGACAAAACAATAATTTTTGGATGCTATGTTGCTCATGAAACTCAACTCTGACTAAGCTCTAGCTGAGCTTTTGAGTCAGGAGAACCAAGCATCTTAAATTCTGAAGTGAAGGCTTCTATCTGGCCAGTTCAAGGGCACTGAGCACTGGACTTAAAACACTACTTCTTTGCCAGCTCATCCACATGAGTTTGCTTTCATGCTTGTATGATGTGCTGTGAACAGAAAGCAACACACATCTGTGTGTTCTAAATAAAAGCCTTCTGTAGATGGATCATTCCCTAAGTGATCTAGCTGTTTAATTAGGGGCTGGGGAACAGAGCTCATGTTTGAGGGATCAGGAATATTTTCACAGGTCACTGACTCTACGTTTGTAAGTAGCTGAGACTGATGCAGTGTGTGTATCAAAGAGAGCGAGGGCAGACAGTGACAAAGGTGGAGCTGATAGAATTTTTCCGTGGTGTTTGAGTATGAACTGCATTTCATGAATGATGTTTTTAGTTTCCATATGTGTACAGCTCTAAGAAATGAAGACACAAGCAGACTTCACTGTTAAAGACAAGCTGTCAATGTAGTTCAGCCCTTCTCCTCAGGAAGGATCTGGTCCAATATGAACCCTGAATATTACAACAAAACACTCACTGAAAGATGGGGGAGAAAAGAGAATTGCAGCCAAGTAGGTATTTCCAAGTAAGGAAGGCTCATTTTGCAAAGCCTAATGAGAGCTAAGAAACCATGCCTCTGGGATCCGTCCAGATTCCACGAAAAAGCCAGAGAGGGACTGATGAAAGCTAATAATGCTCCATGGTTGTAATCTCAAATTCCTCACTCACATTTGTGTTCATCCTAGGCTTGCAGTCATTAGTGGAGAAGTGGTTTTTGCCCTGCAGCACAGTGCCAGCACCAGCTTCAGCTGCTGTTGCTGTTGGCCACTGTGTGCCATTAAAAACGGTTTGTTATTACAAACATGGTCCTTTTCATTAAAATATTTTTTCTGGCTCTCGGACATTTTTTACACTGGCATGTTTGAAAAATCACTTTATAGTTTCTCTTATGAAGAGACGTCTTACTTTTTTACTCTGCAGAGCCTTTCTGATGGACATCTTGCTGACTTAACCCCACCCTAGTATGTGAAGTGCAGTTGGGCAGTATAGGAAATAACAATATGCTGGCATTAGTCAACTAAGCTTGAGGGAAGATGCAAATGTGGCTGATTTTGTTTCTTAGAAATAAAAATCACCAAGACTGACGCTGATACTTAGTGGAAGGCGTATCAGAAAAACCCTCTCTCAAGGCATAACTCTCATTCATGTCAGGTAAACTCCCACATTCAGCCAGGGAATTAAGTTTTGCTGTCAAATCTCCTGCCTATTAGTTTCTGACAGATTTTTGGCATATACTTCAGCCTAACAAGATTGATCCTGCACAACTTAAATCAATGGAGACCTTGTGACTTGAAAAGGATGGAGGGTCATTTCATAGAGTCTGTAATATGAACTACTTGGGTGCTAAATCCTTGACAACTTGTTGTGGTTCACGTAGATTTTTCAAAGTTATTTGGAAACCTTGAAGAGCCCTTAATATCCCCATCATTTCCTCCCACTTTGGAAACAGGCTGGGCAAGGGTGAAAAAAACCAAGGAATAACCGGGAGTTAAAATTGTAAATAAGTAAGGTGTTCTATCCTGTGTACTGCTGGTGTAGGTAAAGTGCATAATCTAAGAATTTGCCTATGGAATACCACTGTGCTGGCCTATTAATGGCTCCAGTTCAGGTGGAATCCACAGGCAGTTCATGGCAAGTTAGTACAAATTACTGTTTAAAACCACGGATTCCTTTAGGCTGCTGTGATAAAAAAAAAAAAAATAAATGCCAGTGATCAGTGCCATACATGATTTTTTTTTTTTACTTGGTTTTCTTTTCTTTGAAGAACCCCCAAAAGTAGATCAATTAATAAGAAAATAATAGCAATTTATTTTTTTTTCCCAAAAATTTGGTGACCCAGGGAATCATCTCTTTGCTGTGTTCAGCTTACTTTTGTGATTGCATAGGAGAATAGATTTCTTGATGTAGCATTACAAAAACAATCAGGAAAGACTTATGTGAGTGTTATCAAAGGGATAATAGCACACTTCTCGCTTCAGGGATTGTGTTAGTACACTTAGAACAGAAATGTCTTGGGGAAAGGAGGATGGAATGCGGGTCCAGCTTCAGTTGTCCATGCATTCACCAACACAGGCATGGCGTTAGGCTGGTAACTAAAATTCCTCTCTCAGATTTTCACTTCTTTTGTAAAACTAACTGAGGACTACAAGATCTCTCTTGGGTTCATCATTTTAAATTTTGTATTCTTACTCATCTTTTCCAAGCTAGACTGCCAAAAGCCCTAGTAGGGGCAGAGGGGCATTTTCTTTTGCTTTGAATATCTTCAAAATTTCCATATTCTTAACCTTTATTTTTTCCCTCTTCATTGTCTTATTTCACTAGCACCTTGCTCATTCCTCTTTTTTTCTCAGAGAAAGAATATGTTTCAGATCTTTCACTGGCAGTTGTTTTGGGGGGTTCTCTTTCTTAGTCTCCTTTTCACTGTTTGCCTGTGTAAAGGTATAACCTTTTCTTGCAGCTGGACTGGTGTGCTCTCACAGGTCAGCTGAGGCTCATGTAGGAGAGATACATGTAGGAAGGTCTGGTTAGCTATTTACTGAGCCTGTGTAAGAGCTGCAGCTGTAGTTCACTGCTCTAGGGCACGGCAGCAGAGCAGAAAGGTTGGGATGAGCTAATACCTATTACATCTCCAACTGTCGGAGAATGTAGGTGGCCTGTAGTTGGGTGGATTGAGCTCATGATGAGTCCTCACCTTTCTTGCTCCTCTTATCTGTTCTGCAGTTCTCAAACCTGTCTGGCAATCTTCTTCCCCAACTGTTTCCTCAAATTGGGAAATACTATTTGCCAACCAGTATAATAATACCAAATGTTTTCCTGCAATGCAGTTCTCAGTGGAAATGACCATTTTGCTTTGGTAGATTGCCATTAGTCACAAAGATCTAGTTTTATAAAAATAGGTTACTGTTCTTGTTGTTGCATAGCTGAAATGATGCAAATGGCACAGTTCAATGTTCAGGATGAGAACTTGTGCAATGCTGAGTGAGGCAATGGTAAATCCATTGAAATGCTTGGGCCTATCTTTTGACAACTCGCTCTAACATGTTGTAGGGAGGCCTGGATAGGGCTATTTGTGTAAACCAGCATAACTTCACTCCTCTCGGCTTTTCAATATGGTTGCTAAAATTCAAAATCAAAATGTAGCTGCTTTCACTCTCAGCACATAGATAAGTGACTTCCTGAATGACAGAGTGGTATTGATTCCAGAAAGTACAAATTCCCTCAAAGAAGGAAAAAAAAATCTAGTGTGAAGTGTGGGAGATAAATGTAAAACATTGTCTGGTTGTATTTGTCGGTTTAATTATACTTTTTTTCATTCCCTGTCACTGAACATGTTGCTGTGGAATCAAGAGCCTAATCTCAGTTTTGCTTCCATGGTGGTACTCTAGTATCTGAAAGAACCATATAACTTAATTTTAAATAATGTGTGTCTTGGTCTTTCATATTATGACCATCAGTAAAAGTGCTTAAATCTCAACCAGGAGGAAAACTATGCGTTCATCTTCCTGGAGTTGGGGGAGTTTTCTTTATTCTGAGGTACCTTAGAGAAAGGTGGGAGGCTGTATTCAGAAGTATCTGTCATATCTTGCAATTTCTTTTCACGGACCATAATCATTTCTTATTTTACAGCGACCTATTGTCCTGTATTTCAGTTCTACAGAGCAGATTTTGTTTCAGCAGTTTAACACGGTTTAATTTTAATCAAAGATTGCTGAGTTTGGGGAAGGGGAGAGGAGGAAATTCACTTATTTATTTTGGTCCAGTTAATTTAGATGAGATGTTTTATGAGTAGAAATGCAGAAAAGAGCTCAAGAAATTTGTTAGTGGCTCCATTATCCTAACTTGTAAGATGGTGAGGGTTACAGCTGGCTTGAAGCAGTAGAAATGGCCATGATTAAATGCTCCTACTGCTGTACAGCTAAGTGGGTGGGAAGGATTTTGTTTCCTCTTGACCTTTGATGACTTCCATTTGTGTAAAGCTGGTAACTAAGACTTCGAATGGAGAACCACATTTGTTCTTAGTACAGCTACATATATTTTCTCATAAAAAAGATGAATGGTGCATTCCAACCTAAGTCTTACATAGCATTTGACTTTTAAATTGGGGTAGTGACTGTAGGAGTTGAATAGTTCTATCACGGGCTGTTCTTCACCCTGGTCCCTCTGTGTGGAGTAAATATTTCTAACGGGTCTACAGTCTTCCCTAAAGGTGACCCCTCAATTTCAAACATTTTAATTAATCAGTTTGGAAACATTTCCAGGTTGCAGAGAGAGCTAATTCACACATTTGAAGGCTGTAGACAATTTTTCACTGTTTTCTAGGAAAAACATTGCTGTCTTTAAGAGATTCACATTGAATTTACTTCCTGCACTTTAATGATGGCCTCTTCACATCCCTGGACTTACTGTTTCAGAAGGTTTCTTTTAAGAAAGTTCTTTCTGTAAATTAATGTACTACAGATTTATTCTTCATTATGTCTACATTTGATATATACAGTATTAAGTTTGTATTCACTTAGCAAAGCATTTACTCCATTATCATGTAATCATTTCCAGTCCAAATACAGAATCTAGAGATTAACGTACTATAAATCTCTTCTTGCTGCAGTTTTATTGCTATATTAGTTATTAAGTTATGTTTGCATGGAACTTCCACAACTGTTTATGTTTTAAAGCGAGTCTTTTAAATGGGTAAGACTGAAAAACTGAAGATTATAATGCACAGTATCTTTACAATTGGTAAAATATTACCATTCATATTTAGAAAAAGAAAGTTTCCATTATCACAGATGCTTTTCCTTTTTTTTTTTTTTTTCCTTGAATGGTGATGGAATTTTTTCAAAGGCTACTAAAAGCACGAATTGGAATAAGTGGCAAAATACTGTATTTCTTTTCAGCCCTTTCTTTTACTAGCTCATGAAAGGAAACTATCTCACTCTTGCAAATTTTTTTTCTATTCAGAGGCCTGAACTCTTTCACAGCAAGGAAACTATATGGAGGATAAATAGCTAAGGTTACCCCTTAGCTCCTAGAGAAGCTTATTCAAATCCAACTGGAGATGGTTAGTTGCTCAACACGGAACATAAGTACTTACAGCAGCTTAAGACAAGGCACAAAAGTGTTTTAGGATTCAGTTAGACATAGGTTCACTGTAGCTGGATCATCCATGAGGTCATTATTTTCTCTGTGAGGCAGAATGCTGTTAACTGAGAGTCCCTGCTGATATCTGCTCCACTTATGTATCCTGATATATTTGTGATACTTGAGGAAGGAAAATTGCTAGTTTTATTCCAATCTGTATGGAAAGCTCAGAAATCGAGAAGAAGAAAAGGAATAGGTTATTTTTCAGTATTATCATCTCTCTATCCAAAAAGTTGTCTTCTGCTTCAGCAGCTTCAAGACTGTTAGAAGGAATGCCGGTCATTGATCTCTAATCACTAGATTTTATATTCAAAATGGCAGTAATTTTGATAAATAACAGAGTAGCTCATTCTGTGCTAGATGAAGAATTTAACGTGGATTTAAGAATAAACATACAGTACGAAATGCTATATATGTACTTCTGTTTAACCATACAGATCCTGATGGTGGCATAGGGGCAAATGGTTCTGATTGGTTGGTTGACTCTTCTTTTGAGTTCTCCAGTCTTAGCTACTGCTGTATATCCCTACTTGCTATTAAGAGCTAAGCAAATCTTTCTAAGTATGCCATGTGTTTTGTCATGATAAAATATATATATTCTACACAATATTTGTGTTACTTTATTAGAACTGTGTGTAATTTTATTGTACAAAATGAATTTCTAACCACTTAAAATATGAACTGAGCACAAGAATATTGGGTTGGTCAAGAAAAGAGAATTTACATTCTCTGCCTCCCTTCGTGTCAGTCATTCCCATCCCTTTTTTCCTCAGTTATTAAAATGCACAAAGCCAATTCTGCCAGCCCTCTTATCCCCTGCCACATTGAATCAGCATTTCCACACAGGGTGTTTCCTCTGAGCTTGGAGCTGTCACAGACGGACTGAAAAAGCTGCTTTCTGGTGATTCAGTGCAGCAGGGGACAGATGCTCAAATGGCAGCAGCAGTGCACAATTAACATAGGCTAAAAGAGCATAAAGGAAATTGTAGGGCAGAGTGAAAAGCTGCAGAACTCGTAGCTGTAACTCACACAGGGCTTTCCAGTTCTCCTTGCAGTAAGGTGAAAAGGCAAGTTAATAAAGCTCTGAATATTTTTGTATGTCAAACTATCGCTCTGTTTTTATGTAGAAATATGAAATAACGGTGAACCAAGAAAAATATTCTTAGGGAGAATCTATGGAACCAGATGATGAATTGTCCTGGTTTTGCCATTCTTTAGAAAAGATTTACAAAATGCTCACAACCTCAGTTTTCTTGATCAGTTTAATACTTTAGAAAATAAAAATGTTCTCAAGTGATCTTTACTGAGAAGTCAGTTTTGCTGTGAGTTCCCTTGTACTGCCAAGCTAATCAATAGCTGTGACTGATTGCTATAACTGCTCCATAAGATATGGGACTGAACCATGTAGAGTATTTCAAAACATTGCTTAGCATCTCCCAGGAGGGGAGCAGGCCTTCCACTTAGACAAGATGATCTTGTTCCAAGCTTTGCTTACTGCTATGCTTTCATAGTGCTGCCTCTCTGGGCATGGAAACATCACACTATCTACTGTATCATACTGCCCCTCCTCCTCCTCCAGCCCTGCAAGAATCACTGCAACATCCACATGCTTGCCTGTTAAAGTAAATAGTGCTAATGATCTCCCCAGCATACTCTGCAGACTTTGGAACTTCTCCCTTTTCAAGGTCACAACTCTGCTTGAGGTTGATAAATTCATGAATTAATAATGTTTAGCACTTTTCATCCATGACTGTCAAAGGTGAGAAACCATTGTTATTCCCATTTTTATCAAGGAGGAAACTGAGCCGTAGAACTCCCATACAAAATCACATCGGAAGCAAACAATAGATCCAGGAAATGGTGATTCCTGTCACTCAGCCTGCATCTCAGCCACTGCATCCCACTGTGTCACAGTGCACTTTGCACAACAGTAAAGTCTTATTAAAGTTGAGATTTAAGTCCCACAAGAGTCAGGAAATTAAACTCAGCCACACAGTGTGCTCACTGCACATTTTTACTGGACTTAGCTTATGCATTACCAAGTGGTTATCCTTTTTCCAAAGGGCAACTTTCAGAGGACCTCGTACTAGTAACTGATGCATATCTTATCATTTACTGTAAGTCTTGTTTATTTTACACTATAACTGCAAACAAAGCTACATAAACTTCATTACTCTAAGTTCTGTGATTGTTCTAATCAGAAACACTGTTGTTTTGGCTTTCCAAAAAGGAATTCAGGAAAATGTCATTCAGTACAAATAAATGTCTGTGTCACTTTACTGGGGTAGTCCAAAGATGACTCGGACGCTTCCATGCTCTTCTGGAAGATGAGAGTATCACCCAGGGTGAGGACCATCCCCTTCTGGAAACAGTCTCTGGCCATGCTTGATTTTGACATCCCTCACAAAAACCTTTATTTGACACCCATTCGACAAGGATGTTCTGTCTTTTCCAGTACCAGTCTGATTTTCCCAAAGGATCTCTTGACTGTCTATTATAATTTTTGTTTCACTCTCAAGACATTTCTTAAAATGAGTACTTGTAAAAAGCTCCCCTATTCAGGTAAGCACTCCAGAAAATCCTCTAGATGTTAAGAGGAGGTGCTGAGGAAACACTGAGAGCTGTCAGAGTAATGCTTTTCTCTCCCATACAACTCTGTGAGTTACTCTTGAGAAACTCTGAATGTTCTGCCAGGCTCTTGAGCTGCTATTCAGCCATTTAACAAATGAGACAGCTTCAGCTCTAACCCTATGTAGGATATTCAGATAGAGTGTGGTTAATACCCAGGGGCTGAGACAGGCTGGTTATACAACAGTCTGAGCAGATCCTCCTTATCCGTTTTGTTGTTAAAATACTGAAATTGCTTCTAAGAAACTATCTGTAATGGTATTTTGCTTTCTAAAAATTCGTTCAAGCTTAAATTAAAGATTAAGTTTTTACACCATTTGTTTTGGCAGGAGGCAGACACAATGTAATCCATCTTAAAATAGCAATGGTTCTACCTATGCTGATTTTATTGTACCTTTTCCTTTTTTTTCCTAATCTTGATCTGTAACAACATTATCACTGAACGACTTGTGTGCGATTTCCCATGCTGCCTTGGACTGTGTGGTGTATTTGTTTTGAAAGGGAACTTTGCAGAGGAAGGAAAAAAGTCTGAGAAAATATTACAATGGCAATATAGTGGTTGGTGAGAAGTGGCAGATTTATGGCCTCGAGGAATGAAAGATGTTGTTTATCTGTGTGGCTGGTACAGCATGCTCAATGGCAACTTCTCCATAGCAATCCGCCACACTACTCCCATTACGAGGTTTCGGTGCCATCACCCTGGCTGTAAGAGAACTGGGCCTGCTGTAATTTTGCAGAAGCTTTCTCTGTTTGTACCAGGGATCGGCTCCTAGGGGAGGGATCTTGTTATTTGGTTGGGGGGCACTTGCTGCCTTTTCTATTTACATGATTTTCATGTACAGTTTCTACTACTTCTACTACGCATGCTCGCCTCGCATTTATTTCTGTATTGAAAGACAGAGACCTTTCTGCTAACAGTTCCTCATTTTCCTCCCTCTGCTTCTAAAGACAGATGCATCTAATTTCCTGCTAAAGATCCCAGATAAAGCAGTCTAGTAATGAAGTAATTTCCTCTGACAATAAATAGTATAACTGGAACTACCACTAGAGGGCTTTAAAAAGGACTAAACCTTATGTCTGTTACACCCTTTTCAATCTGGAGTAATTTAATGGAAAATCTTGTTGCCCATCTGTCTTGAAGTTTGAAAGACTGACAGCTTTTCTTCCTTTTTAAGAAAAAAAATCAAAGTTTGACTTAGTAAATCATGTAGATGTTTGTTTCTTTAAAGTTCGGTGAAAAAGATGAGAATTTTCAGAGAGGGCTTGGAAAATGAAAAGCTCTTCTTAATTGTGAAGGAAAAAACCCCACACTTTAGAGTCGGTTTGCAGAGGGGTGGTTGAAATGCTGAAAGCAGCTCTGTTTGTGGGCAGGAGTTCAGGTTTTGGCACTTAGCAGTTCAGGGCAGAGCGAGACCCAGCGCTGGGGGTGCTCACGTGGACCAGCAGCCACAGCTCGGCACAGCTCATGCAGTAATACAGAGCAACAAGATTTCTCCAGAGCCTAATGACTAACATTCATCTAATAATACTTAGCACTTACCACTTTGGGTACATCTTCAAAGAGCTGAACTAATAGCAGCTAATTTAATCTTCAAACAAGCTGAGTGAGGGAGCATTATTGTGGCTGTTTAACTGAGGGCCAGAGCAAAGGAATGGCACTGCAGAGAAACAGAAACGTATGTCTCTACCCAGCTGCTTTGTGCCTGACTAATAGGAAAGGTTTTTAGAGGATTTAATCCTGATAGGCACTTTGGGGGGCTGCAGACTCTTCTCAAATTCCTAATAGGTGTTATTTTAAAATCTAAAGGCAGGGTCAAGGTTGTAAGTATGAAAAAAACACCACCCAAACACAACAACCTGAGAATGCTTTCTATGAGCCTGGAGACACACTCACTATTGTAGGAAGTGGCTAAACCAGCAAGGAGAAGTTTTAGGCCATTCTCCCTGGAACTGTGATTCTCAAGGGCAGCTTTTTCTCCCGATTCTCTTACGTTATATTGCAGTGGAAGCTCGGCACGTTTAGCCAGGTACCTGGCAGTGCCCTTGGCAGACTGCTGCCTCTGTGCTGCCCAGGGGTGCTACAGGCCCTGGAGGGGGCTGTGATGAAACTATGACCCCTTCAGGGTCACATCATGGGGAAGTTTTGGGGTGGGAAGCTCCACCACAGAACAAGTACATGAGGAAGCATGAGGAAGCAGAGGACAGCTGCACAACTTGCAGTGCCCAGCCCCCATGACCACCTGAAGCCCCTTGGACCCCATGCCAAACCCATCTTCCCCATCCTGCTGTGAGTGAGATCTGCCACTGTTTCTGCTGCTGGCAGCCCAGCCTTGGCACCTCTCCTTGCCACAGGTACCCAAAGTGGGTACAGAGCTCAGTTTCCTCTTCATTGACTCCATGTTGATGGGGGCGTCTTGAGGGGGCTCAGGGAGACAATACAGAGTACAGTAAAATGGCAAAAAATATTAGAAACAGACAAGAGATTTGTATGAGAAGTAACTGGGGGCAAAGGAGGATAGTGTCTGATCTACAAAGAAACAGTAATAGAGGAAAAGGCCTGACCAGAGGCTTGTTTGAGTTAATGAAGCCGTTGACGGGTCTTTATGAAGCAACCCAGGGATATGGCCAGAGGTGTTTGATGAACTTTCCAAAGTCTGTGTTCAGTCTCCTCTGAGACCTATAGGGAATATGAATTTATAGTCAGATGCAAAATTAACAATCTCAATACTGTGTAGGCTTAAGAATATCCCTCCTGTTTCATGCTGTCTCTCTCCTGTTAGCTACAGAGGAGTCAGTGACAGTCAAGACATGCCCAAATAGCCATGTGAGTCTGAAATTTAAACATAGGATATGTGCTATGTAGAATGTCACAGACTCACTCCCGATCTGTTCCTTATCTGTTGGTCATTTCTGAAGCTGATCAAGTCACATACAGATCTTACTCCCTTGCCCAGCCACTGACATTTGCCTTCAGGAGAAGAGTTAGTTAGCGAATAATTGAGGTTTGATTTCTGTCATTGCAAATCCCAAAACCAAGTGCACACACTTTATGTGTACATATGCATGTACTTCTATGCATAAAATTAAGACTTAGTTTTAAGCAAATAACCCAATTTTAAACAAACGACTTGTAGTTTTCAATTCATGCCTCTACATATTAATGTGTTTAAGTGTTAACTTTCTGAGGAGCAGAGAAAATGCCTGAGTAAAGCGAGATGGTTTGGTTAAGGAATCTAACACCTTTCAGTATTTTATGTTTTAGTAAAACTGAAGGGCATTTGAAAGAGAAAAGACTTTGAATTAAAGAGTCAAAGCTACTGGCTCTATGAGATTTTTTAAACATTACTTTTTAATATGAATATTTTTTATTTTATTTAATACTTAACATTTTGGTTTGATTGTTTTACATGAATAGCTTGTTATCCAGAAAGTTGCAAGCATATTTCTTTCTCACTCTGAGCAATTTATGATATTGTTCACACTCCAAAACCTTAGTTCTGATACCCAGTTCTCCCTGACACATGCTGGCTGGTCTAATGGAGTGATGCTCCCCTTGCCAGTGTAGTCAGTGTTACTGCAATGGGGCTTTGCTGTGACCATTGCTCCCCATTGCCACCATTTCCTTGCAACTTCACTCTGAAGAATCAAGAGATTTATGTACTTTTGGAGCAAACTACATGGAATCCAGAGTGATTTCAGGACTTCACAGCTTAGGGGACAAGATAATGAAAAGTACATACCTTGGTCTCTTCCTCCTGCACCCTTTGTGTATCTGTTTTGAGGTGATACCTTTCTGTGAGCACTTCTTGCTTTATACAAAATGGTGCCCATCAGATAAACAACAATTAATTGAAGTTGGTTCATTTTCATGGCTTTGACCTTGTTATAGATATAATTTGTGTGAAAAGGAAAAAAAGGATAGATTGCCCAGTTGGCCATTTCTTTGGCAAATGGGTGCAGGGCAGAAATTCGGGTTGCCTCAGACAAGTAAGCAATTATAGGTTACCTACCTACAACAGCATTAACTCAGAAGGCAGTTATAGCCACTTCTATGTCTACAGGTTATCTTTGTAGAGGAAGAGGTGTAATGTGATCACAGAGCACTCAGAAACAAATTCATTGCTCTGCTTTTGTCTTTGTAAATCTTTTCCACTGTTCACAGCCCTGCCGTGGCTGCTAGCTATTAGGGCTGCACACTGCTTTTCAGATTTACAGCTCTGTGCTTGTCATTTCCAGATGCAGTTTTACTAAGATAGTCGCTCAGGAAACGTTGTGAGAAGCAGCAGGTTTCCAGTAAAACATGCCCATAAACACTATGGTTGCTGGCAAAATAAGGCTTACACCCAGATGCTTTAGAAAAAAAAACAGTCTACTCTTTGTTCACTTTTACCCTGAGGGTTCAACTCATGTCCATAAATATGTACAATGGTGCAGCTCGTCCAGCCCAGCCAATGGGATGCGTAATTCCACATCCCAGATACTTCTGCTGTTCCTATTGCACATCAGTACAAGCATTCTAACTGATGAAAGTAGTTTAGAAAGATATTTCAGTCAAAACTCAGCTGCCCAGGCACTGCTGTCCTTGCCATCAGATGGAAGCACTGACCTGAACCAGGGTTTCTCTGGAGCAGCTGTTGTTCCTTACAGAACTGTTTGCTGTTTGCTGGTGTTTCCAGGAGCAGTGCCAAACTTTGGTTTGCTACTATGAAATTGTTAATGGTTAATATGTACACAGAAGTCAGAAAGCACTGTATCAATGTTATGTTTCTCAGCATGTATATTGACCATATCAGCAAAGTCTAAATACCAGGAATAGACACACCTTAGCACCTTGGGAAAGCTTTTGATCTCTCTCCTCTCCTCTCCTCTCCTCTCCTCTCCCTCTCCCTCTCCCTCTCCCTCTCCTCTCCCTCTCCTCTCCCTCTCCCTCTCCTCTCCCTCTCCCTCTCCCTCTCCCTCCCCCTCTCCCTCTCCCTCTCCCTCTCCCTACCCTCCCTCTCCCTCTCCCTCCCCTCCCTCTCCCTCTCCCTCTCCCTCTCCCTCTCCCCTCCCCTCTCCCCTCCCCTCCCCTCCCCTCCCCTCCCCTCCCCCCCTCCCCTCCCCTCCTCTCCCTCTCCTCTCCTCTCCTCTCCTCTCCTCTCCTCTCCTCTCCTCTCCTCTCCTCTCCTCTCCTCTCCTCTCCTCTCCTCTCCTCTCCTCTCCTCTCCTCTCCTCTCCTCTCCTCTCCTCTCCTCTCCTCTCCTCTCCTCTCCTCTCCTCTCCTCTCCTCTCCTCTCCTCTCCTCTCCTCTCCTCTCCTCTCCTCTCCTCTCCTCTCCTCTCCTCTCCTCTCCTCTCCTCTCCTCTCCTCTCCTCTCCTCTCCTCTCCTCTCCTCTCCTCTCCCCTCCCCTCCCCTCCCCTCCCCTCCCCTCCCCTCCCCTCCCCTCCCCTCCCCTCCCCTCCCCTCCCCTCCCCTCCCCTCCCCTCCCCTCCCCTCCCCTCCCCTCCCCTCCCCTCTCCTCTCCTCTCCCCTCCCCTCCCCTCCCCTCCCCATCCCCTCCTCTCCCCTCTTCCCTCCCCTCCCCTCCCCTCCCCTCTTCCTCCCCTCCCCTCCCCTCCCCTCCCCTCCCCTCCCCTCCCCTCCCCTCCCCTCCCCTCCCCTCCCCTCCCCTCCCCTCTCCTCCTCTCCTCTCCTCTCCTCTCCTCTCCTCTCCTCTCCTCTCCTCTCCTCTCCTCTCCTCTCCTCTCCTCTCCTCTCCTCTCCTCTCCTCTCCTCTCCTCTCCTCTCCTCTCTCTCCTCTCCTCTCCTCTCTCCCCTCCCCTCCCCTCCCCTCCCCTCCCCTCCCCTCCCCTCCCCTCTCCTCTCCCCTCCCCTCCCCTCCCCTCCCCATCCCCTCCTCTCCCCTCTTCCCTCCCCTCCCCTCCCCTCCCCTCTTCCCTCCCCTCCCCTCTTCCCTCCCCTCCCCTCCCCTCCCCTCCCCTCCCCTCCCCTCCCCTCCCCTCTCCTCTCCTCTCCTCTCCTCTCCTCTCCTCTCCTCTCCTCTCCTCTCCTCTCCTCTCCTCTCCTCTCCTCTCCTCTCCTCTCCTTTTCCCTCTTGTTTCCTTACTGGATCTCTTCTGTTCACTTCTTTACATTAGGAAAACAAAAGAAGAGCCATTCCTACCTGAGATTTCCTATAATATTCTTTATTGTTGTATGCTGCATTTTATAAATTAAGTATATGGCTACTAGTGTTTAGTGTGGCTAGTAAGAGCGTATCACGTGCCATTTTTTTTCTTCTTCTTTGTTTCTCCTGGCTTTTCTACTTAAGCAAAAGAAATTCCTGTCTCAATTTCCACTTGAATGGTGAGCAGCATCACATGGAAGACTGGAAACTGTACGTACCTGCATTGGTGATGTTTGCCCCCCTGGTCAGAAGGGGAAGGGTTTATAGTCTACTTAAATTCAGATGGCGTAACATAAACAGAGCACTTTATCTTTCTCCTTCATCTCTGTGATGGAGCAGGGCATTTATTTTTCTGGCAAGTGTTGTGTTTTCTTTTTAGTCTGTGTACCCCCTCTGTAGCACAGAAATCATTTCCTTATAGCTGTTTTTACAGAGCAGGGTAAAAGTTGATGTATTCATTACCAAGGCTCCCAGGCATTTTTTGTGTGCAGTATATAAAGATGTACTGAATGAAAGATATCCACTGCCAGCTTGTCAGCCTGAGCATGGGGCTGTGCAGTGCTCCTCGGTGAGTGCCTTGTCTTGTGACTCCTGCCTGCTCTCCAGTGGCCTTAACAAAAAAAAAAGGGGGACTTGAAAGCCAAACCATAAGAAGTGATAAATTGAAATGTAGAAGTGATACTTCAGACCATCTCCTGCCCGTGCACACGTGGTGCAGGATGATTGTTGCCCCTTGAGTTGCTGGCTCCTTTGTCAGATGCTTTATTTCAAACAATAAAAGATCTAAGGAAAACACACATTTTTTTATTTCCTGTAAACGTAATTAAAATGTAAGAGGTCATGCTCATAGTGTATCAATAGTGCTGTAATGTAAAAACTTTGCACCTACTGCATGTTACCTAGAGCTGATGTTTCTTATAGGAGAAAAGATATGTTTCTGAGGATAAAAGGAAAAAGTTCATGCTGGCATAAACTGCTTAGAATTGTGAGCTGAGAATGCCATTTGTGGCCAATGTCGTGTTTTTCTTCCTAAAGGGTGACTGGCTTCATTACGAGTGGAAATCCTTACTGTTTTAGGAGCTTCTCTTCTGATCTGTCTTCTGCTCTTTCTTCACAGGAACATTTCCCATGTGAAAGACTTTCTTTCTTTAACAGTCTATTTTTTCAGGCACTCCACAGGATTGGCACGGTGTATAAAATGTCAAGTTCTGGGCATTTCAATATTAAGGATTTTTGCAGTCTGTAATAGAAGAATTTTTTTTTATGCATTTTGAAAAAAGCTTTTTTGGGCTTCAGATTTTCTTTCCTCGTTTCTTTCTCTCTTTCTCTTCTTTTTTCTCTTTTTGCCACACTGTGTCGGACATCACAGTGGCTGGATGCTCCGGCTTCATTGCATTTCCTTTTGCTCAATTTTAGGTTTCGATTTTACTTTTGAGTAATAGTCTTTGCTTTTAATTTTCCTTCCTCTAAATACTAAAAGTCAGCCTGAACATGTGGTTTTCTTAGAATATGTAATTTTTTCAGAAGTTTTAATCATTTCATCTTAATTTATAGTAATAGACTTGTCTGTCTTCAGACCGATTTCTGAGCTTGCCTGAAGTGACATTAGCTGGCACAGCTTTGGATGAGGTCCTCCACAGCTGTCCAAAGAACCAGCTGCGATCTGTGCTTCAGTTGTGTTCCTGTGTGTTTGTGCAGCTTCAGATTCCCTGATTTCGTCTTACCCCATGTGTGTGGCTTCAGTACAAGCAAACCACATAATGAGACACGCAACTGAGAAAAAGATAAATGGAACAAAAGAGGAAAACGCAGTTACTGCAAATGAGAGGAGGAAGCGGTGCTTTCCATTGAGCAAGAGGTTTCATTAGCATCTTCTTCTATTAGCAGAGGGTGTGTATCAGGTTGTGGTTCAAAAAATAACTAAATAAATGTTTATTTTGAGGTAGCATGGCTAACAAGCAAAAGCTATTAGTGAAGACTCCCTGGGAGCATCTTAAGCTTTAGGTCCCGTTCTGAATTTCTCCATTTACTCTAGTAATGCCTGAACTTGTACAGATGGCATAATGTCAACAGTTTGTCTCTGGAATTATTAATTGAAGTATATGCTTGAAAGTGATTGTGTGTCTGGAAAGATAGGCAGTTACAACTCAGAGAAAGAGAGCGATTCCTCTCCTCTTGTATTTTATTTTCGTGGCTGATGCTGATGACATCATTCAGGCAGGGCAGGGTGAAGTACAGTGGTTAGGTCACCTTAATGAGGGCAAATAAAATGTGTTTCTTCCAAAGAGGTGGAGACCCTTTTTAATTAGACATTTGTGAGGCACTGTTATTTTTTATGCGTTATTTTTATTGGGGTTGTTTTCCCAGGAATCTACACTTAACAGAGCAGTGTTTTATGTGGTGTGTTCTGGTTTGTGCATGGAGGCAGAAGTTTTAATGTAATTGTTTAGGAGCAAGTAATATATATAATGTATATTTACTATTTATGCCTGCTGTTTAGATATACTATCCAAGTTTTTAAGGCTTTGGAATAATAGAAATAGTAAGCTTTTATATATACCTTTTCCCACACAGTGTATGTAACATGACTTCTGGGGATCTGTTTGGTTGTACTCTGCAGTTCCTTAGGTCTAGCATGGTGGAATAAAGAGCTCTCTATGTGTTTCTTTATCATTATTTTAATGGATGAACCTTCTTCATTAAAAAGTTTTCCTCTCTAAAACAAAAAAATCTCCATGATAGGTAGTGATCCCATGCCTCCACTGTATTTTGTAATGGCTATGAAAGCTTTCAGATTCTTGAGTTTCTTATTTGAAATAAATTGCCAAAGCTTCAGAGGGACCTAAAGGGGCTTTTTGAGATTAAAGCCGGAGCACAGAAATGTCAGATACTTGGCCACCTTCTGGAAGGAACAAATTCCAGAACAGACTCCCCTTAGGATGTGTGTGGATGCTTGAAAGTAGAAGAATGAGAACCAAAAAGCATGCAGCTGCCTCTGCTTTTGACAAGAACATGCTAAGAACAAGACTGTGTCTTAAATATTGCCCCACACCAGGACTTTAGTGTTGTCCTGCTGGGAGGACACCTTCTTACACTCGGTGTTCCCATTCAAGTGCCGACTTTTCTTGCTGGATTTCAAATCCTTTTCCTTCAAAGCACAACTGCTGTGGAGGAGCTAATGCCCTTATTTAATGTAATAACTCAGTGATTAATATATCCTGTCAGAGTGTGGGAAACCTGAATTCAATTTCCTTTTCTGCCTGAGGGATTTGAACTCCAGACCACACAAAGTGACCTGATCAGCAAGCAACGGTATTTTGTAGGTGAAGAAGATTTTCATTCATGCTTTCTGAGATGCACAAGCAACATGAAAAAGCATGTATTAAGGCTAATTGTTCTGTTTCTTGGTGGTCATTGTTCAGAAAGCTGATCCCAGCTTTTCTCACTCTAAGCTGTAACTGTTATGGTGCTGAGTACCAGGGGTGCCTGCTTCAGCCATGTACGTATGGGCTGGGAGCTTGTGGGCGCTTTCCGAGCTTGTGTCTAATAGAGCTCCGTGTATTTAGGACATGAATGCAGAAGTTACTCTGTCCCATAGGACCTTACAGGCAAGTGTAAGTATCCGGCTTCTCTGTGCTCTCTGAAAACAGCCAGAAGCACAGCTTTAATGACCAGGACATCTTGAATACCCAGAAGGGAGGTGCAGCTTTGGGTGGCTCTTCAACAGGTCTTCTGAGGGCTGGACTTCTGGCATGGGCACAGGAGCCCACAGCTTTCTGCAGGTTCAAGGCCCATCTTTCAAAAACTGGAGGAAAGGGTGACACTTAATCACTTCAGTGCGTGTGCAGGGCAATACCATGCTTGGCTGACTGCATTGGGTACGGTTGCCTACTATTCCAACGTTCTGTTTTACTGTTAGATTTTGTTGGTCACTGAATTATTTTCATTCGGTGCCACAGCAGTCCTGAAACAGATTGTGGATGCGTGTAGGTCAAGGGGAAGGAAAATTAAGGGTCATTGTAAGTTTATACAGTGGTGCTTTTTCATTTTCTATAAAGCTAGCTATACTGAGGCTCCCTGTTGGGTTAGCTTTTTTTCCCCTTGTCTATTATTTTCAAAGAAGAGAGTGCATATGACAGTCTGAGAATAGCACCAGCCTGAACGCAGATGGTAGGGATTACACCACACTGAGCCCTGACCTTCAAAAGCCTGCCGTTTCTTTTCAAGGTTTCTCTTCTTTGACAGGTGGACTGGCTTTTGTCAATTACTTTCATTAATGCATTTTTTTCATTATGATCAATTACCTGTGCTTTAGTCTTTGTCTCAAAATTACTGCAAAGCAGGTTCCAAGTAGAAAAACTGAAACAGTTTCCCTTATTTATTCCCTTTTTTGTTGCCCCAGGGTACTCTGAAGTGCTGGAACATTTAACTCACAGTGAAGAAATACTGCCCAGCTTCTGCTCAACATCATCGTCAGCCGCTTGGTTGGGAGATTCTGGCCAGTGCACAAGGTAAAAGATGCTCCATCAAATCACAGATCAAGTTTTCAGGTGGCTATGTTTAAAATACGCTATTTTCTGAGCTAGTTATAAATGACCAAAACATAACTGGAAGCAGAAGTTAAGCATTTACTTTATAATCTAGATGGCAAGTGTGCGTAGGACCAGATACAGCCATTCTGTATGTAATGCAATATTATGTGAAAATCAGCTATTCCAGAGAAAGTCTGCTGAACTCAGTGGGAATGCCCTGAGACAAATGAAAACAAAATTTTTTCATTACAGATACTGACAGGCAGGTTTAAAATTCAGATGCTTCTTGGAAACCTCACATCTCCACGAGCCAGAGCCACAGAGTCCAGAACTGGGCTGCTGATGTAAAAATCTACTCTTGGAAGTGTGAGTTCTCCTCCACTCTTTTGCATTCTGCTGAAAATATTATCAGTGGTTTTCCTCAATGTCACGGAGTGTCTGTGACTGTCAGAAACAAGGAAAGCAGTGACCAGTTGTTCCTACAGCTCAGCATTTCACCAAATGAGTCTGGTGTGCATTTTTTGTTCCAACAGATGTACAGATTTTACTGGTCACAGTAACTTATTTGTCCCTAACCTGAGATTATCTTTGCTGAAAATAAACTGAGGAGTCAGACCATTACCTGTGGCCTGATAACAATATGGCAAAATGAGATTCTTCAGTTCCTTCAGTCCTTCATGCAGCCTCCTTGCTCTCTGCATCTGGAATGAGTGGCAGAGAGGCTGGGTGCTGCTCTGCCCTGCCCTGTAGTGTTTGCCCTTAGTCATTCAGAACAGCACAGTGTCTGCTAAAATACTGTGCATGGTTTGGCTCGGGTTTTCTTTCCCAAATGAGTGCCAGCAGACGATTTCTCAAGAGCTGTAGACACAGAGGGGAGAATCTGTAAAGGACTGAAATGCTTTCCTGGCTTGGTTCATCCTTTTTCAGGGTGCTGAAACTTGAGGGATGGTCTCATCCCAAATTAAACCTGAAAAGGTGCTAATGTACAGGGCAGTCAGACTCCTGGTACGCAAAGGAGGTAAGCAGTTAATGCTCATTAATGTTAATAAGAGTTCCCACGTAGATCCTCTGCTTCCTGGCCCAAACAGGTCAACAGCCACAATAAATCTGTCTCAAGTTTGGTAATATTTGTTCCAACTATGGTACAGTCTTTAGAATAACATCGTGGTGCTGTAAAACATGTTGAAATACTGTGTTGCATCATCAGTGCCATTCGTTACTACAACGTTAGTACAGTAAATTATGGTGCAATGCATACTTCGGGATTAAAAGTACATTGTTAATATGGCATGTTTAATTTGCGTAAGACTTATGATCCAGGACAGTAAAGATTTTGATACAATGTGTTAAGGTGATAAAGGTGATAAAAGAGCCTAATGAGATTTGCTTTATTTTAAAACTTCATTTAAAAGGGATTTGTCATTAGCACCAAATGTGTGGGGTCAAAATCAAGGCCTCAAACACACAGTAGACGCACTGCATTTTAATAGTGAGTTACCATTTAAAAATAGCTTTAAATACTCATTTCCTATAAAAGTCACTTACAAAAATGAGCTTTGAGGGCTATAAGGTACCTAAAAACTGGAAACAATTGGAGTGCTGTTCATTTTTTTGTTTTAAGAGAGGAGCGAATATTATTTTCAGACTTCTGATTATATGAATGAGAATTTTGCCTCAGATTCTAGTAAAAAAAAAAAAAAAGTAGGTTAGGTCTCTAATGAGTGCTGCTGCTCTGAGTAGCTTGAAGGAGGCAAGCAAGTATGTGCAGGGTTCTGATTTTTTGAACAAAGGGTAGGAAGATATAATGCATTCTAGAAATTCAGCTATTGAGGAAGAACTTTGCAGGTGGCATCCTCCTAAAATTTAATTATCTACATTCCTTCTTATTTATAGGTCTACCAGCTGGCTTAGCAGTCACAGAAAGTATTTATCATAAACACAAAGGTTTTGGGGAAAGGGAAATTACATTGCAGTCTTCTATACGTACCAGCCCTTTGAAAACGTACTAAAACATTTTACAGAGTAAAGCCGTGAGAGTAATTTCATCAGTGAAGCAATGCACCTCACTCTGCACGAAAGCTAATTTGCATCCTTCCACTGCAAGGCAATGACTGCAGAAAGAGCTGGCCTTTATTTAGATGAGACGCTTGCAGACGCACAGAAAACCATACCAGCAGCTGTCTGCAGGAGCCAGCCACACCTCCAGTTTTTTTCCTTCCTGTACAGCTTGCCTTGGGGATTGCCTTAACATCTAGTGTGGAAATAGCGAGTGAGAGCTACTGACATAAACTCTGAGTATTCATGGGTTATTGTTGCATTCCTCAGCAGAAAAGCTACAGCATCTGTCAGAACACCCTGGCGAGTAATTGCGGTAATACATGATACAAATAAAAGCCAGTTCCTTAGAAATATGTCGGTTTTCTATTTCATAATTCTTGTCGGTGACTTCTCATCCAACTAGTGCCACTACAGGTGGTAAATAAAAATCTAACTGATCTCCCTACTGTGGTTTAGTTCGTGCTTATTAAATTATCTGATTACTGATGGTATGCTGTGGAATAACGACACGCCGTACATCGAAAAAGCACACAGGAAGACCAAAAGCATAGCCTTTGTCTAAACTATATATAACCATATAAATAGGTATATAGTTTCGATACATGAATAAAGATGTAGCTATCCGAAAGCACTTGTCAGAAATATTTTCATTCACCGCTGGATGAATATCTAATTTGAAAATGTGTCTCACCCTCTCTCCCCTTCGCCCTCCCACCCAAAAATGGAGTTGTTAAAAGTTTTCAGTAAAATACCTTCTCTTCTGTGATCTATGGTCACATTTTGGTATTAAAAAAACAACAAGAAAAGCACAAAGTTACCTCTTTGGTTGTTTCAAAGAGAAGCATTCTGTATAACTTGTTAATATTTTATGATTATTGCCTTTTTCCTTATTAATTTGTGCTCAAATTCAGAAGCTCCCTTGGGCATACATTTGTTGTCAAGCATGTGCTTAGACCTTCTTAAAAGGTACAGGTGAAAAGGACTGACTGTGCAAATAAGCTGTGGTGGGATATCTCAAATGTTGGATTATTAATAACCCGTCCTTACGTTGTGCTGAGATGGGTCTGACTGATATTAATACTGATGGTCAGACTGGTATTAAGTAACAGATCTTAAAACCTGCCTTAATATGCTGCTGGTGTGAGAACTTATCCCCAAACTTTGTGTGTGCGTGCTCTTTAATTCCTTGCTTTGTTCTTCAATTAGCAAGCTCTTAAGCATATAATATGACAAATTTATGTAAAATAATCTGTTATTTTTCTCACTAGTGACATAATTATGTTGCACCACTGTAAGATTACTTTGTCTAATTATGTCTAGGCAGAGATTACTGGTAATTAATATAACTAATAATTTTGACTACAACTACTAATAATTGCTTTCTTGAAGAATTTTCTGAAACCCTTAAGTAATTTTATTACTTCTACATACAGCATTACAATAATTCCTTAGCAGTTGGTAATTAATTACTTAAAGAATTAATTAATTGCTATGTTGAATTACATGTTTAAAACCCGGGAAGAACAGAATATACCTTTACTGTCAGAAATGGGGTTTGTAGCTGGCTCCTTCTGGTCACTGAGCCGCCGAGTCCCAGTGGCTCTCAGCCTGTTGCTGAGCGGGGGCTCAGCTGTGCGGTTCAGCCACCAGGACCGCTGTCCTAACTGCCGCTCTGCTCCATCCCAGGAGCCACAGGAGCCCTTCAGCGATTACAGGACACCACCAACATCCCGAGGCACCTACTTTTCCCACAGATGGCATTTGCAAAACTGCACCATGGGGATGATGCTGCTGTTTTTGCAGGCAAAAGCTAAAGAAACATGAAGCGGGAGTCCCAAGAAAATGCCTGTACTCATGAGGTAAAAGAGTAAATTCCTTTTGTTGCTGTCCAATGTTTTATGTGTATCTGTGCATGTACACTCGTAGCTTGATTGCTAGTAGCGTGTGTGCAGCTCTGGTTAGGAGTGTCATTGCAAGGGTGAGAGGTCCAAGACGGTTTAGGCAGTTTTGCCTAAAAAGTGATCTGTGCTGTGAAGGAATCTGAGAACCACTGATATATTAAATTATCCCAGGGCATGCCACATTAAAATACAGGTCTGTGAAAGCCATCTAGTTCCATGTTTTATCGCGGCTGATGCTTGTTTTATCTGCAGATCCTTTTTTTTTTTTTTTTAAAGATGCATGGACTGAAATTTAAAAGTAAAATTTAATTTCCTCTCCTTACCAAATACTGTGCCTTAGTCCCAGGCTAATGCTTCAAGATCCATTTCACTAAGAAATCATTTTCATCTTCCATACTGCACTGTCTCTTTATGCCAGATATTTATTTGTGTTGTATGGTTTCCCTGGGCCTTATTGCCTTATTTTCCCACTAATAGTGAGCACCAATTGCTCCTGTTGCCACTCATGTCTCTCCATTCCATAAAGTCCTGAAGTTATCAATCAAAGGAGAAGTTTCATAACTCTGAGCAAGAAAGGCCAAATGATTTATCCAAATCCAGAAGAGTTATACTTTGGCTACAATAAACAACAAAACATAGTGAATGCTGTGTGGTACATGAATGTCCAGAAGACCAAACTATAGGTATTATCCGGTGCTCATTCTCCCAAACAAAGGTGGAAGGAAGCAGCAGCTCAGTGGACCTGGGTAGAAATTTTCCAGCTGAAATTGTTTTGGTCAGAAAAACTGTAACCTGAAAACCTCTGTGCAAGGTCTGTTTTGGCCAAATATTTTTCTATTTCATAATGTGTCTTGGTGTTTTCGAATTTCCTACAGTCAGGTGAAGCACGAGCAATCTAACCTAAAACTAAAGAGTTTGACTTATTCAGAATGCACTTATTTTTTTCCCGAGAATTTCATTTTGCAAGACATCTCCCTTATATTCTGGATTGGTTTCTTTTCGTTAGAGGGTACCGTTCAAAAAACAGGACTCTGAAATTTCCAGTACTCTCAGTCTAATAGATGTACGAGACAGCAGCATGAATTGCACGCCTACCTGGTACCCCTACCAAAGCACTGCTGGCCGTGTCCTCCACCGTGTCGGCTGGACGTCAGCCAGAGCTGTTAACAAAGCAAACTAAAACCAGTTCTTTCTCACTTTTAAAATAATACTTCAGTTTTAAGTTTTTGTCACACCATTGACTTTTTTATTGGATGCGGAGATGTTTCACAGAATGCAAAGTTTATTTTGAGACTTGAACAACATTTTGGGCTCCTAAATTTAAGCCATTATTTTGAATATTATCCTTAGTGCTATTATTAAGCTAAATAAAATCCAAAATGGACCTCATGTTTCTCCATTATTAGCAGGAATTAGGAAATCAAAATGTTCTTTTCCAAACATCGTATAAATTTTGAGCAAAGTACTGAATACGGGTCATAATCCTCCTTTACTGTGTTGCCCTATTAATGCACTAAGCTAAAAATATCCTATACATAGTAAAAAGAGTAAGTACATTCTGAATCCTAGCCTAAAGGTTTAATGCTGATACACTGATTCAAACCTTTTCCTGGGAAAGTTGGGTCTTGAGTCATTATAGGTTAGATTCCAGAGAGCATTCCTCAAGCTGCTGTTTGAAGGCTAAATTGGTTTTAAGAAAAGCCTTATTTGGGACTTTATTATTGCATTGCTCATAAAACAACATCCCATGGTTTTATTTTGCTTTCTTGTGACATACTCACAGAAATCAGAAAAGGATTAGCTGACGGTAATACCAAACATATTAGAACAATCCCTTTGTATCTGACAGCAAATTGCAAACAGGAGCACTGATCCTATAAGCTGTCGAGTTCGTATTTCAGAAGTGCTGAAATATTCAACGGCTTATTAAAAGTCAATACTCATTGTTTCATCTGATGGAAAAATGCAGTGTTCCTCCAGTAATTCCAGTTGTAGCAAGAGATCTGTGTAGTTGAGAACTGGAATCTTGGGAATTTCAAAGTGACCTTTTTATTAGATTAATATACACCAGTAGTGAAATAATGAACCTTTCTGTCTGCATGGATGTGCATGTACTCACCATCTTCATGCAGTGTAGATTTTGGTACTCAGTACCGTGCAGGAATACTTGCTGATTCATAAGCACAGCAATGTTTGGAATAGGCTCTTAAAAACTTAACAGTGTCTTCACTTCATGGTTTGCGCAACAGAGTTCTTCACAGGATCAACATACCATATAATTCAACTAAAATTAACACAATTAAATCTATCACAAGGCCTTACTAGATAATTTACTAATCTAGAAGTCATAAACCTTATATGTAAAGTTAATAAATGCTAAAATTGGGATGAGGGTGGTTTGAAGTTTAGCATTAGCTCATAGACAGAGCTGAACATGAGCAATCTCTTTTCTGAAAGGAAAGGAAAGGAAAGGAAAAGGAAAAGGAAAAGGAAAAGGAAAAGGAAAAGGAAAAGGAAAAGGAAAGGAAAGGAAAGGAAAGGAAAGGAAAGATATCACAGAAAAAAATAAACAATGTCTTCTTTGGATTCTTTTTTTTTTCATTTTTAAGACATTAGGTGTTGCTGTACTGGATAGAGAGCAGGAAAATGGTGCTTTGTAGGAGTACCTGCACAAGATGTATATAGATTTAACATATGTGTAAAATGTAGCAGGAAGTGACACAAGTATGTGGAAAATTATCTATTACTTTGTTGAGCATGTCATACAGCTGCTTCTGTATCAGGCTTTGTAAAGAGTCCTTACCAAAAATGTGAAAAGACATCAAATAATGTTTCTGTTCTCAGTATCAAAACTGAGTGGTGTTGAACCCCCTGCAAAAGTCTGGGCAGCTTCCAGGATCCTAGCAAATATTCTGCACTACTTCTGAACAGATAGCTGATGAGCAGCATCACAAGCTGCACTTGTAATATTGCTTTTATGTGAAGATTCTGCTTTATCTATGTTCATTATCACACAACATCTGCATTCGGTGCTACTGTGCTGCTGAATACCAGTTGTGTTGTGTGCTCAGGTAAAAAGAGAGAGAACTTGTTCTTTATGGATAGAGAATACACAATGTGTCTGCAGCCAGAGACTGGTCCATAAATTTGGTCTCTGATGCAGTCCCATGTAAAGATTTGCAAAAGGATGTTCTGTGGCAACTTTTATTAATACAGGCGTTCCTTTATTAATAAAGGTCATTGAAACAGGATAGCAGAAGTATTTGAATGGGGTTTTTTTATTATTATTTTTATTCAGCAGTGCATTACTACAGCTTTTCCCTTTTTGCTTTGCATAGATTAGATAAAAAATGTTTAAAGACTACTTTAAAAGAGAAAGGCAATGTTAGAAGACACAATGAAGTCAAGATGCGCCCTTCTTACAGACCTAACTGTCATAATGAAGTATGCCAGGCAACTGCTACCATGAGGTGTTTAATAGTCGCTGTTTATTTTATTTTTTAATACTAGAGGCAAAAGTACATATAAATCAGAAATTTTCTTCTCACAGTTTAACTGTGAGTATTGCAAAGGATTACTTGCAGTGCTCTTTGCAACTCCCAGTTCCTTTCCTGTGCTGCATTCGTGGTTTCCTCCAGTGTCTGAAGAGGAGAATTTCATAAGAAATCTATTCTCTATTTTAAGAAAGGTTCCTACCTTTCAGTAGAGGAAGGAGATTCCCTTATTAAAAAAACAAAAATGCACTTGAGGGAATATCGTGTTCTTTGCATTCTGCTAGATCCATTATCGTTAGTTAGAGCAGGTAAGCAGATGTGCAGGTTGCATAAATGCAAGGCAACACTAGCAAAACAAAATAAAAAATAGAATAAGCCATTCTTATTAATTTGCACACATGCTAGACTTGTCCAAACACATTAGGTGTGATAGTTTCCCTTCCCAGAGATCTCTGATACATACTGTGGTAGACTATAAGGTCAGGAGTAGGGGTAAATGCAAAAGCACCTGTCATTGAGCACAGCGCTTAACTGAAAAGTTGTCCAAAGGCCTCCTGCTTTTTTAATACCCCTTTACAAAATCTAGTGCTTTGTAGCTCCATGTTACCGTTGCTGGTATGGAGTGAATCACAAACACTGCACAAATGTGATTTGTTTTCTTACATCGAGTGGTGGCGAGGTGTGAGGACATGTTCTTTGACTGGTGTGTTTTCGTTCAATAAAACCGTGATATTTCTCTTTATCTGGAGAGCTAATGTGAAGAGTCCTGTAGCTCAACAGTGTGAAAAATGATTCCTTAAATCTCACTGATGCTGGTGTAAATCAGAACAGCTATAGTGCAGCTCTTAAATACAGTCTCACTTTGCACTTCTGTCCATGAAATTAAAATTGGCCAACTGTGGCTGTTAAAAAGACATTGAAAGACACCAAATCTGGGCAGTGGCAATCAGTGTCAACTGCTGGGCAGTTTGCAGTCAAGACTTAGGTGTAGAGAAATGGTCTTACATGCCTTTGGAAACTGGTTTGACAAAGGAGCAGTCAAATTTCAATTTCCATTGAAAACATCCAGAGTTAAATAATTTCTTCTTAAAATGTCAGAAATATCTTTGGTGTATACGTATGTGGGTGTTACATGAGCAATTCAACCTGTGTCTTGAATTCCACAGTTTTTCCACATTGAGGATACTTGTCTGTTCCTAGTGGCATCAAACCAAAGAACTGTAAGAATTCAGATGTGTAACCGTAGCACTGTTGACCTCTGAGCCACATCAGTCATTTCTTTTGGACTTGGCCATAATTTCAATGTGTCCTAAAGGTTTTGAGAAGCACTGGTGCAGAACCAGAGCCTGATATTCTCTGAGGACTTTGGAGAATGAAAAGCACTAGGACCCATAATTACAGGCTCCAGAAGATTGGTTCGGTTCACCGGACCAGTGGAGGAAGGATCGCGTAAGGATCAACTTTTCTGTGACCATAAAGTTATCTCAGTAGGAAGAAGTGGCACTAGCTAAAGATTCAGAGGCAGCATACTTCTGTTGTTATGTAGTTTGATCATAAGGTCATCATCCCCCGACTGTACTGAATAATTGCATTTGCATATAGTGTTTGACTATGAGCTTCAGTTGAAATTGCTACCCAGGAGAACAAATTTGTAGTGATTTGTCCTGTGTGCTAAGGTTTAAGTGGTGTGTAGTCTGAATTAGGATGTCTTCAGAAGTTCTTGGGAAGAACAAATCAGGAGAAACCTGTTGCTGCAAACCATGACTAGCTGGATAAGCCTTAGCACTGCAGATAGAACTGCTTACACACTTAGAAGTGCTTACAAACTTCACAGACCAAAGGTGCTCAGTAATTAAATATTCTGAGGAGTGATATGGCAGTCTTTCTTCTCTTAAGGAATTCTTATCTTATTCACTTTGTTACATATTTCCTTCAGCAGAAAAAAAGCCACAGGCGTGATTTAAGTTAGTGTAAATAATAAAGACTGAAGTCCCAAATTCATGTAATTCACTACACAGTACCCTTTTTTTCCAATGAGATGCACTCAGCCTGGGAGCACATGCATCCATTGTCTGCAGTTTGTCATGACTTGTTTTGTACTTCTTTTTCTTTCTTACACTTCCCCTGGCTCCAAACCTTTCCTTTGCCTGCAGTTGCTTCCCTTTCTTTCAGAGGTAAACAGGTGGAATCATTTCTGTGTGCTTTCTCGATGAAGACTGGGTAGATACAGGTGAGTCGTCACCACGAATCTCTTCATGGTTTTTGTTTTTTGAAAAAAAAAAAAAATATCCAAACAACAACAAAACCAACAACGCTACAGTTGTTTACTTAGAGCACAGGCTAGTTATTCCGTGTTGGAAAGGTCCTGTATCAAGAGTGTCCAAGACCTTTCAGACGTAGAATGCGTTTGACCTCGTAAAGGCACAGTTAAATAATGCTTGTAGTCTAGTAATCTACTGTCATCCTAAAAGAGAGACTACTGTTTTGAAACATATACAGAATACTAATATCTTGTAGATACTTTCATGCTTGTATCGAAAGTTTCACAATGTTGGGTATTTATTCTCAGGTCCAATTGCCTGGAGGGGTGTGATCATGTGAGACTCTTGGGCATCGTTAAAAAATTAATTTCTTTTAGCTAAAAAGAAAAGCATGAAAACATGACTCAAGTGCTTGCTAAAAGCTTGAAAGCCAAAGGCAAATAAAAAGAACCCAATCTTTATTATTTAAAAAACAAGTTCCTTAAATTGCATAATCATAATTTTCAGAAGGGTAAGACCATCTGTTTCTCTACACCTGAGACGATCAATTCTGCACAGCTATAATTGGAGACGTACAGTGTATATATCTGGAAATATATTTTAAATTAAGAGTGTCCTTTCATTCTAGTCTGTTTTCTTAGCTTCCTGCATAAGAAATCAGTTATTTCCACTTGCTTAAGAAAATGATGTAATTGTTTTGCTCTTGTAAAATTTAAAGCATTGTAAGCAATGCTGAGCTTTTTCATTATCAGCAAACACTTTCTAAATGATGACATACTAAGCTGGCAAGCAATAAGTCAAAGTTAGCAATTAAATTACCATTAATTTATTAAAGTTGCTTAAAATTCCTAGGGGAAATAATTCTGGTTATTCATTAATATCCTCTTCCTGTATTCTTCCTGCTCACAGAAAAAAAAAAAAGAGCATTCTCCTGAGTCCCAAAGTCCTAAGGACTACTTAAGTAGCAGGTATTTGTAATCTAATCTGTAGGTGCTATCTTCAAATACATGCAGGAGCAGGACGGAGTTTGCTACAGTAAGTTCAGGATGCAATGATTCATTTAAAAAATAAATTAAAAAAAAATCCATTGTGAGGTACTAATACATCAATTCAAGTTATTTGTGGTTAAGGTGGCTGTCTTTATTTCAGTAATATATTGAAGTTGCCAAATATTCAGTTTTATAAGCAAGTCAAAACGCCGACTTCGCTCTTAACTTAAACCATCACAGCCATCTGCAATAAAAATCATTCTCGCTTTAGTTTCCAAAACCATTTTTAAGCTCCAAGACTAAACATATAACAGTTGCTAGCAGTCAGCAGCTTTATTACTTCTACTGCCCTTGCAGATGCGTCCTGGATTCAATTTGTCCAAGTACATCAAAGTATTTCAATTTTTAAATACCCCAAGCGTTTTTGACTGTTTAAAGACTATTTGTCTTCTCAAATGTTCGAAGGTAAACAAAAATTGAAAATTGTCTTGATTATTTTTTTCCGGTTTTAAAGGACTGTCACATTTCTGTTCTGAAAAGGCTCCTGAAGCTCAATTGTGAATGAACCTATGATAGGTTATTTTCTCCTTTTCCTCCCCCCATGTAACTTTAATCCAGTCAGTTTTAGGTTACATAGTCAGCTTCAGCTCCTTCATCCTGAGAATTGTCTCTTCCTGTAGAGTTCACTGAATTAAATGCTTACTAATGTCATCAATTTGTCTCAACTTCACTCAGCTTTTTTTTTCTTCTTGTCTTTTTTTTCCCCCCAGCACTAGACTGCAAATAAATACATGGTTAATTGATCCACCAGCCTAGGAGAACACATAAACACGCAGCTAGCCTTAGACTGCAATTGACAGTAAAGCCTTAGCTGGTTAAATGGTATTTAGCCAGCACAAAACTAGATGAAATATGAGTAGCTGGCTTGCAAAGGCAGTCATGTAGTCATTTTGTTTGAAAATACATTCATTACTTTGCAATATTTGAAATATTCTGTAACTAACTATTAATACAATTTAACGTAAGTTGCTCAGAAAGTAATGCTTCCTATTTATTTCCATGGAAACTAAAACAGGCACAAAGAGCACAGTAACAATCTCTGATAGAGAAAATTCTCAGCTACAGTGCACTACTCCTCAGTATAGTCAGCACCATTAGCTATGCATTTTCACCAGCATTGAGTAAGAGCCTGCATGTCATGCTCGTAAAAATCTCCACACCAGTGGAGGTGACCCACTACTTTACAGCTGCCCTGATGGTGTCATTGCTGAAACACACCACCCACCACCTCACTGTGCTCACATCCACTGTTTGGTCTCCAGAAACTTTAAGCAAGCATCAGTGAATGTCAGTGGGTGCTATTTTTTACTCATGGAGGAATTCAATTCCACTCCTTTGGTCTGTATGCACTTCCATGTCAGATGCCATTTTGTCAGACTGCTCCTCTGCTGCCATCTGTCCACGACAATAGAATGTAATGGGATATTGGTGGGAAGGTTCGACTTCTACTGCCATCCCACCAACATCTGCCTCTGGTGGTGCGGCCAATAATAAAATAGGAGGGCATTATTTTCAGAGCAGCCCCTGTACATAGTTATAGCTGTTTTTATAAGCTTTAGAAATTAACTAATAGAAATGCATATATATGCATAACCAAAAGTTCATTTTGGTCGGTGTATACATATTAAATCAATGACTGGACAGGCTTCCTCATAGCATTTTAGACCACTCAAATCTCCAATGAAGTCATAAAACTCTCTTGAAACAGATGTACATTTTTGCTACCATACTCATGATCTGGATGTTATACACATGGATGCGTGCAACCATACTTATAAAACCAGAAGGCTGGAAAGACCTTGTCAGGTCAGCTGTGTCTGTTCTGCACGTCCAAGACAGAATCAACTCTGCCTGTGTCACTTCCACCAGATGTTTGTCAAAACTGTCATGAAAGAGATGATGGCAGTGTGAGAAGATCACTGGCCCACCGGTCTTGGTGAGTTCTTATCACTCCATTTTTTTTTCTCCTAATGTGAATTCTCTTAATTAGTCATAATTTTTAATTCATTAAGATACAGAACAAGTTATAAACTTCCTCTTCCCAATATCTCTCTACATACTTGAAGACTGTTTTTCCCATTTCTAGTCATCCCTTTCTACTTTATTGCCAGTCTCCTAGTTGTCTGTGGATCTTTCTTTGATGATCCGTTCTTGCCTTAGGGAATTTGTGTACTGACCCTCCCTGTTCTCTGGATCTTCTTTAAGACTCCGTCTCCCTGGTTCACATCTCAGTTGAATGTGGCCTCCAGAGCTGAGGCTCAAGGGACGGGCACAGGGCTCTGGCTGCAGATAGCGCAAACCAGCTTCATCTTGGCTTTTCATTTTTGGTTTAAGGGGATACCTCAGCAGACAGTATGGATGACAAACTGCAGCCTGCAGGCATATGAATAAATGGAAATTTCTAAATATGTCAGTCCTAATTAGTGAGAAGAACCTGATTCATTGGAAAATCCACCCTGCTTCAGCAATCAGAACAGCCACAGAAGCCTTGTAAACTTCTGTTTTGTGTGTCCTAGAACGAAACGTTCTGTAAGCACGAAATCCCATTTGTGTATTTTTATTTTCATTTTTAAAGAAGGACAGGCTGGTTAAAGTTGTTGTGCAATAATGCCTTCTAACCTATATGTCCACATACAGTTCCATTTCCACAGGATTAGTTACCACAAAATTAGAGACTTGTGAGAACAAAAATGCAGCAGCAAAAGTTAAAGGATTTTTAAATATAGTCCTTATTTTGTAACGTGGGCACTGTGCTCCCATTTTCAGTCTGCCAATGGACCACTGGGAATTTTCGTTCTCTTGCTGATTCTCTTTAAGACCTCCATGAACAGCAGAGAAAACATTTCCACTGTAATAAAAACAGGGGTTTGTTTTCCTTTTTTAAAATTGAGGCACTGGGTAAAATAAAGGTCATTGCAACAACCTTTGAAAGAACAAAAAGAGTAATTTTCCCCCTTTTGCTTTTTTACTGGTTTTCGATGCAATGTGAAAAATCATTTTTAAGTTTGCCCATCTGTTTTACATAAAACCTTAGCTGACCTTACACAAAGTGAAACAAATGCACAGAAAGCTTTGCTGTTGGGCTCTTGCCAGCAAGACAGAAGAGAAAGAAAAGAATACGTGAAGTTAGATCCTGCTCTTGTGTAGATTAGCCTAGCTCCAGTGGGGACTTGTGTTGATTTACACCAGCAGAGGCTCAGGCTTGTATTTCTTATAAAAGCCAGACTTGTCAGACCCAGTCCTGAAACACTGAAATCATCTGAAGTTTTGATACTGAGTTTTGTGGGAAAAGACACTCACTGAAGGAGCCTTCAGTGCTTACTACAGGTAAACAGCACATATCTGTATAGTCAGCGTGTGCTGTTGGGCAAAGCGAATTGTAAGAACACAGTGTAAGTAACTCTAAGATTTGTGGATGAGCACGTGTGGATTAAGGCTTGAGTTGCACCTCAGCTTTGTATGCTTTGTGTACATGACTGAGTTTGAGCCTTGTCTGATGAAGCTAAGGAGTTCATTTGACATCAGTCTTGAAGCAAAGAGATTCTCAGAACACACAGGTGAGTCTCATATCCCACTGCTTCTTTTTGTGTTAGCCTGGCTTCTCTCATGCAGTGTGATCACGTGGATCAAAAGTGAATCCTGAGGAAAGGCAGTAGTGCCAGGTACAGAATTAGGCTAGGCATATGGAAATAGAGCAGCTAAAAGGAAAATAGCATTTCCAAATCCTCAAGCAACTTACTATGCATTTCAGTAAAATTTCTATTAATGTGTCTGAGAGGTGAACTATGCCCATTATATCAACACTCCAATCTAATATGATTAATGAGTATAAAGTAAGGTTCAAGCTTTTAATTAAAAAGGCAATCATGAGTTACTGAACAGTGAAGATCTAGTTTCTCAGAAGTTTCTCAGAAGTAAGTTATTTAACAGAATAAGACACCCCAAAGAGGCACTAGGCCAAAATTCTTTCATTTTGTAGACAGGTATTGACTGCGATTTATTACAGAGAGCAGAATTTGATGTATATAGGAATAAGCACACATGGCAGTGCCTACCTTTAGAGATTGCCTCAATGTTTTGTTAATAGCCAAAGCTATTCCATTTATTTGTTAATTTTCTGTACTTCACAGAATGAAAATTCTTCTTTGTAGTATATCTACCTGCCATACTTCTTTCATTTTCATTGCATGTTAAAAAACCCCAAAATATCTTATTTTGCCATAATCAAGCAAAGACTTTAGGAAAGAATCTCTACACGCAGACTCCTAAGAAAGATTCAGTATTTGGATCAAAAGTAGTTGCTGTGTATTCATCAGGCAGATGCTTCTTGTTTCTTTTTGTTGAAAATAGTTCAAATTTGACCACGTAATAAATTCCAGTTCACTCATGTCCAATAAAATCCTGATGGATGTTGGCATATGCTGTAATTTTATCAGTTTTAATTATATTTTAATTAACTTACTTTACAGTATAGCTTGTTCCCTAAGTTTTTCCCTTGCTTCTGTCTATCAGAAATGATGGAATAAGATGGAATAGTTGCAATGAATAGCAAGTTCTTTTCTGCAAGAAAATAAATATCTGGCAATAATCATCTACATTTTTAAATATAATTAATATACAACGAGGTATATGAATACAACAGATAGTAATTCTACTTGAATCCAACAGACCATCAGTTAGTTTCTTGTTGACAAAGGATGGCAAGAAAGATGAAAGAAAGGGGAGCAAAACTTTCAGCCAATAATTCTGTGGTAACAAATCCCTCAAGAAGGACAATTCTGGGGGCAAAAAAATAGCTTTTGCTGTGGTATTTGAGATTTTATATCCTTATCCATTTCTGTTCCATCTACCTAAAATAACCTGTTGGTCATTAAAAGGGAAACAAGTGACATCTTATGCTTTCCACTTATTTGACTTAGAAAGATAAGATCTATCAAAACAAATGAATCTAAAACATGAATGGAATCATTGGCTTTCTTCTGTGCTAATGTGGTGCTATTTAAAATGGAGCAAAATCACTAATTTTTCTACTGAAACCAGCGTAGCAGTCAGAAAACTGTGGGCTAGAGGAGGAAACAATGGCAAGAGTAACACTCAAAACCACTTTTTTCCATCTAGGATAGTTTTTCATACTTGACCATTTCTGACAAGTAAAATGATTTTCCAGCTGCAGAAGAGTCACATATGGCAGAAACTATGAATACCAAGAGAAAATGCAAAGGATTTATGTTACCTGCTTGTCTGCGTGAGCTTTATCTGACCATTTTAAGTTTGCTCACCTATTTCAGCAAAATGCTTTTGGTTTTTATAGGCAAAAGGAATAAAGTTTGTGATAAAGTATTTATAAAACCACAGAACAGTCAGCTTGTCTTTTCTGTCTACCTAAGGCTGCTGATGGCAACTTAGGGATCTGCGGCTTCTTTAGACACCTTTAATACTGCATATATCAGTATGTTTCCAAGGACTTTATACCCTCTCTCCTAGTTTAGAAAACAAGCTGATAACAGCTACCTGCAACAGCGATTACAGGACTAGCAACAGTACCTTGACCAGCCAGGAGACATCTGTTGGAGTGTCTCTGCAAACTCTGATTCAGCAGCTTGTCCTGTGGTAGTGGTACTCAAGAGCAGCTTTGTGGTTTGGTGCAAGAGGAGACAAACACATAGAAGCTAATAGTTCAGGCACTGCTCTCCAGCAGTGTTTAGGCAATTGATAATATTTATCTTGAACAATTATTTTTCTTTACATCCATTTTTTTTCCAGAAAAAAATAATAAGTAACCAGAGCAATAGTTTTTATTCCTGAGTTACTATGCAGGAACTTCAGGTCTATTAAAGGCTTGGTTGTGGCACTGAGAATTCCCATTGAGTAAATTTATTTATTCACAGCTGCCAGAATTATGGCAGCCCTGTACAAGAGAACAAGATGAGGTAGAACTTAACCTTGCAGCAGTATATATAGAAGATTCTCATGACAGGGTGAACAAATAGAGGATGGAAAGACTGGGCTGGGCCATGGGCAGTCTGCACAGTCATTGATGAAATCTGTTCCTTCCAGGAGATTTCTGGTCTTTCGGGGGTGGCATCCAGAATCCTTTAGAATATGTCACCTCTGCTCATTGCCCTTCTCTGTTCGTTTGTTATGAAAATGTTAATGGCCCCTCTCTCACCTTTTAGCTTTCTGTTTGCCTGCTGGCACTGTGAGATCTTCAGGGAACAGCCTGTTTTATATTTGATGTTGGAATAGCTCATGTCCCCAGACATAAAATTATCTCACCTATAAAATTTAGGCCTACTGGAATACAGACAATAAAGAGCTGACTGCTAAAGTATGCAAATGTGTGAAATCCCTGTGGTCTCTACAGGTGTCACTATGAGGCAGATGAATCTAACTAAAGATAAGAGAGAAAAACAGAAAGCTGGTGTAAATGAAAGGGATTGCTGTTTGTTTTGCCAAGATCTGCTGAAATTTTAAGATATGATGCTTTGAAAGCATGCTGAGATGAAGAAAGGTGCTATTTTTTTAAGTGCTTTGAGGCATTCTTCCAATAATTTAAGGAGAAAGCACTACACATTCTAAGAAAATATTGCATCCATCGTTGTAATGAAGGTTCATTAGGCATCAGATTGATTTATCGTATTGTTTCTTTTATAAATTATTTTCATTATGTTTTATCACAGTACATGACTACTGCCCTAGGGGAATATGCAGGAATGAACTGAATGGCAAGCGTAATAGACTGCTTTAATTAAAATAGTGTAATGCATATTTCAGTGCTATTAACAAAAACAAAATTGATTTTGTTTTCTGGATAATTGAATATATTAAAGCCCAGGTGTTATGCCTCTATTGTTTAACCCTCCGAGTTCAGTTTCATTTGCTGTTTTTCAGTAGGAAATACATTTATTACCAAGCATTTCAGAAGAATTTTCTTCTCTGCTGGCAGCATTTCCATCTTCCTTTCTTTTCCCCCTTCCTATTCCCTTGTGCATGTGTATACCATTATTGAGGAGCAGAAAAGCATAAACATGAGTTTCAGTAATGAAAGCCCCTTGATCCTTTCCAGCATCTTCACATGAGCTCCAGACAGAGAGGACACTGATCCACGATAAAGGAAAACCCATTATTTATCTGCACTTTTTAACCTGATGTTCTGTGGAGGCAGCAGCAGTCAGCCACCATAATTCCATTAGTTAATGAACACTTCAGAAATTTGTCCATCATAAGAAAGACCCTTTAAAATTACAGTCAATCAATGACACCTACTCTTCTAAGTGGCTTCCTTTTCTCCTTTTGCTTTTGATTTATATAGGCTATGAGTCTTTTTTATTTCCTTTACCCTCCAGGTACCCAGTTTACCTTACACCATGAAGATGCATTATGCTAGAGACATGACAGACATGGGCAAATCAGGTTAATGATTTCTGAGTAGAAATGTCAAAGGAAACCAACCAGCCTGGAAAATGAACAGCTCGGGGAGCTACGCTATATGACCCATTGCCATCTGCTGAACCCTCAATAGCAGATAGCCCCTTCACTTTTGTCACAGGAATTTTCACTGGAAACTACTACTTTGCAATAAATATTGTAAAGAGTCAGATGTTTCTGGTTCAGCTGTCACGATTCTCTGAGTTTTTATCAGTTGTTGGGATAGCATGCTGTATTTCGCATAAATGACTTCCTTAGTATCAAGGCCTTGAGTCTTCTTCACATTCACCCTTGCTTTCTAATTCCAGGAAAAGCACTCACATTCTTAGGTGTCTTTCTAGTGCAGTCACTGCAGATAGTTGCAGCTGGAAAAAGGAAAACATTTTAACAGACATCTTTTCTATTCTCTGCAGAGCTTATTGCAGCAGGGTCATAGGAGGCAGGTAATGTTTGCAGGACTGATGCAGAGCTCCAGTGCTCGGAGTGGATTCTGAGGAATAGTTGCTATTTGTCGCAGTCCAGCATACTGGACTTCAAAACCAAAAAGATCAATCATCCTCTCACCAGATCTGAGGTGTGTATTGTTTATAGTAGAGACGTAGTTATGTAAGATCTTACTTTGTGTTTTATTGGGTGAAAGATTTTGGTCATCCAAGTAAACAATAAAATTCTCATTGATGGCAATAGGAGGTAGTTCACCATTTTGTAAAGCCTGCCCTACTTTCCAGACATATGCAACCTGCAGAAAGTGAACTGTACTGATTCTGTAACTGTGTTATAAGAGGAGGAAATAGTAATTTTAGTGACAGCAACAGCAATGAATGCTCCAACTGAAGCAATGTCCAACTGAACTACGGCATTGTCTCTCTGGGATATATCAAAGTTAGTTAGGAATAAAGCAAACAGCTGAACAGAGAGAAAATATATCAGAAATACAAAATGAGAAAAAGCCAGACTGCATAAAAACAGCTACTTTAAATCTCTGTAGTTACTCTGGAGCACTCAGACAACACTAATCAGTACGGTAGTCTGAAGACATTCTCTATAAATCTTAAACTCCTTAAAATAAAATATGGGTATCTTTTTTTCCCTATGAAAGATTTTCTGTTCAAACTCATTTACTCAACAAGAGCCTTTTAAAAATAATTGTTCTGCTTTTATAACAGAAGAGTAGGCCATAATTAAACTGGTGAGTCATCAGTCCACTGAGTTTCATAGGAAATCCCTTATTACTTTAAAGCACCTGCTGTAGCTCTTCTACTCATTTCCCACAGAAGAGTTGCAGATACAGATTGATTCCAAATAGTTCCCATAAAAGAGTAGGCCGCTGAACTGGTTTTACATAAATTTCAGTCTTTATGGTTCTATTCCTATGCAATTAATGAGATCTGGCTGAATCCCCAGCCTCTTCTGGGCTGTGATTTATAAAGCACAAGTCTAGACTCAGACTTTTTGAAAATGATTTCCCACATTTTATTGTTATTAGCTCACTTTTTATAATGCATCTTTCCCTGTTTCTTCTCCTTGTAACTGGTCACCTTTAATCAGTTATAGGATGTATTTCAGGATTAGGAGGAATATGCTGAACTGAAAAGTAAATGCAGCATGACAAAATTACATCTATACTGAATATTCTTCTATTTGGATAAATGGCTATTAACTATTTAACTTTATAATACTGAATTTAATCAATATATTAAAACAAGCTAAAACATAAAATTATAATACCAGCAGTTCACACGCAGTAGAAATCAGCATTAGATAGACAGAAATTTGTAATTCTATGAAATTTTCAAAGAAAAGATGTGTGGGAGCCTGGAAAAAAAAGTCATTCAAATTTAGTGAACAGATAAAATCAGAAAAAATAGATAAAGTATTCTGAAATATGCCCAAATATTTAAAAATACATCAGTGGATATAAAAAATATTTAAAGTACTAACTTAATTAAACTGTATTGATCAAATAATCCTGAACAAGGTGCAGTAAATTCAGTAGATTAAAAAAATGTTTCAGAATGATGAAAATAGTATTTTTATAGATAAAAGTATTACTGAGCCAGAATGGAGACCATTTAGCTTTTAGAGAAGCAACGGGACTTGACTATTCATGATCAAGCACAGTTTGTGCCCTCATTTATATTGTGGTATTTGTTTTCCATACAAATGCTCTATAACACAAGTATTAGGCCATATATGCTAAGCAGCTGCTTAGAAGGTACATGTTTTGACTATGCAAGAAAAAGGAATCAAGAGATGCATGAAAAGAGGTAAATGTAGAATTAATAACAATCAAAACAATAAAGAACTGTCAGGAATAATTCACTGCTTTTACGCAGGGTAAAAGAAAGTTTAGAGTTTAATTTTATATATATGTATATATTTAATAGAGAATAGCAGAAAATAGTTTCTCTCGAAGATGTGATCTGGGAAATAAAACTTCTACACTTTCTTTTTTTTTTCCTAAGCAGCCCATCTTTGAGAAGCACAAAAGATAATTCAGTTTGTTCAGAAACATGCAGACCTTTCTGGGTCAAATCTTCACCTTAGTCATGGAGCACTTCCATTGAAGTCAACCTGCCTTCCCTTTAAAGCTTTCTCTTCTCAGCTAGCTAGCCCTGGTGTATTCTGTGAGAAAAACACATCCTCAGATGTCAGTCTGTGGTGTGTTCTCTGAACAATTGCAGCAAGGAAAAAAATGGAAGCAAATATACTGAGCGTCCCAGATTGCTGTAGCCGGCTCACAGCTTCTGTCACCACTAAAAAGGAATCGGAATTTGCTCAGAAGTAGACAGGCAGAACTGTACAGGAGTCTCATAAAAAACCCTGCATATTTAATTTAGATTGGTTTGAAATGTTACACTCCTGTCATTTATCTTTTATTTGTCCATCTCAAAAATTTGTGTAGAACTAATCCTGCTGCAGTCAAAGGAGGAATGTGGACAGTGGCCAATACAAAACATGCTATTGAGTACTTTCTGTTGTTAGGTGAGACACTTTCTACTATTCTCTGCCATTACTGAAGAGAGCTTGGCCTGCTTTCCTTCTGTACTTAAGTCAATAGAAAATGGAAAACAGTAAATATCTGCTCTCAGACAAGCTGCTAATGTAACATTATTTTCTATAAATAGTCCACATCAACTGTGTTCATCTATTTCTGTCTGTTAATAAGTTGTGCATACTGACTTGTTCGTGTATAGCTTCTCTGAAGTCAAATCCATTCCAGCTAAATATGATTCTGAAAGTTGAATTTAATGCAGTAATTCTGGCTCCGATCCAGAGATTGAACTGGACAGCTGGAACAGGAACTCATCTTGCAATAGATTCAGATTTCTATCTGCAAAAACCTGTGAGATTTTTTTCTGTAATATGTGCACACAGAACTGAGGGATAATCACAAAAAATAATAATCCTGATTGCCTTTCACAGTCTCTCAGTCAGTCATGAATGAAAGTCCTTCCCACTCCCTTGTTGTTGTTTGTTTGTTTGTTTGTTTATTAAGGAGAATGAATTCCAGCGTTCTCTTTGTCAGTACGGATCAGGACCTCATTGAAATCAGAGTACTGAATAAATTTACCTAATATTTGGAAATCCAGTGAACTTCTGGTCCTTCATATAGTGGTACTTAAGAAGGAAATTCAGAGTCCTTATATTACATTTTACCCATGAGCTCAATTTCAAATCTTAGACTTCGAGTCTAGAAAAGAATCAGTGTTTATCTAGTTCAGCTCTGAGCTAAAGTCAGGATCAGTCCTACAAATGTCTGACACGTCTGCCTACCCTTTTCTTAATGAGATGTTGGTCTCACAAACTGTTTAGGCTATTTGTTTCAATACTTATTAGCCTTCCAGCTGAAATGCTTCTCCCAGACTAGCTTACATCTTGAATGCTGAAGTGTTCACTATTTTTTTATTCCATTCCCAGTACAGAGACTAACATAAAAGGTACATGGTAGGTAGACAGTTGCGCTAGATGATCTTGGAGGTCTTTTCCAACCTTGGTGATTCTATGATTCTGTATATTTTTCACTTTAGCAAACCGGTACGTATGTATGTATGTGAACTGTGCCGACTGTCCTCTTTTAGACCAGCACAGAAAGAAATAACGTCCTTTATCCCTTTCTTCCTCAAACAACTCAAGGAACATTCACTTACTATTTGAGATGAAAATTCATTCTGATTATCTTTGAATCTCTTTATTCCAGCTTTTATATTTTTCATTATTTCAGTGAAACTTCTATTATTTTAGGGCTTCTTATCAAATAGAAGAGCCTGCGGCAGCATAAAGCAGTCCCACCTGCCAAGATGAAATGAAGACACAAAATTATTTTGAAGAAACAAAATGGGAGACAGCCATATGACACAGGTCTCCTCATCATCATGCCAAAATGTGAGTCAGGCTACTTTCCAAATTTTCTGAATGTGGTGTGACAAACATTCCCCTGAAGACCAGAAGCAGTTAGAGAGGTAAGGATGTGTAAATCTGTTCACTCTTCCATTATCTTGGCCATTAAATCTCACAATGTCTTTAAAACATGCAGTCTAAAATTTGAGCTGGAGTAGTCAAATATGCAGGCAAAAAAAAAAAAAAAAAGAAGAAGAAATGATTTAGCTTCAGGAATGCAAGCTGTAAGGCTGATTCCTCATCCAGTCTAGAAATTCATATGGAAACACGACATTAGTTTAACTAATATTTAGTTGATTAAATTCATCCTTAGTAGCATAAGATACACAAAAAATGATTTATTCATTCATACATTTAGAATAGTTATCTATTTTGTCTGATTGTGTTCTCACAGTAAGCAGTTTATGACACTTTCTTGAATTAAAAACATACTGTAACATAATTTCTGGAATAATCTTATACTTTTTATTTTTAAGGTTTGGTACATAGTATGTATTTTTTGCACTGTGGTGGAACAAAGTAATTACTTCACAACTGAAGGAAAACCAGAAGATATTTCAAAATGGAAAGGTACGTCTCAGAAATGTATCATCTAGAGGTGTATAAAATTGATTTCATTTAAATGAAATGACAGAAAGCAAATCTGTCGACATACGTGTGCTCTAGTGCGTCTCTGAGTCATGAAACTCCCAAGCCATAAAGAAAAGTTACAAATGAAACACAAAGAAGGGAAAAAAAGCACAGAGGATTCTTCAGAGGTAAAAATTCATATTTTGCTTCTTGATAAAATGTGATTCATTGCAGGCAAATTACTACCTATCATAATAAATCATGATTATCTATATTGTAGCAGAGGGAGAGAAAATTCAGTTGTGCTTCAGATTACACCCACTCCTTCTGTATTTAATGCACAAATATATGAAAACAATTACAAACTAATAACTTACAAAATATTAAATTGAACCCAATAGTACATAATCCAAGATAAAACACCAGACATATGAAAGAATTTGATGAACTGGTAAGTATCTCTATCTATAGCTAATGCCCATTTATCTGTGAGCCTGACATGACGTGATACGATTCCTAAGAGCACTTTCTTTCTTAGTTGAGTTTTCTCAAACTGACCTTCACCAGATTAACACGGCATCACTCTGAAAAAGCTGAAGAGGGGCTGTGTGTATGCATTGGAGAAAAATGTATTTTTTTAAGGATTAAAAGCTATGGATTGTCTTAAAGTGAATATTGCCTGATAGAAATGCCTTTTACAGGGCTGGAACATTCACAGATTTTAAACCTTTTCTTTTGGACCATGTCATTGCAAAGAATATGCTTTTCATCTGAGATGAACCAGGTTTGTAGTAACTCACCTGTAGTAATTGTCAATTTAGACAGAATTTATTAGAATAGTCCCAGTCTTTCTTTGGCCATCTCACCCATGTTCAAAAACAGCTCTCTTAGGTAAGAAAAAAACAGTGGAATGGCGTTCTTGGATAGTGACATTCCTTCTGGTTCCAGTCACAAGTTGTATTCATGCAAGTAAATACAGCTTTTTGTTCCCGGATTCTTATTTACACATACGTATATCTCATGCAAAAATATAATGTGAAAGCACTGCCTGTGAGTGCCTGGACAGTAAAACTCAAACTATCTGGAAAATATGTCTTTCAGAAGAAATGCTAAACCAATAGCACAGACATATTTGCAAAATATGTTGTTTTTATTATATGACATACTCATTTTTTTAGATAATGTTCTTCTATGGGCTGTGTTGTTGCGTATGCTAGAAGTCCTACATTATATTCCAAGATGTAGAAATACATGCTAGATATTCTTGTCTTGAATGTAAAACTCCATGAATTCTGGAAAGGGAAGAAAGATGAGTAAGATAAGAATAAGATAAGAATTTTCTACTCTAACTTGAAGTTATCCTGTTAAGATTTCCCCTGTGTCTTCATAAATAAGCAAACAGTTAGCATGGTTACATGTATGCTAACAGACAGCAAGCTAAAACACAATGGAAGTCAAATGTGCAACATCTAATGGTGCATTTCTATAATGAATACATGCCATAACTAATCCACAGAAAGCCAATCCAAGGAAAATGTTACAAATTAGTCTTTATTGTGTGGTGGTGGAATAAAGCCAGTATGTGAGCATGGAAGATAAAGACTTGAAGAAATCTTGAAGAGATTTGTGTTACAGTAAACAAACAAACAAACAAACAAACAAAAACAGTAATTTTTTCTGTTCTAGAATAGATGCATGTGTGGACCTGTCAGTGTGTGTAATACTCAGTTCTTCAGTGAGAGATGGGAGCGCAGGTTGGACAAGTCTGGAACTGACTTCCTCACAGCTTGGATGTATAAATGTCATTGACACACGTTTCTGCAGGAGTAGAAGGAAGCTTAGAAGTGCTGGGTTTTTATTATTTTAATAATTATTTTGCGTGTGTCCTCTAAAACAAATACATATCTACTTTTTGTTCATGTCACAGTAAAATAATTTTATTATAGTTATCTCACCCGTACGTGCTTTCAGACATGCTTCACAAATGATTGAATAGTTGTGGAAGTGCTTTGCTGTTCTGAAGCCTGTGTACTCAAAGCTAAATCTGGCACTTAGCTGCTGAGAATAGCATTTCTCCTAAGTGTGGTTTGCCCTCTGATGAAGACATAGGTAATTTTGTAGGTTTTTTGTTGTTTTGTTTGTTTGTTTTGTGGTGGTTTTTGTCCATTCATTTATTTATTCAGTTGTTTTGTTTTTCATGTACACTTAGCTATTTTTTTACCATTTAAATAAATCTTTAAATAATTAAATTAAGGAATGAATACAAGATTATGAAAAAAAAATCAAAACAAAATAGCAATGAAAAACACTTTTGCCTAAGGCTAGATAGGATGCGTTTTCTAGAGGGCGGCAAAAACCATATGCAAAAGAACAACAAAGTGCCTAAATTCAGGACCTTCTTCAGGAGCACAGTTGGCCAAGGTTCTCTCTAAAGGCAGTGGAGAAAGAGTGGCAACTCCAGAGAGCTGTTTGATTACTGCAGATCAGTATCTCATTCTACTGATTAGAGAGACAGCATAGAAAATGCAGATGACCAATAAATGTTTTTCACTTAAGGTTTGTTTTAGATGCTTACAATCATAGACTTCTAAGCAATCTGAGATGCTGCAGGACACTGCATCTGACCTACTTCTGAGATCCCAATGTCTGTAGATTTTCTGCAGGTGAATCGGCCAACACTTTGCAGAAGTCCTTGGTAACCAAACATCTCATACGGCATTAGATACCTTTGCTTAGGGAAAAGATGGTCACATTAGTTATCTAAAGTTTGTTGGGGTTTATCTTTGCTTTGGAGATGTTTAGAAAAATTGCACCCTGAATGTCTGATAAACAATAAACAATTTGGGTTCATTTTCATAAATCCTTGACTTGTAAACGATTAGGCTGTTGTTCACTCTGCCATCATTCCACACATGGATAGACTATATCTGTGTGTTTTGGCCTCTCCCATGTGCGCTGGATACAACAGAACTAGTGTCCTTCTCTCTCTCATGTTGCTTATTTGGACACTAAACTACTTGAGATGAGAATGACCTTTTACTATAAATTTGTACACAAGACATACTAGTTGAGGGTCTTCCTCTTGGTTGAAAAAATTGGTGTATTATTGTTAAAGCCATTAATGTAGAGCTGAAAAATATATTAAAGTTACTTGAACAGAATATCAGCAGCTTTTATAACAGACCATACTTTATTCTGCATCTTTATTATGTTTCCATTAGGCTGATGAATGTAAATATTGTATTTAGTTTTGAAATTATTAGCCTTCAGCCCCAGATAGTTTCATAGAATTATGCTGCTGGTGGTTTTGGCAAGACTAGTTCTAATTATCCTGGCTCAATCACAGGAAGAGATTTACAGGAAGATTATGTTTATATAATGTCTATCCTGCTGTTTTCTGGAAAGGAAGAAACCATGTTGCTATTGTCATGAATGTCATTAATTAGGGACTGTTCCACAAATTGCCTAGAAATTTTTGTTAAGCATATGAACATAGATAAAAAAAGATTAGTGGATGCCTACCTATCTGAATTCGAGTTAAGCAAAACATGCCTTTGTACTCCATGGATTATTCATACAGTCATCTTGAAGCAAAATAAAGATCACCCAAACCACTAAATGTACCAATGACAGCAGTGATAACAAAATTATTCTCTGTACATGGAGCTGATCAATTCAGCAAGTGATAGAAACAAGTGTGAATGAAAGAATATTTGTCATAGTTTATCTTTGAATTCTCCTGGTAAACTTACAAAATATCTTCAGAACAAAGCCTAGGAAAGGGAAGTATATAGTTTTACTGGATACAAAAGCAGTAGTTCCATGGATTAAGCAGAGATATTGATTTTATGGGACGTTTTAATATTCTCCATTTTCATTATAACTACCTTCTCACAGTTCTCGGCTGGCATTTTTTTCCCATCCTACTGCAAAGACTTAAGGTCTTAATATAAAGATAATAATCTGTAACAAGGAGAAAAGATTATTAAGTTGTTTAATTGCTTAGCTTCCTTGTATTAAACTTGGAGCAATTGTTTGCAACCCCTACTTAGCTGAAGGTTGGCTGTTTCTTTTCAGCCAGGTATTTTTCTACCTCTGTTGGCTTCATGAAAGATTCTCAGTATTGCCTCTCTTACATCCTTGCATCAAGGTTACAACAGCAATCCTATAGCAACAGGTTTAGGAGGTTCTGAGGTAAAGTGCCTATGTAATCCCGAGTAAAAAAAGCAGCTTTATAAACTTTGCCTTCTTCACTTAAGGCAAATTGTGAAGACATTAATAATGCTCCTGTGCACGGCTTATGTTCTGAAAGGCCTAAAGCCCTTGGAATGCAATGAGAAGAGATAGAGGGTCTCGTAAGAGATCTTAAATAGCCTTCTGACTCAGGAAGAGTGTGTAAATAAAATGTGATGCTTGTGTTCAGTTGTCTGTCTGCAAACTGAGATATGCATGATTTTTTTTTTTTAAACCATATTTGGAATCACTGATATAATGAAAGGCTTTGCATTGAATTCAGCATCCTCTAAACAACATTCTCAAAGTGAGAAAAAGAAGAACATTGAAATGAACTAGGCTATGTCTTAAAGTTACTGGGGACCATACCCACAGATACATTCTGAGGTGCATTTTAGGAGTAATGAGACACCTAATAGAACTGTATGCATCTTTTGTTTAAAAAATCCAACATGGGATTTGAAGCTTAAGTGTCATTTGGTTTGCATACTATGAAAACTCAAGGAGCTTTGAAATGGGATCTAATCTCCTAAATCACTCAGGCTGTTCTGGAAATGGTTGCTTCTTTTTCCTTCCACTGGGATATGGGTAAAGCCTGGTTGGTCAACACTAACAGCTCCAAATCCCACAGTATTCTGCCAGCACCCACCTCCTGATGCCCATCTCAGGCAGTGGTTCAGTGCTGCCTGGATCCTTAGTAATTATTTTAACTGCTGGGCTCAACACCATGTCCTGACTTTTCAGTATAAGCTCCCGTGTTGTTATTATGCTTGGTTTATGAAATCTAATTTGTTGTATAGCACAAGCCTCATTGACTACTGTAACCCAAGCTGGGTATTTAAGCAAATGAATTGATAATTATTGATAATTATGTGCAACAAAGTGTTTACAGGAAATGTGTATTGTTTTCTTTATCGCTGCTAAATGCCATTCAATGAATTTAGCAGGCACTAATTTTAATTAAAATGATGTTATTTAAGACTAATAAGAGATGTGAATAATATTTTTCTGTCATTGGTAAAATGCATAACTTTTGCACCTGATCTTTGAACAATCTTTCAGATGTGCTTTTGAGATATAAATTGGTACCACCTATTAATCTGATCAATAACTTAGCATGCTTAGTTTCATTTGATTTCTTCATTTTTGTACAGAATAGTCAGTTCTCTTGTTGGTCAGAAATATGAGATAATTTGGAGGGAAAAAAAAAAGAACTAATTTCAGACAAATGCTTCCACAAGATCATTTCATAGACTTGTGCCTGTCCTATTTCCAATGACTTAGCAATTACATTAACTTTTTGCTGGCTCTATTGCATTGCTAGACAGGCTGATAAGGTTGATTAATAACAGTGATGTTGTTCATCTAAACTATACTCCAGCAAAGCATTTAAGTGTATGAATATCTTAAACATATCTATACTTCACTAAAATCAATTCAGCTGCCCCTAAGATTGCTTTTATGCATGCTTTGCTGGGCTAAGGCTGCAATTACCATTCTGCCGGAGTGAAGCTTAGTAAACCAAATTGAGAGGAACTATCTCTGGAATAAAGCTAATAATTTGAGAAATTGTTATATAAATTGTAAATACAAGTTGACTAGAGTTTAATTTTTCCCTATCGTGTTAGAGAATGGTATTAAAAAGCCTTTTCCTAATTGGCTGAGTCATAATTCTTGGCTGACACTTGGTAAGACTTCACACTTAGCTCACCTCAATGGTCTTTCAAGTGATGCCTGTTCTGTCTTTTGGCCTTTCTTCATTTCTTCTTTCTTTCTTATCACTCACTCTGGCAACCTACAGTGTAGTATAGCTCAAAATCCCACTCTTCTAAGACCTCCTAAAAGATCTGTTGCTATTCATTGTCTCAGAATGGAGTTGCCAGACCTAATGCTTTCTTTCGTGAGATTTATTCAACAGAACAGAACGTACTGGTTTGCTTAACCTCAAGGAGAGTCATGGCAAACTAGGACCTGACAGTTCTTTGTGGGCCTTTTACCAGCATTTCTTCCTTAATTTTACAGAGCTCCCTTTACATCTGTACATCTGTGTCTTGTGCATTGATCAGAATTCACTGAATTCTTCTGAACTTCCAAGCTACCACACATGGATCTGGTGCACTGAGACAAAGAGCAAGCTTAGCAGCAGCTATCGAATATGTTAATTCTGCAACGTAAACTGCAGAGGATGTAGGAACTACATGACAAATACTGATCTGTAAATAGGTAGGAAATTACTTATTAAATATTATTATAATTTGGATTAAATTCCATGATATTCCATGAATTTAACTTTATATATTTTTAAGTAACCTCAAAATCATAGTACTGGGTATGCTCTGAACATACTCCTTTTCATGTTTTTCTTTTCATATGCTTCTGTTCCTCCCTGAACTGACTTGCAACTTAAAACAAGCCTCTCGAATTTCACATAAGTATGTTGTAATATAAAGCATGTAAGTCAAGCAGCTTGAAAATAAATGGAAAAGCAGAAATGATTTTCACTGTAAGATGGTTGAACACTGTGGAGATTCCTCAGTCTTGCTCCTTCAGGGAATGTAAAGAACAACATTAGAATCTATACATAATGATATATTCAATTCTGGGTTTCAGTCAGAGGAAAAGAGGGAGAGCTTACAGAGAAGGACCCATAATATTACTAGTGTTCTTCAGCATACAAACTCTAATGAGATTCTTTCCCTTGACTTTAATAGAACTTGGCTTTATATGGATATTTTTAACCACACAATTACACCCTCCAATTACCTGTAATTGATAAACAATTAGAATGACTACAAAACCAGCAAAATCATCATATCATTCTCTGTTAAATTTCTGAAATAATCTATGGCTTAATTTTTGTTTGGATTTAGACGGTTGGGAGGCATTACGAATAATGTGAGCTGGCAAGCTTCAGAAAAAAAGTTTGAGCTTCCTTTTGTAGGAAACGGGTAACATGGCCACTCCTCCTCTGGGTATCATCTTTTACCTCTTGATGTTTGTTTCTCAGCGGGCATGCTCCCCTGAGTTAGAATAATATCAACACAAGTCACATTTTTAATCTAGGCTAGTGGAGGAAGAACATATGTTCTTGCTTCGTGTTAGAGTAGTTACAGAGATGTTCACAAAGTTCAGAGTCTGAGTGCCGTTGAAACCCGTGGCTCCTGTCTTTCACACGCATGACTCAGGGGTCTGAATGCAGTAGCAAAGCTCCACAGAACCCCAATTTTGTGATATTGTCATTAAGATTTTTATATACAGAGAACAGAAAATGGAAGAAGTAAAAAGGCTTCTTAAGAACTGAAGTCAACTTCTGTCCCTTGCACTATGTGTCGTCTTTTATAATAAAGTTGCCAGGATAAGAGTTTTCTAGGTGTTTTTTTTCCAGAGAAAAGCCTGCAAAGTTCTTTTAACAGAAGAGTGACCTCCCTTAGAGTTTATGTGACTGAAAACGCTTTTAAATAAACTATATTTCACTCCACCATAGCTCATTATATTTCCGTTTTATTTAATTTAGAGCAGTGTGGTTTGTAATCAATGAAGTTCCTTAGCTGGAGAGAAGAAGGTTTAAGCTTCAGAACAAATACACAGCATTTTTTCATTTCCTTAATCCTGTGCTGTAGGTGGTCAGTTCCAATTGCTGCATTTGGCACTGGAGATTTGTTTATTTTAAAGCCAAGTAAAACAGACAGAGAATAGCTAAATTGAAAAATTGAATTTAATATGGTAAGTATTATGCTGCAGTTTATATAACATCAATGTTCCCTAGAGTTATATATTACCGTTGTATTGTTCTTTGACACGGACTGATGTGAACCAGAAGTATAAAAGTACAGGTAGAAACATCAGGTTTACTCCTGGGGGAAAAAGTCTGAAATACAGTGTAAAATTAATCTGGCTAAGGAATAAGCTTCTGCAGAGCTGTGATGCTGTAGTGACAGTGGCATCGTGGTTGGTAGAGTAATAATTCACAATCTGGGACAGTGATGTCAGGACTAAATTATTTCTAGCTGTTGGTTTACTGCTGGCATATACTTCTTAACTTCCTTCACAAGAAAAAAGTAATTAGATAAGGACGATGGTTTTTAATATCATATTGTCTCAGGAATTTGAGGGTGCATCATGACAAAAGGCCATATTCAGTGACACCAAACTTGATATGTAGCTCAGTGATGATATCACAGAATCATAGGGGCTGGAAGGGAGACAGTCGATCAGCAAGAGCAAACAGGGGAGTGCAACAGTTAGCTGCTGTTACGGCACAGAATCCCTCTGGGAAAAAAAACTACTGCTTTTTTTCAGCAGTGCACTGGCTTCTATTCAGGACACTAATATTCAAATAATTAATGTTGTGAGGGTGTCTGTGGGCTTTCTTGCACTTTATAGATTCTATAAACAATGCAGTTTGTTCTATGCTTTGTTAGATCAAGCACTGGGGCATCTTTTAATGGCTTTGGGTGGCCGACTCCACGTGTGTATAAAACTACATTAATCTTTTTACTCCACTGTAACCATGACTTTTCCAGGGGCTGGGAACCCAAAGCACAGCTTCCATTTTTTTATGACCATCATACCAATAAGCAGACTTCTAACAGACAGGCAGAGTGCTTTATGTACTCTACCAGGTGAGTTCTCACTGACCAGCTCTTCTCAAAAACTGGGAAATTTGTGATTAGATTCTTCAGTGCTATTTCCTTGTGATGACCTATACTCGAAGCATTTGTATATAAGCAGGGAATTATCCTGCTTTCAAATAAAAACAACCCAAACTCTCCCTGCCTACTGCAAAGGTCAAAGTTTCAACAGAATTTTCTCTTTGCCTGTAGGCAGCTGTAAGCCCAAGAAAGGATTAATGAGGAAGTGAAAAGTAGAGCCTGGCCTTTTTTTTTTAATTAGGAGGCCCTTGGATGGTTCCATTCCCGGATGTTGGATGTCTGTCTCACAGATACGTAACTGTTTAGAAAATTCTTAAACTGGAAAAAAAGATAAAAATAAGTAAACCTGTCCAAATTTACTATCACTAATAAATGTAACAATGAATGTTACTCTTGTTTCCAGAGTTACACTGGCAGAACAGTACATGTTATTCCATATTTATACTAACACCTTCTCAGATATTACTTTTCTTTAAAACCAAGAGTTTAAGTCTGATTACTTTGAATGTGAAGACAGAACTTCTCATTACATTCAAAGAGAGGAAGTTTAGGCCTAAGTTTTCTTTTTTTTTCTTTTCTTTTTTCTTTCCCCATGAATTATTATTAAAATGTTAAGTGTTATAAAGCTTTTATTTTTTTGACATCTAAGCAGAATGAGTAGATGAGTGAAAGATTTTTCCAGTCAGCTTAGAAAAATGCTTGTCTTTTTAATATCTAAAAATGACAGCTTTGCAGTTCTACTCTCATTTTATCCATCATTTTTAATTGCAGAATAGAGTGCTACTTCCTCAACTGCTTCTAACTTCTGTCGTCATATATTCTACTGCAAAAAAAGCGGAAGGACACTGTGCAATGCTGTTTAATTCTTAAACTGCCTGTATCGAATTTTTGCCTTTTGGAAGCTGATATTTCTTTTTATCTATCTCTTACTCTACCTGTGACTGATAGCTTTCCTAATGGCTATAGTGACACCAAGAACAGATACTAGGTAAGACATTAAAAATGTGAAAATTCATCATGCTTTTATTTTGCAGAGCTCCCTGTGCTGGCTGAACAAAGAATGTTATCTTATTTTGGTAAAATTCTTACAAGATGCTTGTGTGGGAGTTTGGGCAAACTATCATCCTGAGGAGAAACACGTATCTCTAGAAATCTTCAGGCCCTTGAAATATAGATAGAAACAGCAGCTAGCACATGCAGAGCAGCATTTAAACGTCTCCTCTCTCTCCTACCCAGCATCAAATGACTTTGGAATTTAAGCTTGAAAAACGAGAAGCTACAGTGTTTGAGAAAAAATCACTACAGCATAGTTCATCGGAAGAAATACTGAAAAATACACATACACTTCAGAATAGCTTTTCTGAATCAAATTCACATTGGCTGATGAGGTGGACACGTATGAGTATTTGTTACAGATAGGTTATTGGTGTGTAATGCAAAGGGGCAAAAGTAGTGTACCCTGTACCAAAGACTGAACTTAGGGATTGCTGGAGATGAAGAGTCAATCACATTTATGGCTGCGACACTGCAAATTTAATTCTGCTATTTTAGATGCATGCCTCTGCAAAAGGGTGGACCTTCTTACTGCTGACAGGAATTACTGAGCACAGTAAGAGTTCTCCACAGCTAGCCAAGGGCTTATTTCCATTGTGCAGATAGATAGAACAGGCTGGAGTGGTGGTTAAATAGGGCACAGTGTGTGTTACAGAGGGTACAGAGACTACTTTCAACTTTCTCACTGTCACAAGTAATGGGCACTCTATGAGAAGAGAAAGAGCAACTAAAAATAATCATACAGATAAACCAGCTTGTCCCAAGTTAGACAGAAGTTCAACATTTTCTTATTCCAGAGTAGACGGTGAAAAGAAATACAAAATACTTCACTGAAATTAGTAAGTATCTGTACTCCCTTTATATTCACATCTGTGCTACGCATCTGTAGTGCTCTTACAGTGAGTTAATTTTTTGTGGTTTTGATGGCAAAAAAACATTGATGAATTGAAATATAATTGCATAGATTGCTCCTGTTGTCAAGATACACGGTTTTGATTTGAACTTGCTTTGCCATTATGTTATCAGAAATGAATTATTGTCATTATCTTTAATGCAAATGTTTTGAATTAGGGGTATCTGCATCGCCTTGTCCCTATATTTTTATGTTGATTTAATGCTGTTGTATGCAACTTTGCATATTTGGACAAGGACCCTGTACCAAAGAACTTAGAATTAGTGGCTATTTTGTGAGCAAATCTCCTATGCAAGTCAGTGCTCATATGTGAGGTGACTGATATCTGAGGAAGGTGTAAGCACTCCTCATGAGAATTTTCCACTTATCCTCTCTCCTACAGACTGCAGAACAATTCCTACATTTCACTTAGTCTCTAGGCCTAGCACTTGGTTCTGCTATGTTCCTGGAAGGAAATCCTTGCAAGCTTTGCTATTCCACTCACATCATATTCCTCTCCTTTCTTCTTAGTTCCCTTCCCAAGCCATAATGGATGACGACAGTAGTAGAAGTAAGGGGCCAAAACAGGTATGGGTAAAGTTAGAGTACCATTAAAGTTGACTTTTCCCCCTATAGTATTTGCATTTTGAAAATAAATGGTTTTGCTTTTTTATATTAGCTTTTTTTCATGTTGTACATAGCATGGAAATCCTTGACAATTCTGGTGGATGGAGAAACATCTTCATAGTCTTACTGATTTGCACATTTTTGAGAAACTTTTACTCATATTTTGCATAAACCTCCCTCTGTTTCTGTTACGGAAGCTCTTTGGAATCCACTAAATAGCCTGGTATACTCAAGTGTCTTGCACAGGGAAATTTTTATTCATTCCTGTTTTGAAAATAAAGAGTATTACATGCCATTTTGTAAATAACTCTTACAAGAAGCTTAGACTCATTTTAGATTTCTAGCTCTGCAGTAGGTAGAAAAGTTTATTACAGCCATTGATGGAATTTTTACTTATTTGAAAGATGTGATGGAGTATTATACAACATACATTTATCAAGAGCAGATGCTATTACTATAATGATAATTCTTGCTTGCTTTCCTGCTGTTTTTGCTGCTGTTTTCATGTGTCATGTTCGGTGTTGTACTATCAAAGTACTGCACAATGCAGTACTTTGGGTACTTCACATCAGCCTCAGTATAAGGAATACTCTTAATTCCCAAAATCAAGAAAAAGTCATCTGATTTCCCAGTTTTGTGTTTATTCTAGAATTATTTAATTATACTTAAGACCTATCTGTACTTTGGATAGTAATTGCATCCAGCAGAAATAGCAAAGAGCATTATTATCAAGACAATTATCTTCATTATTTTACCATATTCAACCATATTATACAGAAGAAGTCTTCCAAAAGTGTAGGATGACAAAGAATGACATTTACCGTGATGATTTTGTATCACAAATCCCAGCAGTCTGAGCATACCTGTTAATTGCTTCCTCCAAATACTTGTCGATGAACTGCTGTTGTCTCATTGTGCTCCTGCACAATGATAATTACTTTCTTCAGGATAAACAACTTATTTCTGTATTTAGCATTTCTAGAAAAAATAAACCAAAGATATTTTTCTAATTTAGTGAATGGATTTGTTACGGTAATGTATTTGAAATTCACCGTAAGTCATTTTGTTGATGTAGGTATTATGACATATCCTATAAATGAAATTGTATTGCATTGTAAAACTGTCTAGTAGATCAATAGATGTTATGAAGGACCAAGCTGATTTATTTCACCTTCCTTTTAAGTGAAAAACTAACTAGTATGAAACCAGAGTATATGAGGGCTGTTCTGGAAGTAATGCCTCTTATTTTAGTGTGTTGGCTCACACCATCAGAGGTGGATGTTGGTGGTATGGCAGCAGAGGTTAAACCTTCTCACAGATATTCTGTTACATTATGTTGCCATGTGACAGATGGCAGCAGAGGGACAGTCTGACAACATGGCATCTGACATGGAAGTGCATATGAAGCAAAGGTGTGGAATTGAATTCCTCCATGAGGAAACAAATGTCACCCATTGACGAACATTGGTGCTTGCTGAACATTTATGGAGACCTAACTGTGAATGTGAGCACACTGAGGAGCTGGGTGGTGAGTTTCAACAATGGCAATGGTGATGCAAAAGACAAGCTGTGTTCCAAGTGGCCATGCAGAACAGTCACTCCACAAAATGAAGAATGTCATGATCAGCTCATCTACACAAATTGGTAGATTATGATGAGGGAACTATGTATAGAGCTGAACATTCCATTGCACTGGAAATGATAGTGGCAACACTGGAATTTCACAAAGTTTGGCCAGATGGGTCCCACAAATGCTCACATAGGCAGAGAAGGAACACCATATGCATGTTTGTCAGAACCTGTTGAACCAATATGAGGATAAAGATGACAGTTTCCTGGGTACTATCATTACTGGTGATGAGCCAGAGTCAAAATGGCCAGAGAAGAAGACAACCTTTCTTCTGCAACACCATAATGCAGAGCCACATACCAGTTGAAGGTAGTGAAGCACGATGCCAGTCTTGGCTGGACTGTCCTACTACATCCACTATATAGTCTGAATTTGGCACATTCTTACTTCTGCTTGTTTGGGATGAGGAAAGATGGACTGCGTGGACAACATCTTCCTAGCAGTGATGTTGTGAAACAGTAGGTCACCTTTGCTGGTGCAGAATTTTACAAGCACAGCATGCAAGTTCTTGTTCATTGCTGGCAAAAATGCATAGCTAATGCTGATGACTTGAAAAATATATATTTTTTTGTAGCTGAGAATTTGCTCTATCAGATAGTTTTATTGTGCTGTTGTAATTTCTGTGGAAATAAATAGGAGGCATTACTTTTAGAGCAACCTACACCTACTTGAAATAATCTTTGAAGAGAGATTTTCTACTTGGGAAAAAGGTTAAAAAAGTCAAGAAAAAGAGAAGATAGATAGTTTAAGGCTTAACAATAATTATCTCCCTCTAAAACTTCAAAGGATAACAATTTTTCAGAAGCTGAAGAAATATATGAGGGAAGAAGAGAGACTGATACAGCAACATTGGAACCAGGTACTATAGCTCTTTGTGCATTAGTGCTGAGAGAATGCTAACTTCTGCTAGAAACAGAGCAGGCTAGGGACTGAAACCATAATCACATTAATGCTGTGCTGTTGTTGTTGCTTCTCCTATACATGAAATTTGTGTACATGTACACATATGCTTATCATGTCTGAATTACAGTGCAGCCTGATCTAACCCGGCTGTTAGTCACTGTTCTTGTAAGAGCATCTATCAGATATACCGGTTGTTTGCTCAGCTATTTAAAACAGACAAAAAAACCCCCCAAAAAAACAACAAAAAAAGTCTGAGCTAACATTCTGTAAATTAAACAAATAGTTTCAGATACCTGAGCCATACGAATAGTAGTTACTCTTCTTTACACCTTCTTAAATTTGAAAGAGTTCACTGGGAAGACCAAGAAACTTTAAAATTTGTGCCAGAATTTGAAGTCCAGTTTGCCTCAAGGCAGAGTAGTGGGGCTTTTAGCGTAATAAATGTGAATACTTTTGCTCGGTAAATGTAGAATCCGTTTCTTATATCAGGCCAGGCACGTGGGTAATTACATAGTCAAACAGCTATGTGCTGTCTTCTAAATGTCATAGGTATGTCTTCCTATGCTGTGGGCATAGTTAGCTGGATGATTAACTGGACGGATTTTAAAGATTTGAGCCATAGTTACTTTATGTGGCGAAAGACTGCCACTAGATTAGATCTTAGAATGGCATGTTATTGATACAGCTTGATGTAATGCAATAATTATGACTGAAAGATAATTCCTTTCTAAACAGCTCATTTCTCGGATGTCTTAGGTTGAGTGTTTGCCTCGTAAATAATTTGAAATTACATAAAGCATTTGCAATTTCTGTATACTGTGGCAGCACTGTGATAAACATAACTTCTTGGTAAGTCATGGGATACTGTGTTTGCTCTGAGATGGCCTGCACTTTCCATTTCAGAAAATGGTTTGTTGGCATTTGGAATGAATGCAGAGCACTAATTCATACCAGGAAAGTACTGAATTTAGTTACTTAGTGAGGGGACACCTTGTAGCTCTTACTTGTGTACAAACCCATACAAAGAAAAGTGTTTTTCAATAATTTTTTTTTCATATTCTAACTTTTTCTTTGAATTGCAAGGGAATGGAGAAATGAGAAGTCTTCATGGATCTTTCTTATGTGTCCAAGCAGCAGAAAGTTCTGCAGAAATCGACTTCAGAAAGTTAAATATTCAGGTTACTCTATCCTGTGTTTACTATTTTTATATCCATGGTTGTGAGCTAAGTGTTTTTTTTCCTGTCCACATCCATGCTGCCTGCAGAGCTTTCCAGTTCCTAGGCTGTGCTTAATGTCTTATTTTCCCATTGAGAAAATATGTTCTCTGTCATATCTCCGTTGTCTCTTTTCAGTACTGTATGATCCCCATCTCTGGCTTCCCTAGATGTCGAAGACCTCTCTTCCAATTATTTATACAGTATTTAAAATATGTCCCTCGGTAATCTTGACTTCATCAACCTGACCCCTCTGAACCACCATTTGCCCTCGGTTTATCAAATCAGGTTCGGCCTTCCTGCCTTTACCTGAGGACATTTTAATACTTTCTTTCTGCATAGAAAGGAAGTTCCTGTTTCATGTTTCTGTCTCCTATATTGAGACTTATTAAAATTATTTAGACATTCTAAGATAAAACCATATGTCTGCTTGAATGTTCAAAATCAGTGACTATCTAGTTCCCACTGAGACTGACACTCATTCATTCTCCTCATTAACTTAGCAAGAGGACTTACTTAGAGTCTAGCATTGCAGATTTGTTTCCAGGCATTCATGCCTGAAGTTCTTTTTCTCTCTTGGGAGCATAGATCCTTCCTCTTCTAAGGACAACGAAATTCAGTGTCATCCAGTCTGTGGAGAAAGTTTGCTGCAACTTGGAACGCTGTTCTACCAAACAATTTCTTTCTTCCATCTCCAACACAATTTTATAGGGTTTTCCAACTAATCCAAATAATGAACATATTATAAAGCCACAGAAACTGCTTCAGGCCAAAGATGGCAATTACAGCTAAGAGCTAGAGCTAACTGGAAGGCTTCCTACTTTTTAACATTTTTCTGTGGCTTTGAAGATCTTTTTGTGTCACTCTGGAATGAAAACCAAGTGCACAAAGACTTCTGGCAAAAATGGGGCTTTGGCAAAATGTTCATGTTTGGTTCCAGAAACTGCTTTTCTTCTACTCTCATCTTCTAGGAAGCCTACTGTAGAGCTTAGAAATAATCCTGCCAGAACTTCATCAAAGTCAGTATTTGTTTTCAAAATGTACTAGTTTTGGCATAATGTTCATTGGAGGAGAAAGTATTTAATTCAGAATTTTCTGACTAGTTCCATGTCTTTACATTAATTAGGTACATAAGTAACAGTAGCTGGATTAGCTATGTTTACACACATCGAGGCATCTGAAAGAATATGAAGTCAAACAGGGCTCAAGGGTTGGCTGAGTAAGCGTCATAAATTTTAGTCACCCTTGATCATGACGCTCATTAGAACACATCTGTGAACAAAACTAATTGAAACATCAGGAAATAGTCAAAACACAAATGAAAAGCGTTAGCAAAAAAAAAAAAAAAAAGAAAAAACATTTTTATTAACTTAGAGTAATATATTAGGGCAAGTGGCAAATTAAATTGCTATCCAAGTCCCAACACGGTTTTTTTTATTTGAAACTATAACATGATTATTTATCAAATGAATTAATTCTGTTTTGATGGTAATATTAGCTTTTAAGTAACACATAAGGACCTAAAAATAGTTTAATACAAGGCTTCAGGGTCATCGTCCTCCAATATTACTGTAATCAGGAATAGTTCCAATGAATATAATTTTGCTGCATTCATGATACGATAAAGGATATATAATTGAAATCAAATTTAGAGTTTCTTGAGGTTTTTATACTTTATCTGATTAGCCTGCTGTCTCATATGAAAGTAGTCAAGTGTTCTGAATCTTACCCATGCTGAGTGAAGGCATATCTGGATATTGTGGATATTTCTGAACCAGTTACTATTGTACTCACTCATACACAATTTCTTCTGTAGTTTCTTTCTGGTTTTGTGTGCATGGATGCGCATTTATTTCATATGTCTAAGATCCTCTATCTATCTGAAGACTTGCAGGCTTTGGTTGCCATTTCTCTACTGCATGACTGGGATGGCATATGACAGTGCTTTGCAAAAGGGATAGAAATAAGTTAGCCTGAAGAAATTTGTAGGAGATGGCAGGATCTTTTAACTCCAAATTCAGTCCTTGTGTTTGCTTTCTGTTCTTTAGAAACATGGTTCTTGTGACGCATTTTACAACACATATTGCAATACAGTTTTTCTCTATAGTACGCACTATCAGAGAATCACCTCTGATGTAGAGCTGTCCTTTCAAACTTGCAGAGCGCATTTCTTGTTTCTTAGAATCTTTTAAAATGTTGGTGTCTAGTACGACCCAACGCACTGAAATATCTTGTATATAATGCTATTTTCTAATGAACTGTGATTCTCTGGTTCTGTCAAGGGTCATGCTCATATTAGGGAAGACTAAAGGGAGCACCCTTATGTATCTAGCAGAGAAAGTCCTTAACAGAGTTGTCAGGTCTTAAGTGGTATGCCATAAAAGGTGAGGCACCTTGTTACATCTGATACCTCCAACTCAAGTGCTGCTAGGTAGCCATTGCCTTTCCTCCCTTCTTCAGGACCATGCAGGCCAGACGTGGCTCCTCACATCACTTATGCTGAGCTGGCTGCTAGGCTGCAGTCATCTGCCAAACTACTGTGACACTGAGAACCTCACATCAGATTAAAAGTTTCATATTGGTATTCAGACATCAGTCACTAACACCACATCTCCTGCCCTCAGGGCAATACATCTGTAGCCCCCAAGAACTCTACAGAATCTGATTTTGTAGAGAAATAATAAGTATTGATTAGCTAGAACAACTGAAAAAACTTTCTGAAGCATGCAATAGCATATAATTTATAATTCTGTCCCTCCACCATGTTCTGAACTAACCATGTTCTGTTGAGAGTGAAGCCTGAATGGAATTAGCACTCACAACACTATGCAGAGCATAGTTGCAGATTAATGTATATGATATGATGAAAATAAAGAAGAGACTGACTAGAGTCTTCAGAAATCTTGTGCTGAAATAGGGGTATACCTTTCCATTTTAATAATTGTTGATATGGTTAATGTCAGCTTCTTCATACATTAAGGATATGAAAGTCTCTGTGGTATGATTACTCATTAAGCATGTTCACTGAGGGACAATTACGTGGAGTCCCTGATATCAGTGGAGCAGTGGCAGCTGTAGGGCTTAGCTTTGCCCGGGTTTAAGTTTTTTTTTAATCTGAAAATGTCGGAGTCTCAAATAAGAATGATCATTTTTACTTTTCTTATTCACTCCATTTTATAGGGACTTAAATGAAACTAGGTGAATCAGGCCCTTTGTGTAATATATATCATCTTACATGATTTCCAATGAAGGATATTTTCAAGTACGAGCTTGAGCTAAAAAAAAAAAAAAAAGATAATTTCTCTTGAGATATGTTAGAATTCCAGTTGCCCACCTGAATAAACATATAATTTTATCACTTTTACAGTGTTTCTGTGCTGCTAGAGCACAAAAGTACAGTTGCATCTCATGAGTATATAATAAAGAGAAAATAAGCTACCATACCCTTTTCAAAAGAACTAATCAAGTACTAAAAGGAAAATTAATGTAAATAAAATATTGATTAAGAACTAAAAGGATTTTAATTATATTACTTTCAGAAATAATTTAATTTAACCTGAACAGACAACTAAGAGCAGATATTTTGCCTTAGCATTTTTCAGATTGCTAATTAAAATTTCTAGGAGGAAATTCAAGTTTAGTGACTGGATTTTGAAGATAAATAATGCTTGCTTCTTTTCATAATAGTTTTATGAAGGTTTACATAGTGCCAAAATATAAGACTGCATGCATGTTTTCTTAAAAACAAACAGATAACCTGGATGCTCCGTGCAAACACTGTGGGTATCGAGCACTCTTAAATTAAGAAAACTTGAAAATTAAGTGTGTTAAGGTTAAATATCTGTCATATGTTTGTTATGTAGATTTATATCCACAGTGTTTATGGAATTCTTTGGAGATAATTGCTTTTTGGTAAGATGAAGGCAATTATAGTGATAGAGCACTCTTTGTGCTTCCATTGCCACTGAGTAGCAATTTTACTATTTATCTGAAAAGAGATGAATCTGATTCTTTATTCTCTGCCATAATGACTTGATCCAGAATCCAGTGAAGTAAATGGAAATTGCTCATCACTTGATAATTTTGAATAGCATTTGGCTTTCAATGTCACTTCCTACTTTACATTGTATTATTTATAAGAGTGCTGATCACTTACATATACACCATGAGATGGAATGGGAATGCAATAATAAAGAGGCACAACATTTGGAAGATTTCTACAAAGAATCTTTTACAACTACAAATTCTTTACAGAGTATTTAGGCAAACTTTTCGGAATTTAATTAAGATCCTTTCATCTTCCTTAGATGCAGAGTACTAAATTAAAGAGAAAAGGATGCTACTGAGCTAACTCTTTAGGCAAAAAAAAAAGGTAGAATGAATAGTCCTTAACATTAGATTAGGGAGCAGTACCAGAAAACTCCCTTTATGCCACAACAGAGGGCTAGAACATGCCATGGGGACATGACAAGATTCAGAACCACTCTAAAGAAAATTGGTACATTGAAGAATCATGTTTGCCATTAACCAGTGCTCCCTCTCTTGGGCCACTATGTGTACGTCATAAAGCATGTGACATACAATTTCTATGCAATTTGAAACTTTTCCTAAAGATCATGCAATGCATGTCTGCACTACTAGTCTTACTTTGCCTGTTCTGTCCTTGCAAATTTTGATTCAGTTTTATCCAACTTTTCAACCGACCCGAGAAGAGGATTGGGGGGGGATCTCAAAATATGAAAATCAGAAGAGATGGAAAATCCCATAGAGCCCCTAATAATGTGGCAGCACACTTTCATGAGTTACTAAATAATAGAGAATCTATAAAACGCAGCAATGTTGCAACACCAGCCTGTGCAAAGCTTTGGTTTGGTCTCACTTCATAACACTAGAAACTTGGAAGCACATATCTGAGGAAACCAGGCTTCACTACACTGTTGCTTATGGAAATAATTCCTATTAAGAGATGAAAAGTAATTTACACATTATTGGATTATCTAATCATCATAAAAATGATTTTACTTGAACACAGGGAAGCTCAGGAGTTTGTCCTCTCCGTAGGCTTTGTCAGAGATGTATGATGGACTTGAACTTACAGGGTTGCTTCTCTGTTCCTTTGCCTTAGTCATGAACAAACGAAAACTAATTTTGTCCACTCAGCATTCTGTGAACCATACAATCCCCTGCAGGTGGTACTTCTGCAAGAGTAAGCTTTAAAAACGAAACTCTTGTTCTCTGTAGGCGCTAGAGATGCAAATTTGGTGGGACAGAATCTGAAGGCTGCCTGTCTCCTCAACTGCCCTTTCTACAACGTAATATTTCCTTTACACTTTGAAGTGGTTGTTTTTAAGCTCGGTTGGGTACATACAAAATGATCTCTGAGGATGAAAGGTAATATGAAACTAAAGAAAGACTGCAACATACATAATGCATGAAAGAGGAAGAGAAGTAGAGGAGATGCACTGTTGTTCACCGTTAATCATTCCAGCTGGCCACACCTATGTTAAAAATGCATGTGCATGTATTTACACAATACACAAGCATGCAACGATGCAAACAGTACACAGCATGTTTGTTATGTACATTGAGTGCATGTGTGGCTACAACAGAAGTAAATGAGAATGACTCACTGGAACAGGCTGCCCAGGGGGGTAATGGAGCCTCCTTCTCTGGAGATATTGAAGACCCGCCTGGACGCCTACCTGTGCAACCTGCTGTAGGGAACCTGCTTTGGCAGGGGGGTTGGACTCAATGATCTCTGGAGGTCCCTTCCAACCCCTACAATTCAGTGACGCTGAAACATGAGATGTAAGCTAAAGGGAATATTTGAACGGCTGGATGTTCATTGATGTATGGAGCTGACATTTGCAAATCTAAGTTAAGTTATATATTCTGTTTTCACTTCTTGACCCTGTCAGTAAAGCAATCCTTCTATCAGACAGGAAAAAGGAAGAAGAGACACAATCCTGAGAGGTAAACTGCACTTGCTTTTCCTTAGTGGGCCCCAGTCTACCCTTTTAACCTTTATCTGCTTCCCTTTGTCTAAGCTTCACATATACAAAAGTTGGAAACATAATAATATATTAGATAGATATACTTACTTCATTACGCAGAATTTTATTAAGAAAACTTTTATTCCTGCAAGTCCTTAAGTACTGCTTCTTATTTCACATCCAGTAATACCAAATGAATATTGCTGTAAACTGATCTTAACCCAATTCAGTATCTTTTTCTCCATTAAAATCAAAGGCAATTGGGCACGTAATATTTCTCTTAATCTGGGCAGCAGTTTCCACTAAAATATTAAAAGTTTCTTGATCATTTTCTATTACTACTTTTTCCCTCAAATTCTTCAGTTTCCCAACTTTAAAAACCAGGAAAATAATGCTCTAGTAGGTGTTATGAGGATGAGTAAGTCAGAATTCATGAGATGTTTAGGTCCTGCTGTTATTCAGGCCATAGGAATAGGTCAGACAGGCAGTGGTTATTACTGAAAAAAATGAATAGAATAGTTCATTTCAAGGTACAGACCATCAAAGATCATCTAGTCTAACTGCTTGACCACTTCAGGGCTATTTGTATATTCCTTACACAAGCTGACTTGAAACAAGAATGTCAGAAGTCCACAGACAATCAAAATCTAACATAATCATTTGATTTTTGATCTGTCTGAATGTGAAGTAAAAGTGATCTAAATAAATTTTATTCTAAAGCATACTAAAGTACCTAGAAAGGATAAGAAAATCAGAAAAAAAACACACCTGTTGTTAATCTGTTGTCTGAGTTTCAGCTGGGATAGAATTGTTTTCTTCAGAGTGTTTGGTATGATGCTGTGTTTGGTTCTAGAGAGAAAAACAATGTTGATAACACACTGATGTTCATAGCTGCTGCTAAGCAGTGTTGTATACAGCCAAGACCATTCTCAGCAAAGGGCCCAAGAAGCTGAGAGGGAATAGAATTAAGACAGCTGACTTAATCTGGCCAAAGGGATGTTCTGTGCTATCTGATATCATGCAGAAGGAATTTTTAAGGGGATGGGAGTTCATCTTCTGCTGCTTGGGGAACTAGCTGGGCATCAGTCAGGGGGTGGTGAGCAATTGCTTGTGCATCACTTCTTAGATATATTCATATATATATATATGTAGTCATAACAATTATCCTTTTCCCTGTCATAGTAAATGGTTTTATCTCAACCCACAAATTCTATTTTTTTCTCTCTGATTCACTCCTCCATCTTACTGGAAAGGAAGGGGAATGAGTGAACAACTGTGTGGTGCTTAGCCACCTGCCACTTTAAACCACAACATCTGTATACCAAGTTCATGAAAGGTCATAATTTACAAAAAATGCTCTATTTATTTAGATTGTTCCATTTGTTCTGTGATTTTCAATCAAATTCAATTCTTATTTATTCCTCTTTCTGTCCCTCCTTTGACAGAGCCTGATGAATATATATGTTTGCAATTTCCCTTGAAATCTGCACAGAAAATAGGAGTCAACCCTAAATTCAAATAAATCACTGCAAAGACTCACTGTCTGACAGGTATGTCTTGCCTGAATGTGCCTGGTTGTGTGCATATGTGTCTGCTCATTCATGTGGCTGACAAGGTATCATCTTAACAGCCTTTAAACTGTGACCCAGACGTGGACCTTCCATAGAAGCATTTAATTTCATGAATTTCTCTTTAAGGTGAAGGGTACAGGGGAAAGAAAAAAGAAAAAAGGATTATGTCAGCAATGGAATATATATCCCATATTACCCAAGGTTTGTTATACGATTTTGACCGTTTGATATAAGTTGGATGGAAAAGAAAGTTCTCATCAGGATATACTCATTTGTTAAATCAATTTTCCTTCATCATTTCTACTTTTCAGCCATCTGCTCTCTAGAAGATTAATGATTTGATTCAGTTGTGTCAAAGCAGCTGAGGTGAATTAAACCCATGAGAAAGATTATAAGAAGTATTAAGCACCATTTTATTTTTTTTTCCCCTTTTTTTCTTTTCCTGTGTGTGTCATGTGGCTTCCCTTCCTTCCCTTCCTTCCACTGCTTAGCTGCAAGCTGCTTCATTGTACATATTCATTCATGGTCCTGAGCCAAGCAGATGAGTTTTGCCTCTACTTAAGGTATACAGCCTTTACGTTCTTTTAAGTAGGACTGAAAGAAGGACAATTACCAACTGTATGCCTGGAAATCTCTTAATAGGGTTTCTTGGTCTTTTTGCAACTAGCAATGCTAAAGAAAATTCTTATGTCATTTGCCCTACAGGTAAGCTAGTAGCCAGGCACCCATAAGCAAGGTATTTGCTTGTTAGTTGCACTGAAAACAGTATTTTTTGGTTATAGTCAGATGAGAATATGAATTTAGATATTCACTGATTATGTCACCCAGTGAGTGAGCTGACTAGATTAGGCATAGAGAAGATATTAATCGTTCCTTGCTAATTAACATGAGGTAACGATTGCCTTTCTTTATATAACCCTTCAGAGTGGGAGGAGATAACTGTGTTTCTGTGGGATACCTTGTGAACTGGGTTGATGATACTGGGTTGAGGGAGTGGTTGAGTCTCTGGAAATGTGCGGTGGTAAATACTTACGTGAACACGGTAGTACTATGCCTGCAAAATGCTGACTCTGATACATGATATGTGTGAAGATCCATGAGCATCACTAAAATAATGGTGGCTAAAAAAGACATAGTAAGAAGGACAGGTGGGATACAGATGTCACCAGGCCCCCTGCCTGAAAGTGATAATCACTGAATTGACTTTTGAGACTGGAAATATACTGAAAATGTTGAGGCTGAGGGGTGCAGGTTATTCAGGAGTAATAACAGACTGTGATACTGTGATGTGGTGTTAAGTAAGTGGGAAGTGCTGTCAACAGGGAGATTCTGGCATAACCAGTAGGGAAAGAAAACTCACAATTCTTGTGCAGATGAGATTACAGGAATATGTAACCTGTTATTGTTATATCACATACTGTACGCTTACCGTGGCTGCTGCTGTTTTCTCCCATAGAATAACAATAATGATACAATTAACTCTGGCAGACAAAATGGGAGAGAGTTGCGCAGGCCCTGTGTTCATGCTGAAATTGTCACTGCTGACTAGGGAAGATGGGAAGAAAAATGGACCAAATCTACTACTCCTATCAGTAAATAAGGTTCAGAAGCCTGGACGGAAGGGAGATGTCCAGTCCTGAGCCAGTTTACCTGAGATGTGTTCTCACAGTGCCTAAATAAACACAGTAACGTGCCCTAAAAAGTAAGCAGCTTAAGGCATCTATGTTGCACTGCATTGTTTGTGTCTAACAACTACTAGCAGGTGTTAATAGATTACTAGGTAGATTAGTAGGTTAGTCCATAGAGTAGTAGGTAAGGCACTATTAGTAGATAATAATACTAGGGGCTAATTATAAATATATATATATATATATATATATAAAATTCATTATTGTGACAGATATGGTGTCACAGAGTTATCTAGATCAATCTGTGTCCTTGACAAGGGGCCCATGCGCCCCCCTGGCCCCCGAAAATGGGAAGGGAAAAGGGGTAGGGAGATGGGAGCTGGGCTCAAGGAAACAAACAGAGCAGCGGCAACAATCTAAGGAGGAAAACTTATTTTACTAACTATGATATTGGAATGCAAGATAACACACTATAATACAATCTAATTGAAATTGAGGCTAATAAATTAAGTAAGAGAGAGAGAGGTTTCCAAAGACTGAGAAGCCTACTTTGAAATTGAAGGTACGTGGCTTGGAAGCACACCCACACCTGCTGCCAGGCAGTGAGAGAGAGAGTGAGCGTCAGAAAGCTCACTCAGAAAACGTTAGGAAACTCACACAAATGTAGAGAAATCCATTAAACTCTCTTTCTCTCAGCTTAGAAGCACATTAATCTTCCATCCGTTCTCTTTCTCATTACAATTCTGAAATTACAAGCACTGCAAAAAGCAAAATATGTCATATCCTTTTCTAGTTAGTCCATCATAAAAGGGTGGTATTTCATAGACATTTTTTGCTCTATTGTACATAAAATATGAGCACGAGAATCCAGTTTAATTCTTAACTCTTTTCAATTTCTCATACTCTGAGAAATGTTCCTGAGAAAAATCACTAATCCAGAAAAAAATCATGGGCATTCATAATGAGGAAAGGGTACAAAATTAGTGAGCATCCTAATGATACTTCTGCAGAAAGACTTTCTTCTAGTGGTCTGTCAAAGTTAATCTGAGCGGCTCAGAAGTATTCCTGTTCAGTCTGTCGTTAGAGAGGTTACTTGTGTGTTTATTTACTTATCCGTTTTTAAGCAAAGTGAAAAGATTAAAAAAAAGATTACAGCAGCCACTTCTAGAGATTTGTGTCCTAGTCACAGAATCACAGAATCACAGAATTATCGAGGTTGGAAAAGACTTAGAAGATCATCCAGTCCAACCATTACCAATACTTCCCAGCTAAATCATACCCTTCATAGTCCTCTCATCTGAAATGCATTCCAGGGCCTTACACTTTGTGCTGTGACATAGTTACCTTCTATCCCTGCAGTACAAGGAGGAGTGCCAACCCATAATTCTCTGTGGCTTTCCTCTGGCATTGCTTTTTCAGAGGGAATAAAAGATGAGAGGAATTGTTAAAACAACATCATCAGATTGTTGTTTGACTTTAAACTCTAGTCTAGAAGAGTTCTTTGGCTGGAATGAAAGACAGATAAGAAAGTAGCAAATGACCTATGTAAAGACTTAAGACTTCTTCACAGCAACATCATCATGCAGCGTTAACAAACATTCCTGTATCTGCTCTACTGTGCAATTTTGCTTTCCTTAGAGTCACCAAGTTTATCCAGTGTTACATTAATGCAAGTCATACCAAGCAAGTCTATACATGTTTGAATGCTTTCTATAATTTGTTATTGGTCAGTATTTTTTAATTCATTGTAATCTAGTAATTTCCCTAAGTTCTGTATATATCTGTTGTGGAACATGAAAGAAACATCTACTTTTTGATAAAGAAATTATACTGTCACAAAGAATGCTTCTTCAAGGCTGAGTGAATTGCTTGACAGAGGAGACTAGTATTAAAAACAAATGCCAACTGCCAAAATGAAGGCTCTAGAAACCTATTAAGGTATTTTCAGACATGGCTACTATATCAATAATTCACTCAATGAGACCCCCTGTGGGAACATTAACCCTATCTATCTTGGGGATAAAACCACGCAAAAGGATAAAGATTCAAAATATCACCATCACTAACTTAGTGTAATCTGCAGAAATTGGGATGTTCTGCAGCCTTGCAGGGCCCTGACTGAAGTATAATTGAAATCAGATTATTCTGCAAGAGAACGTTACTGCCTGTTTGATAATATTAATTAAATGAACACCTCTGGTGCAGGGGGTAATTCTGAATTTTTTCAGTATATCTGAGGGGCTTAGTAATCACCACATAGTCCAGAGAGTCTAATTATGATGGTGGAATGCAGGTACAGAGTGGATATACTCTTATCTACTGTGGGTCCAGAAATGCTGTCTCAAGTCCAGAGTTGCTTGCACACAGGTTCAGAGCTCATGGTTGGCTTAGTTTGGTTGCGTTGAGGAAAAATAGCGAGCTCATAAAGCAAGCCCTGAATGCTGGCTTGTGTGGGGCTTGTTGGCATCTGTGTGGAGGTTCTGCCCACAGGGAATATTAAAGCCACAGAGCTCCAAAGAATATTCTGAAACTAGTCTGGCATTAAAGAAGTCAGTAGTAGCTCTAATTTTGATGAGATGATACTTGTGAAAACAGAATAGGTATATGTATACAACGTGTACATAATGTCCATGAGTTAAAATGCTTATATGCATAGGTATTCTTACAGATGTGTAAACAGGGGAGTAAGAAGGAAGACAAATTCTGGAAATGCCAAACAAGATTAGCTTCTGGCAGATCAAATACACCCCAGTTAGGGGGGAAAAGGATAAAAAAAAAAAAAAAGGATATTTACAACATATTTCAATGCCTTCAGAACAGACGTTTGATTAAAATCTTTTGAAGTCTGTGCAGGTCAGTTAGTAGTATTTTAAGATTATTTGGAGATCATGGAGAAGAATTCAGTGCCGACAAGCACGCTGACAGGACAGGGCTCTCTCTTTAGCTCAGATTCTTGGGCTGCTGCTGCATTTGCTTCATCTGAAGGCCACATTTTCCATAACAATGGCACTCGGAGAAGCCTGATTCACACACTGCCACTGTGACGCATCACGTTATTCCTCAAACACCAGGGTGCGTTGTTCGTGTCACATTACATTTGTGTTACAATTAAAGCCAATGCCGGAATCTGACACAGTTTTATATGATTGTCACACAGTAGATTGTGTGCTGAATGATCTTAAAAAGCAATCGAAAATAATCCTGGAGTTGGCCTGGGAGAGGAATAAATGTTTAACTCTGTAACTATTATGTACAAGTATACTGTATGGATATCTCCTTCCATAAAATATCTAAGTGTGTGGGTGGTTTGTTACAAAGGGTTTGTCAGCCTTTACCACTTACCCCTCATGCTTATCCTCACATCATAAATAAAAAAGTTAACAAACCTTCACAGCCAAGTGTAATGTGACAGAATAAAGAAAGCAAACTTTCATTAAATATCAGCCAAAAGCTGTCAAGCTTATGCTAAAGTGGCCTGTGGAAATCTATCCAAAACAAAATGGTGGGAGTCTGCTGCTCCAAGCATTGAAGGCCAGACTGGCCATGGTATGATGCTGTCACACTGCCCAACTGTGCTCCTCGAATTTACATGATTTTGTTAGGAGCAAGACAGTTAATAGGTCCTCCAAAAAATGAATCAAAGTACTTATTCAGAATTCTGTGCTGTTTTTGTTTTTTTTTGTTTTATTTTAATGATTACACAGGGAATTAAAGTTCTGTATTTAGTCCCTTAGAGGGAATGCCCTAAGGAAAACATCCACAATACCAAAGAATGAACAATTCAGGAAATCTCTTACTGACAGTTAATTTTCATCTTTATAGCGTCTCCTTAAATCACCTTCTGAGGTGCATGCAAAGTTTTTACTAGGCTTCCATGCAGAAACCAGAGGGAAGCAATTTCTCTGAGCCAGTATGTTGGTGAGTTCAAACAAAACAAGGATTTGAGAAATAATACACCTTAATAAAAACTAGCTGATACCTAATTAATAATTATCATAGCAATGGCCAGGATAGCTTTGATCTGGTTGGATAGCTAGTACCTTTGTTAAAATAAAAAGACAACAAACAACAGAAGCTCGGTGCTTTATGGAAAATGAAATTCAGATGAAAATGTTATGTGGTGTATATCAGACTTCTGAAATTTAATCCTAGTTCATCTGAAGCTGTTCAGAATTTGCCACTGATGTCAACAGGTGTGAAATTTTATTTCCAATATAGATGTGATAAGGAAATCTTTTTTTTCTTCATGATTTTGCAAAGTAAACTAAAGCAGAGACATTGCCAATTTTTACATTGTAGGTATGCTTTACAACATTTCTGTCATCCCATAGTCAGTTGAAAGGATGTACTTGGTTTCACAGAGAACAAACAGAAGAAGGACACGTGTTACTCAGATACTTATTTTTGATACTACTAGGACTCTTGAGCACTTTTGCTGGTGAATCTATAATGCAGGGATCAGTACATGGAGATATAATATAGGATCATAAAATACACTCCAAAGTTACGTTAATTTTTGATAGAAAGTTAAAGAATGTTGGCTGATTGATGAATATACTTTATTGTTGATGAGGGCTTGATTAAAACCTTCTTAATTCCAACATGAAACATATAACTTACACATTTCAAACCTGTAATGTTGTGAAGTTGAGGATTTTAACAGAAGTCTCTTAACGGTGCTAAGCCAATCTTTGCGGCATACTGTAATAGCCGTTCTGCTCTCAAACAGCGTTTTATACCAATAGATTTCCACTGAACTAGAGACCACACCAATATGTTAATTATTTTGTGCTGCTTGTATTCTGTGTGCCTCTAAATTCTCCCAGTTGCCCACTTCCTGCTTGTCATCTTTGCTTTCATTAATATTCAGTATGATGTACATATCCATAAGTAAGCACTAAACCAAGCCTCCTTCACTTACACAGTACAGCCTTACGTGAATTGAACACTTGGAAGTAACAGATCTTCTGTACTCAAGTATTAGAAATAATTGAAATATTGGAAGCCTTATCTTATGCACTTGAGTGGTACTTATGCTGATAACTATAGACAAAGCTTAGCAGATCGAAGAGAGTGTTTGGAGAAAGGCAGTCTGCTTCAGGAAAAAATATATGTATAAATGAAGCAACATGTGAGTGGCTCTGCATTACATTCCCCAGCACTGCCCAGTTCAGAGTGAGACTACACAAAGCACACCTGGATCTGCACACATGATATTAATCCATTAACATTAGTGCGGACATTTAACTCCATAGGGAAATCATGGGTGATAGAGGAATGTTATGAGAAACACTGAGTTCAGTGAAGTTTATCAATGGCATGTTTTGTGATACTTTCATTTTTAAATATAATACTTGTGAAACAATCCCAAGCCATTGTATTTGAGCTGCATGTCAGATATAAAGCAATATGGGAAATAAGCACTCCACCCACAACTTGGCACTATAGCAGTTGCTGAAGGTAACAGGTTGTCAGATCAACTATTTGGCCTCTCACTTTTTTCAAAAGTAGCAAGATATTCTGTCGTATTAGAAATGATGGATCAGCTGCTCATAACTGATCAAATACTAAGTGAAAGTAATTATACTTTCTATTACAGAAGAGTATTTCCAACACAGACCTTTGTTTTCAAAAGGCTTTCAAACAATACTATTTTCTTCTGAAATGAGTTTCAAACAGCATATGTTTTTACAATTCTCTTTAAATGAATAAATATATTTTGTTTGCAGGGGCCAGAATTAAATGCATAGTTTCTAGAGTGTGACTGACCTTGTCCAGGGAAAGATTTTTAACATCTTATGTTATTTTAGTATGTATGCAAATCTGTACATCTACTATGATTATTATTTTTATAAAAGAGGATAGACCTTACAGATATTCCAGCCTACAGTAGAGACAAGTCGTGTATGTAAACCTGCAAGGCAGATGTAGGAAAAATCAAGGTTGCAAGTACTGTAAGCCTTATCCAAGTTAATGGCTCTGTCAGAGAGAGAATGAGTTGAAGACTGGGCTAGACATAAAACAGAACAACTGTATTAATCTTATTTAAAGGTTTTCAGAGGAAATAGAAAAACACTGATGGATTTGTTAGTAAGATACAAAATCTAAAGCTCTTCCAATCCACCCCTGTTATCTTAGGCTCAGTCTTAAAAAATATTCAGCTGACTTTGGGTGGCTTTGATTGCTTTGTATTATCTTCAAAGTAGCGACATTTTTACAAAATTCCTTAAGTCTCCTTCCATAAATAGACATACTGGTGATGTTTCATAAAAGGAATATACACTGATCTATTGTTAAAACTCTCCATGTTGTATTAAAACTAAATAAACAAGCATTTCTCCAACAGCTGACAAATCTTGATAAGGAAAAGAGGCAAACAACTTACTAAAAAAGCTGTGTAGTGTAAAGAAGTGTTTTCCCTCCTCTATTCAACAGAACTCCCTCATACCAAGAATATCAGTTTCCTTAACTGCTAGATAATAATGGTAATTAAGTAAACATATGAGGTTCTTGGTTTATTGAACATTTATTGAAGGACAAACTACTGCTACAATGATTGGTTTCTCACTAAATTTATGCTTTCATGTTGAGGCACTGAAGGCAACCAGCCTATGCTGTTGTCTATTTTTACAGATATTTATTGGGAGGGTTCCTTCAGGTTAATGCTCAGCTCTTTATTCTCCTGTGTTGTATCTTCATTTTTTTTAAGGATACATAGGTGACTTTTTATGGGTCACTCTAAAGGAATCAACCATCTTAACATCCATGAAAACTGTAAGATGTGTGAGATTTCAAAACATGACAGTGCAGGAAGGTAGGAGATAATCATGCATAAGTAAGTCATACCCAGAAGCCTAGAATCAGTAATAGCCCTGTTCTGCCTCTACCAAACCAAAGTCAATGTTCAGATCTGCCTTGAAACTTTTCCAGCCAAAACACTTAGCCCATAGATAGTTTGGCTTATGTCTTGCCACCTTGTTCACATACTCATTAAACTGTAAATTCTATAAGTAACGTTTTCTAGTTCCCTACCCTAAGGAACACTTTTCAAAAGCAAAATTAATACCTCGATTTGTGAGGGATTAATTCAACAGATATAGTACAAAGGAATGCCTTTCCAGGAGCACTCTAGTTCCGTTAAGTTAGATATAGTAGCAGACTAGGAAAAGCTTATGAATGATTTTCCAGTTGCATTCTTCTCACTGTCACATTTTCTCTGTCAACTTGTGATTCTCAGATTAGGTCTTTCTGAGAAGAATCAAGTACCACTGCAAATGACAACCACCATTTCTTGATTTCATTAGTGTCTTCAGCTAGCCAGCAAAACTGGTCACTTTGTAGTTTGTCATCGTCTTGGAAACTAATTTAATACTGCCCTATGAAATGACCCCTTACTAGAATGTACTGTATAACTGGTATGGCACAGGGATTTTCTGTCCCAGATACAGCAGAGATCATATAATCATTGAGGAAATAGTGAGAGTACTGTCAGTGTCAGTGATGGAGGATGTTATTTTAACACATACCAAAAGTGCCTTGTGTCTCCAATGGAGAAGAGCATTTTCTTTCTGCTTGAATGTAAAGGAATGATTGGTTTAAAAAGAAATCGGTTATACATATGCACTGTTCATCGGTTGTCACCTTATCATAAAGTGAAAATTAATTTTAGCAGTTCACCCAGACTGGGTGGAGGGCAGACTGTAAGCATTTGAGAAAATACTAAGGAAAGTAAAACAGATCTGTTATTACCAGAAGATATAAAGGGCCACAATTACAATCTGTTCTTTGGCTTGCGTAATGTAGGAGAGATTCTGCTGCCATTTCATACGAGTGTGTTTATAATGGTTGTAAATGGCAAACTGTGAAGAGGAATGAGAGGGAAGAGCTTCATTCCTCCATCTCCAGAGAGATCTGTTTTACTGCTAGCTTAAAAAAATTCATTTTGAAATCTTTAAAAAAATTTTATTTTATTTATGTTAGTTGCTACATTCATCTAAAAAGTTACACAACTGTATTACCAACACTGGGATCCAGTAGAGGGATAAAATAGGAATTATGGAGACTAAAAATACAATCAGTGGTCTGAATAATTAAAAAACACTTTGAGAGTTGCCATGTATTAAAATGAAAGATGTTTTAGATGTACTAGAGATGGATAACTTGAGTAGTTCATTATCCTGATACTGCTGTGAATAATGTATATCATTCAATACCATCACACTGAACAGAGTAATATAAAATATGTTCTTGGTCTTTAAGATTCCAAGAGAACCTTGAGAACCTAGGAAGTGAGCAGCTCTCTTTGTGTTGCTTTCCTCCTCCTTTATTTATTCTTTATAAAGAAGAAAGAGAGAGGCAATATTCTCTGACTGCTATCCCTTCTCCTGATGGAGAGAAGTTTCATGCCTGGTAATGTCATGCAAAATAGGTGACCATGCATAACTAAGGCCCTGTGATAATCATCCTGTAATTCAATAGGCAATAGTAAGTAAGTAAATCCCAAACAAAGCTTTTGACATATTTTATCGTAGTTGTGTACTCGCTGTGGTATGTCAATATCATTTACATGAGATAATGTCAAGACAATATCAAATTTTGACTTTTAGGACTGTAGTGCTTCTCCAACATCCTATTACACAGTGAGGAGAAAAGGATGCAAATTATGGATGTCACTTTAAACCCAGGCCAGCGGGTACTGTTTTAATACTCTACAAAGACATCAGGTCAAGATACTTTGATCAGAAGGAGATCTGATGAAGGTTTTCCATTCTCTGCTACTTCACAGATACATCAACAGGACCTTCTTTAAAAAAGTTATTTTCTTAAGAAGTACAACAGGCAGAACAGGATAGTGATGATAGTGGATATGGCCTGCAAAATGCCAGTCCAGTGGCCATTTATATGAAAGCTTTGCTGATGTACGTTTGTGCTTACGTTTATGTTTACCATTGTAGGAGAGAAAGCTGGTAAATCAAAACATGCTTCAAAATATTCCCAGTTTTAAAAAGCAGAAATGTAAAGCCTGTTCTAATTGCATAATTTGTACTGGAAAAGGCATGAGGTAAATAATTTCTTCTCCAGCTGCAAAATGAGAAGATCTTAATGTTGGTTAAATAAACATTAACCAATGAAGTCAAGACTATAAGTATTTTGACAGATTAAGAGTAGAAACTCAAAATCACTTTGGGATGTTTACCATTAACACAGATAGCAATGAGGCAATAACTGGAACAACTTAGCAATTTCTTCCTATAAGCATTTAAAAGAGAATCAGTCTATAATTTTACATCAGCCTGTCTGAATCTGTTTCACTGCATCATATTTTAATCCCAGGCTACTGGGACACTGGGAACTACTGATATTTAGCAGGGGAATTGAAAAGGATGAATAAAAAAAGCCCAGAGTTTTGTGTGAGCTTTGGGATGTAGAAAATTCCCACTTTAGAGCAACAATACAATTTAAATTAAAAAAAAAAAAAAGTCTTAGTTCTGCTAAGAAGATTCGTGGCATCCAAATGAGTTGGATTCCTGTTGAAACAGTCCTGTGCTCCTAAATCAGAAACATGTTTTTAAATGCTTCCTCTCTGTTGTTTGGGTGGTTAGCTACTGAAAGAGAATTTATAAGGATTCTTTATTTCCCAGTGACCTGTATGAGGTGTGAAGCTCCACTAGAAATTCTCTAGCTTCTTGAGCAAAAGGTGAGAGAAGATTTGAATGTTTCGCTGGCAAAAGTTGAAGCACTGAGATATTCCAGCTACACCAATCTTCTACTATATGCTTTTGTATCCACTATGACATACAGAATCAGGAAGCAGCTGCTGAGAAAACCTGCAGCAAGGTCTGGCACAAACAGAACTGGCATTTCAGGACTTAATTTTTTTATGTGTTGCTTTCTGCACTTACTTGGAATTTGGCAAAGCAGACATTTACTGGCAGAACAAGATAACACAAGCAATTCACATTCACAGCATGTAGGAATCTGAACTGTGCAGAACCTCACAACTATCTAAATATTTACCTTAATGATCTCACAAAAAGGAGGGAATTTTACATGAGAATGAGGGAGCCCGTGTTGGAGAATGCCTGAGAAATCAAGGACTGGTTAAAAATACCTACACCAGTGAATTTCTGCTGGGCGATCCTTTACCACTGAATTAAGTTTTCTGATGACTCTTGCATTTCTAACTGCAAGCAGACGCCAGGGAAGATAGAAAAAGCATTCATAAAAAGAGTTTAAGTGAGTCTGGTGAGAATTTTATAAAAATTGAGATAATTTCTCTATAAGCACCAGTTTTTGACACACCCATAAAGCACTCAAAATCTCATTTCTCATGCTCTGCTTATATGTAGTATCATTCCAGCATAGGAACAGTGATGATGCAGGAGTGCATACCATACTGATTTATGTGAGCAAAGGGATCACTGACAGCAAGAGGTTTAGAGGATACTTTCTTTCATTTTTATAAAGGCACACATATGTTTTACATGGGCTATGTAGAATATTTCTGCTAATGGGAAGTGCATCCTCTGTGTACAGTACACAGAGAAACTTTCAGCTAGGGTACAGAAACGTGCCTTTTTTTCCCCTATCTTTTTTCTGATTTTTCCCTATAAAAACATGCCGACTCAGATTAATATCAAGTTAGCCTTACTTTCTTGCTGAAAATGCCATCCTGACAACTAGAGTTGGATAGTTGCTGCCTTCCGAGTCTGCAAGACATTACTAACTGGACTTTTAAAACTTCATTTAGTAAAGCATACATATTTGATCCTAAAAAAAAAATATGCTAAAGACAAAAATACAATACTGACTGTCCAACTACGCTAAAGTCTTTCATGGCATTTGCTGTACTAGAATTTAGGCAACCTTTCATTTTTTCAGCATGTTAGTTTTTGTTACCACACTTTAACTTAATCAGCTAGCACTTCAGTAAATTGCAGTAGCTTAAGCCTGTTTCCATGGGCTGGATTCTTCTACAGTGCTTGTATTTTCAACAGAAAAGATGTAAGGGAATAAACATTCCAAGGTTTCATTGTAAATACCAGGCAAAGGTGAAAAAGAGTAATCAGCTCATATGGTGAGATGTATGGCTCATATGTGAGATCATGTCATCTGAAGGGAGACAGAAGAAAGTCTGTGCTGTTACAACCAAATCTTTAAAATACAACTACAACAAGGAATCCAGTCCTAAAGACATCTCAGGGACCCAGTGGTTAGCGACCTTACTCCTGGTGCGTGAAAAAGTGCTTGTTAACCAGCTTGAAGAACAATTTTTGCAATGCTCAGGCCCTTTGTAGTCTTCACACAAGTCTAGACCACAATAATATCTAGACTTTACCTGCTAACAAATGTGAAAATCATAAGTATGGACTTCTCTCAAGTTAATTGAATTACTCTTTGAGGCACAGTCTCGTGGTATTAACATTGTCAAAGCCAGAGTTGCAATGTCTGCAGCATTTGGATGCACCAGTTGAGGCTGATGTGGGTTCTGAGACTGCTGCACTATGCTCTAATTAACTTTAATAAGAACCTAATTTGGAAGTAATTACTGAAGAGTTGTCTTCTCTACATTAAAAGCAGGGCATATTTACGGGTAGCTTCCATATAAACTTCCCAATCTGACCATCTCCTACCCGCATGGAGACCTCACTTTGGCATTCTACCAGAAAATGTAGTAAGCTAGCTAATATTTGGTAAATTATATATTCAACTGTTTGGTATGCTCGGGCATGTCTTGAAAATAGTCCATAGGGCTGCACTTGCAGGGTTGTGATTTGTATTCCTTGTAAGTGGCCTCAAGGTAAAGGCGTTATTCATATTTTCCTGTAAATATGAAACCTGAGCAACCCAGCCTGATCTCATCAGTGACTGTGCTTTAAGCCAGAGTATGACAGGCACCTCCTGAGAGGTCCTTTCCCATCTGAATTACCCTGTGAGGCTAAGTAGATTTACCATGGAATCCCTGATTAATGGTAAATATGCAGTTGCCAGTAATGCTTTTATATTTTCCTTTTGGAGAAGAGCTGCATTTCAAGGAGCTGTTGCCCTTTCTGTAGTATAATTTCCAAATGTTGCCACCCCTAAAGGGAAGCAGATCATTAGGTAACCTAATAATCATATTCAGTTTTCAATAAAATCCTAGTGTCTTTAGTTTTTTATCTGGAAAACAACTAAGTAACAAACTGAAATGAAGAAAAGCACACCACCAGTGCAAGGGAAAACCATTCAGTGAGGACAATACAAAATAGTGATGTGCCTAGAAACCCTTCCCCCTCCTTCTCTGGAGAGCTGTTAAAAGATGCAGAAACATTGCAAAATAAACAAGCTCCATGGATTTTGCAGTAGGTGGGACCATCTGGACCCAGGTAATGTCACCCTAAACAATCTGCCCTTCAGTTGCAGGGGAAAGGGAAAGAAGTCTTGTGACTCATAGCTAAAAAGCTGAGATGGCAGTGTAACTTATTTGCACCTTGATCCCATTATAGAAAATAATAATTTGTTCTTTCAGATAAGGCAAATGAATATGACCAAACACTAGATTACATGTTCATGCTATCTTATTTATGTCAAATATCTAAAAAACATCCACTGAGCTAACAGATAACTACGTGCTGATATTCAAGTGGCTTTCTCTGCTTTATTTCTGCAGACCAACTAGACCACAATCTAATGTTCTTCCTTAGTGTTTCTTGCTATGCACCACAGTTTTGTCTAGCCTTAGAGCAACAGTACAAAGATGGACTGCTTATGCCCTGTTCAAGACCTTATCTGTTTATTGCCAAATTAGATACATATCAACGAATAAGCATGAGACTGAGTAGTAGTGGTGTATTTACAGTGAAGCAAAGCAGAATAGTACTCAGCAACCAGCCAAGAGTTCACTCCCTTAAGGAACTTGTAGCATACTGGTATTTTACATTCTTAAAATAATCTTTTAAAGTAATGCAGTCAGAGGGATGACTTCTGTAGGTCATGTAGCGTTACTGATGAAAAGCTTAAGCAGGAAGCTGTAAGAGTTCTACTAGATGTTAGGCTTGCTCACACTCTGGAATTTTAAGAGCAACTTTGAATATGTTCTGAGCAATGTAAGGAACTAACTCTTAACTTCCTGTGCAAGAACTGTCTTGTTGGAGTCATTAAGTTTTACCACACACAAATTATTTCCAATTAGGACCTAAAGCTGCTTCAAACAACAGAATCCTGACTGATGTATTAGAAGGCAGGTAACTCGGTTATGGCAACAACAGAAATAACAAGATTTGTGTTTTACCTTGCTGCACTATTCTTCTAGTAGTATGATTCGTGGTCACAGTTAGAAATTACTAAAAACAGGAAGACAGAGAACAAATATCATCTGATTTCAGTTAATGTCAAAGCATTGTGTTTCTTGCTAGGAAGTCATGCTGCATGAAGATGGGAACACTTGCATCGCACTTAACTTACAAAATCATGGTTTGTTTTATGTGAGCTTGGGCTTTTTCAGATTATAGGTCACTTGATTCCCTAGCTATATTTTGAGTATTCTGGAGTGCAAATTGGAGTCTTAGGCTTACTGGTATAATCTGTTCTGAAAGGAATAACGAAGCATGAATACCTTTGCAAGATCATTTTGTTTACTGCTAGGATTGTATTGTTTTGATAAAAGTACTAAGGTTATAACTGGAAAAGCAATTCCAAACATATTATTGTAAAGAGATAATACTCCTACTCCAAAATAAATGTTGGTATTAGATGAAGGCATGAGGTAAAAACAGCAGGCTTCAAACCTATTATGGAGAGGAAAGACAAAACAGTAGATGAAAGAAGTGTAATAAAGGATTCATTACATTCAGATTACATGGGTGAAAATTTCCTTTTCTTGTACAATCTCAAAAAAAGCCCAATCTAATAATCTTCCCAGATAATCACCAAAACACATTTCACTCCATGCCTCTACCTTTTCTTTTTTACTTTTACAGTTTTCCAATCCAGTGATTGTTAGATATGTATGCAATTATCTACTTGGTTATCTGCTCTAATACATTGGATACAGTCAATCAATTTTCGCTGCAGTTATAGTTAAGAAAGCTAGAAATGCCTTCATGCCTTAGCTGCTACCTGTATGCTGGCATAGAGTAGGTGCAAATAACAAAATGCCAAGCGATACTTTTTAAATTAAATAGAGATCATGGCATAGTTTCATGCAGCTCCTGCCTCCACTACACTGTCAGTTTCCTCTTTGGGTTCAGAGATCCACATTCTCCTTGATTCTTATTTTAATCTGATAAACATATAATTGAAGAAGCTTTTCTTTTGACTTCAACTTCTCGTTTCTATAGTGCCCCCCACAAGTCTGTGCTGATTACTCTTCTTTCTTTAAAGATATGCTAACATTTTTAATAATTGAAAGGTAAGGAATAAAATACTACTTCAGCTTAGATTAGTTAGAACTTGCATTACTTTTCTGCATAAGGGTGTTCTCTTTGCTTATCTGCATGTATCACAAGCAATAGGACATGAGGTATCTCTGTCTTCTGTTCTCCATTTTTACCTGGGAAAGAAACTACTTGCAAGTTCCTCTGTCTGATGCACTAACTAAAGAGGTTCAGGTCTCTTTCCCCTGTGAATGGTAATGGCTTCAAGAGATGTAAGAGACACAGGCTGTACAAGATCTTACAGGAGATCAACTGGAGTACCGTTCTGGGAAGAAAAAAATCAGGTTTATGTCCTTATGTAAAAAGAGATTTGATAACTTACAGCTTATTAAAATGTTGGGTATTGGGTTAAGGTAGTGGATATAACTCTAGTACCATTTTGCTGTGCTAGCTATCTCCTTTACAAATGCTGAAGTGGGCTGTCAGTCTGCTTAGGGTTTAAAGGATAGGATATTTGACCCTAGTGGTAACTTGGGTGGGAATCAATCTTAGTTGGCAGCTGAGCATATGCTAGGCAGACTGAAACCCTAAAGCCTGAAAGTTTGGGGATATCTTAGATGCCTTAATACGTGAGAGGATCTATATTTGAAGATAAGCTCAACATTAACTTACGTGGTTCCTTTTAGCACCTATATGTATTTGGAATTATGGCTTAGGTTCCTCTAGAGTTTTTTTCAGATGTAGCCTGCAGCAATAGCAGATAAAGGCAAGTCTGGACCATAGTAGTTATTCCTCATTTGACTGAAATTCTCTTTGCTTAATGTATTGTGTTGGATTTTGGACAAGCAGATCTGTAGTTTAATAACTTACAATTTGCTTTCTGCTCCTGTCATTTAAACACTTGATTTTTGCATTCTAATGCATTTCTCAGAAACTTCAAAACTTTTTTTCTCAGAAATCCTGAAGATAGATTTCTTTCACTTTGAATTTTGAGACTGTATCCTGTGTTTAAAATCTTGGTAGGAAAAATAAAAAACATTCATTGAAAATATTAAATAACCCCCACCCAAAATCAAACAATATCCTGGAGAAAACCTAATGTTTTCAGTGGACTATTGTATTTCTTTCTTTCTTCTTTCTCATTTTTCAGTTCTGACAAAAAAAGCATACCATCTCAAACTGCACTCTGCCACATCACTGCACTCCAGGTTACCTGCTGAACTATTCATAACACTGCCCATTGCATCAAGAAGCACTAGGAGGTCCTGCATCCAAGTACTAACTGTGTTTGTTTAGCTTGTGGTGATTGACAAAATCGCAGCAGAAGGTAATAAATAGTTTTCAGACAGACACTGTATGCTTTCCTTCGGAATTAATTTTTACAGGATTTAGGTTAAGCTAATGTGAGCTACATTAATTTATTATAATAGCTCTGAGACACCGAAAGAGCCACAGCTTCATTGTTTGTGCAGGATTCAAAATGCAGGATTGCAGCATGGCCTGCATAAAACCTGAAAAGGTGTGAAGCAGCCATTCAGACCTGCACACACTGGGATTTCCTATCATTTGTTTTTCTTCTGTTGTTCTACTGGTGCTGCTCACCTCTAAGCAATAATCTAGAATGTTTCCTGATCTTTAGAGTCCCTTTAAATCTAAGCCTTTCTGTGATCATATTTCATATGTAACTGGAATAAACAATGCTTTCATTTTCCAAATGCTAAGAATGTGTATGAATATATGAATATATGTGTAAGAATCCCTTTCCATTGCAGGGGAGTTGGACTAGACGACCTTTAAAGGTCCATCCTAACTCTAAGGATTCAGTGATTCTATAATTTGAGCACATGCGCTATTCTGCTGTGCGGGCTCTTTGTTTTTGTTATTGTATTTGTACTCTTTTGTTGTTTTTAAAGTCTGGTACAAGGAAGCTAATACAACTGTTTCCAGCCCTTCGGGGGCTGGATTCAGTCCAAATTCGTGAAGAATGTAGACCATCATTTTAGTAAAAAAAAAAAAACTTCCCAAATTTGTCATTTTGCTAAAACGAGGCCACCTAGGAGATGAAAACCTTTCTCCTTTTATTTTTTTTCTTCCCCACCCCCCCTTCCTCTAAAAAACATAATTACACTCTGATTTAAAACTCTAATTGAGTGCACTTGTATTGGTAAGATGTTCCTTCCCTTTAGGGACTGTATTCCTATTAGTCACACAAGCTGTCTAATCATTTCATGGCCTTTTTTTCTTTTTTCTTCCCACACCCTGTACTTCCATTATAAATGAGAAATTTGAAGGTTTTTTTTGTTTTGTTTTTTTTTGCAAGTATCACAATTATTACATCCCTATAAATTCAGCAATCTCTTATGTTGAAACAATAAGTCACATCTTCATTCACTGTACATTATGATGATTCTGTGGAATTCAGCAAGGAAAAGATAACTTACTTTTATCAGCTGAGAATCTGACCCATGATGACAAAATTAATATACTGAAGAAATGTAAAACTCTGTAATTTCTTCAATCTGGAGAATTTATACCCTGGCTATTAAAACACAGCAGCTGTGCTGTTAGCTTGAATCTCATTAGTGTTATAAGTTTTTTCCATTAAACAGAATTGCACCAAGAAAAGTATCTTTCAAAAATACCATGCAATGCAGTCCTTCTGGTTAAGGATATTGTACATTTCATAAATATAATGAGCTTTATAGACAACACTACCTTTCCTTTGGCTGGGTAGGTGACTTTATTTGAACCTTGATTTTGTAATGAGAACAAAGGGAATGCTGGAATTACCCTTTTGTCCATTACCCCATCTCTGCTATCTCTAAGCTTAGCTTTCTAGGCTTTCTAGTTTGTGAAACTCTCTGAAATTGCACTTCTACAATCAGAACTTACACTTCACCAGGTACTTTGTTAAGCTGACAGTGCTTACCTACAGCTATAAGGAGTATTTAAATTCTGGGTTACTAGGAGACTACATTGTTTTTCTTCCACCAAATCACATGGAATGCTGCTGGTCCTGGTAAAATCAAGTATGTGAGCTTTTCTAAAGCTAAGGAGTTAGTTATAGCTTCTGTAGTCATTGCATAACCTGTAAAATAAAAGACACTAGCATTTAAGCATATTTTACATTCTTTGCCTTCAGGCCTTAATTCATGAGCATCATCTTTGTTGTAAGTTTAAAGCTTTTAAGGGAAAACACTCAATTACATATAGTGTATGGAAAATCTAGGTCTTAACCACTAATCTGTGGCTTGTAATGAATTTGGATGGAAGGAATTCAAGGCTCTGAAGTATCGTGTTTCTCTCATGCCTCTCTTCCTTTATTGACTGCAAAAGTTGTAGGATTTCTCAGTGAAGTTCATCATTTGCTTAAATAAGAAAACAAAATGATCCACCATGAATCTTTTCCATTTTGGAAATCTTTCATTGCTTCTGGGCTTTTTTTTTTTTTTTTTTGGTAGATATTTTGGTAGATTTATCCATGATTGCATGAAGGAAAATAATAAGAAAGGAATATTTCTAGAAATAATAAAACCTGCTTATGAAAGATTCATTGAAATTCAATACTGATAAACTTCTGTCAGTATTTATTTTACTGGATGCAAAAAACACACAGGTCATTGTTATTTCTATTCTTTCTGCTTTCATTGTTTTTCAGGTATAGAAACAAAAGATAATCAGAAATATACTTAATAGTAAAGGACCAGATACACTGGTGAACACATACATAAGTAAGTCAACTAATATCAGGCTGCTTTCTGTTTCCTTTAGCTGAAGATCAAGCTCAGGACACATTACTTTTCCATTATGGTGCCAGTAATTATCCTCCTTTCTGCTCTGTCAGATTTGGATGTATTTGGTCTTATCTTAAACAAACACATCTGGTGGTGAATCTGAAAATACGGCTTGTTTCAGACCCCAAACCTTCCTTCCTCACATACAAGGACCCTGAGGATGTTCAACACTATTAAGGAAAAATTCCAAGGCTGTAAGAAAGCCTCTGAATGAATAATATTTTAGAACAGTAGCCCAAGGCTGCAGCATTTAATTGAATTCATTGAATTTCAGCTAAGTAGGCAACTATCTTTCTGACCCGAGGGAGACCTGTATATATTAATAACATAAATGTTATTAACAAAGCAGCTAACATAGCACTGGAGACAAGTTAGGAAGTTTTATATTGTTAGGTGAAAAAAATACCTTTGATTGATATGATTCGTGATCAGTCATTTACATCTTACTGTTGTGACCTTGCTGATCCTCACAGTTCTGCTGCATTACATTTAATTGCCACAGTGTGTAATTGCTATGTGCCAGTTGTTATCACCCGCACTGTAGATGGGCTATTTGTCATCTAACTGTGCTTAATTAATAATAGAAAATCCTAACTCAATATTCACTTTTGACAGCCTGAGTTCATGATGAATTGTTTGCTACTTAGTTATTATGATACTGTGCAAGTGACTAACTGTCAGCTGAGAAGGAACAGGCCAAAGTACAGTGGATGTTTGTGGTATGCTGAAGGAACAAATTTAGCAGAACAGTTAAGGATTAAAAATACCGCAGTGTCATCAGTCAGGCATCATTTGGGTATCGTATGGCTCCACAAAGGCCATTCAGAGGAGCAGCTGAATTTTCATGTGTGAACATGCTCATTTTGGAACTCCCTTATAATCGTGGGTAGTACTTGTTAGGCCAAGTTTGGTAGAGGATGAAATATCAGCTGAGCTGGTGTCAGAAGAAATGCTGTGATTATGGAATTTATTAGGAATGTAGAGACAAAACAACAAGTCGTAATATTCCAGAATAGTATGTTCTCTTCCACTACTTGCTGACAGAAAATGAAGTTCAGTAAACTGTTCCTTTTAGTAAGGGTACAAAGATTCAGCATTTGGGTCTCCCGTTAAAAATATATCTTAAAACCGTGTGGCTTCTTTACCCCTGACACCCCCTCTCTTACCACTGTCTAATTTGCGTGGCCTTTAAAACTTACTTACAGAGAAAACAAAATTCTAAATCAAGAAAAAGTAAATGAAGGTAAGAAACACTAGGGAGAAAGTGGGCTGTTGTCTGCTTTTATCATAAGCACATACTTTCTCAGGAAACTGGCTCAGGAAATGACAGACTCTACCAGTAACAGCTCTCTTTGCAAGCTTTCTCAATTAAATCCAAATACATAATACTCATAGCTAAAAAACACACTGTTACTGACAGATTCTTGAAAATACCCACTTTGCAGACATCATTATAGATAGCAATTTACATCAACGATTCATAACTACAGCATATTTCTAAAACTGAAACTGATGATTCCTAAAAATGTATGTGTCCCACATACTCTTTCTTGCCAATAAAGGTGATACTTTCCAATAAGCAGCTTAGATACAACACTGAGAAACTTGGCTTCTGATCCACATCTGAGAATCTGTAAGTGTGAGTAGTTTGGAGACACTGGAAGCATCTGCAAGAGGAATTTTGGCACTGGCTCTTCCTATATTGATATGGCATTGGCAGTTCTCTAAAACCATCAGAAATAGGCTTTGAGGCATGAGTTCCCGCAGAAGAAATGACATTATCCATATAGGCCAAAGTGGTGGCACTTATGTCATTTTTTTTCAGCATAAACAGGAATGGTTAGGGAAAATGAAGTTTCTGTTAGACTTGTAATGGTAGAGGTTGTTTACAGAGGAGGTTTACAGAGGAGCACGGATCCTCAAAATGTTAGTACCAGCAGACATCTTACAAATCATGCGACACTGGGTTTGCTTTTTTGGCTATCTATCTCTCTCTTCTCATCTGGGCAACTTTCAGATGGATTTAACACACTTCATTAGCTTCTATTTGTCACTAGTGTAACAATAAAGGAATTTATTCTATCCAGCTCAGTGCTGGCATCCTTGTTCACCACTGTGAATGCTTTCTAAAGCCTTAAAGTCTGTGAAAGGTCTTCTGCTGTTTATAGATCTGCCACAGTACACAGTTCAATGCATGGAATTACATGATGCAAAATTTATTTCTTCTGCAAAGCACCATCATCACTGAGGCCATAGAGAAGCATTTAATATTATTTATTTCATTTGTTTTAAAAATAACAAGATTTCACAAGGAGAAGTCATATCAACGAAATCCTAACGGTTAATGCTGTGTATCAAGCTGCACCCTCACGTGGTTTACTCAGATGTGATGGAGCCTTTCAAATACACAGCATAAAACATCAGCAAGTAGTAATAATAATGAAAAATGTGAAAACTGTGGCATGGGCTTCTTTGTTTAACTTTTTGCATAAATTATTCCATATCATAAGGCATTTTTTTTTGCGTCAAGCTCATTTTGTAACGTGCTTGAAATCTTCATATAAAAAGGCCTTTTATACTGCTTATTCACTGCTCGCTGTTTGTTAATGATCATTTCTTACCTATAGTTTAGAGCAATGTTTCCTATCTTTCCTGCTGGGCAGAAGCTTTTGGCCATGGCAGCCAAAGGCTACAAGGCACAGATATTCCTGCTGCATTAACACAGCTCTTAGAGAAAGCACTGGAATTACCTGCACTGTGAATGCATTCAACTGATTGATAGTAAAAAATGAATGTCTCACTTGGGACTTAGACACGTGGGAAAGAGGGCAACCAGTGAGAGGCTGTTGTCTTCTGCTCCAAACTACTCTCCTTTATTCTGCAAAATACAGCTGCCCTTTCAAGCAGTATTGCTAACGCAAGGAAAGGCATATTGCAGTTTTGGTTTCCACTTTGTAATTTTTGATGAGCCAATCAAACTTCTTAGGTTAGATAATAATTACCTATGAGGCTATTTCCTGATATTTTATGGCAACAATTTCCAGTCTCTAATTTTATTACTTTGAATATTTGTTCTTCATGATGATCAGCTAAATTGCATGTCACAGCCTTACTTTCTCACTGTATTGCAATGGAGCAGGAAATGAATGCCAGCACAGCAGCAAATGACACACGCACTTTCAAGATGGATTTAAGCCAGAATGATTCACAGTTACATTCATGAAAATTTAGACATTCAGAATGCTTTCATAAACATGCATCAGTCACTCATCTCCTACCTAACAACAAATATCAAAATATAACTGTAAAGAGAGTATATTGATATTAATCCCGAAAATATTTGTGAATTGCTCTTTGTGTTATTTAGCCACTCATATTATATGGAGTTTCTTTACAAATACCGTTTCTGAGACACATTAGAATATCTTTTCCTGTCTCTAACTGTACCTCTAAACAATTACCTTATTCTATCAATCTAAAGTGATTTAACATGTCAGATAATTGAAAATACTCACTCTAATCGCTATTCAACAGCTGACATGCTTTCTGTTGGTTTTTTGGGGGGGTTGGTTTTTTTACATCTTTTGAAATAAAACCAGGCTAATGAAGTTATCAATTTTCTTGAGATAATTAATAGCTTGTTGGTTTTTTTCTTCAATTTGCTTGCATGAGAGAATCTCTCATAAAACCCAGTTCAGCATTTGTCTGATTTCTTCCCTTGATCTCCAGCTATCCTGTAACACTGCCAAAACAACGGGACTAGGATTACTAGTTCAAAAATTTCCTTTTCCACAATGAACGCAGAGAATCTACTTTCTGTAGAAGTCTTATTTCTGAACTGCTTGATACACTAACATCTTTTCATTTGGTTTACCTTCATGCAAAACACTGAGCCAGCCACGTGCCAGGCCACATAGTCGAAAACTCTGTGAATTTAATTAAGGCTAGGGAATAATGTTTCTGAGAAGGAAGGCTTAACAACTCCTCTTTCTATGAGCAAGGATTTATCCAGCAAAAAACTCCTTCTTTTGCAAAAACAGCTTGTACATCTTTTAGGAACCTGGAGCTAAATTCCGAACTTTGGACTAATTGCTAAATCCTTTTCATTTTAAAGAGGTTTTGCCAAAGGTGGTAGTGGTCCGAATTTTGTTCAGCATGAAAGAACATTCTTGATATTGAGGAATCATTAGCTCACTGCTTTTACCTTTTTACAACAAGTAATTACAATCTTCTGTATCTTACTTACTTATTTTAGTGAAAAGACTGCAGGAGTTCAGTCTCATCACCAGCTTCCGTCTCTCTCTTAATAAGAAATCATTCAATTATTCTTAATAATAATTAAAATAAACTCTTAATTGTTGCAGATTAAGATGGAGCAAAATAGCTAAAAATTTATAGAAACTCATGTATAGTAACTTCTACTTAGAGTAGTTCTAACTTCTGTTTATGAATCAACATCTCAGGTTTAAAGTGATCTCTTAAGTAGATATTTTATCCTACACAGAGTAGAACTTGTTTTATTCTATCAAAAGAGTTCAGTGAAAAACTGAAAGGAGATCATTAGTAAAGCTGCCATCAAACATTGACTGTTTTGAGATACCCGAATGTCCTTACTGCCTATGAATATGGAATACGACAGGGTCAAAGCAGCACAGAACATCAAAACCAGCACAAAGTTGATGGAAGGAGATTGTCCGGACATCAGCCAACCACACCTTACTGACTACATCTTAGATCTCTAGCAAGAAATACGCTATCAGCTGGTGTAAGTGCAGCTAAGGTATAGAAATGCCTTGATGGCTGCTATTCCTGATTTTTGATTCAATTCTCTTTGACCAATATTAGTTCAAAGTACAAAATGCAAAATCTTTACAACAGTATAATTTCCTGTTCTTGACCTACTGGAAAATTGCATCTTGTTTTGCGTGTCTGTTTTGGCCATTCCTCGTAGCTTTCTTGAGACGTGGTACAGTACAGTCAAGCCACAGCTAGGGCTGTAGATTATACTCTTAGCTTTGCATCTAATAGATACAAAATAGCATCTTGTTTACGGAGTACTCACACATTCTTAGACAACTATTAATATATACTTCATGTTGTTTCATGAAACTTTTGCAATAATTCATTTGCATTTTCATCTTATTTATGCAATATTTCAAAAATTGCTCCAATTCAGTTAGGCTTACACATTCCTGCAAGTTTCCTCTGTTAATTCAAGCACTGCTTACAAGTGCTTTTGCAAAAAAAACCATCAAAAACAAACGAAAAACAACAGACCAACTGTCATTACAACAACAACACAAGAATTCTGGATAGATTCAACAGAATGGTTTTGTCACTGTAGAAGTCTCCTAATTCTGACAGCCTCATCAAAAACCCAGCAGAGGAAACATGGATGCTCCTGTTGGCTACACTCAGCTTTCATTGAGCCCTAAGGGGAATGGACATTGGTTAATGGCCAAGATTAAATTTTGGATCACAGCGTGGTTATTTTTATCTGACAGAATCCTGGTCAGCATAGCAGCCAAGCTGCTATTCAGCTGAAGTTCCTGGTACAGCTTTTAACTTGATGCACATTGACATAATTCTATTAAGGCTAATGCAAATTTTAAATTTGCTTTGGATTTATTTTTGGGATCCCTACAAATACATTGCTGAGGAAGAACGCTATCATTACCAAGGTCCAAGTTACTAAAGCAAAAACGTTGTGAACATACAGTATTTTTCTAAATAGCTCAGATTTGAAATAAATCTTTCTGTAGCATAAACAGATTCTAAAAAACATATATGGGGTGGGGTTGAGCCCAGTATTTTATCCCACCTGGTTCTTGCAGCTGAAATCATGGGCTGTCTGGTCAGAACCAAGGAACTTCTCTCATGCAGCAGGGAGCACAAATCAATCATGTTCTACCTGCACAGGATTTCATCTTTTGTGCCACAAACTACACAGTAAGGCCCAAATCCTTTATTGCGTATTTACTTATAGAAGAATTAAAAGAGTGACTCTGTCCTTGGGAAGCTCTCCATATTTTACCTGGATATTTTCTTTAAGGTGTAAGAGAAATTATTTATGGAAAAGATACATTAGTATTCCATGCAACTGTTTCTTTAAGTCCTATTTGTTTTTCTGTTGTTACTGTATATAAATCATACACATAAACTCCTGTCAAAATATTTTTCTCCACATACAGCAATGATGAAGGGGGCAAGAGGTTTGAGAAGGCAGAATACCGTTGCGGAATTGCTTTGCTGCATCTGTATTCGTGAACTCCTGCATACTGTGAAACTGTTTAGGCTGCTGAAGGGATCAGTGAACTGAGAGCAAAGCTGGGCACAAGTAAAGCAAAAAAAAACAAGAGAAGGAAGAAACTCATGTTTAGATGGAGATGTCTTTGTAGCGGCATAATGAATGCAGCCATTAAATGAAGATTTTACAGCAAGGGAAAAGCTGTCTGTAGGAGGGAGAAACCAATTCTGCCAGAAGGAAAGAAAGAAATTCTTCATAGTGAAATGCAAATACCTCTTTTGCTCTTAGTCACTGTAATGGATTGGAAAATGAATATTAAGCTCCTTCAGGATTACCTGTAATTCTTTTATGAGGGCATGTGTGTGTGCATGCATGTGTGCATGTTCATACATGCACTTCTGAAAATAGATACACTATGTTACGTAACTACGTAACTACAATTTTATTCCTTTTATTTCTTGCTGGCAAATATCTATGCTTAAAGGTCAAGCTACTACAAGACGTAAAGTTAACAACAGGGACAGAAACTGCTGAGGTAGCAGAATTCAGTGAAATATTTCTTCAAATGCTTGTATCAGTTACTCTAGCACATAAAAAGCTCAAAAAAGTCTCAGGGGAGATGACAATATCCCATACTGTGAGACAAAAGCATCTGGTATGCTAGGACCAAGGGCTGGTAGTTCCTAGCTCTGCTCTGGAAACAAACTGGCAGGAGGAAAGAAAGACACCAAGCCCAACAAAACTCACAAGGCTGATGGGGAGGAATGATCTAGCCTTCCTACAATTGTTCCCACTACAGGTCTTTTCCAGCATCTTTTCTGAGCTTCCAGATGCATTTTCTTTTATCTTGATGAGTTTGATCCATACTTAATGCTTTAAAGTCAGCTTAAGACTGGCCCCTCTGAAACTTCTAAACATAATCCTAGATATAAGGAGGGTGTCTGTTTTCCAAGATGCAGAGTAACCACTATACTTCCCACTTTGTTTGCAATCTGGTTTCAGTGACTTGTACTCAAATTTGAGAAATAATTCATAGAAGAAGCAGTGTAGAAGAATTACGGTTCCACATGAAATAGATAACCTTGTCCTGACAGTTCAGTTTTCAACCTCAGATACTTTATTCAGAGGAGAAAAGCCCAGAGATGTATTTCACATAGGGCTCTTGGACACTGCTAAGCTAAATTTACACCAGCAGGTAGAAAACCTGACCATGGTCAGTCATGGGCAACATAATACCAGGGGTATTATGGGTCTGTTTAGAACATGAGATACAACAAAAAGCTCATTTTCAATTTCAAACCTATCCACAACCAATCCACAAATCATGCTTGGATTAGCCACACAGCTACCCATTTGAACTCATGCAGGGCTCAAGGAAAGTCAGGGTGTCCTTTATCAACTACAACACCGAGGCCAAAATGAAGGACAGCATGATATGCAGTGAAATAATATGGGAGATTTTTCTGAAAAGCTGATATGAGACAAAACATTAGTTTTCCTAGAACATACATTGTAATGTATGTGACTACACGCACTAATGGAAGTATTTTGACAATACCTGAGTACTTAAGATTAGGGTTAAATATTCTGCAAATGAAATAGCCTCTAAGACTTAGTAGTTCTGGCTGTCTGAATTGGATCAAACCCCACCAACACTTTTCCTTTAATTTTTTGAGGAAGCTAAGAAATAAAATTTGCATGCAGAGGAGTAAAAATATATATATACACACATATATATATGCATATGTATATAGAATCACCAAGGTTGGAAAAGACCTACAAGATCATCCAGTCCAACTGTTCACCTATCACCAATAGCTCCCACTAAACCATGTTCCTCAACACAACATCCAGTCATTCCTTGAACACCCCCAGGGATGGTGACTCCATCACCTCCCTGGGCAGTTAATTCCAGTGCCTGACCACCTTTTCTGAGAAGTAATATTTCCTAATGTCCAGCCTGAATCTCCCCTGCTGCAGCTTGAAACCATTGCCTCTAGTCCTATCACTAATGACACGAGAGAAGAGGCCGATCCCCAGCTCACTACAACCTCCCTTCAGGAAGTTATAGAGAGCAGTAAGGTCCCCCCTTAGCCTCCTCTTCTCCACGCTGAACATTTCCAGCTCCTTCAGCCTCTCCTCATATGGCCTGTGCTCCAGACCCCTCACCAGCTTTGTTGCCCTTCTTATATATATACATATATATATATATATATTTTGAGTGTGTGTATATATATATATATATATATATATATATATATATATACACACACTCAAGCACAACACCATTTAACCATCTTAACCACAAATTCCACTTTTTCCCAGGTAAAGTAATTCCTATCTTAAGGAAAAATGCTGCTATTTTAAAGTGCATAATTTAACATTCAAGTTAATAATATACTTCAGAACATTGGTTTTTGAAAATCCATCCACTATTCTAAATATTCTAGAGCCTCATCAGCCACACAAATTCTCCCGCTTAATAAATCACTTTGGTAGCCAAGATGTCAGACTTCACTACCTACCATGTAGGAGATCTCCCTGGTGAGACCCGGATAATTACAAAAGCATTATTTGCTTCAGATTTGCTTCACTGGGCCAGAATGTTCACAGTGCATGAATTAATCTCTAAGTCAAGGGACTTAATGTGATGATACCTTATCTCCTGAATAATCTGAATTAAGTACATGGATGACAAAAAAAAATGGGATAACTTTTTTAGATTCTTTTAAGTTATATCACTTTTCTGTCAGATAAAATTGAAGAGTAATAAATGGAATCAAAGAATACACTTATTATGCTTGAGAACAGAGGACTTACATATCAAATGGTGAAATAAATTTGAAGGGAAACATTCTCTTGTAGTCACTTGCTACTGGTCTGCAGATTGGACAGTCTGGATAACAGAAGATGCATCATTGCTTTTGCAAGGTTTATTATGTCCTCTCATATTATTTGGTAGATTTATACAGAGATCAGGAATCTTGTTGCTCTCATAGGAAGTTAAAATTAATTCAATTCTTTATCATTTTGTGTCTGTTCATTTTTTGAAATGGTAACAGGACTCTGTCTCATACTCCTCACTTAATGTCTTAATTGTTTCTCTTCTGAAAGAATCGTGTTCAATCAAGGAAGCATAAAATATTTATATATATACATATATATATATAAATAATGTCTATTTTTTAATGCTGTATGCAAGGAACACGAAAATTTGCTTAGTCTTGCACTTTTTTTTTTTGAGCTCTATACTGTTATTTTGATGTGTTTCACTAGAAAAAAAAGAAACAAAACAACACATCTAACAAAACAGTTCTGAGTAATTGTAACATAAATACTAAAATGGAAGACTATAAAAAATTATCTAAGTAAGTCTGAATAATAAGAGACGGTCACCTCTTTCAGAGTTTACTTTTTGTTTTTTTTAAACAGTACTTTCAATTTTAGGCTTAGAAAATGAATGTGTTATAAATAGAAGTCCATTTTTCTCTTTCTCCTTCTACGCTCTGACAAGTATTGGTAGTATTACACATTTTAACTACCAGTAACAGCTCCAAAATTCATCATCTTTGTAATCCTCTTTCTGACACTTAAATGAACCAAGGATTCATGATACTTCCTAGAAAATCTGTTACAGGTATCAGATAAGATGTTAAAATATGTGATGCAGTATCTGGTCAGAAAGTGAAGTACAGAAAGAATGTTATGAAACTGCTAGACTACCCAGAGTTCACAAGCAGATTTTCCATTTTCCGAGGATGATAACCATTGAGGCCGCTCCTGTTTCCACACCCTACATTTGCTCATGACCACCTTTGGAAAGTGTTCTTAATTTTTTTTGTAAGTTCTGTGAAAAACTGTTCTACTGGAAATCTTTTGAAGTTAACATAGAAGAAACACTTTATGACAGGAAGGAAATAATTTAGCCAATAGGAATTTAAATATGTAGTTGAAGGGAACAAATATAATACATGATATGAACCTAAGTGGTTTAAGCACTATGTCGTGGATGCTGGAATGGCAAATGGTATGCCACATCAATTCCTACACATTTATCAGACAGATACAATATTAAAAAGGTCACATCACAAGTTAAAGCACTTAAAACTCATTTTAAGTTGTTCACTTGAGGAAGAAGAGAAGAACTTCATATTTACTACTACCGAAATATGTCAAAGTTGCAGATACAAGAACTAAAAGTGGCAAAGTGCAACCTAGTTAAAGCTCACCCACGTTCGAGGAGGAACTACTTGTAGGGCAAAAAAAGTAGATTAATCATCTCACTCATTCAGTACTTAACCTTATGTCTTAGATTGTCAAAAGTATGATGACTTCACATTGGTGTTCCTGCTCATTGTAAACCATTTGAAAGTCACCAGTTCATTTTCTGTAGGAGGCTAAATTAATTGTCAGATGCTATATTGCAGACACTCCCACAGTGGATAGTCTGAAAGATGATGGAACACCGAGCCCGAATTTTCCATTTCTAAAACAGAATGAGATCTCATTTAATCTCTATACCATGTAGTTTTCCCAGTTATACTTTTATAAGGATGGGCATCTGTGGAAGTGGCCAAAGTTTTGCAAGAGAGAACTGGAATTAAGACAGTCACAGTCATAGTTTTATTGTAGGATTCTCGGCAAAACTGCAGAATGCAAACTAAACGGTTTTCTGATGATAAAATACTATATATATGATTCCATAGATATGAGTGTTTATAACGTAGTCTTTATAGAATCTAATAACTGGTTTATTTGAAATATATTGAAGAATATTGTCTAATTAAAACAAATGCTTAAGTGGAAAAAGTTCATTATTTCAGTCATGGCTGGTTATAACACATGTTTGCTGACTACAGACTTTCAGCTTATTCTATAAGTTCATCCAGGAAAATGTTATAGAACTGATTTTTATCAAACCCATTCACTGATAAATACATAAATGAAAAAAAAATAAAATTCTCTCAAGTCTGAAAAGCAACCTGTGCCCCTTATTTACATTTCTGTAAGTCTTAAATTGCTTTTCTGTCTTCAGTTCCTTTGCAAGCAAAAATTGGTTGATTAAATAATGAAAGATATTGGTACCAAAAAAAAAGTGGAAATTAATGTTTTGAAATGAAACAGACTTTATTTAATGTATATTAAAAATTTATTCCATAAACAAAGCATGTTAAGTTTGCATATTTGATTGTTATGAAATTTGTGAGTATAATCCTAAATCTGATTGCTGGAATTTGTTATTTATACTGTCCTTGAAGTTTCAGCATTACAGATTTCAGAGGAACACAAAAATTACTTTCATTTCAAGGTAATTTTGTAGTTTTTAAAAAATACCACTGGAATCAAATTAGCTGTTCCACGGTCATCCCTCATAAAAATACGTATGCATACGTTGATACACATACCCTGTGTTATGTATCTAAAAAAGAATACAACTGTGATACTATGCAGGGCTTGATAGCATGGAAGGACTGGGGTTTTCAGTTTTATTAGGGAAGCAATGTGTTTATTAGGACGGTAAGTAGATGTACAGTCAGACGAAATGTACAACTACCTTCCAGAAGAGTGTATCTAAAATGTTTATGTAAAATGAGACAGAATTAACGTCTCACACTGATAACAGAATGTTTATGGGACATCCTGCCCATATGCCCATTCACACTGCTGAAATAGAAAACCCGAGATCTTCTTCTACCTACTACAATTATTATTTTATTTTTGTTACTTCTTCCCAGTTATGTCACATGTACAGGCATGGTAGATCAATAAGGGTGGTTTTCTTTGTTGTTGTTTGGCTTTTTTTTAAAATTGAATGTTCCTCACTAATGAGGCTGTAACTGCAGAGAAGTATAGGACTGTGTGTGGATTAAATATCTCTAAGCCTCAAGATTAAAACACTTTAGGCTATGTAGATAAAAGAATATTCCTTTCTTCTAACATATGGCATGCCCAGTGACAAATATCATGCCGTATGTAGACACACACTTGTATATATATCAGTGTCAACTCACCACATTAGCATAGATTCCTCAAAGGCAGCAGAAGACACATGGGCACCTGAGCAACTCAACTACCTCAGCAGGGCTATTCTGATGAACCCAACTCAACAAACTTTGTGCAGAATTTCCACTGAATTCTCTAAGCACAGTTTCCAGACATGCATTTTTGTATTTATTTTGTGATTACTGAGATTTCCATTTAATATTCCTGTGTCCCATGTGACCGCTACTGACCAGAATGCCAGATTTGGGGAAATTTGTGGCTTGCTGTGAGTTTGTTTGCTGGATAGCCACCGGACCAGTATACATGTAGGCAGTCACTCAAGCCTGATCCACTACCTAACTTCCCAACAAAAACTATATTGTTATCCATCAGTTGCAGTCGCCTCTGCAGTCTGCTTTGGTTCATTACAACTACCTTAATGTGACAAAAACCAGAACTGCTTTCCAGTTGTGAGGTTGATGCATGCAGCTCTGTAGGAGCTTCTCCTAAACACAGCCTGGGGAGCTGAGCTGTGCACACACTGCTGTCATAACCACAGGCAGGAACCACAGCACACAGTCCTGACAGAGGCTAAATGGCAGAGGCAACAGATCACTACCCTCTTTTCTTCCTCGACATTTAAGTGCAGATACTGTCTGTAAAACTCTGATCTCTACCAACAAAATCTGCAGACTATCTCAAGTTTTTCCTGATTTATTTCCCAGTCTGCAAGAAGTTACTGAGGTTATAAATCTACATGCTTTACATGTTGAAACATTTGCTTCAGAAAATCATAATCTGTATAGAAACAGTACAACTAAGTATCTGTGACCATAAGCAGTAATTGTTGTCACACCACAATGTGCCCAACACTGAAACATGTTTGAAAATCCCTGTTCAGGATGGATGATGTGTCCGTAAAATTTAGAAAACTTGATTCTACCTTCTTAAATTGACACAGTATGAATTGTTCTTGGATTTAATGGCCATCTCCTGTTTTTTCTTATACTAAGTCAGTTCAACAGATAATGCAAACAAAATTTAATGTTCATTCTCCCTCTCACACTTTCACTCTTAAATGGTCTGATATTTCATTTATAAGAGAAATGTGCTATAGGTTGTCTATGAGTTTTCTTGCATCAATCTTTAGTATTGTAAAGTCTACTGGAATAATGTAATAAAAGATACATCCATCTAACCGTAAGCATCAAAGCACTATGTTATATCCATATTAAGCAGAATGTAGTAAATGAAGATTGCACCCACTTTTCACTACCCACTAAAATGCTATTTATCATAGAATAGCTCGAGTCACAAGGGAAGTCAAGGGCTCAAGTTCCACCCGCTCTGCCTCAGGCAGGGTTGCCAATCTCTAGATCAAGTATTAGATCAGTTTGCCCAAGGTCCCATTTCCTACTGAAAACAGAATAGTTTTTAATGAAAAGATGGTTTAAACTATTAAGCGAATATACAGAATTGCTCCCTGGACAATGTAAACGTGACAGTCTATTCCTTTTAAAAGGACTTTATCGTTTGCTCTTTGGTGTGAAGTATTCTCAGTCTACACTGCTTCCTCAAGGCTGTTTCCTACTTGACAGTGACAGGAGGTGGGTTGAAGAGAATGGTAGGCACTCTGAAGCTTGTCTCTTTTTTCCCAGTCTTACTTAAACATATACTGTCTTTCTATTCGCTACCCTCTCCACCTAGAGGAGAGATTCCAGAACCAGACCAATATTAAAACACCAAAACATCATTAATTGTAGCTGAGGAGTTGTAAACCCTGATCATAAATTAAGTGAATTAGATGGACACATTTTGAGGACTAACTGCTGTTAAGACTAATGGGAGGAAACTGCAGGCACATTCACAACGCTTAACAAGTCTGTATTGATTTTTACTCGCAAACATTTTTGTCTGTATTGTCTTTAATGCATTTCAAGTCTAATCCAAGTCCTTCTGAAGTTAATGGAAATATCTCCACTGACTATAGTATGCTTTGCAATAAGCCATTCATATGGTTCACTGATTTACTATATCTGACCGTAAAGGTTTAATATTCCCAGTCTTTTCCTTTAAAAGAATTTGATGAAATACAAGGGGATATAAATCGGTCCTCTAAACCCAAGTTTTCTTATTTTTCTTCACACAGAGATTTGCCATATAAGTGCATGTGACTGCATTTAAAACAAATGCAAATTTTAAGAAAAACATTCTCTTCTTGCTCTAAAATTATTCCTGCTAAACCAGTAGAAACTGGTTAAGGAAATGCATAATTTTAATTGTTCTTCAGTAGAACTTAGTCAAAAGCTAGAACTGTATTTCCTAGTCCAAATTTTCACATTACTGTATGGGATATTTCACATTACTGTAAATTTCACATTACTGTAAATTTACTGACTTAAGCAGAGATGTACGAGTTTTGGCCTGCTATAAACATGAGCCTTTACATTTAAATTACCTGCTGGTCTGATATGGTAGACAGGCATCCATCCTTAAGTAGGAATAAAAAATGGAGTTACAAAATGTATTTCAGATTTTGTTAGTGTCTTCGGAGGCTCTCTCTCTCTTTTTTTTTTTTTTTTTAACTGTCCTATAAAGTCTTCTGAACTTTATAATGTAGGAGGATGAAGATGTGACAGTGCCAGTACTCTGGCATTCACCTGTGCTTTGAACTGGAAGAGGCAAACTCCTTACTCTTTCTTCCAGTTATTTCTCACTGAAGCATGGCTAGTAACACTCTCACTCTCAGCACATCACTCATCTTACTTTTCTTACTTCTTCATTCTTAATCTTTAAAGTTACAAAAAGTCTTCACTTTCAATTCGAATATATATATTTTATGTTCAGGAATACAGGGGATTAATACATTAGAATAGAAACAAAATGTTAAGAATTATTCTATAAAATTCAAAAACTTTGCAAATTTTTCTTGCAATGAAAAAATGGGTAAAGTCAACCAAATTCCTACAGAAGGAATGATCTGCTGCTAATAGTCATGTTTTTTGAACACATGTACATGAAGACAAGTTATTTGTCATCTGATGAGAATAAACAGATTATTGTTCAATTTAGGTGAACAATTATTCACATTTCTGACTTTAGTCAGGATGGAACCTAAGCTTGTTCTGGCACCATGACAACTGAGGCTAAGAGAAACAAAAAAAAACACAACAAAGCAGAGGAGCCAGACATCAGAATAAAATTAAGTTGCATGGAAAACTAAAATATCTCTGGAAAAAGAAGAATAAACTATGACGTGACATTGAACAGCCTATTGACTGGGATCAAAAGAGTCACCAGATAAGAACTGTCCTGAAAAGACAAAAAAAAAATAAACCATAAAAAATGACAAAAGTAAAAAAGCTGGTGCAGAAAGCTGATGGATGAAGCACTGCAATGGAGTGGAAATCTTAAGGTGAATGAGAGCAAAAAGGAGATGCAACTAAAAAAGCTGAATACAATAAAAGAACAAGATAAAGAGATAAAGATCAAAGAATAGGACAAGGAGAAATTATATCCTGAGGGACTCAGATCAAAGAAAGAAGAATTAAAAGGATGACATAAAAAGAGGAAATGGATTAGGCACTGCTGATTTGGAAACATAGCAATATCTGGATGTAAAGAAATTTCAGTAAGAAATGGCAATATTTATGTTACTCATATGCTAATATTACAACATGGAGTGGAACAGAAGGCTGAGGGAAGTCAGTGAACGAAAGACACTTTAGCTGGGTTGTTTAGTTGGTCCCAACTGTGTGGGAAGGAATTTAAGGACTGAAAAGTTAAAACATTAAAAATGACAGGAAAACTGTTGCAATGAGAAAATTTACTTTTGTAAAAATTCTTGAGAAAGGCAATTTTAGTATATGAAGAATAGGTCTAAAGTATGTCATACCTAAAGGAGAGAAATCAAAAATCAAATAAACAAGAAATAGAATACTGTTGAGCAGACGTAGAAAGAGTGATATGGAGTGTAAATATGAACAGAATAAAACATCGATGAATTTGGATAAAACTGAAAACTGCAAGAAGTAATGCAGTTTGGGCCTAGAATTACTATTGGACTAGCAGAGAAAAAATAGTAAAATAATCCCTTGGGTTACACAGGAAGCATTACATTTTCTGTTTTGTCCAGACTATGTATTTCACTAATATTCCAGAAAGCATGATTCAGCAAGATCCTCTACTAATGTCAAACATTTGTTATGCTTTTGTAGCAGGAGTGAATTAAAAGCAAACAAAATAATTAAAAAAAAACAAAACAAAAAAACCCCTCTGAATTTAATGGACAAAAGTTCACATTGAACACACCTATATCATTAATTGATTTCCCCAGCAGACTTTAAGTTCAGACTGGGTGGTGTGTTTTAAGTTTAGGGCAAGTATTCTGCTGGAGGTCAGGTTTTTAATATCATTTTGTGGCTCAATTCAATATTCAGTTTGTCTGCTTTGCTGTGTAAATTTCTGCTAAAAGCACTATATGTTGTTACTGTTAAAAAAATAAATAAATGTTGCTTGTGATATATAATGCACAGAATTCCTCTGTAAATGTCTCTTTTGCTAGAGGTGTTGAAAATGTGGCCCAGTTTGTCAAAAGCACAGCTGCTTTCCTTGGGGTTCCAGAATGCTCATAACAAGTAGATTTTTTTATGAATTTGTGTGAACACCCTGAGGAAAACAGCTGCGTTATTACAGAACTCATGAAACCTCTGACGAGCCTGAACTGTTGTATTTTTAAAGGCCTCCTACTTTAAAGCCTTTCTATTCTCAAGAAATATAGCTTGATTTGATTTTAAAAATACATATTTTAGGGGGATGTACAACGATGATTATTTTTAGTTGACTGGTACAAATTGCTAACAGTGAAAAACCTTGATTGTTGCTATCACCTTTTCAAATGGAGACAATACATACCAACATGCTAAAAAAAACCAGTGGTGGCAGGATTTTCTATTAAGCACTCAACAGCTAAACTGGGAATGAGGTGATCCAAGAAACTGTATATAAAGGTAGATTCACTAATCTGTATGTACACAGCTATGTCAACAAATCCAAGCTTACTTCATGGCTGAAGTCCTACCCCTTACTGAGCGTTTGCTATGAAGATTCTCAAAGCCAGCGTTTATAAAGCACTGGTAGGTTCTTTAGTGGAAAAAATGCTCTGGAAGTGCAAAGTAGCCTTTGCAGCAAGGAACTATTTCAACTAAATATTGAACTGAATGGTAGTTGGCTTTCACAGATAGACTATTACTTGTCAAAGTTTATGCCTCTGTCTATAAATTCAGAAAATCTCTATGGGCACAAGACAAAGGATGATGAAATATGGTGCAATCACTTCTTCCTAAATATGTCCTAAAATATATCTATGGGCTAGGAAGAAGATAAAAAGTAGACAAGATATAAATAATGTTATTTTATTTATATACAACCTATTTAATTAATTTACAGCCAGCAGAATTAAATGGCCGTAGGTGTCTCTGCCATGGCAGACATTAAACTTACTCAAGAACAATGATCCTGGGTTTGATCATTAAAATTGAGTCAACCATAAATCAACTTTTGCTGTTACAAAGTCTGGCATCATACAGTAGTGTTGTGCAGAGGTGTTAATTTAATCAGTCTGATACTGAAACTTGGCTCCAAGCAGCATGTATTTGGCAGACACATAGCTAATGCAGGTGAAAGTTCAGTAAGCTAAATTGCTACTCTAAGCTACTGTATTTCACAGCCTATTTTCTTTAGGTTGTTTCTTTCCATCCAGCCACCCATAATTTAGTAAATATAACTATGCAAACTGTTTTCAGTTCCTTATGGCTTTGTACTGAGAAAAAAAACTAGAGTGCAAAATACCTAAAAAAGTTCTAACCAGAAGAATTCATCGGAGGAAACACACTGGGGAAGTTCCTAGAAAACACTGGGCATTTCCTAGAGAGGAAATTCCAGAAGGAAACTAAATTTTGGAGGAGACGCCAGGGGGTGGAGATGCTGGGGATACACAGATAAAGGAGCATGGGATGCAATGGGACCCCATGACCCTGCAACAGGGTTTGAGCCCCCTCACTGCAACATCCAGAGATCCCCAAGAGACCAGGGTAGAGTCTCCCCCAGCCCTGCACTGGAGCTATACAGAGCGTGACTGCAACATGACTACAGGCACTAGGGTAATCTCCCTGACTTGTCCTGAGCCATGCCACTGCTTCCACAGAACAGGAAAGCAATTTGTAAAATTGATAATAGCTACGATTTATGCGCTTTGGTATCAAAGTACATTTAGCCTCCATACTGCCATTTGGTATTGAAACACAACAGCTATAGAAATCTCATTTACATTCTGTAAAGTGATAATCTATTGTTTCACCTGAAAACATGGGTCAGGCATAGCACAGAGCACATGCACAATGAGAATAAGTTGGAGTCCGACAGCGAATGCAATTTAAAAAGTCAAGACAGACAGTGGAAATACTAACCCATACTTTTGAAGGAATGTACTCAATGTTATGTAGCAGGATAACAGCAGATTACAGACCAGGGACAGTCAGCTAAGAAACTCAAGCCTAGAAAAAGTGTAGCTTCTAAGAGGGTTTGTTGAGTTACTTCCTATTACACCAGTCCTATTGCACAGCATAAAGAAGTAAGAGAACATGTGAATTTTTTAGCTTCGGTCTCCTGAGTCCTAGCTCAGTACAGCTTTTTAAATGTCACTGCTTCTGTTCAGTGGCTACATATAGATTAGAAAAGGTTTAAGACTCAATTACATGGAATTACCTCCAGAGATGTTAATCATGTCTAGAATTTTTTTTTTTTTTTTTTGACAGAGCTTTTGTAAGGGTAAGTTATCTGAGGTAGTTGCATTTAACCAGAATCCTAATCAAGCAAACATTTTAAATGAAAGAAATACTGTCTATTTTACTGCCTCATTTGCTTAAAGACATAATTCAGTAAAAGCTGAATACTGTCAAGTTGTACATCGCAAGGTAAACAGCACTACTTATGACAAAAAAAACTTTGTCATCCTGAAAGATGACTCCCCTAGCTTTCTCGTGCCATGGCAGCAAACTGATAAACCAGTGGCTGAATGTCAGAGAGGAGAAGAAAACAGTGACCTGAGAGAGAGAGAAGTTACTTTAGTATATTGTGGAAGCTTCTGTAGTACTTAGTAAAGAAAACAGAGTAATTCTGTGTTCCTCTTGAAAATACTAGTCAAATTTTTAGGAATATAGGCAATTTGGGGTATTTTAAAAGTCAAGAACAGATACATTTCACTTCAAAACAGTCTTTCTCTGTCCCATTTAAGGATTGTTTAGCTAATTTAATTTCTTATAAACAAACTATTATTGTTGTTTACACCACACTGCCTTGTGAGGCAGCCTACAATCCTGAATTATGACCCCCAGATATTCTCTTGAAGGGTGTTGTGAGAATGGCAATATTTTATTAGTTTTAAAGACAATTAATTGACTTCCAGAGAGGCCAAATGATTTACTGAAAGTTACACAGTGCCTTGCTTGTATCTAGAACAGCAGTTATTTAATCTGGAAAAAGTTGATCTGAGAGAGCCAAAATCAGAATCTGATTAAAATTCATCATTTGCCTTTAGAAACAAACAAACAAAAAACTCATGTTGGCTATGGGCTGGGATTGATTGTTCTAGTAGGCGATTTTGCGTTTTCCACACACAATACAGTTACTTATTTTTAAGAATCACAGAATCACCAAGGTTGGAAAAGAGCTACAAGATCATCCAGTCCAACCATCCACCCAAGAGTTCTCACTAAACCACGTCCCTCAACACAACATCCAAATGTTCCTTGGACACCTCCATGGTCAGTGACTCCACCACCTCCCTGGGCAGCCCATTCCACTGCCTGACCACTCATTCAGAGAAGTAGTATTTCCTGACATCCAGCCTAAATCTCCCCTGGCACAGCTTGAAGCCATTCCCTCTAGTCCTATCACCAGTTACACGAGAGAAGAGGCTGATCCCCAGCTCACAACAACCTCCCTTCAAGGTCTCCCCTGAGCCTCCTTTTCTCCAGACAGAACAATCCCAGCTCCTTCAGCTGCTCCTCATAAGGCCTGTGCTCCAGACCCCTAACCAGCTTTGTTGCCCTTCTTCGAAGCTTTCTATATTTTCTCACATTTCAAAATAAAGAATAACTAAAGCCTAAAACTTTGGAATAAGCCACTAAATAGGCCAACCTCTGGATTTTATACATGACTGCACTCTCACTGTTGCAACAAGTTCTGCTTTTACATATCTTCCAAGGTTTTAGCATTAGTATTGCATTTTAGGATTAGAAATGACTGACATTCCAAGATTCTCCAGACATTGATTAAAGCCCTGGCTGTATCATTTTCTGTCTTTATCACAGATCCATTATACTTAATCATTCACATTTATGATCAGAATTCAAAAGGAAGGTAACTGGGGATCAGCAAGCATTCAAACGTACATCTACAATAAATTTACAACTATACATCACTGAGAGTCATGTCATAAATCTTCAGTGCTTTTAAATATCTTCCCACTCTGTTAAGGGCGTGGAATTCAATTTTAAGTTCTTACACTTAATTTCACATAAAGAAGTATGTTTCACATATAAGTAATTTTTGTGCATCTGTTTATGCCTTTGAATTTGATCACCTGTATTCACAATAACAGTGAAAATTCTCCCTATATTGAAAATCACAGGATGTTTTGCAAAGACTCAATAAGATTTCATTTGATGATGGGCATATTCAGAAAGCTGAGCAGATACTGAAACACATGCAAATAAATTAAAATATAGATATTTCACAAAAAAATTTTTGGTAGATGAAATGATTAACTGATTGAGCTGTATTCCATGTGTGCCAAGTTACTACTAGATTTTCAAAAACCTTGAAATTTCATTTTTCAGGCACATACCAGTTTAACTGTCCCTCGTGTGGAGAATTGTTTCCTTTTAACTTTGGCAAACTGGACATTAATGGTTTGATTATGCAGTCTGATTAGTTTTTCAATTTTTTGATTGTAACATAGATTTACATTTTCATTCTTCTAACATTTTTATTTTTTACTCATTATTTATTGAGTACTTCTAAATATATATTCAAATCAGTTGCACTCTGATTCCTCGCTGTTTTTGTAACAATAGTAGTGGCAATTTCACTTTGTACTTATTATGTTTCATTAAACAGCCAAGTAGGTGACCTCCCCAGTAAGGGGAATTTCCAGTTTTGGCAAATTATATATTAAACACGTAAAGCTGTTTATTTAGCATAATATCTATATAAAAATATATATGTATATACACAGAGTATATATATGTGTGTGTGTGTATAGATATGCACTATGTGTATAGATATACACACACACAGTGAAAGCCTTCCGCTTTCCATGACGTACACAGCTATAGGGATTTCATAATATGAAATTTAATATACAAATATAGAGTTTTACAGTAGTAGACTTTATCAGTTATTCAGTCCACTTCTAGTGAACAGTAAGAGTGTCAGTAATCAGACAGGAATAAAACACAGACACAAGGCTTAAAGTCAAGGCATTCAGGATGTGGAGTCTTCCAATCCACAATCAAAGCGCTTGGTGAATAGCTAGCTGGCCTGGGCAGTTTGCCCACTGTAAACATCTGGAAGGTAACCAAGTGGCCTGCCTGCCTGGTTTCCATCATAAACATTAAATGATTCAACATATTCCAGTAGGAAATTTGCCCTTTGACTTTTCTATATGTAGGAATCAAATGGAAGGATTTGGTAGATGCTCTATTACCTGGTTTCTGCATAGTATCACCACAACACTGAATACCTACTGCTGTTCTTTTCTTTTTTTTTGTCCTTAGATTCTTTCCATGCACCTAACTCAGCAATTACTGAGTCTGGTAAAGTTGAAATAGAAATCGAGAACAGGTTATTAAAAAAGAAACAGGAGGGTAAGAATATTCTTATTTTTCTGCTTTCATAACAGTTCAGTTGTTCCTGCCTAAGAAAAAGAGTCAAAAAATCATTAAAAAAAAAATTAAAAAAGCCAAATAAACCCCACCCTCCTAAATAACAAGATTGTAAATTTATGTTCATATAAAGCTTCTTTATCTCCATGATGCATCAAAATCAAAATCAGAAACTAAGCTGCCCTTTAGAGAAATTCACAAATAACTGACAAAGGTAATAACAAAATAATTATGTTTTATGTGCTATCATTCAAATTGCCATAAAGCTTCTGAATTAAGAGCTAATTAATATGAATGAGGGCTGCACTGTTGCCATAGGGATAGAAATGGCATAAATCTATTAAATAAAAACCAGCATCGCTTGCACCTCTTGATGTCATTCTAGCAGTCCGTCTAGCTCAGCTACAGACAAAACAAGAGTGTAGAACTAATTTATACAATGAAATTTATCTTTGGAACTAGGGTCACATTTAATTCCTAGTGTAGTTAGAGGATTGTTTAGGGACTTCAGTGGGATTCCCAATCACATGTGACTGACTGATTTAGGAGTACAGGCCCTTCCGGCTTTCAAGTGCAAGTCAGGCTCTAAGTCACCTAGCCCTTTATTTTTTGTAAGGACCTCCAATCACACATCAGGCACAAGAAAAGATGAGAAGGAAAAAATACTGCACAAAGAAAAAAAAAATCATTTGGAACCTACTACCTGATCTTTTTTTAAATTTATATATTTCTGTTGTGTTTCTCTGCTTAGTTACAGATTATTATTCTCATTTTCAAAAACAAGAAGTAAACTGCCAGACCTGCAGAGTGATAATTGCAGGCAAACATATAAGCCAATATCAAGAGAACTGCTGGTTTCAAGCAGTTTTCATACTGCCTAAAGGCTCATATTCATAAGCCTTGGCTGGGACAAAGAAATGGGCCTTGTTATTTTTGTGGAATCTATCTTGTGCTTAGTTTACACAGATTCCTCTTATTTAAACTTTTTTTATTCATGATAGATATAATGTCATATTCTGTTGAGTGTGCTGTTGATTTTAAAAATAAGGACCTATTAAGAGTGAGTCAAATACACTAAAATCTATTAAAATTTTACTTACATGTTATTTGTTCAGAAAACAAATTAGAACTAATTGCTGTTTGAAAGTGTTTATGCTGCATGATAAAACAGTGCTACAAGTAATGATAAAAATAGAAAAGACAAATGAATTACTTCAAAGCTACACCTCACCCTTGTTTCCTTCAGTCCATTCTCATACCCTTGCCTGACTGCTGTTCACAAAAACTTCCAACTGTAAACAAAAGCAGGAGGAGGCTGGGTCGGTTATTCCCTTCTAACAGCTTTCAGAGGTTAGTAAGGAGGGACAGTATTTTCTCCTTTTGCTCACGTAAGCCTGTAATCCCACTTGTGATACAAAAGCAGGAAGTTGCCTGAAATAAAATTGCCAATTTTATTTTAATTAGAAGAGTGTTAGTGACAACAGGAATCAACGTACTGCAGCCAAAGAAGCTCATACGAACACTCAGTCCATGCAGTGATCAGAAGTGCAAATTCACACGAAACCGATAATTCTTTCATTTCCTACATTAAGTATTTTTAGTTCTTAAGAATTCACTGCATTTAGATTTCCTGCATATTGTTATTTTCCTTTTGTTCAGTATAAGTACTCGGTACAACAGTACAGTCATTTGCAGACATTATCACAAGCATGGAATTTTCCTTAGCTTTACATAAACACACCGATATAAACAACAATTCTGTGGTATAAGAGAGGTCAGGGAGAGCCTTCCATAGCTCCTCATCAAAGTTGTCACCTGACATTTGCAGAAAAACTCTTTACAATGATGCAGTTACAGAAACACAATGTCCATCAAACAAGAAAACGAAATCTTGTCAAGTATCTAGTCAGTATGCACTTAATAAAAGATAAGGACAAAGTAACAAGCTAACCAGTACATTGCAGTTTGCTTAATTTAGTAATACAGAAGACAGGAAGTTTCAGGAAACTCTTAAGAAGAACAAGGAGATGAATGGGATAGAAGCCCAAAACTGAAATGCTTCAAGCTTTGTATTTGAAGAATGAGAGGATCCAAAGGAAATCCACTCTGCTTCCAAGTGTGTCTCTGTTAAGACTCGAGGGGAAGCCTGATGCTGCCCAAAACAATATTTCATTGTAATTCTTTTCAGGCTATCATAATTTATGGGAAGGACTATAAGGCAAGTTCAGGGTCAGTAATCAGAAGAATACATGAGTTACCGTCCCAGCTTGTGCCCTTGCTGGCCTTAATTTAACATGGCCCAGTCACATTCTCTCAAGCACTTAACTTTTAACCATCCACCTTAAAAGATACAGCAATTAGTGATTAAAAAAAAAAAGGAGAGAAAAGCTACATTCCTGAAACATCTGGAGGAGAGGCCTCCACTCAAGGATATCTGCAGACAGTGGGATGCCTCAAATAAGACAGAAAGAAAAAATGTGGCTTTGATTTATGTAAAAATAAGCTTTTTAACAAAACAAATTGTATGACAAAGTCTTTCATATAAGGAATCATAACATTTCTTCTAACATTAAAGTGTGTTTGCCAAGCCTCACATATGAAGAGTAGTTATAATTTTTCATATGTATTTTCAGTAACTTATGAAGCAAAGAAGAGATATATCTAAGAACAGGAAGAAGGTTAGCTAGTGCATTAAATTTCATTCTCCTCACATGTAGAATATATTTTTCACTTGTCTAAACTAGATTTAGAATTTAGGACTTCCACACGTGTGTGTGTGTCTGAGAGAGAGAGAGAGAGAGAAATATTGAAACATTTTCTACTTATTATAGCTTTATTTGGCATTTTTTATAGTATTATCATAATTTTCCATGATTATTTTCAGTTTGGTTTTCTTCTCCTTTGTTACTTTTATTTCCTCTTTCTTGGTGGTACTCTAAACTCTTTACAATTTTTGTTATCTTTTTGGTAGAACAGTGCCCAAACTCTGTGAAACAGTTCAGGTAAGGTATCATGCAAAGGAAGATATGCACTGTTATTCCATGCTGCCATTTCCTGATAAATTCGTTGTTCATCTGCAACTTTGAAATTTATCTCTGTTGTTCTTAATAATGTTGGCATGAGCTTGCAATAATCAACAAGATTATGGCATTACAAGCTTCAGTACTGCTTAGTTTTGCCTTTCCAGGTGCTCCATTAGTTGACATCACTTAAAACTAAACAATGAATGATTCTACCCGATTTCTTCCCTGGATAATAAACTAACCTGGCACAGAAATCTATTTGGATATAGTGGTATAGTTTTCCTCAGTTTAAAAACAGAGCAAGAATCTGCATAATGTAGCCTTGGCTACGTTGATTAATAAAGAAAATTTTGTCTGTATTGATGCAGAAATTGAGAAAGAAAGGCTTAAGTTGCCTTTAAGTTTGCTTTGTTCTTTGGGTCAGCTATCATCTAGAAGAGAAATTCCAAAAGCATTGTTTCTAGATTTTTTTTCATTGGTTTTAAAATGAGAATATTAAATATTTAATTCTACTTTTCAAATAACAGAATTACTTGGACTGCAGAAGATTAAACTGACTTCATTTACAGCCTTCATTTTCTGCAGATAAAAGTCACAGCATTTTTATAACAATTTCTTGTTTGAATAATCTGAATACTTTCTAGGCTTTGTCCACATAAAGCTTGGATCTAAAAATGGAAAAACTTGTTCTTGTATATACTATGCTGAATCTCAATAACAGTTTTTCAGAGCACTAGAAATGTGGGGTTTTATTATAGCTGTCTTTTGGGGTTGCAAATTATTAACATCTGCCTTTTTTCTTTTTTCTTTTTTTTTTTTTTTAACAATAGTCTGCTCTCTGGATATTCTGTTAATGACTGTAATTTTCTAGTCAGCTGCTATCTGTCAAGGTAGTTTAAAGGTCACTTTTTGCTATGTAATAGAGAACTTCATGTAGAAAGTGGACACGAGTTCTTTATCGTAAACAGAGCTTATACTTGGATTTGCTTTGTGTTTGAAAACAGGGAGTTTAGCAGCCCTAGGCCACATTGATCTTTCAGTTCTTACTCTACTTTGTTGCTTGATCTTTGGTCATACTCTTTTCTATACTTTTTTTTTTTTTTTTTCCCCTAACAGCAGCTTACTACTTCTTTTTTTCAACCCCTGCTTCATTCACAGAACATTTCTTACTCATCTGCATAACTAGTAGCATGAGTAAACCCTAGATACTATACATTTCTCACTCAACTCTCCCAAAGTGAACTTGTTTTCTTGAGATCTTAACTCAATTAAAAATGTCAGTGGATGCATGAAACCTTTTCATTATTACTTGTAAATGTTATGCCATAAAGAACGTTGAAGAGCTTGCCTATTTATAGCATTGTTTATATGTGTTGAATTAAGCTTTTCAGTAGTGATTAAATGCATGTTTGACCATTTGTCTTGGAAATACCATTGTCTTGGAAATACCCTAGGTATTCGTTAGTAAGAATTAAATCAGAAAGACTATGTTCCCCCAATGGCTAAACATCAAACAATGGCTAAAAACAAAGATAATGAGAAAATATTTAACTTCTTTTAGTGAAAAGGCAGCCATACATGAGGGAACTGATTCACATATGAGGCATATTTGGCTCTTGGAATCATGATACTGTCTTAATTTGTGAAGTAAAAAACAATTCACCAAATCACAGACTTGCTGAGTTTGGAAGGGACCTCTGCAAGTCATCTGATCCACCCTGCCCTAATCAAGCAGGGTCACCTAGACCAAGTTGTTCAGCACCTTTTCCAGCCAGGTCTTGAATATCTCCAGTGATAGAGACTACACAACCTCTTGACAACCTTTCCCAGTGTTCAATCTCTCTGATAGCAAAAAAGATTTTTATTTTTTTTTTAATGTTAGAACAGAATTTCCTGTACTTCAATACATCATTTGCAAAATCATTTACATTTACACATTAAGGTAAACCATAGTCACTAATAAACCAGGCTGTAAAATACAGAAGTTGAGAGCTGAATGAAGTTTATTGCGCAAAACTTAGACCTCTTAGCCTTACCAGTTTGACTTTAAATTAATCAGGTGGTCTTTGCTCTTCAGTAGAGCTTTCCTGCTCCCATTGTGCAGGGACTGAGCTGTTATAGGCCTGCATCTTATAGATGAAAGACATGAAAAATAAGCAAGCACAGTATTTTGTGGGGTATTTTGTTTTGCCTGTTTCTTTGTTTTTAAAGTAAGGTCTCAACTGGCATTGCCACTTCCCTAAGGGGGGTTTATAGCTCTGAGTTCTGACTGGAAAAGCTGAGGCCTTGTAGCTTGTCTTCATCACTTTGACCTGTTATCTGCATCAATTCTGCTAATTTAGCAGATGAAGTTTATCAGTTGGTTTTGCCCCCTTTTAAGAGACAAAGGAGGTACCTACCTATATAGATCTGTTTACAGAAGGAAGGTAATGATATTAGAAAGTTATGTCAGTTAGATAAATCGTGTAAGAAGCTTCTTTTTGCTCCTGGTCTTTGACTCAGGCGTGCAGATCCCAGTAAGATAAGTGCATAAATGCCTCAGATCATTAGGTTCCCTTGAGTGTGTAGCAGTGAAGAGCATGGGAAGCTAACAGAACTTAGTGCAGGGTACCATAAGCCACCTCTCTAACAGATACCATAGTTACTGCAAAGGATCTTCACAAACTGAATAACTGAATAGTTAAGAGAGACACTTTTAACTTGAGAGAAAACCTAAGGACTTCTGTGTTTAAAAACTCATTTAATAAGTGTACGTAGATGTGGATGAAGATATATTTCATAACTTAAAAAATATTCTTCTGTTATGAAAATTATTCTCTGAATGCAAGAGGTTTGTACAGATGATTTCTGAAGAAAACTTATTCTGGGAGACACACTATAGCCATCGAAGGCAAGATACCACCTGACAGCAGAACTGCCAAAAGAGAAACCTGATCCTATGTCTGTTTGGAAACTCACAGTCACGATAAGGCACCAACCAGATCTTTCAGTGTAACTGACAAAAACAGTATATAGAATTCTTTTCTCAGCTGTTGACTGGAGATGATGAATAGTAATAGATTTTGCATATTGAAACTAATAAATGCAGGCACTGGTGCTCTGGGACTATAATGAATTCCATGAAATTGCTCACTTGTTAGCTGAATGGCATTAATGAATGACCTTCCCAACTCAAATTCAGAAATTCACAGATCAGACAGGTCATCTCTAACTGCCATCACCTATTCATATGTATATTCTACATTACACTTAAAAGAGGGGCTGTTGTCTCCATATTAAGAGAAAATCAACAACAACATCATTATTTCCAAGAATACTTTGCCTTGAGAATGACAGAAATCTTTGCATAATAACAAGCATTTGAATATTAATTACCATAGCAGTTGTGATCTGCAAAACCCACCCAGTGGAGATTTGCACACCGAGTTTTGCGCCATGCAACTGTTCCCAGTAAAAAGATCAGCTTTCAAATGCAGTCTTTTACTCGCTACTTTGAGGAAGACATAACACACTGAAGTTTTATTTTGGATATACAATCTCAACTAACCCTTAGTAAAAGAGAGCTTTTAATTTAGTCTTCATTTTAGTGAGTCATATATTTTAAAGAATAACAAACATGGCCTGAACTTCACCATATTATTTTGTACCCTTGACTAGATAGAGGTAAAAGTGTCAAAAATAAGGCAATAAAAACGCATCGCTCTAAATTATCATTTTTCTGAGAAGCAAAAAGCAGTGCAATATTAACAATTTTGATAAAATCTGAACAGGTGTAGTAGATAAAGTCCAAAACATGATAGTATCATTTAAAAAGTCATAGTGCAAAAACAGATTAAAAGCAGATGTTTGTAGGTGAAATAACCTTTCATACCAAGAAGCTATTAGGTTACTGAATAAAGCTGAATTTATCATCGCCCTGAACTCTGCAGAAGTTTCCTTGGCATGCGAATTGGCTGTTGTTTATTGATATTTAACCTGAGAATGATGTACACTTTGTAAAGCATTAGCCCAACTTCTTTAGTCTATGTACAGGAACAATAACTGATAGAAACAACTAGAAACAAATATAGTTCAGACTTGAGAGATTTCAGACCTACATAATGGATTAGATTATATGAAGAATGTAGTAGTATTCAGCCTCCTGCCTTTAGTCCTATGAAGTAGCCTCCTAAATCTGAGAACTTTTAAAGTGTGAGCCTTACTCACCATCTACACAATAGCATTTGTCCTAAGAGGTATTACAGAAACTGGGTATACGAGATTTACTTTTGAAAACTTGAGGTTAAGTTTTTACTGTTATTTTACTTCCTTGTGAATTCAATGATTATATATTAAAAATTACATATTCAAGCCACAATAAAACAAAATAAAAAGTTTGTGAACGGAGCATCTTCATATCATTATTAAGTGTTCAGTCTACTGTGGCTGGTTAATACCTATCGTGAATTAATCTATTGGAGAGAATTACTACAGATATCAGAATGTCTCATGCTTCCACAAAATATTTGGATCATATACTCCTCCTTCAATAAAATGGAGTTAGTGATATTCATCTATATACATAATGCTCTATCGATGAAGAATGATATATTTAGCTCTCACTTTGTTGTACCTTCAACTTAACTGTTATACTACTCAGTTGTATTATGATACTTATCATTGACAAGACAATCTTGTTAGTATGCATTGTACAAGCACAGAATGAAAAGTCACTCCTCACTTGGCTTTTGCAACCAAAGATAACACTGACTGGATCCTAGAACTGGTCTTACCTTTCTTCCTTTGTCCACTGTCTCTGTGTGGGTGTTTCCCAATGGTCTTTGTTATTTTTCTTATCCTCCCAATAACCACATAATTCATCCTGTAAGTATAAAAATCACATTAGCCTTAGAAGGTGGACCTGTAAAGCAGCTAAAAACTTTCTGCTTGCTGTCTGTGCTGTGCAACTCATGTGTACAGAGAAGAAATACAGCAAGTCCCTTTAACTTCCAATTCCAGTTATTCTTGAATCACTGAATTACATTGAGGTAGGTTAGTCATCACTCATGCCCAATCTGAAGATTTACATTAGACTTAAGTACAAAAAGAGATGGGCAACCAGTACAGCTTGTGGAGTACTGAAGCTGGGAAAAAAGCTGTAGTTTTACATTTTCCTAAATTCACAAAATAATTACCCCTACTTTTGATAGAAACTGGATGAACACATTGAATTAAACATATCCAATATATGTTCTGTTTTACTATAAGCAGTCACATAAGATCTAGTATTTATCTTTTAGTCATTTTACACAGAATACAAATGGTCAATATGAAGCCTTTTAATACCGACTAGTACTAAGAGATTTTCCTTTATGTCATCACCCTTAAACTAGTAACAGAAGACAGCTATTTTCCTGTGCCCTGAGCTCTATACTGAGGCTTAATTTTGTTCTGCCTAAAGCAGATTTGACAATGACAATTGTCATTTACACGTTTATTACTTAGTTTTGAGTTGAATTACAATTACTTTCTTTCAATGTCAAAGTGACTGTGCTGGAACTACTAAGTATTGACAGCTGGTGACAAAAACAGAAAAAAATGTACAGAATGGGATGTGGAAATTCAGGGTTTTGTTGGTTTTTTTTTGCAGCAGCACTTTGCAATAACAGTGAAAAGGAACAGAAAAAGTGCAAGCAGGCACTCACACTGTGATGTGAATACCTGTGAAAGTTGTACATTTTTCTGGAGTCTTATTTTCATTGGTGTTTATAGATGAAAAGATTATCTTGTGTACCAACTGCATATTCATAGGAAATCACACTCTATTTTCCTTTGGATAAAGAAGTCAGCCACAGAGAGCTGTCCTAACAGAAAATAAATCAGTAACTTGTTCCTTAGAATATGGACTCAAGATAGACTTCCCACCTTATCTAAGAATAAAGGCATCCTATTTTTGATAGTGGTAAGGACATAAAAGACATAGGTCTCTAGAGTTACTTTTGTGTTATAAAAAGACCAACAGCCTTCACAGGGGTGGACAGCTTATATTGCTGTCATATTGCTTTAGCTACCTTCTTTTGTTTACAAATAATTATTAAGAATTGCATTCAGTGTCTGTTGGACACCAATGTAGGAGAAATCACCTGGATTTCTAGTCTGTAACTCAAATGAAGTACAATTTCCTGAGCCAGCCATCATTTTACAGTGTCTCATAGTGGTCAGGAAAGAAACATTCCTGATGGCCTTGATGTGATCTGTGTTAACAGTCATATATCAATATATCTTCCAGATAGGCACTTCTATTTAGTCTGATCCCAGGAACTTCAACTTCATACAAACCTGCTCACTGTCCCAGGTCATGTTTTCCTATTAAATAAATTTTTCTTATCCAGGTCAAAGCATAATCTCGTTAAAATAGAAGGAGTTTTTCATATTTTCCTATACAACAATTTAGGTATTGAGCACAACCCAAACTGCAGTCTTAAGAAAGACCATCTCCCAAATGGGATGCTTAAAAATAAACATTGTTTTTCCAATAGAACGTGCCAGAACTCTGCTGATCTATCAAGCTTACAAAAATACTGGACATCAGCTGCCTCTTACAGAAATGCTTCTGTAGTCTATGGGAAAAAAAAAAGCTGTCTCCCTTAGTTCTATTTATAAGCAAAGGAATCTATTTATTTATTTATTTAATTTCCTAATTATTTTATGTTTTCTATCATTCTCAGATAACTTCCCCTTTCAGGCTCAGTTGGGTTGTAATTTTCCTCAGAGAGCTGAAATCTTTATGCTCCTTTTGGTGTCCTGTTGGCAGCTTCCCTGCCCTATCCCACCTCTAAACACTCTTGGTGTTTTCCCCCCACCCCTGCACCTCTTCTTATTACAATCTCTTAACTTACACTTCCCCATCTGGAATGGTTACTAACTGTAATTTCATCCATTTGTTATGTGCTTTAGAGACAAAATTTACTAATGGAGGCAAGATCACTACATGAAGCCCAGTATTCTGCACCCTGTGGCTAATCTTCAGCATTACTTTTACTGATTATGGCACGCTGCTGCTGATCCACGCACTGCATCAAATAAAAGTTGGTTTTCTGTTTGCTTTCAGCCTGATTGTTTCTGTGGAAAGGCAAGAAGGTTTCCAGAAACCAGGGATTAAAAAACACGTCTAGCATTTTTTCTAAATAAAATGAAATACCTCAGCTTTCTAAAAATGTATAAAGAAGCAAAAAACCTAAACATTACCAGCACTGGTCTAACAGCCAGACAGCTTCTGTTCTTTCTGTGTCCAGGGATATGGCTTATACTCTGCTACGTCTTCTAGAAAATATCTGTATGTACTCCATTTAAAGTAATGGAACAAAAGAAGTATTCTCATGGTTGATTTTCATGTTACAAAGTCTCTACTGCCAAAGCACTGTAACATCAAACTGCCTGAATTCCCATGCCACCAGTAAATGAAGCTTTAAAGTACCTCAGCAACACGTGAACTTACCCACCATCTTTTTTGAGAAGGGAAAGGCAATTTCTTCAAACCCCAGGCACCCTTCAGTCACCCTACCAGCTGTATATTTTAACTCTTCAATGGTGCAATTCATTTTTATGACTGTTTCATTACGGAATCAACAATGTTATTTACAGCGCAATCTCAAAGCACAGCAAATACGCTGAGCTAAGTATTGCCATTATTACAGGATGGCAACAAAGCTCATACATACAACATCAACCAATTTTGTCTTTGCAAAAATTTCCAAGAAATTCAAGTAAATTTTTATTTTAGAGTCTACTTAATGTTACTTCTTTAGCCCTTTTCTGTCCATGTTGAACCAAACTACACATGGATTTGACACTGACCCTACATCAATTTTCAGAATTTCTTTTCTATGGAAATTATAATTTTAGTTTTTACTTTTTCAACTCTGGTTTGCAGTGCAAACAAATACACGGTGTACAACCGAGAGAAGAGGGATGGGTGGAGTATTTACAGAGATTGTGAAAGAGCACTAAACTAGAACTGGCAGAGAACTGCTTCTAAGCAGAATGAGAGGCACATGAGCATTTGAGTCATATACTTCATTCATTGAGCAACGCGGAGTTAACAGAAATGGAACTGCTTTATCTGGGAAATAAAAGGAATGGTTTTAAAAATGTATTTTAAAATATTCTCACAAATTTTAATTTCAAAAAAAGTAATTAAGATTCAAACTGAAATAATAAATGCAGCCATAAATATACAGATACCATTCCAGCAGCAAACTGTAAAAGCACAGATTAGCATAAAATGCTGGACAGAAAAAAAAAGGACTATAATGTGTTGAGGTCCAACTATTAGACTTTCATACTTAAAAGCTTAACCCTTGAAGTTTACTGTGCATTTCCCCTCTTTTAGGCCTGCCAGCAGATAATTTGTCAGTCAAATTATGCAGAGACCGTTTCTTCCTACGGACATGATCATTTCTAGGAGACTGAAATTGTTCTGAGCCAGCCCTTTTGCTTGCAATTCAGTAACAGCAGGCAACAGGCACAGATTGTCCCTATAAAAGATTTACTTTAGGTCTAGAAAGAGAATAACAATCTGTAGTGTCATAATATGTTTGGCAGATTCTCATTGTTACAGGCTATGCTCGTTCCTAGGAGAGAAATGAAGCAAGTGCAAAGGAGCATGACTATATTTTGCAGTACTAAACAAATGATTCAGATAACAAATCACTGTCAAACACTTCTACTTTTTTTCCTTCCATGAGCATCCCTACAAGACCATGAAATTCTCAAAAATATCAAACTCTGTGTAGACTAAAAATTTATTCTGTGGCTCACCTGAAATTCTACATTTCAAGCTCTAGAGAGACTGAATGTATGTACAGACTTTCTCTGCTGTTTGTTTTTAAATGAAATGTTAGGAAGCAAATAACAACATTTATTGAAAATTAAGGATTTTCTCTAAAAAGAATGTCAGTGGGAATTTAACAGAAACAGGAATCCTTTCAGATAAATCTCACTGAAAGTTTAAGACCACATATTTTGAACTTTTAAAAAACATCAAAGGAAGCAGCCAGAACTCTGATTTTCTGCAAATGTTCAGGCAATTAGCACAGCATAGCCCATTGGAGTAAAGCAATAAACAGGAAAATAGAATTCCTGATTTCTGCTATAGAATCCATTACTCAGGCAGGTAATTGTGGCTCCCTGCACCTCTGCCACTCATTATCTACCTTGCTGATTGAGGCTGAGATTATCTGTATAAGAGCTGCCTTTCATCAGATGTGTATATAAAATCCAGCACAACAAGGTGACAGTATCTAGCAGAATTAGGAGGACTTCTGGTATAAACAAGCAATAAAACAGAGAAAATATATAAAGGATAAGAATTTCTCCATCTCTTCATTTACCCAAGAATTAAATATGTAAATAAAGAAAAAAATGTCTTCTTACCATACGAGTACAGATATATGTACACTGTATTACAGCTCAAAAATTATCCTCTGAGGTGACTTTCATGTACAATAATAATAAAATATCCAATCTTATGACTGACAATTTCTTGTTGTAACTACTTTTTTTCAGAATAATTTCATATCCACATATGACTGACTATATTCATGACTATATGGTATAATATTTTCCAGTGAAAAATATATCCAGTCATTTCACTCTTTTCCCAATCAATTGTTAAAATAAATTATTCATGAAGAGAATTAGTATCTTTGACCATTGGAAGAAAGAAGACACATAACTACCTCAGATAATTAGGAGCTACAATTACGAATATGAAGGAAATAGGAAATAGTGTGACTGCTCTTTGACTACAAAGTCTCACAAGAATTAAGCTGTTCAGAAAAAAAAAGTCTGCATTTAATTTCCTCACAGTGATGACGCCATGAATATTTACAGGACCGTAACATTTTATTTTTTACACAAGTTTTCTAATTCCACTACACCTTTAATCCAGAGAAACACATCAATAACTGGAGATAATTTTTACTTTACCAGTCAGAGTCCAAACAAAACAGCCAGCCAGCTCCTCTTACAGAACCTGCTCTGGGAAAAGCTATTCCGAGTGCATGGGCAGAAACTCACGTGATTCATCACTTCAATACATGATCAGTGTCTCTGAGTATAAAATAGCTATGCATCCCACTGGAGAGGCAACACATATGAAATATAAACTTACTAGCTTTGCTGGTGGCTGTGTTTACCAATTGTAACTCCTCTATTATCTCATTTCGCTCTTTTTGAATGTTATACTTTAAGTACATTCCTTGATTTCCCAGTTGCTTGAATTTCTGCTACTTTGGAAATACACAAATGTGCCAAAATGCTCATGTTTGCTCTTTTTGTTAAATAAGAACTTGAAAATCTTTTTTTTTTCTGTAGTCAGGTAATGTTTACATAAAATTGCTCTTCATATTTTCCTTTTAGATTCCATGAAACTGTTTCATCTGCACACTGCTCAAAAGATCAAAGCTCAGCTTCCGTGTTTGGAAGCTTCTGATGCTTTTGACTTATTTCCTGGAGAAGCAATAAACTTGGAGAGCCATGTTCTTCCTAATTACATAAGAATTTTACTGTAGGATGTGGCAAGAATATTTTCCTTACTGCAGAGGTAGCATGATTTTTATTCAGGATATGGTATGTAGATATGGCATCCTTGTTTAAATTACACATAAACACTTAAAAAAGGCGTTCTAAAATACAGGATAAAATAACAGTGTTTTCATCCAAGACCTAACTTGTCTGTAGAATATTAAGTAGGACTTTAACTTTTTACTGTTGTCTTTTATAAGTTGCTTTAGAAATGCTAGAAGAAAATATCACTCTGTTGTACACATTTTTTTAAATAATCAGTCTTGTATTTTACTGCTTTTGCCCTCTTAAAGAAATTACAGGAACACACATGAGAAATTATTAACGTAAAATTCTCATTTCTTGCCATGCTACAGCATCAGTCACCAACAGCAGGATTTTTGTACACTTGCTGTCAGTAGATCACTCAAAATCTACTATAGAACAAGAATTAGTTGGCCTCCAACAAACAGCTCTACTTCACTTTCACTGTTAATTCTGCAAAAAGATGAGACTCGGGTAAGTGGTGCAGACTGCCAAAAGTTGAACATTTCTACTCAGCAGCTTTGTATATGATTGTCTTACTTTCAGATGCCTACCACTGTGTGAACAAAGACCCTAAAACCGCCCTATTCCAACACTAATCGAAAGGCAAATTCTGCAGTGCTTGAATATGATGAAACAGGTAATGGACTTTCCTGGGGCTTACCTAAAACAGCACGTTTACTAAAGAAAAAGCCACATTGCTGGTTGATTCTCCCTTTTGCTAGCTGCCTGAAATTGTAACTAAGCTCAATTTCTTTTGCAAAGCTGCCTGAAATATTACAATGCTAAAGTCATAACCCCTCTGTAGTTTGTGGGGCTGGATGGCAAACGCAAGCTTAAAATCTGCCAGTCCAAAGGTGCTGAACCATGAATGCCAATGAAAGTCTCTTGCTTTCTGAATGTCATCAGCATTAGAAGTTAATTTATGGACTCCTTTTCCTGAAGTGCAGACACTTAATCTGAAATCACTGACAGGCTGGCAGTTTTAACATTGAGTTGGGTATCAAAGTTCTGCTAGACAGAGAGGCAGGAGAGCGGCTTCCCTGATTGCCTGATCAATATTCCGCTTCAGCTGAGATACCTGCCACTGCTATTGTACCTCCTGAGTACATCCTGCCGCTTCCTGCTTAATATTTAAAATGTGTACCTACCTAATGCAAAACCAGATGCAGAAAGATATGAATACAGTTTTATTCACAAATTCTAAAGCATTTTAGACTGTTGTATTTCTGAAAAGGTTGCCTTATTAAAAAAAAATAAATGTAAAAAGAACTCAGATTTTCAGGTGTTTAGGGTCTTTGTTTTTCTCTCAATACCTTGGAAAGCAGAAAAATGTGCTGAAAGCCCACAGCTGAGTTTCAGAGGCTTAGGAGCTAATCAGACTCTCATTTAGCTGGATGTATCTTCAGAGTAATTCCATTAAAGCTCCACTGATGGACTGAACAGACAACAATTTAAATGCTGGGTTCCAGTTTTGACTAGGCCTTAATTTATTTACTATTATTATTACTATTATTAGGCCTCCATCTGCCATTTTGTTAGCTGGAGACACGTCGTGTGATCAGCTCAAGGTACAATGCCATGTAATGTCATGTAATGACTCTCCATTCTGAGAGCAGAAAATGCAGAACACTACTGCTATAATCAAAAGAGTTTTTAAAGATATTTTTCTTTTTTGTGCAAAAATTTGAAATAGGAGAGCTGTTTGACACATTTAGAATTTTTGGTTAGGGTAAAGTCCCTTTTCAGGATCAACAAATTAATAATGTTGGCATATCTTTCTTGTTGTCCAAAAAACGATCCCCCTATGCAGATTCAGAATGAACAAAATCACACTGAAAGAAACCAGACTGGGATTCCTAGAGGATGAGAGCTGAACGGGGAAATCAAACTGGCAGACATGTGAATAAGTAACTTTGAAATAAATTATGTGAGATGTTAAGTTAGCATTAGAGTTGGGTACTGTTGTTAAAGCAAATAAAAAAATCTAGAGTTATGTCATCATTTTCTGCTCACACCAATGGCTCTATCTATAAGTAGCGTTCAGGAAAGTGGGAGACAAACAAAAAGAAGAATGGAAAAAATGAATGTAAAAGAGAAATATGACAAGCAACTGGCTGATGAGGTTAGGGCGATCATCACAGCCATTAAGAAAAGCATATAAAGATAGCTTTGTCAAGAGGGCTAACCAAGTCCAAAATGCATTTTTGCTCGCTCTGCCACATGTCCAGCTAACAGATTTCAAAATGCTTTTTTTGCTACAAGTCCACGACATTTCCAAATGAATCAATATAAACTGGGACTCCATTGTCTAGATTAGTTAACTGCTGTAATAAGCATGCTTGATTGCCAGGGTCTGTCATTCCAGAGGCCAAATCAAAAACATGATATTAACTTCTTTCAAAGATGCAGCAACCAAGGCAGTAGAAGAATGCAAATAAATCAATTCTGCATGCTTAATCCCATCTCCCTTTCATGCACGCCTGGTAATGGAAAATGATTTTTTTTCCATCCTGCCTTATCATTCTGAGGTATGAAAAAGAGATTTTGTCACAGTAATGAAGCACGGGAAAAGGGAGCTTGTTATAAACTGATCACAGTTTAGATTGAAGGGCAGGTTTTCATTAGCTTTGTTAGATTGGGCATAATCACTGGACTGGAGTAATTACCCCACAAGAAACTTCTGAATGAGAAGGTGAGTCCAGTGTACAGTGCACAAAAAGAAAAAGCAATGAGCTAAGGTGTAAAAAAGAAAAATAGAAGTTCTTCCTAGCTACATCAATGAAAACAGCTGAACTTCTCATTAAGAAACTCAAAGAAAGTATACACCCTATTTGAGAAATCAAGAATTTGTTTAAATGTTGTTCTTCCTGCAGTCAACTATCCAACCTTTTTTTGTTCCATGGCCAGGGAGATACACCTGTTTTCCACCTGCAATTACTCAAACATTAGTGGCAGGGATACAAATGAGACTGGTCATCACGTGGTTCTGAAAGTCAGAACCACATATATAGCTGAACCTGCCCTGAGTGCAACTTACTGTACTTACTTGCTTCCACAGAGATTAACCCATTGTAACCTGCACCAGACCAAAGAAACTGTTATAGATCTTCTCTCTTTCCTCAGGAAAGATGACAAACAAAATGCCTTCATTTCACACTCAGAAGCAAAACCTCCAAAAATCTGCTTACTCAAAAATTTTAGAGAACTCTTCTCTAAAGGACAAATTGTTCACAAAAGGAGAAATAGTTCTCTATAAAATAGATTAAAGGCTGTAATAATGGTATCATTAATTCTCTTACAATTCAATCTCTTCTTTATATGTATAAAGCACCAACCCCCTCAACTCTATTATGTTTTACTGCCTGATTTATGAAATAATCCTGGGACATTAATGATGCCACAGGTAACAGTTGTAATATCTCAAGTGGTTTAAGGCACTGTTCTAACAATGGAGTACATTTTGTTCGAACTCCACTGCACTTTATTCTTCATCTTGCAATACTTGCTTTAGGGAGCACTAAGCAATACAGGCACAGTTTCAGTTGCAATATGTAATAAATTCCTTTCTTCCACAACTTACCCTCCCTCCTGACTCTCCATTGGTCGCCCTTTACTCTTCCCTTGGTCTCCTTTCTATACGTACACCTTTGCTGCATATCTGCAGCAATCTTCATATTCGCATACACCAGAAGTCTTTGTCCACATCCTTTAGCAAATCTACCCATCTTCTCTTGTCATTAATACTCCTCAGCTTCTTTTCAAGTGTGGTCCCACATATACAGGTATACACACATGCGCACCCACAATTTTTCACTCATATTTAGAATGCAGTTTCTTGCAGGCATGGTCCACTGGTAGAAGAAATTGTTCAGTGGATATGTAATCTGAGAGGCCAGATCACACAGGCTCTGAGCCTCACTCAGTCACTGCTACCTTATTCCTTTTCTCTTCTGCCCTTCTGTCACAGCTTGAGTTTAAGCGGTCTCTAGAGCTTCTCACAGCACAGTTTTGGTTCACTTGCCAGTGGCAGTGCTGTTACTACAGCACCTTGCCCGAGGGAGCCCTGATCTCAGGCTGGGCCTCTGCATATTAGGATGACACACACAAACAGCACTGGATGTAACAGCAGACTTCTGCACTGAAGATCAGATGAGTAACAGCAAGAGATTATCTATTGCGCAGAAAGAATCAAATTTTCATATGCATTTTATCCTGGCTTGTCATGAAAAGCTGAAACCTCAAACTGTAGTGTGAGTGAGTGCAGAACAGCTAGAGGAAGTTCTTAATTATGCCCTGTGCTATGAATGCCCCTACAATATTCTAAATATTCTTTCCTATGTCCTTCCTGTTTCTCTCTCTCCCAGTCTTTTAATCCATCTCTATCTTACCACAAAATACATGGAGTCACAAAATACTGAGATGCACCAAAATCACACAGAGCAGAGTTCTATCTATGCAGCGGCCTCATTGAGGTGAAACAGCCAATGTCATTTAGCAACAGTAGCTGACTGTTTCCCTGTTTACTCCTGAAAGTTCTCTCTTATGGAAAGAAAAGAGGTTACATCTAACGCTGTATTATTTCCCTTCGGTTAGGCTGCAGTATGAATGCTTTAGGAGTCTATACAGGTATTAAATGAGACAACTCAGTGACTTGATGAAAATTTTCTTATTCTTTTTTCTTATTTTAAGTATGCTTACCAAAGCAATTGTTTTTCTACTTCTGCCCCAAGATCTCCTTCAACTACACATATTCTTGTATAACTTGTAAAAACTCAAACAGGTCACATTGTTCAAAAATCTATTTACTTGTTTTCTGAGAAGGGCATGAATTTTCACTGATAACAACACTTTTGTTCAATACTGTGCCCTTTATCGGATTAGTTAAGAGTGTTATAAACTTTAATTAAATTTGAAAGCACTCTTACAAATTAAAGAAGCAATGCTATATTCACTTTGGGTCACTTAAACTGAAGTGAGTGAAAGAAAGGATCCTGTTCCTGAAGTTCTCAAGCAAAATTCAGGGCCATCACTGTACAACCAAGTAATTTTTATTAACTTTTGCAGTTATTGAGGACTAAACAGGACAGACTAGCACCCACTGCAAAGCTCACTCATGTGTTTGTATATTCCCATCTGTTTTCACTTGATTAACATCATAATATTTGTAAAGCAAAAAAAACTGAACCAGTGCTGAAGAGGATATATATCAGTAACAGACTGAGATCCTGTTTCTCATAAATATTAAACTTTGCATCAAAGTCTTTTCAAAAGACATCTTAAAATAGTTAATGCAAATGATCACACTCTCTCTCCATTTTTCTTGAACAAAATTGAGAGCAAAAGCATTACCTATTCTACTGCAAGTTTGTATGACACAATCACTGTACTGATTGCCATGGACATCCCGCTTCTTCCTACTGCTACAAAATCAAGTTTTTAAAGGTTGCTGGAAGAATTTAACCCCAATAGATCCTGCCATCACACTTCGCTTTTACATGGTTTGTTATTTCTACTGTGCATGACACTGTGAAAGCAGAGGTCAGGGCCTTATTAAGACAGGTTACCAAAAGCTGGAGGAAAGTGAATTCCTATCCCCATCAGCATTAAATGCAGCGACCAGACTTGCCTCTCACTGTTCATTGTTTAAGTCAAACCTTGACCTAGCAACACACACACAAAAAAAGGAACTTTACTGCCTTCTTTATTCTCTACTGTTTAAAAAGAAAGCCCTACCCTCTATTTCCAGCTCATAAATCTAATATCCATCACAAAGAGTACTTTGCAAAACATAGGCCCTAAAATTTATCATACTAAGCAGAACTACCCAGAGCCAGGATCAACATGCATGACACAACAGACTCAGCATCTACTTTAATATTAGAAGGAAAAGTAAAAAGTCCTGAATTTGTGCATTGAGTTGTCTGGATCTGTAGAACTTGGCTCACTCAAATGTGAGGAATTGCCACGCAGTTCTTTACGAGGTTTTTACTTAGTTCCAGTATAATAAATACCATATAATCCAGTCATACGACCATCCACTACTCCTTATTCATAGCACTTATACCTGCACCAGGGAAGGCAGATTACATGGGGTTTCACCCTTAAGCAAGAGAAAGGTTAGAAAGTGCCAGGGAATAGATCAACCACGGCAATTAAGCAAATGGACAAAGGCAGAAGAGAAGCATCCCTCTTCACATGGAAAATGGGTGGGTTGGGAGCATGTGTGTAATGTACAGAATACAGCAGATAGAACCAGATTTTTGTTAATCTACACAACCTGTTTCAAACAATGGAAAATAGTCAATGAATACATTCAGGATGCAGAGACAAGAACACAGAATAGATGACACAGTAGAGGCAGGCTTCAAGAAGCTTAGCTGAGAGCGAGAGGAACTATTAGTCAGCTGGAAAGACAGGTGTTTTCCTTCCCCTTTCTTGGCCTAAGATCTTCTCATTCAGAGCCTCATACAATGCTTGCTCTGTAAACTTTGAGAAATCGAAACCGTACTTCAAGTCTAAGGAACAGGTATGCATTAGAGGAAGAGAAATGGAAGAAAAACAAGAATGGTCACGATAGCGTTGAGGGTCAGTGCAGATTGCACATTTTGTTTGTTCTCATTTCACTTGAAATAAATCAGCCTTTTTTTTTTTCTTCTTTTTTTTTTTCGGCTGTGTGATCTATGCTCATTGGGATGCAAAGTTTGGATGCAAATTTGACAAAACTGAAGATGGATGTCTTCTATTTACAGAATTACCATTCCAATTAAACAACACTTATTGCCATTAGTTTGACATCAGTTCTCTGAGATTAAACAGATTCTTGATTAGGCATGTCCTGAACAAGTGCAATGCACTGTGCAAGTGTTCTAATATTATGCACCAGTGGATATTTTGAATTGCTCAATTAAACAATTCCTAAATTTAAAAAGGAAAGGTAAAGGAAGAAATAAAACTTCCCCACGATGAACAAAAGAAAAGTTATTATAGCATGATGACACTTCCTTTCGGGAAAAGGGCATTGAAGAACTTACCAGACTATGATGTACACCTATACAAGATTTACATTATGCAAAATAATGTCCTGGAAGTGGCAGAACTGGCAGATAGTATGAACAACTCAGTGCTTAACATGCTAATCTATTAAACATATCACTTACAACTTCCAACAGTTTTCAAGCATATAAGATTTTTTTTTTAAAATCTTTAGACAAGAATATCTCCATCATTTTATAGCCATATTATATTATTATTATATCAGTGTGATGTGTCCCCTCCCTCATTTTCATATGCTTTATTGTAATATTTTCCTCATTTTCTCTGACACTGATTATTTTAATTTATATTCACAGCCAGAGCACTAGTAAAAATAAAAATATTTTTTGTTCCTTACTACAATACAGAGATTAAGCGTATTTTAATCCATCTCCTCTGACAATCATCAGTTGAGGAAAATAGATCATTTTTACCTGATGCACTGATTATAGACTGGGTTTCATAAAACAGCAAGGAATGTAATGACCTTTCATCCATTCTTCATTGCAGAAGAAATCATCAAGTTCTTTAGACTCCAGCAGAGCACTCATAAATAGTAATGCTTATTTAAGATAATTCAACATGCAGTAGAAGAGAGATAGAGAAGAATCCTCATTAGATTGAATAAACAGAAGGGAGTAAACTCATGCTGCGTATTTTTTCATTTCTAAATAATTATTTAACAAAATCTGTATAAGAATTTGAGCTATCTTAGTTTTCTACTGCAATACAATGTAGATTACTATAGGATTGTAAATATTGGCCTTCCAACACGGACACTCACATTTATTTGGGGTTATCATCCATCCCCATATAACCATCCCCAACCTGATTAAAGTTTCTTCAGTCTTCCAGCCAACCCCACCAACTTGGATGCTTCAGTTCGTAGATCATGCACTATTATTTTATCAGCACAATGCTTTTTTTCACACCTGACCCAAGCAAATCACCTGATATCTGATTAATGATTCCATCAAAATGGATCTTCCTACTTCTCTGTCTCATCATAAGATAGAATTAATATTAAGAAATGTCTGATCACATTCATAATGAATGACGCAAATGATCTGTTGATCTGGACTCTATAGAATTAAAATTCTCCATGCCATTCTCTCCATGGCCCTGCACTTCATGGCCCAAATTTTCTTCCACCTACATTAGGCTTCCCCTAGGATAACTACACAGACCTTACTGGAAATATGCTGGTATAAATCACAGATAGCAAGAGAAGGACTCCAAAAGATATTTAGAAAAGAAATTGAAATTCATTTGACTTTTTAGTAAGAATAAACAAAAACCCCAAAATAACACTTCCACTCTAGCTCCGAATCCCAGCTCTTGAAACAGAGAATGTTTTCAATTCCTTTGATAACAAAAGAAAAGAATGCCGAATAAACCCATTATCTTTTCTGTGCGCCTATTTTCACTTTGATGTAAAATAAATAAAAAATGAACTGACAAGTCTAAGATATGAAGACACCACATTGTTGTCACTCTGTGTTCTTACAAATCTGATTCACTCATGCCGTTTAAGCTGCTGAAGCCTTTGAAGTTGGAAAATACTACCACATGAACTCCTAGCATTGGTAATTAAGACATAGTGTGGCAAATCAAAGGGGACGTGCTACCTAGTGTCTACAGTTCCTTCCTAAAAAAAATGCAAGCTGGGAGTCATGATAATAAATCAATTGGTTCTGCCTTTCAGTAGGAAAAGACCTGTAACTTGTTATATTATAACTCAATCCCATCTTGTATCCAAGATCAATTCCTCTTTCTCTTCATTCTTTATTATCTTTGAAGTTCTTTTCCTTCAGACTAATTTTTCTTCTAGGAATGGAGGGGAACACTGAGTTTAAAAAAAAAAAAAAAAAAACATGAAAAAAGAAAAAGAATCTCATCATTTGTCTTCTCAGTGGGAAGTACAGGAGAATTTACTTTCTCCTCTCCACTTACTACCACATATTTCTTCAAGTTGTTGTTTTCCTGTAAAGTTAATCAGGTTGATCTTCTCAGGCCATGCTAAGAACTGAGCTGGCGAAACATAGCATATAAAGTTTTATTAGCACAACTGGATTATTGAATGTGTGTGAGCCTCAGGGAGTCTTATGTTCCGGGTAGCATAGTACCTTCACATTTCATAATGCATTAAAAAATATAAACTATACAACATTTCCATAAAAATACATTGATATGTGCCCTAATTGGAAAGGTACAGAAAGCTCACTGCAATGTTAATTTGCTTGCTACAGCAAACCATAGTATGGTGTATGCATTTTGGCTAAAGCAAAGTCATAGGTTTCATTAAAACATTTCTGTTTCTCATCCCTATTATTTTTATGGGTTAGCTTTTGCTTCAAAAGGGTAGCAGGATAACTAGCTGTTAAAAATTCATGTATACCTGGGGGGCACTGTGTAGTTTGTTTGATTCTAAGAAGGAAAAATAGAAAAATTTCTGCACAGTATTAACATAATTCACCATAACATAACTCAGGGCTTTAAACTGGCCTTTTCTGTCTGAGTTTCCATTCCTCAGATAAAGCTTTGGGCTCCTTCTCAGAACTATGTGCATCTCCAGCTTCTATAAATCTGCACTGGACTTATAGGTGGTCAGCACACCAACCCAGGCAGATTCTAGAAGCCAAACTGTGCACATGTAGATAGCACTAACCATTTCCCTCCTCCCTGTCTATGGCTGGTAAGTAGCAAAGCCTGGAAGAACAGATCTGAAAGGATTTAGACAAACTTTGATAGACCATAGACACACATGCAAAGGGCAGATGTCATGTGCTTACATCCTTCCCATTACCTTGGACTCCTCAAATTCATTAGTGCATTACTGTATAGCTGTTAGATTTCTGCTGAAAAAAAAGCTTTAAGCTCCTACTTGTACTGATGGGGGCTGTTTGAATAGCACTGAATGCAATTTTGCTCATGGCTCCGACACTTACTGCATGATCCTGCAAAAATTATTCATTTCACCCAGAAAACCTCCCTACTTAAATCACAAGGTGCTTAAGACAGAGTGTTTTCTCATTATACATTTGTAGAGTGTCTTTTCTAAAACGACCTGATCTTGTTTGGGATTTATAGGTGTTTTAAAAATAAATATTTAATACCTATCCCAAAATGCTGTCTATTAAGACTTACAAAATATGATATATCTTCGTATCTTACTTAGTTTTAAGGTTGTTGCTGTTGTTTTATGGTCTACCCACATTGTCCATATCTAAATGCTTCCAAAATGCCAAATAACACAATCTCCCCCTGATATCTGAACTGTGATATTAAGTATATAAGGGTACGCTCAGTGATATCCAAATATTTCCTTACATTTCGCATGCCTAATACATGAAATTAGTACAGAATTCTGCCACAGAAATCCGAAGAGATGATAACTGCCGTTTTCATTTTAAAATATATTGTTGAACACTAATATTATTAATAAAAGCAAAAAAAAAAAAGGAAAGGAAACTACTTCACAACAATGACAACAGCAGCAAAAAAAAAAAAAAAAAAGAAAAAAAAAAGAAAAAAAAGGAAAAAGAGAAGAGAATCTTTTATGTGTTTGTGCATATAACTATATATAGAAAACAAAGCAAATTCCTTTTTTTGTCCTTAAATCGATTCCATATCTGGAGAGAGCTTGCTAAGATGACACTGAGACACTGCACTGAAATGAAACACACAATCAAATACCACCCAGTGCACAGAAAGAGACATATCGTTCATCCAAACGAGTATGCCTATAATAGTACAGACACACTTTGCTGGCCCAGAGACAGCTCCTTCTACTGAACAGATTATCCCTGCTGCTAGCAGAGGGGACATGAGCATCTTAAAGATAAGATCATCAGATAAACTTGAAAAAACATTTCGACCTGACATTTTGAACTGACAAATTAATCCCTTATAGTTTTCTGACAGTTTCCCAGCCCAGAATTAAAAACATTTATGTAGCAGTGACTTGTTAGAATCAAAGCAAGCTTATGATTCATAGTTAATCAGGGAAATTCACATAGCAAACAGAAGAATGGGTTTAAAATGCAGCAGAGAAACTTTGCCGAACACAAACATTTCACATATCTGATTAAGCTCGTCATTTAAGCTTTCTAAGTTGCACTCCATATTCCTGGAAGGCTTAAAGTGTCCTAAAATAAACAATTACAAAATTATTTGCAGGTAAATATAAAAAATGAATGCAGTAAGGCCTTGTAACACTCAATTAAACTATATTTTAAAAGACATGAATAATCTTTTAGCTTAAGAATGCATTGTCTCAGGTAAATTTAAACCTGCACAATACCCAAACCAAAGGGATTATCCTGTTTCTGAAGGTGAATATATGCATCAACTCATATACGAGTAATTAAGTGCATGCCATTGCCCTTCATTCATCCAATCATGATTTGTATGAGTCAAGATGAAGAGCCATAGCTAGTAATAACACAATATATTCTTTGAATTTATTTTTTCCACAATATTGTATAAACTAAACATATAATGGTATATACATTTGAATTCAGTTAGTGCAATAGAGTAAAAAATCCCTGAAGTTTTCAAAAGATAAAATGGGACAAGACTCACCATGAGTAAAAAGTTGAAATTCCTTCTTAATATCAAAGTACCAGTTGATATAATATCTTACTTTATTTAGGTAGTGATAAAATAGATTTAGGTGTAGCTAATTAGCAGGCAATAGTATATTTGTAAGTAAGATACTAACAAAGTTCTCCACACAACGTTCCTCCAGCACAGAAGCTGTCCTCACAAACAAATTCCCACCTGCATTGCCCCAAAACCTTCTTGCAATCCTAGTCTTTTCAATTGCTTTTAATAAAGACTTCTTCCCCTCCCCCCGTATTCCACAGCAAAAACACATAGGTGGCTTTCAATTCTTTGAAATGTTTTCATTTTTTTAAGAGGCAAGTATTTTCCAATATAAAGTATTATTAGGGTTGATGTGATGATGATGAAAACTTTGATCTCTTGCTTTTTTTTTTTTCCTTTTGTTTTGGCTGAATAAGTTTAAACGTAAAGTCATCATGACATGACACCACGTTTGAGTGAATTACTCCAGATACCAGCCTACTTTTCTTATCACTTGGTTACAGCTGAGTGATTTTGGTTCTTGATACTCTCTTGTAAACCTTCCTGGAAAGAAATTCCTTTTTTCCCAACTTCCAGAAATTTATTTATAAGACACAAACCTAACGTATGCAATAAGACAACCAACTGTTGAAAAAAGCTGTCTTTTTTCCTCTCCCACTTATATAAAAAAAAAAAGTTTTTCTTTCAATAATACTGAAGCAGAATATAAACAGTATCTTTATAATGTATCACATAGTAGGGCCTAAACATATTGAAATGATACACAGCATAGGAAAGTTCCATAAAGAAATGACTTGCTAGAAGAAACAGCCCATTGGAAAGCCATGTAGGTCTCTGAAAGACTGTGTTCAGTTACAGCATGCACTGAGAGTTTACAGCACTATAATAGTAATAAGAAATAATAACAGAACAAGAAATCAAGCCTAGAGACAATTGAAAAGAAGAACAAGAAAGGCTAACTCGTATTTAAAGGCATTTTAAATGTCCCCTAAAAGAGGTAAAGTGTTCCTAAGAAACACGTTTAATCTATCACAAGGCAAAAATACATACTGTTCACAGAAAAATATTTACTTAAAAAAAAGGAAATTTATATTTGCAAAACAAACTACAAACAAAACTGCCCTACTTCAGAGGTACCACCGATTTATATAAGGACTTGTAAAAAAAATAAATAAATCCATTCGTAGAGTGCACAAGAAAGTCTTGCAAGAACATATGCATGTGCTTGAACTTTATGCTTGCTTCCTCTCTGGTTGTAAGCAAAGTTATGTATATGCTGAAGAATTTTTGAAATCAGTCTAAAATTAGAAACCTTAACTGCACCTAACTGCATTCCTGTTCTGTGCATAGTCAGCTAATATCCTCCCCGAGTCACTATTTTACCTCTACATATGTTAAAGAGATGAAGTTTTACATAAAGAGTCTGCGTCTAAAATAAGAAGGAAAAAATAGGATCATCCTCACGATTTTCTGTTCCCTGAAGGATTTATATCTCTTTCCTTTTTATAAAGAAGGATATTGCTTTAACAAATATCCTCCTCTCACAATTAACGTATTGGGATCCTCTCAAAATCACAACTTAGGATATGCATCTCATTCATGGACGTGACACGACAGGTGTTAAATCTGACAACGCTCTTTTTTCCCATAAGAAAATATTCATAAAAGCTTCCTGCCCCAGCGATTCATTTCAATTTCAGTTTCAAATGGATTTCACTTCACACCTAAGGCTGTCAGATACATACTGTGGTTTTGGGTTTAAATTTAAAATGCATCAAGGGAATGAAGGAGATAACACCTCTTTTATTTCAGTTTAGAGAAAACAAAAAAAAAAAAAATCACATCCAATATCTGTGTATTGCACAGACTACCTGTTATGCTTCACTTTGTCCTTGAAAAGATGAAAAAAAACCTACATCAACTAAATATAGAAAAGGTACGCCACTTCTCCCAACATTTCAAGCATGTGGATATATAAAAACCTCAAGTCTTGACACACACAAAACAGAAGAAATGAACTACTGCATGCAAAACACCTCTTTGCTCTTTCTCTCGCTGCCCCTCTCAGCCCCCTGGTGCTGGGAGCATCAGAGCTATTTTGGTTTTAAGTTCATTTTGGTTTGGGGGGGAATTTTTTCCCTTTCCCCACTTACAGAACGTCCCTAGCTTTTGTCTACGTCCAGAGGCTCTGCAGTGCTAAGCACAGCGTCATAAAGATATTCTCAAAATCATTTAATCTTTCTAAGATTATGGGTTTTGTTTGTTTGTTTAACTGACTGTCTAAATTCAGGATGGGGCTTAAACAGCGGAAAGAAATAGGGCTCAAGTATGTTAAGCTGATTTCCTAAGTAAAAATAAATAATTTAGTATTTTACATGTTTCCCAAATCTGGGAACTAGTCAGAAGGGTGATGCAGGAGGGAATCCTGCTCAACAGAAACAAACAGAACAGGTTTTAAAGTCTTCTAATCTCACACTGGATAGTTTTAGGTCAGGAGGTAAAAAGGTGAACAAAACCTGATAAGAGGCTTTATGGACCCACCAGATAGATCAGCAATCAATGTAGTGAAGGAAAAAAAAGATGGGCAAAATGAGAAAGGAAAAAAAAAAAAAAAAAAAAAAAAAGGAGCAGTGAGGATTTCTTTAAGTCCATGGGAGAAATAAAAGGTCTACTGAGATGAAACATAATTTGTGGGAATAAAAGTGGAGGATTCTGGGTAAAGGCAATCAAAGAGCCTGGGTTTTTTTTTATTTCAGAAAAAGAAGTCTGTCTGTAAGGTGGAGCTGTGAAGATCCCACACCTCTAGTAATTAGTGTCCTGCTAATTAAGTTGCCACATTGGTGAGGCAGATATTGTAGGTGTTAGCAGGATTTAAATACACCTTTATCAGTGGGCTCTTTCTTTTAGTTTTCCAAAGCTGAAGCTTCTATTGATGCAGACACCCCTGGTAAACACTGCACTCTGGCGAATGATCGCTTTCTCTCAGTGTCACAAAGGCAGTAAGCAGAAGCTCGAGTCTGAAAACTACATATGGTTTCATAAAAATCTAATACCGTAAGGTCACATTAGGTTACTGGAAATGACTTTTTGCCCAGTATTAACTATATCATGCCCCTGCCTTAAGGACGTGCTGTGTCCTCCTTGAAAAAAATGACAACAAAACCCTAGATTGCTTGCAGGAAAATGCCCATGTTCCTGATTCAGTCACTCTTGGACTGTTACTGAAAAGTACCTCCCTGCCAAAGGGGCAGGAGCTCCAAGCACTCCATAACTCCTGGGACCCGTACCTACAAAGACAGATTTTTAAATGTCAGCAATAACTAAGCAGTACTGTATAACTGTTTAACACTTTGGACTGACTAAATAAAGAACATGCAGTAAACTCTGACCCCAGTTTTTCAAGTCCTGTTGATACCAGCCTAGGCGACATCTGAACCTGATGTTTCTTCTAGTTTAAAGGTGCTCTCACTAAAAGTAGTCAAATTTTTCTGAGAATATAAGGACCTTTCCTAATTTGAGACTGGACACTGATGCAGAATTCAGTAACTTTATATAAGGGCTTTGATTCCTCCAGAACCAAAAGTGGAATTTCATTTTCATCTTCCTTTTCCATGTGATACAATAAAAATCACACAAAGTCAGAAAGCCAGACTGAAATAAAGAGAGAGTGAGGGAGAGAGAAAGAGAGGAGGGGAGATGTGTGGAGAGAGTGGGAAGGACAGAGAAGGAAAGCATGTCAGAGTGGGAAAGGAAGACAACGTGTGAGTGCAAGAGCAAAGAGAAACAGAGGAGAGGGGAGAGAGGGAAAGAAAAAGAAGGGGCAGAGAGAGAGTGAAAAGGGGAAATGAGGAGAAAACAACTGTCTTTTGGCTGACTAAAATATGGCCAGGTCAAAATGCTGGTGAAATGGACTCCAGGAAACAAACACCTGCTTACTCCATATGAGGCCTGGTGACTCTTAGATTTTTATTTATTGCATCAGAATTGTTAACGAGAACTTCTAGTAAGAGCAGATCACAAAAGAGAGGAGTGATGATTTCCTCTATGTACCTTTCCATCCCAGATTCAATCTCCCATACCAGAACTGCCATCTGTGGCATGTGCACACGCATCGAACTCCTCAGTTCACTGTTCCGATAATTAGCTCAAGATTAACTTCACTCAGAAACTGTCATCCTGAACTCTGTAACGACTTTTTTTCCCCCCTCTCTTGTGCCTTCATATGGAATCCACATACAAAGCTGTGTCTAAAGCATCGCTTGACACTTTACACACAACATGACTTTGTTAAGACTTTCCTAGTGGGAAAGCAAGCATACCAACACGCTCCTGCCTGTCAGGGATCTTCAGCTGCTCTGGGGGGAATCAGGGTTTCAGCCCGCTGTGCCCCCCTGAGGCACCCTTTAACATCTGAGGCTGACACACTGCGATACACTTAAGCATTTCTTCTGGATCAGATACCTCAGACTGAATATGATATTTTGGTGTACTTCTAGTAGGGAAATTTAATTAGAATTACCCATGGATAGTTTAAAAGGGAATCTGCAGATCATTTATTACTGGCCTGCATTTACTGATGCAGCAACAAACCCATCTGGTTAGGCCCTATTCCTTAATTAGTTCATTTAACATTTTTGTCTGAAATGAAACCAGCTACAACTGTATATACTGCACAAGGCATAAATCACTCTCTCTGTATTATATAATAAAGCAACTTAATGGGGAGTGCTTTTAGTTGAGGCCAATTTTTCTATATTTCATTCATTGTGCCAGAAAAGTCAGCGTGAAATTGTGACTACATCTGGCTGAAAGTAAGGGATTATGACCTCTCTTCACAGCGATTACATGCTAAAAATTAATTGTGCTCTCCCCATCACTGTAGCATTGTGACTGCTTGAAGCAGAGTGTAGGTGGGCGTGGGTGAGATGCATGTAAGAACAAATAGATTACATGGTGCACAAATCAATGCTTGTTATTGCTAAGTCATAAAAAAATGCTTTCTAGCTAACAAGTACTGAAAGAAAGAAACAAACAAGTTTAATTTGATTACCAGTATATCTAGTTTGTACACTGGCGTAACTGAACTGAGATAAATTGAGACTGGTATTCATCTATGTTCTACTAAGATGCTGGTACAGCAAGCTGTATCTTTCAAAGCACTGAGTTTACCCCACCGATCATGTAAAAAAAATACCGCAGTCCTTTTCTATGCTGCATGTAATATATTAGGTCTTGTTTCTTTTAATGTTACAGCATCTTTCTTCTTGGTGCTCCTTCTTGCTAGCATTTGCTATAGGAAATATTGATCTCTGCTTCTTCAAAATGAGATTTTCTTGTACCTTTTCCTACTCGGCAGACCCTACAGTTTGTATGTTTGATATTGTAGATTCTCTCTCTGGGGAAAGCTCTGTTCTGCCACTTCACAGTTTCTTTCAGCAGAATTCTTTTCACACTTCAAATAGCATTGCACTTTGCCAGTCGTGAAAAATATATCTGGGTTTTTTTCATTGTATACATTTAGTTACACTTAAACCATTAACAAGCAGCCCAAAGGCCAGATGAAGCATTAAATCATCTATGACTTAGCCATATCTTTTCCCAGAGGTTTACAGCATGGTAAGCTCACACAACTTCAGAGAAACTTGAATATTTGTGTGACAGTCAAAAGCATACAAAACATCTTAATTTGCAAACTCACCCATTCCACATAAGGCAGTACATTTAACACAGGAAAAATGGACTTTCCACTCAAAATTCACCATGGTACATAAACACATTCAAAACAAATACATGTAGGTTGCTCCAAAAGTAATGCCTCCTATTTATTTCCACAAAAACTACAACAGATAAAAAAAGCACAATAACACACTCTCATAGAGCAAATTCTCAGCTACAAACCACTATTTTTTTTCCAGCGTAGTCACCACTATTAGCTATGCATTTTTGCCAGTGATGAACAAGAGCCTGCATGCTGCGTTCATTTAAATTTGCACCATCACCACTACTGAAAGATACCACCCACCACCTCAGTGTGCTCACATCCACTGTTTGGTCTCCAGAAACACTCAGCAAGAGTCCATGAATGTCAATGAGGCTATTTTTCTGCACGGAGGAATTCAGTGGCACACCTTTGTTTCATACACACTTCCATGTCAGATGCCATTTTGTGAGACTGCCCCTCTGCTACCATCTGTCACATGGCAACAAAATACAATGGAATGTTGGTGGGAAGGTTCAGCCCCTACTGCCATAGCACCAACATCCATCTCTGAGGTCATGGGCCAATGTAACAAAATAGCAGCCATTACTTCTGGAGCAGTTCTTGTATATAGATACTGCTCTCTGAGTATTTGTTTTTGCATTGCTTTAGAGATGTGCTTCAATAACCCTTCATTTCTTGGTTTAGATGTCTAACAGAGGTGAGAGGTTTCACTCATTCACTGACAGATGGTAAAGCTCAGTAACGCTTCTCGTGGGTTGAAATTGTGTCTTTCTGTTCAGCACAGAAAGGGCAAACAAAGTACGGTAAATAACATACAAGAACTTTTTTGTCTGACTGCTGATGATGGTGGTTGAAAATACAGCTGTGAACATGGGCAGTGGTTGAGCTGGAGTGAATGAACTCTGCTTATGTCGCCATATAATTCTAATCCATTATCTTTATTTTCCAGTGCTTATGTATTTATTTTCCTTTGCTCCTAGCATCACATGAACCACTTCACGACAAATGACTTAATTTTCAAAAATGCTTTGTCACCACATTTTCGGTGACTTCAGGGGGAATTGCTGGTCTCAGAACTTACCCATATTTATTTACTCTTCTTTCAACAAATTAAATAAAGATGGCTTTAGAGAGTACCTTTAGGTCCTCATTTTAAGAATGTTTCTATCAACAACATCTGTACGATCTTTTTCCAACAGGGCAGAACAATAATAGTTTTCAGTACTCTTCTTTGAATAATTTCAATTGCTGTGTGGCAAGCTGATTAATTACGTATGGGAGATGATACGATTTTATAGAGGTGGAATATTTTTACTTAACTGCATCTCATTGATTTATGCATTAGTTACACGTTTTTTCTTAAAAAAGAAGTTGAATGGACATTATCAATTTTAAATCTTGCCAATACATTTTTTTTCAATTTTAATAAACTTAAATAGTTTCAGAGATCATGCATATTTCTGTATTTAATATCTGCTTTCGATTACATCTCTAATCCTTACATTTTGAGATGTTTCCATTTAACCCTTGCTGTATTTTGCTAAGTGTCATAGATGAAGATGTATCCTATGTTTCATGTTATACTGGGAAGCAAGTGTATTCAGACCAATATAGAGAAGGAATAAAAATGCAAGATCCGCAATGATCTCAAGAAGTCACATGCTCTAAGTAACACACTGTTTGGTCTGTTATTGGTAAGTTACCATCTGATCCAAAAACTGACTTCTCTCCTCACTCCAAGAAGGACATTTTTTAAAAAAAAAGAGAAAAAGTCTTGCAAAAAGTGACTCATTTATAAAGAACTGCTATAGTAGCAAACAGTTGTCATTACAAGTTGTAACGGGGACATAACCGAATGTGGTTTTGATACATTTACAAGAGAAAAGGATACATAGCATTTTCTTCCATATATGCACACAGGTATCCATAAATGTGAATGACCTTCCCTACAGCCAGTAACCAAACTGCCATCAGGCCACAGGCTGCTCTGCCTGTGATGTGGTATGGCAGAGCTGCCAGTCATCACCTACCTCGAGTGCCGGCTTGTGCCTACCGTATCTACAATCTCTTTGAGTATAAATGGATGTTTGCTGGGCTCTAAGACCACACAAATCACCTCAGGTGGAATAATAATTGTACTTGTAGCAGCAGCCAAGCTATTTCATGGACATGTTGGGTTGGCAGAAGAGTGAATCAATTTATAAAAGAGTGTGCAGCATTAGATAAAGCTAAAGCCCTGACGGCTTTATCTGATGGGTTCAGTTTGTTTTCTTAGAAGCAAGCTACCCTGAGGCATTTTGCTGAGTTTTATCGAATAGTCACTTTATTTTAAGCAACAACAAAGGCTTAATAGGAAGGGGGAGCTTGCTGAAAGGTCACCTGCAGCCAGGTATTATCATCTGAGCAGACACAAACTTTGCGACATGTAAATCTCCCTACAAACTGACAAATAGCATTCATCTCCTATGATTTGTTTGATGCCTGTTCCCATACTTATAACACTGTTGCGCCGACTTAAATATTTGAATATGATTTTCATATAACAAGCATGGACAATGTAAGAAACTATATTGTAATCAAAAGAGAATAAACAAGGGTGGAATTCAGTTCACTCAGCACAGTTCCTCTGTGATAGAATATATTCTAAGATATTTCCAGAATGGCAAATTCAACAAACACATGAATAAACTTCTTGGAATCATGATCACACAGAGTAATTACAGCTAGGTGCCAATTTTACTTACTGCCAGCAAAACCATAATCATCGTTAGGGAAAAAAAAATCTTAAGTTCTGGAGACTACATTCTCCATTTTTTGTTTAACATGCAAAAGATTAAAAAAAAACACCATAAAAAAAATCAACGTTTAAACAAATGTAAATGTTGTAATAAATTATTTTTCTCACAACAAATATGCCAAGTCCTATGAATTATTTAGGATATGATTTTTGGACCCACCTCACTCTTCCTGCTGCATATGTTGGTAATGCATTAGCTGCAAAGCACTGCAGCACCTCTCCCTCTCTACGACCCGCCAGCTCCCTCCATCTGGCAGCAAGTGCTTGGGAGGGAGAGAATCTGTAGCTGCTCAGTCTGAGAAAGGCCTGTGTTCAAACAATCCTCACTGTAACCTCTCCCTCTGCAGTGTTTTGCTGTTGCTCTTCCCCATGATATGATTCTGTGCCACAACACAAACGATGCATGAACGCAATGCTGCCATGTGACCTGATGTGCAACTGAAAATGGCAGAAATGCTGCTGCTTGAGGGCTCCATGCACACACGTGCTTGTGAATGCAGAAAGCAGCGTGTGTGCCTCCAACTAGTGACTGACTGCCTGTGCCAGATGAAGAGGAGAAGGAAGACTTGCCTGCCTGTGTTAATGTTTTTATATGAGTGCTATACGTAGGTGCTTTTCCACAGCAGTCTGAATGCCTGGCTGCATCAGTGTGTCTCTGGACTATGTGCTCAGCTTCACTACTGTCCGAATCCACAAACAGGAAGGCAGCAGCCATATCTCTCAGTCTGAGCAGAGACAACATGCTCCAGCAGCCGCTGGGCTGGAGGGAGGCCTGGGCCAGGGTGGCTGGATAAGGCAACCACACCCTTAACATGACTTGGCACGAGAACCAGTCATGGTCCAATCACAGCCTTTGACAAATTTTCTGTTCGTTTACATCCTCAGTGAATTCAGTAGAAATACATGTGTTGTAAAGCAAGAATTCAGTGTAACTAAGATTATCACATTTGTCTGTAAATATGTTTGACCCATTAATTGCCCAGATCTAACTAAATAAGATGAGTGTATGACATATGTATTTAAATGACTATGTGGTTCTGCTCATTTCCAGTAGAGCACTTGACTTTGCAATATGCCAGTGCACTGGAGTGGAAAAGTTGTGGCAGCTTCATCTATTGAATAATTAATTACTTTATTGAATTAAATATGAAAATGTTATGGGTCATATAGAATTTCTCACACTATTTAGTAATGGAGTCTTTTTGTTACTTTACCTCATAGCAATATCTATTTTATTTACTCCCCATTCTTAACATGCAGCATGCTGCAGTATTTTATACCAGCAGCCACATAAAAACATCAGATACTGTCAAGTAGGAAGTGAAAATTTTGACAGCAGGCTACTTGGGTGTTGTCAGCTTGGAGGCTGACTGGTACTGCAGGATAGGATTCTTACCTCAGTGTCTAAAAAGGAAGGCAGAAATGTAGTTAATATGGATACTTAAGTAGTAAAAGCTAGTTCCTTGGGAAAAAATGTTTAAGCATCTGTCCATCCTTGTCAGCACCAGCCTCTTGCTGCCTATATACTAAAAATGAAATAACATTGTGATAGCCCTCACCACAACCGAGAGGGATAGAAAAAATGTGACGCACTGTGACCAGAATTAGCAGGACTCATAGAAGATGATTTGCTACAAAACTTACCAGGTGAACTGCAATGTCTCCTAGCAATGGAGCCTGCATCTTTCCCACTTTTTCTTAACATATGTTAAGAATTTTACAGGATAAATTCAGCCTCACATCTCCCCACAGCTGTACCAACCAGGACACAGGGGAGTCTGCTGGAGAAGCTTCAGTTAATGTTTACTGTTTGCCAGAAAATCTGAGATGAGATGACAAGTGATCTCTCATCACTGGGAATATTAAGGTAACTAATGCCAAAACATAAGAAGTTAAGATTTGATAATAGGAGATGGACAACATGTAGTTGCCAAATTCAGGAATTGTACAATAGCACTGTTTCACTTGTAGCAAACACGTGTGCAATATTTGCGCTGGGACAAAGACATAAAACATGGGTAGAATAAGTTACAGGCAGGAGGTGAAAAATACCCGTATAGAGCTAAGAACTCAAAACCTTATTAGAAGTCAGTTGAGTGCCGTATCTTGAGGCTATAAAATTCTAACATTCATTTCTGAACTTGCTTGGTCAACTCATGGAAGCATTTGAATAGAATAAATGAGACAGATGGGCATGTGTAGAGAGAAGGAGCTTACCATACTGCTAAAGTATACAAAATGACCACACATTCAACAGAGTTGTAACAATCTCTGCTATGAACTGTCTTTGAAGCACTTCTTATTTTTCCTCCAATCCACCTAGCAATATTTCAACTATCAGATCCAAGCTTTGTGCCACAATAGGCAATTAAACAATTATTGTAAGTAATAAAGACCAGATTAGCATATATTTGATGAAATGGATGTTGGTTTTTTCGTAGTGAACAAAACTATGTTGTCTTTAAAAGCAAACTAAATGGAAAACAAAACAGAGTAGGTTCATGTGCTCTTTGAAGGGTGAATGCTACGCTTTAACAGAAAACTGCAAGCTGCTTCCATTGTTAGAATTAAAAGAAATAAACAAACAAAAGAGCAACAAAAAATGCTAGCAATAAAATTCAGTCAATTCAGGCTCTTTCTGCCTCAAGCTGAGAATCTGCCAACATATATAAAAAAAAAGAAAAAGAAATCTGCATTTCAAAATCAAATGTGAAATTTGAAAATCTCTACCTGTTTGAAATTAAAAGAAATCCCAGTGGAGCTTGTAAAATATGCCTATTGTTTAATGACCTTCTAATACTAGTGAAAGAACATCCAAGATCTTTGCAGAGATTTCTAGTCTAATCAGGTTAATGACAGAAGCCAAGGCCAGGACTACAGCAAGCTGTTCGTTAGCATTTGATATTTCCGGCAAATAAACTCACTTCTGTTCATCCATTAAGTTCACATCCAAGAAATAGTAGCAACTGCTCCTGACATTCAGTACAGAATGTTCTGCTCTCTACTGAATTCTAGTGCTGTAAAGAAGCCACCATTGGCTTGAAAGAGGAAGTCAAGATGCTTTCAATGGCTTCAGTTAAACAAGTATAGCAGTAAAGCTCCAGCTGAACAGGGCAAAAGCTAATCATTTATTTTTTTTTTTTTTTAACTATTTCTCAGTATGTAGAAAGAATCTGGGGATATTTTGTTCTTCATTGAGATGTAGGACAGGAAACAATAAAAAAGAAGCACACACTATTAGGTTCACAGCCTTTGTACAGAGATCATGGTTCAGTGATCATGTTCTGAACATGACATAATTTTTCATAAGTACTGTTCAATCCATCAAGTACAAGATTTCACATTTCTTTTGGCCTTTAAGTCTCAGTTTAATGTCCCCCTTGCAAATCAGTATTCACTGGTGAGCTAAATGAACATAAACATGCTTGCTATGGCTAATCACTGACCAGCTTTAAAAGGCCCGGAAGAGCTGTTTTCTTCAGTTGGGTTGTCAGTTAAATCTATCTCAGCAAACACAGTAAATACGAGCACTTGATTCTGAGCCATTTACTTAGACAGTATGAGGAAATGAAAGATCTGCTGAGGTCAGACTGAGATGTGTATAAAACTGATGGCCTGTTTGGCCAGAAGTTATTATTTTCCTGTTCACTAAGGGAGTTCCTGGGCTGCAGGCTGGCAGCCCTTATTATGGTTTGGAATTGCAAAATACCTCACACTTCTCCAGGCTCCCAGTGTGAGCCCTAATTCCCTCTGCCACCAGGGGAGTCCTAAATGACATCTGTCACTGACAGCCTTCAGGAGCTGCTCGGGTAACTCCTGACTCCTCATGTAGAGAAGGGCTTCTCCCCTTGCATGAAGAGGACAGTGAAGAGAAGAAACTACTCCACCTGAGAATATCGCTATGCCAGCGTAAGAAGTGTCAGCAGAGAATCTGTCTGCAAGGCTGCCTTCTCCCCACCAGTGTTATTCTAACCATAGCAATCATTTTGATCTATCCTCACACATTTTTCTACTATACTGTAAAATGTACTGGAGATAAGCACATAAATAGTCACGTTCAGAAAATGAGCTAAAGGAAAGCTGGACTCAGTGGTCCTTTATGGGTCCCTTCCAACTTGGGATATTCTGTGTTTCCAAGTATGTCATAGATCACATCTACACAGTACAGCAAAGCACTCTGCAGAGAGATCCATCAGGTTCCCCTACAGGGCTTCACTGAAACTGCTTTGGAATCCAAGCTGTTATGGTGCTAAACAACATGACACTGATGCAAGCTAGTAATTCTTTCTATTGCCACTCAAGGCCTACCTAGCTCTTTTTGTGGAAGGAAGAAACACATCATCCAGACATAAAATACAAACTTTGCCTAGATGCCAGCTTGAGGCACACAAAGAATCACTGAAGAAGTATAACAAAGACCAAAAAATTGAATGGAAACTTTCAATAGACAAATATCACACGTAAAGCATTGCCCACATTTAGTGTTCATTTAACCTCCCTAACATCTAGAAGTCTTGGAAGTTAACTAACAAGCTTCTCAGTTTCTGAGCAAGGAAAACAGGGAGTTTATAATACTTAACAAATCACTGGCAAACTGCTCCTAATGGCTCAGAACCAAGAAGAAAGAGCAGAACAGGTATATTTACAGTGTAAATATAGTCCCTTTACATTTATCTTTCAATGTTGCCACTGTATACAATGGCAGCCTCTTTACTAGGAAGCAAGCCACAGGATTTGCCAACCAAGTCAGAAGAAAGGAATGAGTGACATTTACCCTGATAAGGTTTTATAATCTAATTCTTCAACTGTGGCATACAGCTTTAACTAGCTAAACAGGCACCTTCTGTTTTCTTACTGCAAGTTACAACTTATTTGTATAGCCACGCAGTTCCCTTTGAGGACTCTTGAACGATACTTTGCCATGAAATGTAAATAGTTATGGACACAGAGTCTCCAAAACTGCAATGATTATGCAGCCTATGCATCATAAGAGTTTAGCACAAGAAGGTGCAAAGGTGCTAAGTGAGTGGCAACTTGTGACAGTTGGGAAAAAAAAATAGCAAGTATTTCACAGATACTTATTTCACATGTACATATACATCTACAGTGAAAATCAGCTAATGGTTACAGCACCAGCTCCCATCCAGGTAAGAACATCCTCCAGGCTGCTCTAAATTCAACTATTTGGCTTTGATCCACAAGAAAATACAGCCTAGCTATCTCCCCTCTCTGCACCAAAATGAACAATACATTTCAACTGTTGACTAAAAAAACCCACCAATCCATTCAGAAGACACCATCAAGGGTTCTTTCATATATAAAAAATTCCTGATCAAAAGGCAACTTAAAGGATAAATGTTTCACTCGGTTTATACTTGCCCACTCTAGACAAGCTTAACTACAATTTATTTCACCTGAGGTGTGCAACAGTATACATCTCTCCTATTTGGGAGAGTTTGTATTTCCCTTGACTTTGCTCCAAGTGCAGTAGAGACTATTTTCCCTCAAGGTACTCCTTGTTTGCAGCTTCAGAGCTATCATCCTCCAGTGGCCTCTTCCACCCAACTCCCAGCACGTTTCTAAAACCCTGGTGGCCCAGGAGCTCTGTCATTGCTGGGTCTGCATTTTCAATGATTCCAGGCTGGAGACTCATCTGCACTTCTACAAAAGGGGGCATCTCTGAATGTAAAGATGAGAAATTGCCCAGTGCCCTAGGGAACCTGCCAGGCTACTAACAGTGCAGGTGGAAAGGAAGCAGCATGGAAAGGGAAGCAGAACAAGGCAAAAAGCAACGACTGATGGCAATGGTGATGAAATCACAGGAGAGTACGAAGGTAGAAGATCATGAGATAGTTCCATTTTAGAATTAGAGAAAAGAATCGTAAGACTGTAAATTAACTACTTGCAACAAACAAAAATAAGGTAAAAAATAAAAACAAAACAGATGGAAGTAGCAACATACTTTGTTACATTATAAAACATTCATTACAAGACCGCCTGCAGCAGAGGCTGAAACCTCATTACTCATTTGTACTTCTCTGCACCAAATGTGTGATATTTACAGTTATGATTAGTTTATAGAGGCTAGTTGAAGCTTGGACCACTGCCTGTTTCTGTTCGTTGGCACTTCAGCCATCTTCAGGGTAAACAGACATGATTGAAATAAAATGTGTAACGCAGAGTTGCAAAGAAGTATCTCAAACATCAAAGCCACCACAAATGAGATGTAAAGAAAGATACTCAGAAAATTAGAGATTCATATCCATTGAGACAGTTAATGAATTAACTCCTACAAATGGTACTGCTTTTGAAAGGGAAAATTACTGCCTGATATCAGCTGAATCATTCCTCCTCCAGTTTACTGGACATTTAAGCTGCACCACAGCAACACAGAGAATTAAGTTTTCTCTTACAGAGGTTGTTATGCATTAGTCATGAAGAAAAAGAGAAATAGCAGGCCACACTGTGCTCTAATCAGAACTTTGGTATCAGGAAAAAGAAACTAAAATTTTTATGTAGCTTTCTCAAAGTATGTCAAAGCACTTCTTCAGTAGAGGCTGACTCTGAGTCAGGACAGAATCGTAGTTGCTAAATGTGAGCTGTCCAAGTGCTCTGCACTTGTAACATAATAATAATAATAATAATTAAAAAAAAATGGTTATAACTGCTGCAGGAAGTATGTGCAATGGAAGGGGAGGAGGAAAGATTGCTGAATAGAGAAAGGCCAAAAGGAATTAACTGGCTCACCATGGGAAGGGTGAAAAATTAGCAGCTGAAAAAGAGCTCATCACAGAAGAGCTTTTTAATCTTCTTTCAAAGGAAATGGAAACACACTGTTGCTGCTGGAAGAACCAGGCTCTTCAGTAGAGTTAATAATGTTTTTATTGCGGGTTCAGCGGGTAGAAGTAATTGGCTGCGAGGCCACATGAGTGACAGAGTAGATCCTGAGTGGGTCAATTTTAAAATCAGAAACGAGTCAAACTAACCCTTTCAGCAGCAGCAGCAGAAATTTGTTGAATCAGCTCATATTAGAACAAATACTGTCTAGCTGCACCTTGCATGGTTCCCTCCTTCCAAAATTGGTAAATGCAGATCTGGTAACAGAATTCTAATATAACTTGAGCAAGAGCTGTCTCTGCTGCAAATGAGCTCTCTTTTGACTTTATGATTCAATGCATTCAGCTCTTTGATTGATTACTTTTAGGAGCAATTGTCTCAGTGATTACTAACTAGAACTTCCCCTAAGTCTCAGTGAGGAATTAATTTCTGTCTAAAACAATTAGTGTGCTATGTTAGACTCTTACCAACCCAATGCAGAGCCCAGAGAGTCATGTGAGAGCAAGCATCTATTCTGTTGGCTGTGAAAAAGACACTCTGGGAATGACCCCCGTTTATCTTGGTTGATATTTTATTTTTTCAGATTTATGGCTGGCCTTCTTTGCCATTCTTTTTTAAATATTATCATTTGTGGGGAAAAAAAAAAAAAAGATTTTTTCTTCCTTTCTCTATTTTTATATGTTAGTTGAGGTACTTCATACAGCAAATCTAAGGCAGTGTTTACAAGGTTAACTAACACACTAAGACATTAACAACCTGAGGAATATCAGATTGCTGACTTCAGAGCAAAACAGAAAGAAGAAAATAACTTGCAAATAGATGAAACAGAGAAATGTTTTTTTGTTTGTTTGTTTGTTTTTTACAGAGGTCTACATCAAATAACTCAAGCACATGGGTACACACTTATGCTGTTTGCCACTGAAAATGCCAAAGGAGTTTTCTGCAACTAAATGATGACAGACTTGTCTACAATTGAACACTTGTGAGGAATGAGGGAGGGAGGAGTCTTAAACAATTATCTGTATAAACACGGAAAACACATGTCCCATGTCAACTCCACAGTCCTTAAAAGAATCATATAAAAGTTTATCCCCCCATTTCCTTACGCTGGATACATTCTGGGTTTGATCCCTCTTATTTAACAGCAAAATAAAAAAAAAAAAAACACCAAATTATCCTAAATGTTCAACGCAAAGGCTAACTGGTATTTTCTATGTTCAAGACAACAAAGAGACCCTCAGAACAAAATGAGATACTGAAAACAAATGAGTTTAAACTGTGAAGCCTCCTACAGGAAGTTTCTACAGACAAAATGTGATTTAAAACCATTATGAATGTATCGATGAATAGCAGAATTAGTGTAATTAATGATGATATATACTTTCAAAGGAAGATTACAAGTTGACCTAAACCCTGGAGCACATTCTCTAGATGTTTGAAATAAGGATTAGATGTATATAGAGATGTACCATGGTACATCTGACAGCTATGGGTCTTTCTGAAGAGTCTGGTTTTGGCTAGTTCTAGAAAGAGGGTATCCAAAAAAGGATAAACAACAATTTATACAACTCTTTATACAACAATTGTGACCTACAAGATACATCTTAAAATGCATACCTTATTTATTTATATATGTAGGTTGCTTTGAAAGTAATGCCTCCTATTTATTACCATGGACACTACAATAGATACAAAGAGCACAATAACACTATTTGACAGAGCAATTTCTGAGCTACAAGGCACTATTTTTCAACACAGTCACCACCATTAGCTATGTTCTTTTGCCACCAACACCCACCTCTGACACTCTGGGCCAACATAATAAAATAGGAGGCATTTCATTCAGAGCAGCTCTCATATAAATGATAAAACCAAGAAAAAATAGACTAGCCTAAACCTAATCTTGTGTTTTTACTACAGTATAGTTATTTTTCAAAGTCTTGGTCTTGAACAATTCAGGCTGTAATATTGATAGGCCACAATCTTACTTCTATTCATATTTGATTACATCCCCAAATCCCACTTTTAGTTGTACTTAATGAATGCATAACAAAAAATATTGGTGACAATACCTTCCAGCATCAATCTATGTCATGTGATGCTCCTGTGCTCTGCTGCTCTTGCTCTATCTCCAGGAAAAGTCGTTTTTCACTTGTGGAGCACAGATTTGAAAATCAGTTTTTGCATGTTCTTACATAGTGCTTTTATTTGTCTATTTCTTATTAAAAATTAAAACCACTTAATTGCCAAACTTAGAAGGAATAGCAGTTTGATGCTACAATCAAGTTGTCTTTTTTAAGCCAGGCTCAAATAGGGTATATAGGGATGCTATGCTGCTATCATAACATTCCACTGCCATATCAAAATTCACTGTTTGCAGTCTTTGAAAGAAAAAAACCCATCAACAAACATGCCACTCTACAGAAAGTACATATTTCATTAATATTTTCTCTGTCACATGATAGTTGTAATTATTAGACACAATAATAGTACAGAATTACTGCATTTTGTATTATCCTTGTACCCAGACACATCTCAAGTGATCTACAAGCTCAGGACAAAAATGAATCTTTACTTCCAAAATGATTGTGACATTCCTTGTGGATATGTAGGGAGTTACATTTCCCTAGGCAAGAGAAGTGGAAAATGCAGTAGCCAACATGTAACCTGATGAATCCAGGCAGCAAGTTTGGCTTTGAAAAGAGACACAAAACATACTAACTTAGAGTTTCAGGGCAGAATGAGAGAACACAATCAAGATACACAGGAAGCAAGGATCAGCAGAGATGTGTGAAGATGATGATAACTGTTGTTTTTTCTTTTGTTTTTTTTTGTTTGTGTGTTTTGAAACTGACAAAGAATCTTGCTTTAAACTGAATCAGTCTGGAAAAAAAGATACTAATGAAGAAACTGAAATAGGGTACAAGATCTTAAAACGTGGTTAGACATCAGGTTCCATCTTGATTTTAACAGTGCTGGCTCGATTTTCATTGGTACGTTCATTAATCAGTATTTTGAGTTTCATTCATTTATGAATACAAAATTCTCCCTCCCAAAATTGTCTCTTCCAAGAAAGATCCAAGATTTAATATAAACAAATTATGTCTGATAACAATATACATTTACTATATATTGATGACTTGCTGCTTTTTTTTTTTTTTAACATATGTTTTTCATATGACAAGGCCATGTTTTTTAATTAATTTGTCAGCGTGATTCGGTGTAATCCAATACAGGTATATAAGGAGAATTGCGTGTAATGCAGAAAAGTGCTAAAACAGAACTCTTCTGAAAAGGCATTTGGTGTGATGGTGAAACTTCAGGAAACCAAACCAGAAATCTGAAGCAGGAAACAGAAATCTAAAACAGTGCTACAAATCCCAGTGGGACAGCCATTTGTAGATGTGAAGTATTCCCACCACAAATCTTAGAATTCATGCGTTATATAAAACTCAGTGTTCTTCTGGGAACAAAGGAAAGAGAGGAAAAAAAAAAAAGTCTTACAGATTGTCCTGAAACATTACAGCATTATTGTTCATTCTTGTGTGGCTTAAAACCTCAGAGCATTTCCATTTTGAGCCTCCATTTTCAGGGATATTACCATCAGGCTTAACTATGCATGTTTAGTTGCAATTTGGCATGCAAGGTATAAGCCCAGAAGCAAAATTATTTTAGCTAATTGAAGGGGAGAATGTAATCAGTGAGATTCTCTTTCTAATTAAAACCTGCCAAAAAAAAAAAAGTAATAATAATAATTCCAAATGCTTTCTTGCACAAAATAGCTCCAAATCAGATAGGGATTTAGGATGCATAATTCAAACCTGAATACAGGGTTGAAATCCTCTCCAGATATTTCCAGAGTATTTACACTCAAATTTTGGACTGGGAATAGTTCCTGCTCAGCCATTTTAAAAGGAGCAAAACAAGACAAACAAACCTACACAAATATGGCTTGAGATCTTTGGCAACTTGAATTTACAATATTTATATTCAGTAAGAAAAGCTGGGGGCTTGGTTTGGATTTGAAAAACCCATAGAACTATGAACGTGCCATCGCTTAACAACTTCATTCACGTAACAGAAATACAGACTGTAGGCATAAACAGAGCTTTGAGAGCTAATCCTCAAGATAATTTAGTCAACTGCTTCATGGTTTTTATCACTAGGAAGTTTTTCTTTGTCTAATTTATCTTCCTTGTTGTATTTTAAGATCATTTTTGCCTATTTTACCTATCCTACTGAGGGATAATGAGTTCCCTTACTTTTCTGAACACTAGAAAATATTTTCACATTCCTATAATATTTTCACATTTCCTTCATTCTCTTCCTGCTGATTTCCCTTTGAGTTGTCCAGCCAATATATATTTCATGGCCAGTTCTTCCCAATGCTAAGTACAGCACCGAATGATTTCTTGAACTTGGCAGGCTGCAAAATGTGTCATGAGTCTGAGCACTGCATCTGTATACCTTAAATACACATCTTCATTGTGATATATTACAAGCATACTCTCTTATGGTAATGCAATATTTGTTAATTATGATGTATATGTTATATCCTATATTTTCCTATATTCTTTTTTCCGAAGGATTTCCAGTTTTATTTCATCCTGTGAATAAGTGGATTATTTTTAATCAAAATATACACTGATTTTCAATGAGGACAAATGCAATACATTTTTAACCTACATCTTGAATTAGTCATTTTGAATCTTTTACTGCTCTTCAGCATATTCTTGGCTCCGTTCACATTGCTGTCATCTGCAACTTAATAAGCATTCATAAAAATACTGAATAGACCCTAAAATTCACGACTGTCACTGAGACCTGTCACTGTGGATGAACTGGGAAAAAAAAAAAAGGAACAAAAACCCAACCAATAAAACTGATAAATTAAAACAAATAATGTAAACACTTCACCCACATGAGAGTTAGACTCTTTACTCCAAGGTATGCTGCAAGAGGGTCAGCATGACAGTAAATTTCTGCTGATACTTCATCTAAAGAATTTGTTACATTATTAAAAAAAAAAAAATGTCAGTTGTACATGACTTGCTATTTACAGACCTACGCTGACTGTTACTCATCTCCCTTACTTTTTTATGAGTTTGAAAAGACTGATACCTTCAGTACTTTTACAGAATTTGAAGTTAAGCTGACTGGTCTTTGTAAAATCTTCTTCCTAACCTTCCCATGTATAAACTATACTCAGCATGCTCTCAAAGATAAAGTGTTCATCAAGAAGACTGGTTGATCCGAACAGTTAAAAAGAAAATAAAACCAACCACATAAAGACTATTCCCAAGTATATTACACCCCCAAGTATATTAAAATAATGAATATTCTGTTGAGATATTTCATTAGTATTATTATGAATGTAGATCATTCTTTTAGGCTGGCAAATCCACTGGGATCACAAAATAGAGTTCCTGTGCAAGTAAAGGTAACATCCATAAATAACCCAACACACTGAGTCATCTGCTTATGTACCTACCACACTTTCTGACCTATCTACTCCTTTGCTCCAAGCTAGCTTTGGTGATTTCGGACTGAAAATTTTTCCTAAATTCTCTGAAACTACAGAGACTCTTTGGCGGGCCTTCAGTCACATTCTGCAGACACGTAATATAAAATGTAATTTGATTAAAAATGTTAAGCTTATGCAGCACATAGCTTGCTGTCTCCAGAAAACACAGGCTGTCCCGGATATGTTCTCAGGAGCTGAATGACTGAGTCACCATCCCATAGAGGCCAAGCTGGGAGATGAAGAGCAGCCACTCGTCCCTTTGTAACATGGCCTCAACATCTCACATGAATATGACAAGAGCATTGCTGGCCCACTCTTTGTTGGATGGATCTTCCTCAACTGTGTTCTTACATACTTAGAAAGGAATAGTTTAATAGAAGAACAGATTGATTTACCACATGGGCTAATACAGTTGAGACTTTCTAATTACTTGAGAGACATTATTTAGCCCTATGACAAAAAAAATATATTAAAAAATTAAGAATCACTTTAGTAATAACCATATTAAATACCTTGCCTGATTATATTATGTTTTGTGAAGAATTATGTTTTTTTTGTCTTAGCCTTGTTTCTCTCTTGTCCACAAACTAGATTTATGAATTATGAATACAAACATAACTAAGAAAAACACTATGTGAATTAGTGACATTGTTATTTTTCAATATGCTGAACAACTGTAACAATGCTTAGTTTATGCAAGAGGCAAATGTTCTCTTATAAAATCATGGCCAGTTCAAAGTTTCTTAGTATGCCAAATGCACTGCATGTGGGAGACAAGTTTTATCCGACTCCTGCTTAATTCCAAGTGATTAACAGGCTAATCTTCTGAGCAGGAGAAATATTGACCATGTGTATAATTGAGTTAAATTCTAAGGAGGTGAGGGAGCTAGAAAAAGTACTATTAAGATTATAAATATTTGATCAATATATCATAAATTGTTAGCCTTGATTATGAACGCTCATAAGAAATTAAATTATTCACAGCCTTTCCATATAATACATATAGAAGATAGTATCTTGAGTATTCTTAACAAATTATACTTGTTTTTTTGTCCTCATTTGAAAGGAATTTATTTACCTGCCTGAGGTACAAGAAGTTACTTTTATTGACAATAAATCTGAAATCGCTTCGCTGAAGATTATTTGAAAAGTATTCTGAAAAAGTCAGAACAGAATTAGGCTTCCAGTTCAACTGTAATCATATCTGTGGTCCTTTTTAAGTCTCTTTATTATTAAGACATGGATATTTTTCAAAGGAAGCACTCTAAAGACACAACAACGCAAAGGGCATGAACACTTTGTGTCAGCAATCATGCATCATTCATTTCTATAAAAAAAAAAAGTGTGCATATGTGCACTACTTAAGTCTACATGATTAAAAACTCGGTGCTGAGCTGGAACCTTATTTTGGGCAACTGGAAACACCTATATAAGACTGGGCTGAGAGTTATAAACTGAAGTATAATGCTAGAACAAAAGGGCATCAAAACATACTGTATTTTGTATTATAAGGGATGGATATGCATTGATTAGATCTGCATAAATCACAATCACTTTAAATCAATGCAAAAATTGCAAACTGTCAAAACTTAATGGGTTTCAAAGTGAGATTTTCTTTCATTTTGGCACTAATTCAACAATTTACTGTTCTTTTTGCCTTATTCATTTGAGCTTGATTTTATGGCTCTAGGTTTGACTCATAAGGCCTTAAATAGACATACAGTATCTCTACTGCACCCCATAAAATACATACACAGGCTTTATAATATATTTGCTCTGATCAACAGTAGCTTAATAGTGAAACTGAAGATAAAATGCTATTAAGGCTCAAAGTCATACTTCTTTTGTGGCCTTCCTAACCTCAGGATCTGTCACAGATTTGTTTTCCTCAGAGAGGGTTCAACTTTCTACTAGGATTCTGCTTTAAAACACAGTTTAATACTTAAACATAAACATAGGACAAAAGTAGATAGTGTGAATTATGGATGTAAATGAAAAGCTACAATATGCCAGAGCATTCTGTGCTATTGTTATAAAGCAGTCTCTTAACAACAAAGCAATCAGTACAAGTTATCATAGAACCACAGAATTGTTTAAGTTGGAAGGGACCTTTAAAGGCCATCTGGTCCAACTCCTCTGCAATGAACAGGGACATCTACAGTTCTATCAGGTGCTCAGAGCCTGGTGTAGCCTGACCTTGAACGTACTGAGGGATGGGATACCTACCATCTCTCTGGGCAACCTGTGCCAGTGCCTCACCACCCTTATTGTAACAAAATTTTTCCTCATATCCAGTCTAAACCTCCTCTCTTTTAGATTGAAACTATTTCTTCTTGCCCTATCACCACAGACCCTGCAAAAGAGTCTGTTCCCTTCCTTTATATAATCCCCCTTTAGAAACCGAACGGCCACTCTCAGGTTTTCCTGAAGCCTTCTCTTCTGCAGTCTAGACAGCCCCAGCTCTCAGCCTGCCCTCATAGGAGAGGTGTTCCATCCCTTCGAGCATTTTTGTGGCCCTCCTATGGCTGAGCTCTAAGAGGCCCATGTCTTTCCTGAACTGAGGAGACAGTACTACAGGTGAGGTGTCATTAGAGCAGCATCACCTCCCTTCAACATGCTGGCCACACAGCTTTTGATACAGCCCAGGATACAGTTGGGGTTCTGAGCTGTAAGGGCACATTGCTTGCTCACCATCCACCAGTACACACCCATGAGTTCTTTTTGGCAGTACTCTATCTTTTCATCCCCCAGCTTGTACTGATAGTGGGAGTTGCCACAACATCAAGGTGCAAAACCTTGCACTTGGGTCATGGCAAATTGACAAAGAATTTATGGAAACATCTAATTTATTAATCTTTTGAAAGAGTTTTCTTTAGAAAAGTTTAGCATAAAGTTTACAGGGAAATGGCTTCAGATGAGTCCTGGGTGGAAAGAGTCTCTGAATAAGTCATTGCCATTGGATATTATTCTGTTTACTTTACTAGATGACAAGTTGGTCAACTCTTTTAGATGTGTATCTCCCTTTTTGTTTATTTCCTTAGTTTGCCAAAAGTAACCGAAGGTAGAAAAGGGAGAATGCTGTACACAATTTCAAAAATTGACTTTGCTTTATTGGATAAAATTTATCTTGGCAACATTTTACTGTTTTATATGTTTTGTACTCTCTAGAGAAGAAAGCAGACAAATCTATGTGCTGGTCCATAATTGCTAGATTTTGACTGGATCATTTACTGATCAGAGAACTATTTTTAGAAGACATCAGTGTTTAAGTCATGATATAATGGGAAATAAATGTCATACACTCCACAAAGCAACTAGACATTTTAGAATACTTTAAAACACTAGATTAAACAGAATGCTATGTTTTCCATCTGACATGCATTGTAGGGTTTATTTTAAAGAACTGAAATCTCTTAATTGAGACAAAGAATCAATATGCGAAGGAGGAAGACCATCAGAGATGTGGTTCAGAGGGACCCATAGATACTATGGGAAGTAATCAGACACTAAAGTTTTCGTATCACTGAACAATCTCATTGAGCCGGGAATTGTGAATTTTGGGCAAAGGAAGGAAAGATGACCTTTCTCCTTCAAAAACACAGGGGATTTTTTTATATAATTATGTAAGTATCAGGAAAGCATATACATTGATATTTACTGCTACCGTTTTTGTATAACACTGCATGTAAGTTATGTACATATACACATTTTAATATCCATGAGTAGTACTTACGTAGTATATAAAATTAGTTTCAAACAAAGAAGGTGAAAAGCTTTATGCAGCATAAATATAATTACATATGTACTGAGAAAACAATGTGATATTTGAAGATACTGAAAAAGTATTTAAATTGATACCCCGACTCAGGTTTATGATACACTGGTCTACAGAGATAGCACTGATATAAAGATAAGAGGAATGAGCAAAATAGCCATGCTAACTCTGCTTTGCAAAGAGGAGAGAAGGAAAGCATATGGTTGAATGTAGGCAGCACCACTTCTCCAGTGCAGAGCATGATTTACTCAAAGTGAAGTTACAAACATAGAAGGAGCGTGACTTGCAGACAGCCCAACATGGAATTGCTAGTAACTTACATCAGAGTTGCACTTATGAGACTGCGTAGGGAAGCTTGGAAATCCCTGCTTACTGTGAGGCCACTAGGTACAGTATGTCACTGCACACCACTTGTACTAGAAAACTGTACTTGTTCCAGCCTGCCAAAAACTCCCATGTTTTTTATACAAACTTTTCATTCCTCAAAGTATCATTCACGACAGGGAGAATTCCCCAAAAGCAAGATGAAAGTCTGGAGTCTACAGCATATTTGAAGACAATTTACTTCTAAAATCAGCTGGAGTTTCATTTATTTTAATATCAAGAAAAGAAAAAAAAGATTGTGCAGCTTGAAACTGCTCAATACACAACTCAAAGATGTCAAGCCAAAAATAGAGCTTCAATTGCAGTATTTTAAGCTAAGTTTATTTAGCTTTTCTGAATTTCGTAAATGTGCAGTATTTTAAAGGTAGTACAGCGAAGACTTAAAAAGAGTTAATAAAAAAACAAAATTGAATTAGTAATATGGGCCCCGGCTATCCAATAAAAAACAAGTCATTTGCTTCTATAAAGCATTATTCTGATGATTGTGATTTATGTCAGCTGAGGGTATAATTCATACAGAACTCCTTTCAATGTATCACCTTACTAAACCAAACCTATTAAATAAGCACAAGTATATCAGATACTTGCACTTTAGAAGGGTCCCACTGACACCCTACAATTGCACACTTGAACAGTACATTTATTTGGAATTTATATGCATCTGAAATGGAAAGGAGAGTTTACTGGTGGAAGTTAGAGTCCTCAAACTTTCTATTTCATAATTCTTCACCAACATCAACTCATGAATTACATACTCAGCAGACTTTATCCTTTAGGTTTACGAAAATACAATGTCGGTTGCATACAAAGAATATGTAAATTCCCAGATAAAACAGGAGAACTCAAGAATTAGGTACTTCGTAGATGTTCTTCAGGAGAGAAAGAGGAGAAAACCAGTGCACGAAACTGCCTGAGCTGTATGCCTCCCACAGTTATTGATGTAGTCAATAGTGCTCTCAACAGCACAAGCACAAAGAAAAACCACTGAAAACCCAAGAGGAGCTACTGTAAGATCAACTTCACAAAAGTTGGAGAGAAAAGCTCTTGTCTAGGCTAGGAATTAGTCTAGCTCCCTAATATCACACAGCTAATACGTCCTCCTTATTTTTAAGGTGACATTTAAGAGAGAACATTTATAGTTTGTTCCTCCACAAAGTCTGTATTGCCAAATTTAAAAGGACTATGAGATTATCAGCAACAAGGCATACGATGTTCTCCATAAAATGCCTTTTGCTTTTCTTTAACTTATTAAGTTCCATTCTTGGATAGCATACCAAATCTAGAAGACGTATATCATTGAATGTTAGCATATATTTATTGATTTCCATTAAATGCTTTTATTTCTATTAAATAAAGTATGAATTGATGACAATAATGATAATTATTTAGCAGAATGGCAGTGTAAGCATCCTACCAGGAAGGATGTTATCAAGTCCCTTAGCTAGCAATAGCAGATCTTCAGTCTGTACCACTGCAGTAGGAACTAACTAGATCAATCATTCAAGGCTTGAAAAAGTTCCGGACACGCTTCTGTATAGTGCATATGTACCCTTTTATTTTTGGATAAAAAATAAAATACAATAAAAAGATGTCAAGTATGAACCATAACTTCATCAGATTTCAAACTAAGAAATAATCCTAATAATAATTTCCTCCATATACGGGCATTTTGAGTAGATACCTTATAATCCATAAAAAATACAAAACATGAGGGATTACTGAGAAAACACTATGAAGTTTACATCCTGTATCTGTAATTTACAGAATTATGCATCAGTGGAAAATCCATCAAAATCTTTAAAGACTCCTCTTAGAACATTATTTTGTCAGCTCTGGAATGCATGAAAAAGCCCAGGTCAATTTGCCTGGGCTTGAATGAAAATTTAAAATACTAGTAAACTTTGAGACAAAACTTAGATCAGGTGCTATTAACAGGTTTAAGAAATTTTAAAAAGTGTTGAAATGTATTCATTATAATTTAGAAACTGTAGCAGTAATTTATCCTCTTAAAAATGCAAGTGTTTTGGTACAGCCTATGCGGGAAAAAAGAATGTAGCAAAGCTTTTCTGACATGACTTTTTTTTTTTTAATTTATTTTTCATTTTCTTCCCTACCTTTCTCTAAGCATAGAATTTTAGAGACTTCTGGAATCTCTATCCTTTGCTAAGCATTAAATTATGCATCTGAAGCACTTGTCCTGGTTCAAGCAAATCACTACTTTCTAATACACAGGAAAATCAGAAAATCTCGGTAATTTCATACAAAAAGAAGGGATTATCTTATAACATGAAATAATGTTCTACCAGCTAATTGTGAGTAGAAGGAGATGGAGTAGAACTTCTTCAGAAAGGAAGGATACAAAAGTCTTTTAGGGCTCTATAACTCAAACTTCAGGCAGAAAACATAGTGAAGAATCCACTGTAAGTCTCACAAACTTGCATCTAAGAATTTTTTCCCAATTAACATAGAACCTGAGCCAGCATATTACACTGATTAAATTGCAAGAAATATTTATTCATTTATTTATTAAAACATCAGAACTCATGTTTAAGAAAAAAAACACACCACAAAAAACTAGATGCAGTTTTTTTTAAGTAGATAAAGAACCATTGCCCAGTGAATTAAACAGATTGGGTACTGGATTAGTTGAGGAAACCAGGTGGCAGAAGCCCTTTTTGTCCATAGATAAGGATCTGAACTTTCTCCTCTTGAGTTATCAAACATCAAGTCTGCTAAAAACACAAGTGTTTTTAACACCTGAATCTCAAGTCAGAATTCTCTATTCGCCTCATATGCTCTGAGCTCAGACCAGCTAGAAGGTTGCCCAACTTAAAAGCACATAAATCAGCATTATCCTTACACTAACAAATACTACAGTTACAAAAACAGCTCTCAGACAAGCCAATATTCTAGAATTAAACACATTGCATAATAAAAACGCACATACCAAATGGTGTAAGATGCATTCAGACTCCTTAATAAATCAATTCTGCTCCAATTTATGTCAATAATTTGCATATAATAAAATAGTCCTTGAGCAAATAACTGATAAAGTAATAAACCTGTCATATGCACAAATTGACTGCTTACTAAGGCTCTCAGGCAGCATGTTCATACAGAGGCAGATGCTCTGGTATAGCACAGTTGCTGTAGGAAACATTTACCCGTTGTGCGGAAAACAGAGTAAAGATTAGCTTTGATTTCACAGCAGGCTAAATATTCATTGCAGAAGAGAGGAAATGCCCTTTAAATAATTGATTTATTTGATACTTGTTTAAAAAAAATCTGTTTAAGTCAAATTGTTTGAATTAGACAACAATTCTGTCTTCAATTGGTGTAAAAAGGTTAAAGATTGTTTTCTGAGTATGGGAGGAGATCAATAAACTGAGTATTTACACCAGGCACTTATCTTCTACAAAACAATTCAATTTGGTTGTAATATTTAATGAATTATTACAGCAGCAAAGAGCTGAATAACAGTCTATCCAGACAGTAAGTTAGACTACAAAAATGTATTTTTAAACAGTTAGGCATCTTCGGTCAGATAATACTCATGCTCTCAACTCACCAATTTTACATATTGTTATACTGACATATTTATTCCAAATGTTGTTAAAACTCTGTTCCCACATTTCCCACAATTGAGCAGAGTCCTTTCACTTATTCAATGGAGTATTTACATGAAAAAGGTTCTTGTTCTGAGGCAAACCTTGAAAATGACACAGCCCTGGTCTATAACTACATCAGGTCTACTATAAGAAAAAAAAAAAAAAAAAGAAAAATATTGAGGAAACAAAGCTGTCAAAGGTAAGCTACAGTTTCTGCCTCTTTCCTTGCCTGCACTTTGTGACCACATGGCTGGTGGGAAGACAGTTCATACAAAGATGATAAGGTATGAGCACTCAGTGTTCAATCATTCAGACAAAAATGTTATTCATTTTGATGTTTAATTTCCAGTGATGATATTCTCCTTGAAATATGCTATTAAATCATGTGGAGTAAAGCTAATTTGAGGAATGATAGTAAAAATTCAGTGTTTCTGAGGCTTCATCAAATAAAAAGAGATGAAAACTTGGAGATATTACTTTTTCTTTCCTCCTACCCTTGGAAAAAAAAATCCCAGCATTTTTTTCTTAAACTACTACTGAAATACTGAACAAATTCCTGAAAGCAGATGAATTTCTTACAGCTAAATTCAAAGCACATTAGAAGAATAGTGAACTTTTACTATTCAGTCTCCTGGGAATGGTGATTTTTCAAGGGCTCTGAAGTGATAACTGCCACTGATGATGCCAACTGTTTATGTGATTGCATCCAGTAGATTTTCAGCATGCCTGCTTCTGATATATTATGTATGAATGGGACTCAAGAGCACAAAAAATTATCAAAGCTATGTTAGAACTTGCTCCAAATAGTAGCAATGAAGGGCTGCTTAAATATAAGGAGTTGTCAGAATCAACAGAAAAAAAAACAACAAAAAACTTGCCTTACCAGCAAAAAAAAAAAACACCAAACAACCCCAAACAAACAAAAAAATAACAAAGAAGTCAGAACTGGTCCTGTCCTATGTACAATATAACTTCAAATTTCCCCCTTCAGAGCTGAAGGCAGCATCTATATGTCCATTTAAATATCTGGGTTTTTTTTTAAATGCACTCTGCAGGACATAGTTATTGCAGAAAAAAACTGCTATATTTATGTATATTGACATCATGTTTAAAGCACTAAGTATAATCTTTCATATATCACCTGTACAGTATAATATTTGTACTATTGAAAGTTAAACCCAAAGCAATCAAATTCATATGTGTTACTATAATTTATCACTTCTAGTTATAATGAAAAAATGGCTCTCGGCTCTCCAGAGCTTCTCAAGTTGTAATGCTGCATATCAGTGGAGAGCTTAGACAGTCCTGTTTCAACACAGCTCTAAAAAATAAGAAGATCCAGCCATTTTTCTCTGATTTGGAACTATACTCTGCTAAATCTCTTTCCCCAAGCAGCTGAAATAAGTAATTTGGGGATACAAAACAAGCACCAAGCTCCAGAACATCAGGGTGCACAGACATATTATCTTATCTAAAAAGCATCAGCTTGGGCATCGCCAGCAAAGAGAAAACACCATGGGCTCCCAGCAGGCCTTTGCATGAACCACTCTCAGCATATTTAGAACTTCTTCAGAAAACAGTTCGTTTGCATCAGACTCTGTGATCACCCTTCATCAGAACTGGAATAGTGAGCTTTTCTTCAATATCACATATTCTTTTTATTTTTTTTAATAAACAAAACCACACAGACTCGACTTCAACATAAAGGTATATGACCATCCATTTCATACAGTAGTTGAACATTTTTGAAGATATGGCCTTCGTATTATATCTATGCTAGCTTTTGAGAGTGAGTACCTCACAAGAGACTGATTACTGCCCCTAAATCCCTTACTAGACTCAAAAGCAAATTATAAGTCAGCTTGAATCTGCAACAGCTGGCTGCAGTGCCTCTGGAGTCATGAAGAAAATAGAAACTGCAGTATCTATTTCGTTTTTTCTGCCTGACCTTACCATTTCCCACTATCGCTCAAGGGATCCTTGTGTCACAAAAGTCAACATATTAACTGTTTTACAGAACCTATATATGCTTAGTACATCCTTTTACTGTGATTCCCACTATCCTTAGGCAGAGTTTCGGACTGAGATTTTGCTCTCTGTGCCGTCAAGGGAAAGTGGGGTGAAACAGGGAAACCACCTGAAATTTCTAAGCTATGTTAGGACAAATCAGAACTCAAGGGAGAGAGTTAAAAAGCAGCAGCAAGGATCTGGTCAAATACAAGAGGACTGGCTTGTTTAAAAAAAAATCTTGCTTAATAAGCTACACCTAGATGCAATTAAACACTAGATGATGTACATATTTCATGTACATGAGAAGAGACTCAAAAGTACATAGAAAGCACAGAAGAATACACAGAAGTGGGGAATGCTTAAGACAGTTATACTATTGAGTTTAGGCCCTATTTGCTTTGGTAATAAATTACTTAAAAGAAAAAATGAAGTAGAGACTTCAGAGCTCTCTCACAACTCTTAAACTGACAATTTTATGTCCTTCCGGTCCAGAGACATATCTCTGCCTCAAGACTTCTTATTTCCACCTACAATTGCAATAACCTCCCTTTCCACATGAAAAAAAAATATATATATAGAAACACTTCACCATTGTAAATCTCTTTTCATCAGCACAGACGCAATCATTTTATCTTTGACAGATGAACTAAAATTCAGCATCAGATTATGAAGCAAGAGTCTCTTCAGAAAAAGCAAATAATTCCAAATCAATTCTCAGTTTTCACATCTTCTCTTATTGTTCTGTCATTCGACACACAATGGTCATCCACATGCGCAGACAAATGCTTTCACCACTCTGCTTCACTCTGTTCTTTGCCAGGACCATTTTCCTCGAGATCATGAACTTGACCAGGGCGTGGTCGCTACAGCCCCTGCTGCCTCCAATCTTACCCTAGATGAGCACACAAAACTCCGAAAACTCTTTCAGAAAAGATTTTAGGCTAAACAACCATTTATTTAATCTCCAACAAGCAGAAGAAGGGCTGTTTTTCACAAATTATTCTATCAGTTTGAAGCTCAGAAGAGTCAAGTCCTGATCCTGAGGCTCTGTTGCAGTGCTAGTTACGTTAAGACTCTTAATCTAGCATCTCACAATGTCTTCTGACTACACTGAAACTACTCATAATATGGTTAAATGAAGTGTTCAAGACAGGTGCCAATCCTGATAATGTATTGAAAAGGCAGTAGAGACAGAAGGACTAACACTGTTCTGGGCATGTTTTCATATGTGTTAATACTAAGTGTCTCTTTCCTAGAAGCCATGCAAATTGTTAGTAGAAAAGCATAATAAAGTTAGGACAATCACACTGCCCAAAGAATATGAAGCATAAAGCGTGAGTCACTCAGGCTTTTAGCAATTATAGTTTCTTTTTGCTAAAGGTATAAATTATGACTCCAGCTTCACGGTGCTCAGTGGAGGTTTCACATTGATTACAGAGTTCCCATTTGTACATTTTCCAAAGGAAAAGGAAAACAGAATGAATCCTTCCTTTCTGGTCACAGCCCCTGAACTTTAGCTGTTATGCTTGAGAAAAGGAGGGGGAAAAACTCAAGGGAAAATATATGATATGCAAATTGCATATATTTCAGCTTCTTAAAAGGCAAACTTGAGTGGATTCTGAGCCAGTCAAAAGGTTTCAGAATCAAAAGGTTTGTAACCCTGAAGTGAGAACAAGGATTCATGTTGCTAAACTCTCTCTGATCTCCTACTGTCTCTTTCAAGTGCTTAGGAACATTGTACTTTAACCTCTGGCATTTCAGCAACGCTTCTCCACAGGAGCTTTCAAGAAACAAGCAGAAGTCACATGGACTGCCACTGAGATAATAGTACTTGATTTACTTCCATGCTTAAATTGTTCTCTGAAACAGGGGTATCGCTCATTGCATCAAGGAGGTCTCAAAGCAGTACAGCTATAATCAGGCAGTCTAAATTCCGCCTCAGTTTCACGTTAAGCTGCCCTACATATCAGATAGTGCTTCCCATGCCCCAGCTTGGCATTGTACGTGGGCTCTTTTGGCTAGGCCTCAGCAGAGGGTTCTTTTGGGCACTGGGCTAAGACCAAGAAGGTTTATGCTCATAGTGGGAAAGCATTTAGTGATTTCAGTATGGATTAACTAGGGAGAGTGGAAACAATAAATATAAAAACAACAACACAGCAAAGAAAACCCTTCCGAAACAAAATAATCCATGACCAAAAAATCCTTGAACTGCAAACTGTTAGTGATTTGTCAGCTATTGGGGGAAAACATCAATGCATGATGTTGCTCAGACCCCTGTGAAACCAAGAGGCAGGGATGGATCGGTGCTCAGTCTGACATGATGTGGCTGTTACTGTGTAGCAAAATGGAAACAGTGAAGTAGTAGTCCAAATGTTATGGCTCAATAATACGAAATGGAGCACACAAACAAGCTCCTCAGCTGGGTAAAAAAGTAAAGCCACAATGACTTACACAAGCAGAGTCTCATTCTAGCATGTTGATGACTTTTAATCAGTTTGTCAGAATTGATGACAATGTAAAACTAAAGTCTGTCAATAGAAAAGTAGTTGTTTTGCAAACAAGAAGCATTTCTTCCTAATCAATATCCACAGTTCTCTCAAAGAATTAGTATTGCATTTCCTTGGCCTCTGTAACTTTCTGAGTATACAGAGATGCAATTCTTAAAACTTAGTCACATAAGACCAGAATTTTGCCCATAGACTCCAGCCCAGCATTTTTCAGAACTGCAGTACACATTTCTTACTTTGGATAAAAATCTCATTTTAAGTAAACTTAGTAACCACTGCTGTAGTAGTTATTCAGTTTTTGATTACCTCACCAGTAAATAGCTGCGTAAAATAGTATTCTGTCAATGTTTCCTCATCCACAATTTTGAAGGATGATTGAATAAATAGTGGGGGTGAGTTTTTGAAAAGGAAATAAAATACATGGGGAATATATTCTCCCATAACCTTTTTGACTCTAATACACAGATGTAAGCACACCTGGTTTCTGCCGGGAATAAAACCATGACCATCTCATAAAGAGGCATGGGGCCAGGTTAAGTAAAGGACTTCATTGCCTACAATTTAGGCACTGTAAAGCCCATACTTAAGGAAGTTGTCCCCAAAGTGAAATCCAAAACCATAAGAGGCTTCTAGGCTTTCTACACATTCTGGGAAGCATCTAAACCTCTCCAACACCCGTGCTGGTCAGAATCAGCTGGTAGGCAATGCTGAGCACAGAGGCACCTTTGGACTCCAGGATTATTTCCCATGTTTCTCCAAGTACTGTGTTAAAAAAAAAACAAAACAAAACGGCAGAAATCAGTCTTGCTGGCAGAGTTTGCCAGCAAGAACTTGCTTCTTCCACTTACTTGGATACTTTAAACTCAAGGTTGATCCTGCTGGTGGCTCCCCTTTTAAATATTGCATTGTTTGTTGCATAGCGGCCTAGATTTAACAAGAGATAAGCAGAACAGTTTTGGATACTAGATGTGCCTTAAAAGAATGTCCTACTTGTACCCAAATAGCTGTTAAGTGCGAGGCTCTTCCTTGGGAGAGAACAGTGTGAATTTACTTGTCATCAGCCTGAGGAGAATGATGAACCATATTGTTTAGTGTCTTGGGCAAGCAACTTCAGCTCTCTTTAAATTGAAGAGAGCACCTACATCTGCCTTTCATAAGAAAACTAATGGGGACTGAGCAGGAGCTGGATTCCTCGGAGCAAGGCATTTTGGGGCATATGAACAATACACAAACAGGCATCTGATACTTTTAATAACGAAAGGAGTCACAGGGGAGGCCTGTCTTCTGGATAGTGATGCTTTGACTTTTGGTTTTGATCAAGGACACCTGAAGCCTGGATAGAAGAGACAACTTAAACACGTGTGGAGGGTTTTGTGTCTATTTCCTTTTTTTTTTTTCCTCCAATAGTATAAATACATAATCCCTTGGCATGTTAATAATAGGTAATAACGAAACAAAACTACTACTTCTGCAGCTGTTTGCAGGCAGAGCCCATTGTCAATATCTTACTAAGGAGCTCATCTCTTCAAATTCTGTCTCTCTAACTCTGAATGCTCTGATCAAGGACCTTATTCTTCGGGGAAAAAATAAGCTGTCATTCCTCCAAATCAGCTCCTTCATTATTTCTGCTCATCATCCATCATTACTCAACAGCATCTGTGATCTTAATAGGTACAAATGGCAGGCCCTTCACATTTTAATTATAGATATACACAAACAATGAAGAAAAAAGTCTACTGAAATCTCAGTCAGTCAATAGATATGGTAGAACACTGCCTTGCTAAGATCATAGAACAGAAGCAAGACTAACCTTATGAATGTGAAGCATTTTATTATAAGATTGTGATTCAAAAATCAGTTAATTCTCCCAGTATGCAGATAGGACTATATAATTCAAGCTATCTGCTTGACTTGTTCTGAAAAAAAAATCTTACTGATAGATTGGAATGTTTTGTAAAATAATTATTCTAAGACAACGTTAAAGTGGATTACTCTAAATGTTGTATGAAAAGTATGAATCATTTTTTGAATCTTTCCAATGGATACCACCAACTATGCAAACAGAAGCTTTTGCAAAACACAATCACCAAGATCTTCTGGCTTACATTAGATATATTTGAGAAACTCAAAGACCAATATCAAGCATAACAAAATGCCTTGATTAGATAGATGAGACATAGGTAGCATCTGCCTGTTTAAAACCAGCTGCTTCTGATTGTACTATATATAGACAACTTATTTAGTTAATTACTCATCTCAAATTCAGTACTTTAATCGTTTTAATTTGTCGTTTCAGTTATAACTCATGATGGCCTTAGAACAAGGTCACTTCAATATTAGGAACCTGATATAGAGCTGAAACGCTTGTTCTAATGCTCAGTTTTGCCACCCATTGAATGATTGAATTTGGTGAAATAGCCACAAGACACTGACTGGTCATTTACCCATCAGAAAGGGCAGATCTTTTAAGTATATACAAAATGTATAAAATTATGTTAATCACATATAAAATCAAGGTATGTAGTTTGAAGGGCAGAGCTCATAGATAATGGATGGCAGTTTTATTTACCAGCTGAGCTAGTTCATTAGGGACATCAATGAGGCGCAGTGCCCAAGGAATGCCTGCAGTGCAAGTTTCTTTTTATTGTTGTTCAAATCATTTGGGGGGGGGGGGGGGGTTGGGGATATTTGTGAGAGTATTTCGTGCATAGATAAATCCAGATTATTAACTCTACAGTGTCTGACAAAAGGGCATGGCAATTAATTTGCAAAGGAGTCAATCTTATGTTTTAAAACTCACTCTGTGGTTGTCATAGTTACTAAACATACTATAAAAACTCTTTGCTACTTGCATTATCTTGTCCTTTTAGAGAAACAGTGCCATGTATGTAGCACAGATACATAGAAAACCCATACAAAGTTTATAACTGGAATTGAAGCAGTATTGGCAACTTGCACTGCCAATTTGCCTTTCCAAATGAGAAGACAATGCTTCTTGCTCTGGAAGCAGTGCTCAGACACCTGAAGGGAAAAAGGCAAGCAGGCTCGCATGTCAAACAGTTGTCATGGTTTTGTGTTTTGTAATTTTTGCTATTGGTATTCCACATCACAACATCATGTGGAGCACAGAGAAGAAGTACTACACGTCCCAGGGGACCTCGCGGCCAGAGAGGGAAATACGTCACGGAAGCGACGCTCGCTCTCTCTCTCTCTCACTGCCTGGCAGCGAGTGTGGGTGTGCTTCCAAGCCGCGGCGCCTTCAACTTCAAAGTAGGCCTCTCGGTGTTCGGAAACCTCTCTCTCTCATTATATTTGATTTATTAGTTTCAATTCTAATTATATTGTATTATAGTGTGTTATCTTGCATTCCGATATCATAGTTAGTAAATAAGTTTTACTCCTCAGATCGTTGCCGCTGTTCCGTTTGTTCCCTTGAACTCCCATCTCCCTACCCCTTTTCCCTTTTTTCCCTTTTTCCGAGGGGGCCGGGGGGCTACGGGCCTACTGCCCCCTCCCCTGTCACGGACACAGATTGATCTCGATAACCCCGTGACAACAGTGCTGTGATGAGAACCAAATAGGGAGTGTTCCAACAAAAACTGTCAGAACAATACATTAAATTAATAAAGCAATATTATCTGGGCAAATTAATCACATTGGTATAAAGGAATCAGGTGTTCCCTATTCTTCATCACTGAAAGACAAAGACCAAACATGAGCTGGTATTCAACCACTATTCAAGCGACTTGGGCACCTTGCTTAAACAGAAAAATAATTCCACTCTCCATTGCTCTTGCAAATTTAAGTGGAAGGCAACCATATCAATTTGGGAAACTCATATGGAATGCTGACATCAACAACTTAAGACTGCACAGGGATTGCAGCCAACATTGTGCAAAGGCTCGTTACATAGTAGATGAAAGATGTCTTTCTGGACTACATAGTCTTGCTAAGTTCATACAAGACAAATTCAGTCATTGCAAAAAGAGAAATTATCAAATAACATCTTAAATAGCATAGATTCAAAGCTGAAATCCAAAAGCATCTTGGGATACTGCTGTCTTCTGGTATTTGAAACTGAACTATTGAACTGAAGATCTGAACTGTCATTTCTCAATCTCAACTATGCAAAAATGTAAAATCACACAAAAAGTGGAGGCTCAGAATTACTGTATTACTCTTTAGTAAAGACATTAACACAGACATCTTGGCCAAATCACAATATGGATGATAAAGCCTCTCTTTAAAAGTATCCTGAAATTCCAGGTGGAAAATTTTTTCTAAATTAAAATCTTGGAGATTGCCATCCTTGAAGCAGGGTAAAAGGATCAACATGTTAAAAAAAAAAGCTTCTGAAACTAAAACAAATAAACAAACAAAAGATCCTAGAGGAACAGCCCTCCACAAAACCACCTTGATACCTGCATTCTGATATGCATACTTCCTCCTTTGGGATTTAGACAGATTCTAATCAAATAGAGTCCACTAGAATTCAGTTTCTAAAGTCCTGTGTTTACGGCAAAGAGAAGTCAAAGACAACTTCTTGAATAAATAAATTAAAAAAAAAAAATCAAAGAGAAGCCAGAGCAGTCTCTGAAGTATAGAAGAGTTCCATTTTTATTATGAGAAGTCCAAGCAGTATAGGCATGAATAAAACCTGTAAGTAAACTAGTAGAATTAGTAGTACAAGCAGTCTGCTGAAGCAAAATCAATGTCGAGGTCTATATTACCTGAGATTTCTGAGCATAAGCCATGCTTAAAATAGTTCAGTTGGAAGAAACATTCAAAAACCATTAAAGTCTAACTGCCTAAGTATTTCAAGACTAACTAAATGTTAAATTATGTAAGTGGTGTTTTGGGAACCCCTTAATAACAGGGACGGGGCATCAACTACCACATGAGAAAGCCCATCCCATTTTTTGACCACCCTCATGGTAAAGAATTTTCCCTAACACACAGAGTAAACTGAGTGACCTAGGTTTATCAGAAAATGATGCAATAAGAGAGAAAGAAAAAAATATTAAAGCTTCCAACAATAAATAAATTAATAAAATCAAAGTCAAAATAATTTCCCTGTACTGGATTGGAAGTGTAAATAATTAAAAATCAGTTTGGTCAACTGCAATACTTCCAAGTTAACGACTCACATTTTTGAAATTATTATCTCTTTATGCCATTTGCTTCTATGACTAGTCAGATTCAAGTCTGTCAAGATCTATCTTCACTTCTGACAATGGTGGGCTAATGTAACCCCAAACAGACTTTCACTGCTTTAACCCAATGGTTGACAAGTTCCTATGCATGCAAAATAAAAAAAAATCAAGCTGAACTGGGAATAGAATCAATTTCAGTCACCAACTCCTGAGGAGAGAGAACAACAGAAGTTGGGAGTACAATTAAATTATTTCTTGAATGAGTGTTTAAAAATATTTCATCTCTAGAGAGAAGCAGATTCAAAAATTGGAGAGGGATATAGAGCTTTTTGTTGCTTGATATTGGCTAGAATCCCAAGCGGGTCAATAGTAAATGCAAGTCACTTCCACTTAGCACTGTAATATATGTGAAACATAAGTAATCTGGCCAGCTTCTAGAAGACAAACACCCATTTCTGAGCCTTAAACAAATGTATTGGCATTCTTCTGGTAACTGGAGTGAGTAGTTGTGAAACCTGAACAGACAGTGCATAAATAGCCTAGCTTCATCAGAGCACATTAAATCACAATATGGGAATATAACACTATTTTGAACATCAAAGATCCGGACTAATTATGCCAGTTTGGAATCTTTTCCAAAACAGTTTATGGTGCAAATCTCTAAAGAAGTTGTAAAGGCATCAAAATCTCTAGAAGATACAAAATAGAAGGATAAATAATTGGATGTTTGATGAAAAATATCCAGTCTATTGTTTTCTTAATATATTTCCAGTTGCTTGCCTAACTAAGATGGAAAGTTCTGTAGAAAATCTCTTTATACATCACAACTTTCCTGTGTCAGTACATTATAATGAAGACAACAAATACTCTCATGCAGGAGTATGAAGTCAGTCATCTGAAAACGGGTTTCATCCTGTCATTTATTACACTGAAAATTCCGTTGACTATTTGAGCACACCACAAACACTGTTTCTTCTGATGTTCACAACTGACGTTGCACCGTAGAAGCTGGGTAACTTCATTTACGTTTCCAACTAGAGACTTCTTACCACCTAAACACATAACATTAGGCCAGACTATACTGGTTCAGCAATTTGACATTTGATAAAAACACTCAAACTTGGGCAAAGGACAAAGCTGTGGAAAACTAGAGAACACCTTTAGAAAAATTGTTTTCTCTAGAAGTCTAGCGCAGCACTGCAGTGAGTTACCTATACAGGCCAGGGAATTTCTGTCATTGGAAGTCTTCCAAATGCAAGGCTGCAACTGGAGCATACTTTCAGTGGGAGTCTAGACTAGATGATCTCTTCAAAGGTCTCTCCTGAATAGTATTTCTGTCACCTTTCCTTTAATAAGCTATTGCTATGATTGTTCTGATTTAATTAGAGCATAGAAGCATCAGTTCAAGGAAGCAGCTAAGGACAAATGACATGTTAGCATTAAGAGAATGGATTAAAACACTTAAGTGTTCTTCTGAAATAGGGCCCCTACATGCAAACATTAACAGCTTTAGTATCACCTGAAGGCACAAATAAATAAATAAGAGTGACAGTGGGAGGAACCAAATATTTAAATAGGCCACAACATAAAGTGAAAAGAGGACAAAAAGACTTAAAAATGATCTGAATAAAGATCAGTGAAAGGGTAAAAAGAAACAACAAGACAAACCTGTAAAGAAAAGCGTATAAATAAATCACAACTGAAGAGGAAAGTGAGATAGCAATGCATAGAAGATACAGAAGTAACCTCCAACAAGAACAAATACCCTAACTAGAAGCAAAATAAATTCTAGAAAAGATGATAAAGGATGTGTTTGAACTAAGACTGTTACGCTGTTGATAGAGGCAGCAAAGGCAAAGTTCACAAAGGCTAACTAGCTGGCTGTCTAACTGAACTGAAGAGTTGCCATTTACTCATTGACTGCACAGTTTAAAAAAAAAAAAAAGCACGAAAGAATGAAAGAGACAAAATGTGGAAAGCTGTTTCTAAGCTACATTAAAAAAATTAAAGTGAATAAATTAATCTATTTACAACAGAAAGGCTCTATGGCAAAAATACTGCTGCTTCTCATATCCATATGAGTATTGTTTCCCTTTCGGGAGGTTTCTCCAACACCTTTAAGATGACCAAATGTTTTAGATTTTTCATTCTCTGTTACTCTCAGCTGCAAAGGTAATGCTGAAGTTTTTGCCTAATATGAACTTGTTTACTAGATTGCTCAGAAGTCCTCTGCCTTTTCTGGCATTACTCCACTCCCAGATTTTAGCCTCCACATGCTGTTCCTTCTTCGTAACAGGAAAAGAAATCTAACACTGATTTCTGTGAACCAAATCAAGGTTTACAGTACACATCTGCAGCTACGAAGCTAAAGTCTTAGTTTACTTTCAGAGCTTCTGAGCTGTCCGTGCTGGAACCTATACAGTACATTGTTTGTAAGTTCTCCTCTTTATGTGCCAATCACAAGTCAGTCCTCTTTTGAGGATGGTAGACAAAGGAGCATATATAAAGAACAGAGAAACCTCTTAGGATAAAAAGTCATAAACCAACTGCTATTCTCAGGCTGACAAAGCAAGCTTTAGCCAGGTGGCTTCAAATTTTTATGTTTCAGTCAGTAGGAAACTCTGTTCAATACTGCTAAGTATTACAGAGTTACCAGGTGCAACCCACAACTTAGCTAAAGACGTTATTTAGTTCATACCCTTCTCAGTAATTTTCCTGTGTTGCCTGGATCTGTGCCCACTGTTTTTAGTTGCTCTGGTCTATAGGCATAATTTCGTACATTTGAGAGAGGCTGCTAAAATAAGCACTGTTCCATAGAAACAACTCAAAGGTAGAGAAATATAGACATTTTAAGTCCCCAGATTGCTTTGACCCTTACTTGATTGAAAGCAACATCTGTTTCCCAGGTTTCCAGCTGTGCTCAGCTAGCCAGAGGTAGCCAATTGCAGACATGTGTGACATTTCCTCAGTACAGTGTTGACATCACTGACATTCACCTTATTAGAACAATAGCCAGCAAAGCTTCTCAACACCTTTATGTCTCAAGTAGCTCCATCCCAGCAAAGGCTGGGATGAAGAAAGGCAAATACTTCAGCAGCCTTTTATTTTTCACTCCCTCCCTTTGGAAACGTTCTGAGCTCCTAAAAGGCAATCCTTCACTAATCATTATTTCAAATTTGTACATTCAGAGATACACATTCAATAAAGCAGGCGTAAATTAATCCTTATGCACCATAAAAACAAGGGAAGTCCCATATGAAAGCACTCAGTGGAAAATGATTCATTATCAATTCTCTCTATACAATTTTATTTTTTTCCACCACAGAGTGAGTTGATAGGCATTACAACAGGAAGTCAAGAGTAACCAAGACAAAACATTCCTTCTGGCTGCAGAGAAACTGCTCAAGAAAAAGTAGTTTAGAATTTCAAACCTGCAATTCTGTGGAATTTGAAAGAAAATTAGGAAAATAGAGATTAAAATCTGGACACCAGTTTTGAGGCTCCAAATAAGTGATTGTTTTTTTAAGATCAATACAGTATTTCAATAGGCTACTGAAACAGAGGTGCCCAAATTGATCAAATGTGTAAACAGCATCCTTCACAGGAATAGACATTTGATAGCTCCATCTGGGACATGAGATACTCTCAGGAAAGCCACAGAAAGTGTAGTGATAATAGCCTAATTCAGTACTGAAAGAGAAATAAATGTGTGACTGCTTTAAGATTACTTTAAGATTAATGACATATGAGACTCAATTCCCCTTACTCCATCTCTCTCTAGCTGCAGCCCTTGAGCAGGTAACAGGAGGTAGCAGCTTCCCTGCTACTCTGACAGTTGGATACTCAGACTTACTGCTGAGAACACAGTTCTGATTCAGCTCACCCTGGAGTCAGCTGCATCAGTTCAGTTTATGCTGCCTGAAATTCATTGTCAGACACAAAGCCTGATTACTTTAGTTCTTCTGCATCAGGAAACAATCTGCTCTTTATCCTGGAATATCAATTGCTGCCATTACTTATCCTTTATCTTTAGTGGTAAAGCTAATGGCCTTTTTTGCTACTTTAAGCCTGTCCACTTCAACAACTTTGTTCCTGAACAATTAATCCCTTCCAGCACATGTAAACCAAGAGACAAATCAGTCAGTTTCATGACTGTGTTTCATTTTTGGCCAGATTGAGAAAGGATCCATGTGCTTTGTGCCTAGAATTGCATGTCTATGTGGCAAATACACTGACAATTTGAAGACTTTCTTTTTTCTTGACAGTGCAACTAAGGAAGAACAAAAACCAGATAAAACAGTTGCTCTAACTCAAGGGAAAAAATTGCCATTAAAGGGAACAGGCTCCTGCTTATTTAGATGCAATGTATTCTATGTTTCATCATAGTGAATGATTTAGACACTTCTTTTAAGCAGTCACTGCTACTCAAGCACAAGATAACATGTAAAACAGAACTGTATAAAAATAGTTATTGTAATTGCACCATATGCAGTTCTGGTTGGGTCTGTAAAAGACAAAGAAGCAAAAATAACAGCTTAGGCAGACTTCACAAAGTTTGGGCCTAGAATGAAATCAGTATTCTAGGCTGATAGCATTCTATTTTATAGCACTAAATATACAGAGCAATTAGTGTAGGTAATTGAGGCAGAAAATATCTAATTTTCCTGTAGGGTTTTTTTTGTTGTTGTTTGTTTGTTTTTTAAGTACATGTAGGCATGTAGCATTCCCAGGTTTTGGATATGTACAGATTTCACGATACAGGAAATGCTAGCTTTCAAAATTTGACCAAGAAAAAAAATAAAGAAATCTTTGCTTCTATGGTGTATATCACCTTTGATTACTGAACTTACAAGAATGTTTTAAACTGACCTTCCATACGACCAATTACTATGCTTGTGTACTCTTCTCATTTACTGAGGAAGCAAAAATAAACTAGACACTTATATATTTGTTTAGACTTCAAAATGAGTTTCGTTTTCTGTTTCTCACACAGCATTTGGGTTATACGCACCTCTTAGTTTAAAGATTCATTTTATGTGGAATTTTTATATCCTGGAAGTAGGACAGGAATATCTGTGTTAATTTCAAAAAAGAACTGCTGTGTGTCTTATAACAGTAATATACAAGATCAAATCTAGTTTGATTTTGTTCATTTAAATTTCACTTTCTTATGGAATCATTATTTATACAGTATTATTGCAGGTAACGAACAGAACAATCTGCTCAATTTGTCAAAAATACCAAGCACATCAACAGAGGAACAAATGAACACCACCCAACAGATTGAGGAAGAAAAAAATTTTAAATAAAGTCTTATATTTTTGTGGTCAATGGCATTCAAAAACACTAACACTGTTCAGAAGTCAAGATGAGTCATATTGAATTACTTTCCCTCCTTGCAGTAGTGATTAAAATTAAATAATCTTTGCCGGGTATAAGATGAGTAAGGTTATTTTTGACCTTTTCAGGGACTACTTAATTGACCCCCAGCAAAAACATTTAATGTTTTATTGGGCTCTGATTATTTGTTTATATATGCAAACAGCTATGCTGTATGTATTCAAATTCATTATTAAGCTATGCTCTGGTTAGAGGTGAAACTTGAATTTCATTCTGAAGATTAATTTGTTCAATGACATTTTCCATTTGACAATAAAGTAATGCACAGGGGCTCCAGACCAGAAACAGTGTCACTCGATAGGCCTCAATTGCTTCAAAATAATAATACAAAAGAAACCTAGTACCCTATGCTAAGGAATAATAAATGAACAATACTGACAGAGACAACAATGAACAATCCAAGGAAATTCTGGTAATCATAACAGCAATCTTAGCATGTTAACCCTCTAACTGTTGCTGGGTTAACTGCAAGCATCAATTTATTTACTTCTACAAACAGCTGTGGTAGAACAAAGGAAGTTCTGTACACAGATATAGGTGAGTTAAAACTAGCAGAGTGCAGGCAGAAGAAAGTTACATTATCAAAACCTGGAAGACGATAAAAAAACTTGCTCATGTTTACTCTAAAATAGGCTATGGATTGGCCAGGTTATTCAACATAATACAATACTTGATGGAAGGTCAGGTTCTGAGCTTCAGAAACTGGTGTGATGGCACTAGGAGCTAAGTAGAACGGCATCTCCCATTATTTACATCAATAACAAACTGTATTGTGCTCTGCCATTCTATCAAAGAAGTCATGAAACACTGACATAAGCTCACAGCAGGAGAAAATGGCAAAGTTCATAACTAATAACAGAAAAACAAATTACTTCATGAAAGAAAAGTAAATCCCAGTCAGGATACAAAATGCTACTGAAACATTTATCTCTGTGCCACTCTCTTCACTGCTAGAGTGTATACTAGAAGCATAAAAACTTCAGGATACCTTTGAGAAAAACCGTATAAATTGCTGTGAGAGCATATATTTCCCTCAGAGCTCTCCTACAAATACAGGCTCTGTAAAAACTCATGACTCTCCTTCTATAATTCTTGCAAACAAATATTTGTAGAGAGCAAAGGGAGGGCGTGATGAAAGCAATAAAAAGCAAACATACTTCTTGAGGTATTTAGCAGCTACTGTTTGTGAAATTCATTCACTCCTACCTGCAAAGTACATTTGAGAAAACATGACAAAATAACACAAATTTCTAGGATATTTTTAAGTGTGGATATACTGTAAGCTAATTAAGAGAATAAAAATCCTAAACTGTGAATTCAGTCACCTATTCCAGCCATTTTCTGATTCTGTGACATTGAAGCTGAATTTATTTTTTTTTCAGACTACAGAACTTCAAACTATGGCCTAAATAATTTGTTACTTAGAACTACATTACCTTTATCCACAACACCACAAAATAAAACCACAAGTTCTATTGAGGATCTCTCTTCAACAACTAAAACTCCAAACAAAAGACTACAGATCCACTGTCTCACTCTGATGTAATTTTCTTTAAGAGTGCAGCCATTCAGTTTATAAAAGTCTGCCTTCTAGGACAGCCCTTTCAGTTGTGTTAAATTTCTCATGAAGTATTCTGTTACTAGGCAAAAAGTATACCTATTTTTCTTTCAGTGCTGCCACATGCAGAACACTGGACTAAGATGGTGAATCACTAGAGAATGACTCAATAGTGGTAGCTGGGGTTCATATTTCCATCAGATTCCTTGATTCGGCTATGTGTATTTATTAATACACACATAACACCAGTTTAAGCTGAAATAGAGCATAACTTTTCTGAACTTGCAAAGTCAGCCAATTTTCAAAATTAGGTAAGGCTATTCTGATTTTCAGAAGTGCTACACACCTTAGCTGCCCCTAACTTTTCGAAGTCACAATACTGAAAAATAGTTCAAATATGGGTTTGTGCAATCACTGAGGAATCTAAATTTCTAATTATTTCTGTTACTAGCTATTCTGTCATAATTATGTATCAGTATCAGTTATGCTATTAAGTCCTTATATTTTTAAGTCCTCACAGAATACTCTGCTGTTTATGACTCATGCCAGTAAGACACTGAAAAGGTTTTCTACACAGGCTTTTGATTACTATCTCAGCTTATTCATTATTATTCCAATACGCACAAGTCTTTCCACAACATCCTATGTCTTTCCACAAACTACATTCTACATTCTAAACATGAGAAAAATGAGTCTCCTATAAGCACAAGTTCTTAATGTTGAACTAGTCAGAAGGTATTAACTGTGCAGTGTTTTGAGAGGGCAGTACATGCTAGTAATTTGAATCAAATTTAGGATAGTCACCTCACCAACAGGTCAAATGGGTTTTACTTTTTCATATGCTTATAACCTATCCTTAGAACTGTTCATTCTACTTATTCTTTTCTTCCTGCTAATGCATTTTCCTCAAACCCGTTGTTTCTACGAGAATTGTTTTCCAAAAACTCTGAAACAAGTTTCACAAACATAAGCGTAAACAGAAACACATTTTACAGTTGTGATCTGTGGTATCTGTACAGAAATTATTTTTCTTATTTTACACTGGGCTGAGGTTCAACAAGATCAAGTGCCGGGTCTTGCTCTTCAGCCACAACAATCACAGGCAACACCACAGGCACAGGGCAAAGTGGCTCAAAGTCTGCATGGAGGGAATGGACCTGGGAGTGAACCTGAACCAGCAGGCTGCCCAGGAAGCCAAGAAGATCAGCAGCATCTTGGCTTACATAAGAAATAGTGCAGCCAGCAAGACCAGGGAGGCAGTCATTCCCCTAAACACAGCTTTGGTGAGGCCACAGCTTGTGTACAGTCATAGGCCCTTCACTACAAGAAAGGTGCCGAGGGCCTGAAGCACATACAGGGAAGGGCAATGATGTTGTTGAGGGGTCTGGAGCACAAGCCTCATGAGGAGCAGTTGAGAGAACTGGTGTTGTTCCGTCTTGAAAAGAGGAGGCTCAGGGAAGACCTTATGGACCTCTCTACAACCACCTGAAAGGATGCTGTGATGAGGTAGAGGCTGGCCTCTTCTCCCACTAAACTATCAATAGGACAAGAGCAAATAGCCCCCAGATTGTGTCAGGAGAGGTTCAGGTTGGATATTAGGAAAATTACTTCTCTGAAAGAGTGGTCAGGTGTTGGAACGGGCTGCCCAGGAGGTTACTGAGTCACCATCCTCAAAGGTGTTCAAGAAATGTGTAGAAATTGTACTGAAGACCAAGGTTTAGTTGGGAAATATTGGAGGTAGGTGGACAGTTGGACTAGATGATCTTGGAGGTCTTTTCTAACCTAAGTGATTCTATGATTCTATGAAAACAACTGGACAAAATCTTAGCTAAAATTTTGTTCTCTAAACATGTATCTGCAGGCTACACTCTGTTAGAAAAAAGAGTAGCAGAGTTGAATCTTCCCAAAGTCCTTTAAAAATCTCAGCTTAAAACAGTTTTTAATCACTTTACATGTGGGAAAATAGGTTGCAATACATTAAAGTCATTGAACTTACACTACATCAAATCTGCACAAACAGAATTGATCAATAATAGCCCTTCAACATCCATTTTACATGAAAATTTATAAAAACGTTACCCTGTGCATTTCACCAACACAGTTCCAAATTATTTCCTAATTTCGGTTATATTTAAATAAAATTGCATCTCCCACTTATCTATTCAGTGCAAATTCTACACCAACATGGAAAGTCTGAAGTCATCTAGAAACTACTGGGTTCCCTCAAAGTGCTGAGCCATGACTTGCATGATTCTTAACAATGGCATCTTCAGTCCATCATCACTTCTTCCCTGGCACATGCCCATGTGAATCTCAACATCTGAAACACCCAAAGCAAAGCAGGTCAAAAGGAATAGCGTGTACAGAAATCCATGCCCTTCAGTATGGTCCAAAAAGAAAGCAAAATAAGGACCAGGTAAATCCAGATGGTTCTTTAGTAAAAGTATACAACTACACAAATCTTTAAAATTATATTGTTGCATAAGTTGATTGTTCAAGAAATGCTCGTAATTTATTTCTGAACGACAAGCAAGGAATAGCAACTTCTTGTGACAGGGCAGAGAAACCACGGCCCACAATCACAAAAACAGTTTTAGCCTGGTTGTGGTTTAACCCAGCAGGTGGCTAAGGACCTCACAGTTGTACGCTCACTCCCCCCTTTCCCAGTGAGATGGGAGAGAAAAAAATCAAGGAAAAAAAATAGTAGAATGTGGGTTGAGATAAAACTAAGATAGAGAAAGGATAACAGTTATGACTATATATATGAATGTATATAAGAAGTGATGCACAAGTAACTACTCACCACCCCCTGACCAATGCCCAGCTTGTTACTTGAACTACAGGAGAGAGTGAGATTAACTCTCGCTCCCTTCGAAACTCCTTCCACATGATGTCATATGGTTTGGAATATCCATCCCCTTGGCCAGTTTAACTCAGCTGTTCTAATTCTGTTCCCTCCCAGCTCCTTCAGCCCTTTACTGAGAATGGCCTCAGCTCCGTACAGCGCTGCTTAGCAGCAACTATAAACATCAGTGTGTTATCAACATTGTTTGTCTCCTAGAACCAAAAAAAAAAAAAAAAAAAGCATTATGCCAGACACCGGAAAAAAAAAAACAATTCCATCCCAGTTGAAACTAAGACACAAGGACCCAAATAAACAGCCTTCTAAAGATTAAGAACTTTTTTTTTTTTTTTTTTTAAGTCAGCACAACAGCCAGAAGATGAAAGATGGGAAGAAAATGAGGAAAAATTCCTGTTCTTGGAGTACAAATTGCTCTCAAATTTGACTGCTAAGCTTTTTGATGATTCTTCTGCAAGAATTAGCTGCTTCAAGAAAACAACTACTCTCACATAGCTCACTCCAAGGATACATCATCCTACTACAGGAGTCTCTCATGTACTTCATTGCTGAATTAATTTGTAAGATCCTGAAAGAGCGCAGTTGCCAAGAGCATACCAATCCTTTACTTCTCTGATATCAAGCAGAACAGAGAAAGGCATTTCTGCGCAGCTCAATAGCTTCTGGTGAGCAATTCCAGAAGCATCTGGCATAAGCAGGTTCCTACATTCACTGCCTCCAAAAGTCTGTGTAAAAACTGAAGAACACAAGAGCAAGCAGAAAAACAGAGAAATTAGATAATCTGAATAGTGTGAGAGATATTACTGCTGGAGTTGCTCATCTATTCAAAGGTCAGCTAGAACTGAAGAACATTTCCACATCCAAACAAAACAACAACAACAAAATCAAACACCATATACAGGAAGCATGTCTTCTCGGAATACACATATATACCAAACACAGCTAAACTCATACTCAGCAGAAAAAAAAGAATGAACTATCTTTAACCCTTGCAAACATCTTACACTGAATAATGTTTCACAAAGCATTTTTTTCCTAAAGCCAGTTCATTGACATTTTCCACAAATAATTTATTACAGAACTCATATATGAATCCCATGTCCACGTTCTGCAGTAAGATGAATTTTCTTATTTATTCCATATCACAAATGACACACACATTTAAGGAAGATATCCACATCTGCACACTTCAATTCTATGATTGTTTTCAAGTACTGAATATTTGGATATATTTATTCAGTTCTATGCTAGCTAATTTATAGGGTGGACTTTTGATATTATTCCACAATCTTCTACAGAAAAGAAAAAAAACAACTCTCTACATTCCCTCAGAATAGGAGTTCTTGCACATTTCTCTTTAAGTAGTACTGTCACCCAAATCCAACTACCTAAATTAGTGAGGTGACAGGGTATGCCAGCACCAGCCTTTTCACTTGCTGAAGACCAGGTTACCTTGACAGCAGAGCAATCAGCAGTCTGCAGAACTGGAAAAACATAACATGACAAAAAATTAAGGAGCAAGGAGATTAGACTACATAAATTCCTGAAAACAGGGCAGGAACTTTTTTTTTTTTTTTAAATCACATCCAGTTCGGAACTGGAACTTGAAACATTAATTTGGATATTTCTTATGAGAACAGGAAAAAAAATGGCAGAAAAAAATAACATTCTGATCAAACTACTAAATGAACACTACAGAAGAGATGGGATTTATTATAACTTAGCTGTTCCTACCAGCTCAGAGGCTGAATATTTATGTGAAAGCCGGCCTATTCACATCTTATGTCAAACAAATGCATACCTTATGACTAGGTCAGATTTCCTCAGATATAAATATACATAAAACTAAGAACCGTCCTCTTCACAAAGACTGTACAAGCTGATTGAACAACATTGTTACTGGCAGTGCTCCCATTTCAGAGGATTCATTCAATACCCCAGCACATACTTTACGTTAATTTCATTTTTTTTTTGTTTTCCTACCCCTTTATACTTTTACAGAATTCTCCAGGGGATGTTCCAGTCCTATTGTGTACTGTTGCACTCCAGCTGCAAAAGGGCTGGGACTGGGGCCAGCGTATGTGAATACTTGAAGGGTCACGGGGTCAGAAGAAATTGGCTGCTTCTGCTCCTTCACTCTTCTCTGAGAAACTGTTCTACACCTCATCACTGAGAAATACACCTCCCACGATCGTTTTTGCCTAATGCAACCAAAACACACTAGTAGAGAGTGTGAGGTACTGCAAGGATGAGGTCACATTCCAATCAAACAGATGTTGAAAAGGAAAAAAAAAGTCACCTTTAGAAAGACCTTGGGAAAGTAAAATCATTTCTATTCATGCTGCTTGTAAAGATGTGCTTTATAATCAGCAGAATAAAGTCAAGGTTCGAAAGCTATCTGTTCGCACTCAAGCATAACAAAATATTTTCTATGTGCAAATTCATAATTGTGGTAATCTTTATTTCTAGCAGTTCAGAAATAATAACACCAGAAACAGAATTCTGTGATTCAGCCATGTGAGCTGCATAGCAACAGTGAAAGCAATGGATATTTTCCCCCTTACTTTTTTCAATGTGCCTCAACATTGGGGAACCAGGTTTTCAGAGATTCCCACCCCTTCAATCCTATGTCTTCATTGTGGTATTTCCTTAGACAAGACTCACTAATGTTTACACTGGCAGTTTCTTGCTTAGGTAGCAGAATAAGATCTCCACTTACTCAGAAGGTGGTGAGGCACTGTCCAGAGAAGCTGTGGATGTCCCTTCTCTGGCAGTGTTCAAAATCAGGCTGGATGGAGCCCTGGGTAACCTTCCTTAGTGGAAAGTATCCCTGCCTGTGGTAGGAGGGTTGGAATGGGATTATCATTAAGGTCCTTTCCAAACCAAGACTTTCTACAATTTCATAAAAATAGTAGCAACTAATCTCAGCAATAATCAGAGCAGATTTATATCCAGTGATATAAGTGCAAATAGATCTATCTACTCTTTGATAGAGGTTAATTCATCTTTCACTAGACTAAGGAATGTGTCCCCTTTCATCTGGAGCCTTTGGAGGAATATTTATACTATTATCCTTGGGTTGTTCTCTTGGCTTTTGTCTACAGTATTTTAATTATGCTGCCATACCCAAAATATATTTTTCTTATGTGCTGGATCTCAAACATTGAATCATATACAAAATTTATGTTTACACTACTAACTTAGTAATTCTAGAAAGCTCTCTACACGAAATCATCAGAAACTTCGTTTTTGTCCAGTCATGCCAGTAGTCATAGTTAATAGTCAATACAAAGCTTTTGTAGATTTCCAACCTGAGGGGAACAAGGTAACGGTCATAAAAGCATTACCTTCTGGAGGGATTTTGATTCTTTGTTTTTTGTGGTGTTTTTTTTCTTGCTTGATTTCTGGTTTCCTACCAGTTTGGCTTATTAAAGACTGAAAATTTTAGGTTTGGGTGCATATTTCTTAATCTACCTGGATACTAAGCTTACATATATCTTAAAATAGAGAGAGAGAAATATTTGACATTCTCTTACAGAATGCCTATGTATACTTGAAACCATAGACAGAGTTTCTAAATAGTAAAGTTTATCTATCAGGTAGACTAAATGTTAAAAACTAGTAAAAATAGAGTAGAAATTCCCCTGCTCACAAATGACAAGAATACTACAGTAATGAAAAATACATATATCAGTTTATTAACAGTGTAATCCACAAGACAGGCAAAATGCCAAATCAATTTTGAAGGCTCAAAAAGCAAATGGAGGCTGAAGCTTATACTTCACAGCTGGTTTTGCAGTGTGGTAGATAAAGGAGCACTCATCAGGTACACCAGTTCAGACACTGATGTAGTAATTTCTAGTTGGGAAACAGCAACAAGACTCATTAGAAAGTGGTATCTTAAAACTGCAATAGCTGTTTTCACTTGCACATAGTGTCCTGTCACTGACAGTGACAACGTATCTCTTGTGAGATCAAAAGAAATTTTCTAGTGTGGTGGTACTAAGCATTACTGCACAAAACATGAAGAAATTAAGAAAGGAGTTTCTGCTAGTTTAAAGATATTCAGTTGAAAATGCATTACAAGTTCAGCTACAACAATTGAAATTATTATCTATTTAAATAAGTCATGGAAAAATAAAGCATCTTCTACATTGACTTGGTCAAAGCACCCTAACAACTATTTCCTGGCTGCAGATTTAGCTTTACTTAAACTGAGTGTCTCTATGCAGCAGTTTTAGAGCTTCGTAACTTTTTCTTTCTTGTCAGCTTGTAAAGATATCTTCTGAAAAAGTCCATAATTTTCACTATCACTTATACTAGTTTGGATTAATTATTCCCCATCATTTTGAAATAAATCAGCAAAGCACCGATATAAAACCCAGTGGAAAAAATATACATTGCCTGAGTACTTTTTTTTTTTTGTCACTTAAGAAGAGGGTTATATAAGTTACTATGCAAAAAAAAAAAAAATCAGAAAAGGAGATACATTCTATTCCTTCTCCCTGTATTTCTGGCAAGTTGGCAGTTGCTCAAGAATGATCAGAGAATGGTGCATTTCTCAAGGACCTCTGGAGCTTATAATAAGTTAAATCACAATCATAGGAAAACGCCTAAAGCATTAAAAAAAAAAATAATCTTCCTTTAAAAAATAATAGAAGAAAAATAAGAGTTCTGCACTTCAAACTGGCTGAGAGACACCAATGCTATTAAAAGTGATTGGAAGAAATTTTGAGATACCCTACATTGACAAAGACTCAGGCAATGCTGAACCTCTACCAGAATAAGCATACTTCAGCCGGAAGAAGTAAAAAATGAAAACAGTGTCATCCGTAAGCAAAAGGAAAGCAGTACAATGGTCCAATGGTACAAATGAGACCATATTAGCAAGCATAGGGTTGAAAAGGATGGCTAGAAGAACAGCTTAACAGCCCTCAAAGTTTCCCATAACCATGTAAACATGAGAAAAAGCCCTTCACGCTGAAAGTGACTACAGTATTTTCCATACTATGATCATCTTTTCCTCATCAGAGGGACAGAAACTAAGACAAAGGAAGCATCAGCCCAGGCTAACTTGTTCTCTGCTCTGTGACACAGCTTGTTTGTAACATATTTATAAAGGGGATACGGGTGGATGGAATGCAATTCAGGTAGCTAGGGGCTGGTATTTAAGGCACCTCCACCCCCAGCACCTGTGCTGGGACTGACTTCAGATGATTCTGCTAATTATGGACTGGCTGTACATTTATCATCTTTAGGATTTAACCTCTTTAGTTCATTCAAAGTTTAGTTCAAAATTCATTAACAACTACAAAGCAAAAAGATTCTCAAGCCTGTCATACAAATTCAATCCAATACCTTCATATATGTGGAAACTACACTGTACTATAGTGTTTGGCAGCCAAATAATAACTGAAATCTGGATCTTAATTCCTGTGTTACTGACACCGTGTCACAAACAGAGATGAAAATGTATTCTCACAGCACATCTGTGATAAGACCACTCATAGTCATCATACAATGCTCTAAGAGAGTCTTTTTCTTTTGGGACATTAATTACATTAATTTACATTGATGTTCCTGTTATTACTACTTCTAGCATAAGACACCCATTTAATACATGGAACATTAGAACAATTTCTTTAACAAATCAGAAGCAGGTAGTTAGGCCTTACATGCCAATGCCTATGTTATTGTAATCAGAACATGACTGACAAACATGAATATTCATTACTAGTTCTGTTAATATTAAAATTATTATGTATATGCATCACAGTATGAGATATAAATACACATTGTCTGCATACATAGTTTCTACTGTGTGATGGTCAAGTAATTTGAAGTATTAACCATTCTGGTATCCTGTCTTGACTTCTGTGTAGATATGTGTAGTAGAAACAGATGAAAGTAGAATGGGTGAAGTAACTGTTCAGTAGCACTGCCTTTCTGATATTAATATATTTCAGATTATCTTTTTGTACACTGACATCAATGGATAACGGGCACATTTATCCTTACATTATTTCAAAATCAGTTTGTTCAAATTACTGTGTCCATTTAGGAAATTTCTGATTTCCTGCAGGGGAAGTGCAATACTAAAGGAAGGATGCAGCTATAATATAGTAAACACTGCAGTGTCTCCATTGAAAATACAGAGAACAAGATTTTTTATTTTTTTTTTAATCTGTTATTAAGGTTACTACTTTCAAACAATTCATTTTACAACTACAGGTCAAATTAGAGTTATCAAAGGACAGAAAGGAGCCTGCAAAAATAGTTTGTTCTTTCTATACAGCTGTTCAATTGCATACCATTTTAGTTTTTGAATATTTTTCGAAATCAGTAAAATTATACCATCTTGTCAGAGCATTAGACAGGCTTTTATATTCCATGGCAGACTTCTTACATAAAATTATGAGATACTGGAAATAAAAGTCATGATATTTGCTTTCCGTTGGAATTCATGTCACCTGTATGCAAAAGGAAATCTTGCAGAATAGTCTACTTCAGCCGTTTCTTTGTTTAAAGAAAGTTTATTATCTTTATTTCTCACTGGTTCATCAGCTTGTACAAAACTAGCAGAGTGATTTTTTCCATGTTAAGTCCTTCCTTGTTTTATGTCCATGTTTCATGGATTAGTATCAGTGTAGGTTAAGTAACAACAATCAGAAATTATGACAATAAATACTGGCCAATTAGTTTGGTGAAGGTCTGAGGAGGTGAAAAAGCTGGAAAAGAAAAATCTCCACAAACATTCTCTTCCCACTTCTGCCTGCAACAGAACATCACCAGGTGTTGCTGTCATTAATAGCTTCAGTACAATAATACCCATGTTTTTGCTATCCCTGTGACATTTAACACTACAACTTTCTGTGCATGTGAGTCAAGTGTGACTGTTCAGTCCTTCTACATAAGAGAGAAATAATGAGATGTCTCATTCAAGCAACTTGACAGACTACTGATGATCAGTGACAACTGTCTTGCTTTCAGCCAGGCACGGGTCATTAAGCTTTTGAGAACCAAGTCCTTGAACTAACTTCTGATAATTCTGACCACAATTGTTATGGTCTAATAAGAGGCCATGAAGACACACAGTCTCCCAAATAGAGCTCAGCCACTGACAAAAAATTGTTTTCACTGAAGCTGTGAAGACAGTATTTAACCTAAATATAATATAGAATGCTCAGACATGCTAATTTCAAGTATCTCGTTGAATAAACAGCCTTTTATATTTTAGAGCATATGACCACGAGAAGAGTGGAAAAGTCAACAGAAGAGGTAACCGTAACCAACTTTAGGTTTTCAGGTTTTTTATTAGACAGAATTCTGGTCAATGAACTATGTAGAAGATGCACATTTCTAGCACAGACCTGTTGTATTGAATCTCAGTACGCTGGACACAGTAAGTGTATTTTGTTGGAAACTGCAGAAGGTAATTAAAAACTTCTGAATCAGTTTGATACAAATCCATAGCCATTCATAACTGTTCAATGACCAAGCGAGCACTTGAATTTAAAGTTGTTTTGTCCTTCTGAAAGCATCGGAATCATCACAGATGTTTTAGAAAATGTGAAGTAGTATTTTTACTTGTTTCCCTAACACATTGCATATACACAGTTATGATTATCTCATACGCATCTTCCTTGACAGCAACACAGAAGCAGAGCTGGATGCAACTGTTCTGCACTGTTGCTGCTCTTTAGAAGATGAATTGTTCACCTTACTTATAAGATTAGATAAATACTTTCAACTCCAGAAGAAGTGGTACTGCTCTTTCCCCTCCATGTATTATGTGCGAGCCTATCATAAGGAGGAAAATTTTATTTAAATTGCAGTGTTGAGCTACATGAATATGGGGGCTTGGCAATCCCCAAAATACATCGTGTCAAATAATTTGAAAGCATCAAATAAAGTACAGCTTCCAACCTTCCTGATTCCCCTAATATACAGGAGTTTTGATCTACACACCTAATGGACCCTTAGCAAGATCCACAGCAGCTTCATTACTGTACCTTGTAACCTACAAAAGCCATCTGTATCAGTTAGCAAGGTAGATTGGTATCATACTGCTGGACACCATATGACAAGAGAGTCTTCATCACTAACTACAGCCGATCAAATAAACCACTGCAAACTGCTTACTGAACTTAGCATGAGCTATGACCTAATAACAATTTGATCAAAGTGCTTACACCACGAGTGGTTATACTGGTTCCCAGCTGATTGACTGAGCATTCTCCTACTGGAATCAATTTGGATGATGATGTCAGGTAGGACTTCAGAGAGTTTTCAGTTGTGCCTTTATGAGCAGCTGGGGTAACATCTATACATACTGCCTATTAAGTCTCCACAATTTTAACCCTGATACTGTTCCTCAATTCCATTATAAAGAGGCAACACCTGAATACAGATGAGCATTCAAATAAGAGCTTAACTCAGATGTTCTCTTCTGTGAAAAAGAAACAGTGTTCTAAAGTTTGCTAATTATTTACAAATACTGCATTGGAGAAGGAAAAGAACACAATGGGAAAATTCTTGAATAAACATCACTGAATATAGCAGCCTGTTCAGTATCTGGCTAAGCACAACATGCCACAGCAAGTCACGTTATCCCATCTCCATTTTTGCTTCCAGACAATTAGACAACTACAGCTCCAGAAACTCTTATGAGCAACACATGATGCTGACACAAACATACTACCTATAATTCAGATAGAAAATGCACTTTGAGATTATTTCGTAACACGTAAAGCACAGCTTCTTGAATACAGCAGGTTTGAAGAAATAATACATTCTCTCAAACTTGAGAGTTCTGCTAGATTTTAGTTGCAGAACAGAATACAGAAAAACACACAGTAAGCATAGACAAACATACATGTTTTCCAAAAGCATGACTTAGTCCTCTGTCACATATAACAGAAACATAACCAATAAAGAAAAAGTGCACAGTGGAGTAATTTTTCAGCCATAATACAACTGTACCCAGAAGAATACAAGTGGTTCAGTTTATAACGCAGCTTTCCTTAGCAGACATGAATAAAACAACATGTACTTTTCATTATTTAATCTGCTGTTTATCAGGAGATCACAAGCAAACACCTGGCAATGTGCTTCCAAATACACGATTCCTTGATCACATGGAATTACTAGTTTAATTAGTAGTTACAAGCACCTAGTAAATAATATTTCTGCTAAGGCTTAAATTAGGTCACTTAGTGTAGACACTATCAGAAGGGTTGATGCCGTGCCTCTAGTGCCACTTTAATCACTTAGCAAGCATTTATTTTATTGCGTATGCATAGCTCAGCTGAGCATTTGTCCGTTGAAGTTTCGGAACTGAATTCTGAGGTCAGTGAAACAACTACTGATGAAATGGAATACTTTAGGAGAAACTCAGTTACGCACTTTATCAGAAAAGATGCACAGAAGATCTTTACAGAGTTAGTGGCCTGCAAAAACTTCAAAAAGCGCATTGCTTCCTGACTGATCCTTGACTGCAGCAAAACACCTCAAAATGAAATATAAATTAACACAACTAGCACAAATTTAGCAAGTTTCTAATGTCACTTCATATTCAAAGAAGTGCATGCCCTTTAAACTTGCTTGTTTATTTTAGAGCATAAAAAGTTAGAAAATAGCAAAGGGGTTTTTTCTTTTTTTCTTTTCTCCCCCAAAAGTTTCCATCATGTAAGAAAGGAAACAAGAAGATAGTTCTCTTAGGAGAGATGTTGATTTGATGATGAAACTGAAGGTATATCCTTAAGGAAATGAATACTTTTCTCTTGAAGGTACATAAATATATTCCGTACAGTCACATGTAGGTACCATCATTTGTAAAAAAAGATAGATAACACACCAGGCATAAATACAAGTAAATTCATATCATCAAGCTTCCCTCTTCAGCCTCAGAGAAGAGGTAATCAAAATAACAAAATAAAGATACCTTGTACAAAGCAGGAAAAAGGACTTCCAGAAATTTCCCTGCTCTGGGGAACACACTGCAGATGAAGCAAGTCTCAAATAATCACTAGTAAAAGCAGTCATAAGTACATTTTAGAAGTTGTACATACATCCTTACAATGCTTTATAATTTCCTTGCATTTTGGTTGACAACTCCTAGCAAATGAACCGACAACATTTATGAAGGGTATGAGAAGAAAACAAGTCTGATGAAGCTGGAGGAAGCAGTAGTTTCAGAGCTTAAGCCAGAATTTTATGAACAACAGCATATTTTGATAGAGTGAATTGCAGAATTAATTAACAGTGTTGTATAGCTAATAATCTCTTTCAGATTTGGCATCGTATTACTCAAAGAAAAAAAAGATTACTTCGGGGACTGAAAATATAGGTCGTGAAAGTATGGTAAAGACATAATTTAGGGAGCCCTTTCAGTATCTCCATCATCAGAAGAGAACAGATCTGCAAATTCACTGAACAGCTTTTCTTCCTTATAGAGACGGCACTAGCTTGAATAGCCTTTCACTTATGACTTCTTTCCTCTCACCTCAATTCAATGCTTTAGAAAAGATATAGCATAATTCTCTCCTTGTCTTCTTGGCCTTGAATCTTTTTCCAATGAAGTCACTGGCAAAATTCCCATTGAGCAGAACAGTGGGAATCAAACTTTAATTCCCCATTATTAAGACTGTCACATTTAACACTGCCTTGTCTCTCATCATTTGCCACTAATCATTTGGGGCAACAAATGATCTTTTTCATAAAAAAAAACCTGCTGTTTTCCATCTTTAGCATCACAAATAATGAAATAAACAATATGTAAGCCTCAGAGATATCTTGCATAAATATATCACATAAAAGTAAAACAGGGATTTATTTATTTATTTAACACATTTTGACACCATTTCACTATTCTGCAAGAATATTAATCTTCAACAAACTAAGAGTAAGGTAATAATCCGGGAGGAATCATTCTGTTATAAGATAATGGCTGGATTTTCAGTTAATGGACCAAGCTGAAGACAAGGGCAGTTAACACTATAACAAACTACAGTAATATAACCAATTTCTAGGGGATTATTGCTATCATAAACTGTATTAAATGGTTTATAAAAGCAGTGGCTTGGGCTATTTTTTTTTTTTTTTTTTTTTTTTAAGTTACATGAAGTAGAGTGAATGAGAGTCTGCTTCGTTAAATAGGTTGTTTCCAACCAATTTTCTAAGCATTTAGGACACGGGGAATGTTTCAGTAGTTGTATAATGAATATTTTAAATGCACCAGAGGTTGTTCTTTGTCCAATGGGTGGGGGAAAAGCCATTAACTCTTACGTGATCAAATTTCAATGAAGCTGGCTTGTAACACTGTGTAGATGTAGAAAAAAGGCACCAAATTCAGACTGCACTCAATTCCACTGCAAGAGCCCATCACTTGACCGTTTAAAAATCTCAATCTGCCATCTGATTACATTACAAGGTCAAAGGAGAAAGAAAAACATAACAAGACCTGCTCAGCACTCAAGTCTTACAAGTAAACTAGATTAGTAACTGCCAAGGAAAAAGTCAGGCTGTATTCACTTCTGTACTTTGACTACACAGCAGAAATAGAGCTTACCTCATTTACTTCAAGTGATAACTTTCTGCTTAGAAGAATTAAGATGGAAGTCACATATTCAGATAACACATTTCCAGCTGGCTTAATAATTCTAACTTCAGCAACTAATCAGAAATTTTCAATTCCTATCCCATCCAAACGTAAGAAGCTAACATTAACAAAATACTGGAGAAAAGAAGGGAGAGATTAGGGTAATAATAGATACTGGGGGTGGGGGAGGAGTAGAAGTAAGTGGAAAAAGAGTCATAACAAGGAGAGGAACTCGTAGTGCGCTGAGCCTTTGGTATGTACCAACTAATGCTTGAGCTACTCAGATAAACATCACATGCCATGGACATAATGTTAGTTTATTACCACAGATGTAACTGGCAGCAGAACACTAGCTTCAGACTCCTAGATTAGAAAAAGTAGTATAGGATTTTTCAGTAATTTTACAGTAGTACCAAAATGTCACTATTTTTTCTTTAATCTGTACCGTTCATCAAGATGAGAAGCATTGAGCGAACTACCAGACTGTGCAACATTATCCTAATGGCCTTCGTAACATATGTATCCTTCATCCAGAAAATGACCTGAGTTTACCATAGGACTACCGCTCTTCATTCCTCTACTCCATTATGTAGGATCTCTGGATTACTGTGGTAATTACACCCTGAATAGTACTAATTAGGCACCACAATGTAGGGTACTATAGCTTTAAATCAGTTCCCAATAAATAAATCAGAGACAGCATTTGAGAAACAAAAATACTTGTTCATCAACAGGGAATTAATAGCAGGATGGAATGATAAGGCCTGAAGTTACTTAAATAACTTCTTGTACATAAAAAAAGCCCTGAAAAACTAAAGGTTCCTTGTCTGTGGACACTGTGAATTGAGTGCAGTTAATTATGTTCTTTTGTGTTATCTGTGACTCAAATATTTCCTTAGAGTGTCTATTTGAAAAGCCGCATCAGAGAACATAAGAAAATGTCATGCTGTTCCAAAAGGGCAATCATCATAGTGGGATACATAAACATGAGGGTGAACTGCCAGATGCATGGTGTCTTTTTGCTTTCTGCAGCATTGATAAGACCTCAGCTAGAATATTGTCTGTCAAGGGAGATGTGGCTCAACAGCATCTTAGTGCAATAGATGGCAACACAAGTTGTCTCTGGTTCAGAAGATGTGACCAAGAAGAAACAACAAGGCTTATTCAATTTCAGAACAGAAAGGACTGAGGAAGAAAAACATTCAAATACAATTCTCTCAGAAAAAAAACCCACCAAAAAAAAAAAACCAAAAAAAACAGTTCTCCATATTCATACTCAAAAGGCTAAAGTGATAAATAAACTTAATGGAAACTCTGGAAGCCTAGGACCCTAAGTCTTACTCTGATTTGTCACATGACCTCAGACATGTTTAAGGCTGCTTAATCCATTAGCCTCAAAATATCCCCTAAACTTGGGCATAGGATTTTTTTTTATTATTTTTTTATTATTATTTTTTTTTTTTTAAGTCTTAGTACACAAAAACCACCACCCTCTACTGGTAACGAATTCTTGTTTCAAGTAACAATCATAACAATAATTACAAGCATTCAGATATTTGACCCACTAGCTTTCTCTACATTTAGTTCACTAGGCATAAGCCTATTAACAAAGCATCAGCAATATGTGAATTTGCTGATTCAATACACTTTCAGGAAAGAAACATCTTTCCCTTTTTTTCCTCCACATAGAATATAAAGATATGTGGCTGGAAAAGCACATGCACTGAATTCTAACTTCTCGTGTTAAGTAATACATCAGTAAGAGGAACAAAAATATCTGTAATTCTGCACGGCATGAGTACTTGCTTTCTTAATCAGATAATAGTTTCTCATCTTTATAGTGAAGTTAGAAATATTGAAACTAAATCTTTGAACTAATTTAATAATCAGAATAACAGTTCACTATGTATACCACAGAGGTTAAATATCAGTTGTACAGCTTTATAATCCATTTATTGCCTTCCTCACACACTCATTACACAGATTCTTCTCTGTGCCAATGTTATTTCATTCTAAAAACCTCCACTGTAGGACTTCCTTCCTGTTCCTGAAGCAGCTAATCCAAACCCTTAGTAGATTTCACACATTAGCCTTCTGGCATCCATTTCAGATCTCCTATTAACTTTGACTTCTGTCCTTTCGTGCTTCTTTAAGCCTTATACCCTAAAAGTTGTTGTATAAAAACCTCACACGCTTCTATATCTAAAGCATAAGTAATATTTTAGGAAAGATTTTAACTAATCTGTTCTAATTTCTTTACCATATTAATTATAAGTGACTGTCTCCAGTTGATTCAAACCTATTCAAATGGAGATCATGTGTTTCTGTTTCATGATGTCACTCTTCATTCTAGTCTAAGCAGAACAAGAAACAGGCATTCCTCTTTGCCAGGATATTAGGAGGATAAGGAATGGCATTCACCACCTTTATTCTTCCTCTCAAAGAGGAGAATCTCAGTGATGCTATGCTCTTCCACATTTTGTGCACTCAGCCATGTACTGACATGCTGCAAAATAAAATAGAAGGAAATACTGCTCACACTTTCAACGGTATTCACCACTGACAAAGACTCCAGCACATACCATGCATTTACTCACTAGCAGCCAGCTTTCTTCTTCCAATGGAATATTAACACGCAAGATGTTTTTTTCCTGAAGTAGAGGCCATATTCCTCTTCCTCACAAGTTTCATTTTGTTATTTCCTTATTTTTACTGCATTCTTATGTATAAACTTGCCCTGTCCAAAGGGCTACTTGCTAATTCTTGAACTGAAAGCGTCATTAGTATGCTGGTTACTTCATCTTTTTAATCATAAAAATGGATTTAACTCCAGTCACAGCAGTACTCCTCTGGAACACCTCATCACTGACTGTGATTCTTTTCAATTATGGACTGTGAACAGGCACATAAGATTCCCTCTTTTTCTTTTTTTTCTCCTTTTTTTTTTTTTTTACAAGATAGATCATACACAGTTAAAAAACCTTTGACTTTACCAGTATCGATTGGGGAAGATGTGGACTGCTCCCATGCTGCCTTACATCCTGTATATCTAACTGCCTCACTGGCTGCACATCTATATTTCACTGCAATCTGATTACAGCAGACAACTGACTCTTGATTCTCACTACTATGATTTCAAGGCAACAAGCGGAGAGGAACATATGGCACCATTGCTAAAAGACTGGGATTTTTGAGCCTTCTAAGGAACCAGATGACCTCTGACTTGCAATTGGTAATTTTCTGACTTTTAGAATCTCAGCAGTCTATGCTGCATAAAAACTGTCGGTTAGCTTAACAACCTGTACACATGCAGCATAACATTTTTCAATAACACAGTCTGCCAGGAGTCACCATCTGCACTTCTGCAGAGAAGAGCCAAACCATCACACAAAGTTATACACTAAGATAACATGGGAGTAACAGACAGTATTTCTCACCAGAAATATCAGGGTGAAAGAAGGCTTCACCTTGATTTTCAAGGTGCACAAAGATTCATATTTTTATATTGGTTCCATTAAATTTCAAGTCAGACAAAACAAGGAGAGTAAATGTATTGGAAAGCCTTACATTCCAAAAGGCCTTGCTCCAAGTCCATGACATCCAGTTATGCCTTCTTATGACATACTCTGAAGGAGTGAAAAGCCAAACTCCATCAGCCTTCAGAAACCAGAGTGATTGAGGCATTTAGATGATGGGGCAGGCATGTGAAAATTCAAGCTTTGTTTTGACTAATGCTTAGCTGGTGTAAACTGACAGGGTATTGATAAAACATTATTATTACATAGGTCACTCTGAAATTAATGCCTCCTATTTATTTCTATGGAAACTACACAGAGATACAAAGAACACAATAACACTATTTGATAGAGCAAATCTCATCTACAAAACACTATTTTTCATTAGCTAATCTGCATGGATGAGCTAATAAAAACACTTTTCATTTTGTGATGTGACAGCTATCTATGGCATCCAGAATGTCTTGTCTTTCATGCTACTACCATGTAGAGCGGGCTCTGAAGGTACTAGATTTACCTTGAAACTTCTCCATAATTTGAGTTCCCTTTATTATAAACAGCCATGCCAGAGTAACAACTGTCATTATGTCTACTTGTTCCCTTTCCTATTTTACACATACACAAGTAACATGTACTAAAGAAACATACGCTGCAGAAGAATATAGATTTTAAGCTTTAAAGGATAAAGTTTAACAACTTTTTGATAACAAGTTACCCAGGGAACTGGTGAAGTCACCATCCCTGGGGGTATTCAAAGAAAGGGTAGATGTTTCTTAAGGAAATGGGTTAGTGGGCAATATTGAAGGTAGGTAGACAATTTAACTAAACAATCTTAGAGGTCTTTTCCAAACTTAATGATTCTATGATTTTATTACAAGCTACAGAGTTAATTAGTATTTCTGAACAGTGCAAATGCCTCATCCTTAGGGCTTCTAGACCAAACAACATTAATGACAGAAATTTCATTTTGAACTTATTCACTATAGAAAATCATATCTAGTCTTCTGCCTCACTGAAAGCTGAGAAACTGTTCAAATAAATTATTATACCTTTCCATTGTCATGAGGCTAACTGAGAATTCATTTGAACTCAGGACAGAGAGTTTTAAAATCCACACAATAGAAGGCATGTGACACCACACAAGTTTACTCAAACTACCAAGTCTATTACTTGAGAGAAACATTCACAGCTAAGTAGCAAAGGTAGAACAACACTGACACAGCTGTTTCTTCCAGTTCTTCAATTAGGAAGATATAAGGTGCACCTGGAATCTCTACTGAGCCAGGACCTTACAGTCAAACACATATTTGCCATTCTAAACGTAAGGATGAAACTCATGATCACAAGAACAACCCTCAACATTTTACACTTTCAAAAAGTAAGAGTTAAGCCTTAAACAATTCAGCCATTTGTTTGTAATAAAGATTCCATCAGCGCTGTGAGTTACAGCATAAATTACTGTTATGTGTAGAAAAGGAAAGAGAGCTACAATCAGAGCTTGTTAGAAAGCTTTTGACTGCAAAATGATCTGAATTTCTGCATTTTATACAAATGTTTAGCTCTTAAAACAAGTATCACCAAAGCAGAGAACAGGCTGCAAGGCAGCTGTTATTGGAGGGGGAACCAAGAGCTCATAGGCCCACAGAAGTGCTAACAGGGCAATGCCTGAGGATGACTGTTAGCAAACACAACAACAGCAAGTTGTATGTAATTTTTAGACACTATTAAAAAATTATGTTTTCTTCTTGAAAAGGACAATTTAGGAAGCAAAGCTCTGAGGTCTGTGAAGCACAGCAGACTTCACATTTCTTACTTTGCTTCTAATCCTTTGAGGATCCTCTTACAGATTTTAAGCATTTCTAAAGCACCCGCTCTTCATTCCTGATGCTTGGCACAACAAATGACTACCGATACCACAAATAAGTTGAATTACCTAGTTCACATTTTGAATATCCAGACAGGCTTAGATAACGGCAACACTCCACTTCTACACCAATAATATTTCCGTGCTGAGAAATATGCAATTCTGCATGCACTTAACTACTTTATAATTACGGAGTCCATACACACCACTTCAGAAGTCCTCCAGGGCAATATTGCAGAACACTGTGCTGGAAAGGAACATCTGCTCAAACTGCAACAAACCGATGTAATCAGCAAGTTGGCTGCCCAAATTCTCAAAGGTCACACTGCACATACTATTACACTGAAGCAGAAAACCATTTATTCTTAAAAATCCATCTTACCTGGAGCCTTATGACAATTCTTCAGCTGCCAGAAGTTTCTTTATTCTTTCCTGAAACCAGATCAGAGTTGTTCTTTCCAATGATGTTTCTATAAAGAAAGTTTGACTCACCTGCTCCTGATTCTTCACCTCCTACAGCTGGGCCAGTTTTCTACCACTCTCCAATTGTAACTTGGGTTAACACCTTCATTGCTGGACAAAAGTAACAAGTACATACAATGTTTAGAAAAATAAGGGTAATGTCCTAACAGCATTACAATTTATAGATCAATTTGCAGCTGTTCTTTATTCATTGCTCTCTTTATAAGAGAAAGAAAAGACTGGTCCTGTAGTTCTACTTGTGATTTCTCCGCATCAATTTCTATACTTCACAAAATTTCAAGGACTGAAGACTTCAAGCTTTAAGTATTGCATTTATCAAAAGAGCATTGCCAGCAGACAACAAATTGACAACTGATGTTTGGAAATAGTCAGATCCAGTAATAACTGTGTACAGACAGACTCTCACCACCTCTGACCATTTGCACATTCCAGTAATTCAGTCTTCACCTCCCAGTTTGCATTAATTTTATTTGCCTTCAGTTCTTCAGTAGTGCAAGAACTCTACCTTAGCAGAGTTTAACTTCTGTAATCCTCAACTTCTTTTTAACTTCACAGAATTATGAGAGGTACACTAAGTTAAAGCGTATCTAAATTCTGATTTATTTGTTACATAAAGAAGAAATAACGGCCTTATGCAGAGCTTACCCTATGTAGCAATCCATGCCTTTTATTACTGAGCTGTTAGCAACATACGCTCAAATTATATTTGGGCTTCAAAAAGTGAAGTTAACCACAGGTGGAGCAACACTTTGAAATACTGTTTTTATTCATATGCATTTTACCACTGAAGACAAGCAGGCTTCTGAGACCTTCAAGAAAGATAGGACTACAGTGTTCTGAAATAACTTTAAAATTTTAGGAGGCTTAAGTAAGCGTTTAAACTGTCAGAGACTTTTCCAAACATTCAGGCTTAGATAATGTAACAAACAGATAATGCAATGGAATGAGGTTACATAAAACATAATGACAAAAGGACCAGCACAATGGAAAAAGCGTTACAAAAAAAAAAAAAAAGGAAAGTGCTCACCCACCTCTGAAGCTCTAAGCTTGCAGAGAAAACTCCACAAGGGATGGATCTCCAACCAGAGATCCTTACACACTGCCAGTCAGCCCTTAAATGGGGTCTAAGAGAGGTGCAGCCAGGCTCCACCCCTTCTGGTCTCACAGCTGAATTGCCTTCACCTGTGCTCCCAGGGCTGACCGGGTCCTTTCCCCAGGTGCTCAATCAGTGGTTCAGGCCATGACTCAACAGTTACCATACAGAGAGTCAGAAATTAACCAATTTACATGAATTCAATTTTGCTTGAAAAGGGCAGGATTAAGAAAAGTGAAACATACTGGAGAACTTCAAGGGAACTCAGAGAGGATTCAAGGGGTGATAAAGGAGATCACAGAGGAGAGCAGTTTGTATTTTAATTCAATGATCTACTTCAATCCCTCCAAATAACTGCTTGCTTTAGACAAACTGTAATCAAATCAGGTCTTTGTCAACCAGTTGCTAGACTGCTAGTTGTTAAGACAAACCACTCTTAGAATCATTTCAATCCTTTCCAGCCCTCCCAAAGATCCACTGCTGGCAGACACCACAAGCTACGATTTGCCTTGTTCCCCATCTTATTCACATACGTTCTCCAATCTCTAATTCCTATACTGATTCCAGAATTTGATATTACTCTCTATGGAAGTATTTTTAAGGAGTTTTAAATTCTCAGTATTACCGTGAATTTGGAGATGAAGTGGAATGAACTGGTATGTATCCACAGATTAGTTTCCTACCATTTTTCAAGGAATAGAATTCTTAAAGGCAGGGATGCTACAAAGAGTTTATGAACTCTTAGATCTTTATTCCAGGGGAAAAAAAAAAAAAAGAAAGTTTAAACACTGACAAGACAATGACAAAGGGACACGACTCATAAAAAACAGCCAATTCATAGAATCCTTTTCTATTTGTCACCTTCTCTAGCATCTCTGTAAGATTTAAACTGGCGATTGCATTTAACGTAAATCGGTAGTTGCATGAATGTCAGTGTTTTATGGGCTGGTTCAGCCCAGTTCTGTGACTAAATAGGGTGGAAGGACCCACGGACCCATTCCCAGGAAAGGGGAAATGGGGAAAAAGGGGAAAGGGTAGAGAGGTGGGCCTAAACACAAAACAGTGGCAATGAGTTAAAGGAGAAAACTATACACTGTATACACTACATTAAATAAAATAATGTATAAGCCAAGACATTTAGGAGAAAGCAAAAGGTAGCTGATCTGATTTCCCTACCCCATGAAAATTTCCTTTTTTCCTTTTATTAGACTTTTGCCCAGGACTAACCTACCCAGCAAGGCAACAGCTTTCTTGTCATGGGGCACCTTTTTCTTCTCACGGTTCTGGGTCCTCTTGGGTGACTGCAGTGAGTCTGCCAACTGCAGCTCAGGTTTGATGATCCTACTGTTATTTACTGTCCGTAACTGCCTAATTGGCACGTGCTGCTTCAGTCAGCATTCAAATGTTCTGATTAGCATTCACAATAGCCTCAGAAAAGAGAGAGCAAGTGTCTGCTGTGCCTTTTTTAGATATCTCCTGTTTCATATACAGCTTTTATCCTCAGAAAAACGTGCGATGTCTGACCTTGATAAGTCTGGAAAATTTTGCCTGGGCATGCTGCCAGACATTTTGTTCAATATCTAAATTTTTCTCTCTCTTGATCTTCTTGTTGTATTTTTGTCCCCTTCCGGCTTCTTGGCCTTTTTTTTTTTTTTTTTTTTTTTCCGTAGCTACTTCAGGTATCATTATGCTTATGCAGAGACATTGAAACTAAAGATCTTTTCAGCCGTACTTTTTAAATAATGATCCTAGCAATATCAGAAAAGCAGTAAGAAAATTTCTACAAACACATAGGAAAAGAAACATAAATACTCCCCTAGAAAAGCAGAGAAGGCATTTCAAAAGCATCTAAGTAATTTAGAAACTAGAAGTTCATTGACTTTTGATCAGGAAACTATTGCACAGTTGTGGACTAATAGACTACGATGATAATATTTTACACCTACGGTTTAAAAAGTACCTGCACATCATCACACATTTTGTGCATCATCACCTTTGACTGTTAGTGTATATCTTTTTCAGTACATTAAACAAAAAATTCTGCACAGTACAGAAAGATATAAATGCTCTTTCTGATCCTTTGCTATTGTCCCTTGAGAAATAGGATAGTTTAGTGAGAAGATTAAGTGTATTTGTTACAGCTACATGTTTTCTTCTACAACACATAAACACATTTCTAATTCATATCATAGGATCATAGGATGGTTGAAAAGGACCTTAAAAACCATCTAGTTCCAGCCCCATTGCCATGGGTAGGGATTCTTCCAACTTGACCCAGCCTGCTTTGAGCTTTTCAAAGAAAATAACCTCTCTAGGCAATATGTACAAGTGCTTCACCACCCTCAGAGACACACATTTTGTTTCTCTTTCCCAGTCTCACTGCCAACCTGCTCTCACTATTCTCAATAAAAATAAAAAAAAAATCATAAAAATAAAAAATCTGTCAAAAAAGATCAGAATGTTTATTTTGTTGTATTCCACATTTCAATTCACAGATAGAAAGAAAGAGTTTGATTCAACGCTAAAGTCATAGACAGATCTTCCACTTCTATCTTTTAGGTAGGATTTTAAAGATTAATAATAAAAACTTGTCACTGTTCTAAACTTTTTAACTTCTTGTATCTCAAATGGTGTTATAAATAGTTGGTTTATAGGTATGGTAGCTGCACAGGAGGTACAGTGGCAGAAATTGTTCCTGTGATGTCATCGTCAGGAGTTGTTTTCCTCAAAAACAGCTGATGAGGACTAATCCCCTTTTTGGAAACTGCTATAGAGCCTGTATGTTGAATTTCAGCCCAAGTGCAATACAAAATATGTTTGTTTATATTGCAGCCAAAATTTATCACAATTAGGTTTATTAATGAGGTCCACGGGATGCGTATTTCTGCTGTGAAATTTAATAGGTTTTGAGTCTTTTCCCCCTACAATTCCTCAATCACTTCCTGTGAAACGTAAGAACTTCTTTATTTGCATTGCATATAATCTTCTTTTAGTAGAGACTTTGGTACAAGTATTCAAAAAGAGAGTTATTCAGAGTTACTTTTCAGAAAAACAGATCTGAAGGATACACATCACCATTTTTAGATTTATATGCAAAGTGGATACAGTTTTCTTATACCTATTATTCTGCAGATTAAATCAGACTGAGCATTCTTGCCACAGTTTGCACGTGTGTTGCTGCAATAAGAGTAGAATAATGTCCCACATTTCCAAGAGGGATCCTCAGTCTTTTCCATATTATTGCACTATAGGTAACCACTTGACAGTTATGCCCTCTCAGTCAGAAGGCCTGGCTTAAAGAATTTAATAGTTATAATTAATAAAATAAGACTGATGTAAATAAAGACATAAATGCTAAGAGTACAGAGAACTTTCAGTTTTTCAGATCAAGGGCATTCAGCACCTTTGAGGAATTTGTACGAAAAGAACACCCTGCACTTTTAGTGAGGCACTGATGTAAGGTCTCATCTTTCCTTCATCAAATAGCGAGCATTTGGCTGTGTTTTTACTGGATCAGATCCATGTTATTGTATTTATAAAATAATGCATACCACATTATGGGTACACCCTACACAAATGCGAAATCAAGGCACATTTGTATTTCAATTGATAAAACCTACAGTTTAGCTTTAAACATGACGAAGGTGAAAAGAAGTGACGGTGCTTACACTTGACATAAAATATGTCATCATGACAAGATAAACCACTTACTACTTCTGAAATTGAGAAGAGCTCTCTCTACTGTTTTGCAGCCTGTTATCTTTGGGAACCTTCCTTGGCTTTATAATATGTTCCTTCTATTTACCAAACTTACTGAATACTTTTGCTTTCATCCTCATTTATATAACGTGATTACGTGTATCTTAGACTGTTAAGTCCTGGCTTATTTTATTCCTAGGAGTTCTGCTAAACATCAAAAAGCTAAACTACTGCTAATTTTCTGCAGTAGTGACCCAGGAGACACATGAAGTACAAGAAAAAAAAAAGGACACTGTAGCAAATCAGAACTTTGAAATTTGAGGCACTGGGAAATAATAGCTGTCACCAGCTTGCCAACACTTTTGTATTGATGTGCTGAAGGTAACATTTTATGAATCTCTGAGCCTGCCAAAAGACAGACAGTATTTGAAGGAAAGCTGGAGGAAAAAAATAAAAAGAGATTGAGGCAGACAGACAGACAGAACCTTGGAAGCCTAGACAGAAAATGATTTTCTAATTTCTCTTCAGGACTGTGGATTATCTAGGCAATTGCATTAGGAAAAATGCCAACCAACTACTGAAGATCTGTGTAGACAGGACTAAAAGACTTTAATCCTTAAAGGAAAAGACAGTGAAAAAACACTGCATCAGGTCCTAGCTCAAAGAAATGACCAATCCCACCTAGAGAGAAACAAAAGGCTATCCAAGCTAATCTTGTATGCTCTCTGAAGACAGGATGTGCACTTCACCCAAACTAGATCCTCTCAGATCCCTAGGAGAAACTGTAACTTTTCAAGCTTTATACACAGTTATTAAATTACATGCAAGGTGAAGAGAAGATTTGCTTTTTAAAAAAAGGAGGATGTCTGCCTGAAGCTATAGCAAATTAATATTGTTGACCTTGGCCCTGACTCTGCTCCTGTTTAAGTTAACAGAAATACTCCTATTGATTCCACTGAGACCTGGATCAAGCCTCTTGCTGAGGCAAAATTGAAAACTGTAGGTTAGAAAAATTTCAGGCAGCACTAGGATTGCTGACATAAAACAGGACATTCTAATATCAAAGAATTGGTGTCTCCAGGTTGTTTTCTTTATTAACTTTATTTTTATTTTATTAACTTATTTTCTTTATTAAACCTTGTTTATGCATCCAAAAAGACACTGGAATCTTGGTTAACTGTGATAAGACATTTTATAATTATTTTTAGATGCAAATTAAATCTGTGACTTCGTGTACACAATAATGTATACATGGAGCATTTGATAGCCCTGTGCAGATTAGGAAGATTCACCTACTCCGATAACATGGGACAACCTCTTAGGACTACATCTATAAAGTGACTATTCTAGTTTAACTGCCTATGAGAAATTGCTTTACTATTCTAGTGAACTTCAAAGGTATAGGCTGTACCGCTACATTACTAAACCGTTCATTTGAACTGTGGAAGGCTTACCTTAAGCTACTGTACATGGGAGCAGAGTCACACTATTGTATCACCATTTTACAGGACTGTAATTTTTCTACACTAATTTTCCAAACTAACATTTATCCCATACAGCTTTTTATAGTAACATAAATAATACATTCACTGCATGTTTACAACTTTTGCTCAAGGATTTCAAAATGTTATATTTGGTATTTAATGTTAACTCACATTTCCTGCTAAAACCTAGGTGACTGCATTCAATAACCTAAATCCTGTAAAGAGCTTTCTGCTCAGTGTGCACTCAAACGATTGAGAAGCAGCATCCACAATACTTTTTTAATCTCAGGAATTATAGAGTGTAAAAGTTAATTTCTGTTCACCATCTGAGTGGAGGAAATGACCTGTTGTATGGCAAAAATATATTATCTATCATACAAGGGGAGAAAAAGCACTAGATACTGCACGTTCTTGACAGAGCTGGTTCCTGAAGTTGGCTATCTTTGATTATCCAGTAACGCAGAGCACAAAGTATAGCTATGATTGTGCATTTCCAGACAGAACAAAACAATTTCTTATTCATAATTTTCACTAGCTTTGATTGCCTATCTTCAGAGTGTTTGGCTTATAATTTTACGTAGATCGTTTCAATGGCTTACATTAATAAAAATCTTTACAAGGTGGAAGCAAATTCTAAGGAATGCATACTTCAGAGAAAACAAAACAATTCTTTATTTCAAAGTAAGCAGGATTTATTTCTACCGATAACGTTTTGTTATGTAGTGTTACTGATGCTAGTAACTATATAGTTGAATTAATAAAATACTATTAAGATTCAACACAAGAATAACCACTGGGCTTTGTCACTAGCATAAGCAAGAACTGTAATCCAGTGAAGATTATTTACATTATTTATTACATTTACTCTGGGACTCACCAAGAGTAACTCTAGTTCCTCCTCATAACACAAAAGAATGAGGAATATCTTCAAAAGTACAGAGATGCAGGGGCGTCAGCCCTTCTCCACATCAAAGTACCGACAACAGGTAAGGGACAGTGACTGGAGTAATGAGATTGGGTTTTATCAAAAGAGAGAGAGAGAAGGAAATAATAATAAAAGAATAAAAGCATGATGTGACATACACAAAAACATTTTGTTATGCAAAAAGAAAAAAGTTATATACGTGATTAGCATTATTATTAGTTTATGATTTAAAATGAATGTGTAGCAGCTGAGAAGATATCATCGCTAAAAGCTAGTTCTTGGAAGCTAGTAAATGCAGAGTTACAGCCAAAAGATCAATGTTAATTTTGTCCCACCTGCTTTATACATTAAAATATGTCATATGACTTTAGTAATTTTACATTTCTTGATTTATTCAGGTTATATGGAAAATTCTAACTAGAATTTCTCACAGTCTGACACACATGCATACAAAATGAATGCAACGCACTCTACTTTTGGCTTAAAGTTTCAGTCTTGCTGAGATCTAATAAAGAAGTCCAGTTTGAAGGAATTTGACTTAATAACATTAGTTCTGTCTATGTTTGACATTAGCTGGTGGAAACTTAACACTGGCTGACCCTGACAATATTAACATATTTTGGGTTGTTTTGAATGCCTTCATTCTGGACGAGCCTTTAACAGAAAAAATGGCTACTGGTTTAGATGGGATAAGTGAACACGAGAGCAAAGAAGTAACGGGAACTTGATTCCCTTCAGATTTATGCTCTTTTGTAACTCCAGCACTGTGGCAACTCTGTCCCCCATTTCCCATAGTACCGATTGTAAACAAGAAGTCATGCAGCCTGAAGCTATGCTGCCAGCTGACCGATGGTTATCTGCCTGCTGCAAGGTGAGTGAACTTTTACCAGGCAGAGCACATGATGTCTAAGCTACCCTTGTGCTTTCCTTTATGAGCACTGATCTGAATCTTTTTCCTTTTCCCCAGTAGCTGATTCTCATAGGATTTGAAGGTGATTATCCTTGTCCTACTCTGCTTCAGCTAGCTGAAGGTGACCAACAGCTAAGAAGTTGGTGGAGAAAACAAGGGAGCTCATGCATGCCATACAGGATCCAAATATGAAAACTGGAGATGGAAAATAAAGCTTATAAATACCCTATAGATTTTTTGTGTGCTTCTTATGGTATTTTAAATGTATAGCATAATACACTGCACTTATATGAGAACTAAATGTTCAAAAGTACTGTATCACCCTGTGTAAACTATGGGATTTCACCTACCAGAAGAAAGTAAGAAAAAAACCCACAAACATTAGTTGTTCATTAGTCATCGGTGAGTCAGAAGTCATCCTCTTTAGCCTACACGACACTCAAACAACAAGATATTTGAAGCACTCAGGGCTTCATTATTTTGTAACTTTTAAACGGATTCTGAAGGTCATGACTTAAACAGAGGGAGCTGTATTTTCTATTCTGGTCTGGCTTTAATTTGGACAATCTTTCCTATTAAATATAGCTATTTATGACATTTGTTAAAAGCCTATGCTGCTAATTTAGCTAAAAAAAAATCTAATGGAGTTACATTGGAAGTTTTCCATAAAATTAATGTTCCAGACTTAATGGATGTCTAAGGTATCATTATTAACGGGAATATTCCATAAACTAAAATTCAGAGCCTTTGAGTTGGTGATCTGATACTGTTAGATCGGAACTTATTGAAAACTGGAAGTGAGCCAAAGTACCCAGGAATTCAATTTAAACACCTTATGGAGGTTAATGCTCTTACAGTATTTACTCTAATTAGTGTTTTATTAAATGCTCAATTTCACCCGCATACTTGGGCAAGAAAAGTAGCCAGTCTGTGGGTAAAGCAAGCCTGACAGAGGTAAGATCACTTTCTACATCTGTCAAAAAATGCTAGTCTTCTCGACAATTTCTAGGATTATATTGTCTTTGAATACATAATCACATCATTGAGAAAGCCACGTGATTATGTCATAGACTGTATCATGACCCTCTAGATTCAAGCCTTAAACATACAAATTGCTTCTGGGTGTATTCAGAGTGTCCTTGGAGCACTCTCTAGTTTTCCAACATGCCAACAGCAGACTGACTCAGATAAAGAATTGCCCATCAGAACCCCTTGCACCCAAGTACACCCCTGGGTGCCTACTTTGGGTATGTAGCATGCTGCAGGCTTAGCCATGTGGCCTGCAGGCTGCTCATGAGCCTTTGTGCAGACAGCAGATACCACCATCCAGACCTCTTTCCCAGGTGTACTGTAAAGTGCTTGGGCTGCCCTAAATGGAGATCTGAAAGTCAAGCAGGTTCAATAAGTGATCCTCTGACAAGCTCATGCTGCATCTTCCTGCCACTTAAGTCAGATCTTATTTAGGTCTCCATTAGTCAAAAAGGATAGGAAACCTCTAGAAGTCTACATTATCTTTTTAGTTTGGATCAGGATTTTGATTTTGAAGCCAGTCTCACACACTGCACTTTGCTTCTCATTTCATCATGGCTTCAGGAGCACAAACTAGATTCTGTTTGGGTGGCACTCAAAGTTCTTCTACTGCGTTCCAATTCCAAACAGGCATTCAAACAATTAGAATTGGTCTGAAGCAAAAACATTTGAATAATGTGGATGTCATTCCTCAGCATAAACTGTTTTGCTCAACAGATTCACTCACATTGGACTATATTGCTTAATAATGTATACATGAACCATAACTCTCATAGACCAAGGCGTGTCAAAAAACCCCCACAAAATGTATTCTCTTTATAAATTAGGATGAAAAATAAATTGTTGAGCTACAACAATTAGAAATTCTATAATTGTAATATATGTGGGATGAGTGTATTTACCATACTCTTTGTACCATCATGTATGACCTGTGTGCAAGAAGTAAACTCCATAAATGCTTAACCTTCTATTTACCTGTTAGCTTCACAGGTAAGCTTCATAACATTTAAGCTTGTTTTAATGCAAAATAATCACACAGCATTTCTAGGTTTTTCTTTACCTAATTTGAGGAAATTCACTCTAGGTTGCATCTGCTAGTACGCTGTAAAGATTCTGACGCAGATAAGAACCAAAGTCAAATTTTCTCCACAGAAAAGTATCAACAGTTTATATTCTCTTATCACTACAGATATTTAAAAAAAAGAAAACAGCCTCTCATAGAAAGAACATTCTCAGCTACCAAGCGGCACCTAGCAAAAGCCACTAACATAGAGAGCTGCCAGTGTGCTGTTCTATCATCTACCATTACAGGCAGCTGAATCCAATAACCACTTTTAGCAGACCTTTGTCAACAGGGAGAGAGATTTATTTACTTTTTGTTTTGCTTGATTCTTTTATCATATCCTTTTTATTACAGATACAGAAGAATATGTAGATTAGGGTACACATACTATACATATATAATTCACAAATTAGTAAGGTGGAAGTAATATCTCTAAATATTCCTTTTCAATTCTAGTGCAGAGAACAAAGGCTCATACAAGTTACAGACCTCACTATTATCAAAGTTTAAATAACTGAGACTTTTGGAAGAGCCTTTCTTTTCTGACAATGAAATCACCATGGAGCTAATTTGAAGGCACGTTTAAATATACATGTCTGGTACCTTGAAGTAAACTATTGAGTGGCTTTCTAATACTCCTGCTATTCCTTAGTAATTGCCAATGATGAAAGAAATGACAAAGTATAAACCCCCTAATATTTACAATAGTATACTTAAACAGAGGAATATGTACACAGGAAATAACACTGAATAGTTAATGCAGTCAAGACAAAGTTCACACATTATCTTATCCCCTGGAAAGTCATTCATCTGCTAGAATCTGCATATAGTCTGGATTTAATTCTTTTCCCTATAAATAACTTTCTGTAGTGCTGATCAAAACATTGTGCTGAATTCCTTACACCCAGTGAATTAAGGCTGTGCCTATTGGAGAGGAATCGGAATGACTAATTCCTCATAGTTATTAAATGAGTGAATATTTACTGATATAAGGTTGCATAAATATTTGGATACTGATGTGACATTACAGCGAAGAGATCAGGAGGGGAGAAAAAAAAGGGAATCGGGACATACACATTCAGCTCTTTGTGACTGTGCGCACCACTCTTCTCAACCAAATGTGGTTGCTGATCTTCTTTGGTAATGTGTTAGCTGAGAATAGCAAAGCTGCAGCAGAACTGTGTACAGCATGTTTTCAGCTGGTTTGCTTATGCTGAGCTCCATATTGCTAAGATATTCCGAGGACCACAGAAGAGGGAAGCAGAAGCAGAAGTGGCCAAAAGAACTACACAATTTCAGGACAGAAGCCATGTTCTTTCATCCCTACTAGCTCTATTAATAAAAGCATGCAACATTTACCATGTAAGCAGTACTTTCAGTGTTGCTTTTTGTTTGCTAAACAGCTCAAGAATTTGACTGGAGCATCATGTACAGTTTCCCGGTAAGGTCTATCTGGCTGCAAGGGGGAGTGGCAACCAAATCTCCAACATGGTTCCAGTAGCAGGTGCTATTACATTAATTCCTTAAGTAAAGGAAGGCTTTGAAGATATTTGCTCAGCTCAATATTTAAAAACACTCTGATGTCTGGATTTTAATCCTTGTGTTCAATGAGCCACTCACAAGATAGAAAGGCGCCTTTAAGCCACTGCACATGATCTTCTGGCTATAAATAAAAGTAGTATTTCTGACTGCTCTTTGCCAGCATACAGAAATAGAGCTTACTGCATTTAAGACACAAGATACAATGTACAGCAGACAATTGTCACATCAAGGCCTTTAATTGTAATGAGAACTGTCCATGCTTTAAATACCTCAACATTTATGGACCAAAGCAGCAGACTTTGCTTAAGCAAGTCTGCAGTGCTGTCTTCTAGACACTGGCTGAGAGCCAGTGCTCTTACAGCAGACAGTAGTAATGCAGTGTAATTCCACCTATTGACCTAGACTGGAAGATCCAGATCAAACTTCAATAGACTAGTTACATAGCTACTCCCCAGTGAAAATGGAGTTTTATAGAAAACTCTTCTCAGACTGAAGAAATAGAATAATACGCTTGCCATGCTTCTTCAGCCAGGATAAAGAGACCAAAACAGACCAGAATCGTTCAGATCAGAGGCCCTCTAGAAGGGTTTGAAGCAAACATGAGGCTCATAAATAACCCCTAATTGAATTAATGGTAATATGGTATCTAGCTGTGGTTTAACCTCTGCATCCCATTAATGCCCAAGGACTTGTGGGAGTTAAGTTTGTCCAAATGATTTCTAATGCAAGCCTCTTCCACCCAGAAAAGGTCTTCCTTTTTCTGGACTTCCTTCCTGGTGTCCTGGGACTGGAGTGCCAGAGAGCCAATCTCAAGTGAACACTAAAGCAAAGAGGGCTTTCAACTCTGCCTTCCCTGAATCTTTTGTCACCAGGACCCCTACCCCATTCAGTAGCAGGTTCACATTTTTGCTAGTCTTCTTTTTGCTCCTGGTACATTTGAAGAAGCTGTTCTTGTGGTCCTTTACACTCCTTACTATATAAAATTCCAAACAGGCCTTAGCCTTTCTTTTTGCATCCCTATATACTCTGACAGTATTTCTATGTGTCTCCAAAGTGGCCAGTCTCCTTTTTCACATTCTGTACACTTCTTTTTTCTGTCCAAGTTTTCCCATGATCTTGCTCGTCCATGCAGACCTCCTGCCTTCTTTGCTAGACTTCTTACAAGTTCAAACACAGTGTTTGCACAGTATTATTGCTGAGCATGATGCCACACAGCATGGGGTACCCTTTGGCAAGTCTGGGTCAGTTGTGCTGGCTGTATCCCTTCCCAGCTCCTTGGGCACCCCAGCCCCTAACTGGTAGTGCAGCACAAGAAGCTGAAAATCCTCTAGCTCTGTGTGCACTGCTCTGCAACAACCAAAACATTTGTGTATTATCATCACTATTTTCAACCCAAATCCAAAACACAGAATCATATGAGAGCCTCTATGAAGAAAGTAAACTATCCTAGCCAAAACCATGACATATCTTTATGTACCATCCTTCCAGGAAAAATACAGGAATGTAATTGAAAGGCTGAGCAATTGTTGCATTTTTCAGAATAGCACAAGAAAGGCAAATAGTGTGGCAGCAGTGTAACTAGAGTGAGTCTTAATAGGATGCTGTCTATTCCATGACACTGTAAGACTAGCAGCCTACAGTCCAACTGTCTGTTTCTCGAGTAGATGTTTAAAACATTCAGCTCTCTAAGCCACATGAAAATTCCTGCCCTGCTGGTGGCCTTCTTGTAGGTTTTGTTGTTAGCAGGAGTGATTTGGCCCCAGGCAAGGAATTTTAAAGCAACCCTTGTAAGCTGCATGCCAGAGAACAGCAGAGACTGAAAAATCTTCTTCCAAATAGACAAAATATATTTAATCCTGTAATAGCTAGCATGAGGTGTTTGGCAGACATCCCAGAGTGAAGGGCAGAGCTGATCAATATTAAATATTCACAAGCAAGTAGAGCAAACCAACAAGAAAAACAGAGGAGGTAGCCACTATGTTGAGAGAAGAGGAAATATTGAAGCTAAGGAAAGCCTCAGAAGTTATTATTTAGAAACACAGATCTGCTTTGTTGGTTAAATGTGGAATTCTTCCTTTTGTATACTTTTCAGTAGTTGAACATGATAAGAGCATATTTCTACCTGTCTTACAAGACCTCTCTAGAATATAGCTTCTGCCAGAGCTCTTCAAATTCTGAAGCTGAAATAGGATGTTCTAGTAAGAAAACAGCACTGACGGTATTTTTTTAATAATGTTAGCTTGTAGATTGTCATTTATAACCTTTGTGGAAAACAGACGAAGAAAAAACAGCAACCTGCCTCACCAAACTTAAAAAAAGAGAAGGAAAGTTGATTAATGAAAGAAAAACATTCCTCACCAAGTTAATGTATCCTAAGAATACATAGCTCTTCAACTGCTCTTCCAAGAATTCTTTTCACTCAGTTTCAGAAAAGGATCAGTTCTTAATTCATTCACACAAGGGCACAGCATGGCCTGTGTTGTTCTAAACCACCAGGACTGTTTAAGATATACATCATGATTAAGTTCACCTGTCCTTGAACTTAATTCTCCATTCCATAGGCTTTTGAGTCTTTCATTCAAGAAAGTTCATTTGAGATGGTTCCTAGGTCATAATAAATAACAATTGCTTCGACATACAACTGTTTAGACTCCACTGCTATGCACAAGAGCTAAAAAGACAATGAATGAATATGCATATTATAACAGATGCTATAGAGTTGGCTTATAAATCTCTACAGCATTCCTCCTATTCAGTCGACTTTCTATGTGTCATATTTATTTGTTCTTACTTTAAACCAAAATCTGAGTTTTTTCTACATTCTTCAGATCCCTCTGTTTTTGTACCCTAAATGCCAGACTTGCAGATTTCAGATCCATACTCTGGATACAAAAGACAGAACGTTAAATTAATACTTCAAAATGTTAGCTAAACACATTTCCTTTCAAACACCCTCAGTTAATGCTGTTTCTATTGTACTCTTCCTGATTAAAATATACTCTTTTTCTCTTGAACTTTTCAAAGTGATCAGAAGAGTCTGGGAAATTTGAAGCACCCATCAGGACAAAAAGGAGAGGCAAGCCTGCAGACAACAGTACCTGACAATGTCCATTCAAGCCAATGTCATTCTTGATAGAAATGAGGAAGCAAGGGCTGGAGGACATTCAGGAGCTGTTGTCTGAGAGATGGGGCATTTGCTCTTACCACATGGCATGGAGCTGTTCAGCATGTTACAAAGGGAAGAAATATGATCACCTCCAACTGCTGGTACAAAGAATAATCATACCGTTTTCTCTTCATTATTATTTTCCTCACGGTCTGAGAGTGAGAGTCTTTTTACATAATACCTTTGATCTTCTTGCTCACATTTAACTAGTGAATGGAACCAAATTAGAGAGTGTGACCCAGCCTGTGACAGCTTGGGTGTGTAGCTACTTATTGTGAAAATTATCTTGTTTCTATCTACATCACTTGAAATTAATTCCACTCCAGAGGGTATGAGATTCTGTCCCTTATCACAAAACTCTTATGTTAAGGTGAGATTTAGTAGAAACCTTAAAAGACTCCTGCCATCTACTATGAAGGTCATTTTATATGAGAGAAGGCTTCTGTTGTATCTAGTAATAAGTAAAAGATATTTCTCTAGCTTCCCGCAGTGTTTTCTATCTATACTTAATTCTGTTCCAGTAGAAAAGAATTATAAAACCAATCAATAAACAAATCACAGAGGAACATGGGGAGACAAGTGAATGTAAATTCATAGCTGTTATGTAACTCCAAAGAAGAAAATTCAAAGAAACTAGGCAGCATCAAAATCATTTGTTGCTGTGAGTTTTGGTGAGTGATAGCTCTGGGAATAAAGTTCCAGCAAGATTTGTCAGTTAGTCAAAATGAATGTTTGTAATTATGAAATAAAGTGAGTTTTAATTCAATTGACTCAAAATAGAAAACAGAACATAAATACAACTTGCATGGGAGAAATTGGAGACAGAAAACAAATCACGATTGTTTACAAAGTCTCCAAAGAGATCAGAGTGTGTTAGCATATGCTCATTTTCAAGACCTTTGGAGTGGCAAATTATTTTTATTGATGTTCCCCATAGAAATAATAGATGGGATGTTGGACGCTATAGTCAAAGACACTTCCTATCCCCATATTCATATTTACCTGAGTGGACAATATTCAGAGTTCAATATAATCTCAGTTATAGTGATGGCTGATGGAATAACTGTACAAACACCACATGAAATTCTACAGTTCAGTCCAAAGCAATAAATGCCACCTAGACCCATATTAAACAACATGAATATAATTCTGCTATTGAGAGCTCAACTACATGCTATTCTGTTAATGTAACAGTTACTTGGTTCACTCTGCTAGGGCCCATAACATTTAACTTAGTTAAGAAGTGCCACAGAATTAATAGATGAGCCATACGTGGCATTTGTAAAAGAAACTAAAAATGCTATGATCCCACTTCAGCAATCACAATAGCATGTTCTGTGGCACACGTAATACTCTGACTGCAGCTAGTACCCAAAATGGCCTGTTTACTCCAGACCATTCTCATGACATGCCTAGGTCACTACAGCTTCTGTCACCCTGGCATCAGTGCTGACAGTGTGTATTCTGCTACTAAGGATCACTTCAGAAGCCAAACATTCAGTTCCCTGTAAATAGCTCTTTATAAGTCTTTTTGAAGAAGTCAACAACAAACAGACTCTCTGTAAGCATAGGCAAAAAGCAAAAAAAAAACAAAAAACAACAAAAAAAAAAAAAAACAAAAAAAACAATAGTTCTACAAAGACAAGGCCCTGGGGCTTCCTAAGTATTTTACACAAGTGTTCTCTCAATGTGACTCAAAATGAATGTTTAAGAAGAATGAGCCCCTGGTGAGCATAGTTAGCTAGATTCAGGAACAAGAACCTGGAGAAACTATGGACAATTTACATACTGAGCTGCACAAAGCAACTGATAGGATGTCTTTCTACATAGGATGGTAAAAGCTTCAGTTAAAATCATGTACCAGTTCTTGGTCTCTTGGGATACTAATTGCTGGCAAGGGGCCAGATGTAGCTTGACTGCTCCTGTAAAGCCCATAAGAGGCCATCTATGTGGTTTTCTCAGAGTCTCTTCAGCTCTTGGGAACATTTTTAACAAGCTGTGCAGCTATACAATGGCTTAGGAAGCAGCCAAAAATTTAAGACCATGAAATACAGAAATTTGTGAATTTCTTCAGGAACAATAATAAGCAACACAACATCTTCAGAAGATTTAAGCTGTATAGCCCAGTTCTTCATTAGAACTTTACCCTTTGTTCTCAAATGTGAGAACATCTCACAGACTATCAAACCTCTGAATTCTGTGACAAACAGCAGGATCATGTATGCTCCAATAAGCCTCTTTTCCCTACTCTATCTTCATTAATGTCAAGCATTGGAAATAGCATCTAAAAGTTGTAAGGTCACAAGCAAAAAAAGTCACAGAATCAAAATCTCTAGGAAAAATGATTGCTTGATATAATGAATAAGAAAAGATTGCTACCTTGATCTCACAAAGAAGAAACTTGAGAGGTGAATTCCATTTATCTTCGTGTATGGACCTCTTTGTCAGGCCTTTTTCTCCCAGTAATGTTCTCCTGTGGCCTGGAACACTCTTGCAGAAAGCATTTTCTTACACACAGTAGTAGACTTCCTAGGAGCCTCTCTTCCACCAGCATTCATGGTATTCCATAGATTCTGTCCCCTGGAATGTACATAAAATGATTACAGTTTTCTTCCACTACTCTTCTGTGCTTCAACAAACCATCTTCTCTGCCTACCCATAGGCTCCTTCTTCCCCAAGCTGAAGGACAAGTTTCTTTCAGCTCCTGTGGGACCACCTACTGTAATCTCATTACCCACTGCCTTTGGAAAGCTATGCAGACCCCTGAAATGTTTCAAAGTTACCATTGCCAGCAACACAAGAGGATCTCCATGCATTTCTAGGAATAACTTCCTATCACAGAGACACATATTTTATAGTATCTCTACCTCCAAAGTCTTTAAAGAACAGTTCTAGCCCACTGAAAATCTAGATGGAATATTGTACAATAAAGTAATGCCTACTGCCAACTGATGTACCAGTGCGTTGGCTACTGAACCATCCTTTCTTTTTTAAATTCCCATTAAGAAAGTCATATGGTTTATCAGAAATCAAGTTGATTAAATTAGGTGAAATACATGGAATGTTTCTTTAGCGGTGATATCAGGAAAATATCATCTATATATTTTCTTTGGAAATGCATAACCTGTTATTTCTGAAACATATTGTACTGTTTGACTCAGTCACTGATAACTAATTATTTAATTGCCAACACAGGAAAACGTGCAGCATGTGCCAGCTATGCAGTAAATAGTCGCTGGTGATTGGTTTAAAAAAATAAAATAAAATAAAAAAAGCTCTGGCTCTGTCCCTTCCCCAGCTATCTACATTAAGTAAAGATGTAACTTTAATATGCTAAGGATGAGAGAGAGAATAAAAGCTGTGAAAGGGAAACAGACAGCACAGAGATTTATTAGTGTGGGTATATCACAAAGGTCATGTCAAGGTAGTTCTCAATCAAATCCTTATTTACCAAGGTGTAATAACTTTGCGTGAAAGCATACAGAATACCTAACTGTCATTCCAACATTCTGTACCTTGACCTTAAAGTCAGGAAAATATTGGTCTATTATACACAATTGCAGATGTTTTTCTCTTTTCTCTTTCTGATTATTTACAATTTCTCAATGATTTCCTTAATAATTTTGTATCACTGCTGCTTTTATTCTAAGTTTAATAGTGATGATCTCTTACTAGGTCTCCAAATCTCTGTTAGAGAAATGGTTGAGAGCAACAATTTCAGACTTTGAAGCAAGGTAGGAATGACCAAACACTGTCATAGATATTAGGAAATAAGGTCCTATGATCCTCCTGAAGACCTGAAATCTAGGGATCAAATAGCTTACGGATCAGTGCTACTGCTGAAAAGTTGCAATAGTTTAAATATATAGCTTTAAATGGGTGAAGTTCACTAATTGCAGTGTTTGTAAGAAAACAATCAAATGCATCATGCTTTTGTCCATCAGATTCCTAATCACAGCTTTTAACTTAAGATTACAAAGCAATAGAAATTCTGGGCCATTAGAAAGCACCATTTTGCCTTATTTAATGTCATTTGGCCAAACTTCCCTTCAAAATATGCAGTTGCATGTAATGTTTGAAAGGCAGGCAGGCTAACAGTGTCAGTTCACCGTGTCTTTAGCCATGCAGAGATTTCTGGTTTACTACATTTTCTAAATTTAATTCACCAAGAGGCCCAGCTTCCTGCCATCTGCTCCCATTCAGTGTATTACTGTCTAACTTTCACCATTCAAGAAAACAGTTTTATTAAGAAAAGCAGTGCTGAGTGTTCTTGCAAGTTATATATAATGTAGACTCATTGATTTAGTCGCATGTGATAGCTTTTCCAATTAAAATATTCTTCATAAAAAATATTTAATAATCCTTATTTTTCTTAAGCTTTCAGAATCTTTCCAATGTGCCTCATTGAGCATGGAGTAGTTAATAAGATTTTTCAGCTACTCGCAGTTTGTCATGCCCATACATATATCATATGAAAGCAATTTTATAAATTAAAAGTTGCACATCCACAAAATATAACACAAATAGTGTCAAATGTGCACTAAGTTCTAACTTTCAACATTCTGTAGTAGTACGAGACAACTGACACATTGTGCTATTGTAATAATATCACAAGCCAAAGTACCACAATAATATTAAGTTTTGGTGGGATACCTGACAGCACTGATTACATTAAAATATAAGAAAGGGGAAAAAGATGTGTGGATGAGAAGACCTTGATTCCCAGTACACTGGCAGATGATCTGTCAAAGTAGTACTACTGTTTTTTTTTACCCTACGTGTGCTTCAAATATAGTACTCAGCACATTGCCACCCATGCATCTATGTCTCACACTTTTAATACAAATCTCTTTACATTGTAATGCTCTCAAGAGCTATTTCAGAAATTCTTTCAAAACTTTGGGAAAATATTAACAGTAATGTTCTTCATTCTCAAGGCTCTATAATTGCAATTACATAACTTGGAGACTTTGCCAAGCAAAGTAAAAAATATTCTGCAAAATAACTGCAATATTACTAAACCATTTGTTTCTACACAGGGACTCTCAATGGTTTTGTGTGTCTAAGCACATGCTATGTGATTTCACACAGAAGATTCCTGTCTCTAAAAGACAAGGTCATCTCTAGGAAAAGAGGGAGGAAATGTATTAGCTAGACCTGCTCCTGTTGATGCTGCAGGCACTGCTCTTGTGCCTTCTATCTTCTTTCTCAGCTTACCTCCATGGAAGCCTACCAACACTCAGAATTTAGTCACGGGTATCATAGTATTAGGAACACATTAGGAAGTATTACTACTCGGAAAGGGTAGTCAGGCATTGGAACGCACTGCCCAGGGAGGTGGTGGAGTCACCGACCATGGGAGTGTTCAAGAAACGTTTGGATGTTGCGTTGAGGGGTATGATTTAGCTGGGAAGTATTGGTAATGGTTGGACTGGATGATCTTCTAGGTCTTTTCCAACCTCGATAATTCTGTGATTCTGTGATTCTGTATCTGATGTTTCCCTGTGTCAGATAATGTAATGAGAGCTTCAGCTTTTATTTCAGCCCAGCTGATTTACTAAGAAAAAGTTAAATAATTGCTTCAGTTCAATAGTTTTAAGTTACCTTTGTGATTTCTAATGGCTTAGTTCACAAGCTAACTTGCAATAATTGAGATTAACACCACTCATGTGACATGCAACTGTCTCTACACCAAGCCTTTCTAGAAAAGTTTGATCTGAGCAAGGAATTAGATATTTTCCATAGAGGAAGGAAAGAAATATCATCTGACCTTTCAGGAACTAAGTTTATACTAAAGATCTTCGTAAACTTGGCTATGTAATAGTTTTTCAAAAGCAGCCCAAAGATTAATAGCTTACAAAGTTCTTATGGAAAGAAACATTAATTTCCATAAATGTAATCATAATCTACAGACAAGTATTCAAAAGAATCACATCTTTACTGCACTATATATAAAAAAATAATAATAATAATAACAAATCCTAATCATTACATTATAATATGCAGCTAGAACTGGCTTTTCAACAGAAAATAGAGAAATTTATCTTTGTTCAGTTATTTTTATTTTAGCCATTCGATCCCATTCTAAGTGTTAACATGTATGCACTCTAACAGGAAACACCATGGATGTAAATTAATGAGTCAGTAACTTCCTTGTTCTAACCCTCCCCCTTTTAAGCTTTCTGCTTTCTTGCTCTTAGCACTTACATCAAGTTTAGTAAATATAATTACTCACGTTAATGCACTTGGAAACAGATACTAAAACACAGACCCAACTATGTCAGAAATAGGATTAAATACTAGGCTTCCTAAATTCAAATCAATGTCCCTAGTTCAGCAGGTCACATCAAGTTCCACTGCTTGCAAAATCACTTGAGCCAACGCTAACAAACTCATCTTACATCAACGTATTTAAACAGATAAGAGATCTCCATGCTTAGTGGCTCGTAAAAATAAGATATACTTATCTTGGATCCTAAATAAGGGAATGAACAATTCATTCTAAATAGCCAATTAAGTTTAAACTTCATAAATCTTCTTGAAAAAATAGGGTAGGTAATAAACAATTCTAAAAATGAGATGAGCAGATTAGGTCTTTAAAAGCATAATGTTCTGTAAACACAATATTAAAATAACCAAACACTCCCTTGGTTCCTTTGTAGAATAACTTTGCACGAGTTCAAGACAGAGTGGAACTCACATCTTCTATTGTTCTACAGACACTAGTATTCCTTGCACAGAAGATAAAAAGCTATAACATGTTAGGATTGGACCAAAAGATAGGACTAAGGCTCAATAAAAATAACAAAAAGACATTAATGCTTGAGAGAAAAAAAAAAGAGAACTCAGGAACTGAAATTATTTGAAAAAATACTCAAAGTTTCAATTATTTTCATGTGTTTAAATTTAGCCCACCTCTTGTGATAATTACATACTTTGCTCTTATCCCATTGTCATAGTTCTGGCCCAGTTCAGCCCAGTTCCACAAAAAGGGCAGAGGGACCCACAGACCCATGCCCCAGGAAAGGGGTAGAGGAGAAGGGGAAGCATAGGGAGATTGGCCTAAAAACAAAACAGCAGCAATGAGCTAAAGGAGAAAACTAATTTACCAAATATGATAGTGAAATGTGAGATAACACAATATAATTGGAATTGAAGCTAATAAATCAAATAAATGAGAGCGTTCGAGAACCGAAGGCCTTACTCTAATGCTGTAGGCAAGATGGCCAGCGAGCACACAGAACCAAGGCAGGCAAAAGAAAGATGGTCTTGTGACTCCCAGTCAGTTTTATCTTTCCCACCAACCAAAAAACAGAAACGGAATAGTGAAGTCTTCTGGGATCTGTATTTCACTATATTCTTCCAAGACCAGAGATGCAGCTTTACCTCTTTACCTCCAAGTGCACTGATGATGTTATGATGCAGAATACCGATAAGAAAATTCATAAAACCATGACATCTATTTATTTCAAAAATTTCAGACTTTGGGCAACTGAAGAGTTGGTATTTTTCACAAAGAAACATTGCCTAACAGCATTTTTACAAGATACTTTAATAACAAAAATCTAATTGTTATAAGAGTGTTGATCCCATTGAAGCAAGTGCAAGGCCAAGTGCAAGGACCTGTATCTGGGTCCAGGCAATCTCAGGCACAGATACAGGTTAGCTGGAGGGTGGCTTGAGAGCAGCCCCGAGGAGAAGGATTTTGGGGTGTTGGTTAATGAAAGACTCAATATAGTCCAGCAATGAGCAGTTGCCGCCCAGAAGGCCAACCATAGCCTTGGGTTGCATCAAGAGAAGAGTGACCAGCAGGTTGAGGGAAGTGATTCTGCTCCTCTACTCTGCCCTCATGAGACCCCACTTGGAGTATTGCATCCAGTTCTGGAGCTCCGAACACAAGAAGCAGCAGCACATGATGAGAATTATGCTGGCCAAAAGTACTGTATGTACCAATACATAGCCTAAAAGGAATTCATTTTCTTGTTTGTTATTTAGCCGGTTAGCAAGGGATAATCTACTAACATTTGGATTATTCATGAACTCTGGTGTGTCTGAAAGCCACTATATAATGCCATAAATAAAAAAGAAACAGCAATGAACAAATACCACACAAACAGGCAAAAACAACAAAAAACACATTCTCTTTGCTTTTCAACTGCATGGAGAAAGCGTTCGGCATAGGACCTCTTGACCTTTCCTTAGATGGACAAAATTAAAAGAAAACTTCTGGAAAATATACTTTAGGATGATGATACACAACTAATCTTTTATGACTTAGTACGTGACTGCATATAGGCTCAGAGTTATGATGAGTGATCTGCCTGTCTACTTTTCATTTCCAAGAAAACTGCAGTCATGTCACTCATTTACCAGCCCGTCTGAGTCAAATTATCTTGTGTTTGCTGCAAGGATCCACACAGGGGATAGTTTCCACAGAGCAGCTGAAGTGTGGTAGCTTTTGAAGAAAGTGACGTGTTTATAACCCAAAGGCTCAGTTAAGCAGGATTCAAATTCTTAGACCACTTCAGAACAGAAACAGCATTGAAAAAACAGTGAACTAGTAAAGAAAAGCCTGATTTTCTATAATTATTTCAAGACCACCACCACAGTCCTTTCTTAAGACCAAAGGCAAGCACAGAAAAAAAAAAGTCTTTATTCTCCTCCATTAACATTTTCCTCACTTATATTTATCACATAAAAAGAAACATTGTAGAACATACATTTCATCAAACCTTATGATACATTTCCTCAGTCTCAACCAGCATTTACGACATATAAAAGTAGTCGTCCCTTTTCAGAAATATAAGCCTAGTATCTGACTGAAGACAAGGACTATTTTGATCCCCCTAAATATTTTGAGGATGAAAGATGTCCCTTCAGCAAATGGAAGTATACAGCTGGTTACATTACTTAATTCATTATTTTAATCCATTATAGTGTTAGAAGTATGACTGAAGGGTTGTTGTTGTTTAAGTTGTTGTTGTCCTAAATAAATGAAAAATATGGACCTGAAAGGAGTTTTGGAAATCTCAGCATAAAAACAAAGAAAAAATAAATATTTTGGCTATTTGAATGCTAGAGTATACACCCAATCTAAGAGTAACATGATAAATAGATGTATCAATGGTATACTTTACACCTATCAATAACAAAACCCCTTGGAAATTCTGCCAATTTTTAGCAGCCAGCATCTGAGCTTATCAATCTTTCTGCTCACTGCTTCAAATTCAGACTGCTGATAAATTCTTGGAGATGGCTGCTTCATCCTGCACCTCTACTGTAATATAGGGCCCAAGCACTTCTTGCTTTATCTTATGCCCCCAAAGAAGAGTGAATGCAGATCTCCTGTTTCCCACTTTAAACTACATGATTTAGGCAGTGCCTTTGGAAAGGAAATACATATTCAAATAACACAAAAGAAAGAGACATGCAAAAGTAAAGGAGTAAATCTAAACTACTAGCTTGGATGTTTTCTTATGTATATAGAATACCTAAATCTAAACTTAAGTTTTCAAATAACAAATTTGCACTTAGTTGATCCATTGACTATAGAAAGCTCATAATTTAAGGGCGAACTAACAAGTTCTGAATTCCATAGTGAAATTTTTACTTAGTAGCCAGGAAGAGAAACAGATTTAACACAACTGTAAATCAGGATGACACATGCAATCATTGAATCCATTCCAAACCTCTCAGCCTTATCTTGGTTCTAGTTGTTCTTTGTACTCCTCGTTTTCTATGTAATATTTGCTCTCTAGTCTGCTCTTTCCTCCTCTATATTTTTTCCCTGCCTAATGCTCTGAATTGTAAAGTTGCAGCAACTTACTCAAGCTCTGAACAAAGTTCAAAATTATTATTTATCAAAATATTCTTCCAACACTTAAATAAGACACGCTAGTTTCCAGTACAATACTTTGCTCGATAAAACAAGTTTAGAAACTGGAAGTCCTTCCCAAGGTGAAGGAGCACCAGTTTGTAGGACAAATGCCATTATATGATCACACCATTTCTTTTAAAAAGACCTTTCCTATTACTCAACCCTTGTTGAGCAAACTCAGAAACATCTGCTTTCCTATGCAGATATGTCAAGCTAACTAAAAAAAGTCAGATTATTTTTGAGGTATCCTTTAGATGTTTTCATGGTATTAGAAGAATGTATGTACCTGATATTGTGGAAAAATCATAAATACTGTTCCAAAGATAAAGAATTTTAGTTTACCATACTTTAAAATACTGGGGGGGGGGGGGAGTGGGGTGGAGCAAGAGAATAAGGGAATGTGATTAATCTTATTTCATCACACCTTATAGATTCTAACCTGAGCATTTCTAATTTTTATGGTCTATGATTAACCAGATAAAATACATAAAATTAGGGGTGGAAATAAAGAAACATTCCTCAGGCTGAATTAATCTGTAATGATTCATACCCCCAGTGTAGCTCACACACATTAATCAAATTAGACTGATTTACATCAAATCAGAATGTGACCAGAGACTGAGATGGCGACTCTTTCTGAATCAGCAGATACATTTATAGAAGTGTAAAACATACACTTACGGAGAAAGTAATGGAAATTTCTTCTGGCTGAATGGGTCTCTCTATTAAAGTGAGTTTTTTTGAACATTAGTGTCATGTTTCCTTCTCACTGCAGGTTGTGCACTGATTATATGTTTCTTCCCAAATGTTGAATAAACTGCTAGAATTTGATCAGATGCTTGATGCCTGGTTTGCTTGTCCAGCAAAATGAGTTGAATATTATCAGCAAAGAATTCACTTTTGCTTTACATTTTCATTGCTTGAAGGTCCTTCAGCCAGAAAGCATGATTTGTTACCTATTTAGCTTTGATTTCTTTTCTTTGGGGTTGGACTGACATTTTTCCTGCCTGGCTGGAAAATGATGCACTGAGGCACAGTCCTAAAACCAGGAGATATGTGTATTATAGCAAAGCACTTAAGCACACAGCCAGCAAGAACATTCTGGGTGCAGAGTAAAGGCCTCAGTTGGAAATAGCTACAAGCAGACCTTACAAGATGATTTCTTTTTCTGCACAAGTTGATATTAAAAATTGTCCTCCTGGCAGTGTGTCAGAGGGCATGTTAGGATTATGTGTTCCCACAAGAAGCCTAAAGCCTGCTTCACAACAGTTTTATTTGGCAGAGGAGATTTGAAGTATTTTGTATATGATGGACATGGTCTGAGGATAAGACAAATGCTAACATTCAACTTAGTGCCTGACAGGCAATATGCTTTTTAAATAAATAAATAAATAAATAATATTCCAACATTCAGAAATTAAGTATGATTTTGTCAAGGACATAATGAATGATGCACAACACATGCATGTTTCCATATATATCCCCAGAGCCAGAAGGCAGTGCCAGGAGATTTATTGGTTTTTCATTTCTGGCTTTTCTACGAGTAGGGAAGATTAGGAGATGTGATTCACAAGTAAAGAAAACATAATTATACAGTAACTGAAATAAAGCCAAGAGTCAGTCCTAATGCAGCAAACTTTGTTATAACAAACATTGCTTATTATTTACCAAGAAAACCATATTTTGAGGACTACAATGATACAGAAAAGTGTCTAATTTGCTTCTTGAGAGAGAACATGCTGATGTGAGCCACCACTTCTCAGTTTTCCAGGAAAGCTTCCCCATCACAATAGCAAAGATGGAACATTAATGCTAGATTTCATTTTCTATGCCATATTAAGGAAAGACACAATGCTTTGCTAAAAGACTTAGCCTAGCTATATATATATGCAAATAATCAATGCTACTGCTTTACTTTCACTGGATATTCCTTTAGCTACATTGCATTTGTACCTTCAATAATACATGGAACTGAAATAGACAAGCTGTTCGCAGAGGTTACATTATCCATTTTAAGAAAGTAAAAGTAATAGCCAATTCAGGAAACACTATTTCGTACAAATGCTACTGAACAAATGAAATTACAACATGTTATCAGCTAAGGACAATTACTAAGTATTATGTGCAATTTACTGATGCCTTTGACCAGTCTGACATTACAAAGATTGAGTCAGTCAGAATTTATAGACAACAAGCAGAGTCAATGACAATTTGCCTCATTAAGTGGAAACGTTGGATCACTAAAGAAATATATTTAGTCATTTGTCTGTCAAATCTAGTTTTTAAAAAATGCCATGTACTGACTACTCCTCCTGAGTGGGCCTAGTGTTCATTACGGCTGCACTTCCTCCATGTGAAGCCACGATGATCTTAACATGCAGCACTCTACACACAGCCTCTTCTCTGAACTACATCACACCCTGCTACAGAAATGGACTGTAGTTCAGTGTTCAAAATGAAACACCCTAAGGTGCTTCCTTTATACCCACTGTGATGCACAGACCTGGCGAAGGAAGCATTCAGGGAGTCAGATGTTTCAGGTATAAAGAGGTCAGAGAAATGCCACCTTTTGAACATATACTGAATATATATATGGGAATATTTCATGAGACCCATTTTACATCAATATAAAGCTATTAAAATAATGTTGCTTTAAACACAGAGGTATTTAAAACAATTAAAAAAATTAGGATCGACTCCTCCAGTTCCTTTCATACATTCATAATGCCCTACAACCTAGTCTTTTTGGATATTGGCAGAGAACCATATGAGATCTAAAATTTCCTAACATTTCAGACAATGTTAGTTCAGTGCATGTTGTATGTTGGGAACCAGGATGAAGTAGGTACAGTTGGCATGAAAAACAAACAAATTAAAAAAAATAGCATCACCAGCTCTTGAAGTACTGTAAATCTATAAACAAGAGATGATAGGTACAATGTAGGGATTAAAAATAAAGACAGCTTCTGCAGAGTAATAAAAACAATGCTGTAGTTGCCCGTGCCATGTCCTACAGCATAACACCTCATTCAGTAAATTACCCTCTGAATTTTAGCTCCAGCTTATATTGAGAATAAGGAAACAGTACAACAAGTCTTACCTCCAAACATGCACAATCTCATTCACAAGTTTGTTGTTGCTGTATTTTTCCTTTGTAAGTAAGGTTTCATTTTCCTTCACAAATATAGTAGCTGATGTTTAAAGGCATATAAAACATGTAATTAATATAGGTATATATGTATGCATGGGTATATATAATTTATAAGTGTGCTTATATCAAATGAGCTGTAATAATCAAGTACATATCAGCACAGTGAGTGTTTTTCCAATAGTGAAATATCCTCTTATAGCAAACAATCAGTTTAGCAAAATGGATAATTTTAATTGACATGTTGCTTTAGAACAACTCTTTACCATCTGTTCCGCCCTCTAATTACAAATGCAACAAGAATATAATTCACAATTGCATCATTAAAAAGACATAAGGAATGTAATGTACATCTCTGCTTCATCTTAACATAGCATGCATCTGTTCTTCTTGTTTTGGAGATCAAATATTTATATATATGTATAAAAAATATATAAAATAATAATAACAATTAAAATAAATCCAAGGAAAACTTCATTCTTTTAATAGATAAAATTCTCCCCCTCCGCAATTTTTCCATAAAAGGCATTATTGGTATAAATGAGATTACTGAATATATGTGGAATGCATCTGAACGCAAGTGCCTGCCTGTCCCTTATCAGCTTGTCTTACATATATGCACTTAAAGGCAAACATAAATAATACCTCTACGTATCTGGCTCTATCAATAGACAACGTACTCTCAGACAGACACGAATCAAGAGCAAAGGAATCAGTAAACCTGAACTAGCTTTCACCTAGTCTAATAAAGTAAGGTGTTGGACGTCCTTAATTGATTCAAGAAAATGAAAGTTGAACAAAAACTCCTGATTTTCACAAGTATTTAAAACAAAACACTGATGGATGTTTCATTCTCACCCAAGATGCCTCAAATCCCACCAGGATCTTACTGCAAGTTCTTAAATGTCTTTTCTATCACATGCATAGATCTCGTAAGTCTTAGGTTCTCAAGACCCTAAATACGGTTCTTCAGCGAAAGACATAAATATAAATCATCAAGTTAAAAATACAACACCACCACTGTTATTTATGCAGCTTAGTTTTTACCACTAGTAAAGCACTACTGCACTTACATAGCAATCAGTTTGAAATTAGCTCAGGTATGTCCCTGTAACCTACTGTCACACCTTTTGATTGCAGGACAGGTACTTAGGAGTGTGGAGTACGTGCACCCTAAACACTTGGTTGAGTTTTAAAGATGCTCTCCATGACATTACATGACGTATTGGAACCTCCATTTTATAAATCACAGAACTAAGTAACAAAATACAATCCTTCCTTGAACTTAAAAGCTTTCTTGGAAAAACAGGTCATACAGTCTGAGCGTGGCAAAACATAAAGGTTCGTTCTAACTCCCCTTTTGTTTGAAGATGTTATGCTTTAAGGCTCATCATCAAATGTTTGTATTTAAAGACACTATACAAAATAATCACACAATGTATATTCTTAGTGTATCATATAGAAAAAGTTGAAAGATCAAGAACACAATACAGGGAATTCTAAAAATAATGTTGCTACAGCAACTCACCCACATAGCAAATACTGTACTTTTATTATGTTCTTTCCACAGCATAAATGGAAATTCAATAAGGGAGACTTTTAACAAAGAAAGTAGTAGCAGAGGAAACAGTCATCAAATACAAAGTCATCAAGTTACACCTGGGATAGGCCACCTAAACTACAGTTTTATTCTTAAAAGGGCACTGTGGAGTATTAGAAATTCCAAGATCAAATCGTTCAGTTTGAAGTTCTAGCAATGCTAGTTGATTTTTTCTCTTAAATGTCAGCCCTCAATAACCCACTGGAAGACAAAGTGACAAGCTGGTTCCTTACTTTTGATCTCTTTTAATCTCTTTTTCATTCCCTTACACAGCAGCAACCTCATGCAGCAGAGAATACCTTCAGTATCATCCTGTATTCTTTTGGGAACTTATCAGAAAAACACATCATTTCCTTTGGAGAAATTAAATATTAATTTTACTAAAGGGTAAGAATATGTCTCTATTCCTTTTAAGCATCAAGATGATCAGTCTTAAGCTTCTGCACCAATTTCTACAGCATTCTGGTTTTGTTCTTTAATGTTTTACTGATATTCTTATAGTAAGAAACAGGCTATATACTCATTTAATATCAATACTGAATTCATTAGCAGCCTAAAGGATCATTTTTAGCTATTCCTCTGCAGTGGGACTGGTATAGAGCATATGGAACTTTATAGAATGTTGGAACAGACATTTCTGATAACATTTTAAAAGGAACTGCAATACACAGTGTACAGATCTGGTCTGAAAATCCAGTCATCTAATGTAAAGCCAAAATCTTTTGAAATCCTAATCTCAGGTTCTTGGTACACAATCCTTCACAAAAAACGCAGTTTTTGTTCTTCTAGAAGAGATAGTTCTCGAACTTTTAACATGGTAGAAACAGCATACTTGTCTCCAAGAGGACAATGGATCCTAGCAGCTACAAGATCTATAGCTTTCTTCCACTCTGCAGTAATGAATACACAATTAACCTGTCCAAGGTCCATTCTCTTCCTGACAGGCTGAGTGGGGAAAACATGGAAAAGCTGTACATGGGTTACCCATACTGTAGTTTGAAATACTCAAATCCATCCCACTGTGCATATGTACTGACATGTCAGGTACCTCCTCAGCTTTCTATGGAACAGAATTCAATCTTAAAACAGGAATAAAACTTATTTAAAGACTGAGTTAATACAAGTGCAGTTCAGCTGTATATTTAAAACACCGGAATGTTTTCCAAGCTATAATAATTACCACTTGATTGACAAACTTAGGGAGACAAGAAAGGGCAAACAGCCACGCTCAACAACAACTTCTACCACTTTTCAGATCCCCTTGCGGAACTAAGCATTGCCAAAAGGAAGGAGATATTGCAGATCTATTGAGATCTAGGTCCATAGTTTTGCTCGTGACAGTAACTTAGAGTATGCAATTCCACATAGGCAAACAACAGAACATTTCTAGATGTTGCTGGTGAAATGCATTTCCTTGTAAACATTACATGTTAACATGTTTTATTTTGGTGTATTTGTGGAGAAGGGAAAAAAAAACAACAACAAAACACCACACCTCGATTAAACAAAAGATCGCAAAGTTTAGACTTTGCAGGAAAACCAAAACAGCAAAACAGCAGCAGGTGTTCCTCCTCACTTTGTGCTCTAGCCCAGTAAGATAAAGTACCATACTACATGAGAGAAAGTGTGAGTCATTAATATTGTAAATTTTCCTAATGTATCACAGCTACAGAAACACCTGTGCTAAACACAGTAACTTTGTGCTAATCCTCTGCGAGGATTTCAACAGCCCTCTGGTGTTTTCTTTCCTTACCAGCATGCTGGGGTGGTCGGTGTTTTTCTTTCTCCTTTGCACATGCTTCCAAGATGCCCATGTTTGCCTCAGCTGGGCTGGCTGCCCCCAGCCCAGCCAGAAGCAGGCAGGCCAGGCAGCTGGGGGCAGCCCTTAGCACCTGAAGGCTGAACTGCCCTTCACGGGCAGCACAAGGCCAACATGAGCACTTTGCTGCCTCAGCCGCACACAAGGACCAGGGCTATTGCGCTTGCACCTTTTTCTATCCCCCACATAATAAAAGATGTTAAGCCTGAAAGGGCAAGAGCCCTGTGTTTTAAAATGAACGCTTCTACATTACACGCAAAGCACTGTTCTCACACCGTACCTTGATAAAGACTGCAGAAGGAAAGCCACTGCATAGTGCCTCACACTGCTCAAAAGCACAAAGTGACTCTCGGAGTTAAAACAATGCAATAAATTTTAAAAACAGCAATCATGTTGGACTGACCTTCCCAAGGAAGGGCTACCGCAGGCCCTGCACTGGGACAATCCTGGTGCCCAGAACAACTTCACCCGGGTTCAGGCGTCTGGGAGTGCCTGCCAGGATCACTGCACTGCACCTGTGGGTTCCTCCAGCAGCTGCTCCCTGAGGGCAGGGGGGCGCTCTGGAGAAGGTTCCGGAACCTTCTCCAGAGCGCCCCCCTGGAGAACGCTTTTGGAGAACCCGGCCTCCCCAGCCCGTCTGGGGGTCAGTTTACCGATCCATTTGATAACAAGCACAGGCTGGGGTTGCTATTACTGAACATTCAAAGTTTATTCTCAGGATTTAAGGAAATTCCTAGCTCTTGTGAGGAGTAAACAGCTTTGAACTCAGAGGGCAGAGACCCTGCTCCTGGTCCACAGGCCTGGCTTGCACTACAGTTAGACCAGGACAGCTCCTTGCACTGCCACAGCCGTGGATCTTGGGCTGATAAACTGCTGGAAGTTAATCATCCTCATGGCATGGTGCATCACAGGGAGACACAGCAGGGATGGAGAAATTAAAAGGACACACAAATCAAGGACTGCAAAGCTGCTGTTTGTAAATAGATTACACGCAGCTAAACTGAGTTTATTGCACCGCTGACAGGGTTAGTGCTGAGACTGAGCTAGAGAGTCAAAACCAGATTTTATATTGCTAAAAAATTTCACAGTTTACACATTAGCTCTTTTCTAAAACCGGGTTTTCCATCGATAAAAGCAGTGGTTTATGTCTATAAAAAAATAAAGAAATAGATGTCTAGCATATCCATAATCAGTTACTCCTCTTTCTTAAGATGGTTTTATTTAGGCCCCAGGCATTGCTGCTCTTATTTCCCCACCTTCCAGCATTCATGCCAGCCCCACACTCTGAGCAGTGAGCCCCACAGTTTTATCCTAAGTACAATGGAGATACTAAGTTATACCTTTTGCCATTGATCTAAGGAGGAGGGAGGTTTGGAGAGCTCTCAGGCATAGAGATGCAATGCATAGGGCACAGATGTCCCCTTTATAGCTGTTAGCTATGTTGATCACACTTTTTAATTAAGAAGGATTTTATAGGAATATAACGAGTGAAACTCCTACTTCATCAGTTAAGTATACTCCTCCTTCACACATGAAGCTTTTATTTTATGGTAAAAAAATGTCCTATTGCCTTCTGTAAAATACAGTATCCATAAAACTCAGCTTGACATGTATTGATTATATAAAGCAAATAACATCAAAGAAGGGGAATGAAATTTTGGGGTTATGCACAAAACTGCTATGGCTACAATTAATAACCACATGGTTCTATTAGAGTATTTTCAGAAGTATCTGTGACTCTAGGGCTGGTAAGCATCAGCATTTCAAGGGGCTCACAACAAATATTTTGGCACTTGTCTGAGGATTATAACACAGGTTTTATCTCCTTATCTTAACTGGGAGCATCCTACCCTCTAGAGATGTTCTTCCTGTCTGTACAAAATGGAGTAGATAACAAAGACCCACTTTGGAATACTTTGTTGTGGGATGATACTAATCTCTCTTGCAGAATAGGAGAGAAGAGTACAAGTCTTCTCCAACAGATTAATGAAGAATCTCTGCAACAGCACACTTCCCATGTTCTCTATTTATGAAAAGAGGTTGGGTCCTTCTGTCATATTTTTACAGACATAAAAAAGTAGCTTTTGCATTGAGAGGGGGATTTAATTAAACAATTATTTTATCTTCCATTTTAGCTCCTACCGAGGCAGTGCAAATATTTTAAAAGATGTTAATATGTGCACTAAATTAGCAAATAAATCCATTTTAATCTGTGGGGTAGTTTTATTGGGTTGACAAGACACTATAAGGTTATTCCTGTGTTCTTTATTCCAAGTAGAACTGAACTATTTTTCAAAACCTGAGAAAAACAAATGTTCTATCACCCATAATTATTTAATAATTCTGCTTCACTGTCTGTTTCCTGGTTTCATATCAGCAGTACAAAAACCTACTTATTAATGGAAAGACCAGCTGCAAATGCATCTTTTCTATGTTATCAATGTCTTGATATATCCTTCTATTGTCTCAATGACATCTCCAGTTAAAGTCCACATTCCTCTCCTTATTTTCCAATCTATTCAGGTTCTGGGAAAAAGTTTTGCAGGCAGTGTTGAGTCTTTTGTTTTCTTATTAGAGATTAAGAGTTAATGGGCTCATCAGAAAAGCACTGCACTGTGTATAAACATTCCTGCACTCGCAGTTCTACAAAACTATCATAAGGTGCAGTTGTATTTTATTTGATTGGGCCATTGTAATTCCTCAAGTACCTGGAACATATGCTTTCATAAAGAAAGACATCTAAGTGTCCCTTTCTATTCCTGATCACCTCTATGGAGTCCTAGTAACTAGATTTTCTTTCCCATTAGTCTTCATTCAATACAGCGGTGTTGCAGATACTCCTCTAAGCATGGTTCTGAAATCTGCTTTCACCTTGCCCAAGCACCAAATGATTGGTAAAGAATAGTTACTCTTTTTTTTTCCCCCTCAAAAGCATTGGTTTCCTTTTGCACACGTGCTACAGAAAATATGTATCGTGTAGAAAAAATTCTCTTCTTCAAAGTCCTGTAGTAAGCTTGTGTCTGGCTGTACCAGGTCAATCACTATGTAGCTCCTCATTAATGCAGCCTTTTGAAATTAATTTCTTGCCACAGCAAAGAGGAAATTCTAAAAATCTTCAGCCTTCTGGAAGTTTCTGTAGCTTTAGGAGCTGTTCTGTAACAAAAATCCATGCTCAAAAGCCTCTTTCAAATGGCTGAACGTCTGAATTAGAGTTCTTAGCAATGTGTTTCAGACCACAAGGTAAAAGAGTGGCAACTAATCAATCATACAATTGCCATTTGCAAAGACTTTGTTTTCTAAGATAATTAGAGTTCTTTCAGGAGTTGTCCAAAGGTATTGACAAAGCAAATCAATAAATCTATTACTACTGTTTGTTCAGATCTGACTTACAACTTTCTTTACTGAGGCTAGATCAGGATGAACTAAAATCAGAAAAAAAAAAATAAGACAACAGACTGAGCTTGTATCAAAAGCTGTCAGGTTTAACTATGATGCCAATAATCTCTTGTGTCATTGAGCTTTAACTAACTCTTCTCAAAAACAAAGAAATTATCATCTCAGGTCAAAATAGATTTCATCTCATGCCCTGTCTCCCCATGAGTACTTTATAGGAGATTTTTCAGCAGCACACACAAAACCCAAGATGAGCAACAGTCAGATCTCAGGAGACTCTGCTTTATAAGCTCTTCAACAGCATACATATACACATTCTGTATGCAGATACACATTCTGTTTCTGTATAGATAGGGATACTGTTCTGGAGACCATGTAGTACAGTGATTGTCAAACACGTTTTTAAAATGGTTCCACCTTTTTATGTACCTTTTTATGAATTACCTACTGATTAATATTTCACTGTATTACAAGCATCACCTTGCATCATGAATCTGAAGCCTGAAAATATAAGATGCTGTTTTTCTTCTCTTGACTTTCTAGATATTTTAACTTTTCTGTCATTTGTTCCAATATGACGTTTAACTTAAAACAGTTATCTTGCCCTTCCCCACAGAAGCTTTCTTTTCCTTTGCATTGCCACATTATGCAACATTTTAGGGTGGTAAGGAATAAGAAAAATACCTTTTATTTATTCATTCTTTTCTTTTGCTATCTTTGTAGTATCTTTACAGTACTATTGTGATGAAATCTGAGTATTTCTTCTGCCTTTATAGACAATAACCAAATGGGCAGTAAATTTTCTCCCCGTGTGTTTGAAGGATATTAAATTACCTTGTGTTAAATTACTTTATTTGGCTCCAGCTTTTATAGTTAACATGCTCATCTAAATAGAAACAAAAATATTAAACAAAGCTCGGTTCTTATGTAGGTTTGTGCCACAAGCTTTAACACTGACAAAGAGTATTTCAGAAACTTATAGACTTGAAACATAAAGGTAGGTTAGGAGCCCAGTCTGCAACTGTCTTCCTGAATATAGCTGGAATAGTGATGCTACAGTGAGGGGAAGTCCTCCTGTCACAGCATAAGTGAGCCTCATCAGGACAGGTGGTGCAAGACAGGTAGAAATCTCCAGTAAGATCTTTTCAGAATCTTGTGGACCTCTTTCCCTAGAAAGTGCCCTTCCTCGGCATAGCAAAGAGAATTATCTCTATTTTTGTCACTGCACTCTCGATTGGGAACAATCAATAGAATTATTTAAGTTCATTTGCATATTTACAGTAGGATACTGCTGAATATAAATATTATTAGTATTCATCCACCTATACAGCACAATATATGCCATCCTCACCACATTGTACAGTAGTGGTATCTTGCTATCCATACAGCAGCCCATGAGAACCTCTGAAATACAACCATGTGTACATGACTTTTCTAGTATCAAGATCATCCACTTATTACTATATAAATAAATCCATCAAATAAACAGCATCATAGTAGCCAAAAGGCAGAGCTCACAGAACATTTTCTCACCACTGACACCTCGCATTGAAGAGTACAAAAAGTAAAGTAAATACAAGATATATTAGAGAATCCGTAGCTGATTACTGTATACCTGTCTCTCAATTTATGTTCGCATGCAAGAGTCCACAGATGAGTCTAATTTCCTCCCACCTACACTGGCATTCATTAAGGATAACAGGCTGACTGCCCCTCATTAGGCTTGCAAGAAATTCCAGAAGAGGAGAACCTGACTGCGTGAGCATGATGTTATTCATGTTTATTGAAGAACTTTTCTTAAGTAACCAGATTGCTTTATCGGTGTAATATCAGGCTGTACGTACAGTCTTCCATATGCATACACATGCAGAGAGACATCCATTTCAGCAAGTTGTTTTCTGTCAGCATACTTTGCCTTTATAGTCACTAGATTCAAGGAGTTGCATTTAACTGCTGATAGTCTTAGTCAGAAACCCTCATGGAACAACACACTCTTGTTAGTGCAGTAAGACACAAAGGAATAATGGAACAGTGTGTGATAAAGCTTGCAGTTTATCACACAGTGCAATACAGTGATTGAGTGATTGTGATAAACAACACACTGTGTTGCAACTTTAAACAGTTGCAATAAAGCTAGGAAAATGTCACACTGATCATTATACACAAGTCAATATACTATGGCAATGGGTTCTATTTCTCTTTAAGATAATGTGGAGAATAGCTTCAAAGAAATTCCAATTCTTTCCTTAAAGGAATTGTGAGGACTGTTCTACGCATATCATAAAAAGCATCATTTTTTCATGTTTTAGTAATGTTTAAGAAACTGACTTTTATAGCACTTTGGCTATGGAAATCACATTTCATTATTCTTTAAGGGTGTTTTGGAGAACTGTTTATAAAGAGGGCTAAGAGTTGTATTACATGTGTACATTTTATGTCCCCACTTAAACACTGGAGGAGTCTTGTGGTAATAACACACAGTGGGGCATTTTGCTGATACTATTCCACTTCATTTTTTGATTCTTTATTGTTAAAAACTCACTGATGAGAGTATTTCTTTCCTCTATGGAGCTGCTTATGTTTGGTCTTGGATTTAACAGTAATGACACAGAACTATACAACACTCACGCCATTTCAGTTTCCCTAGGATTAAGGAATCAGGCAGCACTGCAACGATCCCTAACAGGGTCAGTACTTAGAAATTGTTTTTCTTTTTTTCCTTTGTCTGGCACTGATTCAGCGATGCACCCTGGATACTGTGAAGCAAATAGACTATATTTCCAAAAACTGTGATGACCACATAAATGAGTTTAAAATTCGTGATATAATATCTTTCAAGTTGCCAGTATCAGTGCCAAAAATCTGTCTGGATTTAGGTTGCATGTCACATATTTAAGGTATAATCTACATAGCATGTGTAAACCAGAAAGCATCTACGATATCTCAATTTTTCCTTGGGGAAAGGTGCAAAAATTTTACCATGATGAAACAAACTGCAGGTGGCCATGTGTTGAACATTATGTTTCCAGAGCCAGAAAAAGCTGAATGCACATTCCAGAATGCACTGGGAATCAATATACATATTGCATTTTTTAGAGAGAACTGTTACTTTCTCATTCTCAATGGATGCATTAACTGAGCCTGTGACTTTTAAGTACCCCTCTGGTGAAAATATTGTTTTGTAATTTGAAAGCACTGCAGACATGGCACGCTGCTGTTGTTGAGCCTGGCATTTCTTTTTATATGTGGCAACGCTGTTTTATAAAAAGCGTCCTATTTTTGAAGTTCCTAAATTTCAAACACCCTTTGTACAAGTAAATAATGTTAATTTTTAAAGTGCACAATACAAATGGAGCTGTGTGCATAAATACTTGCATAATTTGGGTCCCTTTCTATTCTTTCAGTTTTACTACTCATGGTGAGATCTGTGTCATGCCAAATCACATTATGAGCATTTTATACAACAACAAAAAAAAGGCACTTAAACTTCAGTATGTTAAATGCTGAAGTAAGGATAAATGGAAAATGATTTCTGTGTTCTTGCATGTCTCTCTTTGACTTTCTGGTCCTATTGAGTATTCTAACAGCAGATGCTATGATTATCAAGTATTCATCTATTGGAAGAATCTCAAGCTTTGAAAAATATTTTTGCTTTGATTCACTAACACTGAACATCATCATCAGTAGTTCATTAATTCTCCCAAATTTGAAATGCAGTATTATTTTATTTGGATCTCTACACAAACTCCCACTTAAATCTTAGATATTTCACACTTGTCAAAAGTTATTTTATAGAGAACTTCTAATTCTACCTGCTTATGAGTTTTTCACACATTTTTCTCATCTTTCTGTCTTAGAGTGATAATGGATTTCTGAAACAATTTAAATCCTTAAATATGCACAAAGTGAGCAGGGGGGCAGTTTAATGTGGCTCATTTACATCAACTACAGTACAGAAAAAACACAAATGAATCACAGAGTCAGAGCAAAATAAGGCAAATTATTTAGTGCAAACGATGCATTCATGCCAACAGAGATAATGATAATTACACCATAACTTACAACATCATCTATGTCACTACTCTGTGCCCTACAATTCACATTATGATTTGCTACAAGATAAAAACCCTGAATATATGAAACATACGAAGATGAATTAATTATACTATGCTCAATTTGATATGCCATGTTTCCTTCTTATAATTCTAAAAAGTAGCCAAATATTAGATCTTTAAATATAGTCTGAAAAACATTTTGAATTTATTCAAAACCAGTGTTTTTAGCACTCAGTTTTGTTTTGCTCAACTATATTCATGCACTATACCTAGCTTGTTCCAAAAATAATGCCTCCAATTTATTTCCATGGAAACTACAATGGATACAAAGAGCACAATCACACTGTGTAACACAGAGAATTCTCAGCTACAAAATGCTATTTTGCAACATTTACCACCATTAGCTATGCATTTTCATCAGCAATGAGCAAGAGCCTGCACCAGTGGAGGTGAACCACTGTTGCTAACATCACTGCTGAAACGCACCACCCAATGCATCACTGTGCTCACATCCTCTGTTTGGTCCCCATAAATATTCATTAAGCATCACTGAATGTCAGCAGGTGCCATTTTTTCCACATAGAGAAATTCAGTAGCACACCTTTGTTTCATACACATTTCCATGTTAGACACCATTTTGTCAGACTTCCCCTCTGCTGCCATCTGTCATACAGCAATGAAATGTAATGGGATATTGGTGGGAAGGTTCATTCTCTACTGCCATGCCACCAGCATCTACCTCCAATGTCATACGCCAATATAATAACTTTTGAAACACACAGTGAATCCACAATGCAGTATTAATTGCAAAGCATTAAGACTTTTCAACAGAATACAACAAATAATGATTCACAAACAGGATCAAAACACACACAAAAAAAACTCTGTTTGTGGCCTTACTCAGTCATGTTACTGTTTGCAATTCAAATCCAAACACGGTTCAGTTTTCAGTTTCCAGCTTACCATTACAAATCAAAATGGTCTGCACTGGAAAACTCATCTCTTGCTTCAGCACAGGTTAAATAAATTCACTGTAATATTAGCAATAAATAGTTTTGTAATACATTACCCAGAGCAAACACTTTGTATGATATCCCATTACATTAAGAGTCTTCCTGATATAATCAGCAAACAGACAACAAAGATTGATTAATCAATAAGTGGGCTTGGCCTTATTACAGCACACAAATTAGACAATTCAGGATATATTGCATTATAAGCAAGATTTCTTCTTTACAAATATTCTCCATAATTGATAGTAGTGACCTTTTGGCAATAGTGAAAAACATTCTCAATTAATAGGCTGCTTTTGCAAAACAGACCACAGTGGGGAGAACCATGTAGCTTGCACAGTAAGACTCAAGAGAAAAGGTGGAAAATGTTTTTTAAACCTGCTCAGCAGGAAGTAGATGAGAGCTTTACTTTTTGAAGCAGTATTTGTTTAATAAAAGCAATGAGGAGACAATTTAGCATAGGCATAGCATTTCGAGACTCACATCACTAAATGGGTTTTAATCTCTTGGCCCCTTTGTTTCTGGAATATCTGGGAGTCACCTACAACTTGTGAATTATTATAAATTCCAGACCAGAATTCCTTATGTAACAAACACATTAAAATCAGATTCTTTGTAATGCACACTATCTATCAAAATCAACTATACAGACAAAGTGAGAAGAGAAATAAGAACGTGTGGCAATAATAGCATAGAATCTCACGCATGGTCCAGGAGCAAGATTTTCTCTGCCCAGGGTCCTTTTTAGTGGAAGAGATATCCAGGTACTATGTTTTAAGATGATTTTATAGCAAACTGCACATAAATTCACAACAAAACTACTGAAAAGATTAATAGGCCTTCTTGCCTTATGTATTCTTTCAAGGGAAGGTATGAAATGCGGACAAAAATGTCAAAATTATTTTGACTTTTACTACTGCATGCAGGGAAATTAGAAGGAGTTGGGAAAAAGAAAAAAGAAAACAAAAAGTAAGACAATCAGTGGTCCATATGCGAGAGAGACCTAAGTGTTAGGAGTTTCCACAAGATGATACAGGCTGAGCAAGAAATAGAATAATTCTCAAAAATGAAATCAGTGTAAGGAAGGAATGATCACCTCTCTGGAAGTTACTGTCAGCTAACCTGGGAAATTTCAAATGAATTTGCAGACCAACTAAAGTGATACAGCTCAGATGTTGTCTTAGAACCTCCTAAGATGATACTTGGTCCTACATGCAACCCAGATGAACCCAGTAGTACTAACCTAGCTGAAAAGAGGCACAGACATATCTATTTTCTCTCTAATATCAGCAAATAAATAAGTTCGATCCACTTCAGACTGAAGGAAACAAGCTTTAAACTTCCCACTCACCAAGACCTATATTGATGGCCTTGTGTGTAGCTATTTTTACTAGTTTACAGGCTGTAAAAATTTCAGTGTGCCCTATCCTGAAGGAGAACGTGTCTGCAAAGTATGTTTTTTCCACCCTCTCCCCCAAAGAAAAGCTAATTAGCCTTGATTTTTAGTCCTTTATTTTGTGACATTCAAGTCCGCTGGTTTTGTGCTGTACCTTCTGGCTACACTGTGATCAAGTGTCACAAAAATACCATAAAGTCCAGAAGTTGCTAATTTAAGCAACTTTACTGTTTCCTGCCCACCCTCCACCACCACCACTCTTTCCATCTCAGCTCAAGAATTTATAGAGCTATTTAAAAAGAAGGATTAGGATTGGCTATGATTCCATAACAAGAATTGATTGAAACCTTGCACAAATTTTCAGGCACAGGATTTGCGTGAGTTGGCTTAAGAAAAAAAAAAAAAGGCAACATTTGTCCATTACTAATGTAATGTGAACCATTCCCGTCTGTATATTATTAGACAACAGTTCTTGCAGGGCAGTGGTAGGAGTCAAAATAATGTAATATTTAGTAACAGTTACAGAATCTATTACACGCTTCTTTGTCAGCCCCTGTCACTTTTCATAGGCATATCTGAGATCCATTTGGAAGCTAGACAGTAACATGACAAGAGTATTCACAAAGAGTTTTCTTTCTCCATTCCATCCACCACAGAACTGCTGAGCAAACACTTCAATCCAGGCTGATGCATCTGCACAATCTATCTTCTAAAGCCGACGTGCCAAGTCCACCGTCTCTTCCCTTGCCTATGATCAGAATAAACACTCACAGGAGCCAAGATGCATTACAGCCCATAAAGCTGGCTGAAATTATTTCTAAAGACAAGGCAAAGATGCAAAGTAGAAATTCCTACAATTTCATAACATTTCATATAGTTGCTTGTGTCTAGTGCAGTATACAGTGTGTACTCTAGATAAGAAAACAGCAAGTCCTATAATTTGGGTTAGCAGTATTATTCTCTGAGTTTGTGGGTAATTGTCATTGTACACGTAACCCGTGCCTCCATTTCAACTGATCAGCATCAAGTGAGGTAAACTTCCTTGCAAACAATCCATGCCAACTAGCTTATATATGAGCTTTTCAGAAGCACAGATGTCCACACCTTCCTCTCCTAGACACAGAAACCTTGCACCAAATGTTAAGTAATTCTAGTTATCCACTGAAATAGCATCAATTATATTCAATTATATTTATGGTAATTTGTACTCCTAAGCAGATCAGAAAGCATTTTGACAAATCAAGATCAATTTTGAAGAGCAATGAAACAAATATATCTGGTTATTGCCTGTCTTCAAATTTAGCTTTCTCTACATTTTCTTGTGTTGATTACATATCTATGGTTTTGAGTCAGGAAGGCATCCCTTGACTCTACCATACAGTTTTCATTGGCACAGATATTCATTAAAGAGCCTGACTTATTCTCTTTCAGGTATGGAAATATACGTTGGCCCTAATTTCATCATCTTGATACTATATATCCACAAAATGACAGTCTATTTACCTGTATACTTCTACCTTTTCACATCATCTCTTCTTCCAGGGGTGTGTCACATGCTAGGCATAAGGCAGAATTTGTGTATATGATGGAAAGATCCATTGACTTCAAGGCACTGACTTTTATGAAGTGCTGCCAACTTAAACCATGAGGAACTGGCTTACTCTATCACAAATGATCTAAAATTAAAATTAAATTTTATGTTTTAGAAAGATGCCTGAGACTTGAAACTAAACACCAGGTAAATATATAAATCTATAAAATTTATGAATTTATATAGATATGTAATTATAAATTTTATATTGATATAATTATAAAATTTATGAATTTATAAATCTATAACATCTATTTATAAAATATATAAATACATAAAATATAAATCAAACAGGTAAATAATAATTATTACTGGAAGAAGTTGTGGTAAGTATGCAAACTTTGTATTTTTCAGCCTCAGAGATTACTCATTTATTAGTAATATTTCCTCTCTAGAGGAAATGTAACTAGATACAGTTAAAACTGAAGAAAAATACATATAATATCTTCATGGATTACACTTTAAATACTTTGTGCCTCCTCTTCAAGACTAGTTCTACAAAGTGTGTATACCCAGGTAATGAAAATATTTCAACAGGCACTCCTATCGTTTTCATCTATTTTTCAATAGAGCTTGTCTGATCCCAGATTGTATAGTGTTACAATTATCTGACTTTCTTTATTGGGTATGTTCCTTCAAGGTGAAAAGGCTGGAGGATTTTTGCAAGGCCAGCATTTTGATTGCCAGCTCTTGTGCATTGTGAATGCATAGGTCACTATGCAGGTGTTTGCATTTGCAAGGACAGGAAAAACCATCTCATTGACAGCTATACAAAAATTATTCTTCACAGTTACTGGTGATCAGTTTCTCAGTTCCTTTAAGGAAATCAGGATACCTTATGTGCAAGTAATTGCATGGTACAGTGTTTGGGATCAGAGTGAAGGAAAGTTAGCTTCTGTGCTCTGAGAAACTCATCTGACCTGATCTGCTCTCTACAACCAGTGTGGCAACTCCTGCAACCGGGCATCTGCTGCCATTTTTTTTTAAATTATTATTATTTTATTGTTTTTGGAAGTCCAAAGTCCCATCCAAATGCAAAAAAAAAAATCATTGCCATTTTTACCTGGTTGAAAACTTTTAATTCCTTTTGACACCTCATTTGAAAAAGAACAATGCAATCTCTCCAGTCATAGAGAATTAAAAATCTCTTTAAAAATGGAGGTTTAACCAAGGTGAAATTTATCTATTGATATTACTGACATGTATTCAGGTTATGACAACATGGTTAATTTCCCTACTGATAGATTTCAATTTTCTTTCCCATTAACATATTTCCTTTTAGAACAACTTGCCAAGGCATTAGTTCAGCTCTGACTCAAAAGGAAGAGTACCACCCACTGAATCAGCTCCTGTGGCATCCTGCCTTTTCCTTTGAGAATGTCCTCAGCCTAAGATCTGGACATCTGACGTGATTATAGCCCAAGGCAAAAAGAAAAATATATACATTTATGTGTATAGCTAATGTACATATATATTCAACATATGGAAAATGTATCTTAGTCCCGTGAGACCGGAGGCTAGTACAGCTTTCTTTAGAAGAGAAAAAAAACCACATGTAATTGATAAAACATACATGCTGTTTTTATGCTACTCCCATTCCATAGTTTTAATAGAAAACCCCAGAGAAAGCAATTTGTGCTTACTAAAACCCACAGCATCTCTTGTAAAAGATAAATGCTGAATTATAAAGCGAACAGGAAAAATATAACACTGGTAGCCCGCTGGAAAATATTTTTTTCCTCCATAGGTTTTCTTTTTAAAAAATAAATAAATGAATAAATAAAATAAATTTAAAAAGCACAACAAGAAAACCTCTCTTCTCTTCCCTTCCCAAATGGTGAAAACCTTGGAAACGACCATGAAAAAACTCATGCATAGACAGGCAGATTAGGTTTTCAGTTTGATTAAAGTTTAAGTACGTCTGTTAAAACTCAATGCTAATGGAAAGCCAAATTAAGATATCTGCCAACCTCTTCTGCTCCCAAAATAAAAGGATAAAAGAAATCACATCAGGTATCTTGTTTAAATGTCTAACAGAAGTTTTGTTTGGACAATTCAATACTGAAGGCAGCAACTTACTTGTTTAAATTGCTGTCAGACTAACAGGGCAAACAGGTTTCCAGTGGAAGTCACACTGCATGCAGAAACTCAGAAGAAATAACTATAGGAAATATAATAGCCTTGAAAAGCCAAGTTTTCTGTCAGTTGTAATAACCATACTTTCCTCAGAGCTCATGAGGAGCTTTGCAAGGTTACACTGATTTTAGAAGAAGTAGGGTTTCTCACAATAATGCTATTTAATATTGGCTCTTTCCCTAAATATCTGTATATAATTAAAAAACATTCTCCTTCATTATTATGGGAGTCAGGAGTCATTCATGATATACATAATAAATCAATAAATGAGTAGGAATGCCTTGCAGTGCTAACACACTATTTAAAAAGACCAAATATGAGAGGGATTAAAAGTCTAAATACTGGGGAAATAACGAAGGTGTATGATTGAACTGTAGGTTATATATTGTAAAGGTGTACCATTTAATTTCTATACCTACTGGAAATTGCTCTCAAAACACCATCTTTGTCTGACAATACTGACCAGATTGTAATTTCAGCTAGCACTTTTAATGGTTTACACTCTGTTGGCAATAAACATAGACAGATTTGCCACTTTCTGTTCTAGTCATTTTACACATTCAAGAGGTACACACACAATGCAGTGAAAACCAGGTTTTCTGGGCAGCAAAGTGTCCCTCAGCCTCAGAGATGTTCAGGGTCTCTTGTTCAAGTTCTTATTCAAATTGGACTTCACTGTGCAGACCCTCAAATGCAATACGACCAGCATCTAAATTTAATCTTGGACCACGGCATGTAAATGTTACAAAGACAGCCACGGAATGAAGTATCATCATGTAGCGTGGTCTTGTACTCCAAGTATATATTCTCATACTTATAAAATACAAGAAAGCTTGTAGATCTAATTTCCTATCAGTGGCTCAATAAAGTAAACAAACATGCTTACAGAATATCAAATATCAGGAAAATATACAAGAACAAGCCATCACAGTAGCAGCTAGCTCACATCCCAGGTCAGCTCGTGTGCGCATTCAGCTTATTGGCTCAGGTAACACCATCAGGCATAGGCTATTAGTAATATTTCATTTAACCAACAAAGATAACACATATTAACCACACAGCATTAGAAGTCTTGAGAAAGGGAGAAAAAAAAATTGTTAAAAACTCTTTGAAATGGCTCCAATACTAATCCAAAGATGTTCAGTGAGCTTATAAGCACAGTGTGTGTGCACATCAAATTTTCCAGTAACCCTGACAGAAGTGTTCCACAAGGATAAGGCCTGAAAAAGCCCTCAGTCCTTTACTAAGCTAACGTATATATATGCCACATTACAATTTCTACAGACTTATGAATGGGCCTGGCTTTTTTAAGATAAATAGGTTACTTTTGTCAAGAAAGTTACTGCCTGATAATCATAAGTCACCATTCATAGTAGTCACAATATCTGCGATAGCATTTAAATGAGCAGGCTACCTTGCACTTGATGAAAGACAAATGAATTGAATGAGTGTTCCTCAGGGGCAACTTAAATAAATGGCTTATCAAAAAGGTGCCTCTCTCCTCTGATTGCTACTCAAATTCAACCAGTAATTTTACTGATGCAAGATAAATGGAAGATAAAATAGCTGTGAATGACTGAAGAAAGATAGAACTAACATCAACAAGAAGAAATCACCTTACATCTCCTTCCCCCCATTTAGGTCCAACCTTTAGAAAACATTTGCAAGCTCTATGGGATGGTAGGAAGATGATGTGATAAATTTGAGGCTCATGATACAACTCCATCTGGGGTACATTATATACTGAGGTAATTTGGCTTTTGGCAGAAATGAAAAGAAGTTTTCTAGGAATTGAAATGGTGTGAAAGACTTCTCTTGATTCCATTTAATCCTATAGGGTGGTTTGATTAGCATTTCTTTAATTCAGTAATAGCTTTCAGTGAAATAATACCATCTTTTAGTACCTCTACTTCCCTATTCCTTAAAATAATTGTGATGAGAACTTTGGAAAAATTGACTATGGCATGAAAACCATGACCACACATTGCAATTTAGAAGGGAGGTGGCTTGAGATGGGGGTGGGAAGTGCAGAGGTTCAAAAATAACTGAATTTTCCATATTTCATTATGAAATAATTTAGTAATTCTCAAACAAGACTTTCATTTCAATTTTTGGTTTGTTTTTTTTTTTTTTATTATCAAATAGCTTGTGGGTAGGAGAGCAGCAGAAAAGACTTCTTTTGATTAACCTCTAATGTTTCAAAACTCTTTTGAGAAGAACTATGATATTCTCCTCCTTAATGAAAGAAATTAAAATATATTTTAGAATATTTCTACTCTCTGAAAGAAAATTTTTACCTCTGGTCTAAAATGGTATGTGAGGAATAAACAAAGTTTTACAAGTAAGATTCCTCATCACAGATGCATTTAAAAAAAATCATTATTTATTATTGTTATTACTAATATTAACCTTAGTTCACTACCATTTACAAAGCCGTATTTGTGGATATCAGACTGAAATGCCACATTTAAATGGGAGGTTTCAGCTTCTTGTTTTCACTGACTTCTGAAAAAACCTCTATTTTAAATAAAATCTTAATAAAAGACAGTTTAAATAATGATACAGAGAGAGAGAATTCAAAGGTAGAGAACAAGGAGAGGAAAAAAACTGCTACAGTTGAAAAGTGATGGTGAGCAAATGAAGCAAGTGAATGAGGCAGAAAGAGGTATGGTAAGTCTTTCAGACAAAGCATAAGTACGAAAAATATTCTTTCTAGAGAAACAGCAGGAGTGAATGAGAAACAGTAGATAAGTACTAAATGGAGCTGGTTACAAAATCCCATCCAGATAAAATGGATTCGATGCACACAGTATTTTTTCATTAATATTTTCCCAGTTACTTATTCCAAGGCATTATTAAATGAGGAATAGCAGAAGGTTCTGCTTTGAACTTGACCCTGAGAGGATAAGAGAACCAAGAGAAGCTGTTAAGTAAGGTTTAGTTTTATTTGCTTTCTTCCTTTAAAAGTCAAGATTTCTGTCATGAATGAAAAAAAAGAAAAAAAAAAAAACATAATGTATGAAATGCTGTTGTACAGCTCAAAATCATCTAAGCAGCAGGTTTTTCAGGCATTCCCTTGCAATGAGGCTTTCAAATTTTCCACTAAGCAATCCAGCAGCATTCATTTCTTCTCTATCCGGGTCCAGTGCCAACAGCCAATTGCTCTCTTCAGTCTACGCTTCCCTCCACATCAATTAGTAAATATTCTAGTGAGCAATACAGCATATAGACTCACAGCTATTCTCCAAAATCAGACTAAAGTCTCAGATATGTTTTTAAAGCTCCCAGATTCATGGTCTATCTGAAGAACCTACGTGAGTGGGTTACCTTAGTGTTGCTGCCTCAACTTTTCCTAACTACGATGAGGATTTTCTGATTTTTTGTGATATTGCCCATTGGAGAAGAAGAAAAATATGTTGTGAAAGGAGGACACAGCAAAGGATCTTTAGGATCATTTTATTAAGCTTTTCACTTGCTAAAAAATATGTTGAGGCACAAGATGAAAATGTTTTGGTCCCAAAACAGACCCAGATTTCAGCCTCCCATTGCTAACAGCTAACCCCAGGACCATACTCTTAAGAGTCCAGGAGCTGTGTCACAAAGTCTTCTTGTACTGCTTGCAGACAGTGCACAATCCAGAAACACAGCTGTACTCACACTAAACTTGCCCTGTCTTCTTCACACAACCCAGACAATAAATCTACCACTTGATTTCCAAACCATAGTTACCTCTCTTAATTCCTGTCACAATTTCTTAGAATCTCATTCTAATTTGTGCCCACTTTTTCTACAGTCAAGAACAAGAAAGTGCAATAGGGACAATCTGGGAGATATAAAGGTGCTAAAAAGTAATTATAGGCCCACTAGACAGAAATTATCCCGAGGCAAGTAGGTCAGCCCCTCTGCTGTGATACTCTACCTTAAGAGTGATAAAGCTCTGGATGACAGTCAGTGATTTTTGGCTCCTGAAGGTGTGTGCATGGAGGCCTAGGGTAAAGCTGGGAGCAAGAGCTTCCATAAAGATTACTTTAGCTCTTTAATGTATTCCAGTTTTTACACAGGTGTCTCTTGTTATGAGGGATAACTAGCCACCAAAGCCAAAAAATTTCACTGTAAGAATCCCAAATTGCCTATCCTTCATTTGTTTATTTTGTAGAGGGGGCCAGACTCTCTCTACACGCTCCTTGTTTCAGGAAATTATTAATTGTACTGTGCTTTTTTAAAATCAAGACATCCCTAAAAGGCTGTTTATAAAACAGAGTTGTTATTTTTCATTTAACAATCTTTTTATCCCCTTGGTGGTTTTAAAATTTTCTCAGCTATATTTCACTCTTCACATTTTATTGAAATGTACAGGCTCAGCACGTGTGGTTTATGGATAACAACAAGATGAAGAAAATGTGTTACTTAGTTGGCACTACCGATGCTCTCTCTTACTGTTTCAGCTTGTGAAGCTGTTATTCCTGAAGACTACTGGGCTTCAGGCACAGGCACGTGAAGCAGTGGACGTTTTTTTTAAAGCTGTTTTAACAGTTAAACCAAGATCATTCAACATTGTTTTCTGTTGTAGTTTCATTTTTGTTCTATTTCTTCCATAACTTAAAGAAAAATTTAAATTGTTTTCAATTTAAAAGATAAAATATTTCTTTTTTAAATACACATGTATATAAACACAACACACACACGTGTTGTTGTAGTTGAACATTTTAGGGTAGAGCTTTAGATAAGCCACTGTATCCCAGAGCTTTAGGCTATGCTCACAGGCTACATATTTACTGAAATTAAAAAACAAATTGATAACTATGGCATCTTAGTGAAGCGAGTGAGCCCTTCAGGGTGGGCACATATTCCTACTTTCCTACTAAGGCTGACTGAATTTTGATGGGAAGTATTCTTTTAATTGCAAGCTCCCTGTAGTGACCATTTCAGGGATATTGTTGCTCTTAGTTTTCATGTAAAAAGCCACCCTAAAAACCTGTACGTTTATTAACATTGGCATACTGAAGCTGCCTTTTTCAACACTGAAGTGCTCATAACACGATGACTTTACTGGTAATTTTTATCCAAAACAATTTTTATTTCTATTTTTATCACCTGTATTTCACTTTTTATCATCATCTGTAGAACTTACAGGCTTGAGTAGCTATGATTTAATAAGCTGTTTTCAACTGGAAATGCATGTATATTTCTTCTTTCTGAACAGCTGGCATACTTTGTTTTTCTTAAGGAAAGAAACCTTTCCCTGCAGCACTACGGGACTTTGTTTAGTGACGGAACTTAGTAGGTCAGATTAGCAGTTGGAATTGATGATCTTGAGGATGTTATCCAACCTAGATAACTATACAATTCCCAAGTCATACGCTATTCTATTTTGATCTTTTAGTCAGGCAACTGTAGGTTGATAGCTTCAGAGTTGGTTTTTGTTAATGATATCTGGACCTTCCATCTCATAATCTAACAAGGGAAATCTAGGCATTAGTTTTTTCCAAGAATAATGAACTCATTAGAAACTCATAACTGGCAACGATAATGATAGTATCATTACCTCACTTACCATGAAGACTTTGCAGAGGCATATTGCCACTTATAGATAAAGTCAGTTCTGCAAGAATGTCTACCCCTTGCTGGGAGTATGTTATGGTTTTGTGTTTTGTAATTTTTTGCTATTGGTATTCCACATCACAACATCATGTGGAGCACAGAGAAGAAGTACTACACATCCCAGGGGACCTCGCGGCCAGAGAGGGAAAATACGTCACAGAAGCGACGCTCACTCGCTTTTTCTCTCTCTCTCACTGCCTGGCAGCGGGTGTGGGTGTGCTTCCAAGCCCCACGTTGGGCGCCTTCAACTTCAAAGTAGGCCTCTCGGTGTTCGGAAACCTCTCTCTCTCATTATATTTGATTTATTAGCTTCAATTCTAATTATATTGTATTATAGTGTGTTATCTTGCATTCCGATATCATAGTTAGTAAATAAGTTTTACTCCTCAGATCGTTGCCGCTGTTCCGTTTGTTCCCTTGAACTCCCATCTCCCTACCCCTTTTCCCTTTTTCCCTTTTTTTCTGAGGGGGCCGGGGGGCTACGGGCCTACTGCCCCCTCCCCTGTCACGGACCCAGATTGATCTTGATAACCCCGTGACAGAGTATCTCTGCACAAATTGGGATGGAGGGTACTTTAGTAAGCAAGAGTTGCTATGAAATGTATTTGAATCTAGAGTTAGAAACAAGAATTGCAAAGTAGTCACTGATACTACTGTGTACTTGTTTATCAGTATGAGAGCCTACTATATTTAGAACATAGATGAGTTTTCCAACTGTATTATTTCCTGTTTGCTTTTTTCTTCACATGCTTTGGGCAAAAACTGGTTGTAAGCTAGCAAATTAAAAAAGCACCCAAGATCCGTGCGCCAGATGTGCACTGGTATACCTGGGCAATCTATCTGCAGAGTATGTTTCATATCTTTTATTTTACAGAGAATGGGTGGAATAAATTATACAACACTTGGTCTGATCTCAGAAATACATTAGCAAGAATAATTTTTTTTTGCACAGTACCGACACTTCAGAGGGGACCCTTGAGTGTCCTAACACAGGCATGACTAAAAACTCTATACTGCCTTTAATTTTTTTGCCAGAATACTGTGATAGAAAGGGAAATTTCTATATCTAAAAGACATCTGGACCCTAAAGGCCTCTAAAACACTACTAGCTTGTAATATTTCTCAGTAATCAGTTATACAATCAAGTGTTTTCTTGAAAGATAATTTGGTTAAGAGGAATCAGGTGAAATAAGTTGCTTCACCTTCCGTGTTGAAGGACTATTGTCTGACAAGTCAGTAGTAATTAGACAAAACTGTACTGCAAGGCTTAATAAATAAAACCTTTCTTTTTCTGCTGTACACAGTTTTGTCTGGCACCAACAAGGAAACAGTGCTGAAATTAGGTCTCTATTCATTACGAAAATAGTCTAACAGTAATTCAGAGCTATGGACTGTCTGTTGTTTGTCAATGGTATTGAATGGTTTCTATCTGCTGTAACAAATCACTTAGCAGAGAAATAAATGGTAGTTGATTGTATGCCAATGGTATATTTAACAGATCTGTATTGTACTGAATACTGCTGGAAATGTAACAGGTCTCGATAGGGGGAAAAATACATGCTATTTTTAAAAATAAAATATTGATGTAATTGGTTTTCCCACCCACACTGCTTCACAAGTCTAGAAGCAAGATTGGTTTTAATAGTTTGTTAGAAAAGTTAGGGAGATTGGAGAAAAGGATCTTCTTGACTTTAAGGCATTTTGAAGTATTTAATTAAGAAGAACAACTATGAGAGACCTCCTTAGAATGAATTCTCAGATTTCTGCCTACCTCCCTAACAGTTAAAAAAAATAAATCAAGCAGCATCCTACAGTGCTAAAAGAAATAATTGAATAGTAATGTTCTTTCTAATGAACACACTCTGGGCAAAGAGGAGCAATCATGAAACTAAGGCTATAATCATTCCTTACTAGCAGCCAGCTTCACAGGCTGATTGGCAAGCAGGCAAAGACCAAACAATGGTGGATGGTTTGCATTTACTGCAAACTTACCCTCTGAGGGCAGAATTTTCCCCTGCTGTCTTCTCTGTTTACTGTTCTGCATTTGGGTCTCATTAGGTCACAAGTACACTTTCTCTTCCTTCACTTTCCTTAAATCCTGCCACTCTTAATTTTTGTAAGCAGACAAATCGGTAATTATTCCAAGGTCTCATCTAATTCCACATGCACCAGCAAAGAGAACCTGAAAAACTGCTTACTTTGGATCTAATAAATGGGCAAGAAAATTGGTCCTTTTTTTCTTCCTTTTATTTTTTTCCTTTTTTTTTTTTTTTTTTTTTTTTTTCTCCTTAGAGCAGATGAAGAACGCAACTCCAAAATGATGAGAAATATTTTCATCCCTTGGGGATTCCCCTTCACAAGATGCTTCAGCAATTAAGAAGCTCATGGGTATTTTTCTTACAATTTCTCTCTGTTGGCCTATAAAGACATTTGTTTGTAAATTGAAGGGATCTGGCATGGATAGACGATGCAGTGAACAGAAATGCTTTTACTAAACCGCCACACCACATTTAGAGTAAAAAGAAAAGCAAAAATTCATTATCAGAAAGATAGTGCTAAACAATATTGGGTACACACATAACATAAAATTCTCAAGTTGAAAAATGTGCTTTGTCCTGGCAGGAAAAATAAGAAAATTAAGCAGGATGAAGAACAATGTTAAGTTCACGTACTGAAACAGATTACAAAATTCGCATCCTGCTTATAACTACAGTCTTTACACCTCACTCAGGTGAAGAATAAGTTAACATATAAATAGCTCCTCTCTTCCCATAGTTTGAATTAATGAGATATTTAGGACTCAGGTACATAGACAACTGTGAGCTAGAAAACGATAATTAGATGAACCGATAATAGGCAGCAACAACAACAAAACGCCTTATACTTCTACTTGTTTTTTCCTTTTTTCTTTTTCAGTTTTGTAATATTTAAACTACTTTATTTTTCTCAGGGCAGGAAGAAGAGGAGAGAAGAAAGGGATTTAAATTACTTCAAACAACTAATATTAGTGCACCAATTATATGAGCAAACGTTCTGCAATGCATTTCACTTGCAAATCAAAATCTGAAATTTCAAGTAACTGCTCAATCTAGATACGTGTTTTTGGCTTATACCACTAAAATACACTAAAAACACAATTATCTTTAAAATACATGGGAATACACGCATTCACAAATTCACTCTTCCCTTCTACTTTCCAGGTCCCTTACAAGGATGTAAAAGGAGTCAAGCTATTACAAGGTATAAAGAATCATTATCTCTTTGTCTCCTATTCCTACAATAAGACTTTACTTCACTTGTCATGAAGTAGTTCAAGAAACTTTTAAGAATAGGCCTGGCCCACTACCATTTAGCTCAGGAGAATTGGTGTAACACATCATACCAATAACTGTAGTGACATGAAGTTGTTTCAAAATGCATGAGTGACATATTATGCAAAATGAGTGCAAGCTAAGTCCGATTCATTATTTTTACTGAAAATACCATATATACGGGTCAGGTATCCTTTTAATCTACTCATATGATTGTATCCAAGACATAAAAAATCTACACAACATTTTGTGGGACTAATGCTACTTTCTTGGTATACGTGCCTTGGAAGGGGTGGAAAAAAGCAAGGGAGTATGTGTAATTCGTACTTTCAGATGTGGATACATCTTCATCTCTTTATCTGGAATGACTAAAAATCATGAAAGCTAAATTACATTTTCATTTACTCTCAGATAGATATATGGCAAAATCATTCCTATGCTTTCTCAGTGGATAAATTTTTTAACCTTTGAGACAATTATTACTATCAACATTACTTTTAGATTCAGTGTGAGTCATTTGGATGCCAACAACATAATTAGAATAGACTTAGTACAACAACAACCCACATAGTGTTTCAATAACTTTCAATAGTCTTCCTTCTCCTAAACAAGACGCTCCTAATAGTAACATGAAAATGGAGCATGCTGAGTGAAATCAGTGCAGGGCTTTGCAGATGAGTTGTGGATTCACAAAGAAACGCTTGAGTTTATAAACTGCAGAATGGAGAATCAATTTTGCTGCATGGAGAATACTTAATTACAGTAACATTTATGCCAAGAAAATGACATTCTGAAAACTGCATGAAAAACTGACACTGACGCCCCACTGTGAGGCTTTTTTAGTTCCCATAAATAGCCTGCAGGGCCTAGCTATTTATCGCCTGTGATACTATGAAGGGAGGAGAATACTGAAGGCTTGTGAGGGTATGATGTAGTGTCTGTTCATTGAGAAGAAGGAGAATGGATGAACGGTACTTTTAAAGCTGCTCAAAATCAGCAAAAAAAGGCCTGGAGCATTTACCAAACTTAGATATATCCCTTTACAGATATCTATCATTCAACTGAATGAACAATGAAAAGAAGATGAGAGGATGAGGCACAGAATACAAGGAGTATGCAAGCTGTTTTATAAACCTTATCAAAAGTAACAATATTTGAATTTCACATTCATACAGAAGGCAGTTATAAAGGCATGTTCATTCCTCTGAGGTGATATAAAGTATGAATAGCTGTTAAAAAATAAATAAATTAAAAATTGATGCAAATCCATGGTTAAAACTCAGCCTGCCTTCCTGAAGCCACAAATATCCCTTACAGTATGGTGATGAAAGTGTGCATTGGTATTATAGGCAAACAACCACCCAGATGAAAACTGGCAAAGTAGACCACCTCTTTCTGTATTCTTCATAAAGATTTTTGAGAAGCATGGATCCAGCAAGCACGCAGAGGCAGTATGTCAAAGATAGCATAATAGTTAGTATATATGTAAGTAAGTATGGTGTGTAAGCGAAGGGAAAATACAATCGGCCTGAGAGATTTAAGAAAGCAGTTAATAAAAATCCAGTTAATTGTCCTTATTTTTTAAATGAAAACAAAGACAGTACTCACTGTAATCAATTTTTATATTGCTTCTTTAAAGGAAAACTCATTGAGGAAGATAAAATTTCATGCTTCTTAGCAGGCTGAAATTGGCCAATGATGAAAGCTATGGAATTCATTGCTTCAATTAGTAAGCAATATGTTAAGAGGCAAACTCACTGCAAAAAAAAAAAAAAAAAAAAAAAAGATTTCTAACACAGCTTTGCTTGTTGAATAACTTTCAGATCACATTTCAAAGGGGAATTGAAATAAAATGTCACATAGAATTGAAATATAACATTGAAAACGCAGAAGTATTTAAATCTGCAGATCTCTAGCCCTTTTTAAATAATACTCCCACAAAGAATGCTGATGTCAATATACACTAATATCCTTGTAATGTAAAGGCAAAAAATGCTGCTTCTCATCCCTGCCTCTGGGACAACACCATTGTCGGTCTACAAATTAAATGCTCTTCAAGAAAGAACAGGTTCTGCTGTGGATACAGACTGGGTATTTGGAAAGATTTGCATAGAAACACACTGATGTTTGGATTGTCACTATGTGCTACCTCACTATAAGATAGAAATTATAAAACAGAGTCTTCATTTACATGGTACAGTGTAAGTGGAGAAGTTCTAAGATTGAAAGAACTCTTACTTTATTCAGAAAAAAAAGCAGAATTTGAGAAAGGTGAATCCAGAATTTTCTTTGATAGGAATGATTCCTTTTTTTCTTCCCCCTTAGCTTTGCATGCTGAAAGCATTACTGGAATTTCATTACGATCCCTGTTATTTAATCAATTATGTTGGTAGGGAGGTTAAATTTAGTACGAAATGAGAGTTAAAAGGAATTTTTAAAAGCTGTAGAAAGAACCACAACAATGAGATATTACAGAGCTCTTTACGAGAGCCTGAATTTAAAGAAATCATTGATGAAAACATTTTAGATGGCTACTAATTAATCAAATGGAGAGGTATAGTCTCAAAAAAAACACCTGACATCTAATGGTACTTCTCAATAAGCCAGATCCAAAGCCTATTGAAATCAAAGGAAATACTCAAATTGATTTTGATTATGCCACACAAATGTGATCTTCATAAGTACAGAGTACCCAGTAAAGGGTAAAAGGATCTGCATGACAACAATCGTATTATTATAACAATATTATTGCATGTTTTTAATGACTGGTCTATTATTTTTAAGATGCCAAGTATTTGCAGAGTAGCCTACACTTTTAAGAGACCCATTCGTAGGGCACAAAGCAGAGCTAATGAAAGCCTTTATATAGATTTTAATAACTGATTCCAATGGACTAATTTCAGCAGATGTCAAGCACCAGTAAGAGTAACAGAAGGGTTTCTTTTTGAAGCAAATTGGATATTTCTTGTTCTTGTTGTTGTTGCATTTTCTTAAGGATGAGATTTTATTTTGCAGTAAAAAAAAAATAAAGTGTTTTCTCAAAGTGAGTCTCTCCTGTTGCTTTCCCTACTTTTTCTAAAAGCGGTCTCATGAAATAGATGGGGTTATGCTTTGATCATCCCAATGAGAAAAGAACTGCCAGTTAAGTGGAAGTTATTCATATCCTTCTATTTATCTTCTTTATTCCTTTCTCTCACTCTGCCCTCCTTCTTCCTAATTCTGTACATGCACTTTCCCTTTCCTTTTCTATAAAGTAATGTTTCCCAGCAGAAAGTCACAATCTTTCATTAATATACTGAGAACTGTATATTACCATTTCTTTGTCTGACAACAAATTAAGGAGCATTTATAGAGTAATGAATAAAATTTTGACCAGCAAAACAAATTCAGCATATAATATTGTTCCACTGAAGAATTCCACATCTATATATTTGTGAAAGTGATCTGCTTGTATTTTGAGGTGCTTGAAAAACAAAGCAACAAGAACAACAGACACAGTAAATCATTACCAGTCTTGGCAGTCATCCGTGGTCAATGGCTCTCTGAGGAATTACAAAGGATCTAACAATGACAGGACTGCAGGAAGAAAACACCTCTGCCCCATAAGCAGAGGAGTCTGCTACTGGCATTTTTGTAAGATGAATGCTGGATAAAGCACTAAAATTATATACTGCGATTTAAAAGATGCATAAATAGATTGTTTCTGTTGCACAACAGGGTTTTCAGTAAGAGTATATTAGAAGCCTAAATATCTCCAGTTTTCTGTTTAACTAAGGTTCAGCATCATACAGAATATCTTCACAGCCTATGAAAACAACAGGAAGAGAACTACAACATGTTTAGACAACACTGATATGCCTGAAAACGGAGAAATGAAAGTAATTTTAAATATCAGAGTAGAGTCAGTTAACATCAAACACCGAATCAGCAACAAAATTTTGACTTAATATTTCAGACTTCTAACATCTAGATTCATTACAGTTTCAGGTAGTTTTGCTTAACTATAGATGATATCTTTTATAAGTGTCAGTCACACAGAAGGGCTTTCAGAATGATGGGGGAAGAGCATTTTTGATAATCGGTATCCTCCACAGTGACCCAACACAATGGATTACTTCATTTACATATACAGTCAATGACTGCACGACTGCCTGCTTCCATTGTACGTTTGCACTGTTAGCAGTAGTTAACTGAAATTAAGCTGTCATAGGCTTAACATAAAATGTCATCTGAAATGAAAAAGAAACGTGCTGTTTTACACCAGAATGCAAAGCTAGAAACAGAGTAGTGGTTGCCTAGTATTATTTGCCTAACACAAGTACCAAGAGGAGCAAACCTTTACTAATTTCTTTTTTTCCCCCAAAGGCTGACATTTTCCTGTTCCACTGCTCTTTTTATGGGAAAGGTTTCTTCAAGCTTATCACTAGAAAACAATTTGAAATAAACCCATAATTCAATAACTTGCTGTATGTTTACATTCTGTTCCTAAGTACTTCGTAGTTTTCCCAAGTACTTCAAGATATATTTTAATACAGCTTGTGTAGCCAAGTGCTGCCTACTCCTGGCCACGTGTTGTGGAGAGTAGCAAGCAAGCTGACTCCGGAAGGCTATCTCTACCCAGAAGGTCAAATCAAAGTTGATTTGACATACCTGGTGACTTTCCAAATCTGAAGTGTCACTCTCCCCCCTTTCTTCTTCTCTTTTTATTCTTTTCTTTTGCTCCCTCCCCCAGAAAATGTGATATGTTGGCAGTCTGTCACTGTCTGGCATACTACCTTCTTCCACATAAGGCAAATGCACACTAAGCACATCTGCACAAACTGCTGATGGCACAGGCAACACACTATTCCGAGAACAGGTACAGACTATGACAATGGCTTTACAGAAGAAAAGTTGGCTCATTTAAAAAAAAGGAAAAAAAAAGTTTTTCGTCTCCACTTCTCAACTGTTCAATTATCAAAATGTAGAAGAGCAATTCACTTGTAGAATAGGTTTCACTAGGGCAAAGGGAATAACAGCACCTCTGTGAGTAGTCTATCTGAATGTTGTTACATATCCAAATAACAGTAAACAACAACAGCAGGCCTGAATTTTGCTGCACAGAATTGCATCTTCATTTATCTCACATCACTCCACTACTACCTTCTTCCACAGTGTATTTTGCCTGATGAATTAGGAGCTTTTTGAACATTACATGTTTAATATCAGGAAAGCAGTGAAAGCCCTTTCTGCTTAATGACAGAGACACTTGAAAAGTTAAATTTTAAAGAAAATCAGACCATGCTGATGTTAGCCTTGGGAAAGCATTAAGTGTTTCAGGAAAATTATATACAAGTGCAAGAATTTTCTCTTGCACCCAACTGACCTCAAAAGAAAAGAAAAGAAGAAAGCACACCTCCATAATCCAAGTTTGTACCAAAAGGGTTGAAGGTGTCATTTTCTGTCATGCAGCCGTCCTGGCTTTTAGCCTCATTACCTGTGATATAGGCCATTAAAATTCTATGTGTCAGAATGGAATTATGCTTCTCCTGGAATTCTGGAGAGGGTTTTGTTTCATATTTCTGTAGTGTTAGTCTATCACATTCCATCCTTACTTCTTCACTTCATTTTATTATTTCCCTTTGACTGTTTCTTTCATGCATGTTTTTTATAAGCATATTTCTCCTGTGTATGCTTCTTTTGTTCTCACAACTGCTCTTTTATTCCATGACTTGCAGAGCTCAATACAATCAAGACAGCTAAATCAACATTACCAACCTACTCTAATTCTTTTGGCACAGTAACAATAATTTTGAATTTGTATGTTCTACAAAAATTTAGGCTTGTTTCTTTTTTTATTATGGAAGGTCACTTCAAAGTCATCTGGAAATTACTGAACTGTTTATTGATCTCCTAATTATTCTGTTTTTGCAATTCTTCAGCTGTCTCTCCTAGTGTTATTTTCTTATATTAGCTTAGAGATTTAATAAATAAGATAATATTTATTAAAAAAAAAAGAAATATTTTGCGAAAGGGAATAAAGATGAGGATTGTTAATTCCACTGAACTCTGAGGATGGAAATATAAATAAACAGTAAAACTGAATTTTGATCTACATGACAATGCTTTCCTTAAAAGAAAGAAAGGAAGAAATAGCAAAGTTTAATTTTGAGTAATTTGTCTGCAAAAGGTGTGCTTATACTGTGGGAATCTTAGGGGTTTTGCTGCCCGTATTTTGCAGAGGCATTCTAGAGCTTTGTTTTTGTATACAATCCTTATTCTCTACAAAGTAATCCTGAGAAAGAATTTAGAATTAGCAGGAAGAATAAAGAAAAATATTTCCTCTGTGAAATGTTTGTACTGTATTTACAGCAGTGTTTAATCCGTTGGTATTCATCATTACAGGTATTTCTACTCTGTTACAATTAAATACATTCAACTAACTGAATGAGACTCAAGGTAGCTGTTATTTTAAAGATGCAATGAGTAACCTCCCAAGCTGAAGTATAAAATAATGTCACTGATTTCATTGTGATCTCCAGCTAGCATCTAGCTATATATTTTTGCAGTCAGTCAGTAAAAGTAATCCAGTTCTTCAGTATTCTTCTAAAGGGCAAAACACACCTTTTTTGCCCACCTGAGCTGTTTTGTTTCACATTTTGCTTTATATTTAGCAACCATAGTTCATTCCTGGGTTTTACTTCATGTTTGCAGAGGCTATTCAACACAAAACTCCCCGAAGGACGCCTAAAATTGCAGAGAGAGCTTACCTCCTAGAAGGGGAATCAGGAATCCAGAGGGACCTAAACAACTCACAGTCCATTTTCCCCGCATCAGCATAACAAAGTGCACACTCTCCTTTCTTAATGTCTTTATGTATTTACCAAACGTAATCCATCTCTCTCTATTTTGTCCACATCTTTATTGTAAAATTAATGAATGATACTGAAATGCAGAACAGCTACCCATAGAAATGAATCTCTGCTTCTCTTTTTAACAGTGATAAATTATAGCTTTCTAAGCAATTTTTCATGACCCCATACCGGTTTATTCTTCACGATTTACCCAAACTTGCTTTGATGTCATAATCACTTTGTAGTCACAAATGTTTGGTTCCATTTCTTGTTTCTGTGTTTCTCTAAGAACAAAATTTAATTAACCAGCCCTGTCTTTATCAAGACGGGCAACATATTTGTGCTTCTTCATTCCCTCAGCATCTGCACCTACTTATGGCTCTCCATGTTCATTAGCTAGTACTTTAAAATTCCTCAGGTCAAGTTCACTTGGCCCAATCAAATTGTAAATAATTGTCACAGTAGTGCTTTTTCATGGTTTGAAGGTGATATCTTGACCAGTATTTGCTACTGTTACCACTTGGCCACAGATGAATGATTTACCCATGTAAATTGGTCCTATAATTCCTCAAAAACTCTCCTGCTCTACTTGGTTGCAGGCTAACCCTTTTTTTGGTCTTCCCTTGCTATTATAGGAACTGTAAACTGTTTCATATCTTCTGATAAACAATCTACATTTTAGGCTTCAGACCTTCTGCTTCTGTCTGAAGCTATGCATCTGTTTTTGATCCTCAGTACCAAGTCATGTTTCCTTTAATTTAGGGACAGTGAAAACTAATTTGTTAATTTGATTTGGCATAACACTTCCTATTCCTCACCCACAGCAGAATGATTTGCATTCACATTCTTAGTTGCATCTCCTTAAGGACTTTGTGTCGAGTTTACTTAAAACTCTTCTCTACATTTCTTAGGTTTTATAATTCCTTCTTCTTAATCTCAATAACAGTGACATTTATGTCACTTACAGAGCAAACTTCCATGTAAGTTCCATTTTCAGTTTAAATTGGTTATACACAGATAGGCAGTTTTCACAGAAAGTCAGGGGAAAATAAAAAAAATACTTCAAGGATGGGATCTTCAGGAATCCGAGAAAGCTGCAAAGAACTTTTTTGGGACCAATAAAATGATCCTTAGAGACAAGAAAATTAAAAATCTCCCAATTTGTTTGACAATTGTTAGGAGACCTATGAAGGTGTTTAATTGTTGACTCAGCCAAATTAATTGTCTTGCCAATAAATCAAAATAACACCGTTATAAAAATTAACGAAATACAGAGAAAGCTACTAAGCTTTCTTCCACTTTTGAGAACAAGATTTCACTTTGTGTTTTCATTTCCAAAAATTTGTTTTCAATTTAAAAGATATTTCACACGCAGATATAGACATTAAAGGCTCTGATGAATAAGGCAGAAGGAACTTCACTCATATCAAGTATCTAATAAAACTATGCCTTAAAACACCTTATATTTTTTCTTTCCCATAATACATTTTAAGGAAAACAACCTATGGGAAAAAAAATTGCTATTACCTTGTATTTGCATTTGGCAGCCATTTCTACACATTGTGATATTAAAAAGTGACAAACTGAAGGGTGCTAGCGTGGTATGTAGAATGCTATGATTTTTTTTTATTTTTTATTTTTTTTTTCCAGCCCCACAAGAAGAACTTGGCCTTCACACATTTGCTTTGGGGTTAGGGAACACTTGCTGAACTCCCTGAAGAGTACCATTTACATCATGATAAACAAAACTATTTTGTTTTTCTAATGAGCTCACTGAACCAAGATGACTACCATATGCAGATAGCAAAAGAGTAGCTATTTTTTTAATGTTCATAATAATTACTAATGGGTTTTCCTGTAGCTTTCATAGTTGTTATGTGCACAGCTATATGTTTTATAGCATAGTTGTTCATTATTACTGGTAAAAAGAATTACAGAGTTGCATGAAACAACCACCTGGGTTGCAGAGAAATGTAGAAGAATAAATTCTATATATTAGACTTTCATTTCTTCTTACTCTTTATTTACTGTTCGTTCCCATTCTCCACTGTACTCACTATTTTTATCTTAACTATATGGGCCTCAGTTTATTTGTTTCTACTTTTTATTTCATTAACACTTATTAGACTTATTAACACATAAATGTTTGAAACTACTCAGATACCCCCCTTTAAAATCATGGAAGAATTAACACAGAAATTATTCTTCCTTGCTATTATATTAGTAGTTGAATTAGAAGGAACTGAATATGCTTTAGGTTGCTGGAAATGGGTTCTGCATCCACAGCCCTCTCCCACCAACCTGGCCCATGGTAGTCAACCTCCTTCAAGTGGGAGGATCTTTCAGCTTGATTGAGACCACCTACAAGAATGCATACAATCAAGTGCTTAAACTTATTCATTATTTTCTTTCAGATCCAGGGTAAGAGCATTCTTTAGACCCAACAAAGAGGATATAAAGAAGAGTTGAAGGAGCCTTAGTTTGGATCTGAAGTTAGCAGAATGATTTGAAGCCTTCTTAAAGGCTGATACTGTTTCCTGCAGTTAATGGAAAGACAAGTATTCTCTGAAATGATCTTCGGATCATAGCACAACAAATTCTTAAACAATAATATTAAATGTGAAGAAAACAAAATACTGTCCTAAATGATACAGCTTTTTGAAAGTTTCCCTAATTCACACTGACAAAAGGCAGTGACACAAAAAAGTGAGTCTACAGACATGCATGAAATTTCAAATCAAAGCAATTGAGTCATCTGACAATCTAGTTGTTGTAAAACAAAAAGAAGAGAAATGAGGAAATTGTGTCAGTTCATTACTTGATGAGATTTTGTTTGATGTATTTTACTATCAGTATCTGATTACCACTTTTATTTATGTTTTTATAAATTGGCTCCCTGGCTCATTTTTGAAGATAGGAATCCAAATCACAATTAAGTTGAAACTGGATTTACTTTAAAACAAGAGGAAGAATTTCCTGTGTAATGGCTGACAATGAAATTGTTTGAAGTAATGGGGTCCTATTTAAATACCGAGAACTTGGCAGAGCTCACAGAACTGAATTTGCATAGGCTGTAAAATCTTAGGCGTCCCCTGGAAGCCTGCTGGAGTGCTTCACTGAATATAAAACTTCTTGGCATCATTACAAATCCTGACAAATAAATAGGAGAAAGAAAACAATGTTTACAGCTAATTTTGTTTTTCAGGTATGGTGTTTTCTTCTTCTTCCATCTTCCCCTGCTTCCATTTGTCTGCCAGATCTTCCCTCTGTGCCCCTCCACAAGCCTCACAAGTACTTCCAATTGATTTGAAAGATGCCTGCTAGTGAAAGCACAGCTGATCAACATGGATTTTTCTACTGCCAAACTTCAGCCAATGAGCTATTCATGGCTCTAGTCCCTGTTTCTGCTCATTAGGCCACTGGGAATTATACGAATCATTTTCATTACCTGCCAGGAAGCAATGCCAGTGTTTACTATTAGTTATGCAAAATAATTTTCCAGAATCACTTTACAAATGCTGAATGCTCAGTTGAATTATAAGGACTGAAATGAATTAATAAGAAATAAATAAGCAGTCCCAATTGCATGGGTTATCAGTTTTATGCGTAAGATGAGTAAAAGCCTTACACATTTCCACTAATCTGGAATTACAATAACCTCTTTTCTCTCAGGAGAAACAATGGCTGAAGTAAAAAAATTAATACGTGCCTTATTTTTCTTTCATAACAACAGAGAGCAGATTTGGTTGAAATGAAAGTTAAGGGGTGTGCAAATGATAGCAGCACCAGGCTATAGGTTGCCCTACCCTTCTCCTATTTGGCTTCCTCCTGAATAGGTTTGCATTCTCCTTTCCTCAAAGAGAATGATAGGACACAGCAGGGAAATAATACCCCAAAGATGTAAAACTGCAGCCAGACTGGGATTTAGAAGAGAAAGGAGGGATTTGAAAAGGCAACCAAACAACAAAATAAACATCCGTGCAATTGAAATATATAAATCAGGAAAATAATTGTTTATGATAATTTGCCTGTCAGTTAACTTCACTACATCTGATCAACTATAAAGACATTACGTTAACTGAATAGAAAGGAAATTCTATTGAAAAACAGAGAGTCTTTGTTGGAAAACCAGCAGAAAATTGTGCATAAAACCTGATGGGAGCCTCTGAATAATCTCATTAAAGTGGAACACACTTATTCAACACAGACAAAAAGGGTTCACAGCAGTCTTAAAATCCGTTTTAGGAATTTCACTTTATCTCCTTCTCAAGTAGAGTTCTCTTCCATTACTCTATATTAAACTCTATGACATTTTAATGTTCTCAGCAGGGCAAGGATTTGTCCAGAGCTAGTCATTTTAATACTCAATCTACAAAACAGATCAACCTGATAAAGACAGACCTCAAATCATAAATCTGTCTTTCTGTGACATAGAAGGATACATTGGCCCCAACTTTTCCTCCATTCTCACTCTCTCCTCACAGCAGGCTTTCTGCAGACTCTCAGAAAAGCCACTCTTTAAAGGAACATTGTCAGGCGAAAATTATGAATGAAGAAAGAGGAGGTTTGGTCTGATTTCATTGCTGCATTACCAGTCATAACTCACTGCATGACTGATATAAAATTATTTTCTTTTTCTGGAAGATTTTACTATGTTAGGTTTTGTTTTTTGACATTTTGTTCTCATTGTTGGTTTGGTTTTTACTTGAACAAAAAAAAAAAATCAGCTTTAGATTAAGATCTAAAATCTAGCTTGATGTATTTATATTCAAATATAGGATTATTGTATCTCAGATTTAATATAACAGTTTATGTCCATTTCACTTGTTAAATCTCAGCTCTGCAGATTTATGCCCAAAGTCTCCACATTTCCTTAGCTAAGCATTATACCCTATTTTACACCTAGGAACCGTGGAGACCGTACAGAAGAAGGTGGACTCCTATCTCGATGCCCCAGTGTCCTCCCACACCTCTCAGTATCCTCAGCTTCTTCTCCACAATGTCTCTCTGCCCACCCTGCAGCACCAGCGCTCCCCAGCACATCAGTGGGCTGCCTGAACTCACATCACAGCATTGCCTTTACTGTCTCTTTCTTTTCTGTTCAACCATTAATTAAAACCTTCACACTGCTGTGAAGAGGCAAAAGATGGACAAATAACATGACGATATTACTATCTTTGCATTATAAAAACTAGGTTAGAATAAAATGCATATATTTCTCTTCAGTCTAAAATGCTTAAAACCAAGCTTAAACTGTATTTTGAAGTGTTTTCATTCTCTCCTCAAATAGTAAATATCTATTGATTTTCTTGAAAAATTACATGGAGAATGTACTCCTCTATAAAGTGAAGCAGCTAGAGATTTAGGACTTTTTAATTCTCAGTGTTATGCCCTCAGTACAATATTTTCCATGATGCAGTTGCATTTTGATGACATCGAAAAAAAATTGCCAGCGATATAAATTCTGCCTTTCATAAAATATATCTATGGTAATACATTATTTGCTGTTATTTGATAGATGAATGACGACTGCTCAACACTGCAAAAATCTCTTTTGTTGTATAGCAAACAAGAAGCCTATGGAGCTCCAGAAGCCTGAAACTGCTCCACCTTCTAGCTGTCTTCCTCCAGATACAGCCATTACCACCCTTTCTTGCTACTCACAGCTACTTAGGCCACTTACTTATTAAGATACATCATTTCTGATGTCCTCCAAGCAGGCGGTTGTAACATTCTCATATTTTCCCTCTTTTAGCAACAGCACAGCTGGAAATATTTCTCTCTTTTCAATGTCTGTGAACACCTCCACACCTTCTTCATCTTCAGCCCTCGGACACACTCTCTCCCACCAAATGATTTAGGAATGGGTCAGCAGACTGATAACTAAAATGTACCTATTCTACCAGCAACTAAGGCATTAAAGAACATAGCTCAAAACTATATTATTCTGCAACCCAAGAATATACTACACATATACTCCACAAGAAAAACTTCAAATTAAAGGTGGAGGGAAGAGGAAAAAAGAGAAAGTTAAATCCAAACCTCCTCAATATTTTTATTCGAGCTTTAAGGATATGATCATTGTTAATTGGCTTTGAGAACCTGCCCAATGCATCATGAACTAAGAATACTTTCAGCTTTTACACGTCAAGTAGAACTTTCTACATGGTCACAGACTACAATTTTTAATGAGGAGGGGAGGAAAATCTTTCAAGCTCTTTTTGAAGTGACACAGATTGCTCTGAAAGCAGATAAAATATAATATCTTCGAAAGTTAAGTTGGCAAATAGAAAACATATCTGTAGGTTGTTTGTTGTTTTTTTTTTTAAATGGAATTTTAAACACTTTTTTTTCCTCCCTGTTATTCACTCTCTTATATCTTGCAGTCTTTCCTAAGGAGAACATAAATCCAGCGACACCTGAAGCAAATCACATAACATTCGCACAAGTTTTAAAACAAGAAAAATGAATATGTCCACTTCCGATTAACAACTGGCTCATAAAACTTCACTTACTATTGACTGGATAGATGATGAAAAATGGGGCAGCATTCATAGGATCCATAGGGCATTTACAGCTCAGAAAAGAGTCACAGTGCTTGTCAGTATTCATCTAGGAGTTGATATTCAATCAGCATTGCAGACCAAAGGTTCTTTATAAGAACAGGGCCTATGTTAGCCCTTAAATAAGAACTGCATCATATCCAGGGTGTCTATATTGATTACTGTGAAGAAAATCAAATGCCCATTCATGTCACTTCTTCCTATTTCTTCTTCTCCAAGAAGCGTGATATAAAGAACGAGCTACACACAGGCATCAACAGATTTGCCTAGAATTCAAGAGAAATGTGGAACATCTGAGAACAAATAATATTCCCGGTGAGGTAACTTCATACATAAGTTACCCTGGAAGTAATGCTTCTTGTATATTGCCAGGGAAACCACAGCAGGTACAAAGAGCACAATAACACCATTGGACTTGATGATCTCTAGAGGTCCCTTCCAACCCCTACGATTCTGTGATTCTGTGATAGAGCAGAGTAACCAATGACCAATATCACCACCAATAAAATTAAGGTTAACAATTTCAATGCTGGACCTTCTACAAAGTATTAGAAGCTATTTTGATTCGGGTAAGCATTATGTGGCAATTGTACAGTCTCTTCTGTGAACCTTCCCATGCTAGTTTGCATTCCCATGGTGATATTTGATGTTCCTAACACCTGGAAAGATTATGCCAAACTCACACTAACTACAGCTTATTAATACAGCTGACAAATCTTGCTGCTACTAAGCAACAAAATTCATTTCAATAAATAGTACTCATCCAAATTGTTGACATTTCTTCCAGGATTAAGCTGGATTTAGAAAAGTAGAACCAGGGGATCTTCAACATGAAGTAACATTTCTAATGATTATTCATAATCTTATATACTAGAAGCAACAATACATTTTGGTCACAGAGGTACAAGTGATTATAATGTTTTTTGTACAAACACTACAAAAAACTTCAGTGTCAGACTCAATCATACTTGAAGTAGTGTATTAACCAGCTGGGATTTCAGCTTCAAAAAGTCAAAACTCGGATTAGCCAAAACTCAAGACAGAGAAGAGTGAGACAACTATCTAAGTAGGTGTATCTAGTAACTGCCTATCAGGCGTCAGGACAGTACCCACCCACTAACTTTATTTCAGTATATCTGAATAGTATCCATTAATCCTAGCTGAAACGGAAACCAGAGGATGCCATTTACTCTCCTTGTGATTACAGCAAGTAGAAAGAAAGCACCAGAGGATCAGAGGCTTGCCAGTGCTTGTTCAGGACAGCTGGTACTAGGCTCTGCTGTCAGAATCTGAACTCCAAATGGATGCATCCAGAGCCACGTCAGATGTTAGCAAGTGATACATGGGACATTCAAAGGCAATCTGAGAAGATTTACCTAATTGAGGACAGAAGACATGAAGCTTGTTCTCTTCTAGAAAAAAAAAAAAAAAAAGAACTATTTGGGTTCTCAGTAAATCCTTCCAAGGTTAACCATATTCCAGGACACCAAGAACCAAAACAGCTACAGCTGTAAGGAGCTTCCTTTTCCTAGACCAGCGCATACTGCAAGCTGCCTCCACACAAGCATAGAAATGGAAAACCAACAGAAAGATGCTAAGATACCCCAAACAACAATGACCCTTTGAACCTGAAAGGATGTCCACACAATTTTCCATGGACTACATCATCATTATTAATGTCATTATTATCCTTTACATTTACTCAAAAACAAGTGTAAAAATAAGGAACATCTATCTTCTGCTGACAGAAATCAACAGATTTGCTTTGCTTTGACTTTGCTGGATGACAGTATGACAGCTATTGGAACTCTTTTTTTGGGTAGTGCCTGATGTATCTAGAATCTTTATTTGGTTTCTCAAATACAAAACACATAGCCAATTATCAGAGCTCATTCTATAGGAAGTAATTTGGCATGTAATAAATTTAACTGTGAATACATATTTTGCAATGAAATGTAATGCGGTCATTCAGACTTGCTGCAATCCAACTACCAAATAAAAATTGACAGTTTGAGAAAGGTCATTGCATTTTGAATAGTTTGCACTCAAGAAGTGAAAGAATGCAAATGAGAAGTTACTGCTTTTGAGGACTCTCACAGAGTCCTTGAAAACTGCTGCTGTACTCAAAAATTTCTATTTCAGTAAAACTACTGTCAAAATTAAGATCTCTTTTCTCCCCAGCACCTAAAACTACATATTAAAGCAAACTCTCCCAAACAGAACAAAAAGAACAGGAGGCAAAAATGTCATACGAAAACTTTCAATAGTTTTATGTGTCTACCATACCCTCACTAGGACTGATGATAGAATCACTACTCCCCAGTGGAAGGAGCCGGACAGCAGCCTGGAGCTTTGGAGCTTGAGAATTACTCAAAGCACAATCAAGTTGTATTCACTCAGGGCATCAATCCAAAGGATTTGTTTTCAACTCCCATTTCACCATGAGCTTTGTGTGTGATCTCAAACAAGGCGCTTCATCTCTCAGTGCATCATCTCCTCATCTTTCAAAAGGGGATAATAGCACTTCCTTACTTCCCAGGACCTGTGTGCTAAGTGTGGTGAAGACCGTGATGAAAGAGTAGAAATACCTACCTGACAATATTACACATACACAAACCATGTACAGATAGCAAACCTGGACAAAACAAAACAAAAGAACACCAAGATAAAATATCAACACAAAGAAGAGAAAAATAGACACTCTCAGCATTTACATCCATTACTTCCTTCTCCTCTTGCCCCATGTGCAAAGAGTCAGAACCAACAAAGTAGCTGCAAACAAAGCAAGCAGCTTGTGTTCTGGCATATTTCCTCATATCTGGAATTGGAAACAGCACAGCAAAACTATTCATTCTTGAATGAAAAGTACATAAATATAACAGATGAACGCTTTTAGTAACTCACTGACAGCAACCGCCTACTGACTGGACTTGTTTGGAGGTATTCAGACTGGCTGTGGGAGAAATAAAGGGCTCTAGGACTCCAGGAATGTGTGCAAACATCTGGAGTACATACAATCCATACCTGCAAACTTAACCAAACAAAGCAGCTTGCTCTGCTCCTTATTTAAAACACTTTCCTTTTACAATGCATGGGAAAACTATAGCAATATCTGTTATACCATTTACGATTAAGAAAATCAGGGGGTAGACAGCTTAGATCTATAAAAGTGATTTGATATATTTGGCAATCCAACTTGGCCTGCCTGCAATGAGCTGTTAAATGAAATTTTGCACAGCTATGCCATCAGGCTTTATTCACTTGCCACATTTTATCCTGAAGGGTAAAACTGATAGCTAGTACTAATCACCTCAATTATTGCCAGAATCACATCAAATTTGGTGATGAGATCGATCCCTTCTTGAACTGCGAGGGAGGAAAATATATAAATAAATTGGAAATCGCCAGCCAAACTGAACAGAGAGATTGCCTAAAACGAAAACAACTTGCCCTTTCTTAGAGGCTCAAAAATGAATAGACAAAAAAAAAAAAAAAGTCGTTTGAGATCTAATATGGTTTTCTTTAAAAAAAATAAAATAAAACCATGATGCAGGCTCTTTTTCCTGCAGTAATTGCTTCAACAAAGCTTAGGCAAATAAGAAGGACATGGTGGAATATGAAGGAATGCTCTTCAAATGATAGAGAGAAATGCCCTACAGTTCCTCTCCCTGGGAACGGCTGCAAGGGCACCAAGAGCAGTAGGGTACTGGAAGAAAGGATTTTAAAAGCCTCAAATCCACCACAGGTTCTGCCTACAAGTTTCTGTACTTCAACAAATCACTGACTTACTTTCTCTTCCTTCAGTTTCATTATTACTTTCACATACAACATGTCCTCCTCCAGAACTCCTGGATGTGAAGTAAGCAGCAACAGAAGCGGTAATTCCACCATTTTCAGCTGCTGTTCAGAATCTTTTTCATACACAACTGATTGAAGCAAACATAACGGTGGAATTCCTCAGCACCATGTAAATGACCACTGTTCTCAAGCACAAGCAAAAAAAATGTAATAAAGCATTAAATGTTAGTTACTAAGAGGGAAAGACAGAGTTATGCTTGCCTTGAAAGCTGCAGAGCTTTACTTTTACAGAGCTCAGAAAGGACAGCAGTTTCAGAACGTGCTCTGGTTCATGCAAACTCCTGGTGTTGTTTAAACAACTTATTTCATCATTTCTTGCAGACAACACTCAGATGGGGCCCCTGTAGAGTACATAAACAGAAGGACAACTACAGGAGAAAGATGAGAACCTACTCAAATTATGGTACCTGTAAGATTCATTGAGTCTTTAATGGTTTTCGAGCACAGTCTTGCTGTGAAAGCAATGCACAAAATCAATGTAGAATCCAGGTACAGTACTTTTGTAATAAAATTCAAATTACTAAAATAAACTTGTAGGTGTTGGCAAGTAATTGTAAAATACATTTAAATATAACGTATCAACTGACACCAAATGCAGCCCATGCAAACAAGGCTGTGCTCCGTGAGAGTGGGCTGAGAAAACTGATATGGACTAAGTGTGTGGATGGTTCTTGTTTCATGAACTTCTTTTCCCTATTTTCTGTTTAAAGGACAACAGTATTCTAGGCATAAAAGAAGAAATATTGTCTTGTTTGAATCTTAATAACAAAAAATTAAGTTACTTTAAGTACAACTTAGTTCCATGATCTGCAGTAACCTATTAGTTAACTTTCAATGCATGTGGGTATTGGATACTTCTATGTCAAAACAAGGCTTTCCTTCTGATTCAAGATAATTTTTAAATGATTGGCAAACTGACTTGCCTAGCTCAAAATAGGGCACTTGGATTTGTTTCTAAATAGATCACGTGTTTATAATCCAATTCATTGGTTTAACTGAAAAGAAAGAATGACACAAAACAAAAAATAAGACGAGACAAAGAAAACAACAACAAAGAAAACCACCCAAACTCCACTGGGTTGTGCTGCAATTATTTATGTTATAGTGGCGACTGCAAAATCAATCTATCAATCGGCACCAGCACAAAAGAGGATAAAAGTAGAAATGGCAGGATGTGTGTAACTGCTTTGTGCAGTCAAGAAAAAGACTCTGGAAGTTCAATTAGGGATTACTTGCTGTTGTTCAGGTAAACGTTCTCCCTAGTGCATCCTTTACGCAGGAGTCTTGAAAGGCATTTCCAGATGAGTGGAAAGCGGTACTCCTCTCTGCATTCTCATTCATTTACAGTTCAGCTGGACTATGTATTCATGCAGTTTCCCTTCATTTCTTTCCTGCTCCTTTATCAGACAAAACCTCAGTTCTGTCTCTTCTGCACCATATAGTTGGCAGAGAGTTTTTCCTCAAAGCCAGATCATTTGCCTCCATCAGTAGCTTCACCTCTTTTCCACTGGTCCTGAGCAGTTTGGGGTTATTCTCCCTTCGTGATAGAGCCAAGACCCTTTTCATCTATTGTATATTATTTGTTTTCCACCATTACTTTTTCGCCCCATCACAGCAAAGTTCAATAACGCCTGTCGAGCCAAGAGCGTAAACCTTATTTTTTAGGTAGTCAGCAACATAAAGGCAAAAGTCTCATTCAGTGTTCAGTTTCAGGAACACAGCATCAAATGGATAGTTGTGAAAATAAAAGCAGATGCAATCTGGAAGAGAGAATTACATTTCTGAATTGTGGATGAAAAGAATCTCACCCTCCTTATACATGTTTACTCAGAAACTACTCCTGGAAATTTAAGCTTATTCTAACTGCCTAAGAAACCCTTCAGAGTGACAACATGGGCAAAATACAAAATTAATTGACATTTCTGTTCCTTTTCTCCCAAAATCTGATATATATATATTTTTAATGAACTTTAGTAGAGCATCATTTGTTGATCCATCAATGATTTGGAAGCTGTAATTCATAAAGCCAAATAAAACTCCATAGGAGTGGCCAAAATCAGAACATTTCAGCCAAACAGTTAAGAATATTCATAAGCAGCAAATGAGATTTCCCTGAGCCTCAGACAATTCAGTGAAAATAATAATAATAACTCAATAGGTCAGCATAGGTTACTTTTAAAAGGAGTTTTTTTACCCACAATGCTGACTTTGAACCGCAGATTGAAAAGTCAAGTAAAGAATTAGTGTTCTGACTAGTAAAAATGAAAAACAAATGGAAAGGAGTCAAAAGCCTTTCACTTTCCTAAACTCAGCAAAACAAAGAGCAGGAAAAAAGCAATATAGGCAAATGCATAGACATACAAATGTAAAGACCTATCCTGACACTGGGGCCATGACGTTACAATATTACTGATGCACTGGGACTTGTGTTTTCTTAATCTCTGTAATGTGATCAATTATGCCTTGAAAGCACTGTTTCTTTTTAAAAAACATGTTTTTTAAAAAAAAACTAAAAAACATGAATTGTGAAATGAAAATCTAAACTTGGAGCACTGAAACTGGGACAGATTAATCCTGACCTAAAACTGCCAGAATGTGTGGGGCAATGCAGTTTTGTGGTGATGGTTTGGCTGCGAGTCTTATTATTTTGGTGACCCTTTCTTTCTCCCTCTTAACCCCTACCAAACCCCATTTTTGTACGCTACCTCTTCCCTCCATCTATCTTTGTTTTTGCCTTTCTGTCTCGTTAACATCATTTAACCTAACACGCAGATTTTTTTTTTTCCCCCTCAAAACAGAAAGGAAAAAGCAATACTAATGTGACAGTCAGAAAGCACCACTGTTTATTTTGTTCTTCTTGCTATCAATTCCTTTATCCCTAGTCTGATTTGTCTAAGCTCCTCAGGCCTATTGCTAAGCACAGTATAACTCACCTCCACTGGATCTTGAACCTGCATGGAATAATAAACATGTTTTTGAGGAAGGCTGAGAGTAGCTTTGGTTGCATTTTACTTTGGGGGAGAAAAAAGTAAATAAAAATTGGGAATGTCTGCATTTGTCACATCCATGTAATTTTCCAAAGTACCGATTTACTTCCCAAATGCCCACATTTCTGCAAACTCCCAAGCCAAGTGAGATGCACTTAGTAAATACACCCATTAGCCAGCTGTAGACCTGCTTATCTTACTAAACACATAATTTTGATTGTCTGTGCTCTAAAGCCACCTGGTGAATTATGAAAAGGATAAAACTGAACATATTTCAGTTAAAGTGATAAGGACACATTACTGTCTTAAACATGCAAGAATGTATCAAGATGTCTGATTTTTAAACAAATCAGCGGCTGTTTAAGACAATTTAATTGTACTTAAAGATGGCACAGACACTTTCCACATATTTAGCCAGCTCTACAAATGAAGACCGAATCCATGATTCAAGTACTGAACTATTGAACTATTGAACTACTGAAAAAAAATTTTTTTTTTTTTTTTTGTTTTTTAAATAAAAGCAAATCAGCTAAAGCCATGAAATCAGTACAACAAAGCATGCTGAAATTCAAGTATAAATTGCCATCCAGGTTTAACACAACTCTGTAATCCAACCCTCTCAAGAAAATATGATGCCACGTGTTGCTAAGAAGCTGTAGCAATCTAAGACTATTTGACTTCTGCATGAGAGCATCCATAAACCAATTCAAATATTTTCTGCTTTCAAGCACATTGACTTCAATCATCTTTGGGGACTGCAGTTTGCTGGAGTACTGCATGTGGGTAGGCAAAAAATGCTGACAGCAAAGATATTAACCTGCGGCAGGGAACCATCACATGGCTTTTGTAATCATTAGTTCATTGATTAATTTTTGTTGTGGTAGTAAAAAAAAAAAAAAAGAAAAAAAAAAGAAAAAAAAAGTTGAAAAGCATGCCAAAAAACTCATCACAAATGTCTCCATCTGTCAGATTCATTTAATTCAGGGAGGGCCCATTAGCTTCCTGAAATGCAGTGAGCAAAGCAGCTACCACAATGGTGCAGTAACAGAATAACATGAGAAGTGGGAAAGCTGTGAAAGCACTTTGGAGAAAGAAAGGTGTAGACCCAACTGGTCAAGGACTGAACTAGGAAATAAATTTCAAACATTTTTAGAAAAATCAGTTTTAATTTGGACATACTGATATGGGTCTCTGAAAGCTGGCAAAGAACCTCAATTCTGTTTGTTTTACATATATTTAAATCACCAACAGAAAAAGGGAGTTCTTGGTTAGGTCCCCTCCCCCCATGACATTTGAAAATTCAGAAAGGGAAGCTGAAAGGAATAAAAAGAGTAACCTGAACTAAGTAACTAACTTCAAAAAGATCCATTTAAGGCAGCTGTCCTGGTTGCAGCTGGGACAGTTTATTTTCTTCAGTGTTTGGTACAATGCTGTGCTTTTGTTGTAAAAGAAAAACAGTGTTAACAACAAACCATCATTTCAGCTGTTGCTGAGCAATGCTGCACAGAGCTGAGGATGTTTCAGCTCTAATGCTGCTCTGCCAGTAAAGGGCCTGAGGGATACAAACTGCTGGGATGGGACAGAGCCAGCGCCAGCTGGTCTATGCTGGCCAGAGGGATATTCCATACCACATCGAGTCATGTGAAGAAATGATAAAGCTGAGGGGAGATGGGCAGGGGGACTGGCTGGGCATTGGTTAGTAGATGGTGAGCAACTGCTTTGCATAACAATTTTTTTGTAAACAGCTTATTATCATTTCTGTTATTTATGTCTTCCATATTAGTAAATAGTTTTTCTTTCATCCCACAACTTTTAACCTTATTTTTCCAATTTTGTAACTACAAATAATGCCTATAAAAGAATGCATTGAAATGAAGATCACAATAAAAAGAAATCTCAGGCAAAAAGTAAAGTTTTGATAACAAGAAATGTGCCTGTACTCTCACACAAATGCCAGCAATCTTAAGGGAATGCAATTCTCATGGGCTGTTCGTCTGAGCAATTATTTAATTAAAGGCATCATTACTGACCCAGATAGTCATTATATGATCTATATAAAATACACTTTCCCTCTTACGAGTGTCTGTTTCCAAAGAGATGAAGTTGTTTTTCTATGAAGAATTAAAGAACAAATAAAACATTTGGTCAAGACATAAAATAGCAGCATCTTCACTATTAAAGTAACAATAAAATTAATAGCCATTCGTCTGCTTAATATCTGCTCAGAAGGACCCTTAGAATGAAAGCAGCTTATTGGAATAACAAGGACAGGTGTTTAGAACAGAGGAGAACAGAACAATGAAATGGTGTCCATGAGAAAAGTGCACCGACTGTGATTTGCAGGATGGCCTACACATTGCTTAATACTCTGAAAATTTACCACTAGATTGAAAGAAAACTACAATTGCTGAAAGAAAAACAAACACACAAAAAGCCTCCCAAATTAAAATTCCACTATTCAGCACAATGAAAACATTTGGAAGGCTTTTTGTACCAATGGTTGTGTTATTAGTGCTGCAGTCCGTCCAGGAAAAAGCCACAGGTATTGCATCTGCTTGTATTAGATGAGGTTTGCTGCTCAGCAGGAGTCCTATGTTCTTAGAAACAGGAATACTCTCTGCCACACTTCTAAAACATTTTTCCAGTTAAGACAGTAGTTTATTAGAAGTCTTCATTCTTATGCCAATTGAAGACCTGTCATATTTTTAAGGTTGTAATTTAAGCAGTTTTGCCTCTCAAATGATTTTTTTTTTTTATGTCCAACATTAATTCCACAGAATCCATTTCACTAAAAAAATGAGTGATATAGCTGCCGACTTCCATCAGCAAAAGAATTACTTTTTTCATTCTCCCTCTTTAATATAATCTGTGGCAGTAAGTTATAGAGTTATGGGTCTTCAAATCCTTCATAAGTATTTTCAGCAGATATCTTATAGAAAATATTCATAGGATATGAAATTACTTCATTTCCCAGCAACACAAAACATCAGCAATCATACCAAACAAGCCCCTTCAAAATAAAGTTGTTTAGTTGGAAGATAGAAGGATACAAATTTCCCATAATATGAATCATATCATTATCAGCTGTGGAAAGGGGATTACCAAAATGTGTATAACATCAGGAAGCACATAAATAGCACTTGGATAATTTGAAATCTGTGCTGCCATTCAAAATTACACACCACTATGAACAATTGTTATTGCACATACATAGTTTTTGGCAAAAAAGTAATACCAACATTATCTGTAGTAAAACCACATTACCAGTCTAGTAGCTTATGGGAACCCCATAAAAGTAAACAAAAGGAATGCTTGAAATTAAAGAATATAAATGCATAGTATGTGATATATTTCAAAAAGACGTTTTTCCCAAGTTCTGTAGTTACCCACTTTTTAGTAACTTAAGGCGGAAACAACCATTTATATTTTCACTTGCAAAGATGGTATTTTATTTCTTGTTCATCATAGGTGAACAAGAACTTCAACATGTATTCTCAAGATACAGAAAGCAAAAGAAAGCCTAAATTTTCAGACTTTCATATAAATATTTTCTCTTACACAATATTGACAGAAATATTTTGGTTTTGGCCCAGCCAAAGTTCTAAATGCAAAGAATAAACTCAGAGCAGAAAAAGATGTCAGGATACTGAAATCTTTATAGAAAGAGTCTAGACCATATGTAGAGAATAACCAACTTTTACAGTTTACTTCATTTCATTCTAGTTTCTACAATAAGAGCTACACAAGTAGATACAATACTGATATGAGTGCTGATGTGAAAGATATGTTTGCCTTGAAAGTCATGCTTTTGTTGCTGTTATTGTTGTGTTTTGTTTATTATGGCCAGTTGAGAGATTAAACAGTTAAATAGACTAAAGACATTTCTGTCTAAATACTGCTTTCCTAATAAAAATCATTACAGTAAAACCATCAGCATTAGCGCTTGGGTTTTCTGTTTTTTGGTTTTTGCTTTGTGGTTTTTTTTTACTATTTTATATTTTGGAAATATTTAATTTCTCACATGGAGGAAATGAAATCCTTTGTGGAACGTTCATAAGTGATATTCCCTACCCATCTACTCCTTACCTTGCTAGGGCAGGAATGGCAAGGCAAGACACAGCCATTTGGACTTCTGGCTACGTGAATTTTTTTGTAAAGCTGTCATTTCTAAGAGAAACATCTTTGTACATTCATACACTGATAATGCGTGACTAATGTATCAGATGAAGGATTGAAACACGTAGCAATGCACATGGTATTTAGCAAAGAAAATTAATATGTACCATCCAGTTTTGGTATTCAGAAAATTTTACACTCCTCTGACACTACACAGTTTTACTCAGGGAATCAAGAATTACCCTTTTGTTAAGAACAGTGCAAACAACAAGGGACTAGGAAACTTAATAGCAAAAAAAAATCAGTTGCTCTAAGAAGTGCTTTGCCCAGGGGTGCTGTTTCTAAGAGGAAAATCAACCCCTCTCTCACTCTACACCCTCCACTCCTTTGCAAAGTTAACTTAGTACCCCAGAGTTAATACGTGATTAATGAATTTCAGGGTCTGTACACCAAATCTGGAGAAAAAATCTAGGGCCTAGTGAAAACAAATCAATCTCTGCAAAGGGAAGTGAATGTAGTATTGCAATATTTTCTTGAAATACTTACTAAAGTCTGTACTTCCAATGTAAACATAGCCAATGCCAGCCCTAGTATTAACTAGATGTACTTGCTCTGAAAGTAGACTTAACAGACAACCTCAAGAAATCATGGGGCATATTCCTGAAAACCTTTGCACTGACAAGTAACAAGAGAAAAGAAATTACACTGCACAGCTGAAAGTGAGGAAAAATTTTCTATTTTTCAGTTCAGCAATAAGACATTGGACTTTGTGGACTTCTTGTTTGACACAAGTTATTCTCGATCAGTAGACACAAATGGCACATCTTGATCTCCGCTGGCCTCAGCTGGCCCAGATTGTGCCTCATTTTGACAGGAACTCTGCTCCCTCGGGAGCATAACTATGTTCAGTTCAGCAGAACAATTCACATACAAGATTATATAATTTCTTTTAGGATGATAGCTAAAGTTTTGAGGATTATCTGTGACAATTTTCTTTTTATTTTCCTCCACTAACTCCATTTCATCACACTGCTCTCTGAAATATCACCCAAAAGCACTGGATAATTACATCCACAGCTAATGTGTTAAAGTACAGCTTTCTAGAAGACATAGAGTGCCTATCAACTTCTTTACCAAGGCCCTTTTATTTCACTCAGGTTCTGTAACTGTTTGTTAAATCAAGAAGAAATTTCTTTAAACCCGCCTCGAAGTCTCTTTATGCTGCCAGAGGGACATAAAGAAGATGGTCAGGCAGCCACAAGTCAATGATTCGGCACATTTCGAGAAGCTGCTAACCCTCAGCTGAAATGAGTTAACTCTACCCACCACCGTCCCAGCACAGGGCAAAAGCAAAGCACAATGAGTGGGGCCAAGACACCACAGAGGGCTGAGGACATTTCTATTCCTTGTTTTCACCAGACTAGGAACATGCCACAGCACCTGCTTGAACACATGTCCACAGTAAGTCAAACAACTGGTATGCCTTTGACTTTGAGCTAGAAATAGTCATTTCTAAGGCTGCCTTGTAATTAATTAGATATAAAAATTGACATAAAATGATTTGTTGGAAGAAGAGAACAGGACATTCATGAATATGAAAAAAAGTTAGTGGATGCAAGGAGCACAACTGCTCAGCCTCACCCTTCAGAGTTCATCACCCTTCAAAAGTCGCATCAACATAAAACCAACAAAAGAACAGGACGGTTCTCTGTACCAGAGGTAGACTGAAACTACCCAGTATGTTTCCACCATTTTTTCCCCAATTATCTTGATCCAACATGTCTGTCATTTCATTAAATTTCAAGATAATTTTTCTGTTTCTTTGTTTTGTCACTCGTAAGGATACTTACCTATCCTTAAAAGAGGCAAAAAGAAAGGGAAAAAAACTACACCTTTCATTTGGAAAGGAGGGATCAGCCCACTCTACTGTTTTTTTGTTTTTCTACATGTTTTTTAAAAAGAAACTATGTACTACATAGTTTTACTATGCCTTTAGTACAAAAATCACAAAGAATACAGGGAAATCTACAAACTGATTCATATAGATGTGCATAGGTGCTGCTGTGCTTCGTATCACACACACAGGTTTAGCCTCAGCAATATGTGTTGCTACTGGAAATGGTTCATTTCTCTTCATTTACAGACAAGCAATCATACAGACATTTTTATTTTTTATCTTTAATTTCCCTGTAAGTTTCGGAAGGAAACTTCACTCCAGGCCTTCCGTATTAGATGACTGCCTGACTTACAATTTTATACAGTTTAAAGAGCTATCCCTTACAGGTAATTTCTAAAAATTCTTGTTCTGCTTGTTTTTCGGTCATTTTTTTTAAACATTCAAAACATGCTGATTTCTTTAACCATGCAGATCACAGAGTATTAAGGTGATGAGTTTCAATGAATGAATGAATATTACTCATTAAATTAATTTTCTACTGAATGTTCCTACTCCAGTTAATGAAACACATTTCCCACAAATGCTCTCTAGTTCCCATTTAAAATTTGCTGTATCAGCAGTGAATCCTTCTAGTAATTTTCCGCTTCTAAAAACGGAGAGAGCAAACATCAAACAATCCATCTATGCAAATGAACTCACATTTTAAATTAACATCAGGAGAAATTCTTGTGGTTCTCCCCTAACAGAAGCAAATTAAAAGGCTATGAGTACATGCCATTCCCTATATAACAACAAATAAATAAAATTCCAACATACTGTTTTAAAGGATGGCACAGATTTTGAAGGCTAGGAAAATTTAACAAAGAAGAAAATCTAGACAGACTGGAGGGATTTTGAGAAAGATGGGTAGCGTAGCTTTTGTTGGATGCCCTGATAGAAACCAGCATGAGAAAATGCGATTGACAATGTCTTGAACTAATTCACATGCCCCTCGCTATGTGTTCAAAGAGGGAAAGCAGCTATTTCTCATTAGGGATATGAAGAAGTGCTGGGCAAGGCAAACATTTTTTCAAAGTACAAAATTAGTCTGGCAAACAACCATTGATTAGTAAATTTATATAAACTTAATATTCACTTTGACTATTAATTGTATTATGATGCAAAGGTAACTTATTTTTCCTGAACCAAATACTTTTATCTATTTTGCTAATGACTCTTTCAATACTATCTTAAAAATGTAAAATTAATTATTAATAGTTGAATATATAATGAATTATTTAGTGACTTCATGCTCCAACCATTTTTTACTCACTCAGAATTTATTTATAACTTACAGATATCATCTCCCCCCAGATATTTTTGAAGCACCAAAACATAAAAAAGAATGTCAGCAAAACTTGTTAAAAATATTCTTTGTTAGTTAACCTACTCTCCATGAACAAATATCCACTTAACAAATTACACTTCCTAATTATCAGCTTCATTATTTGCTGTTACTGAAGTGATCATGATCTGAATTAGTATTATCAGTCTAATTATCTGCTCAGTCATATTAATGAACATCACACTGCTGTTAAGCAGAAAATGTCACTCTGAGAATCTCTCCAGAAATTGAGAGTTCAGCCTTTAAGGAAGCATTAAATAGGCTCACTCAAAAAAAAGCCATGTCAGTTAAAAAAATAATTTTAAAAAAATTAGATCCTAGTTGTACTTGACAGCTTGAACAGGAAATGAGTGTTGTTTCATTCCTTTTGTGCTTCCAGCTTCAGAGCAAGGTATTTAACTTCTGGCAGAATTAGCAGATGACAGTTGTTTGTCAGGACACATTTCCCATTTCACAATGACTACTGAAAGAGCACTACACAAAGATCAGAACTGTTATATAGCTCTCAATACTATCTTCCAACATCATTCCTCAGAAGGTGAAGTGCTTAATCAGATACAATAGGACTTAACTGAAAATTGTAACTGTCCATCTACTTGTAATTACTAAGCCTGCATAGCTATAAATCAAAATTTCCTGAGGTTTTGCACCTATGAAATGGTGCATGCAGCTTAAGCTAATAGCAATCACCCACCTGCCCTTAGTACAGCCTTACAGTGGCAAGAAGCAAATTGGGACTTATCAACTTGGGGGCTCCAAGGAACAGCAATTCCATTACCTTCTCAGGAAGTATAGTCCACTGCTTAAGTATGAAGCCCTTTCCTTTCTCTCTTTACAAATTCTACAACTCTTCTATATCTAAATTCATCAGAAGCCGTCAAGATAAAAAGTAGAGAATTAATCCACTAGGTAATGCATACAACTGTATATTCTCAAAAAGGTATCAGTTCAGTTTGGGTATTTGTAGAAAAGGGTTTGTTTCATGTTTTATAAACAGATTAAAATTAATTCTCATACTTGTCCTCTTATTTCTGGAATTTTATGAAGTACACTGAGGATACACAGAAAAATAGTTCTGTATGTTAGGGAGCAGTAAGGATAACCAAAGTAAGCTACACTCAGGGTTTTCAGGGCTGGCTGCCTATCACAGCACATTCAAGTGCATCTCTGCGATTTGTAACTGCGATATGAAGGACTGACTAACAGGATTTCCATTTTAATAAGGTCATGCTGTACTTGCTAACACAGTAACTGAAGAAAGAATTCCTGTAGATCTAAATCGTGAGACAAAGTGTCTTAATTTTATAATGTAACAATTAACCTGGAACAAATACTACAAAAAGGCTTTCACAACATGCCATGCAGCGACATATTTGTAACGTTCTCTCATGTTTTAGCTGTCTAAGAAAACTGGCATTCAAACACCACATTTCCATCTTGCATGCAAATTACTTAAGTATATAATTCCTTAAGGAGGTATCAAATTTTGGAGCATCAATTAGATTATAAATGGAAAGATAATAAAAACTGTCTAAATAAATACGTATCATGAACTTTTGTAAACTTCTGGAAGAGATGACATAAGATTAAAACCAACTCTGTTACATTTGTCCATCTTCTACTTGCACATGAAGGGCAAGGCTGTATTTGGCATTGCAGGGCAGCGTAAGACATCGCAGCCCCACAAGTGACACACTGCAATAGATGGTGCATTTGCTTCAGATCAGAACACCAAACTAAACCTATTCTAAGGACTGAAAAAAGATTCATCATTTCTGGCTGCCCAAAATCTGACACTCCAGATTTAAAAGAAGAGCTTATGCTAACAAGGCAGGCTACGCACTGAGAGAGACCAGACGTGCTCATGTAAGAGCTGATGCATGTGGGACAATGGACAACTACAGCTTCTCCACAGAGCTATAGGGGCTAAAGACCAGCATAATTGAAGAGACACGCATGCAACAATCTTGTGAGCATTAACTTTCCTTTATCCTTCCCAGACTTCTTAGATGTTACTCATAAGATTAGTGGTATTTTGGACAAATGCAGTTCAGTCCCCCGCAGCCTTTAATATTCACTGTTGGCATTATTCTGTAAGCCTTAAGATATTGCTCTTCACAAGGGGAGGATTAAGACAAAGGAGAAATACACGCAGGATACAGAAAGCACCATAAATCACACTCCCATGCCTATCTTTGAAGCACTGAGGATTTGCAAAAGGACATTGAGCAGCTGCCCAAATTTTCATGAATGGTGAATAACACTTACTTCTGAAATAGTAGCAAATGAAAACTTAAGCTGTTCATAAACACATTTTCTTATGAAATGTACTTCGCTCATTTGGACGCCTCAAAATTTTAAGCAGGAAGATACATATTATGCTAATTCAGCCAGCTCTATGGGATTATGTCAATTGAAATTAAATAGCATCTTGTTGCTTCGTTATTCATCTGTAATAATGTAATGCAGCTTTTGAGCTTTGTTTCGTGTCCTTTTATGAAATGTACATCCAGCTTGGGGGAAGGAAGAGTAAGGTAAAAGGCTGATTTGGAGGAGGTTGAAAGGACTCTAAATAACAGAGAGAATTAACTTCAGCGTAGTTCTGAGATGACGAGAAGCCCAAACAAGAGAATGTGACTACAGAACGTTAGTTGTTCTTTATTATTATCTTAAACTTTGTTCTTTAACAGCTAAGAGAAGTCTTTTTGGTTGTTTAGTAAACTCACAAATATAAGATACAGTGAAAGCCAGCTCATAGGGATCCCACTGAAAGCCAATAAAACTTTCTGCAGAATTATAATAATTTTTAGCAAGGAAGACTGTAAAAAACTGTTTAGAACAAAAGAATGGTTCAATTATTTGATTTCAAATGCGGTTTCATTCTATTAATTGCCTTCAAAGCTGCAACAGTTCAAACCTTCCACCAACAACCCACAGCAATTTCCAGCACACCGCTTGTGTGGAAGATAAATTAAATGGGTTTGTAAACTACCAAGTTTCGTCACCCAGAGCAAAAGTTTCAAGCAAGCACATCTGCATAATAGTAATGCAAATATTACCCAGTTTTCTCCCACTGAAGTTCCTATTGGCGATTCTGTGCGTACTTCTCTGCAATCTTTTCATACACAGCCTAAGGACTCCAGCAAACTCTCTTTCCCTTCAAAGGCTTGTTAAGTATGTGATGAATAAATCTGTCACTTCCAATTCTGAACTTACTTTCTGCTTTGATTGCTGCAGGATCTTGTATCCATGGCAACTTTTCACCACTCAGAATCGATTAAAGAAGTGATCAGTTTATTTAAATAGCTGTGCTGATGGAAGTGATTGTTTTTTTTCTGAAAGAGCAACCGTGACAGGTACTGTAAGTTTCCCTGACCAGTTCGTTTTCCCAACACAGCAAGTAATGAATTCTCAAAGAGCACACTGTGGTCAGATGAATGTTCAGCTCGCTTCTCCTACCTAAAATAGGTCCTTAACTAAACACCCCTGCAGAACAGTGTCTGCATTTCTGATTAATATACCCTACTCTTATTTAAGTAGGGCACAGACCTTGTTGAAGATCAAAGCTGCATTTGTCTCCAAACAAAAAATAATTTTATTTATTTTGGCTTTTAGGACAGTAAGATTGATTTACTAAAAGGAGAAGCTATCAAAAAGCTGTCAGTCAGACACAGATGAACATTCAAACTGATTTCCATTGGAGACCCAGCTCATCAAGGCTGTGCTGAAAACACCGCTACAGGTATTGGGATGTGAGGCAGAGAAATGCTTGAGAAGTGCAAACCACTTCAGAAAAGGTTTAAAGCTCTACAGAACAACTTTATTCTGCACATTCATCAAACTAACAATTTCCTAACTTCACGTATTATATGTGATGGCTCTTGGGACCAAACATTAAAGACCGTAAGCATCAGTTGGAATTTAGTGATTAGCGCAGTAACCCATCTTGTAAAGCCTACAAAGGCACACATTCAAAATCTAAGGAAATGCTTGAGGGGACGGAATCAAGTCTTAACATTTTGCACAATAAATGGGCAGGGAAAAGCTCAGTGGGCTTTACACGACACTATATCTTAATGTGAAAACAGCATCCAGAGAAAAGCTCAACTTCAAAGTAAAAGCAAAGATGTGGACTTCAACCATAACTGAAGTTATCTTGCTTTGAAGACAGAAGCTTAATCTGCAGTCAATATTAATAATATTGATATTGGCATGAAGAAAAAAAAAAACACCAACAGGATGCAAGCCACTTCAGTAACCCAGAGGAAGGGATTTTGTACAGATTTCCTAGGTAAAAAGCTCAGAACTCCAGGTGCAAGCTCATTCAAGTCGCAACGACTCCTGCCAAATTCAGGTGCGCAATAAATTAAACAAGCATAAGCATGAAGGAGTTGCAACTGTAACAGGATGCCTGACACTAAGCCATCTTCAAAGGATTTGACAGAGGAACAAAAGGTTAGAAATTTTGTCTGATCACCTCTGCTGTATGTCATTCTTCTGTGCTCACAAGCTTAGTAGTATTTATAACATATACACAATGAACACTAAAAGATCACTTAGAATATAACTCAGCTATAACAATAAATACTATTTTCGATCTGAAAAGATACATTTTGTTGTTTTGTTCTTTTTCTTTTGTTTGTATGTAGATGTGACCTGCAGCACCTCTACAGTCACATCCAAGTATCAGGCTACTAAGGTTATGCTGAAGTGTGCTGAAAATAATGATACTGTGTTGTGAAGATTTCAAATCCTCCTGAAGTGAGGGGATATTGAAAAAAGAGAGGGAAAAATTAAAAAAATATATATTAGAGAATGAATGAAGGTCAGGTGGAAAACAAGGTCTGAATCAGTCCAAGTGCAGTTTGCTGTTCAACTCTCCCACAGGAAGACAGCCAACAAGAGGAATCCTACTTGTCTTTATATTGTTTGGCATTGAGGTTATATTGAGGGTATAACATGAGGTTGCCATCTATAAGGTGAAAACAGTCAGTGGACTCAGATTTTGTTGAATATCAATTTATATATAAAATATAAAACATATTTGCTGTTCCTGTGCAACTGGCTCTGCCCGATGGATAAGCAGCATCACAACTAGGTCGCTGACAGATGAGTGTTGGGGGGCTGGGATTCCCCTGGCTTCAGAATTTGATTCCCCCGGCTTTGTATTTGAACCATAAGCAAATTAACACAGATAAACAGCAGGACTGATTTGAATTATTTTTTTTTCTTACATATGACCAATACCTTAAGCATATTTTTCAATCTGGACTATCATCTAGCTCTGACTTGGAACTCTGCTACATTAAAGCCAGAGCTAAAAATGGTAGCTGAAGTTCAAGCTCATTTTCTGAAGCATACTGAGTGTGAATACCTGTAAGCTGAACAAAGCTTAGGGAATATCAATATCTCCACTTATTTCTTCTGGTGGCACTAAAGCTGGCAGGGGCCTGTGACTTGCATGAGAACAGCAGCTCTTCCCTCTGCTGGCTGCAGCAACTTGCTGGCTCATGCAAGCTTATATAGTACAGCACTAGTCACCCAGATCCAGGTTAGGGAATGAAACTGCTGCCACGTTTGCTGCCTCCTCTGAGAAATCTCTGAACAGGAGCACAATGCATCTCAGGGAAAATGACCTTGAACAGGACAACGATACTGTCAACACATGAACACAGACAAAAACAGTGAAAGCAAACAGAGATTACTTGAGGGACCTGCTCCTTTGACTGCTTTGTCCATTTGTTGTCCCAGGGATTGCAAATACCTGACAGTTTGGGCTGTCTTGTTTAGGCAAAATTGACATTTTGATTATCTACTTCAAAAATCAAAGTTCTGCAAAACTTGTAGTAGTGAAAACTGCCAGAACTTAAACACCCTCCATGTTTCTTTGCTGTCTGTCCAAATTGTTGGTTTCAGTGGAATTTTGAGACAATACATGGACATTAACCTCCTAAAATAACACTATTTGATAGAGCAAATTCTCACCTACAAAATACTACTTTGCAACATAATCACCGCCATTTCCTATGCATTTTCACCAGCAATGAACAAGAGCCTGTATGCTACGCTCATAAAAATCTGCACCAGCAGAGGTGACTCACTGTTATGACTGCTGAAATGCACCATCCACCACCTCACTGAACTCACATGCACTGTTGGGTCTCCATAAGTGTGCAGCAAGGGTCAATAAATGTCAATGAGTAACTTTTTTTTTTTTTTTTACATGGAGGAATTCAATGACACACCTTTGCTTCATGCACACATCCATGCCTGATGCCACTCTGTCAGGCTGCCCCTCTGCTGCCGTCTGTCACACAGCAACAAAATGGAATATTGGTGGGAAGGTTCAACCTCTACTTCCATACCACCAACGTCTGCCTCTGATGTCATGGGCCAAAATAATAAAATAGGAGGCATTCCTTTCAGAGCAGCACTCCCATTAGTGCTGCTAAAAGACAACGTTGGTCAGTGGATGCAAGTTTTATGATTTTCTTCACTCTAAAGTTCCTGTAATTTAAATGTCCCTGTGTGGTCAACTACCATATTATCCTCCCTTCTCTCCCAGATCCAGACACCGTTCAGAAAGCCACCAATACCACAGACTGAAAAGTGAGTCCTGACTGAGCAGCAATAGCTTCTAAGAAAAACAAACTTGGAAACCACAAAATAGTGGAAAAGAAACTGTTAGACCTAGTATATATCGTGTCCAAAGTGCAAGATATATTAGCATACATACCCATATTACTCAGTTATGTTTTCCAAGAATTCTATATGCTTTTCCAAATTGTGTCCCAAGTTTCTATATACTCAGAATGAGTTCAGGGCAATCTTGCTCTATGTTTGTTTGCTTTTTGTCCCTCCCAGACTTTCACTTGGCTTGGCTTAAATTAAATGTTTGCAGAACATGCTTGTCATTTTGCCAGTCTACCTGCATTAAACATACAGCATCATTGATGCTAATCTCACCCTCATATTGGGAAGATAACATAGTTTGTTTCCAGCTTATATTGAGCTCTACGTGTGAAAAAGCTAAAATCTTCTACTTAAGATAAATATCCAGTTTTCATTAAAACAAAACAATCGCAGCCAAATTATTCAGGAAAATGGTACCCAGAATGAGACATAAAAATGTTCTTTAATACCTACCAACATCCTTCAATGAACTTTTAAATTATGACTGGAGGACAAGATAGCAGAGTTAACGAGGAGCCTCCTCTTTGTCCCCTGGTCCATAAGGGCAACAACATAGAACCTGACTGCTTCCCTCAACATGCAACACAGTCATTAACCAGTGTTAACACAGGAATTATATTCAGTAATTCCAGATTACATGTACGCTTCTGCAGCCTAACAGAAATAAAGGTAAGGTGACAGAGAGAGTGCTTTAATTCTTTTTCTATTCTGATTTTGCTTGTTTGGGTTTTGTTGGTGGTGGGTTTTTTGGTTGGTTGTTTTTTTTTTTTTTGAGGTTGTCTTTGTATGATAAGGACTGAGGACATAAACAGGAGCTCTAAGTCCAAATGCTTTCCATATCCCAAGGATACTCAAAGAAAAAAAGAATTAATGGCAGAAAGAAGGAAGACGAAAATATAAACAAGAATCATTTGAGTTTATGGGGCAATGGAACTTGCTGCTTGAAGGTATATCAAAGCTTCATGAGTTAGCTTGCACTACTCCAAACTTAGGTCCCTTTAATATTAGCCTTCACAGCTAAACAACTTTCAACTATTTAAGAGCCTAGGTGTTAACTAGCTATTAATGAAAAAGAACAAAGCCTTTGAGGTAGCTTCCTACCCTTCTCCCTTGCTACTGTCAATGAAGCTATGCCTCCACCTGGCAAACCAACAAAACAGCAAATTCCTTATACATTGGAAATAGTCTTCACATCTAACGTACCACAAAGTTTTGGCACATACACTATTGCCTTCAGTAAATGAAAAATTAAGACTTTACACATGGAACTTATTGGAAACCAACATAAACATTGTACCTACTTGATGAGATTAGATGAAACAAAGCTCAGAGTCTGGGGTACTGCAAGTGTTTTAGTACTTAGAAAAAAACATACAAATGTATGTGACTGCCTGTTTTTTGATCTACTTTAAAAGCTAGGGTAATGGTATGGGAAAAAGTTACATTAAGAAAAGTTTGTTGACCTAAGAGAAGGCACAGACCATTTTATGGGCTACTCAAAACCAAATCTGCCAGCAGGCTGGAAGTGTGTTGGTGTAAGACAAGCTGCAAATATTCAGTTTTATTGAAAGTAATCGCAAATGACAGTACACACAATTATCTCAAATAAATTCTTGAGCTGTTGTTCTGAGCTGAAAACCATGTTTTATGGAAGGTATCATATTCATAATTTCATTCTCAGACAGCACAGAGTTAATTTTATACAACAACATGAACTGAACAAACAGTAAAACCCTACATTCCCTCCTGGTCTTTGCAATTCTACTTAACAAAGCATCTTAGAGTGGGATTTAGGAGGGGCAGGAGGAAGAAGAAACATTCCTGGTAGTACTTAGCACATACAGGCAGCAATTTGTCACTCCAGGTCAAGGTCATTTGCTTCCACTTTACAGCTGGAACAACTGAAGCCCCATAATACAATGCTTTGGGGCCATCCAACCCCAACTCTGCCTGTGGAACCCAAGGACCTGCATAGCTTTGGCTGTTTCTACGTTACTAAGAAGCCAAGGTACTAAATTTAAGCTTGCAAGTTATTGGGACTACTGGTCTGACCCAATATGCTGTACAAAAACATCTCCGACTAATTATAAGTGTAGTCTTAATTACTCTAATTCTAATTGGGATTATCAGCAGCTCTACCCACTAAATACAAGCCTTTTCCTGTTTATACTGCTCCAAGCCCTCTGACCAGAAAGACTTCAACAGTTTGCACCTATTTGGTAGTAAATTGAACTCAGAAATTATACCTGAGACTAGCAGAACTTTAACCCTCAGCACTGATTCATTCCTCCCTTGTTCTTAGTGATAGGACTATAAAATACGTTTATTCCCAACTTAATAACACTGACATAATTGTGATCTTTTCTGTGAATGTCCCATTTCAGTGCTTTTTTTGTTTGTTTTTACTTTACCGATTGACATTCCACTTTCAGAAGTTTAGTTTTTATTTTTCCAGGGTTTTTTTGTGTTTTTTGGTTTTTTTTCAATTTCTTATTCTGTTCTAAAATACCTTTATATATTGCTTCCATCTTATGGATTCCTTAAAAGTAACACTCAAAATGTCAAACAGATATTCTGTCATGGATATTCTGTCATCCTGTAAAAAGCTTCAACAGTCAGTAATGAAACATCAAAGTAGTAGTTACGTTATAATACCAATAAAACAGTGATCAGTAAATTCTCAATAGTTTTTACTGGGTAGTTAAAGACCTATAACCCTTCCAAAGATTCTAAGTGGTAAATGAGTTTAAAGTTACTTATTACATTTTTTAACATTCTCCATTACTAATAAGTCTGTCTGATTAATCATTTAAGTACTTCCATAACTCATTAGGTCCTAAAGAAAAAAAATATTTTAACTGCAAATGTCTAGCTTCTAGGTACTCCTAAGGAAATTAAAAAGATAGTTCCCTAGAATTAAACAAGCAACAACAACAACAACAAGCCTGTTAACAGTTCCCCTTCTTTTTATTTTCATAATGATAATTTTCAACAAGAGCAAAACCATATCAAGGCTTTTAATGAAAGTTCGATAGATCCTAAGTTCATATTTCCTTGTTGGGAGGGTGTGCAGAGAGCAAAATAAGGAGCTGCAGTTTAAGCTATCAACAACAGCAAGTCTGGATATGATCAAGGTTAGTATTAGGCTAATCAAAAAAGTTAGGACTTAAAAATATTTGACAGAAGGAACACTTGTGCCCCCCACATTAAATCCAAGCATCCAGAACAGGGGTTGGGTTGTTCATGGTCAAAATGAAATACACACAATTATTCATCATAGAAAGCTGCAAATCCTCAACATATATAATTCTTTGCTACAGTTACAGTGAATTTCCCTGAGTCTATATCTACCTTAATGTTCTAGAGTCTCCTTATGGTCAGAAGTTAACACAGCCCCTCACTTCTTGAGGGAGAGTAAAGAGTTTCCACAAACTTCTAGGGCTAACTCTCATTCTTTGACCAAGCATACAGAAGTAATCAGGCCCTGAATCAGTACAGACAGAAGATCTGCAATATCATCACAAGCACACATCTTACAGCTCAGTTAGCAACCTTTTCCTTATGACAGGCATAAACCACACCTGAATAGCAGCTGTTCACAGGAAAACAGAAATTACCTATTTTTTCAGCAAATTTAATCACTGCATGCACTTCCTCAAATATTTTCTCCTCGAGATTTTTTTTTCTTTTATGACACCTAATACTTCTATTATTTTCCCCCATACAAAAAAAAAAAAAAAAAAAAAAAAAAGAAAAGAAAAAAAGCAACCAACCACCAAGAACCTCAAACACAAATATTTTTTAAACAGACACTGGGCAGAGTCCTATGGAAAAAAAATCCCCAGATTCTCAAAAATATAGAAAGGATGGAGAAAGATAACTCTGGAAATACAATCCTACATAATAAAGCGTACAATCAGATTTAAAAGCATTCGCTATGGAACAACAGTGAAATAGAAAAAAACAGGTATATGAGCAGATGTTTTACATCACTGCTTTTAATTACATAAAAGACTTTACATTCCACATCAGGTGGCACAGAATCACTCATTGGGTAGCCACTTGTGTTCTGCTTTCTCTTAAAGGTGGGCTACAAAGCCAAAGTGAAAATCAAGCTCATTTTTGATGTGTGAGCTAAATTCCCTCCTCCCCTATAACAAATGCTTTTCAGCTACCCTCATACAGGCAGCGGTAATGCATACACTTCAGCTCTCATCTCATTTTGTGAATGGATTTCCCAGCATACTATGAAGTAGATTACCTCTTCCCTCAGAAGCGTTGCTGTTAACTAAGCTGGGCACATTCTCCACACTGACCTTCAAGGGGCTGCTACTCCTCACTTCTTCCTACTGATGCCCAAATAAACCAGAGGGCCCATGATACGAGCATCATGGCTATGAACAGGAACTTTGCTGACTACAGCTCTAAAACTCATTAAAATAACTGCTACTATGTGATAGAATATCGGCGCTTCAAAATTATAATTTTTGAAAGTATTTTCACCAAGCCTCGAATGCTTAGAGATTCTCTAGCTCTTTTGTTTTGCAGTTCACGTTATAAGCAAAAATATAAACAGAAACCTGTAAAAACATACACATTTAAGATATTTAAGATATAAAAAGAAGCTCTAAGTGAAGTGATTAAATGGAAAATTGCATAACCTACAGGTAAAGATGCAGTAAACCCACTGTCCTTTGCCATTTCAATAGCTACTTCCTCTAACAATCTGTCTATCAAGTTGCACTGATAAGCAGTTGGAGCACTGGCTTTCAATTTTATTCTTTTTTATAAACATGCAAACTATCGCTGATTAGAGCATGTAGCTACTTACAATGCACATTCTATTTATCAGCATCTTCAGTACAATTTCATACATGTAATGTCAGTAACAATCTGTATTGGAACCAGACTCCCCACCCTTCAAAGTACCACTTATTTTCTCCATTTTCTTCTGAATGTAAAGTATAATGAATTCCTTGTGGGAAGTTTGGCAGATCTATAATGTTTAAAAATAAAGACTATGTAATTCATTAACACGTAGGCTGCTGTAAATCTTGTCTTTGACACTAATTCACACTCAAGGCCTAATACATCTCTTAGTTCTATTGGTATGACTGATCTCAGTTCAGATATTTCACACTGCTTAAAAACAGGCCCTTTTAGAGAGTCACATATTTACAGGAGGTAGTTATTCACAACCCAGATCTAGCATCTGGTCCTGAAGGAAAGGGCTCATTCTCAGCGTAGCAGCTGAGAGGGAAAGGGCTGCTTTCACACAGCTCTGGTAGATTTTCCACATAATTTTTGAGAACAAAACAAAAACCTCTGAGGATTTTACCTGGACAAAGTAAGAAATTCATCCCCCAGAAGTTTTTATCCCAGATGTAGATCAGTCACTTGGATACAAGATGTTAAAATCTTAAAATGTGGAGCTTAAACCCCACACTGGAGCCCATCAAACCAGCTGTCTTGATGAAAGAATCATTACAACTTCCAGAATGCATAGCTGCCGTTTTGCTTGGAAACCACTTCCCTCTGCTCAGGCTAACATAACACTGGACTGGAGGTGACCACAAGAAATTCACCCTCCAGTACTGCTGGTAAATAATATGTTTAATAAGGTGTACTATGAGCATACCTCGTTACATGCAAACTAGACATAAAATATCACTTGTGTGTTTTTACTAGCATATGAAGACTTAACTCCTCCCATGATTATTGGTGCTATTGTGAAGATGTAACTTCGGAATGGATGACAGAAGTTTCCATTCTGGGCTGAAATTAAGGATTTCTACCTTACAAATCATTCACAATTTTGTGTTCACCTGGAAATCAAGCACTTTTTTTCATTGTTGTTAAGTACCCTAAAGGACACTTTGAATTAGATACAAAACACACCACCTTCTGTTCAACTTGTAAAAGCAAATTCTTAGAATAAAACTGATTTCTGGATGGTACGTCTGTGTTTTCCAAATTTTAGGGGATCTCACACACTAAATTGTACAGAAAGAAGTTATGTAGTTACTCACTCGGTTACTACCAGTCCTGAAGAAAAATCAAAAGGGGGCCTTCAGCATACCAATTCTATATTGCAATGTACTGATTAAAGCAAGATAGAAGCAGAACTGAAGATTTACCCTGCTGTTCAGATTCAGAGCGCACAACACCTGCTCTGTTGTTTTGCTTTCAAGGACAGCCAAAATACTCTGTGCCTCTGTTTTACTGTTTTATTAGGATTTCAACAGCTTCTACTATCTTCTGTTCATTCAGCTTGAAGATAAAGGTCTACTTAATGCAGTTTGTGAGGAAAGCAAATATAGATGAGAAAAAAAATATCAAAGAAAAGGCAGAGGTGTTGGAAATTGTGTGGAAGCGGAAGGCAGCCATCTACATAAGAAGAAATAAGGACATAAAGAAAAGCAAGGAGTAAAGGAACGTCTTTTCTGACTGCGACTTTACTTCACATAAACACAGGTTCTTTCCACTAGCAAAATCAACATGGAACAGTTGGATACTTCAACAACAGAATCTATTTTGCTCTTCAAACAGAAACAATTTAATTTCTTGCTGAGATATTTCTTCACAATACATATTTTTATTGGGATTCTTCTATAAGAAGTACTTAGAACTGTTGCAATTGTCTTCTGAGATGGAATGAAAAATCTAATTCAAAATCATGAAACAGTGATTAAACAAATTCTGTCTTAAATGATATCTACCCTCCACATAGCTTTGACAGCAAAATAATTACTAGTCCTATAAAAACATTAAAGGATTATGCATCTGTTATCACTTCACTATCACTCATAGCAGATGGCAGAAGCAGGTAAAAGGGATTGGTTACGTAATTATTAGAAGTTATGTTTTCTAGATACATAGGCTCTTTTCTTGATAAGATTTCACTTGACAATGAAAATGGTCAGATGTGGTGAATCTGTGCTTGAATTGGAGCTTACCAACACAGCCATGCATGCGTCTTCACCATGAGACCTACTCCAGTAAGGTAAGGTCATGTTTATTAGTGATTCTGCAGGCCTCATTCCTCCCGAGATAACTCTATTAAAGTGAATGGATATATCTTGCCCTATGTGTTTTAGCCTCTAGAGAATATGCTGCCAGTGAGGCTAAACAGATGAGCAGATCAACATATCACACTTTAAAAAGATGAATGAAACACTTGGGATTTAGCAAGGTATTTATCAGATAAATTCCACTAAGAATGGAGGTTTCAGATTGCTTTTATGGTGCATTTTACTGATGGTATCTGGCAAACTCCCCAGGTATAGCAGCATGCATCAGGGAATGGTCTAATAAGCTACTATTTTAAATAGCTCACTGTAAACATCCCACTGCACATAAACAACTATTCCACAGAGTATTAGGTGGATAAGAGTGATTGAACCTCTAATGTAATTATTCTCACTGAAAGACAATAGTTGATTTTTCATTTCTTCGTTTTGCTTCAAAGCTTTGAATAAAAGTTGTTGCAGCACTGTCAAGGCACTTCACACTTCACATCTGAATGTAATTATAGCATTCAAAGAAAAGTCATGCAACACTGATTACACTTGGGTTTACAATTCCAAACTGCTTTATGAAAGCAAACCAAACAAACACAAACAAAGCTCATATGTCTTACAGTCTCCATAAGCACATTCTTCCAGGAGAGAACTGAAGTTTATTTTAGGAATATTCTATAATAGGAAGCTCCTGTTAGAGAGGTATCACTATGCGGTCCTTGTTGCCACTAATAACAAAGCACTTGCCCAAACCCACCCCAGTGTGTTTCCCTTCAGACATACAATCTATTAAAAAAATTAGCAGGAATATATGGAAATCTGCCATAAGAATTATGATTATTCTATCCAATTTCCATCCACTGCATCATGCTAAAACATCAAAATTCCTTCTCCTCAAAATCGAAACAACTACAGCTTTAAAAACAAACACACAGAATGGGAGAAGAATCAACAAGTCATACAATATCAGACAAAGGATACCACCTGAAACAAAGACTGAAGTCACACTTGGATAATAAATCACACTTTCATACTTGAGATGAGGTTGAATCTCCTGTTCTACTATACCACATACAGTAGAAGTGCTTCCCGTATTTCACAGTCTAAATTGGTGTTTCTTCCAGCTTTCCATTCAAACACAGGAACAGTGCAGAGATATATTGTCCTTGATAGTGTTATTCAGGAAAAGTGGTTCAAAAACCATAAAAACCACAAAAAGTTTTAAAAATATATATATAATGCAAAATTATGCACACATCAGACTGAAAGCATGATGCCACAGCCAAAGGTGTTTGGCTAAGGCCTGACTGTGGAAAAACACAAACACTAGGAGAAAATCCAAAGAGAAAACCCTCTTTACAGAGATAATAATGAAATACAAAAACTACTACCTCCCTATACTGCACAGCCTCCCCTCTTCAAGCACAAAAGCGTGGAGGCACTACAGAGAAACATTTGATTAAAAAGCAGGGGATGACCACCCAGGCTCTGGCTACTGAAAACAGCTTTAAGAATACTACACCTCTTAATTCACCTAAATCTTTATGGTGTTTCTTAATGGTTTCACTGAAAACGCATTCGCTCTTGAATTGTCAGGGGCAAGAATAAAGAGTTTAGTTTTCTAAATCAGCAGACAAATCAGGAATCGTCATTTGAAGGCAGGTCTTGTCCAGGTGCAATCCAGAGCCCATTAAAGATTCTTTTTAAACTCAATGGATTTAAAATTAATGGATTTTGGATCAGGCACCTGGAAGTTATTCAAACAGTTGGGTAGATCATTACATCTGCATTATCAACAGATCTAATTTTAGTTGCTCTGTATGTCAAGTCGTTCTCTTACGTATTAGAGAAGGCCAATGGACAATCAGACACGACACCAAACAGCTTTTCCTTTCCAAAAGCTCATCAGGTTTGTTCTAATGCAGGGATTTAAGCTATTAATTAAATCCCTGAAAAGATCCCTGAAAAAAGGGATTAAAACACCTGCAATCAGAAGACTTGCAGATGCTGTGACTGTTCTCTCTCATAGACCTCCCTCTTTACTCAGATCCCACAAACATTTTTCTCTCAGCATTTCAAAAGCTACGTTTCTCACATCCCGTGTTCCTTATCGATTTTATTCATAATTTTCATAATTTTTCCAGAGTTATTAGAATTTCTTCAAGTATTCAGATTCCCATCATCTCAAAAGTCTGTACCAATGAGGGGTTAGGAAGACGACCTAGGGAGAAAAGCCCTTAAATCTTAAGGTTCTACACCAAACCTGATTTTGCCATGACCTCTGCATAGGTCAACTGTTGCTCTCTGACTGAAGTTGAGCTTTTCTGACAAGGAAACATCCTAAAGGTTCTCTCTTCAGTGATCCCCATAACTTCTCCCCAGTACATCATACCACTGTCAAGAAATGGGCCAGTGAAATTCAAAGCTGTGCTAATAGAAGAATATTGCAAAATAATGAGCACACCTCAAAGGAGCTAGAGGTATTCCCTCTTAGATTCACAAGTTTTAAAATGGTAATTATTATTTTGGCAAAAACGTCTCAGATTGAGGATCTCACATGGAATCACTGTGTCAAAAGGGGTTCTTAATACTGAAAGTGAGCAGTTAATTAAGCAAAACATTTTTGGACCATAAGAAAGATCAGTACATAATACCACAGCAGAAATCTATTACATATTTTCAGTCCATAGATTTTCTTTCTGTGATCTGAACTATAATATTTCTCGAAGTCTCTGAACTCCTTCAACAAAAAACGTCCTAACAGACATCTCATTGGTATCTGAGGCTACTCAGAAAGTATTCACTTTCATCGCCTACAGTTGCAGGCTCTGGCACTTAACACCTAACCACACCTATGACCATTTTCTAAAGCAGCTTTTCATCAACCTGGTCCAAAAGCAGTTCCTTACCTGTTTTATCTAGTAATCCTCAATTTACTGGGGAGCAAGGGACAACTACCTCCCACAGCAAAACAGATAGAGATAGGAGACTCTGGCTTCTTGCTACCCACTGAACCATGAACTGTCGCAGGACAGGAGACTTCATGCCTTGCACAGTGGATGACCAGCTTTTTGTCTTGAAGTAGGCAATATTTACTAGATTCTGCAGACTTTCTCATTTAAGGGAGAGAAATACAGCATGACACTCAGCTGTTTGAAGATTCCTGACCCCTGGGATAACACTACTGCTGGGGAGATTCCCTGGATTACCTCAAGAGGCACATCCCTACACATAGGGATTATTTCACATTTTTTATAGCTCAGCTGCCATTTTTAAACTGTATTTGAACTCTGCATATTATTAGGGATTATTCTCTCATTATGCACCATTAGAATTTCTATCTGCTGATATAAGCACAATCTAAAATGAAACTCAGGCAGGTCCACGCTCTGTATGTTTCAGAATGAGCCAAGCATTAAGTTTCCATAGACATCATTCAGTAGATTTGAACATCACCTTTACATAGGTGTCGGCAGCTGAGTTGTCACACATCTACTCTGATTGAAGTTTACAGCTTACATTTTATTACATTTATTTTTGGCTATTTGTTAGAACAGTTTATACAAATTCTCAGGCAAATTGATTTCCAAATTGCTGTTTAGAGGATGCACTGATTAACATGATCTTGAATACAGTTTAGCAGAAGAAATCCCAAAAATGATATGAAAGTCTGATCACTAGATTTGATGCCTAACATCTCAAGACTCAGAAGTTGGTCTTGACTGCCAGAGGCAAGCACAATGATTTGCACATAGCAGAGACCAAGCCACCACAGCCACAAAAATTTGAAGCTGTGGTAAAAACACAATAAAAAACAACAACAACAAAACCTTCAGTTCTGTTTTCAACCCGTTATTTCAACATGCCTCCAGCTGAAGTGGAAAAAAAACCAACATACATGTACAGACATACTGGAAAACCTTTTCACGAACATTCCTTCGAGTTCTTTCTAATTCCCTGTGATGAGGTGAGCTATTTTTCTAGAGAGAATTTTGTAAACTTAGTTACAGTTTATGACAAGGTAGTTGTGCTTAAAATAATGCTGTAATCACATTACTAATATATGCCAGCATTCATGTTGTTTGAATAAATTTTCAGTTAATTTACAAATAGAGTTATTTCACATTTTTAAGCTAGGGGTGTATAACTTATTATGAAAGTGTCTTAATTTAGAAAAGAAGTTCCATTTTCAAATGAATCAAGAAGATGTGCTCCAGTAGGAATTCACCAGCCCACGAAATAGAACTTGTTTATACAAAAATGTCTCTTCTTTATCAGTCATTAACACGTTCAAGCGTTCTGGATAAGATTCAACAGGAAAAGAAACAAAACAAAACAAATCAAGACGTGAGAGTTTTGTGTACAATAACAGAAACCAGATATGCAGAGGATTGAGAATGATAAACTTACTCTCTTTCTGAGTCCACGTGTTTGGGACTCACAATACATTAACTTGAATGCAATATAAATACTAGGCACGCTAAGTTTGATAATGTTGTGAACTTTCCATTTACCTTTTACAACCATAGAAAGTAATTCTTAAGTATTACATTAATTGTGCTATTCTCAGAAACTAGTACTCCCATGAACTGAAGAACAGATGAGCCAAACATCCCCTGAAATAAATTTTAAAAAGAATGAAAAAGAAACTACTCATCTAGACTGTTTGACAGTGCTAGCACGCACCATTTGGTTTCCTTCAAAAGTATCAGGCTGCACAACAAATAAAGATCATTGAATTGGTCTTGACTGCCCAAGTTCAGAATAGTTTGAAGTGAATTGTTACTAAGACTATCACTTTTCTAGTACAATACAGATTTGACATATTATAAATTCTTTAAACAACAGTTTTCTTCGAGAGAAGTGAAATACGTAGCAGAATTCTCACCTGATAAGAAAATTAAAGTCTTCACTCTCGGTATTTTCACGCCACCAAGAAAGCCACATTGCGCCCCATCCCTTTCCTCCCTTGTTACATTACCTCATGTTCCAAGATGAAATCTTAGGTTTCTTATTAGCTCCATAATACATGGCCCAGAGGAACCAGAAGTTTCAAACTTCAGAGGTTGAAACCAAGCAATCAAAGTTACAAATGCATAATGGAAATACCAGTAAGGAAGCAGGGAAACATCACAGAAACACTGCTACACTGGAACAGAAAGACTGCACTTCACTCACACCTGCACCACAAGCATTACAATCCTGGGATATGGGCAACACCTGCAGCTAACTTTCTCTTTGAGGCAAATATGCTTTTAGCAGCTGCAACTTGATATCCCGATCACTATAGTTCAGGGGAAGCCATTCCCAGGCTGTATGTTTCTGTTTGTATTACAACAGATCTTGAGAGCTACCGAGACTTCTCTATCAACTTGCTCTGCCCTCTGAAACCCTCTGCAAGATCCAAATACGCATTGAGGAGCTTGTTACTTGCTGTGTAGCTGAGCCTAAACACAAGACGGTACTCTCTTCCAGAATTCACAGCAGATGTTATACAGGATGGCTAAGTCTCAGGCATTTGCTGGACTAGAATTTACTTAGCATTTATCCAGCAGTTGGGCAGGTATGTGATCCATTTGGTTATTTACCTACATTTAGGATATTCAGCCACCAGATGTCTGCATTGCGTGCAATTTGGGAAATGGCTGCAATCTTTGCCCAAAGGACAATGGAAGCCACGTTCATTCCTTTGTACATCTTCTGAATTAAAAGAAGTATGTTTTAAACATACAGTAGTCAAGTTATTAACTGCTTACCAAAGAATATTAATGTTTCAATATAAAAAATACTTACTGTTTCCTTAAATACATCATAATTGCAGCATTCATGTTTCACTAAACGCTTTGACAACTGCTGAAAATGTGAGGAACACCCTTCATTATGGAAATGTTAGGGAAGGTAACCTCCTCTTTTAAGATGTCTGCATTTGCTCTCAGTATTAAAATGTACTCCAGAAAAACCACCCTGATGACGTGCATATGTGTTCACTGGTCATTTTCCCAGCATACAGAGTCCATTCATTTGAAAGTCATAAAATGCGTTGTTTACCTTGCTTTCTGCTACTGTGGAGGAGATATTTTCATTCTATTGTTACATCATTTTCATCTATGGCAGAAAGTATTCATTTTAGTAATAAAGACTATAGTGATCTAAAAGGAAATATCCCTTCAGCACATCTACACTAACAGCTGAGAACAGTATAAAACCTTAGCTGACGGCCAAGATTTTAAAAACATCTACATTACCTATCAAATAAGTAAAAGATTTCATCACAGTAAAATATTGAAAACTGCAGCATCCATATTAACACTACACTTGATAAAAGAACAGAACAGCAACCCAGATATTAACACCCCGTTCTTGTGACCCTTGTGCTTACCCAGGTATGTTTCAGCACTTTGCACTGTACGTATCTGATGAGAAGGAAGCAGATCAATGAAACATCTCCTTAAATACTTTCTGCAGTGCTTTTACGTCATCTGCACATTCACAGTAACTAACTGATTGATTAAGAATCACTGATATAGGCAATCATTCAAGCACATGAAGCAAAGACCGGAATCAGGGCTAGAACTTAGGAGCATCTGTTTCTCAATTATGAAGCTACTCAGTGAGAGCACAACACTCATCTGCCTGTTAGGCACATAGCAGCAGAAGCTTATTTATAACTGCTCCTCAGGATGCTGTAATTTGTATTAAAATATGTATGACTGAATTACTCTTCAGTACGTGTATTTGAGAGTAACAGAAGTTTTCCCACCAATCCACTTGCTATTTCAAGCTGTAGCTAATACCAAGGATTTGTCCAAAAGGCGGTAGTCCCAGATGGGATGAAACCTGATCTTTATACAGCAGAATGCAACTTTTACATTTTTTCAAGGATATTACACCAATACCACAAAGTAGAATTCTTATTCATTCATATTAATATATGAATATCTCATGACTATCAGAAGGGCACACAGTAACAGGGAACATTCAGATGCAACACAAAAACTTGAAATCACACTTGGAAAATAATCTGTAAAAACACTGACAACTTCTTTTACCACTACTTCCCTCTCATGCACGCAACCCATCTTGAACAAACTGGGAACAAGAGCTGTGTTCACCCAGTACTTTAAAAAGCACCTAACAGTTCTTGCTTGCTTACTCCCCACCAACTGCCCCTTTGCTCTTTCCTGCTGTGTATCTTGTACACCTGGCAGTCAACTGCTAGTTTCACATAATTAGTCTAATCTCTACCAGCTATATTATCACCTGCTCTGCCCACAAATCCACAGCCCTCCCACCTCCTCTAATTAGCAAGTTCTTACTTGTTCCCTTCTAGCATGGAGTTGGGAAACAAATTCTATTAAGTCTTTCCTGAAACACCTTACAGTTTACTACTTCCAGGTTGTGCTTCCAAATAAAACAAATCCACAGCAGATACTCATGATGTGATAAAATACTGCACTTTCTTTAGTGGCCGAGTGACTTGTGCACTTTAAGCCAGGATATACCCAGTTCTGTGCATACACTACAATTCCTAAGCCTTAATAATCAAATTTTCAAAGGTTATGTAAATTAAAATTAGATTACTTGAAATGTTCTTGGTTAACTGGTTTGTAATTGATCTGTACAACACAGCATCCCAAGGATATTAAGTTTTCTCCAGCAAAAAGTAATGTGATTGAATAAGGATGCATCTGTTCATGATTTAAAGACTTGAAAGTTTTACAAAGATGTTTTTTCTACCTAAATTCCCAGGAAGTGGGTGATTCATATACAATTTCAGTGGGTGCAGTGACAGAAAGCAGTGTTGCACAACATCAAAAAAATTGAGTACAGATTGAGCAAACAGGTTTGTTTTGCCTAAGAATAATGACAGCGACTATAAGACATCAAGTATGTGAAAGTCTGGTGCAAAGAGACACGAACAGTCTGTCTTTGTTTCAAAGTACGCATAGTAGAGGGCTTAAGATGCAGAAAATAAAGATTCCACAAATCTGTGAAGATTAAGCTAGAAGCAAAGCAAACCATAAAGCAACTTTCAGTTGGCAACAGCAATGAGCGAGGTACAGGCAGGGAAACTGGGAAGCTTCTATCGTAGGGAGTTCTGGAGAAAGCCTAGAGGAATGTCTGTCTAGGACAGTCTTACATAGAGAAGGACTCAGTCCAGTATATGTCCAGTGCAAACTGGAATTAGAAGCAGAGGTACATGTGACGCTTGCAGACACTACTGCTGCAGTTCTAAGCCTCTTGCTTAGCAATCTTTGGGATAACCAGGGAGGTGGAAAAGCTTAAGGGAAATTCAGATCAAGTTTGTGTCTGCTGGTTTTCCCCTACAGTTACTTGTCAGGTGGGAAGCTGGTGGTTTCTTTGGGTCTTGCAATCTGCAATTACTCTGGAAAAACAAACCTTTCATGAGGCTCTACAGAAGTGAATCTTTCTGTACAGATAACTAGGTTTTTTCCTGCTCCTTTCTCACACAACGAAAAAGAAGAAATATGCAGTAAAAGGCAAAGATCATCCTGACAGGAGAACATGTCCATTAGAACAGAGAGGTATTGAAACTAAAATGTACTAATATTAAATATACCAATCTAGATACTCAAATTGAGTGGTTGCTTTTTGTTGTTGTTGTTGTTTGTTTGTTTGTTTTAAAGTTCATTTCAGACTACCAACAGTTGTGAAATTCACATAAAGAAGCACCTAATTTATTTCTGGAAGCAATCTGAATTTACAAGGTCAGGGATTACTTGTGTAATTGAAGTATACTTTGAATATAATCGCAACAAAATAGGATTAGAAAAAAGTGAATCTTTCTGGTAGTGGTGGTGCTCTTTGGATTGTTTATTTCATGGGGGAAGGATGAGTTTTGGTGAGCAGAGGGTGGCAGCGGTGGTGATCTTAGGCACCTGATGTATACACACATCTCCAGAAATCTGCACTGAACACCTTGATCACATCCAGAAAAAATTGTGATGGTATCAAAACTTGAGACAAGTTTGTCAATATCTGAGTCCATGATAAATGACTTTATGTAAGTCCTTACCAACATGCACAACCACTTCTTGTTCAATAACATAAAGCCCATGTCCTTCATGTGAAAGCCAAGAAGGACTGGAAATCATCCATCCAAGTCACCAAGCCATGTTTCCTTCCAGCTTATTTCCTACAACATCATCTCATGTGTCATTCTCTAAATCAAATTCCAGTATCTTTTATGGGTAGCCTTCCAGTTCTCTGGAATTCAACAAAAGTACTTGCATACAATAACTTAATATTCAAATATTGTCAATTTTCAAATCATTAAAATAAAGGTAAAAAAAATTACTTCTATTTTCAACTCACCAGAATTATCTCCAATATCAACAATCTCCTTCTATCTGCTGTCAAACCACTATCTCAGCTAGAGAAAACAATCTTCAAAAAGACTGTGAGACTTAGTTGCTGACACTATAAAGCTGCCAGTTTAGGAGTACTTATTTTTGTACATACTGCAGAGAAAACGCATGGTACCTTACTTTCCAGAAAGAGCAAGAAACAAAGATGCTGAGAAGTTATCACCATATTTCAAACACTAAACATGAAAATTAAGACAACAGTGACATCCTTGCTTTTTCACTTTGGCAAATATGGAAGAACCTGACTTGTAATCCTGGCTAGAAAATTCCTGAAGTATTTTCCAGCAGTGCTTGCCAAGTGTTGACACTGACCTGCAGGGCCAGTTCTGAAATCCAGTAGCACTTGTCTAAACAAACAGTGCACACTCACTAGAGTTCTCGTGCAAACAAACTATAAATATTACGCCAGTGTTACAGCTTTTGCATTTGTTTGTCTCCTTAAACAAGCTTAAGATATACATATTTGAACTGAACCAGCGTTCAACCATACTTCAAACCCACATTACAGCTCATAGTTTTATGAGATAAAATATCATGCTACTTATTGAATCAATAATATTAACAGAAGACTGAACTTTTCTACAGTAAGGAAACTAAAATGATCTGGATCAGTAAAACAATTTCACTTCAGTGGTCTACCTACCAACTTTGTCCATGTAGCCACACGCTGTCTTTGTTTTGAGATTTTTGTGGTTCTGTTTTCTTTCTTTTCATCTCTTCAGTGCCTGAAAAGAGAAAACACATCCCTGATATTTTCTTTTCTGTCTTATGGATTCTTAAACACCGGAGACTGACATGGGCAGATCCTGACAAGAAAGGCTTTCTCAGCATTTAAAATTACTCAGGTCCAGTTCAGTTCACCACAGAACAAGGTGCTAGGCCAGAAATTCAGTGGTAGCTCACAGTTACCTCCTGAGGTATTGGATCAGGGATCTTAATTTAGAGAGGTGTGATCAGCTGGACCAAAATCTGTCTTTTCCTGCATGCTGAAAAGTTTTCCAAAAGTCATAGAACTACTGCAGCAATAATATCATTTCCTTTGCTGGCCTATAACTTTTTAGAGGTCTCTAAAAGGTACATAATTCTCAAATTCCACAGAATTGTTCATACTACAGAGACTACAGAGAGACTACAGAGGTTCTATTTTATTTTGTATAGGTTTTTGAGATTGCTGAATTGTAATACGTTCTTACCTGCAGGAAGCTAACATTGTCTAAATCTATGGTTATTTTAAAAAACAAAGATAATAACTGTGAGTAAACATTTTTTCACTGTAAAACACTAAACTCCTATATAAAGGACAGTGGGATAAGGACCTAAGTTTTAATCTTGGCAGATGCTGATTTCAGCAGTAACAATGACACTCTCAAGAGAAACTTTATAGGAAAACTAATTTTCATGGTTCAAAGTTATTTTCATAAAAGCCAAAGTCATTTTTGTGATGAATTTTGCATTTGGGCTTTGAATTTTGAACAATTGGTAACAAATGCTTCAGTTTGCCTGATGCAACACTCACTTGAAATGAAATAACAAGTTTCCTATGTGATTAGTCTATGTAAATAATACCATGCATCCACCTGAAGCAAACTACCTCTACTTTAGTAGTTTCAAATATTCCTACTTCTGCCAGTCGTGTTTACTGGAGTTTATATCTAATCTGAGTCAAACAATGTAGTTCCTTATTAATTTAAAATGCTAAGTCTCTATGCTTCTGGAAGAGGTTACAAGTCAGGTTTTCTAAGGGGAACAGAAGTGAGCTGAACACGACCTTTGGGAAAAAGCCGAGCAGTTTTCCTTCTTCCTTGGAAAAAACTCCCTTTATATTCTGTTAGGATACAAATGTATTAGTTTGACATGATGTCCATCAAACTCTGCAGGTTATAAGGCCATACTTTGTTCATCTTCAGTTCTGATATTAAGCAGACCAGAAATTGAAAAGCAGGTATCTGAATTTCAGGATTAGTATTCGAGATTCACAAATGCAGTATTTGTGAACATGTCCTACGATTATTAAATATCTGTCCTTTATTTTATTAATATCAGCAAATTACAAATAGATTAAAGTAATCAATAAATTATCATAAAATTTCAAGATTCTGAGATCCATACATGAGAGCAGAAAGAGTCCAGTTTTAGCCCCAATCCTATCTCATTTTCTAATTTGGAAATTTATGAGAACTGGCATTGTTACATGCCTATTCAAAATACTATAGGAGTTCCATAGACTATGCAAGAAAAAGCTGAATCTGATCTGCTAAGGATTTTGCTATGGTTTTCTTATGCCATCTATTATAGGCAAATTGTGCATTCACAACTTACTGTCTTTTAGAAACACTTGTAACTAACATCCATAATCTCTTGAGAACAAAAGCACGTGTATGAAAAAAAATAAACCGTTTGTGTTGAGTTTGCTGTTTCTTCTAAAAGTTACTCCTGAAATTACTACCTAAAGCTTTGTTGATTCCCCCCCTCCCACTTTTTCAATTTTGAAATTAAATAAGGTTTATGAACACTTTTCCCAAAGTTCTGTTAAATTTCATCTTGGTTTTAATCAAGATTTTACTGTCAAACTGACTAGGTACCATTCACGAGCTCCTCAGCAACATCACCAGCTTCAGAGGACTCAGAGGCAAGTTAAAGACAAAATTACACCAGAGTACGTAGTGCACAATTACTATCTTTGATTATACACCATGAGGCAAATACACCACAGACATAAACAAGTAGATTCCAATGGACGTCATTTTTATTTTCTAGAGCCAAATCACTATTAAGGCAGATTTATTTTTCAGATGTGAAAAGAGATTGCTCCTATATGCTGTGTTTTCAGCTTGTGTCAGCTCCCAAACTGGAAGAAAATGAGCATATTTGGCTAAAATTGCAAAATGAGCTTTAACCTTGCTAAAAACCTGTAGTAATTGTAGAATTAAATATACATCAGAAGTTATAATTACTTCGCTAAGTAATCTCTATTAAAAGTGCCATAGACCGAATTGCCGATTTTAAAAGAACATGAGTGATGGACAGTGCGTTGACTTCCCAGCCTGATTATTGCAACACAGTACAGTTGAGGGTGTCCTGCTGAATTATTTAAAAGTCCTACATTTGAGTCAAAATATAACAGTTTTCCCAATTAATGGTAAATGCAGTTAAATATTCTTCAGCCAAGTTATAATAAGCAGCTGGTGTAATGACTTGTGGACATCTTCAGAATTCCCATCATAAAATGCCACGTCTGCTTCACTCTTGAGTGACTGACTTCATGACATTTTTCAGGAGCTCCCAAGGGGTAGCTAGGGGTAGGTACTGTTAGAGGTTAGGTGCATAGGGTGGCTTCTTCCTAGCAGAAAATTTGTTGCCTACAAATACCTGGTGGTCAGGCAGCCTGCCTCCAAGCACATTAATGGTAGAATTACATCAGCTTTCTTCCTAGTGGAAGGGAAGTTGAAGCCACCTGTAAGGGTACTATTTAGAGAACCTGACTCAGTGTGTACCCAAGGCACACCCATACTCAACATTTATCAGTGGTCCTGGAATCAGAGCAGTTCATGGACAACCAAACCATGCTCCTTCATTCCTGACCCTGAACAACTCAGTAACGTAGACATGCTCTATTGTCCTCCTTCAGAATGCTTTTCTATTTGGCAGTGCCCCAAACCCTCACAACCAATAAACTTATATTCAATATACATAGAAGCCTGGGTCATGGAGAAAAAGTTACAGATGCACAACTCATTTGAAGCATTTCAATGAAACATCAGAACTGTCAGTCACTCTCAATTTCCTTGTTCTCTCCCCTTCTCATAAGGCTTATCTGATGAATGTAGTTCAAAATAGATGGTCATGTCTCACAGGAAACTTTCTGCAAATCCAAAAAAGCCAGCAGACACAGCTACATTCCAGCAACCATGTGCTATGCTGCTGGGCACTGAACTGAGCTTGTCTAGAAACTGCCTTAACAAGAACCTCATTCATTTAATAAAAGCAATTATCCTTTTCAAAGCACAAGACACAAAAGTTTGATACACGTCAAATTTCTTCACTGAGTAACCAAAATATTTGTTGAAATTAGCAACAGTTTTGGCAGGTTTGAATGAAATTCTCAGACAGAACTTTATAAAACAGAATAATTTGCTAAGTGACCAGCTCTCCAGAGGGCCCGATCAAGCTTTGAGATGAAACTGTTTGAAATTTAATAAAGGACTGATCTTTTCATTCTTAACGTATCTCAAAATCTGAATGCCTTTAAAGGAAAACCTTTGATACTCTCAGCTTCAGTTTTAGAGGACAAAAGGCTACCATATTTTTAAAAGCTTGAAAATTCAGCTCTCTTGGTCTTCTTGAAAGATGTCCAAATAGAATTTTTTGCAGCAGCTGTTATTATTATTTTTTTTCTAGCCACTGGAATAATGGACTTGGAGTCCAAAGAAAGAAGATACTGACTACAGCTAAATTTTACCCCTTCTTCCTTTCAGACTCAGAGGCATTTAATAAATAAGAACTAACTTGTAACCACATTGACTTTCAGTTTTGTTGTACAGGTGTTCGATGACATTTAGAATGAGTTACAAATTAAAACAGCAAATCGAAAAGCTAATAGACAATGTGTAGATACTAGAAAATCATACAATACTAAATCACGGATACTAAAATCATACAATTCTTCAGACAAATCTGTTGTACGCAGCATGGTTTGGAAAATTAAGTGCGTGACAGAAGCAGAACACAATAATGGACAGGGATGAATAGTTGAATTTGAGGTAGGGCTGTGTCATTATGGTGATGGCAGGCTTGCCTTCGGTTTTAAGTTTCAGATGAGAACAGCTTACAGAAAAATGAAACAAAATTCTGTCGGGGGGAAACAGGAAGGGAGCTAATAAAGCCAGAGGGAAATTAAAACTTGGTCTTTCTTATTTCACTACAAAAAAATTTAAGAGGTTTGCTTTTGGGACTGGAGTAAATATTTATGATCAAAGTCCCCGCTTTAAAAATAACACACATCCATAATTCAACATGCACCTCACTTTTGAATTCTCCCCCAACAAAGCTATTGCCAGGTTTGATACTAGTCCATAACCTGAGGCCATAGCACAAACTGCTGTGTTCCACCATGTGGTGATCAAGATCATGGTTTCCTTTCCAGCCTCTGATCAAGGGTGAGGCTTATAAGGAGGTTACCATGGTTCATCAGCTGCACCATGGGTGCTCACCTTCCCTCAAACAAATCTGAGTGAGACTCACAGCCCCTTTAACACTGACAGCCTCACTTGCCTCAGCTAAGAAAACACATTTATCAGCTCAGCTGCCATGAAGAAACTTGCTCTGTAATGCTCAGCTACTGCAGGGCTCAGTACCTGGAATGGAAATGTTATATCTCAAAATTCATTCTACTGAAGAAGATCAAAGCTTCAAATCAAAAAAATCTTTTTTCCAGTGACACTACTTCATTAACTAAACTAAATAATCAGTTTATGGTAACCATAACAGTTTGAAAATGGGGGGTCAGCCACATTGAGAGGAAAATGAGTTCACTGACCTGGCTAGTTGATTGAAGCATTCCCCCTTTCATGATGAGCATTAGTTTATTAGTACCTGAGTTTAGTTGAAACCAGATGTTTCTGATTTATTTTTTTTTTTTAATTTTTTTTTTTAGGACAATCTCGCTGCAGTGGCTCCAGTAGCCTGTATTTCAGCCCTGGGTACATACACAGCTCAGAAGCTGACTAAACTACAGATCAACTCGTAAAATTATTCATAATTCATAGCCTACATTCCTTGCTGAGCGTAAGATTACATCACTCATTTGAGACACTGAAGATCAAGATGTCTTCATATATTTATATCAGACATCTATTGCCTAGGAATAGCACCTGACTTTTTTGATTATTTATAACAGAAGGTGGCTATGGCCTTGTTAAAGGGGGTTTATTTCCTATTTTTGAGAGAAACTCTGAAATCACTTAAACCAGTATAAACCTGTCATAGTTCCTTTACATTACTAGAGCCCTCACATTTCTGTCTCCTTTATAGGACAGAGACAGAAATAAGTTAATGTCACCTCAAACCTAAGCAAAGCTAATAAATAGCTTTAATTCCCGAATCCTAGACCACATCGCATTCTAGGAGACTCTCCTATCCTGATTAGAAGCTACTAGACCTTTTGATGCTGCAGGACAAGCCACGAGATAAAGAAAACATACACATTCCCCTTCTTGCTTGCTTCATGCTGATCAGAGAGGAAATGACAAACAGATGCCCCTATGACCCACTGCTCCCCTGAGGTGACCAATCCAAGTGTAACATGTGGTCACCTCATTTGGGAAGGAGCCAAAGCCTGTTCTCTTTAATTGGCCAAACGGTCCCCTACAGCTGCAACAGATTAGGGACAAATTCTCTTCAAATAAAGCTGCACTTTTTCTTCCCCCCTCCTCTCCCCTGAATAGAAGGGAGGGTGTGCTGGGGAGAAATAAGGCCTGGAGAAACATATGTGCATAGGCACATGAGTAAAGTTAATAAAAGTGTCAGATAGGCAAACAAAATACCATTTATTATTAAATGGCAATAAAAGCTTACATTGATGTGTATAAGGAATCAGGCTACGAGAGAGCTCAAGAGAGGGTGGTAGTATCTCATGAATCATTATAAAGGTCTGATTTTTCATATCAGACTTGGTGACTTTGAGGATGATGGGAGGGGTGCAAACATTTGTAATTTCAAGTCCTAAGTCCTTTCTTTCCAGTTCCATGCTGAAAGAACATAAAACCAGCATTGCTAGGCAAGAATTTGCTTCAAAAAGAATTCTAAGCTCTGGCCACCATCTCAGAAAAAAAATTCACTAAGTATGGCCTGGTAGTGATACTATTAACAGTTATTTTCAGGACAAAAAAAGGATACTTTAAATAATATAGTTTAAAGATAAAAGCACCTTCAGGGCAGAAGCAGGTCGTTCATTTATACAGACATCCACTATTTGAGAAACTTCTGATCAATTTTTTTAGATATTCTCCATATCTAATTTGTTGATTACAACCCCACAACTCAGGATCAAACATTCATAAAAATAATTTAAGAGCTGTTACTGTGTCTTAAAGAAAACATTTAAAAATCTGAAGATAAATTTGTTCATTTTACTGCAAGGAAATATGCTAGTAAGAAAGTAGAAAGCTCTGAGGCCAAGAACAAACAGCTGCATGGGTTAGCAGTATGAATGTGTTCGGCTATCAGTAAGATTTGAAAGTGCTCAGAGCAATGGACTTCGCTTTAAGACCTTTTCCACTCCCAAAAGATTAGACAGAATGAGAATGATCTCCTCTTGCTTTGGGGTATCAGAGCATTTAATCCTCCCAGTTCTTACTGAATATCTAATCTGTTTGTTTCCAAAAAAAAAAAAAAAAAAAATTTCAGAGGAGTGAGAAAATCAAAGAACAGCGAAGGACTGATTACCTAAGACACTGTGGAGGTAAGATTTTTTAGAAGACTTGCAGTACTTTCAAGAAACCTGTCCAGTTCCTCTTGTCCACACAAAAATCTTCTCCCTTTTCTATATATCTTAGCATTGACTGGTTTTATATGTATCCCTTACAGTATGCATATGTGCCTATAAATATTATGCAGCTTCTCCAGCCTCAGTTCATAGGCATTTACTGCGTATTTATTATTAAAAAACAACAACAAAAACAACAACAAAACAACTAAATACAGTGTTTTGTATTGCTAAATACAGCCCTTTCCTTGGGCAACAAAATGATTTTACATCAATTTTTGAATAGGATGCCAAAGGGGTGAGAATGGGATGAGCCTTGCACACGATCACATCATTCTCAGCTTGCCATCGTTCCATGAGCAGAGGGAATAGAAGGGCACTCTGCACTACAAACAATTGTTGCAGTCATTCACACATGATGAGATCCTTCAGACAAAACCTCTAGGCTTCTTCACGTTGACTTTTCTTGTACTCAGCTAAACTTGAAGCATTTTATGTTGGGAAAAATGAACACTGAGAAATTCTTTGGTAGGCATATGTTCATCCAGTCCTTCGTCTTTGCTCCAGTTACCAAAGAAAAATTGGTCATATATGGATTTCGCTCATTAGAGTGTTAATTATATTCATTCCATACGACTACCAGCATTTTGTCATACACAGGGCTACATCATCCAGTGGAAAATCATCAAAGGCAAAAGCAGAATTAATAAATAGGTACTATGCAAAAATATTCAGGGGTTTTCCCTTCCTGCCCCTGGCTTACTACAGTTTGATACACAAACAACTGAATAGACAGCTTTGAAACTGCAGTGACAAACATTTCATACACATTTCACAAAAGCTTATGGGATAGTACCTCAGTTTATCTTCTCATTATATATCATGAATATGATCATCAGTTTTTTTCCATGTTGATATGCAGGTTCCTCAAGTTAAAAAATAATGAAGCTTTGCCCCACTTATTGTGTCTTTAACTTTTTTTTCTTCTCCTTCAGCCATGGCTACAAAATTCCCGCTGTTCATCCAGGACACAGATTAGATCAGTTTGGTCAAACCACTGGACCGCAGAGGAACCAGCAGACTCTATCTGCCTTGTGTTCCTCCGAGACAGTATGAGCTTCATGTGCGCTTCACTTCACCTGCAGCAGCCACGCTTCCACAGTTGCAGAGGCAAAAATAATACCCATCCCATTACACTTGCTATGTCTATTTCTCATACCTCATTCTTGGCTTCTTTGTCTGAAGCTTTTGCTATACTGCTGGGTCACAGTATCATAGATAATGACATCGTGACACGGGTTTCTTGGTGCAGAACAACAAGATCTTTTCTATAAAAGGTTATCTTAACCGGTTTTCTATTATAAACAAAATCAAATTTATGCAAACAACATATATACAACCTCCTACTGAAAACATTCTGAATTTATATATTTTTTTTATTTTTGAGTGTAAAATAGACACCTTTTTGCTGACTTTATTGCCTAAACTACACCTTTATGAGCTAGTAATTTTGAATAACTCAAAGCATGTGAAAACTGACCTGTATTTGTGGATTGGATTCTAGTTCTAATTATTTGTATCTTAATTTTTATTTTTTTTTAAATACTCCCATTTGTTAAAAAATATTGGGTAGGTGCAGAGATGGTTTTGTGACACTTTTTGATAAAATCCATCTTCAGAAATTTGACGTTGCAGTGCTGGATGTTAAGGAGCCTCTCTTCATGAATCAACAGATATGCTATCATGGTAATCAATACAGTCCTTACATTGCTATCAATAATAACTGAGTGTGAAAATCCTGAGATGTTTTTTGGACTGCCTCGGTTGATGGGAACTGTAAATAATAAATTCTGCTGCAAAAGGGTTTGAATCCAGTTCTGTGCAAGCTGTGCAGTCACTTTCAGCAGGACTCAGCCATACAGGCTAAGCCTCAAGGCAATAGCAGCTCTGTATTTCATTTTAGTGGAATTTGTTATTCTTTTCTGGACAGATCCAGCCATGTAGACAGGTTACCCAGGTAATTAGGAGATGTCAGTGTAGGCACTTATCTGCTTCCTTCCCCCAGAAAGAAGGATGAGGCAATAACCATTTGTTAAAGCACAGTTAACAGACTGCATGGAAAAACCTGTTCACTGCAGTTGTTATCCTTCTTATAACAGCATCTCAAAGAAAGACCCCAGATAACCGAAGGTAACTAATGTGTTATAGAAAAGCATATGTAGGAAAACAAGTGAATCCAACTGACCAAATCCTGTATCAGAACAATGCAATTCTATTGTACATTCTCAAAAACCTGAGGAATTCTGCCCAGTTCCTGTGGCTCTCACTGGTGCCATATGCTTTAACACTCATTCTTGGAGCAGGTTACTATCAACGTGTTTTCTCATAGAAAACATGACAAAAATCACTCTACAGAATGTCATTGCTTCTTGCGGAGTTCACTAGCCTACAACGTTATATGGCCATGAAGTTTTGCACGGAACTCTAGATCAATTGCAGCTCTTGACATTTATCTAACTTGAATGCTAGAGAATACACGATTGGTTTGATTCGTATCTGTTACCAGCTAAATGGATCAATAACACTTCTTTTCCCCCGGGGATAGAGGGTCTGCACTTGACATCTTCTTTTAAAGTTGTGCAGACAGTTTCACTCAAACTGCAATGCTCAGCAACCTCCAATATCCTAGCAGTACCCAGCAGTTATGTTGTGAATGGATGGTTCAAATCTCCATTCCAGACTTTTTTTTTTCTTTCTTTTTTTTTTTTTTTTTTTTAACATGCAGCTGTAAAAATCGCTTTGGGATGAACCTTGGCATGCTGAGCTGAGCCTCTCTTCATGCCTGGCCCCAGCCTCTCTAAAATTTGAATTTAGATTTATTCTGCCTGGAGATAGAGGAAGGAGAGCAAATAATGAAAATAATCTATTCCTGAACTAATAGGCATACACCAAGCCATCAGATATCAGGTATGTGGTTTGACTATATGTTTAAAGAAAACCAGATAACATGTATTTGTAAGTGTCAGACTCCAAAATTTTTACAGCATTAAAAGAAAAGATTTGACAGGTAAGTCGTTGTTAAAGGTCATACATCTGAAAAATATCCTCCATCACCAAGTCAGGATTCTCCTTCAGGCCATCTCTACACCAGTACTGAGGGTACAAGGATAACCTGAGGAGCTTGTTGGGGCTGAAAGTACTATAGCAGAGTTCTTTAACATACTGCTTTTATCAGTAGCAGATCAATACAATTATGCATACTGTATATATTTCAGTGGATTGGCATATACCATCATGTACCTATTTGGGTACCTCTGTTTGATCAATAATGAGTTCATTCTCCAAGTGATGCAAAACAGAGCTATTAAGAAGTAGGCAGTCAATTGTCATGGGCATATTTTAGAAAAAGGGCAATAATATGTGCTGTCAATATAATGTATTCTCAGGGTTTATGGCAGTGATACAATCAGCAAATTACATCATTTTTAGAGTTAGCCTTCACTGGCACTGGAAATAATTAGCTATCAACCTGATCTCAACTATCAGAGTCCATGAATAGGATTCTATCAAGTATACATTTAGCTATTCCAGCAGCCCATCCTTACGCCTGCAGCATTAAGATGCAATGGATAGTACCCTCAGCTGCAATCCAGAATTTCTATGCTTTTGGTTCTAATTAAGACTGTGCTTGGTCTGAAAAGAAATGCAAAGATTTGTATTTGCTATTCATAGCCATATTTGCCAGTACCTATTAGGATTATGAATATCAGACAACAAATGCTAAATGGAGACATCTTAAGTCTTAAAATATTTATAGAAAAAAACTTCATGATTGTTTCAGAAAGATCTAAAACTCGTATTGTCAAGGATAGTGGCAAATAAAAGAATTGGAGACAAAAGATGTACTGAAACATCAACACAAGAAGGTGTTTTCACCTGACACACACACACGTCACCTCAAGAGGTGATGATATTTTTGGAAATTTCTTAGAACCAGGGGGAACATCATCCTCTCTTCGACAGCAACTGTATGGCTTACATTAGGCTGATGCACATAAAAATGCAATGGACAGTTGTGAACTGGTCCTTCAAATAACAAATTCAACCATAATCTGTATATGCTTTGTCATAGATTTCAAGCCCATTTTCTCACCTATCTTACTGTCCACTGACAAAACAAATCAGCATTTTACAAGGTATTACAATGCTTTGTCTTTAGCAGTTACCTGCAGCACTGAGTTCCACAAATTAATTTAAGAAAATGTACTTCATTTTTACATTTACACATCAGCATTTTGTATGAATTAAATAGAAGCAGTTTTAGTAATATTCACTCCCCATGCCTTCACAGATAGATAAGCAATCCTGTTTGTATCACTCCTGTTTAATAGACTTAATATTTCCCTTCTTTGCATGGGTGGAGACTTAGAGACTTCATAATTCTTCATATTTTTTATCAGCATTTACTCCTGAACTTCAAAGTTAAATTTTTAAAACATACTTTCGTTCTTCTTGAAGCTTGTCTTCGTGTGATGGAAATATTAATGTTTTGCTAAAAGAAGTTAAATGCTAAAGTATCGAGACCAAAGATCTTTAGCAAAAGAGTGTCTTTTTCTAAAAATCTGCTTCTGTGCTCTTTCTTAAGTTATTCTGAGCTTTGCACCTGCAATTCGCACCTTACAGCATGGGTCCACAGAACAGAACTGAATTCCAGCTATGATGCTGTGGTGCTTTTGCTCTAAAACTTTTATCCCAGAATTCCTACAGTCAGAAGGGACAGAAACATACTCCCAATCCTTTTCATTCGAGGAAGCCAATCTAGGACAAATTCCAGTGTCCTTCATCTTCTATTTAAAATATGTGAAGTGTAGAATCCAGTAAAGAGCGTGTTATAAATTCTTTGCAGAAGAAAAAGGACTGCAGTGCTACAGCACGCAGCAGGCAGAGCTGCATGCAAGGCATACCAAAGACAGCTGTAAGGACATCTTTGCTTTTCTCTTGGCATTATATGAACAGCGAACTCCATTGCTAAGCACCAATAGGAAAATTATCATCAAAAAAGGCAGTAACTATTAGCTTGAATGAGGTCAAGGTGAGGAGAAATATATACATATATATTTTATACATATACAAATGTGGTAAAGTAATAAATTTGAACACTTATAACTATAGTTGATTTATTTAAAATTTAGCAGCCTTTCAGTGAAAGGTTTGCAGAATCACTGTATCAAAACAGTGATACAGCATGACAAGAAACACAGTAAGCTGAAGTTGATGATTAAGTTCACTTTAACTTTCCATTGGGAAGCTTGGGTCAGGTTCTTACAGTCTAACACTTGCCGCTATCTGGGGTAAATGAATTGTTCCTTACAGCTCTAATCATGATGTACAACACAATTTTGATCATGGCTGTTTCCCCTCTTTCAGACATCCATCCATAGCTGCAGTTGGAACCCATGTGCACAACTTGACATTTTGTCAGTGTCACTTCTCCCTGCATGACTGCTGATATGATTAGAAAAAGGAATTTGCCTTGGTGAAAGGCATGTGTTCCATTTCCTGCCCCTGGCAGCAACCAGCCCCGCAGGGTTCCACCAGCAGCTCATGTTCAGCAAGACCCTGCCTCAGCCTTCCCCTCACCCAGAGCTTGCAAAGAGGAAGAAAAAGCTGTTAAGAAGAAAAAAGAGGGGAGCTGGGGGTAGGAAGTAGAATTCAAGTAAACAGCCTAAGAAATTAATGGACAATATGAATGAATCTCTGTCCCTAATCCGTCTTCATTTTAGAGCAGCCTGATTTTAACACCTTTCAGCGTAGGATGAACACATAAAAACAAAGAATAAATGGCCTGAAAGGGAAGAGCCAAGGGAGACAATGAACTTCTACACCAGGATTTTAGCAAAACTGTGCACAGAAAGCAACAGTTTCTCAGATTTTAATTATTACACATCATAGCAGTAACCCAAATATCTTTTGCTGAGTGGCTGTAGAACAGTTTGCAGAAAACTGGAATGTGCCTCTAAGCAACTACTCCAGTGGCACCAATCACAAAGCTTGGTAAGCAAGGCTCTTCCAGGTTAGCCTTCCCAAAACATCTTTGCTGCTTGACACAAGCTGCTGCAGCCACCAGTTTATTCTATTAGGTTCAAATTAACCGTGAAAAAGGAGGATGCAGAAAACAATAAAAGGCAGAAGAAGAAGAAAGAAAAAAAGGAAATGGAGGCTGAGGCAAGGATGCTCTTCAACTAGCAGGATTTATCATTCATACTCATGCACTTTTAAGCACCATAGTTGCTGCTACCGAGAACGAGAAAAAGGAGGGGGTAGCATATAAACATCATTTAATCTCTTTATCCATTTCTTTCAGATGCATTTTGGATTTAAAAAAAAAAAAAAAAAAGAGAGAGAGAAAAAGTAATTTTCTCATGTAAGTTACAATTATACACAGGTTGCTCCAAAAGTAATGCCTCCTACTTATTTCTATGGAAACTACAACAGATACACAATAACACTGTTTAATAGAGCACATTCTCAGCTACAGAACACTCCTTTTCAACACAGCCACCACAATTAGCTATGCATTTTTGCCAGCAATGAACAAAGCCTGCATGCTGCACTTGTAAAAATCAGCATGGCCTTCTGGAACATGGCTTGTTTTTCATTTCACTGTCACCAATGCTGGAACGCACCGCCCACTGCCTCACCGTGCTCACATCCACTGTCGAGTCTCCAGAAACATTCAGCAAGAGTCAATGAATGTCAGTGAGTGCCATTTTTTTCTGCACTGCGGAATTCAATGACACACCTTTGCTCCATTCACACTTCCATGTCAGACACCATTTATCACACTGCCCCTCTGCTGCCATGGGTCACACAGCAACAAAATATAACAGAACACGGACAGGAAGGTTCAGCCTCTACTGCCGTATGACCACTGCCTGCTTCTGATGCTGTGGGCCAACACAATAAAAAAGGAGGCATTACTTTCAAAGCAGCCCTTTCACATTCACATATTTAAAGTCTGCTTTGTATTAGTATGGAAATGTAATCTGCCTAAGATTTTTATAAGAAATTTTTATACATGCACACATTAAACAGAAGTCCAAGGACCTTTTTTTATTGATGACAGGAGGACACGGTAGATAATAAACGTTCTTCCTGTTCAAAAACGTAGCTGAGCAAGAGACATAAATCCTTGTCTAAAGCCAAGTTTCAGAGAAGTGTTGAACTGGATTCTATTTTAGATATATGAGACACCTCTTTCATGGGGTTCAGGTTTTGTAAACAGGGATAGACTGTTCCAGGGAGTGCTCTCTAACTTGTATCTAAGGCTGAGCAAAAGACAATTTGGACCAAATCATTCCAATTCAAATTATGAAAAGAGGGCAGTGTTTATTATCTACAGGCTTGTTTAGTCTTCATGTATATTATTGGCAGCATCCTCTGCCTGCACTAATTGTATCAAGGCATATCTGAGATTAAGGCTAACTTGCTTGGTTTACTCAGAGAATGAAGAATAAAAACAAAAAACAAACAAACAAACAAAAAAAACCCCGCAACAACAGAGGGAATGAATTCACATAATCTGTTTATAAGTAGTAACAACTTCCATGGAATCAAGAGGTGAAGTTCTCTGCGTCATCAGTTCGAAACCAAATTGCAGAATCCCAAATGAACGCCTTTTACTGGCACACAAAGGGAGAGAACTTTGAATTCATTCCCAAACGCCAATTCCATAATTTGTCTCCATCTCCCATTAGTTTTCATCAGGTGTGGCAAATTGAATGGGGTCCACTAAACCAAAAGTAAGGCTGAGTGTACCAACCCTCGTCATTTAAAATGTAAATATTTTTACTTAGAACAAGACTGAACTAAGTACAAAAGGTGGATGTTTTTATACCTCATTGCCAATTCAATGAGCCTTGTAAATCCATCTTTAGCACGGCAAGGAAAGAGAGAAAACAAGGAGGAAAGAATAGCATTGATCAAGCTAAGTCAGGACAGTACAACATTAAGCAAGAAAAGGAAAAGCAAATGGTTAACTGCGCTCTAAACAAAAGATGTTAACAAAACTGTTACATTATAACTGCCGCTCATTGACTGAAGGCGACATGACTCGTTTGTCCCTGCAGGACAGCTGTTTTGTTTGGACGCCCACAGCAAATGGCAAGGTCAGAAGCTTTGAGGGGGTGGAAGACTACTTCTCCTCCATCTCAGAGATGGTTCCGTTCATGACATTTGAAGGACACAGATGAGGTAACTTAAGTAAACTTTTTTCTTTAATTTATCCAACAAACAAAACCAATGTTTGTATCTTCTGATAATATTCATGAATATTAAATGACACTGAAAAAAACCCCAAACATTTAAATAGAACTATATATAAAATTAAGAGAGGCACTGAAGAATTGCCTGAAATACAATTGTATGTCCATAATTTGGAAGCAATGATTGTACTAACTTAAAATAATTCTAGCTGGTTTAATGACTTTCAGAATGAATGGTAAATTGATAATAAACAATTTTGCTTTGATAGCATTACAATGGGAGGATTCTTCCAGATCAATTCCTATTTCCTCCACAAAAGAGGTTTGCAGATAGTAATTGCAGAAAACACATCTCTACTGTCAGAGCAGATCAGCTTTTGTCTTTGAAATTGCATCAGCTCGCTTTCTTCAGATGCTGTTTTCCATATAAAGTAGTACAAGTGTTACATAGCTGCACAGTGGGATTGTACTAGGGGCCCTTGGAAGAAACAATGCAGCTATTATATGATCTGTGCACTCAGTGCGCAGGTCTGCCATATACTCGACCTGGAACCTTATTGTTTTTAAGGACAATGCTGACCAAAGCGAGTATTTTACACAGTCCTGGAAAATAAGCCAAATGTAAACCAATTTTCATCTGTTGAAGTCAAAAGCTCAAGAGATGGTATTGCCCTTTCAGCACAATTCCTGCCTGAAGAAGCAGGGCAGTATAATAGTATCAGTCTGCCAGGTATTTTATTCCTTTCAAAATTACATTTGTTAGAGACCGAAATTTTCCAGGGGTGAAATCTTTAAAAGCTCTGACACAGCCCTTAATACGCTAACACAAACCACACAATCTCACTAGCAATGCCTTTGGTGTGATGATAGCACTTTATTATTTGTAACTGAAGAAGCTGTTGCATGTTAGAGAGGAAGAAACCCTAGAAAGTCCTGTTGCGTAAGAAAGCAACATCAGCTGCTAAACGAGAGAAAAAGCAACAGCAAAAGTCATCAACAGAAAGAGAATAAGGAACAGCATGCACCACAGAGGCAAAAGCACAGCCACGCATGTTCCTGATGGTTACATGGGCGCATGAATATTTCTGAGGTTGTATCAGAAGCCTTACTACATCTACTGAAAATTAACAACAGATCTTCCCATCCCTCTTGCATTTGCAAGAAATCAAAATGCCTAAAATGAGACACTTCCAAATCTTCCAAATCCTTGGGGGTGTTGTATGATCCAGTATCATGATAAAGACATAGCTCAGTGTACAAAATAGGAAATCAAGAGCTGTCATTACTTTACCAGCTTTTAAAGATAAGGTTCAGCCAACTTCTCAGCACACACAGTGACTGCATCAGCTGCTACTCTGAAAGGTAGTGCTGGCTTTCCAGGAGTAAATACTGATTTCACATAGAGGATTTTTGAATGAAAGACAAGATGCCAGTGAAGCTTTTGGGACATACTGTTATATTGGTGTTAATGTGAATGTCTCGTGTCCAACACTGGCACTGTATGATTTTAGTTAATATGAGTGCTGACCTATCCCACCACTACTCCAGCTTTACTCTTCACTACAAGCTGTGTGAGGAACATCACCTACTAAATTAGACAACTGGACCACAAAATCTTTCAAACTGAAAGGTCTCATGTACTGCAGATTCCAGTGCAACTTAAATAACAGAATTATTAGAAAACAAAATGTTTTGGTTTAGTAATAGAAGTATTCTTCTGACTGTAAAATACCCAGAAAGATTCTAGACTGTTCTGTTCATGATGTTCAATCCTTCCATATAGTATTTAAGCTAAGTAAAAAAAATTGAAGACTTCTGTTTCACTGCTGAAACAAATAACATTCATTAAACGCACTTCACCATGCTTTACTGCCATTGGGTTTGGCAACAAGAAAAAGGCATAGTGAAGATCCCTACACTACTGAAATACACATTGAAGATTTCTTGAAGTGAGAAATAAATGAGGCTTGCAAGGGAACTGCACCTAGCAAGCAGTGGTGCCCAGTAACGTAACTGCCATTCTCTCCCAGCTGTATCACTAACTGTGCATTTTTGAGCTGGGTAACATTTCACTCTCCTTTTGTCTGTTTTATCAGTTTATATCATCATGCTTCAGGTCACCAACTCTTGCATTCTGTGATGGTGTAACTATTGACAAGATCAGTCAGATGCTATCAGTGCTACTGTAATAGATAATAGTGACTGTAATAGAATGTAATAAATAATAGTGACAACAGCTAACAGTGGCTTTGCAGGCTACAAATAAGCGTAGGTGGTACAGGAAAGAGAAGATAAATGATGCACAAATAGGAATTCTCTTCCTCAGAGGTCAGTATGATCATCATAACTGAAAAAGAAAAGGTTAAAATTTTAAGTTTTGCACATCCCCATTGGAAATCCCCATCATTTTGCCTGGAAAATCAGAAGGGGTGTTACTATGATGTTATGCCATCACAAGTACAGAGTAAAGCCACTGAAGTAAATGATGTAAGAGCAGACCAAAAGTACAGTATTTACTAGTTACCACTGAAAAGAATGTAACATCCTTATCAACACATAATTCCAAGTTTTAATGGTGCTGGGTTATTATGATAGGAGGAGGCTTTGAAATACAATTTTGAGGAACAAAAATGCAGATGATATTGAGACCGAAATACAATATTTGTTCTTTGCCATGCAAAAGCAATTTAATGAGGTCTCCCCTAGGCTCCAGTGAGAAGATGGTAAGGGTGGCAATGCCCTGGTTTTAAATTACTCTCCCCACTTTCTATGTCTTGATTTCCAAGTCATGCTTTTTAACAAAACTCAGCTTGACTCATGATTTGTAAAAAGATACTCTCACCATATGGGTCTGCCACAGTGCTCAGAGTGCTGAATGACAACTGATGAAGAAAAAAGAAATCCAAGGGTGGATACAATGAAGGAGAACACCTGGAATTTTATACTGAAAGGCTGGTGAGATAAAGAAGTAAAGTATTATGAGAAATGTTTAAAATCTAGCAATACTAAAATGTCTGTTAGCCCCTCAACAAACACAAAATTGCAGTAGAATAGCTCTGTTGAAAGGTGCCCACTAAGTCCAAGCGCAACTGCCTGACCACTTAACCAAAAGTTACAGCGTGCTACTGAGTGCACTCCAACACTGACAGCCATGTTTGAGTGTTTGCCCACCTTCATAGTAAAGACATTTTTCCTACACACACCCTGGCCCTCCAGTGGCACAGCTCCGTGCCATTCCTGTGTGTCCTGACCTCAGTTCCCTGGAACAGAGCTTGGCACCAATCTCTGCTTCAGGGAGCTGCAGGGAGCAGAGAGGGCTCCTCTGGGCCTCCCCACCTTCAGACCAGACACCACTAGAGGCTTCTGTTCCTTCTCCCTGGTCATGCCTCCACCCTGTGCTGCCCTCCTCTGGACATTTATTATGTAGTATTGTTGCTTTCACAGTGTCATAAAATGTTACAAATTAATGTGCGGTATTCTTACTGGATATATTAAGAACAACAGATAGAGAAAACAGCAGACGCCACAGGGCTTACAAATTACCACTGTTTCTTCCCAAGATCTGTAAACTAGTTGTGCCCAGAAGGTTAAAGATAAATGGTATTGATTTAAGCACTTTACTAATAGTTCCTTCACTAGCAGTTGGATGTCACCCAAAATTCTGTTGTACCTAAATTATTCTGTCATACCAGCTACTCCTGTAAAAACACAAATTTGTCTTCTAAAGGCAAGTTATTTTGTGCCAAATTTCTCCTCGGCATTTGTAACTAAAAGTATTTTATTAAAAACACCTGAATATTTTCAAATAGTATTCCAGTAGGTTGTCAAATTAATAGTGAAATAAAATGAAAGCATAATTCAGAGCTGTAAAGTAAGAAGTTGTGCAGTGGTTGTGGAGAGCTGAAACACAACTAGCAGATAAAAGAAATATGGAAGAAATACAAATGTTTTCGATTGCCAGTTCTCCAGAACTGAAATGTGGAATACGTATAATCTACACAAAGAAGCCAAATGCCTACATGGGGTTGGGGGGAGGGAGTTCCCTGAGCAGTTATTTTAATTATCCATCTGTTTAATCACAAGGCTGTCATTCTGTTTGAATAGAAATACTACACACAAACCAAAGACCCCTGCACTGGTGTAAATGCAGAGTATCCCACTCAGAGTACAGTTAGTCCATCGGGTACCAGCTGAATTTGGAGTCAAACAAAGCACACCTATGGAAGTCTATGTGAGCTATAGCACAGCATAAGGCAGTACTGCGATAACAGTTTAAGAAGATTCATCATTATTTTTGAACTGACGATAACACAGTACAGATGGAGAAGTAATTCTCCCACAATCTGCATGTGGTTAAGATAAAGAACTGACAAATCAAGATGAGCTGGAATAGGCAGAAACTAACTACCATACTTATCTTAATTCAGAAAGCCTCCCTGCTTAGAGATTTGAGTTCTTTTAATCAGAGATCTGAGCGTTTGTAGTGGTCTAGTCGGTTTACAGTATACCATCTTGGTGGCAATAAATGGTTTCCAGCATTCTGGAAACACATTCTGCCCAGCTAGAAGTGCCTGAGCTACACTGAGCTTCTCTTCCTGCCTCTGGCTTAGGGCACTGAAGCCTTCAACTTCCAGCAACTTCTTGTAGCCCTGAATGCAACGGAACATCAACAGCTAGCTGGTATGCAGCTCTTGGCTACTCAGCAAGAACCTGTTGAATGACCAGGCTTGTACCTGTCAGCATAAGACACTTCTTTATCAAAGGAGCAGAAATTCTTGTCAGCAGGTCACTGTGTAACTGTCATAGGGAAGGAATAATAGAAACTTCTTGGCTTACTAGAAGCTCTTAGGGTCTTGCAGTCAGCATTTCCTTTACAGTAACTTAGCACCTCCTTGGCCACAGCGTGATTCCAGTCAACAGCTGATTCCTAAGCCAAGGCCCCTTACAGACAGAAGCTCTCCAAACATGCAGAGCAAAGGATACCAAGTTAGCAAAGAAAAGATAATGTTGTTTCTTTGTTTTGCAGAGGACAGAAGGAAGTTAGGTGGGACAGGATTTGGATGAGGCATTAGAAAAGCCAAGGATGTAGTATCAAGGTAGAAGTAGTCACCACAATTATACTCAACAGGTGAGATGAGCTGAGCTAAGATAACAGTTACTTAAGTGAAAAGGCTGGCCCTCAGACACTACTGCCAGCAGTGTAGGGAACTCTGTCAAGTTATTTAAACACGGATGTACAAAGACCATACTCTGCTTTGCTCACAGGTGAGCAGACTGTAGGCCCCCCAGCCAGCAGGCAGCTCTGTGAGCTGCAGTCCCAACAGGAGAAAGATGCCCAAAAGCAAAGTGGAGGCAGAAAGTAATCATGGTATTGCAAGGGTAATGCTGTAATGTACAGTGAGAAGAGGTGCAGAGAAGAGCATTAAATAAATGTTTATGCAACAGGGAAAGTTTACATACATTACAGAGAAGATGCAGAAAGAATAGAATGTTATCATAAGCCACCTCAGCAACTTATGGGAAATTCACGCATGTATTTTTAAATAATCCTGTAAAAAAAAAAAAATCATTATAAAGAGACAAAATTAAATAGCATAGACCAGAGCCTCAACCACATTAGTGCATCAACAGTATTTTTGTGGTCTTTCAAATCTAGTTTTACTCATGTCTACAATTTCCTTAAGAGGACCTTTAAAGTTAGTGGTGTTGACTTTGGCTAACTACATGGAGCAAAGAATTGATTGCATTCTTACATAAATGCCCCTAGTAATTCCTTAGACAGAGGTGCGGCATTTTTCCAGTAATTGTGGAAATGATAACGAGCACCCTGAGCATATGTTGTTTATCTGCATGCCAATTTTAAGAGATTTCAGTTTGGAAAAACTGCAAGGTATATTTATTCTAAAGCAAACACTGCATCAGTAAAAAGAAAATGTCCACTGTGACAGGTAAAATAGAAAAGAGTTTTTCTCATGAGATTGTAGTATCATTAAAGATATAAAATACTGTTTTGACATCCCAGAGAACAGGGGATGAACCTGAGTTCAGTTTTCCTTGCACAGGTTATCAGAACGGTGGTAAGAGCCACAAGAAGTTGTGTTCCAGGGACTATGACCCTGCAAGTGAGAGATATTAAAACAAGTGAGCAGTTCTACTAGACTTGGATTGTTGTTAGAGTTATCCATTCCAGTGACTGGAAAAGAAGGAATAACTGCAGTTAGGCTTACCTGCTGAGTCACTCCACAGCAACTATATTCTACTCCATTTCATCATTATTTTTCCTGAAGAACATCAAAACTAAATAATACACAAGAACTTGAACAACCGTGAATGTAGATATGGACAGTTGTAGAAGTTTAATCACTGAATAGTTGAGCAGCGGATAGGGAAAATTTTAGCTAAACTTACGTGCTTTCAATATAAAATTTAGTTCTACACAATCAGCATTTTCAAATTAAGAAATTGTTATTGGCAAGTTTACACCTGGCTTTCTCCATTATATTATCCTCACTCACCTCTAATTTCTGGTCAAGGATAGCTGGGATTGGTGTGAAGACTATTTAAAAAGAAATGAACAAAAGAAGAGACATGAAAGAAAAAAAAAAAGATTACTGCTACATTTATAATCCCTTCACAGGTTTCATGCCAACAGGATTTCAAATGGGCCCTCAGGAAACAGTTATTTTTTCAGCCTAGGAAAATATGTTTCCACAGGCTGATACATACTTTCATGCAGAACTTAGTTAAATAAGACGAGATAAAATAAAATGAAAAGGGTGGAGTGGGAATGGGGTGGAAATGGAGACCGGTACTGCTGTGCAATAGATGCTCAGGTACCATATTACTTAATCTGCCTTCCTGAGTGCAGCTTCATAATAAGTGTTAACAGGCCAGCTTTAAACACTAAGGAGTACATTTGCAGTGTAATGTGTAGGGATTTGGCTGGACAATTTCCCATTAACACTAATGTGCACTGCATGGTTAAATCCCTAAACACCACATTGAAAATTTAGTTTCAAAAGTGGCCATTATGTTTGGGTGTTGCATTTTTTTTTTAAAACAGTAGTTAGTCTATTAAAAAGTGATTGCACTCACACTCGTCAGACTAGAGCTTTCTCATTTTATTTCAGTTTAGACAGCTCAGCCAAAGATATATTTCTGTAACTTCACATGCTAAAGAAAATTAGGCTTTAGAACTGGCACTGATTAAAGCCTTTATAATACTTCATCTACTAATCTACTCAAATGGTAAAAGCTTCAGAAAAATCTATGATCTAAATACTAATTTTCTGTTCACAAATGGCAAAGTTTACAACAGAGAGTGCAAACTTTTGTTAGTGTCATAACTGGTATTACCTTTAACATAGTTTTATCTCAGTTTCTCTATCATTAAAAATATGAAGTGAACATGCGCATATTTGATTGTCTTTTTCTAGTTAGGCATTTAAAGTGTTAGCAAGAAAAAGCTCAAGGGATTTCATGCTGAAGACATGAATGCACGTAAAAACAGGTAGAACAAAGGAAAAAAAAATGAAGCATGGGGCAACACTGTGATTACAGGTAAGTTCATACTGACAACAGCATAATCATCAAAAAAAAGGTATGATCACAAGTTGGTCCCCACCATTCTTGCCATAATCTAAACCTGGTTTGTAAATCACGAGATCTTCAATGAAGCGTAGCATAGTCTGCATATGAATAGGGTAGTCCATTTCTATTATTAAAAAAAGCACACAGTCTTAAACTAGTTTGTCTGCTAATTACGTTTTTTTTTAAAGGAAAACTCTGTGGGTTTATGCTGGGGCAAGGGAGATGAGCAGCAGAAATTCTTCAGAGTATTTCATAGAGTTAACTGAGATGAATGGCCCTCTACAGACAATAGGTGAGTTAAAATTTGTACTCTGCTGCTGAGATGTGTAAGTGGATGAGAACAGATGGAGTCTACCATGTTTACAACAATTTGCTGGTTCTTTTCAGCAGCTTTCTTAATTGTAAGCTTGCATTACAGACAAGCATTTAATTCTTCAAAAAGCCCAATTTCTTCTTACGACACAATAAAGTACTTCCTCTTGCAACAGCAGGTAAGCACTGATGGAATCCTGAAAAATCTAACCCCAATGTGCTAAAGACACTAATAATCTTTAAACTACATAAAATACCACTTCCTCCCCAGTACCAGGATGTTGTAAAAAGCCTAATTAGTCCTTATAATCGAGCTGACACCTCCAAAGCACATAAAAGAAGACTTTTAATTTACAAAAGACAACTCTAGTTGTCCTGATTTTTACCTTTAATTAGATAATAAGAGCTAGCTCTATGAAATTGCAGATGAATATTCCATTAATTTGGCTGTTAACCAACACATGAGGTATTGGCTGAGGGTAATGTTAGATTTGTGAGGGTTTTTTTAAAAGCAATATTATAATATTTTGAATTGATTTTTAATGCACACTTTTTCATGGATTATTTAATTCTCTAATGAGGTGGAAAGAAATATTAAAGGCAATATTTTAAATGTCAGGTAAATGACCCAGTTTAAGGCAAAAAAAAAAAAAAAAAGAATAAAAAAAAAAGGACTTTTCTCTTGACTCTTTTGCAGCAGCACCAGGAACTGCCTAGATTTTGGAAATGACTTTGTGATGTTTACATTTTATATTGGTGCAATAATTGTGCGCAGTAGGGTACTGTACCTAGCTATGAAATTCATTTAAAAATGAAATAAGAGGCATGATGAAAAATACAGAAAAGTCAGTTGCCCCAAAGGAAATATAAATAATTTTGAAAGCGAAAGTGTTTCTGTGGCAACGTGAACTTTAATAAGTCAAAATTTGCAATACTAGTAAGCTGTACCCTAATGACAGGTAAATGCATGAATTTGACAGAGAGAGACCAGTGCTCTATACTCACAGAGCTGTCTCATGAAATAAGGAACTAAAGAATACATCTGACCACTTAATAAAAATTACCATCCAGCTCACAGTGTGCAACACAAGCTTTAAACTCAGGGGAAATCTGCACTGTGATATATAAGGGGCTCATTGTGCCAACGTGAGCACTTCTTTCAACTGTTATCTACTCAAGAAAGGACAAAGAGGGGCAGCCCCAGAGACAGGTCCTTCTTTCTGCATGCCAGCACATCTGACAAAGCTGATGCTTTCTTCTAATTCTCTTCTCAAAAAGAAGGTTCAAGTAAAATGTTTACCCATTCCAATGCAATGAACAAAACAAGCACATGCAATAGTAAACTTCTAGTGAGGCTATACACAGGAGAAAAAGAAAGAACACAGGACTGTCAATAGTCACCCAAAGACAGAAACTCAGAATGACCTGCCTGTTGTGCAGAAAGTGGAGACATTTTGGAAACAGAATATCCATTCTGGAACTGGGATAGAATTAAATACATACAAATAGATTTTAAGAAAGAATATACTACTATTTTGATTTGGAAAATTTCAGAGGAACTGCAGCATAATTTCATGTTAAAATACCGAGCTTTCTTATAGGAAGAAAACCAGAATACTGCATCAGAAATGATTTTTCCCTCCTTTTTTGGAATCATCAACTTAGTACTCAAAACAAAGAAATAACGGTACTCTGTCCAACATTTACAATCAGAGTGTTCCATTAACACATCTTTAAGGGTTCCGCACAGCTCTCTTCCATCCACCCACTCTTTTCTCTCCAATATCTAAAGCAACTCCTGCAAAGTATTTAAGAAACTGCACTACAGTATTAACAAACAGAATAAATAACAGGACACTGCACAGTAGGGAATCATGCCCATTCCTACCTCAGTAACAGCCATCTCTCCTTGTGTATCCATATCAACCTACAGAAATTTTAAAGTAATGCTTAGACTCACAAAGGAACCACCTCCTTTACCATGGATACCCAGGCAGATCTGTTCAACATGAGCTTTCTCCAACTATGAACTGATGAGGCTCCGTCCAGACCAGAGGGGTTATTAAAAGCTGAAAGTAACTGACCTGATATCACAGAGTGCACGTTGCTGCCTGGGTAACATCTCTTTTATACTTGTTGCTCCAGCAGTCAGGAAAAAACTTTGAGTTTTTAATAATTGAAGAACACACTTTTCTAGTCTATAAGACCTAATTAAAAATTTAGAAGGCTCATAATGATCATCTATTTATTTCAAGGGAGAAGGCTGGATAAGGAACAGGAGAGAATTAAATACAAATAAAATTACAGAAAAGACATTCAAAACCTGATGACTGTGTCCGCATCTAAGATCAACATTTCAGTATGCATCATGTTCTACAAATATGAATTTAAGGACATGTCCATCCCATACTTCCAGAAACATGATGTGTTTTAATACTAATCTATGTTTTGGCTACACCTGGAGACATCTCTACTGCTTGACAAACTGCTTTAAAGGATGTTCAAATAGCGGCCTCAGAAAAGAATAAAAAGAGAAAGCCTCAAACTTGATGAGAGACTGAAGAGGAGTGCTTGAATTGCTGCGGAAGTAACTAAATGCCACACTGGGAAAAACATTAACTATATATAAAGTTAAAAGCTCAAATAAATTTCCATGGAAGTTATGCTGTTTTTCCTATTAGAACTATTGGAAACTGGGCTTGGGAAGTACATGCAAGAGATGAGATGGGTGGCATTATTTCGGGACAATCTCTCAAAACTTTGATTTTTTATGTTCCACATGCAAGCCATAGAGATATTTCTTTCTCTTAAAGATGTTAGTATTCTTTGCCACATTGCTCTGCAGCAAGTCTACGCACATGCTATCAGTCCCAGACTGTTAACTCATGAAGCAAGAAACTAGTACCCTTGTAACTTCTGCTTCCTCAATTTAAAATGCTGATTTATGAGAAATGGAAATATTTATTCCAAATAGTTTTTAGACCCGTCATCATAATCTTTTTAGAGCAACAGAAGACAGGAATAAGGCTATCTGGTTTTCTTCTTCAAAGCTGCATTTGCACAGAGGCCTGGTCTTAAATTGGCTACTACCATCAGCTTTTGCTTTTAAATTAAGGTAGATTACTAACAAGTTCTAGAGAGAAACATCTGATAGAAGACATTCGTTTTTTCCTGCCTGCTGCCAACTCCAGCAACACAAAGGATGTTAAGAAAGGAAACCAGTGCTCAGGGCAATGAGAAATGCACCGGGCACAACGCATGTGGGGTGGCAGAATATTCCAGCTCAGATCCAACTCCAAATGACTGCCAGTCTGTTTAGAAAATGTGTTCCGTGAAAGTCTTATTGACATTCACCTGGAACAAAAATCCTAGCACAGAGACTATTTAAAATGAGAATCACACTTCACCTTCAATAGAAGCATGTGGAATCCACAGTCTGCTCTGCCTGCATGATACTCTTTATTCTCTCATACTCAAATGTACAGCTTAATGTACTGTCGCAGATAGCTCCAATCTGTAACTATTTGGTTTACTAGAAGTAGTAAGTGAAGTAAATTTTTTGAGAAAATTGTAATTTTGTCTGAGTCATTGAAACATCTGCAAGGCCCAGGAAACAGGTTTTGTTCAACAAAGATTTATAAACCATAAGCTCTGTTTTCCTCTCTCATATTCAGATGCAGATGAGCCAGTCTGTGTCATCAGTGAAAGGATACGTGTACAGGCATTGTTTGCACTGATATCTGGACAGCATTCCCTGTGAGATTGGCCTTTAATTTTTTTTTTTGTCACAAGTCTCATTTCTCATGAGGGAGATCAAGAGGGCAGAAGCATGTAGGTCTCAGCCCATCATCATATAATCTTCTGAAGAGACTTAAGATTAGTCATATTTAAAAAGAAACATTTTCTCTCAGAGCAGTGACAATTCACAGACAAATTGTTTTCTGTTCGTCTTAAGTTTCTGTGTGGGACCACTTCTCATTCAGCTTGTCATGCTGAGCACAAAGCTTTATAGCAGTTCAATTCAATGCACTGGCAATATATTTCCAAGAGATATATATTTCATTTTGTTGCCTGTTGGTGATTTTTCTGTTTCACTTTTCATTTACATCTAGGTAATGTTGTTAATGCCTTCAGCTAGGAATGTGATTCTCACTACTTCAATAGGAAGACAACAAAATATTCTTTTTACATACGGGGACTATGGCCATAATTTGCACAGAGATTTAAAGGAAAGAAGAGCACCAGGGGTCAGAACTAAAAACTGACCTTGCTGCCAGCAAGATGTATTGAAAGATGCATAAGGAAACAACATGGTGAGCAAGCAGTCCAGGAGACTCCAGAAATTCAATGATGACAACTTACTGGTTCAGGTATTGCACAGACCAACCAGAGGAGAAGTGTTGCTGGACGTAGTACTCACCAGTGCAGAAGAGATCACAAAAGAGGTTAAGATTGGAGGCAGCCTGAGCTACAGCAACCATGCCCTGGTTGAGTTCATGATCTCAAGGAACAAAGGCCTGGCGAAGAGTAGAGTCAGGACCCTGAAATTCAGGGTTTGTTTTTGGATTTTTTTTTTTTAAGGAATTGCTGGATGACATCCCCTGGGAAACTGTCCTTGGGGAAAAAGGAATGAAACAGAGCTGGCAGCACTGTTCTTCTTACAGTGCAAGAGCTCCCCATCCCCCAGAATAAGAAATCAGGCAGATGAGGCATGAAACCAGCCATGAGCAGCCGGACCTAGTGGTTGGCAACCCTTCCCATGGAAGGAGGTTGGAACTGAATGATCCTTAAGGTCCCCTCCAACCTAAGACTTTCTGTGATATTACATATACTGATACAGAAATGAGGTCAGAAGTGCTACCTTTGTTTATGGACACTACAGCCATCCTCTGAGCTCATTAATGAAAAACTGCATATTACAAGATTAATAACAAAGAATGTGTACGTCAATAAGCCTGAACAAATAGCCAGACTTCTGACTCAGTCAGGCAGCAATTGCAAATGTTCCCTTTCTGAAAACTCCTTTTCTCAGAAACAAATCCACATTTTCCTCTACAGCACCACTAACTTCCAGCTGTAAAGAATGAGTTACCACAGAGTCCTCATCTGAAAGCATAGACTCCAGTCATCAGCTGTACTCTGAAGGGCCAAGAAAAATCTGCTTAAAGCATACCTTAGTTATAGAGAAAGGTTTTAACCCCCTTTCCCTACCAGATCTGATGACAATAGGGACAGAAACATATTGCTGTAAATTCCTTACTTTCAAGAGTACTCAGACAAGCCTTTGTCCATAATTTAAATACTTCAAATTAGAGGTATACACTTCACTAATGCTCCCACTTGCATGAAGAAGGCATTTGTCAAAGGCTTCAGTGGGAAAGAAAATTATCCCTTAATGATTTTGCCAGTACAACACTACTTTAGTTTGCTATTGCAAATCATAGCCACAGTCAAATCAACAAAACATTACAAAAGTCAAGGTGCAGGAACTCAGTAAGTCATAGAAATCATTGTTTTTGTCTACCGGAAATGAAATGCCCTTCTCTTGTTTCAGTTTCTGCTGTTGAGACTCAGATTGTATTTCAATATATTCTGCTAGTTCAATCACACTGTAAAATACATTAACACTATGCACCCCCAAAATGCTTTTCATGAAATTTTAGGATTATAATGACACAAAGCAATCAAAGCAAGACCACTGACATATACAGCTAATGTTCCACAAGCATCTCATCACATCATCTTTAAGATTAATAATCCAAAAGGAACTTGCACATTCCATTGCATTTTGTGTCTTACATCACATCCAGCGCAACAGCACAGAAAGAAAAGACTGGGATTTCTCATACCCAGCTCAAGCTTTCTCAGAGGGGAAAGCCTGCTTGTGAATATCTCATACTTAGTTATTGCCTTAATTTTTGACTCTGCTGTCACATACTTTTATGGCACCAGAACAACTAAGAACTGTTCTTTCTGACCAGGTTTGACAGCACCTTTAAACTCTCAGGGCAAAATACAGTCTAGACTAAACATTTCTCTTAACCAATTACTTCCTGCAGCAAGCAACTGAGGATAAGAAACCGGCTACTGAAGCACAGGCAAGTAATTCCACAGCTTGTTCTCATCATGCACTGTCCATGGAAAAGACATCGTCTGCAGGAAAAATACTCCCAGTGGTCTGACAGCACCTGTCTCACCCTCTAGTCATCCTTACACAGTCCCAGAGGTATGGCCTTGCCTCTAGACTTTCCCACTGAAGAACATACGCTTTTAGCACAACTATCAGCGTAATTTATTGGACAGAGTTAGTTATCATTCCAACTCAAGAGCTACCATTACATTGAAGGTAAAAGATATTTGCAGGACCAAAGCAAGTTTTACATTCCTTCTCCAGCTTAGGACTATATAAAGGAATGACTTCAATCCTGGGCTAACAAGACAATCCGTGCATAGAGCTCTCAGGCTGACTGAGGGTATGGAAACCTCCCTGTTGTGGGTGGCAAGAGCCACAGGAGCACCTTTGTACAAGGTACCTTTAGCTCATAAAACCTTTACTTTTACTAGCATGTACGTATTTAAAATAAGTTCATAAGACCTGAGATGTAACAGCATTGCTACATGGTAGCCCTCACTATATGTTGTTAGATGCTAATTGCAAAATGACAAAAAAAAGACAAGGAATTTCCATCTTGTAAAGAAAAAGCTGATGTACCCAAAAGCTGGCCCTGAATGTCTGAAAACTCATTAAAACACGTAAAAGTTTGGTGGGCTTTTTTTTTTTTTTTTTTTTTTTTTTTTAAAGCAAAAGCTTTGAAAAGCAAGAAATGGAGAATTTAATTAAAAACAGGGGACATGGATGGATTCTGAGCATTTTTAAGAATTAAGTGACTTGGAAAAAGAGAAAGAAAACCTTGACTGGATAAAAAGTGTTTGGAGTACAAATGAAAACAAACACGTTCAAATGATAAATCTAAGTAATTGAAATTTGAAAGGGAACTTCAGAGGAAAAAAAAATAAAAGAGAAACTCCAATGACATTTGACACTACTTACACAACAACAAATAATCTTCCCCTCATTAGCGCAAATCTCTTCTCCTTCCACAGTCTTTTAGCTGCTACAGAAACTCAGACGTAATCACTGCACTGTTTCTTCCCCCACTTTGGGGCATTATCATTTGCAAAACAGTCACTCCATCCACTTACAGGATACCCATATTTGAGATGAGGTACCTAAAAGACAAGAGAGAATCCTGCTTCAGAGATGTAAAAATCTAAAACCTTTATCCAGCATAGACACTCATGTCCTTTTTTTTCCCTTTTCCCCCCAGAAGAAAATGACAGCTGAGAAAAGGCTCCTTGCAACTGAAGATACGTGACTATTTTGTAGTAGAATTATAGACTTCCTCCTGCCAGTTTTGAATAACTGTTTCAAACAAGGACCATGGACGCATGCCAGTTCTCAGTCCCAGTTCTCCTGCCTTGGGTAAGCCAGTCTTCATCCTTACATTGGTGATGGTTTTCATGTTTTCACCCCCAGAGTTAGTTGGAATCATTCACATAACATTTCAAGAACCTCTGAATTTTATTTGAATTTTCGAAAAATATGGACCCTAAACTGCCAGACTGAAAGTAAGAGAATCACACACCATTTCTTCCCCGCAGCTACTTAGCGAAGTTATTTGGTTCAGTCTCACCCTATTCTGGAAATTCAGGGCAATGTGAGTCATTATCCTCCCTTGCCAACTACTGTTTTGAAGCACAAATCACCATAAGGGGAAACTAAATATTTCTACAAACTCATGCTTCAAGAGTCAAGAGAACTGTTTCTCAGAGTGCTTCTTGACATGATACATAGCAAAATCCTCAGCATAATCACTGCACAGGAATCAGAAACTGTAAGTGTATTCCAGACCTGTCACTTTCGTTTCTGAGACACAAAAATACATTACTGACATGGGCTTGCTTCTGCTGCTACTGAAGTCAAAGACAAATTCTCCACTGGACTGAACAGGCACAGACCCACAGTTATATTATAGAACAGAAGTACTGTAAAAGAGCAGTAATCCTCCTAAGGAAAAGAGACGTACGTACATAGTCACTGCTCTTTTCCAGCTATTCTACAAGGTAGAGCTTCATAAAATAGAAAGATAAGGAGTAATAGGATGAAGAGCTACTCTTCTTGTGAGAGGAAATAAATTAAATCTTCCTAAAATTAATTTACCTTCTCTATTTCTGCTAAATAAATAAATAAACAATACAACAGCAGAACAAGACGGGTTTCTTCTAATTATTAACTAATTAACAGTACTAATTAGTGTTTAACAGCAATTATAATTATAATTATATCCCTGTGAGGCTACTGAGGCTGCCACATCAGATGAATTGTAATGTTCCCTCTTCCTCAGTAAACTTAAATCAATACCACATCAAATCTGACAGGGTCATTTCATGAAAAATGATCAGAGAGTCACCTTTAATTTCTATGATAAAGTAAGAAATTCAAAAGCCTTTTGATTTGTTGGAAGAGAAACTAAAGCACCATTCTGAATTATGGAATCAGTAAATGAAGATCCTTGCTCGCCATCATTCTTTAGGTTTTCATTTGAACTAATCACATAAACAATCCCAAAGCCAATATTCGAAGGCTTTGTGCAACTAGCAGGTTTCCATTACAAGTACAGAAAAATGAAATAATTTAGGACAGGAAGGACCTTTGCTGTCCAGTCATTACTCAGTTTACTCAGTACTCCCCTATAGCTCAGTTTGCTCAAGGCCTGCTCTATCCAGGTATTGAGTATCTACAAGTATGTGGATCCTACCCTATGGGTCTATGTTCCAGTGCTTGATCACCCTCACAGGAAAAAATATATTTTCCCTTACGTCAGACAGGAATCTCTATCATTGCATCTTAAGTTCCTCATACAGGAAGAGCCATCAAATACCCACCATAGCTCAAGATCTGGATGTCAGCACCCTCTCACTGTAGACCTGTCTGGTTGAGGCCTCTGATGTGCCAAGTCACTCCAGCCAGCACTGGAGATCACGACCCTTCGCACTGCACAGTCTCAAGAAGTCCCGTGTTGTCTGGAATATAATTTCTGGGCCATTTTGAAATCCTGCTAACTGCTGCTACAACAGGTACCACTGTGCTAGTTGTAAACTGGGAGATCATCTCTTACACAGCCAACTGAATGGTGTTTGACATTTCCCAAGCATCAGTCAGCTGCAACTGTAGCACTTCCTCTTCAAGAAAGAGCCAACGTCAGATGTCTGTGAGAGCTGACAGAAGGCCTCCAGAAGCAACCAGCCAGAGCTCCTAGCCAACGCAACTCTCAGATGTTCCATGAAGGTCTCTCCAGCAGAACATGGAAACTGCCGTAATAGCTGCTGCCTCTCTGCTAGCCATCTCTGTTTGCTGAAATGTTTCAAGCTCCAAGCCCTCGTGGACAAATGATCCGCACCTTTTTAAAAAAAAAAAAAAAAAAAAAAAAAAGAAGGGCTTGTGCCCTCTTTGAGAAGCGTCATTAAAAATACACAGTCATATGGTAGTCGGAGCAGAACTACTCTAAGTTTACTAACAAAATATAAACATGCCAATAAGGCATCTGTGAAGAGTCTGAATGATGCTGGTAAGTATCTAGACCCATGAAACCAGCCAAGACAACCACACAGGACACAGGTGATAAAGCAGACAAGAAATCAATCTAAAGAATGGGTAGAAAAACAATGCTGCAAACAAGTCTACCTTACACAAGACCACACTTCACCAATCCTTGGGAACCAGGAAGAAATACAGAGAAGATGCTGAGCAGATAAAGCCTAACATAAGCTTGGCAAGGGTCTAAGGTACTGATTCATATACAGGTCTGGGCTTCACACATGTAATAAACACATACAGGAGTACTCTCATGAGTACTGCAAAAATGAAAACAAGTCATATGCACGTAAATTCAAAGAAAACAATTTGAAGCATTCAGAGGTCCGATTTGAGAAGACAACTGCTACTGCTTTCAACACCAGAAGAAAAAGCACAATAGAGCTGAGACTCACAGCAACTTTTGTTGCTATGATTAGCTTTAAAAATGGTACAAGAAATCATGTAAGGAAGAGAAAACCTGCTGGCAAACACAAGCTTTTGATCTATCCTAGCCAATTATCTGGTTTTATTACCATTTGTGTGGGGGGGGGGGGTTTTGTGTTTTTTTTCCCATTACAATTATCAGAAACACTAAAAGCAATAAATAAATAAATAAATCCTGAAGCTTAAGTCTCTCATTTTGCAAGAAAAGTTGACAGGTAGAACAGACACACGGGGGGCTGTGACTTGTTCCTGCTCCCTGGCCACCAGTTTCTCCCTACCTCTTTTCTATTAAAAATATATTCTTCTCCATCTGTTATGATAATTCCAGGAGGAAATCAAATGTACATTTCCACCAGTGACTAAAGCTCTGATCCTACAATTAGTTAAGCAAAACCTTAATTTTATGCATGTGATTCATTCCATCAGCATTCCCATATGCCAGAGACTTTGTGGGACTGATGCCTAAAATGAAACCATCAAGAATAAACTCCATTTCTAAGTAGCAGAAATGGAATTGGAAAGTACATGAAGAACTGAGATACTAGACAATAAATCCACAGAATAACACAGATGAAGGAACTAAACGGTATAAAAAAGGGGGGGTGGGGGGAGAAGAGAAGTTTGTGAATTCCTTATTCTGAAAAAATCCAATGTATAAGCATTGATGTTATTAATTAAGAACATTCATTCTTATTACTCCACAGTTAGCACTTCTCCTACAAAAACAAGGCAAAATACCTCATTTTAAGGTATGCCAGACTTCGGAGTCAACTCTGCCTGCTTTTGGCCAGTGCAGTGTGATAAATTTGGTACATCTTTCATTCTGGCCCCATACGTTAGAAGTAGGCCTAAAACCAATTCTATTCTGCATACGCAAAACAAAAAACAAATTTCAGGGACTCATAGTATTAATGAAAATCCCTAACACATGCTTAGTATATTATATTTGAAAAACACCTTAAAAATGTTAAATAAACTAGAACTAAATATAACTAATTAATTCACTAATGAATTACTCATATGAATTGTGTGTTACTTAAAACGGCTGCAGTATTTTAGCAATGGAACTGTTCATTCTGACAGTGGTAACTGCTAGTTCTATCACAGGAGCATAAGCCAGAATCAGACTGGCCGCTTATTAGAAGATGGTAGAACAAAATTTAATAGTTCGGGGTGAGCTCTCAATACTGACATTACTGGACATTTTTTAAAGTAATGGGGCCAGAACATCACTTGCAGCCTGCTAAAAGACAAGTTCATTGCAAAACACTCTAAAGTAGATGAGACGTTTTAAAGTTCAGTGGAATCTCACACCACTGGTCAACTGAATATTCTCCAGCATTTCCACAAAGCAGTTTATAGAATCGTCTGTTCCGATATGCAAAAAACTTAAATTATTTTAATATGTATTAAAGCACATTTTCCCTAAACTCAGTGCACGCTCATCATTTACCATCACAGGCTGTACCCAGGGTCATTGTCAGAAGGGAGGAAGTAATTTCTCCACAGGTGTCACCACTTTGTAGTTCCAAAGTACCCAAGGCTTATCTCCTTTAAGTTTGTAAATACGCTACTCTGAGTCTATGGCATCTGGGGATTATTCTGAATTGAACTCATGCAGCAAACACTGGTTAATTCTGTTTCTCCTAAGCAGATTTGTTGGAATAAATAAATAAATAAAAGTATTATTTCATTTTACAAGAGAAACTTCTAGTACCAAAACATGAATTTAAAATGCACAGTGTGCAAATATTTACCATGCCCTCTTCTCACAATATTCCTGACAGTAAACTCATCCCTGATGATATTCATCTCCTGTAAACACTGGAAAAGCAATTTCAGAATTGTTATTCCATTGCATATTCACTAGCTGTTGCTGGAGGTATTTTGTTCAGCTCTAATTAGCACAGTTAATAAGATCAATATTCTCATTACTGAATGTTGCAGTAAGGCAAAACATGCTTAAAAATTTACATTTACAAAAATCTAAGTTCTTCTGTTCTTGTTTTCTATTGATATAGGAAAGACTCAAAAACTGGAGGAATCATTTTGGTGTGTCTTTCTGACACAGACAAAAAATAAAACTAAAAAAACCATATGATTTGGTGGTTTTGATAAAGGAGGTATCATTTTTCTAGTTGTTTGGATAGTACTACTTACAGGTGTCCATCCGCTTTTCCAGAAGAAATAAGCACAGAATTACAAATTACTCTCTCAGCATTGACACCAGTACTCTCTTAGTACTCTTCTACCTTAATAAATAAGTACCTGGAAAGATGAAAAAAAAAACAGGCACTGCAATCTGGTGGCAACGTAGAAAGTAGAAACTAAAGGAAAAGAAAACAATACAGCCTGGGTTGAAGAGGACCACAATGATCATCTCATTCCAACCCCTCTGCTATGTGCAGGGTTGCCACCCACCGGACCAGGCTGCCCAGAACCACATCCAGCCTGGCCTTGAATGCCTCCAGGGATGGGGCATCCACAGCCTCCTTGGGCAACCTGTTCCAGTGTGTTACCACCTTCTATGTGAAAAACACAGAATCACACACAGAATCACACAGAATTATCGAGGTTGGAAAAGACCTAGAAGATCATCCAGTCCAACCATTACCAATACTTCCCAGCTAAATCATACCCCTCAACGCAACATCCAAACGTTTCTTGAACACTCCCATGGTCGGTGATTCCACCACCTCCCTGGGCAGTGCATTCCAATGCCTGACTACCCTTTCCGAGTAGTAATACTTCCTAATGTCCAGCCTGAACCTCCCCTGGCGCAGCTTGAAACCATTCCCTCTAGTTCTATCACTGATTACACGAGAGAAGAGGCCGACCCCCAGCTCACCACAACCTCCCTTCAGGAAGTTATAGAGAGCTATAAGGTCTCCCCTGAGCCTCCTCTTCTCCAGGCTGAACAATCCCAGCTCCCTCAACCGTTCCTCATAAGGCCTGTGCTCCAGACCCCTCACCAGCTTCGTAGCCCTCCTCTGAACACGTTCCAGGGCCTCAATGTCTTTCTTGCAGTGAGGGGCCCAAAACTGAACACAGTACTCGAGGTGCGGCCGCACCAATGCCGAGTACAGGGGGACAATTACCTTCCTGTTCCTGCTAGTAACACTGTTTTTGATGCAAGCCAGGATGCCGTTGGCCTTCTTGGCCACCCGGGCACACTGTCGGCTCATGTTCAGCCGAGCATCAATCAGTACCCCCAGGTCTGTTTCCTCAACACAGTCCTCCAGCCACTCCGCCCCAAGCCTATAGCGCTGCCTGGGGTTGTTGTGGCCAAAGTGCAGGACCCGGCATTTGGTCCTGTTGAACTTCATCCCATTGGCTTCAACCCAGCTCACCAGTCTATCCAGATCCCTCTGCAGGGCCTCGCTACCCTCAGGCAGATCGACACTCCCTGCCAATTTGGTGTCATCCGCGAACTTACTGAGGGTGCACTCAATGCCCTCATCCAAGTCATCAATAAAGATGTTGAAGAGGACAGGCCCCAGCACCGACCCCTGGGGAACACCACTCTTGACTGGTCTCCAACTGGATTTGACTCCATTTACCACCACTCTCTGGGCCCGGCCTTCCAGCCAGCTCCTTACCCAGCCGAGAGTGTACCCATCCAAGCCACGGGCTGCCAGCTTTTGAAGGAGAATAGCATGGGAAACAGTGTCAGCGGGGAGGAAATTCTCCATTCACCACATCCTCCACCCAGCATTGACGCCAGGCTTGAGCTCCTCACTGGCTACCCATTTATTTCCCCTTCAAAGCACAGGGGAGCACTGAGCATGCAAAACCTGAGCTTGCATGATCATTGTCTGTGGGTCTGGGGGGGTCTCTGCCACCTCTCCTGGCTGAGGCAGGGAGGAGACATCCTGAAGAGGATGCTCGAGATTTGTTCTGTGTGAGTTCTGGGCACACAGGGGATAGCGGTGCCCAGACCCTGAGCTTTTCATTATACTGCTCATCACCCCCCACCCTCACCGCTGTTCATTATTAGCAGCCCAATAAATACATTTTTAGATTGAAAAACTTCCTCCTAATATCCAACCTAAACCTCCCCGTCTCAGTTTAAAACCATTCCCCCTTGTCCTGTCACTATCCACCCTCATAAACAGCCATTCCCCCACCTGTATATATGTTCCCTAATAATAATACTAACAACAATAACTTAGATAAGGTTCCTGAGCCTTAAAACTCTTTGGTTTTGTACTCAGGTGTTCTTTTTTTTCCCCTTACATTTTTCCCTTCTTTTAATAAAAGAAAGCTCAATTTTTCACTCGGAAAACACTCTTTATCCATTCACCAGCCTCTACAAATATAGCTTTCTTAATGAGCCGAGAATTCACTCTGCCTCTCCCTCTGCACAAATGTCAGTCAGGAAGCTGTCACTGTAAACCATCCTAAAATAATTCTGTACTCATGTTGAGTGATCTCCAAAACTGGTCCTGCAGAAAAATATGAGCAAATATTAGGTGTTGTATAATTAAGCAAGACACAAAAGGGACTAAAATATAGATCTAGGTGCTTTATTAAGCACGAGGCTGAAGGGCTGTCCAAGCAGAAAAGTGCATTACATTGCACAGCTTGCAACATAAAGCTGTTTCTTCAGACAACGCATCTTGTACCCATTGAGGTTTTTGCCACCCATTGTGTCCACGTGAATTGGTTTTCATCATTTCGATAACTTCCTTCTCTACCCAACTAGATCTACTTCCTCTCCAGCTGACACACTAAACTTGCAATTTTCAGCATCAGAACTGAGAGACAAAGATACTCAGAAGCCAAAAATCACAAAAGAAGAGACAAATTTGGAGTAACACTTCTGGAAAAGACATGTGAAAACGCAAATGAACCATGCTATGCAGTTTTGCAAGCATATTCAGTTTATAGTTGGCTACATGAACTCTCAGAAAAAAAAACATTCTTTTAAGACGGCAATTGTAGCAGTATGGCCAGCTTAATCTACTGTACAAACATGAAGTACTACTTTAAGACATAGAGGAAGGATGTTTAATAGAAGAAACATAAAGACTTTTATAAAGACAAAGATTTGGGGATGTAATCAGCAAGCAGTAGGCTTAGAATTATGGGAGTCATATATGTGCAGCTACTTTACAGATTCAAATGATACAGTATGTGTCACTTCTCCACCAGAGAAGAGCTGGATAAGTGTTAGGAGAAGAGAGGGTGGGGACAGGAGGTTACTCAGAAGACCTGAAACCAAACACGTAGATAAAAACAGTCTCCAGTGGATCCTACATCAAGCCAATCATAGAATCATAGAATCACAAGGTTGGAAAGGACCTACAAGATCATCTAGTCCAACCGTCCTCCAAATACCATAGCTACTGAAAAACCACTAAACCATATCTCTTAGCTCCTTATCCAGACGCCTCTTGAACACTGCCAGGGATGGCGACTCCACCACCTCCCTGGGCAGCCATTCCAGTGCCTGACCACTCTGAGAGAAAAAGTTTTTCCTTATGTCTAATCTAAACCTCCTCTGGTACAACTTGAGGCCATTTCCTCTGGTCCTCTTTGTTGCCTGGGAGAAGAGGCCAAGCCCCTCCCCATCACATCCTCCCTTCAGGAAGTTGTAGATTGCTATGAGGTCTCCCCTGAGCCTCCTCTTCTCGAGGCTAAACAATCCCAGTTCCCTGAGAACTATACATACTCAATACAACTCAACTTCTCAATTCACTTGCTTGAAAAATGGAGTTTTGATTCCTTGCCTGGACATACCATTCCAGTGTGATGAATTCTTTCTACATGTGGCAGCAGCTTTTTCCTCTTCCTCTTTCCATGAAATAGAGCAGTATTCAGGAAAATAACAAAGACATTCTTTGCTAAATGCAATCCCTTGTCACATGGTGCCAGGAAGACCCAGGAATTCATCAGTCACCAGAACTATCTCAAACTATAAAATTGCAGCTAGTCTAAATTATGACAGCAGGAGAAGACTGGGTAACTCTATTGAAGAGCTCAATCTAAAGACTGTATTGAGAATAATTTAGATTTACACTGCATCATTTCCCATTTTCATTATGTCACACAGTGGACTTACAGGCTGCTGCATCCCTCCTTTTTACAGTCTCTGTCACTAGATGTCACTACATCAAAAACTTAATGCCAAGTGCGGTCTGTGAAAGACAGTAATAAACTGAAGTCCTTCATATTTTATAAGTCCATTTGTCAGGCATTCCAGTGTGTTTTTAAAAGCTGTTGCAAATGTAAAAGAGAAGTAATGTAGCTGGCCATTCTTGTCACAAGCCAAACTGTTGCACTGACAGTCACCTTCCAAAGAACAGACAACTATTACTAGGTATACCTATGCAACGAAGACAGTAAAACCAAGAAGAAAACGTGCAAACATAACAAGTTTTGATTATAATTTTAATACTGTATTTATTACACCTTTAAAAACCACAGTATTTATGTACACACATTTCCTGTATGTATATGTATATACACACACGTACACACACACACACATTTCATAGAACAGCTTGGATTGGAAGGCGCCTCAAGGATCATCAATTTCCAACCCCCTGCCACAGGCAGAGTTGCCAACTACTACATCAAGTACTAGATCAGGTGCTACTTCCATACTAGGAAAGCCATACTTCCTTGCTAAACTGAGTGAGTAAAGGTGAGAACATACCATGCAGTGGTAATATAGGAGAACCCTCTGCCAGTGGACAGAGAAAGTGAAGACAAATTAAGATTTTATTGCTCAGGTCTAAGGGGCCCCAGTTAATGCGGTGGTCAATGTCTAGACCGGATTCTGTAGCTGTGATTGGAAGGGGAAGTGAATTTTCCTCATCTCACAGAGCTCCTAGTGAGGGTCTCACTACTCATGTTTTCTAAAGGAAAGCTGGAATTTGTCCGATATTCAAAAAAAGCCACTGCAACTCTACTCCAAATTTTTGGCTGCAGAAACTGAAACCAGAAACATACTCTTACATTCTCAGAGATATAAAAAGAAGACTCAGAAAACCTGAAACTCAGAACGTTCAGAAACAGTTGCCAGAAGTTTTATGTTTGTTTGTTTATTTGAGGTGGTCTGTGTCTAATAATCAATGCATCCTCCTAAGCCATCCAATTAAATCAAAACAAAACATCCCAAATACATCCTTTCCCTTCCCCATGTGCAACCCCATTCAGAAGAAAACTTGGATCTGCCAACAGTGGCAGTAAAACCAAGAAAAAACACACTACCAAAAACATTCCTATCACTCCACTGCTCTACTTTGATTTTGCTAGTTAAACTTCACTTAAGTCATCAGTTACCATTTATTGGTTCATTTATCTACTAGCCTCTACAGTGTACTATCTCCACAATCAAATACAAAAAAATTAAATACTGAAACTCAGTAAGAGCAATGCAAACATTGTTAGGAAGGGACTGTACTATTCAAAGGTCAAGTGAAACAGTATTTGGAGGCAAGAGACAGTCAAAACCCCACCATATTGTGCTTCCATTACAGAGGTTTATGTTCTCTGTTACACTGAAATATAACTAGAGTTGCTCTGAAATTTCTCCTCATTTATACCAAAGTAATTCAGCAAAGGTTTGGATCATAGGAATTGATGACTGAGCTTAGTCATATCACAGAGGGATACTTGTGCAGTCTTTAATCAGAGAGAGCTTAGTCCTTTCTTTATATATAAACTCTAGATGTTAGGGGATACAATTTCTGTTCCGTCAGTGAATCACGGCTTGAAGCTTGCTTAATTCTACCACAGCATGCATCTCAGTAATGGCTTCCCTGCAGACAAAATTTCTACCCAATGTACTAAGCTATTTCAGAGCGAAACCACTCTTGTTTGCCTGAATTGGTTGGTATGGTACATAAATAGATACACTCACCTAGTGATTTCTTTAAATGCTTGTTTTCAAATGCTTAAATTATTTTTGGTTTTGTTAAAGTTAGAAAAAGGTTAGGTGAGCAAGGAACGCCTAAGCTTTGATGCAGATTTCTATCGATCACACATAGAAACTGGGGGCATGTCAACTAACAGAAATAGGAGTTGCATATTACAAATTGGATCACTAATTGCAATTTCTAGCACTACTAGGACTGCTTTAACTAGACACAGAAGCACCCAAGTGAGGAAAAAAATCCAAAATGACCCAAAGCAGAAAAAAACAGTGTAAATCCTCAGATGGCTTTGACATTTAAGTGTATTAATTTTCAGATAAGCCATGGACTTTGGATATGACATCCGATAGTAGAATGAATAGAACTCAGCAGTGGAAGAGAAGAATTAGTAGCGCATTAAGCAGTTCTGTTCCAGTCTGATGAAATCACGTGTTTTTACTGGCCACCTGGCGTGTCAGCTTAATATAAGAGGATATCAAATGAGAAAAACCAAAAGCTACCATCTATGCACATGCATAGTCTTAATGAAATAGTAGAGCAGAAATGATGTCTTGCATCACTATTAAATAACTATGAGAAATAAATTACCTTGATAAGTAGTCTCATAGGGCTTATTTATCACAAGTATCCACAAATTTAAGTGCCTCCACTATCAGAGGATTTTCATTCAAACACCGTTCATACTTGCAGGCCACATCCCAATCCCTGGCACAGTAAGTACTCTTTTGCAGTTCCTCAGTATCCTGGAATCAAACAAAATCTAGATATCTGATCTTCTGCATATATTCTCAGAAGATCTCAACCTATCAAGTGTTTTCACTCCTAGAACTGCATAATTTGGTTTCCAGCTTTTATATAGTAACTGAATAGTTAAAACGTCACTACTCTCACCTTTAATCCAAAGGAATATGCCTTCACAGGTTATACAGGGTTATACTCTCAAAGCTCTCCCATTTTCGTTTCATCTCCATCTGGCCCGTGGAGAGGGATTCTGCTGAAGGTTCTAGAATCTATTATAGGTCTGCTCAGTATGTGGCCAAAACCCTTAATTACTTTTGGTCCTAAATGACCTTCGGAACCTAAGTCTCAGATTCCTAGGCTATAAGGTTATGTTTAGAGCACGCAGTGGAAATTGTTGCAGGAGTCCCTCAATGCCGTTCACTGACAATTCAAGCATTATTTCCATCTGAATGTTATGACACATGAACAGCAGCAGTATGTTCAAATGATTATTGTATTGGAAAAGAAAGCTCATAAACATCTTCATTCTCTCAATATCCAGCCTTTGATTCAGCTATGCAAAACCAAAAATAGGAAGAACGTATCAAGTTTGCCAATGCACCGATCTGTTTTTCTTTCTGACCTTTTCTTAATTTTCCAATGACTGCCTTCTTTCATATGTTAATTACATCTAAAACTAGATTTTTAATTAAGGCACCTAACAATCAGATAGGCAATTAGGGCTTTAACAAACACCTCATAGGCTAAGTATATCATCTCTGTCGATGAGTTAGGCATCTAAGTGCTTTTGAAAAATCTGTCAGACATCTACATTCAGCTTAAAGCATCTAATGACCTTGAAAGAAATCTCTCATCTTCTAAATAGCCTTACAGAGACTTTTTTTTTTTAAATATATATAAACATATAGGGATGGAATATTGTGGATCCTCTCTCAAGCAAGAACCACAAGCATTTAAAAACCTATACAAAAAAAAGTCACCTCTCTGAGCCCCATAAACCTTCTAAGGAAATTAACTGTCCTGTAATCCTGCTGGTAGAAAATGAGTGCAAGTTGCAAACCGTTCTCCAAAGCATGGTAGAAAGAGTAATTGGCTTCCCCCTCAATCTTAAAGTTCTTGACCTTTTGCTCCTCATTAGGGACATAAAACATTGGGAAAATAGTTACATTTGTCATATTTCTTGTAAAATTATACAAGTAGAAACTGAAATGGTTTGGAGTCAGTAAAGTGAATTGGAAAGGCCCCCTGTGAGGAAATGGCTAAGAAAAAAATCTTTAAATCCTCTTTAGCAACAGTTATGCCACATGCACTCGTATGATGTGTTCAAAGCATTAAAATGTTAACAAAGTGAAATTATAAGCAAAGCTATAAAATTTAAAGATATTAACAGACATGTTACTGTTCGGGTACTTAAGCCACTTACCCTGGTAAAAATAATGGTGATCATACAAACACTTGACTTCAGAGACTTTATTATACCCACTCTTCACCCTACAACTCATTACTGGCTATAGAGAATCAGAGCATATCGTCCCTACACATTCTTACTCATAGGCCTCCTTCTGATTTCAGTGGTGTTTAAGTTTAAGCTCAGGATGGCAAGGAGAATATCATATTGGGCAGTTCCTACATCTATTAGCAAAATTTTTTTAACTTGCTGATAACTGATAACAACTAATGAACTTCATGCCCTAGGATTAAGAGGTAAATAATGTTATGTAATGTTATGTAACATTTGATTGTTAATTTCAGGCATAAGTTTTAATATGTGCATTAATACAGATAGTAATGTTGGCTCTGATGTGACTGTAAGAAAGTCATATAGATAAAAATAATTTAGCTCAATACTCAACATTAAAATAATTGATGTGCCAGCACAGAAACACCACACTTCCAAAACTGCAAGACAACATCTCTTGAAGGTGACTCAGCACACAAATTTCATGCGGTAAATCAACAGTGAAAGAAATGCAGTCATCACGATGAAGGTGCATGGGAGAGAACTCCAGTCAAGGGTGTAAGAGTAATTGCCATTTCAGACTCTCACTCCTGACTAATTTTCAATAGCTGGTCAGTTTCTCTCTCGGCAGAAGCTTAAGGAATAAGGCAAGCAGAAAATAACTGAGCACGCGAGTTTTCCACATAAGGCAAATACTAATTCTGCAAATAGAAGTTGGAATGAAGGATAAGATGCAGATACCTAGCACGGCATGGGGAAGACAAATAGTTTTAGATAAAAATGCAATAATCAGAGATGTCATCTCATGCAAAGTGTCAAAATATTCAGGAAATCTGCAAAAGAGCTCAGCACATTTTTTACCTGTATAAGATTTATAGTAGCATATTTGAAATTTCACAAGGAAATTCCATGGCAGACACATTTGATAATTATGACTTAAGAATGAAAACAGAGAGAGAAACAGAAATGATCTAATTTCACTGCAGATTCTCTCATTCATATTTCTTTACTTACAGCAAACAAGTATAATCTTTATACTCATCAGCTGACTTGTGAAACTTAACTCCATTTCTTTGGGAAGCCAGACAGTTCCAAGTGAGGAACAAATACAAGGTGATGAATTGACCTACTGAAGTCTTTTCCAAAAATAATTTTTCAACAAACTTTGGTATCCAACTTCTTTGCTATTCTGTTTACATCAGTTTAAAGGTACAGAAAGCTTTCCAAAATACATCTTTTGCCATTTTGCCATTTATTTATTACTGATCAATGTGTTTTTTAAACTTCTGTATTCTCTGATTATGAAATAAGGCTTCTGTACATCAAAGGTTATCTAAGAGCTTTAGGAAATTTTCAATGTTTGATAATAGAATTCATTAATAAAAGTCCTGATGCTTTCAGATATAACATTTTAAATACACAGGCTGCTTGGTAACACAGCTTATGTTTTTAAATACAATATCTTTTTGCTACCAAGAAGAGCTATCCTCTACTGATCCTTTATGGCAACAAGCCATGGTTCCAACACTCTGTGGTTACAGACCTCCAACGTAGAAGCATTCTCCTTGTCTGGCCTTGTAATTTCTTGCCAGGTACTCCATACATTAAGTTGGTTCATTTAAATTGCCCTGAGGGTTTCTTGCTCACTAACTAACAGGGAGTTTGATGCATCATTACTTCAACATAGCACAAGATTAAGCTGTAGGATTATATTTACCCATACATCAGCAAGGTCTTTACATTATAAATGTTATTTGGAATGGATATATTTCTGAAATTGGTCCAGAAATTTCTGTAAAATTAGGAGTAATTTCAAACAGTTCAGCTGCATGCACACAAAAACAGAGACAAGGTGTAGCTGTAAATTTTCTTCTCAAACACACACACACAAAAATACCAGCACAGAAAACCGACACATTCAAAAATACCAAGAACAGTTTTGTTTACACGCTTTGAAATAGCCTGGCTCAACTAAAACAGCATGTGGGTCCAATCCTACAATTCACTAAACTGAGGGTTGTTTGAAGATCCAGAGGTTGTACCTTGCTTTTCAGTCTATAGAGCCCTGATCAGAAACTTCAAAACATTCAAAAATTCCAGTCATTTATAAAGAGATCAGAAAAAAGCTGTTGGATTATGTACAAATCTCATACTGTAGGCATTCTCATCAACTGAATTCCCAGACTACATACTTTTCTCTATATTTTGTATATTCTTTGTTTACAGTTTCTAATTATCACATGTAGGTTTTCTTCTCATAGCAACCCAGTCCAGGAGATCTTAAACATGTTTTTACTAATAACCCCTTTTTCTCTTCAGCTCTCTATGTTGTTATCACAGTTTACACAACTCCTAGAAAGTGATTAACTCAGGTAATAAAACAATGTCGTCTTTGAACGACAGTTAACATCCTCCAGCTGTTTCGCTACTCTCGTGTATCTCTGCACATACACATAAATTTTAAGGATTATGAGCTCCTCAATTATTGCATGTATTACTGTAAATGGTTTTATATACCTAACTGACACAGTTTAGAATAATTCTAGTTACCAAACCCTACAATTGATCCAGAGCTAGAATACGAGAATGACGTGGCATAGACACCATGAACAATGTCTCCTTCCCTCACTGCTTTACTGCACCTACTCCCACCTGCATATTCAACTACTTCAACAGCAGAGTCTGCAAACTATTTCCTACTTCTTGGCAAAAACAGAGAACAATCTTGCACTAAATTAGATTCCATCACAAAAAAAAAACCCTTGTTTTACGATATATTTGATTTCTTCCAAAAACTTCAGCCATTATCTATGTCTAGGAAAGAAAATCAGTCATTTCAGTTGAAGAAAGCACTAATTATCAAATCATATTACCAATATACTTGGCAACCTACCTCTTCAAGCAACATATTTGTAGTCGAGTCTTCATATGCATTATAGTTCATAGACTGAAAGTCCTGGCTGTATGTTTGATCTCTTGATCTCAAAAGTCATCTCCCTTCCGAATCTCCATTTACAAAGCACATCAGGATCTCTGCTGGACAAGAGCACTGGTTAATATTTAAGTAATTATACAAAAAAAATACAGTGGTATAGGGTCTTGCTCATGTAAAGTGACATATCTGGTCCTAGTAAATCCAGTAAAGGTTTGTTATGAACTTTCTTTAGAGCAGAACTGACCTCTAAAGGCAACAAATGCATTAAATTAGATTCGTAAATTACTGTTCCCACGACCAAGTTAAAAGACAAATAAGCAGTTAAGTGAGAATCTGGTAATAATATTGCATCACAGGGCATCCTGGTTATTTTCTTGTGGAATTCAAACAGCAAAATTTCAAAGAAAATATTCTTTCACCAATACCCATGGAAGTTTTCAATAAAACACATACATCCATTTTGAATAGAAAGACTGTAAATCTGTCTCATACCAAAATGAGCTTAAAATGCAAACTTTAAGACAGGCTATTTTGATGTCAGTGTTATGATCAACTGATCTTCTCCTGACAGAGAGGTTTGCACAGTTCTAGCTAAATGCACTAGAAATTATAGTCTAGTAGGGCTGGTACTTTATTTAAATATGTTTTCAATAATTCAAACTATATTTTGATTAATTAAACTCTTCTTTATTAATGGAGCATTGCAGAGAGTCTCTGTGGGATCATGCTACATTAAAACGAAGAAGCTTTTAATACACACTGTAAAAATTTTCCCAAGTAAATACTCATATAGTCCTGCACGATTCAGTTGTATGTACAGGTAAGAAATGATGGAATATCCTTTTCATAGGGCTGTCTCACATGTCTGCCCCCAGTGACTGCATGGCACAGTCAAGTAATTCTCAGAATGAAATGGTCTACAGACAAGATGACCTATAATGCAGTAGGTTATGAGCCACAAAAGACAGCATATAAATAATTTATAACATAGAATACATGGAAGAGTATCTTCACCTTTATTTGCTGTCACATGCCAAGGGCAGAAGCACCTTCATTGGTAAAAACAACGATTAAGAATAGTTTATATGTATATACAGATACTAATACAACAAAATAGTATGTTTATAAAATTCCTCTCATTGCCAAACAAGCATTTGGCAGTAAGAGCTCCACAGTGGATAAATTCTTAATGATGGAAAGTAGGCTAACACATTGAAATTCTGTTGGTATATGACCTTATTTTATTTCTCTTCATTCCTTAAACCAGTTTACTGTCATTTTTCTCCAGGATGGCTACATAAACTTGAGTCCCACAGAGAAGACAAGCCAGTGCAAAGCACTGGCCTAAACTCCACGAAAAAATGACCTTTCTGATTCAAGAACATTTTAAAAAATTCAACATGACATATAAAATCTGTATTGTCAGCAGCCACACAGTTCAGAGCTAGTTCTGTAATCCCAGTGTGAGACCTAGAGTGCACACGGGAAGCTGGATTCAATTTTTCACTTAATTCCAGAAGTTATCTATTATCCTTCTTACTGTGAAAAAGGTTACTTTTCCTTGGCAAGCTCCTTGCTACGCAAAGCTAAACTTGGGTCTCGGTCACAAAAGACCTGTCAGTAGACATTAAATTATCTAATTACAACTGAACATGGTATTGAACAAGTCATATTTAAACTATGAATGACACAAGTCAAAATCCATTCTTAAAATAACCCTGAGCAATACACATACTTCACTATTCTGCTATTGCCTCATGCGTGCAGTATCCAGTGTGAATTATAATTGAGGCCTGTGAAACGGCACATACTTAATATTTTATGGCTCAATTGGAGATGTGGCTAGAAACAATGCAAGAAATATTGTTAATGGCTCTACGCCCAGGTGAGGGCCAGTCACAAATGGTGCCTCTCATGGTCAGTTTTGGGACCAGCACTCTTCAAAATCTTTATCAAAGACACAGATGATGGATCAAGTGCTCTCTCAGCAAGTTTGTGGATGACACCAAACTGAGTGGTGCAGTTGATATGGCAGAAGGAAGGGATGCCGTCCAAAGGGATCCAAACAGACTTGAAAGGGGGGGCCCACATGAACCTACTGACATTCAACAATACCAATGCGTTGCATTTGGGTCAGGGCAATCTCAGATATGTATACAGTCTGGGAGAAGAACTCAAGAGCAGCCCTGCTGAGAATGGGTTCTGAAAAACTTAATGTGAGCCAGCACAGTATGCTTGCAACCCTGAAGACCAACTGTATTCTGGGCTGCATCAGAAGAGGAGTGGTAGCATGGTGAGGGAGGGGATTGTCCCTCTCTACTCTGCCCTCACGAAGCTTCATCTAGATTTCTGCATCCAGGCCTGGGGTTCCCAGCGCAAGAAGTATGCGGAGACCTGTTGGAGCAGGTCCAGAGGAGGGGCCACCAGGATCATCAAAGGGCTGAAGCATCACTGCTAGGAAGACAGTCTGAGGGAGTTGGGCATGTTCAGCCTAGAGAAGGCTCAGCGGAAACCTGACAGTGACCATCTGATACTTAGAAGGAGCTTATAAGCAGGAGGGAAATCAAATTTTTACATGATTAGATAGTGATAGGATAATGGGGAATAGTTTTTAAAAGTAAAAGAACGGAGATTTAGATTAGGCATCAGAGGGAAATTTTTAGCTGAGAGGGTGGTGAGGTGCCAGTGCAGAGAGGCTATGGATGACCCATCCCTGGAAGTGCTCGAGGCCAGGCTGAACGGAGTCCTGGGTAGCCTGATAAAGACTCATTCAGCAGTTGACAACCCTGCCTGAAGCAGCAGCATAGGAACTAGACCTCTTCTAGTGGATCTCTTCCAACACAAGCCATTCTGTGATCCTATGGAAAAATAAAACCATCCAATGAGGATTACATTTTTTAAAAGACAACAATTTCAGTGCACAAAGTTCTGTTCACCATTAACAACTACAGTGAAATCTGACACAAAAAGTAGATCTTCATTACCAGTAACACAAAACACTGCCTTGCTAATGAAGTCATATTAGCCAGTTGACTAGTTGTTTGAAAACATTTGTTGATTTTGCTTGTATATGGATTAATTTCTCAATTTTGCTCCAACTGCATGCAAGGAAATGATTGTAAGGGTATTACTAGAGTCTTCCCCCTCATCCCACCTTGTCATTCTTACAGCCTGTATTTTCCCCATCTAACTCCTACTATACTTGCTACCCTTCAAGCACAGGCAGAATGAAGGTTATGTTTAGCCAACAGAAATTCAGCTTGCATTAGTAAAGCGTGGTTTTAACAGAGATAAGCTAGCAATTCCCCCCCCACTCCATCTCAGTGATACCTCATTATTACGTAGACCTGTGTTTTTGTTTTTTTTTAAATACGTACATACCAGCAGTAAGTCCCAAATGACTGAACATGCTTATTTGGTGTTCTGATGAACAGAGGTATTTCCAAGAATAGCTTTCTATTATTCCAGTAGGATTTTATTTACCTATTTATATACATATATATGATTTAACCCCCGTAGCTCCTCCCAGTCTTCAATCATTTTCTTACTGTGGAACACACAGCACCTCCCTACCAAGGCCAATCTCCACTGCTTATTTACCCCCTACTGTAAAGGACCAGGGCTGCAGTCCTTGCAGACTCAATGGCAGGCTCACATACTCATGGGGACCTGAAGTTGCACAGAGAATCCAAATCATTAAAACCATACCACAGGCTTGGAGGTCATTTCGTTAATGACAGACATTTTAAGAATACGACCTGTAGATGTTTCTCTATACTCTTTATGACTGCTTATGCTAACTCTACTTCTCAGAGAACACGTTAGTTTCACAACCTTAAGTACTTAGAATGGGTTGGAATACATAACTTCCAGAGTGTGAATGAAAGCTTTAATACATGCATTTCTTCTAAATCTGCTTTGATTTTTTTGTCATTGTTTGGTTAGTTGGTTTCTTGTACTGATATGGATCAGACGTAAATTTCACAACCCAATCCAGCCCTGAACCTATGAAGTCTCAGAGGTGTGCATATTCAGGCTTTGGTTTTGTCTGGCTTCTAGAAGTTTAAAATAAACATTTTCTCTTACTGAAACCCACAGAGGAAAAATGTAGAGAACAGTTTTTAATTAGAGAATGTTTTTCTGCATGTTGGCCATTACTAATTTTCCACCTGTGCATTATCTGGGAAGTAGCAGGAAAGAGCACCCTACCTTCCAAGTCAAAACCAGAAAAATTAGAGCTCAGTGAAGAAGTCACATTGTACAAAACATTCACTGTATGAAATTTCAGTGTATAAGCAGTGTTTTCTCTGTCTTTATTTAAAAACACATGCACTACTCCATAAAAATATAAAAGCTCTGTGCATAGTTACTTGAAAATATTTCTAATTTATATATGGTCTTAAGAAATACATCTACTAAAGATATAATGTAGACAATAGCATCACTGGCAGCCATGCTATTAGAGCATTAATACATGAAGATTGATATTATATGTTCTTAAAATAAGTTTTAAAAGTGTACAAGATCACTCAATGTGCATTCAATTTCATTTTCATTTTTCAAGCTTTAGGGCTTCGTGTTTCTGAGCCCTTGTAAACCAGTACACAACTATCCTCTAGCTTTTAACTATCCTCTAGCTTTTTACTTACAGAGACGTTCACTACACCTACAACATGCATATCTAGAAAGTAGCAGACACAATAAATATCAGTCAAATTTTAAGCATACAAGATTTACCTTTGCAGTGGAAATGATACTTCAGTGAGAATTAGCGAAAGGGAAAATACTTGAAAAATACAATCTCCTCTCTTTTAAACATCAGAAAATTAATTATTTTTCCCTGATATAAATTGGGCATTAAATCTGTAATTAATTCCATATGTATGAAAGGAAAGCTGTAAGGATTAAAAGTGTATAAGGATGCTACAGAATAAATCAAACCCACAGCAAATTCTGCAAGGTTGCTGAAGTGAGCCACTCTAGGCAATCAGGATATGAAGATTAAATCAATTTCTGAAAGGACAAACCATGCTCACCCTTTAAGTATTAATTATTTCTAGTACAGTGGCACCCAGATGATTCAAACCCTTTGTTCATGGAACTATATACACACATAAAACAAAGATTCTAGACCCAAAGGATAAATACATTAACCGAAACCTTTCTGCTTAGCTTTTAAATACACAAATAGCATTTTGAAGTGTCAGCACTCACTGTGCTGGATACACATTCATGAGAAAAGAGACATCTATATTCTAATTAAACATCTACAGAAGTGGGCCAAATTTAGGATTATTCCAGCTAGATCAGGTAGTTTATACATCCTATAATCTAAGTGGAAAAAATTACAGATAAATAATTGCTGCTGTAAGACTACATTTGTTAGTACAGTTTTAACTTCTAGTTACTTTTAGCTTTTCACTAAGACTGTCCAGATAGAAGAAATGATTTCAGTGATTAATTCATCTTCCCGTTAATTTTTTTTTGTCTAGGCTCAGCAGAACTAGCCCCCACACAACCTTACTTGCAAAGTCTTCAAGTCATAAATAAAAATTCTTTTGTCTAGGCTAGCTATTGTTTACAGACTGTCTTATTCACCTGTGCAGCATTCACCATCTGCTACAATGAGATCTCTGCTGAAGCTACAAGCTCATATCCCATGAGGAATACACAACTGGGAAACTTGAAACAACACTTTGCGTAGCCTGCCATACTGTATGCTGCTAACAGAGGCAAAGACCACAAGAATTGTCTCCCTACCTTGTTCCTTCCTACATCTGTAACTTGCATACACTCCCTAAGGACACTTCTGCTTCAATGTTGCATGTCTCTGCTGCTTTCTAATAGGATGTAACTATCTATCCCTTTAATCTGCTCATCTCAGTTTTCTTATCCTGAATCACGCACTAGACAGGATAATTGCGCTCTATGGGACAGATCTTCAACAGATCTTCAACAGATCTACGCTACTGGATACCTAATAAAAAGCAATGGAGACAAGCAGCACCTGAGATCTTCCTAAAGAACCAGCCATGTGGTTAAAAAAATTACCCTCAGTAAGTTTGCAGATGACACCAAGTTGGGAGGTATTATCTATCTGCCTGAGAGTAGGAAGGCCCTTCAGAGGGATCTGGATAGGCTGGATCACTGGGCTGAGGAGAATGGGATGAGGTTCAACAAGGCCAAATGCTGGGTCCTGCACTTTGGCCACAATAACCCCATGCAGTGCTATAGGCTTGGGGCTGAGTGGCTGGATGACTGTGAAGAGGAAAGGGACCTGGGGGTGTCAGTCAATGCTTGGCTGAACATGAGCCGACAGTGTGCCCAGGTGACCAAGAAGGCCACTGGCATCCTGGCCTGTATAAGAAACAGTGTGGCCAGCAGGTGCAGAGATGTAATCATCCCCCTGTACTCAGCTCCGGTGAGGCCGCACCTCAAGTACAGCGTTTGGTTTTTGCCCCCCCCCCGCTACAAGAAAGACATTGAAGCCCTGGAACGCACCCAGAGAAGGGCAACGAAACTGGTGAGGGGTCTGGAGCACAAGTCTTATGAGGAGCAGCTCAGGGAGCTGGAATTGTTTAGTCTGGAGAAGAGGAGACTCAGGTGAGACCTCATTGCACTCTACAACTTCCTGAAGGGAGGTTGTGATGAGGAGGGGCTTGCCTTTTCTCCCAAGCAACAAACAGAACCCAAGGAAATGGTCGCAAGTTGTACCAAAAGAGGTTTAGACTGGACATAAGAAGGAACTTTTTTTCATAGAGAGTGGTGATGCACTGGAATGGCTGCCCAGGGAGGTGGTGGAGTCGCCATCCCTGGCAGAGTTCAAGAGGCGTCTGGATGAGGAGCTACAAAATGTGGTTTAGTGGTCTGCTGTAGCTACAGTAATGGGAGGATAGTTGAACTAGACGATCTTGTAGGTCCTTTCCAACCTTGTGATTCTATGACTATGAAAAAAAAACACAACAAAACAATGATTTTATGTTCCATAAGAAAGCTCCAGTATCCTAGGACTGCAAGTTCATGACAAAGTAGGCCTCTCTTTTACAGAGTCCAATGAAATTCCCTAGCTGTTTTCTGGCATGCTTCAGCCCTGTGAATCAAACAGAAGAAGGCTCGTAAAAATGTGTAAACAAACATAAAAGGTTGGCCCTTAGTGCTATTGTATTTCAGAGCTGGCTCAGCGCTCTTGTTAAAGGGCTGCTATAGACATATACAAAGAATCATACGAATAATGCTGGAGCCATCTACCTACAGCACAGAAACGTGATCTTTTCTCTTCAAATGTGGTTGAAATTTGTTAGAACTGGAAAAAAGATTACTGTTTCCTTAAAAGGGCATCACTGCATGCTCACTGCCCTTTTTTTCCTTTTCGATACAGGGTTGCGAGAGGGGAAAAAAGCCTAAAAACCTATTCAGTCTTTGCTGGCTTAATAGCTTTAACATATTATTTCTGAAGAAGATGAAAAACTCAGACTCGTAAAAAGTAATCCCAAAAAGAAAAGAAAGACTTTAACGAACAATGGGGAAATGAAAGTATGGGAGGCAGCTTAGTGCCTAAACATCAGTTAATTATACTACATTTTGAAGTCTTTAACTCATTAATTTGAAAGGGTTTGGCTCCAGCTCTTTATTTTGGCTTTTCATTTTTGTTTGTTTGTTTTTCCCCTCCCAAAGCAAATCTGGACTGTAGATGATTACTTTGAAAACAAAGCAGTATGCAAGCCTGGTAGAGAGATTCTTTTCAAAAGAGATCATTTGAGAAATAAAGCATGCTTTAAATTAACAACCAGTTGCAACAATGACAGGCCTCAGAATTTGGTGACAGAGCCCCACATTAATTATTTGCTAAAGGAATGGGATTTTATGCATTATAACATGAGGATAAATATTAAGTTAAGTAGTTTCAAGAGTTTAGCCTAAAAGGAAGGCTCTTCCTGACATCAACAATGAGAAATCCAGGGAGTTTAAACCCGTAAACTTGAAACTAACACACACATAAACACAAAAGCCTTTTCTAATTATCATGAACCCCTGGCTATGAATCTGCTGACAGTAGTGCATAAGAGATGAGACAGCTGTTAGCATCCAAAACTAAATAGAAGATCTTTTTTTTTTTTTTTTCTTTTTTTTTTTTTTTTTCTTAAAAATATTAAGAAGGATTTGTACATTTGAAGTAGCAACACTGGTTGATTACTAATTTAGTGAGCACAATCAGTTGTGCTATGTTTTCTTAGAACTACAAACCAATTTCAAGTTAACCCCCATGGGGACTGGACTCAGAATAGTGAACCACTGCTGATCAAACAGGATCTTTATGGACCATGAACACTTTGTTCAATCTACTGCAGGACTCTGATTACTTAGAAAACGTTCAATGAGATATGCAGCAGGGTAGAACTATGTTACTCAGGAGAGTTCTCATGGAACACATCAAATGATGCTGCTGAAGCACTCTGCTAACTAGTTGCATATTTGGTGAGTGAATTTGATTAAACAGAAGATGACAAAGCAAGATTACAACTTCCTTCTATGATCCAGATGGAGAAATTAAACTTTTCTCAGTAGCTACTGCATCACCTCCAAAAACCTATGGCCTAACTGTTATTACCTTGAATAATATGCCTGGTTAGTCAAAACTGTGTTACATTATGGTCTAGCCTTAATAAATATGTAATAGTTTTACAGGAGGAAAATAGGATGGTTTTTTGTTTTGTTTTTGTTGAGATGAGGAGTTCAGCATCTAGAGCAGGGGTGACCTAATCTGAATAATCTGACCAGAGGCCTGCACTTATTGTACCTCCCAGAAACTCCCTCAACTAGGAAATATCTTTTGGTACTTAAAGAACAGCCACCTATTAAAATCTCGTTTTGTTTGTTTAATTCCACACTCTAGCTTAATTTTCTAGTTTATATTGTTTTAGACAGCAGCTAAAACAATGCATTCTCCAGTAGATTAAGAAAAAATAGTTAGAGAAGGGCTGGAAGGAAACAGAATTTATGTCACTATCCATAGCTTGAAAAAAATGAAAATCACAGCCCAAGAAAAGATGCTTCCCATCATGTTTCAACTGTTGTTGTTTTGTTTTTTTTTCCTGAGGCCAACACTCCTATTCCTTTTTCACTGCTGTCAACTAGTGGACTAGTCCTAACTTGTACAAGTCTCTATGTGACTTCAGTTCTTGTCTCTGCTTTTGATGACACTGGGTGGCAGACCATGTCTTTAGAAAAGTTTGCCAAAGGACTGAAGCACATTATACTTTGAACTCTTACCTCAGTAGTAGAAACCCATCCTAGAAAATTTTGTGTAGGAAGAAGTGGCAAGCATCAGCCAGGTGAAAGGCACCCTCTTAAGGCAGCCCCTCTGAAAAAATCTGAAGGGCTATTTCAAAAAATATCATGGTAGAGAGATGTCCACATAACCAAGAAATTCCATATGATTGAGAACAGATGAAGGGACTGTGAAGGTTCTGCATTCAAGAATTAGATAACAATCATGTATCACAAAAACTCATAGATGGAGTAGGTGAGATTAAAAACCAGTCCAGCCAAGACTAGTTATAGCTGATACTGGTTACAGACATATAAGACATAAGCTTAGCTTTCAGGCTTCCACCACCTGTTAAATCTAGTATTCCCATACATATATTAGGTGAGGTAAATCCCCCCACACAATGTCTAACTCCCTATAGAAAGGATTAACCCCCAGCCACTCTGGGAAAACAAAGTTCCAGCAAAATGAAAGTTTATCTCCCACCAATTTTTTATTTATCCAAATTAAAAAAGCATTATCGGAGCATGGATAAAAATAAAACCTTCCCTAGCCGTGGAGGTGGAGTGCTCTGACTTGCATAGATGTTTAGAATTAACTAATAAGTTCAAGGAAAAATTAATATTGTGTTCAGAACACTCCAGATGACCTATACCAAATGCAACAGCTGGCATTAAGAGAGTTAGTTACATGATTATATTAATGATTAATGGCATAGCTTTACAAATATAAATACCCAGCTCTGTTTAGCTTTCAAATCAGCTGTAGCAGGAGTAGACCAAGCAGACATAAATGAACATAAATTGAAAGCAGAGAAGTACTGCAACCAGGATTCAGAACTCCCTCATGAGCACAGAATAAAGCTGATAGCGTTTTCTCATGGCTTTCAAAAAGAAGTCCCACAGCACCAATATTTAGACACCTGTAATACCATAACAGGATGGAAAACACAGCAATGATAGCAGAGTAGCAAAGTCCCAGGCTGCAGCAAGGGAGGATTTACTCAAATACACCAGCTGTAGACAGTAAAACAAAAGAAGAAGAAAAAAATCTGCTTACCCTTGGAAGGCCTCAGGTAGGCAGAGATCCTCAGCAAGATATCCTCACCTCCACTACCAACCCTTCAATGAGGTCTGGTAAGGGGATGATCCTAGCTCCACCCCTTCCAATCACTCGGGTACACTGCATGCACCTGAGCTCCCCTGGGCTGGCTCTGCCTGCTCACCAGGTGCTCAATTACTGCTTCAAGCTGTGACTTAGCATTTCATTTACAGCACCTGATGACATTACCTGGGAAGGGAGAACACTGAGATCAAAACAAAAGTATTGTTTGATCTTACTGGAAACCAGAATTCTCTGCTATAAAATGACCTTGATACTTTGGTCTATGTTGGAATGAAAACAAATGTTTCTGTTTGGGGAGTGAGAGGGTGGAAAGGTAACAGATATTCCCATGGTTGGTAGCAGCCCAGTGCTTATAGCACTTGCCATGGTTAGGGTTTTTCTGAAGTAAATCTGAAGCTGCATCTCCAAGTCCCTGTAAGAATGCTTTAATCTGTGCTGCTGGCTATTCTGAGCCATCTCCAGCTCCAGAGACAATCTAAACTTGGCATAAAAGGACAATAATTTCTACAAAATATTCGGATGTAGCTGTGAAGTGTGGGGAGAAAGCTTTCTAGAAATTTTTAGCTAGTTTTAGTTATGGTTCTGCAGCCTTTCCATAATGGAGGTTTTTTTCATTGACAGTAACAGGATTATTTGCATTGTTAAAGGTTGCAGGAGCTCTCCCCTCAGCAGGTGCAGTTAATGAAGAAAATGATTTTCAGAGTACTTGGTTTGTAGCAGAAGGGCTTAATTATAGTTCCAACAAGCCTGAGCTGCATAGAGCACTGTGATCAGCATCAGCTCCAAAAAAACGATAGTAATGTAGCACCTCAAAGAGGTACAGAAAGCAGCACTGTGGGCCACAGGGTAATAATACACATAAGCAGCTTCCACAGACACATTGTGAGAGAAGAGATGGCATTTCATTATGTTCATTCCTCCTCTGTAAAGGTGACCATAAAGAACAAGAATCCTAGTGTGCTTGCAATGCATCCATGTGGTGTAATCAAACTAAAGCACTCTCTTTCAGATGGAGTCATCACATAATCTCCCAAAGGCTACTGCAGCACTAAACCTAAACCTATGACAAAACTTAGAACACTAAAGAATCAAAGTCAAAACCAGGACATTTTGCTCACAGTACTGATGGGACTGTGGAATAGAGAAAATAATCTCAAGCCAGTTTAAGTCCTTAGCTGTAACTTGTTCTAAACTGAACAAATAACTGAATTTGGAATGAATGAACTTTCTACCATCTGTCTAAATAAGTTCTTTTTTAAAGCATACAGAACATGCTGCCTAACCAAGGTCTATTCAATGCCATGATTCTAAGAAGTCTTCCTTTTACTATCAGTCCTATTAAGATCAATAGTAATTCAATCAAGAGAATACAATGACCCAAAGAAACAAGCCCAGTCTATTCCCTTAAAGAGTATGCCTAAAGCTAGTGCCTATCGGAAACTACTCTTTATTTAAGACAGTAGTTGAACATAGACATTCAGCCACTAGCCATATGATATGTATACTCTTGAATATCCACCTGTGTGTTTATTTTTAGGGCTGTTTACTAAGTTATTCATTGTATTTGAAACACAGCCAGTATCTACATGGAGAAGTGACCAAGGACATGATCCTGCACAGATCTGGAGATGGTTATGAGCTTAATAAAGTCCATCTGAAAGGAAAAATGGAAATTAACTGTACTGAACACAAGTCTGGATTTGTTCCTACAAAACTAGGTCAAGCTGCCACAGAAATCAACCAGAGCAGGAATAAAGCTTGTACAGAACTCTTGGGCAGAATTCTCTATTGTTTCAAGCAATTTTTGTGTGTGGAAGAAATAGCTTACACTCAAGGGCAAATGCTGAGGCATCAAAGCAGCCTGGTGAGGTACTGATAAGAAATACAGTGGGGAAGACTCCTGTTCTTATCCAGGATAATGACAAGTTGCAGAGCTGACACACCATAACTCTCTGGAGTCTAGAATATCCCTCATTACTTATTCTAAACATCTAACACATAATAATGGGTCTAGGCCTTACACTTACTTACTGTTCCCCTTTCTTAGGTCAACTTGTACCAGTGAATGTCTTTCAAAGGGAGTTTAGGGCAACCCATGCAACTGAACGTTATATGGATATGCATTGCCTTTTTTCTCGTAGATCTCCCTTTGCACACATTAGAAGACACACAAAACTGTCAACCAAACACACAACAACAGTTCTATATGAATTAAAGGAGATATATCTTGTATCAGCTAATAACAACTATGAATAATGGAAAGTATTTAAGGTGGCAATGTGCTCTCAGGTAGTTTTGCAGAACATTTTGGATCAGGTGAGTTGAAAACCTGCCTACGTTTTAGATGCTTTAACTTTGATATTGGGATTCTAATCACTGCCTGCTGAAAATAAGGCAGTAGTGTCTGTCCGGCTCAAAGAAACAGCATAATCACTCAGGACCATGCATCTCTAATCTGATTCTCTTTAGAGGAGAAGGATTAATCAAGAAGATTAGATTCTCTTTCCTGTTTTTGCAGCAATTCTTGCAGTTTAGGGTATGAAGGACAAGGTCAGGCAGTGTAGAATAATTTTCCAGTCCACCTCCAGTAGCATTCTATATTCAGTTACAGCACCTCAGTACTTCTAAGAAGCAAAAACAGTCTGACTCAAAAGTTCTCATAATTAAAAACTAATTTTATTGGATCATGTGATTAAAGGAAATTACTTAGCAAATGCATCACTGGATTAAAGCAAAACAACTTTCCTACAAATGACTTTTGTTTTTCACTTTATTCTATACCCCGCCTGCTTCTGATGACTTAATTGTTCCTTCTCAAGATCTAGAGAGATCAGTATTTATTAGAGGAATCTATACCACTTCAAGATTCTCAGATCTAATGCTATGATATAAAATATAGACAAATTAAAGTCACATTGCTAACTGCAATTACAAAATTCAATTGTCATACATTTATAGAAGCAGGCTCTAGAAAGTCCCAGCAGCCAAGATGGCTTTTATAAGTAGCTGTGAGCTGCCTTTTCTGTGGCAGTCCCAAATCTGTCTCAGGGGTAGGGCACCCACCTGTTTAGAAAAGGTGCTGAAGAGTAGCACATAATTGTAGATAAATGAGAGCCATTCGTGCAGCTACATTTTTTGATCACTGTTTGCAGCACAGGTTATTATCCAAATTAATATGGCATAATAAAAATAGTAATTGATCCCAGTCACAAGTATTCTACTTGAGAATTTTGGTCACAGGACACACTTATGCTGCATGCAACAGAAGCACCAGGCCTCCTAGAGCAGTTATATTTTGAACTACAATATCATTTCACAGTGGCCATGATGGCTGCTTTTAAAAGGGGAAAATTCAACTATTCCCTTAAAGAATCCTTTTCCATATAAATGAATTTGAACAAAGTGCAAGATGGTTAGTACACTCACAGTGTGGAGTTAATGCCTTGAATGTCAAGAGTACTACTGATTTTTAGGCATTGTGAAATCTTTACACCTGTTCTCTCCACGGAGAGGAAACTGACATTTTATCCTTAGGACAGATGTATCTCATTACATAGAAGATGTAGCTCTACAGTCTCTATAGTGTCTCAACAAGACTTCCAGATTCTGTTTACTGTACTCCTTAACCTAGAGTTCTAAAAACACATTGAATGCCCTTCATGAAAAGAGAAATACATTTGCTATTTTCTCCTTTGCCTATTCATCTCCATTTCACTTCATTTAACCGCATTAAAGCCACAGCACACACAAAGTGGCCTATTTCTAGCAGTATTGCTGTTACAGCTCTTACAGGGTGGAAATATTACAAGCAATGTCAATACCAGGAGACAGGGGCACTCTGCACAACCAACCCCGTAAAAGAAAAACAAGTCATACCGGGCTCTAGGAAACCAGGATCTCAATTCCTGAATTTACATGCGGCCATTTATTCTGGATTCTTGTGTTAGCTTCCAAGCCAGACAGAAAATAATTGAAAACTTTCATTTAACACAATATAGCATTTAGCACAATACAGCAGCTGTATTAGACATTCTATACTCCCCATCTTGGAGCCTTGCTTTTAAGAAAGCAGTGGAAAACAAAAGGAGACAGCGCCCTTCAACCTCTGAAGCATGTTTTCTTCTTTGCACAGTAACAACAGATTCAAACATCATTCTTCTGTACAGCTTGCCATCCCAGGGCACAGCTTTGCTATGCTGTTTTATAACATACTTGATATTGGCAAGAAGGTGTAAGCAACAGTAAGTGGAAGCAAGTACATCCGAGGGGACACAGGAAATAAACAGTCCTTTTGAAATACTGTGTTTCTGACTAAAGGTAAACATTCAACTTTTTCTTTCCAACTCACTTTTTTTTTTTTTTTAAAAAAAACCAAAAATAATTCTTCATGTGCTTATATTTTGTCAGGGTTAGCGAAGAATGAGGACTGAAATTAGCATTACTTAACCTAGGATTAAAAAGAAAGAATGCTCTCAAACGATTGGGGTTTTGGTTGGCCTTCCAATTATGGCTTTAAGAAGCTTGCATTCCTACAGAAACTGAGAAGAACATAAATGTAAGTTGTTATTTATACTTCAAGGCAATTTTCTGTCCTTAAAGTTTAGCTATTTGTGTTTTCTTCCTTATAGAAATTAAATCTGAATGGCCATGTTAAATTATTCCAATATGTATTCATCTTAGTCTATTTTAGTGTGTCTTTCAAAAGCAAGGTTTTTCTGATTTTTGCAAAATATGCAACTTATTGTCTGTTTCAGACAGCTGGAAATCACATTCAAGTTTAAACAGTTGTTCAAAATGTCTTACAGTGCTGTATGGTGAGATTCTGATTGCCCTCAGGGTGTGTTCTGTTTCTAAAATGACTGATTTGCCACCAATTATACAGGACCTAGTTTGACATATGTTAACCTAGCATCTTAATAAAAGTGAAAACAGACACATGGACAACACACTCCCCTGCCCTTCCCCACTAACCCACCCATGCCTATTTCTGGAGGGTGCTGCATGATCTGGGGGTTCTAGTTGGTGACAAGTTGAATGTGAGCCAACAGTATGCCCCAGTAATAAGAAAGGCCAACTGTATACTGTTGGGCATAAGGCACAACATCGCTAGCCGATCCAGACAAGAGATTGTCTTGCTCCACTCTGTGCTGGGTGACCTCAGTTTGAGTATGCAGCTTTTGGTGCCACAATATAGGAAAGACTTAATTGAGAGTGATGAAAGGAGGGCACCAAAGATGGTGGAAGGTCCAGAGGGCAATACATATGAGGTCATTTGGTTTGTTCAGCTTAGAGAATAGGATATCTGCAGAGAAGAACCTCGGTGCTCTGGTGGACAGCAGGTTGGCCGTGAGCCAGCACTGTGCCCTTGTGGCCAAGAAGACCAGTGGTATCCAATAGGTGATGCCCCATCCCTGGAGACTTTCAAGGTGAGGCTGGATCAGGCCCTGGGCAAGCTGATTTAGCTGTGCATGTCCCTGTTCATTGTGGGAGAGCTGGACTACATGACCTTTGAAGGTCCCTTCCAACTGTAAGGATTCTATGAATCTATGATTCTATGATGAAGAGACACTGGAATTCCATTCTAAACTTCAGCATTTTGTTTTCAAGAGAGAAGCAGGTAGACCACTACCAAGAAGTTTGGAAAGGGTGCTTCGTTGAGACTGCAAAATTATGCAAGAATTGTCTGCATGTTTAGAATCTAAAGAAAAATATTCATTCATTAATCTGACTTAATTACTTGGATGTTGCCTTTGAACAAAGATGCACATATTTTCACATTCCTTTTAGAGTCAGCATTGTCTGATGAGGTCTCGTGGAACTGCTGATTTTACAAGATAAGCAGAAATGCACGCTAGCTCCTCTAGGGGCAAAAGCAAGCTTTGGAACTGGTATAAAAAAATGCAAAGTTAGGTTTGGTAAAGAAATTTGCATTTGAGAAGTTTCACATTCACTCAGTCTTTTTCCTCATACAAAGGAAAACAGTTTCAACTAGAGGTGAAAGTTAAGTCACCTTCCCAAGAAGTTTAGAAAAATGTAAAGGTACTAGCTTAAATCAGTAGAAATTAGGAGAAAGTAGTGTTTATTTCTATGTAAAAACAGCTCAGTATGATTAAGTATTTCAAAATTCCACCCCAAGTACCAAATTGTTGTTTTCTGTAGCCATTATCTCTAATTAAATTCTGCCTGCATTGTATTCTAGCATAGTGGGGTTTCATATAGATGTTTTTTTAAATTTTCATCTAATTTTGAGTCAAAGAGTAAAAACATTTTTTTATACAGTAAAGCAGATAAGGCAAAGGTTTTACACCAGCAAAAACACATATATGTTGAAAAATATTTTCATCCTATTTTGGTATAGAAATGAAATTGTTCAGAGAAATTCCCAGAATTCTTTTCTGAATAACATGTGGTTCATGAGATCAAGGAATGAATGTTAGTTTGAATACTTACATCTCTAACAAGCTTCATAACTAGTTATATATTTAGTTTCCCTCTGTGTTCAGTTCCATTGATTGAAAGAGCTCCAAAAAACAGCAACAAAAAAAGGTTCCTTTCCCACACCAGGGGACTCACCTGGTCAAAGGCCAAATTTTCTACTCTAAAGAAGGAGATCTGGAAGAACACAGTCTGGAAGAATGTTTTGAATTACCAGATATTCTACAGTGGTCTTATTAATTTTTACTACACATTTCTCTACATTTGGACCTTTAAAAATTTTTCTACTGACCATTGCATCCAACTGAGTATGTTCCCAGAAAAACTCAGGGGTATTCCTGCTGTGGTTATTCTCTCTCTTGTCGTTGTTTATGTTCTTGTTGTTTTTACAGAAAAAAAAAGAAGGAAAAGAAAAAAGATCAGACTAAACTCATTAATGTTCTTCAAAAATCCATCTGTGTTGCTAGTAGCTTCTGTAGTCCTTTTTATTAACTTCTCTAGGAGTTACAAGTGTCCTCTGTACAATCTTTAGGAACTCTTATGCACGTGACTGAATGTTCAAGCGTGAACAAGATTATTCATATAGTCTATACATTTTCTTTGGAGAGCAAGCCTGGAATCATTTCATTGTAATACCACACATGCTATTACTTGAAGGGAATACGGTAAGATAAAGTTGGTAGAAAGCCGATAAATCTTTGTTTCTCTAAGCCAAAAATAAAGAAATTACATTTTGTTTTTCTTCCCCCATAGTTCACGTCCTCTTCACATTACCCTTAGTCTAAAGCCTTGATCTCCTCTTCTAATTCTATTAGAAGGAGGTAACTCCATTGTTTTACCCTAGCAGCTGACCACAAATTTTGTCTAGTCAACAGACGATTTCAGAACATAAGCATATGGCACGTGTAAAAATCACAATCTGTTGGTAGGCTAGAAAACAGTAGGGACAGCTTTGAGAGCCCACCGCCCACCTTATTGTATTTCCTTCTGACTTCCTAGTGCCTTCCATTCCTCTCAGAACTTGTTCCTTCCCACTTTTATCTTTGCACTGGAAGAGCCTCAGAAAATTCAGGATGGAAAAGAGACGGACCTTATACAACAATATCCTTGTACCATTACAAACACCAAGTGGATGTTCGCTACAGAATAAGAACACTTTTTTAAAGACTGCTTCATAAGGAGAGCAGCTTCATCTTAATAGGGCCATGAACTTACATTCTCCAGCTCACTCTAAAGCTCTGTCCTTTACTAACTTGGGGCCTTTGCCAAGAGCATTGAGATATAAGGAAGTTGTAGCTAATTGAGTTCAGAGGGCTTTGGATCAGATAATCCTGGCAAGTCTTACTATTCAACAGCTCTTAAAAGGGAAATGAAAAAGTCTGTCTTATTCCACTCTATCAAAAAGAACCAGAACTGCACAGAAAGGAGTGGAAAGCATCCAGATGATACATGTCCTCTTTAACTACCTAGTAGCCTAAAAAATAAGAGATGATTAACTCATATTTTCAGAACACTGAGTTTACAGGGAATACCACAAGGAACTTTAATTTCTCCTTGCTGACTACAGAGCCACATGCATCCTCTGAAAATTTTAACTTGTTTTACCCTTTTCATTTTGAAGAAAAAGAGAATAAATGGGATTGCTATCTCAATAATCTACTCAAGGGGGTTGTGAAATACAGTCACGTGTATTTTTTTATTTTTGCATGGTCCAATCCCATGACAGAAGCCAAGCTCCCCATACACCTTTCATCTGAAGCTCAGAGCTACACTCTCAAATACCAGAACTACACTGATACAATGTAGTGATGATTACATGACCATTTCCTAATAATACAAAAGCTGCACAAATGGTCAGCACTAAGAGTGGTTGTATGACAGTAGTCTTCATTAGTTTGCTCATGGAGCAAACAGTTTTCCTTGCCTGCAAGAAGCCTCCTTGCAGTGTGGAGGACGCATTTCCACTGACCAGCCTGGGAGAGGACAAGAGGTCAGGCTCTCCCTCCTGGCCCAATTTCACCTCGCAGCAAGGCAGGTGAATGATACAAGCAGAAGGTAGCTCAGCAGCATTTTCTTCCTGAGGGTGACAGCAACAGGCCTGGTTCAGGCCCTTTGTTAGTAAAGAGCTAGAAAGCCAAATTCAGCCAGTGAATACGCATTCCCATTTATACCAGAAAACAATCTCTTAATCTCTTTTTAAAAATGGCATTTCCCTCAGAAAAGTCCACAATCATCTGAACTGTTGCTAGTTTACCATTAGCCACTGACAAATATTTATGACACTGAGTGTTTCCAAGACAGCAAACAGGCTCTCTGTCACAATCAGAATAAGATTCAAGACCAGGTTTGGTTATCTCCTTTGCTTTTGTGAGTTTCTACCCAGCCTTAAACATTATTTGAATGTATTTACTGTGCTCTGGTAACAGAACAGAGAACACAGCACATGATAGTGATTTAAACTGTGTCATTAGCACATGGCAGGGGGGAGGGCTTTACTTGTATAGTTCACACATACCATACAAATTCTTTAAACAAATAAAGAGCTGCAGAGGGAGGGAGGGAGGAAGGGAAGGGGAAGAGACCTATACAAAACTGCAATTTTCCATGCTTTCCCACACTTGTTTGGAGGTCTCCCCACAATACGATGGAGTCTCTCCTCTTACCCAGCTCATCAGCAATTCCTCTCACACTGCACACACTGGGGTGGCATGCTGCCTACACTCTGAGAAGATCTTGGCAGTGCACAGGCAGCTTTGGAACATGTACGAGAGGCAGAGAACATTACCTCATATTTTTAATAGAGGCAGGCACCATTTCAAATTAACCCTTTTTGGTAATGAATTATTGACAGAAGTAAGTTTTGAACAACATCCACAGTATATTGCATTAGGGTGGAAAACACTTGACTTGCCCACTTAAAAAAATTCACCAATGCATTTTTGGGTATGTTGGAGTAACACAATGAAACGCAACTGAAAAGAAGTACTGGGCAGAGCCCAAGATGGCACATCGAGCCAGGAACAAATTGGTGTTTTCTCCTCTTTGCTGGTATGTAGAATGAGCCAGGCTGCTGTGCTCCGATAGAAGCAGCACTCATCTCATCTGTTATACTGCCCTCAAGAACAAGCAAAAACCGAAGGAGAGGGAGGTTATTGGAAGTGCGGGACACAGGTGAAGTTGATTTTGTATAGTTTAATAAGACATGACAGTTCTTGACTCAATCTAAGTTGTTCACCAGTTTTGTTGTTTTTTTTTAACTTGGTGCTGCTCTACAAAACATACTTCATATATATTAAAATTAATAAAACTTCACGTGTATTATTTAGTGGTGATATTTAACAATCATCTCTTCTAAAAAAAAAAAACTGAGGCAAACTCATTTAGGATCTGATTTACTTACTAAAGATACAAATATTTCTTCAGTGAGTTCATCGACAGCCATAAGGAATCTAAGACCCACTGAATTAACTGGCTCTTTTAAAGTAAAAAATTAGTTATTTTGAGCTATTAAACAGTTCTGAGAACTGAAGGTGATGGCTTCATTCAGACATGTGTCAGAGACAAGTTTAAAACATAGGAATCTGAAAAGGTGAGATATGCCCAGGGATACACAGAATTAATTTGATCTGAAACAGTTTCTGGTTTTTGTTCACAGATATTCTACCTTAAAAACTTCTGCTAACCAGATAGAAGCATTCCCTGAATAACAGGAGAGGACAACAACGCTACAAGGATGTGGGGCAGGTGCAATAGAATACCTACATACATCACCCAGATCTGCAGCATTTATGAAAACCGATTTATTGTCTTAACAGCTCATGCAGGAAGAAGAATTAGTTCTCAGACAGGGAACCAAGTCAGAGAGAGAGTGACTTTCTTACAGTCCCACAGGAAGCACACTCTAAGCAGATTGCTGCATTACCTGTGGTTTCCAGGTTAATTTTACAAAGATTAGCAGTTTAGCAGCTCCCAAAAGTGTTTTCAACAGCAGCAGGTACCCTGTTCTCCAGGGTTCAGTCCCACCCTGAAGAAAAATAAGCATAAAGCGGCTGAGAGAATTTTCAAAAGACACAGGCAGTGGTCAGCTGTCAAAGCCTAGTAGTGAAAATGAAGTGTTTGCTGAAGTGTCTGCCCGATACGATGTAGATGAGAAATTACTGCTACCTTAACACATCTCATTCCAGGAGGATTTCTGAACCATAATTTATTCTAGATATATCTCTAACCAGAATTAACACATTCTGCACAGATAGACACATAGTTGATTCTCCCTTCAGGATTAAGCACAAAGCTGTAAAAAGAAGATTAACATCAACTTTACCTCCCTCTTTCCACCACTATCTCTGTTGCTTCAAATTGACAAGACTTGTCCATTTTCAGAAAACATCAACTGAAAACATATGGAGGGAAAGAAGTCAAGGAGAGAAGGCAACTACAGGGAGAGAATGTAAAGCACAGTCATTTATTTACAGACTGCTACTTGTGATCACCTAGTGCCATCACTGGATGAAGCTCACAGAGTAAGAAAAAGCCGTCAGTCGCATCCAGGAGAAAATAAAGATATCATTTCTTTGATATTTCCTTACTCACAAAAACACTCCTGCTGTATTCGCTATCTTTATCTGCAGTTAGTGAACTAGTGTCTCTTATTCCTGTACCATAACTCAGTCCCCTGCAGTGTTAGCTGGAAGAGGCTCGCTTTAGTTCCATGACTCAGCATTCTCATGCACCATAGGGAAGAGGTACGTGCAAGGAAGCTTCTTTGAGAAGCTGACACAGTACAGCCTGAAAAAAAAGAGGGAAAAAGACAAAAAAATATATTCTTCTGTTGTTTCAGTTATCAGACATGCCCTGTGGATTTTTGTACATTCTTGTCCTTGGTTACAACTACAAGCCTCTTGGGCCAAAATCTCAGAGCATGTAAAATGCTCCAGGAAAGCCAGTATAACAATTTTAGCAGTTTCAGCAATTTGCTGTTGCCAAGAATCAGGCCCGGGAGCATAACAAAGACAGTTGCTTAAATCTGTTAATAAGTAGTGTACTTTTACCACCTTGACACTCTAGTGGCAAGTAACAAAGCCATTTCAAACTCGTATGTAGGTGGTCAGCTTCATGATGCAGAAAACAGAGACAAATGAAATGAAAAGAAAAATGAAATACATCACTGTAGATGCACCTATATAACTTAAAAAAACACAGAGATGTGTATGTGTGCTTATTTATAAATATTCACATACAGACATATATAAATACAAATATACATATGCACTCATATGTATATGCATAACAAAGGCACACAAAGAAAACTCAAAGACACAACAGAAACACAGGATTGTTTCAATGGAATTTAGAGAGTTACTTTAAAAGTAGGTCTAAAGTTGTTTTTTTTACTACACAAAAGCCAACATTTGAAATATCAAGCAAAACAGTCATTAAGAAGTTCATGGACCCACCAGCTGCTCCTTTACAGCTTGAAGTTAACAGTTGCTGTAAGATGCCCTCCAGGCTCCCTTCCTTGCTGAGAGTCATGCAACCTTCATTTCTAGACAGCTTCAGAAGCAGTCAAGATAATCTCTTGCAGCAGTAGCATTACAGTGCTTGAACAAATGGGTTTACTTTCCAGCTAGCACAGCTAGGTATTTAGAGTGAACTTTCTTTTTTAAGGTTAATTTCAGCTTCAGGTGGTCAGAAACTGATTTGTGGTTTTTGGTCATTCCACGCTGTGATGAGGTTTTCAGACAGTTAAAAAGTCGAGCAACAGCTCCTCATCTTTCTTCTGATTCTCCTCTTAGGATTCTTAATTCCTTAGTGAGGAGGAGGAAACAGAACAGGAAAAATAGAATTTCTGCTACTAACGGATAGCAGAATGACATTTGCAGAATATATGATTTTAAATCAGGAAAAATAAGGATAGTGCTATTCCAGGTGTGTCTTTACATGTCCTGGCAGAAATACTTTTGCCACCACTTTATTTCCTGGGAACTTCTCTTTCTATCCCTGCACTCTCATCCTTTGCTTCCTCTTTTCTTGAAGCATTAGCTACGCTATCAACAGGCACCTCACCCAGCTATCATACGCTCATCTCTACCTGCTTTCATTTTTATACAGCACGACTGCATAAATATATCCTAAGGAAGCCTCCAGCTGACTTTATTTTGTGACCTCGCAATGATGTTCTCTCATGCTAGCAGATGAGAAAGATGACAAGTTGACTCTAGCCTGCTCCATGCAGGTGCCATTTGAATATTAATTTTCTCTAGCTAAAACTCTTACTTTCAGGCTGTCCTTCTTTGAATTTGAACTTAAGATGATAAATTTTATACAATAAGATTAATTCCTGGTGATTGGAGACAGCTAATAGAAACAGCTAGGTTAGCATCCTAATCAATTGGACGATCACATTGTTTTTCTCTTTCCAGTGACTGTGAGCAGGCCTCAGTTAAGAGCCTGAAGTCAGTTCAGGTGATTCTATACTCTCTTCTAGTTTGTATATGCAGAAAAAGAGTCCTGCACAGGAAGAGTTGTCTTCTCCATAGGAGTCGTTGGGGAAAATGGAGCCTGAAGAAGACATCACTGCCATCAGTGTGACAGGATGGACATGACAGAAATGAGGCCACATTTTCACAATCAACTGTTGAGGGAGGGTACATCTCCACGTCACCATCTTTACACTACTATAAAGACACAAATCAATCTACAGTCAAGCATAAACTGTGGTGCTACCAAAGCACTGCAACTGATAGCAGTTCAGACAAGTACTTTATTTCTCTTTTAATCACAGAGAACCCACTCTAAGGTGCCTTGCACTGACTGTAGTCCTACAAAATGCAGTCATATTCATAGTTGAAATGTTGCAGAAATGTAGGACTGCAGCTTTCTCACTTCATCCTTGGTGAAGGACTTACATCTGTTTTCTTTTTTAAAAAAATCTGTTAAAAATACATATTTTTTATATTAATTGTATTTCTGTAGCTTTGTTGGTGATTCTATGGATCTATTCAATATTAAGTAGCTTTGTATCACTGTTCGATCCCGTATAAGAAATACAAGGAGACAGGAAGGAAGAAGCTATATGCAGTTTATAATAATTGATGTTTCCTCAGTGTAATCTTGGCATCTCTTTAAATCCATTTATAATTGTTTGCTACCTATTCCAGAGTACGAACAGGCTATTTCACCCATGAAGGGCAAGTGCTAAGCTCCCTCTCTGGTTATGAAAGATCCATAACTCAAAAAGGCTGCAGGCTAGAGTCCGCAAGTCGAAGAATTATACTCACTCTTCATGGATGAGGCAGCCTATTTGTTCTTCTTCAGTTGTGTTTCTGTTAAATTAAGCTTTTTAAAATGGGACTAAGCCCTGGCATCAAGCATTAAACAGAAGGTTGGTGATAGATCTAGATAATTAGTACTTTGAGACTTGTGAGATAAGCCAAGAACATTTTAAAAAAAACAAACAACTCGATACTGAAAATACTTGGGGTTTTCTTTGGGGCATATTTCCACCAAGATGAATAACGAAAGTAACAGTGAAGGAAACGTTTCACTTGGTCAGAAGTGAAATATATTGTTTAATTCTGTCGTATATTTATCATTTAGTTTGTGCAGTTTTTTAAATTAAAATCCAGTCCAACATTCTCTTTCAATGATTGTTGAAAGAATCACCAATCCACATTAGTCTACAAGGGACAAAATGAAGAAGGAAACAAAGCTGTGAAAACACAGCAAAGTGTTTTCAAGAGACATCAGAAAACTGGCACAACATTGGAGATAGAAATAAGCACTACTGTAGAAGTAGAAAGGGATAAAAATAAAAAAAGACAGAAATGTAGAACCTGCTTCATACTTGAGCTGGAGGCTATTGCTCTCACTTTGACCCTTTCAGAGAGTACAGTATTAATGTATACAAATATGCCATATCACCTTACGGGAATTCACACAGGACTGCTGGCAGGGTACCTAGTCCAAAGTCAGAGATATTGCACCATCCCTTCCCTAGGAGCCACCAGGGATTCACAGCAGAAATCCTTCAAGTTGATAGTGTAAACAGCTCTCTGCATGATTCCAGTTCTCTTAAAAGATGTAGATGCAAGTGCTAGCTCTGTAAAAAAAACTCAGAGGCAGGAAATGAATTGCATTTAACAGACACATTTGACTTTGCATTCTACGTACTAATTCATGTGTGTTTTGAACACATCAAATCTCCAAGAGCTATGAGATGCTTACATTTATTTCATCACCTTAACAGGTTTCCTCCTCCCCACCAATATCCTTCATTACAGTATTTCCCTCCCCTAGTTACACTGGCCCCAAATGTTGAATCAAACAGATTGAGCGCAGGGTTTAACAATCAATATAATGCCACTCTGCAGAGCTTCAAATGGGAGTCCTTTCCTCCAGTGATTAAATATTGCCAGCTTTTCAATGAGTTTCAGAGTATTTGTTCCTAGACCTCAAGATCACAAAATCTTTTTAAAGCACTGACAGTTTAACTATCCTTACAGGAAATGCATATTTATTATATGTACAGGTTTTAAAACCTCAGGGAGCGTATACCAAAATTATATGCATAGCTTTTACAGCAAAACAAATTGATTACTGTTAATCGTACTATTAATTGCACAAAGTTAATGAGGTCACTTGTTTACTTCCTTTGGCATATGTTGTAAAAGATCAGGAGTGCTCTAGCATGCAGTGCTTGACAGATATAGCTTAAGAAGGTAAGTATTCCACTAAAATGCTAATCTATTTGTAAAATATTTTACTTCTTAGATCATCTACAGAGGGAGTACAGATATAATCCAAACTCAATCAATTTTATGCCTTTTATGCTTAAAGTTGTATTTTCAGTTCTTTTACCCTCATTTCCCAGAAGGGACTGGCAGACAGGCATAGCTGCCCTTCATCTCCCACAATGCATTTCTACTGAAGCTGCACTGAATCTCAGGTTGCCTGGTGGAAACGTTTTTGAGATTATACAAGTGTCAACCTAGGCAACAAATATAATCCATCTGTTTCTGTTACATGTTGCTCTCTGTTGCACCAAGCAAGAAAGTAAAATTAAAACTTGGAAGTAAGAAATCACAAAATTTCAAAATTCCTGAAAGCCATTCCTCTATTTCTCTGCATTACTATTATTAGTTTGAAATGTTCATCTCATATACAGTCTGGGGCTGAATTTTTCTGTATTTCTTAACTGACTGATATTTACTAGAAGCTCATTTGTTATTCCCAACACCTGAAGCTTTATGAATTAGATGCAGGCAAAGAATTCAAATATACATTGCGAAATACTTTGGAAGCTTTCCCAGTCAGTCAAGGATTTCCACAAGATAAATCTTCAGCCTTTTCAAAAAGGAGAACACACACAGGCTTTGTATGTATGTACTGCATATAATGTGCAAATTGCTGAATGCCTGTGCCAATATTATTTCAAACGTCAGCTAATGCCTCCTGGAGAAAAGGTCTATATGATATTTTCTGTATTTATTTCCATTCTCCAATTTAGCATTAATTATTAATAATAATTTAGAATTAATTAAATAATGTTTATTCTTTTGAAAGACTATCAAACTCCAGTTAAAAAAAAAAAAAAAAAGAAAGAAAAAAGAAAGAAATAAAGAAAAAAAAAAGTTGAAGTTGTTCAGTGCCAAAGTACCTTATCTGTGATACCTCAGCAAACTGCAGTGGAAATGATCACAAAATGAAGGTCACTGTTATTACAGAATCACAGAACCTCAGGAGTTGGAAGGGACCTCTAGAGATTATCCAATCCAACCCCCTGCTTCAGCAGGTTCCCTACAGCAGATCACACAGCTAGGCACCTAGGTAGGTTTGAATATCTCCAGAGTATGACTCCACCACCTCTCTGGGCAGCCTGTTCTAGGGCTCTGTCACTTCACAGGAAATAAGTTCTTCCTTATGTTCAGATGGAACACCCTGTGTTCTAGTTTGTGCCAACTGCCCCTTGTTCTGCCACTGGACATCACTGAAAAGAGCCCGAACCATCCCCTTGATGGCCATCCTTTAGATATTAATAAACGTTGATAAGATCCCCCCTCAATCTTCTCTTCTTCAGGCTGAACATCCCAGGTCTCTCAGCCTTTCCTCATGAGGGAGGTGCTCCAGGCTTCTAATAATCTTTCCTTGAAAGTATAAACAGGAGCAGGCTATCTCCTACAACATATTCTTGCAAGCATTTTCATTAGTAACAAAATCCAAAAGATATTAAAAGGGTGTGAATCAAGTTGTTAAACATTTACACCCTTCATCCCTCAACATATTCCCTAGTACAGTTTTTCTTTTTTTCTCTTCTTTTTTTTCCTAAGTTACACCAGACATTGATGATATCAAGTTTAGACCCTAGAGAAATAGGCTACTATGCATTTTAAATAATGGAATGTACTATTATCTGTATATACTGGGAAGAATTAGAGTATCAATTCACTTCAAACACTGCCTGCCAGAGTTCCTGCAACCAGGGCATATTTTTTAGATGACGTGTTTTAAGTTTGTGGATTTGAAGAAATGTGTACCTTGGGCAAACTTGCAAAGCAAGTAGAGCACATCTCATCTGATTAGAGGACTCTGTTACTGACTCCAACCACGTCTTCCTTCTGTCATGCTTTTTCTTATGATAAACACCCATGTTCCAGTCATAATGAGTCAAACAACTCCTAAATGTAACTTTATTCAAATCAGAGATGGTCCACATAAAGTTCAAGCCACTAGCATCATTTTTATGAGAACGTTTGATTCTTAAAGAGCAATGTGACACAAGAATGGGATGAATGGATCACAGAAAAATAGTTTTTGTTAGTATATAAATACAGTGATTAGGAGTAAACAATTTCTAATTTTCTTCCAAGCATTTTCAACCAAGTTTTACTGAAAGAAAGGAATAAAGATGTAAAGAGGAAAATTTCCTCTTAAATCATGTCAGGACTTAATATTTCAAATTTTCTCCTGTTTATGAACAGGATTACATCTAGGAAAAATAATTCATTTTATACTCCACTTGCAAATCCTTCAGTCTGAATTCTCTCAGGCATCCCACACTGCTTTGCTCAACACCACGGCATTACAGCAACAGCCCTGGGAAAGCCAACTTTGTATATAATGGCACAGAGCAGCTAGTTAACTTTTTTAATTGTGCTCTAAGTATCTCAATACCTACTTGTATCAGGATTAGAGGACTAAGGTTGGACATTCATCCCATAGTGGTACACACACACACAGTTTGACTGGTGGCATACTGCTTGGCTGTCACTGAGATACACCATCAACACATCGCAGCTGCATAAGCCGACTCCATTTCAACACTATCAAGCAAATCCATTTTCACCGTCTTTGCAGAAAGCAATGAGGGTATCAGCTGATATAAGATTTATTTCTGATTATTTCCCAGGAATGCACATTTCTGATTATCTGTGATGATATTTTCCTGCATTGCTTCATCAATTGTCTGAATTGCACCTACCCATCCCGCATAGCATTGCTTTGTTTTTTATTTATGTTCATGTGATCACTGTTCTGACTCATACACATACACAAACCATAAATGATTTTTACAGCATAAGGAGCACTGATGTTATATTTGTTACATGAAATACTTCATAAGTAAGGCTGCTAGATGTTACAGAATTAAGTCTTCCTTCTTCTAAACATAATCAAAATCCTCAAAACTATATTTACAAATACAGTACCAGTACTGATTTTAAATAAATACTGTATGGAACAAAATATCTGCTACCAGCTTCAGATGCAAGGATGAAGCCATTTCACTTTTGTTTCAGATTGTTAAAGCTTGCTCTTAAAACGATAAGTAGTTTTAAAAGAATTAAGCAATTTCCCACAGTTCACTCCAGTAAAATAGCACTATGCTGCCCCTGAGAATGTTAATCCTGAGACATTTAAAAACAATTTTATGAGAAAGCTTTACTACTAAAAAGTAATTATTGGCTGTCACCTTGATAATCTAAGACATATACACAAACACATCAGTGTTCATACACTGCATTTCTGCAGTGAAAGCACTCACAGGTTGGAAACAGCCGGGAGGCCAATGCAGGTTTCACCTACTCCTGTATTAGGCACATGCATTATCATGCAGTTTTCCATCAGAGACAATGCAGGCCTCCCCTTCTGGCAGAATCCTTTCCTGCCTTTCCCATCTCACCACAGATCTATTTTTTTACTCACCTATTTCAAAGCTGAGCTACTTGTACACCTTGTTCTGAGTGCTACAGCTCATTTCAATCCAGTTACTTTCCCAGCTGGCCCAACTCTAGCTGTCCCCAAAGTTATTTCGCTCTTACGTGAATCTAGATCTAATTTCACTGAGTCTTATGTTAACAGGATGCTGATCCTATCTGAATTGGAGATGGATAGCTTCTTCTTTCTGACACCTGAACTTCAACAAAGAAACTGCAGATATTCAAGGAAAGTGTTGCTGTCCTCACCCTATTTTCTCCCTCAGTGGGGCTGAGATACAGAAAGCTCAGCCTCATCATTTATTACAGGCAGAGGTTCAGCTACCTGCCAGAACCAACAGCAAAGTCTCCATTTTGCCTCAACTATAAAATGCAAGTGTCTCTCTCTTCAAACATAGTGTTTTAATGTTTTATTGCTATGGCTGATCCCTAGAGGGAAAAAAAAGAATAATATTGCACCTCATCTCCCCAGTTTTGCACTGACTATTGCTGAAATTTTGATGCTGGCTTCTCCTACTAAAATGATGGGACTATGTGAGTATTTTGGATATGGAACACTATTTCAACCTTTTCCATTATCTTCTTCCAGCCTCATAAAACGTTAGACACAAATGGTCAATAATCCCTTCTTATTTATATTGCAGTAGTAGCACTTAACGACTTCAGTCACAGGGCTCTGGCTTACCTTCCACTAACACACATCAATACATTTCAGTTTTAGAACTGTACAGATTTTCTTCATCCATGCTGTTACATACACACATTACTGATGACTTAACAGCCATCCACCACCACTGTCTCAAAGCACAATTAAAACCAAATGTTTAATCCACAAAATATCAACAAAACAGATCTCCACTTGGCTGGTACATCAGAAGTTACATTACCCTGGACTAGGCATTGCTTTACTAGGAAATTCCTAAATGTGGTTTAGTTCACTATCCTTTGGGTCTAGAAAGTTCAAAAGCAGAATCTGACAACAGTTCAAGAAAGCCTCCAGGAAAAGAAAATGAACTGGGGTCTGAATAGTTTGTGTTAAGTGTAAAGCCAATAGAGAGATTTCCACATAACAGCCTCTTCTTACTGATATTTGTGAAAAATAGTATGGAATCCCAGCCTCTTATTTTGGACAGTCTCCAGTACAACTGATGATATGGTGAATATGGCTATAAAAGCTCATGCCTGCACTGCAGTAACGATGAAATAGAGATTTTGGAAGAGATACTGTATGTAATTCAGAAGGCATTATGGTCCTTCTTTTAGTGAACTGAGTGATCTTTAGTGAAAAATCTAATGACACAAATCAAGCGTCTTTGTGCTCACACTAAAATCAATGTGTCAGAAAATTCAACATTTATAACAATAAGAAAAGACAACAATGAAATACTGTCCTTATTCACACAGACATCTAACATCCCTAAAACAGCTATTTCATTTTTAACCCCTAAATTCTACTCTATTTTCATATTAGGAATTAACTTGTTCTTACAATTGCGACTCCAAACTGTAATTTTCTACCTCAACAAAAGGCATTTTTAGACATAAACACAAGGAAGGGCTGTTTGTGCCTACTGTTGTTACTATTAGCATATGCTAGAATATTACCTACTGCTTGTAAGTGTCGAGTAACTTGTCACACTAAACGAAGATAGACAAAACCAGGCCTTTTGCATAAGATTCAAGTATTGCTTTTCTAATTTTTTTTACTGTACATTTTGCGTAACTCACACACTGTAGCTCATTAAAGAACAATGGATAGTTGCCAGAGGTGAAAACTATAATTAATTTGTTGTTGTTTATTTAGTGCATTAAAGAAGAATACTCACTGCTGGAGATGTTTAGCTTATACCATTTCTTTTAAAGGACAACGAAACAGAGAGTTGTGGAGTTTTTTTTGTTGGGTTTGTTTGCTTGCTTGTTTTAATACAGTAAAAAGGTAAAAGGAAAGAAAAAAGTTGTACCAAGTATGAGGCATCTAAGTTTTATTCTCCAAACTACTAAGCCTTTTGTTGTTGTTGTTCCTTTGATGTAATATGATAAATCAAAACTGTATAGAATATTTAAAGTGCCTAAACACCCTATGTGTGCCCACTCTGAAATATGTTTTCCACAATCTAGATGCTGAGCCAAATCTCTGAGTTGATCAATCCCATTACTCTAGTTTGGTGTTAATGTTTGTTATTTAGTTTGTCTACTAGACCACACAGCATAGCAGAAAAACCACATATATTGTACAGATTTCAATTAATAACTTCACAGTTAAAAACTAGGATTAGTTTTAAAGCAGCCGTGTAGACTTTAAATCGCCATTTGAGTTCTCTTGCTGAAGGTTATTGCACAAATGCTTCATGTAATACATTTAATTGTTCCCCTGTGGAAAATGTGGGTAAGTACAGAGGGAAATACCAGCAAACAAACAATAGTGTAGAGTCAGCAAGCCTGGTCTGTGAGATATCCAAGTACTCTAATCTTGACTGTGAATTAGCCTCGTTATGTAGCATAGGATTTTCTAGATGGGCACCTCAACCATCCAATACCATTCTTCTCTCAGGAGAAACTCTGTACTTTTTTTCTATATATTCCACTTTGAAAGAACAGGGAATGACCTATCCGAGACCAACCATCATTAACATCCTAATTAGCTAGGATCCTGTCACTGAAAATGACTTTTCCTTTTAAAAATACCACTTCCTTAAAAATCAAAGCTTTTCTTCTGAATTGCAGTATTTTCAAATAATTAAGGTTGGGCATGAGTTAAGTCAGAGACTGTGATTAGCTGAAAGCCCAATGGTTAAGTCACTTCCTGAGGATGTGGAAGATTCTGCTTCAAATCTGGTCTGTCTGGTTCAGATCAGGAATTTAAATCTCAGTCTTTACAACCCCAGCAAATATTTTGTCTTTTGGTATAGGAAAACAGCCCTTCCTACCTCAAAGTGTAGAACAGAACAATGTCAGTAGCAACCATCTGAAGAGATTCATCCCTTTTGTGGTCAACAGTAGCCTATTGAAGAGCCTACAGTATATTTTATCAGAGCATCCCTATTACATGTAGAAAGCTGACGTAAGATTCAGTTGCCTAAGCAGGGGATTCTAGTGCCTTTTCAAATATCCTAGAATTCAAGACATCTTTTTTGCAGTTATGACACCGACTTGCAGAACTAGACAGTGACCTGCGTCCGTCTGGAGGGGCACTGAAAGTCAGATGTGAGAGTCAAAGGCATCTCCAATAGCACCTGTTATCTACATTTAATCACCTAAATCCCACCTTATTTCCCATGCAACTCTCTATTAGACAAACCAGAAGCTCTAAGATGTGCTATGAATAAAGTTAGTTAGCTGAATACTAATTGTTTTGAATGAGTCTTCTCTCAAAATCTCGTAGACTGCAGTTAAATTTTGGTTAGAAACACTTTATTATTATTGTTGTTGTTGTTATTATTATTATGCTGAAAATGTTCATGGGGTGGGAAAGCTATCAATCTGTTGGGTCAAGTAAATCTGGAGTCAAGTGGTTTGCAGTGGTCTCCCAGTATGACTTTGTACAAACAAGAAGGGGATTTAATAGTAATGCTTTGTTTGGAAGTAAACTATTAAATAATGCTAAGGGAGTTCTAAAGGAGAACCTGTAGATTTTTAAGTTTCCTAGTCCACTCAAAACCAAAAAACATCTGGCTTACTAGGTTAGGCTGCATGTATGCACTAATAAAAACTGTGTTTTATTGCCTGACTGTCATTTCCACTCATCTTTCTCCAGGACAAAATTATCCAAAACAGTGTGTCCTTGAGGACAGAACTGCTGAGGGTTCTCTATGGAAATCTATGGTATAGTTTACTACCATTTGTGTCATTCTATTTAATTTGCTATTTTTTTCCTTACAACATGTGGGTAATAATCACAGCAAATTGATTCCCCTGAGCTCCTTGGACAATTAAAGCTATTTGGTTATTGCCACCTGCTTGCTGTTCCCATTAATGCAATTTTCAAGACTTAATTTTTTATTATTCCTTCCTGCTTCTTACCCTACTAAATTATTTGCCCAGTCTTGATATATTGCAATTAGAGTTAAAATGGTGTGAACATCTTTCCAGGAACCTGATGGCTCACACTGCCAAACCCCGCTTCTTGTAAGCAGTTCTGTGAATTCTGAAATTTAGCTTTATCTTATATAGAGTCTAAGGAAAACAAGTACCTAATGACATAACACTATTTATATAAGGATGTGGACAGTTCTTTTATTATTTAAATCTCTTTGTAAACTTCTGATTTTGCTAATTTTCATGATCCTAAATAACCTGCTTTGTCTTCTCTACTAAATACAGGGATAAGAGAGGAAAGTAGGCTTTGCATTTGTGCATGTGTGTTATTGCAGTTTAGTCAGATATTTAACCTTTTGTTTCTCAGAATGTCGTCTTTTACTCACCTATTTCTCTATTTGGCTATCAGACTTTTTCCAATCTGCATTCTCAAATAAGCAATATCATATAGGTCTCACGCTGTGATCTCTCTTTCTTTACAAGAACAAAGTGAACGCTGATTTTGGAGGGAGAAGAAAGGCAAAAAGAAAGAAAAGATCACAGATTAGAGAAGTAAAGATTGAAAGGGCAGGGAGGAAATGAAAGGCCTCAGCTCAATTCTGTAAGTAAAAATCAAGTTTTGTCCTATAGAGCAGATAGAAAAAGAAGGGATCTGTAACTGGTTTCATCTTTTGAAATGAAGTCAACTAACACTAGGTTTTCTCATTAGCCTCCTTTCAGGGCTATGTTGGCTACAGTCAGATGCGTGTTATACACAGCCTGGTTTATCCATACTGAATTCCCAAGATCGTGAGATAACTGTGGGATACTGCAAGAATTCAAAAAGGCCACATAACTTACCGACTGATTCTGATAGACTCGCTACCTTAAAACTGCACAAACATAAGCTCATAGTGTTCCCCATGTTGCAAGCTGCAATTAAAACAACAACAACAACACCCTATGAATATAGCCTTAATTTTTGTTCATTGCTATTACTTATTTCTCAGGCAAACAAGTAAAGTTTAAACATGAAAAACTTTAGACCTACAGTGTAAGTACAAATGTAGATCCACATAACTGTCCTATAAATGAATGTGGTTGTAGACCACAAATTGCACCTTCAATTGAGAGATTAGACATTAGTCAAATTCCAAAAACAGCAGAAAACCGATCGGAAAAAGTAGCAACAGCCATAAAAAAATTCCCTAATTTAGGAACAAAGCTTAACCTATCTTTTTTTTTTTCCCCTTTGATTATCTAATGTGCCAGTAGATTTTATACACCAGGGTAGAATTTCCAGACTTTGCAGATCATTTAAAAGCTTAAGGGATTATCAAACCAGTCATTTAAAATGACATTTTCACTGTGCAAATATTTGTCTATTAAATAGGCTGTATGGCACAGGACCTGATCAGCCTTGGCAGTATTACAGGTTCTTCATACATTGCAAACCCCACTGTTTCCTCATAAAGCTGTCAAGTCTCAGTTTAATGAAACATATATAAACTCAATGATGTTAGCCATGTCTCAGCAAGCTAATTCTTTTTTTTCCCCCCTGTTGAGTTACCCCTATTAGGACTTTTTATCAATTTATCCTTTTAGGAACACTACAGCACATTTGGTGCTGGCACTGTGGTATGAAATCCGAGTATATTTAATTCTTGAATAGTCAAAACATTTACATATGTAAAAATATCCTGTGTGACCATCACTGCGTTACTCACAGAGGATGGAAATATTAGGGAGCTTAAGTCCCATGAATTCTTCCGTGCCCTACTCTACTGTTGTCAGAGATGAATTCCTTACAACTTCCTTGTGCTTGTTATTAGAGCTAAAGGGTTTTTACTTACATTCCACCAGACTCAGGGTCTGAAAGATTCAGGAGTTACAAACAGTTTTCAATATGTGGGGTGGAAGCTCATTGTTGTAAACAGTCTTAGGAAATTTATACTCTTTACCTGGTTTTGTGATACCTTGCTCAGAAGAAAGGTTACCACAATACCTATTCCTTTCAGCAGTAAAGAATATTTCTACCATAATTTTGAAGTACCTAAAGTAAGTATTGAATGCTAATAAGTGAACAAGCATGGCAAAGAGTCTTGTTACCGCCACAAAATATATGGTGCTTACTCTCTGAAATCTTAAACACCACCACTGAAAACTTGTCTTATTCTACAATATGTTCTTGCTATTTATGAATTGCCTCAAATCAGGAAGGAAAGGCTTCTACGTAGTACTTCTCTTTCTACCACCGAACAAAGTAACTGATGCCTCCCATTAATGACTTAAAAAAACCCAAAACAAACCAAAAAAATCACCTTCCAGCACATACAGAACAGTAAATAACATTGACAACATCTGCCTGAGTTTCTGACAAAATTGATTGTTTCTGCCCAATGCTATTCCCCACTCCATATTTGCTTTCCGCAAATACTCTAGCAAGCAGTTTATCTTTCAGAAAGAAGTATCTTTAAATGACTATTGCAGAACAGATTTGAAAAGCCAATTGCTAGTATTTGTAGGGGAAACTTTTTCAATTCTGCTTTTTTATGTTTACGAAGGATTCCTTGATACGCATCAAATCTGGCAGCATGTTTTTGCTTACGTCTTCTCACATTGTAATCTTTGAAAACTGACACGATTTCCTTACAAATTAAACATAGTGCCATATTATTGGTTTCTATAAAAAAAGTACTCATTTGCCTACCTTTTCTTGAACACTTCTTTCACCCATGATTTTTTTTTTTTTTTTGGTTCTGTTTTCTTTTGAGACAACATTAGGTAAATTTAAATATTATTTCCAGTAATCACTGCATTTTCCTTGCCAAGCAGCACAAGCAAATGTCACGTGCAGTACACATGGGTTTTTTATTTTACTGTCTGTGTGTGGTGGACATAACAGTTAGGGACGCCTTCCACTGTGCCCTCCCCATGTCCTGGTTTTAGCTAAAAGTGCCAATCACACATCGTTATTTAGTTGTTGTTCAGTGATGGGTGTATGCCAGGAATGGAGACAAGTCGCTTGGTGGGCCAGAGCTGCTTCCATGATGGCACAGGACAGTGGGCAGCCACAGTATAAGCTGTTGTTACTGCATTGCCATGGGTTGGACAGGCCTGGTCTAGCACTGTGTGTTCCAGGGAAGAGGGTAAGTAGTAAGACTCACATGAACTGAGCTTGCTTTTCTGCCAGAAGCATGACTCTTGATCACAGAAACAATTTAAATAAAAATTAGGAAAAAAAAATAATCACAGCTAGCAATAAGCCTTCTCTCATTTTCTTTTACCCTTCAGGAGATTATTTTGATGGGAATTAGACAGCCCCCTGCAGGAAGCTCTTTAGTTCTTGTTAAGTCTTTTCACAGCATGTTTGGCAGAAAGAAAGGCTTGTGTTTGATGCTGTTCATCACTACTGCTGCTGATTTTCTCAGGTTAAGAAACATCATTCTGTTTGCACCACTTTCAAGCACTGCCAAAGAGAAGATCTCATATGGGTTCCAAGTCTGGCTTCTGTGTTACAGCACATCCCCTTAGGCAAGCCTACAAGTCAAGGCTGAACAAGTTTCACATATCAAACGCTCATTTGAGGATCTTTAGTAGGTCAAACAGCTCTTTCTCCAAGTGATTGCATATGCTTGTGCTAACATTGATTTAACTTCATTTCTAGATTGTATTTGAAAATCATCAATGAAATCTTTTCCTCTTTTGGGCATGCTGCTTTGACAAATGCTACAGCATCTGCCCCCAAAGAGAAACTCTTTCCCTCTTTTCCCCTAGAGTCTGAATAGAGTTTTTCTTCACCCCTTTTTCTTTCCACTGTCTGTAAGGAATAGCGAGATGTAGGTACCCCTGATGTGCAGATTAATCATGAGCCTCTATAATGCAGTGCTTCACTAAGGATTAGCTGGAACTTTTACAATACATTATTTTCTGTTTTGTATAATAGCATGTCAGTGTTTTGCTCCCTGATCTGCTGAGGTATAAGCAGAAACTAAGATATAAGGTGTCATCCCCATGCCTTTTTCAGTAATCCACGCTTCCTCTTGCTTGAGTTGAAACTATGTTTACCTTTCTGTTCTTCCCTCCAACTTTTCCGGTATGGAGTCAATTGTATTTTGTTCCCTGACCTCTTCTCCATTTAATCTCTGGTTATAAGTCTGTTCAAACAAATGAGTTCAAACAAAATGAGTCTCTTAAAGACTGTTCTTACAAAATGAACCTTTGCTTCTTTGCTACTTTTACTTCCTTTCACACTTCTGAGAATTGCAGAGAGCAGATAAAGTCTGAATCACTTTTATTGCTTATCAGGGGTTAAAAAAAAATTCACAGTTACTAAGACTCTATCACGTACATTTGGTTTCCTATTTCTCTCCCATTACTCAAACTGCCTTTGTATTAGGTGAAAAGCTACTATAAAGCTGTCCTTTATGGCTACCAAATCCTATTATGTCTACACACAGAGGAAGAACTTCAGTGAACCTGGATCTCTTTCCTTCCTGTTCAAGGTCTGCTCTACTGTAGTTACAGAATTTGGTTTGCTGTCATTGCACACACATAGATAGAAGTGACTTTGTGCTGGGAAGGGCTGATCACATCTACTCCCGGCATCATCAGCAGAAGGCTTCTCTTTAGCTCACCTTTATGAAGGCACTGCCTATAAGGCTTCAAGGATCCCAGCTTCACATTTGTAATGGCTGCACATTTAGTTAATTAGGGCAAGACAACATCTGTGCAGCATCCAGTCACCAGTCTGTTAGGAATAAGAACATTCCACTGACCTATACCTCTGCTTACAGCTCCCATCTCAAGAAAATTTTGCATCTCCTTGTGGCTTAGTAAGCAAACTTTCCTTATTCCCTAACCTCTCCTGTGGAGGAATTTATACAGTGTATAAAGAGATCAACTTTCAAGCTCATCCCTGCTCACAGGCATAACTATTTTTCTTTCAGTGGCTGTGATTCAGCAGCATTTGGATCTATAGTTATCCTTAGCATCTAAATGTGAAGTAGCATTAAGAATTTGAGTCAGAAACATCACTCTTCAGTGGCTCTGTGGCCAATCAGTCTCAGATGTCACTTTTTTTTTTTTCCTGGAGGACTTTTGGTCCATCATTTCATCTTTCTACTTGCAATAATCAGCTAATACAAAAACAGGACATAGCACATAGAGGTTACTATAATTAGCCAGATCTATTTACCCGATGACTCCTTCCTGCATTTTATTCAATGCCTTTAAAATGAAGGTATTTTGTGACAAGATATGCATTGTCACAATACAAGAAAATGCTATACAAAAGCCCACAGACCCCCCATGGATACACACTGATTTCACACACATTTTCCACACATTTCTATTGGCTCTGCTTGAGACCACATATTAAAACCCACCAATCTTCCCAGTACAGGCTGATGAAAGTCTCAGCAGAAACAGCTGCATTTCACATGTGGTTTAAGTTAATGCCTCAGCCCAAATGTTTAACTCTAGCTGGCCATGCTGCTTTTTGAATGTTCACAGTCCTCTTTAGTTTCACATTAGAAGCAAGGCACAGCCTCCTGAAAGCATGGAATAATACAATGAGGTTGGTAGCACTTCATTTCTGGAGTGTCCGAAATCATGTATTTTTATTGCACATAACATGAAAAGTCATCTATGTTTGATATCCTGTGAACACATAAAACATTCACATAGCACAGCTATATAGTATAAACAAACACTGATCTGCACACAGTGATATTTCTTTAAAAAAAAAAAAAAACAACAAAATGAGGCATTACCAAAACTAAGAAGAACACTTAGTAGTCCATCCTTAAAAACTTTAAAAAAAAAAAACAAAAAACTAACCAGAAAAAAAAGAACAACAAAGAAAACCATAAAATGCATCATTCTATTCTCTCTTCCTGGATAAGCCAAATGGAAAAAAAAATCACAACTATTTACTAGGAGCTGGCACACATCTAACAAACAGTAGCCTTTTACAATCCAGGCATATCCCTGAGGTGGCAAATGTGAATCCAGAAGGTCCTTTTTTATCCCTTGAACCTAGAATTAAGTTAAAGACCAGTAACAATCTTACACAAACAAGCCTACAGATATATACACATAGTCTCTCTCACATGAACGATTATCACGGATAGATATCAGTGCTGCTATTTTTTTCTTGGCAATACACATGTCAGGCTAGGTGAATTTGCTCTGCAGGTGACCTCACTACAAACTAGGGCATCCTACAGATTAAAAGGTAATTACTTACAGCAATGATATGAGTTTATGTGCATTATGTACACAATTCGTTGTGGTTTGTCCAAGGCACCGAGTAAATCAATGAGATCACAGGAAAAAGCTTACGAAGGACCTTCTTGAACATGCTCATTGTTAAGTAAACTGCAATAATAACTTGTAACAAATGCAGGAGAATCTGTTCTCCACCAAAAGCAGCGATGAGTCCCTGAGTCAGGATTATTGACTCCAGTTTTCCCAGCTCTGAGACAACAAAAACTTCATTTGCTGGAAGCTCTCCTGCTCTCTACTTGCTTGCAAGACTGGAGACAAGAGCCATCAAATATCTTTCATGATTTTAGCTATTTCCTCTTCAAGCTGAGATGATGTTACTCTGCGCAATGCAACACAGGCACCAATCATTACTAGAGCTCTTCTATACTAGTATTTGCAGATCATCAGCTGCCTTACATGAGTGCAAATCCTAATAAAAAACAGAAGCAACTAACTAAATATTGTACAAACTGAAATAACAGCAGGCAGATAATGAGAGCAGAAGGAAAGCTTGGTTTTTAAATGTTTTTACTACAATCATACTAAGTAGGGGGTGATGCCTAATCACATGGTTTTTGGCTCTTTATCCCTACACTTTCAAAGAACTGGTGAGAGCCTTACCAGCAAGGCACTATTTGCTGTGCCACTGCTAGCAAAGTCTGACAGTACAGTCACTCCAGAAAGCCTTTAATGCAATTCAGACCAAGCCCTTCATAAATTCCAGAGTCACTTCAAAAAGCACAATAGGCAGTAGTTACAGCACACCAGATTGTCTGTGTATTTTCAAATTTTTTTCCCCATTAAAGAAGATAGTTAAAGATGGGATTTCATCTATGGTTGTTTTTGTTTTGTTTCCACCATTATTTACCTTTTTCTCCCATCTATTCTTTGCTTCCTTGTTTCTCTTCCAGTATATCCTCTTTTGAAAGTGTGAGAGAAAGCCACAGTGTTAGCTCAAAAGAAGATCCGTCATTCATTTTCTCCCATATTTTTTTCTCACCCCATCCCTCCCCTCCAACTTACCCACTAACTGCAGTATCACTGACAGGAGTAGCCACTACGGTCTCAGAGGCTATTTGTCCGTGTGTGTCCCTAGACACAGACAGCAGAAGAGCAGACAAACCAGACAGTGCTTCCCATGATGCTCTCTGAGCTTCAGACAAAGCTGCCCATTACCTTTGATAACCTTGGTTTTATTATTCCATTAATTTGCCAGATTGTTTTTAAGTGTATTGTAGTCAGTAAAGTGAACAGAAATGGCAAAAGGCCACAGCTGACACCTACCTAACTCCTTGATGGGCAGAGGAAAGGAATTTAAGAAAACCAGGTATTTTTGCCTGTCCATAGTCTGCAGTGGAAGAATGGAGTCGGTCAGGCTCATCTCCTTTTGGCAACTTCCCTTTTTTGCCTTCTTGTAAAGGTTGTGCAATAATTGAAGGCAGTCAGCCTTAAGGCCCAGGAAAACAGAATGTCTGGTTCAAAATTCATGAATACTTATGCCTACTAAAGAAATGCAGTTGTGCACAGCAGAATTATGCCAGAATTAAGACAGCAGAGCCTCAAGGTCATAGCTGCTAGACAGTACCACCACACTATGAAACCCATTTCCCTGGAAACCAAGAATAAGGACAGGTCATTCCTTAAGCTGTCAAAGTCTGCTTTATTGCTGTTTTAACAGCTAAACAACAACAAAAAAAAAAGTGGAAGAGAATGAAGGGAAAAAGAAAAAAGTGATGTGACTAAGACCTCCCAATGGACCTTTACAAGTAAAAGAAGAAAGGCAAAAAGAGTAGGAGGTCACAAAAGTAAATGTAATTAACATAATCAGTGTAGGAGTGGTGTCAGCAAATTAAAAATAGAGTCTGTATCACCCAGAATGCATGCCCAGGGCAATACCATGAAGAACAATGGGATATGAGACAAGCGCTTTAGAATAAAAAAACTGAGGTGACAGGATTTCCGGTCACTGAAGAATGTACATATACAATGGATCCAGATATCCTTTAATTGAATTTCATTAAGAGTCAACTTAAACATTTTACATATGTTTATGGTATACAAAATAAATTCTACGCACATTCAAAGCTCCCTCCCATCACCCATGATCTTACACTCTCCCCTGTCACTAGACAGTATTCCATGGGGATAATTTAAGGAAATAAGGAAAAAAGAAAGCAAACATGTATGGCTAGAAAGCGGCTAGAAGGTGTCACAGAACTCAAGAAGATCAAGGCTCATTTAAAAAGGTAAGTTTCAAGAAACTTCACATTTTGCAGAAACTGGCAATAGGAACAATTTTGCATCCAAACAGGAGAGAAACAATTATGCACTTAACTTTGACTTCCTTGAGCTTAGCTTCAGTTCTGGGGCTGCTTCAAGTTGCCAACTGGAAGTTCTCTTTGCCAAATGCACTGGGGCCCCATTAAGCTCAGGCTGGACCCTCATTCTTGCTTGGACTGTACTGCAAGTAAAACTGTGCATATGCCCATCGCATTTGGATTCATCAAGTGTGAGACTATGGAATAATCAGGCATGGAAATAAAGGCACAGCATTGTTCACTGGAAATTAAGGTACAGATTGTTCACAGAGGTACAAAAGCAGAACACAGCTTGTATGCCATTAAACGGCGCAGAAGGTGAAGTGGAACCTCCACTGCTAAGTTCTGTGATCCGTAGTAGTTCTGTAGGCAAAGTTAGGTGTTGGCAACATCAAAGGAACTTGATATACTGGCTCTAAGAAGAAAAGTGCTGATTTGGGGATTTGGTAGCACCAAGGTTATGTGATAAAGTGGCACACTTTCTACCCTGGACCAAGATACTGTTTTGACAAAATGCCATCCTTTGCTTGAACTTTGCTTATAATACACTCATTATAATATCAAAAGACATCTCCGATTAAAAAGCTGCCTTCCTCCAAGGTGAGACCATCCCTCACAAAGCATATACTCTGAATTTTTTAGCCTATATAATTAAAAGCGATGTAAGAGAATTTTACATCATTCCAAAACGAAGGCATGTATGACTAGAATCACTGAAGCTCCACCTGTAGAATACAAAATAGTATAAAAATGGGTTAAGAGAGGGGAAAAGGAAGACCTTAGAGCACACTATCACAGATGAGCCAGGAGGACACTGCTGGCTTCTGAGACCAGTTGTCAGGCTGAGCCTCACTTTCTTCCCCATAAGGATGACTACTGGGTAAGATTCACACAACCAAGCGTGCGGATCTTAATAAACAACCCCATGGGGAGAAGACACTACCACAGACAAGCTGGGGAAACATCTGATTCCTGGGTTCAGCCTTCTCTTGCCATCCACAGGAATGCCTGTTGCGTAAATTTGCACACTTGGTTATGCTGAGTTCTTCCCCAGTAAACTTAGAAATATATCTTCAGATTTTTATTTTTTTTTTTTAATTCAAGTGCTCTTGTGGCCAGATTGTATTATTCTTACTTTGCACATGCCTTGCAGACACTGAATTTATCACTGCCAATCCAAAGTATCTGTAATTTGTTGCTAGTAAGCTGCACTATTCATTAAGCTAGCTGTGTGAGTTCTGATTGAGCATGGCCAAAATTCCTTCACTGATCTGGTCATGAGAGTTCTGACTGAGCATTACTAGATAAGTAATGAAGGGGTCACATTAGCTTATTTGAATGCTGCTAGACAAACTGGGATCTATTTGTGAATTCATCATCGTGATAGTTCATTTTTGAATGCAACTGGACTTCTAGCACCAACTACAGCATCACTCAAACACTGTATTATAACATCACAAAGGTTATGATGGAGCAAAGTTGTCTTTTCTCTTGAAGTTGTGACCTCCCCCAAATGATTGCTAAGCAGGGTGTAAAACAACACCTAATGCTTTTGTCTTTGTTTGCTAGATACAAAATAAATTAAACTAGCAGCTCGATAGACTCAGTTCTTGGCACTGGGGCAGTGGCCTCATGGAGAGTCAGCTGAGTAATGCCTCAGACTCTGCACTGGATGATCTGCACCGATCCAAAATGGAATACACCTCTCTTCAACTAGAATAAGATGCCATTTCCCTCTGCCTACTTTGTTCCTTAGGAAGGACAGAAAAAATTTTTCTAATTCTTTCAAATCTTCCAAAAAACTAAAATTTCACCTCCACATTTTTCATCTTTTCCTTATTAAAAAAAGATCTACTAAAGAACAGTATTATTGTAGATAGTACTGCTAATTATTTCACCTGAAAAGTCACCCTTTCAATTCAGTCATAAAGTCTTCCCTCAGCCACCCAAAAGCTTTCTATTCAGTCTTGTCATACATCCCTAATCTGTGAACAAGCTGTCAAATTCAAAACCTAAACATATAGCCTTGAACCACAATATTTTGAATTTTCCAAGTTCACACATGCTGGGAAATAAGCCAGTCCTCATTATTCTCATGTCAGAGGCCAAGTACAGGAGTCTGAAGGATTTAAAGAGAGCTGAATTTCTTTATAAGCCTGACTTTTAGAACAAAGAGAAAGTCTCCCGTACACCAGGGTACCCAGTGCCAGGAGCGCGTGGTGCTGGCATGGCTGTCCTGCCTGTGGATGTTGCTGCTTTCTCCTCTTTCTCCCTGCGCAGCAAAGACAACAAACAACTCCTTCCCACTTTGCATATTCCAATCTACCATTTCAAACAGAGTCCTTTGCTTTTTATCCTAAAGTGGTACTTGTTAAAGGAGCTGTGACCACTCAGGCTATTTCCTTTGAGGATGATAACACTGCTGCAGAAGCTTCATTATTATGCTAATCGAGCACAGTCTGAGCAGCTTTCATAACTGCCACATTAAATCATCTACCAAGGGGAGGCCTCAAGAGCCATTTACATTGCACTGTATGCATATTAATGAAGGCACTAGCAGCAGAATTGTTTTTGAAGCAATAATCAGGTAAAAAGAAATAAAAAAAAGTACGTTATTATAAATGTCGGAAAAGCTAGAGATGGTTAAACCTCATGAAGGCTTTGAAAGTTCAGTGGGCTTGGTTCTATTGTCTGTAATTAAGACTGAATAAAACTGCGGAGCTGAAACCTACAGCAGCTGCAGTTGTGACGAGGGTCTCTGAGAGACCGCAATGGCCTCAAAATATCTGTGCTGTACAACCAAATAAATAGAAGAGCCCTGCTTTCTTCATTCTCTCCTCTTCACACCTCATCCCCCTCCCTCTTGTCTCAAGACACACCACTTGCTATGCACCTAGAGTAGATAAGGCTACCATGAAATGAGATAAAGAACAGTTCCTAATAGCATACCTTCAGAATAATTCAAACACATCCATCAAGACCAAAGGAATAAAAGCAAACAAGTGACATTTAGAGTGATCTTGGGCTGACAGCTGAATACAGATACACTTTTCCCAAAAGATAAACCACCTGGAAGCCACCACAGATGAAGGTGGATGATAGCAGACAGGTTAGGTTGAAAAAATAGCAGGAGCAATAATCACAGCAGCTCAGCTGCCCTGACACTGTCACACTGCTTTTATTCACATATGTTATAGAAAATGTGCATTCTGAAGAGGCAGTTTAAGGGCAGAGCAATGGCATTATTGACAAGAACTGGGAGCTTTTCTCACTCCTATAAGAAAACTGCATAAAGAAAATGCTTTTCGAAAAATGAGGATGACGTTGACATTGTTACTGAAGCAAAATCAGGACCTTTTTATCAAATCATACATTTGTTTAGACAGTTAGGCATATTTTAAAATGATTTATAGGTGAATATTACGTGCACTGGGGAAAGAGCATACATTTTTGAATCCTAGCATCCCAGGAAATGTTCTATTTTATAGTTCAAGCCATGCACTCTCTTCCATCATCACGTTCTGTAATATCAACAATCCACTTCCCTATCTTCCTCCTACTACTCCCCAACGCTCCTCCACAGACACCTACTCCCCAGACCCAAACAGTTCTTGACAGCAATACTTCATGTCTTTAAGACATCATCTTCAAGCATTCCACCCTTCCTCAACCCCTTTATTCTGAAGGGATTAGATAAGAGAATGCCAATTTTTACAAGATCAAGAATTCACCTGGAACAAGTAAATAACATCTTTTCTGCATGGATTTGAAGTGTTTAACAACCACAGTCTCAGGTAAAACCCAAGTCAATATCAACATTAAGATTTTTATTATAAATGAAGATACTATGCGTATGTTCAAAAGGTTAATAAAAGGCCAGTCCCACAACCCTCCAAGTAAGTCTTTAGAAGTCCTAACCTAACAAGAAAAGGATAAAGCTAGAAAAGGTCTGAAACATTTTTCTCTATCATAAGAACAAAGAATGACTTGAGAAAGAGTGGACCTTCAAAATAACTGGCACAAAGGAAAAGCTCTGTTCAGAGATACTGAAGGAGATACTTTGCTGCAGAATGGCTTATTCGCATTGTCCCCAGCCAAGAAGAAATTCTGTACTTCAATATTTAAGATTTGAAGATACACAAACATGTCTTCCTAGTCATATTTTCTAGTTATTTCTTTTCTTCTCAACTGATTTGTTTTTACAACAAAAAGGAGTTTTTTTTTACAACAAACAAGTCAACAAATAATGCTCACATTCTCATAGAAACTTCTGCCAAAAGCTAAAAAGTTTCAGTTTCACAGTTTTGAGATTTTTCCTTTAAATGGTACCTTTGCTATCTCAGTTCTGTTGCCTGCATTGAGAGGCACCATATATTCATATGGGCCTAAGTTTAAATGGACTGTTGTGAATATTTCAATGCTGGTTTTGATTTTAGTCTCAGTAAGTTAAATTAAATAATTAATAAATTAAATAATATGGGGAAAAATCATAAAGAAGAATTGTTTGAGATTTGCCAGCCCTGGCCTGCCGTAATGTTTTTCTAAAGAAACTAGTCAGATAAGCTGACACACAGACATAACGTCCATCACTCACGAAACAAGATATTTCAAAATGCCAAACTTTATCAGGAATCCAGTATATGGCCCCTGAGAAAATACAATAAAAGACTTACAAGTATAAATCAACAAGCAATATTCAACTGATACTCTGCTATATGATAGAACAGTTATAATGCAGTTACTTAAATATGCTTACAAAATCAATGAAAGTATAACCTTAATTTTAATACAACATACAAATATAGATTTTTATACTCCCAGAACAAACCAGCAAAATGAAAGGAAGGTTTGAGTGACTGCTGAAGTAAAGAGCTTCATGTAGCAAATGGATAAAACATGTAGCATTTAAGTATCTAATTGCAAATCACGTACACACACTGCATTTTGTTTGCTTTTTGCAAGCCCTACTCTCATTTCTGTCCAATTAGCTGTTCAGCTTCAAGAGATTTTTGGTACAGACTGATTCGTTCTATATGTTTACCCAGTACCTCTCACTCTTAAGTGAGGTCTTTGAAAACTTCACTGCTGTTACTGCTGCTATTATTGATCATGCATATGATTTGCACACAGCAAAGAGGCAAACAGCCACAGCAGATTCATGCATACCATACTTGTGATAACTTCACAGGCTAATTTCCTTTCATAACATAAGCAAGGCAACTGTATTTTGGAAATGTATTTTCTTGGCAGTTCTAAGAAAAGGATTATTTTGTATTATAAGCAAATGAATTGATCCTGACTTTTGGAACGTGAACAAATGGCTAGAAGAAAGCCTATACGTGTATTTTTCTGGTGGGGGTGGGGGGCTAGTATTACTATATGTGTTTGCTAAGATACTACCCACGTAGGGGACATTTCCCACTTTCGATAATCCAAGGATTCAATTCGCTAGTCTGTGAATCACAAGTTCCTAAAACACTGTGTATTTCATTTTAAGCACCATCTTGCCCAAATCATTTAGTGTCTATTAGATCACTGTGACATTCTGGTGGTGGCCTGTGTAATTTCGAATGTCTGTTTCAGACATTTATTGTCTTCCACTTCCCCAGAGCTGTTCTGCACCCAATTACTATGTCTCTCTGAAGGGATTTTTTTGGAAGGTGGAGTTAGGACAGATTTCACTGTTGTCACTGCAAAGTTTTGCTTTCATGTTGTGGTTAACTCAACCAGCTGGAACATTACCATGGAGGATTCAGGTGAGGCTTCATAAAGCCATCCAAGAATGAAAGAGGCACTGCCAGGAATCAGATGTGCCTGTAGGACTGGCACTACAACAGGCCCATCAGACTGGACAGCAAAGTGCCAAGGCAGTACCTGAGTCTGCAAGTAAGGCTGAACCCCTGCTGGGTTCTGCTTTCCTTCATGAGGCTATGCAAAAGCAGTAGGACCCAAGTGCCCTTTGGAAGCAACTTGATTCTTGGATTCATTGCTCAGTGGCTAAGAAAGAAAAAATGAAGTCTGTCTTTGATTATTTAAAAAAAAAAAATTAATCTCTTCTAAATTGTGACAGTTTTGGAGATCCAACTCCATAAGGGTTTATATTTCAGATATCATCCATCCTTATTTCTGTCTGAAAGGCAGAAGCAGGGAAGAGAGGATAAACTTCCCCTTTCAAGATGGGGACAGCAGCCATTAGAAGCCACCAGAGGTATGAGGAAGAGAGTTCCCTGAAAGCAAAAATCTGCAAGTTATTCACCTCTGACAGAGACTGCTGGGAATGCCACAGGTAGAAAGGGAACCTACAAGGAAGAAATTACTCCTTTCTTCTAATCTGTTGCTCAAGGTCATCAGCAGACAAAGAGAGAGGCTGAGTATACCTTAAAATACCACACATCTTGTAGCTCTACAGTTTGGTACTTCCATATAGAATGTTTGTTTTGTCTTTTTTTCTAATGATGCAGTTCAAATTCACTGTTTCCTTGTATCAGTAACTAATCATCAAAGCAAAATAGCTGCCACCATGACTTCTTGAATGTCATATAGAAGCGAAGCTTACAAATTGGCAATGGTTAAAGGAAAATATATATTTATTAATAGACAGAGCAAACCAAATACGCAGATTAGAGGAACAAGCATATGTATAACAACCCTTCCCAGTTTTGAAAAGCAAGTTACTTCTCTGCAGAGACAGCTTAGTACAATGGAGTGCATAGACCTGGACCTCTGCCAGCACCTGTCTGTTTGAGAATTTCATCCACTTAAATAAACTGCTGCTCTCTGGATCTCAATTAATCAGACAAGCTGGTGCAATTGTAGAAAACTTAAAAATAAGAGAGAAGATTTCAGATTTTCCATCTGTACGCCTTCTGTAAGCATGACATATATAAATAGAACATAATATTGTAGGTGACATCCTTAAAATTATGACTTACACCACGTGTATGAGAAGCTAGTAGAGAAACATCAGCGTGAAGCCTCAGAACAAATGTTACTTTTCATGGTTTACTTCAATCATTGTCATCAGAAGTAAGCATCTATACTGTGTGCCTTATTGATATAACAGCTCTAGGGGAACCTGAAATCTGCCAGAACCGCTAACTGCTCCATGACTTAACCCTAGCTCCAAAAAGGCAGAAGGGTTCACCAGCATGAATCCAATTACAGAATGGAGCCCTACATGTATACAATGACAATTTAACCAGCAGAATATAGATGCATCAAAAATTGCTCGTACAGCGCAATAAATCATGAGAACTTAATTTTCACTTTACAAGAGTCTCACATATTTATTCCATTCCTTTAAAATCTATTTCTTAAAAAAAAAAAAAACAACAATAAAAATCCTATAGTGTTTGTAAGATAATTGTATTCCTTCCACATATTTTCACACCTCACTCTAAAATCCAGAGTAGAGATACAAGTTTCCAGTAAGTTATTTCAGCTCACACACATACCAAGAGCTTCCTACTACATGTCACTAGATTGCTCACATTTATTCTTTAATAATGACATAAAATGCTGCCGCTCTACCTCATGATGCAGCCTGTCACTAATCAAACTACATATCTACCTATATAGTCTACTGGAATTGTATGCTCTTAAAATTGGATCTTTCAATATTTATTGGTATTACTTTTATAACAACAAAACTGTTAACCAAACTGTGGTATCTGGGGCTTTAGCATCACAATGCAGAATTCTGTTTTTATTTATGGTGCGTTACAGACAACTGTTGTCAAAAATTGGTATTGTTTAACAGTGATAAAAAAAAGACAATTTCACATTTTCCATCCCAGTGATCAAAGAGATTTTGATTCCATTTTAATGCAGGGCTCATAAATATCAGAAGAGTGTTCTATTTTTTAAAAACACCTAAGAGGTGGCAGGATGGAGTGGGGATTTTAAAAATGCAAATCAGTGCGTAGTACACCTCCTTTTTTTCCAAAGCACATTACTGCAAATAAGAAGAAGAACATGTCTGGAGATTTACTCATAAAACAATTCAGGTCATCTCTACTATATTATCCTGCTCATAACTTCCTAATATACTTAGAAGATGACAGAAGATGCTGTAACCAGGTGTAAGTCTCCTGGTAAAATTGCCATAAATGCAAGATGCACATACAGCTACTGTTGTCAGGGGAGTTTAATCAACTCCTACTGATCCCTTGGAATCTTATCTGTAGGCAACCACAAACCATAAAATATACCTGAAGAAAGTTCAAGACACTGCCAAAGTGAAAGGCAAGCAAATAAGCATCAAGGCCATACTGTCACATTACAAGAAAACTACCAGACTGAAGGTGGCAAGACAAAATACCTGCAGATTCCACACCTTAATCTCTCCCTATTTTTAAGTTTATTCTTAACACAAACCTTTCACTTAGTCAACTTCCTCTGCTGTGCTGCCTCATTACAAGCTGAGTATTGAAAGAAAAAAAGACATACGTTGTACATTATTCTATCTAGAAAACAGATTTCAGATTTTTTAGTTTACATAACACAATAAAATATAATATACTGTAATACAAAATAATACTTTCCAATAGCTAGTCCAGTTCAGATGTTTGCCCAGATTTCATATTTATTTTCCAAGGATCTGATTATAAAAATTCAGTCAGAGGACGGAATTAAGAAAAAAAGTTTAAGACAACAAAAATAAAACTTAGTACAGGTTTTAAGAAGCTGACAGAGTCTCACGAGTCAGGAACTAGGGACAATCACATTCACATGCAGTATTGGCCTCCACCAATCATATAATGCATTTTAACATACGAAAAACACATGGAACAGAAGTCTTTAAAGAGAGGTGAACTTCCTTAAAGAGAAGCAGTAAATTCATTCTCTCTTGTGGTTTGTTCCACTATTCTTAACACACATAAACCCTTTTCAGAGTTTTTTTTTTCCTTTTTCCAAGTGCTAAAGACATAGCAATATACATGTCTCCTGTGAATGTAATGATTACCCTAAGAACAGAAAAACCATGGGCTTCCAGTTCTGTTTTAGACTGATCTTTGGACAGTTTTATGTTAAAATATACTTCTGTCAACATTTGTGCATCATGACTGTATACTTCTTACCTCATCAAGGCATGCCACATGAGATTACTATGCTCACTGATGCATCATAACCTGCTTCACACTGTAGATCTTCAGTGGTAGACTGAGGTCAGGGTAAGATAAATTGTATCACAGTTATTTGTGTGATCAATTGACTGCAAGGTCGAATATGACTGAAGTCCAACAGAATATGTGAATATTCCAGGCATGGTGCATTACTTAGAAATCAATGACTGCTTGAAACTAGAGACTTTAGGCTATTAACATCAGCTGGTCATTAAGTCCACATAAGTTTATAAGGGCTATAACAATCTTTCTCATATAAAGAAAACATTTAAACATTTTAATTACATTAAAGAGTTGACAGAAGATAATTGGAGGTATCAGAAAATGATGTAATCCCATTAATGTGAGTTACTACATCATTTGCATTGTTTACCATTTACCATTGTTTACTTGCCATCTAGATAAAGTAAAAGTAAGTCTTCAATTACATCCACATTTAAACCATGAAGCACGGAAAACAAACAAATAAGTAACAAGAAGACAAATGAGGTAAGATATGGTATCACCTTCTAAGAGTATATCTTACTAGTAGAGAGGACGCAACGACAGAGCCTGAGCTTAAAAGGTGCAATAGAATCTGTAGAATGAATTTAGTCACTTTCCACACCTTTATTTTAAAACTGTGAAGTCCACAGAAGCATAGGGAAATTCTATGTTTCTCTCACTTCTGTTAACTGCCCTACATCATTTACTTTAAAAATACCACCAATAGAGGACAACCTACCTACATGTGCTTTTTGTATTACTCAATAAAGTGCTATCCTCTTCAAACCTTTTCTGAGCATGAGGGTCTTACAAAGCTCCTATTCTGAAATACTGAGAGCCTTCCCTTGTCTTTTAGCGCATTAATCTTCACAGCAATCAAGTTATTATCTAAGAGAGATTGGTGGATGATTACGACTCAGTCTAAATGGGTTACTTTTTACACCGTGAATTCTGACTATTTACAGTACAAAGAGAATGTACTCCTTAACATTTTGCTGCTATTCTATTCTTCAATAAATTGCAGAGGCTGAACAGCAGGCACAACAGCAGTTGTATTAATTCCCAGGGAATTCCTGGTCACGATATACCAGTCTATTGGACTTTGAAGATTTACTGTTTTGTACTTAAGGGAAATACATAAGAAAATATTTACAAGTGGTCATTGCGGCTAAATGATATCTTTATCCTGTGCAAGTACAGAGGGAATTAAGGAGCTTCTATAATGAGAACAGATGTAAGGCTGCACGCTTATGCAGTGCACAGTATTTAATATGATTGCTTTAAAAATAGGATTCCAGTCAGTTCCTTACTATATTGATAGGATTTGAAAGACTATATTTTTTTCCTGTTTTTCCAGATTGAGTCCTTTGCCCCATATTTACTGATGTCTGTCATGTCACAAAGATTGCACACACAAGTTTGTTGCCATTGACTTCAGAGAACTTACATGCCATTTGTAAAGAATCCAGTCAGAATTAGATCCAAAGGGCTTCTGTCCAAATCATGCTTTATTGGAAAGTTTGCATGTGGCCTTATACTATCCAGCTTTGCTAATGGGTTCAGTGTGATGTGCATTCATAAGGCCACAACCCATGTGTATCATACAGGATCCTACATAAATTCTACTTAGTTTAATGAAGAAACTCAGAGCACATTCACTAGATATTTTATGAAAATGATTGTGCTGAATGTTGGAAAATAAGTCCAATGAACCTCAAGTGTCCATAAAAACACAGGCTAAGAACTTTATCTTACACACTTTGTGTAAGGATTTTTTCAAACATCCTGAATGCAAAGCATCTATGGAGAGAACTGCTTAAATTGGTGCTGACACATCTTTCAGATACCAAATAAAGGTGAAATAGTTCTGTCAATGTATCACCTATTATTATGGCAAATAGCAAATTAGGATATTTTGCTATTTTAAAGAAACATCAACTTTCAGATGTATTTATGATTCATCTAAGGGAAATATGTTTCATATGAATTAGTAGTTATTACACCAGTGCTACAACACTTTAGTTTGTGTCAGCATTTTCTTGGTGAACCCTGTAGCACTAGATCTGTAACTTGCCCATAAAAATTTGCCCCAGGCAGGAACCTGACATAAAAGCTAATACAGGTACATAATTCTAAGCTGGGGAGGATTAGCCAGTTTAAACTTATACAAATATAAATAAAACTAGTGATGTTTGGGTTTAGTCACTTCAATCAATTCTGTTCATCTACAAAATTTCTTGGTTTTGGCAATCCAAAGTTTTCTGCCTTGAGCCCTATCTGAATTAAGCAGTCAAAGTGGGAGTAAGAATCTCTTATTTGATCATTAACATAGATCAGCTCTGATGGACGCCTTTCAGGCTCACAGTTCTCCCTCCAGCCTTGGCCCAGTACTACCTGACAGATTACCCCTTGTTAATCACTCCAATCTGCAGCAGGACATTCATCTTTCTGGTTATTCCTGACACTCCTGTGTGCATCAGGCCCCAGTGAACTTTTCCATTGCAATAAAACTATAACATGAGACAGGTACATCATTTGGTATTGATTGTACAGTTCCTTGTGTGTGGCTGGTTTAGAACAACCTGCCACATGACTGATGTGATCCTATCCTATAGCATTATAGAGTCAAAGAATCATAGAATGGCCTGGGTTGGAAAGGACCATAATGCTCATCTAGTTTCAACTCCCCTGCTACGCACCGGGTTGCCAGCCACCAGACCAGGCTGCTCAAAGCCACATCTAGCCTGGCCTTAAATGCCTCCAGAGATGGGGTATCCACAACCTCCTTGGGCAACTGGTTCAGTCTACAATCATTTGCAAAGCTGTTCAGGTTGCAATGCTTTAGATAAAAAAAAAAAGAAAAAAAAAGTCTGAAGATCCACAGAAAAATTTTAAATTAACACGGCAAACTCACACTACTAAAGACAAGCTGAAGAAAATGGGGAAATGTATCCTAAAACAAACCGTGATTCTTTGTCAGAGTCAATACTCCATATGAAACAGGTGAAAAAAATTAAAAAAATCCCTTCCTTTAGCCTCAAAGGATACAACAAATGGAAACAACTCCATAGGATGTTCCACAGAATTTTTTCCGTACTGAACCATACATTGCAGCAGCAAGGCTCTCCCCTACTCATGCAGGATCAGTAACTTTGTACAAATTAAATCCATATAAACCAAATCTTAAAATTAGACATTCCGATGTTGCCTGGTTCACTGAGGTTTGGAAATTTCATATATCCAGCCACATGACATGTTCTGACAGAAATACCATTACTATATCTTAATATTTGGGATTTTAAAATGGAATTCCTTATCATTTAACCTGTAATTCCAATTCACTCTGCAGTGTAAACCCTTAATGATACAGAAATGAGAAGTCCTACAAAGCTGAAGGCAGACCTGAAGTACACTGTGACCAACCATGCTAAACAGAATGCATCAGCCGAAGGGCACTTGAAGCAAATTATTCTTATTATCTGTTGGTTCAGAATTTCCTGCATGAGGTTATAAATAAAGTGAAAGAGAACAAACTCTAATGGCCAGTCTTCCTCAGTGGAAGATGGTTTAATTTATCATTTTACTCCCAAATATCTAAATAACTCTCAGTCTCTAATAACACTCCAACCCATGCAGCTTTCCAAGAACAGTCACAAAAACCCAGATTTTTAACACTCGTCTCCAGCTGATCTCCAAGGTTCTATACCCCTGGCTTTATCCAAAGAATGTGCAGTGTTGAAGGAATCCTAGTTTAAATGGTTTTCTTTGCAACTTCACACAGAGAAGTTGTGAACGCAAAAAAGGGAAAATAATAATCCATCTGGATTTGTTGGCTTCAGTTTTAGTTTTGCATGAGTGCTAATATATGAAAGTTTAGAAGAAAATAAAAGCACTAGATCAAATACACTAAGGGGAAATTTGATCTAGGATGTTGCAGAAAATGCTCAGCAGGCGGTAGAAATGAAACTTTAGGACAGCCTACCCGTTTAAGACCTGTATTACGTTCCTGTTTGACAAAACACCTCAGCACAGGCATAAAGTTAAGACCATGCCTAAAATCAACTGAAATCCACTAAATATTTTTTAAGCTGTCAATCACCAGTGAAGCTAAAGGCTTGGAGTTCAAATATCATAGTTCTCACCTGCAGACAGCAGGACTCCTGTAAGAGAGAACAATTTTCTGTAGCATACCTCACTATTTGAGGAAAACAGTTATTACAGTTTTCAAACCCTGAAGTTAGGTATTTAAATCCCAAGGTAGGTACATGAATAATCAAGCTGCATGATTTTCAGACATGCTGGGTTCCCACTGATTTTAATGAGAGCAGTAGATGTTCAGATCCTCTTGATAGAAAGATTGTTTGGATACCCAGGTATGAATGAAGATGCTTGACTTTCAGATGGAAACTGCCTTAAGATCTTAAGAGAGAACTGGATTTTTTTTTTTCTTTTATTGAATGCTGTACATCACTGATTAGGGTCTCTGGCTCTGAGGGATTATTGATCAGCACAGCACACAGAAGAGGCAGTGCTTTTGTTTACAACGCGACGGTACCACACGTAGAAATAGACTGCTGTCTAACTACTAATGCTGAAGGTCAAAAATGTAAAATTTCAAGTGATGTTCTTAATTACTAGCTCCATGAATGCCTGGATTTCCTAATAACAAAAGGAAGCTATGGTATCATACAGAAAGATCATATCTTCAGGCTCCTAGACATGGCAGGGACAAGACACGTGTCACTGTTTTGATTTTCATTGAGTCTTCTAACACATCTTGACCAAAGTTCATTTGCATGGCTTCTCCATTACAAAATGGTGAAAGCCTGAAATCTGTGAATAAGATTTCCCTTATATTCCCTTATATTCCCTTATATTCCCTTATATTCCCTTATATTCCCTTATATTCCCTTATATTCCCTTATATTCCCTTATATTCCCTTATATTCCCTTATATTCCCTTATATTCCCTTATATTCCCTTATATTCCCTTATATTCCCTTATATTCCCTTATATTCCCTTATATTCCCTTATATTCCCTTATATTCCCTTATATTCCCTTATATTCCCTTATATTCCCTTATATTCCCTTATATTCCCTTATATTCCCTTATATTCCCTTATATTCCCTTATATTCCCTTATATTCCCTTATATTCCCTTATATTCCCTTATATTCCCTTATATTCCCTTATATCCTTATCAGGATAAGCTGCTACAGACTGGTCTTTCACAGAGGCATTGCCACCTGACCTTTTGAGTCTATCTGATGTACTAGGGCCAAGCGATGTACAACTTGCATGAATCCTGTTTCTGTCAGCTCCTTGGAGTTTAACAGGAACAAGACTCTGGTTATTAAGTACTAATCCATACAGCATCGATCACTATCTCCAAACCCTTGTTTTGTCAATATATTCAGTGGTGAAAAGCAAAATGCTGCACAGCACCTCTGAACAGATCCGTTCACAGTGTCTGAGATATAGCTGAGAGGGAAGTAGCTGCTCATTGGCTCTCACACTATTAAAGTGATGTGTGACAAAGTTTGTCATCCCTGTAAAACATTAAACCATTTCTAATATGAGCTACCAACTAAGAACTGACAGATGAATTTTTGCAATTACCAGCCTATCGAAACTACAGTTTGCTGGTAAGAAGGCAATTTCATCTCCTTTTCTACGTTTATTGTCACAGACCATTCCCAAGTAAGGATAAGGAAACTGTCTGATAAAAGCAACTGAAAAAAAAAAAAAACAGGGAAAAAATGTCCACAGGATTTTCAGATATTGCTTCCAGACTTGTTACTTCACAGGATTATCACAATTCTCAATGCTGTACTGCATTCATTCAGTGTAAGCAACTTGATGGGTATGATCGTACCCACAAATCAGAAGGCAAGGAAACAATTCATATTCCTGGCACAGTTTAGATACCTGGTCATTACATTCAGGAAATGCAAATCACTCGTAAGGACAACTTTTTCAAGAAGCTGTTTATTTATCCATTAAACAGATATTTTTGTCACACTAGGCCAAGAGAAGTCACATAAAAAGCTTTGCCACATCACTTGATGCCATTTTATATTTAAGAAATTTATCTCACATCATATTATATCATGATGCATTATTAAGTGTCATTCCAGGATATGAAATAATCCATCAGAAAAACCCTTTGGGATCAAAGGGAATTGAATAACTGACATTTCTGCATGAACAGAAGTGTAGGGGGAAGTAAAGAAGTTGACATTTGAGAAACAAACTGTTCAAAGAAGCTTATTTCTTTTTTCCTTCCCCCCCCCCCCCCATAACATTCCTAATTGTGTTGTATTTAGGTCTCAAATTTAAGGCTCTTCTTCCACTCAGCATCTGGATTGCCCACCAGTTACACTATAAGGCCTTGAGAACTGTAAAACAGACAGTTTCTGCTAAGAATCTGATCATTTTAGTCAGATCTTTTCGCCTTGAGCTTGCATTCATTATATCCAAGTACGAAAGCAAGCAACAGAAGGGATTAAGGAATCTATCCAGATCACCCCCTCACTTCCCAACCCTTTTCCTTTTCCCTCTGTACTAGGCCAGTCTGCTTTCCCATATATGCTTGTGTGCATTTAAACAAAACGCAGACTGATGCAGTGTGTTGAGGTAACAAGGTCCTCGTGGGAAAAAAAGACAAATATTAAAACTGCTATTTATCTCAAACAATACAAACCTAATCTGATGAGTACAAGCAATAACTGGCAAAATTACTTTTGTGAGCCAATATATCAAAACCACCACTGGTATTCAGCATAGGCTTGGTAACTTCAGTTCAGAAACAGCCTGACACACAGAATGGCCATTCCCGCCCTGCAACAAAATAAATTATGAATATCAAGTGGCCAGATTCAGCAACCAAAGTTATGGAAAAAAGAATGTTAAAATATGTTTCATAACTGCTTAAATTATTTCTTTAGCCATGTATGCCTTCTTTTGGTCATGTTTCAAGTATTTTGCAAGTTCCAGATAAATTATCCGCATCAAAGAGGCAGCTCCCAAGCAGAAAAATAAGCCAAAGGAGTACCTGTACCCTTGGAAAAAGAAAACCTTTCCCCACTACATCATACGAAAGCAAAGCACACACAAAAAAAAATTGAGTGGTATATTTAAAACGTCACTAATACTGAACTACTAAAGAGCATTTTTCTAGAATGTCTCATGTCTCACATCTCAGAAAGCAACTTGTTTGATGGCAAAAAACTCATTTTAATAGGTGGTGTTTAATTCATTACTGTGATCGCAATGGCATGACCTCTGTTGCACAGACAGGAAAGGGATATTTTTTTAAACCAACTAACCTTAATTACTTTCAATTTACAAAACACATAAGATAGCAGTTGGATTTTTAAAACTGACAAAATTAACAGCTTTCCTTTAATTATCATCAATTAAGTAGCCAGCTAAGGAAGTATGTTTAGAAACATCACAATGAATTAGGCTTATAAATCCCCTTAATGTTTAACGATGTCCTTTCCTAATTCATGTGGGAGCTACTGAAAAATATCACTTCAGATGCTGCTTTTACTGGGGAGACCACAATGGGAGGTGGCTCAAAATGGAACTGGAATGAGTAAATAAAAGAGCCAAGGAGCAATGTAGTCAGAGAAGAAAATGCAATCTACAATGCAGTTAATGCTTCTCTAGAGAAACAACAGGCCTCCACAAGTACGGTGATAACTGCACAGCATTCATTCACAGTGTTTTGGTCTTGCTGTACAGCTTCTAAACCTGAAATTTTCCTTTGGGGAACAAACAGTACAGTTCAGTTTCTTAATGCAGGCATACTATATGCAGGCTGAGCATTACACCCAGTTTTGCTGATTGCATTTTTCTCTCCACAGTCCATCTGAGGGAAATCAAAGGCTATTTTTCCCACTAGTAAATGGGTAAGCATTAGGTTGGTGAATAATAGCACACATGCAATGGGAGAGTTCATGAATTCTGTTTTGACCAGTACACGTGTACAAATATTTATCAAAAAGTACACATACAGTAATGCAATGCCATCTTCCTAAAGGCACACCTTGACCTACATGAATATCTTAAGCCAAATCCAAGAGTCCTGCCCTGTTGGCCTGAAGAGCAGGTACACATGAGGGATGAGCTGCATCTTACTCACAAGCATCAAGAGGAATTCCTAATAAGGTCTTATTCTCTCTGTTCTCAATTCTATCCCAAATACCTAAAGTTCACTTAAATAGCCAGAGCAGAAGACAGTGATTCCAGTGATTCAAGGAGCCCAAAGCGGCAATCACACTGTGTAACCTATCTGGAAGGCTTACCAGTTCAGTTCAAAGGGCAGAAAGGGGACCTTGATTCTTTGAAGCATAGTTCCCCATGGTGTTTCTTCCCATAAAGAGCAAAACATGTGCCATAAAACTTTATGCTCAGACTTATAGGAATCTGGCTGAGGGCCTGAGAGTGCAAGGAAACTAATTAGTTTAAGCCACCCCCTGGCTCCCCTGTTACCTCCCATCCAAACAGTAGTGAACCTAACAGAAGTTAAGACTTTCATTAAAGTGCAGCCAGACCACAGGGCACCTGTTTTCCCTTATGCAGATTAAAAAAATAAATAAAAGGAAACAAAGAAAAAAAGACACTGAAAGGACAAGAAAAAACGCACTACCCACACTAAACTTCTATAACATACAGGAATTCATCAGAAGTATCTAGGGGCAAAAAAGGAAAAAGCAGATCCCATTTTTACTCAGATATCAGTAACAAGGTATTTTCATATATGTCCGTATGCACTGTTAGAGAAAGGTGCAGTAATGCAGCACTACTTCCCACAGTATTCAGCTACATTACACACACTTAAATAGAAGAGAAAAAAAAAAGGTCAGAGCAGCAGCAACAGACAGCCTAGCCAGAGGCAAAAACCGAGAGACCTTCTGCTCACAGCAATTGGGGCAGACTCAGGAAAGACACTGCGGTCAGGCACTGAAAAAATAATTAATCCCAACAAGAGATGTTACTGCAACACTATGCTGTAAAATACTTTGCTAAGAGGGTTGTGGAACTGATGAAGGCAGGCACAGATCCAACAATCTGCCTGCCCAAACTGTGCTATTAAGTTATGATAATGCTGACATTTCTATTGACTAAGAAAGATGAAGGTAAACAGATTGACTCTGCACCCTCACCTGACTACATGGCTGTACAGCCTAAAAAATTAAATTCTGTTCTCTGTAAGCATAAACAAGGACACTGTTTGACACTACAGAGTCTGTGGCCCAGCAGGTCTTTCAATATGACTGACCCAATATTTAATATTGAGTGTAGGGGGAGGAGTAGATTGACCAAGCATCGTTCCCAACTCTTCTTTCCCAAGTCCATTTTTTACTTTACATTGTGTGAATGAGGTCTCAGGTACAATTCTGTAGCTTCAAAAGTGGAATCAGGGAGCCACACAAATTAACTCCTGTCTCTCTTCCTGAAAAACTTGATTCATTTTCCAGTGGTGAAAATTCTCCTACTCCGAGATCTGCCAGAAGCTGACAGCTAATTACCCACATGCCTTGCAGGATATAAAAGCAGAAAAGAGGCCACGTACTGGGCCATAACTGGGCCTGCCACCGCTGTTCATAGGAACCTGGCTGGATCAAAGCCTGGAGCGTCTCTGTACTAGTCCCAACTTTGCATGGGATCAGCTCAACTCCTAAACCCAAAGCACTTATCTAAACCAACAAAAAATAAATTGAAGAGGCAGTGTTTGAATGCGATCATCACCATCATCAGATACAGTCAAGCCCTGCCCTGGCTAGCTGCTTTTTGGTGACAGCTACTCCAATCAGAAGAGCCAGGAAATGACTACTAACAATTGCAGCTCTAGAAGAAACTATACACTGACAACTGCTTTCAGTTTTTGAAAGGTTTCCGTTTTCCCTACATAGCTGTATCAAATGAAGAAAAGGCACAAGGTCTGGTCTAATATAGGCACCAAGAATATCTCTATGCATGACCATGACCATTATGATCATGACTAAAATGCATCTCACAAGAGATTCAAAACAGAGATAAAGAGGTGCCAGCTATCACCTACATAATGTGCTCAGCCTTCTGCAGAGGTGACAGCTTTGAAGACCATTTTGGACATGGTCCAAAAAGTAGATCCCATTGCTCAATTAGAAAATCCAAGCTTGCCTATGCAAACCCAAATTCTTACATCATATTCATTTTACCCATGACTGGAGTCATAGAAACTCATGTGACTCTTTAATTAGCAAGGGTTATGACAAAAATGTTTGTGGGCTCAAGACATGAGAGCACAAATAACCACATCCTCTCAAATAGCCATTTCAGTTTTTTATATCGTTTAGGAGGAAGGAAGAGCAATTTGCAGTAATACACTTACTGCACTGTGATTTGAATTTGCATAATAAAAGCATTTGCTTTTTAAAGCATGTATTAATCCTCAGAAAAGAGAGAAAGTGAATGTTATAATATAATTCAAGATAGCAAGACAGAGTTCCATTATTTTAATTTACATTTTATTGGGTTTTTGCTTTGGTAAAGAAACACATGTTATAACTAATCACAGTTCTAATTACTGCCTGATTCTATCTTTTATTACTGCTAAAATTTCTATTAAGGGAATGAAAGAAACTAATAGGATCATTAAAAGATCAATAGGAAATATTGCTTACATAGAAGTTGCATTGTATAAACATCAATTCAACAGTTATGATCAAAGGAATTCCTTGGAAACAGAGAATAATGCATTCATTCCACTTATGAAAGAACATGAACTGATTTAAAGGCTATCCACAAGAAGAATTCTTATAATTTCAGTCCTCTGAGAGCAATAGCAAAACTAAAAACACAACAAAAAATGATTATCTTTCCATCTCCATGCTTCTTTCTATAGAGTCTGGATATCTTTAAAATGCATCATTAAGATCTAGGATGCACATGACATTCCTGAATATAAGCAATATAGGAATGTGACTTGCTTTTAATTCTAGCCTCATGGCCAAGGATCTCCTTCTCAAAATGTTACTCAGCTAGATCGCACTGGCTCTACAGAATACCTAAACCCTCTTTTTAACTTAGTTTAATTTAAATTTATTTCACTTAAAGTCACTACTTCGCCAGAAGTTATTAATCCAGCATAAATGCAATGCATAAAGATATCATACATCTTGTCTCTTCACATATGAAAACATCCAGCTTGATATATCTTTTTCCTACAGCTGTCCAGAGTGAAAAAGTATGAGTGTACCGATGTAAAGTAAAATGGACCATCAACGGTTTACGGGCTGATTTGGCCCAGTTCCATGACTAGCAGGGCAGAGGGACCTGTGGATCCACACCCCAGAAAGGGATAAGGGAAAAGGGTAGAGAGATGGGCCTAAAACAAAACAGCAGCAACAATCTGAGGAGAAACAAACTAATTTAGTAAATAAGATATCAGAAAGCAAGATAGCACACTATTATACTATCCCAGAGAGGGAGAGGGTTTCTGAGATTGAGAGGGAGTGTCTCTGAGCCAACAGGGAGAATCTCCAATACAGTATAATTAGAATTGGAGCTAATACATCAAATAAAATGAGAGTATCCGAAAGCCAAATCCTGACTCTAATGCTGTGACAAGACAGCACCCGCAACAGATGAGCCAGACAACTGGAAGAAAAAGGGATGTCAGGAGACCTACAAAGGCCTTTCATCTGCTCCCCCTTAGCAAAAATGATAACAGAACAGCAAACAGTCCTCTGAGGAACGTAGTAGCTGTTCTCTCCCAGGACAGGTACCCAGAACTGGAACATTAACTCTTTAACTCCCAGTGCACTACATGATGATATGATGTGGAATACTGATAACCAAAAATCATAAAACCACGACACTGAGTAACTTCTGTAATTATTGGTAGTATTTTAATACCTTACAAAACCTCAAAGTCCACAACAATTTCAAACCTAAATGCAGAATTCAGTGAGAAGCTGACATGGTTAACCACTGGACAGCAGCCCCAGATCAGCACTATCACATCCTGAAATACATAAGGAACAAACAGATATTGCAGTTTTAAAGAAGAGTTTACAAAGATTTACTACCTGACCTAGGACACCAAATAATACAAGGAGTAGCAGTGGGGCACAAATATATGAATAGTGCAGATGCCCAAATGCAAAACCAAAGAATTTATTTCTGTTCACAATCTTACCTAAAAAACCCCCTCTCTCCTTCTCTTTTCTGGATCTCCAGTGAGCTTTATGTTCTTATTCTTCCAAAGTATGTGGAAAAGCAACTCTGTCACAGATGGAAAAGAAATAAATTAAATACAATAAAAAAATCATTGCTTAAAATGTTTCAGCTCATGAAAATCAAGCACTCCCTTGGACATTTGCTATGATTGCTCCTACTTCTTCCTGTTGGTCAAAGTGTCAGCTCCTTGCTGCCCTTCCACACCTTGTTTCAGTAAGAAAAACATTGTAAGAAGGAGGTATTTGGGAACTCTGGCACCACGCAAGCTAGTCAGATTCAGCATAATCAACCTGCCCAGGACTGAAGACTTCACAGCACTGTGTGTAAAATACATTTCTTAACATTTCTGCATGTTAAGAAAAATTTTGTAGCTGTCTACCTAGGAACCTTTTACCACATCTTGCAGTTAACTCAGAAATCAGTGGACAGTTGGCTTGGTTGCAAGTAGCCAGCAGAGAGATACCCTACGTCCATAAAGAGCTAGCTCAGTTCTGAACAAGGTTTTCAAGGAGGGCAGAGTATCATATGAATGTAGCACTATTTCCATGTAGGTGAACTTAAATCAAAAGATACTGATAGAGATGTTGTAGGTTTATGTAGAGACCATTTGTAAGTGTCTTCCTGTAACAAAATAGCTGGATTCCTCCGGAAGATATTACATCTGCAGTGGCACTTGTATTTATGAGCATTCTTATGAGCTAGAAGATTGTAAGAATGACAAGAAGAAATCTCAGTGGCCCTATGGGAGCCAAACAGGAGGCAGTAGGGTATGAGTTGAATTTAAGAATCCCTGATTCTAAGCAGTGTTGCGCAGGCAATGCTGAAGTGCACACCCCAGAGCATCCATTGATGCCTTTTATTCAGCCTTTCTCACTATTTATTGTTTCCCAGCCTCCATTAGCCCAGGTAATGGAAACTTGTGTACACAGCCCATACGAAACAAAAAGCAGCAACAACAAAAAACACAAAACTGCTCAATGCACATATTAGTCATCTGAGGAAGTACAAATCTTAACAGTGAAATGGACTGAGACTGCAGTAGCACTAACAGCAACAGAAATAGGAGCGTTTTTGTTTCTGTTACTAAGGGTACAAACATCTGCTGTTTTAAAAGACAGACAGGATTACAGGTTACTGTAAGCCTGCACTCATTGTTTACAAAAATACAACCAAATGGCAGTGATATTCAACAACAACAAAAAAAAACCCTTAATTTCAAGTGGGTAAAAACTGATGCAAGGACAGAATGAATCTTCTCTAACAATGTTGTAACTGTGGTTTTTTTCTGCCTCACACAAAGAACTATTAAAACAGGTCTTCCTGCTCAAAGCAAAATCAATACTTTTAAGTCAAAGATGTCTAATATTCTCAAAAATATGGCCTCACAAACAAACAACAATGCATATCTTAGATAAGCAAGTCACACCACGCAGAAGTGTCACACAACTGATAAAACCTAAATCATAACAACCTCAAAAGCAAGCACAATAAAATTCTTAAGACCACACTGGAAGTGAAAGAAGATATTCAGGTCACAAACCTATCTGTCTGAAACCTGAGAATGAGTAAGAAATAGAAAAAACACAAAACACATTTTCTTTTTTTGCTGCTCCTTGAGAAGGTAAAAATATTCCAAGTACAGCATATATGTAGCATTGGTATGTATCTTCTTTGAAATTTGCCCACATAACACCATAATGATTTAGATGCTTTTATCTACAATGATAGTATCTTCTTAAATATATAAGAAATAAAAAATTGTGACCATTTGAGGAATTTCAGGTAAATTTCTAATTGAATTTCAAAGATTGTTTCTTTCCTGAACAATTGCCATTTCATGAATAAATGATTCTACAGACAATTTGGAAAGAAATATTAAAAATTATACTTAACAGTAAATTATGCATTGCAGAGGTCAAAAGGATAGGTTTTGCAAAGCTCTGGCTGGAATCATCCTTAATATTGTTTTACACCATTCCTCATATCATACTGCAGATTATCAAGAAGACTAACATGCTGGTTTCTTTTAACTAACTCTGTACATCAACAATTAACCTAAAGCCATTATGAAGTTAATCAGAAAACTGATTAGTTTGAAAACAAAGACAAGAAAACTTTGACAGTGACAGTGCATCTCTTTTCAACAATCATGACTGAAAAAGGAAAAAAAAGTTCCCATTAAAAATTACACAATTTTCTTAACCTGTGTTCTGAAGAGACATACAGCTAAAAGTATATGCTGAAGGTAATACAGTGAGACATGTTTTTATGGCTACTTCACAAGACTTTTCATCAAAAGAAAATGTTACAAATACAACCCATTCTTGGCAATAAGGCCTTACCAGGTGTGAATGCAATTCAGAACAGACTACCCAAAACCAGTTGTCTCTGGCATTTATGCTTACTATTCCCACACAAAAACTGATCATCTGACACTGCCCCCTGTTGATATGAACAGCACAAATTATTGGCTTCTGTAGGTAACTCTGAGACATCTGTTTTCTTCTTTGTAGCTGTATCTTTTTCTTTTCAGGATTCAGTTGCCTGGAACTAAGCCATGATCTGGTACCAATCAAACCAGTGGAGTAATTTACTCCAGTAATAATTATAAAGGTTTTTCGTATGAGGGAAAACATGAAGGGGGTTGGTTCAATATCATGCTGCACTTCAGGCAGCATCCTACTCTACTGTTACAGTGATCTTCATCTGCTAACATTTTATCATTGTCTAAGTTGTACTTCCGTAAATCACTAGTTTTCTAGTAACAGAGTATACATACATGTCAAATGGATGCTTAAAATAATGACAAAGTATTCCCAATACTTGTACATCTTGGCATTTGCAGGATCACCTTGCCAGTCTCTTAATTACAAATTCCATACTACAGTACTATTTATGACCAGAAGCTAAAGAATTCTTGACCATCTTCTTATAACTTTTCTGCTTTTGACTGTTGCCTCCGCTCTTGTTTTCTGTTTCATATTGGATTATTAAGGGATTTCCCAAGGTACTGACTTTCATGCACTGACCATCAGTTTGCCACATTTCCTGATCCTCTCATGAACCTTGTCCAGTAACAAAAATCCTAATCAATCCTAATGTAAGCCACAAGAACTTTCATTTTGGTGGAATGCATGCAAGCCAGTAATTTCAAGGTCTTCTGTGTGCTTTCTTTTGTTTGCTTGTTTGTCTTAAGCGAATTACAGAAAATACTTTTAAAAATATGTATGTTTCATAATAGTAAATAATGTATTTTAACTAAATAAATTTTATATGCAGAGCATGAGTGTTTTACATGGTTTCAATGATCCATGCTGTAACAGCTTAAACTAAGACAATCACATGGGCTTAATAAAGTCAGTGGTAATAAAAAAAGAAAAGCTTTACTTTAAGAGGAAAATATTTATATTAGAAGCAATAATTATATCGTATTTTTCATCCCCAGAAGTGCTTTTTAAGTGTCATCTGGTGGTTTGCTAGAAAGACTGAGAGCCAGAATTGAATTTCTTCTCCCCACTGCCACCGACTCGCTGTGTGGCCTTGGACCAAGCACTTCTTGTCGGATTTTCAGCAATGCCAGGCACCCATCCCAGTACTGCTGAAAAAAAAAATAATAAAAAAAAAGACCATCAGTTTCCTTGGGCCTCATTTTCTCCATCTGTTAAATGAGTTTAGTTACTCCATTTTGCAGGGCTGTCAAGAGCATTAATCAGTATTTGTAGGATGTCTGGAGATTCTCAGATAAGAGAGTGCTACAGCAATCTATTTATTGCACTCTCCTTCCATGCCAAAGAACAGGAGTCACTCCCTGAGGTGGGGGTAGAGCTGCCCTTAAAGTGTAAAAAAAAAAAATAGGAAGTGGGATAAAAGTGAAGGAACTGTGTTCTTCAGTTCTTACTAGCAATGAGTATGCCCTACCAGCCATATTGCAATAGCTCCTAAGAGCCACTGTCCAGCATGGACTCTTTCAAGAACCTCTGCTCCACGGGTACATCAGAATAGGAAGAGGACTACATAAGTCCTCTAAACACAAACTAATTAAAACACTAATTGCACACAGGGGCTGCTGGAATGCACTGGATCAATTTTCACTGCCATCAGTGTAGCAGAGCCAAAGAACTTCAAAGGTTTTATACCACATTTCACAAGACATACAAGAATTAGGTACCAAAACAACTTCTAAATATTCTATTCTCCCAGGAAAATTTGGTATTCAGTTACAGTCAGCTAAGCCAAATCCTTACTCTGTATGGAAACATAATTGTTAGAATCTGTCTTCTCCCACTCCTCCTTCAGGCACATAAAGGCTTCCGATTTGTTTAAGGCAGTTAAAACTACTTTCAATCACTAACTTCTCCAAGTTTCAATGGTATCATGGCATGCATTAAGAGGAGAGTAGCCAGCAGATTGAGGAAGGTGATCTTCCCCCTCTATTCTGCCCTGGTGAGGTCACATGTAGAATACTGTGTCCAGTTCCGGGGCTCCCCAGCTCAAAAAAGACAGGGATCTCCTGGAAAGAGTCCAGCAGAGGACCACAGCAATGATAAAGGGCCTTAAGCATCTCCCCTATAAGGAAAGGCTGAGTAACATGGGTCTATTCCACTAGAGGAAAAGACGACTTGGGGGGAATCTGATTCATGTTTGTAAACACTAAAGAAAGGTGGGGGGCAAATGGATAAGGCCAGGCTCTTCTCAGTACTACGTAGTGACAGGACAAGGAGCAATGGCCTAAAACTTGAACATGAGACATTCCACACAAACATGCAGAAGCATAAGCTTCTTTACAGTAAGGGTGACAGAGCACTGGAACTGGCTGCCCAGAGAAGTTGTGCAGGCTCCTTTAAAATGTAGTATCTCTTCAAGACAGAGCATATACTTTAATGTATATTCAAACATATATTTTCTGTGAACAGGTTCAATCTTTGAGAGGTGCCACATACTATCACTTCCAATAGCTATCAATAAATGGTCATTCACAAAGGATCATTTTGACAGGATCACCTTAGAATACCCTTACAGTTGCTTTCAAGATAAGCTACAACTCAGTGTATGCAATCTGGCTGACTAGTGGAGTGTAGATTTAGAGAGATTAATTTCTCTTCCATAACTCAGCTTTCTTGGAAACCTTGCCTAAAGAATAAAGATTAGCTGTGATGTCAGTATTCTTTAAAATATATTTTCACTGACAAACACTTTGATGATGCAGTCTGAAATCCAAGAGAAAAACATTACTGGCACACTTGAAATCTCAAAGTGATCTTACCACCTCAACAACGATAACAAACAATGTAAATGATAACATCCGCTTCAAGGCATTTTCTGCTTCCATTGGATGATTATTAATCCTTTAACAGTGCTCAAAGCACGATGGAAAAATTTGGTCAACACTTCTTCACCTGAGTGTTGTATACTTTCCAGAGTAGTACATCAATTCAGCATGTGATTGTTGGGTTGCAGGTTTTTTTCTGTTTTATTGTTGTTTTCAATAAGTTCATCTACCAGCTCACTCCTCTCTCTGTTTATTGAATTTTGCAGTTCTGAGAATACAACCTCAAACTGCACCTCCTGGTGCAGAATGAGACCAACTTGTTTGACGATAGTAGGAAGACTGTGACTTCTCGCCCATAATGCGGAAGTTACTCTTTCATAAAATCAAACTCAATTTGTTCCTTCCTGCTCTAAGGATACAGGAGAAGGGCTGGCTTCTTTTTGCACTCCAGTGTTACCCCACTGGCTGCAGTGGAATTACACACAATTGATACTGGCTAAAGAAAGAAAAGAATAAAGCCTCCCTCCTGATCACAAAGATGTTGAAACGTTGTACTTCCTCGTAGCCCTTTAAGACACAATTCAGTTAGCATGTTAACATCAGAAAAGTGATATTGAAACTTATTTTTTTGAACAACTCAATGCCCAGCTGGGGGGGTGCAAAGCTACAATCAATATAGTAACCATACAACAGATGAGTTTCAAGCACTGCCCATTAGGCTTTATGGATTGCTTTAAAGTGAGCTTTAAAAAAATAACATGGAAAGCAATTAAAAGACCCAAACTACCATTTTAGCTTTGACAATCCGTTATATGATCCTCATTTTGGAGAACTAGGGGAGAATAAAAACCTAGCCTTTTAGACCTTGGAAACAGGTGAGTGCATTAGACAGCTGGGCCCATGAATGTCACACTGTCCCTCCATTTTTGCTAATGGCTGTGCTCATTCTCAAATACCAGCAGGGAACTGAATTTATCTCAAAAGGGAACAAACTCAGGCTTTTACTGAAACTGATAAACAGAGCAGAGACAGACAGACACCGACAGGCAGTTACTCAACGCAGTTTTTTTACACCCTGCTTTACAGCTGTGACTTTCAAAATGAAAGTCTCAATGAAAAACAACTATATATATTTATATGCATACATATTTACATATATATAAATAATATATAAATAAATGTATATATATAAAGATCTAAGTTACTTATTTAGGAAGAAAAGAATCCTCAGATGATGTGTCTTCAGAGGATTTTTCAAAACTCACTCAGTGATCCTCTTCCCCTTTTGGAAGTGCCCCCAGACTTGTACCATCCGGAGATAAACAAAATCCCTGATTTGGGTCGGTTTGCTGAACTGCACATATATGAAAGTACACGTGGTGCAACAAACAGAATGATCAACGCAATGGGATGGTGACACGGAAGGTGTAACAACAAAGTGACTAGTACCATGGAAAAGTACTCACCCATCTCTGAAGATCCAGGCTTACAAGGAAAACTCCACAAGGAAAGGACCTCCGAGCAGAGATCCTCACCCAGGGGCAGCCAGCCCTTAAATGAGGCCTAAGAGAGGTGCAGCCAGGCTCCACCCCTCTGGTCACACACCTGAATTGCCTTCACCTGTGCTCCCAGGGCTCACCAGGTCTTTTCCCCAGGTGCTCAATCAGTGGTTCAGTCTGTGACTCAACATTTACCATACATATGGATAAAACACTAGTGTATTACACCTTTCAATTCATCATTGATACATATAATGAAGCTCAAGTGTACTCTTGCACAGTTTTAGATAATAAAAAGGCCTTTTAATTTTTGAAGCCATAATATATTTACAGGAAGTAACTGGTGAAGTTAAAATATGAAGAAATCACTTTGGAAAAAAACCTCACTCAGTATTTGCCAAACTGAACTAACACCAGGGCTGTGTATGTGATTTCAGTACCATACTAAGGCTGATACCTGCTTTGAGAGTTTGATTCTGTATGCTGTAACGTACACATATGATAGTGTTTAAGAACAGTTGCATTCCTCTTGCATGCCTGTAAGAATGCAAGCTTTACCCTTTGTTTAATTTCATTTGAGAAGAGAAAGGTCTGCAAGTAACAGCTCTACATTTTTCCTCTTTAATCTGTTACCCTGACACACACACCATACACACCAGCCCACACACACAGCCCTGAAAACGCTAATTACAACAGAGCTCTGGTAATGGTGGCTACGGTTTGGTTTCTTCATGTTTTAATGTATGCTAAGAAAGTTAAATAGGAGTTCCTGCTAATCAAGTAAGGACTGAGTGAGATGCCTCAGGTAGTACTGCTTGTTTGTTATACTAGAAATGACTGGACTCTTGGAATAAAATTCATCCAATACAGTCACCAGAGGAGGAGAACCTTGCTGGATGAGAGTCTAATGTAATACTGAATGCTATTCCTTGTCCAACTCCTACCACTCAACCTCCCTCACCCAAATGCCTGCTGTACATATATCACTTTCTCTGCAAGAAGGTTAATTCCCTCATAAGCTGCCTATTCTATCAGCTGCCTGCTTAGGGGACTTGGAGATCACACTCTTGCCATTTAGGTTTACTTTTCATTCTCCATTAGCAGTGCAATTTTAAAAAAGCACTCCTATACCTTGCTGATGCAATAAGAGCTATCTGTCTTTGTTCCCAGTAACACTGTGCTGCAGTCAAAGCTATTCAGACCTCTTTTTTCTGCAAGATGTACATACCACATTCAGGGTTTAAGAACACATGGCACAAACAAAAGATATTTCATGACCATCCCAAACAGTCACAGTACCTCTGTTGCAGCATAATCAGTTTGGAATCATAACTGACTGCCATCATAATGAACAGATTACTTGGGTTCATACCGCTACATACAATCGCCCTATACTCTCACAAGCTCTCTACATAAGGGGTATAAAAACGGAGCAGTATTATCTATACAAAATGCATAACCACTCCTATGTCACTGTGTATTCACGCACAGAGAGATGAAATGAATTCACCAATGATACGAGGAGATGCAGGTTTCCTCACTTAAGACAGAGGATTAGGAACCATGTGAAGGGTTATACAGGTAAGTAAACCAAAAACCACATAGTTCATTTTAACTTACTCCTCCTGTCACTGAAAAAACCTGGATCTATTTCAAGACAATTTGGCCTGGACCCTATTGCAATCGGTCTTAGCATTTTTAAAGAAAGAATTGAGTTATCTACAAAAGCAGAAAGAGAAAAAAATCCCATCATGGAAAGCTGTGCTGTGAATCTAGTGTCAGTAAACGGCATACAGCTGCAGAGTAAGACTGCCACACATTGCTTCAAATCAGCCACCAGTGCATATACTAAATGCATACTGATTTAAGGCCTGATCCTTAAAAATACTATACAAATTCAGAGGCCACATTCCAATCTACAGATGATATATAAAACACCTGTATGAATTTTAAGAGGCAGAACCAAATAAGAATTTGAAGTACATGGTTAAAAGAATAGACAGTAATAATATAAAGCTCGAGCCTGTTCTAAATTCAGTGATGATCCTCTGATTTTGATGACCTTTGCAATGAGCCTTAACACTACAAGTTATTAAAACATAGAACTTAATCAAGTAATTCTGCTTCCTTGCTGATTCAATCAGCTTTATCTTCTCCACTTCAAGATACTGACGAACCAAGTGACAGAATTATCATTACATTGCTATTAAAAGGAAATATAAGCCTTTTTCTTTTTTCCACTAAAAATGCAAGGATGTAAATATGTAATTTCCACTGCCACTTCTATTGATTGATCTAATTTTCTCCCTTACTTTCCAGTGCGTGGGTCAGGCAAATTGATATTCTATGCTTTCTTCTGTGAAAAGGACCTCACAGAGAAGCACTTATTGACACAGTCACTGTGAACAGTGTCACCAATGATTCACCAGAAAACTAAAAGAATTTTTATCAGGTTTAGTTACTTCATGATTTATCTGGATATTGCTAGACTTGTACTGAAAAAGGTTTTCCATGTAACTATCACAGTGAAAAAAAATCACCTCCTAATTTGTATGTTATTTTTCTTTCCAAGACTGCCACAATATAATGCATACATACATATTTCATCTATAAATCTGCTGAAAGAGATTCCCAGCTCTTCTAACAGTGAGAACAATACATTTGATTTCAGTCTATAATACAGCCAGAAATTACTTGAGGCTTAAAGTAAGACAATAAAAAATCTTTCAGTCTTCAATACTTTCAACACATTTATTCCTTCCACTCTTCCTTTAGTCAGTCTTAGGGCACAGACATTATGTATCTACTACATCAGAACTGTCGTGACAGTTGAAATGAAGAGATGTTAATAAAAGTAATGTAATAAAGTAACAATACAAGTTGTTGACTCACAATTATGACTCATTTAATAAATAATAATTTCAATTTGTATCTATCAGGAAGTACAGAGCACAATACAATTGCAGGTAAACTACATTTCAGCTATATCCATTTAGTTTAATCCTGTACCATGGAAAGCCAGATTTACTGTAGTCAGGTTGCTCAGTTTCAGTATATTTGCAGCATATCTTCCCGTATCAGATCTGACATCTCCTTTCACGGCTTGGAGTTTTCCCTCCATGTTTATCCTGCAGCATGGTGGCATCTGGGCTTCTACATTGTTTGCTTTTTGACAATCTTATACTGCTCTGCTCTGCTCCTGGACAGAAAAACACCAGGCTTGTTACGGCTTAATACAGCTGCATCACAAAGCCGTGATCAGCCTCAAGTGTCCGAGAGACCATTTTTAATGCCTGTGTTCCTGTTCTGCAATTAAAAGTCTTGGTACTCATATTTCGAACAGTAGCAACTCTTACGCTACTAAATCTACTTTAAGATTGTCCCAACCTGTTTGAAAAGCACAAGCCCAGAGCTGGCCCGAGAAGGAGAGCCCCAGCGGCCCCTTCTCTGGAGGTGGAGCTGAAGGAAGCTGCCCCAGAGGCAGCAGCACAGCTCAGCCCGAGCGGGCCACTGCAGCCGGGCAGCAGCAGCAGGGCTGTCTGCAGCAGCTCCAGAGGAGGACACTCAGCGGCACCTGTGGCTGCCCCGCTCCCAAAGCACCATACCAAAGCTCCTCTCCGGGCTGGCAGTGGCTGTATTTCAGCTCTCCAAAGGAAATAGAAACAGCAACTCTACCACCAATTCCAGGATTCCCCATAATTTATTGATGTATGTATTGAGTACCTCGGCCTTCCCCGTGTCTGTTGTGGCCAGTTCTCCTTTCTCATTCTTCAGAGCTGGTAAGCTCTCTTTGCCCTGTCTCTTCTAACCACTGCATTTATAGAATTCCTTCTTGTTATTTTTCACATCCCTCAATGCCGAGTGCAGTTCTGTCTGTGACTTTGCTTTCCCGATCCCACCTCTGCATGTCCAGGCAGCATTACTGTATTCTTCTGGACTGACATGTCCTTGTTTCCACTGCCTGTGCATGTCCTTCTTGCCCCTCACTCTGAGCAGCAGGCCCTTGCCAAGCCAGGCCAGGAGGCTGCCTCCTCTACTTGTTTTCCTGTACTGGAGGACAGAGGGCTCTTGCACTCTCACAAAGGAGTGCTTAAAGAGTTGCCGGCTTTGCTCCAGCCCGTTGTCTCCAAGGACAGCTTCCCAGAGGATCTCACCCAGTAATGCCTTAAAAAGCCATAAGTTTGCTCTCCTGAAGTTCAGGGTCCCGACTTTGCTTTTTGCTGGGCCTGTCGCCCTCAAGATCTCCAACTGCACCAGCGCATGGTCTCTGTAGCCCGGGATAGCTCCAATCTTCACCTCTTTAGTGAGCTCCTCTGCACTGGTGAGCACCACATCCAGAAACACATCTCCTCTGGTCCTTTAGTCTAACACCTGCATCAGGAAGTTATCCCTAACGCACTCGGGAGTCGCTGGGATTGCGTGCAGCTTGCCTGAGTTGAGTATCCGTGGCTGACAGCTGTTACCCTGCCAGAAAGCAGTCCAGGAAAGTCAACAGTCTTGTCGGTGAATAGCAAGCTCTTAACTTCAGTAAGATTCTAAATAGGTTCCCAGCAATGGAGAAAAAGCCAGGGAAAGATATTTAGACTGTAAGCCAGCCTCCCTCTTTCAAAACCCAAAAGGAGAAGAATGAGTAAACAGACACCCAGAATGTTATCAAATCTGGCCAGTTGTTTATTTTTTAATTTCTGCCTGATGGAAAGGGAGCTTGGTGTGCTGATGGACCGTCGGCTGAATATAAAGGCAGCAGTGTGCCCAGGTGGCCAAGAAGGCCAACGGCATCCTGGCTTGTACCGGGAATGCGGTGGTGAGCAGGACTAGGGAAGTGATCCTGCGCCTGTACTCGGCACTGGTGTGTGAGGAGCAGTCCCAGCTCTGTCCCCGTAGGAGAGATGCTCCTGTCCTCCCAAGAGCTTGGCTGCTGTTCATCGGGCTCTTTCCAGTGTGCCCAGGTCTCTGTTGTACTGGGGAGCCCAGACCTGGATGCTGGGTCTCACCGGGGTTGAGCGGAGCGGAAGGGAGCGATGACCTCGAGCTGCTTCTAACGCCGCTCCTGACGCAGTCCAGGGAAGTGATGCAGTTCTGCTGCGTCTTATGTCCAGCACTTTCCCTTTATTTCCAGCGTGGAAAGTGGCAAGGCAAACACTGCAACTAGTTCAGCCTCATGAGCGGGAGCTGTGCTCCTTCAGCAGCTGAAGCCTGCATTTTAAAAAACCAAAATAAACGAATTTCAGCTTCTAGGCCTTACAGTGCTCTCTTAGGAGATCACTTAAGATGTAGCAAAGCTGATATCAAGCTCCTCCGAATTGCAGAGCAGAGTCCCCTGAGGGCCAGGTCAAGTCTAAAGTTCAGCGCAAGCATGTCAGTGCAGAAATGCTGCCCTGCAGTGGGATGAGGTCACCTTCATTGCCCCCACCTGCTTGAAAAGTGCAAGCACAGAGCTGGCATGAGAAGGAGAGCCCCAGAGGCCCCTTCCCTGGAGGTGGAGCTGAAAGAACATTGCCCCAGAAGAAGACCCCAGCTCAGCCCAAGTGGGCAGCTGTATCTGGGCAGGAAACTGACCCTCTGCAGCTCCAGAGGAGGACATGCAGGCAGCAGCACCCGTGGCATCCCTGATCCTAAAGCACTGTGCCAGTGCCCCTCTCCAGGTCCGTGATGGGTGTATTTAATCTCTCAAAAGAAAATAGAGGGGATTGTTCTACCACCAATTTCAGGATTTCCCATAATTTACTGATACTTCCAAGCTTCCTCTCCCATACCTTCTCTTTCACGGGACGACAAGTCAGACCCAGCTCTATCCTCGTAGGAGAGATGCTCCTGTCCTCCAAAGAGCGTGGCTGCTGTTCATCGGGCTCTTTCCAGTGTGCCCAGGTCTCTGTTGTACTGGGGAGCCCAGACCTGGACGCTGGGTCTTACCGGGGTTGAGCGGAGCGGAAGGGAGCGATGACCTCGAGCTGCTTCTAACGCCGCTCCTGACGCAGTCCAGGGAAGTGATGTCCGTAGAGCCGAGGCAGAAGAGCTGTGCGGTGCCTCAGCCTTCTTCGCCGCCAGCGCTTTCCCATTCCCGTGCTGTCCCCAGGTGAGGTCGGGCCGCCCGCTCAGCCGCGGGGCTCGATGCGGGCCTGCGCGTGGTCCCCGGAGCCCCACTGCCGCTCTTGGACCTCCCTCAGCCAATGGACGTCCTCGGCGGCCTCGGCGGCCTCGGCGGCCGCGGCGTCCCGCTGGAGCTCGATCAGCTCCCGCTGCCGCTCTAGGACCTCCCTCAGCCAATCGGCGGCCTCGGCATCCTCGGCGGCCTCGGCGTCCCGGCGGCGCCCGTTCATCTCCCGCTGCCGCTCTTGGACCTCCCTCAGCCAATCGGCGTCCTCGGCATCCTCGGCGGCCTCGGCGTCCCGGCGGCGCCCGTTCAGCTCCCGCTGCCAGGAGGGGCCGCGGACGAGCCGGCGAGGGCGCCTGGAGGGGCTGCGCTGTGCGCGGCGGGGCGAGACGCTGCGGGAGCGGTGCGGGGATCTTTCCCGCCGCCGTTGGCTCCTCCGGAGCCTTCTCCTCCGCGGCCGGCGGTTGGCGGCGTTCGCTGGGGGCCGTGGCAGGATGCTCACGAGCGCGCCGACGAGCTGGCGGCACAGGGGGCAGTTGCCCCTGTCGGCGGCCCAACGCACAATGCAGATCCTGCAGAAGGTGTGCCTGCAGGGGATAATGCGGGTCCGGTCGACCGGTGGGTCGAGGCAGATGGGGCACATCTCCTCTTCTTGGGCCTCTGCCGGCCGCGCCTGTGCCTCCCGGCTCCCGCTGGCAGCCGCCTCCTGGCTCATGGCCACGGCTGCCCTGGCACGGAGGTGCTCGGAGGACTGAGTCGCTGGAGGCCGCCTCCGGCCCTCGGCACCTCTCGTGTGCTGTGTCCCACCAGTGACGGACACCTCGTGTGTCTCTGGCAGGACGTCTGGCGTTCCTGGAGCAGGATCCTCGGTGACTCGTAATCCGCTCGCAGGACTCTGACGGCTCACGTAGGGCTGGCAAGGTCTCGACGTCTCGTGTTCCAACAGGAAGACGTTGACGCCTCGAAAGTCCCCAGCAGGACTGACTGGGTGGGCTGGGTGCTCACACCAGGTGCTCCTGCCCTATTGTGAGGTCACAGGGTGACTGTGGCTCTCTGGTGACATCACAGGCCTCACAGGGCACGGAGGTAGATGGAGATTTGCTTTCTGGTAGTTGTGGCGTCAATAGTTCGGCTGTTTGCTTGCCAGAGTCCACCCAAAGACTTTCACAGCGGTCGTTGAGTACAAATAGAACAAATGCGGGTAAACTACATTGGAGTTCTATCCATTTAGTTTGACCCTGTCCCACGGAAAGACAGATTTGCTGTAGTCTGGTTGATCAGTTTTAGTAAATTTCACAGAATCACAGAATCGTAGGGGTTGGAAGGGACCTCCAGAGATCATCGAGTCCAACCCCCCTGCCAAAGCAAGTTCCCTACACCAGGTTGCACGGGTAGGCGTCCAGGCGGGTCATGAATATCTCCTGAGAAGGAGACTCCACAGCCCCCCTGGGCAGCCTGTTCCAATGTATCAAGCTCTGTTTTGAGCCTCCAACTACCCACTCAACCCCAGTGGCCCTCAGTTTGTCCCCTTCCCCCTTCATACCCAGTCTAAAGACCTTCCAGTAAGTCCCGCCAGTTCCTCGGCTAGGCTCCTCTTACCCCTGGGAGACAGGCTACTTCCATCTGCAGCCATCATGCCAGGTGCCGAGTAAATTGCCCCGTGGTCAAAAAAACACAAAATTCCTGTGTTTGCACCAACTTCTAAGCCATTTATTTATGAGGTGGGTTTTTTGGATCCTCTCAGTATCCTTCCCTGCCACTGAAGGTATAGAAGAAAAAACCAGCTGCGCACCTGTTCCTTCAACTACCCGCCCCACTCCCCTGAAGTCTTTCTTGATAGTCCTCAGGGACTGAGCACATCTTGCTGTATCAGATCTGACATCTCCTTTCACGGCTTGGAGTTTTCCCTCCATGTTTATCCTGCAGCATGGTGGCATCTGGGCTTCTACATTGTTTGCTTTTTGACAATCTTATACTGCTCTGCTCTGCTCCTGGACAGAAAAACACCAGGCTTGTTACGGCTTAATACAGCTGCATCACAAAGCCGTGATCAGCCTCAAGTGTCCGAGAGACCATTTTTAATGCCTGTGTTCCTGTTCTGCAATTAAAAGTCTTGGTACTCATATTTCGAACAGTAGCAACTCTTACGCTACTAAATCTACTTTAAGATTGTCCCAACCTGTTTGAAAAGCACAAGCCCAGAGCTGGCCCGAGAAGGAGAGCCCCAGCGGCCCCTTCTCTGGAGGTGGAGCTGAAGGAAGCTGCCCCAGAGGCAGCAGCACAGCTCAGCCCGAGCGGGCCGCTGCAGCCGGGCAGCAGCAGCAGGGCTGTCTGCAGCAGCTCCAGAGGAGGACACTCAGCGGCACCTGTGGCTGCCCCGCTCCCAAAGCACCATACCAAAGCTCCTCTCCGGGCTGGCAGTGGCTGTATTTCAGCTCTCCAAAGGAAATAGAAACAGCAACTCTACCACCAATTCCAGGATTCCCCATAATTTATTGATGTATGTATTGAGTACCTCGGCCTTCCCCGTGTCTGTTGTGGCCAGTTCTCCTTTCTCATTCCTCAGAGCTGGTAAGCTCTCTTTGCCCTGTCTCTTCTGACCACTGCATTTATAGAATTCCTTCTTGTTATTTTTCACATCCCTCAATGCCGAGTGCAGTTCTGTCTGTGACTTTGCTTTCCTGATCCCACCTCTGCATGTCCAGGCAGCATTACTGTATTCTTCTGGACTGACATGTCCTTGTTTCCACTGCCTGTGCATGTCCTTCTTGCCCCTCACTCTGAGCAGCAGGCCCTTGCCAAGCCAGGCCAGGAGGCTGCCTCCTCTACTTGTTTTCCTGTACTGGAGGACAGAGGGCTCTTGCACTCTCACAAAGGAGTGCTTAAAGAGTTGCCGGCTTTGCTCCAGCCCGTTGTCTCCAAGGACAGCTTCCCAGAGGATCTCACCCAGTAATGCCTTAAAAAGCCATAAGTTTGCTCTCCTGAAGTTCAGGGTCCCGACTTTGCTTTTTGCTGGGCCTGTCGCCCTCAAGATCTCCAACTGCACCAGCGCATGGTCTCTGTAGCCCGGGATAGCTCCAATCTTCACCTCTTTAGTGAGCTCCTCTGCACTGGTGAGCACCACATCCAGAAACACATCTCCTCTGGTCCTTTAGTCTAACACCTGCATCAGGAAGTTATCCCTAACGCACTCGGGAGTCGCTGGGATTGCGTGCAGCTTGCCTGAGTTGAGTATCCGTGGCTGACAGCTGTTACCCTGCCAGAAAGCAGTCCAGGAAAGTCAACAGTCTTGTCGGTGAATAGCAAGCTCTTAACTTCAGTAAGATTCTAAATAGGTTCCCAGCAATGGAGAAAAAGCCAGGGAAAGATATTTAGACTGTAAGCCAGCCTCCCTCTTTCAAAACCCAAAAGGAGAAGAATGAGTAAACAGACACCCAGAATGTTATCAAATCTGGCCAGTTGTTTATTTTTTAATTTCTGCCTGATGGAAAGGGAGCTTGGTGTGCTGATGGACCGTCGGCTGAATATAAAGGCAGCAGTGTGCCCAGGTGGCCAAGAAGGCCAACGGCATCCTGGCTTGTACCGGGAATGCGGTGGTGAGCAGGACTAGGGAAGTGATCCTGCGCCTGTACTCGGCACTGGTGTGTGAGGAGCAGTCCCAGCTCTGTCCCCGTAGGAGAGATGCTCCTGTCCTCCCAAGAGCTTGGCTGCTGTTCATCGGGCTCTTTCCAGTGTGCCCAGGTCTCTGTTGTACTGGGGAGCCCAGACCTGGACGCTGGGTCTCACCGGGGTTGAGCGGAGCGGAAGGGAGCGATGACCTCGAGCTGCTTCTAACGCCGCTCCTGACGCAGTCCAGGGAAGTGATGTCCGTAGAGCCGAGGCAGAAGAGCTGTGCGGTGCCTCAGCCTTCTTCGCCGCCAGCGCTTTCCCATTCCCGTGCTGTCCCCAGGTGAGGTCGGGCCGCCCGCTCAGCCGCGGGGCTCGATGCGGGCCTGCGCGTGGTCCCCGGAGCCCCACTGCCGCTCTTGGACCTCCCTCAGCCAATGGACGTCCTCGGCGGCCTCGGCGGCCTCGGCGGCCGCGGCGTCCCGCTGGAGCTCGATCAGCTCCCGCTGCCGCTCTAGGACCTCCCTCAGCCAATCGGCGGCCTCGGCATCCTCGGCGGCCTCGGCGTCCCGGCGGCGCCCGTTCATCTCCCGCTGCCGCTCTTGGACCTCCCTCAGCCAATCGGCGTCCTCGGCATCCTCGGCGGCCTCGGCGTCCCGGCGGCGCCCGTTCAGCTCCCGCTGCCAGGAGGGGCCGCGGACGAGCCGGCGAGGGCGCCTGGAGGGGCTGCGCTGTGCGCGGCGGGGCGAGACGCTGCGGGAGCGGTGCGGGGATCTTTCCCGCCGCCGTTGGCTCCTCCGGAGCCTTCTCCTCCGCGGCCGGCGGTTGGCGGCGTTCGCTGGGGGCCGTGGCAGGATGCTCACGAGCGCGCCGACGAGCTGGCGGCACAGGGGGCAGTTGCCCCTGTCGGCGGCCCAACGCACAATGCAGATCCTGCAGAAGGTGTGCCTGCAGGGGATAATGCGGGTCCGGTTGACCGGTGGGTCGAGGCAGATGGGGCACATCTCCTCTTCTTGGGCCTCTGCCGGCCGCGCCTGTGCCTCCCGGCTCCCGCTGGCAGCCGCCTCCTGGCTCATGGCCACGGCTGCCCTGG